>CM040120.1:100252102-102745115 GCA_022559845.1 Amorphophallus konjac
GCTCCTCATGCATGGCATTAATCCAATGAATATCTTTGAGAGCACAGTCAATGGACTTGGGTTCTACATTTGAAACAAAATCATATGCATTCAATTCATTTTGAATTCTTAAGTGACCTCTAGTCCTAGGGGGGTCATGCAGATTGCCAATTACATTATCTATAGGATGATCTTTTAGATATCTAATGTTGACAATTTCATCACCATGAGTTTCATTTACCTCCCCCTGAACTGTAGGCTCTTCTTCATTAAGCTCTTCATTTCCTTCCTCATCTTCGGATTGGTCTGTAGGATTTCCTTCTTTCAGAATTTCACCAATGTCTTCAATCCTACATTGACCAATGTTAGTCTTTAATATGGATTCATCAAACACTATGTGTGGAGATTCTTCAACAGTTTTGGAATTCAAATTGTACACTCTATATGCTCGGGTGTTTTCAGAATAACCAAGAAAAATTCTTGGTTCACCTTTAGGTTCAAATTTATCAAGGTCTCTTTTATCATTTATATGAATGAAACATTTACAATGAGCAATAGAAGGTTTCTTACCCTTTAAGATCTCATATGGTGTTTTCTGAGTAGAAGGTCTTACCATGGCTCTGTTAATTACATAACAGGCAGTATTTACTGCTTCAGCCCAAAACTTTCTTAGTAGACCACCTTCAACCAAGAGTGTACGACCCATCTCCACTAGGGTTCTGTTCCTTCTCTCCACAACTCCATTCTGCTCAGGTGTCCTTGGTGAGGAGAACTTGTAGTTAATTCCATTTGACCTACAGAATTCATCAAACTGTGAGTTTTCAAACTCACCTCCATGATCAGTCAAAATATTTTCAATTTTTTGGTTTTTCTTAAGACAGAAATCCTGAAATTCTGAGAATGCATCACTTTTATGTGATAAGAAATATACCCAAGTATACCTAGAGAAGTCATCTACCATGACAAACCCATACTTCCTCCCTGATAAGCTGACAGACCTGGTTGGCCCAAAAAGGTCCATATGTATCAGCTCATAGGGTTTAGAAGACAGATTTTCTGTTCTAGATTTAAATGACTTTCTAGTTTACTTTGATTGAGTGCATGCATCACAGATTTTATTTTCTTTCTTAAAGGAAACTTCAGGAAGTCCTCTAACCATGCTATGCTTATTCAGTTTATGCAAAACAGTGTAACTAGCATGGCCTAACCTACGATGCCATAAAAATGCTAAGTCCTCTCTACTAGCAGTAAAGCATAGGTTAGTATGTTGAATATCATCTAAATCTATCATGTAAGTGTTATTTATCCTCTTACCAGAAAATTAACAGTTTCGGAATCAGGTTCAAAAACCTTGCAACATTGAGAATCAAAAAGCACTTTGCATCCTTTATCACATAGTTGGCTGATGCTAAGTAAGTTATAAGCTAAACCCTCAACCAACATAACATCCTCAATGCAGCAAGTAGTACACTTACCTACCTTACCTGTTCCAACAATCTTACCCTTTGTGTTGCTACCAAAGGTGACAAGGCCTCCTTGTTTCTCTGTCAGCATGCAAAACTTGGCCTTATCCCCTGTCATATGCCTGGAGCAGCCACTATCCAAGTACCACAAGTTGTTTCTTGGCTGCCAGGCATACCTGCACACACAATCAGGTAGAGAAGTTGGAACAGACATATGCTAATCAAAAATCACATAGTGTTGATATTTGAATAAAGAATATACCCTTTAAAACTTGCTTTTAAAGCATATGTAACACAGCTTCATGCTAACTTACATGTGCTAACTCACATAGATTCCATGATTATACAAATGTTCACAAAAAGAATTCAAGAGCTGTTACATCATGCAAGATACTGTGGAACATTTGCATGATGTAACAGCTCTTGAATTCTTTTTGTGAACATTTGTATAATCATGGAACTATGTGAGTTAGCATATTCAGGTTAATAATCCACAGTATCATGGAATCTATGTCTCTGATACCAAGTGTTATGTTAGATGGACGCAGTCTATCTCCACCAAGTGTGGATCTAGAGGGGGGTGAATAGATCTATTGCCTACTTTAAAACCAGTATAAGGCCTCTAATGCGGAATATAGGCAATTTACTTAATCAATAACCCGAATACTAGAATTGAACAAAAGCGAATCAAGCTGTGAAGATAAACATGAAATCCAGTCGCACACAGTTCATGGACAATCACACAAACACAAGACACCAAAGATTTTAGGTGGTTCGGTCAGAGACATACGTCTACCCCACACTCAACCGAGTATGGCTTACTGCTACGCAGTACAGCTTGCGTCTGCTGGGCAATACAGCTTGGCCTACAAACCGCTGAGCAACACAGCTTGCTGTCCGAGACAAGTCTCGCCTGCTGAGGATTACAGCTTCACCTGTCCAGTGGAGACCTCCACTGCAACCGCTGGGGTTTACAGCTTACCCGTCCAGAGGCAGCACCTCTGCTAACAGCTGACTCACAGCTTGAAGAAACAATTTCGGAAACAAAAGACAGAAGCAAACGAAAATAAAAAACCCAAATGGGAATGTAGCTCGGAATGAGCAAAGCTCAGCTCTGGTATCTGAACCAAGAGTCTGAGATACAACCTCTCAATCAACCTCTCTCAATCTCACTCTCTCAATCTCACTCTCTCAACACATCTCTCTTCTCTCTTTCTTGTTCTCTGCTTTTCTTCTCTCTGTGGATCGGTGGCTCTCTGCTGCTTCAGGTTTTTACTCTCACTATATAAATTTTGCCACTGTTCGATCTGCCTTCATCCGAAGAAGAAGACTCATATATATACCAGCAGCATATTGGATAAGGGCGCGTGGCTTCCACATTTCCCGCCCAAAGAATTCTCCAGATCCTAGGCAATTTCATTCCACATGGCAGCATCCTATGATGGGCTGCTTCCACGTGTCACCATCTGATCACCTCGTCCTTCCTTGGATCACGAGCCAAGTCATCAATCCCTGCAAAGAATCCTTGTCAGACATACGAAATAGAATTATCAGTTTAAGTATAAACCCTGTACAGACTTTGTGGGATGCAATGCATTGTATAGACTTCACTGTATAGACTTTGTGAACTCGAATGCATTGTATAGACTTTGATGTATAGACTTTGTGAACGTGAATGCAATGTACAGACTCTGGAATGTATAGACTTCATATATGCAGTGCTGTGCGATGTACAGACTTCCTATATGAAGGCAACCGATGTACAGACTTGCTGAAGTGTAATGCAATGTGCAGACTTTGAAGAACAATCAGCAGCCAATGTATAGACTAGGCAATGTAAAGACATGCCAGTGTATGGGCTTGATGAGCGTGCAGCAATGTGCAGACTTCAATGCATGAAGAAGCACTATGAAGACTTAGACAGACACAACGTGCAACAATGTATAGACTTGAAACACTAGATGCACGATGTACAGGCTTCAACTAAAATGATGCACAATGTGTAGACTTGAATGCTGTGCGATGTACAGACTTTATGTTATGCATGAGACTCTAAGTATGACAGATGATGTGCAGACTTGGCCGGCATTCAACTCGATGTATAGACTTCATGAATGATGCATGCAATGGACGGGACAATGTATGGACTTAACCGATGCAGACTAGTCTGATGTACAGACTTGCTCATTGTTCAGACTTCATGAACGATGTACAGACTTGCCAAAGGAAAGGCTGTATAGACTTGATGCCATGCAAGACAATCGAGTGTATAGACTTCACGATGTGAAGACTTGCCAAAGATAACTGGACGATGTACAGACTTGAGCGAAGTAAAGTCTGTACAGACTTGAAGGTTCACAATGTGTAGACTTTGGCAAAGCAACGATGTACAGACTTGCACAGTTCAAGGATGTATAGACTTTACGTGAAAGCCCAATGTACAGACTTACAGAACTGAATGTAGGTAAAGATCCCAGTGTATAGACTTCGATGTTCACTGACGGATGTACAGACTTCACCTCGAGCAAGCAACAGTGCAGTGTATGGACTTTGAAGAATGATGCATGAAGCTGTACAGACTTGACTAATGTATGGACTTAGCATGTGTGAACAATGCAGCAATGTATAGACATTATCGTGCAGACAGTACCTCAAATGCATTAGTGTATAGACTGTATGCCTAATGGATGCACTGATGCAGTATATACACAGAGGAAGCAATGCACCGATGCAATGCATAGACTTGCTAGTTAAGTGAGATGCACTGTATGGACTTCGCCCAATCCACAAAGATGATAAGTCATACGGACAGTGTACATACTTAGTTAATGCATGAGACACTAAGAAGATGGGCAGTGTATAGACTTGGATGTTCTGAGAGAGTCGACCCATTACTGTCCAGACTGTGCATGGATGTATAGACTAACTCAAGACAGCTACGTTCTCAACAATGCACAACACAACATAATGTATAGACTATGTTGAGTGTGTAGACTTGTGTGTGTGTGCAATGTGTAGACTTGTGAAATGCATAGAACACACAGACAATCTGATAAGAGCAATTTCATCAAAATATAAACAGTTGCCAATCAATCAAAACAAGGTGTTGCCAATGAAGTAAAGTAATTGTCAACATCATCAACACAAAGGAGTCATAACAATCTCCCCCTTTTTGATGATGGCAACCCCCTATCATATAGAATAGCAACAACCTGTCATACAGATGAATTTTTGATGAAAGACATGAATTGTTATTCAGATTTGTCATGCAGATGCTATGAATGCATGCTAGAAATGTAAGCAACTCCCTGCTAACAAAATCTCCCCCTTTGTCATAACATGATGCATACACTCCCCCTGGAATGAATTTAGAATTCATCAAATAGATAATATTCTCCCCCTTTGCCATCAACAAAGAGGAGGGAAAGTGATTACAAGGGAAGGAACAAGAGAGATCATCTGACTGGCATTCTGAACAAGTAGTTCAGGAATAAGCATTCTAAAGCACAGAGTCTTCAGTCATATGAATTTAGAAACTACTTTCAGATAGAATTCTGGTTTAAAGGTTATAAATTTTGAGTTCATGCACTACAATCAATGGATAAGTTTTCTGTGCATGATAAAACAATAAACCAGAATCACATTTGCATGAGAGATTCAGTTTCAAAATATCTTACTTTCATAGACTCAGAAAAGAATGTTAAGAGATACCAGGTCATGTATTGAGATTAAACAAATTGACATCCATGAAATTTCTTTTGAAGGAACAACATTTTCATTGTATTTCATTAAGGGCATTCAGGTGCCATTTGTCTTTCTACGTAAGGGTATACGTTTATCAGACGCCAATACCCCAAGATACTCAACATGATGGACCATTCTGCCTATGATCAAACTCAATAGAACTGATTTACACCTTTTTGTGTGAGGGTACACGTTTATCAGACGCCAGTTACCCCCAGGTACTCAGTGAAACCACCCTACTTTTTGATCATTTATACAGAGATAACTGATACACTCATGACTTAAGTATTGTCCATTTCTTTGATGGATCACTTAGTTTCTCAGTATTTTACCAGTCATTGCTCTGCCAATGTTATTTTTCAATTAATTTTTAATATTTTTCAATATCTTTCTTAGCTGTCCTTTATTTGTTTCAGAATGACTTGTTTAAGAACAATACACATACTTAGCTTCTCTAACATGATTTCAGAAGAGTTTTCAGATTTCAGATATGATTAGCTTTGTCTGACATGAAATAAGATAAGGGTTGAGAGCTTTATCAATTTGCAGCTTTCTTATGTACTGATTGCAATCTTCAAACTTAAAGTTTATAAAATTTAAACCATCAAAGTCAGTCTAAAAGCAATTAAAATTCTTATAAGAGAAGAAGTCTATTTTCTATTGCTTAGGAATCAGAACTGACTAACAGATTGCCATATTGTCAGACTCAATCATTCAGAGTCAAAGGATGAATGAACAGGGTCGACGCTGGGAGTTCAAGGCATCCACGCATCAGTTGAAGAGGTAACAATATAAAACACTGAGATAATATCAGTGCATCGACTCCACGCTATTGCAGCGTCAACTCATCAGAATAAGAAGCAGAGGCATTCACAGATCTAGTTCACTACGTCAACGCCACAGTAGAGCAGCGTCGATGCAGCATTTAAAAAAGTAGAGTTAATGGTTCACTAGAATACCCCAGTGCGTCAACGCTTCAGCGTGATAGCGTCGACGCAACAGTTCTCCCTGAATTTCAGACAAGACTCCCCCTGTCTATATGCATGCAGTTTTGCAAAGGAATGGCAAGAATTAAATGAGAGAGAGCTTCGACATAGGTCATGAATGAATGATATGCAATGAAAACTATGTCATAAAAAATTATGAATGATATGCATGTGGTTTTAGACACATTCATGACTAAATGATATGCAGTGATGATCATGAGTGAAAAAAAATATGAGTTTCATGCATGATCATGAGTCTGTTGCTACATTCAACATTCACACATTTTATTCAAGCCATCAGAGAATTTATTCATTATGCGGAAATTTACACAAGCCAAGTTCTCTTCTAGAAATTTAACCTTTCATTCCCAAGAGGCTTAGTAAAGATATCAGCAATTTATTTTTCAGTTTCAATGAAGTTCATTTCAATTTCCTTTTTATTCACAACATCTCTAAGAAAATGGTGTTTTATCTCTATATGCTTAGTCCTAGAATGATGAACAGGATTTTTAGCAAGGCATATAGCACTAGTATTATCACACAAGATTGGAATACATTCCAATTTTATCTGATAATCATCTAGTTGGTGCTTGATCCAAAGTACTTGGGCAGCACAATTACCTGCTGCAACATATTCAGCCTCAGCTGTAGACAAGGCTACAGTGTGTTGCTTCTTAGATGCCCAAGATACTAGACAGCCACCAAGGAATTGACAATAGCCACTAGTGCTTTTTCTACTACTCGACACCCAGCATAGTCTGCATCAGTGTAGGCTAGAAGTTCTAACTCACACTTAGCAGGATACCAAAGACCTAGCTCTTGGGTGCCTAGTAAATACCTAAAAATCTTTTCACAGATTTAAGATGTGATTCTTTAGGACTAGCCTGAAATCTAGAGCATAAACACACTGCAAATTGAATATCAGGCCTAGATGCTGTAAGATATAGAAGGGATCCGATCATACCTCTATATAGCCTTTGGTCCACTGGTTTACCTTGAGGATCTTCATCCAAACTGGTTGAGGTACCCATTGGAGCAGCTATTTCCTTGAGGTTGTCCATTTTGTACTTCTTCAATAAATTCTTTATGTACTTGGACTGAGAGATGAAAGTACCATCCTTTGATTGTGTAACCTGCAGTCCAAGAAATAGTTTGAGCTCACCCATTGAGCTCATTTCAAACTCATTAGTCATAATTTGAGAGAATTCCTCACACAATTTGGGGTTAGTTGACTCAAAGACAATGTCGTCCACATAAATTTGAATGATAAGAATATCTGAATGACTCACCTTGGTGAACAATGTCTGATCAACTACACCTCTTGTGAAGTTCTTTTCAGTGAGGAATTTGCTCAACCTGTCATACCAAGCTCTAGGAGCTTGCTTTAAACCATAGAGAGCCTTTTTGAGTTTATAGACATAATTAGGGAAATCTAAGCATTCAAATCAGGAGGCTGTCTCACATAGACATCCTCACTGATTTCCCCATTCAGAAAAGTAGATTTTACATCCATCTGCTGAAGATTTATTCCTAGGGAACATGCATAAGCCAATAATATTCTGATTGCTTCTAACCTGGCTACAGGGGCAAAAGACTCTTCAAAGTCTATTCCAAATTCCTGATTATACCCCTGAGCTACAAGTCTGGCCTTATTTTTAATGACATTCCCTAATTCATCAGTTTTATTTCTGAACACCCATTTAGTCCCTATGACTGTTTCATGATCAGGAGGTGGAACCAAATGCCACACCTTATTCCTGTCAAATTGATTGAGCTCCTCATGCATGGCATTAATCCAATGCACATCTTTGAGAGCACAGTCAATGGACTTGGGTTCTACATTTGAAACAAAAGCATATGCATTCAATTCATTTTGAATTCTTAAGTGACCTCTAGTCCTAGGGGGGTCATGCAGATTACCAATTACATTATCTACAGGATGATCTTTTAGATATCTAATGTTGACAATTTCATCACCATGAGTTTCATTTACCTCCCCCTGAACTGTAGGCTCTTCTTCATTAAGCTCTTCATTTCCTTCCTCATCTTCGGATTTGTCTGCAGGATTTCCTTCTTTCAGAATATCACCATTGTCTTCATTCCTGCATTGACCAATATTAGTCTTTAATAAGGATTCATCAAACACTATGTGTGGAGATTCTTCAACAGTTTTGGAATTCAGATTGTACACTCTATATGCTCGGGTGTTTTCAGAATAACCAAGAAAAATTCCTGGTTCACCTTTAGGTTCAAATTTATCAAGGTCTCTTTTATCATTTATATGAATGAAACATTTACAACCAAAAACCTTGAAATGAGCAATAGAAGGTTTCTTACCCTTTAAGATCTCATATGGTGTTTTCTAAGTAGAAGGTCTTACCATGGCTCTGTTAATTACATAACAGGCAGTATTTACTGCTTCAGCCCAAAACTTCCTTGGTAGACCACCTTCAACCAAGAGTGTACGACCCATCTCCACTAGGGTTCTGTTCTTTCTCTCCACAACTCCATTCTGCTCAGGTGTCCTTGGTGAGGAGAACCTGTGCTTAATTCCATTTGACCTGCATAATTCATCAAACTGTGAGTTTTCAAACTCACCTCCATGATCAGTCAAAATATTTTCAATTTTCTGGTTTTTCTTAAGACAGAACTCCTGAAATTCTGAGAATGCATCACTTTTATGTGATAAGAAATATACCCAAGTATACCTAGAGAAGTCATCTACCATGACAAACCCATACTTCCTCCCTGATAAGCTGACAGACCTGGTTGGCCCAAAAAGGTCCATGTGTATCAGCTCATAGGGTTTAGAAGACAGATTTTCTGTTCTAGATTTAAATGACTTTCTAGTTAACTTTGATTGAGTGCATGCATCACAGATTTTATTTTCTTTCTTAAAGGAAACTTCAGGAAGTCCTCTAACCATGCTATGCTTATTCAGTTTATGCAAAACAGTGTAACTAGCATGGCCTAACCTACGATGTCATAAAAATGCTAAGTCCTCTCTACTAGCAGTAAGGCATAGGTTAGAATGTTGAATATCATCTAAATCTATCATGTAAGTGTTATTTATCATCTTACCAGAAAATTTAACAGTTTCAGAATCAGGTTCAAAAACTTTGCAACATTGAGAATCAAAAAGCACTTTGCATCCTTTATCACATAGTTGGCTGATGCTAAGTAAGTTATAAGCTAAACCCTCAACCAACATAACATCCTCAATGTTGCAAGTAGTACACTTACCTACCTTACCTGTTCCAACAATCTTACCCTTTGTGTTGCTACCAAAGGTGACAAGGCCTCCTTGTTTCTCTGTCAGCATGCAAAACTTGCCTTATCCCCTGTCATATGCCTGGAGCAGCCACTATCCAAGTACCATAAGTTGTTCTTGACTGCCAGGCATACCTGCACACACAATCAGGTAGAGAAGTTTGAACCCAAGAGTGATTGGGCTCCAGAGACGATGGAAAGCAGTTAAAACAAGAAAGTAGACTTTTCAGAATCCACATTTGTTTGAAACAGTTCTGTTCAGTGGATTTTCCAGATTTTCCAGATTTCTTTTTTTTTTTGCTTCTTCTTGTTGACACTAGCATGATTATTTACAGATTGATTATTTCTGTGCCAGTGCCTTGGCCAGGATGTATTCATGAAATTTTAGCCATAGTGATCATTGGGCTGGCTGTAGAAATATTGGTTCCTAGGTGTCCACTTGCCATACCCACTAACCCAATTTCTTGGGTAAGGTCTATAAGACTGTGTAGCCTGATGTCCATGACCTGTAAACCTTCCTTGAGTCCTAGTCCATCCTGACCTATTTGGATAGGTTGACTGTGCAAAGAAGTGGGACTGGGCTCTAGGTTGGTAGAAGTGTTTGGGTTGAGCTCTAAAAGCATTCTGCCTCCCTTGCACCTTGGACCCTGCTGACCTATTCACAGGTGTGTGTTGGGTCTTCTTCATAGGTGGTGGTGATGGTGGAGACTTGGTGACCTTAGCATGGGGTTTATAAGACTATTTAGGTTGACCCCTAACCTGAGACTGAGCTTTGAGATTTTACATGGATGTGCTAGCTCTACTAGGCTCACTCAGTTTTTATTTGCCCTTCTCCTCAGCACTGGGCTTTTTCAGATTAGCAGTTTTGTTCATTGACATGTTTGAATTCATGCTAATTAAGGTCCTTTTTCTTTTTGTGCAACAAATGAAATAGTTTTCATTCCAAAGGTTTTTGTTGCACTAGAATTAAATCCAAGGCCCTCTTTTTGAAGTTGACCTTTGACCCTAACAAAGTATTTAGATTATCTATACCTTGGGTCATTTTCTCAATGGTTTTAAGCTTGTCCTCATTATCCTTTTGAATGTCTTCAATGGATTTTCTCAGTTCTGTATTCACACTTAGGATAGCTTGATATTTTTCATTACAATTTTTATCTCACTTTCATATTTCTGGATTTTCAGCTTCCATTCATCAGCTTCTTTTTCTAACCTCTCATTATCTTCTTTAGAGGCTTTTAACTCATTCTTGATTTCTTCTAATTCAGAATGTGTGAGTTTTAATTTTTCATTCTCAGATTCTAGACATGCAATTTTATCAGTTAGAGTTGTATTATTTTGCATGGAATTTATCTTTCATCTTATATGCCTATTTTCCTTACTGATATCATCTGCTTTATCAGCTATTTCATGGTAGGCATCTACCCAATCAGCAATAGTAAAGTTATCGAATCTAGTGATTAGCTCATCTGAGTCCTCCTCTCTGTCTTCAGAGCTTGTTGCCATAAGGCAAATGGGCTTCTCAGATTCATCTTCACTGTCAGAGGTATTGCTCAGGGAGCCTTCATCTTCATCACTCCAGGTGCTAACCATAGCTCTCCCTTTTGTGTTCTTCTTCTTTGACTTGTCCTTGTATTTCTGATTCTCTGGACAGTCAGCTTTCATATGGCCTGGTTTCCTGCATTGATAACAAGTATTAGTTTCAATTTTCTTAGCAGGGTTGTGTTTATACCTTTTATCCCTTCGGCCGCCACCATACTTCTTTTGGCTGAATCGTCCTGCTCCTTTTCTGAGGAATCTCCTGAACTCTCTGGTCATCATTGCCATTTCAGTACGGGTTATGTCTTCTTCATTCAGGCTCTCCTCTGATGATGAACTGCTAGAGTTGGATCTGCTGGACTTGCTGGATTTGCTGGTACCAGCTTTCAGAGCGATTGGCTTCTTCTTCCTCTCAGCTTCTTCTATCCTTGGCATATTAATCTCATATGCCATCAGCGTGCCAATTAGCTCATCAGCCCTCATATTTCGCAAATCCCTTGACTCCTCCATAACTGTAGCCTTAGTATGCCAAGCATGAGTCAGGGAACGCAATATCTTCCTCACTAGATCATACTCTGTCAGAGGTTTCCCGAGACCTCTAAGACCATTGGTAATGATTGTCAACTGAGCATACATTTCTTTGATGGTCTCGTTGGGCTTCATCTTGAATGCCTCATATTCAGACACTAGGAAATTAGCCTTCGTCTCCCTAACTTGAGAAGTCCCTTCATGGATCACTTCCAGTGCATCCCACATCTCCTTAGCTGAAGTGTAAGCAGATACTCGAGAAAATTCGGTGGGGTGTAGAGAGCACTGGATAGCATTTATGGCGCTCTAGTTTAGAGTAGACCTTCTGATCTCCTCCTTGGTCCAGACTTCCTCATTTGGGGACAGCTCATAAGGTCCCTTGCTGACTACCTTCTAGATCTCGTAATCCCTAGCCCTCAAAAATACTTGCATATAATTCTTCCAGTATGCATAGTTAGATCCATCGAAGAATGGGGGCTTTGTGGTTGAGTGTCCTTCAGCTATCATCCCTCGAGCATCCATCTTGGCCTTTCCTCTTCGGGCGATGAGTCCTTGTAGAAGAGTATGGCTCTGATACCAAGTGTTATGTTAGATGGACGCAGTCTATCTCCACGAAGTGTGGATCTAGAGGGGGGTGAATAGATCTATTGCCTACTTTAAAATCAGTATAAGGATCTAATGCGGAATATAGGCAAATTTACTGAATCACTAACCCGAATACTAGAATTGAACAGAAGCGAATCAAGCTGTGAAGATAAACATGAAATCCAGTCGCACACAGTTCATGGACAATCACACAAACACAAGGCACACAAGATTTTTAGGTGGTTCGGTCAGAGACCTACGTCCACCCCACACTCAACCGAGTATGGCTTACTGCTGCGCAGTACAGCTTGCGTCTGCTGGGCAATACAGCTTGGCCTACAAACCGCTGAGCAACACAGCTTGCTGTCCGAGACAAGTCTCGCCTGCTGAGGATTACAGCTTCACCTGTCCAGTGGAGACCTCCACTGCAACCGCTGGGGTTTACAGCTTACCCGTCCAGAGGCAGCACCTCTGCTAACAGCTGACTCACAGCTTGAAGAAACAATTTCGGAAATAAAAGACAGAAGCAAACGAAAATAGAAAACCCAAATGGGAATGTAGCTCGGAATGAGCAAAGCTCAGCTCTGGTATCTGAACCAAGAGTCTGAGATACAACCTCTCAATCAAAACTCTCACAATCTCACTCTCTCAACACATCTCTCTCAATCTTCTCTTCTCTCTTTTCTTCTTCTCTGCTTTTCTTCTCTCTGTGGATCGGTGGCTCTCTGCTGCTTCAGGCTTTTACTCTCACTGTATAGACTTTGCCACTGTTCGATCTGCCTTCATCCGAAGAAGAAGACTCATATATATACCAGCAGCAGATTGGATAAGGGCGCGTGGCTTCCACATTTCCCGCCCAAAGAATTCGCCAGATCCGAGGCAATTTCATCCACATGGCAGCATCCTGTGATGGGCTGCTTCCACGTGTCACCATCTGATCACCTCGTCCTTCCTTGGATCACGAGCCAAGTCATCAATCCCTGCAAAGAATCCCTGTCAGACAAACGAAATAGAATTATCAGTTTAAGTATAAACCCTGTACAGACTTTGTGGGATGCAATGCATTGTATAGACTTCACTGTATAGACTTTGTGAACTCGAATGCATTGTATAGACTTTGTTGTATAGACTTTGTGAACGTGAATGCAATGTACAGACTCTGGAATGTATAGACTTCATATATGCAGTGCTGTGCGATGTACAGACTTCCTATATGAAGGCAACCGCTGTACAGACTTGCTGAAGTGTAATGCAATGTGCAGACTTTGAAGAACATTCAGCAGCCAATGTATAGACTAGGCAATGTAAAGACATGCCAGTGTATGGGCTTGATGAGCGTGCAGCAATGTGCAGACTTCAATGCATGAAGAAGCACTGTGAAGACTTAGACAGACACAACGTGCAACAATGTATAGACTTGAAACACTAGATGCACGATGTACAGGCTTCAACTAAAATGATGCACAATGTGTAGACTTGAATGATGTGCGATGTACAGACTTCATGTTATGCATGAGACTCTAAGTAAGACAGACGATGTGCAGACTTAGCCAGCATTCAACTCGATGTATAGACTTCATGAATGATGCATGCAATGCACTGGACAATGTATGGACTTAGTCGATGCAGACTAGTCCGATGTACAGACTTGCTCATTGTTCAGACTTCATGAACGATGTACAGACTTGCCAAAGGAAAGGCTGTACATACTTGATGCAATGCAAGACAATCGAGTGTATGGACTTCACGATGTGAAGACTTGCCAAAGACAACTGGACGATGTACAAACTTGAGCGAAGCAAAGTCTGACATGACTTGAAGGTTCACAATGTGTAGACTTTGGCAAAGCAACGATGTACAGACTTGCACAGTTCAAGGATGTATAGACTTTACGTGAAAGCCCAATGTACAGACTTGTAGAACTGAACGTAGGTAAAGATCCCAGTGTATAGACTTCGAAGTTCACTGACGGATGTACAGACTTCACCGCGAGCAAGCAACAGTGCAGTGTATGGACTTTGAAGAATGATGCATGACGCTGTACAGACTTCACTAATGTATGGACTTAGCCTGTGCGAACAATGCAGCAATGTATAGACATTATCGTGCAGACAGTACCTCACATGCATTAGTGTATTGACTGTATGCCTGATGGATGCACTGATGCAGTATATACACAGAGGAAGCAATGCACCGATGCAATGCATGCACATAGCAGGTATTGAACTGAAGCAATGGCTGTATAGACTTGTGATGCACTGATGCAGTACATGCACAAAGGAAGCAATGCACCGATGCAATGTATAGACTTACTAGTTAAGTGAGCTGCAATGTATGGACTTCGCCCAATGCACAAAGACGCTAAGTCATACGGACAGTGTACAGACTTAGTTAATGCATGAGACACTAAGAAGATGGACAGTGTATAGACTTGGATGTTCTGAGGGAGTAGACCCATCTAAGAAGGAGGTCGACCCACTACTGTCCAGACTGTGCATGGATGTATAGACTTACGTTCTCAACAATGCACAACACAACACAATGTATAGACTATGCTGAGTGTGTAGACTTGTGTGTGTGTGCAATGTGTAGACTTGTGAAATGCATAGAACACACAGACAATCTGATAAGAGTAATTTCATCAAAACATAAACAGTTGCCAATCAATCAAAACAAGGTGTTGCCAATGAAGTAAAGCAATTGTCAACATCATCAACACAGAGGAGTCACAACAATCTCCCCCTTTTTGATGATGGCAACCCCCTATCATATAGAATAGCAACAACCTGTCATACAGATGAATTTTTGATGAAAGACATGAATTGTTATTCAGATTTGTCATGCAGATGCTATGAATGCATGCTAGAAATGTAAGCAACTCCCTGCTAACAAAATCTCCCCCTTTGTCATAACATGATGCATACACTCCCCTGGAATGAATTCAGAATTCATCAAACAGACAATATTCTCCCCCTTTGCCATCAACAAAGAGGAGGGAAAGTGATTACAAGGGAAGGAACAAGAGAGATCATCTGACTGGCATTCTGAACAAGCAGTTCAGGAATAAGCATTCTAAAGCACAGAGTCTTCAGTCATATGAATTTAGAAACTACTTTCAGATAGAATTCTGGTTTAAAGGTTATAAATTTTGAGTTCATGCACTACAATCAATGGATAAGTTTTCTGTGCATGATAAAACAATAAACCAGAATCACATTTGCATGAGAGATTCAGTTTCAAAATATCTTACTTTCATAGACTCAGAAAAGAATGATTAAGAGATACCAAGTCATGTATTGAGATTAAACAAATTGACATCCATGAAATTTCTTTTGAAGGAACAGCATTTTTCATTGTATTTCATTAAGGGCATTCAGGTGCCATTTGTCTTTTTGCGTAAGGGTATACGTTTATCAGACGCCAATACCCCTAGATACTCAACATGGTGGACCATTCTGCCATGATCAAACTCAATAGAACTGATTTACACCTTTTTGTGTGAGGGTACACGTTTATCAGACGCCAGTTACCCCCAGGTACTCAGTGAAACCACCCATTTTGTTGATCATTTATACAGAGATAACTGATACACTTCATGACTTAAGTATAGTCCATTTCTTTGATGGATCACTTAGTTTCTCAGTATTTTACCAGTCATTGCTCTGCCAATGTTATTTTTCAATTAATTTTCAATATTTTTCAATATCTTTCTTAGCTGTCCTTTATTTGTTTCAGAATGACTTGTTTAAGAACAATACACATACTTAGCTTCTCTAACATGATTTCAGAAGAGTTTTCAGATTTCAGATATGATTAGCTTTGTCTGACATGAAATAAGATAAGGGTTGAGAGCTTTATCAATTTTCAGCTTTCTTATTTACTGATTGCAATCTTTAAACTTTAAAGTTTATAAAATTTAAACCATTAAGTCAGTCTTTAAGCAATTAAAATTCTTATAAGATAAGAAATCTGTTTTCTATTGCTTAGGAATCAGAACTGACTAACAGATTGCCATATTGTCAGACTCAATCATTCAGAGTCAAAGGATGAATGAACAGGGTCGACGCTGGGAGTTCAAGGCGTCCACGCATCAGTTGAAGAGGCAACATCATAAAACACTGAGATAATATCAGTGCGTCGACTCCACGCTATTGCAGCGTCAACTCATCAGAATAAGAAGCAGAGGCATTCACAGATCTAGTTCACTGCTGTCAACGCCACAGTAGAGCAGCGTCGACGCAGCAGTTAAAAAAGAATCAGAGTTAATGGTTCACTAGAATACCCAGTGCGTCAACGCTACAGTGTGATAGCGTCGATGCAGCAGATCACCCTGAATTTCTGACAAGACTCCCCCTGTCTATATGCATGCAGTTTTGCAAAGGAATGGCAAGAATTAAATGAGAGAGAGCTTCGACATAGGTCATGGATGAATGATATGCAATGAAAACTATGTCATAAAAAATTATGAATGATATGCATGTGGTTTTAGACACATTCATGACTAAATGATATGCAGTGATGATCATGAGTGAAAAAAAATATGAGTTTCATGCATGATCATGAGTCTGTTGCTACATTCAACATTCACACATTTTATTCAAGCCATCAGAGAATTTATTCATTATGCTGAAATTTACACAAGCCAAGTTCTCTTCTAAGAAATTTAAACCTTTCATTCCCAAGAGGCTTAGTAAAGATATCAGCAATTTATTTTTCAGTTTCAATGAAGTTCATTTCAATTTCCTTTTTATTTACAACATCTCTAAGAAAATGGTGTTTTATCTCTATATGCTTAGTCCTAGAATGATGAACAGGATTTTTAGCAAGGCATATAGCACTAGTATTATCACACAAGATTGGAATACATTCCAATTTTATCTGATAATCATCTAGTTGGTGCTTGATCCAAAGTACTTGGGCAGCACAATTACCTGCTGCAACATATTCAGCCTCAGCTGTAGACAAGGCTACAGTGTGTTGCTTCTTAGATGCCCAAGATACTAGACAGCCACCAAGGAATTGACAATAGCCACTAGTGCTTTTTCTATCTACTCGACACCCAGCATAGTCTGCATCAGTGTAGGCTAGAAGTTCTAACTCACACTTAGCAGGATACCAAAGACCTAGCTCTTGGGTGCCTAGTAAATACCTAAAAATCCTTTCACAGATTTAAGATGTGATTCTTTAGGACTAGCCTGAAATCTAGAGCATAAACACACTGAAAATTGAATGTCAGGCCTAGATGCTGTAAGATATAGAAGGGATCCGATCATACCTCTATATAGCCTTTGGTCCACTGGTTTACCTTGAGGATCTTCATCCAAACTGGTTGAGGTACCCATTGGAGCAGCTATTTCCTTGAGGTTGTCCATTTTGTACTTCTTCAATAAATTCTTTATGTACTTGGACTGAGAGATGAAAGTACCATCCTTTGATTGTGTAACCTGCAGTCCAAGAAATAGTTTGAGCTCACCCATTGAGCTCATTTCAAACTCATTAGTCATAATTTGAGAGAATTCCTCACACAATTTGGGGTTAGTTGACCCAAAGACAATGTCATCCACATAAATTTGAATGATAAGAATATCTGAATGACTCACCTTGGTGAACAATGTTTGATCAACTACACCTCTTGTGAAGTTCTTTTCAGTGAGGAATTTGCTCAACCTGTCATACCAAGCTCTAGGAGCTTGCTTTAAACCATAGAGAGCCTTTTTGAGTTTATAGACATGATTAGGGAAATCTAAGCATTCAAATCCAGGAGGCTGTCTCACATAGACATCCTCACTGATTTCCCCATTCAGAAATGCAGATTTTACATCCATCTGCTGAAGATTTATTCCTAGGGAACATGCATAAGCCAATAATATTCTGATTGCTTCTAACCTGGCTACAGGGGCAAAAGACTCTTCAAAGTCTATTCCAAATTCCTGATTATACCCCTGAGCTACAAGTCTGGCCTTATTTTTAATGACATTCCCTGATTCATCAGTTTTATTTCTGAACACCCATTTAGTCCCTATGACTGTTTCATGATCAGGAGGTGGAACCAAATGCCACACCTTATTCCTGTCAAATTGATTGAGCTCCTCATGCATGGCATTAATCCAATGCACATCTTTGAGAGCACAGTCAATGGACTTGGGTTCTACATTTGAAACAAACGCATATGCATTCAATTCATTTTGAATTCTTAAGTGACCTCTAGTCCTAGGGGGGTCATGCAGATTTCCAATCACATTATCTACTGGATGATCTTTAAGATATCTAATGTTAACAATTTGATTGTCATGATTTTCATTTACCTCCCCCTGAGCTGTAGGCTCTTCTTCATTAGGCTCTTCATTTCCTTCCTCATTTCGGATTGGTCTGCAGGATTTCCTTCTTTCAGAATTTCACCAATGTCTTCAATCCTGCATTGACCAATGTTAGTCTTTAATATGGATTCATCAAACACTATGTGTGGAGATTCTTCAACAGTTTTGGAATTCAGATTGTACACTCTATATGCTCGGGTGTTTTCAGAATAACCAAGAAAAATTCCTGGTTCACCTTTAGGTTCAAATTTATCAAGGTCTCTTTTATCATTTATATGAATGAAACATTTACAACCAAAAACCTTGAAATGAGCAATAGAAGGTTTCTTACCCTTTAAGATCTCATATGGTGTTTTCTGAGTAGAAGGTCTTACCATGGCTCTGTTAATTACATAACAGGCAGTATTTACTGCTTCAGCCCAAAACTTCCTTGGTAGACCACCTTCAACCAAGAGTGTACGACCCATCTCCACTAGGGTTCTGTTCCTTCTCTCCACAACTCCATTCTGCTCAGGTGTCCTTGGTGAGGAGAACCTGTGGTTAATTCCATTTGACCTGCAGAATTCATCAAACTGTGAGTTTTCAAACTCACCTCCATGATCAGTCAAAATATTTTCAATTTTCTGGTTTTTCTTAAGACAGAACTCCTGAAATTCTGAGAATGCATCACTTTTATGTGATAAGAAATATACCCAAGTATACCTAGAGAAGTCATCTACCATGACAAACCCATACTTCCTCCCTGATAAGCTGACAGACCTGGTTGGCCCAAAAAGGTCCATGTGTATCAGCTCATAGGGTTTAGAAGATAGATTTTCTGTTCTAGATTTAAATGACTTTCTAGTTAACTTTGATTGAGTGCATGCATCACAGATTTTATTTTCTTTCTTAAAGGAAACTTCAGGAAGTCCTCTAACCATGCTATGCTTATTCAGTTTATGCAAAACAGTGTAACTAGCATGGCCTAACCTACGATGCCATAAAAATGCTAAGTCCTCTCTACTAGCAGTAAGGCATAGGTTAGAATGTTGAATATCATCTAAATCTATCATGTAAGTGTTATTTATCCTCTTACCAGAAAATTTAACAGTTTCGGAATCAGGTTCAAAAACTTTGCAACATTGAGAATCAAAAAGCACTTTGCATCCTTTATCACATAGTTGGCTGATGCTAAGTAAGTTATAAGCTAAACCCTCAACCAACATAACATCCTCAATGCAGCAAGTAGTACACTTACCTACCTTACCTGTTCCAACAATCTTACCCTTTGTGTTGCTACCAAAGGTGACAAGGCCTCCTTATTTCTCTGTCAGCATGCAAAACTTGGCCTTATCCCCTGTCATATGCCTGGAGCAGCCACTATCCAAGTACCACAAGTTGTTCTTGGCTGCTAGGCATACCTGCACACACAATCAAGTAGAGAAGTTTGGAACCCAAGACTGATTGGGCTCCAGAGAAGATGGAAAGCAGTTAAAACAAGAAGGCAGACATTTTGGAATCCACATTTGTTTGAAACAGTTCTGTTCAATGGATTTTCCAGATTTTCTAGATTTCTTTTTGTTTTGCTTCTTCTTGTTGACACTAGCATGATTATTTACAGATTGATTATTTCTGTGCCAGTGCCTTGGCCAGGATGTATTCACGAAATTTTGGCCATAGTAATCATTGGGCTGGCTGTAGAAATATTGGTTCCTAGGTGTCCACTTGCCATACCCACTAACCCAATTTCTAGGGTAAGGTCTATAAGACTGTGTAGCCTGATGTCCATGACCTGTAAACCTTCCTTGAGTCCTAGTCCATCCTGACCTATTTGGATAGGTTGACTGTGCAAAGAAGTGGGACTGGGCTCTAGGTTGGTAGAAGTGTTTGGGTTGAGCTCTAAAAGGATTCTGCCTCCCCTGCACCTTGGACCCTGCTGACCTATTCACAGGTGTGTGTTGGGTCTTCTTCATAGGTGGTGGTGATGGTGGAGACTTGGTGACCTTAGCATGGGGTTTATAAGACTGTGTAGGTTTACCCCTAACCTGAGACTGAGCTTTGGGATTTTGCTTGGATGTGCTAGCTCTACTAGTCTCACTCAATTTTTGTTTGCCCTTGTCCTCAGCACTGGGCTTTTTCAGATTAGCAGTTTTGTTCATTGAAATGTTTGAATTCATGCTAATTAGAGGTCCTTTCTCTTTTTGTGCAACAAATGAAATAGTTTTCATTCCAAAGGTTTTTGTTGCACTAGAATTAAATCCTAGGCCCTCTTTTCTGAAGTTGACCTTTGACCCTAACAAAGCATTTAGATTATCTGTACCTTGGGTCATTTTCTCAATGGTTTTAAGCTTGTCCTCATTATCCTTTTGAATGTCTTCAATGGATTTTCTCAGTTCTGTATTCACACTTAGGACAGCTTGATATTTTTCATTCACAATTTTTATCTCACTTTCATATTTCTGGATTTTCAGCTTCCATTCATCAGCTTCTTTTTCTAACCTCTCATTATCTTCTTTAGAGGCTTTTAACTCATTCTTGATTTCTTCTAATTCAGAACATGTGAGTTTCAATTTTTCATTCTCAGATTCTAGACATGCAATTTTATCAGT
The DNA here is from genome assembly GCA_022559845.1 of Amorphophallus konjac. Lineage (NCBI taxonomy): Eukaryota > Viridiplantae > Streptophyta > Magnoliopsida > Alismatales > Araceae > Amorphophallus > Amorphophallus konjac. The sequence goes on from CM040120.1 coordinate 100,273,099, forward strand.
TAGAGTTGTGTTATTTTGCATGGAATTTATCTTTCATCTTAGATGCCTATTTTCCTTACTGATATCATCTGCTTTATCAGCTATTTCATGGTAGGCATCTACCCAATCAGTAATAGTAATGTTATCGAATCTAGTGATTACCTCATCTGAGTCCTCCTCTCTGTCTTCAGAGCTTGTTGCCATAAGGCAAATGGGCTTCTCAGATTCAGCTTCACTGTCAGAGGTATTGCTCAGGGAGCCATCATCTTCATCACTCCAGGTGCTAACCATAGCTCTCCCTTTCGTGTTCTTCTTCTTTGACTTGTCCTTGTATTTCTGATTCTCTGGACATTCAGCTTTCATATGGCCTGGTTTCCTGCATTGATAACAAGTATTAGTTTCAATTTTCTTAGCAGGGTTGTGTTTATACCTTTTATCCCTTCGGCCGCCACCATACTTCTTTTGGCTGAATCGTCCTGCTCCTTTTCTGAGGAATCTCCTGAACTCTCTGGTCATCATTGCCATTTCAGTACGGGTTATGTCTTCTTCATTCAGGCTCTCCTCTGATGATGAACTGCTAGAGCTGGATCTGACTTGGATTTGCTGGTACCAAGCTTTCAGAGCGATTGGCGTCTTCTTCCTCTCAGCTTCTTCTATCCTTGGCATATTAATCTCATATGCCATCAGCGTGCCAATTAGCTCATCAGCCCTCATATTTCGCAAATCCCTTGACTCCTCCATAACTGTAGCCTTAGTATGCCAAGCATGAGTCAGGGAACGCAATATCTTCCTCACTAGATCATACTTTGTCAGAGGTTTCCCGAGACCTCTAAGACCATTGGTAATGATTGTCAACCGAGCATACATTTCTTTGATGGTCTCGTTGGGCTTCATCTTGAATGTCTCATATTCAGACACTAGGAAATTAGCCTTTGTCTCCCTAACTTGAGAAGTCCCTTCATGGATCACTTCCAGTGCATCCCACATCTCCTTAGCTGAACTGTAAGCAGATACTCGAGAAAATTCGGTGGGGTGTAGAGAGCACTGGATAGCATTTATGGCGCTCCAGTTTAGAGTAGACCTTCTGATCTCCTCCTTGGTCCATACTTCCTCATTTGGGGACAGCTCATAAGCTCCCTTGCTGACTACCTTCCAGATCTCATAATCCTGAGCCCTCAAAAATACTTGCATACGATTCTTCCAGTATGCATAGTTAGATCCATCGAAGAATGGGGGCTCTGTGGTTGAGTGTCCTTCAGCTATCATCTCTCGAGCATCGATCTTGGCCTTTCCTCTTCGGGCGATGAGTCCCTGTAGAAGAGTATGTCTCTGATACCAAGTGTTATGTTAGATGGACGCAGTCTATCTCCACGAAGTGTGAATCTAGAGGGGGGTGAATAGATCTATTGCCTACTTTAAAACCAGTATAAGGCTCTAATGCGGAATATGTTAGCGCAGCGAAGAGTGATATAGAAGGGGGGGATGAATAGATCACTCCCAATTTACAAACTTCAGCGGAAACTCACTACTTCGAAATACAACCCTTCAGATATGGCTAAACAATGCAGCTAACTCAGTGAGAAACTAAGACAGGATAATGAGGTGCGATTGGAAGAGGCCGTCCACACACAAACACAATGCCAAACAGAAGGAAAGCACAAACGATGATACCAAGCCACAGAGGAGACAAGAGATTTTAAGGTGGTTCGATTGTAGTCCACAATCTACATCCACCCCTCACTCCAACTAGAGTGAGGATTCCACTAGCCACTGCTAGAAAACTGCAGACTCAGTCTGCGAACAATGTGCTGCCACACAGCTTGACACCTGGACCTGCTACCAGCAAGACCAGAACCGGAGATGCCTCTCCCTTCCTCCAACCCGGAGGGAACCTGCTAATGACAACCCGTCACTGGCAAAACCAGAGATCACAGATCTCTCTTCCTCTGCAGCCCAGAGGGGAACCGGAGTAACTCTCCCTTCCTCCAAACACCGGAGGGTAACAACTCGAAATCAGATATATGAAGAAATAAAAGGAAAAATAGAAATGTAAACAAGACCAACGATGAACACAAATCGTTTCAGAAAAATCAAAATCAAATGTAGCTTCCGAAGAAGCAAATTGGACTCTTCTCTCTCACTCAGACTTTTCTCTCACAGCAATACTCTCAAATCTTTTCTCTCTATCTTCTTTCTGGAACGTGGAGGCTCTCTCTCTTTTCTTCTTCTGCTCAGGAATTCTGCTCTTCAGCTTTTTCTCCAGTTCTGTCCATCTGATCGCAGAAGGCACCTTTTATATGGCATTCGACCTGAGTTTCAGGCCTTCACACGAGGGAGTCTCGTTCCCTCCCTTTCCAGAGCATTCTCGGATCACGTGCCAGGCATCATCCTCGGTTCACGTGCCCAATCATTGACCTGAATCATCTGCAGGCAGAGACAAAGAAATGTGATTAGTTAGTTCAGTCAGATACGAATGTATATACTTTAGGATAGCAGATGAGTAAGTGTGTACACTGAGGGAGTGTATAGACTTGTGAGTCCTCATGCGACCTCAGTGTATAGACTAGCTGAATAATGCATTAGCACAACAGATGAAATGTGTGGACTTCTGTGAAGTGTATGAGGCCCTCGAGTGTATAGACTCAGGGATGTCAAATAGGCAAGTGTGTCAAGTGTGAGAGTGTGTAGAGTTGAAGTTCTTCATGCGAGCTCAGTGTATGGACTTGTAAGTGTTCATGCGATCTCAGTGTGTAGACTTCATTCAGCAGGCTAGACAATGGATGTATAGAGTTGGTCGTGTGAAGGAGGACGAGTGTAAAGACTTGTAATGAAGAGCAGCAATGTGTAGACTTGTGAAGCACAACTGTATGCACTGTATGGACTTCAATGTATAGACGTTGATGTATAGACTTCGAAGAGAACAATGCATGAAGGCATCGAATGTGTAGACTTAGAAACAGCAATTAAGCAAGTGTGTCAAATGAGAGAGTGTATACTCTTGAAAATAGCATATAGGCAAGTATGAACAGCTTGAGAGTGTATAGACTTGCAGGTGATATCGAGTGTATAGGGTTGAAGGATAACTGAGTGTCTAGACTTAGAGATGTGTAGACTTGCCAAAGAGCTGGACGATGTACAGACTTGAACAAGTGAAGTCTATACAGACTTGAAGGTTCACAGTGTGTAGACTTTGGCAAGGCAACGTCAGTAAAGTTCCCAGTGTACAGACTTACTGAACTGAGCATAGGTAAAAGATATGAGGAATGTATAGACTTACTCAGTTCAGTTCAGAACGTAGGTAAAAGTCCCAATGTATAGACTTTACCTGAGAATGCAACCGCTGTACAGACATGCTCAACCAGTCCGATGTACAGACTTGGAATATCAACAGAAGGATGTACAGACTTGGAAAACTAATGCCAATGTACAGACTTCACCTCGTGCAAGCTACAGTGAATGAGTGTATAGACTTAATGGTCTCTCTGGCTGTACAGACTTGATCACAGGCTGAACAGTCGAATGTATAGACTTGCTTCCACCGACCAATGTATAGACTTTGTAAGCGTGAGACGCTGAGTGAGACGGTGGCTGAGACGATGTACAGACTTCAGGTGAAACGATGCAGCTACAGTGCAGTGTAGACTGCCAAACTCTGTACAGACTTGCAGCTTGAGACAGTGATGTACAGACATGGAATCAATGAAGGCGTTGGCTGTACAGACTTTGATGAATGCCGCTCGCTGTACAGACTTCGAATCAAGGCATGAATAGTGAATCAATGTCTAGACTTGGATGCCCAAGCCAATGTATAGACTTGTGCAGTGCAGCCAGTGTGTGGACTTGTACAGTGACTAGAGGCTGTACAGACTTTGGGTCATGATGTGTGAGACGAGGGACAGTGTATTGACTTTGAGATGGCAGACGATGTATAGACTTGTGGTTCAACAGAGTGTATAGACTTGGAAGATGAAGGGCGATGTGTAGACTTTGAAATGAATGGGAGAATGTATAGACTTGACCCCTTGAAAGGTTGTATACACTTCAGATGCAATCTACAGTGCCGTTGTATGGACTTGAACTCAAGGAATGGCTGTACAGACTCTGAAGGCTTAGCGGAGGGTGTACAGACTTTGAATATTAAGTTCAATGTATGGACTTCAGGTGAAGACCAATGTACATACTTTGAATATGAAATTCAATGTATGGACTTGGAGAGTAAAGGAGGCGTCGACCCACCAGAGGTGGAGCGTCGACCCATCAGAGGTGGAGGGTGAGGTGGAGGGTTGACCCATCAGTGTACAGACTATGCAGACAGTGTGTAGACATGATCAAGTAGTGCATATTTATCTGACAGCCATATGAACTGCACAGTCCTACATGATGAAGCATGAATTATTCTAGAGATAGAAGATTGATTTATAGTGTGAGACATCATCAAAACCGTAGGGATGCAACAATCTCCCCCTTTTTGATGATGGCAACACTATGAATCAAACAATATCAAATCTTAACAAGAAATTAACTGCAGTTTCAACAATCAAAGCAAATTCAAGGCAAGTGAAAGCACAGCCAAATTAAGCACTACTGCAGAATCACTTCTTTCTCCAAAACCACTCCCTCTCAGCTCCCTTACAACCCATTCTCAGATAAAGCCATCACATGACTAGGTAATCTCTTCTTTAGCTCATGAACAATGGTAATCTCCCCCTTAGCTCATGAACAATACTCCCCCACAACTCATGACAATACATGATCTACTGATATTGCATAACCTCTTCTCCCCCTTTGACATCAGCAAAAGGAAATGCAGAATATATGAAAGTGCTGGAGACATGAAGAAGAAGTACAGTAACTTCTTAGTGCAGAAAGACACAAGCAAGTCTTAAGAAAATAAGTGAGGTGCTAAACTCAAGTGAAGATTCTCGAACTCCAGTACACACTAGAGAAATAGAATGATAGAAAAGTTTATCTGCATACATAGAGTATGATTTAGAGCAGGTGTTAACAAGTATGGCCAGATATAGCTGAACTGTCAACAATCCAAAAAGACAACAAGAGACAAAGTCAGAGAGGTGTTCTCAAGGTATTGAGGACAAGCAATCCATTAGTTGCAAAACAACAAGGAATTTTTGAGATGATTTTCAAGAAGATCAATGAGTAGGTTGGTGATTCACTCTTTTGACATTAGGGAGACACCTTGATTAGAGGCCTGAATCCCCAGTTACTCAGAGTGAGTACCTCATTACTTCCTCCCTTTTTTTTATTAAGGAACAGAGTTAGTAACTGTGGCTTTTGACATTAGGGAAACACCTTGATTAGAGGCCAGAGTCCCCAGTTACTCACCAGCTAGCCACCATTGCTCTGTCATGTCTTTTTCATTCATTTTAAGCATTTGTCACCTCATGACATAGGAGAAATATTCATTTCATTGATGAAGCTCCCAGTTTCTCAGTGAACAAAACAAGACATGTTTGTTTAGTTAAGCCCTTGTGTTGAAGAGATGGAATGATTGAAAACAATACCAGAAGGACTATTACTTGAAGTGAATCTTGAAGTCTAGATTTCAAGCTGATTGGGTCAGATATCAAGACATACAGGTTTTGGCCTGAACCAGAATCATTGACAATGTAGGAAGATATACTTTTTACAATTAATCCAGATCTCTGAAGGAATACCAGAGGAAAGATTCTAACTGGACTTTAGTATCACTGACTTATAGACTTAAGAATTAAGTGACATTCTACTGTCTGAGAGAACCACACTAGATCTGTCATGAAAACCAGCAAAGACATACATCTGGTCAATCTTTTTGACTTTGTCAAAGAATCACAGCTCAAGCAGCTCCCCCTCACTCACAGCATTTCTGAAAGCTAACCAACTGTCATACAGAACTCCCCCTCACAAAAAGAACAGACTACACAATTAAGACAATTTGTATAAGCCTAATTCTCTTCTTAGTGTTGTGAATTTTTCATTATCCAGAGGTTTAGTGAAGATGTCAGCAATCTGATTATCTGTGCCTACATGAATCAGTTCAAAATTATTTTTAGAAACCTCATCTCTTATGAAATGATGCCTTATCTCTATGTGTTTGGTGCGTGAATGCAAAATAGGATTTTTGGCAAGATTAATGGCACTGGTATTATCACAATAGATAGGTGTGCACCCCAGGTCTACTTGGTAGTCCTGAAGCTGGTGTTTAATCCAAATGACTTGTGTTCCACAACTCCCTGCAGCCACATATTCAGCTTCTGCAGTGGAGAGGGCCACAGAATGTTGTTTCTTGGAACCCCAAGACACTAAACACCCACCCAAAAATTCACAATGACCACTAGTGCTTTTCCTGTCTAGTTTACAACCTGCATAATCAGCATCTGTGTATGCAACTAAGTCAAATGTGTGTGATGCAGGAAACCATAAACCAAGAGAATGAGTAGCTGACAAATATCTGAAAATTCTTTTCACTGCAGCTAAATGTAATTCAGTAGGTCTAGACTGATACCTTGCACACATTCCTACACTGAATTGTATATCAGGTCTGGAAGCTGTTAGGTAAAGAAGAGATCCAATCATACCTCGATAGAGCTTGGCATTTACTTCTTTACCTGTCTCATCTGCATCCAGTGAGGTATTGGTACCCATGGGTGTTGTAATGTGCTTCAGGTTTTCCATACCAAACCTCTTGAACAGTTCCATTGTGTATTTGGTCTGGTTGATGAAGCACCCATCCTCTAGCTGTTGTACCTGCAAGCCAAGGAAGTACTTTAGTTCACCAACCAAACTCATCTCAAATTCAGCAGACATCATTTTAGAGAATTCAACACATAGTTCATGCTTAGTTGATCCAAACACAATGTCATCTACATATACCTGAACTATGAGGAGATCTTTATTTGTACCTTTGGTAAATAAAGTTTGATCTACTTTACCTCTTTTGTAGCCCTTGCTGATCAGAAATTCAGTCAATCTTTCATACCATGCTCTTGGAGCCTGCTTTAGACCATACAAGGCTTTGTTTAACCTGAAAACTTGGTCAGGTTGAGGAGAAAATTGAAATCCAGGGGGTTGTTCAACAAAAACCTCTTCTTTAATGACTCCATTTAAAAAGGCACTTTTAACATCCATTTGTTGGAGTTTTATGTTCTTTGAACATGCAAAAGCAAGCAACAGTCTTATAGCCTCCATCCTAGCAACAGGTGCATAGGATTCATCGAAATCTACACCAAATTCCTGACAGTAGCCCTTGGCTACTAATCTGGCCTTATTCCTAGAAATGATTCCATCTTCATTCATTTTATTTTTGAACACCCACTTAGTTCCTATGATATTGACATTGTCTGGTCTTGGAACAAGTTCCCAGACATTATTTCTTTCGAACTGGCCTAATTCCTCACTCATGGCATTGACCCAAGCTTGATCAGCCAAGGCCTCTTCTATTGATTTGGGTTCAATTTGTGAGACTAAAGCAATTAAGTCTTCATTATTCACATTCCTAAAATGGGACCTAGTCCGAAGAGGATCTTCAGGATTGCCTATGACATTATCTATCGGATGATCTTTAAGAAATCTAACATTTATTGAAGACTCACCTTCTTCTCTTGGCTCTTCCTGGTTGGGAGGATTTGCTGTTCCACTTGGCTGAGTGTTCTCTTCTTCTTGGTCTTCTAGGAATTCCCCATCATGATTGGAATCCCTGTCAAGATTTTCATTGTTAGAAACACCTTTCTTTTCACTAAAAATAATGTGTGGAGACTCTTCAACCTTTTTGTCTGTTATGTTGAAGACCCTATATGCCCTAGACACTTCTGAATATCCCAAAAATATTCCAGGGGAGCTTTTAGCTTCAAACTTGTCTAAATCTTTCTTGTCATTATTGTGAATAAAACATTTTGCTCCAAAAATTCTGAAATGAAACAAGTTTGGTTTCTTACCTTTTAGAAGCTCATAGGGTGTTTTCTTGTGAATGGGTCTTACCATGGCCCTGTTGATTATGTAAGTTGCTGTATTGGCCGCCTCTGCCCAAAACCTCCTTGGTAATTGACTTCCAATTAGCATGGTTCGGGCCATCTCCACCACAGTTCTATTTCTTCTCTCCACAATTCCATTCTGTTCAGGTGTCCTGGGAGAAGAAAATCTGTGTGTTAGTCCCTCTCTTTCACAAAGATCAGAAAACATGGAGTTTTCAAACTCACCTCCATGGTCAGATTGAATAGAACAGATCTTGTGTTTTCCTTCTTGTTTGACCTTATTGAAAAACAGATTAAACTTTTGAAATGCATCACTTTTATTTGCTAAGAAAAAGATCCATGAATATCTAGAGAAGTCATCTATGATGACATAGCCAAACCTGTTCCCATTAAGACTCTGAGTTCTAGTAGGACCGAAGAGGTCCATATGGAGGAGTTCCATTGGTCTAGAGGACAATGGCTCAGATCTTAATTTGAAAGAATTCCTGGTCTGTTTGCCTAGAGCACATGCATCACATGATTTTGAAATAGAATTGAATTTTATTCTAGGCATGCCTCTCACTAAATCATGCTTGACCAATTTATTTAAAGTAGTAAAGCTAGCATGACCTAGACGTCTATGCCATTCAAAAGCATCATTTTCAGAATTGGCAGATAAACAAATATTAGATTCAGATTCCTCATCTAGGTCTACCATGTAGACATTATTAATCCTGTTGGCTACAAATTTAACCACATCAGAATTTATTTCAAAGATTTTGCATGAGTTATCATCAAACACAACCCTGTGACCCTTGTCACATAACTGACTAATGCTAATCAGGTTGTGTTGAAGACCTTCCACAAGTAGAACTTTTTCAATGGAGTTTGTGGAAGACTTACCTACTGTACCAACTCCAATAATCTTACCTTTGTTCTTTCCTCCAAACTTGACCAGACCCCCTACCTTCATCTCTATCTTGCTGAACTTGGATCGGTCACCTGTCATGTGCCTGGAGCAGCCACTGTCGAGGTACCACTTGTTGTCTTCAGCTGCCAGGCCGACCTACACAAATAACATCAAGCAGAGTGATTTGGAACCCAAGATGAGTTGGGTCCAAGGACATTATTCAAATCTCTAATCAAGTGTTTAGGAATCCAAATTTGCTTCAGCATGGATTTCCCTGGCACCTTTACTTCTGGTTTATTGAAATTAAGTCCAGCTGGTCTGGAGAAGTAAGTTCTATTCCATTCATTAGGCTTGCCACTCCTAGGATATCTTCTGTAAGTTTGTTGATCAACAGATTTTTGAAGATGATGATCATTTCTCCAGTAGGTCCTCTTTGGACCCATCTGATTGTAGTAATTCCAGCTTTTCTTCTGATCCACTTGCTTGGTCCATTTACCATTTATGTTCTGATTGGTAGGCTTAGTGAAATTCTTCACAGAATTCATTCCCATTTTAAATGGTTGACCAGCACTATTTTTAGGACTTTCCTTCTGACCTTGAGTTCCCTTACTGCTGTTTGAGCTGGATGGTGTGTCCAGCTTTTCTTTTCCCTTCTCTGGGCAGAAGGTAATGGTTTTGAATTGTAAGGGTCTTTTGTTAGTTGGGTCATAGCCTAGACCCTCCTTATTGAAGTTAACCCTAGCCCCCAGTATAGCATCCAGACTAGATTTTCCTTGGACAAAGTTTTCAAAACTTTCTGTTTGTCTTCCAGCTCCTTTTGAAGGGACTCAGAATTTTTTAGAAGTTCACCATTGACTTTCTTAACAGCTTCATATTTTTCTGAGTTCACTCTACTTTCATTCAAGCTTTCTTCAATTCTTATTTTGAGTTCATTGAGCTGATTTTGACTTTCTTGGTTTTCTCCCTTGAGCTTATCATTTTCTCTTCTTAGTGAGGTCATTTCTTCTAGTTGCTCTTTTAGTTTCTAATTTTCCTCACAGACCTGGGTTTGTTCTTCAACATTAGTATTAAATTTTCTTTTCAGAACCCTATGCTCTTTACTAAGAGAATTGAATTTATCTAATAACTCAGCATAAGCATCTTCCCAGTCATCAATCGTAAAATTTTCAAAAACATTGGTTACCTCCTCTTCACTGTTTGCCATAAGGCAAATTCCTTCTTCATGCTCCTCTGAGGAAGTATCTTCAGGATCTTCTTCCTCCTCGCTCCATGTGCAGACCATCGCCTGTGGCTTCTTCTTCTTCTGCACTTTTGTGTTCTTCTTCTGGAAGTAGGGACCCTTCTTCTGAAGATCTGGGCATTCGCCTTTCATGTGTCCCTGTTTGTTACAATGATAACAAGTCAGTCTCTTAGGATTTCTATCCCTATAATTGGTAGATTCAACATTCTTGTTAAAGGAGTATGGCTTTTTCCTCCTAAAGGTCTTCCCCTTTCTCCTTAAAAATTTACTGAACTGACGAGTGAGCATTGCCTGCTCCTTCTGGTCGAGATCTGAGAAGCCATCAGACTCACTGCTATGCTGCTACTGCTGCTGCTGCTGCTACTGCTACTCTTGTTGCGGGATGCCTTGAGAGCTACATTCTTAGCCTTCCTATCACTTCCTTCACCACCTCCTTTGAAATTCATCTCATAGGTCATGAGGGATCCTATGAGTTCATTCACTGTCAAGGTCGTCAGATCTTTTGACTCTTCAATCACGATGGCCTTAGTGTGCCATGCTGGGGATAAGATCTAAGAATTTTCCTGACTATGTCTGCCTCAGCTAGATCCTTCCCTAGCCCCTTAAGTGTGTTCGTGATCAAGGACAACCTGGCATACATTTCAGTAATATTCTCTCTGCATTCATCCTAAACAGTTCATACTTAGAGGTGTAGAGGTTTACCTTCGAGGCTTTCACTTGAGCTGTACCTTCGTAGATTAATTGGAGCTCATCCCACATTCGCTTGGCAGTCCTGTAGGCAGATATACGGGCATATTCCTCTGGGTGAACAGCACACTGGATGATGTTCAGCGCCGTCCAGTTGAGTGAAGATAGCTTGACATGGTCATCTGTCCACGCGTCCTCGTTCGGTGGCAGATCATACGGGCCAACCGTGATTACCCTCCACAGCTTGTGGCTCTGTGCTCTGATAAACACTTCCATCCTGTTCTTCCAAAAGAGATAATTATTACCATCAAAAAATGGAGGGCGACTAATGGATTGACCTTCAGCCATGAAGCTTCTAGGACCATTAGCATTTCCCTGACCGTTCGTCCACATGATGCAAACCTGCTCTGATACCAAATGTTAGCGCAGCGAAGAGTGATATAGAAGGGGGGGATGAATAGATCACTCCCAATTTACAAACTTCAGCGGAAACTCACTACTTCGAAATACAACCCTTCAGATATGGCTAAACAATGCAGCTAACTCAGTGAGAAACTAAGACAGGATAATGGGGTGCGATTGGAAGAGGCCGTCCACACACAAACACAATGCCAAACAGAAGGAAAGCACAAATGATGATACCAAGCCACAGAGGAGACAAGAGATTTTAAGGTGGTTCGATTGTAGTCACAATCTACATCCACCCCTCACTCCAACTAGAGTGAGGATTCCACTAGCCACTGCTAGAAAACTGTAGACTCAGTCTGCGAACAATATGCTGCCACACAGCTTGACACCTGGACCTGCTACCAGCAAGACCAGAACCGGAGATGCCTCTCCCTTCCTCCAACCCGGAGGGAACCTGCTAATGACAACCCGTCACTGGCAAAACCAGAGATCACAGATCTCTCTTCCTCTGCAGCCCAGAGGGGAACCGGAGTAACTCTCCCTTCCTCCAAACACCGGAGGGTAACAACTCGAAATCAGATATATGAAGAAATAAAAGGAAAAATAGAAATGTAAACAAGACCAACGATGAACACAAATCGTTTCAGAAAAATCAAAATCAAATGTAGCTTCCGAAGAAGCAAATTGGACTCTTCTCTCTCACTCAGACTTTTCTCTCACAGCAATACTCTCAAATCTTTTCTCTCTATCTTCTTTCTGGAACGTGGAGGCTCTCTCTCTTTTCTTCTTCTGCTCAGGAATTCTGCTCTTCAGCTTTTTCTCCAGTTTAGTCCATCTGATCGCAGAAGGCACCTTTTATATGGCATTCGACCTGAGTTTCAGGCCTTCACACGAGGGAGTCTCGTTCCCTCCCTTTCCAGAGCATTCTCGGATCACGTGCCAGGCATCATCCTCAGTTCACGTGCCCAATCATTGACCTGAATCATCTGCAGGCAGAGACAAAGAAATGTGATTAGTTAGTTCAGTCAGATACGAATGTATATACTTTAGGATAGCAGATGAGTAAGTGTGTACACTGAGGGAGTGTATAGACTTGTGAGTCCTCATGCGACCTCAGTGTATAGACTAGCTGAATAATGCATTAGCACAATAGATGAAATGTGTGGACTTCTGTGAAGTGTATGAGGCCCTCGAGTGTATAGACTCAGGGATGTCAAATAGGCAAGTGTGTCAAGTGTGAGAGTGTGTAGAGTTAAGTTCTTCATGCGAGCTCAGTGTATGGACTTGTAAGTGTTCATGCGATCTCAGTGTGTAGACTTCATTCAGCAGGCTAGACAATGGATGTATAAAGTTGGTCGTGTGAAGGAGGACGAGTGTAAAGACTTGTAATGAAGAGCAACAATGTGTAGACTTGTGAATCACAACTGTATGCACTGTATGGACTTCAATGTATAGACGTTGATGTATAGACTTCGAAGAGAACAATGCATGAAGGCATCGAATGTGTAGACTTAGAAACAGTAATTAAGCAAGTGTGTCAAATGAGAGAGTGTATACTCTTGAAAACAGCATATAGGCAAGTATGAACAACTTGAGAGTGTATAGACTTGCAGGTGATATCGAGTGTATAGGGTTGAAGGATAACTGAGTGTCTAGACTTAGAGATGTGTAGACTTGCCAAAGAGCTGGACGATGTACAGACTTGAACAAGTGAAGTCTGTACAGACTTGAAGGTTCACAGTGCGTAGACTTTGGCAAGGCAACATCAGTAAAGTTCCCAGTGTACAGACTTACTGAACTGAGCGTAGGTAAAAGATATAGGAATGTATAGACTTACTGAGTTCAGTTAGAACGTAGGTAAAAGTCCCAATGTATAGACTTTACCTGAGAATGCAACCGCTGTACAGACATGCTCAACCAGTCCGATGTACAGACTTGGAATATCAACAGAAGGATGTACAGACTTGGAAAACTAATGCCAATGTACAGACTTCACCTTGTGCAAGCTACAGTGAATGAGTGTATAGACTTAATGGTCTCTCTGGCTGTACAGACTTGATCACAGGCTGAACAGTCGAATGTATAGACTTGCTTCCACCGACCAATGTATAGACTTTGTAAGCGTGAGACGCTGAGTGAGACGGTGGCTGAGACGATGTACAGACTTCAGGTGAAACGATGCAGCTACAGTGCAGTGTAGACTGCCAAACTCTGTACAGACTTGCAGCTTGAGACAGTGATGTACAGACATGGAATCAATGAAGGCGTTGGCTGTACAGACTTTGATGAATGCCGCTCGCTGTACAGACTTCGAATCAAGGCATGAATAGTGAATCAATGTCTAGACTTGGATGCCCAAGCCAATGTATAGACTTGTGCAGTGCAGCCAGTGTGTGGACTTGTACAGTGACTAGAGGCTGTACAGACTTTGGGTCATGATGTGTGAGACGAGGGACAGTGTATTGACTTTGAGATGGCAGACGATGTATAGACTTGTGGTTCAACAGAGTGTATAGACTTGGAAGATGAAGGGCGATGTGTAGACTTTGAAATGAATGGGAGAATGTATAGACTTGACCCCTTGAAAGGTTGTATACACTTCAGATGCAATCTACAGTGCCGTTGTATGGACTTGAACTCAAGGAATGGCTGTACAGACTCTGAAGGCTTAGCGGAGGGTGTACAGACTTTGAATATTAAGTTCAATGTATGGACTTCAGGTGAAGACCAATGTACATACTTTGAATATGAAATTCAATGTATGGACTTGGAGAGTAAAGGAGGCGTCGACCCACCAGAGGTGGAGCATCGACCCATCAGAGGTGGAGGGTCGACCCATCAGTGTACATACTATGCAGACAGTGTGTAGACATGATCAAGTAGTGCATATTTATCTGACAGCCATATGAACTGCACAGTCCTACATGATGAAGCATGACTTATTCTAGAGATAGAAGATTGATTTATAGTGTGAGACATCATCAAAACCGTAGGGATGCAACAGAATATAGGCAAATTTACTGAATCACTAACCCGAATACTAGAATTGAACAGAAGCGAATCAAGCTGTGAAGATAAACATGAAATCCAGTCGCACACAGTTCATGGACAATCACACAAACACAAGACACCCAAGATTTTTAGGTGGTTTGGTCAGAGACCTACGTCCACCCCACACTCAACCGAGTATGGCTTACTGCCGCACAGTACAGCTTGCGTCTGCTGCGCAATACAGCTTGGCCTACAAACCGCTGAGCAACACAGCTTACTGTCCGAGACAAGTCTCGCCTGCTGAGGATTACAGCTTCACCTGTCCAGTGGAGACCTCCACTGCAACCGCTGGGGTTTACAGCTTACCCGTCCAGAGGCAGCACCTCTGCTAACAGCTGACTCACAGCTTGAAGAAACAATTTTGGAAACAAAAGACAGAAGCAAACAAAAATAGAAAACCCAAATGGGAATGTAGCTCGGAATGAGCAAAGCTTAGCTCTGCTATCTGAACCAAGAGTCTGAGATACAACCTCTTAATCAACCTCTCTCAATCTCACTCTCTCAACACATCTCTCTTCTCTCTTTCTTCTTCTCTAATTTTCTTCTCCCTGTGGATCGATGGCTCTCTGCTGCTTCAGGCTTTTACTCTCACTATATAGACTTTGCCACTGTTCGATCTACCTTCATCCGAAGAAGAAGACTCATATATATACCAGCAGCAGATTGGATAAGGGCGCGTGGCTTCCACATTTCCTGCCCAAAGAATTCTCCAGATCCGTGGCATTTTCATTCCACATGGCGGCATCATGTGATGGGCTGCTTCCACGTGTCACCATCTGATCACCTCGTCCTTCCTTGGATCACGAGCCAAGTCATCAATCCTTGCAAAGAATCCCTGTCAGACAGACGAAATAGAATTATCAGTTTAAGTATAAACCCTGTACATACTTTTGGGATGTAATGCATTGTATAGACTTCACTGTATAGACTTTGTGAACTCGAATGCATTGTATAGACTTTACTGTATAGACTTTGTGAACGTGAATGCAATGTACAGACTCTAGAATGTATAGACTTCATATATGCAGTTCTGTGCGATGTACAGACTTCCTATATGAAGGCAACCACTGTACAAACTTGCTGAAGTGTAATGCAATGTGCAGACTTTGAAGAACATTCAGCAGCCAATGTATAGACTAGGCAATGTAAAGACATGCCAGTGTATGGGCATGATGAGCATGCAGCAATGTGCAGACTTCAATGCATGAAGAAGCACTGTGAAGACTTAGACAGACACAACGTGCAACAATGTATAGACTTGAAACACTAGATGCACGATGTACAGGCTTCAACTAAAATGATGCACAATGTGTAGACTTGAATGTTGTGCGATGTACAGACTTCATGTTATGCATGAGACTCTAAGTAAGACAGACGATGTGCAGACTTAGCCAGCATTCAACTCGATGTATAGACTTCATGAATGATGCATGCAATGCACTGGACAATGTATGGACTTAGCCGATGCAGACTAGTCCGATGTACAGACTTGCTCATTGTTCAGACTTCATGAACGATGTACAGACTTGCCAAAGGAAAGGCTGTACAGACTTGATGCAATGCAAGACAATCGAGTGTATAGACTTCACGATGTGAAGACTTGCCAAAGACAATTGGATGATGTATAGACTTGAGCGAAGCAAAGTCTGTACAGACTTGAAGGTTCACAATGTGTAGACTTTGGCAAAGCAACGATGTACAGACTTGCACAGTTCAAGGATGTATAAACTTTACGTGAAAGCCCAATGTACAGACTTGCAGAACTGAACGTAGGTAAAGATCCCAGTGTATAGACTTCGAAGTTCACTGACGGATGTACAGGCTTCACCTCGAGCAAGCAACAGTGCAGTGTATGGACTTTGAAGAATGATGCATGATGCTGTACAGACTTCACTTGAAATAGTCCAATGTACAGACTTTGCCTAACACAATCCAATGTACATACTTGCTGATGCTTTGAATAGACTTACATGAGACGCTCAATTAGACGCTCAATGTACAGACTTAGTCTGATGCGTTGTATAGGCTTGCATGAGAAGCTCAATGTACAGACTTCAAGTCCAGTGTATAGACATTGCCTTAGACGCTAAATGAGATGGACATTGTGCAGATTTGCTAGTCAAACAGACGCAGACTCTGTACAGACTTTAGCGTGCAGACATGCAGACAATGTGAATTTATAGACTTAACATAACGATGCAATGTTTGGACTTGTCTTGACACTGCAGGAGAACAGCCAATGTATAGACTTTATAAATGCAAGCAATGCAGAAATGTATAGACTTTGGGCTTGCCATGCAATGTATAGACTTTGAGCACAAACGCTACAATGCAATGTATAGACATGCAAGTTATATGAGCTGCACTATATAGACTCTGCTATGCATGAAGACGAGTGTATAGACTTGGAAATCTGGGGGCGTCAACGCATCTAAGAAGGGGGTCGATCCATGTTGCATGGATGTATATACTTGTGTTCTAAACGATGCACAAACACAACACAAAGCAGTGTATAGACTCTACGTGCAATGTGTAGACTTTGAGTGTGTGTGCAGTGTGTAAACCTGTAAAGTGCATAGAGACGCTACAGCATGACAGCGTCGACGCAGCAGTTCACCCTGATGTGGAGTTAGATCTGGGTCAGTTCAGTGGGTCGACGCAGTGATCCCATGCGTCAACGCATCCAGCCTTATCTTCAAAGCCATCTGAGGCATTTCAAGGCAGCGTCAACCTCGTGGACTCAATGGGTTGACGCCATCTGAACTACTTACGAGATGTAAAGACATGCGAATCTGATGTAAAGACTTGAGGGGGTCGACCCATCTAAGAAGGGGGTCGACCCACAGAGCTAGCACACTCATGCGTTCTCCATAGAACAGATCAGATATAACACACTCATGCATTCTCCACAGAATAAATCAGTCATATGCATTCATGAAGTCTATACATGCTGCTGCTTAGCATTCACTGAGTCTATACAATGCCACAGTCCTGCATGCGTGAAGTATGTACAAGGCCAAAGCACTGCATATATGTAGTCTGTACATGGCATTGTTCTGCATTCACCAAGTCTATACAATGCCATAGCCACGCATTCATAAAGTCTGAACATTGCATCATGAAGTCTGTACATCGCTTCTATAGTGCCTTCATCATGTCTGTACATTGAGGTCACATGCTGGGATTCAAAGTCTACACATTGCAATGTCTACACACTACACATTACTCCCTATAGAGTCTGTACAAGGTTTGTTGTCTTAAACTGATAATCCTATTCGACTGTCTGATAGGGACTCTTTGTGAAGCCTAATGAAGGCACGTGATCCGAGGATAATAGGAGTGCCCTGATCGTGACACGTGTGCTGAAGCCTGCTGGATGCTGCCACGAGGCCCAAGGCTTTTGGGCTGGAAATGTGGAAGCCACACGACCCTATCCACCCTGCTGCTCTATATAAATGAAGACTCCTTTGTCTGAAGATGATAGATCGAGAGGCAAAGTCTATACAGTGAGAGTGATCAACTGAAGGAGAAGAAAGCCAGCACGATCCTGTGAAAAAGAATAGAGAAGCAGAAGAAGCAGAGAAGAAAAAGAAAAAGAAGAGAAAGAGAGAGATAGAGAGCTCGAGCAGAGTGTGAAAAGAGAAGAAGAAAAAAAGAAAGAGAGAAGAAGCAGAAGAGAAAAAGTGAGAGATAGAGAGTTCGAGCAGATAAAAGAGGAAGAGAAAGAAAAAGAGAAAGAAAGAGAGACAGAGTGATCGGAAGAAGAAGAAGGGCAGAGAGAGGCTTCATTCTGAAGATCATTCTTCACTGGACCGTGGATCAAATCCAGGCCAGTCAGCTCTGTTGAGAGCCATATTATTTGTGTTTCATTTACAGCTTTCAGTCACTGATTGTCTTCTTGTTTTTGTTTCATCTTTTATCCTTTCTTCAAGCTGTTAGTCAGCGTTTGCAGAGGTGCTGCCTCTGGATGGGTAAGCTATAATCCCCAGCGGTTACAGTGGTGGATTCCACTGGACAGCAAGCTGTGTTGCTCAGCGGATTGTATGACAAGCTGTGATGCCCAGCGATTCAAGCTGTGAGTCAGCAGTAAGCCACACTCGGGTTGAGTGTGGGGTGGACGTAGGTCTGGAGGACCAAACCACCTAAAAACTCCTTGTGCAGTGGTTTGATCTCTTTGTGTATTTGGCGCTAGATGCATGCATAGGCACGAAGATTGTATTCAGTTCATTGCTGCGCACATTAGATATTTGCTTAGGAGCATTCTACATGTTTGCACATTGGTTCAACAGATTTGATTAGCTTTGCACACTGTGTGTTTGATTAATTCCGCAATTGCACACTGTGTGATTTTTAATTGGGCGAAAGTTTTAAAGGGTATATTCATTCACCCCCCCCTCTGAATACATAGCACCGAACCCAACACTTGGTATCAGAGCGGGTTGCTGTACATAGGATCTAACAATCCGCAGCAGATCCTGCATTTCTGGTTGGTGCATTTCAGAGTGTGCTTCCTGTGTTCTGTGTTTTGTTTCACCTAGTTAGTGTCTTGATTTGCTCTCTTAATTTCAGTGCATTTATCATCTCTCGATGGGTCGTCCTCTTGTTTTTGATGGTTCTAACTTAAATAGTTGGCTAGGCGGCCTATGTATTTACATAGACTCACTTGATCCAAATCTGTGGAGTCTACTGTCTAAAGGCCCACACAAATTACCTCATGATGAGACTAAGTGGTCTAGAGAGGACAAAATAAAGAACCGTGATAATGTCATAGTTCTTAATATCATGAGAGCTGCTATTAATACTGACATATATCCTTTTGCGCTCAGGTGCACTTTTGGAAAGGAGATATATGACAGAGTGATCTCTGATCAACTGCATGAGGATCAATGCTTGATGGTTGATCGGAGAAATGATGATGATGAGACCTCATCTCAGGTAAGCTCCGGATCAGATGGATACACTTTTGATGAATTGATAGTGATGTATGAAGATTTGTTAAAAGTATCCAAGAAATTAAAATCTGAAAACAAAAAGTTGAAAAAGAAATGTGATAAAATAAATTTGAAAGATTCATGTGCAAACTGTTCAAATCTGAAACAATCTTATGATGCATGTATGCTAGGTGTTCAGAACCTTAAGAAACAAAATGATTCTCTAAAAATTGAAAAACAAACATGCTTGGACAAAATGTCAGAAATTGAGAATCAGCTGAATGATAAGAAAAATGAGCATCTAAAAAGCATGCAAGAAATTACTGAAGTTAATTCTGAATTGGACAAACTGAAACTTGAGAATAAAGAATTTCAAAAGAAAAATGAAAATCTTATGGCTAGAATAAATGAAATCAATGGGGAGGTTTCACATTCTTCTTCTGCTGAATCAAACTGTAAAATGTGCTCAGCTCTAAGAGAACGTAATGAAGATCTTTTTAGTGAGAATGAATGGATGAAGAAACAAATTGATGTGTATAAAGAGGATCACAGAAATCTACTTATTGAGAAAACTAAAGTGGAAGAAAGAGAAGAGGAACTAATTGAAAAGTTGGAGCTTAAATCTGGAAATGGAAAATGTAATGAAGGAGTCATGAAGCTATCTGAAGAGAACAAAGAACTGAGGGAACAAAACAAAAACCTGATGGTTTTAAATACTGTTTTCTCACAGAGGTTTCTGACTATCGAAAAAGAGAAATCTGTTTTTAAGGAAGCTCAACCTCAAAAAATTGAGGAGGAAAACACTGAACTGAAAGCTGAAATTGAAAAATTAAAGTGTTTAAACACTAGCTTATCTGAAACACTTCTCACATTCAAAAAGGGAAAATTCACTTGTGATGGAGAATCACATAGGGTGATCAGTCTAGAACAAGAAATTGAGAAGTACAAAACTGCAAATAAAGTCTTACGTGAATGTTTCAATTGCAGTGAACAGGAGATAGCCAGTTATGAGCTTCATATAGCATCCTTGGAAAATAAAATTCATGATCTGGAAAATTCAGAAATTGATTCTGCTAAGAATGAAAGAAAAATGAAAGCTGTCATGAAAGGTAGAGATGATAATTCAAGAGAGGGGATAAAGTGAAGTTCTGATGTTAAGGAAATCACTAAAAACCAGCTATACACCACTTTTGTGCAAAGCTCTGATGTAGCTCGTACCTCAAATCAATCCCCAAAACAAAACAAAAATCTAAAATCACCTCCATCATCGGTCTTTCAATTTAAGGCACAGAAAGCTGAAAAACCAACAAGAATTGTAAACAAAGTTAAACAATTGAACAAAAATGGAAAGAAAGATGGGGTTAAAAATGTCCCTACTTGTGTCATGAAATCAGTTAGCTCGGCTGAATTTGATGGGTCAATGCAAAATGCCCATGCCTCATGTACTCATTCGCATGCATCTTGGAATTCATCTAATAGAAACCATGCCCCTAGGAAATATGATGCTTCTTGCTATTACTGTGGTAAGCATGGTCATATCATGGATGCATGTTTCATCATGAAACAAGATGATAAACTACATGCTAGATCTTCTGATCATCATGGGTACAACAGAAACAAACTTAAGTTTAACCAGCACATCACATGCTTCAATTGCAACAAGCCAGGTCATAAGGCTGCTGAGTGTTGGTCAGGGAGTTACAGGAATAATTCTGGATCTAGAAGTAAGCATGTTAGGTGCTTTGAATGTGGTAAGTATGGGCATGCAGTCAAGGACTGCTGGTATGCTCAGGGAAATCACTATAATTCTAAATTTGTCAAATTCCCTACAAACAGAAATGATTTTGGTAGGAATAAATCTGTTTTTAAAGAAAAGATTCCTACATGTTTTGAATGTGGAAAACTTGGCCACCGTGCTTCTAAATGCTGGTGGGCAGGTAATGGTAAATCAAAATTTCATGCAAGTAATAGAAATCTTCATGCTAACTCACATAGATTCCATGATTATACAAATGTTCACAAAAAGAATTCAAGAGCTGTTACATCATGCAGATACTGTGGAAAATATGGTCATTCCATGGATAGTTGTTACATAATGGATCATGATGATAACATGGCTAAAAGATTGTTCAGAACACCTGTCAGAGTTAATTCAGGACCCAATATTTCTTGGGTTCCTGCAGGATCAAATTGACTAACATCTTTGTAGGTGTGCCTTGGAAGCTGAAGAATAAAGGGGTTAATAATCTAAGGCACTCAAAAGAGAAACCCCTAGAAGTGGACTATTCAGGTTAGTTCTGAAAACTCAGTTTAAATTCTGTCTTTTGAAGTTGTGTCCTTTAAATGATCGCATATCATAATGATCTGTCTATGCTGAATTGATTTATCTTGAAAAGTTGATTGCTCTCGCATGATGCTATTTGAATAAAGAATGCTCTGATGTTTGAGTAAACATTCTGCATAGCATGTTAAATCTGTGTTTTGCACATTCTTTCATGTTCAGCATTGTCAGGTTTAGATTTTCTGAACTCTCCTCATACATGATTTACATATTGATGATTATCTGAAATTGCATATGCATACATGTAGTGAATGCATTGCACATCATCATACTGAAAACTCCAAAAAGAAGTAACTGTCTACACATAGGACTTCTTTGCACTGCATATCTTTGCATAACCCTGGTATATCAAATGGTAAGCTACTAAAAGGCAGGGAAATCTGCCTGGAGGTTCTTACTATGTGTGAGATGGTCCTTGAGACCAGGCTCTCCGCCAAGTACCAAGGGTCAAGTTTTCATGTAGGCAGGGAAAGTTGCATATCATGTTGATTTGTTGATGTTAAACTGAAACTTTTTGAAATATGAATTGAACAATCATGCTTATGGTAATTCTCTTCTGTCTAATTTGCATGAATCATATCTGAATGCAAACTTTGATATCATGTGATGTGCTTTCAATACATTTCATGTATATAGTCAGGGGGAGTCTAATTGTCTTTGATCAATCATATTGCTGCTTATGTTTTATCCTTCACATCATGCATTTTGTCAGGGGGAGCTCAACTTGTCTTGACTAACCATTCTGCTGCTCATGCCTTGCTATTGTCATGATGAATCTAGACAGAGGAAGTTTTCTGATCATCTCATTCACTTTCACCTAAAATCCTCCTGTCTAGTTTATTTGATCTTCTAATGCTCTCAGTTTGGTTCAAGTAAATTCACTGCTGTCTTCTCTAAAACAGCTGATCTGTCTGAACTCCAGACTCAGCTACTGTCTGATGTTAAACTCTCTTCTAATGCTCTTCTCTATTGGTGATTTACTCTCTTTCACCTGCTTATGCTCATCCTTCATATATCTCTCAGCTGGTGTGAATGATTTGGTTCTACTATTGATGAGTTGGTCAGCTAAATTTTTGATCTATATACGGTCTGAGGAACTTATGCTGCATGTCATGCAATTCAGTCTGAGAACTTTATAGAAATTCCTATCATATAGGTTTAAGAATTATCACTGAATCAGACTGATATAAGATTAATGTATTCTCAGATTTGTAATTAAATGAATTAAAAATATCTGAATAATAAGGTTTAATAAACTTTAACCACATGTGTCATGTAAACCTTAGATTCTCTCATCTGATATCTGAAAATTTGAAATCAAGGTTACTTTGGTAGAGATACATAGAGTGAGTGCTATGGTTAAACATTAACTTGAGAAATGTTGACTAAATGAAAAATTGTGAATTCAGAGCAATGTCTTGGTCACTGAGAAACTGGGTTCTTTATCAATGAAATAAAGTAACTTATGTCATGAGGTGCCATAGTTATCTCTGATGAAAATTTACTAAAAAATCTGACAGAGCAATGGCATGCCTGTGTTGAGTAACTCGGGAGTCTGGCCTCTAATCAAGGTGTCTCCTCATGTAAAAAGACACTCATATTGCTAACTCTATTCTCAAAGTTGAGAGGCAATGAAAGTTATCCCACTGAGTAACTGGGTCACTTCACCTAAGACGTGCTGTGCCTCATGTAAAAAGGTGATGATCAACCTAAATTGCTAAGAAAAAATATAATGTGCTTCAAATGAAAATATATTGAAAAGTCTGTCAACTCATATTCTTGGAAAAAGTGTTTAACATCAATACTAATCTGTGTAACTCTTAAAAGAGTCATTGAGATCATGTGTGTAAGATAAAGATGATTGATTTTGAGTGTTATCTGAATATTTGGTTCACCTTTACTAAAACTTGGATTCAGATATGAGTATTGAGTTTAATTTGACAAATTTGGTATACATCATAATTAAATCAGATTGGTTAAGTTACCACTTCATAACCCTTTATGATAGAAGAGTCTATACTTCTCAAGACTTATTGAAGTGGTGCAAGCATTAAAATCCCTCATGATCAGATTCTTTCCAGATAGCCTGATCAACATAAATCTTGATATTGATTATTCATTGAGATGTCTTGTGATAATTGTTATCTACTCTTGCCTTTCTATCATCAATCACTTTACTCTCCACACTGTTGGAATCTTCCATCATGTTTTGCAATAAGTTCTGGTTCTGTGGACTTTCCACCTGTTTCATTCTGTTCATGCATATGTGAGGTGCCACAACCAGAGTTTAGATTGTTTGCAATGGCAGATTTCAGATTGATTTATTGGATAACCAAAGTTCATTCCTGTGCTTCAGGGGGAGTTATGGGTCATCTACTTTTAAGGGGAGAGTAGTACATCTTGCATGTTGATAGGGGGAGAGTTTTTTCATTGTCATAAGGGAGAACCTCATTTTAATGAACCATGATTCATTCTCTGACTTTGTGTGCTGAATTTTATCTCTCAAACCATTTCCTCTCTTTTTGATTATGTCAAAGGGGGAGAATAGTTTGACGAGTCAGTGTGACTCATTATGTTGCCATCATCAAAAAGGGGGAGATTGTTGTGCCCCTTGTGCTTTGATGATTATGTGGTGTTTTAATGATAGCAACATAAATGAGTCACCATAGTATTTTGCTAAGAACATCATATTGAATGATAGCAACATGAATGCATATGACTGATTTATTCTCTGGAGAATGCATGAGTGTGTTATATCTGATCTGTTCTGTGGACAACGCATGAGTGTGCTAGCTCTGTGGGTCGACCCCCTTCTTAGATGGGTCGACCCCCCTCAAGTCTTTACATCAGATTCGCATGTCTATACATCTCGTAAGTAGTTCAGATGGCGTCAACCCATTGAGTCCACGAGGTTGACGCAGCCTTGAAATGCCTCAGATGGCTTTGAAGATAAGGCTGGATGCGTTGACGCATGGGCTCACTGCGTCGACCCACTGAACGGACCCAGATCTAACTTCAAATCAGGGTGAACTGCTGCGTCGACGCTGTCACGCTGTAGCGTCTCTATGCACTTTATAGGTTTACACACTGCACACACACTCAAAGTCTACACATTGCACGTAGAGTCTATACACTGCTTTGTGTTGTGTTTGTGCATCGTTTAGAACACAAGTATATACATCCATGCATCATGGGTCGACCTCCTTCTTAGATGCATCGACGCCCCCAGATTTCCAAGTCTATACACTCGTCTTCATGCATAGCAGAGTCTATACAGTGCAGCACATATAACTTGCATGTCTATACATTGCATTGTGGCGTTTGTGCTCAAAGTCTATACATTGCATGGCAAGCCCAAAGTTTATACATTGCTGCGTTGCTTGCATTTGTAAAGTCTATACATTGGCTGTTGTCCTGCAGCGTCAACACAAGTCCAAACATTGCATCGTTGTGTTAAGTCTATACATTCACATTATCGCATGTCTGCACGCTAAAGTCTGTACAGAGTCTGTGTCTGTTTGACCAGCAAGTCTGCACAACGTCCGTCTCATTTAGCGTCTAACGTAATGTCTATACACTGGACTTGAAGTCTGTACATTGAGCGTCTCATTGAGCATCTCATGCAAGTCTATACAATGCATCAGACTAAGTCTGTACATTGAGCGTCTCATTGAGCGTCTCATGTAAGTCTATTCAATGCATCAGCAAGTATGTACATTGGACTGTGTTAGGCAAAGTCTGTACATCAGACTGTTTCAAGTGAAGTCTGTACAGCGTCATGCATCATTCTTCAAAGTCCATACACTGCACTATTGCTTGCTCGAGGTGAAGTCTGTACATCCGTCAGTGAACTTCGAAGTCTATACATTGGGATCTTTACCTACGTTCAGTTCTGCAAGTCTATACATTGTGAATGTCTATACATTCAATTGCCTTGCATTTCATCAAGTCTATACAGCCTTTCCTTTGGCAAGTCTCTACATCGCTCATGAAGTCTGAACAATGAGCAAGTCTGTACATCGGACTAGTCTGCATCGGCTAAGTCCATACATTGTCCAGTGCATTGCATGCATCATTCATGAAGTCTATACATCCATTGCTTCAGTTCAATATCTGCTATGTGCATACATTGCATCGATGCATTGCCTCCTCTGTGCATATACTGCATCAGTGCATCCTTCAGGCATACAGTCTATACACTAATGCATGTGAGGTCCTTTGTTTTCAAAGTCCACAAATCTGTTGTCAGCATGTCTATGCATTCGTATTCAATGTACACACTTCACTGCATTGCACATTGCATCTCCAAGTCTGTACAACCATCATGCATGAAATCAAAGTATGTACAGCCTATGTTCGCAGCGGTCAAGTCTGTACATTGCTTTGTCATGCACATAAACGTGAAGTCTATACATTGCTTTAGCGTTGCATTCTCAACGTCTGTACAATGCCTTAGTCTTCTACACATGAAGTCTATACATTGCTCTAGCTTTGCATTCACAGAGTCTGTACATTCTTTCAGCATGACAATGCATTCACTTGCAATGTATATACTTTGCTGTCTGCAGCTGAACATGCATTTCACTCTAACTCTGTACATGCCATACATGAAGTCTATACATGCTGCTGCTTAGCATTCACTGAGTCTATACAATGCCACAGTCTTGCATGCGTGAAGTATGTACAAGGCCAAAGCACTGCATATATGTAGTCTGTACATGGCATTGTTCTACATTCACCAAGTCTATACAATGCCATAGCCACGCATTCATAAAGTCTGAACATTGCATCATGAAGTCTGTACATCGCTTCTGCAGTGCCTTCATCATGTCTATACATTGAGGTCACATGCTGGGATTCAAAGTCTACACATTGCAATGTCTACACACTACACATTACTCCCTATAGAGTTTGTACAAGGTTTGTTGTGTTAAACTGATAATCCTTTTCGACTGTCTGACAGGGACTCTTTGTGAAGCCTAATGAAGGCACGTGATCCGAGGATAATAGGAGTGCCCTGATCGTGACACGTGTGCTGAAGCCTGCTGGATGCTGCCACGAGGCCCAAGGCTTTTGGGCTGGAAATGTGGAAGCCACACGACCCTATCCACCCTGCTGCTCTATATAAATGAAGACTCCTTTGTCTGAAGATGATAGATCGAGAGGCAAAGTCTATACAGTGAGAGTGATCAACTGAAGGAGAAGAAAGCCAGCACGATCCTGTGAAAAAGAATAGAGAAGCAGAAGAAGCAGAGAAGAAAAAGAAAAAGAAGAGAAAGAGAGAGATAGAGAGCTCGAGCAGAGTGTGAAAAGAGAAGAAGAAAAAAAGAAAGAGAGAAGAAGCAGAAGAGAAAAAGTGAGAGATAGAGAGTTCGAGCAGATAAAAGAGGAAGAGAAAGAAAAAGAGAAAGAAAGAGAGACAGAGTGATCGGAAGAAGAAGAAGGGTAGAGAGAGGCTTCATTCTGAAGATCATTCTTCACTGGACCGTGGATCAAATCCAGGCCAGTCAGCTCTGTTGAGAGCCATATTATTTGTGTTTCATTTACAGCTTTCAGTCGCTGATTGTCTTCTTATTTTTGTTTCATCTTTTATCCTTTCTTCAAGCTGTTAGTCGGCGTTTGCATAGGTGCTGCCTCTGGACGGGTAAGCTGTAATCCCCAGCGGTTGCAGTGGTGGATTCCACTGGACAGCAAACTGTGTTGCTCAGCGGATTGTATGGCAAGCTGTGATGCCCAGCTGTTCAAGCTGTGAGTCAGCAGTAAGCCACACTCGGGTTGAGTGTGGGGTGGACGTAGGTCTGGAGGACCAAACCACCTAAAAACTCCTTGTGCAGTGGTTTGATCTCTTTGTATATTTGGCGCTAGATGCATGCATAGGCACGAAGATTGTATTCAGTTCATTGCTGCGCACATTAGATGTTTGCTTAGGAGCATTCTACATGTTTGCACATTGGTTCAACAGATTTGATTAGCTTTGCACACTGTGTGTTTGATTAATTCCGCAATTGCACACTGTGTGATTTTTAATTGGGTGAAAGTTTTAAAGGGTATATTCATTCACCCCCCCTCTGAATACATAGCACCGAACCCAACATGATTGAGATAGCATGACCATGCTAGAGCTTGTTCGGATTGCCTAGGTTCATGGTTTACATGTCCTTGGGTTGATTGAGATCATTGATTTTTTCTTATCATCTCTGTCATACATCACAAACCCACAAAAAGAAGGAAGCAAATAAATCAACAGATAATTTTTTGGCGATCACGGTGGGACAACTTGTGCCAATCGTGATTTTTGATCTCTGTTAAACCTGCCATCATCTCCTTGTTTGGTTTTCCCCGGATTTCCCTTCTATTTTTTTGGTTGTTTTTGGTTCTCTGGCTCATCTGACGGTCCTGGTTCCCTGCGTTACATTGATTCTGGCGGTCTGGTCTTCGACCGTTACATACTTCTGACGCGGTTCTCATAGACCGTTATATACTCCAGACAGGTACGCATCCCGAGGTGCATTTTCTTTCCGCAGTTTCTGTTGTGATATTCTTGCTTGGGTGTTATCTGACTTCCTCCTTGGTTGGTTTACATATCTACATCATTGTGTGCATAGTTGTTTGCTAAATTCTAGATTAGAATTTGCATGCACCCCGGTGCACATAGGTTCATGCATATTATCATACATTAGATTACATTTTCCTACCTTGGTGTGCAGACCTCTCGTCTCCATATTCCTTGGGGCCGACTAGGAAATCGCACCAGGGACCTCCATAAGTCCCCGCAAGCCGTGGATTCCCACACGGACGCCGGGCCGGTTGTACCTTTCCCACCCCGTGTCTAGGGTTACATAAGTGAAGGAGTGATCACACTTAGAGTCAAATCAAGCTTTACACCCTCTCCTATCAGGAACCTATTGTTGAGAGCTCACATCAATCAATCCACTAAAGTTCCAAAGGAGAAATCATAAGAATCTTGAAGCATCATATTAAACAACTTGGTTGACTTTGGGTGTTTTCATCTCTTGTCACTTACATCTTTGTTAGAAATCATCTAAGTTTGGTTGCTCATTGTGTGGTTGTTTGTGTTGTTTGCATCTTGTCAAGGTTGTCCGTTGCATGTGGAGTTGTTTTCGTCCGTTGGAAACACCTCCTAGAGTCAATTCCTTCTCCAAGTTCTACTCAAATTCGCTTTCCGAATCCACCATGGCTTCTTTCAACCCTCCCCGTTCCCAAGAGGATTCCCTTCCTCAAGGACTTCTGGAAAACCCTGCTAGGGTTACCTCATTCCCTATTGGAGAGGGGACCGCCCCTCTTCCGTCCTCCACCCCCATGGAGGGTGGTTAGGCCACCTCTTCTATCTCTTCTCCTTCTGCGGGCTCCATCCTCCAAATGATGGCCCAATTGGATCCGGCCCAACTCCAAGCTATCTATCAGGCCATGCAAGGATCCAATATCTCCCCTCCCACGATTATGCAGGGTCAACCTAATCCTTCCATCCAGCCCACTCCGATCAATCTTACTCCGGTCCAACCCCGAACCATCACCTTTGCTGGCATGGAGACGGGCCAATCTTCTACTTCGGTCCAGCAATCTTTTGACAAAGGGAAGTCTGCCGTCCCTTCTTTCATTCAGATGGATCATCATATGTCCAGCCCTATGGTTCCACAAGTCCTCATGGGCCCCTCCGATTTCTTGCGCCCTCAGCCAGGGGTTGTCCAAGCCCACTCTAATCTGGGTCAGTCTCCGACCCAATATCCTTCTTATGGCCCCTCTGCTTTGGCCGTTTATCCTTCTGCTCCTTCTTATGGGCTCCCACCTTCTACTGCGGTTCACCCTTCCGCTCCTCAACTTCAATCATCACCTCTCACTACCCCTGCTCCCTCTAGAGAGCAGGAATTACTTGATAAATGGGCCACCATGCAACAGCAACTCGATTTCCTCCAGAAGCGGGTTGGCCCACAATCCTTGGTAGATGTTCCAGTTCCTAGCTTTCAGAACATCCAGTTCCCTCCACAGTCCGAGCCCCCCAATTATCATAAATATGATGGGAACAGCAATCCCTTTATTCACGTAAGGGACTTCTTGTATGAATCGGCCCAATTCCAATATGATGATCGCCTCATGGCGTACTTATTCCGCCGATCATTGGACGGCGTTGCATTGGAATGGTTCTACTCTCTGCCACTGGAAGACGCCGAAAGCTTCAAGGTAGTGAAAGATAAGTTTATCCAGCGGTTTCAAGATAGGGTCGGCCCGGAGTACTCATTTACAGATTTGGTGGACGAAAAGATGAAACCAGATGAGGAGTTTTCTACTTATGCAGATAGATGGAGGCAAATGGCCGCTAGAGTGCCCGGCCATATCCCGGAGGAAGAGAAGGTCAAGTTACTTATTTCCAATGCTACTCCGACCTTCCGAAACATTCTGGCCATGAATGACATAGCCAACATGCACCAACTCTACAGCTGGGCGCTATTCATCCAAACACAGTTCAAGGACTCCCCCATTCACTCGCTATTTGAAAACCAAAAGCCCAAGTACCACAAGAAACCTCAAGGGCCGGTCACCGAGGGGGTCCAAACAAATGAGTAAGTTCAAGTCGTTGCTTTCCCATTCCAAGCCGCACCTTTCCGCTTCCCTCAAAACCCCCGCACTCCACAGAATCCCGCTCCCCAAAACTACCAGGCCACTCCGCAAAACCCTCCGCCCACCTTCGCCATTCCATAAAACACCTTCACCGCACCGCAACAACCACCACCACCCCCGCAATACCACAACGTCCCTCCACCCAACGGCTACAACAACAACCCTAACAACAAGCGCCTAGCTCCTAAAAGAGCTCAGTACCCACCCTGGCAAGAAACACTCACAGACATCTTCTCAGCTCTTATGTCGGTGAATGCCATACAGCTTCCTCCGGAACGGCCCAACTGGAATCTGGTCATTGATCAGATGAAGTATTGTATGTTCCATAGGCAGCCGTGGCATACCATTGAAGGGTGTTTTCAATTCCGAGACCTAGTCTATGACCTCCACGAAGGGCAAAGAATTGATTGGGCCGAGATGCACAGGGCCATCACAGAAATCAAAGAGAAGAGAAGGCAGCCGCCGAGGCAGCAAGTGCAGCAGCAACAGGTACCGCAGCCGCAGCAGCAGCCGCAGCAGCAACAGCAGCCGGTTCAAGACCTGGGTATTCATTAAAACCCAATGCCAAACCATCCTCCTGCTCCACAGCCTCCGCCGCCGGCACCAGCTCAGGTCAACGTCGTCCAACCCCCGACTCCCAACCCCGAGTGGTCCTTCGACGATGATAACTCCATGCCGTAGGTCATGGCCCTTCACCACAACTACCATAATCCTCCCGCTTCCCCCATCCTCATACCTACACACCAAACCCCTCCTCCACTCGTCCTCCCATTTACCCCTATTCTATCACACGCACCATCACCCGCGCCTCCGTCGCACTCACCATTGCTCACATCCGCTACCATTACCCCCTCCCCGCTCGCGCTTGCACCCACTATCGCCACAGTTCCATCTAACCCTCCACTCATCACGCCTCCATCCACTTTTATATCCCCACTTCCGCTCGCGCCCACTGCCACTAACCCCTCGCCTATTATCCTTTCCACCACACCCTCTTCCGCACCGCTCATCCATCCCACTGGGCCTACTAAATCACCTATCCTGAGCCCATATGAGGCCGCGGCAGCTTATAATTTCACCCTACGGAGCGGGCGCATGTTCCACCGAAACTATCCTTCCACTTCCAATCCCCAGTCCTCCCAACCGGAGGCTGAACAAGAAGAGGCCGAGCCACTACCCGGGACCCAATATGATCTGTTACATCATTTGGATAGGGTGCCCACCAAGATATCTGTACTGGAACTGATTAAGAGATCTACCCTTCACCAAGATGCATTAAGAGACTTTCTTCAAAAAGTGATGGTTAGTGAAGACATGGCAGTTGATAGCTTACCTACCGCACTGGCAACAATCTCCAAGGGGCCAACCATTACTTTCTCTGAAACTGAGCTAGCATCACCAGAATCTCGGCAAATGCTGCTGTGCATTACTATCATTCTAAACAAAGTCAGCATTAACGCGGCATTGGTTGACACAGGGGCGTCTATCAACGTATGCCTGCTCAGCACTCTAAGGGCTTGCAATCTCTCAGAGGAACTTCTACGCCCAACTCCCACTACCATAGCTGCTTATGACAACTCTCGGCGGGCATGTCACGGGATTGTCACCATTCAAGCTGAGCTTGGGCCTCTTACGATGCCCATTGAGTTTTACGTGCTGGATATTGACCCTATGTTCAAGGCTATCTTGGGTCGTCCGTTGATCGATACCCTCAGCGCCGTACCCTCCACTGCACATCAATGCATTAAATTACCTTTCCAAGGGAGGGTCATCAAAGTCAAAAGCTTATCCACGGTCCAATTAGTGAAGGCTATTTCAGAGAAAGTTCTTCCCACATTGTGGCCAAGCAGTCGGCCTGTTATGTCAGTGCTAGATCTTGACTTTCCTTGGGCTTACGCACCTCGCAAGCCCGTCACTGCAGCAGTTGACATCAAGGTGAAGCCCCAGATCCGAGATTCCAAGGGCTGGGACATTATACTGAAGCTAGGCTACCAACCGGGGAGAGGCCTCGGTGCTCAATTGCAAGGAAGAACCAAGCCCATCTCCAAGGGTAGGAAAATGAACAGAAGAGGTCTCGGCTACTGAGAGACTGCATTGTCCATGATGGGTGATTCCGGGCCACTCACCTGGGACTACCGTCAACACTTTGTTCGAGGGCCTCCCCAGCCTGGCACATTAACTCCACAGCCAGCTCCGCTAAGGGAAGATACAGTCTGTTCGATTGCCAGTCCACCCCCAGTGCTAAGGGGGCCAGTTGATGATGTGATTGACTATGGTCCAGCCCTTCAGGGGCTATTTCATGAAGAAGACTACAAGAAATAGCAAGAGGTTCGGCTTGTTCAGTGGAGGCCGAAGAAGCAGCCAGACCGGCATCTACAGCAGAAGGGGAGTTCACCGATTGTCTTTTCTTGGTCTCCCTCCCGCTTTCAATCTCTCCTCCAGCAATGGGAATTCTTACCCCGTCTTCCTCCTATCATGATAAATCCATCCTTCATTGATCCGCCTGAAATTCTGTTTGTTCCTTGTGCTTGCGGGCATTGCCCGCCCATTGATCTATCCACTCTATTCACTCCTCCTCCTCCCAACGCCCAACTCCACGAGATGTGGTTCTCCTCCTCCGATCCCTTCTTCGATTGCATCTTCCCCGAGCTGTTCCCCAGGCAGCTCCCGCCTCCTCCATCTTGTTGGGTAGTCTCCACTGATCTCCAAAAAAAACGTCAAATTTGAAACGAAAATTTACGTGGAAGATTATGCTACCTTGTCTCTGTCACGCCCCTGAGCGCGGAAGATACCCGGAGATGCGTGACGAGTTTATATCGATCATGTCAATCAAAGTATTAGTGTATTCGACACCAAATCAGAGATGCGCAAGAGTAAAGATAACACAATCCTTTTATTCCTTCACAAAAGTATTTCTATTACAATCCCTTGAAAATGCTAAACTTAATAAAAAGAAAAGTACAAAATTGACTCAAGAAAATATAGAAAAGACAAGACGAGTTGACGCTTTGAGAAGTTCTAATCTCTTTCACTCTTGACCTTCCCTGTCCGATTGAGTCTCGTCGTCGGACTTACATGAAAAGTAGGGAAACACTGAGTGAGCGAACGCTCAGTAGGAAATTATATCTCAAGAACTAGCAATGGGTTTAAGTAATTACATTTTCCATGAATGCACTATGGTTATGCATGCTTGCGTAAAACGACAAGATAGAGAGTATAAAATGAACTATTTATGAACTTTCAAGAATTTGTATCAAATAGATGTCAAGACGTTCAAGCAAGTATATTCATCATGTCATGTTGAAAGTTTGGCTATCACGTTTCAAGTAAGCAAGTATATAAATACCCTTTTTCGGGTCACGCAAGTCATGTCATGTCAAGTACGAGTCAAGTACAAGAATTGTGAAATGTCCAATCAAACTAGTCATGCACTTCGGTACAATGCCATACCGTGATCATTACAACTCCCATGGGCACTAGTACTTTCGGGTGCTCCTCCCAGGACCAGATCGGGCCCTATATGCGCAGGCATAGATCATGTATTTTGACATCCACTTTATGTATAGCCAATATGGAATTTTCAAGGAAAAGCTTAGCGAAATTCAAGATAGAGTAGAGTCCAAAAATTGAACTTGATGTATAAGGATGATAATAAAGATATACTCACGAATATCGATAAAAATTGGGTGGAATTGGTTCCCTAATTGGGTACCATGACCATTAAGTGTCCATATATAGATGGTCACCCACTTAATATAGAATTGAGGTCCACAAGAACAGCAGGTTAATGGCATGATGTCCTCATCCCATTAAGAATATTCTCATGATATCCACGTAGCATATCATGAGGGCTGGTATACCATGTTTCTATAGAGTGACATGGCAAAATAGTGTAAAGGGTTTTTATGGTACAACCCGCTCAGTCGGCCTTGAGGGAATCCAAGGCTACGAGGAGACTTACGGAGGTCTCTATGATAAAGTTACCGGTCCAAAGGAACGGAATGTCCGATAGAGGGTTCATCTATCACCGAGAATTGAGGGGTAATCGGTAAAACATCGTGGAACATGGGACTATATTCACGGAATGGAATATAGTGCCGATATATATATATATATATATATATATATATATATATATATATATATATATATATATATATATATATATATATATATATATGAAACCCTCGGTTCACATAAAGCAGGGGAAAATAATTTATACAGGAAATTAACGACTTATGTCAAGTCGTTATTTTGTAAATTCACGCCCTTCACTGGGTCGTTTCTTTACCTTTTGACGACTTATAGCTCGGTCGTCCATTAAAATTTCTATTTTTCTGAAATTTTCTTAATTCTGTATTTTCACTAAACCACGCCTTAATCAGGGGCGTTACTTTCATAAAAGACGACCTACTGGAGGTCGTTAATTCCCTTTGGTTTCCAGGAATATGAACAGTAAAGGTTTTTCATGATAAATAATTTGCAGGAACCACATATATGAACTGGACAAGAAAAATAGCAGGATTCAAGGTATATGATCATACATTAGATTTAACTACAGGTCTCATAGATATTAAATTTTAAACGGGTGTGTTTATTAATTTCCTTAAAATTGACGACTCTTAATTCGGGCGTCAAAACATGAATTAGCGCCCTGACATGGGTCGCCTCTTTCCAAAATTCACCGAGAACTTCTAAAACGCAATAAAACTATATGCATGAATTACAGATGATTTTATCATAAATTTTTATGCTAGTTTGGGCTACAATCCTTGAGAAAACCTACCTGATGATGATCTGGGTGATGGTTCGTGAAGAATTTGTAGAGAAACGATGCTCTGTCCGAAACAGAGCCTTGATATAACAACAACCTACGCTCCCAGCAGCACACATAGACAGTGGGGATGATATAGATGAGAACAAAAGAAGACTTCTAGGCTTCGGTATGCAGAGAAATCAATAGTTTTTCTTCCCCCTGTAAACAGAAGAAGAGGATGTTGATGAAGAGCCCACGTTCTTCAACTAGACAAGAGAGTTACTACTTGCTGCAGGCAACCTACAGAAGAAGAAGATGAAGAACATTAATATTCTCCATATCCATAACCGAAGGCAGAGGAAGAAGAACGACCTGTTCTTCACGTACAGCAGCATCATAACGGTTTGCCAAAAATAGCGAGCAGGTTAGATTAGAAAGATATTTATAGGATTTTTGGAATCCTAATAGAGTTGGAATTCGATGGGAAGATATATTTCCTTGATAGAGTCCTTCTATATTCAATCAAACACGTACTAATCTTAAAACTTACCCTGGATAGTCTCCTGGTTTGAATGGAACACAAATGCAATTAACGCCTTAGGTTAGGGCGTTAATTCTAATTGACGTCTTGACCTATGCCGTTTCTTTTACAATTCGCGCCCAAGAAGAGGGCGTTTCTTTCCCTTTCCTTTTATTCGTTTTGGACATTTTTGAAATTTGATGCCCTTTGGTATAGGCGTCACTTTTTGAATTAACGCCTCAGGTGAAGGCGTTTCTTATTTAAATCGCGCCTTGTTGAGAGGCGTTATTTACATTTGACTTATTATTTATTTATTTTGGTTCTTATCATTTACTTACTTAATCTTTCTTGAAATCTTCCTTTTATTTTACCAGGGTTGCTACACCCTCCCCCACTTAAAAGAATTTGGTCCCCAAATTCAATCACATATAAACGTAGAGAGTGTAGAATACATACCTTTTTAGAATAAGTCTGGGAATCGTTTCCTCATAGACTCCTCGGTCTCCCATGTGGCTTCGTGTTCTGAACATTTACTCCATTGCACCTTAACCATGGGAATAATTTTGTTCTTAATGTTCGTTCCTCGCGATCGAGGATCTTCATGGGCCTTTGTTCATAAGTGAGATCCCTTTGAATCACCAGGTCTCCATGATCAATGATATGTGACGGATCATGCACATATTTCTTCAACATTGATATGTGGAATACATTATGAACTTCGGACAATTGAGGAGGTAAAGCGACGCGGTAAGCAACCTCACCAACTCTTTCTAGTATCTCAAAAGGTCCGATAAACCTTGGTGTAAGCTTGCCCTTAACACCAAATCTCCTTATTCTACGTCCAGGTGATATCTTGAGAAATACGTGATCTCCCACTTGGAATTTGAGATCTCTTCTTCGTGTATCAGCATAAGCCTTCTGTCTAGACTGAGCAACTTGAAGTCTTTCTCTAATCAACTGAATCTTTTCAGTGGTATCCCTTACCATGTCTGGACCTAATAGTTATTTTTTGCCAACTTCGTCCCAACACAAAGGCGATCGGCAACTCCTTCCGTATAAAGCTTCGAAAGGTGCCATTTGTATACTTGCCTGGTAGCTGTTGTTGTATGCAAATTCAACCAATGGCAAGTGATCATGCCAGCTTCCACCAAAATCAATGATGCAAGCTCTGAGCATATCTTCAACCACCTGATTAGTTATCTCGGTCTGACCATCCGTTTGAGGATGAAAAGTTGTACTAAAGTTAAGTCTCGTCCCTAGTGAATGTTGTAAACCCTTCCAAAAGTGAGAAGTAAAACGGGGGTCTCTGTCAGACACGATTGAGACAGGTACTCCATGTAACCAGACTATCTCTTTAAGGTATAATGCAGCAAGAACATCAACAAACCATCGACTCTTGATTGGCAAGAAGTGTGCCGATTTGGTCAATCGGTCGATGATAACCCATATTCCGTCATATCCTCCCTTTGATTTGGACAGACCCATAATGAAGTCCATACCAATATCCTCCCACTTTCATTTGGGAATATCTAGAGGATGTAGCTTACCGGTAGACTTTAGGTGTTCTGCCTTGACTTGTTGACATGTGAAATAGCGAGACACAAAATCCGCTGATTCTCTTTTCATATTGGGCCACCAAAAGGTCCTTTTCAAATCTTGGTACATCTTAGTTGATCCTGGATGAATTGTGTACCTTGATCTGTGAGCTTCATCTAAGATTTTCTTCTTTAGCTCTGGGCAATTCGGTATACATGTTTTATTTCTGAATAACAACCTTCCATCTGAAGCTAATTTGAAATCAGGTTGTTCTTCCATTTTGCCCTTGATTTCCACTAGTACGGGGCAACTACCTTGAAGTCCTTGTATTTCGGATAGCAAGTCTGGCTGTATGCTCATATGGGATAAGGTGACACACCTACTGTCCTTGTCCATGCTTATATTAAGTTTAGAGAATTGTTCTAGCAACTTTCACTCCTGAATCATACAATTGGCTAATAGTGCTCTCGGCTTTCGACTGAGGGCATCGGCTACATGATTACCCTTTCCAGGATGATATTGTGTAGTGAAGTCGAAGTCCTTAAGATATTCTAGCCAACGTCTTTGTCTCATATTCAATTCCTTCTGAGAGAAGAGATGCTTAAGACTTTTATGGTCAGAGTATACAATAAACTGCACTCCGTACAGATAATGTCTCCATATTTTCAGTGCAAATACTACCGCAGCCAATTCTAAATCATGAACTGGGTAGTTCTCCTCGTGCTTCTTCAATTGGAGAGAAGATTAGGCTATAACCTTCCCTTGTTGCATTAAAACACATCCGAGGCCAATGTCAGATGCATCGGTGTATATTTTGAATCTCTCGCCTTCAATTGGTAAAGCTAAAACCGGGGCAGTAGTTAGATGATCTTTGAGAGCTTGGAAGCTTCTTTCACATTCCTCACTCCATTCATAACGTATCTCCTTGCGAGTTAGCCTAGTGAGTGGTATGGCTATCTTGGAGAAATCCTTGATGAATCGCCGATAGTAGCCCGCAAGACCCAAGAAACTATAGATCTCGCTAGCATTGGTCGGTCTTTCCCAATTCCTTACAGCTTCAACTTTTGATGGATCTACGGATAAACCGTCTTTTGATATAATATGCCCCAAGAAAGCTACTTCTCCTAACCAAAATTCACATTTGCTGAGCTTTGCATATAACTGATTCATCCTCAATATTTGTAATGCTATTCTCAAATGCTCCTCGTGCTCTCCCTTGGTCTTTGAATAGATCAGTATATCATCAATGAAAACCACTATGAATTGATCTAGATGAGGCCTGAATATACTATTCATCAACTGCATAAAGGCAGCAGGGGCATTTGTTAGTCCAAAAGGCATAACAACAAATTCATAGTGCCCATACCTGCTTCTGAACGCTGTCTTATAAATGTCCTCATCTTTGATCCTTAGTTGGTGATATCCCGACCTGAGATCAATCTTCGAAAAATACATGGATCCAGATATTTGATTAAATAACTCATCGATTCTCGACTGTGGATACTCGTTCTTGATAGTGAGATGATTCAACTGTCGATAGTCGATGCATAACCTCATGGATCCATCTTTCTTCTTTACAAATAGCACAGGTGCTCCCCACGGGGAAGTGCTTGGTCTAATAAATCCCTTCTCGAGAAGTTCCATCAATTTCTCCTTCAGCTCCTTGAGTTCGGCAGGGGATATCCTATATGGTGCCTTAGAAACTGGTCCAGCACCAGGGACCAAGTCGATGGTGAAGGCCACTTCTCTTTGTGGAGGTAATCCAGGCAAATCCTCCGAAAACACGTCCAGAAATTCTTGCACAACTGGGATGTCTTCTAGCTTAGTCTCCTTAGTCTCCTTAATGGTGACAAATGCAAGGAAAGATACACATCCTTTCCTTATTAGCTTGCTAGCTCGGAGAGCCGAAATAAGAGGTGACTTGCTCCGACTCTTAGGGCTAGAGTAGACTAGTTCTGGAAAGTCCTTGAAAGTAACTTTGCTGTTACGACAATCCACAGTTGCCTGATACCTAGATAACCAGTCTGCTCCCAATATGACATCGTATTCCTTTAGGTCTAAACATATGAGGTTGATAGGAAGATTTCTTCCTTTTACTAAGACTTCACAGTTTTGATAATGGTGAGTAATATCGGTTTCATTTCCGAGAGGAGTAGATAAAAATATTTTCATCCATTCCGGTTCCATAGGTAGTGGGTCAGCAAACTTCTTGGAAATAAAAGAATGTGATGCCCCCGTATCAAATAAGACATGTGCAGACTTGGAACAAACTTTCAGTGTACCTTCTACTAGTCCGCCTTCGTCTTGTTCCGCCTCCTTAATAGCTTGGAGACGAGCATTCTTTGTCACCGGGCGCTTTCCGTCACCGGCTTGATCATTGAGTAGGGGACAGTCGGGAATCCGATGATCACGGCTCCCACAACGGAGACACGCTCCAAGTTTCCTCCAACATTCTTCGGCCTTGTGCCCGGCCTTATCACAGTGCTAACATACCACCTTAGAAGGTGTAGTGGTGATGGAGAAAGGTTTGGCCTTCTTAAACTTTTGCTCCTGGGAGGGAGTACCTCCATTACTTGGCCTCTTCTTGAAATTGGGTTTGAAGGTGCCGGAGCTAGTAACATTCTCCTTCTTGTCTTTCCCACGGATCCTATCAGATAGTTCCGTGGCATCTTCTAGTAATTGGGCTCGTCGAACCATCTCCGAATAGACTTGTATGTCCATCGGTGCCAGTTGTGTGATATATTGGGGCCTGAGCCCATTAAGGAATCTTCAAGCTTTCATATTCTCAGTACTAACTAAGTGTTTAGTGTACCGAGACAGCCTTGAGAACTGCGCTTCATATTCAGCCACCGATAAAGATCGTTGCTTAAGTGCGGCGAATTCTGCGGCTTTCTTCTCTTGAACTCGATCTGAGAAATATTTATTATTGAAATGTTCAACAAACTCCTCCCAAGTAACTTTTCCTTGATCTAATGTGGCTTCTACAGACGCCCACCAGCATCGGGCGTCTCTTTCTAGTTGAAATGTGGCTAACAGGACCTTCTCTTGGTCCGAACATTGCATGACTCTAAAAACACGTTCCGTCTCTCGGATCCAATGTTCGGCATCATCTGGATCAGTGGATCCCATGAACTTAGGAGGGTTCATGTTCTTGAAGCTTTGGTGGAGATTTCCTGCTCCACGATGTGCACCTCCTTATGCCACTTGTTGAAGTGCCTGGGTCATGCCTTGAAGAGTGTGTTGCATGCTGCGCCATTGAGCACGTTCGGCAGCCATTGTCCTACAATTACAATAGCTATATTAGTATGTGATTGCGTTAAAAGGCTTTTAATTCTATGTTGACTTTAACCCTTGGTTCTACCCAATCTCACTGGTTAGAAGTTCAGACTTATCCTTGGACTTGGGTTTTCTAGGAATTGAATACCCTAGGCTCTGATACCACAAAAACTGTCACGCCCCGAGCGCAGAAGATACCCGGAGACGCGTGACGA
The DNA here is from genome assembly GCA_022559845.1 of Amorphophallus konjac. NCBI lineage: Eukaryota > Viridiplantae > Streptophyta > Magnoliopsida > Alismatales > Araceae > Amorphophallus > Amorphophallus konjac. The sequence continues at coordinate 100,313,532 of CM040120.1, forward strand.
GTTTATATCGATCATGTCAATCAGAGTATTAGTGTATTCGACACCAAATCAGAGATGCGCAAGAGTAAAGATAACTCAATCCTTTTTTATCCTTCACAAAAGTATTTCTATTACAATCCCTTGAAAATGCTAAACTTAATAAAAAGAAAAGTACAAAATTGACTCAAGAAAATATAGAAAAGATAAGACGAGTTGACGCTTTGAGATGTTCTAATCTCTTTCACTCTTGACCTTCCTTGTCCGATTGAGTCTCGTCGTCGGACTTACCTGAAAAGTAGGGAAACACTAAGTGAGGGAACGCTCAGTAGGAAATTATATCTCAAGAACTAGCAATGGGTTTAAGTAATTACATTTTCCATGAATGCACTATGGTTATGCATGCTTACGTAAAACGACAAGATAGAGAGTATAAAATGAACTATTTATGAACTTTCAAGAATTTGTATCAAATAGATGTCAAGACGTTCAAGCAAGTATATTCATCATGTCATGTTGAAAGTTTGGCTATCACGTTTCAAGTAAGCAAGTATATAAATACCCTTTTTCGGGTCACGCAAGTCATGTCATGTCAAGTACGAGCCAAGTACAAGAATTATGGAATGTCCAATCAAGCTAGTCATGCACTTCGGTACAATGCCATACCGTGATCATTACAACTCCCATGTGCACTAGTACTTTCGGGTGCTCCTCCCAGGACCAGATCGGGCCCTATATGCGCAGGCATTGATCATGTATTTTGACATCCACTTTATGTATAGCCAATATGGAATTTTCAAGGAAAAGCTTGGGGAAATTCAAGATAAGTAGAGTTCAAAAATTGAACTTGATGTATAAGGACGATAATAAAGATATACTCACGAATATCGACAAAAACTGGGTGGAATTGGTTCCCTAATTGGGTACCATGACCATTAAGTGTCCATATATAGATGGTCACCCACTTAATATAGAATTGAGGTCCACAAGAACAGCAGGTTAATGGCATGATGTCCTCATCCCATTAAGAATATTTTCATGATATCCACGTAGCATATCATGAGGGCCGGTATACCATGTTTCTATAGAGTGACATGGCAAAATAGTGTAAAGGGTTTTTATGGTACAACCCGCTCAGTCGGCCTTGGGGAATCCAAGACTACGAGGAGACTTACGGAGGTCTCTATGATAAAGTTACCGGTCCAAAGGAATGGAATGTCCGATAGAGGGTTCATCTATCACCGAGAATTGAGGGGTAATCGGTAAAACATCGTGGAACATGGGACTATATTCACGGAATGGAATATAGTGCCGATATATATATATATATATATATATATATATATATATATATATATATATATATATATGAAACCCTCGGTTCACAGAAAGCATGGGAAAATAATTTATATAGGAAATTAACGACTTATGTCAAGTCGTTATTTTGTAAATTCACGCCCTTCACTGGGTCGTTTCTTTACCTTTTGACGACTTATAGCTCGGTCGTCCATTAAAATTTCTATTTTTCTGAAATTTTCTTAATTCTATATTTTCACTAAACCACGCCTTAATCAGGGGCATTACTTTCATAAAAGACGACCTACTAGAGGTCGTTAATTCCCTTTGGTTTCCAGGAATATGAACAGTAAAGGTTTTTCATGATAAATAATTTGCAGGAACCACATATATGAACTGGACAAGAAAAATAGTAGGATTCAAGGTATATGATCATGCATTAGATTTAACTACAGGTCTCATAGATATTAAATTTTAAACGGGTGTGTTTATTAATTTCCTTAAAATTGACGACTCTTAATTCGGGCGTCAAAACATGAATTAGCGCCCTGACATGGGTCGCCTCTTTCCAAAATTCACCGAGAACTTCTAAAACGCAATAAAACTATATGCATGAATTACAGATGATTTTATCATAAATTTTTATGCTAGTTTGGGCTACAATCCTTGAGAAAACCTACCTGATGATGATCTGGGTGATGGTTCGTGAAGAATTTGTAGAGAAACGATGCTCTGTCTGAAACAGAGCCTTGATATAACAACAACCTACGCTCCCAGCAGCACAGAGAGGCAGTGGGGATGATATAGATGAGAACAAAAGAAGACTTCTAGGCTTCGGTATGCAGAGAAATCAATAGTTTTTCTTCCCCCTGTAAACAGAAGAAGAGGATGTTGATGAAGAGCCCACGTTCTTCAACTAGACAAGAGAGTTACTACTTGCTGCAGGTAACCTACAGAAGAAGAAGATGAAGAACATTAATATTCTCCATATCCATAACCGAAGGCAAAGGAAGAAGAACGACTTGTTCTTCACGTACAGTAGCAATAGAACGGTTCGCCAAAAATAGCGAACAGCTTCGATTAGAAAGATATTTATAGGATTTTTGGAATCCTAATAGAGTTGGAATTCGATGGGAAGATATATTTCCTTGATAGAGTCCTTCTATATTCAATCAAACACGTACTAATCCTAAAACTTACCCTGGATAGTCTCCTGGTTTGAATGGAACACAAATGCAATTAACGCCTTAGGTTAGGGCGTTAATTCTAATTGACGTCTTGACCTATGCCGTTTCTTTTACAATTCGCGCCCAAGAAGTGGGCGTTTCTTTCCCTTTCCTTTTATTCGTTTTGGACGTTTTTGAAATTTGACGCCCTTTGGTATAGGCGTCACGTTTTGAATTAACGCCTCAGGTGAAGGTGTTTCTTATTTAAATCGCGCCTTGTTGAGAGGCGTTATTTACATTTGACTTATTATTTATTTATTTTGGTTCTTATCATTTACTTACTTAATCTTTCTTGAAATCTTCCTTTTATTTTACCAGGGTTGCTACAGTCTCCTCCCTGGGGCACGAGTCCCCTGCTCCTTCCCTTCCACTAGGTCTTCTTTCTCCTAGGTTAGGATTAGGGTCTATCGAGTCTAGGAAAGTAGAGTCAGGTAGGTCTAGAGAAGTAGGGTCTTGTTCTAGGTCGTCCAACCCTTCCTCCTCTAAGCCGCGCTCGCTTGCGCGCCCTCCCAAATCCGTCCCTGATAGGTTCTTGCAAGATCTAGCTCAGCGTTGTCATGCTCTTTTAAAGTGTCCAGAATTTGTTGCTACGGCAATCATGATCGAAGATGAAAAGGAAATAGAGGAGGTGTGGAGCGATGACGGACTCGGTGTCTATGAAATCTTGGACAAGAAAGATCCGATCAAGGAGGACAGCAACGTAGATGACACTGCCGATTTGTATGCACAAGGACTTAAGAAATTTGACGAGCCATCGTCGACAGTGGATGAACCTATGAAGGAAATTAATTTGGGAACTGAAGAAGACCCAAGGCCCATCATTATTGCCGCTAATCTCCCTTCGCAAGTAGAAGAAGATTTAATTAAGGTTCTGAGGGAGTATAGCGATTCTTTTGCCTGGTCTTATGAGGACATGCCAGGTCTTGACCCCTCTTTGGTGGAACATCGACTTGTGCTTAAACCAGGGGCAACACCTGTGAAACAACGGTCAAGAAGATTTCACCCCCACATGGCCTTGAGGATTAAGGAAGAGGTCGACAAATTATACAAGGCCAGATTCATTAGAGTTGTTCTATATCCTCAGTGGATGGCAAATATAGTCCATGTTATCAAGAAAGATGGAAAGGTGCACATTTGCATTGATTTCAGGGATCTCAACAAAGCATGTCCCAAGGATGACTTCCCGCTGCCTCACATAGACGTCCTGGTCGATAGCACCGCCGGGTACGAATCATTGTCATTCATGGACGGTTACTCAGGCTACAATCAGATCTGCCTTGCTCCAGAAGACCAAGAGAAAACCTCCTTTACCACGCCCTGGGGTACGTACTGTTATGTGGTTATGCCGTTCGGTTTGAAGAACGCGGGTGCCACCTATCAAAGGGCGATGATGGCCATCTTCCACGACATGATGCATATCTATATGGAAGCTTACGTGGATGACATTCTGGTGAAGTCAAGGACCAAAGAAGAACACCCCTCTATTCTGGCTAAGGTGCTGCAAAGAGCCAGGGAGTACAAGGTTAAGATGAATCCAAAGAAGTGTGTATTCGGAGTCTCTTCGGGGAAGCTGTTAGGTTTCATAGTGAGCAAACGGGGGATCCAGATTGATCCTAACAAAGCACAGGCCGTCATGGACATACCTCCGCCAAAGAACATCATGGAACTTCGAGGGTTGATTGGTCGATTGCAATTTATCAGAAGATTCATATCCCAACATTCTCAAAGGTGCCGTCCGTTTTATGAATTGCTTAAGGCGGGGGTCAAGTTCGAATGGAATCAAGACTGTCAGAAGGCCTACGAGGACTTAAAGGAATATCTATCCAACCCCCCGGTTTTACAACCTCATGTCCCTGGGAAACCCCTAATCCTATATATCTCGGTCATTGAGGACTCCCTAGGGGTGGTCTTAGCACAAGTAGACGATGAAGGGAAAGAGCGGGCTGCTTATTATCTCTCTCGGTTGTTTAACCCAGCTGAGTCCAGATGCACCGCTATGGAGAAGACTTGTGCCACCTTAGTGTGGGTAGCTCAGAAGCTTAAACATTACTTCCTTGCCCACCCAGTTAGGTTGATCTCTAGAATGGACCCGATTCGCTATCTCTTAGAAAAACTTGTCCTTTCTAGTAGGTTAGCTCGCTGGCAGAGCTTCCTCTCCCAATTCGATATCACTTTTGTCGTTCAGAAGGCGGTCAAAGGGTACGCCATCGCTGAGCATCTTGCCCATCTTCCTATTCCTCACACCGACTCTATTCAGGATGATTTCCCTGATGAGCATCTCTTTGCTGTCTCTCATCATCCCTTTTGGTCTCTGCACTTCGATGGTGCACTCAATTCTCAAGGATGAGGGATCGACGCTGTTCTGCTCACTCTAGAGGGAGTGACTATTCCCTTTGCTTATCAACTTCGATTTCCTGCTACCAACAACATCGCTGAGTATGAAGCTCTCCTGGCCGGACTGAAGCATGCCTATCTCTTAGGTGCGTGCTATTTGAATATCATAGGAGACTCTCAGCTCGTCCTGCGACAAGTTTTGTCCACTTACCGCACTCGTGACCCCAAACTCAAGCCATATCAAGATCTGGTCACGCTACTTGCTAGGCAATTCCGTAAGCTGATTTATATCCATACCCCCCATTCTCAGAACATTCTAGCTGATGCTCTAGCATCACTTGCTTCCTCTCTATCTTTTCCTCTCAGTCGGAGCACTGAGACTATCATCGTTCAGAGATTAGATGCACCCTCTCTTCGGGATCCTTGGTTCATCAACCTTAGGAAAACTGTAGAGGCGAGGGCTGAGAAAGAAGATCTCAAGGAAGTATCTCTAATGGAGCTAGAAGAGATTCTGGACGAAGAAGAATTGCCTTGGTATCACGAAATCGAGTTGTTTTGCAAAGAAGGGTCATTCCCAGAAGGGGCAAACGCCGAGCAACGTAAGTCAATAAGAAGAGCCGCCTCAAGGTATACCATTGTTGCAGGAGAACTATACAGGCGCGCTACTAATGGAATGCTCATGAGATGCTTGGATGATAATGAAGCTTGGAAGGTGGCTGAAGCAGCCTATTCTAGTGAGTGTGGTGGTCATGTCAATGGCCAGGCTCTAGCAAAGAAAATCCTTAGGCAGGGCTCCTATTGGCCCACTCTAGAGGAAGATTGCTCCCTCTACGTCCGGAGGTGTCTTAAATGCCAACTCTATGCTGATAAAATCCATGCTCCAGCTTCGTCTCTCCATCCTCTTTCTGCTCCTTGGCCATTCTCTATGTGGGCTTTCGACGTTGTCGGCCCGCTCGGTGATCCTAATTCTCAAATCAAGTAGAAATCCTTTATCCTTACCGCCACTGAGTACTTCACCAAATGGGCCGAAGCGGAGGCGTACGCAGAGATTAAAGCTTCAACGGTGTGCCGCTTTATCATGAAGAATATCATTTCACGGTTCGGAGTGCCAAGCAGCATCATCACCGACAACGGACCCCAGTTCGTCTCTCAGGAGCTCAAGGACCTATGTAAGAAGTTCAATATTGCATTGCATCATTCATCTCCATACTATCCTCAAGGCAACGGTCAAGCCGAAGCCACTAATAAAACCCTTCTTAAAATCATCAAGAAAACATGCGAATCTCATAAGTTTTCCGATTGGCCAGAACGATTAGTGGAAGCTCTGTGGGCTTACCGCACCTCCGTCCATACCCCTACGGGACAAACTCCCTATACTCTTACCTACGGGATGGAGGCGGTGCTCCCATACGAGATCTTGATCCCTTCCCTTAGAGTGCAACTCGATAAGGAACTTAATCTCGATGAATGTCGAGAGGCGTTGCTCGTCCAGTTGGAACTCTTAGATGAGAAGAGGATGAACGCGGCCGATCACGTATCCGTTTATCAAAAGCGAGTTTCACGTTATTTTCAAAAGAAGGTAATTGAACGGAAATTTCAAAAAGGTGATATGGTTTTGAAACGCAAATTCATTCGGTCTGCAGGTCCTAGGTCTAAATTACAACCTAACTGGGAAGGGCCGTTTGTTGTAAAAGAGGCTTATCCAGGGAATGTTTATCGCTTAGTGAACGCAGAAGGTGAGGAGCTCTCTCACGCTTGGAATGGGTTGTATCTTAAGCGTTTCTTTCCTTAGAGTCTAAATCCGTGCCACCTTGGTAGCAAGATGTTCCTCCCTTTCACTGTAAAAAGAGGTCCCGAGTGAGGCAATCACACACTACACGACGTCCCTGGTCAGGTTTTCCGCTTTAAAAGACACCATTTCTCCTTGGCCATGCTTTGGGGGAAAGTCAAAGTCCCTGTTCGTTTCTTCCTTCGGCTGAATCCAAGGGCAAGAGGTGAATAAGGAGGCGATGACCAATCTAGGCACCCTGACGAGAGGAGGTCTCAAATAGGGGCAGTCCATTATGACCTGATGCCACAAGCAAAGAAATAAGGAAAAAAGAAAGCAAAGGACAAAATCAAAAGCATCATCTCAAAGGTCTATTGAATATGATTCCAAAGCTCCAGAAAGATAAGAAAAAGAATCTAGGCATGACAAGAGTGGCAGTACAGTTCCCCGCGGGACGAATGAGCCCGGTCGCACGCATGCCTAGAGTGGACAAAGGTTCGATGACGGACACAAAGCCCCGGCGCAACAGACCAAATTTCTAATGGGTTTTCTGGAGAGGAGCCCAAGTCCTAAGAGCTTCTAGATCTGGCCTAAGCTTACCCCCCGCATTCTAGTTTCCTTTTCAAAATTGAGACTAGTACCCCGGGTATGGCCCTGGTAGAAACACCGTCATGAAAATCTGGGCCTTGGTCAGGGTTTGTCACCTCATTGCACGCCAACCTCGGGACTCTCAACACGATACGGAGGGCTCACATTGCTAGGGGAAAGCACTGATTTTCAAAATCCAAAAATAACATATATTTTCAAAATCCAAAAACAACATATATTTTCAAAATCCAAAAAACAACATATATTTCAAAATCCAAAAACAACACATATTTAAAACACCAAAAACATCAAAAATCCAAAATCAAACAAAAAAAATCACATATTTCAAAACCCAAAAACATCAACTATTTTCTAAAATTTCACAAAAATTCAAATATATTTTCCAAAATCCAAAAAAATACCATCATATGCATCGCATGCATCGCATTATTTCTATTATGTTTCCCGCCTATTTAATAAGGCTCCACCCCTTGACCAAATATCAAGAAACGGTCGTTATCTAACTTGCTTCAAGGAAAGGGGTTGAGTCTAAGAACAGATCTAACTTGTTCCATGTTTAAGTGTGTGCAGAATGCAGGATCAAGACCAAAGCTCAAATCTCACAACTATGCAGGTTCAAGACTGTGACGCGCCAGGTACAGGCCGTCAAACTCATCTAACGGTCCATGCTAGACCGTTACATCTCTTCAGGCCTTCGCTTTGATTCTCTCAGCAGCTCTCTCTCTAACGGCCTGGGGCGCGACCGTTATTCTTCCTAACAGTCTATCGTTGGACCGTTACTTCCTCCAGAAACCCAAACCCTCGGGTCTTTCACCCTGACGGCCTATCTCCTACCCGTTATATCCTTCTAACGGCCCTTCTCAGATCCGTTACACTCTCCAGAGGCTCTATTTTCCAGGCCGTTCTAAGCCAAGTCAAGTCACAACTCATGCTCATTCGATTAAGACAATCCCATCTCATTCAATTAAACTTAATGAAACAAAAGATTAATAAGATTCCAACTCTGATTGTCAAATACATCTTTCATAAAAGCAAAATCAAGCTACATTCAGCTTCTTATCCGCAAGAGGGCGGATCTTCCTCAACTCTTTCACGTAGCCACGACGCGCTTCGTCGTTCTCTTCCACTTCTTCTTGCCACGGGCGCACCTTGCTGATCTCCCACATGGTCAGCGCGTTCCGGACTGCTCTCTCATCTTCCTCGTTCCCCATCTTCCTAGGTAGAAGGGGAGGGTAGTGTGATAGTGCAGGAGCTTCAATCTGAGGTAGTCCGATCTGAAGATGGCACCGGTGCGGGTTGTAGATCGACATGGTAGTATTTCCCACTAGCTGGAGGTCCAGGCCTTGACGCCGCGGTATTCTGAGAAGAGTGCTTCAGAGGATTCTTGGTCGCATGATGAATTTCTCAATTGGCAAGGTGTTTAAGAAGAGACGCCATTCATCTCGAGTTTTCTTGTCCGCCGTCATGTATTCAACCTGTGAAGAAAATCCGAATACCCCTCTAATGAATAAGAGAGGGTGGCTCCCGAAGATACGGCTAGAAGAAGTAATATCCTCCTTTGGTTGGAATTTGATTCTCACTCCCATCCAACACTCAGGGAGTATCATGGAGCGGAACAGAGGTCCTCCTAGGCAAGCCGAGCTTAGTCCTTCATAGAGGTATGAAAGGATCGCTTGAGAGATGGACATTCCCCGCCACAACCCACTAATAATGCTGAGATTTTGGGCATCTAAGAGGTGGTCAGTTGTAGTGAAAAGGAAAACTCCGCATAAGCAAACCGCCACCGCCTTGGCTATTGCTTCGTGTCTCTCCCACTTGTTCTTGCAATGAGAGACTATCCATTGTGCCAAGGGTATCAAGTGAATGTGGTGTGGGCTGATCATGGTCCTCATGTCCTATGGATTATGGATGAAATCACTCAAGATCAAGGATGGGTCAATAGGCTCAACCGTGTAGCAAACTAGGTCTTCATCTCCCGCCTTAGTCTTAGGAAGGGCTAGGTAGGTTTCTACCTCCTCTAATAGGACTGTTGCTTCAAAGGAAGGGAAGATGAAGGTATGTGTTTGTGGATGCCACAATTCTATGAGGGCTGAAATACTAGGCCAATCTAATGACAATTTCTGGAAATTCTTGCCTAAAACCAAGAAAGGTTGAAGGTGCCATGCTTTAAGAATTGATGTAACCTCTAAAGGGAGTGCCTTTACCATGGGAGCCACCCACTTCAGATTAGAATAGCATCTTGGACCAGGAAGCGGCTTGAAGTGAAGAAGAAAAGAAGAAGATCATGAGAAAGAGATGAAGTGCAGGGAATTTCTGAACTTGGTTAGGTCATGGAAGCTTACCACTCTTTGAGCATTGGAGCTTAGGTGCTTGGGGAATGAGGTCAGCCTTCATAGCTCTCCATACTCCTTTCTTGCAGCTTTGGGTCCGGTATAGATCTTCTCCTCCATAGCCATCGCCTCGAAGCTTCTCTTCATCTTGTTTCCTTCCCTTTAGGAGAGGTTTTTCAGCCCTTCTAGCAGAGAAATTCAGAAAGATACGATTTTGGCTAAGTTTCCAAGTTTTAAAAGTCTTAATTTTGGCTTTAAAAAGATAATATTCGGATTGGAAGGCTTTATCTTAAGTTTGGGAGAAGTCTAGAATGGATTGGAGGCTTCTTATCTCGGATTTTGCCCCTTGCGGCTCAATCCGTCTCGGAGTACAATTCATGCTCTAATGGTCTATCGTCGGACCGTCACTTTCCTATGACGCGCCAGCTCTGGGCCGTCACATTTCTTGTGGGTTTAATTTGGTCCAACCTTGTTCTGTCAAGCTTAACGGTCTAGCATCAGACCGTTATATTCTTATGACGCGTTCTCTCTGAGCCGTTACATTCTCTGCTGATCAGTTTTGGCTTCTTCTTGGTCAATCATTCTCAACGGTCTTGCTCATGACCGTTATCTATCTCCAACGCACTGCGCTTGAACCGTCACATTTCCTGCACATTTTGTTAAGTCTATACATCCCATTCAGCATCCCAGTCTGTACAGCATTTTGAAGTTTGAACATCATTGATGAAGTCTATACATCATTTTGAAGCCTGTACAGTATTTTGAAATCTGCACATTCATTCTTCATGTTGAAGTCTACACATCATGTTGAAGTCTACACATCATTATTGAAGTCTATATAGCATGTTGAAGTCTATACATCATTTTCAAGTCTATACAGTATTTTGAAGTCTGAACATCATTTTGAAGTCTACACATCATGTTAAAGTCCATACATTCTCCAAGTCTGTACATTCCACAGCCTCAAGTCCATACATTCTCCAAGTCTGTACATTCTTGATCCAAAGTCCATACCTTCTCCAAGTCTGTACATTCTTGATCCAAGTCCATACATTGCCCAGGTGTGCACAACCCCAAGTCTATACATTCCTCGTCCAAAGTCCATACATTCTTCAAGTTTGAGCGTCCTTTGCTAAAAACGAAGTCTATACCTCGTTTGGTCGTCTGCACTCGATGTCTATACATCATTTTGGCAAGGTCTGTACACTCATGAGTATAGTCAGTGCATTCATAGTTCAATCCTACTCTGCCATCTTTAACGGTCTAGCATTTGGCCGTTACTTATCTCTGACGCCCTGGCTATGGACCGTCACTCTTCCTGCTGCTCAGCTCTAAAATTTTGGGCTCGGTCCTCTCTGACAGCCTCCATCTAGTGCGTTACTTGCTCCTGACGGTCCGGACCTAGACCGTTACATTGTCTGCTGCTGAGATTGTGCTATCCCTTTCTGCCTCTATTCAGACCTGGCGGTCTCACACACTTTCCATTCTATTTCTCATGTCCATCATTTCATCCACACATCATCTTATCCACACATTTCATCCATACATGTCCACATGCATTTCCTACATTTCCAATCACATTCTCACATGCATCTCTTGCATTTTCATATTCACACATTTGTTCCTGCATTCATCACATACATACATCCGCACACACATTCACAAGAACAAACAAAAGACCAAAAAGAAATTCTCATTCCATTTTCATCATAAGTTATGTACAAGTAAAAGTGATAACCAAAGAAAAATCAAAACGCATCACTCGGCCGGCTTATCCACCGGGCCGCCATCATCATCTCCACCCTCCGGCTTCCTCGCCGGTGGTGCTATGGAGGCACTCTCCTCCTGCTAGCCCCTCTCTGCCCTCTCATTCCTCCGTTGGCCGGAGGAGCTGACAAGGTAGTCTGCCACTGATCCAGCACGAGCAGCACTCCTCGGCGCCCCACTCTGAGAGACACTCCGCTCCGGTCCTCGGCCCATCATCCGTATGGTCCTCTCCAAGGTCCGGACCTTGACCTTCATGTCATGGGCCTCGAGTCGCGCAGTTCGTTCCTCGGACCGGTATCTCTCAAAGTCTGCCGTCTGAGTGGCCGTCCGTGCAAGCTCTCCTCTCAATCGGGCCACCTCTGCTCGTAAGACCTCTGCCCCAGTCCGAGCCAGTTTCGCCTCGACCGTTGCTGTGGCTAGCTCTCCCGCCTGTAGTTTGCATTTCATATGGTTAGTCACATAAGCATTTAAGTCAAAGCATTTAGCATCCTACCCGCTCCGCGAGGGTGGCCTCCGCCTCCTCGGCCTGGGCAACCGCTCGGGCGAACTCGGCATCCCGCTCAGCTCTGTCCCCGGCAGGCTGTGAGGAAGACGATGGGGCATCCGGTCCGGCTCTTTGGGCTCCCTCGGCCCGCTGCATTTAGAAGTCATACTCAGTCATCATAATCATCATCATGATCATTTTAATCATTTTAAGTCCAAGGTTTTGGGAATCTTACCAGAAGCTCCAAAGCGGTCCGGTACTCGTCCCACTGCTAGACGGTGGCGTGAAGAAGCCCCTCGAGCTCGGCTATCCTTCCCTCGGGGTCTAGCTGCATTTAGAAGCATGAGTCATTGCATATAGTATATAGCATTGTGTCATATAGAAAGAGTTTAGGGTTTAGAAGTTGCATACCGGTTGTCGGGTACCTCGGTACACCCGGTCCCCGTACAGTCGAGCGAAGGCTTTCAAGTAAGCCTCATCGCTCTCATCCCGCTCCTTCACTGCTCTGCCCCGCTTGTTCCAATCATGGACGAACTTCACCTTCCGGGCGCACCAATCTATATCGCCACTAATTCCTTTCGCTGACTTGCCCGGGCGCTCGTCACTGCGGCGTGGAAAGGTCACCTCGGGCTGGTGTAGTCCCCGAGTCCGCAAGATTAACCGGTAGTGGAGTGGCTCGATGATATGGATGCAGTGCAACCATATGTCTCGTCCCCGGTACAAGAGGGCTGCCTCCATCCATGGCTGACCCTCGTAACTCTCACCTCTGTACGGGGTCCATCTCACCTGAAAGCATATTAGTCCATTCATCAAATAAACATTTAGAAGCATATAAAAGCATATAGAGCATTTAGAAAGCATGTTTGAGTTCGGGCTTACCGCCGTATGCGGGAAGGAATCCAAATCATCCTGGATCACCCGGGTCAATCTGATGATCGACCTTGGGTCCCTCGCGACCACCCATTGCCTCGCGACCGGGATGCGGCCGACGTGGAGTAGTGTGCCTCTCCCGATGCCCGGGAGGTACATGTAGATCCAAATCTGCATTTAGAAGTCAAGTCAGTCAACTGCATAATCATTTGCATAGACATTTGCATAATCATATAGAAAGCATTTAAATTGCATTTACCTATAGGAAAGGTGAGAAGTCACCCAGCATCGTCTGTCGGTCCGTCGTGCTGAGGGACTCGAACAAGAAGGCCAAGACTGCCGCTCCCCATGCGTATTTTCCAACTCTGCCTAGATTCTCGAGCAGTGGCAGTAGCCTGTAGCTGATGACATCCGCCCGAGTCGCGAACAGGAGCTTCCCGAACAGTAGCATGAGGAAGCATCTCAGGACGCGGTCTCCCTCCGGTCCCGCCTCTGCCGCCATGTGAGGGTGCACCTGATCTATCACTCTACCGAGGTGCTCCTCTGGTAACTCGCCCACAGCTATGGCTGCTCCTCTCAATCCCAAGCTCTCCTACAGCCGTGATCTCGAGAGCTGAGATGACGTCTACCCCGGTCTGATCAAATCTAGCCCCAGCAGCTCCTGGGCCATCTCTCTGTAGTTCCGGTAGGTCCATCCGGTCACTGCAGCTCTGTGCACTCTCAGTCCGGTGATCCTCGCTATGTCTTCCAACGTCAGGATCATGTGACCCCACGGGAAGATGAACGCCCTGCTGACTGGATCCCATCGCTCGTGTAAAGCATATAGCAGTGGCGTATCCATCCAGATCACCTCGATGCTCAGCACTTCGGCGAACCCCATGCCGGCCAATCTCTCTCTCTGGTAATCGGGCAGTGCCTGGTACATCGCTCGGATCTGAAGCCAAGAGATCCTCGTCCGTCTCTTTCCCTGCATTCATTTAGAGCATAAGTCAGTCAATTGCATCATAAAATCATTGCATAAGCATTTAAAATGAAAAACAAAACAAAAACTGAATAATTGAAAATAAAAAAAAATAAGTTCTGGCCTCGGGTGGTTATAACGGCCCTGGGATGGGGCGTTACTTGTCTCTAACGCACCAAGGGTGGCGCGTTAGGCTTGTGACGGTCCCTGGAAGGACCATCACATTCTCTGCTAGAGGGCATTTTTCCCTTGCATTCCGTGGCTTTCCCACTTTGGCTAAAAGGCCTACAATGGATCCTAATGGGTTCATAGACCCATTTTCTACCCCCCCAATCAAACATGTATGCACATAAAAACACAAAAAAATTAAAAATTTGAAAATTAGGGCGAAGGCCTACCTCTCGGTCTTGGCCCCTCTTCTTCTCTGGTTCCTTGGGTTCTTCTTCGTCCAGGGGTGCTTCCCCTTGGTCTTCTTCAGCCATGGAGGCCTCCTCCTCCTCTGTTTGCTTCTTCCTCGCCGTTTCTTTCTCCACGGGTGGCGGGACGGTCTCTAGCTCTATCCGACGGTGAAGGCTGCGAATCGCCTTCTTCTTCATCCCTCTCTCCCTCTTCTTTAGTGGCTTTGGGGCCTCATCGTCGGCCATCTCTTGGGTGGACGATGGTGGTCACTGGTGGTCTCGGTTGAAGGTTTTTGGGAGTGTTTGGGTTGTTTGAGTGTTGAATGCTTGAATGATGGCTGTGACCGTTCGGTTTTGTTTTTTTGAACGCTCAGGAAATGTGATGGTCTATCGCTAGACTGTTACATCCTCTGACGCGTAGCGTTTAGACCGTTAGACCGTCAGGTCAGTTTTGAATTTTCATTGAAGAATTTGAACCACTGTATTTTAACGGTCCTCTCCTAGTCCGTTACTTTGTGTGACGCCCTTTCAGTAGGCCGTTACAGCTTGCAAGTTTCTTGATGAATAAATTGGTCTATTTGATGCTGAAATGATTACATTTTCTTCCATGATGCACATTATTGATGCTTCTCATGCGTATGAATGGTTGTGCCCTGTTTCATGCTCATATCCATTGTTGGCTAACCTCTTTATTCATGAATGAAGTTATGAACAGCATCATGCTTTGACGTTTGTCAGAAAGGTAAGTCAGGTATTGTATCTCGCTCCCTTATCCCTTTTATGCATTACTATATGATATCTATGATATATTACCTCGAGAACCGACTGGTCATTCATGTGTTCTGGGATATGATGTTCCCCTTAAACAAAAATGATGATGATCTAAGTACACATGTTTAATCGTTGGATAGGCCGTTCGGTTGGAAAAATTTGGGGACGATGGTTCTGTCTTGCACGCCGTGGTTGCAGATGGTGTCCTGACCCTGATTTCTCCGGTCTAGCAATATTATTCTCGAGTATCTTGTTATTTTATCTTTCTTTGCATTCGTTTTAACGATTTCTTTTTCTTTAGCCCAGCATGCATCATACGCATATTTGAGCATTCATGATCTTCATCTGTTCAAGGTGTCTCAATGATGGTGAATAGCTTTGTTTTTGATCTCGAATAAGGAGAGACATTCCACTCTGAGTTGAAGGTTTCCTTCGATCCTTTGCTTGATTTGGTTGGCTGAAGATTCCTGTCTGGAGTTTAGTCAGTTCTCTTTCCTTTCCGTTGCCTCCGGCGGCTAGCCGTGTTTCCTTTCCTTAATTGTTAGTTTCTCCAGACTTGCATCCTTTGGTTAGCTATTTCCTTGTGATCAGTTCAAAGTTTTCCAAAAAATTCCTATCGCTTGTTGGTAAAGAACGGGTGTCGTTTACCTTAACGCCCACTTTTTGGTCCACTCCGCTTCATTTCCGCTTCATCTCCATGTTCCATTTCACTTTAGCTTCACCTCCACTCGTTCCCCTAAAAAGAGGACGTTAAGGAGGGGCATCTGTTGACACCCGTTTCATGATCGATAAGTCGGGTCATCTCCTTGTTCATTCTATGTGATGCTCCAAGTTATTCATTCCTTTGTTGAGTCTCCTTAATCATTCTGAAGTTTGTTTCATGGGTCTTAGCTCTTTGGTTGAGTATGGTTCCATGATTCCTCGTTTGATGAAGCTTAGCAAGCTCTCTTATCATTTGGATCCTCATTGTTTCTAACGGTCTGCACCTGGGGCGTTATGTTCATCTAACGCATTGTCCCTGGACCGTTACATCTTGAAGAATCCTACAACTTAAGGCTTTGTTTCAATCCTTATCCTTTGGCTTATCCATTGAGTATAACGGTCTGTCGTGCATCCGTTACTTCCCTCCAACGCGTTCATCCTTGGCCGTTACTTTCATTCAAGAGTCCTATTGTTTTGATCTTCTTCCGTTGATCTTATCTCTTTTGAGATAAGGTTGAACGTGACGGTATCCCTCTAACGCATTATTTCCCTCTAACGGTCTGTCGAGCAGCCGTTACATCCAACAGAGAGTCCTGGCAGTTCAGGCCTTTTCTCTGCTACTCTGTGGTCGAGATAAGAGTTTGATCTTGTGATTTCTCTTCCAAATATGATCCTCAGAACCTTCTGTTTGTTTCTATGGACTCTTGGTGATATTATCTTCAAGATTTTGCTAAGAGTTATCCGCTTTTCTTGCTGGATTATCCTCTGCTCGACCAGAGATTTTGAGGGCCTATAAATAGCACCCTTAACTTCATCGCCCGAGAGAGGAAGATCTGGAGTTTTTGTCGAAGTGTTGCCGCATCTTGGAGCCACATCCAACCAAGGAGAATTGTTCCTCACGTCCATCTGCTTCACGGTGAAGGGAGTATTTGTTTCATTGTGTTTGAGTCTCCACCGTTGTCATACTTGTGTTCTTCCTTCCTCCTTCTCAAAGCATTGTCCCTCTTCCTTATTCCACATTCTGCATCTATTTTCATCATCTAAACATCTTCCCTACCTTTTAAAACGCCCAGAGGGGTTAAAAAAACCAAAACTTTCCCGGTATTTCCCTTTCCTTTTGAGTGATCTTAATTTCCTTAAGAATTGATACTACGCTTGTTTAAAGGGCTGATCTGGGTTTGTTTTCTTGTGTTTCACGTTCTTTGGCAGGTTTACAGGTTCATTAAACGAGGCCCAAGTCTTCTGGCCGACTGGAAGATTTGGAGTTCAAAGAATTCATAAGCTATTTCTACAGATTGTCTGACGGTCTTGTGCAGGCGCGTCAGGCATATCTAACGGTTCATCGGGTGACTGTCACAATCCTGTGACGGACAGGGTCTGGACCGTTACATTCAGCTGATCTGCAGATTTCACTGGTTCCTCTCTCCCGTGGGCGGGTGCTTCATCCACCTATTTCCAAGGTATTTTTCAAGTCCTTGACTTGTGTTTACTTTGGTGGCGATCACGTTCTTTCCTTAGTATTGGGCATTGATTTCTCTCTCATATCTCTTATTTCATTTGCTTGTTCACCCACGCGGTGTGTTTTATTTGCTCTTGCTCCACGCCCCGGCGTGTGTTTTTCTTTACTTTCTTTAGATTGGTTTGATTGAGATAGCATGCCCATGCTAGAGCTTGTTCGGATTGCCTAGGTTCATGGTTCACATGTCCTTGGGTTTATTGAGATCATTGATTTTTGCTTATCATCTTTATCATACATCACAAACCCAAAAAAAGAAGGAAGCAAATAAATCAACACCGCTGTGAGAGGCATGCAACTGTAAGGAGGATACCCGAGATATATCAAACTCTCGTGTTTTTCTTTCCCGCTGTATCCCTTCCTTCACCCCGGTCATTCGGCATAAAAACCCGCGCAACAACATGATAAAGAAAATTTCCAAAGTCTCTGAGATAAATTGAACGTCAAGTAAGATCTGACACATGGGCTCCAATAAGCACGCTTTTGGTAAAATCTCTGGGCGGGAAATGTGATTTCCACGTGCCTCACTTTCGCGAGATATATATATAAGAACTTGTCGTGCCTTCGGAAGATGATGAAATTTTGAAGAGAAAATTTGAGAGAGAAAAAGAGAAGAAGATATCTGAGAGAAGCAAGAGTGAAAGTCTGAGAGTGAGAGCTGATAGCAAGAGAGTGAAGAAGAGGGATCTAGAGAGAAGAAATCGTGAAGCAATCGAAGCAAGTTTTGAAGATCTGTTCTCCACTGTGTCCTCTGGATCAGATCCAAGGCACAGTGCTCCTGCGTGAGCATTTCTGTTTGTCTTTATTGTCAGTCTTCCGATGCTGAACATTTTGATTTTCTATTTTCATTTTTCATATTTCTTCTAAGCAGCGTATCAGCGATGGCATAAGCTGTAAGGCCCAGCGGCAGAGGTAGTTTCCTATGGATAGCTAAGCTGTAATGCTCAACGGTCAGCGAAGCTATAATGCCCAGCAGTTTGTAGGTAAGCTGTGAGGCCCAGCAGTTTCAAGCTGTGAGTCAGCAGTAATCCATACTCTGGATTGAGTGTGGGGTGGATGTAGGTCTGGAGGACCGAACCACCTAAAAGGTTCTTATGTACTGTGGATTGTTTTCTAATGTGCCAACCGCTAGATGAATGATAGGCTCGTTTCTACCTGAGCTCCTGGTTTCTTTTAATTCCGCATTAGTCTAGAGTATTCAAAATAAACTTTAATTTGATCACATTTTTAGAGGGAGATTCATTCACCCCCCCCCCCTCTGAATCTTGGTTTGCACCACTACATCGGGTTAACAATTGGTATCAGAGCATACCATTGACTTAACAATTGGTATCAGAGCATACCATTTACTTAACAATTGGTATCAGAGCGGGTTATCTGCACAAAGGGTCCAATGACCTGCAGATTTGGTCCTGACTCTTCTAGACGCATTCTGCTTTATCTGATTGAATTGTGCTTATCATCTGATTTGTAGTTGATTAAGATGGTTGAAATTCCTCAGTACACTGGTTCTGAATTTTACTGTTGGTTTAGTAAATTCAGAGATTACGTATTTTCTGTCAACTCTGATCTTTGGATACTGATTGCACACAGTCCGCATGACATTCCAAAGGACAAATCCCAATGGAATGCTTCAGACCGACTGAAGTATTTGGAAAATCAAAAGGCCCTGGAACTAACAAGAAGGGTGATAGATGTTAACCGATTTCTATTTTGTACCAAGTGCAGGAGTGCTGTTGAAATAATCAGCAGGATTACAAGCAACCGTGAAGAAGATGAAATTAAATGCTTGATGGCCAAAGGCAACAACAGTAATCAGACAGAAGACTCTTCTTCACAGGTAAATTTTGAGATTGATAATTTCAGTTTTGAAGATCTTGTTTCGTTGAATGAATATCTGATTGAAAAGTATAATAAAATAAAGTCTGAAAAGAAGAGGCTAAGAAGAGAAACAATTTTTGAAATTACATCTTTAAAAGCTGAGAATGAAAATCTAAAATCCGACATGAACAAGGAGAGATCTGAATTGAATAAGTTGAATTCTGAAAATGAGAATCTTAGAAACTCTCTAATTGAAGTTGAAAATTCTTGCAAAGAATGTGCCTTCTTAAAGGAATTGATTGAAGATCTTGACTCCGATGATAACATGCAGAAGAGTTTAATCAAATCCTTAAAAGAAGAAAATGAGCTATTAATTGAAAAGAAGAAGGAAGCTGATACATATAAAGATAATATGTTGGAAGAGATTGATCATCTGAAAGAACAAAACAAGAAGTTAATGGTCTTGAACATTGTTATGTCAGAGAAATGGTTAGCAATTGAAAAGGGAAAAATTACCTTAAAAGAAGCTGAAGTTAATTATGAAACAAAGTTAAAACAGGAGAATGAAACTTTAAAAAGTTTAAATGATGGTCTGCATCAACAGGTTATCATCTGTGAAAATGATCTTGCCTCTTTGCAAGCAGAAATTAAAGATCTGAAAAATTCCCTTTCAAAGTTTGTTAAGGGAAAAGAAAACTTAAATAAGCTTCTTTGCTCAAATGTTAATTTTCAGAAAGAGAGTTTGGGGTTTAATCCTGTTAATAAGAAGTTTGATGTGAAGAAGAATTTCACTGTATTTGTAAGAAGCTCGGAACAGGAAAGACCCTCTAGCTCATCTATTTTTAAGTTTACAGCCAAGGAAACTGAAAATCAAAATAAAAATCTAAAACAGATGGGGAAACAGAAAAAGGACTCAAATCAGAAGAATGTAAAATCTGTTCCTGCCAATTCCATGAATAATGCTGTTGTGAGTGTATCTAATTATGAGAAATGTAATAATTCAGTGCATGTGACAGAAAACTTCTTTACTCATTCATATATGCACAACAAAAATGTTTCATGTCACTACTGTGGTAGGAAAAGACATGTTATGGACGATTGCATTATTTTGAGAAATGATGAACGAGATGCATGCAAACATGTAAACATAGTTAAAAACAAATATGTGAAAAAATCTGATAGAGATGTGTCTAATGCATGCTTTTACTGTGGCAAAAAGGGTCATTATATGCATAACTATTATTTAAAGAAACAAGAAGATCAAAACTTCAGAAACAGTTATGTAAAGAAGCATGTTAGGAAAGTTCAAAATCAGAGAGTTAACTGTTCAAACTGTGGAAAGGTTGGGCATGCTAGATCTGATTGTTCGTTCTTGAAAGAAAATGTAATTTATCTTGTTCACATGAACCATTCTGCTTCTAGGAGAGTTCATAATTCTGTCTTTATGCATAAACCTCCTATATGCAATAATTGTGGAAGACTAGGCCACATTTCTTCTGAATGTTGGAATAATTGGAGAGCACCAATGTGGGGTGCTACTAATCATGCTAGACCCAAGAATTTTTGGGGTCCAAGATATTTCAAATGATTTCTTGGTTGTAGGTATGTCCCTGGAAATTAAATAAAATGAAGCTGAATAAATTTGGGACGCACAAGGTTGGTTGTTTTATATTTCTATTTTCATGTTAAGAATAGTTGAATAACACGTTCTCTGTGGAGTGCTGAATGTCTGATTGGAATAAATTGATGATTGATGTTATTTTGTTATGAGTTATACATGCTGACAATCTGATTCATGCAAATTCCATGTGAGACTTTTAGTTAGTCATTCATGTTCATAAGTAGATGCATAAATCTGCATAACTTCTTGGTATATCAAATGGAAGTTGGGAGAAGGGCATATGTTTTCTGTCTGGAAACCCACGCCATGTGTAAAGGCTAGACCTCCGCCAAGTATCAAGAGTCAAAACATTGCATGTAGTATAAATCAAAAATTTACATCTAGTTGATACATCTCTATGTACCTTAAGAAAATTAAATGGTGTTTGTTTGAGATCTCTGCACATTCTGAGGGGGAGCTAAGCTGATCAGAGATTGTACGTGTAATTCTTTGGTACTGATTTTTCTGATGGTTATTGATGCACTGCTAATTGGATATTGAGTTAAGTATGGCTTGTAAGAAGTGAAGTGGACTTGGATACTCAGCTGAATCTGCAAACTAAAGGTTGAGGGCTGTGGACTCTTATTGAGAGATGTTGGCTAGTTGGGTCCTCAGACTAAGTCCCTGGCAGTATGCAATTTGGCCATTAGTCTTTACCTTTGCACTTGTACGACCTTCATCCATATTTCATTGTTCATCTTCTATTTGGCTTATCCACTTCCAAATTCTCATCTATACTTCATAGTAAATTCATGGACTGTGTTAGTCAAGGGGAGTTAAATCTGAAATCTGTCATCTTTATTAATATTCAACAATTAACTACTAAGATCACTCTGAACTAAGAACAAAATTGTTGATCTTAACTAGAGTGTGATTTTCTATGTATAAAGATTATATCCTATCTGAAAATCCTCACAATTGACTTTGAACGACTCAATGGTCTTAAAACAGTCCAAATTGAAATTGCTCAGTAGGGTGTCAAAACTCTAAAAGTCTTTAGTAATAAGTCAATCTGATAGGATATCTGATGTTTATATGGTCCCTAAGCCAAGTTTTAAGAAAATTTTGATTAAAAGACCAGAGAATACGACATTAAATAAAAATTGAAAGTGGCAGAGCAATGGCATATTATTTGAGAAACTGACCATCTGTCTCAAAGAAATTCAGAGGTCAAGTCATGATAATGAATGTTATCTCTATTCAAAACATGAAGCATAAAGGTAAACTGCACTGAGTAACCAGGGATTCTAATGTTTAATCAACATGTTTCCTTGAGTAAAAAGGTGTAGTAATACTGAAATGTTCAATCAAAAATTTATAAAAGATTAACGAAAAATATGGTTGACTCTGGGTCTCTTTAATAAACTAAAACTATCTTAAGCTCTATATAAAATGGATTTTTCAATCAGTATTGGCTAATGAAAAGGACAAGTTAATGATTTCATTGTCTGAGTTGTTTTCTTGATAAAGCTGTTTCATTTCCATTGACTTCACTTCATGGGAATATTTTATGAAGGTTCATAGTTTAAGATATAATCTTATATGCCGAAAATCGCATAACTGTGCAGAAAGGAATTTTTCTTTTAAGCAAAGGGTATTCTGGGTATTAACTGTTGAATTTGATAAAGTCGGTAGTATCTCTTTATAATACTTAACCCTACTTGCATTGTCCTTCACACCCTTCTCGTTCAAGTCGAAACTCCTTCCCGCACTCGCGATTCCCTCGCCCGTGACCTTACCACAAGCTTGACCTTGGCCTCCCCAGTTCCCTTCTCCACATTTTCTACATTTGCTCGTCTACGATCCATAATCCACCCTTATCGCTTCCACCACAATCATCCCGCCATGTCGTCTCCGGTCGCAGAGAGCAAGGCGAAGAGGAAGGCAATGGAGGAACATCTACCAGAGGATTCTTCGCCTGCAGAGGCTGTGGAGCGGTCACCAAAGGAGAAAAGATTAAAGACAGCACAAGATCAGGATATAAGCTCTGAAGTGCCTAGAGGAGAGTCAGAAAAAGGGAAAGAAAAGGTAGAGGGGACGTCTTCCAAGCAGCGCCGAACATTCGAACCAGAAGAAAAAGGTATTTCTGCTAGGTCTGCAGTTCATGCTGAGATTACTTTGGAAGCTGGGAAGATTGTGTTCCCACGATATGGGGATTTTCACGATAGTAAAATGACGTCAAGATTTCCTGAATTGGGTGAGCTCATCAAATTTTAAAAATGGAAGAAATTTCTGTGTAAGCATAGAGTATATTATCCTAGACTTGTTGCAGAGTTCTATAACAATCTGAAATATAATCCTGAACAGTCAAAATTATTGACTACTATCAAGGGGACTAAGATTGAAATTTCTAGGCATTTCCTTCATAAAGTCTTTAGAATACCAGAAGATGGGGAAATTGAAGGAGGGTCTGCATATAATCTTCGTGATGCATATTCCATCATTACAGATGTGCCTAGCAATCCCACTGACAGGAAGCAAACGAAACTAGGTCAGTTTAATGCAAACAAATTCCCCCCTCTTAAGAGATTATTACATCATATTATCACCACAATGATAACTCCACAAGTTGGAGGGAGATGGAGACTGACTGAGTCCCAGAGATTTATTCTCTATTGTTTGCTAAAGAGGATTAGGATTTGTCTGCCAGAGATAATTATTCAGATCATGGGAACCTGCAAAGAGTCTAGAAGAAATTTACCTTATGCAGCCCACTTAACTGTTATCTTCAAAAAGGTAGACATTTCTCTAGAGGATGAGAGTTCTAAGGAAATCCCCAAGGTAAATGTTTACAACATGGATTTCATATCAAAATTCACGAGATTAAAATCTTCTTCTGCTAGTCAAGTAAAGGTACAATCTGAAAAGAAGGTCCTATCAGTGCAAGAGGATCAACCTCAAGGTGAACAAGAGACAGCACAGCAATAGCAGCTGCAAGTAGACCAAGATGAGCAGCAGCAGCAGCCACCTGCTATTGAGTTGGAAGAGACAACGATACAAGAACAACATCCATCAGATGAACGAGATGTCATTATTGAACAGCTTCAGATCATTCAGGGGGAGGATCTACAAACTGCAGTTGAGCAAATAGAATCCTTAGAGTAACCTCCCCAGTTACTTCAAAAAGAAACAGAAGAGCAGAATATTAAAAATTTACAATTGGAACAAGAGGTTCATGAATTGAACTTGACTAAAGAACAAATATTGCAACAATTAGATCAGCATATTGATGTACTATTTGATCAGTTTGGACAACAGACTCAGCAACAACTAGCAGCTGATAAGCCAGAACAGTCAGTTGAACAGCAAAGAGCAGAAGAAGTTCAAGAGGAGCCTCACCCAGTGATAGCTGAAGATGAACAAATGATTGATGAAACTGTAAATGATTCAGAAAAGGAGGAAGAAATTGGTCTAGATATACACTCTATGGTTGATATGGTTATTGAAATCATGCAATAAGAAGCTGATAAAGCTATTGAAGAAATTGCTGACAGAGTCATTGAAGAAGAAAGAGTTGAACAGCAATGATCAGAAAAGGTTCAGGATGAGCAACCACAGGGAGTTCAAGAGGTTGATGAAGTAGCTCCACAAGATCAATTTCTAGGTCCTACTCCTTTGTATGGACCCTATCATGGGCCATTAACTGCATTTGGGATACAGCCTCCTCTATCCCCTGAACAACCATTTATTTCTCCAGGTGTTCAAGCATCTACCTCCACTAGACCAAGCTCAGAACCACAGATTGTTGAAATGCTCAACACACTGACAAACCTTGTGATGCATCAGAATAGTATGATGAATGCTCAATTTGTCCATATAAATTTTGCTATTGAACGGTTGGATACTAGAATGCACCATATGGAACAGACTGTAGACAGCCAGTGGATCAAATTTGTGTATGATAAGCATATGTCTGACAAAAAACTAAATGGTGTTTTGGACTCCCTAGTAGAAGTGTGTCAGAAAGCATGAGAAATCTTGAATAACATGCAAGACACAGGTTACATCCTTTACTAGTCTGTCTAAAGTTCTTGATCACACTTATGACCTCAAGATACAAATTGAACTGCTGAAGATTCAGATGAACATATTAAAGCAAGATCAGTAGGGGATCAATCAGAAAATTGATATTGTTCAGACAAAGTGGAGGACTTAGTCAACAGATTCCAAACCATTGTCACTAAACAGGCCACCGGTTCATCCACGTTTAAGGATGACATACACAACCAGCAATCTTCTCAATTAGATAATCTGGGTGGCATGATGCAAAGTTGGTTTGTGGATATGACAGCTACTGTCAAAGAACTTCATGACTTGGTCAAGCAAAATGACCAAAAAGTGATGACCAAGTTTGTAGCTCTCGGAACAAAAGTTGACAGAATTCCTTTTCCATGGGCAATCCCTCTTAGAGGCTCTAGCAGTACACCACCACCACCCAAAGGAAGAGGAAGCTCCAGAGGTACAAGTTCTGGTCACTCAAGTCACTGATGTCTAAGGGTCCTCCATTTTTTCTTTTGATAATGACAAAGGGGGAGAGTTTATGGTCAAGGTCATGTATGAAAGTCCTTAGTGGACAGAGATACTGAGATGCTGAGCAAGAGAGATACTGAGATGCTGAGCAAGAGATACAGAGGTACTGAGATGCTGAGCAGATGCTGAAATTCTGATAGATGCTGACTGTTCTTAGGATTGATTTTTCTGGTGTAAAAAATGCCGAATGAGAATTTATCTTTTGTGCAATGAGATACCTCACTCAAACATTAATTTGTCTTTTCTTACTATACACAGAAAAGTAATTACTAAATATTGCATATTTGTGTTGAATGCATTTTTGTGTTGAATGTTACTATTGCTATGCATGTTAGCCAATAAATTCTGTGAATGATTAACAACTAGTGAATGCTTGAAATTGAAAGAATGTGTGAAGAATGGCTGTTAATTATTTAATTCATTGTTAGTTTCAATCATACATGACTTATAGTTGTCATCATCAAAAAGGGGGAGATTGTTGGAACCCTGGTTTTGATAATGACAATCTATGAGTCATGTGAGACTGAAATGCATAAATCTGTTTGTATTTGACCAATACATATATGATATATGGTCTGTGCATAGTTGTGTCGTTCAGCATATAAGGTTTGTGCACCTGGTGCATATGAGGTCCATGCATATTCTAGTGAAGTCAGTGTAAATTCAAATGAGGAGTCTGTGCATTCATGTCTATGCACAAGGGCTCGGTGCTAATTGCACTTTCTGCAGATCCAAGGTCAGTGCATGCATGTCTAATAAGTGCACTCGAAGGTCGGTGCATGTCTTCATCTTTCACACGAAGTCTGTGCACATAAGTCTTCAAGGTCTGTGCATATTTGCCTTACGCATGCTATAAGGTCTGTGCATGCTTATCTTCAATGCATGTGAAGTCTGTTCATATAAGTCTTCAGGGTCGGTGCACATTTGTCACACGCATGGTATAATGTCGGTGCATGTCTACTCTCAATGCATAAGCAAGTCTGTGCATGCTTTTTGGCAGTAGCATGACCAAGTCTGTGCATGTTTGCACATAACACCATAAAGTCTGTGCACTTCACTGTTTAGAGTCTGTGCACATTTCTATCTTCGAAAAGCCAGGTCAGTGCATGCTCTGATGTGTATGCATAAGGTCAATGCAGTTTTGCCTCGAGCATGTAGAAGTTAGTGCATACTCTGCATTGGGTAGAACATGTCGGTGCATACTCTGCCTTGTATAGGTCCGTGCATGCTTCATCTTAAAGGTATAACAGTCGGTGCAACTTTTGCATCGGGGTTGTATAGGTCGGTGCAATTTGTGTTGTTGCACGCACTCAAGGGTCGGTGCATGTTTGTGTCTCACGCATACAAATGTCAGTGCATTCTCTGCATCCTTCATATTAAAGTCTGTGCAAGTTTTATCTTAACATGAAAAGGTCTGCGCATGTATTTGCTTTATGCATACAAGGGTCTGTGCACATTTGTTTAATGCATGAAAATTGTCCAAGTATTCACGTCTACATATGTATCTAGTCGGTGCATGTTTTTCTCATTCATGTAATGAGTCTGTGCATGTGAATGTTTATATAAACTCCAGCTCATCAAGTGTTTGACAAAAATACCTCTATTTTAATTAACAAGATAAATAAAATTTCCAAAGTCTCTGAGATAAATTGAACGTCAAGTAAGATCTGACACATGGGCTCCAATAAGCACGCTTTTGGTAAAATCTCTGGGCGGGAAATGTGATTTCCACGTGCCTCACTTTCGTGAGATATATATAGAAGAACCGGTCGTGCCTTCGAAAGATGATGAAATTTTGAAGAGAAAATTTGAGAGAGAAAAAGAGAAGAAGATATCTGAGAGAAGCAAGAGTGAAAGTCTGAGAGTGAGAGCTGATAGCAAGAGAGTGAAGAAGAGGGATCTAGAAAGAAGAAATCGTGAAGCAATCGAAGCAAGTTTTGAAGATCTGTTCTCTACTATGTCCTCTGCATCAGATCCAAGGCACAGCGCTCCTGCGTAAGCATTTCTGTTTATCTTTATTGTCAGTCTTCCGATGCTGAACATTTTGATTTTCTATTTTTATTTTTCATATTTCTTCTAAGCTGTGTATCAGCGATGGCATAAGCTGTAAGGCCCAGCGACAGAGGTGGTTTCCTCTGGATAGCTAAGCTGTAATGCTCAGCGGTCGGCGAAGCTGTAATGCCCAGCGGTTTGTAGGCAAGCTGTGAGGCCCAGCGGTTTCAAGCTGTGAGTCAGCAGTAATCCACACCCTGGATTGAGTATGGGGTGGATGTAGGTCTGGAGGACCGAACCATCTAAAAGGTTCTTGTGTACTGTGGATTGTTTTCTAATGTGCCAACCGCTAGATGAATGATAGGTGCGTTTCTACCTGAGCTCCTGGTTGCTTTTAATTCCGCATTAGTCTAGAGTATTAAGGATAAACTTTAATTTGGTCAAGTTTTTAGAGGGAGATTCATTCACCCCCCCCTCTGAATATTGGTTTGCACCACTACATCGGGTAAACAATTGGTATCAGAGCATACCACTGACTTAACAATTGGTATCAGAGCATACCATTGACTTAACATATATAGTGGTCGAAGGGAAGCCGTGACCTGTATTTATAATCGTAGGAGTGCTTCGACCCCTTTTACAAGGGTGCGTCGGCGCACCTTAAACGCATTCAACAGAGTACTGCCACCATCAGGTAGCGGTCGGCAATGAGCCACTACCTCGGCTTAAAAAAAGAGAAAAGGTGAGTAAAATCACGGTCAGCTTAAGGCAGTGTCAGTGTGAATGCGGTCAGTCTGAAATCGCGTTCAGCGAACCGACTTAGCCTTCCTACAAATACCTAGACACGGTCTCTGAAATACCGCGACTTGGATCCAGAAGCTAGAACGCGGTTGGAAGAGAACCGCGTTCTCTCTTCCAGTTCTGAACACCACTGTTTCATTTTGAAACCCATCCCACTCGCTACAAACAAGGGGCAAACTGTACAAAAACTCTGAAACTTGTTGTCATACATCCATTTACATACATTTTACTTCCAAAAACATAAAGAAATCCAAGTTTAGATCAAGAACAATAGGGAACTCAAACCCTACATGAACCATATCAAGGATTTAGCCTCCTAGCATGCATATGATTGCACCAAATCATGGGAAATTGTGAGTAGAGTGTAGGAAATCCATCCCCCTACCTCTTTGACGAAGAAAACACACGATTGGATGCCGAACCTCCACAAAATCACGATCTAACCATCGATCTTGCAACCATGGGAAAGTCGCGCCACCGTCCTGCATTCCATGCCTCCGTCTCTGCCACACGATACCCGTACGTCCACGATCTCGCCCCCGCCAAGCTCCGTCGACCGCCGGAGAGGAGAAGGGTGAGAGGGTGAGCACGGTGGGTGAGGGAGAGAGCGTGAGGGAGTGTGAAAGAGAGAGGGTTGAAACGGTGGGGGTGAGTTGGGGTTTAAAAGAAAACAAAATGATTTTTTTCTTTTTTTTGGTTATATTTTTTTCCTTCTCACATGGAAAATTAGCATTAACCCCTAAAAATTGCCAAAAAATGTATTTTGACACTTGAAAATTCCCAGAAAAAGTGAGGCATCTCAACGTGCCATCACGAATCAAATGGAATTCATATAATCACCGTTTAAGGGTCCGAAACCTCAATATTAAATTCTGAGATCTAAACGGATACGATCCGTAATCCGTGAAAAATATGATCCGAAAGTCTCGAGGCACTACAAATACCTTTGTCAGATTTTTCAGAAATCTCAGCAAACACTACATGTGGAGTTTCATCCACAATTTTATTTTTTACATTGAGAACCATA
Organism: Amorphophallus konjac; assembly: GCA_022559845.1. Lineage (NCBI taxonomy): Eukaryota > Viridiplantae > Streptophyta > Magnoliopsida > Alismatales > Araceae > Amorphophallus > Amorphophallus konjac. The sequence goes on from CM040120.1 coordinate 100,342,371, forward strand.
CATGCCCTAGATGATTCAGAATACCCTAAAAATATTCCAATATCACTCTTGGCCTCAAATTTGTCATGGTCGGATTTATCATTGTTATGAATATAACATTTTGATCCAAATGCTTTGAAGTAGGCCAAGTTGAGTTTCTTACCTCTTAACATCTCATACGGGGTTTTCTTACTCTTTGGCCTTACCATGGCCCTGTTTATGATATAGCATGTAGTGTTTGTTGCCTCTACCTAGAATTTCCTTGGCAGCTGACTCTCAATCAGCATTATTCGAGCAATCTCCATAATTGTCCGGTTCTTTGTTTCCACAGTGCCATTTTGTTCTGGGGTCCTGGGAGAGGAAAACCTGTAGATCAGTCCTTCTTGATTGCAAAAATCAGTAAATAAGGAGCTTTCAAACTCTCCTCCATGGTCAGATAAGATAGTGCAAATTGTGAATTTTCTTTCCTGCTTTATTTTTCTAAAGAAGTTCTAAAATTCAATAAATGCTTCATTTTTATGAGCTAGGAAGAAAATTTAGGTAAATCGAGTGAAGTCATCGACAATGACAAAGCCATACCTCTTTCCACTTTGGTTGGCAGTCCTAGTTGGCCCAAACAGATCCATGTGTAGAAACTCAAGTGGCATGGATGACAATGGTTCATTTCTAGGTTTGAAGGATTTTCTGGTTTGCTTACCTTCGGAGCATGCTTCACATATTTTAATGTTCCTTTTGAAAGACAATTTAGGCAAACCCTTTACCATATCATGCTTTGCCAATGTATGTAGAACACTATAGCTAACATGCCCGAACCTTCTATGCCACAGCCATGCATCATTGGGCTGACTGGCAAACAGACAGCGATTTTCAGAAAATGAACTATCAAAGTCTACCATGTAGACATCATTAACCCTATGACCTATAAATTTCACAAAATCAGAATTTTGTTCAAAAATTTTGCACTCATTGGCATCAAACAATACCTTGTGGCCTTTATCACAAAGTTGGCTTATGCTGAGTAGATTATGCTCAAGGCCTTCAACTTGCATGACATTTTCAATGAGATTGGACGAGTTCTTACCAATGGTTCCTATGCCAATGATTTTGCCTTTATCTTTACCTCCAAACCTTACTTGTCCTCCTTCTTTCTTGATCAGTTGGCTGAACTTTTTCTTGTCTCCTGTCATATGCCTAGAGCAGCCACTATCTAGATACCACCGGTTGTGCTCAACTGTTAGGTATTCCTACACAGGACAAATCAAGTAGAAACTTTTGGAACCCAAGTAAATTTGGGTCCACAGTCATCATTGAAAACATGTAGTAAACATTTTGGAATCCATACTTGCTTGAATGATTTGATTCTCTTGCTAGACCAACATTGTTTGCTTGTGTGTCTTAATTTGTTGCAAGTATGGCAGACTGGTTTGATATAATATGGATCAGATTGTGGTCTTGTATTCTGATTTCTGAATTTGTTGAATTTGGTTTGGTGGACACCCTTGTTTGATTGGCAGTTGAGTTCTCTTTTATTGTTCCACCTGTTGTTGAACTACTTATTCTTTTTCTGATTAGAGTGGAAATTAGTTCTTATTCAACTTAGGCTCGGATTGGTTCCTGTTTGGACTGCAGTGGGCAGGAATGGACTGAACATTCCTTCCAAAGTTTGGTTGATATTTCTGATTTTTTTCTAGTTTTGTTTTAGTTTTTGTAGGTAGGTCGGGTTGGATTCCGTCGGGGTTCGAATGCTGAGTTGTGTCGACTCAGCTTCCTAACGTGTCAACTTGGCTGATCAAAGGTGTGTCGACCTGGGGACTGGCTGCTCCCAGGTTGAACTAAGTTATTGTTCCTATTCTTTTTGATGTTCTGTTCCTTACCATGGCTGTTCTGGTTTTTGTTGACTGTGGGTTTCGGGACATATTTTTGAACAGATTTTGGAGTTATCAGCTTGCCTTTGGCTTTCTCCCGGTTAAATGAGATTATTTTTACTTTAAATTCCTTTTTATTTGTGGGATTGAATCCCAAGCCTTCCCTGTTAAAATTTACTCGAGTGCCTAGCATAGCGTCTAAGTTAGATTTTCCCTGAACCATGTTCTCCAGGACAGTCTATTTGTCTTTTAAGTCAATTTCAGCCTTTTCAAGGTTTTTCTGAATCTCAGCATTCACAGCTTTTATGGCTTCATATTTTTCAAGGCTGAGTTTGTTCTCTCTTTCATATTCTTGGCATTTCAGTTTGACTTCATCTTGTTGTTTTCTGAGATTTTCATTCTCCACTTCAAGGTTTCTAAAGTTTGAACTATCAGAACCACATTCCTCAATCTGTTTTCTTATTTTTTCATTTTCAACTTTCAGAGTTTCCAGACTTTTATTAGCAAGGTTGTCATGAGCCATAGTGATAATTTTCTTTTTCAAATATGTATTTTCTTTCTTGTAACCCTCATAGCTTTCAAGTAGATCAGCATAACCATTCTCCCAGTCTTGTATTGAAAAACTTTCAATTGGATTGGTTACCTGTTCATCATGGTCATCAGCCATCAAGCATAGGTTTTCATCATCTTCATCTGTGGAAGAATCCTCATCCTCCTCCTCATCATCGCTCCAGGTAGTGATCATGGCCCTGGGCTTCTTCCCTTTTGCCTTGGTCATCTTTTTGAGCAGCTTGGGGCATTCTCCGCGCATATGCCATGGTTTCCTGCACTGGTAACAAATGACTTTGTCAGACTTTTTAATTTGATCAGGTTTAAAGTTGGAAGGTTTATTTACCTGTGAAGACCATTTCTTTTTCTGGAATTTACTTCTTCTCCTTAAGAATTTCTTAAATTGCCTGGTGAGTAGAGCATGATCACCTAGGCTGTCTTCATGTAAACCGTCTTCTTCGTCCTCATCGGACTCATCTGTGCTCTCAGAGACCTTCAGAGCCACTGGCTTCTTCTTCTTGTGATCTTCCTCACTTCTTCTCAAATTTAGCTCATATGTCATGAGTGATCCTACCAGTCCATCAACTGTCATTACTAACAAGTCTTTCGAATCTTCAATCACGGTGGCCTTAGTGTGCCATACTAGTGTGAGAGATCTCAATATCCTTCTAACCAGTTCATTATCAGAATATTCTTTACCCAATGATTTTAGACAAATTCTTAGTTGGGTAAGTCTAGCGTATATTTCAAAAATGGATTCATCAGGTTTCCTCTTAAACATTTCGTAGTCAGAAATTAGCTTGTTGGCCTTGGTGGCCCTTACCTCAGAGGTTCCTTCGTAGATCAGCTGCAGCCGATCCCACATCTCTTTTGTCGACTTGCAAGTCGACAACCTGGAGTACTCTGTAGGATGGATAGCACATTGCATAACGTTCATCTCACTCTAGTTTACCGTAGAATTCTTGATCTGGTCAGTAGCCCAGGTGTCCTCGTCTTCAGGTAGTTCAAAAAGACCCCGACTTACTACCCGCCAGATTAGATGATCCTGGGCATGAAGGAAAACCTCCTTCCGATTCTTCCAATATGTATAATTTGCCCCATCAAAGAATGTGGGTCAATTGACAGAGTGACCCTCAGCCATAAAGCTGCGAGGGGCATTCCCATCACATCTTCCCTAGTCATTGGACCACATCTCTAAGGAACCCGCTCTGATACAACTGTTGGATGATATGAACGGATCTAGAGGGGGGTGAATAAATCAGTTCTAAAATCTTTGCCCTCCAAAAAAATTTCACAAGCAAGAAGTGAGCTACCGCAGAAAGCTAACACATGTTCCTTCCCAGGATAGTGAACAAGCTATTTCAGGTAAAAGTGCAGAAAATTGCTTTTAGGTGTATGTGCAAAACACCTTGAGTGCAAGCACTGTAATACGTTCTTATGCAGGACAACAATGGAAACGACTTAGATCCCTGTGAACGAAGGAAGAAGAAATAAGGATCAAACACCCAACCACACCAATGCTCAAGGAGGTTTTAAGGTGGTTCGGCTACAACCTTGCACGCCTACGTCCACCCCTCACCAACCGGTGAGGCTTCATTCTTACGCAAGAAGAGCAACACACACACACGGATCTCTCTGCATACATCAACTGTCACACAGCATGACAGCGAGGAACATCCTCCTCGCACACACACACACACGTTGGAAACCAGCAAGAACACACACACGATCCCAAAATAGGGATCTGGAACAACCTTGCTAGAACACACAGGTTTTGCTACACTAAAATCTTTAGAATAAAAGAAGAAAACGGAAAGCAAAAGAACAAACACAAAAGTCAAAGTCAAAGAAATAGAATGTAGCTTCAGATGAGAATCAGGAAGTGTTTTGTGAGATATGCATGGCAGTTTCAGATAGGCGGCTTTACTCTTCTTCTTTCAGTAGGTGGAAGGATCTCTCTCAGCTTTTCTCTTTCTCTCTTCCTCCTTTTCTGCTCAGACTGTCTTGCTTTTCTTCTTGAGCTGTGCTCACTCCTGGGGGCTCAAGATTTTTCCCGCCCTTTGTTCTCTTGTGAAGCTCTGCAAGTTCATTTGTAGGCAACCCTTTGTATTTATAGGCAGAGCTTGATAACGAAAAGCATTTTTCCCTACCAAGATCTGAATGGTTCTTGATTTTTGAAGAGAACATGAAAGGTACCATCTATAATGTGATTGGTCCAAGACAAAAAGAAGAATTGTCCTTAGACCTTTTCAGATGTTTCTTCTAATTGGACCACAACAAACAATTAAAAAAATCTATCCTAAGACCTTTTATAAGCCAAGGTACGAATCCCAGAGTCAGGGACGTTGACTTGGATCATGCAATCATGTGACTACTTAAGTTCTTACGTGGCCAGTTTGCTCTACTTCGCAAACTGCCCGTGCTGTAGAAGTCAGGCAATGTCAGTCGACTAATATGCCATATCAGTCGACTGACTTCCCCACACGTCGACTGACTTTTGCATTTTTTAGTTGACTCAGTTTGGGAAGGTCGATTGACTTTTCCTTAGGCTATCGATGCTGGCTGCTACTGCTACTGGCTGCTATGTTGCTATTACTGCATGCAATTGCTACTGGTTGCTGCTACTATTGTTGCTTGTTGTAAGTTGCTGCCTACTGTAACTGCTAGCTGATGCTGCTACTTAAGTTGTAGTTGTTGGCCCAGAGTAGATGGCGGACAAGAAGGGGGGTTGAATTGTCCCCTTATCGAGATGGCAGATTTTAAAAACTTTCTGAACTAAACACAGTGAGATTAGAGTTAACCACGTTAAAAGCCCAAGCTTAAGTGAGATTTAAAATGTACTCTCGATCTTCCCGATCTCACACGGTTTGACAATGCAAATAACGATTAAATTCAAGCCAAACACAGATAATAGAGGTAGCAATGTGTGGAGGTGTCGTGAATAAAAATCTATATAATGGACCTGTGAAGGGAGATAGATGAAATGGACAATCACACTGTTGATTGTTTGTTTACCTATCTCTCCTTATCTTCTTTCTTTTTTAGTAGTTGATTGTGAGGGTTTTGAAAAATGATATGGCAAGATGATAAATAAACTACCAAAGATCAGCTCAACCTATGCACATGTGAACATGAACCTAGGCAATCAAATCTGACTCTAGCATGGGCACGCTATCTCAATCAAATTACGCTAAGGGAAAAACGAAAACACACGCCGAGGCGCGGAGCAAAGATAAATAAAAACACACCGCTAGGGGTGGAACAATCAAGGAGAATAAATAGATTTGATGAAAAAGACAGCTAGTGCCCAACACTAAGGAAAGTCGTGATCGCCACCAAAGTAAACACAAGTCAAAGACTCGAATATACCTTGGAAATAGGTGGATGAAACACCCGCCCACGGGAGAGAAAACCAAGGAAAGCCTGCAGATCAACTTGCAAATAACGGTCCAAACCCTGTGCGTCGCTTGGAAGTAACGGTCGTGCGATAGACCGCCAAAAGGAAATAACGCTCCTGCACCTGACCGTCAGATAACCTGCAGTGAAAAGATATGAACTCTTTGAACTCCAACCCTTCCAGCCGGCTAGAAGGCTTGGGCCTCGTGCTAGTGATCCTGTAAAACCTGCCAAGGATGTAGAAAGCAAAACAACACAACCTCAATTAGCCCTCAACATAAGTATAGCATCAATCCCTAAAAAGCTTGAGAACATCAAAAGGAGAGGGGATTACCGGGGAGTTGTTGGTTTTTAACCCCTCTGGGCGTTTTTTAAGTTTAGGAGGATATGTGTATGCTTAGCAACAGTGAAAACGTGGAGGAAGAGGAGGGACAATGCTTTTGATTAATAAAACCAAGGGAAACTTGAGCATGCAATGATGATGATCTTGACAAACTAAAACCCAAAATACTCCCTTGACTTGGAAGATGGACGTGGGAAGCAGCTCCTCCTGGATGTAGATGACTCCTGAATTTGGCAGCACTTCGTCGTGAATCAAACCTTCCTCCCTTGGGTTATGAAATCAAGAGTTCTATTTATAGACTCCCTCAAACTCTCAGGTCGAGTTGAAGATAAATCAGCCAAGAAAGGAGGATAATCCTTAGCAAATCCTTGAGGATAAAATCAACAAGAGTCCAAAGAAACAAACGAGAGGTCCTGAGGATTAGAATTGAAGGAGATAATGCCAATCCAAAACCCTATCTCGTCCACGGAGTAGCAGAGAAAAGGCCTGAACTGTCAGGACTCTCTGAAGGAAGTAACGGCCTTACGATAGACCGCCACTTGGAAATAACGCTCCAAGGCATGACCGTCATATTCAATCTTATCCAAAGGATAAGATCGACGGGAAGAAGATCTAAACAATAGGACTCTGCAAATAAGTAACGGCCAGGGCATAGGGCGTCATAAGGGAACAACGGCCAGGGAGTAGACCGTTATTATCAAAGGGCAACGAGACCCTAACTCTTGGGACTCTTCAAAGAGTGACGGCCTATGATTCATGCGTTATTATGAAATGACGCGCCTAGTCCAGACCGTTATTATCATTGATTTTCAAGAAAATAGAATGGAGGGATTGCCAAGCTTTTGAACGAAGTGCCACCAGGAACCAGGTCTAATCCAGGAATTGAGACCCAGAAAACAGGCTTCAACTGATTAAAAGAAATTCAATGAAGAGTGAACAACTCGGAGCACCATATTGAATAAATAAGGAGATGACCCGACTTATTGGGTATAAAACGGGTGTCAACAGATGCCCCTCCTTAACGTCCTCTTTGCAGGGGAACGAGCGGAAGTGAAGCGAAAGTGAAATGGAACATGGAGATGAAGCGGAAATGAAACGGAGTGGATCAAAAAGAGGGCGTTAAGGTAAACGACACCCGTTTTTCACCAACAAGCGATAAGAATTTTCTGGAAAAACTTCAAAACTGATCACAAGGAAATAGCTAACCAAAGGACGCAAGTCTGGAGGATTTAATTAACTAAGGAAAGGAAACACGGCTGGCCGCCGGAGGCAACGGAAAGGAAAGAGACTAAACTCCAGACAGGAATCTTCAGTCAACCAGATCAAGCGAGCAAATCGAAGGAAACCTTCAAATTCAGAGTGGAATAATTCTCCTTATCCGGGATCAAGAACACAGCTGTTCACCGTCAATGAGACCTCTTGACCAAATGAAGCTCATGAATGCTCAAAGAATGCGTATGATGCATGCTGGGCTAAAGAAAAACAAATCTTCAAAGCAAATGCAAAGAAAGATAAAATATCAAATACTCGAGAATAATATTGCTAGATTGGAGAAACCAGAGTCAAGACACTATCTGCAACCACGGCGTGCAAGATAGAACCATCATCCCCAACTTTTCCAACCTAACGGCCTGTCCAACGATTATTCATGTGAACTTAGATCATCATCATTTTTGTTTAAGGGGAACATCAGATCCCAGGACACCTGAATGACCAGCCGGTTCTCGAGGTAATACATCATAGATAACATATAGTAATGCATTAAGGGATAAGGGAACGAGATACAATACCTGACTTACCTGCTTGACGGACGGCGAAGCGTGCCTTCTGTTCATAGTTCCAACAATAATCCATCAAAATAAGAGTTTAGGCATAACCATTGTCTGTGCAAAAAGTACCCATAAGGAACAACATGATAGACAATAGGAATATTCAAGTATTAATTGGACCATTCATTCATCAAGAAACTTGCAAGCATATAACGGCCTGACTCAGGAGCGTCACATGAAAATGACGGATTACCCCTAGTCCGTCAACACCAAGTCGGTTCAAATTCTTCAATAAAACAGTCAGTCACAAATGACGGCCTTAGAGGGGAGCGTCAAGACGATGTGACGGTCTAACGATAGACCGTCGCTTCTCCTGAGTTTTCAAAAAAAACAAACCGAACGGCTTCGGTCTCATTCCATACACTCAACCCCCCAAAACACCAAACCAGAAAAACCCACCGGCGATCTCCACCTCCACCTTCCAATGGCCGGCGACGAGGCACCGCAGCCACCACCTCAGAAGAGAGGGAGAGGAAAGAAGATGGCTATACGGCGGCTTCGCCGCCGGATCGAACGGGAGGTGATCCCGCCGGCGGAAGCGGAACAACCGACGAGGGGAGATCAAACGGAAGAAGAAGAAGTTCCCACGACTACGGGGGACGAGGGGGAAGTTCCCTTGGGTGCAGAGGAGCCCAAGGAACCACAGAAGAAGAAGAAGAGAGCCATGGACCACGAGGTAGGCCCTCCGCCCTAATTTTCAAATTTTGATTTTTTATGTTCTTAATTCATGTGTGCATGTGGGGAATGAGGGTAGAAATGGGTCTACGAACCCACTAGGAGTCATTGTAGGCCCTTTGGCCAAAGTGGGAAACCACAAGAATGCAAGGGAAAAAATCCCAACCAGCAGACGAAGTGACGGTCCTGCCAGCGACCGTCACTACCCTGACGCTCCATCCTGGGTGCGTCAGAAACAAGTAACGCCCTAACACAGGGCCGTTACTTCTGCCAGGGATTCAAACTATTTTCTAGGGTTTTCAATTTTTAATTTTTGTTTTGTTTTCAATTATGAATGTTTATGCCACGATTATATGATGCAAAATGGACTAACTAATGATCTAATATGCAATGCAGGGAAAGAGGAGATCACGGATCTCCTGGCTTCAGATCCGGGCGGTGTACCAGGCACTGCCCGACTACCAGAGGGAGAGACTTGCCGAGATGGGATTCGCCGAGGTGCTCAGCATCGAGGTGATCCGGATGGATACGCCACTGCTATACGCACTTCATGAGAGATGGGACCCGATCAGCCGTGCTTTCATCTTCCCGTGGGGCCACATGATCCCCACATTGGAAGACATAGCGAGGATTACAGGATTAAGAGTCCACGGCTCCGCAGTGACAGGATGGACGTACGGGGACTACCGGGAGATAGCGCAGCAGCTGCTGGGGTTGGACCTGATCAGGCCGGGTCAGTCCTCTTCCCAGCTCGCGAGATCGGTGCTGCAGGAAAGTTTGGGATTGAGGGGAGCGGCAATCACCGTAGGAGAGTTGCCGGAAGAGCATCTGGGCAGGGTGATTGACCAGGTGCGCCCTCGCGTGGCGGCAGAGGCAGGGGCAGAGGGAGATAGAGTGCTCAGGCGCTTCCTGATGCTACTGTTCGGGAAGCTCCTGTTCGCGACTCGGGCAGATGTCATCAGCTGCAGATTGCTGCCGCTGCTAGAGGATCTGGGCAGAGTGAGGAAGTATGCATGGGGGGCAGCGGTACTAGCATTCCTGTTCGACTCCCTGAGCACCACGGACCGGCAGACCATGCTGGGCGGCTTCTCGCCTTTCCTACAGGTAAATGCATTTTAAATGCTTTCTACTATGCCATGTTTATGCAATGCAGTGATTTATGCAAAATGTCTTATGCAAATGATTCGACTGACTTGATCTCTAAATGCAGGTCTGGAGCTACATGTACCTCCCGGGCATTGGGAGAGGTACATTACTCCATCCCGGCCTCATACCAATCGCGAGGCGATGGTCGGTGGCGAGGGACACGGGATCGATCCTCAGATTGACCCGGACGATCCAGGACGACCTGGACGCCTACCCACACACATCGGTAAGCCCGAGACTCAAAATGATTTCTATATGCTTCTATATGCTGACAAATGCTGACAAATGAATGAAATGAATGAAATGCTTTCAGGTGAGATGGACCCCGTACCGCAGCGAGGGCTACACAGGACAGCCGTGGGTGGAGGCGTCCTTATCGTACCGGGGGCGAGACATATGGTTGCATTGCATCCATATCATCGAGCCTCTGCACTACAGGCTGATCCTGCGGACTCGGGGACTACACCAGCCCGAGGTGGCCTTTCCACATCGCAACGATGACCGCCCAGGCAAGTCGGCGAGGGGCATCAGTGGGAGTGTGGATTGGCGCGCCCGGAAGGCGAAGTACGTCCTCGACTGGAGGCAGCGAGGCAGGGCCGTGAAAGAGCGGGACGAGAGCGACGAGGCCTACCTGAAGGCCTTCGCTCGACACTACGGCGACCGGGTATACCGAGGTACCCGACGACCGGTATGCAATTCTAAACTAAGAAACTCTTTCTTATATGATGCAATGTGGAGGTGACATGCTGGCTTATTCTTTCTACATGCAGCTCGATCCTGAGGGGCGGATAGCTGAGCTAGAGGGACTACTCCACTCTACCATCCTGCAGCGGGATGAGTACCGGACTGCTCTGGAGCTCCTGGTGAGATTCTAAATGCTCATGATATGACTATGATTATGCATGATGCTAATGCTTCGGCTATGACAATGCAGCGGGCAGAGGGAGCTCAACGAGCCGGACCGGATGCCCCATCGTCGTCCTCGCAGCCTGCGGGAGACAGGGCTGGGCGAGATGCTGATTTTGCTCGGGCGGTCGCCCGGGCCGAGGAGGCGGAGGCCACCCTCGCGGAGCGGGTAAGATACTTACATGCTTTTTGATTATGCTTATGCTAATTAAATTTATACGACTAACCTATATACAATGCAATGCAATCTACAGGCGATAGAGCTGGCAGCGGCAGTGGCGGAGGCCACTCAGGCGAGGGCAGAGGTAGAGAGGAGCCGGGCCGAGACTGATCGAGCTCGAGCAGAGACGGAGCTCGTGCGGGCAGAGATAGCCCGACTGAGAGCGGAGACCCCTCGTCATGCGGACGACGTGGAGATGGAGCGACTTCGGGCAGATTTAGCACGGGCGCAGGCCGAGGTGAAGGACCTTCGCCTTGGGACCGCGGATCTTGATCGCTACCGGACCGAGGCACGGGAGACGCGACGCCAGATCTTCACACTGAAGATCAGGCTGCAGACCATGGAGCAGACGGTCCGGATGCTAGGCCGGGCACCAGAGCGGAGTTCTTCCCGGAGCGGGGCTCATAGGAGTGCTGCCCCTAGTGGCTCGGTTGGGGATTTCCTAGTTAGTTCCGCCGGCCAACAGAGAAATGAGAGGGCGGAGAGAGGACAGCAGGAGGAGAGTGCTTCCATAGCACCGCCACCTCCGAGGAGACCAGAGGATGGGGAGGATGAGGGTGGCCCAGCGGATAAGCCGGCCGAATGATGCCTTTTCTTATGTTTTCTTTTTATTTGTATAGAATCTTTGGTTAAAAATGGAATGAAATTATCTTTTTCATTTTTCTGTTTTAATTTGATGCGAGCGTGAATGGATGAATGAGATGTACAGGATGGATGAAATGTGGATGAATGAATGAGATGTATGCCGGAATGTATGTATGAAAATGGGAAGAAGATGAGGTGTATAAATGTGAAAGACCGCCAGGTCTAGTCAAGGATTAAAGGAATAGCTTGAACCCAGCAGCAGAGAAAGTGACGGTCCAAGATCTGACCGTCATAATCAAGCGACGCTCTGGTGAGAGACCGTTAATCATCAGAGGCCCACACGGGCTGTGGGGCTTCAGGATAAACGACGGCCAATGGATGGTGCGTCAGAGACAGATAACGGCCAAGGCTCAGACCGTTGATCATGGCAGAACGTTAGTTGGGCAGGGCAACTAGCAGGAAAATGTGACGGTCCGAAGGGGATGCGTCAGAATCAAGAGACGGTCAGAAGTAAGACCGTCAGGAAGCGTTTTAGCCCAGAAGAGAAAGAACCAAGTGGCTGAGAATGTGACGGCTCAGGGATAGAGCGTTACAGAAAGCGACGGTAGACCCTACGGCCGTTACTCTCCACAGAACATGATCCGGGGAACTGAAACCCACAGAGAATGCGACGGTCGAGTGATGGCGCGTTAGAGTGGAGTGACGGCCATGCGATGGACCGTTAGAGTCTGGGTCGCAATCCGAATCGGATTGAGTCGAGATAACTAAAACCCGAGGTTTAGCCACTTAAATCACCGCTAGGACTTATCCTAATTGAAGATAAAGCCTTCTAGCCCGGGTCTTACCCTTCCAAAGTTAAATACAAGCCTTGGCAACTTAAAACCTTAATCAAAATCGCAGTTTTGCTAAAACCTCTGTTCTAGGGTTTGAAGAGCCCTCTCTAAAGGGCAGAAAACATGATGAAGAGGAGCTTCGAGGTGATGGCTATGGAGGAGAAAGCCCACACCGGCCCTAAAGCTGCAAGGAAGGAACATGGAGAGCTCCAACGGCTAACCTCAATCCCCAAGCATCTAAGCTCTAATGTCCAAAGGGTGGTAAGCTTGCATGACTTCATCCAAAGTTCAGATTTTTTTTTGCTGCACTTTAATTTTCTTCATAACCTTCCTTCTTCTTTTCTTCTTCAAGCCTCTTCCTGGCCCAAGGTGTTACTCCAACCTGAAGTGGGTGGCTCCCATGGTAAAGGCACTCTCTTTAGAGGTGTATCAATCCTCAAAGCGTGGCACCTCCAACCCCTCTTGGTTCTAGGCAAAAACTTTCAGAAATTGTCTTTAGACTGGCCATGCCTTTCAGCCCTTGTGGAACTATGGCATCCACAAACTCATACCCTCATCTTCCCTTCCTTTGAAGCAACCGTCCTATTGGAGGAGGTAGAGACCTACCTAGCCCTTCCTAAGACTAAGGTGGGGGATGAGGATCGGGTTTGCTATACAATAGAACCTATTGATCCGTCCTTGATCTTAAGCGACTTCATTCATAACCCAAAGGACGTGCGGACCATGATCAGCCCGCGCCACATTCACTTGATCCCCATGGCACAATGGATAGTGTCTCACTGTAAAAACAAGTGGGAGAGACACGAAGCAATAGCCAAGGCGGCAGCGGTTTGCTTGTGCGGGGTCTTCCTTTTCTCCACAACCGACCACCTCTTAGATATCCAAAATCTTAGCATTATTAGCGGACTGTGGCGGGGTATGTCTATTTCTCAAGCGGTCCTCTCATACCTCTATGAAGGACTAAGCTCGGCTTGCCTTGGAGGGCCTTTGTTCGGTTCCATGATACTCCTTGAGTGTTGGATAGGAGTGAGAATCAAATTCCTTCCCAAGGAAGATATAACTTCGGCGAGCCGGATCTTTGGGAGCCACCCCCTCTTCTTCATTGGAGGGGCTTTTGGATATTCTTCTCATGTTGAATGCAGGACGGCGGATAAGAAAACGCGGGATGAATGGCGCCTCTTCTTCAATGCTTTGCCTCTTGAAAGGTTCATCATGCGACCAAGCGTTCTTCGAAGCATTCTTCTTAAAATACCGCGGCGTCAAGGCCTGGACCTCCAGCTGGTTGGAAACACTACCATGGCGATCTACAACCCGCACCGATGCCACCTTCAGATCGGATTACCTCGAATCAGTGTTTCTGCACTATCGCACTACCCTCCCCTCCTACCTAGGAAGATGGGGACCGAGGAAGATGAAAGAGCGATCCGGAACGCGCTGACCATGTGGGAGATCAGCAAGGTGCGCCCGTGGCAGGCAGAAGTTGAAGAAAATGACGAAACACGCCGAGATTACTTGAAAGAGTTGAGAAGAATCCGCCCTCTTGCGGATAAGAAGTTGAATGTACTTTGATTTTCCTTTGTTTATGAAAGATGTTATGAGATTGCCACTCAGAACTTGGTTTATCATGAATTACATTTTATTAAGCTTGCTTGAATGAGATGAGATTGCCTCAATTGAAAGAACTTGAGTTGTGTGCTTTGGAAGATTAGATTGATGTGAATAATCAGAGTTTCTGGGGGGAGTAACGGATGTACTCTGGGGCGTTATTTGGAAACGACGGTCTGAAGTAGGCCGTCATAAGGGAAGTAACAGGAACTCAATCTCTGAAGGAGGTGACGGATGGATCTTGGGCCGTTATTTCAAAGTAACGGTATGTTCCCAGACCGTCATGATGATGGTTTAATTGAAAGGAAGAAGGCCCACGCCTGAAGGAAGTGACGGTCCGAGATGGGCCCGTTACATGACTTTAACGGTCTGATGCTGGCGCGTTACACACCTGAACCTGCATAGTTGTGAGCTTTTACCTTTGGGCTTGCCCCTGTACTCTGCACACACTTAGACATGGAACAAGTTAGATCCGTTCTTAGACTCAACCCCTTGCCTCGAAGCAAGTTAGATAATGACCGTTTCTTGATATTTGGTCAAGGGGTGGAGCCTTATTAAATAGGCGAAAACATAATGAAAATGCGATGCATGTTATGCAGATGATGGAAGTATTGAATGCTTTTGAAAAGATTTGATTTGTTTGGATTTTCTTGAAATATTTGATGTTTTTGGATTTTGAAAATATTTGATTGTTTTTAGATTTTGAAACATATTTGATGTTTTTGGATTTTGAAACATATTTGATGTTTTTGGATTTTGAAACACCAGTGCCTTTCTAGCAACACGAGACCTCCCTTGTTTTTAGCTTGAGTCTCGAGACCGGCGTGCAAATAGTGTGACAACCCCTGGCCGAGACCTGATCATCGTGACGGTGTTTTTACCAAAGCCATACCTAGGGTACTCGTCTCAGTCCTAAAAAGAAAAAGGAATATGGGGGTAAGCTTAGGCCAGATATGGAAGTTTTTAGAACTTGATTCCCTCACCGTACAACCTTATTAGAGATTTGGTCTGTTGTGCCGGGGCTCTTTTATGTCCGTCATCGAACCTTTATCCACTTAGGTATGCATGCGACCGGGCTCATAACGTCCCGCGGGGAACTGTACTGCCACTCTTGTCATGCCTAATTTCTTTTCTTTTGGAGCTTTTGAGAATTCATTCACAGACCTTGAGGTGATGTTTTATTGATTTCATAGTAAAGAGCACTCCTTTGCTTTTCTTTTCTTTACTTTCTTGTGGAGTCAGGTCATAACGGACTTGCCCCTATTTGAGACCCCTTCTCGTTAGGGAGTTTGGATCGGTTGTCTCCTTCTTATTTACTCCTTGCCCCTGGATGCAGCCGAAGAATGAAACGTACAGGGACTTTGACTTTCCCCCAAAGCATGGTCGAGGAAAAACGGTGTCTTTTTAAGCAAGGAACCCGACCAGGGGCGTCGTGTAGTGTGTGTTTGCCTTACTCAAGACTCTCTTTTGAAGATAGGGAGGCATTTCTTATTGCCGGAAAAGTACATGGTTTAGATTTTTAAGGAAAGAAACGCTTAAGATACAACCCATTCCACTGGTGAGAGAGCTCCTCACCTTCCGCGTTGATTAGACGATAAGCATTCCCTGAATAAGCTTCTTTTATTACAAACGGTCCTTCCCAGTTAGGTTGCAATTTAGACCTAGGACCTGCAGACCGAATGAATTTACGTTTCAAAACCATTTCACCCTTGCAAAATTTTCGTTCAATTACCTTCTTTTGAAAATAACGCGAAACTCTCTTTTGATAAACAGATACGTGCTCGGCCGCATTCATCCTCTTCTCATCTAGGAGTTCCAGTTGGATCAGCAACGCCTCTCGACGTTCATCGAGATTAAGTTCCTTATCGAGCTGTACTCTGAGTGAAGGGATTAAGATCTCATATGGGAGCACCGCCTCCATCCCGTAGGTTAGAGAATAGGGAGTTTGTCCCGTAGGAGTACGGACGGAGGTGCGGTAAGCCCACAGAGCTTCCACCAATCTTTCAGGCCAATCAGAAAATTTGTGTGCTTCACATGTTTTCTTAATGATTTTAAGAAGAGTTTTATTAGTGGCTTCGGCTTGACCGTTGCCTTGAGGGTAATATGGTGATGAATGATGCAATGTAATTTTGAATTTCTTACAGAGGTCTTTAAGCTCCTGGGAGACAAACTGGGGCCCGTTGTCGGTGATGATGCTGCTTGGCACTC
This sequence comes from Amorphophallus konjac, assembly GCA_022559845.1. Classification (NCBI taxonomy): domain Eukaryota; kingdom Viridiplantae; phylum Streptophyta; class Magnoliopsida; order Alismatales; family Araceae; genus Amorphophallus; species Amorphophallus konjac. The sequence continues at coordinate 100,358,510 of CM040120.1, forward strand.
CGAACCGTGAGATGATATTCTTCATGATGAAGCGGCACACCGTTGTAGCTTTGATCTCTGCGTACGCCTCGGCTTCGGCCCATTTGGTGAAGTACTCAGTTGCTGTGAGAATGAAGGATTTCTGCTTGATCTGAGAATTAGGATCACCGAGTGGGCCGACGACGTCGAAAGCCCACATAGAGAATGGCCAAGGAGCAGTCATAGGATGAAGAGATGAAGCTGGAGAGTGGATTTTATCAGCATGGAGTTGGCATTTAAGACACCTCCGGACATAGAGGGAGCAATCTTCCTCCAGAGTGGGCCAATAGTAGCCCTGCCTAAGAATCTTCTTTGCTAGAGCCTGGCCATTGACATGACCTCCACACTCGCTAGAATGTGCTGCTTCTGCTACTTTCCAAGCTTCCACATCATCTAGGCATCTCATGAGCATTCCGTTAGTAGCGCGCCTGTATAGTTCTCCTGCAATGATAGTGTACTTTGCGGCGGCTCTTCTTATTGCTTTGCGCTGCTCAGCTCTTGCCCCTTCTGGGAATGCCCCTTCTTTGCAAAATAACTCGATTTCATGGTACCAAGGTACTTCTTCCTCATCCAAAATTTCCTCTAGTTCTGCTAATGATACCTCCTTGAGATCTTCCTTTTCAGCTCTCACTTCTGCAGACTTCCTAAGGTTGGTGAACCAAGGATCCTGGAGAGAGGGTGCGTCCATCCTCTGGACGACGACGGTCTCAGTACTACGACTGAGAGGGAAGGATAAGGAGGAGGCCAGAGATGCCAATGCATCCGCCAGAATGTTCAGAGAACGGGGAGTATGGATATAGATTAGCTTGCGGAATCGCTTAGCGATGAGCGTGACCAAATCTTGGTAGGGTTTGAGCTTGGGGTCACGGGTACGGTAAGTGGACAGAACTTGTCGTAAGACGAGCTGAGAGTCTCCTATGATGTTTAAATAACGCGCGCCTAAGAGATAGGCGTGCTTCAAGCCGGCCAGGAGAGCCTCATACTCAGCGATGTTGTTGGTAGCAGGAAATCGAAGTTGATAAGCGAAGGGGATGGTTACTCCCTCAGGAGTAAGCAGGACAGCACCGATCCCTTGGCCCTGTGAGTTAAGCGCACCATCAAAATGCAGAGACCAGAAGGGATGCTGAGAAAGGACAGAGAGATGCTCATCAGGGAAATCGTCCTGAATAGAGTCGGTGTGAGGAATAGGGAGATGTGCAAGATGCTCAGCGATGGCATATCCTTTGACTGCCTTCTGAACGACAAAGGTGATATCGAATTGAGAGAGGAAGCTCTGCCAGCGAGCTAACCTACTAGAAAGAACGGGCTTTTCTAAGAGATAACGGATCGGGTCCATTCTAGAGATCAGCCTAACTGGGTGGGCGAGAAAGTAATGTTTAAGCTTCTGAACTACCCACACTAAGGCGGCACAAGTCTTCTCCATAGCGGTGTACCTGGATTCAGCTGGATTAAACAACCGAGAAAGATAGTACGTAGCCCGCTCTTTTCCTTCATCATCCACTTGTGCTAAAACTGCCCCTAGGGAGTCCTCAATGACCGAGATGTATAGGATCAGGGGTTTCCCAGGGACAGGAGGTTGCAAAACCGGGGGATTGGATAGATATTCCTTGAGGTCCTCATAGGCCTTTTGACAATCTTGATTCCATTCGAACTTGACCCCTGCCTTGAGCAATTCATAAAACGGACGGCATCTTTGAGAATGCTGGGATATGAATCTTCTAATGAATTGCAATCTACCAATCAGTCCTCGAAGTTCCGTAATGTTCTTCGGCGGAGGCATATCCATGACGGCCTGTGCTTTGTTAGGATCAATCTGGATCCCTCGTTTGCTCACTATGAAACCTAGCAGCTTCCCCGAGGAGACTCCGAATACGCACTTCTTCGGATTCATCTTTAGCTTGTACTCCCTGGCTCTCTGCAGCACTTTAGCCAAAATAGAGGGGTGTTCTTCTTTTGATCTTGACTTCACCAAAATGTCATCCACATAAGCTTCCATATAGACGTGCATCATGTCGTGGAAGATAGCCATCATCGCCCTTTGATAGGTGGCGCCTGCGTTCTTTAATCCAAAAGGCATAACTACATAGCAGTATGTGCCCCAGGGCGTGGTGAAGGAAGTTTTCTCTTGATCTTCAGGAGCGAGACGGATCTGATTATAGCCTGAGTACCCATCCATGAATGATAGAGCTTCGTACCCGGCAGTGTTATCAACAAGGACGTCTATATGAGGTAGCGGGAAATCATCTTTAGGACACGCTTTGTTAAGGTCCCTGAAATCAATGCATATGCGCACTTTTCCATCCTTCTTGAGAACAGGGACTATGTTTGCCACCCACTGAGGGTATAAAACTACTCTGACGAACTTGGCCTTGTAAAGTTTGTCGACCTCTTCCTTAATCCGCAAGGCCATGTGGGGGTGAAATCTTCTCGACCTTTGTTTAACAGGTGTTGCCCCTGGTTTAAGCACGAGTCGGTGTTCCACTAAGGAGGGGTCAAGACCTGGCATGTCCTCATAAGACCAGGCGAAAGAATCGCTATACTCCCTCAGTACCTTAATTAGATCCTCTTCTACCTGTGGAGGGAGATTAGCTGAAATATTGATGGGCCTTGGATCTTCTTCTGTTCCCAAGTTGATTTCCTTTGTAGGTTCATCCACTGCCGTCGACGGCTGGTCGAATCTCTTCAGTCCCTTTGCATATAAGTCGGCAGTGTCCTCTACATCGCTGTCTTCATCAATTGGGTCTTTCTCATCCAGCACTTCATAGACGCCTAATCCGTCATCGCTCCACACCCCTTCTATTTCTTCTTCATCTTCAATCGCAATCGCCGTGGCGACGAATTCTGGGCACTTCAAAAGAGCATGACACCGCTGAGCTAGATCTTGCAAGAACCTATCAGGAATAGATCGGGAAGGATGCGCAAGCGAGCGTGGCTCAGGAGGGGAAGGGTTGAACGACCTAGAACAAGACCCTACTTCTTTAGACCTAACTGACTCTACTTCTCTAGACTCGCTAGACCCTAACTCTGACCTGGGAGAGAGGAAGCTTAATGGAAGGGAAGGAGCAGGGGACTCGTGCCCCTGGGAGGAGGAGGATGGAGACAGGATAGCATAATCTTCCACTGAAATCTCCGTTTCAAATTTGACGTTTTTTTTTGGAGATCAGTGGAGACCACGCAGCACGACGGAGGAGGCGGGAGCTGCATAGGGAACAGCTCAGGAAAGATGCAATCGAAGAAAAGATCACAAGAGGAGGAACCCCACATCTCGTGGATTTGAGAGTTAAAAAACGGAGGGATGTGGAAAGCAGGCAGATTAATGGGGCAGCGAGGCCCATATGCAGGAGGATTGATCGGAATCTGGAATGGATCACTGAAGGATGGATTGATCATAATCGGAGGAGGACGGGGTACAAACCCCTTCAGCTGGATCATGCACTGAAAATGAGAGGGAGATAGAGAAAGGGCAATCAGCGAGCTCCCTTCTTTCTTTGAACCATTACCAGGCCGCTTCTTCGGCCTCCACTGTATGAGCTGATCCTTCTGTGGCTTCTGGCTGCCTCTTTCACAAAACAACCCCTGGAGAGCCCAGCTGTAGTCGATCACATCGTTACTTAGCCCCCTTGGCAACGGGGGTGGACTGGCGACTGGACAAACCGTGTCGGTTTCTGACTGGACTGGCTTCGCAGCTAACGTGCCCGGCTGTGGGGGCCCTCTGACAAAATGCTGACGGTAATCCCAGGTAAGCGGCCCAGAGTCACCCATCATTGATAATGCTGTCTCCTTGTAACCGAGACCTCGTCTGCCCATTTTTCTTCCTTTTGGTATGGGCTTGGTCATCCCTTGCAGCTGTGCACCGAGGCCTCTTCCTGGTTGATAGCCCAGTTTCAATATAATGTTCCACCCCTTTGAATCTCGAATCTGCGGCTTTGCCTTGATATTGACCGGGGTAGTGACGGGCCTAGGAGTGGTGTACGCCCAAGGAAAGTTTAGGTCCAGCACTGATAGCACGGGCCGGCTGCTTGGCCAGAGAGTAGGAAGAATCTGTTCAGAGATGGCCTTCACTGACTGTACCGTGGATAAACTTTTAACTTTGACGACCCTCCCTTGAAAAGGGAATTTAATGCATTAGTGCGCAGTAGAGGGCACGGCGCCAAGTGTGTCGATCCAGGGACGACCCAAGATAGCCTTGAACATAGGGTCGATATCAAGTACATAGAATTCTACAGCCATGGAAAGAGGCCCGAGCTCAGCCTGAATAGTGACTACCCCGTGACATGCCCGCCTTGAGTTGTCGTATGCTGCTATAGTGGTGGGGGTAGACCGTAGTAACTCCTCAGATATATTGCAGGCTCGGAGAGTGCTGAGGGGGCAGACATTAATTGAGGCCCCAGTGTCGACCAGTGCTGCTTCAACGTCGACTTTGTTCAAAGTAATTATTATGCAGAGCGGCATTTGCCGAGCCCCCGGAGGTGCAAGCTCGGTCTCAGAGAATGTGATTGCCGGCCCTTTAGAGATAGTTGCTAGTGCCGTTGGTAGACTGTCGACTGCCATGTCTTCACTAACCATGACCTTCTGCAAAAAATCCCTCAGTGCATCTTGATGGAGAGTGGGCCTTTTGATTAACTCCAGCACAGATATCTTGGCGGGTACCCGATCTAGATGATGCAGTAAATCATATTGAGTCCCCGGTAACGGTTCAGCTTCCTCTTGTTCGGCCACCGGTTGGGAAGACTGGGGATTGCTAGTAGTGGCGTAGTTCCGATGGAACATCTTCCCGCTCCTTAGAGCACAATTTGCCACGGCATCGGGGGATAGTATGGTGGGCCCTGCGGGGCGAATGAGTGGAATAGGTGGCGTGGGGGAGGCAGTTTGGTAAAGCGGAGGGTTGGTGAAGTTAATGGGGGATGCGCGGGTGATAGGTGAAGGATTGGTGGGTGGTAGGGTGGTGATGGATGTGGGTGCTGGCGAAGGCAGGGTGAATGGATGGGTAAGGATAGGTGCGGGATTGGATGGTGGTGTGATGACGGTGACGGGGGTTGGCGAAGGATACGACGGGATGGTGAGCGGAGCGGGTGTGAATGGTGGGATGAGTGGAGAGGGTGTTGGTTGGGTAGGGAGGATGAAGGAAGGTTTGTGGAGGAAGGCCATGACCTGTGGTGCGGCGCCATCATCATCAAATGACCACCCAGCGTTGGAGGCCGGTGGTTGGACTACATTAACTTGTGCTGGTGCTGGCGGCTGCTGCGGAGGAGCGGGTTGATGGTTTGGCATCGGATTCTGATGGATGCCCAGATCTTGCGCTTGCTGCGGTGGCTGCTGTTGTGGCGGCTGCTGCGGCTGCGGTGCTGGATGTTGCTGCACTTGCTGCCCCTGCGGCTGCCTTCTCTTCTCTTTGATCTCCATAATGGCCCTATGCATCTCGGCCCAGTCTATTCTCTGTCCTTCGTGTAAGTCGTACACGAGATCTCGGAAGTGAAAGCATCCTTCTATAGTGTGACCCGGCTGCCGATGGAACATGCAATACTTAGTTTGATCAACAGCTGGGTTCCAGACAGTCTTTTCTGGAGGAAGTTGAATTGCATTTACTGCCATGAGCGCTGAGAATATGTCGGTAAGTGTCTCTGGCAATGGAGGATACTGGGCTCTTCTGGGAGCCGGGCGCTTGCTGTTGGGATTATTATTGTTGTAGCCGCCGGGTGGAGGGACGTTATGATATTGCGGCGATGGTGGTGGTTGTTGTGGTGCGGTGAAGGTGTTTTGCGGGATGGTGAAGGTAGGCGGAGGGTTTTGTGGAGTGTTTTGAAAGTGTTGCGGAGCGGAGTTTTGCGGATTGCGGGGGCTTTGGTTGTAGCGGAATGGTGCGGCTTGGTAGGGAAAAGCAACAGCTTGTACTTGCTCATTTGTCTGGACTCCTTCGGTAACTGGCCCCTGTGATTTCTTATGGTACTTGGGCTTTTGGTTTTCAAAAAGAGAATGGATAGGGGAGTCCTTAAACTGAGTTTGTATAAATCGCGCCCGGCTATACAGTTGATGCATATTGGCTATATCGTTCATTGCCAGGATGTTCTTGAAGGTGGGCGTAGCATTTGAAATTAGCAGTTTAACTTTTTCTTCCTCTGGAATATGGCCGGGCACCCTGGCGGCCATCTGCCTCCATCTATCTGCATAAGTTGCGAATTCCTCATCCGACTTCATTTTCTCGGCCACCAGATCTGTGAATGAATATTCCGGGCCGACCCGGTCTTGGAACCGCTGAATAAACTTGTCCTTGACCACTTTGAAGCTCTCGGCCTCTTCTAGGGGCAGAGAATAAAACCATTCCAGAGCAACGCCATCCAATGATCGGCGGAATAGGTACGCCATAAGGCGATCATCATATTGGAACTGCGCCGATTCATACAGAAAATCCCTCACATGGATGAAGGGATTGCTGTTCCCATCATACTTACGGTAGTTGGGGAGCTCAGACTGCGGAGGGAAACGGATGTTCTGGAAGCTTGGGACGGGAATATCAGCCAAGGATTGTGGGCCCACCTTCTTCTGGAGAAAGTCAAGCTGTTGCTGCATGGCGGCCCACTTATTAAGCAAATCCTGCTCTCGAGAGGGAGCAGGGGCAGTGAAGGGAGTTGATTGTATCTGGTGAGCAGAAGGAATGGCGGTTGTCGAGGGCGGGAGCCCATAGGAAGGAGCAGAAGGATAACTAGTGGAATTAGGGGGGCCGTAAGAAGAATACTGGGCCTGAGATAGACCCGGATTGGAGTGAAATTGGGCCACCCCGTGCTGTTGGGGCAAGAAATCGGATGGGCCCACGAGGACCTGTGGAGCCGCCGGAGCAGAGAGGTGATAATCCATCGGAAGAGAGGGGATAGGCGATTTCCCCTTATCAAAAGATTGATGGGTCGAATTGGAGGATTGACCCATCTCCATGCCAGCAAAGGTGATGGTCCGGGGCTGGACCGGGGTGAGCTCAATCGGGGTGGGCTGAACAGATGGCCCAATAATGGAAGAATTAGAGTGCCCCTGGACGGTAGCGGAGGGAGGAGGATTGGACCCTTGCATGGCCTGATAGAGGACCTGGAGTTGGGTCGGATCTAACTGGGCCATCATATGGAGGACAGAGCCCGCGGAAGGAGTGGATAAAGAAGGGATGACCTGACCACCTTCTACGGGAGTGGAGGATGAGAGAGGGGCGGTCCCCTCTCCAGCGGAGAAAGAAATAACCCTCGGGGGGTTCTCAAGGAGCCCTTGAGGAAGGGAATCTTCTTGGGAGCGAGGAGGATTGCAGGATGTCATGGTAGATTCGAAGAGGGGATTGGAATAGAACGTGAAGGAGGAAGCGATTCGAGGATATGATTCGGACGAACGAAAACAACTCCACATGCAACGGACAACCTTGATAAATGCAAAACAACAAACACACAATGAGCAACCGCACCTAGGTGACTCAAACAAGATATAAGTGATAGGGAATGAAGATACTCAAAAGCCAACCAAGTTGCTTAAGATGATGCAAACAAAGTTTCTTTATGGTTTCTCCTTTGGAACTTTAGTGAATTGATTGATATGTGCTCTCTCCAAATGGGTTCCTAATAGGAGGTGGATATGGACTTGGCTTGACTTTAAGTGTGACCACTCCTTCACTTATGCAACCCTAGACACAAGGGGGGAAGGTACAACCGGCCCGGCGTCCGTGTGGGAATCCACGGCTCGCGGGGACTTATGGAGGTCCCTGCTGTGATTTCCTAGTCGGCCCCAAGGAATATGGAGACGAGAGGTCCTCACAACAAGGTAGGAAAATGCAGTCTAATATATGAAAAGATGGATGACCCTATGTGCACCGGAGTGCATGCAAAGTCTAGCCTAGAATCTAGCAAACAATGGTGCACATAATGATATGAAGATATGAATGGAATTATGGCAGAAATCAAGCAGCACCCAAGCAATAAATCACAGCCAAAAACTGCGGAAATAACTGCACCTCGGATGGGTACCTGCCAGGAGAATGACGGACGAAGGCCCCTGCGTCAGAGCCGAATAATGGTCAGAGACCAGACCGCCATAAATAATGTAACGCAGGGCTTCCAGACCGTCGTATGAGCCAGGGAACCAAAAACAAACTGAAGTAACAGGAAAACCCGTGAAAGCTCACACCACAAAGATAAGCGACGGGCAGATATCCCTGCGTCAGAACACTGTAACGCGCCGAGACAGGGCCGTCGTATGTTTCAGAAAACCAGAAAGGGGGGAAAACAAAGGGATCAAAAGACAACTGAGCAAACAGATGATGGCAAGTTTAAACAGGAATCAGAAGCACGATTGGCACTAGTTTGTCCCACCGTGATCGCCAAAAAATTATCTGTTGATTGTTTGTTTACCTATCTCTCCTTATCTTCTTTCTTTTTTAGTAGTTGATTGTGAGGGTTTTGAAAAATGATATGGCAAGATGATAAATAAACTACCAAAGATCAGCTCAACCTATGCACATGTGAACATGAACCTAGGCAATCAAATCTGACTCTAGCATGGGCACGCTATCTCAATCAAATTACGCTAAGGGAAAAATGAAAACACACGCCGGGGCGCGAGCAAAGATAAATAAAAACACACCGCTAGGGGTGGAACAATCAAGGAGAATAAATAGATTTGATGAAAAAGACAGCTAGTGCCCAACACTAAGGAAAGTCGTGATCGCCACCAAAGTAAACACAAGTCAAAGACTCGAATATACCTTGGAAATACGTGGATGAAACACCCGCCCACGGGAGAGAAAACCAAAGAAAGCCTGCAGATCAACTTGCAAATAACGGTCCAAACCCTGTGCGTCTCTTGGAAGTAACGGTCGTGCGATAGACCGCCAAAAGGAAATAACGCTCCTGCACCTGACCGTCAGATAACCTGCAGTGAAAAGATATGAACTCTTTGAACTCCAACCCTTCCAGCCGGCTAGAAGGCTTGGGCCTCGTGCTAGTGATCCTGTAAAACCTGCCAAGGATGTAGAAAGCAAAACAACACAACCTCAATTAGCCCTCAACATAAGTATAGCATCAATCCCTAAAAAGCTTGAGAACATCAAAAGGAGAGGGGATTACCGGGGAGTTGTTGGTTTTTAACCCCTCTGGGCGTTTTTTAAGTTTAGGAGGACATGTGTATGCTTAGCAACAGTGAAAACGTGGAGGAAGAGGAGGGACAATGCTTTTGATTAATAAAACCAAGGGAAACTTAAGCATGCAATGATGATGATCTTGACAAACTAAAACCCAAAATACTCCCTTGACTTGAAAGATGGACGTGGGAAGTAGCTCCTCCTGGATGTAGATGACTCCTGAATTTGGCAGCACTTCGTCGTGAATCAAACCTTCCTCCCTTGGGTTATGAAATCAAGAGTTCTATTTATAGACTCCCTCAAACTCTCAGGTCGAGTTGAAGATAAATCAGCCAAGAAAGGAGGATAATCCTTAGCAAATCCTTGAGGATAAAATCAACAAGAGTCCAAAGAAACAAACGAGAGGTCCTGAGGATTAGAATTGAAGGAGATAATGCCAATCCAAAACCCTATCTCGTCCATGGAGTAGCAGAGAAAAGGCCTGAACTGTCAGGACTCTCTGAAGGAAGTAACGGCCTTACGATAGACCGCCACTTGGAAATAACGCTCCAAGGCATGACCGTCATATTCAATCTTATCCAAAGGATAAGATCGACGGGAAGAAGATCTAAACAATAGGACTCTGCAAATAAGCAACGGCCAGGGCATAGGGCGTCATAAGGGAACAACGGCCAGGGCGTAGACCGTTATTATCAAAGGGCAACGAGACCCTAACTCTTGGGACTCTTCAAAGAGTGACGGCCTATGATTCATGCGTTATTATGAAATGACGCGCCTAGTCCAGACCGTTATTATCATTGATTCTCAAGAAAATAGAATGGAGGGATTGCCAAGCTTTTGAACGAAGTGCCACCAGGAACCAGGTCTAATCCAGGAATTGAGACCCAGAAAACAGGCTTCAACTGATTAAAAGAAATTCAATGAAGAGTGAACAACTTGGAGCACCATATTGAATAAATAAGGAGATGACCCGACTTATTGGGTATAAAATGGGTGTCAACACACACAGGCAATCACAAATGACACAGAGATTTTTAGGTGGTTCGGGACCACGATGGGCTCCCTACGTCCACCCCTCACCGAAACCCGGTGAGGCTTCACTACACGCTACTTGCGTAGCAACACGGGGACGAACCCCAACCACACACATGCTGCTTCCACAGCAATACACGCACGACGGCATGAGGCGTTGCCTCAAAATGCTGCCACTGCAGCACGCACACACACACACACACAACGTCGGGGAACACACCCCGAACACTAAAACCACACGGAGACGCAGCTCCGTCTACACACGACCAACCACGGGGAAACTTTCCCCACGATATAACCACACACGCGGAGATACAACTCTGCCCACACATAATGTATACTCGGTTTAATGAAAAGAGAAGATATACAATAAACCCCCAAACAACTATCTATGCTGAAATAGATAAATAGAGATGAGAGAAGAGAGATCCCCCTCAAATCTGTAGTGAAATCCTCTCCAAGGAGTAGTAGGGTGCGCCGGAGAGTGTTCTTCGCAGAGTGGAACTCGACCAAGCCCGTAGGAGACGTCCAGGGATGTGTCTTCAAGAACCGCTTTCAGAGCTGGGAAAGATCGGTAGAGATCAGCTCGTGGAAGACGTCCTCCTCTTCTTCTTCTTCCTCCTCTAGGTGGGGCGGGGCCCTCAGCTCCTCTTCCTTCTTTTCCTGCAAGCAAATGAATAATATTAGCCCAGGGGGTTATCTCCTCCGATGGAGATCGCAGGATTTAAATAGGACAGGGATATAGAACAAAAGACCACAAAATCCCTTTAAAAACCCTAACAAAGTTACACCCATACCATAGGAGAAACCCTAAGGGTAATGGTGTAAAATACCCAAATCAATCGGACCTTAGATAAAAGGGTTCGCAGTGAAAACCGAAAACCCGATCAACTCAAAAGCATTATCATTGCATTAACTCCAAAGTCGGTGCAAACAATGGTTCGATGCAAGTTTTGCAAAGCAAGGATATAGGTCGGTGCAAAGATGGTATCACGCACAAGAAAGGTCTGTGCAAGCATGACCAAGGTTGGTGAATCTTTACTGTGTGCATAGTGCAAATGCAAGGTCGGTGCAAGGTTTGGTGCAATGCATATGACAAGGTCTGTGCAAAGTAGACTCGGTGCAAGTTTTACAAAGAATAGGGTCAGTGCAAGTTTTTGAAACTTACCAAAATGACAGTCGGTGCATGCAATAAGGTCAGTGCAAAGTTTTGTGCACATGAACAAAAGTCAGTGCATATGCCAAATCGGTGCAAAGTGAAACTTGCAAAAAGACGGTCGGTGCAAATTTGCTAAAGTCGGTGAATTGGACCTATAGACAAGGTCGGTGCAGTTAAGTACGGTGCACACAGGAGCAAGTCGGTGCAAGCTTTAGATGCAAGTGCAAGGTCGGTGCAATGATAGGGTCTGTGCATATGTTGCACAGAGTTTGTGCATAGCACAGAGTCTGTGCATACTGTGTAAAACACAAAGAACGTCGGTGCACAAATGAAAAGGCCCGTGCACATCTGAAGAACTCGGTGCAAGTTTAAACAGAGGGAAAGGAAAATATTGGCGAGAAAAATAACTCCCAGGGGTCAACCCTTGGGGTCGACCCATGCAACCAACCAACATGAAAACAGAGAGACCCGAAGGCTCGGGAACTCTCAGGGGTCAACCCATGGGGTCGACCCACGCACTAAAATCCAGAAATTAAAGATATGCAATGAATTAAACCCCAAAACCATGATATATGAATCAAACCTTATCTTGCCACATGGAAATACATCCAAACATAAACTCTTACCTTGGATCCAAAGCATTGTGGACAATATGAACCTGCATGCTTAGAAGCCACAATGTCATGTTAGTCCAGATCAAAATCACTCAATGCATTCTATCAAGGTCAGTGCAACCCATGGTTGGGTCTATGCATAATGAAGCACATAGTCTGTGCAATGAAGAGTCAAGTCGGTGAAATGTTGACCAAAGGTCCATGCAATCACAGAACAAGGTCTGTACAGTGAAGAATGAAGTCTGTGCAATGATGCACAAGGTCTGTGCAATGGACACATTATGTAAGGCATGCTGAATCATTCATCAAGAGATTGACATTTAATAGAAAAATTTCAATGCAAATCATAACTCGGGTAAAGCAACCCATGACCCATTACTAAAAGGCCAGCTGAACATACCTCAGAGTAAGGCAGACTCAAGGTACGTAATTTTTACCATTAAGAGACCAGCTGGGCAACAAGGTGAAAACCAATGTTCAAAGAGCCAGGGGTCGACCCATGGGGTCGACCCTTGCAATGGGCAGTATAAAACCTACCAAGCTAGTGTAGTACTATCTGAAACTAGTTAGGGCCATTTCAACCCAAGCCAGTGTAGTACTATCTGAAACCAGTCAGGGCCATTTCAACCCTGCAAAGTGCAAACCAGAAGATCAACATGTGAGCATCAAAACCTCAAGACATTTTTCACAAAATTAACACAAAGTATTTTCACTTTACAGCATACGTAAACCACACAATATATTGTGATCATCAAAACCATTATCAAAGATAAAGAGGGGGCGCACAGAACTCAACAATCTCCCCCTTTTTGATGATGACAATATATTATGACCACCAAAATTCTCTCCCCCTTTGACATTATCAAAAAGTGGGGGACTAGGTAAACAAATGTGAAATGGTTAAACCGAATGAGATAGAATAGACGGTGCACGAACCCAGCAATTAACCTCCCATGAAGGGAAGGTGTATAAACCAAGAACCAAGCAAAATTTTGGAATTTGATGTGCAATTAGCAGATGTGTGAAATAAGTTTAAATGTTCAATTTCTAAACTATATGCAAATGTATGATTGAAATATGTACAGGGAGTATAAAGAAACTATATGCAGAATGTAAAACAAAGTTATGCACAGAATGGATTATGCTTAAAAAGCACATTTAACGCCCCCAATTGTCAAGAACAAAAACCAACTGACAATGGGTTATTTAACCTGTTATCTACAAGTATAACCTATAGATGCAAACTATAGAATGAAATATGATATGAACAAACGGATCAAGCATTCAGGCACTCAAGCATGCATAAATAAATATAGACTCATGCAAGTCCCTTCGGGACGGGTTTAAGGATAATGCAATCAATTATAGAACATGATGTGCATGTGCAATACTAAGAAAGTTGTGCTTACATAAATAAAGTACTACATTAACCATGAAAGATGACTGATTCATAAAGGACATTCAAACAATCAAACCCAAGGTGCATATGCGAAGATTGAGCAATGAAGTTCAAGTCAATATGGAAAATCATATTTTCTAAAGAATACTAAAAGGAACTTCTCATCCATACATTTTCATTCACAATGCTCGAATATTGGTAGCTTCGTATGACCCTAAAATTTTTAATTACTAAAAATGGTGTGACTAACCTTTTGACACGAGTTGTATCCTTTCTCTCAGAGACACTTCCCGGTTACTCAGTTTCGTTACTTATCTTAACTGTGGATTTTATCACTTTTCGACGCGAGTTGTATCCTTTGTCTCAGGGACACTTCCCGACTATTCTGTGGCAAATCACACTTATTTTTATATGGATTAGTTTCTTCTTTCGACGCGAGTTTCCTCCTTTATTTCAGGGGAGATTCCCGGCTACTCGGATCCACGTTCCACTTATACAAATTTTGATGGGGTGAACAGCTCTTTCCTCACAAGACATGTGATTTCCATGTAGAGAATCAATAGTCCTCAAAAGTGTAGGTAGAAAATAGTAATCTTTATTAGATTGAATCATTATCTCAAAAAGGTGCATTTTGTGTGGGTGGTTGTATTGAATGTAAAAGATGAATTAGTCTTATCACAGTAATGTCTCCCCCTAAATATATGCACGGTTATAAAAAAAATCTCCCCCTTAATATATGCCATGTAGCAAACATGTCTACATTAATGCAATTTCATTTAGCAAGGGATGAGTCATAGAAGGAGTCAAAAAGTGGTTGTATAAAGTATATACATACATTCAACCAGAGATTTTCCAAGGACTTCAAGCAGATTGATTGTCGGTACTTGGCGGAGAACATAGGTCTAAAGACCACCTCACGCGTAGTGAAAGCTTCCGGCTGAACATAATCCAACATTCCACTAACACCATTTTATATACCGAATAATCATGACATTCAAGCACAGAAGTATGCAATGATATGTAAGTATATGCATGTAACTTGAAAAGATGATTAAAAAATTATTCCTATTCACAAGTATGCAAAGATGTGTATGATATGTGCAAGGTGTTTCATGCAACTAAGTATGTGTTCTATGTATGCACAGGTGAGTTGTTATTGGCAAAAAGTAAGTAAGAGTATGAAAGACTCTATGCACAGTGAAAAGTATTCAAAGCCAAATTTATTTGCAAAGCGAAAGAGAAGGTTTGTATTAAAAACTATATATGTGCAAGATTAAGCATTCGAGAACCAAGATTATTCACAAGATGTGCAAAGAGAAGCATTCAAGACAACTACTCATCATACTCAGAAGATCTGAACATTTCAAAAGATGCCAAAGTCAGTGAAATAGACATTCAACTATTTAATTGCAAACACTTTCCTCCAAACATAATTTTTACCTTTTTAGATTTTTCGAAATGAGTCTTGGAAGATGAGTTCCTAAAATCAAACCATTTTCCTTCTCACCTTGAGAGCCCTTTATTTATTAACTTTCCTTGGCCTCAAGGCGCCCCTGCAAAATAGATTCTCATTTTGGTGATTTGGATACCCAAGCCATCTTGGGTCCCGAGGGGTTAGTTCTAACATGAGCAAGTGTGTTCTTTTTATTTTTCTTCTCATACCATTCATCATCGGCCCTCATCATGGTACAATTATCCATTGAGTGTCCATTCAGGCCACAGTAAAAATAGTGAGAAGTTTTTCTTTTCATGGACCAATTTTCATCATTTTTCATTGAATTATAATTATTCATCACGTGTCCATGTTCACCACAGTAATAGCATGAAAAATTCTTTTTGACATACCATTTATCATCATTTTTCTTTGTAAAATAATTTTTAAAAATATGACCATGTAATCCACAGTAATAGCGATGAACATTGAAGTTTTTCTTCATAGGTTTTTCATGATGTTTGGAATCATCAACAAATTCCATTCTCGACTTCAATGCCTCATTATCATCGAATTTCATCAAAGAACAATCATACATGTCATGACCAAAATTCCCGCAGTAATAACATGAAACATTCCTTCTTTTTCTTGATGCATGATTATGTTTAACAGTTGAGAGTTTTTCATGCACACAAGAGCAATCATCAACATTTTTCAATTTTTGATTTTCTTTATCACAAGTAGAGAATGACTCATTCAAATTCTTAATCTCATTTTCCAATGATGAGATATGCAGTTCACAATTAGCAAGTTGTTCTTCACACAAAGTAACTTTATCATTCAACATAGAATTGATAGATTTGTAGCTTGCAACTTCCTGTTCTAAAACATGAATGTTTTCAAAGTCATCAATAACTACACTTTTTCCTTTTTCAAGTGAATTGAGGTTTTCAATCAGCACATTATTTTGATCTTTGAGATTTTTCACTTCTTCAGTAAGCTTTTCTTTTTAAAGTTTTTCAAATGAATTTCCAGTCATGGAGGTATGTTCATGTTCATTCTTTTGAAAGCTCACTTTTTCATTAGTCATTGCAATCATGGTTTCATTGCATTCAAATTTGTCATTCAGATTTCTAAAGTTTTCTATTTCCTTTCTTAGTTCCTTCAGATTTTCAGACTTATCAACATTCAGTATAGTTTTCCCTTTTTCTAGAAGGAGCAATTTTTTAGATATGGCGGTATTCAACATTTTTAGCTTCTCATTATCTTCCTCTATTTGTTGAAATTCTGAAATTTTTGCTAGTAAAGATTTATTTTCATTTCTCAAGCATGAAATTATTTCTTTGTGCACATCAACATCATGCAATAAATTTTCATTCAAGTTCCTAAGTTCAGAACAGTTCTCACATGAGGAGGCAACATGTGTAGCATTTTCAATTGCCTTTTTTAGTTTTTGATTTTCAGATTTAATTATTTTATATCTGTCAAACAATTCATCATAAGCATTTACTAATTCATCATAGCTCAATTCATCCTCTTCCTCGGAATCGGAGTTTACCTTAGAGTTTTCCTCACTTTGGCCTTCATTTTCTTTGTTTGTCACGAGGCAGTCACTGTCGTTGCAGCTTTCTTTTTGGGCTTCGCTTAGCCCGTCCAAGATCTCCTTGGCTGACCTACAAGATGAAACGAAATGATATGAATTAGTATTCACTACAGTCTTAAGAATATTCAAAACAAAAAGATTATCAGAATCCTTTTTCGTGTGCTCATCGGTCCACTTTGATTTATCTTTTGGTAAAGCATGAGGACCATTAGTCATTAAGTTCAAAAAGTCTCGGATTAGTACTAGAAATCCAAACACATAATTTTCCAAGCCATGATGTGAAATCAAAACCATCAAAGACAGGAAGCACATTTACACTAGCCATCATGAAATGATCTTTACTCCTAGACCGTGAGGTCTGCTAATAAAAAATCAGAGATTGAGCTCTGATACCAATTGTTGGCCCAGAGTAGATGGCGGACAAGAAGGGGGGTTGAATTGTCCCCTTGTCGAGATGGCGGATTTTAAAAACTTTCTGAACTAAACACAGCGGGATTAGAGTTAACCACGTTAAAAGCCCAAGCTTAAGTGAGATTTAAAATGTACTCTCGATCTTCCCGATCTCACACGGTTTGACAATGCAAATAACGATTAAATTCAAGCCAAACACAGATAACGGAGGTAGCAATGTGTGGAGGTGTCGTGAATAAAAATATATATAATGGACCTGTGAAGGGAGATAGATGAAATGGACAATCACACAGGCAATCACAAATGACACAGAGATTTTTAGGTGGTTCGAGACCACGACGGGCTCCCTACGTCCACCCCTCACCGAAACCCGGTGAGGCTTCACTACACGCTACTTGCATAGCAACACGGGGACGAACCCCAACCACACACACGCTGCTTCTGCAGCAATACACGCACGACGGCACGAGGCATTGCCTCAAAACGCTGCCACTACAGCACACACACACACACATCGGGGAACACACCCCGGACACTAAAACCACACGGAGACACAGCTCCGTCTACACACGACCAACCACGGGGAAACTTTCCCCACAATATAACCACACACGCGGAGATACAGCTCCGCCCACACATAATGTATTCTCAGTTTAATGAAAAGAGAAGATATACAATAAACCCCCAAACAACTATCTATGCTGAAATAGACAAATAGAGATGAGAGAAGAGAGATCCCCCTCAAATCTGCAGTCAAATCCTCTCCAAGGAGTAGTAGGGTGCGCCGGAGAGTGTTCTTCGCGGAGTGGAACTCGACCAAGCCCGTAGGAGACGTCCAGGGATGTGTCTTCAAGAACCGCTTTCAGAGCTGGGACAGATCGGCAGAGATCAGCTCGTGGAAGACGTCCACCTCTTCTTCTTCCTCCTCCTCCAAGTGGGGCGGCGCCCTCTGCTCCTCTTCCTTCTTTTCCTGCAAGCAGATGAATAATATTAGCCCAGGGGGTTATCTCCTCCGATGGAGATCGCAGGATTTAAATAGGGCAGGGATATAGAATAAAAGACCACAAAAGCCCTTTAAAAACTCTAACAAAGTTACACCCATACCATAGGAGAAACCCTAAGGGTAATGGTGTAAAATAGCCAAATCAATCGGACATTAGATAAAAGGGTTCACAGTGAAAACTGAAAACCCGATCAACTCAAAAGCATTATCATTGCATTAACTCCAAAGTCGGTGCAAACAATGGTTCGGTGCAAGTTTTGCAAAGCAAGGATATAGGTCGGTGCAAAGATGGTATCACGCACAAGAAAGGTCTGTGCAAGCATGACCAAGGTCGGTGAATCTTTACTGTGTGCATAGTGCAAATGCAAGGTCGGTGCAAGGTTTGGTGCAATGCATATGACAAGGTCTGTGCAAAGTAGACTCGGTGCAAGTTTTACAAAGAATAGGGTCGATGCAAGTTTTTGAAACTTGCCAAAATGACCGTCGGTGCATGTAATAAGGTCAGTGCAAAGTTTTATGCACATGAACAAAAGTCAGTGCATATGCCAAATCAGTGCAAAGTGAAACTTGCAAAAAGACGGGGTGCAAATTTGCTAAAGTCAGTGAATTGGACCTATAGACAAGGTCAGTGCAGTTAAGTACGGTGCACACAGGAGCAAGTCGGTGCAATCTTTAGATGCAAGTGCAAGGTCGGTGCAATGATAGGGTCTGTGCATATGTTGCACAGAGTCTGTGCATACCACAGAGTCTGTGCATACTATGTAAAACACAAAGAACGTCGGTGCACAAATGAAAAGGTCTGTGCACATCTGAAGAACTCGGTGCAAGTTTGAACAGAGGGAAAGGAAAATATTGGCGAGAAAAATAACTCCCAGGGGTCGACCCATGCAACCAACCAACATGAAAACAGAGAGACCCGAAGGCTCGGGAACTCTCAGGGGTCGACCCATGGGGTCGACCCATGCACTGAAATCCAGAAATTAAAGATATGCAATGAATTAAACCCCAAAACCATGATATATGAATCAAACCTTATCTTGCCACATGGAAATACATCCAAACATAAACTCTTACCTTGGATCCAAAGCATTGTGGACAATATGAACCTGCATGCTTAGAAGCCACAATGTCATGTTAGTCCAGATCAAAATCACTCAATGCATTCTATCAAGGTCAGTGCAACCCATGGTTGGGTCTATGCATAATGAAGCACATAGTCTGTGCAATGAAGAGTCAAGTCGGTGCATAGTTGACCAAAGGTCTGTGCAATCACAGAACAAGGTCTGTACAGTAAAGAATGAAGTCTGTGCAATGATGCACAAGGTTAGTGCAATGGACACATTATGTAAGGCATGCTGAATCATTCATCAAGAGACTGACATTTAATAGGAAAATTTCAATGCAAATCATAACTCAGGTAAAGAAACCCATGACCCATTACTAAAAGGCCAGCTGAACATACCTCAGAGTAAGGCAGACTCAAGGTACGTAATTTTTACCATTAAGAGACCAGCTGGGCAACAAGGTGAAAACCAATGCTCAAAGAGCCAGGGGTCGACCCATGGGGTCGACCCTTGCAATAGGCAGTATAAAACCTACCAAGCCAGTGTAGTACTATCTAAAACCAATCAGGGCCATTTCAACCCAAGCCAGTGTAGTACTATCTGAAACCAGTCAGGGCCATTTCAACCTTGCAAAGTGCAAACCAGAAGATCAACATGTGAGCATCAATACCTCAAGACATTTTCCATAAAATTAACACAAAGTATTTTCACTTTACAGCATACGCATCATCAAAACCATTATCAAAGACAAAGAGGGGGCGCACAGAACCCAACAATAGTTGCTGCTGTTGATGCTAGCTGCTACTTTTGCTTATGTTGCTACTACTACTACTTGATGCTGTTGATGATGTTGTTGCTAGCTATTATTGTTGTTGTTGTTGTTGTTTGCTAGGTACTACTAGTGTTGCAGCAGATGATGTTGGCTATGCTGTTGTTGTTACTGACTTTGCTGAAGCAACTGATGTTATTATTGTTGCTGACTTTGCTGAAGCTGCTGATATAGTTGCTACTATTATTGCTACTACTATTGTTGTTGCTGTATGCTTCAATTGATATGAGTCGACTTGTGGCTTACTGGGTCGACTCAATGTGTTAGCACATGAGCTTCAGCACATGAACATTTGGCACATGATCAGCTGATCACAGGGGCAATCCAGAAGAAATATCAGTCGACTAACTTCTCTCAGGTCGATTGATTTTTTCAAATTCAGTCGACTTATTTCTCTTAGGTCAACTGATTTTTCCAAATTCAGTCGACTGATTTGCATATATGTCGACTGATATTTCCTTCATTAGTTAACTAAATGACCATCCTGTAATGTCTTCAACATGCTTACTACTAAGTTGACTTAGCTCTTTCATTTGACGCCTTGGACTAGTCTCAGTTGGCTTTACGTACAAGGTCTTTGGCCCTTTCTTCATGTTTGGTCGACCGAAACTTGATTTTCTTCTTGTGTTGTTTGTTTGCAAGAAAGTCTGTCGACTTGGACGCATATCAGTCGACTGAAATTGAACACAGTCGACTAATTTTTCCTTGTTTTGCCAACTTCACACTACACTTCGTCGACTGAGTTTCCTGAGAATTCAGACACTTAATGAACGTTTCACAATACTTCATACAATTCACAATTCATAGTCAAACACCATCAAAACATATAACATAACAATGTCATGGAACAACGCCTAGCGCTATTGGCAGGGAGATCCATCCCTCAGGATAGACAGTTGACCTAGAGAACCTAAATAGAGGGGTGTACAGGGGAGTAAGGTAGGAAGGATTTATTCTCATGAGGAGGCGACAGTCGTTTGAGATAACATCTGGACCACTTCAATTATCAACTAAGATACGATGGATAGTACATTGATTTATAGTTGCAAAAATGACTAATGCATCAGTGTGGGGAGAGGTCACACCTTCCAAGTCTTCATCCTAGATGAGGATGGGCTCCTTAAGGCGCTCCTTCGCCGAGGCTCTCAAGGATGAGGCACGGGTGTGCTCAACCTAGTTTACTTGGGCGTACACTCGACGCCTGTTTGAGTTGTCACCACCGGCAGCCAACTGTTCGAAGATGGTGCATCAAGAGTGTTTTTGATAATGACAAAACTTTGTATGTGCTTGTGGTTCATGTTTTAGAAAACTTTGTATGTGTGGTTAGTTCATGTTCTAAAAAGAGTTTCTATGATTATGATAACACTTTGTATGTTTTGGAACTATGATTTAGAAATGTATAGTGATGGAGGAACTTTTGCCTTAAGTTCTTGATCATTGTATTGCTCCGAATGAGGATGAAATGCATTGTTAAATCTCAATATCAATCATATTTTGGGTGATGGATTTCAAACTCTTGACGAGTTCTCAATGGTTCTTAGATTTGTTAAGATTTGAATTCCCCTGATGGTTTGAGCTTTTGATCCATACGCTCATAGCTTCTTGTGATTTGATGTGAATGGATGTAATTGTATGAAGCTGTCATACTTATATTTTTGTTCATGGCAAATTGGGTGTTTAAACCTCTTTTAAGTGCTCAACAGGGTGTAAAGAGGCCCAAAGATCATCAAGATGCTAATCTAAGGTATGTGGTCTTTAATTTGGTTGAGCTAAGGGCTAATTGCACTTAATTCTATGTTTTTCAGGTGAACAGGTCGACCTGAGCAAAGGGTCGATCGACATGAACTACCCAGGAGAAACAAGCTGTTGAAAACAAAAAGGAAGGTCTGGCCAGTCGATCGACGAACAGGTTCCGGTCGACCGAATTTCCCAGTAGCTTGCAAACCCAATCTCTATAGAGATCAGTCAACCAAAACAGTGGAACCAATCGACTGATGGACAGTCAATCGAACCATGAAGATCGGTCGACCAACGCCTGTAGGGCCTTCGCGCGGATGAAGGTGAATCTGACGTGGCTCGCACCTGGAGCCTACTTAAGGCCAGGTAAAATGTTTAAAATGTCCCTAACTCATTCTCTAACATGTGAGAAGGTTGTATGATGGTTCTAGAAGGGGTAAAGAGGTCTTTTGGCCCATATATCTCCCATATAACCTCTTATTGCGAATTTGAGAGATTTTATCCAAGTGCATAGAAGAGAAAAAGCCTTGGAGAGGAAGGAGAAGAGGAAAAAGAGGAGGAGCACCCCGCCACTGCCAAGAGGAGATTTACATAAATTTCAAGTGTCTTCATCTATTCCAGATCATGTCGAGACTCATTCTCCATCAATGATCATCATCCGGTCATCCTCGTGGCTATTCAAGCATCGAGGAGAATCGTCTTGAAGGTGAAATGCTACCTTGCTGAATTTTCTAATGTTTGATATGAGATTTAGGTGTTATTTTACTTCAGTTTGATAGAACATACTTGTATTGACTTAGTTACATGAAGTGTGTGGTCGGATTTTACGGTGTGCACATCTGAGTGTGTTTGGTTTGCTACGATATGCAGTGTGTATGTGTGTGGGCTGCGTTTCAACAGCGTGTGTGTGTGTGGGCTACATTTCAGCAACGTGTGTGTGTGTCTGCACTCAAGTTGTTCGACAGTGTGCGTGTGTTTTGGGGTTCATCTCCATGTATGTTGCTGCATTTGCAGTGTAGTAAGCCTCACCAGGTTTTGGCGAGGGGTGGACATAGGGAGCTCGGTTGTGGTCTCGACCCACCTTAAAATTCACTGTGCCGCTGTGTGATTTCTTGTGCGATTGTTCCATTTCATCTACCTCCATTCATAGGTTCTTCGCTAAATGTTATCTATCTTAATTTCGTGAAGCGTGCAATTGTCTACATTCGTAACTGCTTAGCGCACTGCTTGTGACCACCACATTAACTCACACACACACTGCTACACAACATTTCTGAGAAGGGAGAGTGTGCTGCTAGAGGTTTCAAAATTCCTTTCTGTAGAGGTTGAGTGCTAAATACATCCTTTTGTGCTTAATCAACCTACCTATCGTTGAGCTTGAATGCATTTCAATAAGCTTCATAGTTTGTGAAGATTCTGATGTATGCTCAATCTGAGTTTCATCTAGTTAATTTTTAAATAGGGAGCGATCAATTCACCCCTCCCTCTTGATTGCGTTTGCACTAAGGGACCCAACAATTGGTATCAGAGTCTACCTCTATTTCACCTAGATCTAACGATCTATAGAGAAGATCCCAGTGCAATTTTAGTCATAAGTCCGTTGCTCGAGCAGTTCTCCATGGGTTGTCCATCGGTTTTTAATGGTTCTAATTATGCTCTTTGGTTAGATAGAATGTGTAGGCTTATTAATTCTATTGATCCAAAACTCTGGAGACTAATTTCTCATGGTCCTAATCATTTGCCTCTAGATGAGACTAAATGATCTGATGAGGATAGGCTGAAGAATGATGATAATCTGATAGTTTTGAATATTCTAAAGGCCACAGTTGATGCTAATACATTTCCCTTTGTATTTGCCAGCAGCACAGCCAAGGAGATATGGGAAGGTCTGATCAAGCTTCATGAAGGAAAGATGGAGAATACATGTTTTTTTTATCAAAATAACTAGTGAGAGAAAGGGAGAGTGCACCCCTTTCCAGAGGAAAGGAATGTTCCCACTCCACCTTTCATGCCACTAGAAGTATTTTTATTGCATTAAAAGTGAGTAAGTACAATGGTGTAGGGGCCATGCCCTTGGAATACAGAAAAGGTAATATATTGTACACCTTGAAAAGCAAAGGGAAAAATCAGTGACTATATACGCCGGATGCGAACATTAGGAATGTGGGAGGCATTAGCCATGATATAGCCTCTAGCCATGAGAGGCAACTCCCTAGAAGATGAGAAGATATTATTGCAGCCCACCAAGATAGCATAGTTCGCTAGAGCATCCGCAGTTTGATTAGCTTCCCTATATGTATGCACAATGGGAACTTGTTGCAGTCTGAAAAAATACTGAAGTTTTCTCCACCATGGAAAGAAAGACCAAGGTGGGCTTCTATTTTGCTAAAGAAGAGTAATCAAATCAAGTGAATCAGTGTAGATAATAGAGATCGGGATATTATGTAAATGAGCCGATCGAGCCAATCTTAAACCATCAAGAAGGGCCCTTCCTTCTGCAACCATGTTGGACCCATGTCCATAATAATGAGAGAAACCCAATAGCATTTTTCCTTGAACATTTCTGAAGCATCCACCTCCCCCAGACATACCTGGATTGCCTTTACTTGCACCATCAACATTAAGAGCAAATCCTGTCCTGGGAGCAATCCAACAAACTGTGATGCAAGATAATCTTTTATGATTGATGGATATACCCATTGATTGGAGAATGTTTCTTAGTGGGTTACTAACACCACATTTGAAAGTAATTTGTTTCAAATTTTGGACAATGTCATCATGTTTATGTTCAGCTATCTGAATGTATTTAGTTCTGACTCCTTCATATCTGATGCGGCATCTGTATTTCCAAATTTCACACACAATCATCGTGGATATTTGCAGAGAAAGAAAACCTTGTGGGCTGTGAACAGAGGATTCATTGAGAATGCTGCAGAGCCGACAGTAAATGGAATTGAATTCCAGATGGGGATTAGCAATTAAAGGACCAAATTTGTTCCACAAATAAGCGGCTACTTCACTATCTATAAAAAGGTGATCAATGTCTTCAATAGCATGGGAAAATGAGCAGCAATCACACCGGGAAATAGTGTATATACCATATCTTTGGATCCGACTGTCCATGGGCACAGCATGATTGAGGAGTTTCCAGTAAAAAAGTGAAGCATGGGGAGGGAATTTTTGATACCAAGTTTTAGTAGCAGAGACAGCAATCACCTGCCCTTTGATATAATCATAAGTAGACTTTATGCTAAATTTGCTTGAACTTGTAAAAGTCCATATTGGAATATCATCCCCTTCTTGAATAGTATAACTATATAGATCAGTCCTCAGATTGTGATCAGTAATCCCATCCCAGACCAGATGATGGTGATCAGCCAATACAGATTGGACAGAGCAGTTTTCAGACCAAGCATTAATCTGGTAGGATGAATGATCCAGCAGAGGTTTGTCCTTATACCAAGTGTCTTTGAAAAAATTGGTATTTGCACCATTAAAAACAACTTTACGCATACCTGCCAGGAGGATCACCTTGGCTTTTTCAAAATCTCGACCTTCTGAGATATGTTTCCCTTGAATGTATTTACTCCTGACAAATTTGGTCCATAATGAGTTACTGTGTAAAGAAGTCCATAGCTGTTTAACATAGAAACATAGTTGAATATCCCCCAATTTGCGAATACCCAGACCACCTGCAGATAAGGGTTTACATACTTTCTCCCATGAAACCCAATGTTTTCTGTGAACAGTATCAAGTCCTTGCCACAAAAAATTGGCACAAATTGTATCAATTTGCTTGTGAATTGAATATGGAATAGTGGTGGCAATGGCTGTGTATATGGGGATGGAGGATAAAACTGATTTGATTAATGTCAGTCTTCCAGCCTGTGAGAGAAATTTACTTTGCCATCCAGCTAATTTTGCATTGATTTTGTCAAGTAAAAACTTGTAATGAGGTGTTTTGATTCTCCCTTTAAAAAAGAGGAATTCCTAAGTAGTTAATACTTCCAGTTCTGTGCTGATATCCTGTAAGCTGATGGATTCTATCAATGGCAAGATTTGGCATGTGCTTTGAAACCATGAAAGAACTTTTATGAATATTGATCTTCTGACCTGAAGATCTTTCATACCTTCCCAAGAGTTTAAGCAAATGTTTAATGGAGGATATACTACCATTCATGAATATAATTGAATCATCTGCATAAAGAATATGAGAGATAGGCATAACCTATCGAGACAGATGATAATGTTGGCACTATCCAGAATTGAATAAATGACTAAGACCTCTGCTCAAAACTTCTTCAACTAATATGAAGAGGGCAGGGGCTAGTGGATCACCCTGTCTCACCCCTCGAGTAGATTTGAAGAATCCATGCAGTTGACAATTAAATGCAACAGTGTACCAACAATTCATTAAGAGTTGAGAAATAAGAGAAATGAATCTATTAGAAAATCCAAATTTCCTCATAACATTGAAGATAAAGTCCCATTCAATTCGGTCGTAGGCTTTAGCCATGTCTAGCTTGATCAGAATATTATGACCTCTGACCGGCCTATCTAATTCCATGAATAAGTCCCTAGCAAGCAGTAAGTTATCAGAAATAGCTCGGCCACTGATAAATCCACTTTGCGGTTCAGAAATAATAGTAGGAAGAATATTACGCAATCTGTCACAAATTGCTTTGGACACAATTTTGTATATGAAGTTGCATAAGCTAATAGGCCTGAAGTCCACAAAGGAAGCTGGGTTTTTAACCTTAGGTATCAAACATAGAATGGTAGATGTGACCCCCTTCGGAAGTCCCCACCCTTGAAAAAAACTGAGCAGCAGTTATCACATCATTCCCTACTATATCCCAGCAGTGAGTAAAAAAGTTACCAGTGTACCCATCAGGACCAGGAGAGCTATTGCCAGGAAGTGAAAAACTAGTTCTTTTGATTTCTTCTGCAGATGGAATAGCACAGAGAACTGTGTTCTGATCTCCAGTAATGAGACTAGGAATAACTGACAAAAGCTGAGCATCAATATTATGTTCTTCAGATGAGAGGAGATTCTTAAAGAAATCAGTTGCACCAGTTAATAAAATAGCCTGATCTTCCACCCAATTGCCATCTATTTTCAGCTTATGAATGTAGTTTCTCTGCCTTCTGATTTTGGTGTAATGATGGAAGAATTGGGTATTCCGATCTCCATATGAAAGCCACTGAATACGGGATTTTTGAAACCAAAAGATTTCTTCCCGATGTAGTGCAAGTCTCAACTCAGCATTAGCTTTGTTTAGTTTCATTCTGTTATCTACAGAAGGATTATCATCAAAATTATCTTGAGCCTGAAGTAATTGCATTTCAGCATTTTCCTTGGCTTGATGGATGTCACCAAAAACATCTTTATTCCAGGTTTTCAAAGCAGCCTTAAGGTGCTTGAGCTTCTCTTGTTATAAGTAAAAGGGATGATATATCTGCTCATGATTATTCCATTGTTCTTTAACAAATTCCAAAAAATCAGGATGTGTGTGCCACATATGCTGATATATAAATCTACCAGGAGCAGCTTGCACAGGTTGCATATCCATGAGAAGAGGAGCATGATCAGAAGGACCTCTAACCAAATGCTTAACAGTCATATTACAGTGAAAGTTTAACCAGTTAGCATTGTAAAATATTCTATCAAGCCGGGCTCGAATATGAGAGGTCCCTATTTGGTTGTATGGAGAATACATGTTTGATAACAAACAACAGTGATCATGCACGTGAGGAAAATCAAGAGATAAACTCTGAATTTGATGAAATCTCTTTTGAAGATTTGATGGATGCTTGTGATGAGTTGTTGAGTAAGTACAAGAAAATGAAATTTAAAAATAAGAAATTAAAAAAGAAAATTGGAAACACTACTTATGTCTGTCCTTGTAAAAAATGCTCTGCTCTTAAAGAAATGAATGAATCCCTTTTGTTTGATGTTGATTTGCATAAAGAACAAATTGGTTGCTTGAGAGAAGAAAATAAAACGTTGTTGGCTAAAGTCACCCAATTTGAAGTAACTGAAAGAGAACTCAGAGATAAATTGAAATCAATATCAAATGATCAAAAATTATTTGATGAATTGATTGAGAACAAGACACTCGTTGATGAGAATGAAAGATTGAAAGAATAAAATGCAATGTTGATTGATAAACAAATGTATATGAAAAAGGGAAATGTATTATTGAGAATGACTTAGAAAAATTGCATGTGTTAGAGCAATAAATTGAAAGCTATAAAATAGTTAATGGAATATTGAATGACAGGATAGTTGAGTGTGAAGAAGAGATTGCCAATTCTGAGTTGCATAGCCCTTTACCATCGTTGCTTCTGTTGCTATTACTCCTGCTACTGTTTTTCTTGTTAGCATTGTTATTTACCGTCGTTGTTTCATGGTGGGGATCCGCGGGACCCCTACTGAGCCAATGAGATGAGGCCCATCCCTTTCTTTTCAGGTGTTGTGGTTCCTCCTCGTGGTTCGGAGGTGCAGTGCTGAGGTTCTTAGTGCCAGCCTCGCCACAACCAGGAGCTCACCCGGTATTTGAGTACATTTCTTTCCTTGTAGACTGTACTCTTTTTGGGCTAGACTCTATAGTAGAATCTGTAGTAGAATATGTAGTTAATTTGTTAATTGAAATTGAAATTTTGTTTTTTATCATTTAAACTGTTAATTATATACTTGTTCCTTCATTATTTTAAATGTCAATGTACCTCAACACACCTTAATAACCCTTCTGAGCTTTCCCACTCGTGGGTGGCATCTCAGAGTCCAAGTGGTATTAGGTTCGCCCGGTATCCAGGTTCTGGGTCGTTACAGTTGGTATCAGAGCTGTTGTGGACCGAGGAATATGGAATCTTGTCGGTTGGTTTTGCCGTACTCCTTTGAAAGGGGTAGAGTTGGCGTGAAGCTCGAATCAGATGCAGTGTTTCAGTGAGGACCGACTTGGAAGTGATAGTGGTCCAGTGATGTTATTGGCGTTCTGCTTGCCAAGTCAGAGAGTGTTCGTGGCGCAGAAGCCGATGAGAATGTGGCAGTCAGTTGAGATGACTGTGTGAGTTGTTTGAGACTCAGGAATGGACGTTCCTTGTGAGGGGCATAAGGGCGTGTCTCCTCGATATGTGAGACGGTGGCGATGATGCAATGATTGGAGTCATTTGTAGCCGAGGTAGTGCTAGACTTGTATTCCTTTCTATGCTATGCTCACTCTGAGATCGGTGTGTATTGGGATTTAGAGCGTGATGATTTTGTCTGTGACTATAGTCTGGCAGTGTCCCTCAGGAATTGTGTTTTTATGAGAATTGAGGTTAATGCTGGAGCTCTGGGAGCATTGCCAGCGGTGTAAGTTGTTCTTCCCTGTTGCACGGTGGTTACCTCAAATTCTGAGGATAAAATTTTTGTAAGGAGGGGAGGACTATAATACCTAGGATTTTTCGGATAAGAATCTGTGAGTTTCGGAGTGCTTTTGTGAGTCCTGAATCGAGTTGGGTAATTAAATTAGATTTTTTGGGTTATTTAATCTTCGGATCCCTATGTAGGGTGAACCGTTTAGATTTCAGACTCCGGGATGTTGCAGGAGCATTGTGCATTTTTCGAGGACCGTGGGGATAATTTTTTCCCATTTTTCCTATTTTTCAGATTTTTGAGCCCCAAAATTAATTTCTAAAAATATTAACCCCTTTCACCCCTTCCTCATTCTCACGGTCACTCTCTCTCTCCTCTCGGTTCTCTCTTTCTCTCACTCTCTTCTCCAGGCGGCCAACAGAGAGGGAGCGGGACGAGGTGGAGGTGACGTGGGGATGACGAGCGGTGTGGATGGAGCGCGGATTAAGGCGTGGCGCAGCGTGAACCCATTCGCGGATTTGAGATGTCGGCGTGGGTTTGAGTGGCATTTTCGCATGGAAACGGCGTCATCAGCGTGGGAAATCATCGGTGGAGGTAGGGGGTGGAATCCCTGCCCTTTGTTCTGCGTTTCCCCTTGGTTTTGTGTCGATTGAAGCGAGTTTGAGCAGGTTTTCCATTTTTGGGGATTAAAAGCATGTTTTGGGATGTGCGTCGAATCTATCAATTCGGGCAGTGTTTTTCGAATCAATTGATATGTAGCAACCCGAATATATATATATATAATATTAGTCATATAACAATTATGGAAGATAAAGTTTTGATATAAGTAAAATAGAAATAGCTTAAATTTCAAGAGAACTAAATCAAATTCCCTAGAATTTATAATTTGGGCTATGGAACAAACCTTAATGGGTTGAACTGAAGTCAATGGGCTAGAATAGTGATGATTGACAATTGGACCTTTATTGGGTTAGATTGGGAGCAATGGGCCAAATAGAGTAAATGGGTAGCCTATTTTTAAACACCCATTCTTTAGAATAAATTAATACAATTCTAGAATGATGGCCCAAAAAGTAAAGCACCGAAATGTTGGTTGTACCCTATTGAAAGTGGGTTAGTGGAATAGCTTAACAATAGGCCATGAATATGGAATTAGGTGGTAGATGAGTTTAATTTGTGGGGGTGAGGAATCTTACTATTTTAGCCAAATTTTTCTATAAATAGGCCCTCTAAGTACCCACTTTGCCTTACACATTGGGAAGGATTCTAAGGAGAAAAGGGGCTCTCGGTGGTCATTACGTTCTTCTTCTTCCTCTTTCATTTTAATCAGGTAGGTGTTTTCTCCCAAGCAAAAATCGTTAGTAATAAAATCTTACATGATCATCTGTATGTTCCTATTAATTTTATAGGTTTTCTCTCCCATACTAAAACTATTAACTAGCAAGCTAGTTCATGTTCACGTCTCTCGCTTTCATACTGAGTTTTGCATGGTTTTCCCTATGTTAGTTAATAAGCACAACATGTTAAAAAAAATTATCCATGAAACCATATATCTAAAAATTGTAAAGTGTATATTTTTGGAATCCCCATAATTTTCACTTAATTTTCATATTTTTATATTCATGAAAAACTTCATATATTAAAAGTGACTCTGTTCAATGAATAGTAATGATGTTGTTACACCTTATGAACATATATACCCACCTTTAAAAAATTTTATCTTTTAAACTAGATAAAATAAAATTATGATATTTCATTATTAAAGACCTTGGACTTTTCTCTTAATTATCATATAATTTGTTTTAATAAATTCCTCTTAATTAAAAAGTGGCACTATTCACTCTAAATGAACAATAATATGTTAAATGAATAGTAACAGTGGCTTTTGACGTAGGATGCACTTTCACCTTTTTAGAAGTTCTACCTAACCTTACTATATATCTATTTATCTTTATAGTCTTATATATCCTTGTGAATATTAGTAATTTTTATCTTTTAAACCAGATAAAATAAAATTATGATATTTCATGATTAAATACCTTGGATTTTTCTCTTAATTCCCATATAATTTATTTTACTAAATTCCTCTTAATTAAAAAGTAGCACCATTCACACTAAATGAACAATAATGTGTTAAATGAATAGTAACCGTGGCTTTTGACGTAGGATGCACTCTCACCTTTTTAAAAGCTCCACCTAAGCTTACTATACACCTATTTGTCTTTATGCCTTATGTATCCGTATGAACTTTAGAGATTTTTATCTTTTAAATAAGATAAAATAAAATTATGATATTTCATGATTAAAGACCTTGAATGTTTCTCTTAATTACCATATAATTTATTTTACTAAATTTCTCTTAATTAAAAAGTGGCACTATTCACTCTAAATGAACAGTAATGTGTTAAATGAGTAGTAACTGTGGCTTTTGCCGTAGGATGCACTCTCACCTTTTTAGAAGTTCCACCTAATCTTACTATACACCTATTTATCTTTATGTCTTATGTATTCTTTTCCCCCGTTCTCTTTATTCTTTAAAAACCCTCAGCTCTATCATTAATCTCTCATATATATATATATAATAAAATATAAATATTAAATGTGCGCCCATACTTGTGACGCCAATTCATGTGATTAATTAATGTACTAAATAATTGAGAAAATATAGAATTAGCGTCTCTTTAAACGGACGCGAATTTAACATTTAGCGCCCTTGCTCATGGACGTCAATTTAAATATAATTTCTTTTAACAAAAATAAAATAAAATTAGCAACCTTTTACATTGACGGGAATTAAAGAAATAGCACCTTTTTGAACGGACATTAATTTAAAATATATATTTTATATAAATTAATTTAATCCTAAAATTGGCGCCCTTCCTGTTAGACGTGAATTCTAGAATTAGCGGCGACCTGCGTGGACGCCAATTCTTCATGTTTCTCGCATTCGTGCATTCATTGGATTGTTCCCTAGGCTTTGGCCTATACCTTGAACTCTTTCATACCCTGGATTCTTCTTAAAATGAATTAAGCGTTTCGGGTTTCCGACAAGGTCGTGTAGGTAGTAAGATTATCAAGCAAGACCGGTGTCTAAGGAAAGAGGTCCACGGGCAAATGCTTTAAGTGGATAAGTGGTTATTTAATTAGGCCCTTGCAAACGTAAGGGGAGCCTCCCACTATCTCATCTCTTACCTGACTGTGAATTCTTGGTGTTCTCGCTAAACACCGACTAAGGAAAAACACGATCTAAAGATACCTTACACGAATTTCCAGAAGAGTTCATCGTGCCTTGATCGACAACTCTTTTCTTCACTCCTTTAATGTTCCTACAATGTCTTAGTCCTTGGAATTCCTTTGGTCCTTATACATGATATGGATATTGTCTGAAAATTTATACAGGACTATGGGTCTAATTTGACATTCAATGTTAGAATGTTATTTGATAAGGGCCCAGATCTGGTCCTAGGGGCGAGACAAAGCCCAAACATATACCGATACTATGAATGATCGGGTGTGACATTGCACCAATGATAAGGAAGATTTGATTTAGACAATTTCAATATGATATGATATGTTTTTCACTTGATATGATACGATATTCAACTTGTCCGGGAAAGGGAAAAACTTCGTTATTGACAATTCTCGAATGGTTATATATTTTCATGATACCTTATTCGCAATACATCTTCTATATGCCTATCCCTATGAGATATGCTCTTGAAACTTTCTCTTCATGCTCTATTTTTATGCCAAGCTCTAATTCTTGTTATTCTACTCTCGATATTATCCTACATTCTATCATACATGATCATGGCATATTGCATAAATCGTTAATCACTTTAAGCAATTCTAGATTAGAGATATAATTCCTACTGAGCATTCGCTCACCTAGTGTTTTCCCATATTTTTCAGGTAACAATAAAGACGAATGCAACCAAGATGGGCAAAGGCAAGAGTGATGAGAGCTCTGGCAAATTTAGTTGAACCTTCGAGGTCCTGCATCGAGTCGAGTCTAGCTAGTTTGAGAGTCTCCTTGTATTTTTCTTTTATGAGTCAAATTGTAATAAACTTATATTTGGAATTTCAATGGAAGAATGTTTTAGTTATATTGTGCCTTTATGATTGCTCTGATTGACATGACAGCATCGCTACCATATTCTGAGCAATACGTTCCGCTGCTATTGGTTCGAGGTGTGACAGAAGTGGTATCAGAGCCTAGGCTTTTCTAAATCCATAAGTCATTAAGTCCAAGTTATAGGTTGAATTATCCTTGTCAGTTACCCAATAGGAACCCAGTAAGATTGGGTAGAGCCATGGGCTAACCAACAAAAAATTATGTTTTTCTTAAGATAAAAGTGATCCAAAGGCATGAACAATTATTGTTTAAAAATTATTTTGTAAGCTAAGATGGCTGCCGAGCGTGCTCAATGGAGAGAGATACAGCGTACAGTCCAGGGTTTGACTCAGGCGTTGCAACAAGTAGCACAAGGCGGAGCTCATCATGGAATGGGAGACTTGTATCGGGGTGTTCAAGGGATGAATCCCCCTAAATTTTGTGGGTCTACTAACCCAGATGAGGTCGAGAATCAGGTTCGAGAGATAGAAAGGACCTTTCGGGTCATGCAATGTACCGATCAAGAGAAGGTCTTATTGGGGACATATCAACTAGAACAAGATGCCCGAGCATGGTTGGAGTCGGTAGAAATAATTTTTCCCGACAACCAAGTAACATGGGATGAGTTCTTGGAAGATTTTAACGAGAAGTATTTCTTAGAGAGAATCTGTGAGAAGAATGCTATGGAGTTTGCGGCATTGAAACAACGAAATCTATCGGTCGCAGAGTATGAGGGGCAATTTTCTAGGTTAGCTCGCTATGCACCCCATTTGGTTTGTACAAAAAGGATGAGAGCTAAGCGATTTATGAATGGGTTCAAGATAGAATTAATTCCTCAATTAGCACCAATGGAGATCCAAACATATACTAAGATGGTTAAGAAAGCACAACTGTTAGAAGATGCCATGGAGATGACCAAACCCATCAAAGGAAGGCTTGATAGGAAGGATTTGGCAAATGGTTCCAAGAATGGTGAACCTGTAAATGGGAAAAAGAGGCCGAATGGCGGGAATGGTTCCAACAAGGACAAGAAGCCCAAGAATGGGGATCAACAGATTGTCCCAGTGAAGGAAAGATGTGAACATTGTGATAAAGGTAGTCACCGGTCGGAGAATTGTTGGAGAAAGCTTGGAAAGTGTATACGTTGTGGAAGCGGAGATCATAGGATTGCTCGTTGTCCTTTAATGAAGGAGTAAGCTCTGCGAGATAAGCAACAAGGTGAACCAAGGCGGCATGGCAGATTGCAAGCGTTGGAAGGTAACCATAAACCCTGCCTTAATTACAATTCCATGTATAGACATGGTGATCAAGATCGTGGGAGTAGAATTCATATTTTAGATTGGTGACTTTGTATCTCACTATTATGGAAAGAAATCATGTGAATTTGGAGACCAAATTCTTTTAAGTGGGAGAGGGTATAGCAACCCGGATATATATATATATATATAATTAGTCATATAACAATTATGGAAGATAAAATTTTGATATAAGTAAAATACAAATAGCTTAAATTTCAAGAGAACTAAATCAAATTCCTTAGAATTTATAATTTAGGTTATGGAACAAACCTTAATGGGCTGAAATCAATGTTATCAGAACCGAACCGGTACCTAAACCGGTCAATGAGGTGGTTCGGTTCGAACCGGTTAGACCGTTCAATCGAACCGGTTTGAACCGTGACGTCATCATAATATAATTATGATATCATAAATTTTTTAATAATTTTATAATTATATAAATATTATAAATTTTTTAATAATATAATAAATTATATTATACATTAAATAATTATTCTAAAACCAATTCAATGAGAAATAAAATATATTGATCAAAATAAAAAACTATGTATGCATAATTATTATTCATGATCATATATCTATACAAATAAAAAATAACAATAATATAGTTAAATAAATCAAGGGTGCCTGCATCTTCAACCGCAGCCACGAACTGGAGTGGCAGCATCAGAGCACTAGCTGGACCCTCACCGACGCCGGCCGCGCCAGCTTCCGCCTTCTTCGCTCCAGCTCTCATCTCCTCATCTCCTACGGCCTGTTTAAGTACTTCTCATCCCTATTCTCCCGGTCCCGCGACGGCACCGCGAGGAATAAGGGCACGGCCTGCCCCGCCGCTACAGCTGCCACCGCTGTCAGACGAGAAGGGAGGACGCCGATAGAGATGAAACGGACGTGGGAGTCATCCGACGTGCCGCTGCTACCCTACGCAGGGTGGGTCTTTCCCTCCAAGAACATCGATCGGGCGCTCTACTGGATACAGCTACTGTCAGCGGCAGCCTGTGTCTCGCTATCACTAATGAGGCTCATCCAGCAGGACTACGGCAAGATCGCCAAGGGCGACACAAACAAACGCAACCGCAAGGCAGCGCTCAACGTGTTCTATGGCACTGCCTTGGTGGAGGTTGCCATGTTCCTCGCCGAGAAGGTCTACTGGGAGTGGAAGGTCGCCTGCCGAAGGCTGCTAGAGAGGGTCAACACGGAATGCCGCTTTGACGCCTCCGGCGTCGTCTGCGTGCGATGCTTCTTCTATGACGCCTACTCCCGATGCGTCAATGGCAGCATCTTCGACGGCCTCCATATGGACCTCGTTTCCTGATCATGCTGCCACTCCAGTTCATGGCTGTGGCTGACCGGAGACAGAGAGTGAAGAGGGCCGGCGACTGGAGATGGACAGGGCAGAGCCCGGGGCTACTAGAGGCGAAGATGGCGGAGGGCCGAGAGGCGGACGGGAAAGGGTCGACTGCCGAGAGGGGAGATTGGGAGAGGCTATCGGGGGGAGACTGTTGACGGAGAGGGAGAACGGGGGCTTGGCTTAGGGCACGGCTGCACGGGTGAACGGGGGTGAGAGAAGCAGAAGCCCAATTTCATTTTTTCAATTTCGTATTTTGTTTTTCTTTTCATTTTTTTAATTGGCGAACCGGGTCGGACTGGGTTACCAGTTCGACCGCGGTTCTTCCGGTTTGGGCTGTTTTTAAGCTTTGGATCGAACCAGCCTTGTTCGAACCGGTGTTCGAACCGATCGGCAGTTGAACCGGTTGAACCGGCTTTAATAACATTGGCTGAAATTGAAGTCAATGGGCTAGAATAGTGATGATTGACAATTGGACCTTTATTAGGTTAGATTGGGTGTAATGGGCCAAATAGAGTAAATGGATAGCCCATTTTTAAACACCCATTCTTTAGAATAAATTGATATAATTCTAGAATGATGGCCCAAAAAGTAAAGCACTGAAATGTTGGTTGTACCCTATTGAAAGTGGGTTAGTGGAATAGTTTAACAATGGGCCATGAATATGGAATTAGGTGGTAGATGAGTTTAATTTGTGGGGGAGAGGAATCTTACTATTTTAGCCAAATTTTCCTATAAATAGGCCCTCTAAGCACCCACTTTGCCTTACACATTGGGAAGGATTCTAAGAAGCAAAGGGGCTCTGGGTGGTCATTACGTTCTTCTTCTTCCTCTTTCATTTAATCAGGTAGGTGTTCTCTCCCAAGTAAAAATCATTAGTAATAAAATCTTACATGATCATCTGCATGTTCCTATTAGTTTTACGTAGGTTTTCATTCCCATACTAAAACCATTAACTAGCGAGCTAGTTCATGTTCACGTCTCTTGGTTTGATACTGAGTTTTGCTTGGTTTTCCCTATGTTAGTTAATAAGCACAACATGTTAAAAAAATTATCCATGAAACCATATATCTAAAAATCGTAAAGTGCATATTTTTGGAATCTTCATAATTTTCTCTTAATTTTCATATTTTTAGATCCATGAAAAACTCCATATATTAAAAGTGACTCTATTTAATGAATAGTAATGATATTGTTACACCGTACGAGCATATCCACCTTTAAAGATTTTTATCTTTTAAACCAGATAAAATAAACTTATGATATTTCATGATTAAAGACCTTAGATTTTTCACTTAATTATCATATAATTTATTTTATTAAATTCCTCTTAATTAAAAAGTGACACTAGTCACTCTAAATGAACAGTAATGTGTTAAATGAATAGTAACCGTGACTTTTGACGTAGGATGCACTCTCACCTTTTTAGAAGTTCCACCTAACCTTACTATACACCTATTTATCTTTACGCCTTATATATTCGTATGAACTTTAGGGATTTTTATCTTTTAAACCAGATAAAATAAAATTGTGATATTTCATGATTAAAGACCTTAGATTTTTCTCTTAATTATCATATGATTTATTTTACTAAATTCCTCTTAATTAAAAAGTGGCTCTATTCACTCTAAATGAATAGTAACTGTGGCTTTTGCCGTAGGATGCACTCTCATCTTTTTAGAAGTTCCACGTAACCTTACTATACACCTATTTGTCTTTATGTCTTAAGCATCCGTGTGAACTTTAGGGATTTTTATATTTTAAACTAGATAAAATAAAATTATGATATTTCATGATTAAAGACCTTAGATTTTTCTCTTAATTAGCATATAATTTATTTTACTAAATTTCTCTTAATTAAAAATTGGTACTATTCACTCTAAATGAACAGTAATATGTTAAATGAAGTAACGGTGACTTTTGCATAGGATGCACTCTCACCTTTTGAGAAGTTTCACCTAATCTTACTATACACCTATTTATCTTTATGCCTTATCTATTCTTTTTCCATGTTCTCTTTATTCTTTAAAAATCCTCAGCTCTATCATTAATCTCTCAAATATATATATAATAAACTATAAATATTAAATATGCATCCATACCTGTGATGCCAATTCATGTGATTAATTAATATACCAAATAATTAGGAAAATATAGAATTAGTGTCTCCTTAAACGGACGTGAATTTAACATTTAGCGTCCTTACTCACGAATGCCAATTTAAATATAATTTCTTTTAACAAAAATAAAATAAAATTAGAATGCTTTTATATTGATGCGAATTAAAGAAATAGCACCTTTTTGAACGGACATTAATTTAAAATATTGATTCTATATAAATTAATTTAATCCAAAAATTGGTGCCCTTCCTGTTGGACACGAATTCTAGAATTAGCGGCGACCTGAGTGGACGCCAATTCTTCTTGTTTCTCGCATTCGTGCTTTCATTGGATTGTTCCCTAGGCTTTGACCTATACCTTGAACTCTTTCATACCCTGGATTCTTCTTAAAATGAATTTAGCATTTTGGGTTTTGATGAACACTTATGTGTTTATATTTATTTATATCACACACATCAATTTTTGGGCTTTAATGAAGTTAATTATGTAATTTTACATGATAATCTCGATCTCACATAAAATTAACATTTTTCTACAATTAATGAGACCTGAGGCATGTCAAAATAAATAAAAAAATTACATAATTAAACTTTGATTAGATCATTTAAAAAATAATAACAAAAAATAATAAACTCACTTTACTTTGTCTACAAAATTCATTGTGAATGGGGAGGGGATAGATGGTAAAATATATATATTCTTGATAAAACTTTTCTTATGAAGGGTTCATGAATAATTTTTTACATTCTTTCACAACCTTGTGTACATGAATCATGCAGGCTCCCCCTCTTGTGCAAGGCATGTGGACGTGGACTCTAGCATAGTAACAGTGTGTGCAGGCGGCCAAACATCTGGCATGGATCGCGACGGATGTTCCGGATCTTGCCTCGTGCCTAGCCCCTACAAGAACTCCTCCTCCCCTCTCCGATCTCTTCCTCTTCCCCTCTCTCACTTATTCTTCTCCTCTCCTTGTTCCTTTCCTCTCCCCTCCGTTCTCTCTCTACCTCTCTCTCTAACCCAACCACCGTGGCCACTTCACCTTCTCCACCTCTGTAGCCTTCTCCCTCTCTCCTCCTGCGTCTCTCTCTCTGCCTCCCCATCTCTCCCTCTTTCACTCACTTCACTCATCCCCTCTACGTCCGGAGCCTCTGTTCTAAACAGGGGCGCCGGCCGCGGTGTCCCTCTCTCTCTCCGGCTGCTCTCTCTCCACTGCTCTCTTTCTATATCTCTCATCTACCCTTCCGACCACCTCCACAGGGGCACCGCAGCTCTGACACACCTCCAACCACATCCTCCTCACTCAGCCTGCAGCTGCCACAGCGTCTCCCTCCTCTTTCTCTCGTCCGCCTTTCACCCCGCCTTCTCCTCGTCTCTCACGAACACCGCTAACCTCCCTCCGGCTCTCACCCACACCACCGCGATCACTCCTCCTCTCTCTATTCTCTCTCTTCACTTCACCCTTCGCCATGCACATACCGCCGATCGCCTCTCTATTGGACCTTCGCCACTGTCGACCTTTCTCTATCTAGCCCACGTACCGCATGCACGATCGCACCCTTCGCCTCGCCATGCCTCTCCCATCTCTCTCTCACCACCCTACCGTTCCCTCTCTACACACACACCGTCGGCAAAGCCACCACACCACCCTTCGTGAACCCTCACCTCTCTCACAGCCCTCTCGCCGTTCTCTCCACACCGTGACCACCACAACCATCACCCCCCAACTTACTCATTACTAGTCCCTTAGTAATATACATGATTAAAAATTAAGGACCAACAAGAGTTTAAACATTTCATGTCCCACATCAAGATTCTCTTTCATGAAATCAACTAAGGATTAGGATTTTTTTTTTGGAATCATTAAAACATACTAACCTTAGATTAGAAATGTAGGTACATTACTAAGAATACAGCCCAAAGTCTAATAGCACTTGTGCATATGTAATATTAAATCCACAGTGTAGACAATTGCACCCCTCATTTACCATTTTAGATAGGTATCCTTCAACTCTGCACCTCCCAGATTAGAGCATTGAGTACGCGAGCTTTTGTCTGCCTTCTTCACAACTCATTTTTTTTATACACATGATGCTGCACAACCCTTCACCATTTGACGTGAATCTCAACTCTTACCTTAGGAGAAGCAGGCTCGGTTACTAAGATCAGGGATATTTTCATGGTTTTTTTTCTTTTTTTTCGACAATGTGCTTTTGCACATATTTGATGGATAACTTTGGCATATTACTTTATCAAAAAGATCTAATCTCCAAGAAATGCAGAGTATCAAACACCGCTCTAAAATAATAAAAGACTTGTCCTACTTGTTTCATTAGCGTGCAAGTGATTTTTTTTTTAGTGCCAAAGGACTTTTAGAAGATTCTAAGTCAGTTCCATGGCTATATATTAAAATATTTCATCGTCCTTCTCCACAGTCTTTTCCAATCCAGATTTTCTTTTTATGAGAACATGAATCATGAAAAACTCAGTTGAGATTTTAGTTGAACAATTTTTTTTATTTTTAAAAATAGGTTGTAAGTAATGAATTCACCTCCCCCCAACTTAAATGACATTATCCTTATTGACATAAACAATATATAACAATAGAACAATGTAGACATGAAATTTTGTGAAGAAAAGGTACAACCTGGGACATGTATAAGTGGTTCTCAACAGACATCCTCCCAGTGCTACTGCTAGCTCCTACAAACACACAACAAAGAAAACAATTTATTAAAACAGTAAAGAGAAAGCGTTGGGCTGCCTCCCAACAAGTCATTTATTATCACAACACTCCTAAAACTTTGGGTTGTCTCCCAAGAAGCGCTAAGTTTAACGTCTTCAGCCAGACGCAATGTGGCTCAATAACCAACGGGTTGATTTCATGATTAGCAACCATAATATCACGTCCTCCCTCAAATTTCAGCTCTTATGCCATTGGAGGACAAGATGAAAGATAGAAGCGTGGGGGCCAGAGGTATGCTGGTCTCGCACATTATGGATTTTAACTTTAACTATATGTGTGAGCCAGTTCTCTTCTTTAGTGATCATGTACTGATCAATGGCCATTAATTTTTCAAGATCGGGGTCGAACCTTAGCCCAGAATCTATCCATTGGTCCCCTTGTTCTATACCTACCCACCTGACCGCCCCTTTATTCATTACTTCCTCCTCAGTAACTTGTTCAGGCACCGGTGGCTTATGTATAAGATCGGCATTATTAGTCGCATTCCCCATATTAATAGCCTAATGTGCATTAAGAGCATTAGTCAATTGGTCTTCCTGAGAAGAAGTCAAATCAAAGGTGAATATAGCTGACATATCTCCCACAGGTTCTAGAATGTCATATTAGAGAGGCTTAACTTTTAGGGAAATCAAATTGGGATGAAGCATGAGCCCAAGATCTAATTCATCCAATGATTCAGACATTATGGGATAAGGCTCAGGGTCAGATCAAATATGAAATTTTATAATAAGGCCCTTTGATCACACTCATCACTCAACTGAAGATTATCAATCAAATTTTTGAATAATGGGGTGGGTAGATGAAATGTAAACTTTTCTAACAAGGCCCCATCATCATGTTCTTCAAGGGGAGGAGGGTATTCAGAATTTGTTTTCATTGAATCAACAAGATTATTAATTACAAAGCAATCCTCCTCTTCATGTATATCTTCAATTGAGTTGTTTGGGCCACTATCTTTCACATTAATATTCTCAACCTCAAAACATTCATAAAATGGGGTAATGATATCAATATGATCATCATTATCTTTTAATCCACCCCTTACTTCTTTCCCTTCCTTCAGCATGGCATTGCTAGTGCACTCCCCCTCACTCTCAGTATTGACATCTTGAGCCAAAATGACAGGCATCAAATCATCATCATCGTCATTCACGTGTTGAGGGGATTGGTGTAATATTAAAGGAGGGTCGTGATAAGTAGACTGAGAATACACGATTTGAGGTTTGGAGTAGTGGCCTGATGTATCACCCCTAGTATCGATGTTACTTTTGAAGTTAGGGTGAGATGAGTTGGGCTGAATTTGATTACACATGAGCTGCTCGTGGGTTTCCTGGGGTGAAAGTTTAGACAAATGGACTGGGATTGTTTAATCCATCCAAGAGAAATTAGGGTGATTGCTCTAGTCAAGATTATAATCATCTGAAAGGGTATCACACTTGGGCTGAGAGAACCCTAGGGCATTTTGGACTTGCGCTTGGATGACTAGCGGGAGTTGGGCTACAGTAGGACACTCACTCACATGGTGAGTGGAACTGGCACAGAAATCGCAGACTTCCTTGGTTGGATTTTCAGCCTGACTGAAAGGTCCTACATATTGTTTATAAGATGAGACTGAGACATGATTCATCGAATTTTCACTCAAAATTTCAAACAGATTATAAGCCTCATCTTCACCCTTGTTCATAAATGCTCCTCCAGAACATGTGTCACCATTTGTCTATCATAATTGTACAACCCCTCATAAAATGCATACATAACTTGCCATTTAGGCAACTCATGATGTGGACATTGACGTAATAAATCCTTCAGCCTTTCCGAAGATTCATGAATTTGCTCACCCGGAAGCTGAGTAAATCTCATAATCGCCCTTCGCATAATGTTGGACCGGACTGTATGGTAATTTTTTTTCAAAAATCCTAAATGCATAACCTTCCAAGTCCTAATAGTCTTTTCGAAACTCTTTAACCAACATTTTGCTTTATCTTTTAATGAGAATGGAAATAAGATCAACTTAAGGGCGTCATCACTAAAATTTTGGATTTTGACCAGGGAGTAAATTTCTAGAAAATCATCTAAATGACTATAAGGATTTTCATTAGGATTCCCATGAAAAGATGGGAGCATCTGGATGATATTAGGGCCAATCTCATGATGATCCATAAAAATATCAGGTAGTTCAATACAGGTTGGAGATTTATAATTAGAAGGATTAAAGTATTCCTTCATGGGCGTGGGTTTCCTTCCAAGATGGATGGCCATTGATTAAAATAGATTGGATCCCGGACAGACTTTTCAAATTTTTTTCAAATTTTTAAATTTTTCTAATTTTTTTAATTTTATTTCCCTTTATTGATTTTTTGTGTATTTTATTATTGATTGGGAGGGTTTATTATTGTTATTTTTATTTGTTTTAATTCTTTTGATTGATTTTTTGTTGTTGTTTTATATATTTTTTTCTTTTTTATTGCACTCTCTTCCTTTTCCCTTTATTGGTCTCTTTTTTTAATTTCTCTTTGTTTGGTTTTTTTGTTTTTTATTTCTTTTTATTTGAAATTAAGTTTTTTTCTTTTTTTATTAGAAACCTACCCTATCTTCTTTTTTTCTTTTTTTTTTAAGATTAAAAACCCACCATATTTTTTTATTTCTTTTTGGCTAATAATAAATAAGACGAAGAGAGAGAAGAGGAGGCTTACCTTATTGGTAGATAATATATATTTTTTATTTTTTTCCTTTAAACAAACAAAAGAAAATTTATTATTGTCTAATTAATATACAAGAACACAAGATAGTCAATTCAAAAATCGTAAACCTCCCCGGCAACGGTGCCAAAAATTGATCGGACCGAAACGTACGTCGTTAAACACAACGGCCGTCAATCTAAGATAACTATCGAACTCGCAACAAAAATAAATAACGTAGCACAACGATGAGTCCGAGTCGAATCCACGGAGAGGAATTGATTTTACGAATTGAGGATCGTGTGTTCTAAGTGAAACGCGAGTTTAAATGATTATATGCGACTTAAATGAAAATTACATTAAGTAAATCTATCTAATGAAATTTGGAGGGTTGTAAAGAGAGAAATAAGAGAGGGGGAGGAAGAAGAAGAAAGAGGAGAGAGAGAGATCTAGAGAGAGAAAATAGAAATACATGATTTTATTAAATTAAAAATACAAGTTTTACAACATTAAGTGTAAAAATAAAATTACAATCCCAATAAAAATAAATCTAAAATAACACCAAGGAGGACGATGGGTAATGATATCGCGACCGTGGTGTCAGGGTGCCATCGTCTCCTTGAGCCTTTGATTTTCACTCGTCCCGGAGCCGGTGATGCCCATCTTGCGCCGTCTTTGGAGGGGTTAGAGAGATAATAAAGAGAGAGAAAATAGAGAGATGGAGAGAGAGAAGTACAGGGAGGTGAGATTTAAACCACATAAAATAAATAAAAATAATAAAATACAAATTTAAAATTGTGTGTGCATGTGTGAGAAGTGAGAGAGAGAGAGAGAGA
This sequence comes from Amorphophallus konjac, assembly GCA_022559845.1. Lineage (NCBI taxonomy): Eukaryota > Viridiplantae > Streptophyta > Magnoliopsida > Alismatales > Araceae > Amorphophallus > Amorphophallus konjac. The sequence goes on from CM040120.1 coordinate 100,402,411, forward strand.
ACAAGAGGGAGATAGAGAGAGGGGAACGGAGAGAAGAGAGCGTGTGAGAGAAGGGGAGAGAGAGGAGGATCGCGAGAAGAGAGAGGGAGAGAGAGAGATCCGACGTCCAGTGTCTCCGTGCTCCATCTCCCATCCACGTTTCCCCCCCCCCCTCTGCCGGCTATTCTCCTCTCTCTAACCACCCCCGTCAGATCTCTCTCTCTCTTTCTCTCTCTCTCTTCTCGCCATCCTCCTCTCTCTCCCCTTCTCTCACACGCTCTCTCTCTCTCTTCTCTCTGTTCCCCTCTCTCTATCTCCCTCTTGTTCTCTCTCTCTCTCTCACTTCTCACATATGCACACATAATTTTAAATTTGTATTTTTATTTTTTTATTTATTTTATGTGGTTTAAATCTCGCTTCCCTCTACTTCTCTCTCTCCATCTCTCCTTATTCTCTCTCTAACCCCTCCAAAGATGGCGCAAGATGGGCGTCACCGGCTCCGGGATGAGTGAAAAATCAAAGGCTCAAAGAGACGATGTCACCCTGACACCACGGCCGCGATATCATTACCCATCGTCCACCTTGGTGTTATTTTAGATTTATTTTTATTGGGATTGTAATTTTATTTTCACACTTAATGTTGTAAAACTTGTATTTTTAATTCAGTAAAATCATGTATTTCTATTTTCTATCTCTAGATCTCTCTCTCTCCTCTTTCTTCTTCTTCCTCTCCCTCTCTTATTTCTCTCTCTACAACTCTCCAAATTTCATTAGATAGATTTATTTAATGTAATTTTCATTTAAGTCACATATAATCATTTAAACTCGTGTTTCGCTTAGAACACAAGATCCTCAATTCGTAAAATCAATTCCTCTCCGTGGATTCGACTCGTACTTGTCATTGTGCTCGGTTATTTGTTCTTGTTGCGAGTTCAGTAATTATTTTAAATTGACGGCCGTTGTGTTTAATGACGCACGTTTCGGTCCGATCAGGTTTCCGACAAGGTCGTGTAGCTAGTAAGATTATCAAGAAAGACAGGTGTCTAAGGAAAGAGGTCCACGAGTAAAAACTTTAAGTGGATAAGTGGTTATTTAATTAGGTCCTTACAAACACAAGGGGAGCCTCCCACTGTCCCATCTCTTATCTGACCATGAATTCTTGGTGTTCTCGTTAAACACCGACTAAGAAAAAATTTGATCTAAAGATACCTTACACGAATTTTCGGAAGAGTTAATCATGCCTTGATCGACAACTCTTTTCCTCACTACCTTAATGTTCCTACAATGGCTTAGTCCTTGAAATTCCTTTGGTCATTATACATGATATGGATATTGTCTGGAAATTTATACGGGACTATGGGTCCAATTTGACATTCAATGCTAGAATGTTATTTGATAGGGGCCCAGATCTGGCCCTAGGGATGAAGCAAAGCCCAGACATATATCGATACTATGAATGATCGGGTGTGACATTGCAGCAATGATAAGCAAGATTTGATCTAGATAATTCCAATATGATATGATATGTTCTTCATTTGATATGATACGATATTCAACTTGGCCCGAAAAGGGAAAAACTTCGTTATTGACAATTCTCGAATGGTTATACATTTTCATTATACCTTATTCGTAATACATCTTCTATATGCATGTCCCTATGAGATATGCTCTTGAGACTTTCTCTTCATGCTCTATTTTTATGCCAAGCTATAATTCTTGTTATTCCACTCTCGATATTATCATGCATTCTATCATGCATGATCACGGCATATTGCATAAATCGTTAATCACTTTAAGCAAGTCTAGATTAGAGATATAATTCCTACTGAGCGTTTGCTCACTTAGTGTTTTCTCATATTTTTCAGGAATTAATAAAGATGAATGCAACCAAGATGGGCAAAGGCAAGAGTGATGAGAGCTCTGGCAAATTTAGTTGAATCTTCTAAGTCCTACATCGAGTCGAGTCTAGCTAGTTTGAGAGTCTCCTTGTATTTTCTTTTATTGAGTCAACTCATAATAAACTTATATTTGGAATTCCAATGGAAGAATGTTTTAGTTATATTGTGCCTTTATGATTACTCTGATTGACACGACTGCATCGCTGCCACGTTCCAAGCAATGCGTTCCGCAACTATCTGTTCGGGGCGTGACATGATAGATCTTAAATCTATGATATGCTGGGATGTGATTCCCGTGCTTTTGGGTTGCGTTTGCTTGCGATTCGAGGCCAAAATGAGGCCAGATGTTCATGTGAGGTGGTTTGGGTCGATTGGAGGAAATCACCCATTTCTTGATCGTTTTGTGGTTTTTTGGAGTCCTTCCGGCTTGTGGAAGTGTAAGGAGTTTGTGAATGTTTCCCCCTTCATGTGGAACGATTGGGGCGTGGAACAACTATTTTCGTGCGATTTTCCAGAGTTTTGCACCGTAATGAGAACGCGGTCGGGTACCAATCCGCGTTCAGCCTCTGGAGTTTGAAAAGGGTGTACCCAGACACTGCGACTAATCGAAGAAGATGAATAGTAAGGTAGTTCTGGACACGGTCGGATGACCAACTGCGACCAGGATGACCGTGGTCCTCATGTAGACCACGATCTCATTAACGCAGCCTACCCTAGCACTGTGTTTAACAATCTGTCGACTCACCCATGCAGAGTGTGTCGGCCCGACGGCGACCCGTGCTAGTCGCGGTCTGAAGGCCAACCGCGATCGCATGGAGGAGGTCTGACCCGCGACCGCATTAAGAGTATGTCGACCCACCTCTAGAGCAGGTCGATACACCCTAAAGGTAGGTCAACTCACCCTAGTTTGTTTTGTTGTTTTGGTCTCCGGTCAACCCGGCTATGACCCAGTGGTTGACTTTTGACCCTGTGAGGGTCTCGACATTCCCATGGGGACCGAGATCATGTTTTTGGATGATCGGAGGTGTCATTTTACCTCGATTTATGTGCCTATATGGTTTTCAGGGTTTGGGTGACCCCTTGTGTTCTAGACTTTCTCGTTATGCTAAATCGAGTCATCATGTGCCTGTATAAGTGCGGAAGGTTGTTCCCGCATGACGTTGGCTTTTTCGAAAAGTAATTTCCGTGTGGGCGATGAGTGTGGCCTATGACTGTGAGTCCCGTTAGCGGCCAAGGGGCCGAGGACTTCTAATCTTCTTTTTTTGAGGAATGGATCCGTGCAGTTGTGTGCTGCTTAATGATTCTTTAGACCGTGGTTTTGACTCTAAGGCTAGAATGATTTGACAGCATGGAGCCGTGCTGCATGACAGTCTTGGTCTGAGTCGTGTGACTCAAGGATCGTTGCATTAGTAGGTCTAGCCAGTTGTCTTGAGTCGAGTGGCATTATGTCACTTCATATTTTGAGTTACCTGCGATGGGCGCGTGTGTAGCCTGTTAGTACTCCGATGTTTTCCCTTGAGAGTTCTATGTCGAGTGACCTCCCACTAGCCGTACCCTATTATGACACGCGGGTGTTGACCTACCAAGGAGTGGTAGTGTGGCTTTCCCAAAGAGACGGTTTAGGGCTGGTTGCCGTAGGGTCTCCCATTGTGGCGGCTCGAGTCTGGGCCGGGAGGAAAACCAACTAAAGGGCCTGACGTAGCGTAGTTAGCCAGTGTGTGCACACGTGGTCGGGGACTTCAGACGCGTGCTGACGAGCACGACCCTGACTAGACCCTTGTTCAGTGTTACTTGTACGATGTCTCAGTTTTCGCTTGGGGTGAGTAGGGAGACACCTGAGGCGTGGACTAAGTCGTCAGTGGACGCATCCGGTCTTACTTCTAATGGACCAGTTCTCTGATGTACACTAACACTCGTCGTTAAAAATACCGTGCCACAATTTCAAAAATTACCGCACTCACTCACCAAAAAGATTTAAAATCCAAGTAGAGTGGTAAGAACGGGTCGATCCCACGGAGAGGAATATTTTCAATTTAAACAAGTTGAAAAATCCTTATATTTATGAAAACTGAATTTGGAGTGAGCTTATGAGAAAGAAAAATAAAATTGCATGGAAATAAACATATCTAAAGAATATGAGAGGGTTGAGAAGAAAAATTTGGAAGAAGTGGGGATAGAAAAAGAGAGAACTAGAAAGACACTATTGCCAAGAATGAATTTTTATTACTTAAGATGAATGATTACAACCCTATGGAAGTGAAAATTACAACTTGCATAAAATAATAGAACAAGGGAAGAAATAGAGGTAGGAATTTGAAGAATAGCGCCGTCCACGCCGTGCCGAGCCTTTGAAGTGGATCGCCCCGCCTTGGAGATGAACGCCACCTTTAGAGCACCGAAAGAGAATCTCCGCGAAAGGGATGTTTAGAGAAAAATAAAGGAAGAGGGAGATGGAAGAAGAGGGGAAAACTTAAAAACAACATAAGAGATGTGTGTGCGTGAGTTGAAAATAGAGAGAAGAGAAAAGGGTGATTGAGAGGCTACAGGAGAGAGGAAAAATAGGAAAAAGTGCAGAACGGAGTGAAAATAGAGCTAAAGAAGAATGAAAATAACTTTAAAACGGAGAAAAATTAGGAGACGAGGAAGAAGAAAAAGTTGAAGATCTTGAGGAGCGGAAGAATTTTCGTGAAGAGTGCAGAGGGAGAAGAAGATTACAAAGGGGTGAAAACTCAGGAAGAACAGACCTGTGAAAAGCCGCGGATGAACAGTGAAACGGGAAATTTGAACTTTGAAAAACATAAAATAATTTAAAAACGTGCGAGAATTAGAAGAAGGGGAGGAAGAAGAAAATTTAAAGTACTTAAAAATGAAGAACTTTACTGAAGATAGTAAAATGAAATGAATAATAGAAGAGCATGAAAAGAGGCTAAGAACGGATAAGATCTCGGCTCAGTTGCTCTCAGGCGACTTTTATAGTGTGTAGGGGCTTCCCACGATCGGGGCTTTGGAGATAAGCTTGCATCCAACTTTCCAGCATCAAGATCTTGCTCAAAGTAGGTCTCTTGCCCTGCATAGAGTCCCCCTTGCATGAAATATGGAGAGATTACTTCATTTGAGTCCATCCGTTTCCGTTTCTGGTTTGAGTGAAAATGGCGTCTAGAGCAAGGGGCGCAAATTCTTACTTGGCATCTAAAAGAACAGTCGCCCATTCTTGATTTCCTCATTTTGATATTTTCCTTCTTTTTCATTCCAAGGAATTGGCGTCTTAGCATATAGGCGCACATTCCTTTCTCCATTTTCAGCCTTTTTCTTTTTTCATTAAATCCAAAATTGGCATCTGTTCATTGAGTCGCCCATTCCTTGAATTGGCGCCTCACCAAGAAAGTGTCCATTAATTGGCGACTGACCACCAGGTCGCTGATTCTTCTTCTTCAAAAAATGGTGTCCAGACTCTTGGTCGCTAATTCCTGAAAATTCAGAAAATTTAAAATACTCAATGAACTTCATCCCAGAATGCATTTTTATAATTGTGCAATTCCCATAATACATCTCACAATGCCATTCTAACTCAAAATGATGATAAATTCATGCAGACTCAAATTGATGGTGAGAATGAGATTTGGTGAAATTAATGCACAACTATACTCATTAAGTGCTCAAAGATGATGAATGTGATGTAAATTATGATATGAAATATGACACTCATCATATCTCCCGACTTACTCATTGCTAGTCCCTTAGCAATACAATTAGATTAAAATTTAGGACCAACAAGAGTTTGCAAAGTTCATACCTTTATATCCAGCTCTCCCTTCACAGAATTAACCAAAGATTAGGAATTAGGAATCATTAATGCACACTAGCCTTAGATTGGAAATTAAGGTACATGATCAAGAATTCAAATCAAAATTCGATAGCACTTGTACATGTGTAATATTAAATTCACAGCATAGATAATTACATCCCTCATTTGCTATTTTAAGCAAGCACCTTTCAACCCTACACTTCCTATCTCAGAGCATTAAATACACTAACTTTTTGTCTGTCTTATTTCATTGTCCCTTTTGGGATCTTTTTATTTTTTTCTACACACATGATGCTACACATCCCTTCACTGTTTTACGCGAACCTCGACACTTCTTAGATGAAGCAGGCCCGGTTACTAAGATTAGGGACATTTTTCATGGTGTTTTTCTTTCAACAATGTGCTTTTGCACTTATTTGATGGATAACTTGACATAAAGCTATAAAAGATCTCTTCCTCAAGAAGTGCAGAGTATCAGATAATATATCTAAAATAACATAGGGTTTGTCTTGCTTATTTCATTAGCATGCAAAGTGATTTCTCTTTTTTTTTGAAGTGCTAAAGGACTTTAGAGAGATTCTTAAATCAGTTTTCCATAGCTAGATCGAATGAATTTTCCATCATCATTTTCCCTAGTCTTTCCTATTCGAGAATCACTTTCAATAAAAGTATGAATCAAGAAACTCAATTGGGGATTTCATCTTTCCACTTTCATGCAACAATGCAGTGCAGGACATCATCATGCAAAAACTCTTATCATGTTATAATATATGCATCATGAAATTTTTCTCTCCCCTCCCCCCAACTTGAATGACATTGTCCTCAATGGCATAAGCAATAAAAGTAATAGAACAATGTAACAATAAAGATCGTTGAGTAGGAAAGAGACAACCTGATATGCGGGGTGAATTACTCCTTTAAGATAACGGCGACAATGTCAGCTTCTTCTTCTTGACCTGTCCACTAAAAAATACACTAAAAATAAAACATCAAATAACAAAAATCTTGGGTTGCCTCACAAAAGCGTTAAGTTTTTCGTCTTCAATCAGACGCATAAAAGCTCCAAAAAAATTCATTCCTGATCATACAAAGCAATGGATTCCTTAAGTGATAGCTGCCCATTTTCCACATATGGTTTCAATCGTTGATCGTTAATAGTAAAAATATGACCATTTTGTGGATTCAAAATTTTAATGGCTCCATGGTCAAAAGTTTTAACGACAATAAATGGTCCATCCCATCTGGATTTTAACTTACCAGGGAACAAGTGCAGCCTCGAATTGAAAAGCCAAACCTTTTGATTAACATGAAAATTCTTTCTGTGAATATGATTATCATGAAATGCCTTGGTTTTAGCTTTGTAGATCTTGGAATTCTCATAGGCCTCGTTACGCAGTTCCTCTAATTCATTAAGTTGCAGAGCTCTTTGGCGCCCAACTTGAGTGAGATCAAATTTCACCTATTTTATGGCCCAATATGCTCTATGTTCAAGCTCAATAGGTAAGTGGCAGGCTTTTCCAAAGATAAGGCGATAAGGTGACATCCCAATGGGAGTTTTAAATGTAGTTCTATATGCTCATAATGCATCATCTAGCCTCGCATACCAGTCTTTTATATCGGGGTGAACTATTTTATGCAAGATGTTCTTAATCTCCCTATTGGAAACTTCTACCTGGCCACTAGTTTGGGGATGATAGGGGGTAGCGAGCTTATGAGTAATGCCATATTTTCTGAGTAAGGCTCGGAACTGAGAATGTGTGAAATGCGAACCCCCATCACTTATGATCACCCTAGGACATCCAAATCTAGCAAAAATGTTTCTCTTCACAAATTTCATCACAACTTTATGATCATTAGTCCTTGTGGCTATAGCTTCAATCCATTTCCAGACATAATTGACCGCCACCAAAATATATTCATTTCCAAAAAAAGGTGGAAATGGTCCCATGAAATCGATACCCAAAACATCAAAAATTTCCACAACTAGAATGAGATTTAGCGACATCATATCTCTTTTCGAATTATTGCCCACAACTTTGCACCTCAAACATGATTTAGCAAATTCATAAGCATCCTTAGATAAAGTGGGTCAATAAAATCTACTCTATAACACCTTAGCCACAGTCTTCTTTCCTGAAAAGTGTCCCCCACATGCAAGATTATGACAAAAATTCAAGACAGATTATTGCTCCTCATTGGGGACACATCTTCTTATTATATGATCAGGACCCATGTGAAATAGCTCAGGGTCCTCCCAAAAATAGTGCTTGACCTTAGTAAAGAAATGATCATTTTCCTGCTTAGTCCACCCACCCGAATTTGTCCTACTGCCAAGTAGTTAACAATGTGAGCATACCAGGGAGTCAAGGTATGGGAAATAGCTAGAAGTTGCTCATCAGGAAAGGAATCTGACATAGGAGCACTAGTAGGTATGACAATGCGTGACAGATGGTCAGCAACAACATTCTCTAACCCATTCTTATCCTTAATTTTCATATCAAATTCTTGTAACAATAGAATCCAGCGAATCAAACGAGGTTTAGCATCCTTCTTAGAGAGCAGATATTTCAAAGCAGCGTGATCGGAATTAACAATAACTTTAGCCCCTAAAAGATATGAATGGAATTTCTCCAGGGTAAAAACAACATACGAAAGTTCTTTCTCTGTGGTTGTGTAGTTCATCTGAGCATCAGTTAGGGTGCGGCTCGCATAGTAGATTACCACGGGCTTCTTCTCAATTCTTTGACCTAGGACGGCTCATATTGCATAATCAGAAGCATCGCACATTATTTCGAAAGGTAGCGACTAATCAGGAGATTGAAGAATTGGGGCTTGAGTGAGGGCCACTTTTAGAGAATGAAATACCTCTAAACAAGAATCATCAAGAAGGAAAGGAGTGTCCTTGGCTAAAAGCTGAGTAAGTGGACGAGCAATGGCAGAGAAGTTCTTAATGAATCTTCTATAAAATCCGGCATGGCCAAGAAAAGAACGGATTTACTTGACAGAGATCGGGGGAGGAACATTAGAAATTAGGTCCACCTTAGCCTTGTCTACTTCTATCCCCCTCTCCGAGACAATATGACCTAGCACGATACCTTCTCTTAACATGAAATGACTTTTCTCCCAATTGAACACCAGATTAGATTCTATGCATCTTTCTAAAACTTTCTTTAGATTCCCCAAACAGCAATCAAATGATGCACCCAAAACTAAGAAGTCATCCATAAATATTTCCAAAAATTCTCCCACCATTTCAGAAAAGATTGCCATCATGCATCACTGAAAGGTGGCAGGGGCGTTACATAGCCCAAATGACATCCTTCTGAAAGTGAACGTGCCATAAGGACACGTGAACGTAGTTTTCTCTTGATCCTCCGGGTAAATAGCAACTTGATTGTACCAAGAATAACCCAACCAATTTCTCCAAGATCTGATCCACAAACGGGAGAGGGAAATGATCTTTCTTCATCATAGAATTCAACTTTCAATAATCAATGCGTACTCTCCATCCCGTTTGCAATCTTGTGGGCACCACTTCTCCTTTTTCATTCTTGACAACGATTAGCTCGGATTTCTTTGGCACCACTTGTGTGGGGCTGACCCACTTACTATCTGAGATGGGATATATGATCGCGGCATCCAGCCACTTCACAACTTCCTTCTTGACCACCTCTTTCATGTTTAGATTTAGCCTACGCTGCATCTCCCTGCTTGGCTTGGCATTGCATTATCCTCCAAATAAATGTGGTGCATGCAAACATCCGAACTAATCCCTTTCAAATCTGCCACCGACCAACCTATTGCTCCTCTATGCTCCTTAAGGATTTTTAAAAGTTGAAATTCTTGAATTGTAGAAAGATTAGAAGCAATAATGACAGGAAGAGTATGGTCAAGGCCCAGATAAGCATATTTTAATGAGTCCGGAAGAGGCTTAAACTCAAGAGCAGGAGGATGCTCTAAAGATGGAAGAGCGGGTTCAAATTGAAGTGCAGGAAGAGGCTCTACCCTAGAGTAGGGTGCGGAAGAGAAAAGAGAATCATGTAGCATGCTACCCTCTTCTAAAGTATCTTTAACTTCATCCAAATTTTCATCAATTAAATCCTCAAAAATATCAACAACATTGCACTCCTCATCTTGTTTCGGATATTGAGATGCCTTAAAAATATTTAATGATACATTCTCACCTCCAAAAGATATATCCATCATTCCCGTGGCACAGTTTATATTGGCCTTAGCAGTAGCTAGAAAAGGATGTCCCAAAATAATAGGTGTATGCTTCAATTCTTGAGACGAGGCCATATCCAAAATTAAGAAATCTATAGGAAAGTAGCATTCATGAACTTTAACAATGACATCCTCCAACAAACCCCTTGTAGTTTTAACCGATCTATCCGCTAATTGAAGGATTATTGAAGTAGGCTTTAACTCTCCTAGATCAAATTGCTCATATATGAAGGTGGGTAACAGATTCACACTGGCTCCTAGATCCAGTAATGCTCTATCAAAAGTGACTCCACCTATATCGCATGAGATTAATGGAGCTCCTGGATCCTTCAATTTCTTAGGTAAATGATTCATTAAAATTACACTTACATCCTCAGATAAGTAGATCTTTTGAGTTAACGCCTTTGGTTCCCTCTTTGGTGTACATAGCTCCTTCAAAAGTTTTGCATAAGTCGGCACATGCTTAATTGCATCCAAGAAATATTGATGTTCACATGTTTAAATAATTCCAACAATTCCTCCTGTTGAACCGGTGATTTCTTGTGAGCTTTTGACTTCAAAGCATCAGGGAAAGGGGCATTTGGCGTATACTCATGGGGTTTTTCTTCAATCTTATCTATACCTTTATCAAGTTCCTTCCTTTCACCTTACGACTTAATCTTTTCAACAATTATGGGCTCATCTTCCTCACTTTCACTCTCTTCTTGAGCCACTTGGGCCGAGCTACTACCAACTCCTCTAGCCTTATAGGGATCATCTAGAATTTTTCCACTCCTAAGTGTAGATATAGCCTTAGCATTCTCAAAGTGGGGACCTACAGGAGGGGCAGGTTGAGGTTGATTTGGTTGAGGAAGAGCAGAGCTCTTTGAGGGAAGCTTGGAGGTTGGTTTTTAGGATTAGCCATTGGTTGGCTAGGAAGTTGACCTACTTCTCTCCTCATATTACTTGCAGCTAATTGCCCTATTTGACCCTCTAACTTAGCCATGGATTGTTGCTAAGACAGAATGAGTTGTTGTTGAGAAAGAATGGATCGATTATGAGAAAGCAGAAGTTGTTGGAGTTGGTCGAATTTGTCCTCGAAGTTGGGCTGAGGAGGTTGAGATGGTTGAGGTTGATACATATTCTGAGCTTAATTGAATTTATTATAAGGAGGGTATTGTTGATGTTGGCCCTGAGAAAATTGAGCTTGATGGTGTGGGACTTGAGAATGTTGAAATGGAGGTTGAGATTGTTGATGTTGTTGTTGAAAGGGTGAATAAGCAAAGTTTTGATGAGATTGAGTTGGAACTTGGAAGGATTGTTTTTGAATTGGATGGTTTGAGAGATTGGATTGCATGGATGGTCCTTGCTGGTTTTTCCAAGAAAAGTTTAGGTGATTTCTCCAGCCTGGATTGTAAGTATTAGAATAAAGATCATAAGCAGGCTTAGAGACGCCCTGAGCAGCGAAAATTTATTCTTGGATAAATGGGGGAAGCTGGGCCACTGTGGGGCATTCAGTAACAGCATGAGTTGGGCTTGAACAAAGAGCACAAAGTTCTTGATGGTTAGAATCTGAGAATGGTTGAGATTGAGGGGCAGAAGAGAAAGACGGTTTCTGTCTATTCATGGATAGCAATTGATCAAGCTTTTGAGCTACCAAATCGACATTCTCCATCTTTTGCACCAACATGTCCATTTTATTCAACTTTTACGCAAGAGCATTAATATCCATCATATTCTCATATTCTCCTTGATTCTTAACTACATAAAGCCCAGCCCTCTTAGATGGCCCAATCATTCTTTCATAAGATGATAGCGAGGCATGACTGATTGAATTTTCACTTAACATTTCAAACAACTCATAAGCTTCATCCTCGCTCTTACTCATAAAAGCTCCCCCACATGACGCATCCACCATTTGACGATAATTCTCAGTTAGTCCCTCATAGAATGCCTGAACTATTTGCCGTCTTGACAATCTATGGTGTGGGCATTTTCTTAATAAATCTTTCAATCTATCCCAAGCTTCATGGATTTATTCTCTAGGGTTCTGAGTGAATCCAGTAATTACTCTCCTCATGGTATTGGTTCGCCCTATGGGATAAAATTTCTTCAAAAATTCTTTTTACATTTTAGCCCATGTGTCAATTGATCTACCCAAGGCACCTAACCAATATTTAGCTTTGTCCTTGAGAGAAAATGGGAAGAGAGTCAACCTAAGAGCATCATCAGAAAAGTTTTGGATTTTAACAGTGGAACAAATCTGGAGGAACTCATCAAGATATTTGTAAGGATCTTCATTGGTATTGCCGTAGAAGGATGGCAACATTTGAATGGTGCTTGATTTAATCTCATATTGAGCCGCTTGGTTTTGCGGTGCTTGAACATAGAAGGACGATTGATATTGAATTGGCATGAAATATTCCTTCATTTACTTGGGAGCTTGTTGTTGTTGATTTTGATCTGGCATGAGGTTAGGTTGATATGGATTTCTAAGATGCACTAATCTCTCAATCTCACCTATGGGTCCTAGCAAAGGTGGATGTAGGGATCTCCTACCGTGCATGCAATGCAAAAAGGGCCCAAAGGGAGTGTGTTGTTTTTGTGTTTTTGGTTTTGTTTTTTTTTTTCAAAATGATGCAAATGCAACAACAACTATGTGAGTTATGTATGTCAAATGATGGTTTTTTTTCAAACTTCTAAGGGAAAGCTAACTTTAAGGTGCTTCTTGGTACAACCGGCCCTGCGTCCGTGAGGGAATCCACGGATGTAGGGACTTATGGAGGTCTTAGAAAAGGAGATTCTAGTCCAAAGAGACAGAGTGCTCAATGAAGGGTCCTTCCAATTCCAAGAAAGGTGTGCCTAAATTACCCTTAAGAAGGGAAAAAGAGATGAAGAGAATGATTTTTTTCAAAGATGCAAATAAATAAATAAAAACTCAACTAAATGCAACTATGCATGTGAGAAATGCAAGCATGATATCATGATGATGATGAAAAGATTTTTTTTTTTTGTTTTTCATTTTCTATGATTTTTTTCAGATATTTTTTTCTATTTTTTATTTTTTTTTATTTTTGTTTCAAAGAAAGGTGAATAAAGGATAACTAATAACTAAAAATACCAAACAATATGTAAATCTACTGATAAATAAAGTCCAGAATCATGTTTTTTGTGTTTTCTAGTTTTCTGATTTTTTGGATTTTTCCAAAATTTTTCTGATTTTGTTTGAGATTTTTCTAAGAATTTTCAAAACATGATATGTTCCTACGTTTACTGACCTTTAGCGACGCTTGAATTTCCAGGATTTTCAGATTTTCGCTTTCTGCTTCCTGTTGTGACAGATACAGACTTTCAGTGATGCTTCCTATTTTCTGCAATAGTTTATTTCCTTAGAATTTTAGATTCGGATTTTTTCTTGTGATTTTCTGATTTTCTAATTTTTTTATTTTTCAAGTAAAATAAAAATAAAAAAATTAGTATATAAATATACACATCAAACACAAGAATTTCTAACTATCAAAATTATTTTCCTTCCCGACAACGGCGCCAAAAATTGATGTACACTAACATTCGTCGTTAAAAATATCGTGCCATAATTTTCAAAATTACCGCACTCACTCACTAAAAAGATTTAAAATCCAAGTAGAGTGGTAAGAACGGGTCGATCCCATGGAGATGAATATTTTTAATTTAAACAAGTTGAAAAATCCTTATATTTGTGAAAACTGAATTTGGAGTGAGCTTATGAGAAAGAAAAATAAAATTACATGGAAATAAACCTATCTAAAGAATATGAGAGGGTTGAGAAGAGAAATTTGGAAGAAGTGGGGATAGAAAAAGACAGAACTAGAAAGACACAATTATAAAGAATGAACTTTTATTACTTAAGATGAAAGATTACAACTCTATGAAAGTGGAAATTACAACTTGCATAAAATAAAAGAACAAGGGAAGAAATAGAGCCAGGAATTTGAAGAATAGCGCCGTCCACGCTGTGCCGAGCTTTTGAAGTGGATCGCCCCGCCTTGGAGATGAATGACGTCTTTAGAGCACCGAAAGAGAATCTCCGCCAAAAGGATGTTTAGAAGAAAATAGAGGAAGAGGGAGATGGAAGAAGAGGGGAAAACTTAAAAACAACATAAGAGATGTGTGTGCGTGAGTTGAAAATAGAGAAGAGAAAAGGGTGATTGAGAGGCTACGGGAGAGAGGAAAAATAGTAAAAAGTGCAGAATCGGGTGAAAATAGAGCTAAAGAAGAATTAAAATAAATTTAAAACGGAGAAGAATTAGGAGATGAGGAAGAAGAGAAAGTTGAAGATCTTAAGGAGAGGAAGAAGTTTCGTGAAGAGTGTAGAGGGAGAAGAAGATCAAAAAGGGGTGAAAACTGAGAAAAAATAGACCTGTGAAAAGTCGCAGATGGACAGTGAAACGAAAAAATTGAACTTTGAAAAATAGGAAATAACTTGAAAACGAGCGAGAATTAGAAGAAGAAGAAAATTTAAAGTACTTTAAAAAAAGAACTTTTTTGAAGACAGTAAAATGAAAGGAAGAGCAGAAGAGCATGAAAAGAGGCTAAGAACAGCTAAGATCTATGCTCGGTTACTCTCAGGCGGCTTTTATAGTGTGCAGGGGCTTCCCACGATCGGGGCTTTAGAGATAAGCTTGCATCCAACTTTCCAACATCAAGATCTTGCTCAAAGTAGGTCTCTTGCCCTGATAGAGTCCTCCTTGCATGAAATATGGAGAGATTACTTCGTTCGAGTCCATCTGTTTCTATTTCTGGTTTGAGTGAAAATGGCGTCTAGAGCAAGGGGCATAAATTCTTACTTGGTGTCTAACAGAAAAGCCGCCCATTCTTTATTTCCTCATTTTGATATTTTCCTTCTTTTTCGTTCCAAGGAATTGGCATCTTAGCATATATGCGCACATTCCTTTCCCCATTTTTCAACCTTTTTCTTTTTTCATTAAATCCAAAAATTGGCGTCTGTTCATTGAGTCGCCTATTCCTTGAATTGGCACCTCACCAAGAAGGCATCCATTAATTGGCGACTGACCACCAGATCGCTGATTCTTCTTCTTCAAAAAATGGCGTCCAGACTCCTGGTCGTTAATTCCTGAAAATTGAAAAAATTCAAAATACTCAATGAACTTCATCCCAGAATTCATTTTGATAATTATGCAATTCCCAGAATACATCTCACAATGCCATTCTAACTCAAAATGATGATAAATTCATGCAGACTCAAATTGATGGTGAGAATGAGATTTGGTGAAATTAGTGCACAACTATGCTCATTAAGTGCTCAAAGATGATGAATGTGATGCAAATTATGATATGAAATATGACACTCATCATTCTCCTGTCACATGACGTGTGACTCTCTTGACACGTGACGCTCTTGACATGTGACTCTCTTAACGTATGATACTCTTGACTAGTGATTCGAGGCTTAGTTTCTCGTCTATGTTGACGTGGTTTTTTCGGTGGTTTTATGTGTCTTTCTGACACTGGGGTTTAGGGTTCCGGTAGAGTTACCGAGGTTTTGCCCTTAGTCAGTGTGGAGTACACGATGACGAGGTTTTGTCTGTACTCTTGGACCGTGTGGTCTTGAGTTGGGATTTTATCAGTGAGGACGAGCCTTCACGACAAAGGTGTCGTGGTGTTCCTGGCAATATGACCAGAGTTTCTTGTTGGTTCGGAGATTCCCGACTATGAGATCGGGATTTACTTTTCGTGCCGTTATGAGTAGCATGTAGCGAGCCGTGGTTCTACCGGTTGCCGTTGTTGTGGCTGTTGCTTTTGTTGTTGTTACTCCTGCTACTGTTGTTGTTGTTAGCATCGTTGTTTACCACTCTTGTTTCGTGGTGGGGAACCGCAGGACCCCTACTGAGCCAATGAGATGAGGCTCACCCCTTTCTTTTCAGGTGTTGTGGTTCCTCTGATGTGACACAACCTAGGACTCAACAAGCAAGCACAATTAAGCATTCAAAAATGGACCGATAATAGCAACCGCTCACCCGATGCTCACTAAGACCCGGGGTAACTTGGCAATGCCAAGGGGAGGTTGTGTGGGCTAGGCCCTTGCTGGTAGAGGGCCAGCAAGGCCAAGGTTTGATTCCCCAAGGGTACGGCTGTCCAAATCAAGGGTCCGACGAAGTGCCAAAGGGCACGGGTTCCTCTCTTTTCCCACGGTGATCACTTATAGCACAAGAGCTTAAGGATCGGGCTCTCATTCACGGCCAGCGGAGTTTATGAACTAATATTGAAAGAACAAGCACAAATTAGAGTAAAGTTTGGAGCACTTACTCGACCGGTTTGAAGAAACCGGTCCCGCTCGGAGACGAGGGCGAGCGGGGAAGCGTGAGTTCCCCACACGCCACGCCGGGGTAGCTTGACCTGTTTAAGCTATTACAACACTACACCCCATGCAAGGGGGGGATCGTGGGGAAGGGAAGATGATAGTTACAATCAAAACTACCTCCACGCAGGGAGGGGCCTTCAGCCGGCCAAGCGGGGTGGGAAAAACTAGGGCTAAAACGATGATGAAGTGAATATGCTGAATCTGTCTTCTCTCGGCAATTGTGGATAGATAGTCGGTACTATGGCTGCAGAACGTGATCAAGAATTTTTCCGAGGGCGAGACCAGTGGGAAAATCTTTGTTACTGGAACTGGAGTGCCTCTGAATTTTTCCGAATTCTTCTGCGGTCACTGCTGGCCTGGGCAGGAGCTCGAACAAGGACGCTGATTCTCGGACTGAAAGCAACTGGTTATTAACAGCAGGAAGAAGAGGTTGCCTCGGCCGCTCCCGAACTCGGAATCAGGTGCCGCAAGAGCCGCTAGAACCGTGGACAATTCTTATTTGCAACAGAACTGACGGGGAAGCCAAAAGATGCCGGAGAAGATCAGGGGACCTAGAATAGTGAGTGGGGGTCGGTACAGACTGTGGGAATCAGAGTCGCACGCCTGAGGAAGAAAATTCGTAACTTCTGCTTCCGGATGCCGAACGGAGTTCCGCTTCTTGGTTCTAAAAGTAGACAGGGAGAGGAATAACTTTACAGAAGAGCTCGTGGCCTGATTCCTCAGGAGTTTGTCGTGGTGAAGCTTTCTCTCCGGATTAGGATCTCTACAGAGCTAGCTTCTGGTTTCCAACAGCAGGTTGCAGAGTATGCCCCGACAGCTCCCGAACTCGGAATCGATCACCGTCAGAGTCGTTGGAACCGTGGACAAGTACTCTTTGCAGAAAAACTGACGGGAAAGCCAACCAATGTCAGAGAAGACTAGGGGATGTAGAACAATGGCCACTGGTCGGTGCAGACTATGAGTAGTAGATTTGCGTAGCTGAGGGAGAAAAATGAGAACTCGGGATCACGAATGCCGAATGAAGTTCTGTTTCTTGATTCTGGAAGTAGACTGCGCGATGAAGAACTTTGAAGAAGAACATGTGGACTGATTCCTTCGGAGTTCGTCGTGGCAGAGCTTATAATCTGGATCAGGTCCTCAGTCGAGGTAGAACTGCGCAGTTGTGGGAGAATGGACCTCCTGGACGGCTCGGAGATCAGAAGAAGATGAAACCACTTCTGTTGCGAAGGAGACTGGTAGACGCTTCCGAAGATGGCTCTTGGGTCTTCAAACGCATCCAGAGGAAGTCGTGGTGGCCGCTGCAAGTTGCTGGTTCATCTGCAAGCTCTGGACAGCAAACTGCAACTTCGAAGTAGCTTCCAATGACCAAGAAAGAAGAAGGGGAAGGGGGTAGATGAGTGTGGGAGTGACCCCTGGTTGTAAAGGGGTCTTGGAGGGGGTGTTCTAAGGTGTGGGAGGTGGAGAATAAGGTCTGGAAGAGGGTCCAATAGATGGTGGTAGTGGGGGCTGCGAATTTGGTTGGAATGGAGAGAGGGAAAGGATATTCGAAAATAGGTTTAAGGGTGGGGTTAATTTTTTTATCTTGGGAATGGGGGGGTTGTGTTGGGGAAGGGAAGGGGTGCTTGGGGTAGTGGGAAGGGTGCTTGGGAAAGTGGGAGGGGTAGTTGGGGGTTGGATGGTGAGGAGAGGATTGGTGGAGGGAGTCTTGGGAAGGGGTGGAGTATTGATGAGGGTTGTGGGGAATGGGAAGAGGCTTAAATGGGGTAGGTGGGGAGTGGAGGTGGTTGGGAAGGGAGGAGAGAGAAGAAAATTCGAATTTGGGTGTTGAGGAGAGAGAAAGTAGAGTGAAAAAGAGAGATTAAGAGAGGGAAGGGTGGGGAATCTCTCCCCTAGGGTTTCTCACCCAAAAAATAGAATCTCTCCACTAGATAAGAAGTGTAAACTCTCAAAATGGTAAGTTTTTTCATTCATTGATTCATTAAGTTGAAATGGGGGGAATGGGGTCCTATATATAGGAAACCCACATTTCTACAAAAGTCCCTGACAATTAACTTAATGACAAATAACCGAGGGGGTAGGGGAGAGCCCTTGGGCCAAGCCCAATGAGTTGGGCCCAATAGCTAACTAGACAACCTAATGACACTCAAACTTCGGGAAATGAACACAAGACCTAGGAACATGACTCAAATAAAAGGGAAAATACATCAAATGACTCAAATAAAAATTACATAGGACTCAAAATTAAATGACTAGACCATGCCGGATGCAACCGGGGCGAGGAGACGAGCTGTGAACGTGGGCATGGGAGGTGATGTCCCAATCATACTCCCGGGGTGCGGAGAACTCGACTCCGTCGAGTAAGTGTCCTTCCCTCCTTGGAGGGTGTAGAAGTGGTACTTCCCTCAAGTCTTCCGAACGATACCGATCCATCCACCTGCCGAGATAGCGCTCGTATACCTTGCTCTTGGTGGTAGTGACCTGTTCATCCAATATTCGTTCAATGCGCTCACGCTGGGCTCTCTTGGCTGGTGGACTCTCCTCACGGGTGGGTGCTCTCTCAACGGAGGGAATAGGCTCAATATCCTCACTAGGTACCACCGTGGGTCCCTTGTATGGCACTAGGTCAGCGACACTGAATGTGAGACTTACCCCATATTCCTTGGGGAGATCTAACTCATAGGCATTTGCACCAATGCGCCTCAGGACCTGGAAGGGACCAGCCCCACGTGGCCTCAATTTGGAGATGGCTCCCGGGGAGAGCCTCTCCGTCCTTACCATCACAAAGTCACCCTCATGGAATTCTTGGTGACGTCGATGAGAGTCGGCTCACCTTTTATAAGTCACATTCTTTTGCTAATGTGCTTGTGGATCTCTTTATGTAATGTTGTGAATGCAGACATTCTAGGGGTGATGGGTGGACCTAGGCAACCAAAAGTAGACCTATCGTGTAATGATGCAGTGTAGACTTTGGTTAGCCTAGGTGGGCCGGGGCACCCGTAGGTGGCCCTATCATGCAAATTGGTGATAAATATTGGGGGACCCGGACATCCGTAGATGCCTTTGACATGCTTAATACCCATGATGAATGAAGGTGGACCATGACATCCGAATATGGACCACTCATATTTTCTACTTGACATGTGGGTGATATGAATGAATGGACCCAACATAGTGTTCATGCCAAGGGGTATGGTAAGCCTAGACACATGCATGCTTTTCCCAAAGGTGACTTCCATATGTATAGGTGTGGGACAACCTTTGAACTCCCCTTGGAAAGGATCGAATGGATCTAAGAAGGTGGTCATCATGGGGTGGGGCACAACCTTATTACCTAGGGGTATATGGCCCAAGGTCATGGTTCCCAAGGTGCAACCCGGATCTAGGATGGGGTGAATTAGGTCTAACATGGTGGGTTGGGATAGGGAATGGTGGGTAGTGGATAAGGTGGTTGGGTCACATGGGGAACTAGACTCCCATAGGAAGGGATCAAAGGGGTCGTGGAAAGGTCTTCCTAGAGGGAGGCACTCTATGTCTTCAAGGTTCCCAAATTGTGAGTCATCCTCCTCCAAGGTAATTGGGCCAAGTTTTCTAGTGGGTTGGCCGATCAAAGTATTTGGGATCTCAATGGTAGGGGAGTGGATCGAGATGGGTTCTTCTACCATAGGGAGAAGAAAAAGGAGGTCGCTAGTGTAGCAACCAATGGTGTAGACCGAGGTGATTGACCCGATGCATGGGTGTAGGAGGCCAAGACTCCTAGGTTGTTCGGCCATAGGGGTCAACATGGTAGTGAACTCAATTTGCCATGCTAAGCCTCTAAGAAAATCCTCTAAGGTCTCTACTTGATAAGATGCTTGGATTGTGGTGTGATAAGAGGAGATGGGCACTATGGGATAGTTTTCCTTCATGGGTGGGAAATCATGGGCCGTGATCTCTCTTATTGGGCTCTCCTTTAGCCAACTAACAAGGGGTTCCCCTAAGATGAGATTGACTCCAACTAAAGATGGTGATGTAAGGTAAAGAGCCTCGCATGTTGTTTCTTCTTCAACTTGGACTTGGGTTTCCTCCAAGGTGGAGAGTGGGTTTGGAGTGTTCACCATTATGGGGTGGGGTATGGGTTCTTCTTCCAAGGAGGTGAGAGGGGCTTTTGAGGGTGTGGTGATCATTGGGGCATAGTGTATCCGGGGTGGTAGGTAGTGGGAAACTTGGGTTAGGATAGGTAAGAGTAGTAGTGGAGGCTTTGGTGGGAGTTGGATTGGGGTAGGGAGAGGAAGATGGGTGGGTTGAAGGGGTTTGGGTTGATTGGTTTTAGGAGGAGTGTCCCCTTTTGGGGGTGATAGAGAGGTAGTGGTGGGGGTTACCACGGACCTAGGTGGAGAGTTGGCCATGGGGCCCAATTGGGTATGGGGACCTATGGTTGTGGAGTAGACTTGGAGGTGGGGTGTAAATGTAGTGGTTGGGGTAGGAGAGATGGGAAGTCGTGGGGAATGTGTGATTGGGGTCTTGGATTGACCGGGTGGGGATGATGGAGTTGAAGTGCTCCTTGGACTTTGGTGATTTGAGTAGGAGGGAGAGGGTTGGAGGGTGTAGGTTTTTCTAAGCTCGGTCTTCATCTCATCCCAAGTGCTAAATGGGGCCTCCCTACGGATCTTTCTCAAACCTTCCACAACTAACCAATGAGTTTTAGCTTGTTTGGAGAGGTGTGCCTTGGCTAGTCTCATTCTTCTTCCTTCGTTCAAGGGGCAACTTTTAAAGAATTGGTCCATGGAAATCTCCCAATCTAGGTAAAGGCTTGGCCTGTTGGATCCATCAAAGGCAGGGGTTTTGATTTTCAAGTGTTCTAAAAATATGGTTTCTAGATTTTCCCAAAGGTCACTCTCATTCACTCTTGGTGCACGGCTATTTCCTTCAAGTCGGTCGAGTCGAGACATTATATCTTCAAGCCGATTAAGGACATTAGGTAGGGCTTCTATGATAGAGGTGTTGCTACCCAATTTGTTGGCAATGGAACTTCCATGAGGATTTGGGCTTCTAGGGAAAGTTGATGGGGATGGATATGACGGGTATGAAGTGGCCATTCTAGTGGACATGGGAGATGCAACGGAGGACTCTAAATGCATAAACATGCCCTAGGACCAACTTGTGGAGAGACAAGTTGTGAACTTGCTCTGATACCAATTTGATGTGACACAACCTAGGACTCAACAAGCAAGCACAATTAAGCATTCAAAAACGGACCGATAATAGCAACCGCTCACCTGATGCTCACTAAGACCCGGGGTAACTTGGCAATGCCAAGGGGAGGTTGTGTGGGCTAGGCCCTTGCTGGTAGAGGGCCAGCAAGGCCAAGGTTTGATTCCCCAAGGGTACGGCTGTCCAAATCAAGGGTCCGACGAAGTGCCAAAGGGCACGGGTTCCTCTCTTTTCCCACGGTGATCACTTATAGCACAAGAGCTTAAGGATCGGGCTCTCATTCATGGCCAGCGGAGTTTATGAACTAATATTGAAAGAACAAGCATAAATTAGAGCAAAGTTTGGAGCACTTACTCGACCGGTTTGAAGAAACCGGTCCCGCTCGGAGACGAGGGCGAGCGGGGAAGCGTGAGTTCCCCACACGCCGCGCCGGGGTAGCTTGACCTGTTTAAGCTATTACAACACTACACCCCATGCAAGGGGGGGATCGTGGGGAAGGGAAGATGATAGTTACAATCAAAACTACCTCCACGCAGGGAGGGGCCTTCAGCCGGCCAAGCGGGGTGGGAAAAACTAGGGCTAAAACGATGATGAAGTGAATATGTTGAATCTGCCTTCTCTCGGAAATTGTGGATAGACAGTCGGTACTGTGGCTGCAGAACGTGATCAAGAATTTTGCCGAGGGCGAGACCAGTGGGAAAATCTTTGTTACTGGAACTGGAGTGCCTCTGAATTTTTCCGAATTCTTCTGGGGTCACTGTTGGCCTGGGCAGGAGCTCGAACAGGGATGCTGATTCTCGGACTGACAGCAACTGGTTATTAACAGCAGGAAGAAGAGGTTGCCTCGGCCGCTCCCGAACTCCGAATCAGGTGCCGCAAGAGCCGCTGGAACCATGGATGATTCTTATTTGAAACAGAACTGACGGCGAAGCCGAAAGATGCCAGAGAAGATCATGGGACCTAGAATAGTGAGTGGGGGTCGGTGCAGACTGTGGGAATCAGAGTCGCATGCCTGAGGAAGAAAATTCGTAACTTCTGCTGCCGGATTCCGAACGGAGTTCCGCTTCTTGTTTCTGAAATCAGACAGGGAAAGCAAGAACTTTACAGAGAGCTCGGGGCCTGATTCCTCCGGGGTTTGTCATGGTGAAGCTTTCTCTCTGGATTAGGATCTCTACAGAGCTAGCTCCTGGTTTCCAATAGCAGGTTGTAGAGTATGCCCCGACAGCTCCCGAACTCGGAATCGAGCACCGTCAGAGTCGTTGGAACCGTGGACAAGTCCTCTTTGTAGAAAAACTGACGGGAAAGCCAACCGATGTCGGAGAAGACTAGGGGATGCAGAATAATGGCGACTGGTTGGTGCAGACTATGAGTAGCAGATTTGCGTAGCTGAGGAAGCAAAATGAGAACTCTGGATCACGAATGCTGAATGAAGTTCTGTTTCTTGATTCTGGAAGTAGACTGCGCGATGAAGAACTTTGAAGAAGAACATGTGGACTGATTCCTTCGGGGTTCATCGTGGCAGAGCTTCTAATCTGGATCAGGTCCTCAGCCGAGGTAGAACTGCGCAGTTGTGGGAGAATGGACCTCCTGGACGGCTCGGAGATTAGAAGAAGATGAAACCACTTCTATTGCGAAGGAGACTAGTAGACGCTTCCGACGATGACTCTTGGATCTTCAAACGCGTCCAGAGGAAGTCGTGGTGGCCGCTGCAAGTTGCTGGTTCATCTGTAAGCTCTGGACAGCAAACTGCAACTTCGAAGTAGCTTCCAATGACCAAGAAAGAAGAAGGGGAAGGGGGTAGATGAGTGTGGGAGTGACCCCTGGTTGTAAGGGGGTCTTGGAGGGGGTGTTCTAAGGTGTGGGAGGTGGAGAATAAGGTCTGGAAGAGGGTCCAATAGATGGTGGTAGTGGGGGCTGCGAATTTGGTTGGAATGGAGAGAGGGAAAGGATATTCGAAAATAGGTTTAAGGGTGGGGTTAATTTTTTTGTCTTGGGAATGGGGGGGTTGTGTTGGGGAAGGGAAGGGGTGCTTGGGGTAGTGGGAAGGGTGCTTGGGAAAGTGGGAGGGGTAGTTGGGGGTTGGATGGTGAGGAGAGGATTGGTGGAGGGAGTCTTGGGAAGGGGTGGAGTATTGATGAGGGTTGTGGGGAATGGGAAGAGGCTTAAATGGGGTAGGTGGGGAGTGGAGGTGGTTGGGAAGGGAGGAAAGAGAAGAAAATTCGAATTTGGGTGTTGAGGAGAGAGAAAGTGGAGTGAAAAAGAGAGATTAAGAGAGGGAAGGGTGGGGAATCTCTCCCCTAGGGTTTCTCACCCAAAAAATAGAATCTCTCCACTAGATAAGAAGTGTAAACTCTCAAAATGGTAAGTTTTTTCATTCATTGATTCATTAAGTTGAAATGGGGGGAATGGGATCCTATATATAGGAAACCCACATTTCTACAAAAGTCCCTGACAATTGACTTAATGACAAATAATCGAGGGGGTAGGGGAGAGCCCTTGGGCCAAGCTCAATGAGTTGGGCCCAATAGCTAACTAGACAACCTAATGACACTCAAACTTCGGGAAATGAACACAAGACCTAGGAACATGACTCAAATAAAAGGGAAAATACATCAAATGACTCAAATAAAAATTACATAGGACTCAAAATTAAATGACTAGACCATGCCGGATGCAACCGGGGCGAGGAGACGAGCTGTGAACGTGGGCATGGGAGGTGATGTCCCCATCATCCTCCTCGTGGTTCGGAGGTGCAGTGCTGAGGTTCTTAGTGCCAGCCTTGCTAGAGCCGAGAGCACACCTGGTATTTGAGTATGTTTCTTTCCTTGAAGACTGTCTTTGTTTAGACTAGACTCTGTAGTAGAATATGTAGTTAATTTGTTAATTGAAATTGAAATTTTATTTTTTGTCATTCAAACTATTAATTATATACTTGTTCCTGTATTATTTTAAATTTCAATGTACCTCCACACACCTTAATAACCCTTCCGAGCTTTCCCGCTCGTGGGTGGCGTCTCAGGGTCCAAGTGGTATCGGGTTCCCCCAGTATCCGGGTTCTGGGTCGTTACAAGAAATCCCTATTCTTTCTGTCACAGGTCACTTGAAATCATTCATATATCAATCATGCCAATCGACTTGATTATATCTTTTGTCGACAAATTCATTGCATTGTCTTTAGTCTGCTTCATTTCAGCCTACCTTTGGAGTTGATCTTTAATCTTTGTCAAGTCTGGTTCAAATTTTTGCTTCATCTCCTACTCAGATCTGAAAAATTGATAGCTCATTGAAAGGGGGAGGTTCTAATAATTTGTCTGGTCCTGTCATGTACCAATAAAATCTATTCACTGTCTCATCCTTAGCATTGCACTCCTATCATGCATTTAGGATTGCATTATAATCCATGATTTAGGTGCATCTAGCACATTCATGCATACTGCATTTTATATATTAATTGGAGTCTACATGTTGGACTCATGTTGCATGAGATATATGGTTTTATGTGTGCATGTCATGATGTATGTTATGCATATTGCATGTTCTCACAGTGTGCGTACATGATATTATATGTCATTTCTAGGACCATATACTCCCTTGTTAAATAATAATGTATCTGAGTCATAACTAGTGTGTCTCATGTCACACACTCAGGGGGAGGAATCTTTCGATAAGTGCATTCATTTAGGGGGAGTTATACAATTATGTTCTCAACTAAATTTTTAACATATATTGTAAATCAAGATCCACACACTATCTTGCACTCCAATGTGAAAATGAATATAAATGTAAGGATATGGGAATTTCCTCTTAACACTATAGGGAAACTAATCATTCTGTATGAAGTTTAAAGAGGAAAGTTGAGAAAAAAGTTGCCTATCTCATAGAAGGAAAAATTCTGAAATGAAAAATGAGAAGAAAATTGAAAGCAGAGTAATATTTAGTCTCACTAAGTAAATTGGATGTATGTCACATGAGACATGATATGGTTCGCATTGAAAAGTGTTGCACTGAATAATCTCTGTTCAGAATTTAGTGGAATAGTTAACCTATTGAGTAACCGGGGAGTCTGGCATGTGACATATGTGTCTCCTCGCATAAAAAGGTATGGTTTGAATCTCACCACTCTCAATTGAGAAAAATTTTAGAAAAAGAGAAAATTGAAGTAAGAAAATGAAGTGAGGTAGTGTGAGGCACTAATAAACTCAAATCTGAAAAGGAAGTGCATGGAGAGTGTCCCTTTGTGTTAATTTGAAAATCCACAAATCTATATGCTTAAAATTCATTTTTCATGTTCATTCACATACACAAATGGGAATTTGATTTGAATTATTTTCTAAAAATTTGATTGGTTGCATGGGTTGTTGCATTATTTCTTCTAAATACTTGCACACTCTCCCTAGTGATAATAATATGAGCATTCTGGTTACATTTACTCATTTGCATTTTTCATACACCCATCTTATCCTCATAATAAGAAAGGGGGAGATATGCTACACTTACATATATAAACATATATATATATATATATATATATATATATATATATATATCCATGATGTTACTTGACTAAGTGCATGCTTGCATGATCCATAATACTTCATACTGAACAATTGGTATCAGGCATGCACCTGCATACAAGTGTTTTTGCATCATTCTTATCCCAAAAATTGGCATCTAGGTGTCCATCCGTTCTACAATTGATATCAGCCCACCAACTGACTTTTGCACATAAAGTTCTCTTGGTGTCAAAGTTTCAACAATTGCTCTCATTACAACAATGGATATCTTTCTCATACAATCTTCATGCATTGCAGAGTAATCATCTAGATCTCCAGATCATGTCTTGCTCACACTGAGTTAATCTGACTATGTCTTGCTCATGCATAGGCCTAATGTCTATACACCTTACTATATCCTCTCTAATTGCTTTCTCTCACCCTACACACTTGCTTCCATTGATCCCCACCTTCATGAATGCTCCTCTATAGATTTTCTCCATGTCTTTTGTTTTGCAGATATCAAAGGGGGAGAGTTTACGTGTAACACCCTCAAATATAGCTAAGTTGTACTCTATATCATCGAGACGCCTTTTGAAGTATCGGCTCAATTCTTGAAAAGAACTCCGAAGTTAAGCGTGCTTAATGGAGAGTAGTACTGGGATGGGTGACCTCCCGGGGAAGTCCCCCATTCTGGAGCCGATCACTGTTAGAAAGGAACAAAACTGTGAAGCCGGTAGGCCAAAACGGACAATATCTCGACGGTATAGAGTATGGGGCATGACAGAATGGTATCAGAGCCATACCCCAGTCGAAAGTGTGAGAACTAAGTGCCATGCAGGGTAAAGTGCTACGCTATAGGAGCCACCTCTTGAACTCACAATGGGACAAAGTACTACATAGTGGGAGCTATCTCTTGAGCCTATAGGGGCCACCTCTAGAGTCCCACCTGCCTGGGGGTTTGATTGCGTGTTATATGTGCCCAGCGATGAGGGCGTCGTCTATATAAGAGGGGCAAATTGTAACACCCTCAAATATAGCTAAGTTGTACTCTATATCACCGAGGTGTCTTTTGAAGTATCGGCTCAGTTCTTGAAAAGAACTCCGAAGTTAAGCGTGCTTAATGGGGAGTAGTACCAGGATGGATGACCTCCCGGGAAGTGGGGCGTGACATTATATGAGTCATTAATTGGTGGTTCATTATTTGCTGGTTCCTTAGGGGGAGAGTTTATGGTTGAGTTAAGGGGGAGAGGTTGCAAAGGGGGAGAGTTTATGGTTCCTTAGGAGGATCGTGGGAAGTATTTTTTCCTAATTTTATATTTTCCACATTTTTAAATCCCAAAATAATTCCTATAAATAAAGTCCCCCATTTCTCTATCTCCCCATCTCTCATTTTCTCTCCCTCTCCCTCTCTCTTCTCACGTTCTCTCCCTCTCTTCTCTGGGCGGTCGACGGAGGTGGATGAGGGTGAGGCGGCGAGGTTCGTGGGGCGGGGAACAGTGCGGACGAGACAAGGAACGAGGCAGTGGAGGCGTGACGAGCTCGTTCGCGAGTTCGTGAACCCGGTGGTGTTCGTGAGGCGTTTTCATGAGGAAACGGTGATCTCGGCGCATGAAATCTTCGGTGGAGGTAGGGAGGATGGATCCATGGCCCCGGTAGTTCATTTCCCCGTGATTTGTTAGGTCGAGGCAAGCCGAGCATGGGTTTTCATTCATGTTGGGTGATTTTTCCATGTTTAGGGCGTGTGGCGGATTTCGTCGAATCGAGCGGCATTTTCCCGTTTATTTACTTGTATTTGATGGTTTGGGACCCGGGAAATGGTCCCAGTTGTTTTCCCCCTTGATTGGGATCGAGTGGGCATGGAAACCAGGCTCCGAAGTTGAGCTCGGATGGGTCCCTACCATTTTCGGTCGACCGACCGGTTGAGGCCGGTCGACCGAACGGCGTTCGCCATGAACAGGGCAGATCACCCAGTTCGGTCAACCGAAATGTCCAGTTTGGTCGACCGATCGGGCCAGACCTTCTGTTCGTCATGGCTGCGTCGACTCAACCCTGTGGCTACGTCGACCCAACCCTATTGGTCGACCGACCATAGGGCATTGGTCGACCTATTTGCCCTATCTTGATCCATTTTGGCCCCCGGTCGACCCGGTTGTAACCCATTAGTCAACCTATGGCCCCATGGATGTCCCAGACACCTGTTAGGGTGCGAGGCCCGGATACAGAGGGGGGGTGAATGTATCCCTCTTCAAATATTGCCTAATTAAATCTCTAATGCTCAGATATGCGGAATTAAAACTATTGCAGAAATATACTGAGAATACTTAGAGGGATCAAAGCAAGACAACAATTCAATTAGCCCTCACACGATCCTAAGCAACCATATAATGGGGGCAGCAATGAAAAGAACACATAAGGAAAAAAATAAACCACAAGAGAACACCATGATTTTTTAGGTGGTTCGGTCCACAGACCTACGTCCACCCCTCACTCCAAACCGGAGTGAGGCTTCCACTAGCAAGGCTAGAACAGCAGACTCAGTCTGCAACAATTGCTGCCAAACAGCTTGACAAACCAAGGGAAACAAATCCCTCAAACCAAGCTCTGCAACCCACAGAAGCTGGACACCTGGACTTGCTACCCACAAGACCAGAATCGGAGGGCGAGCCTCCCTTCCTCTAAACCAGAGGGAAAACACAAGTGACACCCAGTCACTTGCCAACCGGAGGAAAA
This sequence comes from Amorphophallus konjac, assembly GCA_022559845.1. Lineage (NCBI taxonomy): Eukaryota > Viridiplantae > Streptophyta > Magnoliopsida > Alismatales > Araceae > Amorphophallus > Amorphophallus konjac. The sequence goes on from CM040120.1 coordinate 100,431,073, forward strand.
CCTCCCTTCCTCCAAATCGGAGGGAAAACACAAGTGACACCCAGTCACTTGCCAACCGGAGGAAAACCTCCCTTTCTCCAAACCGGAGGGGAACTGCTAGTCACAGCCCGTCACTGGCAAACCAGAGATCACAGATCTCTCTTCCTCCAGACCAGGAGGGAACCCGACCTCAAACCAGAGGATCGGAAGAACAAGGATGGTAAAGGCAGAAAAGGGAAAACCAAAACAACAAAGGGAAAAACAAAAACTAGTTAGCTCCAATGAGCACAGTCATTCTGGATTTGATCCATGAACGGACTAAACAAATCTTCAAGAAAAACTCTCTCCTCTCCACTTCTCAATCTCTGGATCTCTCTTCCTCTTTCCTTCTCGAGCTCTCTTCTTTCTCTACTGTTCTCTCTTTTTCTTCTTCTGCTAGCTCTTCTTCTTCTTTTCTTTCTTCTGCTACTCTCTCTGCTTCTGTTTTCACGATCAACATCATCAATCTTCTTCTAAGGAAGAGGCCTTCCTTTTATAGCAGCAGCAAGCAAATAGGGCGTGTGCTCTCGACGATTCCCACCCAGAAGGTTCAGTCCACGTGGCAACATTTCAGCACAATGGTTCCACGTGTCACGATCAGGGCCATCTCCTATTCTTGGATCACGTGCATCATTAACCTCCTCGAATCAGCAGTCCTGTTAGAACAAATTTACTATCAGTGTAAGTTAATTTATCTGACAGGAAAGACTGAATGCATTGAGTCACTTTGATGAATGAGCTGAGCTTGTACAGACTTGATGCATCAATTGAAGTGTGCACATATGAGAAGGTATGTACAACGAGAATGAATGTACAGACATTACATTCACGAGTGTACATACTTCAAATGCATGAGATGCAGGCAACGAGTGTGTAGACTTGAAGTGAATGCAATGCAGACACAAGAGTGTATAGACTTGAAGTGAATGCGATGCAAACATAAGGAGTGTATAGACTTGATGTTTACTTGTATGAGAAACCAATGTACAGACTTGCTGTGCCTGCAGTAGACGACACCAGTGTACAGACTTAGTGCAAACGGAATGTGCAGACTTTGTAGCATGCAATGAAGCAATGTACAGACTTAGAGTGAAGCACAAACATATGCAATGTATAGACTTGGAAAGCTTGAACACCAACAGGCTGTAATGTATAGACTTTGATGCGGCTTCAAAGCAACCATGTGCAGACTTTACCGATGTACAGACTTAGTGTTCTGAACGTAGGTAAAGGTAAGGAATGTATAGACTTTGATATCAAGGAATGCACTGGCTGTACACACTTGAAGTAATGCATGAGCGATGTATAGACTTGGAATGATGATGTACAGTGCACGCAATGTACAGACTTGCTTTGCGAACACAGGCTGTACATACTTTGAATTGATGCATGAACAGTGCGGCGATGTATAGACTTGGATAGGTGAGACACTGAATGAGACGGTCAGATGTATAGACTTTAGTGTATGCATTCTAGGCAAACGTTGTACAGAAGGAAAGACGATGCAATGTATAGACTTGGTCTTACAATGCATAGACTTGGAAGACGATGCATGAGACGAATGACGATGTACATACTTGCCATCAACGATGCAAGAATGTATAGACTTTGAAAGATGATGCAGACTGGGCAAAGGCTGTATAGACTTTATGTGCAATGCAAAGTACAGACTTGATGAACGATGCAAAAGACTCTGTACAGACTTAGCAGTACACTATGTAGAACTCTGTACAGACTTTGACGAACTATCAATAGATGCATGTATAGACTTTATGGCATGAGACATGCACAAGCTACAACGATGTATAGACTTGATGAACAATGCAATAAGACTCTGTACAGACTTGGCCAATGCAAACTGTGCAGAACTCTGTACAGACATTAAGTGGTGCATGAATGTATAGACTTTCTACGGCATCAAGGCAACCATGATGATGTGCAATGTTCAGACTTGACAATATATGAAGAACATATGATGTACAGACTTCGAATCAATAGATGCACGATGTACAGACTTCAAATCAAAGGATGCATAATGTACATACTTTGCATGAGACGCTAGACGCTGTACAGACTTGGAGACAATGCATGCTGCAATGTATAGACTTAGCATATGCATGAGATGCTATGTGAGACAGAGCTGGCTGTACAGACTTTGAGAGACGATGCATTGTAGGCTAACGCTGTACAGACTTTGAGAAATGCATGACTATTGCATGTACAGACTTTGTGTGGCCTTATGCAAAGACAATGTACAGACTAGACTGCAATGTGTAGACTTGGCATAAGCATGAAGATAACAGCAGAGAATGTATGGACTTGCCGTATGCATGAACTACCCTGTACAGTTCATATGCCCAAAGCAGACAATCATTCAGACACAAATGTTCATGATATGCTATCATCAAAAATCATAGAGTTTAAAATCGTGTCACAGATGTTCAGATAACTCATAGTGTTTGCTATCATCAAAATCACAGGGGCACAACAATCTCCCCCTTTTTGATGATGGCAACACTATGAGTCACACTGACTCATGTCAAACTATTCTCCCCCTTTGACTTCATCAAAAAGAAAAATAGTTTGAGATGAGAAAATACAAGCATACATGATATGAATAAAGAAAATACTCCCCCTTTGACTCAGTCATTTAGACATGAAAGACACGAAGGCAGTTAAACAATGAAGCACAAATCAAGACAATGTTGCAGATGTATGCTCTCCTATACCAGCCAGGTAAAATCATGCACAACATGTGAAGGATAGCCAAGAAGAGACAAGCAGGATAACCTCCCCCTTAAAGCCAGAAAAGAGTTGAGGTATGTCAAGAGGAGATAAGCATCTATCAGCAAAAGCACATAGGCACTCAAGGATTACCACAATCTGTAAGCACAATGAATAAGTGAGGAAGCAAGATTTTCATTAGCACACCAAATTCATAAATCTTTGTAAACGAATTTCAGATTCTTCAATTATAATAGATTATGAATGAGTTTAAACTTACCATCATGATTTAAGAGTGATGTATTCAAAGTTTATCAAGAAAATTCAATACTCATATCTGAAACACATTTTAATAAAGATGAACCAACAACTCATTTGATATTCATGTTTAACCTCCTTCCATCTTACTCATTTAAATTCAATGACTCCTATGGAAGTTACACAAGATAATATTGAGATTAAATAGAGATAAATGTGACTGAACTTGTCTTTAGTTTTTCAAATTTTTCTATTAAATAGCACTCATTTTTTCTGAGCAAGTTTGGTTCAGTCAACACCTTTTTACGTGAGGCACAACACGTCTTAGGTGAAGTGACCCAGTTACTCAGTGTGACAACCATATTGCCTCTCAAGGAGAACAGAGTTAGCAATAGAGTATCTTTTTACATGAGGAGACACCTTGATGAGAGGCCAGAATCCCCAGTTACTCAACACAACCATGCCATTGCTCTGCCAGATTTTCAATCATTTTTATAAGAGAGGTAACTATGGCACTTTATGACATGGGCTTACTCTATTTCTTTGATAGAGAACCCAGTTTCACTATGACCAAAGTCATTGCTCTTGCTTTAAATTTTTTAAATGTTTCCAGATTTTTCAAACAATGCTCAGTACACTGAAATGTTTAAGAACAATACCTCCTACATGTATCTTGACCAAGGATAGCCATGTCTTTTAAAATTTCAGTTTTCAGAAGGTTTTGCATGAAGTTCATGAGACAATTGGTTAAGATTTATTAAGCATGATGATTCAGATATTTTCAAGTCTTTTACATCAAAACTTAATAGATACATTAGTCTTAAAACAATTTGATACATCAGACATTCTTAAGCCAGTATAATAGAAGATTCTTCTTTCCAGAATATGTCTGATTTATGTCTAGGGTGCACTGACTAAAATCTTTCCTCATTCAGATGAATCATTGACATTGTCAGAAAATCAGTGGAGTCAACAAAGTATTTTTATTGAGAGAATAGCAGAAAGCAATCATGATGAGACAAGGAATGAACAATAAAACAGTGCAGTTTAGAAATCAATAGCTGAGTCTGGATTTCAGACAGAACAGCTACACAAGTGTAGACAGCAGGGAATTCAATTGAACCACACATTTGCCAAGAGAATGGATCAGATTGCTAGATAGAAGGAGTTCAAGAGGTGAAGAAGTGATCAAACAGGAATGCTCCCCCTGTCTAGATGCAATGAGTCATTTCTTTTTAGATTTTTCAAATTTGATGATATGCAATAGACTGCCTCTACATGCATGCATATGTAAAGACTCTCCTGGAGATATTTCCTGAACATAGATATGTAATGCATTCAGCAAATGAGATTATCATGGTATGTAAACATCAGTCAAACTCCCCCTGACAAAGTGCATGATATGCAATTAAGGCACTGCACATGATTTTAAAATTTATGCTCATTCAGACTGCCCTATCAAGCTATATGACCCATGGTACTAAGCGGAGAACTTGGTCTAAAAGGACCATCTCACACATAGTAAGAACCTCCAGATAGATTTTACCTGCCTTTTAGTAGCTTACCATTTGATATACCATGGTGGTCATGCATGATAATGCAATACCAACAGTCCTAAGTGCATCAGATTTTTTTCAATGGCTGTATATGCGAATTCAGACTATCATTAAAAAACAAATCATGTGAAATACAGATGTTTGCAGAGAATTCTTAATCAGGCAATGTCCATCAACAGTGATGAGTGCAAAACATAGACTTCAGATGAGGAGAGTTCAGAGAATTCAAAATTGACAATGCACATGATGAATGAATATGCAAAACAGATTTAACATGCTATGCAGTAATTCTAAGAACAGGAAGTGCAAGGAATTTACCTGAAAGGTTCAGAAAGGGGTTTTCATTCTTGAGTGCCTTGGAATATTACCCCTTTTATTCCTCAATCCAAGGCACACCTGTAAAGTTTTTGATCATTTTGATCCTGCAGGGACCCAAGCAGCTTTGGGTCCTCCGTTAGCCCTAACAAGTGTTCTGAACAATCTTTTAGCCAAGTTATCATCATGATTCATCAGGTAACAATTGTTCATAGAGTGACCAAACTTCCCACAATATCTACATGATGTGACTGGTTTCTGGTTCTTATGATGCATAGTAACAACAGTATGAGGTTTATAAACATGATTATAAGATTTTCTGTTGTATGCATGAGCAGTTTGATTTTTATTCTTAATCAGCCAACATTCAGCAGATTTGTGACCTTCCTTACCATAGTTATAGCATGAAAATTTTGCAAATGGTTTTGCAGGAAATTTGGCAACATAGGAGTTAACAGAGTTCTTCTGAACATGCCAACAGTTCTTGACTGTATGGCCATTCTTCCCACAGTGAGAGCAAGTAAAAGAATTTCTTCTATGAAAACCATTTTTACCCCAAGTGGCTCCAAACCAGCACTCAGCAGCCTTGTGCCCAGGCTTATTGCAGTTAAAGCACACAATGTGCTGACTAGACTTGTGTTTAGTTTCATATGGACCATGAAGATGCATGGAAGACCTGGCATGTAATTTATTATCTTCTTTCATGATAGAGCATTCATTCATGAGATGACCATACTTACCACAATAATAACATGAAGCATCAGGCTTCCTAGTAGCATGGTTTCTATCAGAAAAATTTTTAGAATGTAATGTTCCACTAGCATGCTCATCCTTTAACATCAATCTGTAATCTTCCATTATGTGACCTACTTTCCCACAATAATAACATGACCCCTTTTTAATATGAGTGTGTGAGAGATCATGTGTCTTGTGTGCAGCTTTCTTTGTACTAACAGAGACATCTTTGTCCTTTTTCAGTGGATTTTCATTCTTTTTCAATTTTTGAGTTTGTTCTACAGTTTTGGAACTGACAGTGGACTTTTATGCAGTGAATTGAAAAACAGAAGGAGCAGAGGTTGTGTTCTGATTAGAAACTTTGACAAACACAGTAGAAATTTTATTCCCATTACTCCTTTTGTTTGTCAGACTGTAACCCAGTCCCTCTCTCTGAAAGCTAACATTATTTCCAAGAAGCTTATTCAAATTGTCCTTTCCTTTGATAAATTTTGATAGAGAATTTTTCAAATCTTGAATCTCAGAGTTTAAGATAGCAATATTAGCTTCATATTTGGACAGATCTGTTTCACAGGAAATGACTTGTTGATGCAAGGCATCATTCAGACTTTTGAGTTTTTCTACTTCCTGTTTTAATTTTATTTCATTGTCAGCTTCAAATAGGGACCTGTTAGAATCATCAACTTCTTGTTGAAGGGATGTGATTGTAAGCTCATAGTTAGTTATCTTTTCTTCACAGCAAGTGACATTTACACTCAGCATTTGGTTGATGGTTTTTAAACTCTCAATTTCTTGTTCAGCATTCACCAACCTATCAGAATTATCCATGCTCACACACTTGTCTTTTTCCATTGTCAATAACCTATCTGTCAGCTGGGTGTTTAGATGTTTCAGTTTGTTGATTTCCTCTTTTAACTTATTGTTTTCCTCTGTGAGTTCATCATCAAGCACCCAATCATCCGATGAAAACTGACATTCATAAAACATTTCTTGTTATTTTTTAGACTGAAGTTTGTCGAGATTTTTCTGAAGCTCTAAATTTCTTACTCTATCAGCCTCCAATTTTTTAGAAATCAATCTGTTTTCTTTTTCAAGACTCATTGATTTGTGTTCAAATTCCTTGGACTGGTTTTTGAGTTTTCATTTTCAGATTTCATATCTTCCAATTTAGAACTGACAAGCTCTAAATTTCTCACCAGTTTTTCATTTTGAACAACATCATTGTTATGAGCCTGATCATCATCAATTAAGCTAAGTCTTTCCTTTAGTTTAGCAATTTCACAAACAAGCTCTTGATTCTCCTTTTTGTGTAATCCAATTTGTTTCATAAGAGTTTGTTTTTCATATTTCAAATGATCTAAGTCTGAACTAATAGAATCAAAATCTCTTAATTGTCTTCTGAATATGTCATTTTCTGTCTTCAGAATTACCATGTCCTCACCTCTAGAATTAACATTCACATGTTTATTCAACTTCTTTTTCAGAGATTTATTTCATTTTCTCGGTTTTTTGTAAGAATCAACCAGATCACTGTATGCTTCAATCCAATCATCCATATCATAATTTTCAAATTTAGAAGATACCTCATCTTCATCTTTTTCTTCATTTTCTTCTTGCTATCCATCAACGTCCACCATCATACATGTGTTGTGATTCCTGGTAAGCTTCAGTTTCTCTAGAATTTCCTTGGCGGACCTGCAAGAAGAAACACATGGGATTAGAGCCCTGTCAAGTGATGCTTTCACTAAGTCTAATGCTCTAGAGTTGACAGAATCCTTCAATCTATCCCTATCAGTCCATTTAGATATATCCCATGATAATTTATGAGGACTGTGAGTTATCACCTTCCAAAGGTCAGGATCAATTGTCCTTACATATCGATGCAATTTTTTCAGCCATAGATCAAAGTCATCACCTCTGAACATTGGGGGATTAGCCATCGAGAGATGATAAATGCACAGTAAGCAGATGAGCAAATCAAGCTACTAAACCAGTGAAACAAACACCGAGCACAATAAACCCACTCTGAAATGCACCACAAAAGATGCAGGATCTACTGCGGATCGTTGGATCCAATGCACAGCAACCCGCTCTGATACCAACTGTTAGGGTGCGAGGCCCGGATACAGAGGGGGGGTGAATGTATCCCTCTTCAAATATTACCTAATTAAATCTCTAATGCTCAGATATGCGGAATTAAAACTGTTACAGAAATATACTGAGAATACTTAGAAGGATCAAAGCAAAACAACAATTCAATTAGCCCTCACACGATCCTAAACAAGCATCTAATCGGCGCAGCAATGAAAAGAACACATAAGGAAAAAAAACAAACCACAAGAGAACACCAGGAGTTTTTAGGTGGTTCGGTCCACAGACCTACGTCCACCCCTCACTCCAAACTGGAGTGAGGCTTCCACTAGCAAGGCTAGAACAGCAGACTCAGTCTGCAACAATTGCTGCCAAACAGCTTGACAAACCAAGGGAAACAAATCCCTCAAACCAAGCTCTGCAACCCACAGAAGCTTGACACCAGGACTTGCTACCCATAAGACCAAAACCGGAGGGCGAGCCTCCCTTCCTCTAAACCAGAGGGAAAACACAAGTGACACCCAGTCACTTGCCAACCGGAGGAAAACCTCCCTTCCTCCAAACCGGAGGGAAAACACAAGTGACACCCAGTCACTTGCCAACCGGAGGAAAACCTCCCTTCCTCCAAACCGGAGGGGAACTGCTAGTCACAGCCCGTCACTGGCAAACCAGAGATCACAGATCTCTCTTCCTCCAGACCAGGAGGGAACCCGACCTTAAACCAGCGGATCGGAAGAACAAGGATGGTAAAGGCAGAAAAGGGAAAACCAAAACAACAAAGGGAAAAACAAAAACCAGTTAGCTCCAATGAGCACAGTCGTTCTGGATTTGATCCACGAACGGACTAAACAAATCTTCAATAAAAACTCTCTCCTCTCCACTTCTCAATCTCTGGATCTCTCATCCTCTTTCCTTCTCGAGCTCTCTTCTTTCTCTGCTGTTCTCTCTTTTTCTTCTTCTGCTAGCTCTTCTTCTTCTTTTCTTTCTTATGCTACTCTCTCTGCTTCTGTTTTCACGATCAACATCATCAATCTTCTTTTGAGGAAGAAGCCTTCCTTTTATAGTAGCAGCAAGCAGATAGGGCGTGTGCTCTCGACGATTCCCGCCCAGAAGGTTCAGTCCACGTGGCAACATTTCAGCACAGTGGTTCCACGTGTCACGATCAGGGCCATCTCCTATTCTTGGATCACGTGCATCATTAACCTCCTCGAATCAGCAGTCCTGTTAGAACAAATTTACTATCAGTGTAAGTTAATTTATCTAACAGGAAAAACTGAATGCATCGAGTCACTTTGATGAATGAGCTGAGCTTGTACAGACTTGATGCATCAATTGAAGTGTGCATATATGAGAAGGTATGTGCAACGAGAATGAATGTACAGACATTACATTCACGAGTGTACATACTTCAAATGCATGAGATGCAGGCAACGAGTGTGTAGACTTGAAGTGAATGCAATGCAGACACAAGAGTGTATAGACTTGAAGTGAATGCGATGCAAACATAAGGAGTGTATAGACTTGATGTTTACTTGCATGAGAAACCAATGTATAGACTTGTTGTGCCTGTAGCAGACGACACCAGTGTACAGACTTAGTGCAAACGGAATGTGCAGGCTTTGTAGCATGCAATGAAGCAATGTACAGACTTAGAGTGAAGCACAAACATATGCAATGTATAGACTTGGAAAGCTTGAACACCAACAGGCTGCAATGTATAGACTTTGATGCATCTTCAAAGTAACCATGTGCAGACTTTACCGATGTACAGACTTAGTGTTCTGAACGTAGGTAAAGGTAAGGAATGTATAGACTTTGATATCAAGGAATGCACTGGCTGTACACACTTGAAGTAATGCATGAGCGATGTATAGACTTGGAATGATGATGTATAGTGCACGCAATGTACAGACTTGCTTTGCGAACACAGGCTGTACATACTTTGAATTGATGCATGAACAGTGCGGCGATGTATAGACTTGGATAGGTGAGACGCTGAATGAGACGGTCGGATGTATAGACTTTAGTGTATGCATTCTAGGCAAACGCTGTACAGAATGAAAGACGATGCAAGAGACGATGCAATGTATAGACTTGGTCTTACAATGCATAGACTTGGAAGATGATGCATGAGACAATGCAATGTATAGACTTGGTCTTACAATGCATAGACTTGGAAGATGATGCATGAGACGAATGACGATGTACAGACTTGCCATCAACGATGCAAGAATGTATATACTTTGAAAGATGATGCAGACTGGGCAAAGGCTGTATAGAATTTATGTGCAATGCAAAGTACAGACTTGATGAACGATGCAAAAGACTCTGTACAGACTTAGCAGTACACTATGCAGAACTCTGTACAGACTTTGACGAACTATCAATAGATGCATGTATAGACTTGATGGCATGAGACATGCACAAGCTACAACGATGTATAGACTTGATGAACAATGCAATAAGACTTTGTACAGACTTGGCCAATGCAAACTGTGCAGAACTCTGTACAGACATTAAGTGGTGCATGAATGTACAGACTTTCTACGGCATCAAGGCAACCATGATGATGTGTAATGTTCAGACTTGACAATATATGAAGAACATATGATGTACAGACTTCGAATCAATAGATGCACGATGTACAGACTCAAATTAAAGGATGCACAATGTACAGACTTTGCATGAGACGCTAGACGCTGTACAGACTTGGAGATAATGCATGCTGCAATGTATAGACTTAGCATATGCATGAGATGCTACGTGAGATGGAGCTGGGTGTACAGACTTTGAGAGACGATGCACTGTAGGCTAACGCTGTACAGACTTTGAGAAATGCATGACTATTGCATGTACAGACTTTGTGTGGCCTTATGCAAAGACAATGTACAGACTAGACTGCAATGTGTAGACTTGGCATAAGCATGAATATAACAGTAGAGAATGTATGGACTTACTGTATGCATGAACTACCCTGTACAGTTCATATGCCCAAAGCAGACAATCATTCAGACACAGATGTTCATGATATGCTATCATCAAAATCATAGAGTTCAAAATCGTGTCACAGATGTTCAGATAACTCATAGTGTTTGCTATCATCAAAATCACAGGGGCACAACAACACCCCGGGGGTACCGTGACCATGTTTTTGGGTGTCCGGAGGTACCGTGTTACCTCTATTAGCATGCCCGTAGGTTTTAAGTGTCCCGGTGACCCTGTGCATTCTGGGCTTCCGTGTTACGCTTGATCGAGTCATCGTGTATCGGTATGAGTGCGGGGGGCTATTCCCGCACGACTTTAGCTTCCTCGGAAAGTGGTTTCCGTGTGGGCCATATGTATGGCCTATGAATTGTGAGTCTTATGACCCAACTTGGGGCTGGAGGTTTCTTAATTTCCCTTTGGAAAGGGATTAAACTCGGCGGGTATGTCCCGCCTTAAAAGCTATATCGGACAGTGGTTTCTTATCGTAGGGGTAAGGTAGATTAACGACATGATGCTGTCCTGTACAACAGTCTTGACCCGAGTCTTGTGACTCAAGGACCGTGAGGTCAGTAGGTCTAGTTGCCTATCCCGAGTCTGGTGACCCTGAGCCACTTGGTATGTAGCAACCCGAATTTAAAACAATAATTATAAATTTTATTGAATTTCCCTCTTAGATAAAATTTTGACCAATTTATAAAAATGCAAAAAATATATAATCATGGAGAGGATAGAATTCTTAACAAAATTGGTAACTATGTTTCCCTCAAAAGAAAATTTTATCATGCTCAAATCGAAGATTTTTAGGTAAACTTGAGATCTAGATAGAACGGCCATATTTGATCAAATTCGAGCCCAATTCGAGCTCTAGTGGGCTCATTCCGCACCCAATCGATACGCCCACGTTGGAGGATTATTTCGCCCCATGTTTTCCTTGAAAACCCTAACCGTGGAGTTCGAATTTCGAAGAGTGGCAGCATTGATTTGGTCGTCCGCGAATATCGTGCGCGTCCGACTCCACGGCTTTCCCACATCCATATCTCGACTCCAGGTGCGACCCTTGCTCTATAAAATGAATCCTAATACTACTGTGAACCCCATTTTGTGGTGGTGGCCGACGGTGCGCGAGTTCGAGGGCGTGGTGCGACGAGGAAGAGAGGGCTTTCATCTAGGGTTTTCGACATCGTCCACTTCCTATCTTCCGCTTAATGGTAGGTTTCTCTCAGGCTAAAGCTTAATTAAATCATGCCACATTGTTCATCTTTTTGTGCTCTTTCTATTGATAGTAAAATGCCCAAATTTCATTGAGTATATCGATCGCTACGTTCATTTTTCTGGAGGTGTGTTAGAGTTCGCCGGCAGGCGGCACTCGGTTTCAGGACGCGGTGCCACAGAAACTGCCTCCTAAAGCTGCGGTCTCACGATAGACCGCGTTCTCATGACATTTTCAAAATTTTAAAAGTGTGATTTTGAACACGTCCATCATGTGCATGCCTTCTTGTTAACGCGTCCCCATAGCTAGAAGTTTTCTTTTACAGTAAAATAAGTTGTTTTTATAATATTATACGGTCAATATGAACGCGTCTGATTCCCTGGATGCCTCTCTGATAGACAGCATGTTTTAGGTTCAAACCGCACTTAATAACTAGGATTTCATGAAAGGAACTTAGATATTTAACTCCATTTCACATTATCATTCCTTGATCGTTATTTCTCGTGCATGCTATATCAAGAAAAATGAATAGTTTAATCACTGGTTTAATTGGTTCATATCTCAAAATCCTTGCCCTATCTTGATTAAGTTTAGCTACTATTATTCATGATATCAATAGGGATGTTTGAGGGTCACGCCACTCCAGTGGTGGTGACGTACCGTTTATTCCGTTTTCCACATTTTAAACCCTCATTTTCTTGGGATAGTTGGGGCTCTCTATCGGATACTCCTTCCCTCAGACTAGAATCGCTATTTCAAGGCCGCCGTAAGACTCCGCGAGTCTGGGATTCCCCCTAGGATGTCGAGCAGGTTGTACCACCAAGTCCTGAACCACTGGAAATCAACTTTGGGTGGAACGAGGCTCTGCCCGAGTTTTGCCAAGTTTCTACCAGTTTTCCTGATCGTGGCCCTATCTAGACTTGTCATGCCCCAAGCTTTTAATACAGCGGAAGGAATATCGGAACGTGAACAGCCGACATGGTAAGCCTCTTGCACGCAAGAAATCAGAGCATAAGACAATCACATAAAAGTAATTGTACAAGTAATTTTTCTCAAAATTCTAGCTTTATTGCATCAAATCCAATTACATAAGATCATCATTCCTTGACAACTCCGACTCAAGAAAATCAAAATTACAATATGACTATACTAGACACTTTGATCGCCCAAGGCTTCTCTCATCTTGAAAACCTTCATTCACTCTCAGACTCGCTGCTAGCATAATCTGAATCTGATGCACTAGTACTTCCTGAAATAGAAAAGAAAATAGATATGAGCACACTTGCCCAGTAGGTATCTTCGTATCAACATGAAGGTAATGTTTAAGTAATTAACAACTTAGCTCTAGAATTAAGATAAAAATAAGAACGCAATAAACAAGCGACATAAACCAAGATAACCAAGAATCATGAAATAGCTAAACAAGCAAGAAAAATCATGTGGATATAAATTTGGCCTTTCATGAACAAGAATGTACGAGCATGTAACTAGAAAGTACTTTACACAACCTTGTAAAGGCTACGTACTAGAAAGTCATTAACAAGCATGTAAATTTCATAACGAGCCTCATGAATTTCACTCATTTACAAGAGAAAGTACTCCCAGCGTAATGTGACGCCAGTATCATCGTACCCCATGGTTTATAGAACGTTTCCGACCATCAGCCGTGAGGACTAGCATAGAGCCCTTGGACACAATCCGTGCCCGATCTTGCATCTTCAAGTTATAAATCCAGCTACTTTTACGAGATATAACAATAATGTCGGCCAATAATTCATTCCAATAACAAGTTTCATGATCAAGTAATCAAGGCATAGAACGTACCAAAGTTTGATATGATTTCCAAAGAATGATTTAAAAGGACATTATGCTACGGTGGCATTCCAACAGCATAACAGTACATTCATTAAATTCTATAACTTAATGTTAACCTTTTTAACATAGTTTTGGAACTCCAGATAATCCTAAGATCATATAGGAATTCAAGAAAAACTAACCCCAAAGGTCAATACCTCGGGTTAGACCAAATCAGGAATCATGCGGTCGTTTACTGGACCGGTTTATACAGAAAGTGGTCAGCATCAAGACCGTTTAATGAATAGAGTCGATTTCTAGAGCCTTGCGGTCTAGTGAATGGCCGCTAACCGAGTCTGGCAGTCGTCCAGAGGCTGCTAAGGTCCAGAATGCATAAAACATCGATAAAGTTCTTTCTAGACATTTTGGGCTTTTAAGGGTACAACCAGCTCTGCGTCCTAGTGGGAATCTCAGGCTTGCGGAGACTTACGAAGGCCTTGAAACATATCCCCTAGTCCGATAGAAGGAATATTCGGCGGAGAGGTTCATAAGTCCAAGAAAAATGTGCCTATAAGTGCAAAGTGTAACTAATGACATTATACCGGAATATGTGCCATGTACTTAAGAAATGACTCATAGATAAGAAAGGATCGTGATAAAATAGCGATCAAGTTAAAACATGAACCATCTATCATTTGAATAAAATGGGTTTAATACAAGAGTATATGATTTTGGTCATGAGATTAACATAAGTTAAAATAAATTTTAAACGCCTAAAGAACATGAAACTAACTAGAAATAAATCATCAAAATAACCTAGTATAAGAAAACAAAGCTTAAAACTAGGTCAAAACTTATTTAACTAGACTTATCATAAGTAAATTAGGGACATGCTGCAATATATTTCGGATTAACATTAACACAGAACTCAGAAACGACAAACGGTCATGTGAGAATCGTTTCACAGGCGCTTGCAGTCTATCGCAAGGCCGCTAGTTATTCTAGGCGGTCTTTAGGAAGACCGTTTCTTCCTCTGTAGCAGACAGACATTAAAAACCGATGTTCAAGCCTATTTTAGGGCAACATACGGCATAAAAAAAATCATATAAAACATGTAATGAACATGCCCGAAGAAAGTAGGCCAAGAATATGCATAGGAGAATGTACATTAAGTAGAAATTTCGTCATTTCCATTAAGGGCTAGGTTCATACATGAAAAATGAACTAACTATTAAAACATAAAATACTCCATGTACAATGCATGAAATCAACTGGAATTGAGGGCTTTTACCCCTAAAATCATGTTTAAGCCGTTCATGAGATAACCTACCTCTGGTCTTGTCTTTAAACTTTGAATTTAGGACTGAAAGTTAACCCTAGTTCCTGTTCTTCCTGAACCGAACCAGTAACTTCGTGGCCTTCTATCTCTGGATTCCCTTTACCTACCTATGACCACGAAATTTGGAGGGTAAGAAGGGGGTACTATAAGGTACAAATAACTCTAAAGAACCTCTATCTAATTACCTCGTTTACGGCTTCTATTTTGCTGATCAATCTGACCTAGTCGCGCAGGTTCCTAAGATTCTTGTGCTGAACCAGCGACTTTAGACGTTTCTAACTTCCTGTAGGCTTGATCTCCTAGAACGAAATTTTGGGAGTAGTTAATCCTTAATATTATGAACAAAATATTCTAAATAACAAACCTCTAATTCGTCCTCCTTACCTTAGTTCCACGCGAGCCAAAAGTAAGGGTCACGCAGGTTGATTCTGGGTCTATTTATAGGTTTAGCTAGGGTTTTAAGGATTTGCACAAACTTAGAGTCCTAATTAGGTCACCAATTCGATCTAAATCTATCTTGGAACCTTCTAGCTAATGGATTGCATCGATCCCAAGTGATTAGGATGCTAAAGTTTCCATCTTTTCCCGCCTTCTTGTATTCACGGAATCTGCAGTGCTTAGCGGTCTAGGTCTAGACCGTTTCTTCTTCCCATACGGTCGCTCGATAGACCGTTTCTTCTGTTGGCGCCGATTTTGAACAGTTTCAAACTCTTTTGATATTATCTCCTATTATTATCTACTTATTTATACATTTAAGGAGTAATTATCCCCTTAAATTCCGTAAATACACTAGTTTAGGCTTCTAGAATATGGGTGAAACCTTATGGGCTTGGTTTTAGGTAATTTTGGCATGTTTAAAAGATTAGATTCATTTAAATAAATATTGAGCTTTAAATGATTAGATTTAGTTATCTATAATTCATTTAATAGCCCATTAACCTTGAATTAATTCTAGAAAAATCCTAGAAAATTTGATTATATTTCTAGAAAATTTCAAAATATTATTTATAAAATCTTGGGGTATTATAAGACCGCCTCTTGATAGTAGTGGTCGTGCTTAGACAACATTCTCATAAATCTGTGTGAAAGGTCTTAAAGGCGTCAGGTTTCCCAGGTGCCCTATTTTAAACACATCAGCCTTGGCTGACATGTTCTTTCATCAACCCGGCTCAGTTTGGTCTGACCCGCCTGAAAGCGGTTCTCTCGAGACCGCGTTCTTGTTTTAGCGATTTAGGGCTGACCGCCTCTTCATCCCGCATCCCGAAAAGTTCTATTTTCCGTGGGTTTTTGTGTGTTAAACCATTCTTATGGTGACCCAGACTCCGGATACCGGGTAAACCCGATACCACTTGGAACCTACGAGGCCTCCCAAGAGCGGAAAAGCTCCGAAGGGATAGAAAGGTATGTGAGAGTACATTGAACTTCTAGATAAAGCAGTAAGCAATTAAATTTCAATGATCAGGATTTCTAAAATAGCAGAAATAAAATTACATTGTCAATAATAAATAAAACTAACAGAGTCTAGTCCAAAGAAAGACAAGTACAGTCCAACAGGAAAGAGAACGTACTCTCAAGTCGGGGGAAGCCCGACACTGGCAACGCTGGCAACACAGAACTACCGCACAGCGGAACCTCCAGCCACGTGGCAAAATAGCTACACCTGAAAAGTCAGGGGTGAGCCTCGTGTTACTGGCTCAATAGGGATCCCGCAGAACCCTACCACAAAACAACGTAGTAACAGTAGTGCTACACTAAAGCAAAGCAGTAATAACAGGAGCAGGAACAACTAAAGCAAAGAGGAAAGCCGTAACATAAAAACACGGCAGCCGAAGGAACCTCGGCCCTCTAAACTACTACTAACAGAAACAGAAAGGCAAACCCCAATCTCACAAAGTCAGGCGTTACCGATCCATTGTAAAATCATGAACCCTATCGTGAAAAGCCTACCAAAATAGGTAAAGGCCTACCAAAGACCTACACAGTCAAAGGGGCAAGACATACACAAACTCACTATCGTGTACGCTACAAAGAACCCGTAACCTCGCGTGAAGCCAAGCACAGGCTACTCGGAAAAGTCACAAAAACACAAGCCATCATGTCATGTGACCGAAGCACCTCCTCACTAGAAGAACAGCCAGATGCATCCACTGACGTCTTACACTGCGCCTCAAGTATCTCCTGCACGCCTAGAACGGCGATAATCGAGACACTCAACAGGAACCAAGTACCAAGTAACGAGTGACTAGTCTGGGTCATGCCCGTCGGCGCTCGTCCAAACGCCCCTGACCACGTGTGCACACACAAGCCCAATGCCTTGAGCCAGGCCTCTAACTAGTTTTTCCCCCCAGTAGGACGCTACCGCAAAGCAAGGGGGCCCATAAAAACTAGCCAAAAAACCGTCTATCGGGAAATGCCCCGCCACCACTCCCAGCTGGGCCGACACACCGGAAGGTGTCGTCATGCTACGACTAGTGGAGGTTCACTAGACACAGACTCAAAATAGCGAACACTAGAGTACACACAGGGTAAGTACACACCTATCGCACGTACTACGGAGCATAATGCAGTATACAACTACTATCAGACTCAGGACAGTCAAGTAGACCTACTGATAATGATCCTTGAGTCACGAGACTCGGGTCAAGATCGTCGCACATCACAGCAACACGCTGTTAATTAGCCTAGTCCCTAAGCCAAAATCCACGAGAAACACATCAACGATGTGTCCTTGGCCTCCGAGTCACATAACGGACTCACAATTCTGTATAACACAAAACACGGAATGCGAGGGATCACCAAAACCCTTGAACCACATGGCACATAAATCAAGATAAGATAACACCTCCAAGTGCCCAAAACCATGTCTCGATCCTCACAGGATAGACGAGACACTCGCGAGGTCACGTGTCAACCACTGGGTCACAACCGGGTTGACCAGAAACCATAATGACCCTTGAATAACACGAAATACAGCTCGGTATAATGGCCCTCTCAGACACCCTATAACACGGTCACGGCCCTCATAGGACGTCTAACACATCCACAGAACAATGGACTAACCAAGGGGTCAAAGCCAATATAACCAGAAAGATCACAAAACTACACACTGCTCGGGATAAAACTGCTCCTCTGGAATCCCTTGACACACTAATGGCTCTCACGGGACACCCAAGGCATCCATCAAGCCAAAGGCCAAGAAGGCATTGAATCTTGGGTTCACTGGAGCCCGAAACAACTCAAATAAGACACGAAAAGCTGAAAGCATTAACGCGCCTATACCCTGCGTCGCGATGATTAACGTGCCCCTACATAGAGTCGTGATGTCATCTAAATGCGCACACCACCTGGGTTGTGATAACACACTGACGTGGCGCTTACCTAGATCACGTTAATAGATGCGGCCTAAACCTCAGGCGCGACAACACATAAACGCGCCCCTCACTTGGGTCGCATTAACACATATCGCGCCCATCATATGGGTCGCATCAAATAGGATTGTGCCCATAACCTGGGTCGCGCTCCAAACCGCCAAACTATTCGTCTCCTATACGAGACGCAGTGCATCGTTGTAGCAGGTTCCACTGAGAACGCGACATACACGACCGACGCGTTCTCGTGACGGAGCAAAACACGGAAAATCCATACGAAAACCCATTTCCCACGCCCCAATCGTCTCCAGAACGACGGAGAAACATCCACAATCACATTGCCGACCTTCCACAAGCCGGAAGGGGCCAACAAACCACGAAACGGTGATCAAACGGACGATTTCCTCAAATCAACCCAAAATGACTCACATGGATAACCGGCCTCGTACCGGCCCCAAATCATGACCAAACACAACCAAACTAATGGGAAACGAATCCCGACAAGCCAGGGGTTCATTTTCTACCAATTGAATTGAGAAACATTGCCTAGAACAGTGATTTCATCGTGCACCCCAAAACATGCATTTAATTTCCCAAAAATGAAAACCCACTCAAACTCGCGCTAATCGACACAAAATTCAAGGAAAATGTAGAACAAGAGGTAAGGAATCCATCCCCCTACCTCTACCGATGATCTCCCGAGTCAAAAGCGCCGAAAACCATCACACAAACCCATGTCGGCTTTGAATCCACCGAACGGGATCGCGCCAACACCACGCTCCATTCTTCACGCCAGCACGCTCCACGACACCTCCACGGCATCTCCATGACATCCTCGGGACTCCTCCGTCTGTAGCCGGAGCAGAGGGGGAAAGAGGAGAGAGAACGAAGGGGGAGAGAGTGAACAGCGAGAGAAGAGAGAGGAGAGAGGTGAGAGAAATAAAAAGGAAAAGAAAATAGGAAATTAGCAAATTTCTTAAAATCTGATTTTCTACACAAAAATCCATAAATTCAAAAAAAATATGAAAAAATAATCTTCGCGATCCTCGGAACGAGCACAACGCACCTGTAGCGTCCCTGAGTCGTAAAACTCAACGGTCAACTCTCCACAAGGTTCCGCAAGTTATACAAGGGAAAAATGCCAGTGGATCGTAAAACACGTATCAGGACCCACGAAAGCGATCCGAAAGCTCTCCGATGCCGATCTGAAGAATCCAGGATATTACAGTCCTCCCCCCTTTAAGGAATTTCATCCTCGAAATTCAAGGAGCTAACAAGTGAACAAGGGAAGAACAAACCCAAAACACTGGCTACACTCTCCAAGCATCAACCAAACCTCAAACATAAAGCACGATAAAGCGATTCTCGAAAAACACAATTCAGGGGAACACTGCTAGACCACAATCACAGGCACACGCTCCGAATCTCAAGGCATATCGATCCACAGAACGAGCATGGCACACAAGTGACCACAAGTCTAACACCTTCGAAACAGGGCAACA
Source organism: Amorphophallus konjac (assembly GCA_022559845.1). Classification (NCBI taxonomy): domain Eukaryota; kingdom Viridiplantae; phylum Streptophyta; class Magnoliopsida; order Alismatales; family Araceae; genus Amorphophallus; species Amorphophallus konjac. The sequence continues at coordinate 100,450,968 of CM040120.1, forward strand.
TCACTATCGTCTCACAGGGAAAGGAGACACGACCCATGCCACGAAAATAGCTACCGATAACACACTCGGCAGACACAACAAGCATCAGCTTAGACAAGGAAACACAGTCCTCTCAGCTGATTGCTCCAAATCATCAACTTCTGAGCCATGAACAACAAACGAAACTGGCACGTAGAACGCTAACGATAACACTGGACCATAAGCATAATCAAGTCAATCCTCACTCAGACATTACATCTGATTCGGGTCACATGCCAACTCTACCACAATAGAAGAGTACAGTAAAACCAACCGACAAGACCTCGGTCCACACAAATGCCAAATCAGACTCACAGGGAACTCCTCCCAAGCTGAACACAACCACAGCAGCAACAACAACAACAACAACACCTGTAGAATCAACAACACCTGTAGAATCCCGGCTCCGTTCTCAACACAGAATCACGGGACACAACTGCAAGCTGGGTCACACCAAGGCATAATTACAACTGAACACACGGCTAAAATGTACTAGCCATTCGCAGCTTACCAACAAGGACCCACAACAACAATCTCGGAAAATGCATCTCGAGGACCACGATCACGTCCCGAGAGCACAACTCCCAAGAAAAATAGAAGAAAAGGGTACTCAACCAGCATATATGCCAACAAATTTCCCCAATCCTCAAACATGCCAATGGCAACACCCACTGTGGTGCGAATGGACCGGATGGACACAAATCTAGAGTGGGGGTGAATAGATTTAACCCCATAAATCAAGTCTATAGTAGTTTTAAAAGAACTAATGAGCAATTAAAATGAACTGTTCAGATCAACAGATATTATGAGGAATGAAAACAAGAGGCACTGAGAATTTGAAATCAACTATAATGATAGCAAAATGATTAATCTTCTTCAGCTTGATACAAGGCGGAGCTTGGGGATCACATATCTCCTTACGCAAGAGTTAGTGGTCTAGATAGGCGTGACCTATCTTTCTCACTAGAACTTTTGATATACCACTGAAGAAATTCCCAAAATTCAGATAGACAAAGAAGAACTAAGCATGCATAGCAGATGAAAATTTAGATTGACAATTTCACACCAACTTTTCACGAGCCTAAGCATTCATCTAAACAAAGAGAAGTATCGAAGAATTCCATCAATCAAGAGACAACTGCAATTTTAAGGTGGTTCGATCTCAAGCTAGAGATCTACGTCCACCCCTTGCTCAACCGAGCAAGGCTTCTTGTTGTCACACAGCTTAAGCACCACTGATCCACAGCTTTGGGGACTAAAATCCCTACACACCGCTGAGTCTCACAACTTGCTGTCCGAGGAACACCCTCGCAACCGCTGAGCAGCACAGCTTGCTATCTTGCTGATTCACAGCTTACAATGGAAATTGAAAATGAAAATGATCCAAACCCACCTTTTAATATACCCAAGATCTAGTATGGAAATGATAAATTATGCTAGATCTAACACAAATAATGCAACCAAGAAAACTACTCATATGCTGCACAGAATGGGGATAGAGGAAAAGGAACAAACCATACAATGGACAGAGATTTTTAAGTGGTTCGGATGCAACAACAGCAACCTACGTCCACCCCTCACGATCTGTGAGGATTTTCACACTATCTTGTAAAAGATTACAAGATCAAAACACACACACACACGTGAGGAGTTTGAAACTCTCACAAAGGTGTACAAACACCGAATCATAAAGAGATGTGAAGAAATAAACACACACACACACGGATCTGCGTAGATTCACACACACATAAGTATTCAGATATTACAAGAACACACACTTGAATCTGAAATAGAAATCGAATGGAAGACACAAAGAGAAAACTTCATATTCAAGCTCCCCCTTAGTTGATGAAGAAGGTTTTGTATGTAGCTTGATCTCCACTTGGCTTGGGGTTGATCTACTTCAGATGTGGCTTGAATCACTTGAGGATGGATGAAGAACATCCTTCCCGGAGCACTGTTCACGGCTACAGTACCAGCACTTGAATCTCCCCTTGATAGCCTCCTTTAGCCTCCTTTGATTGATTTGGGTTACAAGCCCCAAAGAGATGTTTTTATAACTCTTGAATGGTCAAGAGACAAGCCAGGAACCAGATCCACAAATCATGGTAAGTCTGGTGACTTTTAGATTAAACAAATCCAACAAGAAGGGCTTCCCACGTTGAGAACACAAAGTCAAAAATGAAGGCTTTCGAGACTGGCGGTCGACCGGTAGGAGGGGGCGGTCGACTAGAATTTTACAGGAATGGGGCTTTTCGTTGCTGGGAAGACCGGTCGACCGGCCATGCTGGCGGTCGACCGCTAGCTGAATTCCTGCAAAAAATAAAGAAGTTAGCCAATGAATCATAATACATGAACGAATCAGTTTATGGCTACATCTTCTTCCAATCAAGGTGAGTGGGTTGTGCTTAGCCTGGTCAGTTCTCGAACCAAGGTGGACTTAGGCAATTTGAAGGATATGAACACTTAAACATATTGCATGAAGAAATTAGGCCTTGATTGCGTATGAAGGTCGAAGTTGATTGTTAATACATAGCACGTGAGAAAACACATGACCTGGGTTTTGTTATCATCAAAATCACATGGATATACTCAACAATCTCCCCCTTTTTGATGATGACAAAACTGAGAGGGTATTGAAATACATGAGCGTGCCTTTAAGCAATGTTTGAAAATTTAGATCAAAGTTTGAAATCAAGGCATTTCACTCACATCCCATCAAGCCAGCAAACGCAAATCATTCAACACTTTATTTGCCAATTAGAAAGGAAATGAGATACAAGAGCCAACCATTTGAGATCAAACACCAGTTGCATTCAATTCATCATTTCATTACAAGGTACATTAATGCGAGAGTGAATGCACGACTCTAGACACAAGTGACTAAACAAATGCACAAATACAGAACTGACTCAACGATCCTCACATGAACATACATGCAAACACACAAACACATACCGACATACTTAAATATATAGAACCTGCACTACTACTTCTCCCCATTTGGCATCATCAAAAGGGGATAGGATAGACGAAGGGGGACCCAAGTGACACAAGACCAAAGTACAGCAAGCTAGAGGGAGAAAAAGAAAAAATCCTCATGGTGTATCTGCAGGTGGCTGATCCTCTGGAGGAGGAGGCTGGTAACCAAGGCGACGGCAGATGTCTTCAAGATAATGATCTTGAAGCTGAAGACTATCCCGAATACGGCCAATGGCAAGGTCACGAGCCGCATCACGGCAAGACATGTCAAGAAGTGTCATGTTCATAATGTGGAAGGCCTGGCTGGAATCAGCAATGCTGTCAGTGAGGCTAGTCATATGAGTGGAGAGTGTGACCATTTGAGTGGAGAGGGTATCCAGAATAGTGGAGAAGGAATCTATGCAACCTGACATGGTGTCAATCACATTGCCCATAGTGTCAACGTGATCCTCGAGAGTAGAAAGTCGATCCCCAAAGGTGTCCACACGAGTCTCTAGCCCAGTGAACCACCTGTCAAAAGTCTCGTAATCTACCCAAGAATGCTGTGTGGCCTCTTGAGTGAAGGACTCTCCATGATAGAACTGTGGTGGAGGAGGCATCTCGAGTTCCATATGATGAGGTGAGGGTGGAGGAGGCTGCTCCTCGGCCTGAACTGGAGGGGGAACATCCCCTTGATCCTACTACTGTTCTTGTTCCTGCTCTTCCTCACTATCAATTTCTTCTCCATAAGTAGGCACATCCCGACGTAGCTCACCATCGGGACCATAGTAATATCCCATACTTATAAAGATCTTATGCTTATTGTAAATATCATCCTGTCGAACGTAAATGAACTATTCATTTGCCAAATTGATCCCATCATGAAAGAATACCCCGATCAACTGTGAAGCATACGGCAAGGATCGCCGCAGATTTGTTCGACAAGCTCCAATGAGAGTCGTCATGAGGCGACCCATGTTGACTTGAATTCCATTCATCACATTGTAAAATAGGAATTTATGAAGCTTTGTTACTTCATTTCTGCTGCCACTCTTTGGATAAATGAGGGTGGTAAACATATGATGCAATACACACTACAGTGGTGGAAAATGATTCGCATTCAATTCAATTAAATTGCTGACACCACGCACGTACTCACAACTGGTCATAGTAAGAAATGTGTCCTCAACCTCCCCATGACCAAAAACCAAGTCGGCTCCTCTAGCCGCAACTCCTAGGCATCTCTCAAACAGATCGGGAGTAATGTGAATCTCAACCCCTTCTACAACAGAAAATAATTCCTCATTCCTTGCAATCAAATTCCCATAAAACTGATGCACTAGACTGGGGTAATAACGTGTATATCTAGTGATGAAATCAGTCCAACCTAGCTGAATCTCAAAGACAACGCATAAATCAGGTAAAAGCTCATTCACCTCATTGAAGTCGACCAGTCGAGGGTCGATAATGGGACGAGGAGGCAAACGAGGTGCTCGACGAAGCACTGGTGTCAGCTGTGGTGGATGTGCTGGGGCTGCTCATGGATGACCACTGGGCTCCCCCTGGGCAGAACGTCGAGAGCTTCGTCTAGGTGGCATCCCGAACTAGAAACCCGGTGAAAAATCCTTGAAGAGATGACCCTCATCCCGGGGAATGAAGATAGATCAACAAACACTTCAGGGGCTTGCAAAAGCCTTCTCCACAGCCTGGAACCAAGGAGGGAACTCCACGTACGCACGAACGGCCAAATGGAGTTCGTCCCGAAATCGTGACGAACACGCCGGATCTTGTGCGGGTGGAGGAATGATGAGGTTTAGGGGCTTGGGAGGTGGAGTTTTGAGGTTCTATGGTTATGGCAAAGTGGTGGAGAGTGAATGGGAGTGATGGAATGAGAAGGAGGGGTTTTAGGACCCCTTATAAGGTGGCTCGGATGAGACCCGGTCGGGCCGGTTCGCCGCCATCGGTCGACCGGTGCGGGGGCGGCGGTCGACTGCTAGCCCCAAAAACCCCCAATTTTTGTATTTTTTGTTCCTTTTTTTCTTTTCTATTTTTTTCATTCATTTTTTTATCATTTTTTGTATATGAGGGGGATTATCATCGGACCTTCAGATTTGAGCCAACGTCATGAAGTGGAGAGAGGGAGAGAGATAGAGATATGGATATTTGAGAAAAGTTTCTAACTCCTCCTCAGAAGTTTCCTTAGATCCGACATCACTTAGTCCACAATTATTTAACCAAGGAATATCTGGCCTTAGAAATATTTTTCAAGGAAGGCTATATATATAAATACATTCAAGCATGCAGGGGTGTATGTGAACACACAAGGTATTAAAAGTAAATAGAGATAATATGCATGTTTTCCTACCCTTGATGCATATGAATTTCTACAAATGCAACTCTTATCCTAAGTGCAAACCTATGCATGTATGCTCTCACCCTTGCACATCCCAAGTTCTCTTCTTATCTTGTTAAATTGATCCTGGTTTAAGGGTTTGGTGAAGATGTCAGCTAGATGATTGTGTGTGTCAATGAAATACAATTCAAAGACCCCTTTTCCTACATGATCTCTCAGAAAGTGATGACTAATATCAATATACTTGGTCCTAGAATGTTGAACAGGGTTTTTTGATAAATTGATTGCACTGGTATTATCACACAAGATTGGCACACATTTCATTTCAATATCTAAATAAAGCAATTGATTTTTGATCCAAAGTACTTGGGCTCCACAACTTTCGGCGGCTACATATTCAGCCTCGGCCGTTGTGAGAGCTACTGAATGTTGTTTCTTGGAGGCCCATGAGACTAGGCACCCACCAAGAAACTGACAGTACCCACTAGTACTTTACGATCTACAATGCATCTGGCATAATCCGCATCGGTGTATGCAATCAAATCAAAAGAACTATCGATGGGAAACCACAAGTCAAAATCTATTGTGCCAAGTAAGTATCTAAAAATACGTTTAACAGCCGATAAATGAGATTCTTTAGGGCATGACTGAAAACGGGCACAAAGACATACACTGAATTGAATGTTAGGGCGGCATGCTGTAAGATACACTAGTGATCCGATCATACCTCGAAACAGTGTAGGATCTACTATTTTACCATTTTCATCTTTGTCTAACTTCAAGGTTGTGGCCATTGGAGTTGACAAAGGTTTTGCTTCAGCCATCCCATATTTGTTCAACAGCTCCATTGTGTACTTGGCTTGACTTATGAAAATGTCCTCAGATGTTTGCTTCACCTGCAGTCCAAGAAAGAATGTTAATTCACCCATCAAGCTCATCTCAAATTCTCTATGCATAATTTCTGCAAATTCATCACATAACGCATTATTAGTAGCTCCAAAAATTATGTCATCCACATACACTTGAACTATTAATATATCTTTACCTGATTTCCTTATGAAAAGTCTTTGATCAACCTTACCTCTCTTGAAATCATTTTCAATCAGAAATGAGGTGAGCCGTTCATACCATGCCCTTGGTGCTTTCTTCAGTCCGTACAAGGCCTTCTGGAGCTTGTACACATGTTGTGGATGTTTGGGGTCTTCAAAACCTAGAGGTTGTTCTACAAAGACATCCTCTTTGATATACCCATTTAGAAACACAGATTTAACATCCATTTGAAATAATTTGAAGTTAGAAGAGCAAGCATAAGACAGTAAAATCCAAAGTGCTTCTAGACGAGCAACCGGTGCAAATGACTCATCAAAATCAATACCCATCTCCTGGCTATACCCTTTGGCCACAAGCCGGGCCTTGTTCCTAACAACCAATCCCGTATCATTTAACTTATTTCTGAAAACCCATCGGGTTCCAATTATGGATTGATTCTTAGGCCGCGGCACAAGAGTACACACCTGGTTTCTTTCGAACTAGTGCAACTCTTCATGCATAGCCTGGATCCATGATTTATTTTGAAGAGCTTCATGGATATCCTTAGGCTCTTCTTGTGAGATTACGACTATCAAATCATCTTCTTCTACTTGCCTTAGAGATGATCTAGTTCTTACTCCATCTTGAGGATTATCGATTATGTTTTCAGCTGGATTATCCTTTAAGAGCATAGAGGTGATGGGTAAGTCGGGGTGCTGCACTTGCTGCACTTGCTGCTCTTGCAGTGTTTCAATTGAAGGATCTTCTTCTTCACTCTTGTTGGGTTTTCCTTCCTTTGGTTCATCCTTGGCTTTAGATGTTCCAGCATTAGTTGAATTTTTGGGGGCTTCTCCTGCATCCATAATTTGAATAGTCAGTTTTAGTTTAGATTCATCAAAAATCACATGAGGACTTTCTTCAACAACCAAAGTCCGTTTATTAAACACTCGATAAGCTCTAGAGTTAAGTGCATAACCTAGGAAAGTTCCCTTGTCACTTTTCTCATCAAACTTACCTAGGTTGAACTTACCATTATTCAAGATGAAACATGAACATCCAAATAGTTTAAGATGGGAAATGTTTGATTTCTTACTCTTGTAGAGCTCATAGGGAGTTTTCTTCAAAATAGGCCTTACCATTGCCCTGTTGATGACGTAACACGATGTACTTACCGCCTCAGCCCAAAAGTATTTTGGCAGAGAATTTTCACTTAACATGGTCCGTGCCATGTCTATCAATGTTCTATTTTTCCTCTCCACCACTCTATTTTGTTGGGGCGTCCTTGGTGATGAGAAGTTGTGCGTATATTCGTACTCTTCACAGAAATTACTGAACTCATGATTTTCAAACTCACCACCATGATCACTTTAGATGGTAGTGATTAGATAACCTCTATCATTTTAGATTTTCCTGCAAAACACTTGAAACTCCATCAATGCATCATTTTTATTACATAGAAATAGCACCCAGGTAAATCTGGAATAATCATCAACAATCACAAAACTATATGATTTTCCTCCTAGGCTGGATGTCATAGTTGGGCCAAACAAATTAAGATGCAACAGTTCCAAAGGCCGGGAGGTGGTAACAATATTTTTATTTTTGAAAGATATGTGTATTTGCTTGCCTTTTGTGCAAGCCTTACAGATTTTATCACTTTCAAACTTTAATTTTGGCAAACCATTCACCAAGCCATGTTTAGACAACTTGGAGATTACTCCAAAACTAGCATGACCTAGTCTCTGGTGCCAAAGTCAAGCATTTTCATGATTTTTAGCTACCAAACACATATCATCACAAGAAACATCATCAATATCAACATTGTAGACATTATTGTTTCTTTTTCCAATGAATTTGATCTCATTTGTGTTTTTGTTCATGACAAAGCAATGCAACTCATCAAAAACAATCTTGAACCCTTTGTCACATAGCTGGCTTATGCTCAAGAGATTGTGATTTAAGCCTTTCACCAAAAGCACATTCTCGATAAGAATTTCAGAATTCTTACCTATATTGCTGATTTTAATGATTTTACCTTTGTCCTTGCCTCCAAACGCAACTGAACCTCCATCCTTGTCTTGCAATGTAGAGAACACCTTCTTGTCCCCTGTCATATGTCTTGAACAGCCGCTATCCAAGTACCATTTGCTCTCCCTGACTTCAAGACATATCTGCAAGAAATAATATTCTCATGCAATTGATTTTGGTACCCAAGCTAGTTTGGGTCCGTAGGAGTTAGTCCAATTCTATGCATATCTTTTCTTGGTCCAAAAAGTATTATTTCTTGGAGAGTTTTATTTGAACCAGCAATTTGCAACAACATGACCAAATCTACCATAATGATAACAATTAACAGGTGCTAACTTTCTTTGAAATTGTCATGATTTGGGTTGGACATGTTTTGGCTTAGAGTTGGAGCATGAAGCATGATTGTTTTCTTTTTCATGAACATAGGACGTAGTGATCTTATGCTCAAAGGGTTTTTTTATTTTGGAGAGTATATCCCAATCCTTCCTTCTGAAAATTGACTCTAACTCCCAACAAGTTATCTAGATTTTGTTTGCCCTTTACAAACCTTGACAAGGTGGACTGAAGTTCAGCCACTTCTTTATCCAAACTCACAGTTTTCTTTTCAAGTTCTGAATTTGTGGATTTCAGAATTTTTCCTTCAGTTTTCATTTTTTCACACACTTTCTCCATTTCAGACATTTTGCAAGATAGCTCGTCTTTGACTTTGTCACAATTTGAAATTGTTTGTAGCCGACTTTCTTTTTCTTCTGTTAGTTCAAACCATTCTTGTTCCAGTTTCTCAAATTTAACAAAGATATCTTCATGTGACAAATCATCAATTTTCTTTTTGAGAGTTTTATTTTCAGATCTAATTTTCTTGTATTTAGTATACAGTTTTTCATATTCCGACTCCCATTGTTCATTGGAAATAAAATCAGGGTCAGAATTTACCTCCGTCGAATCATCTTCATATGCCATGAGGCACAGGCTCTCCATAAGCTCTCCGAGCTCTTCTTCGAACAGCTCTTCCTCTTCGTCGCTCCATGTAGCGACCATTGCTTTTGGCTTCCTGAATTTCTCCTTCTTGAACTTCTTCTTCAGATCTGGACACTCTCCTCTCATGTGTCCGGGCTTCTTGCATTCATAGCAAATGATGTTGTTGGGGTTTCTTGGCTTGCCCTTGGTTTGAATGGGCTTCCATTGCCCCTTTTTGAATTTACCTTGGAGGTTCCTCTTCTTTATCAAAAATCTTCTCACTTGGTGAGTTATCATGGCCAAGTCTTCTTCTTCATTGCTTCTGTCGCTGGATTCTTCTTCTTGAAAGTCTTCATCAGATTGATGAGCTTTCAATCCAATCACTTTCTTCTTCTTCGTATCTTCCTCGGCTGTTCTCTTCATATTTATCTCATAGGTCATGAGTGACCCTATGAGCTCATCTAAGGAAAGTGTGGACAAATTTCTTGAATCTTCAATTACTGTGGCTTTTGTGTGCCACGCTGACGGAAGTGATCTCAGGACTTTCCTCACAAGATCGGAGTTTGTGTACTCTTTCCCTAGGCTTTTGAGACCATTTGTGATCTTCGTTAATCTTGCGAACATCTCTGAGATGGTTTCTTCAGGCTTCATTTTGAACAGCTCATAATCTCTTACAAGGAGATTTGCCTTGGTCTCCTTGACCTTAGAGGTTCCCTCATATATGAGCCGTAACTTGTCCTACATCTCCTTTGCTGACTGTACATGGATACACGAGAGAATTCATTAGGATGTATAGCACATTGCATAATATTCATAACATTAAAGTTGACAGTGCATTTCTTAATTTCCTCGGGTGTCCATTTCTATTCATCGTTAGAGAGTTTGTAAGGACCCTTGTCCACAACTCTCCAAATCTCATACTCCTGGGCTCTCAAAAAAACATGCATTCTATTTTTCTAATAGGAGTAATTTGAGCCATCGAAGTATGGAGGACGATGAATGGAGTGACCCTCAAGTATCATACCCTTGTTTGCCATTGATCTGGATCTTACTCTAGATCGTTAGATCTGAAAGAAATAGAGCCTTAGCTCTGATACCAATTGAAGTCCCGCGATCAATGACACCCAAGAGGGGGGTGAATTGGGTGTATATAAACTTTTAACAAATTTATGCCCGATTCAAACAGGAAGGAATAAAAGTCGTAATGAATTCCAAGACTATATGAAAACAAAGAGATCTAATAGAATCTATCGCACTCAACCGATCTTCGGTACTATGGCGGAGGTGAGAATCCGGAGATTCAACTCACGCAAGATGTTATCTTCCTCACAAGGTTTACCTTGCCGATCCAAACCCACCTTTTAATATACCCAAGATCTAGTATGGAAACGATAAATTATGCTAGATCTAACACAAATAATGCAACCAAGAAAACTACGCATATGCTCCACAGAATGGGGATAGAGGAAAAGGAACAAACCAGACAATGGACAGAGATTTTTAGGTGGTTTGGATGCAACAACAGTAACCTACGTCCACCCCTCACGATCTGTGAGGATTTCCACACTATCTTGTAAAAGATTATAAGATCAAAACACACACACACACGTGAAGAGTTCGGAACTCTCACAAAGGTGTACAAACACCGAATCACAAAGAGATGTGAAGAAATAAACACACACACACACACACACACAAATCTACGTAGATCCACACACACACAAGTATTCAGATATTACAAGAACACACACTTGAATCTGAAATAGAAATCGAATGGAAGACACAAAGAGAAAACTTCAGATTCAAGCTCCCCCTTAGTTGATGAAGAAGGTTTTGGATGCAGCTTGATCTCCACTTGGCTTGGGGTTGTTCTACTCCAGATGTGGCTTGAATCACTTGAGGATGGATGAAGAACTTCCTTCCCAGAGCACTGTTCATGGCTACAGTACCAGCACTTGAATCTCCCCTTGATAGCCTCCTTTGATTGATTTGGGTTACAAGCCCCAAAGAGATGTTTTTATAACTCTTGAATGGTCAAGAGACAAGCCAGGAACCAGATCCACAAATCATGGTAAGTCTGGTGACTTTTGGATTAAACAAATCTAACAAGAAGGGCTTCCCACGTTGAGAACACAAAGTCAAAAATGAAGGCTTTCGAGACTGGCGGTCGACCGGTAGGAGGGGGCGGTCGACCGGAATTTTACAGGAATGGGGCTTTTCATTGCTGGGAAAACCGGTCGACCGGCCCTGGCTAGCGGTCGACCGCTGGCTGGAATTTCTGCAAAAAATAAAGAAGTTAGACAATGAATCATAATACATGAACGAATCAGTTTATGGTTACATCTTGTTCTAATCAAAGTGAGTGGGTTGTGCTTAGCCTGGTCAGTTCTCGAACCAAGGTGGACTTAGGCAATCTGAAGGATATGAACACTTAAACATATTGCATGAAGAAATTAGGCCTTGATTACGTATGAAGGTCGAACTTGATTGTTAATACATAGCACATGAGAAAACACATGACCTGGGTTTTGTTATCATCAAAATCACCTGGATATACTCAACATATCATTGGGTGACTTGAGATCATGTGCCTCAGCTTTAGTTCGAGCTCACGTGCTCGCCTGAGACTTAGTGAGTTCTATCCTTCATATGTTTGGTGAAATTCCTGCCAATAGGAGATAAAGCATTTAGTCAGACCCTTTATGCACATAAGCTCATGCTTGGAATATTCAGACACTTCATATGCTCAGACTTGTCTCAAGAGTGTTCTGAAAGAACCTTAAAACATGGATTAAGATGCTCAGACTTGGTGACTTGAAAACCAGATGAGCATCGACCCTGATTCATCATATGCACAGACCTTCTTATACATGTGCTTAGACTTCAGAGAATGCATGTGCACAAACTTAGTGTTGCAAGGGTTAACGCTTAGCATTGGCCTAGTGAAACCTGCACTGACCTAGTGAACACATGCGTCAACCTTAGGTTCAATTGCTTGGTCACTAGCCTCGACCTAACCTACAGCCGCTAGGTTGCTAGTGTCTACCTATGCAAAAGATGCACCGACCTTATAGCTCAATGTACTAGATGTGCATCGACCTGAAAACTAGGTCCAATGTGCATAGACTTGACATCAGTGTGCTATACATAAGGTGCATCAACCTTAATGTGCATGAAGCACAAAATGCACCGACCTATATGATGCATTATGACAACATGCACCGACCTGTGTGTGCATGATGCAAGATGTGCATCGACCTTATACACTGGTGTCAAAAACATGCACCGACCTCAATCATGCACACTGCAAATGTGCACCGACCTGCATCAGCAACAAGTATGAATATGCATCAACCTTCATATGCACTATGTGTGAACATGCATCGACCTTTACTTGACTAAATGAGAATTCTGATTTAGAGAGAGACATCAAAGTAACAATGTTGCCAAAGTCAAAATAAAGTCAACTAAACTGTTGCCAGTCAACAAAACACAGCATTCTCCCACTTAATATCAAATCCATAGGAGGCACAACATTCTCCCCCTTTTGATGATGGCAACTCAATTATATTTTGATGGTAACATTCATAACACTCTTAGTCAGAATATGCAAGAATGACAGTCAATTATAATGAAGTAGAATTCATGCAAGTAGACAGAGATACTCATATGCAAAGACTACTATATGCATGAATTCTAACACAGAATTTCCCAGTTCAATATACTTCAAAGAAACTCTCTTCCCACTAGGCTTTCTGCAATACCCTATCAAAAAAAATCTCCCCCATCAAAAACAATACTTCTCCCCCTTTGCCATCAGTAAAGAACGAAATGGTAGAGATAAAGAAAGACAGGATAGCATCAAGAAGTAGGAAAGAACAAGTTCTGATTGACATTCTGAGTGATTGTTCATTGAACTAAGCATACAGAGCTCAGATTCTTCAGATATAAGATTCTATGTATTGCATTCTTGATAGAGTTCAGGTTTAATAGTAATAAAGATTAGAGTGTATTTACTGGACTCTTGAATGAGTTAAAAAAATCTTTTAATAGCGATAAACCAGAATCTCAATTGACATGAAGGACTTGGCCTTACTGTATCCTACTAGCTCAGAAATCAGTGAATTTCTTTAGGAGTGTCAAGGACATGTATTGAGGTTAAACAATTTGACATTTCTGAAATTTCACTCTAGGGTTACAGCAGAGGCATGTGTTATCTTTTTGTTTCCGTAGTGTTGAACAGTTAGGTATCATTGATGCCTTTTATCATAAGGGTACACGTTGATCAGACGCCAGTACCCCTAGTTACTCAGTAAAATGTACCATCATGTTTCATGTATCAAATCAGTAGAGATAGTTTACATCTTTGTGCATAAGGGTACACGTTTATCAGATGCCAGTACCCCTAGTTACTCAATGAGACTATCCGTACTGTTTTGACCATTGAACAGAGATAACTTGAAGCACTTCATGACATGAGTTTTTCTCCATTTCATTGATGAAGTACCCAGTTTCTCAGTGCATTCAATCATTGCTCTGCCTGTACACATTTTGACTTATTTTCAAAATCTTGCTGCCCTTTGTGTTTAGAAAGACTTGTTTAACAACAATACTCATTCCAAGTTTCTCAACTAAGAAATCATTAATCCAAGAATTTTCATATATCTGAAGACTTTATGAGACATGTTATGAGAGAAATGGTTGAGAGCTATTAATTGTCATGAACAACCCAGTTCAGTGAATTCAGTTTTTAGACTCTAAATTTTATTAAGTTTAAACCATCAGCTCATTCATGAAACAATAAAAGATTCTTATAATAGAAGTTTTCTGATTTTAGTAGCTTAGAATGATGAACTGATTATCAGATTGTCATTATTTCAGAAGCACTGAATTGCAAGTAATTTTCAAGAATATGATCCCTAGGATGAGATTTTGACAGATAGATCCATGATTTGGCAGAAAAAGGTCTCAAGGAAGTCGACCCTGGGTGTCGACATTATTCAGAGAGTGAACAAGATTGTTCAGAAGGTGAACAAGTAATCTGTTCTGATTCGAATTTATTCTGAACTCCCCCTTTCAAAAAAGTATGAAACTCCCCCTGCCTATATGCATTAGACATAACATTGTGACATGTGGAGATAAGAGCTTAGAAATGCTTATGATGTAGGGTACTTGGTGGAGGATTGACCTCTACACATAGTATGGATTTCCAGATAGAGATTATGTCCATCTATCATCATACTATTTGATATACCTCTGACATCAAGATGACAAAATGCATAAGCTACTGACATGCACATTCATTTGACAATCTGACACATATGTAAATGAAAATGAAGAAGCATTTATTCAAAATAGACAAGTATGAACAGTCAACCATCATGCTGAAACTTACACAAGCCTAGTTCCCTTCTTAAATATTTGAATCTTTCATTTCCAAGTGGCTTAGTAAAAAAATCAGCAATTTATTTTTCAGATTCAACAAAGTTAAGTTCAATTTCATTCTCGCTTACTACATCTCTCAAGAAATGATGTTTAATATCAATGTGCTTAGTCCTTGAATGATGAACATGATTTTTAGTTAATGAAATAGCACTGATGTTATCACATAAAATAGGAGTGTATCCTAGATTAATGTGATAATCAACAAGTTGGGGCTTTATCCAGAGGACTTGGGCTGCACAGTTCCCTGTTGCAACATATTCGGCTTCAGCAGTGGAAAAGTGCTACAACATGTTGCTTTTTGGAAGCCCAAGACATTAGACAGCCACCTAGATATTGACAATATCCACTAGTGCTTTTTCTATCTATCCTACACCCTGCATAGTCTACATCAGTGTAAGCTACAAGCTCGAACTCACACCTAGCAGGATACCATAAACCTAAGTCAGGGGTGCCTAATAGATACTTAAAAATCCTCTTCACTGCACTCATGTGAGATTCCCTGGGACTAGCCTGAAATCTAGCACATAAACATACTGAAAACTGAATATCAGGTCGAGATGCAGTAAGATACAAAAGAGATCGATCATACATCTATATATCTTGGTGTCAACCAATTTACCTTTTGGGTCACCATCAAGACTAGTTGAGGTACCCATAGGTGCAATTATTGCCTTGAGGTTTTCCAGTTGATACTTCTTCAGCATGTCCTTTATACACTTTGACTAATTGATAAAGTTTCCTTCAAGGGTTTGATTAACCTACAGTCCTAGAAAGAATTTTAGTTGTCCCATCAAGCTCATCTCAAATTCATTTGTCATTAAAGTAGAAAACTCTTCACATATGGTGCATCTAGTTGACCTAAACACTATATCATCTACATAAATCTGAACAACAAGAATGTCTTTGTTGTTTACCTTAGTGAATAGAGTCTGGTCAACTTCACCTCTTGTGAAACCCTTACCTATGAGGAAGGAGCTCAGCCTGTCATACCAAGCCCTGGGAGCTTACTTCAGTCCATATAATACCTTGTATAATTTATAAACATGATCTGGAAAATCAAGGCATTCAAAACCTGGAGGTTGTTTAACAAACACATCCTCCTTTATTAGTCCATTCAAAAATGCAGATTTAACATCCATTTGCTGTAATTCTATTCCTAGGCTACAGGCAAATGCCAAAAGGATTCTGATAGCTTCTAATCTGGCCACGAGGGCAAAGGATTCTTTAAAGTCTACCCCAAACTCCTGGTTGTACCCATGTGCCACTAGCCTAGCTTTATTTCTAACTACCTTTCCATGTTCATCTGTTTTATTTCTAAAAACCCATTTAGTGCCTATAATGGAGCCATGAGTGGGTTTTGGAACGAGGTGCCATACCTTGTTCCTTTCAAATTGTTTCAGCTCTTCATGCATGGCATTATCCAATGTTCATCTTTTAATGCACTATCTATGTTTTTGAGTTCTATTTGAGAGACTAGAGCAAAAGAATTCAGTTCATTTTCAATCCTAAAGTGAGATCTAGTCCTAGGGGGTTCATTCAGATTACTAATAATGTTTTCCAGAGGATGATCTCTAAGTATTCTAATATTAGTAAGTTGATTACTTGTTTCTGCACTTACCTCCCCCTGAACTCCAGACCCACTAGTCTCACCTTCTTCTACTGGTTCAGGATTTTGCTCTTCTTTATACTGCAGAATCTCACCATCAGACTTGTCTCTGCAAAAACCAGTTTCAAAGTTATTTGAAAGCTCATCAAAGACAACATGTGGTGATTCTTCAGCAATTTTAGAATTAAGATTATAAATCCTATAGGCTCTGGACTTTTCAGAATAACCTAGAAAGATTCAAGGTTCACTTTTAGGTTCAAATTTATCAAGGTCTCTTTTAGAATTCACATGTATAAAGCACTTGCAACCGAAGACCTTGAAATATGCTAGTGAAGGTTTCTTACCTTTTAAAATCTCATATGGAGTTTTGTGAGTAGAAGGTCTTACGAGAGCTCTGTTATTGATATGACAAGATGTGCTGACTGCCTCAGCCCAAAACCTTCTTGGTAGATTACCTTCCACCAGCATTGTCCCGGCCATCTCTACCAAGGTTCTGTTTCTTCTTTCCACTACTCCATTCTGTTCTGGAGTTCTTGGAGAAGAAAACCTGTGGTTGATTCCATTCTTCCTGCGGAAATCATCAAACTGTGAGTTTTCAAACTCACCACCATGGTCAGACAAAATATTCAGAATTGAATGTTCACCACTCTGACTTATTCTATGATAAAATTCCTCAAATTCTTCAAATGCATCATTTTTATGTGTCAAGAAAAATACCCAAGTAAATCTAAAAAAGTCATCCACTAAAACATAACCATATCTCCTACCAGATAAGCTGACTGATCTAGATGGTCCAAATAAGTCCATATGAATCAGCTCAAATGGCTTAGAAGACATGCTTTCAGTTCTGGATTTGAATGACTTCCTAGTTTTCTTGCATTGGACACAGACCTCACAGATTTTGTTGTTTTTCTTAAATGAATTTTCAGGGAAACCACTAACCATGATGTGTTTATTTAGTTTGTACAGCACATTATAGCTAGTATGACCTAACCTGCGGTGCCAAAGACAGGCTAAGTCATCCTTGCTAACTATGAGGCAAAGGTTTGACTGAGCTGCATTATCTAAATCTACCATGTAGATATTGTTGACTCTCTTACCAGTGGATTTAATGGTTTCAGAATTAGGTTCATAGATTGTACATGCAAGAGAACAAATACTATCTTATGCCCTTTATCACATAGCTGGCTAATGCTAAGTAGGTTATATGCAAGCCCTTCTACTAATAAGACTTCCTCAATGCAGCAAGAAGAGCTCTTACCTACTTTACCTGTTCCAATGATTCTGCCCTTGGTATTACCTCCAAATATAACATGACCAGCATTCCTTTCTACAAGCATGCAGAATTTGTCTTTATCCCCGGTCATGTGCCTATAGCAGCCACTATCCAGATACCACCTATTTTGATTGGCTACCAGGCATACCTGCAAGCAAAATCAAGTAGAAAATTTTGGAACCCAAAACTGTTTGGGCCCCAAATATGCACTCATTTTATGCAGACAAGATACAAGCTATTTTGGTAACCACATTTGATTCGGTTTCTTTACTGAAGTTGTGGATTTATTGGCATTCAGCTTAGTCTATTTTTTCTTGCCACCTTTAATTTTGGAAGATTATTGTTCAGGTGTGGCAATTTTCTTCTTAAGCCCATTCTGAAAATTTCTTTGCCAGTGATCAGTCCAATGGGCATTGGAAGTAGTATGTACATAGGGAACCCTAGGTTGTTTGGGCATGACATTGAATAATCCATAAAAGTTCTGGCTTCTAAAGGATTTGAGCCTAGATTGCACATAGGAGTTCCAAGGATAGGGTCTATGCATTTGTGTAGGATAGTAGTTCTGGAACTGCATTGACCTTGTGTAGAGGTTGCCTCGACCTCTCCCATCAGAATAGTGGTGATAGAAGTTATAGAAAGAAGGATGGGTCGAAGCACTATGGTAATAACCTTTTCCTGAGGTTCCTCTGCTAAGATTTTGGCTACCAAAAGACTTGAACCTAGTGTAAGTGGAGGTCGGTGTAGGTTTGAAATTACTTTGACCTTTCTATTGAGGCTGGGTTGTTTTGGCCTTGGGGCTTCTTTGGACTCTAGTCTTAGCAAACTGACCCCTAGTCTGTACTTTGGTCTGAGGTGCGAGAGTTTATGAACATGATTCCCTAGACTCCTCAACTTTCCCTTTGCCCTTTTCCTTGGCACTCGGCTTAGGCTTCTCAATGTTTTTCAAAGGATTCTCATTCTGAACTAGTCCAGAAGTCATTTTTATTAATGGCTGTGATGTCCCCTTTTTAGCAACAAAGGAGATGGTCTAGATATCAAATCTTTTCTTGTTAGTTGGGCTGTAGCCCAAGCCTTCCTTCAATTTCAAGTTCCCAAGATAGCATTAAGATTTTTTACTCCCTGGGTCATGCTTTTTAGGGAGTTTTGTTTATCTTGGTTTTCCTTCTCCAAATTTTCAATGGCCTTTTTCAATTCTGTGTTTACACCATTTACTGATTCATATTTTTCAGTGACTATCCTAGTTTGTTCTTTAAACTTTTGCATTTTCATTTTAAGCTCATCAATGGTGTTTCTTAAATTTTCATTTTCTACTTTCAGATCAGTCAAGATGATTTTATCATGTTCAGCTTCATCAAGAGAGTTTTTCAGTTTGAGGTTTGCAATTTCCAGACATGAAAGTTTATCATTCAGTGTAGTGTCATGAGCTAATGAATTAACTTTCTTTTTCAGATGTCTGTTTTCTCTACGCAACTCATCATACTTATCAAGAATTTCAGCATATGCTTCTTCCCAATCACTTAAGAAAAATTTTCAAATGGGGAGGTTACCTCATCATTGTCTTCATCACTGTTAGCCATTAAACATAGATTGTCTTACTTCTCACTGTCAGAAGAGCTACTCTGACTTTCCTCATCCTCGTCGCTCCAGGTGCTAATCATGGCCTTTCCTGTCTTGTTCTTTCTCTTGGGTAGCTTCTTCTTCAACTCAGGACACTCTACCTTGAGGTGTCCTGCCTTCCTGCAATTATAGTACACAATTCTGTCAG
Source organism: Amorphophallus konjac (assembly GCA_022559845.1). Taxonomy (NCBI): domain Eukaryota; kingdom Viridiplantae; phylum Streptophyta; class Magnoliopsida; order Alismatales; family Araceae; genus Amorphophallus; species Amorphophallus konjac. Next base: position 100,470,406 of record CM040120.1, read on the forward strand.
TTTTCTTGGCAGTTTCAGATTTGTATTTTGACTGCCTCTTTCTAGAGAAGTATTTTCTCCTAAGCCCCTTTCCTTCTCTTCTAAGAAATTTCTTAAACTTCCTAGTGAGCATGGCAAATTTGTCTGGATCTTCTTCAGAGCTGCTAGAACTATGCTCACTAGATGACCCTTTATTACTAGATGTAACTTTAAGAGCCAGGGGTTTCTTCCTCTTCTTGGTCTCATCAACTTTCTTAAGGTTCAACTCATAAGTCATGAGAGAACCGATGAGTTCATCTACGGCTGTAGTGGCAAGGTTCCTAGACTCCTCCATGACAGTAGCCTTGGTATGCCAAATGGGTGTCAGGGACCTAAGAATTTTCCTAACCAGCTCGTACTCACTATAAACCTTGCCCAAGCTTCTCAAGCTGTTAGTGAGCAACATCAGACGGGCATACATTTCGGAGATGGACTTATCAGGCTTCATTTTGAAAGCCTCGTACTCAGAGACTAACATGTTGGCTTTGGTCTCTCTAACCTGAGATGTCCCCTCATAAATGACCTCTAGTTTATCCCACATTTCCTTAGCGGTTTTACAGGAAGAGACTCTGGAAAATTCAGTGGGATGTAGAGCACACTACATAGCGTTTATAGCGCTCTAATTTTGGGTGAACTTACGGATTTGCTCCTTAGTCCAGAGTTCCTCATCCTCGGGTAATTCAAAGGAACCTTTGCTAACAACCTTCTATATCTCATGGTCCTTAGCCCTGAGAAAAACTTGCATTCTACTCTTCCAATAAGCATTGTTAAAGCCATCAAAGTACGGTGGCTTGGTGGTAGAGTGAGCCTCGGCAGTTAACCCTCTAGCATCCATTACTAACCTCTCCGGAATGTAAAGCCTCTAAAGGAGAGTTAGGCTCCGATACCAATTTGTGGTGTGAATGGACCGGATGGACACAAATCTAGAGGGGGGTGAATAGATTTAACTCCATAAATCAAGTCTATAGTAGTTTTAAAAGAACTAATGAGCAATTAAAATAAACTGTTCAGATCAACAGATATTATGAGGAATGAAAACAAGAGGCACTGAGAATTTAAAATCAACTATAATGATAGCAAAATGATCAATCTTATTCAGTGTGGTACAAGGCGGAGCTTGGAGATCACAGATCTCCTAACGCAAGAGTCAGTGGTCCAGATAGGCGTGACCTATCTTTCTTACTGGAACTTTTGATATACCACTGAAGAAATTCCCAAAATTCAGATGGACAAAGAAGAACTAAGCATGCATAGCAGATGAAAATTCAGATTGATAGTTTCACACCAACTTTTCACGAGCCTAAGCATTCATCTAAATAGAGAGAAGTATCGAAGAATTCAATCAATCAAGAGACAACTGCAATTTTAAGGTGGTTCGATCTCAAGCTAGAGATCTACGTCCACCCCTTGCTCAACCGAGCAAGGCTTCCTACTGTCACACAGCTTAAGCACCGCTGATCCATAGCTTTGGGGACTGAAATCCCTACACACTGCTGAGCCTCACAGCTTGTTGTCCGAGGAACACCCTCGCAACTGCTGAGCACCACACCTTGCTATCCTGCTGATTCATAGCTTACAATGGAAATTGAAAATGACAATGACCGATGAAGAAAAATAGACAACGAAGGAAAATAGCTTGCAGACGCAAGGAATGTAGCACTAGCAATAGAGCAGTCTGACTCTGGATTTGATCCAGAAATCAGAGAGAGACACTCTTCCTTAACGAATCAAAAAAATCACTCATCTCTCTTAACTCTTTCTCTCTGATCCCTCTTCTTTTCTTCTTCTCTACTCTCTCTCTCTGGGCTCTACTGCTCTTCTTAGTTCTGGCTATCTTCTCAAAAGCTTCTTCTATATTCTATCACTTTGCTCAGATCGCAGAAGGGCTTTATATGGCTTCAAGCCTGGGGACCCACGAGCTCACGCATTGGGCGTGTGGAAGGCTCGTTCCCTCCTAATGAAAGATGACACGCGTCAGGTACAGATAAATGAGCTGATCCACGTGGCAAATTCCTTTAGACACATCTGTCTTGGATCACATGCCAACAATCTACTGTTCTAAAGACATGTGCCCATCATTGGGTGACTTGGGATCACGTGCCTCAGCTTTAGTTCGAGCTCACGTGCTCGCCTGAGACTTAGTGAGTTCTATCCTTCATATGTTTGGTGAAATTCCTGCCAATAGGAGATAAAGCATTTAGTCAGACCCTTTATGCACATAAGTTCATGCTTGGAAAATATTCAGACACTTCATATGCTCAGACTTGTCTCAAGAGTGTTCTAAAAGAACCTTAAAACATGGATTAGATGCTCAGACTTAGTGACTTGAAAACCAGATGAGCATCGACCCTGATTCATCATATGCACAGACCTTCTTATACATGTGCTTAGACTTCAGAGAATGCATGTGCACAAACTTAGTGTTGCAAGGGTTAACGCTTAGCATTGGCCTAGTGAAACCTACACTGACCTAGTGAACACATGCGTCAACCTCAGGTTCAATTGCTTGGTCACTAGCCTCGACCTAGCCTGCAGCCGCTAGGTTGCTATTGTCTACCTATGCAAAAGATGCACCAACCTTATAGCTCAAGGTACTAGATGTGCATCAACCTGAAAACTAGGTCCAATATGCATAGACTTGACGTCAGTGTGCTATACATAAGGTGCATCAACCTTAATGTGCATGAAGCAAAAAATGCACCGACCTATATGATGCATTATGACAACGTGCACCGACCTGTGTGTGCATGATGCAAGATGTGCTTCGACCTTATACACTGGTGTCAAAAACATGCACCGACCTCAGTCATGCACACTGCAAATGTGCACCAACCTGCATCAGCAACAAGTATGAATATGCATCGACCTTCATATGCACTATGTGTGAACATGCATCGACCTTTACTTGACTAAATGAGAATTCTGACTTAGAGAGAGACATCAAAGTAACAATGTTGCCAAAGTCAAAATAAAGTCAACTAAACTATTGCCAGTCAACAAAACACAGCATTCTCTCACTTAATATCAAATCCATAGGAGACACAACACCCACAAAGCCTCCAGCAATGGCACGACAACCAACAACATCAAGGCACACATAGCCAAGATGATGTCACACCGTGAAAACAGTCCTCTCAGCCGATCAGAATCTTCCAACCAAACGATCCTCGTCCTGTGGGTTATGAGCCCACACGCTTCCGCTGTGCACTCAAATAATGCACACAGGCATCACAAATAACTCGGCATCTGCATCTCAGCACACCCTCGGCGCCATCATAATTCACGAAATCGCAATGTACCACGCCTTGAGTACCGATCCTGCTAACAGCCGATCACAAATCGCCATAGTACAAAGCATGAAGAGCACCAGCTTCTGCACAAGCCACAAAGAAGGCTAATCTCAGCTTATCCTCTCGTCCTGGAACAATAACTGAACCTTCACAACACAATAGCCGCCAAACACGGCACGTCGAACACGGTGCACAACGGCCCCCAACTCACAAACTGGGTCCAAAGCCAAGCCACCGTCGAACTAGCAGAGATCAGGTTCAGAACTAGCATAGGCCACACATAAGCAGACACTGGACAAAGGCTTCACCAAGATAGCACTTCCAAGGCTTACCTCGAAAAGATGCCACAAGACAGGATGAGAAAGATCAAGCTCGTCTAGCAGTAGCTCACCAGGAAGGAAAATCCTAGGTTCACCCGAGCATTCTCTCAAACAAGGCATCCAATCGACCACCACAACACAACCTTAACACCTCAGGGGCTGAACAAATCTCAAGCTGGGATGGCCAAAACAACATAAGAATGTGCACGGCCATCACAACAACGATAGTTCTAAACAGCCACCTGAACAAATCACGAAAAAATCTCGAACACCACACCGCAGATTCACGCCTGCCAGTGAACTCTGCCAAGCACAGGACAACGAGACAAACACCATGACAAAAGAAGAACGCTCCATAAGAATCTGACGAGAGCAAAACCATCTCGCACAGTGTCAACACAGCACGCACAAGACCACATGCGAAAACAAAGTGATAAACAATCACAAAACCAATGCCAGCTGTCGACTGTACTGGACCTTAAGGACTCTGAGCACTGCAATATCTCGAATTCCCATGTACTTCACAAACAAAAGCTCAGCTAGCTCAGAAAAATTCCGAACAACTCTGAACTCTCGCTCTAATACCAACTGTGGCAACCCAGACTCTAGATACCGGGTAAACCCGATACCACTTGGAACCTACGAGGCCTCCCAAGAGCGGGAAAGCTCCGAAAGGATAGAAAGGTGTGTGAGAGTACATTGAACTTTCAGATAAAGCAGTAAGCAATTAAATTTCAATGATCAAGATTGCTAAAATAGCAGAAATAAATTTACATTTTCAATAACAATCAAAACTAATAGAGTCCAGTCCAAAGAAAGACAAGTACAACCTAACAAGAAAGAGAACGTACTCTCAAGTCGGGGGAAGCCCGACACTGGCAACGCTGGCAACACAGAACTATCGCACAGCGGAACCTCCAGCCACGAGGCAGAACAGCTACACCTGAAAAGTCAAGGGTGAGCCTCGTGTCACTGGCTCAGTAGGGATCCCGCAGAACCCTACCACCAAACAACTCAGTAACAGCAATGCTACACTAAAGCAAAGCAGTAATAACAGGAGCAAGAATAACTAAAGCAAAGAGGAAAGTTGTAACACAGAAACACGACAGCCGAAGGAACCTCGGCCCTCTAAACTACTCCTAACAGCAACAGAAAGGCAAACCCCTATCTCACAAAGTCGGGCATTACCAATCCATTGTCAAATCACAAACCCTATCATGAAAAGCCTACCAAAATAGGTAAAGGCCTACCAAAGACCTACAAAGTCAAAGGCGCAAGACATACATGAACTCATTGTCGTGTACGCTATAAAGAACCTGTAACCTTGAGTGAAGCCAAGCACAGGCTACTCGAAAAAGTCACAAAAACACAAGTCATCGTGTTATGTGACGGAAGCACCTCCTCACTAGAAGAATAGCCAGATGCTTCCATTGACGTCTTACACTGCGCCTCAAGTATCTCCCGCACGCCTAGAACAGCGGTAATCGAGACACTCAACAAGAACCAAGTATCAAGTAACTAGTGACTAGTCAGGGTCACGCCCGTCGATGCTCGTCAAAACGCCCCTGACCACGTGTGCACACTCAAGCCCAATGCCTTGAGCCAGGCCTCTAGCTAGTTTTCCCCCCCAGTAGGACGCTATCGCAAAGCAAGGGGGCCCATGAAAACTAGCCTAAAAATCATCTATCGGGAACTACCCCGCCACCACTCCCAGGTGGGCCGACACACCGGAAGGTGTCGTCTGGCTATGACTAGTGGAGGTTCACTAGACACAGAGACTCAAAACAGCGAACAGCGGAGTACATATAGGGTAAGCATACACCTGTCGCACGTACTATGGAGCACAATATAGTATACAACTGCTATCAGACTAAGGATAGTCAACTAGACCTACTGATAACGATCCTTGAGTCTTGAGACTCGGGTCAAGATCATCGCACATCACAGCAACACGCTGTTAATCAGCCTAGTCCCTAAGCCAAAATCCACGAGAAACACACCAACGATGAGTCCTCGGCCTCCGAGCCACACAACAGACTCACAATTCTGTATAACATGAAACATGAAACGCGAGGGATCACCAAAACCCTCGAACCACATGGCACATAAATCGAGGTAAGATAACATCTCCAACACCCAAAACCATGTCTCGATCCTCACAGGATTGACGAGACACTCGCGAGGTCACGTGTCAACCACTGGGTCACAACCCGGTTGACCAGAAATCATAATGACCCTCGAATAACATGAAACACTGCTCGGTATAATGGCCCTCTCAGACACCCTATAACACGGTCACGGCCCTCATAGGACGTCCAAGACATCCACGGAACAATGGGCTAACCAAGGGGTCAAAGCCACAATAACCAGAAAGAACACAACATTACACACTGCTCGAGATAAAATCACTCCTCCGGAATCCCTTAACACACTAATGGCTCTCACGGGACACCTAAGGCATCCATCAAGCCAAAGGCCAAGAAGGCATTGAATCTTGGGTTCACCGGAGCCCGAAACAACTCAAATAAGACATGAAAAGCTGAAAGCATTAACGCGCCTATACCCTGCGTCACGATGATTAACGCGCCCCTATAGAGGGTCGCGATGTCATCTACATGCGCACACCACCTGGGTCCCGATAACACACTGATGCAGCGCTTACCTAGATCGCATTAATAGACACGACCTAAACCTCAGGCGCGACAACACATAAACGCGCCCCTCACCTGGGTCGCATTAACACATATCGCGCCTATCACATGGGTCACGTTAAATAGATGCCCATAACCTAGGTAGCGTTCCAAACCGCCAAACTGTTCATCTCCGACATGATATGCGGTGCATTGTTGTAGCGCGTTCCACTAAGAACGCGGCATATACGACCGGCACGTTCTCGTCACGGAGCGAAACATAAAAAATCTACAAGAAAACCCATTTCCCACGCCCCAATCGTCTCCAGAATGATGGGGAAACATCCACAATCACATTACCGACCTTCCACAGGCCGGAAGGGGCCAACAAACCACAAAACGGCGATCAAACGGGCGATTTCCTCAAATCGACCCAAAACGACTCACGTGGGTAACCGACCTCTTACCGGCCCCAAATCACAACCGAACATAGCCAAATAGATGGGAAACGAATCCCGACAAGCCAGGGGTTCATTTTCTACCAATTGAATTGAGAAACATCACCTAGAACGGCGATTTCCTCGCGCACCCCAAAACATGCATTTAATTTCCCAAAAATGAAAATCCACTCAAACTCACGCTAATCGGCACGAAATTCAAGGGAAACGTAGAACAAGAGGTAAGGAATCCATCCCCCTACCTCTATTGACGATCTCCCAACCCGAAAGTGCCGAAAACCATCACATGAACCCACGCCGGCTTTGAATCCACCGAACGGGATCGCGCCAACACCACGCTCCATTCTTCACACTAGCACGCTCCACGACACCTCCATGACATCTCCACGACATCCCCGGGCCTCCTCCATCTGCAGTCGGAGCAGAGGGGGAGAGAGGAGAGAGAACGGAGGGGGAGAGAGTGAACGGCAAGAGAAGAGAGAGGAGAGAGGTGAGAGAAATAAAAAGGAAAAAAATAGGAAATTAGCCAATTTCCTAAAATCTAATTTCTTGCACAAAAATCCATAAATTTAGACAAATACAGAAAAATAATCTTCGCGATCCTCGGAACGAGCACAACGCACCTGTAGCGTCCCTGAGTCGCAAAACTCAACGGTCAACTCTCCACAAGGTTCTGCAAGTTATACAAGGGAAAAACCCGAGTGAATCGTAAAACACGTATCAGGACCCACGAAAGCAATCCGAAAGCCAATTCCGATCCGAAGAATCCATGATATTACAATTCCAGCCTCTCTCGGCAATTCTACCTCAAGATTATGGCCTCTTAATGGGTCTATTGTGAAATTATATCCATTCAATGTCCTTCTCAAAGTCATTTTTCCTAAATGACTTTTCCTTGGATTAATAAGCTTGATAATTGAAATTCTTCACGAAAATCCTTTCCCAATCGTGTCATCTTGACTACATGAGCTTTTTTTTGGAAATTCAGATGCCATTGTGAATTGTCTGGAATTATTTGATATAGGACTTTGGGTCCAATTTGACACCCAATGCTAGGCATAAACTATTAGGGCCCGGATCTGGTCTTAGGGGCAAGACAAAGCCGAGACATATACCGGTATTTTGAATGATCAGGTGTGGCATTGCACCCACTATATGCAAGATTTGATCTAGACAAATTTACATCTTGGGCATCTTCCGTACATGCGTGACTTGATATGTTTGAATATGAGGTCCGGAAGGGACAAATTGTTGATATGACTACTAGTGCTTGTGGTATCTTGTGCAATGTTCCTGGCTATTCTCTCTTCATCATGTTCTTCTACTTGTCTCATGTCTACCTTATTTACTTTAGCATCCATGTGACCTTGCTACTCTTTTGATAATGATTATCATTTTCCATCATGCATTATTAAGTGGCTAATTACTTAAATCTTGTCTGATGATATAGTGTAATTCCTACCGAGCTTCTTGCTCACCCAGTTTCCTCGCAACACTTTTCAGGTATCAATGAAGAAACTACTACAGATGGGGTAGGCAAGAGTGAAAGAACTGTAAGAGTCGTGAAGAGTTGTGTCTTTTAATTTTCTTAAGTCAAGTCCTGTAATTTCGAGTCGTTTTCTCCTTTTAATGATGTAATGGTGTCAAGAGTTGTAGCATTTACTTATTATTATTAACAAAACTTATATTTATTTTGGCGTCATTTATCTAGTGTTTATGTCTTTTGATTCGCTCTGTATCATGAATGAATCACTGCCACGTTCCGAGCGTGTCTGCCACTACTAGCGGTTCAGGGCGTGACAGTTTATGGTATCAGAGCCTAGGTTTTCTTAATCCCTCGGTCTTGAGTCTAAGTTTATATGTTAAATATCGATTGTCAGTTATCTTATAGGCACCCGGTGAGAATGGGTAGAACCATGGGGCTAATTGGTAAAAATTGTGATAATCTTAATGAAGTTAAATGATTATAAGCTATTAATCTTTATGTAAATTTGTGTTATCGGCTGTTGTGCTCGGACTATTCCCCAGCAAAATACCCAGAAATAAGGGTTCGGGAATCCCCTCGAACACCTTCAAGGCATGGGCTACCCAGCCCCTCCGACAACCCAGTGGGCCCGACCAATGGCCCCGACCAGCTAGCCGAAGCGTACGGCGGCACTAGCAATCGATCGGGACCACTCCCGACTTCTAAGTTGCGGACTTTTCCCGCCTTCTACACGACCACCCGGGCCATCTCGGGGACACTCCTACTACAAGCCACACCACGTGGCACCCAGTTAAAAGGCCAGGGGCCTACCCCGGGACGCCTTCTTTCAACCCTCCAAGGTCAAAGGGAGACCCAAATAGGTCAACCACAGGCTCAGGAGGCCCGTAGTACGCGTGTACGAATCACACATGCGTGTTCATCATTATGCCAAAAACCTTATCGGTGCACGTGTTTCAACTCTTCTACACCAATCCACGGGCCACCCCGTGATTCCAGTACACCAATTGGGTCCTACGACGACCCCCCAGCAAGTTGGGGTCACCCCCGACCCTCAGACACGTGGCAACAAGCCACCGAACTTAGCTCTCGGGCCAACCCGAGGCTACTCTGCCAACCCGCCGTACAACGTGGCACGTAACACAAGGTAAGGCCCATCAGCCCAAGGTTCCTCCTCCCAACCCCTACGAACTTATACCCTTGGCCCTTGGCCAAATCCAAGGCCCGTCGGCCACCTACGCGGCTCGTTCAGCAACTCGGGGTATGTCGGGCATTCGCCCGAACACTTTACGAGCGGCCACTACAACTCGAAGAACAATGTCTCTCATGGGCCATTTCAACATCCCGGAACTCCGTATCCTTCAAAAGGATATCCCCAGACGACGAAGGAAGACCCCCGGGGGCCATCCCCCTGGGTTGCGACTCGCCCGGGGCCAGTTCACCCCGGGGCGTGGCCGCGCCCCCGGAGAGGGTGAACTCCCCGGGGGCCGCACCCTCCCCTCAGCTCGGGGGGCCCGACGGCCCTCCCCAGTCCCAGTTCGTGGAAATTCCTAACTTCACGGTCCGAGGTTCATGCAAAGTTCGTTCGTCATACCCGTGTGTGGAAGAACTCCCGAAGACGGAGTCCCGAGATTATGTTGAGTCACACACGTCAATCCATCGATCTTCGCGCACAAGCAGCCAGTCCACCAGTGTATCCTTCTAGTATCCTCTTTCTTCTTAACCAATTTGGGAAGAAAATACACAAAAAACTAGATTTTATAGAGGTGGGACCACTCCCCCTCTCTCTCTTCTATCTGACCTGCCCAAACCCCGCCTGCGGAGGGGTTTAGGCGGACCAGCTTGGGCCCCCAAGCTGGTCCGCCTAAACCCCTGAATAATAAAAAAAAGATTTTTAAAATTAAAAAAGGACCACTTTGGTCCGCCTAAACCCCCTGGGGGGAGGGGGTTTAGGCGGACCAGCTTGGACCCCCAAGTTGGTCCGCCTAAACCCCTCCAAAAATCAAAAAAAAAAGAATTTCTTCCTCCGAAGAGGGGTTTAGGCGGACCAGATCAGCCCCTTGGGCTGGTCCGCCTAAACCCCATCTCTCACACTCCGACACACACAAAAACACACAAATAAAATTCAAATAAAATAAAAATAAAAGCACTATTTGGGGGGGTTTACCCGGACCAAGTTGGACCCCCAACTTGGTCTGCCTAAACCCCACCCCCCACCCCTTCAACTTCTATAAATTGCCCCACTTACCAAGATGGTTGGAGGCATACGGTATGTGAAGCAACCTACGGACACACGGATGGACGAGCAAACTCCCCCGGCCTAAGTGTCGCACCCTCGAATTCCTAAGGCTTTCGACAAGGGTCGGGAACGTGAGAAGACAAGTGCGCGCGCATTTGGCTTGCTAGTCGGCTCGCACACGCCGAGGGTATGTCTCACATACTCCCCTCACGCGGTGTTTAGCCGTCTCATACCAAGTCCATCCCCGCCGCATCTAAGATGACCGTACCAACGGCAAGTACGCCCGCATCCCTGGTCTGCCTGTGTTCGGCAACTTACGACACTTACGTCGGTGATGAAGGGTACTTTATAACGCCGTGTCGGCCCTCGACACGGAACCGCATGCCCACCGTTCACCTCCCAGCCGACCGTTGGCCCCTCAGATTGACAAATCAAGTCTAGTCGGACCTCTGGCTCGGGAATCACAATCCCGGGGCCGACCTTGACTCTCCAGCTTGACAATGCTCGCCGTCCGAGACCAGGACCCGACCACTCACATCGAGCCACATCCGACCTCCGCCAGGTGCCAGCCCGTGTCCGTTCTAACCACCAAGGCAGTCGGACCCACACCAACTCCTCTATAAAGAGTTCCTGCAGAACACGCGAACATCCGCTTTGTCACGCAATGACCCGGGGACTGACTCACATGTCAGAATTATCCCGCGGCTTGCTCCAGTTGTATTTCGGCCCATTAAGGCCCGCTTGTAAAGCCCATGTGGCTCATCATAAAACCAGTGGAATACATATGTCCGTATTCGGGCCTCCAGCTTCCTACCCACTCCACTCGGCAGTCGTGCCCAACACCTTGATCCTAGTTAACACCCCTCGGTCTTACGCTTACCCCTAGCTGTTGAACGCCCCCGACCCTCCACCCATGGCTTCAGACACACATGCAGACTTCTCTTCAGCTTAGAACGAAGGTATTCGGGTTCAATCCGATGTAAATAAACATTGGTTGCTTGCGGCCGGTGGGGAATGATGTCTTGTACACGATTCCCGCAATCGCCTACGCACTCGCACCGGTTGCTTGCAAGCAATGGAAGGTACCTCTAAACTTGCCTTAACTTTATATTTTCATGCTTAAACATGGTGATTTTTGTATAATAGCACGAATTAGAATTGGTCTCGTTAGTTGGAGTATTCGAAGGTGTATTTGGGAGTAGTAATTTTACCCCACTATTGTTTTGAAAAAGATCATGTGAATTTGGAGGGCCAAATTCCTTCAAGTGGGGGAGGGTGTAGCAACCCGAATTTAAAATAATAAATTTAAATTTTATTAAATTTTCATCTTAGATCAAATTTTGACCAATTTATAACAATGCAAAAAATATATAATCATGTAGAGGACAGAATGCTTAACAAAATTGGTAACTATGTTGCCCTCAAAAGAAAATTTTATCGGGCCCAAATCGAAGATTTTTAGGTAAACTCAAGATTTAGATAGAACGGCCCTATCTAATCAAATTTGAGCCCAATGCGAGCTCTAGTGGGCTCACTCTGCACCCAATCGATAGGCCCACGTTGGGGGATTATTTCCCCCCATGTTTCCCTTGAAAACCCTAACCGTGGATTCGAATTTTGAAGAGTGATTTGGTCGTCTGCAAATATCGCGCACATCCGACCCCACGACTTTCCCCCATCCATATCTCGACTCCAGGTGCAACCCTAGCTCTGTAAAACGAAGCCTAATACTACCGTGAACCCCATTTTGCGGTGGCGGTCGACGGTGCGCGAGTTCGAGGGCGTGGTGCGACGAGGAAGAGAGGGCTTTCATCTAGGGTTTCTGGCGTCATCCACTTCCTTTCTTCCATTTAAAGGTAGGTTTCTCTCAGGCTAAAGCTTAATTAAATCATGCCACATTGTCCATCTTTTCGTGCTCTTTCTATTGATAGTAAAATGCCCAAATTTCATTGAGTATACCGATCGCTGCGTTCATTTTTCTAGAGGTGTGTCAGAGTTCGCCGGTAGGCGGCACTCAGTTTCAGGACGCGGCGCCATAGAAACCGCCTCCTGAAGCCGCGGTCTCGTGATAGACCGCATTATCATGACGTTTTCAAATTTTAAAAGTGTGATTTTAAACGCATCCATCACGTGGACGCCTTCTTGTTAACGTGTCCCTAGAGCTAGACGTTTTCTTTAACAGTAAAATAAGTTATTTTTACAATATTATACGATCAATATTGAATGCGTCTAATTCCCTGGATGCCTCCTATTAGAAGCGTCCACTATGAAAGATGCCTTCATTCGATATTTTCAAAAAAGGGGGGGAATTTATGGTAGCGGTCTTCCCAAGACCGTCTTATCCAAATAGCGGTCTCCCTTTGACCGCGTTCTGACCGTTTTCTGTACGCAAGTTACAACGTGAGCTTAGTTTGTCCCTGCGTTATAATCTGATAGACAGCATGTTTTAGGTTCAAACTGCACTTAATAACTAGGATTTCATGAAAGGAACTTAGATATTTAACTCCATTTCACATTATCATTCCTTGATCGTAATTTCTCGTGCATGATATATCAAGAAAAATGAATAGTTTAATCACTGGTTTAATTGGTTCATATCACAAAATCCTTGCCTTATCTTGATTAAGTTTAGCTATTATTATTCATGATATCAATAGGGATGTTTGAGGGTCATGCCACTCTGGTGGTGGTGACTTACCGTTTGCTCTATTTTCAGCATTTTAAACCCTCATTTTCTTGGGATAGTTGGGGCTCTCCGTCGGATACTCCTTCCGTCGAACTAGAATCGCTATCTCAAGGCCTCCGTAAGACTCCGCGGGCCTGGAATTCCCACTAGGACACCGAGCAAGTTGTACCACCAAGTCCTGAACCACTGAAAATTGAATTTGGGTGGAACGGGGCTCTGCCCGAGTTCTGCCAATTTTCCTGATCGCGGCCCTGTCTAAACTGCCTCTTGATAGTAGCGATCGTGCTTTGATCGCGTTCTCATAAAACTGTGTGACCGGTTTTGAAGGAGTCAGGTTTCCCAGATGCATTAGTTTAAACATGTCAGCCTTGGCTGACGCGTTCTTTCATCAACCCGGCTCAATTTGTTCTGACCCGCCTGAAAGCGATACCCTCGAGATCGCGTTCTTGTAGTAGCGGTTTAGGGCTGACCGCCTCATCATCCAGCATCCTGAAAAGTTCTATTTTCCATGGGTTTTTGTGTGTTAAACCATTCTAGCCTCTTTAGGCTATTCTACCTCGAGATTATGGCCTCTTATTGGGTCTATTGTGAAATTATATCCATTCAATGTCCTTCTCAAAGTCATTTTTCCTAAATGACTTTTCCTTGGATTAATAAGTTTGATAATTGAAATTCTTCACGGAAATCCTTTCCCACTCGTGTCATCTTGACTACATGAGCTTTTTTTTTGGAAATTTAGATGCCATTGTGAATTGTCTGGAATTATTTGATATAGGACTTTGGGTCCAATTTGACACCCAATGCTAGGCATAAACTATTAGGGCCCAGATCTGGTCCTAGGGACGAGGCAAAGCCCGGACATGTACCGGTATTATGAATGATCAGGTGTGGCATTGCACCCACTATATGTAAGATTTGATCTAGACAAATTTACATCTTGGGCATCTTCCGTATATGCGTGACTTGATATGTTTGAATATGAGCTCCGGAAGGGACAAATTGTTGATATAAGTACTAGTGCTTGGGATATCTTGTGCAATGTTCCTGGCTATTCTCTCTTCATCATGTTCTTGTACTTGTCTCATGTCTACCTTATTTACTTGAGCATCCATGTGACCTTGCTACTCTTTTGATAATGATTATCATTTTCCATCAAGCATTATTAAGTGGCTAATTACTTAAATCTTGTCTGATGATATAGTGTTATCTTATAGGCACCCGGTGAGAATGGGTAGAACCATGGGACTAATTGGTAAAAATTGTGATGATCTTAATGAAGTTAAAAGATTATAAGCTATTACTTTTTATGTAAATTTGTGTTATAGGTGTAGACACGTCAAAATTGACATCATTTTGAGCATATCTCCTATCGCATTGTGATACCCCGATTTGACCCTCAAATTGACTTATTTAAGTAGTTTTCCTCATTTTTCTTGAATCTCCAACTTTTCCTAGCTTTCCCACATATTTTCCTATTTTTCCATATTTTTCTGAGATTTTTCTCAATTTTTTTGGGCCTTTTCTAATTAATGGCTAGCTCCCAGTCACCAATTAATGGGCGCCCATGACCTGAGCGCCCATTCTTCTAATTGGCGCCTAGGACCAAGGTGCCCATTCCAATTGGCGCCCAGGTCAGGGGCGCCCATTCCCTCTGTGTTATTTTTGGCCAGTTTTTAAAAATTCTTGAATTAGTGACCGCTCCGGAAAGTCGCCAATTCTTAAATAGCAACCGTTCGGAAGGTTGCCAATTCTTTTCTTCATATTTTGAGCCGAATTCGGATTATTTTTGATTCCACGACTATTCTGAAGCTCGCTATTTCATAAATGGGCACCCGTGCAACAAGTCGCCAGTTTCCTTGCCATATTTTGAGCATTTAACTCCATCTGAAATTCGTATTAATTCCTAATTTGTGACCGCCTCATGGACGCCAATTCTTTTCAAGTTTTTGAAAGGCCTAATCAGTTATGAAATGCCTCGAAAATGGTAATGTTTCGAGCGGGCGTTCTTTTAATTAGCGACCAATGTGGCGGTCGCCAATTCTTCTAGAATTCCGAAGCCGAGCAGAACCTCTTTCTTTCTCCGTTTTAAGCCTCTTTTTCACTTGGGAAAGGATCCTAATGGTTTCTAAGGCTAAGGGGACACTTGGGTAATGTATATCTTCTTTCATATCCAACTTAAACATGTTTTCCTAATTTCCCTTAGATTAAACTCCGAATTTTGGCCCTATAAATATGACCCTTCTCTCCCTTGTGTAAAAGGCATCAATAAGAATCTAAGGGGAGGTGCTGCCGGTCTGAAGGCTCAAGGAGGAGGCTCCATGTACCAAAAAGCTACATCCTTTTGGAGCTTCTTCATCCATTGAAGATCTTGAAGCCAATTGGAGAAATAAAACCCATAAGCTCTTCTCATCCCCTTTTCTTTATTATTCATAGTTTAATCATAGCATTGCATGCATCATATCTCCTACCTCTTTCATTTATTTTCTTCTCAACCACGTTGAGATTCTCCATTATGCAACACTTGCACCCTCTTATCTTCATACATCATTTTTATCCACCTTTTGCATAGGGGTTTAAAAGCCAAACACTAACAAGGTGTGTTCTATTCCATGCTTTTCATGTTTATGTTCATATTTGGGATTTGATACTACACACTTGATCTCTAATCAATATCTTTTCCTGTTGGTTTGTTGATTTTCCAAGGGTAATCTACACAAGAAGAACTCTCTTCATCGGCCGGTCGATAGAAAGAGAAGGTGCACTCACAATCTCCTCCGCCTTAAAGGTATTTATTCGCGATCCCTCCTTTATTCATTGCTTATATCCATTTGAGGTCTGCGTGTCTCTGGCGATCACCCTCCACCTTAGCATCCTACGATATGCTTTCTTTCTTTTATTTTTAGTAGATTTTCCATAGATCTACAAATTGGAGATCACGGTGGGACCACCATTGTTCTTCTTTGATTACCCTCTCTTATTTGCACCCACGGTGCACCTCCCTTTGTGCTCCATGTAGCACTCTTTTTTTTCTACCCCTTGTGCACCGCGTGCACACCCCCCATTTGTGATTGTTATTTTGTTAGATTTTTGGGAATCTCATTTCTTTTCTTATTATCTAAAAAAAGAAAAAAAAAGAGCATGACATGCTTCTTTTCATGTTCCTATTTGATTGCCATGAGTTATGTGATGTGATTGTGAGTGTTTTCTTCTTTTCCATTAGTTTTTTCTCATTATGTAAGCTTTCTGGCCGTTGTTGCAGCTTCTGGGAGAGGGAGAATTAGCGCCCATACAGAGGGCGCCAATTCCCCAATTGGTGGCACCTGTGAGGGCGCCAATTCCTACTTTCTTTATAAAAAAAAGTGTAATTGGCGCCCATCAGGTGGGCGCCCATTAGTCAATTAATGGCAGTGTGTAGGGCGCCAATTCCCTGACTTTCCTAAAAAAATAATAATAAGAAAAGGAATTCGCGCCCAGACAGAGGGCACCCATTCAAGAATTGGTGGCACCTGTCAGGGCGCCAATTTCCTGAGTTTTCACATAATTCTTCTTCTGTGACTTATTTTGCATCATTCTTTCATATTTCTGTTCAGACATGTATATTCTCTCTATTTTGCATTAGTTTTGCATTCATAGCGCATTTGGCTTGGGAGACCTCCTCTCCCCACACTTTCTAGGAGATCTTACCCCTTCTTGGTGAAGGAAGGACCCTCTATTGAGCATTCCGTCTCTTTGGACCAGAAATTCCTAAACCAAGCCTCCATAAGTCCCCGCACCTGTGGATTCCCTCACGGACGTCGGGCATGTTGTATCTTGAAGTTCCCTGGGTTTAGTTGGCCTATACGTGGTGGAAGAGTGTACCTAGTTGGCATTGAAGGAAACCATATTGAAACTAGGTTCCTTACCTTGAGTGAATCACATAAACATTGTTAAAATCACTTAATTCACATAAAGGTTTAACTTAAGAAATCAAGCATAAGAATTCCAACTTGTTTAATATCTTTGCAACATTACTTTGATTGAACCATTGTTTGACTGCATGATGTTTCACTTTGATAATAAAACCAACATGCCTAATTCAATCTACAATCATGAGGATGAACAACCTAGCATATCTTACAATCCTCAATTTCATAATTCTCACCACAACTCATCTAAGGGACCACGCCCTCACTCTCATGGTTTTGCCTGACCCATGGGTAATTTTCAATCTTGTGGTCCCTTACATTCATTGCGAGCCACTATTCCCCCGGAATCATCTCCTCCACATGATGAGAGGGTTTCCTAAGTCTTGCATGCATTAGATCATCTCACCCCTCAACAAATCCAAGCCCTTAAGGCCATTGTTGTGGGTGCAACTCCTCCTTCTCATCCCCCTTCTATTCCCTCATGGGTGGCCCATCACCCGCCTCCCTCTCCTATTCATCCTCCTCGAGTCGCACCTCACCCATCTCATTCTTCTACGCATACTAGCTCCTCCTCGGGTGATCCATCACCCGCCTCCTTCTATTCCTCCTCCTCCACGGCTCCAAGACCCTTATGTCTCTTGTAACCCGACCCATCCGGGTCCCTTTTTGGGTCAAGTCGCCCCTCCATGGTCTTCCTCTCAAGGCCAACCCTCCGTGGTTCAAGTTACACCCCTCCAACGCACTCTTCCCGATAAAATTACTTCAATGGAGGAACAATTGAAGAGGGTCACAAGCCCGCGGCCCGCTCCTCCTCCTCAAGTCAATCCTCTTCATGCTTTTATGAATAACATCACTAAGATGGAAAAAGATTGGAAGGAGGGGAGAGATAATGGCATCATAGATTCAAGTGAGCAAGATGAGCCGATAATTTTCAATGATCAAGTGAACGCCGTCCGCCCTCCACCACCTATATATTCCACTCATTCATATGGTCCTCCGCCTCTGCTTCCGCTTTCACATAATCCTCCGCATTACATTCCTCCATCACCCATCATTACGCCTTCACCACGGCATCCACTTGAGTTTAATGATGATGAAGAATTGGATGTTCTTTATGAAGAGTTGGAGCCGGCACAAGATGTTGGAGTCCTTCAAGAGACACCCACTCCGAGTTTCCTTCGCTTTCATCTCCCTCCATTGCCACCCAATGAACCCCCTGCTCAGGACGATGCCACCGTCCCAAACTCCATCCATGAAACCAATTGGTGTTACGATGATAGGTCGATACTTCAATCACCCATGTCGACACGCCATAACCCTTCCATTACCTTCAATCCTTCATGCCCTACCAAAATCCGACGTTTCCTACGCACCAAACCTTCTCCTTTTACACCTCCGAATATCACACCTTTAACTTCCACTAAGCCCCCCGGGCCCTCCAATGATTCCCTTCCAACCATTTTGCCTCTGTCAGCAACTTCACCACCGGCCTCCATTGAGCCCTCCACTAAGCCATCCGAGCTTACCTCCATACCACCGGCCTCCGCCGAACCTCCCGTTAAACCTTTTCCCAAGCCAATTAACCTCCCATTGTCGCCACCTCGGCCCTCCATTATTCACATACCCCCAAAGCCAATTACACCAAACCCCACTTTGTATATCCCTCCATCTAAACCTTTACCCGAACCCGTGGCCAATCCTGAGCAGGATTCACCTATTTTTGCACTCGAGCCAATCCCGTTCACTTCCAAGCAAGGGGAGAAGCACGACATGCTTGAACCTCCACATCCACTTAACCTTCCGTTAACACTCTCCATTAAACCTCCATTACTCATTAAGCTTATCGCTTCCCTCTCGCCATCCATCCCCACTCGGAGTGGGTGTATTTTTACAAGCATGAGTGCCGATGATCAAGATCAAGAGCCGGGCAATGAGGATTTGGCCATGGCTTTGTCATTCAAAGTTCAAGATTTCATTTTCCGTATGCCGGTCCGTGTTCTCATGCCGGGCATTATTGAAAGGTCTCTACCAAAGCTCACTATGAAGAGTTCTTATAAGTTGATGCCATGTCGGCCCAAGGCCAATCTTACTCATGTCACTTTGCTCATTGGTCGACATTCTTTTGGCGCTCTCATTACCCCTCACTCCATCATTATACAACTTCCTAAGGGGTTCTCTTCATGCATTACTATAACACATTCTAATGTTGATGAAAGCACGCGTTCATTGATTCCATCCTTTGAGCCATTTGGCCGGGCACTCTCTTTGCCATGGAGGGATGGGCATTCTTTTATTGAAGGGTCTTCCGCCAATCCACTCGCCCTTCATTTTATTCCGTTCACCTTACTACCTACCAACTTCTCTTTATGGGCCACTCACGGGGTGAGAAGTAGACTTCCTTCTTTGCACTCCCTGCATCTTTTGCATTCCATGCATCCATCACCTTCATGGCATCTCATGCATTTGCATTCTTTCTTTCCCGAGCTTCTGAACCCGCAACTTCCCTATCTCCTGGAATCTCTGGATCCTCATCATCCACTTTCTCTCTCCCTCTCCTTGGGGCATCGCGCCCCTTCTCATTTTCTCCGCCATCAATCTCTGGGGCATCGCGTCCCCTCCTATTTTCCACCTCCGAAACCTCCGGACTTACCGGGACATCACATCCCTCTTCATTTTTTACCTCCAAAGCCGCAGGCCCTTCCTCTCTTCCAAGGGCATCTCATCCTTACTCATTCTCTCTGATTTTCAAAACCTCCAGAGTTATCTCTTTCCCTAGAGTATCGCACCCTCTTTGATTTTCCTCCTCCGGAACCTCCGAATTTCTCACTAATTCTCCTTGGGCCACTCAGCCCATGGTATCTTTCTCTTCTGGAACCTTCGGATCTTCTCCATTCTATCTCTCTTAATTCACCTCCATCTCCGGAATTTCCAGATTCTTCACTCTTCCTCGGACATCGCATCCCTCTTCATTTTTTACCTCCGGACCCTCCAGATTCTCCTCTCTTCCTTGGGCATTATGTGCCCCTTCCCATCTTTTCTCTCCGGAACCTCCGGACTTTATCTCCTTCCTCCGATTTATCTTCTTACTCCTCCAAGAGATCGCGTCATTTGTTCTCTTCTTCCTCTTAACTTATCTTTTTCCATACCTCAACCCGGGGCATCGCGTCCCTCGTTACTTTCTTCCTCCGGAACCTCCGGGCTTTACCTCCTATCGTGATTCTCCTCCATCGCCTCCAGACCCTCTGGATCCTTCTCTTTCCATTTATCAATTTCTTCTCTTGATTCCATTTAATCCCAGGTCTGACCCGAATTCTTCCACATCCACTACTTTGGGCATCTGCCCTTTCTCCCACTGTTTTTGAAGCTTTAGTCCTCACTCCTTTTCTTAGCTCCCTTTTCCTTCTATAGACCTTTTATGTGATCAGGGTCTCCGCACCTTAGTGAGAGAGTTCTAGCCTTTACCTCTCTTTCTTTTCTCCTTATTCGTCTGCATCTGGTCTAGACATCACTCCTTCTTGTTAAGCCACTTCTAATCCTCGCCGCTATCCTTTCTTATCTGCCAAAAGAGGATAACAAATCCCATGATCGCCTCCGGCAGCTGCTCCCTCCGCAAGGTTGCAAGGTAATGTATGTGCATAAGTGTGCATTCTTATGCATTTTCATCACCTTATTCATGCATGGTTTTTTCAAAATAGGGTGCTTCTTAACATGATTAAGAGTGGTAGTCAAGGACTTTATCCTAGGTCTTTCTTTAATTTAAATTCAAAAAGAAGAAAAAAAAGAGTCTTTAGGCTTGCTATGCAACACTTTGGTTATAACAACCTCGCGCTGTGAGTTCGACCTTTCTCTCCCCGCTTGTTAAGGGCAACCCTTAGCTGGGCACTGCACACACTTCACGGCGTCCTAGCTGTCTCCTTTGATAAAACATCGTTGCTACTTGGGCCATGTTCGAGGGCACGAGATCTTTTTCTCTTCCTTACTCGGCTGAAATATGAGGATAGAGATATTCTGGGCAAAACAACCAACCTAAGCACACCCCAACAAGAGGAAGTCTCAAATAGGGGCAATCTTTTATGACCTTATTCTCAAAATATCAAGTTTCAAATTACAATATCTTTCAAGTCCAAAAGATAAAAGAAAAACAAAATGATGATCAAATGAGAAAATATGTGAAATCAAAAGAAAATTTGATGAATTTGGCATGGCAAGAGGGCAGTACAGTTTTCCTGCGGGACGTTATGAGCCCGGTCATATGCGTGCCTATAAGAGAATTTAAGGTTCGATGATATGACACAAAGTCCCGACGCAACAGACCAAATCTCTAGGGGTTGTGCTATGGACAGAAGTCAAAACATGATATCTTGTTAACTTATATCAAGCTTATCTCCAATTTTTCTTCTCTTCTCCCTCCAAGGCTGAGTGTTTCTCGGGTATGGCTTTGGTAGGGTCACCATTATCCAAGGGCAGCGGGTTATGGGGCGCCACCTCTCAATGCACGCCCTGCTTTGGGCGGTTCTTAGCGAAAGGGGAAGGAACAAGGACCCCTAGCCAGTGGTTTAAATATCCTTTAATGCTACATTAGCAAAGTCTAAACCAAAATTTCAAAAAAAAGTGAACATTTCCCAATAAAATCTAAAAATAAAACAAAAAAGTTGAATGTTTTTCCAACAAAAAAATTCAAATACTTTTCAAAATCCATAAAAATTTGAATACTATTTAAAATCCATAAAAATTTGCATATTTCAAAATTTCAAAAAAAATTACACTATATTTTCTGATGGTGTTTTCTTACAGGGGCAACCTTTGCAAGGACCAAGAACACAGGATGAGTCCTCTCCATTCATTGCCATCTATCTTTTGATTCTTCCCTATGTTCTCAACATCTTCATGATTTGCCACTCTGGGCATCAATTGATTATCATCTCCACATCTATCAAAATAATTCCTGCTGATTTCATTGGGTTATTCCTGGCACAGGGCATTATTTGATCTTGATCATTCAACTCCAAATCCTATGATATGCCAAGATTGTCATCTCCATGGTCTAAACAACAAACGATGATGCTTTGCATGCTTCAAATGCTATTCATACTATGCCTCGCATGTTTTAATGCTCGATGCTTCTGATGCTATGCCATCCATGTTGAATGTTTAAAAAAATTGATGCTATGCTATTGATGCTTTAATACATTCTTGAATTCTATTCATGATATGTTTGCTATGCCTTAATGCCTAATTCATTGCTTGTTATCCTTTTTATCTTAGCTAATGAAATTTTGAGCACAGGAAAAAGCTTTTGGTCCTACCGTCCGGGTATCACTTTGGTCCCATGGTGACTGCATCGCACTGTATTTCTTCAGTTCCCTCATGCTTATTGCTCCACCATCTTCCCTGTATGCATTTTACTATATGTTATCTATGCTATTAGATTATATCAAGGACCTTGTGGCTTTGGAAAATCTGAAATTTGAGTTCTCCTTCATCAAAAATAATGATAATTTCATAGGAATCTTAGTCGCACGGATAAGCCGTTGAGCCGTCCAAGACTAGGGACGATGGTTCCCTTTTACGAGTTGGTCCGCGGATAAATGAGCTTCGGCTTAGTATCAGCTTACAAATTGGTATCTTGACTCAGTCTGGATAGCTTAACAATATTATCCTTGATTACATTATATTTTTATTTATTTTAATTTTCCCTTTAAACCTAACATGCATTCATGTAGGATTTTGAATTAACTTTGGGAGAATCATTCCAATAAATCATTTTGAGAGTCAATTGATCTTTAATTGTTAACATATGAGATATTCCATGCCAAATTGTGTCCTCAATTCGCCTTGTTGCCGTTTTAGGTTATTTCCTTGAAAACTCCTTTGTTTAGATTTTCTATCCTCTATTTCAATCTCTTTCCTTTGATCCACCTTGGCTGCAACACGTCCACATTGACTGGTAACCGCTCTCCAATGGTGAAACTTACAGATTTGTGACTTGGGATACTTCCACCGCATTGGAAGTTGACCGCCTTGTTTATTTTACTCCTTCGTGCCCGCGTGCACACTCCTTCTACGTCCAAACAATTGTTGCTTTCATTGAATCTCCCTAAGATTGCTTCATCTCAAGCTTTTGATTCAATTCCTATCAAGTGATATTGATTGTGTGTCTCATTACACATTGACATCTACTTTTCAATCCGCTCTCACTCATTACATTCCATCCCACGCCACTTCTATTCCATTTCACTCCACTCCATCTCGCTCCCTTGCAAAGCAGACGCCAAGGCGGGGCAACTGTAGACACGTCAAAATTGACATCATTTTGAGTATATCTCTTATCACGTTACGATGCCCCAATTTGACCCTCAAATCGACTTATTTAAATAGTTTTCCTCATTTTTCTTGAATCTCCAATTTTCCCTAGCTGTCCCACATATTTTCCTATTTTTTCAGATTCTTTTGAGATTTTTCTCCATTTTTTCTGGGCCTGTTCTAATTAATGGCCAGTTCCCAATCGCCAATTAATGGGCGCCCCTGACCTGGGCGCCCATTCTTCTAATTGGCGCCTAGGTCAGGGGCGCCCATTCCCTCTGTGTGATTTTTGGCTAGTTTTTCGAAATTCTTGAATTAGTGACGCTCCGGAAAGTCGCCAATTCTTAAACAGCGACCGTTCGGAAGGTCACTAATTCTTTTCTTCATATTTTGAGTCGAATTCGGAATATTTTTGATTCCACGACTGTTCTAAAGCTCTCTATTTCATAAATGGGCGCCCGTGCAACAAGTCGCCAATTTCCTTGGCATATTTTGAGCATTTAACTCCGGTTGAAATTCATATTAATTCTTAATTAGCGACCGCCTCATGGGTGCCAATTCTTTTCAAATTTTTGAAAGGCCTAATCAGTTATGAAATGCCTCGAAAATGGTAATGTTTCGAGCGGGCGTTCTTTTAATTAGCGACCATTGTGGCGGTCGCCAATTCTTCCAGAATTCCGAAGCCGAGCAGAACCTCCTTCTTTCTCCATTTTGAGCCTCTTTTTCATTTGGGAAAGGATCCTAATGGTTTCTAAGGCTAAGGGGACACTTGAGAAATGTATATCTTCTTCCATATCCAACTTAAACATATTTTTTTAATTTCCCTTGGATTAAACTCTGAATTTTAGCCCTATAAATAGGATCTTTCTCTCCCTAGTGTAAAAGGCATCAATAAGAATCTAAGGGGAAGTGCTGTCAGTCTGAAGGCTCAAGGAGGAGGCTCCATGTACCAAAAAGCTACATCCTTTTGGAGCTTCTTCCTCCATTGAAGATCTTGAAGCCAATTGGAGAAACAAAACCCATAAGCTCTTCTCATCCCCATTTCTTTATTGTTCATAGTTTAATCATAGCATTGCATGCATCATATCTCCTCCCTCTTTCATTTATTTTCATCTCAACCACGTTGAGATTCTCCATTGTGCAACACTTGCACCCTCTTATCTTCATACATCATTTTTATTCACCTTTTGCAGATGGGTTTAAAAGTCAAACACCAACAAGGTGTGTTCTATTCCATGCTTTTTATATTTATGTTCATATTTGGGATTTGATACAACACACTTGATCTCTAATCAATATCTTTTCTTGTTGGTTTGTTGATTTTGCAAGGGTAATCTACACAAGAAGAACTTTCTTCATCGGCCGGCCGATAGAAAGAGAAGGTGCACTCACAATCTCCCCCGCCTTAAAAGTATTTATTCGCAATCCCTCCTTTATTCATTGCTTATATCCATTTGAGGCCCGCGTGTCTCTGGCGATCACCCTCCACCTTAGCATCCTACGATATGCTTGATTTCTTTTATTTTTAGTGGATTTTCCATAGATCTACAATAGGCTAAGATGGCCACGGAGCGTGCTCAATGGAGGGAGATGCAACGTACGGTCGAAGGGTTAACTCAAGCCTTGCAGCATGTAGCCCAGGGTGGAGTGCGTCAGGATGTAAAAGATTTGCATAGAAGCTTTCAGGGTCTGAATCCCCCTATGTTTAGTAGGTCTACGTACTGATCCTGATGAGGCGGAGAATTGGGTTAGAGAGATAGAGAGGACTTTTAGGGTTATGTAGTGTACCAATCAGGAAAAGGTCATGCTAGCTACGTATCAATTAGAGAGAGACGTGTGGGCTAGGTGGGAAGCTATAGAAGCGACATTGCAAAATGATCAAGTTTCGTGGAATGAATTCATGGAGCTTTTCAATAAGAGGTATTTTTCGGAGAGAGATTGAGAAAAGAAGGCTACCGAGTTTGCATCTTTAAAGCAGAGGAACCTATCCGTAGCGGAGTATGAAGCCCAATTTTCTAAATTAGCCCATTATGCACCCCACTTAGTTCATACAGAAAACATGAAAGCTAGGAGGTTTCTTAATGGTTTGAGAGTTGAGTATATCCCGCAGTTAGCGCCATTAGACATTCAGGTGTATGCCTAGATAGTGAAGAAGGCCCAAGTGTTGGAAGACGCTATGGATATGATGGAGCGGATTTCTAGAAGGCTTGCCAAGAAGGGAGGAGCAAATGGTTCCGAGAATAGTGTGCCTACTAATGAGAAGAAGAGACCGAATGGAGGCAATGGGGCTCATAAAGACAATAAGGGTAAGAAGGGAGACCAACAGATCGTTCCTGTTAAGGAGTACAGTGAGCATTGTGACAAAGGTGGGCATCGATCAGAGGATTGTTGGAGGAAGCAAGGGAAGTGCATCCGTTGTGGAAGTGGAGACCATTGAATTGCTCACTGTCCTCTGATGAAGGAGCAAGCGTCGCGTGATGAGCAACCGGAGGAACCAAAGCGACGAGGCAGGCTGCAAGCAATGGAATGTACCTCTAAACCTGCCTTAACTTTATATTTTCATGCTTAGACATGGTGATTTTTGTATAATAGCACGAATTAGAATTGGTCCCGTTAGTTGGAGTAGTAGAAGGTGTATTTGGGAGTAGTAATTTTACCCAACTATTGTTTTGAAAAAGATCATGTGAATTTGGAGGACCAAATTCTTTAAAGTGGGGGAGGGTGTAGCAACCCAAATTTAAAATAATAAATTTAAATTTTATTGAATTTCCCTCTTAGATCAAATTTTGACCTATTTATAAAAATGCAAAAAATATATAATCATGTAGAGGACAGAATGCTTAACAAAATTGGTAACTATGTTGCCCTCAAAAGAAAATTTTATCGGGCCCAAATCAAAGATTTTTAGGTAAACTCGAGATTTAGATAGAACGTCCCTATCTGATCAAATTTGAGCCCAATTCGAGCTCTAGTGGGCTCATTCTGCACCCAATCGATAGGCCCACATTGGAGGATTATTTCCCCCCATGTTTCCCTCGAAAACCCTAACCATAGAGTTCAAATTTCGAAGAGTGGCGGTGTTGATTTGGTCGTCCGTGAATATCACGCGCGTCCGACTCCACGACTTTCCCCCATCCATATCTCTATTCCAGGTGTGATCATAGCTCTATAAAATGAAGCCTAATACTACCGTCAACCCCATTTTCTGGTGGCGGCCGACGGTGCGCGAGTTCGAGTGTATGGTGCGACGAGGAAGAGAGGGCTTTCATCTAGGGTTTTTGGCGTCGTCCACTTCCTTTCTTCCATTTAAAGGTAGGTTTCTCTCAGGCTAAATCTTAATTAAATCATGCCACATTGTTCATCTTTTTGTGATCTTTCTATTGATAGTAAAATGCTCAAATTTCATTGAGTATACAGATCGCTACGTTCATTTTTCTAGAGGTATGTCAGAGTTCGCCGACAGGTGGCACTCGGTTTCAGGACGCGGTGCCATAGAAACTACCTCCTAAAGCCGCGGTCTCGCGATAGACCCCGTTCTCATGACGTTTTCAAAAATTTAAAAGTGTGATTTTGAACCCGTCCATCACGTGGACGCCTTCTTGTTAACACGTCCCCAGAGCTAGACATTTTCTTTAATAGTAAAATGAGTTGTTTTTATAATATTATACGATCAATATTGAACACGTCTGATTCCATGGATGCCTCCTATTAGAAGCGTCCACTATGAAAGACGCCTTCATTCGATATTTTCAAAAAAGGGGGGGAATTCATGGTAGCGGTCTTCCCAAGACCGTCTTATCCAAATAGCGATCTCCCTTTGACCGCATTCTGACCGTTTTCTATACGTAGGTTACAACGTGAGCTTAGTTTGTCCCTGTGTTATAATCTGATAGACAGCATGTTTTAGGTTCAAACCGCACTTAATAACTAGGATTTCATGAAAGGAACTTAGATATTTAACTCTATTTCACATTATCATTCCTTGATCGTTATTTCTCATGCATGCTATATCAAGAAAAATGAATAGTTTAATCGCTGGTTTAATTGGTTCATATCTCAAAATCCTTGCCCTATCTTGATTAAGTTTAGCTATTGTTATTCATGATATCAATAGGGATGTTTGAGGGTCACGCCACTCCGGTGGTGGTGACTTACTGTTTACTCCATTTTTCACATTTTAAACCGTCATTTTCTTGGGATTGTTGGGGCCCTCTGCAGAAAACTCCTTCCGTCAAATTAGAACCACTATCTCAAGGCCTTCGTAAGACTCCACGAGCCTGGGATTCCCACTAGGACGCCGAGCAGGTTGTACCACCAAGTCTTGAACCACTGGAAATCGACTTTGGGCGGAACGAGGCTCTGCCCGAGTTCTGCCAAGTTTCTGCCAGTTTTCCTGATCGCGGCCCTTTCTACATTGCCTCTTGATAGTAGCGATCGTGCTTTGACCACGTTCTCATAAATCTGTGTGACCAGTTTTAAAGGCGTCAGGTTTCCCAGATGCCTTATTTTAAACATGTCAGCCTTGGCTGACGCCTTCTTTCATCAAACCGACTCGGTTTGGTCTGACCTGCCTGAAAGTAGTTCTCTCGAGACCGCATTCTTGTAGGAGCAATTTTGGGCTGACCGCCTCTTCATCCAGCATCCCGAAAAGTTCTATTTTCCATGGGTTTTTATGTGTTAAATCATTCTAGCCTCTCTAGGATATTCCACCTCGAGATTATGACCTCTTATTGGGTCTATTGTGGAATTATATCCATTCAATGTCCTTTTCAAAGTCATTTTTCCGAAATGACTTTTCCTTGGATTAATAAGCTTGATAATTGAAATTCTTCACGGAAATCCTTTCCCACTCGTGTCATCTTGACTACATGAGCTTTTTTTTTGGAAATTCAGATGCCATTGTGAATTGTCTGGAATTATTTCATATAGGACTTTGGGTCCAATTTGACACCCAATGCTAGGCATAAACTATTAGGGCCCAGATCTGGCCCTAGGAGCGAGGCAAAGCCCAGACATGTACCGGTATTGTGAATGATCAGGTGTGGCATTGCACCCACTATACGCAAGATTTGATCTAGACAAATTTACATCTTGGGCATCTTCCGTACATGTGTGACTTGATATGTTTGAATATGAGGTTCGAAAGGGACAAATTTTTGATATAAGTACTAGTGCTTGTGATATCTTGTGCAATGTTCCTGGCTATTCTCTCTTCAACATGTTCTTGTACTTGTCTCCTATCTACCTTATTTACTTGCGCATCCATGTGACCTTGCTACTCTCTTAATAATGATTATCGTTTTCCATCATGCATTATTGTTATTTTCATGCATTATTAAGTGGCTAATTACGTAAATCTTGCCTAATGATAGAGTGTAATTCCTACTGAGCTTCTTGCTCACCCAATTTTCTCTCAACACTTTTCAGGTATTAATGAAGAAACTACTACAGATGGGGAGGGGCAAGAGTGAAAGAGCTGCCAAAGTCGTGAAGAGTTGTCTCTTTTAATTTTCTTAAGTCAAGTCCTGTAATTTCGAGCCGTTTTCTCCTTTTAATGATGTAATGGTGTCAAGAGTTGTAGCATTTCCTTATTATTATTAATAAAACTTATATTTATTTTGGCGTCATTTATTTGGTGTTTATGTCTTTTGGTGCGCTCTGTATCATGAATGAATCACTGCCACGTTCCGAGCGTGTCTTCCGTTGCTATTGGTTCGGGGTGTGACATGGTACTCCGTGTTACTCGCAATGAGTGCGTGCGTGACTTTCGGTGTTCACGTTTAGTGACCCCCCACTTGTTATGACCACCAATTGGGCACTGGCCCAATTGTGTACAATTCAGGCCCATGAACTCAATGAACTATGAATCTAGACAGATTATTGAAGAATCTTTAGGAAATTCGTAACTTATTGTAAGAAGATCCGAATTAGGTGAAATTAAAGTCCATGAAACGACCACTGGGTAAGGAACAACTTTGATGAAGAGTGTAACTTCTATAAAATGGGTCTAATAGGGGGTAAGAGGGAGTTGGTGTTAATGGGTCGAAATAGATACAAAAAACACAATCACCTGTTAAAATAAGGATATCTTGGTCCACAGGCAACCAAATGGGATGAAACTAGGCTCATTAGAAAGCTCGGGCCCTTAAACCAAACTCTTCTGTTGAGGTGAAAACCCAATTCCCATCAGAACCCAAGGTTCTGAGCCTTTTGCTGCCAGCTGTCACAAAGAGATGTGACTGTTGGGCGAATTCGCACGTAATTAATGGAAAAATCATAATTTTGTCTTTTGTTGATGAAATGACCTGAACCTAAGGCCATAATTTCGAATGGGGTGTTAGCTACAACTTCCTTGTTGAGGTCAAGGCCAAATACTGCCTGGATGCTAGAGTTACACCCGGATTACCTCGGGCTACCGAAAGGTCATGACTGGAATGAGGGAGAATAAATGATAATTTTGAGAAAATCATAACTCGGGCTAGGAATGAGAAAATTCGATGAAACCATGTCTCAAAGTTAGATCTGTAAGTACTCTTGATTTCATTTGAAGACATCCCAATCCAAAATCCCAACATAAGAGCGCGCCCACTCGCATTTATGACTAGGTAGATGAAGGGTCGCGACTGGAACAGAGGAGAAATAACGTTAATATTGCGAAAATCATAACTCATGTTAGTGTTGATGAAATTCAATGAAATCATGACCGAGAGTTAGATCTGAAAGTTCTCTTCATTTCGTATGAAGACATCCCAAACTAATTTCTAGCAGAAGCATGCGTCCAATAGAGTTTATGACCGGAGGTCGAAAGGTCACACTTGTTCAAACTCGAAAAGGTGCTTAGCATTAACTCCTTTTCAAACCTACGACCTTGGAGCTTGTTGGAGCCTTGAGGAACGTGGGTAAACCCTTGGGAGGCTTGAGGACTATATAAGGAGGAGGGTTTCATGGGTGGTAAACCTTTAGCAACCATTCCCATCAACCCTCCACCACCTTCTAGCTTTCTTAAGTAAGAAGAGAGTGAGGGACCTTGACTCTTCGGGGGCGGACCATCCGGTTTGTGGGTGGACCATCCGATTCATGGGTGGACAATCCGGCGTGTGGAGGACGATCCTGCAGTGCCCCGGGGTTGAGGGGGGAAAAGCTTTAGGAGGATCTGGGGTGTGGATATCATCCCCGGATCGTCGGTTTTTCATTTTGAAGGTAGGCACCTATCCTCGAATCTTAGAGAGTCAATGACGCATTAAAATGATTTCAAAATAGTTTCTATCTGCTAAAAAGGGATTAAGGGTATGTGGGATTGACTACCATGTTTATTTTCTGACTTTCCCATCAAGTTATGTGTTTTTGTGAGGCTTCTCAGAGTTTTAACTAAAAATACAATGGATGTGCTGACACTTCCCATGGATGTGCTGACACTTCCCATAAATGTGTCGACACTTCCCATGGATGTGTCGACACTGCCCCTTGAGAAACTGCTGGATGTGCTGACACTGCCCATGGATGTGCTGACACTGCCCATGGATGTGCTGACACTTCCTATGGATGTGTCGACACTTCCCATGGATGTGTCGACACTGCCTCTTGAGAAACTGTTGGATGTGTTGACACTTCCCATGGATGTGTCGACACTGACCCTTGAGAAACTGCTGGATGTGCTGACACTTCACATGGATGTGCTAACACTTCCTTTGGACAGGTCGACACCCTGGGACTCTGTCCCCAATTTCCAGAAACATGGAAAAAGAGAGTTTTGAGAGGTCATATTAATTCAGAAAAATCTAAAAAAAATAGAAAATGGTAGAAGGCTAAGTTAGTAAACCAGTGTAAAAATTTCATGCTCACAAAAATTCTACATTTGTAGTTATGGTTCATTTTCTACGCATGTGTAGGGTTGACAGGTCGACACTTCCTTTGGACAGGTCGACACCCTAGGACTCTATCTCCAATTTTCAGAAACATGGAAAAAGAGAGTTTTAAGTGGTCATATTAATTAAGAAAAATCTGAAAAATTAGAAAATGGTAGAAGGATAAGTTATTAATCCACAGTAAAAGTTTCATGCTCTCGAAAATTCAGCACTTGTGGTTATGTTATGTTTTCTTGTAACCTGGAAATAAACCCGTCCTCTTTTATTCGATAACCTGATCATATTCGACAACAAATAAGCTTATGATTGTGATTTGTCCACTTAAACCTTTTGGATGCATGCTTGCTATGATAAAAGTATCATGCTAGTATTTGTAAAAATGCGTATGAATGTGAATGCAAATACGATATGAATGTTATGAATTGAAATAACAACATTCTGTGAGATAGGACTTCGGTCCCTTTGTGGGACGGCCTTGGAATCAAAATTCAGACTTCGGTCCCATTGTGGGGCGGTCCTTACTGTGGGCCTCTGGAATCAAAATTCAGACTTCGGTCCCTTTGTGGGGCGGTGGTGACATCAATTTTATGATGTTGCAAAAAAAAATGCATATGCATAGGCGTGCCAGCCACATGTGTGACGAAATTTATCTTGCGCTCGATCTGACTTGGTCAGTCGATTGTGATGTTCGTGTTGGGACCAGAGGTCCATCATACCGTAAAGGCTATGACATTAATTACATCCTCCGAGAAGGAGGAAAACCCTTGATTAATTGCCAAGATAAGTGCCACTCGGGGCCGAATGATAACGACGTACGAGACGTGACGTAAACATGAAGCTACGCAGGCTCCTATGCTTCCTTTTTATTCATACAAGAGGAATTAAGATTTATTATGTTTGCATTTCGGTACGAGGCGGGGAACTTAGGTCCGAAGACCACCACCACGCATAGCGACACTTCCAGTCGGGCGAGACCCGGCCTTCCGTTAAATGCCATTTTATATACCGAAGCGAGACTAAGCACACAAGCAGGCATTATTCTCACAACATAGGAAATTAGGAGGGGCTATTTACCAGGAGCATGGGAAGCACATAATATCAGCATGCTTATGTGGGCGCACGTATCTATATATATATATATATATATATATATATATATATATATATATATCTGTGTGTGTGTGTGTGTGTGTGTGTGTGTGTGTGTGTGTGTTTACATGTATATATATACATATAATGTGTTCATTCATTTATTCGGGAATATTTAGTAGGAAGGGCACATAGCAGATTGAGTCAACAACAAGCACTACAAGGGTGGAAAGGAAATCGGTGCAAAGATGCACTGAGGCAGTGGTGAGAAGGGCATAGACAACATGGGTCGGTGCAAGGATTGCACCAAGGCAAAGATGCACTGAGGCCGTGGTGAGAAGGGAATGGATAGCATGGGTTGGTGCAAGGATTGCACCGAGGCAATGGCAGCGAAGTGGAGTGAACAAACTAGGTCGGTGCAAGAGATGCACCGAGGCAATGGCAGCAAAAGGCGCGGGCAATACAGGTCGGTGCAAGAGTTGTGTCGAGGCAGCGGCAGTGAAATGTAGTGACGTAAGTCGGTGCAGATGCGGAGGAATACGATGCAGGTCTGGTACTAGTGGCGGTGAGGCGATGATGCACCGACGCAGAGTTGAGGAGAAATGAGGCTGTGTCGGTGCGAACGAAGGCGGTAGTCGGTGCATACTCGGAGGAAGTCGGTGCAAGGTAGGGGTGAGGTTGAAGTAAGTGGTGAAGAGGGTCGGTGTTATCGGCGAGAATGGCGATGCAGCGGAGTCGGTGACGGGCGAAGAAGAGGGCGAATCGGTGGCGTCGCCACCGCCTCAGAATTCATGGGGGTTAATTCGGTGGCGACGCCACTGTTTTGCAAGGCTCCATCATTTAAACTTCGGTAAAGAAATTTTGTTTGTGGTTTTGCGTCAAATAGGGCATCTGGATGAGACTCCAAATGAATTTAGGAACTTCAGGGGCATGACTACCCAGGTGTTAAGAGAAATTCTACCGTTATCATCTTATATGTATATATATGTATGTTCTTCTCTTATTCATTCATCTGCTCTCCCCTTTTATTCGTCTGTGCGAGGTTCATACTCTAGCACTAGACAGGTATCAGAGATTCAAGGAAGAATCATCGAGAAAACATAATACCATCTAAGAAAATTTGGGCAGCATCTCCCCAGCACAGGGAGATGTTCAATTAAACAAGCGGCATGGCACACGGTAGACGGTGCCAAGCCATAAATACTGAGGAGCCCAGATGGACTGCCCCAGTCCCTGAAGTCATCACGAATAGAGTCTCGAGGACCAGCCTACTAGAGACTCGTGATGATCCAAGGGAGCGAAGGGTCTCTGATTATAGCCATATAGATGGCGATTTTATTTGCTCACTCAGTGCAAAGGGCTTCCAAGGGAACATGTGATGAAACGACAGACCCCCTAGAACCTGGAGTGGCGTTAGCTCAAGGAGATTGAGCAGGCAGACATAAAGGGTTGTACCCCTCCCCAGTCAGGGACAAGTAGAAGCAGTCGGAGAAAACCATTCGTTGAGTAGTAACAGTTTCGGGAATGCAGCGTATCACCATGCCTCGCCATGGGACAAGCCTCACCCTGTGAGCAGTCATGATTGCCATAGGCTATTCATGCTCATTGCCACCAAACATAGGGTGGATGAGGGTTAAAACCCTCAGGGATAAATTATCAAACACTGGGGGGGAAAGGCATACGGCAACTCTGGAAGAAAGCAATAGCGACTATCGTATCGACTATCAGAGCGCGCTGGCTCCCTTACAACTGATAGGAACGAGTGAATGGGCACTCAGCATTCTCTTGTTCATCGTTCACCCAAACGAAACCCATTATTATAAACGAAACTACGTTATCGATAAAAAAAATAGCCCCTGGGGAGAGATGGTTTACTGTCACCCACGAAGGGCGTGGCTTTAAGCCATTATTTCTCTGGAAGGAAACGAAATACCCCAAGACGAGCGGTCCTAGGATCTGTTATTGATTTGGCCTGGAGGGCCTCCTCACGCTCCGGGGAAAATCAAGAACCTCGACACGTAATCGGTAGAAATAATCGGCAGTTCAATAGAAATAGAACAATGGGGGCGGGGATTACAGAGCTTGGAGAAATTCCAAGGAGGAAAGAAAAGAAAATCCTTCAGAGTAAGAAGGGAAGAACTAAAATGAAAAAGACACAGAACCGAAGGAGAACCGTAAGGCCCCTCTAAGGCCCACCTTCCTCTTCCTCCTCCTCTCCTCTTTCGATCGGTCTCTCTTCTTCTAATTCTCTGCTTCGATGGATTCTCCCTTCTCTTTTCTTTTCGATCCCCTCTTTCTGAGGGCCAAGGGGCCCTTTTATAGGCAGATGCCCAAAGCAGGGTATCGGAACCCGGATGGGATGGGTGCATCAAAGGCGCCACCGCCTCAACATCAAAGGCGCCACCGCCTCAACATCAAGGGTGCCACCCACTCGGCATCACAGGCACCACCGCCTCAACATCAAGGGCGTCATCGCCTCAACATCAAGGGCGCCACCGCCTCGGCCATTCGAGGGCATTTTTGTAATTTTGACATTTTATCCCGAAATTGACCTGGTGAGTGCTCGTTGATGCGGGACGGACATGGGGATCGACTCTAGGTGATGCGGACCTCGGACTCTAGATGCGGACACGACTAGCAACATACGATGGGAGAGACTTTAGGCCCGACATTAAGAGCTCCTATGGGCTATACGTCGCTAACAGAAACGTAAGCTCACTCGTCGTCCCAAGCGAGGGAAACGCGGATCGTGCGCGGTTGAAGAACCGACAGAGTTCAAGGGTAGTCCGACTCACTTCCGTACTCGGGTCGAGTCACAGGACGGGTCACTCTCACACTCACAGCGGTGACATGGACTCACGGGCTAGTATCCTACGCTCTCGCAGCGGCATACGACCCTATACTAGCTAAGCAAATGAAATGCCAAGAATTTAAGATCGTTACCTCCACGCACCCGGCGTGGGGAAGACAACCCCGGCCGATCTCAGATTCCCGGTTAAACACTTTTTACAGCAGTACAATAATTTGACCCACTCCACGCAGGGAGGTAATAGGTCACATGTGGGGCCCGGGAGTCACGACAATCGGGTTGACGGGCAGCATCTTGATGTGTCCCGGCGGTGCCGAACACGCGTTTGTGGTGCTGTCCGGACGGCGCGATCTACGGGTCTGTGGGGCCCACGGGCCGCTCCAACCTCCGGCGCTGGTGGGGTGGGACCCGCTGTGATGGGGACTCCTGGTGGCGTGCTTCCCTGGACGGCGGTCGGGTGGGAGCGTCGGTCGGTGGCCGACCGGCTCCGAACTCCAAGCTGTGGACTTGCTGTCCACGGATTTGTGTTTCTATTTTCCGGTGCACGCTCCGGCGAGATCGGCCGCTGCGACCGATCCTGATGTCGGATCGAGGCACAGGAGGTACCGTTGGAAATCTCTCTTGAAATCCTCCAATCTAGGTCCTGAGTGATGATCTGGATCTGCACGGATCTAGACTTTGTTAAATTTTGAAGTTTCTGTTGTACAGTACCCGAACTCTCAGAACAACAAGGCAGTTTCCTAAGAACTACCTTTGACCATGAAGCAAACCTTCGAATCAGACTTCGACCCCTTCATGCAAGTTGTGGAGGGGAAAGATATGAAAACGGCAATATTTGTTTTGGAAGGATTGGTGGAGGCTATGATTTTTTCGGATTTTAACACTGACAAGTGGTTGGATCTGGAAACTGGCTGACAGAACTGTAGATGGATCTGAAGATAAATTTTAGAAAATATG
Organism: Amorphophallus konjac; assembly: GCA_022559845.1. NCBI lineage: Eukaryota > Viridiplantae > Streptophyta > Magnoliopsida > Alismatales > Araceae > Amorphophallus > Amorphophallus konjac. Next base: position 100,506,458 of record CM040120.1, read on the forward strand.
AGATGGTCGCACGAAATTCCACGAAAAATTGGGGATGGAGGGGTTGGTGGATAGAACTCCCCGTGAATTTTGGAGTTCCTGAAAAAATCAAAAGGTGGTCCGAATACTGGAAACACAGGGCGGCTGTGGATCTGGACTGAAAACAGGCAGAACTAGAGGGGAAAGATGGACGAAAATGGAAAATTATGAGATGGAAGCCTTATGACCAACCAATTTTGTTTGGATCGTGGGGAACACCTCGGGAACACCTCCTGAAAGTTTCAGCTCGAGAACACGTCGGGGTGGAGAGCAGGAATTTATGGAAGGCACCTCTATCCTGGATGGACAGAACACCGGCAGCAACCGCGGTGGTGCGATGGCGGCTCGATGGCTGCGGCGGCGATCACCGGAATGATAAGGGAGGAGTCACACCTCCAGAATACAACCTTCACAGCTGCAAGGGGGAGAGAGAGGAGAGAGGAAGGGGGCGGCCAAGGCTGCTCCAACAAAATTCATCAATTTCATATGCATTAATTCCACTAAAATGTTTAATACATGGTACTTATATGAAATGGCAAAAGACACAAAATACCCTTGGACCTAGATTTTGGGGAATAAACAAATGGGATGGAACTAATTAGTTCTAATACCATTTTTACAAAAAATAAAAGGCTTGATGGTGAGAGGGGGGCGCCCCCTTGACTATGGTGTCAAGGTTGGTGGCCAACCTTGACATTTCAAGTCATTTGTCCCCCACTTGGCCCACCCATCTAGAAGCCCCCAATTGACTTGTTGACTGACCCCACATGGGCCCTGGGGATGAGGTGGATCAATGGGAGGAGGTCTGGGGGGCCCGCGGGACCCAGGTGGTCCAATTTGCAAATAAGCCCCTCTTACAAGCTAAATTACAAACCGAAATAAAGATAAATAAAAATACATTACACACAGATAAAGTCCCAGTAAATGTGATAAATATCGAGACTCAAGGGGGAGTCTCTAGGCTATCTCCGAGCCAGATGGACGCTGAAGTGGCTCGAGTGGTGCTCCGCGTACGGTACCGATGGCTCGCCGACCCGTGCCGCTCATGTGCTCTGGTGTCCGCACCACTCGTAGTCTGGAGTAGCTTCGGGGTTGGTGCAGTAGTCCCGAACTACGTTTTGAAGTGTTGATTCGAGGCTTCCGCAGATTTCCGCGACGTGCAGAACCCGTACCGATTTTCCCAGGATTTGCACTGATTCGGCCTTCAGCACTATAGTTCATGCGACCAACTCAACTTCGCATATATGTGGGATATCCTTATCGAGTGGGCTATCCCTGGAAGTATTTTCATTCTGGCTGGGCATCCTTTTGGCCACTTACGGACCTTTCCAGTGCGATGTGTACCCGAATTGGGTAACCCGGGTTTCCTCCTGATTTGGCGTTCGGCACGTTGATTCGTGCCGCCAACTTCACACTGCGGACACGTGGGGTGTCTTCATTAGGAGGGGTATCCCTCAAAGTATTTTCGTCATGATCTGATAACTTTCTGGCCACTTACAGACCATTTTGGCATTCCGCGTGTCTTGGTCGGATCACTCGGATTTTTTGCTGATATTGCCCTCGGTTCTTTATTCCGAGGTGCCAGGGACATTTCTTCATCTCAGGAAGGTTTCTTCATCAGGCGGGAGCCGCCTGTTACATTCTTGTCTCGGTCGGACGGGGTAAGAGGTATCTCGGCACGATCATCTCGATGTCGGTTTCATAGGCTCTGACCATCAATGGGCCTTAAGGGAGCTGTGGTGGGTGTCTAAACCCAAGATGACAGAATGTCGATTCCCTTGCACCTCCTATAAGGTGGCCTGAGGCTTCAGTGGTCCGAGTGGATCCGTCCTTGACTTTCGGTTGACTCTTTCAGGAAGCGTGATCACTGGCAGATCACATTTTGTGTGTCAACAAATGCCCCCCAGCCGCGGATGTCATGCGCGAAGGATGAGCGGAGCGGGGCCGCGGATGTAACTACTTTATAGGGCTTTGACACGTGGGGCCCACTTCATTTCGAGTCGGTGACGCGACTTAGAGACGTGAGTTGGTGGCGTCCTCAGCGTGTTGAGTCGGTGGAGCTTCAACTCATCGAGTCAGTGGCCACTTGGCTTGAGGCGGTGGCTTTTAACGTGCCGAGTCGGTGGCATCCTCATCATACCGAGTCGGTGGCACCTTGGCCACCTGATTCGGTGACGAGAACTTGTTTTGGTGAAAGGATTGGGCTGAGACGGTGGCGGCTTCACCGACTTACTCCCCTTTCTATCTTCATTTAAAAACCCTTTGGGCTTCATTCCAAGGTTTCAAAAACCCTTCTTCTTCCTTCACCGCTCCCCCCTTTTTAAACCCTAGTTGAGGGTTTCAAAACCCTTTCCTCTTCTTTGAGCTCCTTCACCATCGCAGCTGAGTCTTCATCCCTCCTTCCCGTTCACGGTGGTGAGGTATCGGCGGTGGCTCGCCAGCGGCATCGTAATCTCCCCATCTTCGCAGCGAGCGTCTTCTCATTCACCGTTTCTAGCTAGCTCACCGGTGAGCGCAACGGGCCTCTCCCCGTGCTCTTCTTTCTCTTCCACGGATGGCAAGAGTATTGCGGCAGAAGGTCATTGTAGAGGTCACGGAGAGCGATCAAGGCCCCCCCCTTCCCTCTTCCCTTTGGTTCAGTGGCCGCCCCCTCATCTCTGACCGTGACGGGCAGAAGGCGAGCCGGCGGCGAGCCAAGACGATGGCGACCGCCACCGTAGCTTCAGTGGGCCTTCGGGTTGATGATGGGCCAGGAGGCCCAATCTCGCTGCCCTTTAAAAGGGGCTTTCACATAATTTCTCCAAATGGCTTCAGCAGGTTCCTTGTAGGCTAGCCCTCAGAACCGATACCCATGTCGTCCATTCGGCCCAAGTGTTCTTCACTTGTGGCTCTGCTTTAGGGACCGTCCCGGCCTAGCCAGTGGATGTGTTCCCATTTGTTCTCGGACGCTCCCGGCTAAGGGGAGACTCTGCCGAAATTTCGTCAGAATTTACTTTTGGCACTGTCTGTCTTTCTAACTTTGTTGCTTTCTTTTAATTGTAGTCAATGGCTTCAATGACTTCTTCTGCGACCGGGCAAGAGATGAGCGGCTCCTCCGAGGTTCGGCCAGTAGTAACATGGCAGAGTGTGAATGAACTTGATCAAGGATGGGACCGCTTGGCCATTGTTTCTGGATCATCAGATTCAGAGACCGATTTGATGGATGTCGGCCGTTCGACCATTTCTGGCAGAGATAATTTCTCCTTTGATCGGAGTCAGAACTACCGGGTCAATTTTTTTAAGGACAAGCACTTGATGGCTTTCCTCCACGATTTCTACTTAATAGGAAAGCGGGATATTATCATAGTGCGAGCAGCCGAGTACAGCATTCTCTCCGGCCGAGACAGCCTGATCGGTTCAGTAGTGAGAAGCGAACCGATTTATTTCTCGGGAGACACCAGGCAATGGGACGCCGTTACCAGCGTGCTAGAAATGAGTCCGGAACAGGGCATGTTGACTCGCACTCCTGAATTTACTCCGGCCAGGTGGGACTTATCAGCAGGCATCGTTCACAAAGAGAAGCCTATATTCGGCCTTTTCTTAGCCCCGTTGAAGTGGGGGTTCAGAGAAGAGCCGTTTCTTTTAGATTATCTGACAGTCAGGTTCAAACATCAGATTGTCGTGGGCTGGTTTGCTTATTGTAAAGCCACCGATGCTCATGCTTTTAGAGACGGGTGTAGACACGTCAAAATTGACGCTATGTCGATCAAATCTCATGCCACTATATTGACGCCCCAAAGTGAACTTCAATACATTCATAATATGAAGTTTTTCTATGTTTGTGTTTTTTTGGTTTGATCTTGCATTTTTGTGATTCGTGACCTGAAGAGGGGCGTTATTTTAAAAGCGACCTTACCTAGGGCGTGTTCAAAAGAAAGGACGACCAATTGTCAGGGCGTCAATTCATGGTATTATCCGGTTTCAAAATAAATTCTAAATACTAATTGGCGTCCTTCCTCAGGGCGTGTTTTAAAGTAATGCCTTTATCTCAGGCGTTTTCTCATAATTTTCAAATAAAGAATGTTTTATTTCTAAATTTAAATCCAAGAAGTAACGCCCTTGACCAGGTCGTGTTATGGAGTAGCGTCTTAAGATAGGTCGTCAATTCAAATTTGACGCCCTTCTGAAGGTCACGTTTTATGTTTCCGTGTCCTGTTTGAGTGTGCCTTTCCTGAACAGTTCCCTGCCTTCTTTGATCACCTTGCTCGATCAGGGAACTAGAGTCCTTGCCATTGATAACCATTGCCCGTTCTTATCTTCCCAAATCTGTGGTTATCTTGATCTAAACCCTATATAAGGTTGCCTTGGTCGACCTCGCGCGAGGTTAGGAGGCAGAGAGCAGAGAACACACAGACGCACAGAGGCTAGAACATATTAGAGTTTACGGTGCTGGCTATTATGGTCGTCTTCCTCCTATGCGGTCCCTCTCTTTGAAGGCTCTCTATCTCTTTCTTCTTCCCTGTTTCTGCAGCCACGCCGTAGCTTCCAAGTGGTTTCTTCCCTTTTACTGTTTACAGGGACAGCATAAGGGGGTCTTTCTTCTGTTCGTTTATTCTGATTCATATCATCATATCATCATCTATTACACAGTTTCTTGCATTAGTTTAGTATCATATTTCTCCTTTCTCTAACTCTTCTCTAGGGGTTTTAAAACAAACAAAAAAGGTGCGCATGTCATGTTTCTCTTTCATCATATGGTTTATTGGGATTGATACTACATTCACTCTTGGCTGATCCATCTTTTTTACTTGTTTGGTTCTTTTTTGCAAGGGTAATCAATAAGGAAAACCCCCTTCATCGGCCGGCCGATTGAAGGAGGAGGAAGGAATTCACAATCCATCCCACATCCCACTTATCACCAGGTATTCGCGATCATTTATTTTATTATTGAGGTAACCCCTCTGGCGATCACTCTCCTTTATAGCACCACGGGCTTTCTTTTGTCTTTGTTATCATCTCCATTCATCCTTTTATATATCTCATATGAGTGCTTTGTTCCACATATGTGGATTTATCATGATCTACAAATTGGCGATCACGGTGGGACTTCCACTGTTTTTCTTTTGATTACCATCTCCTATTGGCACCCACGTGTGCCCTTTCCTATTGGCACCCATGTGTGCCCTTTCCCCTTCGGCACCCACGTGTGCCCTTTCCCCTCGGTACCCACGGTACCCCTCCTTTTGTGCCCCACGGGCACCCTCCACCGTGCACACTGCACACTCCCGGGATCAGCCAGTTTGTGATCTGAATTAACGCCTCACCCAGAGGCGCGTTTTAATTTAACGCCTTCATCCAGGGCGTCTGATTTATGTTTAATGTCTTCTGATAAGGCGTGCTTCATCATATCCCCTACTTTTATTACGCTGTTTTTTGGATTCACGCCCTGCCCAAGGGCATCTCTTTATTGCTTAGCGCTTCACATCAAGGCATGTTTCCAGATTTGACGCCCTCTGCCGAAGGCGTCCTTTTCACATATAGCACCTCACACCAAGGCGCGTTTTCTCCATTGCCTGTGGGATCCCCAGGGATTCACGACAGTCTCACTATCGTCTTTTTTGTTGACAGCGACCGTGGCTAGGTCGTCTCTTTCCTGTGATTTTACAGAACCCTGATGTCTTTGCTTATTCATGCTGCATTGATTTTTATATTGATTGTTTGGCTATATTGGTGTGATCTGCATATCTTGGCTTGCATCTGGTGGCATTTGGTTGAGTGATCTCCTCTCTCTACACTAGGATTCCACACACCTCTCTTGGAATCGGGACAACCCTCCATTGAGCATTCCGTCTCTTTGGACCGGAAATCCCTTTTTCAAGACCTCCGTAAGTCTCTGCACCCGTGGATTCCCTCACGGACGCCGGGCTGGTTGTACCCTTGAAGTACCCGGAGTATAGAGAACCCATCGTTGGTGAAGAGAGAGAAAGAACCTAGTTGACCCGGAAGTCACACTTTGATCCAAACTAGGTTTCACTTTGCAAAAGGAGTGAACTATTCTGCAAATTAATCCACCCTAATCTCAAGCATAACACTAAAATTTTACGTTCATCTCAACATGATTACATAAATTTGGTTGGATTGATTTGCTTAAAGTTTGCTTGGATTGAGTTCTTTTTGTGTGATAACCCCTTTCATAAAAGCTTTCCCCCTTCTTAAACATGAAACTTCGTTCAGGTAAAATCATCAACATGGCAGGCTACGGGTATTCTTATGATGATGTGGATGAGAATGTTTTTGGTCAATATGAAATCCCCCTCCAAGATTCCATTTATCATGAGGGAAATTACCCTCCTCCTCAGTCTCATTACCCTCAGGTTCATGTGGTTGATACCACTCCTCAAGAGGTTGTGCCCTCTTCTCAGACTTTACCCTCTAACACTTCGGGGAACCCTTCCCCATCCTTCAATGTCATCGATTTAATTAATGCTCTATCTCAGTTAGATGATTCCCAGCGGCAGGCAGTTCAGGCCGCTTTGAAAGGGAAGTATGTTCCCTCTTCATCCTCTAATCCCCCTCCGGCCGAGAGTGGACATCACCTCACTAATGACCAGGCGGTCTTGCACAAACCCCCCTCTCGTCCACCAACGCCCGGTGCGGCCATGCCGGCCCAACAGGTGAGCTACTCAGCGGTTAGGCCTCAGTCTCTCCAACCTCCCCGAATTCTATGGACGCCTATACCGCATTCTTTCATTCAAAATTCGGCCCCAGTCGAGTCTGGTACTAATATTTTACTGCTTCAGAAGTTGGCTAGCATGGAAGAGCAACTTAAGAAAGTCACTGCGGCCAAGAATGCCCCAAAAATCTCTCTCCCCACACTGCCAGTCTTCCATCTGCCACCCTCTGAGATGCCGAATTTCCGGCGATACAATGGGACTGGTAATCCTTTCATTCATTTGAAGGATTTTGTGTACGAGACCTCCTTCTGGCAAGACAACAAGGCCTCTTTGGCCTATTTATTCAGGAGATCTCTGGAGGGGCCAGCCCTTGAATGGTTCTATTCGTTGGATCCCACTGATGCCAGCAATTTTGATATTGTTCAAAAGAAGTTTTTGTAGAAGTACAGGGACCGGGTTGGACCCTCCCTCTCAGTCACCGATTGGGTTGCAGAAAAAATGAAGCCCGAAGAGGACTTCATAATATTTGCTGATAGATGGCGGTTAATGGCCGAGAAATTGAAAGATACGCTGTCGGAACAAGAACAAGTTAAGATGATAATTTCCAATGCAACTCCTCAGTTCTGGCATATCTTGGCCATGAACCGACTAACAACCATGGAGGAGCTCTATGAAAGAGCTCGTTATATCCAAACACAGATGAAGGATTCGCCCATCATGGGCATGCTTGAGCCAAAACCCCGGCTATTTAAGAAAAGTACAAATGTCAACAACAGCGGGCCCACGACTGAGGGCACAATTGCAAACGAGCAGGTTGGCGTAGTTGGCCACCCCCACCATCAATCTAACCCACGGCCTAACCCACCTCCACCACAAAACCCCCATTTCAACTCCACTCCACAACACCAATTCGCACCCCAACATTCCTTTGCTCCATCGCAAAACCAAGCGCCTCGCGCTAACCCTCCAGCTCCGCAACAGTACCACCAGGTACCACCACCTACCAACTATGGCCAACAACAACAACAGAGACCACCACTCGGCCCCAAGAGAGCTCACTACCCTCCACTGCCAGAAAGTCTCCCGGATATTTTCAACGCCTTAATGGCCGCCAACTTGCTCGTGTTACCAAGGGAAAGAACAGCGTGGCCCGCTAATGTTGACACATCCCGTTACTGCGCCTTCCATCGCGCACCTGGTCACAACCTTGATCGTTGCTTTCACTTCAGAGATTATATTTATGATCTAAATGACCAGGGCGGCATCAACTGGGATGAGATGAGGCATTTTATTGCCACCATGAAAGAAAGAAGGCCTCCTCGGCAGCAACAGGCTCAGCAGCCACAGCAACCAGTTCCACAGCAGCAACAACAAGCTCCAGCGCCTCAGCAGGATATGGGGATTGTCCACAATCCACTACCGGAGCACCCGCCAAACCAGCACGTAAACCTTGTCACGTCTCTCCCTGAGGTAGAGAGAGGGCAGGGATGGCATGAAGAAAACGCCTCTGTCGGGGCATTTAATCACAATCAAAATCAACCTCCGCGCCTCTTGCACACCCTTTCTTCTTCTTCTACCCCCCAATTGAGCCGATCCCTTCTGCGCCCCGTTAATCCACCTACCCCCACTTATTCTCCAACCTTGCCGGTTCGCCCCCTTCTTACCCGCTTACCACCTCCACAACCTACACCACAACAAATCCCATCCACCACCAACCCTTCACCACTGCCATCTAGGCCACTCCTTAACCGCCCGTTGCACCCGCCACCACTACTCCTCCACCGGCAAGGATCCCTCCACCGTCGGCTCTCCCACCTTTTATGCCCAGATCTCTCCTCGTTCCACCCACCAATTCCCCCCGCATTCGGGTATCCCTTTCTACTCCTACGCCTCCTACGGGGGCATCTTTATTGAACTCTTCATCAACACCCCCTGTGGGGGATCCTTCTTCAAACACTCCTCCACCGCTTATCAACACTAACACACCCTCTTCTTCTTCTAACCCTCCTCTCACACTTGCCCCGACAGAGGGGCGTCAAGGCGTGGCGCCGCTCCGCAGTGGACGGATGTTCCACCGCATTTTTCCACAGAGAGGGTTAGAGCCCGCGCAAGGGCCGCAAGAACAGGAACAAGAACAGGAGTCCATACCAGGCACAGAATACGACTTGTTAAAGCACTTGGACCGGACTTCGGCAAGAATTTCAATTCTAGAATTGATCAAGAGGTCGACCACTCATCAGATGGCTCTAAAGGAATATCTACAGAAAGTCATGGTCAATGAGGACATTCCGGTCGAGCAGATAACCGCAGTCTTAACACCTACTGGCAGTCAACCAGCAATCACTTTTTATGAGCATGAGCTGGCACCCATCTCAGCAAGAAAATATGCTCTATGCATCACAGTTGATATCAATAAAGTGGCTGTACAACAGTGTTTGGTGGACACTGGGGCATCCATCAATGTCTTGCCGCCGAGCACTTTGAAGATGTGCGGCATTCCCGAGAATCTGATTCGGTCGTCCACCATAACGGTCACTGCATATGATAACACAAAGAAGCCTCCTCTAGGCATGATAACACTAAAAGTAAGTTTGGGTCCAGCAACAATCACAGCTGATTTTCATATTTTGGACATGGATTCAACATTTAATGGCATTCTTGGCCGTCCCTACATCCAGCAGCTTGATGCAGTGCCCTCCACAAATCATCAATGCCTCAAATTTCCACACAAGGGCCGCATTGTCAAGGTTACCAGTATGCCGATTCTGCCAGAGGAGGACATCCACTTGGCTTCATCAGTTCCGTCTATTTGGCCTGCCAATAAGCCATTGTTATCTGTATTGGACATCCCTCGCCCACAGTCGATGCCATCCGAGACTATCACAACAGTTGCTATGACACCCCTGCCGTCCAAGGGGAAGAAGAAGAAAACGGTGATGAACACCCATGGCTGGAACATTTTAATGAAAATGGGGTATCAAAATGGTAAAGGTCTGGGTGCCAATTGTCAAGGCAGGATTAGGCTTGTAAAGCCTCAGAAATTGATTGCAAGAGGTGGTTTGGGCTACAAAGGGCCAGGCAAAAATGAAGATGAACCGTAGGCAATTATGACATCTACCTAGAAAACAGATCGCCAGCCGCTTACCTGGACATTGCAGACACATTTTGTCACAGGTGGCTTTCAGAATAATGAGCAAACTACAATAATCACTTCCATACTAGACTGTCAGGATGTTCATGCTAGACAGTTTGCTCGTCATATTGCCCCGCTGGCCACATATAAAGCCCTGGAATCCTTAAGGCCTGATAAGAGAAGGAAAATGGACGATCCGGAATGTGACTGGTACAGGTGGTTTGACATGAATGACATCACTATTTCCTTGAGCCGCCTCTTTATGCCGACAGATCCGGAATGGCCACCACTTATTCATGAATTGATTGAAAAACCTGCTGTGATTACAGACAAGAGGCAGTTGCTGAGTGACTACACTGATACTGGAGAGTCAGATATTCCGTTTGAGGAAGGTTTCACTGTGGACAGGCTGTGGGCCGGCCTCTTTTCTCTCACTTCCATGCATCCATCTGTTCTTGCTTCTCTATATTCTCATTGGTTTGGTCGCGTGCCAAGACCGCCACCGATTACGATCAATTTGTCTCCAAATTCAATCCAAGTTTCTCTACCGATTCCTCCCTCGCTCCTCGAGTGATTTTTTAAACTCTCCATTGCACCCCCACGTGGGCCACCACCGATTCAATCTTTCTCCAAACTTGCAATCTCCACTCCTCCTGCTATTCTCCCCTCGCATTGCTTTCTTCTAGGAAAAGAGAATAAAAATGAAGATAAAAATAAAAATGAAGAAAAAAAGTGCCAAAAATCCAACTCTCCAATCCTCCATCACTTTTGAGGAAACCTCTTATCTCCTTCCCGAGTGTGTCCCGACCCAGGGGCCACTCTTCTAAGATTCCTTGATAAATCTCTTTTCCACCTCCGATGAGGGGTCTTCATCTGTATCACCTCCTGTATCCCCTTTCTCACCTTCTTCTTCGTCTAATAAAGCTAGTTGCTCCTCCTCTTCTTCTTCTAATAATAAAATGCATGGGGGAGATTCACATAAGAAGTCTAAGGGTAAGCAGATTCCCCGTAGACTTTTGTTGGAGTTAGCTATCAAATGCCGAGCCTGTTTAGCCATTTCAGAATTTGTGGAAGATCCAATCATCTTGCCAGAATTGGAATATGAGGATGCTAATGTTTCTTATGAGGGTTTGGGTGTCTACGAGATTATGAATGATGAAGACCCTATTGAAGAGGGGGACGAAAGTTATGAAGAATATGAGGACCAGGCTGATGCCTTTGCCAGTGGCATGAGAAGATTTGACGAACCATCAGCCTCTGTAGAGGAGCCTACCAAAGCAGTAAATTTGGGTACCGAGGAAGACCCTAGGATTGTCCTCATCAGCAAGAATTTGCCGCCCTCCGAAGAGGAGGCGCTTATTTTGGTACTTCAAGAATACAAGGACACGTTTGCGTGGAGTTATAAGGATATGCCTGGATTAGACCCTGCGCTCGTTGAACATCGACTTACACTTAAGCCAGGGTCTGTCCCGGTCAAACAACGGTTGAGACGTTTCCACCCTAATATGGCTTTGAAAATGAAAGAAGAGGTCGACAAACTCCATAAGGCTAGATTTGTTAGAGTTGTCCTCTACCCCAACTGGGTGGCTAACATCGTCCCGGTCATGAAGAAGGATGGAAAGGTTCAGATTTGTATAGACTTCCGGGACCTCAACCGTGCGTGTCCTAAAGATGACTTCCCCCTACCTCATATTGATGTTCTGATTGATAATACGGCAGGATTTGAGACTCTCCCTTTTATGGATGGTTTTTCAGGCTACAATCAGATTCGCTTAGCTGAGGAAGATCAAGAGAAAACATCCTTCACTACACCATGGGGCACATACTGTTATGTGGTCATGCCTTTTGGACTCAAGAATGCCGGAGCCACCTACCAAAGGGCTATGATGGCGATTTTTCATGACATGATTCATATTTATATTGAGGTATATGTGGATGATCTGGTAGTGAAATCAAGAACAAGGATTGAGCATCCTCGGGTCCTAGCTAAGGTCCTGCAAAGATCACGAGAATACCAATTGAAGATGAACCCCAAGAAGTGCGTATTTGGCGTTTCATCAGGGAAGTTGCTTGGTTTCATTGTTAGCAAGAGGGGAATTGAAGTTGATCCCAACAAGGCAAAGGCCATTAGAGACATGCCTCCTCCCAAGAATTTGAAGGAAGTTCGAGGATTAATCGGGAGGTTGCAATTCATTCGACGCTTCGTCTCCCAGCACTCACAACGATGCAGGCCGTTTTACGAGCTCACTAAGCCGGGAGTCAAGTTTAATTGGGATGACAAGTGTCAGGCAGCCTTTGACGGATTGAAGGATTATTTGGCCAATCCTCCTGTCCTGAGGCCCCCAATTCCAGGCAAACCGCTTGTTCTTTATGTTTCTGTCCTGGATGACTCTGTAGGTGTTGTCTTGGCTCAAGTGGATGAAGAAAGTAAGGAGAGGGCAGCATACTATTTGTCTAAACTCCTTAACCCTTGTGAGCAGAGGTACTCATCCATGGAGAAGACTTGTACTACTTTGGTTTGGGTAGTCCAGAAATTAAAACACTATTTCTTAGCTCACGAGGTTCACCTCATTGCACGCATGAATCCGATCAAATTCCTTCTTAAAAATCTATCCTCACTGATTGATTAGCACGCTGGCAAAGCTTCCTCTCTCAATTTGACATCACTTACATTCAACAGAAAGCTATCAAAGGCTACGCCATTGCCGAACACCTTGCTCATCACCCTCTCCCCCGCTTTGATCCTGTCAATTCGGAGTTTCCAGATGAAGAACTGATGTCCATTAATCAACCCCAGGATCCTATGTGGACATTACATTTCGATGGAGCTCTAAATTCCCAAGGAAGAGGGATCGGCATGGTTCTTTTCACACCAGAAGGGGTCACCATCCCATTTGCTGCTCGGCTCACTTTCCCTGTCACCAACAATATAGCTGAGTATGAAGCTCTTTTGGCTGGTCTTCAAACCGCTCATAAATATGGTGTCACCCAATTACAGATTGTTGGTGATAGTCAGCTTATTCTACACCAGGTGCTCGTCAAGTGCCGCACTATCAATCCTAAGCTCAAACCCTACCAGGAACTTGCTTCAGCTTATGCCAAGCTCTTCACCAAATTGATTTTCGTCCATGTTCCTCGTAGCCAGAACATCTTGGCTGACGCCCTTGCCTCTTTAGCTTCTGCTTTATTCTTCCCTCCTGAGCGTGATTTTCATGTTCCTCTGATTCATCAGCGCGACACTCCAGCTATTAAGGATCGTACATTCCTCGATATTAGGGATCAAGTGCTCGAAAAGGTCAAGCAGAGGGAAGCTCTTAAAGGCAGAGAGGTCATGTTATTAGATTGGCAAGAAGAGCTGGCTGACGAAGAAAAATCTTGGTATTATGAGATTGCCAGGTATTGCAATGATCAGTCCTATCCCGAGGAAGCCACTGTGGAAGAAAAGAAAGCAATCAAAAGAGTGGCTCAGCGTTATGTCTTGGTTGGAGGTGTGCTCTACAGGAGAGGGCTCACTGGTGTTTTATTAAGATGCCTCGATGATGATGAATCTTGGAAGGTTGTGGAAGAGGCTCATTCTGGGGTGTGTGGTGGTCATGTGAACAGCCAGATGCTAGCTAAGAAGATTCTTAGGCTAGGTTTCTATTGGCCCACTCTAGAAGAGGATTGTTCTATCTATGTTCGAAGGTGTGTTAAGTGCCAACTACACGCCGACAAAATTCATTCTCCTGCTTCTTCACTCCATCCTATGTCCTCCCCATGGCCCTTCTCCATGTGGGCTTTTGATATCATTGGACCTCTTGGTGATTCAAACCTCCTGACCAAACAAAAGTCGTTCATCCTCACGGCAACGGAGTACTTCACCAAGTGGGCAGAAGCGGAAACTTACATGGATATCAAAGCATCAACTATCTGCAAGTTCATAATGAAGAGCATCATCACGAGGTTCGGTATTCCAAGCACCATCGTCATCGACAATGGACCTCAATTCATCTCTCAAGAGCTCAAGGATCTCTGCAACAAGTATAACATTGCATTGCATCATTCTTCTCCCTATTATCCGCAGGGCAATGGCCAAGCAGAGGCAACTAATAAAACTTTGATCAAAATTGTTAAAATGACGTGTGAGGCTAATAAATTTTCGGATTGGCCAGACAAGCTAGTTGAAGCTCTTTGGGCCTATCGTACTTCCATTCGTACCCCCACTGGGCAAACCCCTTTTGCCCTTACTTATGGAATGGAGGCGGTAGTCCCTTATGAGATTCTCATTCCCTCTCTGAGAGTACAATTTGACAATGAACTCTCTATTGATGAGTGTCGTGATTCACTCCTTGCTCAATTGGAACTCCTAGATGAGAAGCGTCTGGTCGCCGCTGAGCATGCGCGCGTTTATCAAAATAGGCTCTCACGTTTTTATCAAAAGAAAGTAATTGAGAGAAAATTCAAAGTCGGTGAAATGGTAATCAAGAGAATTTTCGTAAAACCTGGTGGACCCCGCTCAAAACTCCAACCAAACTGGGAAGGACCGTTCGTCATAAAAGAGGTTTATCCAGGTAATGCTTATAAACTGATTAATGCTGAAGGAGAAGAGTTAACTCACCCATGGAATGGTTTGTATCTTAAGAAATACTACCCTTGATCCAAAAAATATATATATATAGAATATTTTCAAAATCTAAAAAAAAAGAAAATTGATTCAAAAATCCAAAACAAAATGGAATATTTCCAAAAACCAAAAAAAATATAAATTCCAAAAAGCAAATAAAAAATAGAAATTCTTCAAAATCAAAATAAATAAAAATGAAAAGCTTTCAAAATTGGTGCCATGGCACACGAAGGATCAAGGTCCGAAAGGTCAAAATTCAGAATTCATTCATCAGTCTTGTTAACCTAAAATTGGGTCGACACCCGCACACACTACACGCTTTATTCTTGAACTCAAGCAGTGCAAAATCCTATGGGAAGTCAAAACCTGACTAAAAGTGAAAGACAATACCCGTTCTTTTCTTCTTCGGCCCATAAGGGAGGAAGGGAGACCTCGGGGTAGACCCGCCAAGCCTATCTGCCGCCCTAGTAGGTGGAAGTCAGGGCCCAAAAGGGAGCAAATACCACAAAAGCCCAAGTACAATTAGGTTGGTTCATCAATGCAAGTCAATTTTAAAGTGAAAGTCAAATGGTGAAAAGAAAAGCATGTCAAGAGGGCAAAGTCCCCGCAAGGAAAACCTTGGGCGTATGCGTGCAATATAAAAGAGGCAAAAAGGCAACTAAATTTCCCTACGCCAGAGACCGAACCCCAACAGGCATAGGGTAGGGGAGGTAACTTTACCTCGAGCATCTCAGAATCCCTTATGGGCTTCCCTTATATTTTCTTCCATCCTTTCTATGTGGTAAGTCACGAACTCGCAGGATGGTCAAGACGGACTAGGAAATTGCACTGTACGAAATCTCGAATACAAGACAACTATGATCACGTCGACTCACTTTTAATTACTCAAGAAAGGTTAATTAATTTTAGATGGTGACCGTGTAGGACCCGTGATCTTGATAGCCTTGTCAACCCATTTTTGCAGAATAATTTGGCTAAGGCGCGTTCAAGTTAATTAACGCCTTCGATAAAGGCGCTTTGTATAGAATTAACGTCTTTGTTTAGGTCGTCTCTTTCCAAATAACGCCCCTGCGCAGGTCGTTACTTTCTCAAAAATCAAATTCACTTTTCAAATTCACGCCGTCTTCTAGGGCGTCTCTTATGTGAATCACGACCTATTCTAAGGCGCGTTTTTTAGAAAAAATAACAAAAAAAAAATATATAAATGAGTGAAAAGAAAAAAAATGCATTCTCCAAGTATGCTTGCATTACTGCATGGACATCTTTATTTATGGTTTGCATATGCATATTTGCATGTTGCATCTCCCCGTTATCAGTTATTTCATTTACCTTATTTGATTAAAGGCTTGGCCCCTTGACCCGTCATTAAGGTCAAAATATTGATACCCCTTGCTTATGGAGCAAGGGGCCAAGTCGAACAGATGAATTAACCTATTTGTCCAGTGTGGATTACAGTTGCAAGAGCAGCGCAAAGCGAAGCAAAAATGAAGAATGTGGAAAGAGAAAAGTACACAAACACAAGTACACCAATACACAAGTGCTCAGGTAACAAAAATGACAATCTCATATATATATACATCATGAATATCTGAGTACAAGTGTGAGGGTGGAGGAGTACAAGTAAGTCTCTCAGCTCTCGCCTCCACCCTCCTCTCTCCTACTCTCTACCTCGTCCTCGCCGTCCCGAGGAGGCACTGGTGGAGGGGGCATGGGCCCCCAAGAAGAAGCTGGAACTCGAGCTTGGCCCCCTGCCTCGCTCCTCTCTCGAAGAGAAGAACCCGCCACGAAAGTGGAGCTAGTGAAGGAGTACCCCACGGCACGAGCTCGCTCACGCCCTCGCTGGAGATGCTCCTCAGCAACTCGTAGCCGCTCCTGAACAAGGACAAGCTGCGTCCTCGAGTCTGCCAGCTCACGCTCATGTGCTATCACCAGCTCCTGGTATCGGGCGCGCTCTGACTGCTCCAGCTCCTGGTACCGGGCACGCTCTGACTGCTGTAGCTCATGGTGACGGGCACGGTCCGCCAAGTGCTCCTCCCGCTCTCGAGCACGCTCTCGCCGCTCCAGCTCAAGGGCCACTCACAGCTCTGCTACGTCCTGAGGCAACTCCTCCCGTCGTCTCAAGGTCCGCTCCAGCTCCGTAATCTGCTGCTCACGGATCGCCAGCTCTGTCCCGGCCAGGGCAGCCTGGGTACGTGCCACCTGTAACTGCCTGGTCTGCAAACAGGTAAATAAATCATCAGTTCCACAGTTCAATAATTCAGGAAATAAGCCATGCATGACGGAAGGTAAAGCACTCACCTGGGCTGTCATCGCCTGTTGTCCCTCGCAGACGCAGGCAAGAGCGGCTCGAAGCTCCTCAGTCTGTAAAAATGGAGTTTCATGAGTACACAATTATATAATCAATATTTGAATGGATTTGTGTTTTGGAATTTACCCGTGAAGCGAGGTCGCGCTCTACTGCCTCGGCTCGTGCGGTCGCTCCAGCTAGCTGCTCTGCCAGTGCAGTCACCTCTGCATTGGGCCCCCGCGAGCTGGAGGCATCCCCTGTGTCTCTCCTCACTGCTCCCTGCTGGGCACGCTGCATTTATTGAAATCGTCAGTGGCTAATCATCAATAATTCAACAAAAATACATTTGCATAGAGAAATAATTTAAACACTCACCAGGGTCTCTAGGTCGGCCCGTGTCGCGGCTAGCTGGTCCTCCAGGCTGTGTAGATGGGCCTGGGCATCCATCGCCGCTATGTCTCGTGCATCCTGCATACATTACATATTAGTCACATGATAGCCTCATAAGCATTTTCATTTCATTTAGAAATAATTGCATTCATACATACCCCTAGGACCTTCATCTGAGGTCGTCCGGCGTAAACCTCCCAGTAGCGCCGGAGGTACTCGGAGCTGTCGGTCGCGTGGGAGGTGACTCGGATCCCGCCTCGCCGCTAGTCGGCGTACTGCTCCTCGAACCGTACCCTCCAGTCGGTCGCCTTTGTACGACCGCGTGTCTTCTTCCCGATGCCACGTGGCTCCCCTACCTCAATCCACTCCTAGTGCAGGCCCAAGGTCCTCATCACTAGCCTAAGCCGTAACAGCTCGATCTCGCTCAAGCAGTGGACCCACAGCTCATGCTCAAAGCGAGGTCGCCCCGCTACGACCCACGGCTGGCCCTCGTCTGTCATCCCCTCGTAGGGTCTCCATCGCACCTGCATTCATAAACATGCATATCGTCATCATTCCATCATAATTATAATAAATTCAAATAAATGCAAAAGAAAGATGCATAACATTCATCATACCAGCAAGGGAGGGAAGTCGCGGAACTCTCTCCGTAGAACCCACAACTCGTAGCCCAGTGGGGCCCCGAACACCACCGGCAGCCAGCGCCGCGCTAGAGGGAAAGCTCCCTCACCTCCAGGCCGTGGGTCGACGCGCCCCATCGGCATGTATAGGTGGCTCCAAACCTGCATCCATGCACTGCATTAGTGAGGCATTCACATGCATAATAAAAGAAAAAAAAGAAAAGAAAAGAAAAAGAGAAAAATGCATACCTGAAGAAAAGGTGAGAAGCCACTGACGGTCGTCTCTCGCCCTGTCCCTGTGGACAGGTCAGCCATCAAGTGCGCCAGTAGTGTCGCTCCCCAGGTGTAGCTGCCAACTGCCTCCAAGTCCTCGAGAATGCCCAGGAATCGGCAGTTGATGACGTCTCCCTTCGTCCCCAGCAATAGCCTCCCCAGTAGCAGCAGCAGGAACCTCCTCAAGTCAAGGTCTGCTCTCTCCCTGTCAGCCGGGTCCTGGCAGTAGACCGCCCTAGCCCCGTCTATCAACCTCTGTGAAAACTGCTCTAGGGTCTCCCCGGACCTATGCCTAGCATCCCCTAACCCCATCACCGAAGTCAGGTCTGTGCGGAAGATAGTCCTACACTCGCTGGGGGTCTCGTAGACCATCTCTAGCCCTAGCAGTCTCTGGGCGAACTTAGTGTAGTCAGGGTAGGTGATCCCACTCACAGCCTCTCCGTCTACCCTCAACCCTGTAATCCTAGCTACATCCTCCAGGGTAGGAACCCTATGCCCCCATGGCATCAGGAATGCCCGGCTAGTCCTGTCCCATCTCTCCCGTAGAACCTGGATAAGTGGTAGGTCTGGTCTAATTGGCTCTATGGATAGGAAGGCCCCGAACCCCATGGCGTCTACCCTGGCTCTCTGAAACTCAGGGAGGCCGTAGTATGCTGCCCGGACCATGACCCAGGAGATGCGCATCCTCATCAACCCCTGCATGCATAAAGAAAAGAATTTTCGCTTAATTATTTTGATTATTCATGCTGAATCTCATTTTGATTGCCCTGGGTTATGTTGATGTTTGATTTTAATTAGCGACCGTCCTTAGGTCGTGGCTTGTCCAATTAGCGCCCCTGGGAGGGGCGTGGTTCTTAAGTGTGCTTTGAATTCATGACCTACCCCAGGTCGTTGTTTATCTAAGAAACGCCTCTGTATTGGGCGTGGTTTGGTGGTTAATTTCTAATTTCTTAAAGTTTTTTTTTAGGAGACGCCCATCCCAGGGTCGTCTTTTGCTTAAGTCACGCCCCCATGTGGGACGTTGTTCTCAAATGGGAGTTTTGGGGTCTCATAATATTTTTTTTATTTTTTTTTGAAATTAATGATTTGACGCCCGCTGGTTTGGTCGTCTTTCATTGAATTAACGCCCTGGTGGGGGGGCGTTGTTTTCATGGTTTTCAGAAAATGAAATAAAAATAACGGCATGCGAAACAAATTCATGGAAAAATATTTGAAATAATTAAAAGCATGGAAATTAATGGAAATTAACAGCATGATATGAAAAATGATGAATTTAAATGGGCGACATGCTGTAGGGCGTGTTTTCATGAAATTAATTATTTTGCAGAAAATAATTTGAACTAACGCCCTTGGGATGGGCATTTCACCTCTAAATCACGCCCCCACGGGGGGCGTCTATTTTCTGAGTTGCAGGGTTTCTACCTCGAGGGCTTTGAAAAATGCTGAAAAAATAAAAATAAAATTGCAAAAAAAATTGGAATTGGGGTCAGGGGCCTACCTTCTTATGCTTTGGTTCTTGGGGTTGGGGCCGTGGCTGGCGTGGTCGCCGGAGCTGGCCGGGGCGAGGGCCGGTCGCCGCCGTGGACGGTGGCTCGCCGACGTCCTCATCTTCTCCATCTTCTTCCCCCTTGCCCTCTTCATTTCCTCCCTGTCCATCTCCACTGTCTTCATCTTCTTCACCTCCTTCGTTGGCCTCTTGGCCTCCTTCGGCCTCGTCGCCGGCCTCAACGGCATGTTCTTCCTCGGCCGCCATGGGGACGTCCTCCATGGCTTGTTCTTCACCGACGTGGGCGGGCTCGCCCTCCAAGTCCACAACCTCCGGTGTGGCCACCCTCTGCCGCTTGAGTCCACCGGCCATGGCTATGGCTAGGGCTAGGGTGTGGAAAGGGGAGAGAGAGGTAGAGAGAGAGAATGAGAGATGGGGGAGGGTTCGGTTAGGGTTGCAGAAGAAAGAAGAGAAAGAAGGAAAGAGGACGGAGGAAGAAGAAGAAAGGAGGGAAAGTTAAGTCGAACGGTCAAAAAAAAATTAACAACTTAAGGAAGGCCGTGTCTTATGGAATTAACGGCTGAAACTTGGGCGTTTCTTGATAATTGACGACATTGCTTAAGGCGTTATTTGTGTTTGCATAGGGAATGATAACCGTCGTCAGACGTATTTAAGGGCGATTGATTGATGTGATGGGAATAATCATTACTGTATTTAAGTAACGCCTATGATTGAGGCGTTATTTATATGAAACGTGGCTCTTCTGAAGGCGTTACTTTTGGAATTTCAAGGAATATCTTTTGGAGTATAAATCGAATTAACGCCTTGTCTTAAGACGTTATTTAGTTAACGCCCATTGGTGAAGGTGTCAGTTATGAGAAATCAATCATTGAAGACGACGTTGGCTGAGGCGTCACTTCGTGAATTCATGACATTTCCTGAGTCGTTATTTGCAACAGAACCGCAGGTTATTGGAAGATTTGATCAGAAACATTGTGTTATGGCTCAATCAGAATATTATCATTGATTTATTAGAAAAGTGATTACATTGCTTCAATGAGCTATTTTGGGCCTCAAGCTTCTTCAAGCTATTACATAAGACTTCCACTGATCTCTATCTTCTTTTAAGTTTTCCACATGATGGTGAATCTTATTGATTTTCCACAGAGCTTGGATAGTTGTGCACTCTTCTCCATCTTCATTGCTGCCGAGATCCCGTATCTTGATCGGAGGGAGATGAGATGGATCTTCGAATACTTGCCGTGGAAGCCCGAGTTGAGGAAGGCACCGATGTGAGTTGTACAAAATGAATTCTGAAGCGCCTATGAGTCGAAGGTTTGTTCCGGGAGAAAATCTTGCACGGAGTTCTTGAGTCTTGAGTATTCCTGGGGCACAAGTGAAGAGATTCTTTGGCATCACCTTAAGGTGTTCTCGCCATTCCACCCTCTTCTTGATTTGGGGTATCCGGTTCATCACTCTGTTGCTTATCCCAAGTGAACCGGTCACATAAAAGAGTGGGCTTTTTGAGAAGATTCTTGAGGATTGTTGGGCTTCATCACATGGATCAAATTTGAAGTGAAGGTCTACCCAACTAGAGAGAGCTGGCATACATCCGTAGATGGGTCTTCCCATTGCCGCCGAGGTAAGCCCGCTATAGAGATAAGCTAGAACAGCCGGTCTGATTCTCTCTCCTTCCCATAAGCTCGCCACGGCGCTCAACTGTGTCTCCTCTAGAAAATCCTCCATGGATGGGAATAAGAGTGCTCCTGCTAAGCATATCGCGAAGGCCTTGGTCACCCGTTCGATCTCTTCTTCTTCTTTAGCTTGATCCGCTCTCTTGTACACCCATGAGGCAAGCTTTAGAAGATTAATTCCTTTAGTGACCTTGATTTGATTCACTAAGTTTGGGCTAGGTATCAATGTGGTTAATAGCTCGTGAGAAGAAATTGGTTTTGGCATGTTGGCCATCTTCTCTTCATCCCCTTGCTTCATTCTCTTTAAACCTAAGATCATCTCCAATTCTTCTAATAGGATGGTGGCTTCAAAGGTAGAGAAGAGAAAGGTATGAGTAGAAGGATGCCATATCTCTACAAGAGCTC
Organism: Amorphophallus konjac; assembly: GCA_022559845.1. Lineage (NCBI taxonomy): Eukaryota > Viridiplantae > Streptophyta > Magnoliopsida > Alismatales > Araceae > Amorphophallus > Amorphophallus konjac. Next base: position 100,528,020 of record CM040120.1, read on the forward strand.
CTATAGCTGCCCAATCAAGATGGATTTGATCATGGTGTTTAGCATGGGTAACTAGGCTCAGGAGGTGCCATCTTGTTAGGTATACCCTCATATCTGAAGAAAACTTGGAAAGGATAAGTGGTAGCCACTTAATTTTTGTAAATCTCCTAGCTCCTGGGACATTTGGATAATCCTGTGGAAGAAAGAAAAGAAGGAGAATGCATGAGCGACAGAAGTAGTTCAGTGAAGATAAGAAAAGAGAAGAACAAAAGAAATAATATTTTACCTAGTTCATGGAGATTCTACTGCTTATGTGACCGTTGATCTCAGTTAATCGAGGGGTAGAAGTTTTGGACCTCTTAAACGCCCTCTCCATCTTTGGTTTGCAGGAAGGGCTCGGGCGGTTGCAGTCCCTACGAGAAGAAGAACACGAACAGGAGAAGCAGAGAATAGTACTCTCAAAGGTTGCGTTTGGTTGATCAGAGGAAGTGTCCTCCTTTTATAGAAGCCCGAAGGGTCTTAGGGCTGTTCGGAGTTGTGAGATTGGTTGTTATTAGGACTGGGTTTAGCTTTCGCATTGGAAACGGAAGCATGATAATTAACGCCTTCTGTTGGGGCGTCGATTTCTGAATTGACGACCTGACGGAGGTCATTTTTTATGTAGCGCCCTTTCCAGGGTCGTCTTCTGCCTGGACTCTCGATGAATTTCACGCCTTTTGGAAGGGCGTGTTTCGTATTTTGACGCCCTCATGTCAGGCGCCTTTCATGTTTTTGATGCCATTCTATCCAAGCGTGGATTTGTGAGCTTATAAATTTGCTTCCCTACATACTTTGATGAACTTAAGTGCTATTATTTTGTTGGAATTGTTTTTAATTTAGCACTTATGATCATGTCATGCTTTGAATTGAGGGTTATTCATATTGTAATTGTGGGAGGGCTAATGAACTTTCAAGCGCAGAGGATTGCAGGTTTCGAGATGCCCGGATCACTGTTGGAGTAACATCATGTTGTTCTTGTATTTCATTCCTGTAAGCATTATTACTATATGGTATTCTACATTATTATAATATATCAAGGACCTTGTGGTTCTGATGAACCTGGAATTTGAGTTCCCCTTCATCAAAAACGGTGATAATTCCAGGAGAGTCTTGATCACACGGATAGGCCGTTGAGTCATCCAAGGTTTGGGACGATGGTTCCACTTTCCGAGTTGATGCGCGGATAAACGGGCTTCGGCTTAGTGTCAGCTCAGAGGGACGGATTCTTGACCAAGTCTAGAGGGCTTAGCAATATTATCCTTGATTATTTTCTATTTTAGTTTTTGTTTTAAGTTTTCCTTTTAGCCCAGCATGCATCATTTAGGACTTTGAGGTTTATGCTGAAAATCTTCATATTATGGCGATAATGAAAGTCACTCGTTCTTGATTGAGTTGACGTGAGATATTCCACTCCAAATTGAGTACTTTATTCTCTCTGAAGTCGCTCAGGCTAGTTCCTTGAAAATGTTCCTTTGCTGGGTCTTCATCTCGATTCCCTTTATTTTTCTACAAATCCACCTTGGTTGTAGCACGTCCACGTTGGCTGGTAACCGCTCTCCAATGGTGTCTCCTTATCGTGCCGTGCGCACATTTTTACTTGTTTAGTTTAATCTCCTTTATCCAGCAAATTGATGTTTCCTTGGAATCACTCGGAGTTGTTTCACTGAGAATCTTGGAAAGATTTCTAATGCTTAGTGTCTGAGGCGTGTCACATCACACCTTGGCGTCTACTTATCAGTTCATTCCACTTCATTCCGCTGGTTACACTTTCGCTTCATTTTCGTCTCACTCCCTTGCAAAGCAGACGCCAAGGCGGGGCAGCTGTAGACACGTCAAAATTGACGCTATGTCGATCAAATCTCATGCCACTATATTGACGCCCCAAAGTGAACTTCAATACATTCATAATATGGAGTTTTTCTGTGTTTGTGTTTTTTTGGTTTGATCTTGCATTTTTATGATTCGCGACCTGAAGAGGGGCGTTATTTTAAAAGCGACCTTACCTAGGGCGTGTTCAAAAGAAAGGACGACCAATTGTCAGGGCATCAATTCATGGTATTATCCGGTTTCAAAATAAATTCTAAATACTGATTGGCGTCCTTCCTCAGGGCGTGTTTTAAAGTAACGCCTTTATCTCAGGCGTTTTCTCATAATTTTCAAATAAAGAATGTTTTATTTCCAAATTTAAATCTAAGAAGTAACGCCCTTGACCAGGTCGTGTTATGGAGTAACGTCTTAAGATAGGTCGTCAATTCAAATTTGACACCCTTCTGAAGGTCGTGTTTTATGTTTCGGTGTCCTGTTTGAGTGTGCCTTTCCTGAACAGTTCCCTGCCTTCTTTGATCACCTTGCTCGATCAGGGAACTGGAGTCCTTGCCATTGATAACCATTGCCCGTTCTTATCTTCTCAAATCCGTGGTTATCTTGATATAAACCCTATATAAGGTTGCCATGGTCGACCTCGCGTGAGGTTAGGAGGCAGAGAGCAGAGAACACACAGACGCACAGAGGCTAGAACAGATTAGAGTTTACGGTGCTGGCTATTACGGTCATCTTCCTCCTGTGCGGTCCCTCTCTTTGAAGGCTCTCTATCTCTTTCTTCTTCCCTGTTTCTGCAGCCACGCCGTAGCTTCCAAGTGGTTTCTTCCCTTTTACTGTTTACAGGGACAGCATAAGGGGGTCTTTCTTCTGTTCGTTTATTCTGATTCATATCATCATATCATCATCTATTGCACAGTTTCTTGCATTAGTTTAGTATCATATTTCTCCTTTCTCTAACTCTTCTCTAGGGGTTTTAAAACAAACAAAAAAGGTGCGCATGTCATGTTTCTCTTTCATCATATGGTTTATTGGGATTGATACTACATTCACTCTTGGCTGATCCATCTTTTTTACTTGTTTGGTTCTTTTTTGCAAGGGTAATCAATAAGGAAAACCCCCTTCGTCAGCCGGCCGATTGAAGGAGGAGGAAGGAATTCACAATCCATCCCGCATCCCACTTATCACCAGGTATTCGCGATCATTTGTTTTATTATTGAGGTAACCCCTCTGGCGATCACTCTCCTTTATAGCACCATGGGCTTTCTTTTGTCTTTATTATCATCTCCATTCATCCTTTTATATATCTCATATGAGTGGTTTGTTCCACATGTGTGGATTTATCACGATCTACAATGGGGATGTTGAATTTACTGAGTACGTACTCCAGAATTATGGTCCCATCCTGATGAAGGCCGGAGTGTACCAGAGTGTATATGCATCCCGCTTTTGCTACCCCATCTCGAAGGGCTTATGATGCAGCATGATGGAGATGTTTTGTCCCGAGTACAACACCTTCTATACTGCGGAAGGGGAGACTTCCTTAGACTTGTGGAGTCTACATAAACTTTCTGGCCTTCCAATTGATGGCGAGCCGTACGAGGAGGTCTGCTGGCCTGACTGGATTAAAGACCGCACTGACGGTGAGGGCTGCTATCATATCGAATTTGCCTATCGGTACCTCATGAAGGTGTACTGTACACTGTGGCTGTCCATTCAAGGTACTGCAGAGTCTCCTTCGTCCCGCTCGCGCAAGGAGCGGAAGCGGGTGCGCCTGGGCTTATGGCTGGAATACTTCTTCGTAGGCGAGCCAAAGTACAAAGATTATCCTTCTGTCGGAATAGCTCCGAACAGACTGAAGACGCGGTCCCACCGGAAGACTCATTTATCTTCTTCTCTTCACAGAGGGTGCCAGAGTGGTCCTAACCCAGCGGGATTGGACCCCATTACTCATTGTGCGGCCTACTTGACATATTGGCTATGCACATTTGTCATGCCACAAGGCGATGAAACAGTCATTCGCGCCGAAGCCATATATCTGATGTGCTTAATGGCATGGGGTGTGAAGCTGTCCCTCTACCCTGCAGCATTATGCTTGATTTACAAGATGCTGGGAGATATTCACCGTAGCCGTCTCCCAAGGACCTTGCGGATCATTGGCCCTCTCAATTTCTTTAATGTCTGGGTGTGTTCGTTATTTCCGGAGTTTGCTCCGAGGTTACTGCAATCCTCAAACTTGTTCCCGAGAATGTTAGAGTTTGCCGATGTCGAGCCACAACAGGTGTCATATCAGCTTTTCTCGATCAGGGGGTAATTGACGAAAGGTCTAATGAATGCTCCTGGGGCCCTGCATTTCTAGTGTTTGGCTGCTAATTAAAGCCCCTTGGCGAATCGGCTAAGAGAATGCAAATTCAGTGAAGTTGAGTAGTATATTCACCCTATCTTGGGTAAGCTCAGTGATAAGCTGTCATTAGAGCCAGAGTTGGTAGACTGGACTTTGTCCATTAGACCTAGTGTTCTGGTATTTAGAAAGGGCATCAGCACTTACTTAGAGCCCTATTACCCCTTCAGGCTTAGCAGAAATTTTTGTTATGACCAACAGATTCCTTCCTCTTCAGCACAGTTCCCATTGGAGAGTTGATTTAAAGGAGGATCAACCGCTGTCAAAGAAGCCTGTACATGGTGGGATTATTTTCATCGTCGCGAGGCTGCTTCTTTTCAAATGCCAGTTCCAAGGCGTTTTCCCCAAGTGACGCCAGAATATATTAAATGGTGGAATGCTCGCACCGGCTTCTATCGGCTTTCTCAGAACGACTGCTGGCACATTGTCGAGCGTCGGTTCTTGAGCTCCCAACCTTTCGCCGTGTTTGAAATTGACCCTTATCATCTGTGGAGGCTGAAGTCTCGTAAAGATGCTGATGAAGTCCCGCGATCAATGACACCCAAGAGGGGGGTGAATTGGGTGATAACTAATTTTACGAAAACTTTTACCCTTTTTACAAAATATGTGATAAACAATCATTAGCAAATGAAAACTAATTAACCAATTCTCTCAAACTTTTCGTTCCCACACGACCATACAACGAAAACAATCAAACCACACAAATAACACACAATGCACAGCGATTTTTAAGGTGGTTCGGATACAACGATGGCAATCCTACGTCCACCCCTCACCAAACCCGGTGAGGCTTCACTCGGGGATAAATCCCCAAACAGAGACGACGCTCCAACCACACACGCAGGACGACACCTGCCCACACACACGGGGACGCGTCCCAAAACACACACACACACGAAGATGAAGTCTCCAATACGATCCAACAAGCGGATCAACAAGACACACACACGCTGCGACAAGTGCATCACTCCACACATACAAACACTAAGATCTGGATAAATCCACACACACACACGCAGATCTAAGAAAACCTACGCACACACGAATCAAGTACGACACACACACACATGACCACGGATCCAACAACGATCCACACACACACGAGTTTGCAGTTTATAAGAAACACAAATCTGAAACTATAAAGCACAAAACACAAACATGAATAAACCACAGTTTAGAAAGCTCCTGATTTAGGCTCCCCCTGAGTGTGTGCTCTGGATGTTCGCGTTGATTCCTTCTTCACTTGAATAGCTTGAGACTCAGCTTGAATGGCCTTGTATTTTATGTAGATCTACTTGCACAGAGTACTGTTCACGGCTACAGTACCCTTTCTTCTTCCTTGGACAAATCCATGTATCTTCTTGATACTTGTGAGCTTGTTCTCTTCCTTTGAGACTGCTGACTTCAAATGGAGTCAGAGTACCTTCAGATGTTGCTTGAATGGCTCCTTCTTCCTTGTAGCATCCTTCTTCTTCTTCCCTTGGATCACCTTGAGTTGATGAAGAGGTGTATGGATGTAGCTTTGAACCTTGATTGCTTCTACACCTTCTTGGAGGTAGATGGCTTCAGAAATACCTTGAATGGGTTGGAGATAGATGAAGAGCTTGCTGCACGAGGTACTGTTCACGGAGCTACAGTACCTCTTCTTCCTCCTTGGACAGCCTCCCCTTTGGATCTCTTGGATTGATTAGGGTTATGACTCTAATAGGATGTTTTATAACCCTTGGAAGGTCTATGGACAAGCCCTAGACCAGATCCACAAATTCTGGAGGGTTTGGTGGCTTTGGGATTAAATAATAGCAAGAGGAGATGCTTCTTTCGAGATGGACAAAAGTCAATATTTTTGGCTTATCGGGGCTGGTGGTCGACCTACAGAGGCTGGCGGTCGACCGCTACTGAGAGAACTACTGGCCGTTGGTTTCTGGGAATTCCGGTCGACCGCTACTGGGCTGGCGGTCGACCGCCACTGTGAATCCCTATAGGCTGTGAGATGCTGGCAGGGGCGGTCGACCGCCCCTGAGCTGGCGGTCGACCGCCAACTGGGCAGACCCTGGGTTTTCTCGGGTCAGTCCGTTAACCTCTTCAGCTCCGTCGCTTAAGTCCTTTAGCAGCCCGTTCATGTCTGTGGCATCACCCTTGACAGTTTAGAAGGTGTCAACTGAGTCTTTGACCTTGTGGATTTTTACTGAGTGTTTTGACCTGCAAAAGCATACATAATTGATTAGAACTATAGCTCAACCATCCATATGATAAATGCATAAAGTTCATGCAAACCATTTAAGCATTAATCAAAATTTTATTCCGGGGGCTCCGCCCCCGAAAACCCCCGCAAGGGGCACTGCCCCCTTGACCCCCGCGACCTGACCGGGCAGGTCGATCCCCGCAACCTGACCGGGCAGGTCGATCCCCGCAACCTGACCGGGCAGGTCGATCCCCGCAACCTGACTGGGCAGGTCGATCCCCGCGACCTGACCGCGCAGGTCGATCCGCGGGCGAGGGCGCACGATGGCCAGAAGGGTTTCATATTTTAATGTGCATGAATGAGGTGTATGAAGGAGAGGTACATGAGATACACATGGTGAGATTGATGCTAAGACAAGGTAAGAGTCTCACCAATGGTTCTTGACAGTAAATGACATATACCACATATTTTGGATTGTAGAGAAGCATGGTGCTTATCCACATGTTTGGTTCACCAGGTGACTGCCATGTGTTTGATCCTGCAAGCAAGATAGTCAAGGTTAATACCATGCTTGTTCCCGTTGAAGAGATTATGAAACCTCTTGCCTCTTGTAAAACTAACATATGCAAACCAAGGATCAAGACCATGTAACTATTCCCATTTGCCATCTCAACCATACATAAATAACAAGAGCATGAGCAATCAACCACAAGTTTAGTTATCATCACTTAATCACACATTAAGTTTAGTTATCATTAAAACCATAACTTAACAATCACAACAATCATCAAAACCATAACTCAATAGCTGAGGTACAGGCCTATTTGGTGGCATGGAAAGCTATCAAATGGGAGAAGTCCAAGCCATAGTCGGTGCTTCCAGAGATTAATAAAGACAGCTTCACAGAGGCTCTCCGGGGCCTGTGCAAAGTTAGCAGCGAGAGGATTGCTCTTCAGTAGTTTCCACTACCAGTGGAGGATCCTATTACAGCCCCGACTTCATGGCATCCCGAGATCGATCGCTTATGCCCATATAGGAGTTTTGTAAGGAAGGAGGATCGGGGACCCACCTCGTATGGCCAAACCTCTTGGCTCATTATCTTGCTGCACATTTACGGTCTTTCTATTGCTGACAAGGCCGAGGCTATATTGGAGAGGCCTCTCTTCATTGCCTTCAAGTATGCAGACGGGTGGGGTATGGACTACCTAAGCTTGTACTATTGTCTTTCTGCTCGTGGCCATGGAGACCTAGCACTTCTAGCCGAACATTGTGCCAAAATTGGCGACATCTGCTGGCTGATTCGGGAGGGAGCCTCCAGGAATAAAGAGCCCTCCTTGTATTATTGGACTCTCTCTCCATTATATTCGGGCCCGCTAGGTACATGTTGTGTCATTCTTGCTTGCTCCCTTAGTTATATATGTATGTGTCTCATTCATATAGCCACCATGAGGATGCATCATTTCCCTACAGATTTCCCAGCCTCTAAGGTAACTTTAGAGTATCGGTCTTTAATTAACAAGGCCCAGAAGCCAAGCTATTTTGAATCTCCGCCTGCTGCCCCGACTACTACACCTTTACCCGCCAGGGGTTCTCAAAAGCGGGAGAGGTCTAAGGTCAAGGAGGCAGTTTCTCAGGCTAAGAGGGCCCGGGCAAAAGTTGCAATAGAGAAGAGGACTGCGCTTATGGAGCCTGTCATTCCATTGCCCAATATTCCAACCTTCCAGGAGTTCAAGATATCGCGGGAACAAATGGCTCCTGCAGTAGGTACATCTCCCTTGAGCTCTTTTTCGGGGTATAACCTCGGGGCTTTGCTATTTCTGCTCCTTTCAGCTAAGCACCACAATCTCTTCTGTCCCAGCTGTCGAGGAAGCGGTAACTAGTGGCGGTGTGGAGGAGGTTGGGGCCACTGAGACACCAACCGCTCCCGTCACGACGGACCTTCCTTCTCCAATGCCTAGTCATGGCGGTGAAGGTAATATTATAGCTTGCGGGGCCTCAATTGCAGGCACCTCATTTTGCTATTTTTTCTTTTTACTCATCATTCTTATCTGTTTAATCATTCAGAGATTGCTCCTTTGGAGCCTGCTGAAGTCCCTCCCGTAGCATCTCCTGCTCAGAATACCCGGCCAACCCGATGGTGCTCTAAACGGCTGGTCAAACTAGCCACTAAGAAAGTCTCTTCAGAAGTGTCTCTCGACAGTTCAGTGCGCTTGACGGGCCCCGGCACGGCAGCAGCAGAACGGTCTGAAAGTTCTTCCTCGGAGGAACTTGTAGACTATGAACCCTCCAGTGATAAGGATGAGCAGGATGTAGGGTCATAGGCTAGCACACCTTCCCTATCATATGGAAGCGATTTTACTACATTTAGCCCTCCCCGGCTAGCATTGGGCCCTTCAGGTGCACCAGGTCCTGAGCGGGAAATTTCTTCAACTTTAATGCAGCCAGACTTGGGAACCCTGGGGGCCACTAGTTCAAGTCTTGTCTCTTTGGAGGTAACATTTGTATCCTTCCATGCGAGTTTCAGCCATGTCTTCTGGCATGTGTATTTGAATGTCTGACACAGCTCTTGGTTTGTTTCTTTTGTTTCTTTCCTCAGGAACCCCTGATTTCGGTGGGGTTGACTTTGCCAGCAATGGCCGCTACCACCGCTTTCTCCCCCTTTCAAGCAACAGGGATGGCCTTCACCCCCATCGCGGGCATGGTGCCCATATTAAGACTGATTGCTCTGAAATTCCCAGGTGGGCCTGGCTCTATGTTGGACACAGGTGAGTCTTCGGCCAAACAACTCCAGATCCAGTCAGCGAAGTTCGGGTCAGAACAAACTGATGTGGCCATTACTAAGGGTGCATCAGGAGTGGAATTGGAAGAGGAACCGGCTGGGGATGCCGCTGCCTTGACTATTACGGTCAGCGTTGAATTGGAGCAGCCAGTTCCAGTGGGACAACATGAACCTCCTTCCTCAGAAGGTGCAGGAATTCCTGAAGAAGTGGGCAGTGAAACAACAGTCCTACCATCCGTAGCGGAGCCCAAGTCGGAGCAAGCGGCCTAGATTAAATGGCACGAAGAGCCTCCTCTGGAAGATATAGAGCTCCCGAGAGGAACAACTGTCCTATCTATCACCCCCGGGACCGAATTGAAGGAAACGTCGGAACCGACGGGGCAGCTGGAGTTTGCTTCTGAAAGTGCGGGCTTCGAGTCTGCAGATCTTGTCCCTCGGTTGGATGGAGGACTTGAAGTGCTTACCTCGATAGCTATCGACTTCGTCGTACAGATGGAGGAGCATATGACACCCCTTGTCTCCCTGCCGGCACTGCCATCATCTTCTTCAAAGCCCATTGATGACCTTTGGGCCGATATTGATAGTAGAGTTGAATTTCATCTCCCCGATGCACCGTCATTTGGCTTGCAGTCTTCAGATGAGATGGTGTGGCAGAATCTGGAGACGCTCAAGCAAACCGCGCTGGCTCGTCGGGACTTATATTACGCACAACTGAGGGGGCTGGCTGAGTCCATATCACACACCCTCATAGCCTTCGGTTGCCCCATGCAGGACTGGGTGCCGCGAGTAGTATTGCTACTTAAGTATGTAAACCGGCGAGAATTTGTTGAGCATGGTTTGAGGGATCAGCTGGCCGCCCTAGCGCTTCAACGGCAAGAATGCCATACCGCTATACGGGCTTTCACAGAGTTCGTCAGCGAGCGCAGGAGTATCGCTAAGGGGGCTACTGGATGAGCTTCCTTTTTACGGCAACGAGTTTCTGAACTCCACGCCGAACTGACTCAGGTCGAAGAAGACTTGGCTTGCACTGAGCAGCTAGGGGTGCGATGCTCGGGCGAGGCCGAGTTAGCGGAGAAGCGCATCGGCTCTTTTCTAGAGGGGCTGCGGAGACTGGAGGTCGAGGAACGCCGATTGCAGGATCTAGCTGCCCATCCTTCTGTCAGACTTCTGGCACTCGACGATATCTCTCACCATTCGGGCCAATGATGTGTACTTTCCTCTTTTGTTTCCTTCCCTTTTTTTGTATGTAACAGCGCAGGGACTTCATATACCCCTTTCATGCAATGATATTTTCTTCAATCTTGCCTTACATACTTGTGCCAAGCTTTAGCTGTGTATTTGTTTTTCTTCCCTCCCTAATGTGAGTGGAGGTACAAGACTAGCTTCACCTGTTGAACCCCCTCCATGTGTGAAGATTTAAATGTGATAGCTTTTGATGATGACCAAACACTATATGTGCATAAATTGTCTTTGAACTGTCTAGCATAAAAAGTCTTGGATGTGCTCAACATATTTCATGAAGTCACGGTGTTCTGAAGGCTCAAGAACAACTTCACCAGGTAAGAGTTTTGGATTCAAGTTGAAAGACTATATCTAACTCAGCTTATGTGTTTTTATAGGACAAGGAATGTGGCTCAGTGTTTGAGATTTTTGAGGACGTTTGGTGAGATCAACCCTAACCCTTATTCCTTGGTCATTTGATTATCAAGGTTGAAATTCATGTTTTGATTTCAAAGGGCGAATAAGCTAGACCTTGATCTAAATTTATTTGAGTTGGACTTTGCTCATTCATGCCTTAGAATCAAGTATCTTAATGGAGAGAAACCAATTTTTAACCTACCACATGTGCTCCTTGAACTTAGCTTGTTTTTAACTTACATTTTGAAAGTCCAGGAACAAGGGTCGACCCCAAGGGTCGACCCCTAGATCCTTTGTTTTAGCAAGGGCACGGGTTCTCCAAACCCAGCTGCAAGGGTTGACCCTTGGGGTTGACCCCTGTGGGTCATTTTCTCAAACCCGCACGGGTTATGCAATTCAGCCCGCGAGGGTCGACCCCAAGGGTCGACCCCTATGTCCAATGTTCCCAAACCTGCCCGGGATGGCACGAGGGTTGACCCCAAGGGTCGACCCATAGTTGTTGGCCCCATTAAACCCTCTCACAAGGGTCGACCCCTTCCGGTTTGGGGTGGCGCCGTAAAAGAAGACCTTCGTGCCGACGCACCGAAAGTCCATCCAATCAAGTCCAACTTCCCTAAATCACTCCAGAAATTGTGAATCTGGTCCTTAGGCTGTTCTTGACCGTCCTAAACTAATAAATACATATTATTGGGTTGTAAACCCTAATGAACAAAGTGAGATCTGAATTGTGGTTTTTGTTCTAACCCTTGTGTGTGCAGGGTCGCAAGCAGCTGCTCCAGGTCTTCTTCCACATTGATATGAGCATGAATGTGAAGAGAAGAAGCTAGATACAAGTCTCCAATCGATCCCGAAGTGGAAGCTACGCGAAAAATCAAGCTAGAATCATTGTTCGTACAAGAATCATTCATCGTCCATCAAGAACCGTCCTCAAGTTGCAGAAGTGCTCAACTACATTCGAAGAAGTGAAAGGGGGAGCTCTAACTAGGATAAAATCATTCTTCATTCGTCACGCTCAAAGTCATTTTGATTGAGCATGAGTATCTGTTGTAACACATAACTCTTTGAACCAGATTTCTATGTGGTGTTCGTGTTAGGAGACACGAGTGTGTGTGTGTGTGTGTGTGTGTGTGTGTGTGTGTGTGTGTGTGTGTGTGTGTGTGTGTGTGTGTGTGTGTGTGTGTGTGTGTGTGTGTGTGTGTGTGTGTGTGTGTGTGTGTGTGTGTGTGTGTGTGTGTGTGTGTGTGTGTGTGTGTGTGTGTGTGTGTGTGTGTGTGTGTGTGTGTGTGTGTGTGTGTGCGTGTGCGTGTGCGTGTGCGTGTGCGTGTGCGTGTGTGGCCGCCCAGATCGGGTGCCGTGTGTGTGGTTGCTGTTCTCTACAGCGTGTGTGTGGCTCACTTCATAGTGAAGCGTTAATCCTCACGTGTGAGGGGTGGACGTAGGGGACACGGATGTGTACCCGAACCACCTAAAAACTCCATGCTTCATTTGTGGTTTGATTCTTTGCATACTTTTACGAGTGGGCTTCACGTTGAGCTGAGTGTTCACCATTTCCATCATCAATCATCTACCTTCATCCACGTGCATTCACGAGTGTGATCCTGTTCGAGTGAGGCTGAGTGCTTGTATGTCTATTAAACAAGCTTTTCATTCGGAAAGAAATTTTATTTGGTCAATCAATTCACCCCTCCTCTTTTGATTGCCACCATTCGGGACTCAACAATTGGTATCAGAGCTTTGGTCTCTGTTTAACTCGACCACACGGTCGTAGAGCTAGATCCCATTAGATGGCAAACAAGGGGTTGATGTCCGAAGGGAATTCGATTCAAAGGCCTCCATTCTTTGATGGATCTAACTACCTATATTGAAAAAATAGGATGTACGCTTTCCTACGAGCCCAGGATTATGATGTGTGGCGTGTCATTAGTAAGGGTCCGTATGTCCTACCTCAAAATGAGGATGAGTGGGAAGAAGAAGAGATAAAGAACTGTTCTGTAAATTTTAAAGCTATGAATATAATTCAGTGTGCCATTCATCCTAACGAATACTCACGAATTTCTATGTGTTCCTCTGCGCAGGAGATGTGGAACAAGCTGCGGTTGATCTATGAAGGAACATCGGAAGTAAAGGAAACAAAGGCGAACCTGTTAGTCCGAGATTATGAATTGTTCATGATGAAATCATATGAGTCCATTTCTGATATGTTTGCAAGATTGACGGAAATCACGAATGGACTAAAGGGTCTTGGTAAAGAGTATTCCAACAAGGAACTCGTCAGAAAAGTACTAAGATCCCTGTCACCACAGTGGCATACAAAGGCCACTATAAGCGAGGATTCAAAGGATCTCAGCACTTTGACTCTGGACGAGTTGATAGGCTCCTTGATGACATACGAAATCAACATCAAGAGGAGCGAGGAGGACCACAAAAAGAAGAAGGTAGTTACCCCACTGGCCCTGAAGGTGAATCCACAAGATTCAGAGGGTAGTGAGGAAGACTCCATGGGTAACACCGAGGATGAGGAGCTGGTTGCGATGATCACCAGGAGAGCGAGAAGATTCGTCAAAAGAACTAGGAAGTTCGGTGGTTAATTTAGAAAAGGACCAAGAAAGCAAGGTCCTAACAGAGGTGAAAGTAGCAAGAAATAAGTCATTTGCTACGAGTGTAAGAAACTCGGTCACATGCGGGGTGAGTGTCCCGATCTGATGAAGAAGTTCAAGAAAGGAAAATTCAAGAAGCCAAAGGCCATGGTGGCCACATGGAGTGATGAAGATGAGGAAGAGTTCGGGAATGAAGATGAACTGGATGAGCTGATTCAGAATCTGTGCTTCATGGCAAATGAAGACGATGCCAATGAGGTAGACTCTGAAACCGAAACTCTCACTTGTGAATAATGACAGATTGCTTATGAATCTTTGTATGAAAAGTGCAAAAAATACAAATCTGAAAACAAAAATCTGAAAAAGAAAATTGACCATTTTGTGCATGCTACAAAGTCTTGTGAAAACTACCATGTTTTAAAATCAAAAACTAAAAAATTGAAACAGGAAAATGAGATTCTTGTTTCCAAAGTTGAACTAATTGAAGAAGAGAGTTCATGCATGCGAGAAGACCAATCTACACTAATTAAAATGCATGAAGATTTGAAAAGGAATCTGGAACAAGAGAAGCTTGAAAGCATTGCATGCAATCAAGCCAAAGAAAAGGTTGAAAACAAGGTCCAATCACTAATGGCTGAAATAAATGAGTTGAAGGATGCGCTTGCCATCCTTGAGAAAGCAAAAACATCACAATCAAGAACACACTCAACTCATTGGGCTCCCAGAAGTTCATCTCCCTCCTCGTCAAACACACATGTGCATAAATCCCTTGTGAATGTGAGTAGGAAGGGAAACAGGGATAGAGTCATTGCATGTTTTTATTGTGGAAGGTTGGGTCATGACATGTATGCTTGCAGAACTCTAAAGTTTGATGATGAAAATTTTGCTAGAATGAGAAATAGAACATACATGTCTTATGTCTCTAACCATCGTGGACCCAAGCTTGCTTGGGTACCAAAATCTGCATAAGTACTCTTGTTGTGTTTGCAAGACTGCTTGAGAGCTCAAAAGAATAAATGGTACTTGGACAGCGGATGTTCTCGCCACATGACGGGAAATAAGGAGATGTTCACAGACCTGCATGAAAAGGATGGTGGGACAATAGCATTTGGTGGAAAAGACAAAGGAAAAATTATCAGAGAAGGTAAGATAGGTAAGAATCAAACTCGCACTATTGAAAATGTTCTACTTGTGAAGGGGTTGCATCACAATCTCTTGAGCATAAGTCAACTCTATGACTAAAGGATGCAACGTGACTTTTGATTCTACCCACTGCCCTGTTATAGATAGAAAAACTCATGAAATAAAGTTCATAGGTTTCAGGCATAATAATGTATATATGATAGATTTGGATGATGCTTCTCATGATAATTTATGTTTGGTTGCAAGGAATAATGATGATGCTTGGCTTTGGCATCGCTGTCTTGGGCATGCCAGTTTTAATGTTTTGTTAAAATTGTCTAGAAATGATTTGGTGATTGGTTTGCCTAAGTTGAAGGTTGTTGATGAAGGAGTTTGTAGGGCATGCAGTAGGGGCAAGCAAATAAGAACATCATTCAAGTGTAAGAGTGATATAACCACATCGAGGCCCCTTGAACTAATCCACATTGATCTTTTTGGACCAAGCAGAACACACAGCTTGGGTGGTAAAATGGTTTTGTAATTGTGGATGATTTCTCAAGATTCTATTGGGTATATTTCCTTTCCCATAAAAGTGATGCCCTAATGGAATTTGAAGGATTTTGCAGGCAAGTTTAGAATAAAAAGGTGTGCTGCATCAAGACCATGCGGAGCGATCATGGTAAGGAATTTGATAATCATGAGTTCAGCAATTTTTGCAGGGCTCAAGGTTATATGCACGACTTCTCCGCACCAAGAACCCCTTAACAGAACAGAGTTGTTGAAAGGAAGAACAGGACGTTGATTGAAATGGCCAGAACCATGCTGAATGAGAACAACTTGCCGAGGTACTCCTGGGCTGAAGCGGTGAACACTGTCTGCTACATAATCAACCATGCCATGGTAAGACCATTGTTGAAGAAAACACCCTATGAGCTGTATCGAGGTAAGAAGCCAAATATTTCTTATTTCAGACCTTTTGGCTCCATTTGCTACATTCATAACAATGGTAAGGTGGACTTGGCAAAATCTGATCCCAAAAGTGACAAAGGAATATTTCTTGGGTACTCTCTTAGCTCAAGAGCCTATCGAGTGTACAACTTGAGAACTCTTATAGTTGAGGAAAGCCGCCATGTCATTATTGATGAATCGTCATCTAAAAGAACTAATGAAAAATTTGTTTTACAGGATGAAGAGCTTAATGATGATGATACTGGGAAGATGGAAGAGAAACCTGAAAAATAAGAAGTTGAAGAACCACAAGAAGATGATGCAAATCTGGAAGATCAAGTTGAACAGCAGCTACCAAGGCAATGGATGTTTGCAAAGAACCATCTGCCGGAGAATGTCATGGACAATGTAGAATAAGGAATAAGAACATGAGCCTCCTTCAGAGAAGTAGAAAATATTGATTACATAGCATTACTTTCCCAATTTGAACCTCACTCCATAGAAGAGGCCTTGAAAGATGAGTCATAGATCATAGCTATGCAAGAAGAACTACACCAGTTCCAAAAGAACAAAGTGTGGTTCCTCGTGCCATGTCCTAAAAACCACTCAGTGATCAGAATAAAGTGGGCTTTTCTAAACAAAATAAACGATCAAGGAGTGGTAACTAGGAACAAGGCCAGGCTAGTAGCTAAAGGCTATAGCCAAGAGCTTGAGATTGACTTTGATGAGTCTTTTGCTCATGTAGCAAGACTCGAGGCAGTGAGAGTTTTATTAGCATTTGCATGTTGCAATAATATTAAATTGTTTCAAATGGATGTTAAAAGTGCTTTTTTGAATGGCTATATCCAGGAGGACGTGCATGAGGAGCAACCACCAGGGTTTGAAGACATGAAGCATCCAGACCACGTGTACAAGTTAGACAAAGCACTTTACGGTCTGAAACAAGCACATCGTGCGTGGTATGAACGGTTAAGTGATTTCCTTATTCAAAATAGATTCAAACGAGGTAATGTTGATCAAACTCTTTTTACAAAACTGAATGATAAGGAAATCCTAATTGTTCAAGTATATGTAGCTGATATCATTTTTGGCTCCACTAAAGATGCTTTAAGCAAAGACTTTTTTAGGTGAATAGGTCGACCTGAGCAAAGGGTCGATCGACCTGAACTGCCCAGGAGCAACAAGCTGCTGAAAACAAAAAGGAACATCTGGACAGTCGACTGACAGACAGGTTCCGGTCGACTGGATTTCCCAGTAGCCAATAGACCCGATCTCTATAGAGATCGGTCGACCGAGATAGTGGAACCAGTCGACCAATGGGACAGTCGACCAAACCATGAAGATCGGTTGGTTGACGCGGTTGACTGACGCTGACAGGGCCTTCGCGTGGGTGAAGGTGAATCCAACGTGGCTCGCACGTGCGGCCTACTTAAGGCTAGGTAAAATGTCTAAAATGCCCCTAATTCACTCCCTAACATGTGAGAAGGTTTTAGGATGTTTCTAGAAGGGGTATAGAGGTCTTTTGGCCCATATATCTCCCATATAACCTCTTATTGCGAATTTGGGAGATTTTATCCAAGTGCATAGAAGAGAAAAAGCCTTGGAGAGGAAAAAGGAGAAGAGGAAGAAGAGGAGGAGCGGGGGCTCCACTGCCAAGAGGAGATCTACACCGATTTCAAGCGTCTTCATCTGTTCCAGATCATGTTCGAGGCTCATTCTCCATCAACGATTATCATCCGGTCATCCTCATAGCTATTCGATCATTAGGAAGAATCGTCTTGAATGGGAAATTCTACCTTGCTGAATTTTCTAATGTTTGATATGAGATTTATGTGTTTTTGATTTTGGTTTGATAGAACATACTTGTATTGATTGAGTTACTTGAAGTGTGTGGTCGGATTGTGCGGTGTGCACATCCGAGTGTGTCTGGTTTACTGCGATGTACAGTGTGTGCGTGTGTGTGTGGGCTGCGTTTCAGCAGCGTGTGTGTGTGTGTTTACACTCAAGCTGTTCGACAGCATGTGTGGTTTTGGGGTTCATCCCCCTGTGTGTTGCTGCATTTGTAGCGTAGTAAGCCTCATCGTGTTTTGGTGAGGGGTGGACGTAGGGAGCCCGGTTATGGTCCCGAACCACCTTAAAAATCACTGTGCCGATGTCTGATTGCATGTGCGATTGTTCCATTTCATCTACCTCCATTCACAGCTTCTTCATTGAATGTTGCCTATCTTAATTTCGTGAAGTGTGCAATTGTCTGCATTCGTAACTGCTTAGCACACTGCTTGTGACCACCACATTAACGTACACACACACACACACACACCGCTACACAACATTTCTGAGAAGGGAGAGCATGTTGCTAGAGATTTCAAAATTCCTTTCTGTAGAGGTTGAGTGCTGAATACATCCTTTTGTGCTTAATCAACCTGTCTATCATTAGCTTGAATGCATTTTAGTAAGCTTCATATCTTGTGAAGATTCCGCTGTGTGCTCAATCTAAGTTTCATCTAGTTAACTTTTAAATAGGGAGTGATCAATTCACCCCCTCTCTTCATTGCGTTTGCACTAAAGGACCCAACAAGAGATCATCATGATCTCTCTTCTGAGCGATTGGTTGTCGATGGGGGGCATGATGTGTGGTGATAGGCAGATCTAGAGGGGAGGGGTGAATAGATTAGACCATTTTTTCCCTTCTTTGCGAAAATAAAAACTAGACACAAAACTAAGACTATTAAGGCAAGAGATAGTTGATAGCTAACAGGCTAGATGCAAGGATGATGATCAGAAACGTTCCTACCAAGCATCTAGCGTCAGTACCCAATGGAAGACAAACCACTAGACACAAGTTTTAAGGTGGTTCGGTCTCTATCCAGAGACCTACGTCCACCCCTCACACAACTCAGTGAGGCTTCACTAGTGCCAATGCACTACCACTGATTCACAGCTTCCAACAGAGAGATACACTCTCTCAACTCCGCTGCCTAACAGCTTGAGGGTACACAACCCTGAAACCCACAGACCGGTGAACACATTGTCTGTCTTCCTACTCAAAGGTAGGGAACACAGTAAGAGTATTTGTTTTCAAAGAAAAACAAAGTTGTAACAAGAACAACCAAATAGAGTATGACAAAGAAACTCTATAGGAGAAGATAACTCCTGTCTGGAGAGGAATGGACGAAGCATGGCTTCTCTTCGTCTTTCTCCTGGGTCTTCACCGCGACCGCAAGGGGAACGGTGGATAAGCTCCTCAGCTTTCACTCCCACTAGATGAAGCTGTAGATAGATGTTGTCTCCCTTGCTTTTAGAGCTCCTAAGATGGAGGAAGAAGATCTACTTCGTTGCCCTTGCTTCAGCAACACCGGGAAGGAGAGATCTCTCTTGGCTTTTCTTCCAGATATTCTTCACCTTCACCTTTTTCTCTGTGTTTAGCTCTCTTTTACGTCGACTGGAGCTCCTTCCCCTTCTATATCAGTGGCTCACCGTATCTCTTACGTTGTCCACTGCAGAAGCCACACCCAGAACGTCACATCCCCATTATTTGATTTGCTTCCTCAGCATGGTTGACCTTTCCCTGTCGGCATGCTGGTACGTGGGTAGGTAGGGAACCAAAACTGTAAAGGTACCAGCATATCAGAGGATGTCTCTGTCAGATAATAAACTCTCCTGACATGTGAGCTTCCTGACAGCTTTTTAAGTGCGAGCGGATCCTCCAAAACCGGTTGCGGATCTTGGAAAGCGGACGCTTCCGGTTTCAAATCCGTTCTGGGCGATCATGAACGTGTCAACAGTTTACATACAGGGTGTCTACACATCCCATTACGATCTTGAAGAACTATGGCTTCCAAGCAAAATAGGTCGACACTTCAACGGACAAGTGTCGACATGCGCGCCATACTCAGGTGCGGATCGTGCCGCCGTGCCGAGACTTAACTAGGCAGTGTCGGGACATATGCACTAATCAGAGATGTAGCCCGTTGTCCTGGAGCCAAGGTGTCGACACTTTTTCCACAGGTAGTCAACACTTGGTGTAAAACAAAAGCTAGCCAGAGACGGTTGAACCACACTTTTCTTCTACGCGTGTCGACACATTGTTGGAAGTGTCGACACCTTGCTCATCCAGAGCTCAACCCGAACTAGTTCTATCTTGGTTTCTTCATGAAGTGTCGACACGTCCAGATGACAGGTCGACACTTGAGCGTCCTTCACTTGAGCTGTCCAAAACATTACTTAAGCAAACATTAATCACACCACAACATTCAATAATGAATTGCGGTTTGTTATCATCAAAACTAGGAGACATAACATTCTCCCCCTTTTTGATGATGACAACCATGGTTCATTATTTACAAGCATTCATAAGTATTTCCAAAGCAAACTTTTCATTCCCAAAAAAAAGTTTCATACAAGGTCATGAATTTGGTAAAATGTTTTCCATTGATATACAAAAAGGATTTCATATATATCCATCAAAGACTATGCATGACCTAACTAGATGCCTGAATCTAGATGCTTGTAACAGATTGGACTTGTCTCCCCCTTTGGCATCAACAAGGAGGGGGTGAAGGAGGTGGTTACTGTGGTGGAGGCAATGTGCTGGAACTGGTACTGCCTGGATACTGAAGTTTCTGGGCTTCAGAGAACTGATGTTGCAGTTGCATAACTGTGGCAGCAAGAGAGTCAACTTTCTGAGTGAGTTGCTCATCTCTTTGTTTAACAAACCGGTGTATAGTCTTGATGTTGTCATTTATATCCTCTAGCCATGTGTGTAGCATTTCACAAATGTACTCTGTCTGTGCCCTCTGTTGGGTGCCTTGCGGTGGGAGACGAGAGGATGTTGCTTCTGTCCGAGGAGGAGGACACCATTCATCACCTATGTCGGCCAAGGTTTGTTGGAGTTGGGCTTTATGCAGACGAATCAGTTCTAGAATTTCAGTACCAACCATATCAAGTTTGTTGTATACGACATTCATTTTGGCTTCAGCTTTAGTGGTGATGTTCACTATGAGTGCTGTATCAGTATGGACTTTTTCTGCAAGCTTGGAGGAGGCATCAAGGAGCTTGTTGTAGTCAGCATACACCTTCCCTTTCATCCGGTTGGAAGCATCAAGTAGCCGTGTAGTAGTGGCATTAACTGTTCTTTCCATATTAGATGTGGCATTGATAGTTCTAGTGGTCTCAGCGGCCACTTGTTCTCTGATTGATAAGATCCCTGCTGCCATTTGTTCTGAGAGGTGAGTTGAGGTGTCCATCAGCCTTGCATACTTAATGTTTAGATTGTTTTGATCTTCACGGATGTCATAAGCATGCATGACCATTTCACTTGTTTTTTCTTGAGTTTCAGCATGAATTTCTCATAGTCTTTTCATGACTCTCCCTGCTCTTTCACAGACATTTATCAGGGAGTGCATAAATGCAAGTAGTTTACCATCAGACTTGTGTTTGTCTGTAATAAATTTCTCCCATCTGCTGGTCTGGACTTGCTCATAGTGAATCTATCTTGCTTCCAACCTGTCCACTTGCAAACTGAGCTGTCGAAAAGAGGAGTTCATGTTGCCAAACTGTGCTGTTAAGAATTGGATGAGAGCGGGGTGAATGTCCATCAGACCTCCAGTTGCACCAAAGGCTGGGCCTCTTGAGGTGGAGGCCTCGGCATAGAATTCTGGAGGTGCATCCCGTTCACTGAACACTCTAGGCTCATTTTCTGGAGACAGTGGAGGTTGGATGCTAAAAGCTGTCATCATACCAGGCTGTTCCATATGGTCCTCAGACTGCTGCTGCTGTTGGTCCTGCTCAAAGTGAGCATCTACATGGAATTGTTCTTCGTGCTATTCTAGATGCTCATCTAAAGTTGGCTGGTCCGGCTGATCTTGTACAGGTTGTTCCTGTTGAACTGGCTGTACTGGTGGTTCAGGTAAATGCCCAGGCAGATTTCTGATTATTATGTCACCTTCTTTCTTAAACTGCATGTAATTCTCAATGAATCTCATGCAATAGACATTGCTCCTGGGGATTTCTTTTGACTTTTCATTGTCCAGAGGAATGCCAACCCTTTGAAATATTGTTGTTAGCTGTGCAACATAGGGCAGACTTCTCCTGTTCTGTATACAACTATCCATAATCTGTAGAATAATCTCTGGAAGACAGATCTGATGATTATTGAACAGACAGAAGAAAATGAACCGATGGGTTTCTGTTAACCGACTCCTGCCACCCCCTTGTGGGGTAATCATGGTTGTGCACATGTGGTGCAGGAGACGCTGTAAGGGAGGAAACCTGCTGGTGTCAAAGTATTTGACAAGAGTTTGAGTTTCATCCTGAGGGTTCCTAGGCTTGCCTGTCAGGATGGTGTAGGCGGTAGACAAATCAATGTCAAAGTCAGATTCTATAAGCCCATCTCGAGGAATGTGTAAAGCTCTGTGAAGAAGCTTTGTTGAAAGTTTGATTGTGACCCCTTTCACCTCAGACCGAAGGGCTTTGCGGGTTGGGTCATAAACTAGGTTCTTGTAGAATTGCTGCACCAGGAATGGGTAGTAGACCCTATGTTCGGACATAAACCTCTTCCATTCTTGGAATTCGAGAAGGGGCAGTAGTTCAGTAAAATTATCAAGCATGTGACGGTCACTGAAATCCACATACCTAGGAAACAGTATTCTGGTGGGGTCACTCTCCTCTTCCCTGACAGTGGAAGCTGCACTGGGCTGTTGGGAAGCTGGCGGTACCTTTCCTTTCCCTTTTTCTGTTGCAGACAGACGTTTCTGTTGACACCCGTTTTATGACCAATAAGTCGGGTCATCTCCTTATTCATTCTATATGATGCTCCGAGTTGTTCACTCTTCGTTGAGTCTCTTGATTGATTTGGAGCCTATTTCTTGGGTCTTTCTCCTTGATCGGATATGGCTCTTTGTGGCATTTCCTTTGACTAGGGCTTAGAAAAACCCTCATTCATTAATTTGAACTCCATTAAATAACGGTCTGTCCCAGGCGCGTTGTTTCATTCTGACGGATGGGTCATGGGCCGTTACTCTTTGAAGAGTCCTAAGGCTTAAGGGCTTGTTTCAATCCTTATCTTTTTAGTTTATACGTCGATAATAACGATCTGTCGTGCAGCCGTTGTTTCAGTATGACGCCCTATGCCTTGGCCGTTATTTCCTTGCAGAGTCCTATTGCTTTGATCTTCTTCCCGTTGATCTTATCTTTTTGGGATAAGGTTGAAAGTAACGGACGTTCCTTGGGGCGTTATTTCCAAATGGCGGTCTGTCGTGCAGCCGTTACTTCCTTCAGAGAGTCCTGGCAGTTCAGGCCTTTTCTCTACTACTCCGTGGTCGAGATAAGAACTTGGATTGACGATATCTCTTTCAAATCTGATCCTCAGAACCTTCTGTTTGTTTCTATGGACTCTTGGTGATATTATCTTCAAGGATTTACTAAGAATTATCCCTTTATCTTGCTGGCTTATCCTCTGCTCGACCTAAGAGTTTGAGGGTCTATAAATAGAACCCTTGACTTCATGGCCAAAAGGAGGAAAATCTGGAGTTTGCGTCGAAGTGCTGTCGCATTCTAGAGCCACGTCTGATCAAGGAGAAGTGCTTCTCACGTTCGTTTGCTGCCTGGTGAAGGGAGTATTTGTTCCATTGGTTCCAAAGTTCACAATTGCATATTGAGTTTCTATTCAATCTCTCTTTCATCATAAGCATTACTTCTCTCCTTCCTCCACGTTTTTCACTGGTTTTTTATCATCTAAACATCCTCCTAATCTTTTAAAACACCCAGAGGGGTTAAAAAACCAAAACCTCCCCGGTATTCCCCTTTCCTTTTGATGATATTTTGCTTATTGAAGAATTGATGCTATATTATTGAAAGGGCTAATTTGGGTTATTTTGTTCTTGTCTTCCACTTCTTTGGCAGGGTTACAGGTTCACTAGGACGAGGCCCAAGTCTTCTAGTCGGCTGGAAGAGTTGGAGTTAAAAGGACTCATACTTTGTCACTACAGGTTATACGACGGCCTTGTGCAGGCGCGTCATATTCTTCTAGCGGTCTATCGAGCGACCGTCACTTCCAAGTGACGTACAGGGTTCAGGCCGTTACTTCTAGCTGACCTGCAGGTTCTCTTTGGTTTCCTCTCCCATGGGCGGGTGTTTCATCCACCTATTTCCAAGGTATATTCAAGTCTTTGGCTTGTTTTTACTTTGGTGGCGATCACATCTTTTCCTTGGTATTGGGCATTAGCTTTCTCCTTCATCACATATATCTTTATTTCCTTGCTTGTCCCACCCTCGCGGTGTGTTTTCATCTACTTCTTGCTCCACGCCCCGGCGTGCGTTTTTCTTTATTTCCTTAGCATTAGTCTGATTGAGATAGCATGCCCATGCTAGAGCTAGCTTTGATTGCCTAGGTTCATGATCACATGTTCATAGGTTAAGAGCAGATCTTTGATTACTTGCTTGTCATCTTATCACATTCACACAACAAAAACCCCAAAAAAGAAAAGAAGATAGGCAAAACTAATCAACAGATAATTTTTTGGCGATCACGGTGGGACAGCTTGTGCCAATCGTGCTTTTGATTCCTGTTAAACCTGCCATCATCTCTTGTGTTGTTCCCCTCCCGTTTTCCCCTTATTTCCTGTTGGTCCTGATTCTCTGGGTGCTCTGACGGCCCTGTGTCCCCGCGTTACAGTCCTCTGACGCGGGGGCATTAGACCGCCACATTTGTTCTGCTGCAAGAGCTTTCACGATTTTTCCTGTTATTTCTGGTTGATTTTGGTTCTCTGGCTCACTTGACGGTCCTAGCCCCCTGCGTTATTTTATGTCTGACGGTCGGGCCTTAGACCGTTATTTTCCCCTGACGCAGGGCTCCTAGACCATTATACTCCAGACAGGTACACATCCGAGGTGCAGTTACTTCCGTAGTTTCTGCTGTGACTCTTTGCTTGGGTGATACTTGACTTCTTCCTTGCTTTGTTTTATATCTCCATATCATTGTGTGCATCATTGTGTGCTAGATTTTAGGCTAGACTTTGCATGCACTCTGGTGCACATAGGACCATTCATCTTTTCATATCCTAGATTGCATTCTCCTACCTTGGTGTGCGGACCTCTTGTCTCCATATTCCTTGGGGCCGACTAGGAAATCACACCTGGGACCTCCATAAGTCCCCGCGAGCCGTGGATTCCCACACGGACGCTGGGCTGGTTGTACCTTTCCCACCCCGTGTCTAGGTTTGCATAAGTGAAGGAGTGATTACACTTAGAGTCAAACCAAGTCCCATAACCATCTCCTGTTAGGAACCCATTGTTGAGAGCACATTTCAATCAATCCACTAAAGTTCCAAAAGAGAAATCACAAAAGAATCGTGTTGCATCATCTTAAAACAACTTGGTTGACTTTGAGTGTCTTCATCTTTTATCACTTACATCTTGTGTTTAAACATTCGAGTTTGGTTACTCATTGTGATTGTTTGTGGTTTGTTTGCATTTGTCAAGGTTGTCCGTTGCAGGTGGGGTTGTTTTCGTTCGTCCGAATCATCTCCTCAAATCAATCCCTTCTTCACATTCTATTCCAATCCTCTTTTCGAGTCCACCATGGCATCCTTTAATCCTCCCCGTTCCCAAGAGGACTCTCTTCCTCAAGGGCTTCTTGAAAGCCCTCCTAGGGTTATCACCTTTTCTTCCGGAGAAGGGACTACCCCTCTCCCATCCTCCACTTCTATGGAAGGTGGTCAAGCTACCCCTTCTCTCTCCACTCCTTCCGCGGGCTCTATCCTTCAGATGATGGCCCAATTGGATCCGGCCCAACTCCAAGTTCTTTATCAGGCCATGCAAGGGTCCAACGCATCCCCTCCCACCATCATCCAAAATCAAGCCAATCCTTCCATTGTTGGGCTCCCCATTCAGCCCACTCCAATTGATCTTACCCCGGTCCAACCACGGACCATCACTTTCACGGGCATGGAAACGGGCCAGTCTTCCAATTCAGCCCAACAATCTTTCGATAAGGGAAAGTCACCCATCCCCTCTTTTGTTCAACTGGATCATCACGTATCTACTCCGGTAGCTTCGCAAGTTCTCATGGGCCCTTCCGATTTCTTGCACCCTCGGCCAGGGGTGGCCCAAGCTCCTTCTAATCTGGGCCAATCTCAGGTCCAATATCCTTCTTATGGGCCCCCCATCTCTACTGTTTATCTCTCCACTCCTACCTATGGGCTTCCACCTTCTGTCACAACCGTTCCATCTGCTCCTCAAATTCAATCAGCATCCTTCACTACCCCTGCTCCCTCCCGAGAGCAGGACTTGCTTGATAAATGGGCCGCCATGCAGCAACAACTCGATTTCCTTCAGAAGCGGGTTGGCCCGCAATCTTTGGCAGATGTTCCTATCCAGAGCTTCCAGAACATTGGTTCCCTCCACAATCAGAGCTCCCCAGCTATCGCAAGTACGATGGGAACAGCAATCCCTTCATTCACGTGAGGGATTTTCTATATGAATCGGCGCAATTCCAGTATGATGATCGCCTTATGGCGTATTTATTCCGCCGATCTCTGGATGGTGTTGCTCTGGAGTGGTTCTACTCTTTACCGCTAGAAGAAGCTGAAAGTTTCAAGGTAGTGAAAGACAAATTCATCCAACGGTTCCAAGATAGGGTCGGCCCGGAATACTCGTTCACAGATCTGGTGGCCGAGAAGATGAAGCCAGATGAAGAGTTCGCCACTTATGCAGATAGATGGAGACAGATGGCCGCTAGGGTGCCTGGCCACATTCCAGAGGAAGAGAAGGTCAAGCTGTTAATTTCGAATGCTACTCCGACCTTCCGGAACATCCTGGCGATGAATGACATAGCCAACATGCACCAGCTCTACAGTCGGGCGCGCTTCATACAAACCCAATTTAAGGATTCCCCCATCCACTCACTGTTTGAAAACCAAAAGCCCAAATACCACAAGAAACCACAAGGGCCGGCTACCGAGGGGGTCCAGACAAATGAACAAGTACAAGCCGTTGCCTTTCCATTCCAGGCCACACCGTTCTGCTTCCCCCAAAACCCCCGCAATCCACAAAACTCCGCTCCACAAAACTTCCAGGTCACTCCGCAAAGCCCTCCACCTACCTTTGCCACTCCACAAAACGCCTTCGTCGCTCCACAACAACCACCACTACCTCCACAATACCACAATGTCCCTCCACCTAACGGCTATAACAACAACCCTAACAGCAAGCGCCCGGCTCCCAAGAGAGCTCAATACCCCCCATTGCCAGAGACACTTACAGATATCTTCTCCGCCCTCATGTCAGTGAATGCAATCCAACTCCCTCCGGAACGGCCTAATTGGAACCCGGCCGTTGATCAGACTAAATATTGTATGTTCCATAGGCAGCCGGGCCATACCATAGAAGGATGTTTTCAGTTCCGGGATCTGGTATATGATCTTCATGAAGGACAAAGGATAGATTGGGCCGCGATGCATCGGGCCATTGTTGAGATCAAAGAGAAAAGAGGGCAGCAGCCGAGGCAGCAAGTGCAGCAGCAACAAGCGCCGCAGCCGCAGCAGCTACCACCACAGAAACCACAACAACCACAGTAAGTACAGGACCTGGGCATCCATCAGAATCCGATGCTGAACCACCCACCCGCTCCTCAGCAGCAACCGCCAGCACCAGCACAAGTAAACGTGGTCCAACCACCGGCCCCCAATGCCGGGTGGTCTTTTGATGATGATGGTGCCACACCACAAGTCATGGCCCTCCACCATAACCACCGCAATCCTCTTACCCCCTCCTTCGTCCTTCCCGCACACCTAGCATCCCCTCCATTCATCCTCCCAATTACACCGGCTTCAGCAAACCCCTTGCCACCCACCGTTCCGTCATACCCTCTACCACTTACTCCCGTCGCCGTCATCACACCACCATCCAACCCTTCACCCATCCTTACCCCTCCGCTAGCCTTCCCTCCACCCGCATCAACACTCATCACCACACTGCCTTCCACCAATCCTTCACCCATCATCTGCTCATCACCTACTACCCCCATCAACCTTACGCTCCACCAAACCGTCTCCCCCACACCACCTGTTCCATTCATCCACCCTGTAGGGCCCATCATACTATCTTCAGATGCCGCGGCGAATTGTGCTTTGAGGAGCGGGAAGATGTTCCATCAGAATTACACTGCTACTTCCAATCCCCAGTCCTCTCAACCGACGGCCGAGCAGGAAGAAACTGAACCTCTGCCGGGTACTCAATATGACTTGCTGCATCATCTGGATCGAGTGCCCGCTAAAATATCTGTGCTGGAGCTGATCAAAAGGTCTACCCTTCATCAGGATGCACTGAGAGACTTTTTACAGAAGGTGATGGTCAGCGAAGATATGGCAGTTGATAGCCTACCAACGGCACTAGCAACTATCTCCAAAGGACTGGCAATCACATTTTCAGAGACCGAGCTAGCACCTCCGGAAGCACTGCAGATGCCGCTCTGCATTACGATCACTCTGAACAAGGTCAGCATTGAAGCATCACTGGTTGATACAGGGGTTTCAATTAATGTTTGCCCACTGAGTACTCTACGAGCTTGTAACATATCAAAAGAGTTACTACGGCCTACCCCCACCACTATAGCAGCATACGACAACTCAAGGCAAGCATGTCACGGGGTGGTCACTATCCAACCCGAGCTCGGACCTCTTACAATGGCCGTGGAATTCTATGTGCTGGACATTGACCCTATGTTTAAGGCTATCTTGGGTCGTCCATGGATTGATACACTCGGTGCTGTACCCTCCACCGCACATCAGTGCGTCAAATTCCCTTTTCAAGGGAGGGTCGTCAAGGTCAAAAGCCTATCCACAGTGCAGTCAGTTAAGGCTATTTCAGAACAGATTCTTCCCACGCTTTGGCCCAGCAGTCGGCCCATCATATCAGTGCTCGACTTAAACTTTCCTTGGGCTTACACATCTCCTAGGCCCGTCACTACTCCAGTCAACGTCAAAGTGAAGCCTCAAATTCGTGATTCCAAGGGCTGGAACATCATACTGAAACTGGGCTATCAACCGGGGAGAGGCCTAGGTGCACAATTGTAAGGAATGACCAAGCCCATACCAAAAGGAAGAAAAATGGGCAGGAGAGGCCTCGGCTACAGGGAAACTGCATTATCTATGATAGGTGATTCTGGGCCACTCACCTGGGACTACCGTCAACACTTTGTTCGAGGGCCTCTCCAGCCTGGCACATTAGCTCCGCAGCCAGCTCTGCCTATAAGAAATACAATCTGTCCAATTACGAGTCCACCTCCAGTGCTAAAGGGAGCAGAGGATGATATGATGGATTATGGTCAAGCCCTTCAGGGGCTATTTCACGAAGAAGACTGCCAGAAACAACAAGAAGTTCAGCTTATGCAGTGGAGGCCGAAGAAGCAGCCTATTGTTGATCTACAGGAAAGGGGGAGCTCTCCCATTATCTTTTCTTTGTCTCCCTCACACTTTCAATCCATTTTTCAGCAAGGGGATCACATACCTCGTCTTCTTCCCATCATGATGAATCCATCTTTTATTGATCCACCTGAGATCCTCTTTGTTCCTTGTGCTTGCGGGAGGTGCCCACGCATTGATCTATCCACTCTCTTCACTCCTCCTCCTCCCAATGCTCAACTCCACGAGATGTGGTTCTCCTCTTCTGATCCTTTCTTCGACTGCATCTTCCCCGAGCTGTTCCCTATGCAGCTCCCACCTCCTCCCTCTTGATGTATAGTCTCCGCTGATCTCCAAAAAAAACATCAAATTTGAAACGGCGATTTCAGTGGAAGATTACGCTATCCTGTCGCCATCCTCCTCCCAGGGGCACGAGTCCCCTGCTCCTTCCCTTCCACTAGGCCTCCTCTCTCCTAGGTTAGGATTAGGGTCCGTCGAGTCTAGGGAAGTAGAGTCAGTTAGGTCTAGAGAAGTAGGGTCTTGTTCTAGGTCGTCCAACCCTTCCTCTTCTGAGCCGCGCTCGCTTGCTCATCCATTCCGATCTGTTCCTGATAGGTTCTTGCAAGATTTAGCTCAGCGTTGCCATGCTCTTTTGAAGTGCTTGGAATTTGTTGCTACAGCAATTGTGATTGAAGATGACGAGGAAATAGAAGGGGTGTGGAGCGACGACGGATTAGGCATCTATGAGATTTTGGATGAGAAGGATCCAATTAATGAAGACAGCGATGTAGATGACACTGCCGATCTATATGCACAAGGACTAAAAAGATTCGATGAGCCGTCGACGGCAGTGGATGAACCTACAAAGGAAATCAACTTGGGAACGGAAGAAGACCCAAGGCCCATCATTATTGCTGCTAACCTCCCTCCACAAGTAGAAGAGGAATTAATCAAGGTACTAAGGGAGTATAGCGATTCCTTTGCCTGGTCTTACGAGGACATGCCAGGTCTTGACCCCTCCTTTGTGGAACACCGACTCGTGCTTAAACCAGGGGCAACGCCTGTAAAACAAAGGTCAAGAAGATTTCACCCCCACATGGCCTTGAGGATCAAGGAAGAGGTCGACAAATTATACAAGGCCAGATTCATCAGAGTTGTTCTATATCCTCAGTGGGTGGCAAACATAGTCCCTGTTATCAAGAAGGATGGAAAAGTGTGTATTTGTATTGATTTCAGGGATCTTAACAAAGCATGTCCTAAGGATGATTTCCCGCTGCCTCATATAGACGTCTTGGTAGACAACACCGCCGGGTATGAAGCTCTGTCATTCATGGATGGGTACTCAGGCTATAATCAAATCTGTCTCGCTCCAGAAGATCAAGAGAAAACCTCCTTCACCACGCCCTGGGGTACGTATTGTTATGTGGTTATGCCGTTTGGTCTGAAGAACGCAAGTGCCACCTATCAAAGGGCGATGATGGCTATCTTCCACGACATGATGCACATCTATATGGAAGCTTACGTGGATGATATCCTGGTGAAGTCAAAAACCAAGGAAGAACACCCATCTATACTGGTTAAGGTGCTGCAAAGAGCCAGGGAGTACAAGCTCAAGATGAATCTGAAGAAGTGTGTATTCGGTGTCTCCTCAGGGAAGCTGCTAGGTTTCATAGTGAGCAAACGGGGGATCCAGATCGATCCTAACAAAGCACAGGCCATCATGGACATGCCTCCGCCGAAGAACCTTACGAAACTTCGAGGATTGATTGGTAGATTGCAATTCATCAGAAGATTCATATCCCAGCATTCTCAAAGGTGCCGTCCGTTTTATGAATTGCTTAAAGCGGGGGTCAAGTTCGAATGGAATCAAGATTGTCAGAAGGCCTATGAGGACCTCAAGGAATATCTATCCAATCCCCCGATTTTGCAACCTCCTGTCCCTGGGAAACCCCTAATCCTATACATCTCGGTTATTGAGGACTCCCTAGGGGCGGTTTTAGCACAAGTGGACGATGAAGGGAAAGAGCGGGCTGCATACTATCTCTCTCGGTTGTTTAACCCAGCTGAATCCAGATACACCGCTATGGAGAAGACTTATGCCGCCTTAGTGTGGGTAGCTTAGAAGTTGAAACACTACTTCCTTGCCCACCCAGTTAGGTTGATCTCTAGAATGGACCCGATCCGTTAACTCTTAGAAAAGCCAGTCCTTTCTAGTAGGTTGGCTCGCTGGCAGAGCTTCCTCTCTCAGTTCGATATCACCTTTGTTGTTCAGAATGCAGTCAAAGGATATGCCATTGCTGAGCATCTTGCCCATCTCCCCATTCCTCACACCGATTCCATTCAGGATGATTTCCCTGATGAGCATCTTTCTGTTATCTCTCATCACCCCTTCTGGTCTCTGCACTTCGATGGTGCACTCAACTCTCAAGGCCGAGGGATCGGTGCTGCTCTGCTTACTCCAGAAGGAGTGACCATTCCCTTCGCTTATCAACTTTGGTTTCCTGCTACCAACAACATCGCTGAGTATGAGGCTCTCCTGGCCGGATTGAAGCACGCCTACCTCTTAGGTGCGCGTCATTTAAACATCATAGGAGATTCTCAGCTCGTCCTACGGCAAGTTCTGTCCACTTACCGTACCCGTGACCCCAAGCTCAAGCCTTATCAAGATTTGGTCACGCTCCTTGCCAGGCAATTCCGTAAGTTGATCTATATCCATACTCCCCGTTCTCAGAACATTCTAGCTGATGCTCTGGCATCTCTTGCTTCTCCTCTATCTTTTCCTCTCAGTCGGAGCACTGAGACTATTGTCATCCAAAGATTGGACGCGCCCTCTCTTCAGGATCCTTGGTACATCAATCTTAGGAAATCTGTAGAGGCAAGAGCTGAGAAGGAAGATCTCAAGGTAGTTTCATTAGCAGAGCTAGAAGAGATTCTGGACGAAGAGGAATTGCCTTGGTACCATGAAATCGAGATGTTTTGCAAGGAAGGGTCGTTCCCAGAAGGGGCAAAAGCCGAGCAGCGTAAGTCAATAAGAAGAGCCGCCGCAAGGTACACCATTGTTGCAGGAGAACTGTACAGGCGCGCTACTAATGGGATGCTCATGAGATGCTTAGATGATGTTGAAGCTTGGAAGGTGGCTGAAGCAGCCCATTCTAGTGAGTGTGGGGGTCATGTTAATGGCCAGGCTCTAGCGAAGAAGATCCTTAGGCAGGGCTACTATTGGCCCACTCTAGAGGAAGATTGCTCCCTCTATGTCCGGTGGTGTCTTAAGTGCCAACTCCACGCTGATAAGATTCATTCTCCAGTTTCATCTCTCCATCCTATGACCGCTCCTTGGCCATTCTCTATGTGGGCTTTCGACGTTGTCGGCCCGCTCGGTGATCCTAATTCCCAGATCAAGCAGAAATCATTTATCCTTACCGCCACTGAGTACTTCACCAAGTGGGCCGAAGCCGAGGCATACGCAGAGATTAAAGCTTCAACAGTGTGCCGCTTCATCATGAAGAATATCATATCGCGGTTCGGAGTGCCAAGCAGCATCATCACCGACAACGGACCCCAGTTCGTCTCCCAAGAACTTAAGGACCTCTGTAAGAAGTTCAATATCGCATTGCATCATTCATCTCCATATTATCCTCAAGGCAACGGTCAAGCCGAGGCCACTAATAAAACTCTTCTTAAGATCATCAAGAAAACATGCGAAGCTCATAAGTTTTCTGATTGGCCGGAAAAATTAATAGAAGCTCTGTGGGCTTACCGCACCTCCGTCCGTACTCCTACGGGACAAACTCCCTATTCTCTTACCTACGGGATGGAGGCGGTGCTCCCATATGAGATCCTGATCCCTTCCCTCAGAGTGCAGCTCGATAAGGAACTTAATCTCGATGAACGTCAAGAGGCGTTACTGGTCCAGTTGGAACTCTTAGATGAGAAGAGGATGAACGCGGCCGATCACGTATCCGTCTATCAAAAGAGGGTTTCACGTTACTTTCAAAGGAAGGTAATCGAACGTAAATTTCTAAAAGATGATATGGTTTTGAAATGCAAATTCATTCGGTCTGCAGGTCCTAGGTCTAAATTGCAACCTAACTGGGAAGGGCCGTTTGTCGTAAAAGAAGCTTATCCAGAGAATGCTTATCGCCTAGTAAATGCGGAAGGTGAGGAGCTCTCTCACCCGTGGAATGGGTTGTATCTTAAGCGTTTCTTTCCTTAGAGTCTAAACCACGTGCTTCCCCGGCAGCAAGATGCTCCTTCCTGTTTTAAGAAGGATCCCGAGTAAGGCAATCACACACTACACGACATCCCTGGTCAGGTTTCCCATTTTAAAAGACATCGTTTCTCCTTGGCCATGCTTTAGGGGAAAATCGAAGTCCCTGTCCGCTTCATTCTTCGGCTGAATCTAGGGGCAAGAAGTGAATAAGGGGGCGACAACCAATCCAAACACTCTAACGAGAGGAGGTCTCAAATAGGGGCAAGTCTGTTATGACCTGACGCCACAAGTAACACAACAACAGAAAAAAGACAGCAAAGGGGCAATCTCTGTGATAAAATCAAAAGCATCATCTCAAAAGTCTACCGATTCTGAACTCCGAAGCTCTAGGAATGCAAAAACAGAAAAGCTAGGCATGACAAGAGTGGCAGTATAGTTCCCCGCGGGACGTCATGAGCCCGGTCGCATGCATGCCTAGAGTGGACAAAGGTTCGATGACGGACACAAAGCCCCGGTGCAACAGACCAAATCTCTAATGGGGTTGTACGGTGAGGAAATCAAGTCCTAAAAACTTCCATATCTGACCTAAGCTTACCCCCGTGTTCCTTTTTTTCTTTTTAGGACCAAGATTAGTACCCTGGGTATGGCCGTGGTAGAAACATCGTCATGTGAATTGGGCCTTGGCCAAGGATTGTCACCCATGTTACACGCCAACCTCGGGACTCCTGATTCTGAACAAGGAAGGGTTCGCGTTGCTAGGGGAGACACTGGTTTTCAAAATCCAAAAACACCAAATATTTTCAAAATCCAAAAACATCAAATATTTTCAAAATCCAAAAACATCAAATATTTTCAAAATCCAAAAACATCAAATATTTTTAAAATCCAAAAACACCAAATATTTTCAAAATCCAAAAACACCAAATATTTTCAAAATCCAAAAACATCAAATATTTTCAAAATCCAAAAACACCAAATATTTTCCAAATCCAAAAACATCAAATATTTTTAAAATCCAAAAACATCAAATATTTTCAAAATCCAAAAACATCAAATATTTTCAAAAATCCAAAAACATCAAATATTTTCAAAATCCAAAAACACCAAATATTTTCCAAATCCAAAAACATCAAATATTTTTAAAATCCAAAAACATCAAATATTTTCAAAATCCAAAAACATCAAATATTTTCAAAAATCCAAAAACATCAAATATTTTTAAAATCCAAAAACACCAAATATTTCCAAAATCCAAAAAAAACCAAATATCTACGAAAATCCCACAAAAATCAGATGTTTTCCAAAACTCCATCATGTGCATAGCATGCATTGCATTTTTATTATATTTTCTGCCTATTTAATAAGGCTCCACCCCTTGACCAAATATCAAGAAACGGTCGTTATCTAACTTGCTTCAAGACAAGGGGTTGAGTCTAAGAACAGATCTAACTTGTTTCATGTCTTAGCATGTGCAGACAACAGGTTCAAATGCGGGATTGCAACTACGCAGGATGTGACGCATCAGTGTTCGACCGTCACAGTCATTTAACGGTCCCCTCCTTGACCGTTAATTCCCTTCAGGCGTGGGCTTTTTATTCTTTCAACCATTGTCCCTCTGATGGCCTGGTCCATACCGTCATTTCTATATAACGGCCCATCTTCCATCCGTTACTTGCTTCAGAGAACAGGATTAATAAGGCTTTCATTCTGACGGCTCCTCATTAGACCGTCGTTTCTTTATGGCGGTCCACTGCCCATCCGTTACATCCTCCAGAAGCTCTGCCTCTTCACATCATTCTAGCCAATCAACCCACAAAACTTATGCTCATTCAACTAAGCCAGTCTCATCTCATTCAAGCAAGCTTAATAAAACATGAATTCATAAAAATTCCAGCTTTGATTGTTAATTACAAACAATATCACTCATGAACAAAAGAAAATCAAGGTACATTCAGTTTTCTATCCGTAAGAGGGCGGATCCTTCTCAGCTCTTTCACGTAATTACGGCGTGCTTCGTCGTTCTCTTCTACTTCTGCTTGCCACTGGCGCACTTTGCTGATCTCCCACATGGTCAGCGCGTTCCGTACTGCTCTTTCATCTTCCTCGGTCCCCATCTTCCTAGGTAGAAGGGGAGGGTAGTGTGATAGTGCAGGAGCTTGGGTTCTTGGAAGTCTGATCTGAAGATGGCACTGGTGCGGGTTGTAGATCGCCATGGTGGTGTTCCCCACTAGTTGGAGGTCCAGGCCTTGACGCCGCGGTATTTTGAGAAGAGTACTCCGAAGGATTCTTGGTCGCATATTGAACTTGTCTATTGGCAAAGTGTTGAAGAAGAAGCGCCATTCATCCCGCATTTTCTTATCCGCCGTCTTGCATTCAACCTGTGAAGAATACCCGAATGCCCCTCCAATGAAGAAGAGTGGGTGGCTCCCGAAGATTCGGCTAGTTGAAGTTAAGTCTTCCTTCGGTTGGAATTTGACTCTCACTCCCATCCAGCACTCAAGGAGTATCATGGAGCCGAACAAAGGTCCTCCTAGGCAAGCCGAGCTTAGTCCTTCATAGAGGTATGAAAGGATCGCTTGAGAGATGGACATTCCCCGCCACAACCCGCTAATAATGCTAAGATTTTGGGTATCTAGAAGGTGGTCGGTTGTAGTGAAAAGGAAGACTCCGCATAAGCAAACCACTACCGCCTTGGCTATTGCCTCATGTCTCTCCCACTTATTTTTACAATGAGACACTATCCACTGTGCCAAGGGTATCAAATGAATGTGGTGAGGGCTGATCATGGTCTTCACATCCTTTGGATTATGGATGAAATCACTCAAAATCAAGGATGGGTCAATAGGCTATATTGTGTAGCAAACCCGGTCTTCATCCCCCGCCTTAGTCTTAGGAAGGGCTAGGTAGGTCTCTACCTCTTCTGATAGGACGGTTGCCTCGAAGGAAGGGAAGATGAAAGTATGAGTTTGTGGATGCCATAGTTCTACAAGAGCTGAAATACTTGGCCAATCTAGAGATAATTTCTGAAAATTTTTGCCTAAAACCAAGAGTGGTTAAAGGTGCCATGCTTTAAGGATGGATGTGACCTCTATAGGGAGTGCCTTTACCATGGGAGCCACCCACTTCAGACTAGAATAGCATCTTGGGCCAAGAAGAGGCTTGAAGGAAGAAAGAGAAGAAGAAGTCATGAAGAATTGAAGTGCAGAATTTTCTGAATTTGGGTGAGTGTTAGAAGCTTACCACCCTTTGAACATTGGAGCTTAAGTGCTTGGGAATTGACGTCAGCCGTTGGAGCTCTCCATGTTCCTTTCTTGCAGCTTTAGGTCCAGTGTAAACCCTCTCCTCCATGGCCATCATCTCAGAGCTTCTCTTCATCTTGGTTTCTGCCCTTAGGAGATGTTCTTCAACCCTAAAGCAGAGGTTTTCAGCAAAGCTACGATTTTGGTTAAGTTTCCAAGTTTTAAAGGTTTAATTTTGGCTTTGGAAAGGATAAGACTTGAGTTGGAAGGCTTTATCTTCAGTCTAGATAAGTTCTAGTAGAGTTTAAGAGGATAAGTCTCGGGTTTAGGCTCTCACGGCTCAATCCGTCTCGGAACGCAACTCAGGATCTAACGGTCTATCGTGGGGCCGTCACTTGTCTCTAACGCGCCAGCCTTGGGCCGTCACATTTTCTGTGGGTTTGATTTGGCCAAACCCTGTTCTGTGAAGCTTAACAGTCTATATTGTGGCCGTCGTTATCTTGTAACGCGTGAACCATGATCCGTTACACTCTCAGTCGTTCAGATATTGGCTTTTGGGTTCAAATTTTCCCGACGGTCTTGGTTATGACCGTTATTTCACCCCGACGCGCCAGCCTTCGGCCGTCGCATTTTCTGCTAGTTGCCCTGACAAACTAGTGTTCTGCCATGATCAACGGTCTAGCATCTGGCCGTTATTTGTCAATGATGCGTCTCCAGTAGGCCGTCACTTTCCTGCAGCTCAGGTTACGAATTTGGACTATGTCATGTCTAACGGCCGTTAGTCAGGGCGTTATTTAATTGTGACGGTCTGCCCCTAGACCGTTACTTTCTCTGCTGCTGAATTCATGAAATTTCTTCCTGCCCTTGTTTTAGACCTGGCGGTCTTTCACATTCTACAACTCATTCATCATCCACGCGTTCTCATACATACATTTTTTCCGCATACATGCATTTCATACATGCATTTTCACACATCACCTCAAATCACCTCAATCAGTCATTCATTTTCTGCATTCACATTCAAACCTGCCAAACCATTCATCCACTCATTCATTCCTGCTTTTTTCAAAAACACATTCCTGCATTCATTCACACTCATGAAACAAAAACAAAAATGCCAAAAAAGAATTTTTTCATTTCTCTATATATAGTCATGTACAAGTAGTAAGAAAAAGAAAATGCATCATTCGACCGGCCTGTCTGCCGGGCCGCCCTCCTCATCTCCGCCCTCGGGTCTCCTAGCCGGTGGTGCTATGGAGGCACTCTCCTCCTGCTGCGCTCTCTCCGCCCTCTCATTCCTCCTCTGGCCGGAGGAACTCACGAGGAAATCCGCCACCGTCCCGCTTCGGGCGACGCTCCGCTGTGCCCCGCCCTGCGAAGCGCTCCGATCAGGTCCTCGGCCTATCATCCGGACGGTCCTCTCGAGGGTCCGCAACTCGATCTTCATATCGTAAGCCTGGCGCCGAGCCTCGCGTGCCTCGGTCCGGTATCGGTCCAAATCCACCGTCCCAATCCGGAGTCGCTCTACCTCAGCCTGTGACTGAGCTAGCTCCGTCCGAAGTCACTCCACCTCTGCATCATCCGAGCGTCGCGGGGTCTCCGCTCTCAGCCGGGCCATCTCTGCCCGTGCTAGCTCTGTCTCTGCTCGGGCCCGCTCAGTCTCAGCCCGGCTTCTCTCTATCTCTGCATGGAGACGCTCTGCCTCCAATCGAGCCTGTCTAGCCTCGGCCACCGCTGCAGCCAGCTCTCTCGCCTGTAGATTGCATGTCATGTAGTTGATCAAAAGGCATTTTTTTGGCATACGCATGATCATGAGCATAAGCATTTAGCATCTTACCCGCTCCGCGAGGGTGGCCTCCGCCTCCTCTGCCCGGGCAACTGCCCGAGCAAACTCGGCATCTTGCTCTGTTCTGCCTCCCGCAGGATGAGAGGAGGACGATGGGGCGTCCGGTCCTGCTCGTTGGGCTCCCTCGGCCCGCTGCATTTAGAAATCATGATTAGAAGTCATGGTTAGTCAGCATTTTTTGCATCATCAACATTAAGCATCATTTAAGTCTAAATCTTACCAGGAGCTCCAGGGCGGTCTGGTACTCGTCCCGCTGCTGGATGGTGGAGTGGAGTAGTCCCTCCAGCTCGGCTATCCGTCCCTCGGGGTCTAGCTGCATTTAAAGCATGTAAGTCAGTACATCTAGCACGATGCATCTTGCATATAGAAAAAGTGTTTTGAGTTTAGATTTGCATACCGGTCGTCGGGTACCTCGGTACACCCGGTCATCGTAGAGTCGAGCGAAGGCCTTCAGATATGCCTCATCGCTCTCATCTCGTTCCTTCACCGCTCGGCCCCGCCTGTTCCAGTCGTGGACGTACTTCACCTTCCGGGCGCACCAATCCACGTTGCCACTGATGCCCCTTGCCGACTTGCCTAGGTGGTCATCGCTGTGGCGTGGAAAGGTCACCTCGGGCTGGTGTAGTCCCTGAGTCTGCAGGATCAGCCGGTAGTGCAGAGGCTCGATGATGTGGATGCAGTGCAGCCAGATGTCTCGTCCCCGGTATGACAAGGCCGCCTCCACCCACGGCTGTCCCGTATAACTCTCGCCACGGTACGGGGTCCATCTCACCTAGGAACATCAAGAGCATCTATCATCATGATCAGCATTTAGAAGCATTTTAGCATTTGGAAGCATTTAAGAGCATGTAGAAATCCCTTTGAGTTCTGGGCTTACCGACGTGTGTGGGAAGGAGTCCAGGTCCTCCTGGATCGTCCGGGTCAATCTGATGATCGACCCTGTGTCCCTCGCTACCGTCCACCGTCTCGCAATCGGGATACGGTCGGGGTGGAGTAGTGTGCCTCTCCCGATGCCCGGGAGGTACATGTAGCTCCAGATCTGCATTTTAGAAATCAAGTCAGTCAAATTGCATAGTCATTTGCATAACATTCTTGCATAATCATATTGTGGAAAGCATTTAAATTGCATTTACCTGTAGGAAAGGCGAGAAGCCGCCCAGCATCGTCTGCCGGTCCGTCGTGCTGAGAGACTCGAACAGGAACGCTAGCACTGCCGCTCCCCATGCGTATCTTCCGACTCTGTGCAAATGCTCTATCAGCGGAAGCAGTCGGCAGCTAATGACGTCCACTCGAGTCGCGAAGAGGAGCTTCCCGAATAGCAGCATCAGGAAGCGTCTGAGCACTCTGTCTCCCTCTGGTCCCGCCTCCGCCGCCACACGAGGGCGCACCTGGTCTATCACTCTGCCCAAATGCTCCTCGGGTAGCTCTCCCACGGCAATCGCCGCTCCTCTCAGCCCCAGGCTCTCCTACAGTACTGATCTCGAGAGCTGAGATGAGGACTGTCCCGGCCTGATCAAATCTAGCCCGAGCAGCTGCTGCGTCATCTCCCGGTAATCACTGTAAGTCCATCCGGTCACTGCGGCTCCGTGGACTCTCAATCCCGTAATCCTCGCTATGTCTTCTATTGTGGGGATCATGTGGCCCCACGGGAAGATGAAAGCTCTGCTGATCGGATCCCACCTCTCATGCAACGCGTACAGCAAGGGTGTGTCCATCCGGATCACCTCGATGCTGAGCACCTCGGCGAATCCCATGCTGGCTAGTCACTCCCTCTGGTAGTCGGGCAGTGCCTGGTACACCGCCCGGACCTGCAACCAGGAGATCCTTGATCTTCGCTTTCCCTGCATGTTATTTAGATCATAAGTTAGTTAATTGTATCATAAAACATTGCATACGCATTGTGAAATGAAAAAAAAACAAAAATTGAAAATTGAAAACCCTAAAAAATTGTTCTAGGTCCCTGGCAGATGTAACGGCCCTGGGGTAGGGCGTCGCTTGCTTCTGACGCACCAAGGGTGGCGCGTCAGGCATGTGACGGTCGCTGGCAGGACCGTCACATTGTCTGCGTTTGGGCATTTTTTCTTTGCATTCCTGTGGTCTCCCACTTTGGCCAAATGGCCTACAATCATTCCTAATGGGTTCCTAGACCCATTTTCTACCCTCAAAACCCGCATGCATCACAAATAAAACCCAAAAAATTAAAAATTGAAGTTAGGGCGGGAGGACCTACCTCATGGTCCATGCCCCTTCTCCTCTTCTTGGCTGGTTCCTTGGGCTCCCCTTCACCCAAGGGGACGTCTTCCTGGTCTCCCACGGCCGTGGGAGCTTCATCTTCCTCCCTTGGCTCTCTTCTCCTCGGTTCTTCTTCCGTGACCGGCGGGATCGCCTCCCGTTCGAGCCGGCGGTGAAACCGCCGGATTGCTTTCTTCTTTCCCCTCTCCCTCTTCTGTGGTGGTGGCTGGGAACCCTCGTCGCCGGCCATGGTAGTGGTGGGGACGGTGGTCACCGGTGGATTTTTTGGTTTGGGGCGTTTGATTGCTTGAGTGTTGAATGAAGGCCGTGACCGTTCGGTTTTATTTTTTGAACGCTCAGGAAATGTGACGGTCTATCGTTCGGTCGTTACATACTTATAACGCGTCTGGATTTGACCGTCACATGTGATGAGACTATTTTATTGAAGAATGTGAACCGCCTGGTTTATGACGGCCCAGGGCTGGTCCGTTACTTTATGTGACGCCCTCATCTCAGACCGTTAAAACTTGCAAGTTCCTTGATGAATTAAATGGCCTAATTGATGTCAAAATGGTTCCCTATTTTGTCAAAGATGTGTATGGATGATGTCTCTCGCACGCACAAATGGTTATGCCTTGATTCATGTTCATGATTATTTTTGGCTAACCTATCTTTCATGAAGGGATTTATGAACGAAATCACGCTTTGCCGTCCGTCAGGCAGGTAAGTCAGGTAGTGTATCTCTTTCCCTTATCCCTTAATGCATTACTATATGTTACTTACGATATTATCTCAAGAACCGGCTGGTCATTCATGTGTTCTGGGATCTGATGTTCCCCTTAAACAAAAATGATGATGATCTAAGTTCGCATGTTTAATCGTTAGATAAGCCGTTAGGTTGGAAGAGTTTGGGGATGATTGTTCTGTCTTACACGCCGTGGTTGCAGATGGTGTCCTGACCCTGATTTCTCTGGTCTAGCAATATTATTCTCGAATATTTTTTATTTTATCTTTCTTTTGCATTCATTTTGATGATTTATTTTCCTTTAGCCCAGCATGCATCATACGCATTCTTTGAGCATTCATGAAGCTTCATCTGTTCAAGGTATCTCAGTGATGGTGAATAGCTGTGTTCTTAATCTCGAATGAGGAGAATCATTCTACTCTGAATTAGAAGGTTTCCTTTGATCTCGTCGCTCGATTTGGTTGGCTGAAGATTCCTGTCTGGAGCTTAGTCAGTACTCTTTTCCTTTCCGTGGCCTCCGGCGGCTAGCTGTGTTTCCATTCCTTAGTTGTTAATTCCTCCAGACTTGCATTCTTTGGTTGACTATTTCCTTGTGATCAGTTTAAAGTTTTCCAGAAAATTCCTGTCGCTTGTTGGTAAGAACGGGTGTCGTTTACCTTAACGCCCTCTTTTTGATCCACTCCGCTTCATTTCCGCTTCATCTTCATGTTCCATTTCGCCTTCGCTTCACCTCCGCTCGCTCCCCTGCAAAGAGGACGTTAAGGAGGGGCATCTGTTGACACCTGTTTTATGACCAATAAGTCGGGTCATCTCCTTATTCATTCTATATGATGCTCCGAGTTGTTCACTCTTCATTGAGTCTCTTGATTGATTTGGAGCCTATTTCTTGGGTCTTTCTCTTTGATCGGATATGGCTCTTTGTGGCATTTCCTTTGACTAGGGCTTAGCAAAACCCTCATTCATTAATTTGAACTCCATTAAATAACGGTCTGTCCCAGGCGCGTTGTTTCATTCTGACGGATGGGTCATGGGCCGTTACTCTTTGAAGAGTCCTAAGGCTTAAGGGATTGTTTCAATCCTTATCTTTTTAGTTTATACGTTGATAATAACGGTCTGTCGTGCAGCCGTTGTTTCAGTATGACGCCCTATGCCTTGGCCGTTATTTCCTTGCAGAGTCCTATTGCTTTGATCTTCTTCCCGTTGATCTTATCTTTTTGGGATAAGGTTGAAAGTAACGGACGTTCCTTGGGGCGTTATTTCCAAATGGCGGTCTGTCGTGTAGCCGTTACTTCCTTCAGAGAGTCCTGGCAGTTCAGGCCTTTTCTCTGCTACTCCGTGGTCGAGATAAGAACTTGGATTGATGATATCTCTTTCAAATCTGATCCTCAGAACCTTCTGTTTATTTCTATGGACTCTTGGTGATATTATCTTCAAGGATTTACTAAGAATTATCCCTTTATCTTGCTGGCTTATCCTCTGCTCGACCTAAGAGTTTGAGGGTCTATAAATAGAACCCTTGACTTCATGGCCAAAAGGAGAAAAATCTGGAGTTTGCGTCGAAGTGCTGCCGCATTCTAGAGCCACGTCTGATCAAGGAGAAGTGCTTCTCACGTTCGTTTGCTGCCTGGTGAAGGGAGTATTTGTTCCATTGGTTCCAAAGTTCACAATTGCATATTGAGTTTCTATTCAATCTCTCTTTCATCATAAGCATTACTTCTCTCCTTCCTCCACGTTTTTCACTGGTTTTTCATCATCTAAACATCCTCCTAATCTTTTAAAACGCCCAGAGGGGTTAAAAAACCAAAACCTCCCTGGTATTCCCCTTTCCTTTTGATGATATTTTGCTTATTGAAGAATTGATGCTATATTATTGAAAGGGCTAATTTGGGTTATTTTGTTCTTGTCTTCCACTTCTTTGGCAAGTTTACAGGTTCACTAGGACGAGGCCCAAGTCTTCTAGCCGGCTGGAAGAGTTGGAGTTAAAAGGACTCATACTTTGTCACTGCAGGTTATACGACGACCTTGTGCAGGCGCGTCATATTCTTCTAGCGGTCTATCGAGCGACC
Organism: Amorphophallus konjac; assembly: GCA_022559845.1. Lineage (NCBI taxonomy): Eukaryota > Viridiplantae > Streptophyta > Magnoliopsida > Alismatales > Araceae > Amorphophallus > Amorphophallus konjac. The sequence goes on from CM040120.1 coordinate 100,571,261, forward strand.
GTCACTTCCAAGTGACGCACAGGGTTCTGGCCGTTACTTCTAGCTGACCTGCAGGTTCTGTTTGATTTTCTTTCCCGTGGGCGGGTATTTCATCCACCTATTTCCAAGGTATATTCAAGTCTTTGGCTTGTTTTTACTTTGGTGGCGATCACATCTTTTCCTTGGTATTGGGCATTAGCTTTCTCCTTCATCACATATATCTTTATTTCCTTGCTTGTCCCACCCTCGCGGTGTGTTTTCATCTACTTCTTGCTCCACGCCCCGGCGTGTGTTTTTCTTTATTTCCTTAGCATTAGTCTGATTGAGATAGCCTGTCCATGCTAGAGCTAGCTTTGATTGCCTAGGTTCATGATCACATGTTCATAGGTTAAGAGCAGATCTTTGATTACTTGCTTGTCATCTTATCACATTCACACAACAAAAACCCCAAAAAAGAAAAGAAGATAGGCAAAACTAATCAACAGTTTCCTCTTGGCCGGTTGTTCTGGCGGCGTGCCCTTGTCGCTGTTAGAACCCTGGGCTTCTACGGCTCTCCTTTTGGCTGGTTCAGCAGCTGGTCTGTCCTCAATGCTCTTTGAGCGCCCTTCTTTGTGTGCTTTCTTTGCTGTAGGGGCTTGATCGGCGGCCTTCTTAGATGTGGCCGCATCCTTCCTCTTGCCGCGGGTGACCGGAGGAGCCATGGAGAGGGCGGAGAGATGGAAGGAAGGGTGACGGAGGGTTGCTGGAGCTAGCTGGGGAGATGGTTACACAAGTGGAGGGAGACGGAGAGAGGTGTCGACCTCCGCGGCGAGGGCGTGCAGACGCGCTGGAGAAGGGATTTGCGAAGGAGGGTTTGAAATGGCAAAGTGAAAATGAGATGATCACCGTCGAGTTAAAAAAAAGGTAAAGTTGAGAGTTTTTCTTTTGAAAAAAAGAGCACCATTTAGATAAGAATTGTTAAAATACATGTTGTGTCTCTGAGGTCATTTGAGTCATTCTGTGGTCTCTTGGGTCATTCGACATCATTCTATAGTCATATGAGTTCTGTGGTATTCTTGGTTTTGATAATGGCTTAACACTATGAGTCATTGTTGTTTAGCACTCTCCATGTATTTGGTTTCATGATGCCCATTCACAACTTGCCTTATATGTTCTCACATTACATTAATACCAAGGAACATGTGGTTCTTGAATGCTCACATCAATCTTGAAACTTTGGGTTACTTGATGATCATCCATTCGTTTAAATTCATTGTCATATGAACTTGCTCTTTTGATATGGATGGTTAATTTGGGAATGAGCTTTTCTATCCTTCTTGTTATTGAAATTCAATGAGTGTGTTTCATGGATATTTTACTTGGGGTGGTTGAGCTCTTATTTCTTGATCTTTAGCTCAGAACACTTGTGATTCAAAGTGTTCACATATAACTAATTCATGAGATTTCATATGTGTATTTCATACATTTATTATATAGATTATTGAGCTAAAGTTCTAATCCTTTTTATATGATTTTGCAGGCCAAAACACTCAATATATATTCCCCAAGATCAAAGGAGTTTGATGCCACAGAGTTCGGAAGGGTTACAATGACATTTGGGGCTGAATTGTGTTAATCTGGAATTTACTGTAGCTTTAGGTCGACCGGCGGCACTGTAGCTAGGTCGACCGAATTTCCCAAAACCAAAAGGTTCGGGGTCTGTGACATTCCGGTCGACCGCCCCATGAATTCCGGTCGACCGGTTTTGCCAGAGCCGAAAAGTTCTGGCTGCAGCAGGTTCCGGTCGACCGACCCATGAATTCTGGTCGACCGCCAGCCCCGATGCAGCCATGTTTGACTTCGAAATCCACCTCGTGGCCAGCCCCTTTCCATGGATTTGTTTAATCAAACCTTACCTAACTTCTCATGATTTGTGGATCTGGTCTGGAGGGTGTCCAAGGACCATTCCAAGGGTTATAAAACCAACATGAGAGGGTTAGAAACCCTAGTTGATGGAGTTGATGAAGTGAATCAAGGGAGGCCATTTCGAGAGCACTATAGCACCTCCGTGAACAGTGTTTCGGGCAGGAGTTCTTCATCCTTCCAAGGTGATTCAAGGTGAGATCTGAAGCCAAGCAACCTCCAATCAAGCAAGAAGCATTCAAGGCTTGCAAAGGTGATCAAAGCTACATCCATACACCTCTTCATCAACTCAAGGAGATTCAAAGAAGGTCAAAGCTACATCCAACAATCTCTCCATCAACTCAAGGTGATTCAAGCTCATATCTCAATCCAGCAACCTCCAAGGAAGAGTAGAAGAAAGCAAGGCTAACAAGGGAAATCAAAGGAGGCTGCAAGGGTGTGTTCAAGGAAGAGGAGTTCGAGTTACTGTAGCTGTGAACAGTACTCCGGGAAGAAGTTCTTCATCAAATCCTCAAGAGATTCAAGCTCCAACAAACCTCAGACAAGATCTTTTCTCTTAAGCATATTCTATATCTTGTTTGAGTGATTTCATATTTGTTCATTTTTCATTTCATTCAAACATTTGGAATTGAGAATCGTCCCTACCGGTGGTTAGTAGGAAGGCAATCGGGAGTTCTCCGATTTACGGTGTAGCCGTCCCTGTCGGCTTTGTGTGTAGGAAGACAGAAAGAGGGGTTTCTCTGTTCTGTGGTTTGGGGCGTGTCCCCGGGTCAAGCTGTGTGTCAGCAAGGAAGCCTCACCGGGTTTTGGTGAGGGGTGGACGTAGGTTGCGGGGTTGCAACCGAACCACCTTAAAAATCCCTGTGTTGTGGGTTGTTTATCGTGTGTGATTGATCTATATCTTCTAACCCCATTCACAGGTTCGTGTGCTTTACATACTTGGTTAGATTGTTCACACACATATGCACTTTGAGTGATCATCATAGCACACACACACACAAGCACGGTTGTTGCAAGCTATTGCATGTTTTAGTGTTATGCTTTATGATCCCTGCACTACAAGGCTTATTTCTTTCAAGATCACAAACGTGCTTAAAGAAGTGTGGACGTTTCATAGCTTGTAATTCAAGTCTTTTCATTTGAGTCACTCTACTTAATTCCGCTGTGCATTGTGCCTAAGTGATTCATTCGCTTAATAAGAGTGGTTTAAGCTTCCGCTAGCTAATAGTTTTTAAATAGGCCAAAGCTTGTGAAAGGATCTATTCAACCCCCCCTTCTAGATCCATTTACACCTCGCGGGACCCAACAAGTGGTATCAGAGCGAGGCTCTGTCATTCCCAGATCCAACGATCTGCAGGGAAAGATCTCGGTGTTTTTTATTTAGATGGATTCACATGCTACACTTGCTTCGATGGCTTCTCCACCCATTTATGATGGTTCAGATTTTTCAACATGGGTTGGAAGAATGTTCATTTATGTTAGCTCCATAGATCCACAATTGTGGACTCTTATATACAATGGTCCTCATGAGCTGCCATCAAATTTAATTGATTGGTTAGCCGAACATGAGACCAAACACAATGATAATCGTCTTGTATATAACTTAATTACAGCTGCAATTGATCTAAGACTAACTCATCTTGTGTCCTCTTGCAGCACAGCCAAGCAAGTATTGGATAAGTTGGTTAAAATCCATGAAGGGAATGAACAAGAACAAGAATGCTTCATGGCCGACCGTATAGAACAGTCTAGCAATGCATCTTCATCACAGGTAAACTCTGACTCTGAGGAATTCACTTTTGAAGAGCTTATGGAAGCCTATGGTGAGTTGATTACTCAATACAAAAAGGTCAAATCAGAAAATAAAAATTTAAAAAAGGATCTCAAGAAAATCAACCAAAATGAAAGCTTGTTTTGTAAAAAGTGTTCTATTGTTAAAGAGCTTAACAATACTCTCTCAGTTGATCTAGATACGCATAAACAAAGCATTGCATGTCTAAGGGAAGAAAATGAAAATCTTCATGATGAAATCACTAGGTTGGAAGAAATTGTAATAAAACTTCAAAACCAACCTAAGTCAATCTCTAATGATCAAACTATGGCCGATGGGCTAATCCATGATGAGAGGTTGATTGAAGAAAATAAAAATTCTGTTTCATGCTCTGCTAATTTTGTATGTGAAAAATGTTCATTCTTGAGAAACATAAATGTTGGTCTTCATGATGATCTTGAATGGCAACAAAATCTGATTGATTCTTTGAAAGAAGAGAATAGAGAGTTGTTGGAAAAGAAAATTGAACTTGAACAAGCTGAAGAAGAGTTGCATGAAAAACTAGCTGCACATGAAAAAGGCAAATCTGTCATTGATGATCACTCTGAAACTTTGCATGCTTTAGAACAACAAAATCAAAATCTTAAAGCAGTAAATGGCATGCTCAATGAGCAATTGGCAGCATGCGAAGAGGGCCTTGTTGAATCTAAACAGCACATTTCCTCACTTGAAAATGAAATTCAAGGTTTGAATGATTTCCTGTCAATGTTTGCCCAAATCCAAGATTCTGGCTCGCCGGAAGCCACCACTTCCTATGGTCACCAAAAAGGGCACACTGCTCGAAAGAAAAGTAAAATTCAGCATGCTCATCCAAACATGCACCATAACATGTCCAATGTTAAATACCATGCCTTCCACAAAATGAATGTCAATTGTTATTATTGTGGTAAACATGGTCACACTGTGCATGATTGTTTTATTTTGAGAAATGATGAGCTTAGAGCAGAAGATCAAGTGAAAGAGCAAGGAAAGAAACAGGTCAACACTGGCAGAAGGCTTGCTGAGCAGAACTATGCACAGAATCGCATAGAGAATCAGAAGTGTCGACATTCCCATCCAGACAGGTCAACACTCCCCATGGCCTTTAAAAGAAATGCTGCTCTTTGTTGTCTTCACTGTGGTAAGACTGGTCACAATGACCAGGAATGCTGGTATTTGAAAGAAAGACATCACCCTCATACCATGAAAGGTAAAAATTATGCTCGCCCACAAAAGCATAGTCCACATGCACACGCACATGAACATAAAAAGAAAAATCAATCTTTTGTGTGTTGTTTCTATTATGGAAAAAATGGGCATGAGATATATGATTGCCTCACAATGAGGGAGGATGATGTGATTGCCCTGAAAAAGATGGGCCAAGATGCTAAACATGTTGCTAACCTACAAGGACCCAAGCAATCTTGGGTACCTAAAAATTCCAAATGAGAATTTTGGGTGCAGGATGCCTTGGAGCTGAACAAAGGATCATAAGGTAAATAAAAGCTCAAGGCACAGGTATGTACATAAACCTTTTTGAAGTTCAGTCATCTTGCATGTTTAGTCTTGACATGTAGATAGTGCATCATATGTCTGCCCAATGTCATTAGATTCTGCAAACTGAATGTCTCTTTGAAATGCAAAACCCCCCATGGTGTGAGATGAACTTTTGAGCTAGATAACTTGTTCACACCATGCTTGATTTCAGCTATTTAATTCATGAAAAATTTGTTATGCTGATGAAGTTGATGTGATAATGAGTTGCACAAGTCTTACTATCAGCCACATGAAATGCTTGGACTTTGGTTTTGATGATGCAAACCATGGTTGCATTTTCAACTCGTTATTCATATTAGCATTGTCAAAGGGGGAGTCTAGCAATTGGCATCATCATGTTGCATTCAGTTCAAAATCAATTGTGAATGATTTGTGTTTGCATCATCTTGTAATCACACATGCCTTAATGCACATCATGTTTAGAAGACAAATGATAATGCATAATCATTTTACAGCATCTTAATTGCATTGTGCATTCATATAAATCTTAGGCTGCATAGTTCATTGCCAACCCTTGCATGTATTCAGGGGGAGTCAACATCAACCTAGCTTGAATCATTTTACATCATATCATTCGTGCATGGCCAGGGTATATCAAATGTTGATGTATGGAAGGGCAGGTTATGCTTGCCTCGAAGCACTCAACATGCATGAGGTTTCACCTCCGCCAAGTACCATGCGTCACTATCGCATATAGGCCATATAGCTAGGGGAAGTTGTCTTCTTAAGGCATTCGTGCATATGGTTCATATTCATTATGTTGCATTTCATAAGTGTAAAATCATGCATTATGTTGGTTCATGCATTTCATGTTTGATCAGGTCAACCCCTGCATGGGTCAAGTAAATCTCTCATTGACATTCGTCATTCTATGTGACTGCAAACATCACTCCTTGCATGCTTTCATTGCATATTCATAGGGGGAGTCGTGTTGTTCTTCTTGGTTCATTCGTCCTTTTTGCATATGAACCTCAATGGCCTCCAGTGTGATAATAAGTTCAAGAGACAGACATCACTACAGTGTAAGAGCTTTCTATTATATGAACTGATGATTGTCCATTCAATGAAAATGGTTCAGATTTAATTATTTCCTTGAAGTTTTGATATATCTTTTGAAATCATCCATATTTTGTGGTTTTAATAGACCTTAACTAGAGATTGCATGTTGTGCCTTGAATAACTATTCTGAAATCTGAAAATCCAAATGTCTTGACAACTTTGGTGATACTCTAGAGCTTAGTATTGTTTCTAAACATCTTGATGAGCTGGAATTCTTGAAAATCAATTTGCAGAGCAATGATAGTGTTGCACGGAGAAATATGTCCCGTCATCAAATCAAGTGACGAATGATATGTCATGATGTGCCTCTGTTATCTCTGTCTTAATTCATTTGGACTCTAGGTAGAGCAATGACATAATTGCTGAGAAATATATCTTCTCATCAAAGAAATGAGTTTGGATATGTCATGACGTGATGTTGCTATCTCTGTTCATTCTGAAGCATAACAGTCAGTCTTGCCAAATACCTAGGGATACTAGCGTCTAAACAACGTGTATTCTTACGGCTAGGAGGCATGTACTAGACTTGATTGCTCGTAACATATGAGTCATGTGCCTTCAAATTCAAACGATATTGAAAATCAAATTTGTTAAACTCATAAAATTCCATGCTTTAGTCATGCTTGTTTAGCCTCAATACTAGTTTTTGTGTTATTCCCTTTATGGTTATTGAATATGGATGTATAAGACAAGGGAAGGTTAAACACTGTCAAGATATGTGCTTCTGGTTCATTTCTATTAAACCATGGATGTCGATGCTTTTTAAACTCTATTGATGATCTTGGTTTTCATTAACTTTGAACCATATATATTGCTCCCGACATGTTTCTAATTTCCATATAATGGCTTGCTCTTCCACTACCATTCCACTCTGATCTCTAGGACCTTTGTCAACCACTGTGCCGTATCCCTCCTTTTTGCTATTGGCAAAGGGGGAGAATGTCTTGTTGTGAGTCCTTGCTATGGACTTGGGAGAAAGGGGGAGATGTTGCCTTTTGTTGCCTTTGTGCGTTGTCAAAGGGGGAGAGTGCATTGTGGATATGGGAGAATCCAAGGGGGAGAGAACCTTCATTTATCAAGAGGGTTAATGCATAGCATTCATACACTTTACTTCTCCATGCATTTGTATATCCATGCATACATATCTGCATTCACATGCTTCACTATCATGGATCTTGAGCTGCACATGTTACATAAACTTTGTTGTTTGCCTTCATCTGCCATATCTACATAAATCATTCAGGCTGCCATGATTACATCATCATACTAAACAAGTGGTATCATCTAACAAGTGGTATCATCTTGATGCACCTTTCAAGTCGCATCCAAAATCATTGGTGTCCTCTATCAAGTGGTATCACATTGCTTTCTCATTCATTGGCATGTGGCATAAGACCTAGCATCATTGGCATCATGTTTTCATGCAATAGGGTGGCATGCATGTATTGACTTCATACAATTGTAGCTTGCATCTATCATTTCCATGCATTGCTTAGCAAATCCAAAAAATTTGAAAACTAGAAAACCACTAAAAATCTGCAAAATTTGAAATCAAAATTTGCTCCTTGGCTGCTCTATCCATCTCCTATTTGAGGAATTGAATCATGCTGCTGTGGCTCCACCTCTCACACTTACTTTGTCTTTGCCAAGTCACGGGACACCACCATGTTCGATACCTCCATATCATTCTTTGGTCTCAGTCCTATAACTGGCTTTCCACAATTGGTTGTTCTCTTTGGTTATTTTGTCAATCTTAATAAGTGTACATCCATTGGCATGTATTTCCACATCATTTTGTGTGCGTCATTAATGTGCGTCTCTCTTTCTCTTTTCTGGATCTTTTGATGTTGTCAAAGGGGGAGAAGATTATGTGAGTCATTCATCAAAGGATGTGGTAAGGTAAGAAGGTAAGATTATGTGAAGTCATTACTCAATGCATGTGGTGAATGTGGTAAGATTCCTCTTCTTATTCTCCAGACTCATAGTTGCCCTGTGAGTTTATAATGACTCATAGTTCAGAATGACTCATAGTTGCCATCATCAAAAAGGGGGAGAATGTTGTGTCTCTGAGGTCATTTGAGTCATTCTGTGGTCTCTTGGGTCATTCGACATCATTCTATAGTCATATGAGTTCTGTGGTATTCTTGGTTTTGATAATGGCTTAACACTATGAGTCATTATTGTTTATCACTCTCCATGTATTTGGTTTCATGATGCCCATTCACAACTTGCCTTATATGTTCTCACATTGCATTAATACCAAGGAACATGTGGTTCTTGAATGCTCACATCAATCTTGAAACTTTGGGTTACTTGATGATCATCCATTCGTTTAAATTCATTGTCATATGAACTTGCTCTTTTGATATGGATGGTTAATTTGGGAATGAGCTTTTCTATCCTTCTTGTTATTGAAATTCAATGAGTGTGTTTCATGGATATTTTACTTGGGGTGGTTGAGCTCTTATTTCTTGATCTTTAGCTCAAAACACTTGTGATTCAAAGTGTTCACATATAACTAATTCATGAGATTTCATATGTGTATTTCATACATTTATTATATAGATTATTGAGCTAAAGTTCTAATCCTTTTTATATGATTTTGCAGGCCAAAACACTCAATATATATTCCCCAAGATCAAAGGAGTTTGATGCCACAGAGTTCGGAAGGGTTACAATGACATTTGGGGCTGAATTGTGTTAATCTGGAATTTACTGTAGCTTTAGGTCGACCGGCGGCACTGTAGCTAGGTCGACCGAATTTCCCAAAACCAAAAGGTTCGGGGTCTGTGACATTCCGATCGACCGCCCCATGAATTCCGGTCGACCGGTTTTGCCAGAGCCGAAAAGTTCTGGCTGCAGTAGGTTCCAGTCGACCGACCCATGAATTCTGGTCGACCGCCAGCCCCGATGCAGCCATGTTTGACTTCGAAATCCACCTCGTGGCTAGCCCCCTTCCATGGATTTGTTTAATCAAACCTTACCTAACTTTCCATGATTTGTGGATCTGGTCTGGAGGGTGTCCAAGGACCATTCCAAGGGTTATAAAACCAACATGAGAGGGTTAGAAACCCTAGTTGATGGAGTTGATGAAGTGAATCAAGGGAGGCCATTTCGAGAGCACTGTAGCACCTCCGTGAACAATGTTTCGGGCAGGAGTTCTTCATCCTTCCAAGGTGATTCAAGGTGAGATCTGAAGCCAAGCAACCTCCAATCAAGTAAGAAGCATTCAAGGCTTGCAAAGGTGATCAAAGCTACATCCATACATCTCTTCATCAACTCAAGGAGATTCAAAGAAGATCAAAGCTACATCCAACAATCTCTCCATCAACTCAAGGTGATTCAAGCTCATATCTCAATCCAGTAACCTCCAAGGAAGAGTAGAAGAAAGCAAGGCTAACAAGAGAAATCAAAGGAGGCTGCAAGGGTGTGTTCAAGGAAGAGGAGTTCGAGTTACTGTAGCTGTGAACAGTACTCCTGGAAAAAGTTCTTCATCAAATCCTCAAGAGATTCAAGCTCCAACAAACCTCAGACAAGATCTTTTCTCTTAAGCATATTCTATATCTTGTTTGAGTGATTTCATATTTGTTCGTTTTCCATTTCATTCAAACATTTGGAATTGAGAATCGTCCCTACCGGTGGTTAGTAGGAAGGCAATCGGGAGTTCTCCGATTTGCGGTGTAGCCGTCCCTGCCAACTTTGTGTGTAGGAAGACAGAAAGAGGGGTTTCTCTGTTCTGTGGTTTGGGGCGTGTCCCCGGGTCAAGCTGTGTGTCAGCAAGGAAGCCTCTCCGGGTTTTGGTGAGGGGTGGACGTAGGTTGCGGGGTTGCAACCGAACCACCTTAAAAATCCCTGTGTTGTGGGTTGTTTATCGTGTGTGATTGATCTATATCTTCTAACCTCATTCACAGGTTCGTGTGCTTTACATACTTAGTTAGATTGTTCACACACATATGCACTTTGAGTGATCATCATAGCACACACACACACAAGCACGGTTGTTGCAAGCTATTGCATGTTTTAGTGTTATGCTTTATGATCCCTGCACTACAAGGCTTATTTCTTTCAAGATCACAAATGTGCTTAAAGAAGTGTGGACGTTTCATAGCTTGTAATTCAAGTCTTTTCATTTGAGTCACTCTACTTAATTCCGCTGTGCATTGTGCCTAAGTGATTCATTCGCTTAATAAGAGTGGTTTAAGCTTCCGCTAGCTAATAGTTTTTAAATAGGCCAAAGCTTGTGAAAGGATCTATTCAACCCCCCCTTCTAGATCCATTTACACCTCGCGGGACCCAACAGTACCCCTACCGTTATTTTAAACGGTTTAAAGCATATAAGTTCAATTTAGAGGAATAAAGGATTAAGAAAAAAACCATTGTTTGCAACAAATAATAAGATGAAAAATATTGAAAGGAAGTCTGAGGAGTCAACCAAGCCTATTAATCCTACTCATTAAGTTCATTGGGCAAGATTGGAAGAAAAAGAAGCAAGTATTGAAAATAAACAAAAAAAAACTTTTTGTTTGAAATGGAGTCAGCCCCACACCATTTTTTTAATAATATTAAAAACAGTCTGATATAGCTTTCACTTTTTGACGCAAGGAAACACGTTGTTCAAACGCTAGTCCATGGTTACTCAATATAGCTTATCTTTCTGTCTCTTTTGATCAGAGTTGGCAGTCTTCATCATGACTAGATTTATTTACATTTCATTTATGCACAGTCTAATTTCTCTGAAGATGATGCCATTGCTCTGAAATTTTTACACTATGGTGTTAGAAGGTGTATTCTCTAGGTGGCTTCACATTAGACAATTTGTTTAGGGACAATACATGCTAGCATTTTTTAAACCAAAGAGCATTTTTACAATCAATTTTCAGACGCTTAGGCTATAGTTATTTGCAAGACTTGATAAATGTCTCAACCCTATTATGAGTGCAAATATGGTGCAACTTAACACAGTTATCAGTCAAATTGAGGATTATAAATAATAAACCATTTTCATAATCAGAGGTAGCCCAGCACAACTTAGCCAAAGTTGTAAGAAGTATTTAAAAATATTCTCAACTCCCCATAAATTAATGCCTGGTGACTGAGTAAAGGTTCATAGGCAAAGGATTTGATGTGGAAGTGAAGAAGGCACTGATGGAAAGGGTGAGTAGACAGAATGACTCTCCATTGAATCACACGAGTGACAAGATGATAGTGTCGACACATCCTATGAGCGTGTCGACCTGCCTAGAGTAGGCTCAGACTATGCATATACCTTGTAGCATTGAAGGAAAATGTGCACAGACCCTGATTACACCGACCCTGTTCAAGGCATGGAAAGTGCACCGACCTTGTGATGGAACATGCACCGACCTTACTCAAGATGAGCATCGACTTCAATGCTGAAAACATATGTGCACCGACCTTGTCTAGATGTGTACCGATCAAGTATCACAAGTGCACCCACCTTGGTTAGGACGTGCACCGACCTTGTTGATCTTGAAACCCAACGTGCACCAACCTTGTTTTCAAATGTGCACCGACCTTCATTAAGACATTGTCCTGCATGTGTCGGCACATGACTGGAAGGTGTCGACCTAGTCAATAGTCTGTTCTCAGCCAGTGTCTCTGATTCTTATCTGTCTTTATTTCCTTCATTTCTGAAACACTCCCGCCAGTTTCTAATGCCGGTGCCTCTGACTGTCTGATTTCAGTTCGTCATTCAAGAATGATTTTACCTCTTTGCTGCCACTGAGAAGTGCTTTATTGGATGCTAAAGCTTTAAACATGCTTATGCACTAGAGATTAACTATACAGATGTTAATATGCATTTCTGACTTATGGTACTTTGCGGAGGTCAGTCCTCACGCATGGGGAGAGTTTCCTGACAGGCGTAGCCTGACTTTCCATAACTCATCATTTGAGATACCATGTAGTCAACAATATGATATGCAATGCAACACAATCAAAATGCACATAAGCTCCCCCTAAATGTGACCACCAGTCATGAAGCAATTTATTCAAACAATATACCAGTTCTAGACAAATCAGATATGCTTGCAACCATCATAGCGAAGACAAGTAACTTGTACATCGAAAAGGAGTAAATAGCTCAAACCTGAGTTGATTGAGGTCTGCATAGACCTAGCTCTCTCCTTAGGGTTGAAAACCTGTCATTACTTAAGGGTTTTGTGAAAATGTCTGCAATCTAATTTTCTGAGTCAACAAAATGGAGCTCAAAATGACTTTTAAGGACCTCATCCCTAATGAAATGATGCCTAATTTCTATATGCTTAGTCCTAGAGTGTATGACTGGATTTTTTGCAAGATTTATAGCACTTGTGTTATCACATAGAATGGGAACGCAAGCAAGATCTATTAGATAGTTTAGGAGTTGGTGTTTGATCCACAGTACTTGGGTGTCACAACTCCCTACAGTAACATATTCTACCTCTGCAGTGGAAAGGGCAACCGAGTGCTGTTTCTTATAGGCCCAAGAAATCAAACACCCACTCAAGAATTGGCAATAGCCACTAGTGCTCTTGTGATCCAATTTACAACCAGCATAGTCTGCATCTGAATAAGAAATGAGTGAAAGTTCGCAGGATGCAAGATACCATAATCCCAGATCTTGAGTGCCAGCAAGGTATCTAAAGATACGCTTGACAACAGTCAAGTGGGATTCTCTAGGACTAGACTGAAATCTAGCACAAAGGTAAACACTAAACTTAATGTCTGATCTAGATATAGTTAAGTAGAGTAATGAACCGATCATACCTCTATACTTCTTTGCATCCACAAGTATACCTTGTTCATCTACGTCTAGTGAAGTGGCAGTCCCCATTGGAGTTCCTAATGGTTTGCAGTTGGTCAGGTCAAACCTTTTCATCAACTCTTTCACATATTTGACTTGATTGATGAAGTAGCCCTCATTGCTTTGATGTATCTGCAAGTCAAGAAAGAATTGAAGCTCACCCATAAGACTCATCTCAAACTCATTAGTCATGAGTTTAGCAAACTCCTCACACATTTGAGATTTTGTGGACCCAAACACTATATCATCTATATAAATCTGAACCAACAAGATGTCCTTACCTTGTCTCTTGGTGAATAGTGTCTGGTCTATATTACCTCTTGTATACCCTTGTTCGGTGAGGAATGAGCTTAGTCTGTCATACCAAGCTCTGGGTGCCTGCTTCAAGCCATATAGAGCCATGTCCAACTTATAAACATGATCTTTGAAATGTAAACATTCAAAAGTGGGAGGTTGCTCTACATAAACTTTTCTTTAATTAGACTATTCAGAAAAGCACTCTTAACATCCATTTGCTGCAATTTGATTTTATGAGAATATGCAAATGCAAGCAAAATTCTAATGGCCTCCATTCTGGCTATAGGGGCAAAAGACTCTTCGAAATCTATGTCAAACTCTTGATTATACCCCTGAGCCACCAATCTGGCTTTATTTCTTATTATCTTACCATCTTCACTTAGTTTATTCCTAAAGACCCATTTAGTACCTATGACAGATTTTTCTTAGGGCCTAGGAACAAGATGCCACATATTGTTTCTTTCAAACTGGTTTAATGCATCATGTATGGAATTTATCCAGTTGTCATCTTTTAAGGCCTCTACAATATTTTTGGGTTCAGTTTGGGACACGAGAGCAAGTTGTTCAACTTCATCCATAATTCTAAAACGAGACCTGGTTTTAGTTCGGTCATGCAGATTACCTAAGATGTTTTCTAAAGGATGATCTTTTAACACTCTTAGGTCAGGTTGAGTGTTACCTCCATCTGCATCAGTGACCGGAGCATTGTTTGACTCTCCTTGGTCTTCATTTGCTTGTGTCTCCTCGTGTAGAAGTTCTTCCTTTCCTTTTATGTTCAGAAATTCCCCATCATCATCTTCCCTGCAAGTGTTGTCATGATTAGTCTCATCAAAAGTGATCTGAGGGGACTCTTCCACACATATGGTCTTAGGATTATAGGCTCTATAAGCTCTAGACCTATCTGAATACCCAAGGAATATCCCTTCTTCACTCTTGGGCTCAAACTCATCTAAAACTCTTTTATCATTGTTATGAACAAAACACTTTGACCCAAATACTTTCATGTGAAAGAGAGATGCCTTTTTACCTTTCAAGAGCTCATAAGGAGTCATTTTGGTGAGTGGCCTTACCATTGAGCGGTTGATGATATAACATACAGTGTTTACCGCTTCTGCCCAAAATCTTCTTGGTAGTTGCTTTTCAGCAAGCATTGTGCGTGCCATCTCTATGAGAGTTCTGTTCTTCCTTTCGACTACCCCATTTTGTTCAAGGGTTCTTGGTGATGAGAACCTATGATTTATTCTTTCAGTCCTACAAAAATTATCAAAATCAGCATTTTCGAATTCACCACCATGGTCATAAAGTATAGTAGAAATTTTGAACTTACCATCTTCCTTTACTTGCATGAAGAGTGCCTCAAACTCATCAAATGCGTCATTTTTATGTGCAAGATAAAACACCCAAGTGAATCTAGTAAAGTCATCTACTAAAATATAGTCATATCTTTTACCACTTAAGCTAGCTATTTTGGTTGGACCAAACAAGTCCATGTGAATAGTTCAAGTGGTTTAGATGATAGGTTTTCAGTTCTGCTTTTAAATGACTTTCTAGTTTGTTTTCCTTGAGCATATGCATCACAAATTTTAGAATTCAGTTTGAATTTTATTTCAGGCAAACCTTTAACAATTGAATGCTTCATCAATTTATGAAGGGTATTGTAACTAGCATGACCTAGCCTACGACACCACAAGCATGCTAATTCAGACTTAGGTGCAGCAAGACAAAGATTTATGTGAGCAGGGTCATCTAAGTCAATCATATACACATTGTTGACTCTTTTATCAGAAAACTTGGTTTCTTTTGAATTAGGGTGCAAGATCCTACATTCATTAGAGTCAAAGACTACAGTATGACCTTTATCACATAGCTGACTTATGCTCAGCAAAGTATACTCTAGACCATCAACAAGTAATACATTATCAATTGAGTTGGAGGGATTCTTACCAACTTTACCTGTACCGATGATCTTTCCTTTGTTGTTCCCTCCAAACGTGACATGTCTAGCTTCCTTTTCTACCAGGAGATAGAATTTGATTCTATCTCCAGTCATGTGTCTTGAGCAGCAACTGTCAAGATACCAGCGATTGTGCATGGCTGCAAGACACTCCTGCACAAGGAATTAAGTGACAATGTTTGGAACCCAAGGACAATTGGGTCTCAATAATTTCTTCATTTCTGTAAAGCAAGATAACACAGACTTTGAAATCCAGACTTTTTTAACATTATTATTTTTCTTTTCTTCTTTAACATTCCTTCTCTCTCTTTTAGCTTCTTGGGCTTTATGGGATTTTAGAATGTCAGAGGAGGATTGTTTGTTGGACCATCTATTCCAATTGGTTGGTCTGGAGGTATAGGAGGTGTCATAGTACCTAGGGTGTTGAGGTTGGGTAAACCTATGACTGCAGGGTTCATAACTGCCCCAGACCCACGAGGGTGTCAACCTGTAGGAGGCGAAGTGTCGACCTCTCCCATGTTCTGACCATCTATATTGGTTTCTGGATGAGGGATGTGTCGACCTGTCTCTCGTTCTACCCATCTATAATGGTCTCTGTTTAAGAAATGTGTCGGGTCCCTGTAAAAATAGTGTCGACCTACTGGTTCAAGCCTGGGGAACTGATGGGTGGTTGACCATGAAGGTGTCGGCCTGTCCTTAGGGTAGTCTCGATCTGTCCTATTGTTGAAGTTCTTTTTACCATTGGGATGTGCAGACTTTGACTTAGGTAGGTGTCGGTCTGCTTGGTGTTGCTGTTGGTGAGCCTTTTGGGTTTTACAGGGTCGTTCCTCATGGGCTCTCCCACTTTCTCTTTTCCTTTGTTTCTAGTATTTTCTTGGTTTAGGCTAGGAGTTGTTTTATAAGTTGATACTTCAGAGGATGAGACAAAGGTTGTGGTTTTCATACCAATTGACTTTTTCTTTGTGGGATTATATCCTAGCCTTCACTGTTGAAGTTCATTTTTGTCCCAAGCAGAGCATTCAAGTTTTCACTCCCATCAACAAATTTCTCTAAGGAATTCTGTTTGTCAGTTAAGTCTTTCAGAAGCTTTTCATTTTCTTTCAAAAGCTGAGAGTTTACTTGAGTGACAACATCAGCCTTTTCATTGCACAGGTTGTTATCCTTTACATAGCTCTGCATCTTTATCTTTAGCTCATCAATTTCATCTCTTAAGTTTTCATTTTCATCTTCCAAATCCCTCATTTATTTCCTTCCTTCTTCTAGGTTTTCGTTCAATTTTCTCAGATCCTCAATTTCAATTTCTAGGGAAGTGATTTTGTTATTAGGGATTTGATCATGCACAATGGAGTCAATTTTCTTCTTTAGGGCTTTGTTTTCTTTTCTGTACACTTCATACTTATCCATTAATTCAAAGTAAGCCTCTTCCCAATCATCAGTAGTGAAATGTTCAAAAGGAGAGCTCACCTCACTATTCTTTTCTCCATTGGCCATTAAGCAGAGATCATCTTTCTCTTCTTTTGAAGAGTTATCTTCATTTTCTTCCTCGTCACTCCAGGTACAAACCATGACCTGCTTCTTTTTGCCCTTCCACTTGGGCATTGTTCTCTTGGCTCCCTCTGGACACTCAGACTTGATGTGTCTGGGTTTCCTGCAAGAGTAACAGACGAGTTTGTCAAATTTCTTATCATTTTCAGGTTTTGGCCTGAAACCTCTCTTTACCAGAGGCTTCCACTTTGTGAAGCCTTTGCCTTCCTTTCTTAGAATAGCAATCTCATCCTCTTCGGAGTTGCTACTAGAATGCTCTTCATCATCGGAAGTGTCCTTGGTGCTTGGCCCTGCTCTGAGAGCCAGAGGTTTTTTCTTACTCACTTCAACTTCCTTGTTCGTCAGATTCATCTCATAGGTCATCAGGGACCCTATGAGTTCTTCCACCTTGATGGTTGCCAGGTCCTTTGATTCTTCAACCACTGTGGCCTTTGTATGCCATGCAGAAGTGAGGGATCTTAATATTTTTCTCACAATCTCCGGCTCAGAGTAGGTCTTACCTAGCTCAGTTAAACCATTAGTGAACATTGTTAGCCTACCATACATGTCTGAAATAGACTCATTAGATTTCATTCTAAATTTTTCATATTCAGACACTAACATGTTTGCTTTAGTTGCACGTACCTGTTGTGTTCCTTCATATATTACCTCAAGACGGTCCCACATTTCTTTTGTAGTTGCGCAAGTTGACACTCTTGAGAATTCTGTCAGATGAAGGGAGCACTGCATTATGTGCATAGCACCCCAGTTCAGAGTGGATCTTCTTATCTGCTCCTTGGTCCATGTTTCCTCTTCTGGTTCGGGAGGCAGCTCATATGGACCTTTGCTAATCACCCGTCAGATCTCATGATCCTGTGCTCTGATGAAGACCTGCATACGGTTTTTCCAGTAAGGATAGTTTGTTCCAGAGAAAAAGGGAGGTCTATTTATGGAATGCTCTTCAAACATAGGACTCTTAGTCGCCATATCACCAGTTCTCTCAAGGTCGTTAGACCACATTCAGAGAGACTAACTCTGATACCATGTGATGTGTGGTGATAGGTAGATCTAGAGGGGAGGGGTGAATAGATCAGCCCCTTTTTGCCCTTCTTTGCGGAAATAAAAACTAGACACAAAACTAAGACTATTAAGGCAAGAGATAGTTGATAGCTAACAGGCTAGATGCGCGGATGATGATCAGAAACGTTCCTACCAAACATCTAGTGTTAGTACCCAATGGAAGACAAACCACTAGACACAGGTTTTAAGGTGGTTCGGTCTCTATCCAGAGACCTACGTTCACCTCTCACACAACTCGGTGAGGCTTCACTAGTGCCAATGCACTACCGCTGATTCACAGCTTCCAACAGAGAGATACACTCTCTCAACTCCGCTGCCTAATAGCTTGAGGGTACACAACCCTGAAACCCACAGATCGGTGAACATACCGTCTGTCTTCCTACTCAAAGGTAGGGAACACAGTATGAGTATTTGTTTTCAAAGAAAAACAAAGTTGTAACAAGAACAACAAGACAGAGTATGACAAAGAAACTCTATAGGAGAAGAGAACTCCTGTCTGGAGAGGAATGGACGAAGCCTGGCTTCTCTTCGTCTTTCTCCTGGGTCTTCACCGCGACCGCAAGGGGAACGGTGGATAAGCTCCTCAACTTTCACTCCCACTAGATGAAGCTATAGATAGATGATGTCTCCCTTGCTTTGAGAGCTCCTGAGATGGAGGAAGAAGATCTACTTCATTGCCCTTTCTTCAGCAACATCGGGAAGGAGAGATCTCTCTTGGCTTTTCTTCCGGCTGTTCTTCACCTTCACCTTTTTCTCTGTGTTCAGCTCTCTTTTATGCCGACTGGAGCTCCTTCCCCTTCTATATCAGTGGCTTACCGTATCTCTTACGTTGTCCACTGTAGAAGCCACACCCAGAGTGTCACATCCCCATTATTTGATTTGCTTCCTCAGCATGGTTGACCTTTCCCTGCCGGCATGCTGGTACGTGGGTAGGTAGGGAACCAAAACTGTAAAGGTACCAGCATATCAGAGGATGTCTCTGCCAGATAATAAACTCTCCTGACAGGTGATCTTCCTGACGGCTTTTTAAGTGCGAGTGGATCCTCCAAGATCGGTTGCGGATCTTGGAAAGCGGATGCTTCCGATTTCAGATCCGTTCTGGGCAATCATGAACGTGTCGACAGTTTACACATAGGGTGTCGACACATCCCATTATGATCATGAAGAACTGTGGCTTCCAAGCAAAACAGGTCGACACTTTGACGGACAAGTGTCGACACGCGTGCCATACTCGCGTGCGGATCGTGCCGCCGTGCCGAGACTTCACTAGGCGGTGTCGGGACATATGCACTAATCAGAGATGTAGCCCGTTGCGCTGGAGCCAAGGTGTCGACACTTTTTCCACAGGGTGTCGACACTTGGTGTAAAACTGAAGCTAGCCAGAGACGGTTGAACCACACTTTTCTTCTACGCGTGTCGACACATTGTTGGAAGTGTCGACACCTTGCTCACTCCAGAGCTCAACCCGAACTGGTTCTATCTTGGTTTCTTCATGAAGGGTCGACACGTCCAGATGACAGGTCGACACTTGAGCGTCCTTCACTTGAGCTGTCCAAAACATTACTTAAGCAAACATTAATCACACCACAACATTCAATAATGAACTGTGATTTGTTATCATCAAAACCAGGGGACACAACAGGGCAGAGTGTCATCCCTCCTCTATTGTTGCTCCACGGCTTTGACTATGAACTTGTCAAGGATTCCTCATTGGACGAGGTCCTTGCGCACGTCCTAGAGCTGGACGCATTCTTCGATGATGTAGCCATGGTCGCGGTGGAAGTAGTAGTTCTTTCTTGGGTTCTTCCTACTCGGATCCAACTTCAGCTTCTAAGGCCACCAGAAGAATGGTTCCTCCTAGATCTCCATGAGGATCTACTTGGGGGGGAGCGGTGATGGGAGTGTACTGCTTGTAAACAGGCCTCACCTTTGGTATATCACGGTTGCGACGCTCCCTCTTTCCACGACCGTGCCTGGGGTGCTCTATCGAGCATTTTCGCTCGGTAGGGTCACCTCTGGTTGCTCAATTGAGGGCAGCCGTATTCTCTTCGTAGCTGGCGTGCTTCTAGGTCAGTGCAAGGAGCTCCATGAGTGTGGTGGGAGGCTTGGACCCCCAATACACGGTCGAGGATGTGGTCCTGCGTCCCTTGAGTCAGCGCGGTGGTGGCGATGCTAGTGTCGAGGTGGGGGATGCAGAGTGGTTCTTTGCAAAAAATAGGTGATGAAGTCCTTCAGGAGTTCCTCGTGCCCTTGCCTGATGGCGAGCAGGCTAACGGTGGACCGAGCCTCCTTCTTACAGCCATGGAAGTTCTTGAACATCCGCTTCATCCATTGGACAAAGGTTATCGAGCACGTCGGTAGGTATTCGAACCACGTCCGAGTGTACTCCTAGAGCGTGGTAGTGAAGGGTAGACACTTCACAGCGTCCAAGGCCAGGTGGAAGACTAGGTTGGGCTCAAAGCTATGCAAGTGGTCAGCCGGATCGATGGTGCCATCTTACAGAGTGAACACCAACAGTTAAAACTTTGGAGGGATGGGCACCTCCAAAATCTCCTAGGAGAAGGGGGCCTAGAAGTTGGCATCATCGTCGTCCATGCCCTTCGTCCTGGCTGCTTCGATGATGTCATCTAGGTAGCGTATCTTCCCCTCGAGCTCTCACTCGATGTCGTCATAGTGTCGCAAGCATTGAGCCATTCCTAGGTTGGAATGGAGAGGGCTCGCCGAGCGATGTAGAGAGCATTTGCGTAGGCGCAAAGTGCACATCACGGAGGCGATCGATGATGCTCTATTGCTCTTCCTTTGGGTGGGGGGACTGTCGTGGTGCAGTCTTGCTCTTCTTGTCTATTTAAGAGACCCTGGTAGGCCTCTGTCAGCATTTGAAGCTGACAGCACATCTTGGCTAACTCTTCTGCTGTGGAGTGGGCCGAGGGTTGGAGGTGCTCCCCCTGGGAGAGGTTGTAATACCCCGATTTTTTGGATCCTTGTTTGTGGGTCCCGAATCTGGTTTCTCGGAGTGTCTGACTCCGCTGTGTTCCAAATTTCGTTTCGAACATCTTTCGTGTTCGGATCGGCACGATCCGGAGTTGTTTCGGAGGCCCGGAAGCGTTCCGCGGCTTTTCCGCGTGTGTTTTTCGATTCCCGGTGTGTGTTTCGGTAATTCCTTCGGAACCTCGTTGCAGGTGAACCGGGCCGTTCACCTAGGCGAGTGTGGTACCGTTGCGATCGGTGCGTTCCGAGGATCGCGGAAACGTGATTTTCCTATTTTTGGTGTTTTCCGAATTTCCAGATTTTCCTATATATATAACCCTTTTCTCTCTCTCCCCTCTCATTTTCTCTCTTCCCTCCCTCTCTCTTCTCACGCTCTCTCCTCTCTCCCTCTCTCCGACGGCCGACGGGGTGGAGCGTGGGCGAGGTGGGGACGGCGCGGGCGAGGCACGGGCGAGGATGGGTGAGGATCGAGGCGGTGGAGGCGCGGTGAAGCTCGGCCGTGGGTTCGTGGAACGGCGAGGCTTCAACGGCGTTTTCTTCGTGGATCGGCGTTCACAGTGCGTCGAATCTTCGGTGGGGGTAGGGAGATGGACCCTCAACCCGCGTATTTCATTTCTCGCAAGTTTTGTAGGCTGGGGTGAGCCGAGCGGGCTTATTCGAGGGATTTGGGGGAAAACTCATATTTTTGGGGTGTGAGTCGGATCTCCCGTTTTACGGCGTTTTTGGTCGTTCCAGGGGTTTAGATGCATGCCTAGGGGCTTGGGGGAAGGTTTCCCCTTTTGTTTCCCCTTCAACCGGGGGTGAACGGGACGTGGAATGGGTTTTTCTGCGGTTT
This sequence comes from Amorphophallus konjac, assembly GCA_022559845.1. Taxonomy (NCBI): domain Eukaryota; kingdom Viridiplantae; phylum Streptophyta; class Magnoliopsida; order Alismatales; family Araceae; genus Amorphophallus; species Amorphophallus konjac. The sequence continues at coordinate 100,593,051 of CM040120.1, forward strand.
ATGCCGTTTTCGGGCGCGGACTGAGAACGCGCTAGTCTCAGGTAGCGCGTTCTTGAGGGTCGCGCCGCCCCGATAGGGCGCGTTCATCGGAGAAGATGAACAGTTAGGCTGTTCCTGTCGCGCTATTGGGTCCTGGCGCGTTCAGTCTTGTCGCGCTATAGGGTCCTAGCGTGTTCTGTTTGAACGCGCTATGGACCTATAACGCGTTATGTTTGAACGCGCTATGCAAAGATAGCGCGTTCTTGGGGTGGCCTGCCGGGCTGCCCAGGGCGGGCAGTCTACGGCTGATCGTGCTCCCCTTGGGCCGTGTGTGTCTCGGACACCCCATGGAGTTCCGTGACCGTGTCTTTGGGTGTCCGGAGGTTCTGTTTACCTCGATTAGTGTGCCCGTAGGTGTGGTTGGTCCGGGTGACCCCACGTGTTCCGGGCTTTCGCGTTACGCTCGATCGAGTCACCGTGTACCGGTGTGTGTGCGGTGGGGTTCCCCCGCATGTCGTGAGTTTTCCTGGAAGATGATTCCCGAGTGGGCCATGTGTTTGGCCTTGGACTGCAAGTCCAGTTATCGGCGTGGCGGCTTGGGCGCTGCCTTGGGAATCGTGCTTCTGTACTTTCCATGTGGGCCGTGTGTGTGGCCTTGAACTGTGAGTCCAGTTGCCCTGCCTGGGGCTGGGAGGCTTCTCAGTTCACTTCCCAAGGGAATGGTCTCGGCGGCTCGTGAGCTACCTCGGTATTCGTGCTACCTTGGTTTTAGACCTAGAGATTGAACTAGATTGACGGCCTTGTGCTATTGCGTACAACGGTCTTGACCCCGAGTTTTGTGACTCAAGGACCGTTGGCTGTAGTGCGTCTAGAGGACTGTCCAGAGTCCAGTGGCTTAGCATCACTGGGGTTTTCTCGACTCTCGCGCAGGGTGTGTGTGTGGCCGTGGGCTACGAGTCCCGTTTCTTCTCCGACTGTGGTCACCGTGCGATGGTGCTGGTACGTGGGATGGTCCCCGTACGTCGTCGAGTTCGGACGTTGTTTTCCGTTGACTTGAGAGTCTACTCCTTGACCCTCCACTAGTCGTAGCCTACCTGCACGCGAGTGGACCCACCAGGGAGTGGTGGAGAGGCTACCCTGAGGACGGTTTTTAGGCTGGTTTCCGTAGGGCCCCTTGCCTTTGCCACCAGAGTCCGGTGGGGGGAAAACCAGCTAGAGGACCCAACCTATAGCAGATGGTCGGTGTGTGCACACGTGGTTGAGGGCGGTTGGACCCACGTCGACGGGCGTGACCTCAGCTAGTCACTTGTTTGTGGTTACTTGTACGGTGTCTCAGTTCCCGCTGGGCCAGAGGGAGACACCTGAGGCGCGGACTAAGACGTCAGTGGACGCATTCGGCCTTGCTTCTAGTGGGAGGTACTCCTGTAGAGTCGGGAGTGTCAGACTGTCAGTTTCCGTGACTTTGACCTTCGGGTTTTCGGTCGTGTCGACCGTTGAGTTCGGTTGTTTCGCCGTGGCGCGTGCGTCGGTTCTCGAGCCGTGAGACTAGTGCTAGTGGCTTTACCGAGGTTACGTCTTGTTATGCGGTACCCGCGACCGGATGGTCGGGGTTGCACTTTGGACAGCGTGTCCAGGTTGGCCGTGTTCTGGAAGACAGGCCTCTACGGCGTGGTTGCCGTGGGTTTTTACTTCGGTAAGCGGTACTAGTGTAGTTCGGTAGCCCCCGACCGTGAGTTCGGGGTGTGTTTCCGGTACAGTAGGAGTAGTTGTAGTGCCGAGTTCTGACCGGCCACCGGGTTTACTGTTCCTACTATTGCGGTTGCTCTTGTAGCATTCCTTTCCGCTACCGCCGTCGTTTCCGGTTGGGGTTCCGCGGGATTCCTGCTGAGTCTCTGTTTTGGAGACTCATTCCCTGCTTTTCAGGTGTGGCGGTTCTTCTTCCTCGAGGTTCGAGGGCGCGGTGCGGAGGTTCTCAGTTGCCAGCTCGCCGGGCCGAGTATTCACTCGGCATGTGGTACGTTTTTACTACTTTAGACTGTACTTTCTGTTGGACTGGACTCTGTTGTAGTTGTTTATTTATTTCTGTTAATTGTGGAATTGTCCTGCTTTATTTCCTCTTTCTTTGTACCTCCACACTCCTTTTTAGCCCTTCCGAGCCCTCCCGGCTCGTGGGCGGCGGTTCGAGTCTCGGGTTATCGGGCCTTCCCGGTAATCGGATTCTCGGGTCGTTACAGAGGTGGTCGCTCATTAACTCATCCTGGGATGCCTGGCGAGAGCCGACGGTACCCTAACGATTATTGACGTTGTGGTGGTTTCCTTGGGGTGCCATGGCTTTCAGTCCTTTGATTCCTATAGACGGTGTCAAGAAGCGTAGAGGTCGATATGTGTTGCCTCGAACCACAGTTACACCCCCAGAATTTGTTTGGTGAGGGAGGAGGAGGTCTACACCGAGAGAAACTTGCAAGTATGAGAAAGCATCAGAAGGAGCCCTAGGAGATATCCCAGGGGACAACTCTATGATGTTTAACTTAGACAATTGCTGGAGTAGAGGGGGAGCACTTGGGGAGAGGCACATAGGACTCGGAGGTGGTGCCTTAGCGCTCAGTTGAAGAGGGAGTGGGAGTCAGTGGATAATGAGAGTGCTCGGACTGAGCGTTGAAGGAGGAAAGGCGTGGGGGTCAGTCCATATGAAGTAGAAGCGGAGGCTTAACTCAGTAGGGGAAGGGTGAGAGACTCAAGAGAGGTGAGAGCTTGAGGGACATTGATTTCATACCTCCTTGGCCGTCTGACCAAGGTTCTATTTATAGGGTCCTCTTCGACTTCATCCCGTTCACTTTCACCCTCTGACTTGGTGATGTTGGGGTTATCGTGGCTGTGGAGAGGTGAGTCGCCTGCTGGCTCGCTTGATAGGGCAGAGAAAACATGGGCGTTGACCCGCCGTTCCTTTACCATTTGGGTTGTTCCGTTAGTAATGCAGTGATGGTCGCCGAGGGCATGTGCCGCTCACCGCTGAAGGATGGGGGCGCACGCGGCGTACGAGGTTTGGACCCGGAGCCAATCCTCATGTGTGTCTTGGCAGGCCGCGTACTAGACTATGGGCCGGTGTGTGTTGGTCCTTATTGGGCCAGGCGAACATCCCCCTCTCAAGGTCGATTAGGATGTTCGAGAGAAAAGACAAAATAAGCTTACGCCGATTATGCTATCTCCTGATCAAAGTAAAATTACTTATTCTTTGAAATGAGTTAATCCAGATTATAATATCCCCCTTAATCTATTATGAAAACAAACAAGGCCTTTATGTTTTACTTTATCAAAAAACAATTACAATTAATTAATTTATTTTGTTTGTCAAATGTAACTATAAAATTTACTTTAACTATACATGCATTGATGCAGACTAAGTTATATATCATATTAAAACCATTATTTTAGTTTGAGTAATATTTAATTTGGTTCCGTTTGACTTCTAAATTCTCGGCATCACTTAGTCACGTCAATTATGGTTCAAATTGAGATTTGGTTTGATTTTAAAATCGTTCAATTTGATTTGTTTTGAGTCAAACCTTTAATCTAATTTGATTTGATTCAAGAAAAATACTCTTCAAATTAAATCAAACCAAATTTTGTTCACCTCTACCTCTTCTCCTTCTCTCACTCTATCTCTCCCTCTCGGTCTCTCTCTATTCCATTTCATTCTGAGAATAAGTGCGAAATGAGCAAGTTTGTTCACTTTTAATTTTTAAACAACCCTTTTCATGACCACGTGTCAACACATGGCGATAGGGATAAATTTATATTTTTTAATAAATTTTTTAATTTAATTAATTCTATTATTTAATATTTTAAAAATTCATGACATAAAACTTGTAAATAATTTAAATGAAGTCAAATTTCATTTCATTTGAATTTTGCTATGTAATTATGCAAAGTTACTTTATTTATAAATGAATTATTTAATTAAATAAATGTAATAGACTCAAAACTAATTAGGTGGGTTAATTCAGTAAAAACTTTTTATGGAGAGAGAGAGAGAGAGAGAGAATCCTTTTGACGCCAATGTCCCGTTGAGTTGAGATAGTTAGAGGGAGAGAGAGAGATATATGTGATATGAAAGGTGATTCGATCATTTCATTAAGAAAAAAGGGGATTTTAATGTATTATATTATTTTGAAATATATGTGAATTAGAAGTAATGTTATCAGAACTGAATCGGTATCTGAATTGGATAATGAATTGGTTCGGTTCGAACCGGTTGGACTGTTTAATCGAATTGATTTGAATCTTGATGTCGTTATAATATTGATATATGATCCGATCCGATTCTATAACCTAAGACAATAAGAAATAAGATATAATGATCAAAATAAATAAATATACATGAATAATTATTAATCATGATTATGTAACTACTCACTATACAAGTAAAAAAATAACAATAATATGGTTAAATAAATTGACCTTAAAATTTTATAGTATTTCTCTGGTGTTCATTCTTCACAATTGGCATTTATACTCTTTTAAATATTTAAACTTCAAATATATCTAAAATAAAATAATAAATAACAACAAATCAATAATAATAATATATTTTTATTCACACGTACATATCATTTTAAATATTTAAATATTTTTATATTTTTTTTGAAGGATAAATTAGGTCGAACCGATTCGGACCGATTCACCGGTCGAACCGCGGTTCGTCCGGTTCTTTAACATTAGACCGGATCGGACCCAATCAGATCGGTTCTTGGACCGATTCACGGTCGAACCGATTCGATCGGTCGATCCGATCCGGTTATGATAATAATGATTAGATAAGGTTATAAGAATCGAATTATAAAAATAAAAAATAGAATAAAATTTAGTTCCATGATATTCTAACACCGAAATTCTCATCATCAAAAAGTTAAAAAAATAAATAAACAAATAGAACACGAAAGGCAGCGGCGAAAAAGATCAACCCCCAAAAGTTGGTCCCTTTTCCTCAGAGCGCAGGGTAAAAAGTTACTTGTTCTTTTTCCTTCTGCTTTCGCCCGTGAGGGGTCTGGGACAGCAAGTATCGGCCATCCTCCCCCACCACCGTCCAGCAGGAGGAGTAGGAGGTAAAAACATGAGACCCTTGCCGCCCGGCACACGCAGCAGTTTCTCCACTGTTGGGTATTAATTAGCGCCGCCCCTTCTTCTCCCCCTCCCCCTCCCTCGCCATCAAGCGGCTCCATATCCATCTCCATCCCCATTCCCCACCCTCTGCCTTCTCTCCGTCCGCGGGGGACCTTTCATGGATGGAGTGTTCCAGGTCGTAGATCCGTGGATTCGGTAACCGTAAGATCCATCCATCTTGGCGTCGCGTCTGGGAGGGATGCCACCTTCTTGATGGTACACCGCCTTATCTTCTTCTCATCCGTTTCTCAACTCTTCTCTTTCCTTGTTTCTGTCCGCCACCACGGCCGCCGCTGCCTTTTCTCAAAGGAAAAAAGTGTCCTTATCGTAACAGAATTCCTCCTCTTTTTTTTCTTTTTCTTTCTCAATCGAACTGGGTTTTGGTATATATATATATATGTATACGTATGGTAAAACAAGCGAACAACAACAGTTAACATCTGAGGAGGAGGAGGTGGAGGAGCATGTTGGAGGGTTTGACCACCGGGCAGGAAATTCGGCAGGTCTCCCCTCCCTCCCCTGCACGTTAGGCTAATAACTCTATGATATATATATATATATATATATATTATATAACAAAGTGCATGTTAGCGGTGGTTGTGGGATAGTAGCTAGCGGTTACGTGTTAGGAGGAGAGACTCCTGGTGACCTTTCCGACCTGCTTCTCCCGATCTTTGTTTGCTACCGCCGCTGTGTTGTTTCCGGAGGATGGGCGAGACTAGCAGGAGGCAGGGATGGATATGAAATGGACAACCTCCTGAACCGCCCTGGGCCCCCGCCGCCACCGCCGATTGTTTCGTGTCCAACCGGAAATCCCCGCAAACGCGTAGCAAAGTCAAACCTTTCTTTCTGAATCTGTTGGCGTGGGAGGAGGCATATGCATTATACGTATCATCCCTCCTCCGTAATCTCATGGTAATTGCCTCGGGTCAATAAATTTTGGGTCCTTGGGTACCCGGGTGTTCTTGGTCCCCTTTTCATCTTCTTTTCTTTGCCTGCTGTTTCATTGCGTGATTCTCTCCTGAGAATTTGCCTGCAATCTTGGCCTCTAGATTGGCTTCCTGTGCATTGCAGTGGTTTGCATCTTCCTGGTGTCCCTGAAAGATATTTGCCGATTGCTTGGGTTGATGGGAGGGACCAGCTCCCGGGTCGACTCTGGAAGGAGGTCCGTCAGGTCCAGTTCCTCATCGTCCTACTATGGTGTTGGCGGCGGGGGTTACCCGCAGGACCGGCCTCCGTGGACAGCTCCAGTTTATTCTCACTCTGAGCAGACACCGACGGTCCACCACAGTTCTGCTCCCCACCATGAGGGCTGTCCATCACCACATCATGACGGATATGCTGTGCCATACCCTGCTCAGTCAACGAGCTACTCAGCACATCAACCCAATCCGAGCCGCCGGCTGGATAGGAGATATTCGAGGATAGCTGATAACTACAACTCCCTGGACGAGGTAGGCATTGTGATTTCCTTGGGGACAGACTTGCAAGTGTGTTTTCCTTTTATGCGTTTGGGTATGCAGAATTATGTTGTCTTGTTATGATATGAAAAACTATAAAATGTTCATGTAGTTGTTAAAGAAGTTCATGTGACACAAGGCTCCATTTACTGTGAAATATACATTTTTTTTGAAAGTGAACTGTGAAATATACATAAATTGTTTGCTGCCATCTTATTGGTTATTTGAGTGAAACCTTCACGTGAGGTCAAAAATTGTATGCCAGGTCAAAGCTTTCTCAATTTTTTGTTCGGTTGTAATGTAAAGGCTACATACAAATACCAGTGATAGTTAATTTATTTCTAGCATCTGATCATACATGTATCACATGAAAGGTGGACTTCCACTGCAAAACACAATCACATATCTCTTTGTACACTTGTGCCGAGTATATTAGTCTTTGGCAGGTTTAGCATTTCCTTTTCGTTTTACTGTTCTTGTTGTTCACATGGGAAGAAGTGGAAAAGATTTGAGATATTGAAAATTTGACATGATCAAATCCTCAACCGAAGAATTATCTTCATCGCTAATTTAACCAACTCAATAAAGGCAACCAAAGAAATGCATTCTCAACTGAAGAATTATCTTTATCGCTAATTTAACCAACTCAATGAAGGCCTATGTATTCAGAAGCGAAAGGTGACCGAGGCGACCAAGGGGTCGTCTCATGCCTCAAACGCCTAGGTGATGGCCTAGGTGTTTGAGACGATATTTTATTAAAATAATATTTATAATTTAAAAATATAAATATATGTTTAAATATCACAAAAGTGCATTCATAAAATGAATAAACTTCTTAAATTCATTCATTCCTAAGATCAAACAAATTTAAAAAAATAACAAAAAATCTAAACAAATTTAAAAAAAATAACAAAAAATCTAAACAAATTTATACAAAAAATCAAATGGGTCGTGATGTGCCCACGAGGCCAGATTGAGGCGGAGGCGAGGCGACTTGTGGCTGCCTCCATCGCCTAGGCAATCGCCTCCATCACCTTGATAACATAGTCTCGGACCGGACGATCCGGTCCGATTTAGATTGGGATTGGCCAGGGTTGATCCAATACCTGGATCCAAGTTTACCTCCTTGGCCTTGACAAACTATTGGGGGGGAGGCGGAGAGAGACTGTGTGGAGAGGGTGGTGGCTGTCCATGAAGATGATGCCACAAAGAGGTGTCCTGATTATTTCTCTCTCAAAAAAAAAGTGGAGAGGCATTTTTATTTTGTGGGAACTTTACAAAAGGTGGGACTAGTCCCTGAAATTTAGGGAAATTTTTACCAAACATATAAAAGATCCCTCTTTGTTTATATTTTTTATTTTGTAGGAGAAAGGACCAAAAAACACATCCAAACACACTAAAAGGAAAGCAAGATTAGATTTTAGAGAGTAGGCCATCCTTGCTAATCATCGTCTTAACAAGATATGGTAGAGGTGGGCCACTGGTGACATGACACATGATGTTCATTAGGAGCCTCTTTGAAACGGAGCGGGGTAAGCGTATTCACCCCCCTTGGTGCGAATACACTACCCCCGTCTTTTGTGAGGAGGCCACTTGTGGGCCTCACTTTCTCTTTCGTTATTTAGCTATTCCTATCTATCCTATTCCGTTCTCAAAGAGGCCCTAGAAGAAAAATGCAGAATAGGGAACTCCAATGTCTTTTGAATCCCCCCACAATCCACAAGGAGCTAAGGAAAGTGGGAATAGATTTCAGATCAAGATTTTTTGTCTTGAATATCGGTTCCGTCTCGGGAAGGCAGAAGAGAAGAGATCTCAGAGAGATTTCGGAAAAATCTTGGGAGATCGGATTCGGTGATTTTGGAAAAAAATTTCATATATGTAGCCTATTTATAAGAAAATGCTATTTTTTTCTACTAACAACTCAATTTCACAAACATGCTATTCTAATTGACAACTCAATTTTACAAAATAAAGAGTAATGATAACAACAACAAATTCATTCGCATGCACCAATGTTAATATACATCAAAAGTTACACTAAGAAGATATGCATAAAATGGTACATGGATCACAAATGGAAGAATAAATCAAAAATCATAAAAAATGGTCATGTATCTGTCTTCCCCCCCTCTTTGTCTCCCTCCCTCTCAGACAGAGAGAATGGGGAGACCGGGGGGAGAGAGAGAAATGAGAGAGAGAGAAACGAAGAGAGAGAGAGAGAGGCTGGGAGATAGAGAGATTGAGAAAGAGAGGGTGGGAGACAGAGAGAGAGAGGGTAAGAGAGTCCGAGGGAGAGTGTCACCGAGGGGGAGACAGAGAGTCCGGGGGAGAGGGAGAGACAAAGAGAGACTGGGGAGAGAGAGAGCTCAAGGGGGGCGAGGTAGAGAGAGACAGGGAGAGAGGAAGGAGGAAACCGGGGGTGGTGGGGGAGAGAAGATATTGGTCTCGGGAGCTTCGTTTCTCTCGACCTTTGGAGAGACAGAGATCTCGGAGAGATCTTGGACATTTCGTAAGAGATGGCAAACCATGTTTCAGATGGCATGTCAACCCTGCTAGTGATGTTCTTAACAATGTACAGTGGAAGTATACATGGTGCAGAGAAGCAGATAAGGAGCAAAATTTGGCTGGTTGCAGGCCTTATTGGTTTACAGGAGAACAGGAGAGGTTTGATTTGGTTTGTGTAAAAGACGAGGCAAGGTGTATAACAGCAGACTTTGTTCTTATGGATATTTGGTGCTTCTAAGCTGAATTTCTGGTGGTTGGAATGAAGACACATGGATTGGCTAGCTATTGGAGACAAGGAATTATCCAGGGACCACTTGTTTTTGCTGTCATAGTTATGAAAGAAATGGATGCTTATTGAGGATTATAGTTCTGATAATTACAACACATGGGCAAGGCTTATGGATATTTTGAACAGCCACCAGGACATTCACAGAATATACCTTGGCATACTTTGAGAAAAGTTTATGTAGTTAGTGTACCCAGGATTAGTGATATTCCTGCCACCACACCTGAAGGTGCATGTAAAGCAAATCTTTCTCTTTGAAGTTGTTGCAGCGAGGCATCGCCAAATGAGATCTGATTCTCTTCTGTGAATTGAATGTCTTCCCCCTGACCTTCGTTTACTAACTGTAACTGAATGCCATGCCCTAGCGAACTTCAGAGGAAGGGCAACATGATATATACAAAAGTGGATTGACATATGTAGGTACATATAGTTCAACTAACACAGATGCATTGTCCAATCATGATAGTGAGTCATCTTTGTACAGTTAAACAGTGGTTGACTCTGCCACTCTCTGCCTCTCTTTCTGGCCTAGCAGAAGAGGGGCAGAAGTTGATGACCCAACCCCCATTTTCTGCCAGCTGATTCCCCTCAGACCTCTCTTTAATCTCCTTGCTGCATCTCTTGGTTGTGCTATCTGAAGAGGTGTGATCTCGCGCTGTGTCCTGAGCCACACGATCCTGGATAAGTTTGTGTCGTTGTTACCACGATTGAGGATCTGCAAAGCAGGAAACGGGTCAGAGGAGCCCAGGGTTGAGATCTTGGGGGAAATCCTCCGATGCTTAAGTCAGCGAAGTGATAGAGCGTAGGTGGAAAGGGAGTAGGAGAAAGAGTGAAAGGCACGAGATCGCTCTCCACCAGTGGGTGTGGTGTTGAGTACTCAGGATCACCTCTTCTTCTATCGGAGGGTTTCCCTTGGTTTATATAATATTTTCACCCATAGGGAGCTCGGAGAAGCTGGAGAGTATAGGGGGCATTACTCGGCCGTTTCGGGCCCAGTCGTTTGGTCTTCCCCTTCATCGACTCCCGATCTTCCTTCATTTAGTTATGCTCGAGCACCGCTTGGGCTTTCCCCGATCGACCGTAATGCACGATCGGGCATCGCTTGAGCTTTTCCCCGCTCGACGGTTACTCGGACTTCCGGGTCTAGAGGCCGCCTAGGAAGTATTGGTCTGAGCAATTTTTGGGCTTCAAGATAAGTGGGCCTGTCATTGGGGCTGTCACTTGGAGAGCTCGGCCTATTTGGATCGGGTTGGACCTGCTTGGGTCGCTCTCAATCGTTTGTTTATTGGGCCGCTAATTTACCCCTCTCCACTTGCCTCCCCCATACTCCTGAGCCTGGTGATCTGGCTCGGAGAGTAGAAAATGATCGGGTAGCATTTGTGGCTCGGTTGGGGATCGACCGTTTGTGAGCTGTCCTGGCTTCGAAGCTCAGGGGCCGTCTATGTGGCTGTCCTGCTTCGAAAAGATAGGGGCCCCGGTCGTGGCGGTATTGTGTTGGCTCGGCGGTACATTGGCCGATTGTGTTTAGGGGCCGAAGATACGGCTGTCCTGTTGCATGGGGGCCTAAGCCTGATGATGATGTGTTGCTTTTGGGCTCGAAAATCGCCCTTCTCGGAGTTCGAAATGTCGCAGCGGCGGCACTCTGGATCTTATAAATAGAGGCTTGTGCTTGCGCCTTACATTTCTTCCGCTTAGGGCTTTCCTCATCGTGTCCGTGAGTTTAGAGGAGAGTTCATGCGCCGGAGAAGCTGCCAGAGGGAGCGGACGATCGCAGAGGCTTTTGCGGAGTTAGCGGAGATCACTGCAGAGGCTGTTCGTCAGCTTCCCCCTCCAGCTAGCTCATCTGATTCTGGTGTCCCGTCCTTGTCTTCCCTTTCTTCCATGGCGGACCACGATGTTGAAGTCAAAGTCCAGGAGTTCGAGCAAGGAGTAGGAGGCTCGGAGCCTGCGCCGGGCGACCATCCTCGCAGCGAACTGACAGAGTCTGCGGTGAAGGAGATTGAGATTCGCTTCAGGTTGCCTTGGCGGTATTTCTCTCTGGCCAAACCCCATGAGTCTTGCTTGGGCACTCGTTCGGGCATGTTCTGTATATTTCTTCTGGCTTGGAAGTGCGGCTTCCGTCTTCCCCTCCACCCCTTTGTTGTCGGGCTTTTGAAGTTCTACCAGCTGTTTTGAACTCCTACACCTTCATTTTTTCTTTCATCGCTCTCTATGGCTCGTGCGGCGTTGTCGCTTTTTTAGATCTTTTTCACGCCTTCTTCCAGCTGAAGGAGCACGCCCATACCGGGAAGGGCTTCTTTTTTGTTCAGGCGAGGAGAGGGAGGAGTTGTGTGGCGATTCCCCCCTCCGATGCACCTCGAGAGGGTTATGGAGGGCGGCTTGTTCATGGCCCAGTTAGGGGCGGAGATCGTCGGTCACTAGATGAAAATGGAGTGCTGCGAGATGGCTCAGGCCAAAGGTTGCGCCGAGTCCGACCGGAAGGCCGAGCAACTGTCCTCCGAGCTTGGGGTCCTCCGGAAGGAGGTGGTCTCGCTCCGGGCGCAGGATCGAGCGCATCAGGAGGGTGTGCGGTCACTGTCCGAGCAATTGTCCCAGGCTCGCCGTACTGCCGAGCTAAAAACTCACCTTCTAGAAGAGGAGCGCCAGACCCATGTATCGAGCTCGAGGCAGTGGGAGGCCGAGCGGGATGAGCTTAGGAACCGTCTCCTGGAAGCTGATCGAGCGAGGGAGGAGGTCGAGGTAGTACGGGCCGAGGCTGAGGCGAAGGAGGCCGAAGCCAAAATGAAGCTGGCCGAGATCGAGGCAAAGCTGGCCTAGGTCGAGGCGAAGTTGGCCGAGCTCGAGGCGAGGGAAGCAGAGGCTGAGGCGAGGGCCGTCGAGCGATATCTGAGCTCGTCGGAGTACCTCGAAGCCTCGAAGAAGAGTGCCTTTGCTTACTACGAGCCGGGCTATCGCCGGGGGTTGCGGAAGGGTTTCGCCCAGGGCTTCAATCGGGCCGTAAGGGAGGCCCAACAACAGGTTCTTGATGAGCTCGTCTTTCTTCTCGGTCAGCGATATGACTCGGATGAAGGAGGCTCGACTCCTCCCTCCTCTACGGCGTCGAGCGGCGAGGGTGGCAACGAGGACAGTTCCGCTCCCGAGGTTGAGGGCTCTCCGAGCCAGGCTGCCTCGGGAGGGCACGCGGTCGAGATAGTTCCCACACAGGTCGGGTCAATGTCTGAGCCGGCTGTCATCGAGGGAGCCAAGGATGAGTCGCACGTGACCGCAGGAGCGGGGCCGAGCGTCGCGGGCCTTTCGACTACCGGGCTTCTGGAACGATCGCAGACCTCCCCTTCTTCTCCCATCTCGATCGATTAGGCTGTATTTGCTTTACCGGCCTTTCCTCTTTTTGTATGGGGGCCCTTTTTTGGAAACTTCATCTCGTACTTTCTTTTTCTTGGAATATAATGGCAGTAAGTTTCAGAGCGTACTCGAATGCTTCTTGCCGTGTTTGACTGAGTTTGATATCTGCAGTCGTCGGTGAATCAAATATCTTATCCGATTCTTTCACCGAAAAAATCTGGTCATACGCTGATCGGCTGATTAAAGGGTGCTTATCTGGCACTTTTCCGTCTTTTGGCGTTTTAACTGACTTGTCCTTTCGCGTATTCCCGTAGAGAGATTTTAATGGCAGGGAGGCGTAATTACTCCTCGGGGAGGTATTCGCCTTCACTTTACAGTCCCTTGGGTCTTTTCGAGGAGAGGTTCAATTAAGGCAGGGTTTCCCCCCTCCGGCCTATAAAAGGTCTCGAAGGGCGCCTCTTCCTCTTCACGCTGCAACAACAAGGGCTTTACTGAGTTTCCTTCTCTTCTTTCTCTCTACGGTGAAAATCGACACCACCTTCTTTTCTGTTGCCGTCCTCTGGTGAAATATGGAGGTTGACGTTGATGAAGTCTTTGGTGGTGGAGTCTGGGCGACTTTGGCGTAGAAGAATGGACGGCGAATGGCGGGCGGCGTACAAGAAGGGATGGCGCATGGCGACGTGCTCCCTCCCGACCTCTGGACCGCCGCCCCTATTTAGGAGGAAGGTAGAAGCGGAGGGAGTCTAAGAGAAGGAGGGCGTTTAGCGCTATGGCCTTGCCTTGCTCCTTCCTCACCTCTTCCGCTCCTCCTCTCCCCCTCCTTTTTTATTTCACTCTTTGGAGGATGCCTGCTTGTTGCTCCTCCTCTTTCCTTGCTTGCACCACTCAGAGGGTGCTTGCTTTCTGTTTCTTCTTGCCCGCGCCATCAATCCTTGTTGGCTTTGTTCTGCTCCATCTTCAAAGATTTGGCAGAGGAGGCCTTCTCTTGTTTTTTGGCGTCCGGACATATTTTTCTTTTCTTTTCCTTCCTACTTATACCATCTCCTCCGAACTTCCCGAGCAGACAAAGTCAGCCGTCCCGTTATCCGAGCCAGTTTCAACACTGGGTGGAGTCAGTGGCTCGGCTTGGAGCTGCTAAACTCGTCTGCACCGAGTAATTAGTCCGTGGTGTATCACTTTTTCTTTTTTATGCACATTGTGTTGGCTACGGCCCATTTGATGTACCAAAATTTTGACATTAATGAAATGGAGAGTTTACTGTCTTTATTGGTTGCTTACATGTATGGATGAGCTCAGAAATAGAACTTCCGCAGGGCCGCCGCATTCCAAGTCTGAGGGATTGGCGTCCCTTCCATGGTAGACAGTCGGTATGCTCCTTTCCCGAGCGTCTCGATCACTCAATAGGGGCCTTCCCAGTTAGGGGCTAGCTTTCCCACCGTCTCTAGTGGTCTAGAGGCTTCGGCCTTCCTGAGAACGAGGTCTCCTGGCTGGAACTGCCTGTCTCGGACCCAGGCATTGTAGTATTGAATCATGCGTCGCTGGTACTCCGTTGCTCGAATTCTTGCGACCTCGCGTACTTCGTCGGTCAGGTCCAGGTTTTCCAGCAGCTTCTGCTCATTAGACTCGGACAGGAAGTGGATAGCCCGAAGGGACGGGCTATCGACCTCCAGTGGGATGACTGCCTCGGTGCCGTAGACTAGCTGAAATGGAGTTTCGCCCGTGGCGGTTCTCGGAGTGGTTCAGTACGACTATAGTATGTTAGGCAATCCTCGAGCCAATTACCCTTGGCTTTATCGAGCCTAGTCTTTATACCTTTGAGGATGGTTTTGTTGACATTTTCGACCAGCCCGTTAGCCTGGGGGTGGGCTACCGAAGTGAAGTAGTTGCGAATATGTAGGTCGACACACTTATTCTTAAAATAAGCGCTATCAAATTGTCGACCGTTGTCGCTCACAATCACCCGGGGGATGCCAAAATGACAATGATCGTCCTCCACACGAAACTCCAGATCACCACTTCTGTTATTTTGGCGGTAGCCTCGGCTTTGAGCCACTTGGAGACCACTTGGAGAAGTAGTCGATGGCGATGATAAGGAACTTTTTCTGAGTCCGGGCCACTGGGAAGGGCCCAAGGATATCAATTCCCCACCGAGCGAAGCGGTATGGCTCGGTTAGAGTTATGAGCTCCGAGGCTGGCTGGTGGATCAGGTGGTCGAACCTCTGACAGCGGTCACACTTCCGAGCATATGTGGAGCAGTCTCGCTAGAGGGTGGGCCACCAATAACCTCGGCGCAGCAAGATCCTTGCTATCGACCTCCCCCCTTGGTGTGCTCCGCAGATCCCTTCGTGAATTTCTTCAACGGCTCGCTGAGTCTCCGGGGCGCTAAGGCACTTGAGGAGGGGGCCGGCGAAGGATCGTCGGTAAAGATTTTCGTCGAATAAGACGAATCGCCGAGCTTGATATTTGAGTCTCCTGGCCTCTCGAGGGTCATCGGGCTCTCGAGAGTCAGCTAGCCAGGCTACGTATTAGGCTCTCCAGTCGTCGGGTGGTGCCTGAACAGTTGCTACGGCTTCGGTTTCCACGCTCGATCGGTCCAACTCTTCGAGTAGGACGGACCTGGTCCCTTCTGAGGTGATGGAAGAGGCCAATCGAGAGAGGGCATCCGCTCGGGAGTTTTCCTCCCGAGCTATTTGGATTACCTGAAAGCTCTCGAATGATCGGGCTATCTCTTTCACCAGGTGAAGGTATTTGACCATCTGTGGTTCCCGAGCTTCGTAGTCTCTATGGATTTGGCTAGCGACCAACTGAGAGTCGGTGTAGATGTTGACTCGCTCGACTCCCAGGCGCCTCGCCATCCTAGCCCCGAAAATCAGGGCTTTGTACTTGGAGCCGTTGTTGGAGGCGTGGAAGTTGAATTTCAGAGCATACTGGAGCTCGACACCTTCTGGGGATGTGATGAGGATGCTAGCTCCGCTGCCGGTTGAATTGCAAGACCCGTCCACGAAGAGATCCCAGGCCGGGCCAGCCGTAGGTTCGGACGCCTCTCCCGGAGGGACAACGGTCTCTGCGATAAAATCGGCGAGAGCTTGTCCCTTAATGGCGGTGCGGGGCTGGTAGGAAATATCATAGGCCCCGAGCAATATTGCCCACTTGACGAGTCGACCCGAGGCTTCTGGATGGGCCAGAATTTCCTTCAGAGGCTCGCTAGTCAGCACCACAATGGAGTGTCCCTGGAAGTATGGCCGAAGGCGCTTGGCCGAGGTAACCAACGCTAGCACGAGTTTCTCGGTTGCGGGATACCTCCTTTCGGCATCTAGGAGCACTTTGCTAACGTAATAGACGGGCCTTTGTCTTCCTTGGTCGTCTCGAATTAGAACCGAGCTTACTGTGAATGGTGTTGCCGAGAGATAAAGATATAGAGTCTCTCCCGACACTGGCTTGGATAACACAGGAGGTGACGCCAGAAACTCCTTAAGCTCAGTGAATGCCTTTTCGCACTCCTCGTCCCAGGCGAATGTGGAAGTTGCCAATTTCGGGCCCCTCAGCAATTTGAAGAAAGGCAGGCAACGTTCCGCCGCTCGGGACAGGAAACGGTTTAGCGTGGCAATCCGGCCGGTCAGTCGCTGTACATCTTTGATGCAGGTAGGCGGCCGCATATCCAGGATGGCCTGGATCTCATCGGGGTTGGCTTCGATCTCTCGCTGGGTCACCAGGAAACCCAGGAATTTCCCGGACTTAACTCCAAAGGCACATTTGGCGGGATTGAGCTTCATTTGGTACCTCTGGAGGGTGCTGAAAGTCTCGGCCAGGTCGGCGAAATGGTCCTTGGCCTTTTGTGAATTTACAAGCATGTCGTCGATATAGGCCTCGACGTTCCGCCCGATCTGATCCTCGAAGATCTGATTGACCGGCCTTTGGTAAGTAGCTCTGACGTTTTTTAACCGGAACGACATTCGGATATAGCAATAGACGCCGAAGTCGGTGATGAAGGCGGTCTTCTCTATGTCTTCTGGGCTCATTTGGATCTGGTGGTATCCAGAATATCCATCCAGAAAGCTGAGAAGTTCGTTACCCGCGGTTGAATCGACGAGTTGGTCGACACTCGGTAACGGATAGCAGTCCTTCGGAGTGGCTTTGTTGAGGTCGGTGAAGTCAACGCACATCCGCCATTTGTCCGAAGTTTTGGGTACTAGGACGATGTTAGCGAGCCAAGTAGGGTAAAGGACTGGGTTAAACAACCCAGTTTTCTTCCCCTTGCTGATTTGCTCTTGAATAATCGCCTGTTTCTTAGGGGCGTGCTTCCTCTTTCGTTGTTGTACTGGTTTTACCGCAGGGTCGAGGTTGAGGTCGTGCATTATTGTCTCCTTGGGAATGCCAGGGAGATGCTCGTCAGACCATGCGAAAATGTGCACATACTTCGGAAGAAAGTCTTTGTATTGAGTTTGTAGTTCGGGTGGTAGGTCTGCCCCGATTTTTACTTCGAGGGCCGGATCATTTCTGAGGAAAACAGACAGTAGCTCTCCCCCTGGTTTGCTTGCCGTTTTCTCTTCAATCATTCCGAGCTCTTTGCCCTTGTCCTCTGGCCTTACGGTTTCCACCGAGATCATGTAGCACCTTCTAGCCATTGTCTGATTGCCTCGGACTTCCCCGGTGCCGTATTTGGTGGGAAACTTCATTTTTTGGTGGTATGTGGAGGGCATTGCCTTGATTCGTCCGAGGATGCCTCGGTCGAAAATGGCATTATAGGCCGATATCTCCTTGATCACTACGAAGTTTGCCATAAAGGTTACGGCTTTGGGCGGGGTACCGAGGGTAACAGGTAGGCTTAGAGCTCCCTCGGGATAGGTCACCTAGCCATTGAACCCACAGAGGGGGGTTCGGATCGGACGCAGTTTTGACGGGTTTTCACCCATCTTTAGCAAACACTAGTACGACAAAACGTCGGGGGCACTGCCATTATCCACTAAGATCCGGTCCACGTTACAATGGTTTATCGTGGCCGAGATAACAAGGGCGTCATCATGTGGGGTGACCACTCCTTCGAGGTCTTGGTCCGAGAAGACCAAGGCATGCTGGTCGGTCACCGGGGGTGGATCTTTAGGCGGCTCGAAAGCTCGGTTGGCTCGCTCGGCATGACGCTTTCTTCCTCGACTGCTATCTCCACCCGAGGCTGATCCACCTGAGATGACGTTTATGTGGACCCCTCGGGGGCGATTGTCAATTTCTTCAGGGGGGATTCCGCGGTCCTCCCTCTGCTCGGTCACGTACTGGGAGAGGTGACTCTGGCGGACGAGACTTTCGATATCGTCCTTGAGCTGGTGGCAATCTCTCGTATGGTGGCCATGATCGTCATGGAACTGATAGTGTTTCCGACGACTCCGACGCTTTGGGACGGTCTTCATCGACTCGGGACGGCGGAGTAGTCCCGAGTCCTTTATTTCTTGATAAATTTGATAGACAGGGGTAGATAGAGGAGTATAGCGCTCGAACTTGCGCGGGGGTTCCTTTCGGTCGCCCTCTCGATTCCTCCTCTTCCCTTGCCTAGAAGATTGGTCGGACGACTTCTTTTTCTACCCCTCTCGCCCCGAGCTTGCGGGATCTCGGCAGGCGTTGAGGACCTCCTCGCACTCCGCATGACGCAGAGCCAAGGTCATAAGGTCGGCCAGGGAGGAAGGAGGGTGAAGCACCAATTCTCGCCGGAGATTTTCGTCGCGGGTGCCTCCGGTCAGTGCGGTGATGGCGGAGGCCACATCCAGGCGGGGGATGCGCAGAGCTTCCGCTTTGAAGCGGTTAATGTAAGCCCGCAGCTTTTCCCCTTGCGTCTGCTTGAGGGCCAGTAATCCCGCTATCGACCTTGGGGGGCCGCTGCCGACGAAGCTCTCCTTGAACAGTCGCCCGAATTGTCGGAAGCTGGTGATGCTCCCGGGGGCGAGCGCTCGGAACTATGCATGTGCGCCTTGGACTAGAGTAGTCACGAACGCTAGGCACTTGACCGCGTCGGACGTCCCGTGCAAGGTCATCAGGGCGTCGAAGCTGTCGTAGTGGTCGGTCGGGTCACCCTGGCCGTCGTAAGACTTGAAGGTCGGCAGAGAGACTCTGGGTGAAATCTCTGTCTCCAATATCTGATTGGAGAATGGGGATCGCTTCTCATCCTCCTTGGTGGTGTTCTGCTGGAGGGCGCGAAGGGCGCGCTCCTGCTCGGCGAAACGTCGCTCAAAATTCCACAGCTGGAGGTATAGTTCCCCCTGTCGCCGGGATGGGGTCGGGGGGCTCCGAGTGTTTCCCTGGCGTTCCGGGTCTGGACGTCCTCTTTTGTGCGTTGTTGATTGAGCTCAGACTTTCTCTTTCTTGGGTTGGAGGAGACTTCTTGCTCCGGAGGTGGGGGCTGCGAAGGTCCACCCCGCTCGCTCTGGTCGATGTGTCCTCCTTGAAGGATGAATCGGCTTTCGGCCGTCATCTGGGAGGCCTCCGCGTGGGGGTGATTCGTTCGAGGAAGCCGCGACCTCTCCTCTCTAGCTATCTGGGTCTTCATCAAGTCGACGAGTACGTCCATTTTAGCATTGAGGGTTTGGAGGGCGTCTGGGTTCCCGGGAGCGAATTGTCCCCCTACGGACGGCGGAGGTGGGTTGTTGGCTTGGTTTTTAGAGGGGGCGCCCGTCGAAGGGTGCGAGGGCGCGGGCTTCCTTTCTTCGACTGTCGGTGCCTTCCCTTTTCCGCTGGCGTTTCTCCTACTGGAACTTCTTCGCACCATATTGGCTCTTTGTTCGTTTCCCACAGACGGCGCCAGATGAAGAGGTGTGATCTCGCGCTGTGTCTTGAGCCACACGATCCTGGATAAGCCTGTGTCGTTGTTACCACGATTGAGGATCTACAAAGCAGGAAACGAGTCAGAGGAGCCCAGGGTTGAGACCCTGGGGAAAATCCTCTGATGCTTAAGTCAGCGAAGTGATAGAGCGTAGGTGGAAAGGGAGTAGGAGAAAGAGTGAAAGACACGAGATCGCTCTCCACCAGTGAGTGTGGTGTTGAGTACTCAGGATCACCTCTTCTTCTATCGGAGGGTTTCTCTTGGTTTATATAATGTTTTCCCTCGTAGGGAGCTCGGAGAAGTCGGAGAGTATAGGGGGCGTTACTCGGCCGTTTCGAGCCCAGTCGTTTGGTCTCCCCCTTCATCGACTCCCGATCTTCCCTCATTCAGTTACGCTCGGGCACCGCTTGGGCTTTTCTCCGCTCGACGGTTACTCGGACTTCCGGGCCTAGAGGCCGCCTAGGAAGTATTGGTCCGAACAATTTTTGGGCTTCAAGATAAGTGGGTCTGTCATTGGGACTGTCACTTGGAGAGCTCGGCCTATTTGGGTCGGGTTGGACCTGGTTGGGTCGCTCTCAATCGTTTGTTTATTAGGCCGCTAATTTACCCCTCTCCACTATCTGATCTCCCTATCTTACTCAGTTTCCTGTCTCTCTATCTCCTTATTGGATATCCCTCACTCAACACTCTCCCTCTCTGGACTCAAGAAACAAAGGTGCCGTATGTGGTAGCATTACCATCATTACCATCAACCCTCCCTCTCTTAACATACTTTGGATTTTGATCCAAAGATGTAGGTAGATCATAAGATTTTTTTTGATACTATTCATATCCACTCTGAAACCTATCCAGATATTATCCGTATCCAATCAAAATGTACATTGAATCAGATGTGAGCCTACTATATGGATCCAAAGTGGAATATCCAGATCTGTTGACAGGCTGAATCTCATCATTTCATACCTGAAACTGAAAGAAAGGGTTGATGACAATTTGCCTGCTACTTTTCAGTGATATTACAATGATGATTACGTAGGTGTATGAACATTCTGAAGCCTGTTACTCAATTTTCATGTCCCAATGTTTTTTCCTTACAAGCAATCATTCACTCCAATGCTTTAAGTTTTCAGCAGCTAGCATGCAAAGCAAAGGTCTTTTGCTGTTCATGCTACCCTTGGTGCATATCTTTTATACCCATCAATGACTGCCTAGGAGGGAACCTATGCCTATGTTCCCCATTTGTAGAATACAGTTTTATGTTCCCCCACTGTAGAATGCAGAGTGAAATGGTTGAAGATTAATGTAGATCTAATGTCTTTGGATATCGCTTTTGGTTTTGCACATGGTTTAAAAAGCTGGCCTGTTTGGACTGGAACCAGCCAGGACCGGTCCAGTTCTGGTGGCTGGTTTTTGGCCAGAACAGGGCAGTTTTGGCCAAAGCAGGCCTGAAAAACAGGTCTGGGTTCGGAACCGGCCTGGACTTGTCCAGTTCCTAAAGCTTGTTATAAAAACCTTGGTTTCGAACGGCGTCATGTTTTATCTGTAAAAGAAGACACTGTTTTGGATTTACTATTGTGGTTGCCTTTTATGTAATCTTTTGTTTCTCACTACTCTATGGGTGAGCCTGGAGAATGAGATCCTAGTGACTCTCTAGTAGTCTGTCTATTGCTATCGAAGAAGCGGGAGGATGACAACGAAATTGAAGTGCTATAGGTGCCCATATGCTACTGTTTCTTCCCAGAGATAATTGAGAATTTGAGATGATGACCTGGAGGGAACTTGCATTGTTTCTATAATTATTGAATTGTTGAGAAATGATGAAATGAATGTTGGGTGGATGGTGAGACTAGAATAGATGTATTTATGTGTTGGTTAAACTGTAAATTCATTTGTAGTGTTTTTTGGGTTTCACTCAAGCTTCTTGGTTGTTTCAAAAGTGCACTCTGATACAACTGTCTGACATATCCATGCTGTACATTTAATTATTTACGTGCCATAGACAGTTTTGGAAAACATTTGATTTTTGATTTTTGTGCTGACCATTCTGTCTCCTTTGGGTAAATTTTATTTTTCTGCAGTTTTGTTGAAATTGACTGGATTTTCATCTTCAGGTGACTGAGGCACTGGCCAAGGCTGGCCTTGAATCATCAAATCTTATTGTTGGTATTGATTTCACAAAGAGCAATGAGTGGACAGGTTTGTTATTATGGAAAATCTATGGTTTCCACAATGATGCATTCTTACATTAATTGTACACCCCGACTCACTTCAGTCTGCAGGTAAGATTTCATTCAACCGTCAAAGCTTGCATCGTATTGGAGATATTCAGAATCCATATGAGCATGCAATATCTATCATTGGACGAACTTTATCAGCTTTTGATGAGGATAATTATATCCCGTGCTTTGGCTTTGGTGATGGTAATAATTGTTGAGTCCCCATCTTCTACTTTCATTCTGAACAAGCATGTGGACAACCATTCATTTTTTTTATTTTGTCTTTGGCTCAGCATCAACACATGATCAGGATGTGTTTAGTTTCTATCCAGATGAGAGGCCTTGTAATGGCTTTGAGGAGGCCCTTTCACGATACAGGGAGATAGCACCACAGCTGCGATTGGCTGGTAAGTGCTCTTTATTTCTTTATATGTGATGTGCATAAGCAATTATAGACTTTTTAAATTTATCTATCTTTTCTATTGCAGGACCAACCTCCTTTGCTCCAATCATTGAGATGGCTATGACTATTGTGGAACAGAGTGGTGGGCAATATCATGTTTTATTGATAATTGCTGATGGCCAGGTTACTTCATCTCATCTGCATTATACTATTATTTAACTTCTGGTATTGATTTCGATATAATTACTGATTAATCTTTAATTAAGGTAGAAAATTTATCATATACATAATTGACAATATTCAGGGATGCATTGGAATCCAATAAAAGTGTCTCATGATGGACTTTGTGCTTCATTACTTTGAAGCAAATGATCCACACACAACATGAGAGAGCCCCACTTCTAGCTGACATGTAACTTATTAGAGCAAACCCCATGATTGTGTAGTGTGCCGATGTTGTAAACATGGCAACACTCATCAGCAGCCCTCCCCACCCTCTACAACTACAGTCCCTCAGACTCTGTAACTGTCCACCCTCAAATCTCTCGTCCAATCTCCTCTCCATGCCCATACTCCTTTGGTCTGTGTCATCTTCTCCCTATTCATATTTTAGCCACACGTCTCGTTCTAAAAGGAACTTCCTTTTGCTTATAGTAATAGATTCTTCTAAGAAATGCTTAGCTGTATGATTGTAGTGATGCTATATATGGATGAAGATTACCTTATGTTGCTCTGCCATTAGTGCTCTCCTAATTGCTTCTTACCCCTTTAATGCAAGTGCTATTCAGGTTAATGGTCTTATTAAATCGCTACTTGAGTATGTGGGATTGATTACAAAAAGTGGTGGTCGAGTATCATCTGTATATTTAAGGAATCTTTCAAAACTTCTTAATACATTGCAGAATTATCTGTCAAAATTTTCTAGGGATTTTTGCATGCTAACCATCGTTTGATAAAAAATTACAGTTTTATCATTCCTGCATTTTTTATTTGCATGCATATCATTAAAAATGCTGATATTGTGCAAAAAGACCACTTAAAATTAGTGCAAAAAGACCATTAAGTGGTCATTCTGCATAATATTGATGTTTTTAATGATATGTGTGCAAATACAAATGTAGGCGCGATAGATCTGCATTTATTATTTCAACAATGGTTTATATGCAAAACCCCCTTTTCTAATATACTTGGTACATAAAATTTCTTCTTTGCATCCTTAAAAGATATTCCTGACCAACTTGTTGATCTTTACTCATGAAATTTCTTCATAGATGTTCCCTTGAGGCTGTTCTACTGTCTCTTTTGTGGAAATCACCCTTCCCCCCAAACACAAGAAAAGGAAGAAAAAGAGAGAAACATTTCCATCTAAAATACAGTATTCTCGGATTTTTCTTGCTTTTACTCCAAGGCCATGTCATGTTCTGATAATGGGCATATATTGAGGGTTGCAATGTGTTTTATGCCTTTTGTTCCTTGCTGTCTAACTGGAATTCATTAAGGTTGTTTCCCTTCTGTGGATCAACTATTACTGCAAATGTCCGAGATTTTTTGTCCCCTTTATATTATTTGTGACTTTTACAGGTTACAAGAAGTGTCGATATTGTTTCTGGTCAATTAAGTTCTCAAGAACAGAAAACTGTTGATGCTATCGTAAAAGCCAGGTATGTCAAAGTAGGCTTTATTTTTATGTAGCCTGTATTATTGCAAATCTGTCAACTTGCAAACGTCATCATTTGTTAAATTGATTTTCTGTGTATGATGACTAAGAGACTAGGGCTGTAAGTGGTGTAGGTTGCTGCTTGTTCTCTTGACATTGAACCTATATAGTTAGAGGCGCACCTAGGTGCTCGCCTAGGCGTTTGAGGCGGTGAGGCAGTCCCAAACCGTCTCGCTTTTGCCTCAAACGCCTCACTCTCAGTAGTCTTCTTCTTTTAGTCCAGTCTTGGTTTAAACCTCCTTTATTCAAATCTTATCTTATTTGTATGTATTTTTGCCTATAATCTAGATTATTGTTAATTTTATTGAAAATCTTGATTGTATGTATGTATTTTCTTTGATACTTAGACATATATTTATATTTTTTTGAATTGTATATATATATTTTTAATAAAATACCTCAAATGCCTAGGCCATCGCCTAGGTGTTTGAGGCATGAGGCGACCCCTTGATCTCTTCGGTCGCCTCACGCCTCGGACTACATAGCATTGAACTTCAAATTGGCCTAAAAAGGCATCCATTTATCTTGAACCTTAACATGGTTGATAATCCACAGAGTTCAGATTGTGATTTTTTTTCTAGTATAAGATAACTGGTCCGTTTTAATGGCCTCGCCTTCGTGGGAGCCCGCCACCCAGACCGAAGTCCGCCTTACCTTAGATCAACTGCTAGTGTACAGCTGAAACAATTGTGAATATCTAAGCACACCAATATACATATATATATATATATATATGTTATATAAGCCATCGAAATAAAATTCCTTCATTTCGTTACATGTCCTTTGGTACACTGATTTGTGAGCACAAGTACAAAGTCAAAAGAGAGTACAACAAAACTAAAAATACAACACTAACCACAACTATAGATTGCTGATCCAAGGCGATGACCGCACTCCTACTTTTAGCTTTCACCTGAAAAGAAAACATTTAAGCACTTCATGATCACAGGACTCAATATGGATCATTTAGCTCCTAGATCCCCCTTGGCCCATACCCCTTGTATTCACTCATCCTTGCAATTCTTATCTTTTTCTTTATTCCTTTCATATCTTTCATATGCACTTATGCAAATACGATGCATAATAATATGTAAGCATGCGAAAAAGCCCTTGAAAAGAAAATTACTTAAAAATCATAACTATTAATTCTTTCATAGTTCACAAAATAATTTTTAGTTCATCTTAGGGTGTAGGAGATGAGCCATGGGTCTGGAATCTGCCCTGACTCGGTCTTTTCTTAAATCGTATCTGGTCGGTCTATGTTTTATAGTCGGTCTCTTGTCTGATTGTTGGCTCATTTCTTAACCCGAAGTAGCAGAATAATCACTCTCCGATAATGGTCATAAAAGTCAACTGAGCAGATCCCCCGTTGGCTCAATCCCTCACCTACTGCATGACAGTCCTAATGAGTCTCTAGATACTCCAAAAGGAGAGGCAAGTTGGCAGGCTAACCTGGGACATGCAGTTTCAAACAATGTGGTCTTAATCCCAAGCACGAGTGCACTCAAGTGGGTCTACACTCACTGCCCTAGTCAGTCTTGTCCTGAGTTTGGACTCTAGACCCCATCTAAAAAGGGACACTCCATTCCTCGACTGTGGCATAAGTCGTAAGGAGCTGACTCGATGTTCCCTATTCGCAAGGAACAGCTCGTATGGGCCATCCTGCCATTGAAGTGATGTCATTACATAATTTTAAAATAAGCTATATCTTGAGAAATTTGAATCTCGAAAAAAAAGTGCAATTTCGTATCATAGTTCAAGTCAATTTCATACCATAGCTTATAGTTTTCAAATAATCATATACGTATCATATTTCTTAATCATCCCCTAAATCACTAGGGTTCCTTCTTAATCCTCTTGGCTCATTTCTTCATGATCATCATCATTTTCATTAATGAGAATAATAATATCAGTTCTATTCAAACTAGAACTAAATTCACATAGTCTTGTACGTTTGGATATGGATCTTCATTTATAGCATTTTCTTCCCCAAAACGAGTACCTGCAGGCCATAATTAGTTAATTAAAATTGATACGAGCAATTCAGTTTATTAGTTTAGGTGTTAAACTGCAATATTTCCAGTAAAAACTAAGTCATGCATATCCTTTCTTTAGCACATAATCCCATTTGCACATAATTTCATGTGCAACAACTTGATCTACATCACTTGATTCTGACAATTGAATCGTGAGAGGACATAGGCATCATTGGTATTTAATAAACTAATCAGTCATGACATAGAATCATGCTGAAATATGGGAAAAATGTGAAACCCTATTTAAGCTATGCCGTTTTCAATGAAGTCATGCTTGACTATATTCTTAAAATGAGATGACCCTACTTTATTGCCATTAATATGTATCTTTCTTCCACCAGTATTCATCGAGCATAGAGTGTCTCTCCCTAGCCTTTTCTAGAGAGAGAAGCTTTGGGTTTCGGGGGCATGGTTCGCGTTGCCGCTCATCAGAGCTTGGCTCAGGTGGAGGCACTCGTCGCTAGGGGGGGCAGGTTGCTAGATTCGCTCTTACTTGCTTCAAGTGTGGCCGTCGAGGCCATATCAAGCGCTTCTGCGGCATGAAGGTGTTGGGGAACGCAGGGGTTTCCGGTGGGTCTAGAGGCTGCAGGATGTTCCTGGACGTTGTCAGGGGCTTCCCACCGGTGAAGCCTGGGACTAAGAGGTGGCTCGACGCCGGTGAACTTTCGGTGGTGCTCCTGCAGGGTCCGCGTGAATGGTTGCGGAGGTGTCCTGCCGTTTCCCTACTCGAAGGTTCGGGGAAGGTAGTTAACATCCAGAAGCGGTTGGTCGAGGCATTTGGGGTTTGTTAGGAGGTCGTGAAGGTCACTTACTCCACCTTCCAAGCAGTGGGTAAGGAGGAGGTGGCGAGGATGGCTGATGTGGGTTGCTTGGCGCTCGTAGTGCCCTATTTCATCTCCAATGGCGGGCGGAGGTCAAGGGTACCTTCCTAAACCCACCGATGACTAGGGTCTGTGTCGTCTTTGAGGGGGTTCCACTCCATCTTTGCGACGACGAAGGTTTAGCCTTCTTGGCTTGGGGCTTTGTGCGAGTGGAGGCCGGGACCCTGGGTTCCTTTGCGATGAGCTCCCATACGTGTGGCTGCCTTTATTTTGGTGACCAGCCCTTTGGCCATCTCGGCAGTCTTCTCTCTCGTCCTTGACGGCATCGCGGTGGTCGTCTGGCTGTTGCTGCTAGAGGAGCCAATTGCGGCGGCGTTTTACGGGGAGCTATAGCATGGGCGGCGTGAGGAAGATGATGTACAACTTGGGTCGATTGTGGCAGGAGATTTAAACTTGAATTGGCCGTGTTGTAGCCCCTAGCTGGGTTCGGCTGCGTCGGGCTGGGCTTTGTATGCTCTTCAGCAAGTTCGCGGTTTGGTATTCACGAATGTGGAGACGTGTAGCAGTTCAGGCAAAGATACTCGGAACTTACCCGCATATCCGCATGATAGTGGTTCGCCCGGACCCACGATGGGATGTCTCCCCTGCTCGATATCGCCCCATAGCTCTTCACCCTAGTTCGATGAAGTGTCTACCGGTGGTAGGGCGGCCGCTGATGATCGGCTCTCCCTCGTCACTTGCAGGTTGTCCTCTCCAGTCTCGGGAAGGGTGCTCTCTTGCTCAGCCTGGGTAGGGAAGGGCTGCTGTGGCCACTGTTGGCAGTTTCGGCCGAAACCGATCCGAAAAGCACCTTAAACACTGTAGCAATCCGAAACTAAAGGGGGGTATCGGTTTCGGGCGAAACCGATACTAGTTTCGCCCGAAACTGTTCGGTTTCGGCCGAAACACGTGAACTTATGGGTTGTGTTGGCCCCTGAAACCCCACTACCCACAGGTTTCGGCCGAAACCCTCCCCCCTGCTGTCTGTGTCGCGGGTGCTGTCTGCTGCTGCCGCTGCTGTGTTGCTGCTGCTGCTGCTGCTGGCGAGCTGCTGCTGCTGGCGAGCTGCTGCTTCTGTGCTGCGGCTGCTCCTGCTGCGGCTACTCTTGCTGCTCCTGCTGCGGCTACTCCTGTTGCTCCTGCTGGCAGCTGTCCGACCAAGGGTGAAAGGCCGCGTCTGGCAGAAGTGGACAGGCCCGACCGCCCGAGTCCGACAGGGAGAGGCCGAGAGGGAGCCTTCTTGCTGCGCACACCGGGGGCCAACATAACTTCAAGGGTTTGATTGTTTTGTTTGAGGTTAATTTCATTGGGTTTTGTTTGATTGTTTTGTTGTGTTCTTTTGGTTGGGTTAAAAATTTGGGGTAAGCAAGCCTTGCTTATTAAGTTTCTTCCAAGGGTGATTAAGGGCTTAAGGGTTAATTGCTAATTAAACCCTAATCAGTTTATAAATATTGGGGCTTTTGTCTATTTTGATTTGCTTAGGCTCAATTGAAGTTAAATTAAGGTTCATCGAGGATTTTGGGGTGGGATCATGCGGGTAATTAATTTTTCCCAAGGGTGATTAAGGGTTAATTGCTAATTAAGCCCTAATTAGGTCATAAAATTGGGGCTTTTGTCTAAATTGGTTTGCTTAGGCTCAATTGAAGTTAAATTAAGGTTCATTGAGGAATTTGGGGTTGGATCATGCGGGTAATTAGTTTTTCCCAAGGGTGATTAAGAATTAATTACTAATTAAGCCCTAATTAGGTCATAGAAATTGGGGCTTTTGTCTAATTCGAGTTTCTTAGCCACAATTGAAGGTTAATTAAGTTTCATATAATGAATGTGGGGGTGGGATCATGCTGGGATTATATTTTTATGAAGGGTAATTAGGGCTTAATTAGTAATTAAGACTTAATTAGTTCATAAAAATTGGGCCTTTTGTCTAATTCGAGTTTCTTAGCCACAATTGAAGGTTAATTAAGTTTCATTGACGAATGTGGGGTAGGATCATGCTGGGATTATATTTTTATGAAGGGTGATTAAGGGTTATTTGGTAATTAAGCCCTAATTCATTCATAAAATTGGGTCTTTTGTTTCGTACTTACAATTGTTTGTCTTTGACTGTGTAACTTCTTAATGCAGCATCATGCCTAGACGTCAGCAAATACAGGAGCAGCAAGGGCAGGAGGATCCGGGGTGGGCCCACATGTCCTTAGTTGATGCTAAGAGAAGGAAGGTTAAATGTAATTACTGTGGTAAGGAGATGTATGGCGGAATTACCAGAGGCAAGCAACATTTGGCAGGGGTACGAGGAGAGGTGAGACAATGCGACCACTGTCCACGAGAGGTGCGAGAGGAGATGCGCCAGTGCCTTTTGGGGAAAAAGGAGAGGGTGCAACAAAGGGCTGAGGATGAGGAGGAAATTGCTGAGGAGATTTCTGGCAGAAGGGTTAGGAGGGATGATGATGAGGAAGGCACTGAAGATTCTGATCCGGAGCTGACTCAAGCAAGGGAGCGTGAAGAAGCCGCTCGAAGGAAAGGAAAGGCACCCATGGGTTCAGGAGGGACCTACTCCAGTACAGTTGCACGACGTCCTGATGTTGCTGCCCCGCCCCCGCAGACGTAGAGAGGAGGCCCCATGGACAATTATCTCCACAGAAGGCCCCAGGCTACACAACCTAAGATCAAAAGTGCATTAAGAGGGGTCAAAAAATCTGCAGAAGTTGCAGGGCATGCATTTAAAAGCATCTGTAAATGGTTTTTTCATGCAGGTGTCCCTGCACATGCTGCTGAAAGTGAATATTTTCAACCTATGTTGGATGCCATAGCAGATGTTGGCCCTGGCTTGAAGGCGCCGTCACGTCGGGACATATACGGGCGTGGGCTTGAGGTAGAGGTTGAGGAGCTCCATGACTGAGTTCAAAGCTTCAAGCATATATGGATGGAGAGAGGATGCACTATTATGTGTGATGGTTGGACTGGTACCACGAAAAAGTCCATGATTAACTTTTTGGTGTATTGCATCGAAGGTACAATATTTGTAAAATCTGTAGATGCATCAAGTTTTGAAAAAAATGCCAATTATTTGTTTCATTTGATGGACAACATGGTAGACGAAATTGGTGAAGAAAATGTTGTACAAGTTGTGACTGATAATGAAGCCAGTTATAAGGGTGCAGGGACGAAATTGATGCATAAGCGCAGGCATTTATATTGGCTCCCATGCGCAGCACATTGTCTTGATCTCATACTTGAAGACATAGGGAAGGACAAACATGTGAAGAAGACGGTTGAAAGGGCACAAAATATTATCCAGTATATTTATGGCCATCCTAGGATATTGAACATGTTCAGAGAGCATGCAAGTGGGGGGCGGGATATTGTCCGTGTAGGGCCAACTAGATTTGCTTCAAATTTCATTTCTTTGGAGTCTCTGCATAGGTATATTGTTGAACTCAATTATTACTTCTTTATCCTTATAGTCATGATCCGTATTTGATTCAAATTTTATTTCTTTGCACAGGTATAAGAATGAGTTGAAAGCTTTCATGTACCACAATGCCTTGCGGGAATACATCGACAAGGGCAATGTTGATGCTCAGATGGATTATTTGGATGTCTGTCAAATCGTGGACAACAACAAATTCTGGGGCAGAGTAACACGATACATGAAAGTAGTCACCCCCCTCGTTAAGGTCCTAAGATTGGTGGATGGCGATGACAAGAATGATATGGGATATCTGTATGAGGCCATGGACCGTGCGAAATTGGAGTTGCAGGAGTCCCTTCCCAAAGAACATGCAAAGTGGTGGAAGATTATTGACCATAGATGGGACACCACATTACACCACGACTTGCATGCAGCTGGTGAGTGATTATTTGTATTCATATATTATTGACCATATATTAACTCTATACAAATGTAGGTTATTTTCTGAACCCTCGATTAATGTACAATGTCAATGCACATGTTGATGCCGAGGTGCTTCAAGACACTTTAAAAGTCATTGGTCGTTTATCGAGGACACAAGATAAGAGGCTTCAGGCGGAAGTAGAGGTTGGCCTGTTTGATTTCATGAATAAGAGGTATAGAATTTACTTACGTAGTAATGCTAATCTATTATGTAATTTTTGTAGATGAACTCCTATATAATGAGAAGTGGGACGTATTCTGACTTCCAATTGCAATACGCAGTGGGAAGGGTGAGCCCAGGTATACTTCATCTTTGTGCTTTCTTTGCAATTACATCTTCCTTAATTAATTTTTATTTACATCTTATATTTATTTGTTTATGGTTGGTTGGTGTAACAGCTGACTGGTGGATCATGGTGAACAATAGAGAATTGGGCAGTTCTGCATTGGCTTGGATTGCAATCAGGGTGTTGAGTCAAACCACATCAGCAAGCTAATGTGAAAGAAATTGGAGCACGTTCAGCCTTATAAACTCAAAGGTTCGCAATCGGCTAAAGGCTGATCGGTTAGAGAAATTAGTGTACTGCCACTACAATATGAGGTTGAGAATAAAGAATATGTGGTTGAGACAACAGCTGCGAGACAAACGCGTCGCCGAGGATGCCGCCGCAGAGATTGATGTGGATGCCTTATTTGATGATGATAATCCCTTGCAGTCTTGGGTGGAGACACGAGAGCAGGTTGATGAGCCCGTTTTTGATGTTGATGATAGAAGATGGGCAGAGGGCATACTTGATGAAGATGAGGCAAGAGATCCCGAATTAAGAAGCAAATCAAAGAGGGCCAGAGATACTCATGCGCACCAGTCTAGGGTGGTTGATGACACTGAGGAGTAGTTCGAGTTTGAGCCAGCTAGACACTCAGATACAGATAGCAGGCCAGTCACTCCTAGAATGTCCTTAAGAAGAAGTACATCAGTGCATGGGCAAACTGAGAGGACAAATGCTGCTGCTCGAGAGGACCCGGCAATTGAGCAGTTGAAGCAGATATATGTGAGGCACACGCCAAGGGATAAAGGACTCATGTCAAAGATCACTAAAAAATTGACACCACAAGAGAAAAAAGCATCCCCGAAGGCTAAAAGGCGACTGGTTTCTTATGGTTCTGATGATGATGATCATCCCGGAGGTGCTGCAGGTGGTACTAGTGCTGTAGGTGCTGTAGGTGGTACAGGTGCTGCAGGTGGTACTACTGGATACAGTCAAGGTCAGTAAGGATATGGTTCACCAGGTTACGAAGGTGGCCAACAGCAAGCAGCTATTTATGGGTCGTGGAATTATGAACCTTCATTTCAGTTCCATCCATATCCGACCAGTTCCTCTTCTCTTCCTCAAGATTCCTATGTTGATACTGGATTCGAATCAAGCCAACCAAACACTCCAAGAGGGATCCAAAGAGGGATGCAGGACTTGGCTACCTCATTGTTTGGTTATAGTGAATATAGACCATACATGCAACCTGGTTATGGGTATCGACATCAAGGGCCAGACGATGAGGGAGAAGGTTCTTCTAATAATTATTATCCATATTAGGTAAGAATCAATGAATTTTTGTTACATTTATTTTGTCTAAATTGGTTTATTGTACTGCTTCTATTAATGTACAATGGAATATGACTTTAACTTTCACATGTTCAATGTTTGAAGTTGAATTTTTGTAGTTGTCTACTTCAAGGTTATTGCACTAACTTATACAGTCAAATGCATGTGTAATGATTTTTATGATTTTTGTGATTTTAAGTGATTATTTATATTTTTTATGATTTTTTTTCAGATTTTTCAGAATTAATTTTAATTTTTTTAACCTTTTATATGGGTTTCGGCCGAAACCGAAACCGAAACCGAGTCGACTCGGTTTCGGACCCGGGCGAAACCGAGTCCGAAACCGAGTTTGCCATCCTTGGCTGTGGCTGCCGTGGGGAAAGGGAAGGAAGTCGTTGTGGACGACTCACCGGCGAAGGAAGAGGTTGCTCGGGGGACCGTCGTTCTCTAGTGGACGTCTTCTCTACCTCAATCGAGCCCGCTCGCGGGTGCTTTTCAAGACGTCGCTGAGTTTCGCGATCACTCCACTGCCTGTCGGTCGACCGCAGCTGACTCAGTTTCAGTGGATGTCCAGCACCGGGAGACAACATAAGCCATGCTGAACTTTATGATTGGCATAGGGGATCCTACATTGGGGTTCGAAGTGCAGGCATCCAAGGTGGAAGCTCTGTCGGAGAAGGAAGACGCTCTCCCAGCCTTGCCAGGGGGGCCGGTGGGGATCACCTCAGGGGAGGAACAGAAGAGGAAGTACCATATGAGTAGGCAGGAAGTGAGGGAGATGATGGTAATGGCTCAAAAAATGATGGAAGACAAGTGAAGGAGATAGTGGATAAGGTTGACATCTCCTTTGAAGCCGGGGCTGAGAAAGATGTGAGAGGGGCGTTCATCAACATCAATAAGAGGTGGTGTGCTGCTATCTTGCAGGAAGAAAGGGCCCAACAAAGAGGAGTGAGGGAGGAGGAAGGGGAAGGGGAGGAGAGGGATATCATTGGGTCTCTATGAGGATTGTCTCATAGAATGTGAGAGTGGGGGGGGGGGGGGAGAAGAAGATGGCGGTGAGGGAGCTGGTTAAGAGATGTAAGATATACACCCTTTGTATTTAATAAACTAAATGTGAAGGGAATGACGAGTCTCTTATGAGAGAGTTAGGGGTTGCTAGACTTACCAGGGGTGTGGTGTCCCCAGTGGAGGGTAGGTCAAGGGGCATCATGATCCTATGGAATCCGTTCGAAGTGGATGAGATGGTGTTGGACAGACATATAAGCAGGTGGGCTATTTCTTTTCATTTCACTTCAGTGAAAGATGGCTTCTCGTAGGACTTTATCGGGGTGTATGGGCCACAAGGTAGAGAGGAGAAGCGGCTTTTATGAGCGGAGTTGATCAGCTTCCACCTTTCTTTGGGCAGGCCGTTTTGTGTTGGTGGGGACTTCAATGCGGTGCCTACTCCGTAGGAAAGGTCAGGGGAGGCCGCTCACACAGTGGACATGGAGGACTTCATTGCTTTCATTGAGGAGGCGGCGTTGGTGGACATTGCATGACACATGATTGTTTTACTTGGTCCAACATGAAAGTTGATGCTTCCTGCTCGAGGTTGGCAGATTCTTGGTGTAGGTTGATGGGGAGGGTAACTATCCTCATGTGCAAGTGCTTCCATTGGCGAGATTTGTGTCGAATCATAAGTCAATTCTCTTGAAGATCAGTCGTATGCAGGACATGAGGTTCACTTTCATGCTCGAGAAATTTTGGTTCAAGGAAGAAAACTTCATGGACACAGTCCGGGGAGCTTGGTCTACTCAGGTCATTGGCAGGTTGGCTATGGCTACTCTTGTCTTGAAACTAAAACATATTGTTAATGTTCTCAAGACTTGGGTGGCTGACAAAACCCTCCCGAGAACAGTAATTAAAGATAGAATTTTTCAGCAGATTGAGGGATTTGATAGTTTGGAGGAGATACGGTTAATGGATGCAGAGGATAGGAGGCTCAGAGACTCTCTCAAGTGTCAGTTTGGTGAGATCCTTTCTAGGGAGGAGAACTACCGGAGACAGAGATCGAGGGATAGATGGATAAAAGAGGGGGACAAGAATAGAATATTGCTTACTTCCAGCGCATAGCATCAGGGAGGAGGAGAGTGAACATCATCACTTGTATTAGGATGGGTGAACTCTCCTACTCTTCGGACGAGCTGATCAAGTGCCTAGCTAGAGACTACTACTCCAGGCTGTTTTCAGAAAAGGATCACTATAGACCGAGGATTGTAGATGACTTACTTCTCTGGTTTTCTCCTAAGAAGAGGGAGGACGTTTCGCAGAGCTTCATTGAGGAGGTTTGCCAGACAACTTTTTCTCTTGTAGGGGATAGGGCTCCGGGTCCATATGGTTTCCCCTTGGCCTTCTTTCAGTAGTGTTGGGATGTTATCAAAGGTGACCTTCTAGTAGCAGTAAGGGAGTTTCATTTGGGTAGGGCCCACTTAGGGGGTATTAATAAAACTCTCAAAAAACAACGAGCCCAAGCCTTCGGTGATTTCAGGCCTATTAGTTTGTTGAAGGGTACATACATGATCATCACCAAATTGCTGGCAGGGAGAATGGAGAGAGTCATGGATAGGGTGGTGAGTTGCTTTTAGGGAGCTTTCATCGGGGGACATCATATTCATGATAATTTCTTAGTGATTCATGAGTGCTTGTTTGCCATGAAGACTAAAGGAAGAAAGGGGTGGTGTTAAAGTTGGATTTTGAAAAGAGTTATGACAGGGTCAACTGGTCTTGTCTGCTTGATGTGTTGGAGATGGGTTTTGGGGATAGGTGGATTGGCTGGATTCGGACATACATCTCTTCTACTTAATTTGCGGTTCTTGTCAATAGGAAGCCGACTTCTTTCTTTCATAGTGGCAGAGGGCTTCGACTGGGAGCCCTTATGTCCCCTCTCCTCTTTGTGTTGGTGGCTAATGTCTTTAGTAGGGTGTGGTAGAGGGCAAAGTCTACAGGACTGATCAGGGGATTCCAGGCTAGGAGAGGGGGCCTTTCTATCTCCCACTTGTAGTATGCTGATGGCACCATCTTGTTCTTTGCAGAGAACGAGAGATAGATGTATGTGGCTAAAATTTTGTTGGAGTTACTGGAGGTGACTACTGGTTTGAAGTTTAACTTCAACCAGAGTTTGCTTGTTGAGGTTAACGTGGAGGATAGATCACTTTAGAGGGTAGCGTGCATCTTGGGTTGTCAGATAGTAGTTTTCCTTATCTCCTACTTGGGTCTCCCTCTCACTCCAGGTGCTCTTCGGTGTGTTGATTGGCTCTATATTGTCCAGAGGTACGAGGCTAGATTGGCTGGTTGGATGGCGATGTTGCTGTCTTATGGGGGCAGATTAGTTCTTTGCAGATCTGTTTTGAATAACTTATCTATCTACTTCCTCTCTGTGTTCCATATCCTGAAGACAGTGGTCAAGAAGATTGAAACCATTCAGGATAGGTTCTTTTGGCATGGGAGTGGGGGGAGGTGTAGGGGTTGGCGTGACGTCAGGTGAGGGTGGGTGACTGCTACCCACGGACATGGGGGAATTGGGATCAAGAAGGTTGGAGACTTCAATTTGGCTCTCTTGAGTAAAGTGGTTATGGAGGCTGTGGGCAGGGGATGAAGAACTATGTGCGTAGGTCATTAGGCAAAGGTATTTCAGCAGGAGGAGAGTTTGGGATTTGGACTCTCCAGCTCCATCCCAGACGTCCCCTATTTGGCGTGGCATCATCTCTTACAGGGACTTCATCTCATTCGACGTTCGACTCCGTCTAGAGAAAGGCAACCAATGTCTTTTCTGGAAGGACAGATGGTGCGGTGATTTCATTTTGGAGACAGTCTTCCCCAGTCTTTTTGCTATTTCAATCGACCCTCTGGGACAGGTTGCTCGGGTTTTTAATCCCCACCTTTCAGGGGGCACCTAGGCGCTGACTTTTAGGAGGGACCTTAGGAGTGCCGAGATGGAGCAATTTCAAGACCTACTCCTCCTCCTTGACTTTGCCCCTCATCCCCTCAGGGAGGATGCGTGGTCTTGGAGGTCGGGTACGGAGGGGACTTTCTCTTTTAGGTCTGTCTACTCTATCATCTCGAACGGTATAGTGTGACACAGTCTTTCCCCCCAGATTTGGAAGTCGAGGAGTCTATTGAAGGTGAAGATTTTGACTTGGAGGATTTCGCATGGGAGGCTTACTACTCGAGACAGGCTTTGTCATTTTGTACTGGGGATCCAGTCGGCCTGTTACTTGTGTGGCCTGGAGGATGAAACTATGGACCACTTGTTTTTTGGTTGCTCCTACTCGTAGGCTGTGTGGGACAAGTTGGCTACGAGAGACCGCTATAAACTTGGCCGGCACACAAAGGTTCACCACCTTATTGGGACCTGGGGGAGGAGTTGGCCTCTCAGAGGTGATTGCATTGTGTGATGGCTCATTCTGCATGTCACTCTATGGTCCTTACGGAGTGAAATGAACAATCGGATTTTTAGAAAGGAGGCTAGAGTGGAGGACCCTCTTATTTCTTTTGTTTGTACTAGAGTGAGGGAATGGGCAGAGTTGCTTTGTAATATCAATGCCCTCAACTCCCCTCTTTTTGATTTGTTGGAGGGTTAGCTTGTCGCACACCGCCTTGGCATGGTCTTTTGTACAAAGTCTCTTTTTGGGGTTTTTTTGACTCTACTTGTATACCCAATTTTTCATTTTATACAAACAGTGATACTACCCACTTTCAAAAAAAGATATGCATCTTTCTTTCAATAAAGTCACATAGTTCTTTCTGTCAACTAGGGTTTAATTAAAACAGAACCCTTAAATGGTAACTTTCATGGAGAGAACTTGGTGGTTATCTTCATTTATATGCTTGCTTCATGAGAACAATTCACAGAACCTCCCTTAGCACATGATCATTTTCTAATCCCCAAACGCAAAGAAACCCCAAAAATAAAGGAGGGGCTAGGGCAGTATCATCCTACATTTAGGGGAACCCTAGCTGGCTCCCAAGTTTCTTGGACAACTGGAGGAGATGGTGGAACTGCTCCCCTAGGCTGCTGGCTGTGCCCTAGCTACTCCCTGTCTCCTTCTCTTCTTCTTTCCCTGCTGCTGGTGCCGCTGCGCTCAGGTCCCTCTCTTCTCCTTCTCTTCTTTGCTGGAAGCAGGCTGCTGCTGCACTGCTTCCTCTCTCCCTCTCCTACTTCTTTTCTTCTTTCTCTTTGTTCTCACTCTCTCACTCTCTTACTCTCTCCTACCCCTCTTCTCTTCTGTCTGCACTGGAACGAGAGGAGGGCTGCCCCTCTCTTATAAAGAGAGCTTGGCGGTGGGGGGGGGGGGGAGAGAGAGAGAGAGGTGAGAGGCAGTTGGGGAGAGGGTCCTATTGGGCCTACTTAAACCTTAAAATATGGCCCATTAAGAACAGCCCATTAACTTAAATATAAAATCCATTAAATAGTCTACTTAACTGACCCAATTAACTTACTTTCAGGTCCACTAAATTAAGGTCCATTAGCACTGGTGGCCCATTTGGCCCAATTGACTAAATGGAAAATTTCAAAATGAAACCCTGTCTTTTTATCTTTTCAATTCTAACCTTAAACTTCAGAAAATTGAAAAAAAAACCCTAATTTTTTCAGCATTCCTTGCACCCATGATTGGGCAAAAGGGTATACCTGAACATGAACTTGTCAGGTCTGAATGGATTCATCTTCTGGCCTGCACCTATTTTGATACCTCCACTAGTGAGAGCTGTCGTTAGGAACATGTTTGGTGCCTCTTCAAGTTGGAAATGGATTTTTGGCTTTTAGGCTATCATCATCAGACATTTCCTGGGAGTGGGCCACTACTATTCTACACATGTTACAGCACCCCTACTTGTCATAGCTTCCTTCTTGTGTCTGGAAGTATTAAAGCCTCTGAAGATGTTACTGAATAAGGGGCTATGGAAAAGTTCATGTCTGCTATAGCTTTACCCTGGGTGAAGCCTAAAGCAGTCTCCAAACCGGGGCTGCACTTAAGAGTTACCTTGACATTGCTTGTCATTGTCTTTGGAGATAAAAAGTCTGATTGCTCTTTGTAACAATTTTTCTGGAAGTCATCTACCCTCTGAGATCTCTAAAATGTCCACGTTATTGCAGTGAATTTCCTCTGTCTATTATTTTAGTTGGTGTTGGAGATGGTCCATGGGACATGATGAAGGAATTTGATGATAATATCCCAGCTAGATCCTTTGATAATTTTCAGGTATGAAAAATAATACATATCTGCGATTCATCTTCTTATGCTCTTCAGAAAGCTTTTAGCTAAGGAAGTGACAAATTTTTTTTTTCAGTTTGTGAACTTCACCGAAATTATGTCAAAGAGAGTGTCCCAGTCCAGAAAGGAAACGGAGTTTGCTCTGGGAGCTTTGATGGAAATACCTTCACAATATAAAGCTACATTAGAACTTGGAATCTTAGGGTAAAAGCACATTCCACCACGCTGCCAAGTGTTATGTCTATGCCAATGATATTTCCATTTTATTTACATGTTTTTAGTCGTCTCATTGTCACTGCTTTCTTGCTTTTTTAGCCATCCGACTGGAAGATCCCCAGATAGGATCCCACTTCCAACACCTACTGGAGGCTATGGTATGTCCTCCATTAGCTCAAAGGCTTCTCGATCAACAAGCTTCCAACAAAGTCCACAGTCATATCCTGTATATGATGCTGCACCAAGCTCTGCTCCACCTGCTTCAAGTGCTTCATATGATAATCATGTAAAATACTCTGCACTTTTTTTCCTATTTTTGTTTATCTTGTTTTTCTATCCATTATCTTTTGGTTAGACTAGCTGAATAAAAACTGGCAATAATGCACTTCAGCCTATATTCTGGCATGTGGTACTGCAGTAAGCAGGAGAGATTTTCAGTTTCATATGAAGACCAAATATTTTTGTCTGAAACGGAATTCTATAGATGATAATCTTATAAGCAGCTGTGGCTTTATGGCCTAGTTGAGACCACCTTCTTGTGATTAATATTTATGTTGGGCATAAAATATCCGAGTTGGTTTATTTTTATTTCAAGAACAAGAAAGGGAATCCCCAGCTCTTGCGAGCACCTAAGCTAACAGTCGTGTAGGCAAGTATTCGTCCATTAGGTGTGCTTGTTGGCAAGTATCATTTTGTTTACATGGAATGCTAGGTTCAGTTTGTCTTTAACATATTCATGGGGTTGCAGTTTTATGATGGTGACTAACTATATTTCTCCCAGCAGCTTACAGCAGTATTCAGGGCCATATGCATTCCTGTTTTAGTGACTCACTTGTCTTTGTCATTCATTATTTGTGCAACAGGTTTGCCCCATTTGTCTCACCAACCCCAAGGACATGGCATTTGGTTGTGGCCACCAGGTGGGCTTTCGACAATTTTTTTCCTTGGTTTCTGGATTTCTCTTTTCTTTCTGGTCACTGAACTTAGCGGAGTTATGACTGAGATTCATAAATTGGATATCTGCAGACATGTCGTGACTGTGGACAGACCCTCCAGACGTGCCCCATCTGCCGAAGTGAGATTGTAACAAGAATAAAGCTCTACTGAAAATTTGAGATGGATGATTGAGCTTTGAATACGGGCAAATAGATCTATGGTTGTGCTCCTTGTAAATCTATCCCGGAGAAGGCTTTAGCATTTTCTGCGCATTTAGATCAGTTTGGATTATTTCGATTACATTTGTTTGTTTCTGTACATATTTGATCAATTTCATATTCTTCATTGTTGAGAATCTAATTTGTTTCAATCCTTTGTAATCCTTTCAACAAACAAAATAAATTTGGTGGGAAAGATGTGCTTGCATGGAGGTCTGTTACGTTTCTCCACCTGACATGGGATGTCGACAGAGCAGAGTGATGCTTTTTGTGAACTCTACTGTTTTTCCACAGAATGGGCACCTCCTGCGAAATGTGTTGAGCCTAAAACAAGTTTCTGAATGCATCTTTATCTCAGTAGATGTGTCAAAACTTCGTTTCTGCTGCACCTTGTGGTAAATGTCACCATTAGGTCGCCGGAGGCTTCTAAGTCATGCTGTGCCGTAATGGAACGGTAGGGTTATGGACTGAAGCACATGGTTCTAGCTTTCCCTCTGAATGTTCTTCCTGTTGGTCGTTCCATGTGCATGGTATCACTTTGTCCTAAATGGTCGTCTCACATGGATGTGTTAAATCTTTTACCGACAGTTTCTGATAACTTGTTTCTCGTTGGCGATTGGTTGCCTCCGGACAAGATTTGGCAAATTATCCAATTGGGCATTTGGATTGTAGGCGGATTGCATTTCCCTTATAATTGCTGCTTGTTATGGCAGCTGCGTTTCTGATGGAATGTACCTTTCCATGCTAGTCGAAGGTCTTGTGCACTGTACTTGCATCCCGATGTGGTCGTGAGAAAATCAGCGTGCTTCCGAACGAATTAATATCAGTTATTGGTTCTCCTCCGTTATGCCCGTGCTTAATTCTTATCCTCCCGTTTTTTTTTTTGTTTTTTGTGGTGGGGGGGGGGGGGGGGGACAAAGGATTAACAAGTTTACGATTCAGGTCGGCCTCAATCTGATGTACATGCCCATACCGTCCGGTAAGTCAAACTTTGTCTCCCTTTTTTTGTTTTTTTTTGGAGGGGGGTTGTAACAATGTCAACAGTGAATATGGATATATCCGGTTTCATAGCGGATATAGATACGGATACATCTCGTTTCGAATCCGTATCCGTCCGTTACCGTTAAACAACTTTGTATTTGACTCAAATAATTTAATGTCTCGAAGAAAATGATATTGAAGATGAGATATGTGTATAATTTAAGTCATTTTTATTTTTATGATGGTAAAATATTTTTAAATTATAAGATATTTTTATAATTTTTTAAATTATCAAGTTAATAATTTTTTATTTTCATGAAAGGTATGTAAAGAATGAGAATACGATGGAGATTAAAATCTAAAAGAGTTAATTTATTTTATTATTTAAACTTTATATGTTTCGTATTATCTCTGAGGATGTTGTAATATTATATATTTGTATACTTTTAATTGCATTATATGTTGACTCGTGAATAATGATGATATGAGAATTAAATTGAAATAAGTTTGTTTATCGTATGGATTGTTCTTTTTAATTTAATTTTTTTTAATTGAATTAATTTATATCTTAAAATTTAATCTTATATGTATTTTTATGTCCGGTAACTATCCGCTAATCATCCGTTAATCGTATTTTTCGGATACTCGATACCGGTTTTCGGATACACCACTTTCTGAATACTTAACGAACATCAAACGGATACGGTTCTTCCTTATTAGATACGGATACATCTGCATCGTATGCGACCCGTTGACATCCCTAACGTTGATACAGCTTCTGCAACAATACGTTGACCTACGTGGGGTAGGAGGGTCAGAGCAGTCAGAAGACCACCATAAAGCTTCTTCTCTCACTCCTTCCGGATCGATCGATCTAAACTCGGTTGCACCCTGGACAAGCTGCCCACACGATGATCGCGAATTGTTTGAGCCAGCCGATTGCCCCGCCGTCGTGTTTCAGACTTCAGATACGACCATACACCATCAACGTCGACCTGTGGTTGTTTACTTGGGTGTTGTGTGGTGCCACTTGACCCTCTCGGTTCTGCTTGGATTGAAGGGGATACAGCCAAGTCTGGGCCTCCGAGGTTGCTGTTTTTTTGCTTGGTGTTGGGCGACTGGTCTTGTTCTCCATTGTTACGAGAAATTTCTCAAAAACTATGCTTCATCTCAACCATTTGATTTGATACGAAGGTCGGATAACTAAGATGAAGAGTGATGCGCCAATGCTAAAATGGGGTGGCAGCGCAGCCTTTCCTCATATAGTCCTTTTTTATGTGAAGCGGAGGGCAAACCTAGTTTTTAAAAAAAAGCCATCCGCATGACTTTTTTCTATTCTTTATTATCTCTATAGCCCATTATTGGGAGCTACGAGACCCTGGCTAAGTTACAATTAAAGAGCAGATGTTGAACTGTCTCTTTGTTACGGAGGCAGACATGTCGATGATTGATCCAAGTAACGAGTAGAAAACTTGACGATGCGTCATGCATTTGACAAGAATTTCCGGATGAAATTTGTGACTCTGTTAGAATTCAAAAATTCAAGCGAGAGGAAGCAAAAAACAGCTCACTTTGAAGTTGACAGGCTGACTTAATAGTGAAAGTGGAAGGAATATATGATGTATTACAAGCCAATCATCTTTGATATAATGAGATATTTCTCGAATAATCTCATTCCATTTAATGACATTTATATTTATCATGTCCTTATTTCCATATGCTATACGTGATGCAATGAAGTCTGTGATCCTGTGCAATAAAGACTGGCTCACGATGAGATCACAATAATGAGATCAATCTTACATAAACATAAGATCTAAAATTCTAGTCATGAGCCTTTTGAGATGGACATCAAATGAGTTGGAAAGACCGATGCACATGTTGCATGCTCATGTGATGGTGGTAACTAATCTCACAGTCATTTGTGTGGGGACACTAAGGTAAGTGTGCAAGTGTCCATTGGAGAATGAGTTCACTGAACTGATCTATTGTAAAGTTCTTGAATGGTTATGATACCGAATTGTCGATTAGGATACTCTAAGTCGCAATGATGCAATTGATCCGTAGACTTGAGACGACAAAAATGTATTGCATAAGGGTCACCACGCATGGATGCATGAGTTTATACACTCATGATCATGGGTTTAGTATAGTCGTGCACTTGGGTTCAATGGGATATGTGCGAAGATAATTGAGTGGTCAACATGGAATCATTAACTCTTGGTATCTAAAGAAAGAATATCCTATAGAGTAATACTTTGAAAATCCCTGACTAAGGTCATGTGAATAGTTAACTAGAAATGAATTTCTAGTTGAACCGTTTGAGTATAAGACTCTTTGGTCATACGTGGGAGTTTGACAACTTGACCATACTCCAATTATGCTCACGAGTATTATGGGAATGAAGGATTATAGTTGTACGGTAACTGTTGACTTAAAGGTTCCAATGGATTACGAATCTCCTATATCATGTGGGGGTCATAGCTCATTGCTTGGTGTGACCCATGATATGTGAGCAAGAGTAAAATTTATGAGATAACTAATTTACGTGAATTAAGAGTTAATTTAGTTTAGAAGGATTTCTAAGATTAATTGGTTCCCTACCTTTCTTGTGCAATTTCAAAGTATATTATTGTTAAGGAAAGTAAAATAAGGGCATAGAAATCACAACCCATGCCACTCGTCCCCCTCACGTACACTACTAGGTTTTCCTAGTGCCGCCACCGATGGTTGATTGGGGGGGCTCGCTCCTCCCCCACCACTATCTTCTATAGTGCTTGCCCCTTTTGACCCCCACCAACCTTTTGCCACTTTTGTTCCCTATGATCTTCACGTAAAGGATATGG
The DNA here is from genome assembly GCA_022559845.1 of Amorphophallus konjac. Taxonomy (NCBI): domain Eukaryota; kingdom Viridiplantae; phylum Streptophyta; class Magnoliopsida; order Alismatales; family Araceae; genus Amorphophallus; species Amorphophallus konjac. The sequence continues at coordinate 100,636,764 of CM040120.1, forward strand.
TGCTTGCTACCCGTTCCTTTGTGCAGGTTCTTCTCTTCTCTCTTGCGCTGCCTCCCCTGAACATTGACGTCCTTCCTCCCACATTCATTGATGTTGGGGAACCGACTGCCTTCTCCTCGACCAATGAGATAAAGGTGTCCCTTGATTCCCTTAACTTTGTGGTCATTACTCGCACGCCTTAAGGCTGACCATAGTTCCAAGATATCTGGGCACACCTCCTCCACAGATTCAAGTTTTAGCGAGATGTCATGATCACCATGCTTGATCTTAAGCACTTGCTGATTAGGTTTCAAGCGTATGAAGACTTCTTATAGATTTTGTTGAAGGAGTCGCTCTACATGTAGGGGCGTTTATTCCTCTTCTTTAGATGGTCCATGGATTTCTCCTCGGAAGCGGACTCCCCCATTGTTCCTATGTGGGTGGAGCTTCCCAGTCTTCCAGTGAATTTCTATCAAGAGCCCTTGCTCTGGGCAATTGCCGGTAGCATTGGTCCAGTATGAAGATTGATTAGAGCACCTTGGTTCTATCTAAGACCAATGCAACTAGGGTTTGCATTGAATTAGATGTCTCCAAGAAGCCTCCCAGCCACATCTGGATTAGAGTCCCTAGAGGAGGTGGATGGCAATCCCTCGCCTACCTGGACATGTCTTCTTGTAAAGACTCAAGGTCCGGATACCGAGTCAGACCCGATACCATTCAGATCCTACACCGCCACCCACGAGCTGGGAAGCTCAGAATGATTATTTGAGGATTTGTGGTCATGCATTGAAACTCTAAACAATGGCAGGAAATAAATTATAGAACTAATAATTAACTGACAGAAATAAAATTAACATGTTTCAATTACACAACTTAATTACAGAGTCCAGTCCATAAGTACAGTTAATAAGAAAAAAAACATATACTACTACGGGGCATACCCCGGCACTGGCAAGCTGGCTACTAAAGGCCTCGAATGGCGACACACCACCTCGAGGAGAAGCACTTCACCTGAAAAGTAAGGAAAGAGCCTCATCTCATTAGCTCAGTAGGGGTCTTGCGGATCCCCACCACAACGAAAGTGACAAGCAGTAACAACAATAACAACAACAATAATAACAACAATAACAAGTACAACAGTAGTGGCAAAGCAACTATAATATTAACAATGTCAATGGCAGTGGCTAGCATAATAATAACAGTGAAACGGTGGAACTATGGAGACTCTACGCTACTCCTACCCTCACAGGGAAAGCCACGACCTCGAGTCAAAATCGCCGATCTAAGCAAGTAAAGCCACAGTCACGTTTCCGAGAAAACCTATGAAGCCCCTATCGTACGAACTGTCCTCACGGACAGAAACCATAACGGGAACCACGCCGCCGTAACATCCTATCTCAGCTATTGGGAGAATCTTGACAACGCTGTCGGGAAAGCCTCGGCCTCCTAGTCGAGAAGTCATGATAGAGTCACCCGGCCAAAACGCACTAACTCTATTCTAGGGGAACCACGACTTGCAGTCGGGGAACTAAACCCATGGGTGATTGAAGTACCCACTTGCAAGCACCGGTTGGATGCGTCCACTGACGTCTTACATCATACCCCAAGTGTCCCCCTACTCACCCCAGGTGAAAACTGAGACACTAAAACCAAGTAACCATAGAACAAGGACTAGCTAGGGTCATGCCCATCGGCGTGGGTTCAAAACCCTCAACCACGTGTGCACACATAGACTATCTGCTCTAAGTCAGGTTCTCTAGCTAGTTTTTCCCCCAGCACGGACTCATGCTGCAAAGGCAAACGGCCCTACGATAATCAGCCTAAAAATCGTCTCATCGGGAACAACTCTCGACCACGTGGTCGGAACGTGTGGGCACTCAGTAAGTAACACCCTCAACCTCGTTGCCGGTACGTGCAAGACACTCAGTAAGCTGTGCCAGCGGAATACTGCTCTGAAGAAAGTCTAACTCACGCATGCCTAAAACTATGTGTAGACACGCCAAAATTGACGTTTTGTTGATCAAATCTCATGTCATTATGTAAACGCCCCAAGTGGACTTCAATATTCCTATAACATGAAGTTTTTCTATTTTTGTGAATTTTATGCATTTTTTCTGCATCCTTCGTGATTCACGACCTGACAAAGGGCGTTACTTTTGAAAGTAACGACCTGTAATAGGGCGTTTTCAAAAGAAAGGACGACCATAGGTGAGGGCGTCAATTCCTGGTATTATCCGTTAATTTCTGGAATTTTCTATCTTCAAAATAAAAAGTATTTTCTGAGTAACGTCCTAACTCAGGGCGTGTTTTTAAGAAACGCCGTTATCATAGGCGTGTTCCATTAATGTCTAAACAAAGAAAGTTTTATTTCCAAATTTAAATCCAGGAAGAAACGCCCTTTCCTAGGTCGTGTTTCAAGAAACGTCTCTGTGAAGGTCGTCAATTCATGATTTGACGCCCTGTCCTAAGTCGTGTTTCACTCCAGAGTCCTTTCTTTTTCCATCTTTCCCTCACAGTTCCCTACCATCCATAGGACTCTTGCTCGATCTTGATCTTTCCCTGGATGCCTCGTTGCCCGTTCTTATCATTCCTTGGTTTGATCACATCCGATTGAAGCTATAAAAGAAAATATCATTCGATCGTGGAAAAGGTTAAGCGTTCAGAGGTTACGAGCAGAGCCTTCTTCGTTCTTTGCTGCTTCCCCTCTGCATCCTTCGTTGGGCTTCATCCGGCGCTTCATCCATCTACTTCCGTCATATTCATCCGATTTTCCCTTTACTGTCGCCAGGGACAGCAGGGTTTCTCAGCTTTTCATCTGATTATTCTACATCATTTATACCACTCCATTCATCATATTCATTCATCCTTCGTATTTATTCCCACCTTGTTGCAATTTTTTTATCATCATACTCCCACTCCCTTAAGTCTTATTAAGGGGTTTTAAAACAATAAAAAAAAGAGGTGCGCATGTTGATGTCTTTTCATCATTTTATGTTAGTTTTGGATTGATACTATTGCACTTTGACTGATCCCCCTCTCTTTTGGTTTGTTTTTTATTGTCTTTTTTTTACAAGGTAATCAACCAAGAAAACCCAATTCATCGGCCGGCCGATTGAAGTTGGAGGAAGAAACCCACATCCATCCCGCATCCCAATTTTCACTAGGTACACGCGATCTCCTTTTCTTCTTATTGAGGTAACCCCTCTGGCGATCACATCATCTCCACTTTAGCACCTCGTGCTATTTTTATTGTATTTTTATTACATCTTACGCATTTTTGTTTATTCGTTGTTATTATTTTAACTTCTCCTAAGTGAGGATTTTTAATCCGATCTACAAATTGGCGATCACGGTGGGACTTCCACTGTTTTCTTTATTGATTACCATCTCCTTTGGTACCCTCGTGTGCCCTTTCCCCTTGACACCCTCGTGTGTCCTTTCCCCTTAGGCACCCTCGCGTGCCCTTTCCCCTCGGTACCCTCGGTACCCTTTCCCTTGTGCCCCTCGGGCACCCTCCATTGTGCACCCTGCACACTCCCCGGATCAGTCAATTGCTGCTTATTAACGCCTTCAACAAGGGCGTCTTTTGATTTAACGCCCCTCTCAGGGACGTGTTTAGTTGAGTAACGCCCACTTCCAGGGCGTCTTTTACCATAAACTGCTGTTTGCTGCATGCTTATCATATTGCCTGTGGAATAACGCCCCTCTCAGAGGCGTTTCATTTATTATCAGCGCCTACCATCAGGGCGTTTCTCTGAGTTTTGACGCCCTCCTGTGGAGGCGTCCTTTCTTTATACCACCTCATCTAAAGGCGTATTTTCCTACCGTCTGTGAGCCCCTCACAGAGTTAACGACAGCCACGCTGCCGTGTTTTCATTTTGTCACGACCTACCGCAGGGCGTGTCTTTCCTCCTGCTGTGAAAACGACCTTTCCCAGGGCGTTTCTTTACTGTTCTTTTTCACAGTTCTTATTCATTGCTTGGCATTTGTCTTGATATTACATTGCTGCTTGGATTATCTTGTTTGATTGGCTTGGTTGAGAGACCTCCTCTCTCTAGCCTAGGATTCCACACACCTTTCTTGGAATCGGGACAACCCTCCATTGAGCATTCCGTCTCTTTGGACCGAAAATCCCTTTTCCAAGACCTCCATAAGACCCCGCACCCGTGGATTCCCTCACGGACGCCGGGCTGGTTGTACCCTTGAAGTACCTGGAGTTTAGAGAACCTATGCGTTGTTAAAAAGAGAAAAAAAAACTTAGTTGACCCGGAGGTTACACTTGGATCAAACTAGGTCTCATTTGGCAAAAGAGTGAACTTTCACAAATAATCCACCCTAATTCAAACATCAAACATTAAAATCTTGCGTTTCTTGCCAACCTTGTTTGCATAAACATAGTTGGGTGATTTGATTGCCTTGTTTGGATTAAATATTTTGTGATAGTTCCTTCATTAAACACTCTCTCTCTTAAGAATGAAACTCCGTTCACGTAAAACCATCAACATGTCAGGCAACGGGTACTCTTATGATGATGAGAATGAGAACATATTTGGTCAATATGAGGACCCTCTCCAGGATTCTGTTTATTATGAGGGGAACTACCTTCCTCCTCACCCCCATTACTCACAAGTTCATGTGGTTGATACCACTATTCATGAGGCGGACCCTTCGTCTCAAGTTCCATCTTCCAACACTTCGGGGAACCCTTCCCCATCCATTAATGTCACGGATTTGATCCAGGCTCTCTCTCAGTTGGATGACTCCCAGCGGCAAGCCATTCAGGCCGCTTTAAAAGGGAAGTCGGTTCTTTCTTCTTCTTCTAATCCCCCTCCGGCCGTGAGTGGCCATCAGACTGTTAATGACCAGGCGGTCTTGCATCCCCCCTTCTCTCGTCCACAAACACCTACTGCGGCCATGCCGGCCCAGCAGGCGAGCTATTCAGTGGTTAGGCATCAATCCTTCCAACCTCCTCGGATTCTACGAACGCCTATACCGCCTTCTTTTGCTCAGAATCAGGCCCCGGTCGAGCCCGATACCAACACTCTCTTGCTTCAGAAGCTGGCCAGCATGGAGGAACAGCTCAAGAAGGTTACAGCGACTAAGAATGCTCCGGAAATTTCTCTTCCTACGTTACCGGTGTTCCATTTACCACCTTCTGAAATGCCGAATTTCCGGCGATATAATGGGACGGGCAACCCATTCATTCATTTAAAGGATTTCTGATATGAGACTTCCTTTTGGCAAGACAATAAGGCCTCCCTAGCCTACTTATTCAGGAGATCTCTTGAGGGGCCAGCCCTCGAATGGTTTTATTCTCTGGAGCCAGCTGATGCCGGCGATTTTGATGTTATTCAAAGAAAATTCCTGCAAAAGTACAGAGACCGGGTGGGACCTTCCCTTTCTGTTACAGATCTAGTTGCCGAGAAAATGAAACCCGAGGAGGACTTCATTGTATTTGCTGATAGGTGGCGGTCTATGGCCGAGAAATTAAAGGACACATTGTCGGAACAGGAGCAAGTGAAAATGGTCATTTCTAATGCAACCCCCCAATTCCGGCACATTTTGACCATGAATCAGCTAACAACTATGGAAGAGCTCTATGAAAGAGCTCGTTATATACAAACGCAAATGAAGGACTCGCCCATCATGGGCATGTTTGAGCCAAAACCTCGGCTATTTAAAAAGAATATGAATGTCAACAGCGGGCCCACAACTGAAGGCACTGTCACAAATGAGCAGGTTGGCGTAGTTGGCAACCCCCATAATCAAGCTAACCCACGTCCACCACCACCTCCACGACAGAACCCTCATTTTAACCCTACTCCACCACCCCAATTCGCGCCTCAACGCTCCTTCGCTCCACCGTAAAACCAAGCCCCCCGCATAGATCCTCCAGCTCCACCACAATACCATCAAGTGCCCCCACCAGCCAACTACGGCCAACAACAACAACGGAGACCGCCACTTGGCCCCAAAAGGGACCACTATCCCCCACTTCCTGAAAGTCTCCCCGATATTTTTAATGCCCTGATGGCCGCCAACTTGCTCGCATTACCAAAGGAAAGAACCGTGTGGCCCGCTAATGTTGACACATCCCGCTATTGTGCCTTTCATCGCGGCCCTGGTCACAACCTGGATCGTTGCTTCCACTTCAGAGATTACATGTACGATCTAAATGACCAGGGTGACATCAATTGGGATGAGATGAGACAATTCATAGCCGCTATGAAAGAAAGAAGGGCTTCTCGGTAACAACAAAATCAGCAACAACAGCAGCCAGCTCCGCAACAAGTTCAGCCACAGCAAGCTCCAGCACCCCAGCAAGATATGGGGATCGTCCGTAATCCATTGCCGGAGCACGCTCCTAATCAACATGTGAACCCTGTCACGTCTCTCTACGAGGTGGAGAGAGGGCAGGGATGGCACGAAGAAAACGCCTCTGTCGGGGCATTTCATCATGATCTAACTCAAAATCAAACTCCGCGCCTTTTGCGCACACCTCCTTCTTCTTCTATTCTCCTATCGGGACGTCCCCTTCTACGCCCCGTCAATCCTTCTACCTCCACCAATTCCACGGCCTTGCCGGCTCGCTCTCTTCTTACCTGCCTACCACCTCCACAACCTACCATTCCACCTTCCACCACCAATCCCACACACGCGCCATCCAGGCCACTCCTACTTCGCTCACCGCCAGCACCCGCTACACCCTCTACCATTCCTACACCGGCAAGAGTTCCTCCGTCATCAGTTCAACCACCTTTTGTGCCACGATCTCTCCTTATTCCACCACCTGCCAATGCTCCTCGCATTCGGATATCCCTCTCTTCTCCCACGCCTCCTGCGAGGGCACCTTTATCAAATACTCCTCCCATGCCTCCCGCGGGGGCATCTTTGTTAAACACCACTACCACGTCTCCTACGGGGACACCCCTTTTATTGAATTCCCCTTTGATATCCCCTAGCAGGGTTTCTGCTACCAACATTCCTTCTTCTTCTTCCAACCCTCCTCCTAATGTTGCCCCGACAGAGGCGCGTCAAGGCGTAGCGCCACTCCGCAGTGGACGGATATTCCACCGTATTTTCCCACAGAGAGAGCTAGAGCCTGTGCAGGGGCCACAAGAGCAAGAGCAGGAACAAGATTCAGTGCCGGGAACTCAGTATGATTTATTAAAGCACTTGGATCGCACTCTAGCAAGAATCTCCATTCTTGAATTAATCAAGAGGTCCACCACTCATCAGCTGGCCCTGAAGGAATACCTGCAGAAGGTCATGGTCAATGAGGACCTTCCGGTTGAACAGATAATTACAGTCTTGACCCCTGCCAGCAGTCAGCCGGCAATCACATTCCATGAACATGAGTTGGCACCTCTACCGGCAAGAAAATATGCCCTATGTATTACGGTTGATATCAACAAAGTGGCCGTTAAGCAGTGTTTGGTAGACACCGGTGCATCTATCAATGTGTTGCCTCCGAGCACTCTGAAGTTATGCGGTATCCTTGAGAGCCAGATTCGGCCATCTACCATTACTGTCACGGCATATGACAATACAAAGAAACCCCCTCTGGGTATGATTACTCTCAAAGTCAGCTTGGGTCCAGCCACCATTGCAGCAGATTTTCATATTCTGGATATGGATCCGACCTTTAATGGCATCTTGGGTCGCCCTTATATTCAGCAGCTTGACGCAGTGCCCTCTACAAACCATCAGTGCCTCAAGTTTCCGCACAAGGGCCGCATTATCAAGGTGACCAGCGTGCCGATCTTGCCAGAGGAAGACATTCATATAGCTTCATCAATTCCTTCCATATGGCCTGCCAACAAGCCGTTATTATCTGTGCTGGACGTTCCCCGTCCACGGACGATGCTATCTGAGACTGTTACCACAGTTGCTATGACACCCCTGCCTTCTAAGGGGAAGAAGAAAAAGAAAAATATGATGAAAACCCCCGGCTGGAACATTCTGATGAGAATGGGATATCAGGATGGCAAGGGCCTGGGCGCCAAACTCCAGGGAAGGATTAGGCCCATTAAGCCTCAAAAGGTGATTGCACGAGGCGGCTTAGGCTACAAAGCACCGGGCAAGAATGAAGGAGAGCCATGGGCTGTTATGACGTCCACCTTCAAACCAGACCGCCAGCCGCTCACCTGGACTTTAAAGACACATTTTGTCACCGGTGGCATTCAGAACAATGAGCAGACTACCGTCATTACTTCATTGCTTGATTGTCAAGATGTGCACGCCAGACAGTTTGCTCGTCACATTGCCCCACTAGCTACCTACAAAGCCCTGGAGTCTATAAGGCCAGACAAAAGAAGGAAAATGGACGATCCGGAATGTGATTGGTACAGGTGGTTTGACATGAATGACATCAAGATCTCTCTGAGCCGCCTGTTCATGCCGACAGATCCAGAGTGGCCGCCGCTGATTCAAGAACTGATTGAAATGCCAGCAGTAATCACAGATAAAAGGTAGATGTTAAGTGACTACACAGATACGGGGGAGCCAGATGTCCCCTTTGAAGAAGGATTTTCCATGGATAGGCTGTGGGCCGGCCTTTTCTCCCTCACTTCTGTGCATCCATCTGTGTTGGCTTCTCTCTATTCTCGTTGGTTTGGTCACGTGCCGCGACCACCACCGATTACCATCAACTTGTCTCCCGATTCAATTCAGATTTCCCTCCCGATTGCTCCTTCGCTCCTCGAGCGATTTTTTAAAATCTCCATCTCGCCCTCGCGTGGGCCATCTTTGATTAAAGCTTTCTCCGATCTTGCAATTTCCATTCATCCTGCTTTTTACTTGAAGAAGAAAATAAAAATAAAGGAAAAGCCAAAAACGAAAAAAAAACGCCAAATCTCCAACATTCCAATCCTCCATTTCTATTGAGGAGACCTCCTATTTTTCTCCCGAGTGCGTCCCAACCCAGGGGCCGCTCTTCCAAAATTCCTTGGTAAGACTCTTCTCCTCCTCTGGTGAGGGGCCCTCCTCTGTATCACCTCCTGTATCCGCTTTTTCGTCTCCTTCCCCTGGTCAAGCTAGTTGTTCCTATTCTTCCTCCTTTCCTTCTAATAATAAAAATCAGGGGTTAGTTCCACATAAGAAGGCCAAGGGTAAGCAGATTCCCCGAAGATTTTTGTTGGAGTTGGCTGTCAGATGCCAAGCTTGTTTAGCAATCCCTGAGTTTGTGGAAGAACCGATCATCCTGCCGGAATTAGAATATGAGGATTCTATTGCTGCTTATGAGGGTTTGGGCGTTTATGAAATCATGAATGATGAAGACCCTATTGAAGAGGGGGAAGAAAGTTATGAAGACTATGAGGACGAGGCTGATGCTTTTGCTAGTGGTATGAGAAGATTCGACGAACCATCAGCCTCCGTAGAAGAACCTACCAAAGAAATCAATTTGGGTACCGAGGAAGACCCTAGGATTGTCCTCATCAGTAAGAATTTACCGCCCTCCGAAGAGGAGGCGCTAATTTTAGTTCTTCAAGAATACAAGGACACGTTCGCATGGAGTTATGAAGATATGCCGGGATTAGACCCTGCGCTCGTTGAACACCGCCTTACACTCAAGCCAGGGTCTGTACCGGTCAAACAACGGTTGAGGCGTTTCCACCCTAATATGGCTTTGAAGATGAAAGAAGAGGTCGATAAACTCCAAAAGGCTCGATTTGTTAGAGTCGTCCTCTACCCCAATTGGGTGGCTAACATTGTCCCGGTTATGAAGAAAGATGGAAAAGTTCGAATTTGCATAGATTTCCGGGACCTCAACCGGGCGTGTCCTAAAGATGACTTCCCCCTCCCTCATATTGATGTTCTGATCGACAACACGGCAGGATTTGAAACTCTTTCATTTATGGATGGCTTTTCAGGTTACAATCAAATTCGTCTGTCTGAAGAGGATCAAGAGAAAACCTCATTCACTACACCATGGGGTACATATTGCTATGTGGTCATGCCCTTCGGACTTAAGAATGCTGGAGCCACCTACCAGAGGGCTATGATGGCGATTTTTCATGACATGATTCATATTTACATTGAGGTGTATGTGGATGACCTAGTAGTGAAATCAAGGACAAGGATTGAGCATCCTGGGGTTCTGGCTAAGGTTTTACAAAGGTAACGAGAATATCAATTAAAAATGAACCCCAAGAAGTGCGTATTTGGCGTTTCTTCAGGAAAGTTGCTTGGTTTCATTGTTAGCAAGAGGGGAATTGAAGTCGATCCCAACAAGGCGAGAGCCATTAGAGATATGCCTCCTCCCAAGAATTTGAAGGAAGTTCGAGGATTAATAGGGAGGTTGCAATTCATTCGCCGCTTCGTCTCCCAGCATTCACAAAGATGCAGGCCGTTTTACGAGCTTACCAAGCCGGGAGTCAAGTTTAATTGGGATGACAAGTGTCAGGCAGCCTTTGACGGATTGAAGGATTATTTGGCCAATCCTCCTGTCCTGAGGCCGCCAATTCCAGGCAAACCACTTATTCTGTATGTTTCAGTCCTGGATGACTCCGTAGGTGCTGTCTTAGCTCAAGTGGATGAAGAAGGTAAGGAGAGGGCAGCATACTACTTGTCTAAACTTCTTAACCCCTGTGAGCAGAGGTACTCAGCCATGGAGAAGACTTGTGCAGCTTTGGTTTGGGTAGTTCAGAAATTAAAACACTATTTCCTAGCTCACGAGGTTCACCTCATTGCACGCATGAATCCAATCAAATTCCTCCTTGAAAAATCTATCCTCACTGATCGATTAGCACGCTGGCAAAGCTTCCTCTCCCAGTTTGATATCACTTACATTCAACAAAAAGCTATCAAAGGTTATGCCATCGCCGAACATCTTGCTCATCACCCTCTACCTCATTTTGATCCTGTCAATTCTGAGTTCCCAGATGAAGAATTAATGTCCATTAATCAACCCCTTGATCCTATGTGGACGTTACATTTTGATGGAGCTCTTAATTCTCAAGGAAGAGGGATCGGCATGGTTCTTTTAACACCTGAAGGAGTCACCATTCCATTTGCTGCTCGGCTTACTTTCCCCGTCACCAATAATATAGCCGAGTATGAAGCTCTTTTGGCCGGTCTACAAATCGCTCATCGATATGGTGTCACTCACTTGCGAATTGTCGGTGATAGTCAACTCATTCTGCGCCAGGTGTTGGTCAAGTGCCGCACTATCAATCCTAAGCTTAAACCCTACCAGGAACTCGCTTCAGCTTATGCCAAACTCTTCACCAAGTTAATCTTCGTTCATGTGCCTCGCAGTCAGAACATTCTAGCTGACGCTCTTGCTTCTTTAGCTTCTGCTTTAGTCTTCCCCCCTGAGCGTGATTTCCATGTCCCTCTGATTCATCAGCGTGACACTCCAGCTATTAAGGATCGTGCTTTCCTTGATATTAGGGATCAGGTGCTCGAGAAGGCCAAGCAGAAAGAAACTCTTAAAGGCAAAGAGGTCATGCTTTTGGACTGGGAAGAAGAATTGGCTGACGAAGAGAAGCCTTGGTATTATGAGATTGCCAGATACTGTAATGATCAGTCTTATCCCGAGGAAGCCACAGCAGAAGAAAAGAAAGCAATTAGAAGAGTGGCTCATCGTTATACTTTGGTTGGAGGTGTGCTCTACAGAAGAGGGCTCACTGGTATTTTATTAAGATGCCTCGATGATGATGAATCTTGGAAAGTTATGGAAGAGGCGCATTCAGGAGTGTGCGGTGGTCATGTGAACAGCCAGATGCTGGCTAAGAAGATTCTTAGACTAGGGTTCTATTGGCCAACTCTGGAAGAGGATTGTTCTATCTACGTTCGAAGGTGTGTTAAGTGCCAACTGCACGCCGACAAGATTCATTTTCCTACTTCTTCACTCCATCCTACGTCCTCCCCATGGCCTTTTTCCATGTGGGCTTTTGACATCATTGGACCTCTTGGTGACTCGAACCTCCTGACCAAGCAAAAGTCGTTCATTCTCACGGCAACGGAGTACTTCACCAAGTGGGCGGAAGCAGAAGCTTACGTGGAAATTAAAGCATCAACCGTTTGCAAATTTATCATGAAGAACATCATCACGAGGTTCGGCATCCCGAGTACCATCGTCACCGACAATGGACCTCAATTTATCTCTCAAGATCTCAAGGATCTCTGCAACAGGTATAACATTGCATTGCATCATTCTTCTCCCTATTATCCGCAGGGCAATGGCCAAGCAGAAGCAACTAACAAAACTTTGATCAAGATCGTTAGAAAGACGTGTGAGGCCAATAAATTTTCGGACTGGCCAGACAAGCTGGTTGAAGCTCTTTGGGCCTATCGCACTTCCATTCGCACTCCCACTGGGCAAACCCCTTTCGCCCTCACTTATGGGATGGAGGCAGTAGTCCCTTATGAGGTTCTTATTCCCTCTCTGCGAGTACAATTGGATGAGGAACTTTCTATTGATGAACGTCGTGATTCACTCCTTGCCCAATTGGAACTCCTAGATGAGAAGCGTCTGGTCGTCGCTGAGCATGCGCGCGTTTATCAAAATAGGCTCTCACGTTTTTACCAAAAGAAAGTAATTGAGAGAAAATTTAAAGTCGGTGAAATGGTAATCAAAAGAATTTTTGTTAAGCCGGGTGGCCCCCGTTCAAAACTCCAACCAAATTGGGAGGGACCGTTCGTTATAAAAGAAGTTTTTCCTGGCAATGCTTATAAATTAACTAATGCTGAAGGTGAAGAGTTAACTCACCCTTGGAACGGTTTATATCTTAAGAAATACTACCCCTGATTTTTCAAAATCCAACAAAAAATGAATATTTTCCCAAAATCAACAAAAAAAATGAAAAATTTCCCAAAATCCACCAAAAAATGAAAATTTTCCAAAATCCCACAAAACAAAAAAAATGAATATTTTCCAAATCCACCAAAAAATTAGAATATTTGCCAAAATCCAAATCCAAAAAAAAAAAACAAAAAAAAAACAAAAAAAAGAAAAGAGAGAAATTTCAAACAAACAAAAAGGCTTTTGTCATGGCACACAAAAGATCAAGGCCTGAAAGGTCAAAATTTAGAATTCATTTATCAGTCTTGGTAACTTAAAAATGGGGTTGACACCCGCACACACTACACGCTTTATTCTTGAACTCAAGTAGTGCAAAATCTGATAGAAAGTCAAAAACCTGACTAAAAGTGAAAGATAATACCCGTTCTTTTCTTCTTCGGCCCATAAGGGGGGAAGGGAGACCTCGAGGCAGAGGCGCCAAGCCTATCCGCCACCCTAGTAGGTGGAAGTCAAGGCCCAAAAGGGAGCAAATGTCACAAAAGCCCAAGTACAATTAGGTTTATTTTTTTTCATCAATGCAAATCAATTCCAAAGTGAAAGTCAAGTTATGAAAAGAAAAGCATGTCAAGAGGGCAAAGTCCCCGCAAGAAAAACCTTGGGCGTATGCATGCATTATAAATGGGTAAAAAGGCAACAATTTCCTACGCCAAAGACCGAACCCCAACAGGCATAGGGTAGGGGAGGTAACTTTACTTTGAGCATTCCAGAACACCTTATGGGCTTCCCTTATATTTTCTTCCATCCTTTCTATGTGGTAAAGTCACGAACTGGCAGGATGGTCAAGACGAACTTAAGAAATTGCACTGTGTGAAATCTCGAATATAAGTCAACTTTGAGCACGTCGACTCCCTTTTAATTATTCAAGAAAGATTAATGAATCCTAGATGGTGACCGTGTAGGGCCCGCGATCTGGATAGCCTTGTCAATCTTTTTTTTAAAAATTCATATAATTCACGCCTCTCACTAAGGCGTTTTTAATTTAATGCACGTCCTCGTGAGGGTCGTCTTTATCAAATTAACGCCCTTGTTCAGGTCGTCTTTTCACCAAATTCCAAAATCCTTTTAAAATGCACGCCGTCTGAGGGGGCGTCTTTCACCCGAGTCACGACCTAATCTGAGGCGCGTTTTTCAGGAAAACAACAAAATATATATATATAATGCCTTCTTCATTCGTATGCCTGCATTTTGCCTGTGCATGTTTTGATTTATTGTCTGCATGTGTGTGCTTGCATGATGCATCTCCCCTCTATTGGTTATTTCACTTTACCTTATTTGATTAAAGGCTTGGCCCCTTGACCCATTATTAAGGTAAGAATATTGCCACTCCCTTGCTCATTGGGCAAGGGGCCAAGTCGAACAGATGAATTAACCTGTTTTGTTCAAGTGAAAATCGCAGCTGCAGATACAGGGCAAAGTATAGCAAACACGAGGAACGTGGAAAGGAAAAGTACACAAACACAAGTCCACAACCACACAAGTGCTCAGGTAACAAAAGAAATCTCAATCTCATACATATATATATATATCATCATGTCTATCATGTACAGGTGTGAGGGTGGAGGAGTACAAGTAAGTCTCTCAGCTCTCGCCTCCACCCTCCTCCACTCTCCTACTCTCAACCTCCTCCTCGCCATCCCGAGCTGGTGCTGGTGGAGGAGGCATGGGCCCCCATGAAGAAGCCGGAACTCGAGCCTGGCCCCCTGCCTCACTCCTCTCTCGAAGAGAAGAACCCGCCACGAAGGTAGAGCTGGTGAAGGAGTACCCCGCAGCCCGTGCTCGCTCACGGCCTCGCTGTAACCGCTCCTCGGACACTCGCAGCCGCTCCTGGGAAAGGATCAACTGGGTCCTCGAGTCCGCCAGCTCACGCTCCCGTGCCGCCAACTGCTCCTGGAACCGGGCACGCTCCGCCTGCTGAAGCTCAAGGAACTGGGCACGCTCCGTCTGGTGCTCCTCTCGCTCTCGGGCACGCTCCCGCCTCTCCAGCTCCAGGGCAACCCGCAGCTCCGCCACGTCCTGGGGAAGCTCCTCCCGACGCCTCGCAGAGCGCTCCAACTCTGTGATCCGCTGCTCACGGATCGCCAACTCGGTACGCGCCGCTCGCAGCTGTGCACTCTGAAAAAAGGCAAACCAATCATCAAATGTCACAATTCAATGAAGCAAATAAACAACACATGGTTGAAGGTAAATCACTCACCTGCGAGGACGTCGCCTGCTGTCCCTCACAGACACAAGCAATAGCTGCTCGGAGCTCCTCGGTCTGCAAAACTTTTTTTTATCAGTGCACAATGCTATATTTAATTAATAATTGAATTGACTGAGTTTGAGTTTAGAATTTACCCGTCTGGCGAGGTCGCACTCTGCTGCCTTAGCCCATGCAACCGCTCCAGCTAGCTGCTCTGATAGCGCGGTCACCTCCGCGCTAGGTCCCCTCGAGCTGGAGGCCTCCCCTGGGTCTCTCCTCATCGCTCCCTGCTGGGCACGCTGCATTCATTAAGATCGTCAGTGGCTAATCATTAATTCAACAAAAAAATCCATTTGCATATAGGAGTAATTTAAACACTCACCAGGGTCTCTAGGTCGGCCCGTGTGGTGGCTAGCTGGTCCTCCAGGCTGTGTAGGTGGGCCTGGGCGTCTATCGCCGCTATGTCCCTCGCATCCTGCATCCATTGCATGTTAGTCGCATGATAGTCACATAAGCATTGGCATTTAGAAATAATTGCATTCATACATACCCCTAAGACCCTCATCTGGGGTCGGCCGGCGTGAACCTCCCAGTAGCGCCGGAGGTACTCGGAGCTGTCTGTCGCCTGGGAAGTGACTCGGGTCCCGCCTCGCTGCCAGTCGGCGTACTGCTCCTCGAAACGTACTCGCCAGTCGGTCGTCTTGGTGCGACCGCGGGTCTTCTTGCCAATCCCTCGAGGCTCCCCGACCTCGATCCATTTCTGGTGCAAGCCCAGGGTCCTCATCACCAACCTGAGCCGTAACGGCTCAATCTCGCTCAAGCAGTGTAGCCACAGCTCACGCTCGAAGCGAGGTCGCCCCGATACGACCCAAGGCTGGCCCTCATCTGTCATCCCCTCGTATGGCCTCCACTGCACCTGCATTCATACATATCTTTATCATTTCATCATAATCAATTCAAATCAATTCAAAAGAAATGCATATCATTCATTCATACATACCAGCGAGGGAGGGAAGTCGCGGAACTCTCTCCGTAGAACCCACAACTCGTAGTCAAGTGGGGCACCGAAGACGACTGGTAACCAGCGTCGCGCCAGAGGAAAGGATCCCTCAGCTCCGGGCCGTGGGTCGACGCGCCCCATCGGCATGTATAGGTGGCTCCACACCTGCTTCCATGCATTGCATTAGTAAAGCATTCATTTGCATAAAAGAAAAGGAAAAAGGAAGATAACTACCTGAAGAAAAGGTGAGAAGCCACTGACGGTCGTCTCACGTCCTGTACCCATGGACAGGTCTGCCAGCAGGTGTGCCAGCAGCGCCGCTCCCCAGGCGTAGGTGCCAACTGTCTCCAGGTCCTCGAGGATCGCCAAGAAGCGGCAGTTGATGACGTCGGCTTTCGTCCCCAGCAATAATCTCCCGAGCAGCAGCAGCAGGAACCTCCTCAGGTCTCGATCTGCTCTCTCATGGTCAGTTGGGTCCTGGCAGCATACCACTCTCACCCCGTCGGTCAGCCTCTGTACAAACTCACCTAAGGTCTCCCCTGACCTATGCCTGGCATCTCCTAAACCCATCACCGTAGTCAGGTCGGTACGGAAGATGGTCCTGCACTCACTAGGTACCTCATAGACCATATCCAGCCCTAGCAGTCTCTGGGCCATCTCCGTGTAGTCAGGATAGGTGAACCCACTCACAGCCTCACCATCCACCCTCAACCCTGTGATCCTAGTCACATCCTCTAGGGTAGGAACCATGTGTCCCCAGGGCATCAAGAAGGACCGGCTCACCCTATCCCAACGCTCCCGTAAAACCTGGATAAGTGCTAGGTCGGGTCTAAATGGCTCAATGGATAGGAAAGCCCCGAACCCCATAGCATCTACCCTGACCCTCTGGAAGTCGGGGAGACCCTGGTATGCTGCCCAGACCATGACCCATGAGATACGGGTCCTCATCAGCCCCTGCACGCATTAAAAGAGAAGAATTTTGCTTAATTGTTTGGTTAATCATGTGTAATTGCGCTATGTTTTGCCTGGGCATTGATTTTAATATTTTGGAAGTCACGACTCTCCTAAGGTCGTTTCTTGGTAAATTCACGCCCCTAAAGGGGGCGTTTTTCTATATGTGGTTTGAAGTAACGTCCTGGGTGAGGGCGTTTTCCATCTCTGAAACGCCTCTGGGTAGGGCGTGAACTTGTTGTTAATTTCTAAAATCCTAAAATGTTTTTT
Organism: Amorphophallus konjac; assembly: GCA_022559845.1. Classification (NCBI taxonomy): domain Eukaryota; kingdom Viridiplantae; phylum Streptophyta; class Magnoliopsida; order Alismatales; family Araceae; genus Amorphophallus; species Amorphophallus konjac. The sequence continues at coordinate 100,653,954 of CM040120.1, forward strand.
AAATCACGCCCTCAGCTGGGGCGTTTTCCATTTAGGACCGTTCAGTTTAAAAAAAGAGAATTAATGAAGAGACGCCCTCTGGTTTGGGCGTTTCCTTTTAAATAACGCCCTGGTGAGGGGCGTGGCTTTCATGATTTTTCAGATAATTTAAATAAAAATGACAGCATGCGAAATAATTAATGAAAACATTTAATGGGCCTGGTATTAATGGAAAATCATAATTTTTGAAGAAACGACGTGCTGAAGGGCGTTTTTCATGAAGGTTAATTAATTTTCAGAGAATAAAAGGAATTTACGCTCTTGGTCAGGGCGTTTTGTTTGTGAATAACGCCCCCATGGGAGGCGTTTCTTTTCTGAGTTACAGGTTTCGTGCTCGAGGGCTATGGAAAATCAGGAAAAAAATAAAATAAAATGAAAATAAAATAAAATAAAATTGGAATTGGGGAGGGGAACTTACCTTTTTGTGCTTCTGGGGTTGTGGTCGAGGCAGTGGCCGTCTGGGCCGCCGGAGTTGGCCCCGGGGAGCGACCGCCGCCGTGGGCGGTGGTCCTTCTTCTTCTCCATCTCCCTCTTCTTCATCTTCTTCTTCTTCTTCTTCTCCACCTTCGTCTTCTCCTCCTTCTTCTGCTGCTGCTTCACCGGCTTCGTCGTCGCCGGCAACCACCGCCGGTTCTTCAACCGCAACAATGGCGAGTTCCTCCACGGTGAGTTCCTCTTGGGCGTGGGCAGCGTCGAGGTCGACGACCTCTGGGGCACTCACCCTCTGGCGTTTGGCCATGGCTAGGGCTAAGGGGGAGGGAGATTGAGAGAGTGAGAAAGAGAATGAGAGAGAGAGAAGCTTTGGGGGGGGCTTCGGTTAGGGTTTGCAGAAGGGGGAAATGAGGACGGAAGGAGGAAGAAGAAGGGGCCTCATGACTTTTGGGTTTCGAAAAGAAGACACGCCCTAAGAGAAGGCGTTTTTAATAGAATTCACGACGAAGCTCTGGGCGTCTCTTGAAGGTAGACGACGATGATTAAGGCGTTAATTTATTTTGCATGGGGAACGATAACCATCGTCAGACGCATTGAATGGGCGTTGATTGATGTAATGAAAGTCATCATTGCTGGCTTAGAGTAACGCCTCTGTTGAGGGCGTGTTATTCTTGATAAGTGACTAAGGAAAAGGCGTTATTTTTGATGATTCAACGATTATATTCTTTGAGATTTGAATAGATTAATGCCTTGTCTGAAGGTTTTATTTAATTAACGCCCTTTTCTGCGGGCGTCAAATTGAAAAGGAGACGCCCTTGGTTAAGGCGCCTTTCAATTGATTCACGACGTTCTTTGAGGCGTTATTTGCAACAGAAACGCAGGCTTTGGATGATTTTGATCATAATTACTGTGATGATTGGCTCAATCAGAAAGCAATCTTTATTATTTGAAAAAAAGGATTACAATGCCTAATGAGCCACTTTGGGCCTTAATTTCCTCAATGCGATTACATAATTTTTCCTCTGTTCCTTGTCTTCATCCAAGTCTTCTATAGGGTGATGAAGCTTGCTTAGTTTCCACAGAGCTTGAATGGTGATTGTCTCCTCTCCATCTTCATTGCTGCCTAGAGCCCTTAATTTGATTGGAGGAAGATGGGATATGTCTTCTAGCACTTGCCTTGGAAGCCCGAGCTGAGGAAGGCACCGGTGTGCATTGTACAAGACGAGCTCGGATGCGCCAATAAGTCGAAGGTCCGTGCCGATGGAGAATCTTGCACGAAGTTCCTGCATTTTGAGTATTCCCGGAGTGCAAGTAAAGAGGTTTTTGGGCATTACCTTAAGGTGCTCTCTCCACTCTGCCCTTTTCTTGATTTGAGGAATGCGGTTCGTCACCCTATTGCTTATTCCCAACGAGCCGGTGATATAAGAAAGCGGACTTTTGGAGAAGATCCTTGACGATTGTTGGGCTTCATGGCATGGATCAAACTTAAAGTGGAGGTCAACCCAACTTGAGAAGGCTAGCATACAGCCGTATATGGGCCGCCCCATGGCCGCCGATGTAAGCCCGCTGTAGAGGTAAGCTAGTATGGCCGGTCCAACTCTTTCACCTTCCCATAAGCTCACCACTGCACTTATTTGACTCTCTTCAAGGAAGTCCTCCGTGGATGGAAACAGTAGTGCGCCTGCTATGCACACCACGAAGGCTTTTGTTATTCTTTCTATCTCCTCCTCTTCCTTGGCTTGATCTGCTCTTTTGTATACCCATGAGGCTAGCTTCAAAAGGTTGATTCCCTTGGTGATTTTGATCTGTTTCACTAAGTTTGGGTTAGGAATAAGGCTGGTTAAGAGCTCATGAGAGGAGATGGGTCTTGGCATGATGGCCATCTGTTCTTCTTCACTTTGTTTCATTCTTTTTAAACCCAAGATCATCTCTATTTCTTCCAATAAAATGGTGGCTTCAAAAGTGGAGAATAGAAAGGTGTGGGTGGAAGGATGCCATGTCTCAATCAATGCTCCCATGGCACCCCAATCTAGATGGATTTGGTCATAATGCTTGGCATGGGTTATCAATCCTAAGAGATGCCATCTAGCTACAAAGGCCCTCATGTCAGAAGAGAATTTTGAAAGTATGAGGGGTAACCACTTGACTCTTATATATCTTCTAGCCCCTGGAAGATTTGGGTACTCCTGTGAGAAGAGAGGAAGAAAATAAAAACAAAAAAAAAAGAGGTACATGAGCATATGAAGTATTGGACAGAGGAGTTCAGTAACAAAGAGATAAGTGAGCAGTTCGACAGAACAATGAAGGGTTATATGCACAGTAAAGGAAATTGAAGCTAACCTGATTCATGCGTATCCTGTTGTTTATATGACCTTGGATATCGTTTATTCTGGGAGTTGAGAGTTTTGGCCTCTTCAGTGCCCTGTCCATCGTCAGTAAAGTTTGGACGGCCGCAACCTGCAGAGCAGATGAGGAAGAAGAAGAACAGGAAAAGCTTCGACGGCTGCAGGGTTTTGGTTATTTCTGTTGAAGGAAGGCCTCCTATTTTATAGAGATTTAGAGAATCGTAAGGTTGTGGGAAGATAGAAGTTTGATTGGCTTAAGGACTGTGCCGTGCTGTTAGGAAACGGAAGTTCTTGCTGAATTAACGACATTGGTTAGGGCGTCGATTCTTAAATTGACGACCTGACTGACGACGTGTTATATTTAACGCCCTAACATGGGCCGTCTTCTTCTAAGCTTTCGTTACTGGTTACGCCTTTGAGTAGGGCGTGTTTTAAATGCAAAACGACCTATGGTTAGGCGCCTTCCATGCTGTTAACGCCCTATGCTTAGGCGTGTTTTAGTTTCCCTTCCCATGCTTTGATGCTTTAATGAACTTAAGTGCTGTTATTTTTGTGAAATTGTTTATGATTAAGCACTTATGATCATGTCATGTTCTGAATTAATGGGTGAAGGCTAATAAGTTTCAAGTGCAGAAGTTCGCAGGATTCGAGGCATTTGGACCACCCGTGGGAGCAACATCGTGTTACCTTGTATCTGTTTCCTGTAAGCATTGTTACTATATGATATCTACACTATTATAGTATGTCAAGGACCTTGTGGTTCTGATGAACCTGAAATTTGAGTTCCCCTTCATCAAAAACAATGACGATTTCAGGAAAGTCTTGATCACACGGATAGGCCGTTGAGTTGTTAAAGGTTTGGGACGATGGTTCCACTTTCTGAGTTGATGCGCGGACAAACGGGCTTCGGCTTAGTGTTAGCTCAGAGATATGGATTCTTGACCAGATCTAAATGGCTTAACAATATTATCCTTGATTATTTTCTATTTTTAGTTTGTTTTAACCTTTTTCTTTTAGCCCAGCATGCATCATGTAGGACTTTGAGTTTCATGCTGAAAATCTTCATATTATGACAATAATGAAGTTCACTCGCTCTTGATTGAGTTGACATGAGATATTCCACTTCAAATCAAGTACTTCGTTCTATTTGAAGCCGTTCAGGCTGATTCCTTGAAAGTGTCCCTTTTGTTGGATCTCTATCTCAATTCTCTTTACTTTTCTGCAAAATTTACCTTGGTTGTAGCACGTCCACGTTGGCTGGTAATCGCTCTCCAATGGTCTTTCCCTGTCGTGCCCACGCGCACATCCCTTTATTTGCTTAGTTTAATATCCTTTTATCCAACAAATCGATGTTTCCTTGGAACCACTCAGAGTTGTTTCACTCAGAATCTTGGAAAGATTTCAAATGCTTAATGTTCTGAGGCGTGTCACATCACACCTTGGCGTCTCCTTATCAGTTCATTCCACTTCGTTTCTTCATTCCATTTCCGTCTCACTCCCTTGCAAAGCAGACGCCAAGGCGGGGTAGCTGTAGACACGCCAAAATTGACGTTTTGTTGATCAAATCTCATGTCATTATGTAAACGCCCCAAGTGGACTTCAATATTCCTATAACATGAAGTTTTTCTATTTTTGTGAATTTTATGCATTTTTTCTGCATCCTTCGTGATTCACGACCTGACAAAGGGCGTTACTTTTGAAAGTAACGACCTGTAATAGGGCGTTTTTAAAAGAAATGACGACCATAGGTGAGGGCGTCAATTCCTGGTATTATCCGTTAATTTCTGAAATTTTCTATCTTCAAAATAAAAAGCATTTTCTGAGTAACGTCCTACCTCAGGGCGTGTTTTTAAGAAACGCCGTTATCATAGGCGTGTTCCATTAATGTCTAAACAAAGAAAGTTTTATTTCCAAATTTAAATCCAGGAAGAAACACCCTTTCCTAGGTCGTGTTTCAAGAAACGTCTCTGTGAAGGTCGTCAATTCATGATTTGACGCCCTGTCCTAAGTCGTGTTTCACTCCAGAGTCCTTCCTTTTTCCATCTTTCCCTCACAGTTCCCTACCATCCATGGGACTCTTGCTCGATCTTGATCTTTCCCTGGATGCCTCGTTGCCCGTTCTTATCATTCCTTGGTTTGATCACATCCGATTGAAGCTATAAAAGAAAATATCATTCGATCGTGGAAAAGGTTAAGCGTTCAGAGGTTACGAGCAGAGCCTTCTTCGTTCTTTGCTGCTTCCCCTCTGCATCCTTCGTTGGGCTTCATCCGGCGCTTCATCCATCTACTTCCGTCATATTCATCCGGTTTTCCCTTTACTGTCGCCAGGGACAGCAGGGTTTCTCAGCTTTTCATCTGATTATTCTACATCATTTATACCACTCCATTCATCATATTCATTCATCCTTCGTATTTATTCCCACCTTGTTGCAATTTTTTTATCATCATACTCCCCCTCCCTTAAGTCTTATTAAGGGGTTTTAAAACAATAAAAAAAAGAGGTGCGCATGTTGATGTCTTTTCATCATTTTATGTTAGTTTTGGATTGATACTATTGCACTTTGGCTGATCCCCCTCTCTTTTGGTTTGTTTTTTATTGTCTTTTTTTTACAAGGTAATCAACCAAGAAAACCCAATTCATCGGCCGGCCGATTGAAGTTGGAGGAAGAAACCCACATCCATCCCGCATCCCAATTTTCACTAGGTACACGCGATCTCCTTTTCTTCTTATTGAGGTAACCCCTCTGGCGATCACATCATCTCCACTTTAGCACCTCGTGCTATTTTTATTGTATTTTTATTACATCTTACGCATTTTTGTTTATTCGTTGTTATTATTTTAACTTCTCCTAAGTGAGGATTTTTAATCCGATCTACACTATGGAGTGGCACAGCTTGGTACAGGTAAGCCACCTAAGGACTGTAACAGAAACCAGCGAATGCCGGCCTTCTAAACTCACGTGGGAATGGTCTTCCACTATCACTAATCTATGTGGGAAAAAAGACTCCCTACAACACATAAGTCCCATAGAGATGGCTCTTAACAATTACACAAAAATTCTGGATCATACAGAATCACGCAGACACCTCTTCCGTAAAACCACGTTGAATACAGACACCTCGAGGCATGAAACGGTGAAGCACGGCGTCTCGGACAAAAGGGAGCTGGGCGGCCAAACCCCTGGCCGCCCAGAGGTTGGGCGGGCACATCACTGTCTGGGCAGCCACTCCACTGGCAACCCAAAGGGTTGTGTTGTGGGGAGATTATGTGGGATAATGTGTGTCTCATGTTTTGTCTCCTTTGATTTTACTTTCTGTACTTAATCTCTTTTTCAGTTTTGATGATTGGCAACAATACATTTTGTTGACCAGTTTTGATGATTAGCAATAGTAAGTTTGACCATGGTTTGACCATCTGTTGACTTTGGCAACATTGTCCTTTATATAAGTCAGAATAATTTTTCTGGTGCATATAGGTAACTGAATAGTCAGACAGTGCATATAAGGTCGATGCACATTACTGTACATAGCAACTAAGGTCGACGCTAGTTGTGACTTCAAGCAACTAAGGTCAATGCTAGTTGTGATTCCAAGCAACTAAGGTCGACGCTAGTTGTAACCTCGAGCATCCTAGGTCGATGCTAGTCTGGCTCTACAGTTACTAAGGTCGATGCACATTGCACCTTAGCCTTACTAAGGTCAATGCACATCATACCTTAGTCTTACTAAGGTCGATGCACATCGTGCCTCAGTTACACTAAGGTCGATGCACATCGTGCCTTAGTCTTACTAAGGTCGATGCACATTGTGCCTCAGTTACACTAAGGTCGATGCACATCGTGCCTTAGTTATTCTAAGGTCTTCGCTCATTTTTGCATCCATCATATAAGGTCTGTGCACTCTCCAGTTTGTGCTTGTCCAAGGTCGGTGAATGTTTCTTATACTGCATATCAAGGTCACTGCTCATTCGAACTAGCATACTCAAGTCGGTACACATATGCTAGCTATAGCACATGAGGTTTGTGCACTTTGTGCATGTGCATGACCAAGTCTGTGCACATGTATAGTCAAGGTCAGTGTACCTTTGTTGGACGTGTCAAAGCCCATGTACATATAAGGTCTAATCATCTCTATGTCTGTGCACACTATACGCTTGGCTGTCTTACTGCATTTAGCACCATTCAGACTTTCTGTCAAATGATTATAAGGTGTTTGATGAAATTCCTTCTATTTTGCTGATAGGAACTTAATTATGATAAGGCCTAGGCAACCAGGATCGAACACCTGGTTAGCATAAGGGCAAAGTTCATCTCCTACTTGTGAGTGTCAAGTGAAGCACGTGGTCCAAGATTCCACTGAGCGTATGATTGGGCACGTGATCCAAGGCAAGGCTCAAAAGGTGATTCAGTCACGTGGATAACGCGCCTTCAGATTCTTACATGTGGACTTCCAGCGGAGCACCTCATTTCAAATTTTCCTAGCGGGAACGTGTTTCCCACGCTCTCGAGAGGTTAAATAGGAGACAGATCTCCTGCGTTCAAGACATACATAAAAAGTTCAAGACATACAGAAAAAGAAGAAGAGAAGAGTAGAGCCTAAAATTCTGAGAGAATATTTTTGCTGAGAGTAGCAGAGAGAAGGAGAGCCATCGAGGAAGAATGGAGTTAAAGTGGAGTTCAAGAGTCATCCAGTTGCAGTGAGTTGAAGAAAATAGAGTGTCGTAAAAAGAGTGAGAAGAAGATCTTGTTGAGCGAGGCAGTGTCATCCTGACTTCTGGATCAGATCCAGAGTCAGACTGCTCTAATCGAAGAGCTACATTTTTGTCTTCTATCTTTGTTTCTTTCATTCCTCTTTCTTTTGAAACCTATTGTAAGCTGTGTATCAGCGGGCGAGGTTGAATCCTCGGACAGCGAAGCTGTAAGGCTCAGTGGTAGCAAGCTGTGAGGCTCAACGGTCTGGGATCAATTCCCCAAAGCTATGGATCAGTAGTCTGTAGGGATATAATCCCCGAAGCTATGGATCAGCGGATTGAAGCTGTGAATCAGCAGTAAGCCATACTCAGTCTGAGTGTGTGGTGAATGTAGGTGAAAATCGAACGACCTAAAATTCCTTTGCGTTCTGTGTTCTTGCTTATTTGATCTGCTTTGCGAATAGATGAATGATTAGGATTGTTATTTGATATCATCGAATTCAATTCATCTACTACTGTTAATCTATCTATGACTCCATTCGCATATATACTCTTCTGATCTCAGTGATTTCCTTATATCTTCTATTGCTGTGAATTGCTAGTAGAACTATCAGAACTATCTTCATAATTAGTGTGTCTTCGATTTCAGTCTTATGCTTATTTGAGCGAACTATAAATATCTTCGATAATCAAGTATATGAAAGGTAATGTAGGAAAGTTTGACTACGTCAATCTGGAATGCCTTATCTTGCGTAGAGGGGTCATAGATCATATCTCCGCCTGGTACTTGATCATTGACATTATAACGTTGCTCAAATAATACTTGCTGAAATCCTTTGCACACTGATTACTTAATTGTTTGACAATCTGTTATCATGTGTTTACAACATTTGATAGATTTATAGCGGTGCTTCTTTATTCCGTATTGTTATTTTCTGCTATAGATTTTTATTAGGGGTAGATCTATTCACCCCCCCTCTAGATCTTAGTGTCTATCCGTTCCAACACGTGGTATCAGAGCCTAACTCTCCCTTAGGGCTTCACATCCCGGAGAGATTAATTATGGATGCTAAAGGATTGATCGCTGAGGGTCATTCGACTAGTAAGCCACCATTCTTTAATGGTAATAATTATGCTTACTGGAAGAATCGGATGTAGGTCTTCCTCCGTGCAAAGGACTATGAGATCTGGAAGGTTGTTAGTAAGGGTCATTTTGATTTGCCTCCAGACAAAGAGTTCTGGACTAATGAGCATATCCGTAGATCCACCTTGAATTGGGGTGCCATTAATGCTATACAATGTGCACTCCATCCCACTGAATTCTCCAGAGTCTCTTCCTGTAACACTGCTAAGGAGATGTGGGATAAGTTGGAGGTCATTTATGAGGGGACATCTTAGGTTAGAGAGACCAAAGCCAACATGTTAGTCTCTGAGTACGAGGCTTTCAAAATGAAGCCTGATGAGTCCATCTCTGAAATGTATGCCCGTCTGATGTTGCTTACTAACAGCTTGAGAAGCTTGGGCAAGGTTTATAGTGAGTACGAGCTGGTTAGGAAAATTCTTAGGTCCCTGACACCCGTTTGGCATACCAATGCCACTGTCATGGAGGAGTCTAGGAACCTTGCTACTACAGCCGTAGATGAACTCATTGGTTCTCTCATGACTTATGAGTTGAACCTTAAGAAAGTTGATGAGACCGAGAAGAAGAAGAAACCCCTAGCTCTTAAAGTTACATCCAGTAACAAAGGGTCATCCAGTGAGCATAGTTCTAGTAGCTCTGAAGAAGATCCAGACGAATTTGCCATGCTCACTAGGAAGTTTATGAAATTTATTAGAAGGGAAGGAAAGGGGCTTAGGAGAAAATACTTCTTTGGAAAGAGGCAGTCAAAACACAAATCTGAAACTGCCAAGAAAACTGACGGAATTGTGTGCTACAATTGCAGGAAGGTAGGACATCTCAAGGTAGAGTGTCCTGAGCTGAAGGAGAATCAGCCCAGGTGGAAGAACAAGAAAGGAAGGGCCATGGTTAGCACCTGGAGCAACGAGGATGGGAAAAGATAGAGCAACTCTTCTGACAGTGAGAAGGAAGACAAGCTATGTTTAATGGCCAACAGTGATGAAGACAATGATGAGGTAACTTCCCCATTTGAAAAACTTTCTTATAGTGACTGGGAAGAAGCATATGCTGAAATTCTTGAAAAATATGAGGACATGCGTAGAGAAAATAGACACTTGAAAAGAAAAGTAAACTCTTTAGTTCATGATACATCTGTGAATGACAAAATTGCATGTCTGGAAACTGAAAATCTCAATCTGAAAAATTCTCTTGATGAAGCTGAAAGTAACAAAATAATCTTAATTGATTTGAGAGCTAAAAATGAGAACTTGATGAACACCATTGATGAACTCAAAATTAGAATCCATAAATTTCAGGAAGAAACAAGGATAGTCACTAAAAAATATGAAGTTGTCAATGGTGTGAATGATGAACTAAAAAGAACAATTGAGAAACTGGAAAAAGAAAATCAGGACAAACAAACTTCCCTTGAAAACATGACACAAGGAACTGAGAATCTAAATGCTATCTTGGGAACAAAATGAATTTCAGGAAAGAAGGGTTGGGTTACAACCCAATTAATAAGAAAAGGTTTGATGTTAAAACTATCTCTTTTGTGGCTGAAAAAGGAACATCACAACCTTTGATAAAAATGACCTCTGGTGAGAATCTGAAACCTGCTGAGAAAACCAAGCCCAGTGCCAGAGATAAAGGCAAAGGGAAGGTAGAAATGTCCAAGTGGTCATTTACTACCACACCTCAAAACAAGGGAAAAGCTAGGGGTCAGTCTGTTAAGGATAAAGTCCAAGGAAACCCCAAGGCCAAAACAACCAGTTCTACTGGGGTCTAGTCTTTTGGTAGCCAAGGTCTTAGCAGAGGAATCTCAGGTCAAGGCTATTACCAGAGTGCTCCGACCCATCCTTCTTTCTATAACTCCTATCACTACTACTTTGATGGGAAAGGTCGAGGCAACCTCTACACAAGGTCAATGCAGTTCTAGAACTACTATCCTACACAAATGCATAGACCCTATCCTTGGAACTCCTATGTGCAATCTAGGCTCAAATCCTTTAGAAGCCAGGACTTTTATGGATTTGTCAATGTCATGCCCAAACAGCCTAGGGTTCCCTATGTTCATACCACTTCCAATGCCCATTGGACTAATCACTGGCTGAGAAATTTTCAGAATGGGCTTAAGAAGAAAAATGCCACATTTTAGAAACAATCCTCAAAGATTAATAGTGGCAAGAAAAATCAGACTAAGCTGAATGACAAGAAATCCACAATGATTGTAAAGACACCAAAACAAATGTGGATACCAAAGAATCTTATTTCTTGTCTGCATGAGATAAATGTTTTTATGGGACCCAAGAAGCTCTGGGTTCCAAATCATTCTACTTAATTCCCTTGTATGTATGCCTGGCAGCCAATCATAACACGTGGTATCTGGATAGTGGTTGTTCTAGGCACATGACCGGAGATAAATACAAATTCTACATGCTTGTGGAAAGGAATGCTGGTCATGTTACATTTGGAGGTAATACCAAGGGTAGAATCATTGGAACAGGTAAAGTAGGTAAGAGCTCCTCTTGCTGCATTAAGGAAGTCTTATTAGTAGAAGGGCTTGCATATAACCTGCTTAGTATTAGCCAGCTGTGTGATAAAGGGCATAAGGTAGTATTTGATTCTCTTGCATGTACAATCTATGAACCTAATTCTAAAACCATTAAATTCACTGGTAAGAGAGTCAACAATATCTACATGGTAGATTTAGACAATGCAGCTCACTCAAACCTTTGCCTCACAGTTAGCAAGGATGACTTAACCTATCTTTGTCACCGCATGTTAGGTCATGCTAGCTATAATGTGTTGCACAAACTCAATAAACACAACATGGTTAGAGGTCTCCTTGAAAATTCATTTAAGAAAAACAACAAAATCTGTGAGGTCTGTGTCCAATGCAAGCAAACTAGGAAGTCATTCAAATCAAGAACTGAAAGCATGTCTTCTAAGCCATTTGAGCTGATTCATATGGACTTATTTAGACCATCTAGATCAGCCAGCCTATCTGGTAGGAGATATGGTTATGTTTTAGTGGATGACTTTTCTAGATTTACTTGGGTATTTTTCTTGACACATAAAAATGATGCATTTGAAGAATTCGAGGAATTTTACCATAGAATAAGTCAGACTGGTGAACATTCAATTTTAAATATTTTGTCTGACCATGGTGGTGAGTTTGAAAACTCACAGTTTGATGATTTATGTAGGAAGAATGGAATCAACCACATGTTTTCCTCTCCAAGAACTCCAGAACAGAATAGAGTAGTGGAAAGAAGAAACAGAACCTTGGTAGAGATGGCCAGAACAATGCTGGTGGAAGGTAATATACCAAGAAGGTTTTGGGCTGAGGCAGTCAACACATCTTGTCATATCATTACCTTCTACTCACAAAACTTCATATGAGATTCTAAAAGGTAAGAAACCTTCACTGTAACGACCCGAGAATCCGATTACCGGGAAGGCCCAATAACCCGAGACTCGTACCGCCACCCACAAGCCCGAAGACTCGGAAGGGTTAAAGGAATGGTGTGGAGACTACACAAGTATCACAAATAATTGTAGAAATAAACAGTTATATTATTAAGCAGGAAATAAATTAACAGTTTACATGATATATGGTCCACAAGACAATAATAAAATAACAACAGCAGTAGTCCATAACTAGTACAGAGATAAGAAAGAAAAGTACAGCTACACGGGGCATACCCCGGCTCTGACCTCTGACACTAACGCTAGGCACCTGAACCACGCTGAGCCTCAAACGCGCTCCCCTGAGGCCGCGACTCACCTGAAACACGGTGAAAATAAGCAGGGAATGAGTCTCGGGACAAGACTCAGTAGGGATCACTCGAACCCTACCTCACAAATGGAGAAACCGCTACGCTAGCAGTAAGCGAGTACCTCGGAGAGGGAACCCTACTGTCTACAAAACTCTGATCTTCTAGCACGAAAACCAACACGCGTGCCACGGAGGAACGACCGGAACACCACGGCTAACACGACAAAACCCGAAGGTCGAAGTCTCAATGACTAACGGTCTATCACTACCGACTCGACAGGAGTATCTCCCACTAGAAGCAAGGCCGAAAGCGTCCACTGACGTCTTAGTCCGCGTCTCAGGTGTCTCCCTCCGGCCCAGCGGGAACTAAGACACCGTACGAGTAACTACAAACAAGTGACTAGCTGGGGTCGCGCCCGTCGGCGTGGGTCCAACCGCCCCCAACCACGTGTGCACACACAGACTGTACGTCCTTGGTCTGTCCCTCTGATCGGTTTTCCCCTCAGCCGGACTCTGGCTGGTGGACACGGGGCCCGACAGAAACCGGTTCACAAACTGTCTCTAAGGGTAGCCTCTCCACCACTCCCTGGTGAGACCACTCGCGTGTAAGAAGGCTACGACTAGTGGAGGGTCACTACGGAGTAGACTCTCAAGTCAACGGAAAATAACGTTCGCATCCGATGACGTACGGGGACCGCCCCATGTACCAGCACCGTCGCACGGTGACCACGGTCGGAACAGAAACGGGGTTGTAAACCACCCGCGGCAACCCAGAGCCTGACGGTCTACCCTAGATGCGTAACAGGCTCTGACGATCTAGGCAGGGCCATCACAATCACCTGATGGCCAAACACAGGGGCGTCACACGCTCGGTGCAAAACAGGGCGTAATGCACCTACCATGGTGCGTCACAGTCTGTGACGCGCCTACCCTGGTGCGTCACAAGACAACAGAGAACAGCTGTGAGGCGTGTCACTCGGTGCGTCACAGTGTGTAACAGACCAACCCTGGTGCGTTACAACGTAGCAATGCGTCTGCTCTAACGCACCCATATAAGGGCGTCACATGGCTGTGACGCGCCAAGCCAGGTGCGTCACATGCCTTGACCCCTAACAGTCAAAAACCAACGGTTAGTAGCCAACGGTCGAACGCCCCTAACGGTCCAACCTAGGTGCGTCACAGCACCGTGGCAGTCTATCGTGGGATCGTCACAGCCCACAAACCCCACTTGGCTACACTCAGGGCTGTAACACACCCATCTGGGCGCGTCACATAGTGTGATGGTCACTGGAAGGACCGTCACACCCGCCCGAGGGTGAAACGGCAGGAAACGCCCAAAAAAACTGGCCACGCCCCCATGCCTCCATCGGAGAGGGGGAAATCAAAGGGGAAGACCCCTGGGGACCCCTAGCATGATTCTAGGCCATCAAAATGTGAAATCATGCATCAAATCCATAGATCGGGCGAGCTCTCCCCAAATCATGGAAAACCCCAAACCCGCAAGAAATCTCATCTCTCGGCCTCCCCTCGGCCTACAAATCGCGGGAAAGGAAGGCTTGAGGCTAGGGAACGTCACCCTACCTCAATTGCGTCCCGAGACGCGTCGGATCGACCACGAATCGCGAAGAATGCTCGAAAACCCTCGTTCTTCCTTGAGCTCCCACGGTTCACGTACACCTCCACGATCACCTCGCCGTCGCCGTCGTCACCACGCCGTCGCCCACAGCCGTCTGCAGTCGGAGGGGCTCGCCGCGGTCTCTCCGGATGAAGAAGAGAGGGAGAGAGGGCGTCGCACGGTGGGGGAGAAAGGAGGAAGAAGAAGAAGAAGAAGAGGGTGGGGAAGAGAGAGAAAAAGGGGGGTATTTATAGGAAAATCCAGAAATTCTGGAAAATACCAAAAAATAGAAAATTATATTTCTGTGATCCTTGGAATGCACCGATCGCAACGGTACCACTCTTGCCTAGGTGAACGACCCGGTTCACCCGCAACGAGGTTCCAGAGGAATTACTGAAACACACACCGATAATCGAAAAATACGCGTGGAAAAGCCGCGAAACGCTTTCGGGCCTCCGAAACAACTCCGGATCTCACCGATCCAAACACGAAAGATGTCCGAAATGAAATTTCAGACACAACGGAGCTGGACACTTCGAGAACCCAGATCCAGGACCCACGAAAAAGGATATGAAAGGTCCGAATATTACAGCCCTCCCCCCTTAAGCAATTTCATCCTCGAAATTGAGGACAACCCAAGGGGAAAGAAGAGGAAGACTCACTCAAATAGGTAAGGGAACTGCTGACGCATCTCGTCCTCACACTCCCAAGAAGCCTCACCACCAGAGTGCCGTTGCCACACCACCTTAACCAAGGGGATGACCTTGTTCCGCAGGCGTTGCTCTCGCCTATCCTCCACGCGGATCGGAAACTCTGGGAGAGAAAGATCTGGAGTCACCTCGGGCCAAACAGAATCCTTGAGCACTTGAGAGTCATCGGGCATATACTTCCGCAACATCGAGACGTGGAACACGTCATGCACCGACGCCAACTCAGGGGGTAACGGCAACCGATAAGCAACCTCCCCGATGCGCCCCACAATCATAAAAGGGCCAATATAGCGGGGACTCAGCTTCCCACGCCGTCCAAAGCGCATCACCCCCTTCATCAGAGAAACTCTCAAGAACATTTGATCACCCACGGTGAACTCGAGGGGCTGCCGCCTACGGTCAGCATAGCTCTTCTGCCGACTCTGGGCCGCCAACATGTTCCGACGGACCAGGTGCACAACCTCCACACACTGCTGCACCAGCTCCGGTCCCGTCAGAACACGCTCACCGACCTCAAACCAATCAAGTGGAGTACGACACGGATGCCCATACAAAGCCTCATAAGGAGCCATGCTGATGCTCGAATGATAACTGTTGTTGTAGGCAAACACCACCAACGGTAGGTGGTGAATCCAACTCCCCTGCCACTCAAGGCAGCAGGATCTCAGCATGTCCTCCAAAGTCTGAATGGTCCTCTCTGACTGACCATCTAACTGAGGATGATACGCCGAGCTAAAAGCCAAATCCGTGCCAAGCGCTCGTTGGAAACTCCCCCAGAATCCAGAAGTGAAGTGTGGATCCCGATCCGACACGATGGAAATAGGAATCTCATGCAACGGGAGGATCCGTTCCACATAAAGACGAGCCAACCTGGACACGCTCCAGTTGACTTTGACCAGTAACAACCGACTCACCTTCGTCAGCCTATCCACCAGCAACCAAATACTGTCCTGACCGCTCGGAGTCCTCCACAATCCCACCATGAAATCCGTGGTCACGTGGTCCCACTTCCACACAGGAACATCCAAGGGTTGGATAGTACCTCCCGGTCATTGATGCTCCGCCTTCACCTGCTGACAGGTCAGGCACCTGGCCACAAATTTCGCAACATCTCTCTTCATGCCAGGCCACCAGAACTGCCTCCGCAAGTTCCGATACATCTTCGTCGCACCCGGGTGTACGGTGTACCTGCTCCCATGCACCTCACGCAACACCGCACAACGAACCTAGCCCTCATCTGGGACATATAGCCTACCACAGAATCTCATGGCTCCGTCCTCGCTGAGCTCCACATCAGCCAAAGCTAAAATCCGGGGCAACTCAGGGTCCGCATGCTGAGCCTCTGTCACCTGACGACGGATAGTAGGCATGACAGTTAGACTCGTAAGCACTGCCAACCTTGGCTCCTGGGGAATCCTGAGCCTGAACGAAACTTCAGGCACTTATTCCCAGAGCCCCCACTTCCTCAACATCAAGACACTGACCGCGACCTTCCGACTCAAAGCATCGGCGATGACATTCATCCTGCCTGGCTGATAAGATAGGGTGAAGTCATAATCCTTCATAAACTCCATCCATCGTCTCTGCCTGAGGTTAAGGTCCCTCTGTGAGAATACTAACCTCAAACTCTGATGGTCAGTGAACACCTCAAACCTCTCATCGTACAGATAATGCCTCCAGATCTTTAGCGCGAAGATCACAGTCGCCAACTCCAGGTCATGGGTAGGGTAGTTCTCCTCGTGGGCTTTAGCTGCCGAGAGGCATAAGCTACCACTCTACCATGCTGCATCAACACAGCACCCAATCCGACCCCGGAAGCATCTGTACACACCACAAAGCCTCCCGATCCAGAAGGCAAAACCAACACCGGAGCCGAGGTGAGCAACCTCTTCAGTTCCCTGAAACTCTGCTCACACTCCTCAGACCAGACGAAAGGCACATCCTTCCGCGTGAGTCTAGTCATCGGGGCCGCAATGCTAGAAAAATCCTGGATAAACCGCCGATAATAGCCCACAAGCCCCAAGAAACTCTGGATCTCCGTCACAGACCTCGGCCTCAGCCACTATATTACTGCCTCGACCTTGGCGGGGTCCACGAAAATGCCATCACCAGAAATTATGTGCCCCAAAAAGTGCACCTCACGAAGCCAGAATTCACACTTACTGAGCTTCACATACAACTGGTGATCTCGCAACGTCTGCAGCACCACACCCAAATGGTATGCATGCTCCTCGGCAGACCGCGAATAAACAAGGATGTCGTCCACAAATATGACCACGAACTGGTCCAAATACGGACGAAACACCCTCTGCATCAACTCCAAGAAGGCTGCGGGGGCATTGGTGAGCCCGAACGACATCACCAAGAACTCATAATGCCCGTACCTCGTACTGAACGTAGTCTTCTCCACGTCGGACTCGCAAATCCTCAGCTGATAGTAACCGGACCGCAAATTAATCCATGAGAACACTCGCGCAGACTGAAGTTGGTCAAACAAGTCATCGATCCGTGGCAACGGATACTTGTTCTTAATGGTCACCTCATTCAGCTGCCGGTAGTCAATGCACAACCGTAAGCTACCATCCTTCTTCTTCACGAACAACACGGGCGCACCCCAAGGGAAAAAACTAGGGCGAATATACCCCTTGGCCAGCAGCTCCTGCAACTGCGCCCTCAACTCCCTCAACTCAGCGGGGGCCATACGGTAGGGACCCTTCGCCAAAGGTCCCATACCAGGCACAACCTCGATCACGAAATCAATCTTCCGCTGGGGAGGCAATCCAGGTAAGTCCTCCGGAAAAACATCGGGGAACTCGCACACCACCGGGATGTCCTCGACATCCGGCACCATCCGGTCAGTCACAACCACGGAGGTGAGAAAACCCTGACAACTCGTATCAAGCAACCGACAAGCTCGAATCGTAGAAATAAGAAAGCGGGAAGAGGAAGACATGATACCTTGGAAATAGAAGGTGGGTCCGTGAAGTCGCCGGAAGTAAACCCTCTTCGAGCCGCAATCCACCAACGCATGATGTGTCTCGAGCCAATCTATGCCCAAAATCACATCAAAGTCCTGAAGCGGCAACGCATAGAGCCTAGCCGGCAAACTCCGCCCTTCCACCCACACAGGAACCTCATCAAAGCAATACGAAGTGATCATAAAATCACCCGAAGGTAACTCTACTGCCAAATCACAAGACAACTGGGTCACCAGCTCCTCAATACTCAACGCGAAATCCTCCGAAACAAACGAGTGAGACGCGCTAGAATCGAACAAAACCTGAGCCACACAACCCAAAATCTAAACGGTACCTTCCACGAGCTGCGACACCACTGCCTCTGCCCTGGTCATGTGCGTGATCTGGCCTCGATCTCTCTGCCTGCCTCCCACACTAGCTGACCTGGGTAGTGGCGGATACTGTCCCTGCTGCTGCTGCTGTCTCTGAGGACAGTCACGCGCCATGTGCCTTGGCTGGTCACACCAAAAATAAACAATCGGCGTCGTACACTGCCTGCCTGGGTGATGCTCACTACACCGTGGACACGGTCCTCGCTATCCACCCACTGATCCCTGACGCTGAAACGGGACCAACTACTGTACACTGCCCGATGATGCCTGCCCCTGATCCTTGTGCTTCTTACGGAAACCCTTCTTAAGGAACTTCTTGACCTTTGAGCCAAAAGACACAGATCCTATCACCGACGCTGCCGGTGCTGGCGCTCCTGAACTGCCCGACGCATGCTGAAAAGAACCCTGCTGCTGGATAATCAACTGCTAGCTGCGACCCGACAAAGACTGCCCCTGGCTAATCGGTCCTCGAGTCCTCTGCATATCCATCTCCAAAGAAGCCGCAACACGAGACGTTGTCTCCAGATCAATGGCCACATTCACGATCAAATGGTGCCTCAGCTCCTACCTCAAGCCCTGTACGAACTGTGCGGTCTTCACCCTCTCATGCTTCATGATATGAGGTGCATACCGACCCAGCTCAACGAATCGGGCCCTGTACTGCAACACAGACATGTCACCCTAAACCAGCTCCAGAAACTGACGCATCCGCTGCGTAGCAATATACTCTGGACAGTAGGTACGCTCGAAAGCACTGACAAAGTCACCCCATGCAATCTGCTCAAGTGGACAAAGCTAGAAAGACGTCTTCCACTCAGAAGACCACCACTCTCGAACCGTACCCTATAACTGGCTGGAGGCCAACATCACCCTGTCCTCCGCAGTAGTCCGTGCAGAACTGAACACCCGCTCCATCTCGTCGAGCCAACTCCGAGCCAAATCAAGGTCTAGCTGACCGCCATAGTAAGGGGGATGAAACTGCATGAAATCCTTCACTGCTCGGCCTGGCCCACCCCTGGTCGACGAGCCCTCACCAGCCTCTCCGCCGAACTACTGAGACATAAGCTGGTACATGCCACGGAAGAAATCCTCAGCCCCCGGAAACCTCGTAGTATCCACTGCCTCGGCAGCCCCCGGTGGCACTCTACTATGCTCCTCCTAATCTCGCTGAACCCCCTGCTGGATCTCCTGACCTCCAGCCGACTGTCCCTGCTAAGAGAGAGTGCTCCGCCTCGACGCCATGCTCGCTCCCGAAGCAAAAGACAGAAAACACGGAAACATCAAGGTCAAGAAAAACACACGATGCCCGATGCCAGCGTCAATTGTACATCATCGCTGTGGACTAGTGGACCACTGTAACTACTTATGATTCTCGTATAATCCCACAACCACTACTCTGATACCAGCTGTAACGACCCGAGAATCCGATTACTGGGAAGGCTCGATAACCCGAGACTCGTACCGCCACCCACGAGCCCGAAGACTCGGAAGGGTTAAAGGAATGGTGTGGAGACTACACAAGTATCACACATAATTACAGAAATAAATAGTTATATTATTAAGCAGGAAATAAATTAACAGTTTACAGGATACATGGTCCACAAGATAACAATAAAATAACAATAGCAGTAGTCCACAACGAGTACAGAGACAAGAAAGAAAAGGACAGCTACACGGGGCATACTCCGGCTCTGACCTCTGGCACTAACGCTGGGCACCTGAACCACGCTGAGCCTCAGACGCGCTCCCCTGAGGCCGCGACTCACCTGAAACACGGTGAAAACAAGTAGGGAATGAGTCTCGGGACAAGACTCAGTAGGGATCACTCGAACCCTACCTCTTAAACGGAGAGACCGCTACGCTAGCAGTAAGCGAGTACCTCGGAGAGGGAACCCTGCTGTCTACAAAACTCTGATCTTCTGGCACGAAAACCAACACGCGTGCCACGGAGGAACGACTGGAACACCACGGCTAACACGACAAAACCCGAAGGTCGAAGTCTCAACGACTGACGATCTGTCACTACCGACTCGACAGGAGTATCTCCCACTAGAAGTAAGGCCGAAAGCGTCCACTGACGTCTTAGTCCGCGCCTCAGGTGTCTCCCTCCGGCCCAGCGGGAACTGAGACACCATACGCGTAACTACAAACAAGTGACTAGCTGGGGTCGCGCCCGTCAGCGTGGGTCCAACCGCCCCCAACCATGTGTGCACACACAGACCGTGCATCCCTGGTCTGGCCCTCTGACCAGTTTTCCCCTCAGTCAGACTCTGGCTGGTAGACGCGGGACCCGACGGAAACTGGTCCACAAACTATCTCTAAGGGTAGCCTCTCCACCACTCCCTGGTGGGACCACTCGCCTGTAAGTAGGCTACGACTAGTGGAGGGTCACTACGGAGTAGACTCTCAAGTCAACGGAAAATAACGTCCGCATCCGAAGACGTACAGGGACCGCCCCACGTACCAGCACCGTCGCACGGTGACCACGGTCGGAACAGAAACGGGGTTGCAAAGCACCCGGGGCAACCCAGAGCCTGACGGTCTACCTAGACGCGTCACAGGCTCTGACGGTCTAGGCAGGACCGTCACAATCACCTGACGACCCAACGCAGGGGCGTCACACGCTCGGTGCAAAATAGGGCGTAATGCACCTACCATGGTGCGTCACAGTCTGTGACGCGCCTACCCTGGTGCGTCACAAGACAATAGAGAACAACTGTGAGGCGTGCCACTCGGTGCGTCACAGCGTGTAACGGACCAACCCTAGTGCGTTACAACGTGAGAATGCGTTTGCTCTAACACACCCACATAGGGGCGTCACATGGCTGTGACGTGCCAAGCCAACGGTCGAACGCCCAACGGTCAAAAACCAACAGTCAGCAGCCAACGGTCGAACGCCCCTGACGATCCAACCTAGGTGCGTCACAGCACCGTGGCGGTCTATCGTGGGACCGTCATAGCCCACAGACCCCACTTGGCTACACTCAGGGCTGTAACGCACCCATATGGGCGCGTCACATAGTGTGACGGTCACTGGAAGGACCGTCACACCCGCTCGAGGGTGAAACGGCAGGAAATGCCCAAAAAAACTGGCCACGCCCCCATGCCTCCACCGGAGAGGGGGAAATCATAGGGGAAGACCCCTGGGGACCCCTAGCATGATTCTAGGCCATCAAAATATGAAATCATGCATCAAATCCATAGATCGGGCGAGCTCTCCCCAAATCTTGGAAAACCCCAAACCCGCAAGAAATCCCATCTCTCGGCCTCCCCTCGACCTACAAATCACGGGAAAGGAAGGCTAGAGGCTAGGGAATGTCACCCTACCTCAATTGCGTCCCGAGATGCCCCGGATCGACCACCAATCGTGAAGAATGCTCGAAAACCCTCGTTCTTCCTTGAGCTCCCACGGTTCACGTACGCCTCCACGATCACCTCGCCGTCGCCGTCGTCACCACGCCGTCGCCCACAGCTGTCTACAGCCGGAGGGGCTCGCCGTGGTCTCGCCGGACGAAGAAGAGAGGGAGAGAGGGCGTCGCACGGTGGGGGAGAAAGGCGGAAGGAGAAGAAGAAGAAGAGGGTGGGGAAGAGAGAGAAAAAGGGGGGTATTTATAGGAAAATCCAGAAATTCCAAAAAATATCAAAAAATAGAAAATTACATTTCTGCGATCCTTGGAATGCACCGATCACAACGATACCACTCTCGCCTAGGTGAACGACCCGGTTCACCCGCAACGAGGTTCCGGAGGAATTACCGAAACACACACCGGTAATCGGAAAACACGCGCAGAAAAGCCGCGGAACACTTCCGGGCCTCTGAAACAACTCCAGATCGCACCGATCCGAACACAAAAGATGTCCGAAATGAAATTTTAGACACAACGGAGCTGGACACTCCGAGAACCCAGATCCGAGACCCACGAAAAAGGATTCGAAATGTCCGGGATATTACATTCACTAGCATATTTCAAGGTCTTTGGTTGCAAGTGCTTTATTCATGTGAATTCTAAAAGAGACCTTAATAAATTTGAACCTAAAAGTGAACATGGAATCTTTCTAGGTTATTCTGAAAAGTCCAGAGCCTACATGATTTATAATCTTAATTCTAAAATTGTTGAAGAATCACCACATGTTGTCTTTGATGAGCTTTCAAATAACTCTGAAACTGGTTTTTGCAGAGACAAGTCTGATGGTGATATTCTGCAGTATAAAGAAGAGCAAAATCTTGAACTAGCAGAAGAAGGTGAGACTAGTGGGTCTAGAGTTCAGGGGGAGGTAAATGCTGAAATAGGTGATCAGCTTACTAATGTTAGAGTTCTTAGAGATCATCCTCTGGAAAACATTATTGGTAATCTGTATGAACCCCCTAGGACTAGATCACACTTTAGGATTGAAAATGAACTGAACTCTTTTGCTCTAGTCTCTCAAATAGAACCCAGAAATATTGATAATGCTTTAAAGGACATTCATTGGATAAATGCCATGCATGAGGAACTTAATCAGTTTGAAAGAAACAAGGTATGGCACCTTATTCCCAAACCATCACATGGCTCTATTATAAGAACAAAGTGGGTTTTTAAGAATAAAATAGATGAGCAAGGAAAAATTGTTAGAAACAAAGCTAGGTTAGTTGCTCAAGGGTACTCTCAGGAGTTTGGGGTAGACTTTGAAGAGTCTTTTGCCCCTGTGGCAAGAATTGAAGCAATAAGGATTCTTCTTGCATTTGCATGTATTTTAGGAATAAAACTTCAACAGATGGATGTAAAATCTGCTTTTCTAAATGGTTTAATAAAAGAAGAAGTTTTTGTCAAACAACCTCCTGGCTTTGAATGTGTAGATTTTCCCGATCATGTTTACAAGTTGGATAAGGCCTTATATGGATTGAAACAGGCTCCGAGGGCCTGGTATGACAGGCTAACATTATTCCTCATTGGAAAGGGTTTCGCAAGAGGTGAGGTTGATCAAACTTTGTTTACTAAATTAGATAACAATGCTCAAATTTATGTAGATGACATTGTCTTTGGTTCAACTAAACCATCCATGTGTGAGGAATTCTCTAATCTAATGACCAATGAATTTGAAATGGGCTTGATGGGTGAGTTGAAGTTTTTCCTTAGATTGCAGATTTGTCAAAATTCTGAAGGAAGCTTCATCACACAAGGAAAATAGATCAAAGATCTTCTGAAGAAATATCAGATGCAGAATCTCAAAGAAATTGCTACACCAATGGGTACATCAACTAGTCTTGATGCTGACCCAGAAGGTAAAATGGTTGATTCCAAAACCTATCGAGGTATGATTGGCTCCCTGTTATACTTAACTGCATCTAGACCTGATATACAATTCTCAGTGTATTTATGTGCTAGATTTTAAGGTAGTCCTAGGGAATCACACTTCAGTGTAGTAAAAAGGATTTTTGGATACTTATCTGGCACCCTGGATTTAGGTCTTTGGTATCCTGCTAGGAGTGAGTTTAACCTTTTAGCTTACTCTAATGCTGACTATGCTGGGTGTAGGATAGACAGAAAAAACACTACAGATTGTTGTCAATATCTAGGTGGCTGTTTAGTATCTTGGGCTTCTAAAAAATAGCATACTATAGCTCTTTCTACAGCTGAGTCAGAATACATTGCTGCAAGAAATTATGCAGCCCAAGTCTTATGGATTAAGCACCAGTTACTTGACTATCACATTAAACTTGGTTGTATTACTATTTTCTGTGATAACACTAGTGCCATATCTTTAACAAAAAATCATGTTCATCATTCCCGAACTAAGCATATTGAAATAAAACACCACTTTCTTAGAGATGAAGTTAGTAAAAAGGAGATTGAACTTGAATTCATTGAATCTGAAAAATAGATTGCTGATATTTTTATAAAACCTATTGAAAATGAAAGATTTAAATTTTTAAGAAGAGAACTTGGTTTTTGTAAATTCTCAGCATGAATGCTCATCCAGATTTATTTTAACACTTGCTATATTGTATTTTCTGAATGCTGTTTATGCAATGTTAGTTACTGAATGTCTGTCTGCTACACTCCATGGTTGACCTATAGGTATATCAAATGGAAGTTGGGAGAAGGGCAGATATGTTCTGTCTGGAAACCCATGCTATGTGTAGAGGCAAGTCCTCCACCTAGTACCATGGGTCAATGTGCATACATCTAGATTAAGTCATTGCATTTCTCATACATATCTGAAACCTCATGCATACTGTCAGGGGGAGTTTGTGCATTCTCATATCATCCTTGATGATTCATTTCATACATCCTTGATGATTCATCTCATACATCTTGATTTCATTTCATACATCTTGATTTCATTTCATACATTTTGATAGGGGGAGTTCAGAATAATTGTTTGGGTTAGAACAGATCATTGTTCAGTTTCTGAATAATGTCGACTCTCAGTGTCGACTCCTTTGAAAACTCATTCTGTCATTCTTGAGTCTGTGCTCAGTTTCTGAATAATGTCAACTCTCAGTGTCGACTCCTTTGAAAACTCATTCAGTCATTATTGAGTCTGTCTGATATACTCTTCTTTCTGTCTAATACTTGACATCACGCTCTTGAAAGATTCTTGCAATCCTTCTTCTAAGTCTGAATTATCTGAATCTATGACAAACTGCTAGTCTAGTTCATTAATCAAAGCTGCTAAAATCAGACATCTTTTCTTATAAGAAGCAGTGATGTACCTGGAATGAACTGTTGGTTTAAACCTAATGAACTTTAGAGACTAAAAACAAAACTCAATGAAAAAGGATCTTGGAATACTTTTAATATTTCTTAACCAATTTGCACATATCATGTCTAGTGGAGTCTTTCAGAATATGAAATTGTCTAAACTCAGGTTGATTTGGTTGAGAAAATCTGGAAGTTTGTATTGTTTTTAAACAACACTTTCTGAAAATCCAATAGGCAGCTCTAAAGCATTTTTTTTAAGGCAGAGCAATGATTGAATGCACTGAGAAACTGGGTACTTCATCAATGAAATGGAGAAAAACTCATGTCATGAAGTGCTTCAAGATATCTCTGTTCAGAAAATTATTAAAAGGATAGTCTCCTTGAGTAACTAGGGATACTGGCGTCTCATAAACGTGTACCCCAACGTAAAAAGGTGAAAATCATTCCTAAAACAGAATAGTAAACCCTGCTGAGTAACTAGGGGCACTAGCGTCTGATAAACGTGTGCTCTTATGTAAAAATGCAAGGTTTATACTTGACTGTTCTAAAATAGAAAGCAAAAGAACAGATAAACTGCTTCTGCCAATTCTAAAGATTAAATCAGAGTTGTGCCTTTTGTTTAATCTCAATACAAAATCTGGTTACTCCTGATACATACATTGATGTTTAGATAACTAAGATGAAGCAAGACAAAATCTGACATGCCTCATGTCCTTCTGGTTCATTACTATTAAGAGTTAACACATATTACTTTTCAATAGAGTAGAGTGGACAATCTCTAACTTTCATAATTTTTAAACCACATAATTTCTTGAAAACATTATCTGAACTCTTATACCAGAAGAATCTGTGCTAGGTTTGCTTAGTCAATGAACAACCATACAGTTTGTCAATCAGACAATTTCTACACTTTGCACTTGATACCAGTTTAAAATTCTTTTCGCTAATGGCAAAGGGGGAGAGTTTTTGATGGGGCTCTTTTGATGGGAAGAGATAGATTTGCATTGCATGTTGGCCTTGCACTTTGCATAGATTGCATATTTCTGAGTCTTAATAAAGTTTGTCTTGGTTGCCATCAAAATGGATTTCAAAGGTTAATTTGTTGCCAACATCAAAAAGGGGGAGAATGTTGTGAGGAGATGATGTGGGATAATGTGTGTCTCATGTTTATGTCTCCTTTGATTTTACTTTCTGTACTTAATCTCTTTTTTAGTTTTGATGATTGGCAACAATACATTTTGTTGACCAATTTTGATGATTAGCAATAGTAAGTTTGACCATGGTTTGACCATCTGTTGACTTTGGCAACATTGTCCTTTATATAAGTCAGAATAATTTTTCTTGTGCATATAGGTAACTGCACGGTCAGACATTGCATATACGGTCGATGCACATTACTGTACATAGCAACTAAGGTTGACGCTAGTTGTGACTTCAAGCAACTAAGGTCAATACTAGTTGTGATTCCAAGCAACTAAGGTTGACGCTAGTTGTAACCTCGAGCATCTTAGGTCGATGCTAGTCTGGCTCTACAGTTACTAAGGTCGATGCACATCGTACCTTAGTCTTACTAAGGTCGATGCACATCGTGCCTCAGTTACCCCAAGGTCGATGCACATTGTGCCTTAGTTATTCTAAGGTCTTCGCTCATTTTTGCATCCATCATATAAGGTCTGTGCAATCTCCAGTCTATGCTTGTCCAAGGTCGGTGCATGTTTCTTATACTGCATATCAAGGTCAATGTTCATTCGAACTAGTATACTCAAGTCGGTACACGTATGCTAGCTATAGCACATGACGTCTGTGCACTTTGTGCATGTGCATGACCAAGTCTGTGCACATGTATAGTCAAGGTCAGTGTACATTTGTTGGACATGTCAAAGCCCATGTACATATAAGGTCTGATCATCTCTATGTCTGTGCACACTCTACGCTTGGCTATCTTACTGCATTTAGCACCGTTCAGACTTTCTGTCAAATGATTATAAGGTGTTTTATGAAATTCCTTCTATTTTGTTGACAGGAACTTAATTATGAAAAGGCCTAGGCAACCAGGATCGAACGCCTGGTTAACAAAAGGGCGAAGTTCATCTCCTACTTGTGAGTGTCAAGTGAAGCACGTGGTCCAAGATTCCACTGAGCGTATGATTAGGCACGTGATCCAAGGCAAGGTTCAAAAGGTGATTCAGTCATGTGGATAACGCGCCTTCAGATTCTGACACGTGGACTTCCAGCGGAGCACCTCGTTCCAAATTTTCCTGGCAGGAACGTGTTTCCCACGCGCTCGAGAGGTTAAATAGGAGATAGATCTCCTGCGTTCAAGACATACAGAAAAAGAAGAAGAGAAGAGTAGAGCCTAAAATTCTGAGAGAATATTTTTGCTGAGAGTAGCAGAGAGAAGGAGAGCCATCGAGGAAGAATGGAGTTAAAGTGGAGTTCGAGAGTCATCCAGTTGCAGTGAGTTGAAGAAAACAGAGTGTCATAAAAAGAGTGAGAAGAAGATCTTGTTGAGCGAGGCGGTGTCATCCTGACTTCTGGATCAGATCCAGAGTCAGACTGCTCTAATTGAAGAGCTACATTTCTGTCTTCTATCTTTGTTTCTTTCATTCCTCTTTCTTTTGAAACCTATTGTAAGCTGTGTATCAGTGGGCGAGGTTGAATCCTCGGACAACGAAGCTGTAAGGCTCAGTGGTAGTAAGCTGTGAGGGTTAGCGGTCTGGGATCAATTCTCCAAAGCTGTGGATCAGCAGTCTGTAGGGATCTAATCCCCGAAGCTGTGGATCAGCGGATTGAAGCCATACTCAATCTGAGTGTGGGGTGGATGTAGGTGAAAACTGAACCACCTAAAATTCCTTTGCGTTCTGTGTGTTTGCTTATTTGATATGCTTTGCGAATAGATGAATGATTAGGATTGCTATTTGATATCATCGAATTCAATTCATCTACTATTGTTAATATGTCTGTGAATCCATTCACATATATACTCTTCTGATCTCAGTGATTTCCTTATATCTGCTATTGCTGTGAATTTCTAGTAGATCTATCAGAACTATCTTCATAATTAGTGTGTCTTCGATTTCAGTCTTATGCTTATTTGAGCGAACTATAAAGATCTTTGATAATCAAGTATATGAAAGGTAATGCAGGAAAGTTTGACTACGTCAATATGGAATGCCTTATCTTGCGTAGAGGGGTCATAGATCATATCTCCGCCTGGTACTTGATCATTGACATTATAATGTTGCTCAAATAATACTTGCTGAAATCCTTTGCACACTAATTACTTAATTGTTTGACAATCTGTTATCATGTGTTTACAACATTTGATAGATTTATAGCAGTGTTTCTTTATTCCACATTGTTATTTTCTGCTATAGATTTTTATTAGGGGTAGATCTATTCACCCTCCCTCTAGATCTTAGTGTCCATCCGTTCTAATAGGTTGGGGGACCAGGCCCTTGGCCGCCCACCTTGGGCCATTCCCTAGGCTGGGCGGCCATCGACTTGGCCACCCAGTAGACTGGGCACCTGGGCGGCCACCAGTCTGGCTACCCAGCAGACATGGGTAGCCAGCTCTTTGGCCGCCCAATCAGTGGGGTCACAGGGAGCAGGGCGGCTAGGCCTCTAGCGGCCTACACCCTGGGCGGCCCAACACCTGGCCGCCAAACAGACCTGGGTGGCCAGACCCTTGGCCGCCCAGCCCTGGACTCCGTCGTCCACAAAAGTTATTGCCTCCTGCTGGGTTTCACAGAACGGGCCGAGCTCTACACGGAGTGTGATCCTATGCCCCATTCGTCTCGAAATGAAGGGGAAGACAAGGGGAATCAGACCCCGAGCATGAACACATCCGAGAAACCACATTAGACTATGAATCGAAGCCCAAAATCCAACAATACCGCCACACGAACTGGAACATGGATTTTCCCAAAAATAGACAATGCACCCACTCTCGACCTCGCCATGACATGGAATCGCGAGGGAAAACACATGGGAGTGCTAGGAATCCATCCCCCTATCTTTTTGAAACTTTAATTGCCAATAACCTAGTGAAAACGCTGATCCTCCCCGTAGTTAACTCCCTCAATCGCGATCGCTCGCCATTCACCGCCACTCCTCGCCTTCGACCTCGCCATATGCTACCACCACCGCTCCACCATGCACCCCCTCATTACCGTCAGCGGCCGGAGGTGAGAAAGAGAGATGGGAGAGTGAGGGAGAGGGTGAGACGCGAGAGAGACAAGACAAACAGAGGGGAGAGTGGGGTTAAAACTGGATTTTTAATTTTTAATTTTATTATATTTTTATTTTCATTTAGAAAATTCACATATACTCTGAAATTCTTGAAAAAATATTTTGACTCAGAAAAATTCCTAGAAACAGAAAGGCTGCTCAAGTCGCTATTACAGACCCAAAATAACTCTCATAAATACCGTTTAGGGGTCCGAAAATCCAATATTAAAGTTTAAAATCGATACAGACATGATCCGCAACCTGCGAAAATGTAATCCGAGACCCGAAGATGTTACAGTCCTCCCCCCTTATAGAAATTTCATCCTTAAAATTTGGGACAACGCTCAGAACGCACGGGGAAGAACTCACACAATGGGAAGACCTCACGATCACTGCACAACTAACCATACTCTCCTCACAACAAACCCTGAGGAACACTTCCAGACCAATACAATGAATAAGGCCCTCTCGCTCTATCATGTCAATTCATGCCAATCCTCAAACCAAAGGCACACAGAAATAGACGAGTTTGGCATCACCTCAGCTTCCTTAGAACCTCAAGGGCACGAACGACATCCGACACACTCTGCACATGGAGAAAAACATACGATTCTAGACGCAAGGTCCAATCCATGACTGGGAAGTCCACACCCAGCAGTCCACTCAGGACATCGGCTTCCTCAACTACTGAACACTGAGTACTCCTTACAAGGAGCATAACCACACTTCATCACCGAGTGAAACTCATACCGCCATCTCAGTTGGCCACAACTCTTCCACTGGATTCACACAACCAGCGATGCTCATCTCGAGAGCTAAAACATCTCTGATGCTCCCCGATCAACACCAGTCCCAAAAGTCAACTCCTTATCGATCTCCATCAATATCCGTGGACAGCATTACAATCAACCACCTGGGACTTCACAATCCACAATCCACATCACACAATAACCAACTCGTTGGGTAACACATCGGCTATAGAAAATCATCTGCCAGCTATTGGTCACACACCGACTAGAGGTACTCTGACCACTCGCCGCTCCTGCTTCTCAGCAGGGCCATCAATCAATTTCTCTGAATTCTAGCCACACATCTTTCGGCCCAACATTTGCTATCCCTACACTAAAACCACATATCATTTTGGGCACCATCTTGGTTTTCCCTGGCCATTCAACTATTTTTAGCTTTTCAAAAGGGAAAAAGAACAACGAGGTCGCTCGCGCGAACCTTGAACTCTTCAATCACATTAATCTTGGGCACACCACCTTAAAAGTCCTTCCCAAAATACGTGGGTCACCATCTTATAACTTCTCTTCTGGGGCTCCTTACATCGAGGAAACGGTTGATCCACATCACAACCGAGAGTTCACACTTACAACTTCACAATTTCTTATTGCCTCCTAACCAACCACGATCGATTCCCAGCACCCACATGCAAGGTAATACCGCTCAGATTGAACAGTCTCTGGCTTCATACACAGTCCCCTTGTACATCTCCTTCCGATCCAGGGAAAGCCTCTAACCTTAGCACCACAATCCAGTCAGTGGCACCACTAGAAGCACCGAGTTCCAAACTCTCTTGAGTCTTGTCATAGCCGAGCTCTCCGTCCAAAACCATCACATCACTTATCTGGTCCAGAATATCACATCCGCTGAACAACCAGTGCACCAATCCACATATTATCAGGGCACTTAAACAACTCAATTAGCACCCTCGACTACTCATGACATCCTTACATGGTCACATCCTCAACACCAACACCATATATTCCTCGGATCCACTTCTAGAACATCCACCTTGACCAAGGTCGGTCAACTCATTGTCTCAACTCTGAACAACATGTACTTGTGCCTCACAACCAGTCAAATTGGCCATAATCTGCCCACAATACCAACTACTAACCGGCTCCACTCTAAGCCACGCGACACAATTGGCGGAGAAGATTGTTGGTTATGTATGTCCTCAAGCCAATCATAACATGTAAAATCTTGTTCTTTAATAATAATAAAGGCTTTTAACATTCATTATGCGCAATGAATATTAATTATGATGAGATCATAACAATGAGATCAGCATCCTTTAAACACATATTCTTAATTGTTCCTAGTCGGGGATATCTGAGAAAGACATCAGATATCTAGTAAGACTAGTACAAGTTGTTGTGTAAGTGATGTTTTGATGATGTCTCACTATAAGTCATTGGCCAATTAATTTAGAAACTAATGAAACATCCTTTAATTGGCTAGGAATGAAGAAGTTCAACCAAGCTTAAAGGCTGCGTCGACCCCATCAACTCAGGGCGTCGACGCAAGGCTCTTCTAGAGAGCGTTATAAACGCATCTCTGAACAGGGTGTCGACGCACCTTGAAAGTGGCGTCGACCCACCTTGAAAGTGGCGTCGACCCACAGGGACTTCCAGCAAGCCTTCAAGCAAGCCTTTATAACTGCGTCGACGCAGGCACTATGATGCGTCGACCTTATGAGCTTCAGCAGTAGAAGGACAGGCTGACACCGTAGGATGCATCGACCCTACTTCTTCAGGGCGTCGACGTAGGGGTCTTCCAGAGAGCGTTGTAAACGCATCTCCAAGCGATGCATCGACGCACTGTTTTCAGGACGTCGACGCAAGGGGGTTTCCAGAAAGCGTTATAAACACATCTTCTGAAGGATGCGTCGACGCATTAGACTTGCTGCGTTGATGCACTGATAGCTCTTCAAGCCCGTTTCTGTCAAACCTGCACTGTTTCCGAAGCTCATCCAGAGAATAAAAAATGCAGACGTAAACCTCCAAAAACATGATTTTTGAGGCTTGGAAAAGGTTCCTAAGATAGACAACTATCCTTGTCATCATTGGGTTACCATATCAGCCTTTTTGGACAGAAGATTAGTCAGGTTACAAATGTGGGAAATGTCACCTTTCAAGGTAACCTACTTTTTGCCTCCAGCCAATCAGAGTTAGGTCTGGAGAATCTTCCAGGACAGAAGGAGGTCCTATCTATATGCCAGCCAATGAAATTTGAGATGCTGCAAGTTCTCTTGGTCAAACTTCTCTTCTTTAATCTAGCCAATCAAATTGCAAAGTCTTGGAGGGAAAATTTTTACCTCTTGAGGCAATAAATTGGACGCCCCTCCTTTGCATGGAGCTGCTGCTACTGCCTCTGCTGTTGGAGTTGCCATTGCTATTGAAGAAGTCTGAAGAAGGGTTGGACGTGAGCAATAGAGAGAAAAGAGAAAGAGAGAGTGAGAGCTTGCCCTGAGATTCCAGAAAGAGATTTGAGAGGTAGAGGAGAAAAGAGTGCAGCCAGTCATCTCCTTCAGCCATGCTGTTCTTCATCTTTTGATCTGCTTCAGAGTCTTGTTATATTCTTCACTCTGCTAAAGTCGTTTTCCTGTTTCTTTCGTTTTTGTCTTTCTCCATCTTCAAAACGTTCTAGTGTGTGGGGAGCTGTCACCGTGTAAGCTACAGTTGCAGCATGTGTGTGTTTGCTTTCTTGTTTTGTTTTGTTTCTCCTTTGCCGGGTTTCATCCCCGTGTGCATTGAGAACTTGTCCTCGTGTGTGTGTGTGTGGGGGGGGGGGGGCTAGTCCCTGTGTTCTGCTGGGTTCCAGCGTGTGTGTGTGTCTCTTCTTGGCCAAAGAGTGGAAGCCTCACCAAGTTGGTGAGGGGTGGATGTAGGTGTGCTTGGTAGCAGCCAAACGACCTTAAAATCCCTGGTGTTGTGGTTTGATGCTTGGCACCTATTTCATCTATCCCTTCTTCGTATGTGTTCTGGATTACTAAGTGTATTACTTTCCTTTTGGCTGATAGCATTCCCCGTTTCAGCTCAGTCCTGCGTTTGTCTTGGCTCCATAGTTTGCTGTCTTGTTAATTTCAAAAAGGTGGTCAAAGATTGAGTGTAGGATCTATTCACCCCCCTCTAGATCCTCTCATACCACCCAACAGTTGGTATCCGAGTAGGTTCCCTAGAGATGTGGTCCAATGACCTAGGGAGATGCGTTGGGAATGTCCCTCGCAGCTACATAGCTGAGGGCCATGCCATCAATAGACCACCATTCTTCGATGGCACAAATTATCTGTATTGGAAGAACAAAATGGAAGTTTTTCTGCGTGCCCAGGATCACTTGATGTGGCATGTAATACCCCAAAATTTTGTATATAATATTTTAGAATTTATTCAGATTTTCTAGAGATAAATGGACCATTAAAAGTATTTGGGTTAATTCAAAACCAAATAATAAGGCCCAATATTTATCAATTAACCTTGCTTTTTAACTAAGACCAATTGACTTAGCCCATTTAAATAAGCCTAAAAGACCTAAAACCAAGCCCACAAGATTTTGCCCACATTCTAGAAACTTAAATTAGTGTATTTACGGAATTTAGGGGGGATAATTACTCCTTAAATGGATAAATAATAGGAAGAGTTTGAATTCAATCAAACTCGGTGCCCAAAGTAAAAAACGGTCTATCGGGCGACCGCTTGAGGATGAAAACGGTCTAATACTAGACCGCTACTAGCTGTAGATTCCGTGAATGGAAGAAGGCATAAAAAGATGGAAACTTTGGCATCCTAATCGCCTAGGATCGATGCTATCTCTTAGATAGATGAGTCTAGAGTGCTTGAGGATCGAATTGGTGACCTAATTTGGACTCTAAGTTTGTTCTAATCCTCAAAACCCTAGCTAAACCTATAAATAGACCCTAGAACTTGTTGAGTTATGGTTTTGATGATTGTTGTGATTGTTAAGTTACGGTTTTGATGATAACTAAACTTAATGTGTGATTAAGCGATGATAACTAAACTTGTGGTTGATTGCTCATGCTCTTGTTATCTATGTATGGTTGAGATGGCAAATGGCAACGATTACATGGTCTTGATCTTTGGTTTGCATATGTTGGTTTTACAAGAGGCAAGAGGTTTCATAACCTCTTTAATGTGAGCAAGCATGGTATTAACCCTGATTATCTTGCTTGTAGGATTAAACTCATGGCAGTCACCTGGTGAACCAAACGTGTGGATAAGCACCCTGCTCCTCTACAATCCAACAGGTGGTATATGTCATTTACTGTCAAGAACCATTGGTGAGACTCTTACCTTGTCTTAGCATCAATCTCACCATGTGTATCTCATATACCTCTCCTTAATACACCTCATTCATGCACATTAAACATGAAACCCTTCTGGCCATCGTGCGCCCTCGCCCGCGGATCGACTTGCCCGGTCAGGTCGCGGGGGTCAAGGGGGCAGCGCCCCTTGCGGGGGCTTCCAGGGGAGGAGACCCCGGAATAAAATTTAGAAATGCTTAAGTGTTTACCATTCCAAATGCATTCCTAAGAACTCAAATGAACTCGAAATAACTTATAAACATACGTTCAATTCATGCCTCGATCTTGTGGATATGATTCTCTGGGCTAAACTCTTCATTTTTCAGGTTTTTGATAGTTCGGTCGACCTCCGGCATGACTCCGGTCGACCTAAAATAACAGAATGCAACCTTCCACAGTCTGTCATAGTGGCGGTCGACCGCCCCTCCAATCCTGATCGACAGGAAATCCCAGGGACTGGCCTTCTATAGGTTTCTCAGTGGCGGTCGACCGCCAGCCCCTGCAGGTCGATCGGAAGCCCCGAGCTGCCCAACATTGTTGACTTTTTGTCACTTCAAGGAAAGCCCTTCCTCTTGATATTGTTTAATCCCAAAGCCATCAAACCCTCCAGAATTTGTGGATCTGGTCTAGGGCTTGTCCATAGACCTTCCAAGGGTTATAAAACATCCTTTTAGAGTCATAACCCTAACCAACCAAGAGGGCTTCAAGGGAGATCAAGGTGGAGGCTATCCAAGGTGAAAGGAGAGGGTACTGTAGTTCTGTGACGTGTAGCAAGATTTCCATCCTTCCTCAACACATTGAAGGTAAATCTGAAGCCAATATACTTCCATTCAAGTGAAGAGACAAGCAAGTATTCAAGGAAGATCAAGGAAAGGCTATCCAAGGAGAAAGAAGAAAAGAAGCAAGCAAGCAAGTACATATTCAAAAAGAGGGTGCTCAAGGTGAAAGGATAAAGCTTCCCAAGGTCCATTCAAGCTTAGTTTGAAGCCATTTAAGCAAAGAAGGAATCAACGCAAGATCTGCATCATACACCCAGGGGGAGCCTAAATCAGGAGCATTCTAAACTGTGGTTTATTTGTTTTGATGTCTTGTGCTTTGAGTTTCAAATTTGTGTTTCTTATAAACTGTAAACTCATGTATGTGTGGATCGTTGTTGGATCCGTGGTCGTGTGTGTGTGTGTCGTATTTAAGTCATGTGTGTGCGTGGATCTTTCTAGATCTGTGTTTGTGTGTGTGTGGATCTTTTAGATCCGTTCTATCTCGTGTGTGTGGATTGCTGCACTTGTGGCAGCAGGTGTTTGTGTTGGTGATCCGCTTGTTGGATCGTGTTGGAGACCCCGTCTCCGTGTGTGTGTGTGTGTGTGTGTGTGTGTGTGTGTGTGTGTGTGTGT
The DNA here is from genome assembly GCA_022559845.1 of Amorphophallus konjac. Lineage (NCBI taxonomy): Eukaryota > Viridiplantae > Streptophyta > Magnoliopsida > Alismatales > Araceae > Amorphophallus > Amorphophallus konjac. The sequence goes on from CM040120.1 coordinate 100,689,446, forward strand.
GTGTGTGTGTGTGTGTGTGTGTGTGTGTGTGTGTGTGTGTGTGTGTGTGTGTGTGTGTGTGTGTGTGTGTGTGTGTGTGTGTGTGTGTGTGTGTGTGTGTGTGTGTGTGTGCAGGCAGGTGTCATCCTCCGTGTGTGTTTGGAGCGTCGTCTCCGTTTGGGAATTTATCCCCGAGTGAAGCCTCACCGAGTTTGGTGAGGGGTGGACGTAGGATTATCGTCGTTGCATCTGAACCACCTTAAAAACCGCTATGTATTGTGTTTTTGTATTATGTGGTTTGGTCCTTTTCTTCTACCTCCATTCTACGTGATTGTTAGTATAATTGCGATTCCAGATTTATCCTCGTATATCTTGCATAATCTATATCATCATCTAATTAAGTTTGATAAATCTAATTTGTGAATAAACAGTTTTGAACCTCTTGATTAACATTGTATCACACATTTTCAAAAAGGGTAAAAGCTTTTATAAAATTGGTAAACACCCAATTCACCCCCCTATTGGATGTCATTGAGCGCGGGACTTCAATTGGTATCAGAGCCAAGGCTCTAATTTTATAGATCTAACGATTTAGACTGATCCAGATCAATGACTACCATTATGTACACCTTGAATTCTCCACTGGTGTTTGATGGTTGCAATTTCAATTTGTGGTTAGGAAGAATGTTTAGTCTAGTCAATTCATACGACCCTAAGCTATAGAAGCTTGTCTCTTGTGGTCCCTATGAATTGCCTAAAGACAAAGCTGTCTAGGCTGAAAATCATAAGCATAAACATGATCGAAATCGGTTGGTTTTAAAGTTGTTCACTGCTGCAGTCAATTCTTATCAGTTTCCTTTTGTCTCCTATTGCAGGTCCGCAAAGGATATCTTGGATGGCTTAACGAAAGTCCGGGCAGAGCATGAAGACCAATGCCTTGTGGCAAGTACGAGCGATCAAGGGAGTGATCAGCAAATTGAATCAAGCTCAAAGGTAAATTCTGATTCTGATAATGAAGATGAAGTTAGCTATGAAGATTTATTGATTGCATATGATGATCTTGCTGAAAAATACAAGAAGCTAAAATCTAAAAACAAAAAATTGTAAAAGGATGCCGAACAAAATAAGTGTAATTCCTCTTGTAAAAAATACTTGCATCTAGAGAAAATGATTGAGGCTCATGTATTTGACAATGAATTTCACAAAGATCAAATATGTTCGTTAAGAAATGAAAACAAGGAGATGACTGCAAAATTGAATTCAATGGCCAATGATCAAACCTTGATAAATGAACTGATTCATGATGAAAAGCTTATTAAAGAAAATGAGAAACTGAAAGAATTAAACAAGGCCATTTCTGAAAGATTGTTGATTCTTGAAAAAGAAAAATCTGTGGTTGTTAGAGAATGTGAAAATATGGATGAACTTAGGCAAGAAGTAGAATGCCTTAAGACTACCAATGCCATGTTGAATGTTAGTCTTTCTACTTGTGAAGAAGAACTTACCAACTCTGAATTGTAAATTTCATCTCTTCAATCTGAAATTCTTGACTTGAATGATTCGCTGTCTAGATTTGTAAATGGTTAAGAAAACTTGGATAAATTGTTGGGGATGAAAGTGAATTTTCAAAGGGAAGGGTTGGGCTATAATCCTGTGAACAAAAAGAAGTTTGAAAATAAAGTTTACACATCGTTTGTGCACAGTTCAAACATAGCCAGCACATCAAATGTAAATCTGAAAAAGAAAAATCATGTTGCACACACACATGCATCCACAAAGAAAATCAATTTGCATCAAAAATCTAAAAATGCTGCTAGCACACCCATGCATGTTAAACATACTTCTGCCACACACACACAACCACCTAGAAAGAAACTCTCATGTTTTTACTGTGGTAAATCTGGACATGTCATGTATAATTGTTTCATTATGAAGAATGATGACTTGAAAGCATGTGGAAACCAAGTTGTTTTGAAAAATGTAAAGAAAGCTTTCACCATAAAATCTTCCATGCATTACAATCACTGTTGTAAAAGGGGTCATACAACTTCACATTGCTGGTTATTGTTGAAGAGAAAGAACTTCCACTCAACACATCATGCTCACACACACAAATCAGTAGAACCCATGAGAAGAAAGAAGATGATGCCACGTGCCTTCTACCATCACTTTGGCAAATCTGGGAATGTTAAGCATGATTATTTTCTAAAGAAAAATGATGATTTGAATGTTGTCAAAAATTAGAAACCACATGCCTATGTTGTTGCTAACCCACAAGGACCCAAAAGGATTTGGGTACCTAAGAATGTCAAATGAGAAATCTGCTTTGCAGGTGTGCCTTGAGAATGTAACGCATGAAATCTGTTTTCATCAAGAAGGTAAGGCACATAGGTCAAGTGGCATAAGTCAGGTTGGAAGAAAAATAAAAAAAAAATGAATATGAGCATTCAGGTGATATCCCTCCTACTTTCTGTAGTGATTGTATCATGTTTTAACTTACTTTGTGTCATATAGTCATGTAATCTTACATATATATGTACATGCATCTCATTCATAGTTGTTTACATATTTATGCGCATATCAATTGTCATATAGCATCTTCGTGTAAAGAAGAGCTTGAAGATTCATTAAAGCATGATTTCACTACATACACTAAGTGTGCATATACCTTCACGTGATGTCTTGAAAATATTGAACATTGTGTATTCATGTCATAATGCATTACAATCCTCTTGCCTTCGTCATCCATGATTACATAGTATATCAAATGGTGACATGTGGAAGGGCAGGTTAAGCCTGTCTGAAAACTATCACTACGCGTGAGGTGATCTTCGGATCTAAGTTCTCCGCCTGATACTATGAGTCATTTACTTAAAAGGCTGCATATGGCATTGAATTTTTACTGAGCATATCACATTCATGCACACACTAAGGGGGGGCAACCACATTCGTCATATAGGCTTAATGTTTAAGTTCACACATGAGTCATGCATTGCATCTAGAGCTGTCTAGGGGATGTTGGTTGTTAAAATAATTTGTCATGTCATTGTTAATAAATCTGAATCATAATTGACAAATCAAATCTATTTTTATCTTTGGATGCAGATTACACTCCCCAAGTCCAAGTGATGCTGGCCATCCATAGTCAGGCTTGAATCAACTGAAGATATACATTGCAAGGATGAAAAATGATGAAAATATTCTCAATTGCTACCAGGAGATGGGATACCAAAACTCGAACAACCTCCATGATCGACTCAAGCACAAGCTGGTGAAAGTCTTTGTACGTGCTAAAGTAAGTACCCAAGGCATGGTATGAAAAGTCCGCATCTTTTAACTAAGAATGGGTTCAATAGGTAAGGTTGATCAACCACATCTCACAAGGCAAATCAGGTAAAAGACTTCTTAGTGGTTCAAGTACATGTGGATGATATCACTTCTGAGCTACTGATAATGCCTTTTATGAAGATTTTGCAGGGATTGTGCAAGAAGACTTTAAAATACTCTCATGAGTAAACTGAACTTCATTCTTCTTTGGATTACAGGTGAAAAGTTTGGAAGAAAATAGATTCTCAAGGCAAAGGTAAGAAAGTAAAATCTGAAATATCAACCCTCGTGAGGTTGGTGATCTTAGTGATTGAAGACTTCCAATCTTATTTTCTGAATCAAGCTAATTCAACCTTGTCAATTCATGCAATGGCCTCTTTGTCACTTGGTGACACTCTCAAGTGACATGTATTGATTCTAAAAACTTGAATTGTCATTTACTAGCATGTTGTGATGAATGTGCCTAATTGATTGAATCAAATTAAAAATCTTGAAAGATGTGTATGAAGTGGTTGCATATTGAATATTCTCAATTTGAATTGTATGATCACACTTGAATTAAATTAAATATATGGTATATCAAATTGCGTCTGTGGAAGAGTGGATCATGTCCACTTGGAAGCATTCCTTATGCGTTGAGCTGGGTCTTCGGACTAAAATCTCCGCCTTGTACCAGATCTTAAAAATTGAGATTGGTTGATTTGTGAATAAATCATTGAGCTGAGTTACTTAAATTGAAAATGTGTTTTTGATGAAATGTTTCACACATTTGGCTTGTGGATGATTTCTAATTTGAAAATATGTGAAATGCTCTTGAAAATCTGATTTTGAATAATTCTGAAAATTGGGTTGCATTGCTTAATTTTGATCATATATACAGCCTCATTCATAAAGATCATGTCAAAAAAATGCTTGTTTGATCCATTAATTGAATGTGAATTGTCTCATGTAGAAGTTGTCACATTGGATTAGAAATAAAACTCTCATCTTGCCAAAATAACTTGCATTCCACTCTCACATAGTTATAAGTTGCATACATCATAATTCAATGCATAAGGTGCTTTTAGATCATGCAAATGAAAATCAAAAGTCTGAATCACTGTGCACATTACATCGCATTCTTATATGCTCATACGTTGTATTGCATTGGAACTCATGCATTAGTCGCACTTAGTTCATTCAGTTGGCATCCATTCAATTGGTATCAAATTATCCATTCAATTGGTATCAAATTGACATCACATTGCTCGCATGCATGTCATAGTGCATTTGCATAAACTCCCAATGTGTGCTTGCTTGCTATTATATGTTATTCACCCCCATCCTTGAAACTTCTATGACCTTATGTCTTCTTGATAAATAATGTTGTATTTGAGTCATTATTGGAGTGTTTCATGTCGTACACTCTAGGGGAGTTCATATTTCATAAGTGCATATATTTTGGGAGAGTTGCACTGTTATGTATTCATGATATTTTCGGTATACATGCTGAATCAAAGTCGCACACTTTATGCACAAAAAGTGAAAATGAGTGTTAAAGATAAGGATATATGAATTTCTTTTCAACACTCTCGAGATGTTAAACTTGCTGCATGTATGTTGAAGAGACAGTTGAAGAAAAATCTACCTACCTATCCTTTTTGAAAAATATCGAATGAAAATGAAAGATAAAGCAATGCTCGGTCTCATTGAGTAAACTAGACACATGTCACCTGAGATGTGATGTGCTTCATATCTGAAAAGTGTTGACTAATATCTCTATTCAACATGAGGTGAAATGGTTCAGTATTCTGAGTAACCGGGGATTCTGGCATGAGCTCCATGCGTCTACTCACGTAAAAAGGAATTATTTGAACCTGATCACTCTTGAAAAATTCTGACTATCATGTGATATTGGTTGAGTTGAAAAATATTGGTGAAAACTCATTGTGGTAGAGCGTAGCCTCCAATACGCTGTTCTCAAAATTGAAGTGCAGTCTGTAAAATATCTCCTTGTGTTAATCTGAAAATCTGAATATCCATATTGCAACTATCATTTTTCATGTTACTTACTTACACATCTGAAAATTTGATTCATTATGTATTCAGAAAATTGATTGACTGCTTTAGCAATTGCATGAATCTCCTATATGATTGCACAATCTCCCATGTGCTACACATGTGCATTTCGGTTAGCATGACTCTCTTGCATCTTTCTTATACCTATTCCCTTCTTATATATGTACGGGGGAGATTGCATGTATGTTTATATGTAACTGTTTGGTTGCATTGTGTGCACTTCATGAGTCATCATCTGCATATACATAGCTTCATGCATTTACACAGAAAATGTAAAAATTAAAAAATTTGAAAATCAAAGAAAATCCTTTTGATATGCCCTCCTGCTCTTGTTTGTTGTGAAAATCTGACATGAGATCTAGATCTTGTATGCTATCATGCTGAACACCTCATCCTGTGAACATCTTCCTCCACTAGTTCATATGCTTGAGGCCGATCACCACCTTCAATTGATATTAATATATGCTTGACTGTATTTACTTTGGATGGTATCATATTGATTTGTGAGAATAATCACCAATTGGTTTCCTCTGATTGGAATCATATTGATTTATTCGTCTATGATTTGCCCTTGCTTCTTCTGATTTGATAAGCTGGGCTATTGCTTTTTCAAAGGGAGTTAAGCTTGCTCTTCCTTCTTTGGCTTCTTCCAGCTTGTTGATATTGTTGATCATGTCATAGGGGGAGAAAGATCTGCATTATCCCACTTTTTAATTATGTCAAAGGGGGAGAAAAATTGATGATTGTGTGTGACAGGGGGAGAAGAACATCTATGCCATTCTATTGTATCATCATTAAGTTTATCATCATCACTAAGTTTGTCATCATCAAAAAGAGGGAGATTGTTGAGTTATGGTTTTAATGATTATTAAGTTATGGTTTTGATGATAACTAAACTTAATGTGTGATTAAGCGATGGTAACTAAACTTGTGGTTGATTGCTCATGCTCTTGTTATCTATGTATGGTTGAGATGGCAAATGGCAACGGTTACATGGTCTTGATCCTTAGTTTGCATATGTTGGTTTTACAAGAGGCAAGAGGTTTCATAACCTCTTTAATGTGAGCAAGCATGGTATTAACCCTGACTATCTTGCTTGCAGGATTAAACTCATGGCAGTCACCTGGTGAACCAAATGTGTGGATAAGCACCCTGCTCCTCCATAATCCAACATGTGGTATATGTCATTTACTGTCAAGAACCATTGGTGAGACTCTTACCTTGTCTTAGCATCGATCTCACCATGTGTATCTCATGTACCTCTCCTTAATACACCTCATTCATGCACATTAAACATGAAACCTTTTTGGCCATCGTGCGCCCTCGCCCGCGGATCGACTTGCACACAAGTCGCGGGGATCGACCTGCCCGGTCAGGTCGCGGGGGTCAAGGGGGCAGCGCCCCTTGGGGGGTTTCCGGGGGAGGAGCCCCCGTAACAAAATTTAAAAATGCTTGAGTGTTTAGCATTTTAAATGCATTCCTAAGAACTCAAATGAACTTAAAATAACTTATAAACATACGTTCAATTCATGCCTCGATCTTGTGGATATGAATCTCTAGGCTAAACTCTTCATTTTTCAGATTTTTGATAGTTCGGTCGACCTCCGGCATGACTCCAGTCGACCTGAAATAACAAAATACAACCTTCCACAGTCTGTCACAGTGGCGGTCGACCGCCCCTCCAATCCCGATCGATCAAAAATCCCAGGGACCGGCCTCCTACAGGTTTCTCAGTGGCGGTCGACCGCCAGCCCCTGCAAGTCGACCGCCAGCCCCGAGCTGCACAACATTGTTGACTTTTTGTCACTTCGAGGAAAGCCCTTCTTCTTGATATTGTTTAATCCCAAAGCCACCAAACCCTCCAGAATTTGTGGATCTGGTCTAAGGCTTGTCCATAGACCTTCCAAGGGTTATAAAACATCCTTTTAGAGTCATAACCCTAACCAACCAAGAGGGCTTCAAGGGAGATCAAGGTGGAGGCTGTCCAAGGTGAAAGGAGAGGGTACTGTAGCTCCGTGAACAGTACTTCGTGCAGCAAGATTTCCATCCTTCCTCAACACATTGAAGGTAAATCTGAAGCCAATATACTTCCATTCAAGTGAAGAGGCAAGCAAGCATTCAAGGAAGATCAAGGAAAGGCTATCCAAGGAGAAAGAAGAAAAGAAGCAATCAAGCAAGCACATATTCAAAAAGAGGGTGCTCAAGGTGAAAGGATAAAGCTTCCCAAGGTCCATTCAAGTTTAGTTTGAAGCCATTCAAGCAAAGAAGGAATCAACGCAAGATCTGCATCATACACCCAGGGGGAGCCTAAATCAGGAGCATTCTAAACTGTGGTTTATTTGTTTTGATGTCTTGTGCTTTGAGTTTCAAATTTGTGTTTCTTATAAACTATAAACTCGTGTGTGTGTGGATCGTTGTTGGATCCGTGGTCGTGTGTGTGTGTGTCGTATTTGATTCGTGTGTATGCGTGGATCTTCCTAGATCTGTGTTTATGTGTGTGTGGATCTTTTAGATCCGTTCTGTCTCGTGTGTGTGGATTACTGCACTTGTGGCAGCGGGTGTTTGTGTTGGTGATCTGCTTGTTGGATCGTGTTGGAGACCTCATCTCCATGTATGTGTGTGTGTGTGTGTGTGTGTGTGTGTTGGGGCGCATCCCCATGTGTGTGGGCAAGTGTCGTCCTGCGTGTGTGTTTGGAGCGTCGTCTCCGTTTGGGGATTTATCCCCGAGTGAAGACTCACCGAGTTTGGTGAGGGGTGGACGTAGGATTATCGTCGTTGCATCCGAACCACCTTCAAAACTGCTGTGCATTGTGTTTTTGTATTATGTGGTTTGGTCCTTTTCTTCTACCTCCATTCTACGTGAGTGTTAGTATAATTGCGATTCCGGATTTATCCTCGTATATCTTGCATAATCTATATCATCATCTAATTAAGTTTGATAAATCCAATTTGTGAATAAATAGTTTTGAACCTCTTGATTAACATTGTATCACACAGTTTCAAAAAGGGTAAAAGCTTTCGTAAAATTGGTAAACACCCAATTCACCCGCCTCTTAGGTGTCATTGATCGCGGGACTTCAGAACTAACTTGTGCGACCCTTACATTTGGCTCATGTGGAACTAAGGTAAGGAGGATGAATTTGAGGTAGGTTCTTTAGAAGAATTTGTTCATAATACTAAGGTCTAACTACCCTCAAAATTTCATTTTGGGAGATCAAGCCCACGAGGAGTTAGAGGCATCCAGAGTCGCTGGTTCGGTACAAGTAACTCAGGAACCTGTGCGACCGGGCCAGATTGATCAGCGAGTTAGAAGCTCTAAATGAGGTAATTATATAGGGGTTCTTTAGAGTTATTTATTCCTTTTAGTACCATCTTCTTACCCTCCAAATTTTGTGGTCATAGGTGAAGAGGATCAGAAGTTAGAAGGCCACGAAGTTGCTGGTTCGGTTCAGGATGAGTAGAACTAGGGTCAAGTTCCAGCCCAAAATTGGATGTCTAAAGCCCAGATCAGAGGTAGGTTATCTCATGAATGACTTAAACATGATCTTAGGAATAAAAACCCTCAATTTTCAGTCGATTTCATGCATTGCAGGTGGAGTATTTTATGTTTTATTAAATAGTTCATTTTTCATACATGAGTCTAACCCTTTAAATGAAAAGGATGTAATTCTTACTTAATTTACATTCCCCTATGCATATTCTTGGCCCAACTTTCATTTGGCAATTTTTATTACATATTTTAATATCATTTTCCATGCATCCATTTACCTTAGAGTAGCCATATTTCGGTTTTATTGCTATTTACTGTAAACAGGAAGAAACGGTCTTCCTGAAGACCGCCTAAAATCACTAGCGGTCCTGCGATAGATCGCTAGGCCCGATAAAACAGTCCTCACATGACCGTTTGTGTTTTCTGAGTTCTGTAATTATGTTAACCCGAAACATAATACAGAGTAGCCTTATTTATCTTATGATAAGCCTAGATAATTAGGTTTTATTCCTGTTTTAAGTGCTACATTTGTAAATTTGGTTGTATTGGTGGGTTATTCTAGTAGGTTACAGGTTTCACATATGCATGGAAATTATTTTAAACTTATGTTAAATTCATGTCAAAACCATATACTCTTATAATTACATTAAATTTCACATGGTTCATGACTTGTCTAGTTTTAACTTGATTGCTGTTTTATCACAATCCTTTCTCATCTATGAGTCATTTTCTTAAGTACATGGCATATGCCCTGGTATGTGACCGTTAGTTACACTTTGCACTTATAGGCACACTCTCTTGGACTTATGAACCTCTCCGTCGGATATTCTTTCTGTCGGATTAGGGGATTATGTTTCAAGGCCTCCGTAAGACTCTGTGAGCGTGGGATTCCCACTAGGATGCCGAGCTGGTTGTACCATCAAAACCAATTGTCTAGAAAGCACTTTACCGGTGTTTTATGTATTCTGGACCCTAGCGGCCCTATGGACGATCGCTAAATGGCACCAAGCGGCCATTCACTAGACCGCAAAGCTCCAGAAAGTTTTCTTGCACCGACACTTCTTTTTCATGCGTCGACTCTAGTCATGAAACGGTCTAGACTCTGACCGCTTTCTTCATGAAATGGTCCAGTAAACGACCGCTTTATCTCTGAACCTGTCTAACCCGAGGTTTGACCTTTGGGGTTGGTTTTCTTGAGTTCCTAGATGGTCTTAAGATTATCTGGAGTCTTAACATATATTTAACAAGTTAATGTTAAAATATGAAACTTAATGAAAATACTATTATGCTGCCAGAATGCCACCGGAGTATAATATTCTTTTAATTCTTCTTTGATATCTCATATCAATTTTGGTACGTTCTATACCTTGGTTACTTGGTCATGAAACTTATTATTTAGAATTGAATTATTGGCCGAAATTATTGTTATATCTCGTGAAAGTAGCTGGATTTATAACTTGAAGATGCAAGACCGGGCACAGATTGTGTCCAAGGGCTCCATGCTAGTCCTCTCGACGGATTGTCAGAAACGTGCTATAAACCATGGGGTACGATGATACTGGCATCACATTACGCTGGGAGTACTTTCTCTTATAAATGAGTGAAATTCACGAGGCTCGTTATGAAAATTACATGCTTGTTAATGACTTTCTAGTACATAGCCTTTATAAGGTTGTGTAAAGTACTTTCTAATTACATGCTCGTACATTCTTGTTCTTGAAAGGCCAAATTTACATCTACATGATTAATCTTGCTTGTTCATGGTCTATACTCGCTCACATCTACTTGCTCAGTTATTTTGTGATTCTATATTCTTGGTTATCTTGGTTTATATCGCTTGATTATTGCATTCTTGTTTTTACCTTAAGATCTTAGAGCTAAGACATTAATCATTTAAATATTACCTTCATGTTGATGCGAAGATACCTACTGGGCAAGTGTGCTCATACAATCATACCTACTTTCTCAATTTTTTCAGGAAGTACTGATGGATCGGATTTGGAGTATGCAAGTAGCGGTTCCGAGAGTGATTGAAGGTCAAATGGATCGAGAGAAGACCTAGTTGTCAAGTGTTTAATCGAGTCAAATGTAATGTTTGATTTCTTGAGTTGTAGTGATGATCTGATGTAATTGGATTATTCTATTAATGAAGTAAAATTAGAATTTTGAAAGAATATACTTGTGCAATTGCTTTTGTGTGATTGTCGTGCGCTCTGATTTCTTGCTTGCGAGAGGCTTACCATGCCGGCTATTCACGTTTCCGATTTTCCTTCCGCTGTATTAAAAAGCTCGGGGCGTGACAGTTAGAGTGGTATCAGAGCATAGGCCTAGAAGTCCTTGGAAAAGATGTCAATGCATAGGTTAAGTCCAAGGATTAAGGACCTATGCTTATGAAACAAGGAAAGGAAATTCCAAACCCATGAGAGAAATTGGGTAGAACCGGGGATGAGCTAGTAATTAGAAATCATCTTTAGGATTAACCCATAAATTCCATTAAGATTAACAAATCCATTATTCTTCTCAGGTACCTTATTCTTGCAATGGCTCACCGTGTTGATTGGGGTGGAATGCAACAAACCATTGCAGGTCTCACACAAGCTTTGCAAAATATGGCTCAAGCTGGCGCTAGGGCAGGAGCTGATGATCTGTAACACAATTTCTGGAGTTTGAATCCTCTTCAATTTAATGGTTCTTCCAATCCAGACGAAGCGGAGAACTGGATTGATGAGATGAATCGCATCTTTGAGGTCATGCAATGTGCCGACCAAGAGAAGGTTCATCTTGCTACGTTCCAGTTAAACAAAGATGCACGTACATGGTGGAAGTCTGTACCTACACCCCCTACAGATGCACCACTCACTTGGGAAGGATTCCACACGCTCTTTCGAGCTAAATATTTCTCCGAGCATGTCAAGGAGAGGAAGGCGGCTGAATTCGCGTCACTACGTCAAGGCATGATGACAGTGGCGGAATATGAGTTACAATTCTCTCGCCTAGCACCTTATGCTCAACATCTAGTGAGCACAGATCTTCTTAAAGTAAATCGCTTTATGGACGGGTTGCAACCCATTTTTATCCAGCAACTTGGCCCATAAAACATTCGGACCTATGCAGAGATGGTCCAATGGGCACACCTATGTGAATGGACCTTGGAGAAGGTCGATAAAGTCAAGGGCAAAGTGTAGGAGCCGAGCCAAAAGTCTGATCGGCGAGGTAAGAAGCAAGAAAAATTCAACATCATCTATAACTCTCGGGATAACAAGAAGAGTCCCGGAATGGGGATGACACGGATGATCGTCGGAACAAGAAGGCTAAGGAAGAAGATAAGCAAGTCATGGCGGCTTGCTCGTTCTGTGATAAATTCGGTCATGCGGCCGAGGAATATTGGAAGCGATTGGGCGCATGCCTAAGATGTGGAAGTCGGGAGCATCGCATGCCCGACTATCCTCTGATGAAAGAGCAAACATTCACAAAGAGCAATGGTGGAGGGAAGCGGCAAGCTAGATTGAATGCCGTATTGGAGGATTAACCAACCAAAGAAGGGGAGCTCATTGAAGGTACAAATCATATTCATTCCCATCCTACTTTTGTGTTATTTGATACAGGTGCTACTCATTCCTTTATTGCTAGTTCCTTCGTAAAAATATTACCTATTTCACCTGTTCCCTTACCGTCGGATTTAACCATAGTCACTCCTTTAGGGTCGGGAATGGAATTGAAAACCTATTTCCCCAATAGTGAAGTTACCGTAGAAGGACATACTCTACCCGCTAATCTCGTATGCCTTGATATGGAAGGCTACGATGCCATATTAGGAGTTGATTGGCTTGTAGACCACGACGCCTATATAAATTATCACAGTAGGATAATTTCCTTTCGAAAACTAGGTCTTCCACGATTTTCCTTTCTTGGCATCAAATACCGGAAGCATCCCTCTCTTATTTCTTCTCTTCACACTTGCAAACTCATTTCGCAAGGATGTGAAGCTTTTCTTGCCTCCGTAGTAGTTACTGAGACTAAGGAAATTCTGATAGAAGAAATCCCCGTAGTTAGGGAGTTTCCTGATGTTTTCTCTTTCGAGTTACCTGATTTATCACCCGAAAGAGAGGTTAACTTCCCCATTGAACTCACACCTGGAGCAGCACCGGTGTCAATAGCTCCTTACAGGATGTCCCCCACAGAACTGAAGGAACTAAAGAAGCAACTTCAGGAGCTGCTAGAAAAAGGCTTCATTCGACCTAGCACATCCCCTTGGGGTGCGCCAGTCCTATTTATCAAGAAGAAGGACGGTTCCCTCAGATTATGTATTGACTACCGGCAGTTGAATCAACTCACCATCAAAAACAAATATCCACTGCCGCATATTGATGAGCTGTTTGACCAACTTTCTGGCGCGGAGTACTTCTCCAAGATCGACCTCAGGTCAGGCTATCATCAAATGAGGATCAAGGATGATGATATTCACAAGACTACTTTCCGAAGCTGATATGGACATTATGAATTTGTGGTTATGCCGTTTGGTTTAACTAATGCACCTGCTACATTCATGCAATTAATGAATAATGTGTTTCGGCCTTATCTTGACCAATTTGTAGTCGTATTCATTGATGATATTCTCATCTATTCAAAGACAAAGGAGGAACACGAGGAACATCTAAGGGTTACCTTGCAAACCTTGCAGGAACACCAACTCTATGCTAAGTTAAACAAATGTGAATTTTGGCTTAAGGAAGTCTCTTTTCTTGGCCATATTATTTCTAAAGAAGGCATTGCAGTAGATCTTTCTAAGGTTGAAGCGGTTAAGAACTGGAGCCGACCGAACACTATATCTGAAGTTCGAAGTTTCATTGGCCTGGCTGGTTATTATAGGCGATTTATCAAGGATTTCTTCAAAATCACCGCTCCTTTAACAAAACTCACTAGGAAGGAGAATCCTTTCGAGTGGACAAAGGAATATGAAGAAAATTTCTTAGCCCTTAAAGAGCATCTCACCACGGCACCTATACTGGCATTGCCCGTAGAAGGTGGCAGTTTTGAAGTTTACACCGATGCATCTGGCGTTGGTCTAGGGTGTGTACTCATGCAAAATGGTAAGGTGATTTGCTATGTTTCAATACAGTTAAAGCGGCATGAGGAAAAATACCCTGTTCATGATCTGGAATTGGCTGTTGTTATATTTACCTTAAAGATTTGGCGTCACTACTTTTATGGAGAGAAATTCACGGTCTATTCGGACCATAAGAGTTTGAAATATCTATTTTCTCAGAAAGAGCTAAATATGAGACAAAGGCGATGGTTAGAGTACCTTAAGGACTTTGATTTTGCCATATAATATCATCCTGGCAAGGAGAATGCTATTGCCGATGCGCTCAGTAGGAAACCGATGGGAAAGCTATCTAGTCTCATGAAAGGTATGACTAATCTTATTTCTAAATTTGCTCAGTTGAATTTAGATATTAATATGAAGAAGAAAGAAGATTGCTTTATAGCCAATATCCGGACACAACCCACATTAATAGAAGATCTAGTCAAACTCCAAGATAATGACCCTGTGTTATTGGAGATCAAAGCCAATATGGAGCAACGGCCGGATTTCTCTATTACAAATAATGGAAGATTGTTATTCAAGGGACGAGTTTGTATATCGGATCATGTGGATACTAAGAAATTGATCCTAGAAGAAGCTCATAAATCTAAGTACGCCATTCACCCTGTTGCTATCAAGATATATCAAGACCTTAAAAGGAATTATTGGTGGCCCAATATGAAAAGGGAAGTAGCAGACTATGTGTCACGTTGCCTCACTTGTCAACAGATTAAGGCAAAACATCAAAGGCCTGCTGGAAAACTACATCCCTTGGAAATTCTGAAAAGGAAATGGGAGAGTATAGGGATGGACTTTATCATGGGACTGCCTAAATCAAGAGGTGGACATGATGAAATATGGGTGATCATAGACTGTTTAACAAAATCGGCTCATTTTCTACCTATTAAAAGTCGATGGTCTATAGATATCTTGGCTGCTTTATACATGAAGGAGATTGTTAAGTTACATGGTGTCCCTATTACTATTATTTCCGATCGAGATCCTCGATTTACTTCATAATTCTGGAAGGGTCTGCAACATTCTTTGGGGACCCGATTGAATCTTAGCACTGTGTTTCATCCGCAAACTGATGGACAAACTGAAAGAACCAATCAACTAGTAGAAGATATGCTAAGAGCATGTGTTATTGACTTCGGTGGAAGCTGGCACGACCATTTATCTCTAGTGAAATTTGCCTACAATAATAGTTATCAAGCTATCATTCAAATGGCACCATTTGAGGCACTATATGGGAGAAAATGTCGCTCACCTATCTGCTGGAGTGAAGTTGGGGAAAGATAACTTCTAGGTCCAGAATTGATAAGGGATACTACTGAGAAAGTTAAGCTAATTCGAGAAAGACTCAAGATGGCCCAAGATAGATAGAAATCATATGCTGATAATCGAAGGCGTGACGTGGAATTCCAAGTAGGCGACCATGTATTTTTCAAGGTCTCTCCGGGTCGAGATATTCGAAGGTTCGACATCAAAGGCAAGCTTACACCAAGATTCATTGGCCCTTTTGAAATTCTTGAAAGGGTTGGAGAGGTGGCGTATCGACTAGCTTTACCTCCACAGTTGGCAGGAGTTCATGATGTATTCCATGTCTCTATGTTAAAGAAATATGTCTACGATCCATTCCACGTTATCACTTATGATAATCTAGAGATCCAAAAGGATTTGATGTACGAGCTAAAGCCAATCAAAATAATTGAACAATAGGTACGTCAACTTTGGAATAAAGTTATTCTCATGGTCAAAGTCCAGTGGACCAAAACTTGCCCACATGAAGCAACATGGGAGACAGAAGAAGTCATGTGCAAGAGATTTCCCGAACAATTTGAATGTAAGTACACTCTCCCTTAAAGCCTATGTATTGAAATTTGGGGACCAAATTCTCTTAAGTGGGGGAGGGTGTAATACCCCAAAATTTTGTATATAATATTTTAGAATTTCTAGAATTTATTCAGATTTTCTATGGTTTTCTAGAGATAAATGGACCATTAAAAGAATTTGGGTTAATTCAAAACCAAATAATAAGGCCCAATATTTATCAATTAACCAGGCTTTTTAACTAAGACCAATTGACTTAGCCCATTTAAACAAGCCCAAAAGACCTAAAATCAAGCCCACAAGGTTTTGCCCACATTCTAGAAACTTAAATTAGTATATTTACAGAATTTAGGGGGGATAATTACTCCTTAAATTGATAAATAAATGGATAAATAATAGGAAGAGTTTGAATTCAATCAAACTCGGCGTCCAAAGTCAAAAACGGTCTATCGAGTGACCGCTTGAGGATGAAAACGGTCTAATACTAGACCGCTACTAGCTGCAGATTCCGTGAATGGAAGAAGGCATAAAAAGATGGAAACTTTGGCATCCTAATCGCCTAGGATTGATGCTATCTCTTAGATAGATGAGTCTAGAGTGCTTGAGGATCGAATTGGTGACCTAATTTGGACTTTAAGTTCGTTCTAATCTTCAAAACCCCAGCTAAACCTATAAATAGACCCCAGAACTAACCTGTGCGACCCTTACGTTTGGCTCGTGTGGAACTGAGGTAAGGAGGATGAATTTTGATGCGGGATAGACTGAGGGACCGACTCTACGTGATGCGAACCTCAGACTCTAAGTGTAGACGCGACCATGAACGACTCGACCAGCAACTACACGACCACTAGAGCGACCTCGGCTCGACACTAAAAGCTCCTATGGGTTCGATGTCGAACAGAAATGCGAGCTCACTCGTCGTCCCAAGCGAGGGAAACGCGGATCGTGCACGGTTGAGGAACCTGCAGAGTTAAGGGTAGTCGACTCACTTCCGTGCTGGATCGAGCCACGGGACGGGTCACTCTCTCGCTCACAGCGGTGATATGAACTCACGAGCTAGGTCATATCGCACTCAAGTAGCGGCCTACGATCATATACTAGCTAAGCAAATGTAATGCCAAGGAGTTAAGACCGTTACCTCCACGCTCCCGGCGTGGGGAAGATAATCCCGGCCAATTCCGAACTCCCGGTTAACAAATTTTTACTGTGATACAAAAGTTTGACCCACTCCACGCAGGGAGGTAAAAGGTCACATGTGGGGCCCGGGAGTCACGGGAGCTGGGTTGACGGGCAGCATCTTGATGTCGTCCGTCGGCGTCGAAACCCGCATTTTAGTGCTGTCCAGATGGCACGATCTACGGGTTCATGGGGCCCACGTACTACCCAGTCCTTCGGACCTCAAGGAGTGGGTCCCACTGTGATGGTGACCTCTGGTGGCGCACTTTCCTGGACGGTGGTCGGGCTGAAACACAGGTCGGAGGCCGATCGGCTCCGATCTCCAAGTCTTGGAGTTGCTGCCCACGGATCTGTTACTTCTATTTTACAGCGCGCAATCCGGTGAGTTCTGCTGCTGTGATCACTCCCGACATCGGATCGACGCGCAAGAGGTATTGCTGGAAAGCTCTTTCGAAGTACTTCGATCTAGGGCCAAAGAGACAAATTGAAACTTCACAGATCTGGCCTTAGTCGATTTTTCAAGTTGCTATTGGACAGGGCTCGAAATCTCAGGGTAGCAGGGGAGTTTCCTGAGAACTGCCATTGACCGTAGGGTAGACTTCCGAATCAGAATATGAGTTCTTCATGAAAGTTGTAGAGCGGAGAGAGAGGAAAACGGGAATAATTTTTATGTAAGGTTTTGTTGAAATTTGGATAGGGAAAGATATTTTATACTGCGGGGTGGTCGGATCTGGACAGAGGTAGATAGAACTGAGCGGGATCTGAAGGTGATTTTTAGAAAATAGGTGAAGGCCTTTAGAAATTCACGAAAATTTGTGGATGGTGGGGATGGTGTAAAGAACCTCCAGTAAAATTGGGGGATCAAGAAAAAATCAAGAAGAGGTCCGAAGTGGGAAAACTCAGAGCTACTATGAATCTAGACTGAAAGCTGACAGATCTTGAAGGAGGAGATGAACGAAAATGGAAAAATGGAAAATGAAAACTAGAAGCCAAACCCAATTTTTTGGGACGTGGGGGTGACCTCTGGAACTCACCCTGAAGATTTGGACTCCAAAAGAGTTCGAGGTTGGGAGCAAGAATTCGTGGAAGAAGGGACTATCCTGGGTGGACAGAACTCCGATGACGACGGTGGCGGTGCGACGGCGAGCTTCAAGAACGGATACCGGAGGCGCCTTAGCTCAGAATACAGCCATCTCAGCTGCAGAATGGGGAGAGAGGAGGGGGAGGTCGCACAAGGCTGGGGCTCCAAGAAATTTTCTCATAAAATGTATGCATTAATTCCACTCAAAATTAAAATACAAGTCTCTTATAGAAAATACAAAAAGACTAGTTCTATCCCTAGATCTAGGATTGGTGGGGGGGGGTAAAAGAGGGAGTTTACAATTTATTTCTCTCATGTGGTTTGGAACAAATAAAATAAGATTTCAATCCTAATAAACTATATTATACATGGGGCACCCCCTTGACTTATGTGTTCCAAATTTTAAATTTTGTTACCCTTTGTCCCCCCTTGGTCTAACCCTTCTAGAAGCCCACTTTGGAGGGTTGACTGACCCCACATGGGCCCAATAGCTGAGGTGGATCAATGTGAGAAGGGATGGTGGGCCGCGGGACCCAGGTGGTCCCAAATTACAAATAAACCCCTTTTACAACTCGAATTACAATCCGAATAAAGCCAAATAAACACACATTACACACAAATAAAATCCTAGTAAATATGATAAATACTAAGACTTAAGGGGGAGTCTCCAGACTGTCTCCGAGCCAGATGAAAGCTAATGTAGCTCGAGTGGTGCTCCGCGTACGGTACCGACAGCTCGTCGGTTTGTGCTTCTCGATTGCTCTGGTGTCCGCGCCAATTCTCCCCGGGTAGGAGAAACTTGACCCTATCGAGTAAGGGTCTGCATCGCTCTGGTAGCACTCCAGTAGATCCGGATCTTGCCTCTGCAACTCTCCACGGGTGATCCAAGTATCCTCCATGGCGGGTCGCCCTCTCTATCGCGCAGTGTGGGTAGGATCCACTCATGGTAACAGTCACCTGCTCATCCAGTATATGATCTATATACTCTCGCTGCCGTGGAAATGGGGCTGGTGGTGGACACTCAGGTGTGGGATCACTCTCAATGGGAGGAGATGGCTCGAAAGGCTCACTAGGGATCACCGCTGGGTCCCTATATGCAACTAGATCTGACACATTGAAAGTTGAGCTTATACCATATTCCTTGGGCTGGTCCACAACATACGCATTGGATCCAACGCGTTTCAACACTCTAAATGGACCGGCTCCGTGAGCTTGCAATTTCTTTACGGTTCCAGAGGGAAATCGTTTAGGTCTTACCCTGATCATGACATATTCACCCTCTTGGAACTCACGGTGGTGTCGATGGGTATCGACTAACTCCTTATACCGTGCATTGCTGGCCTTAATGTGACGACGGACGTCATCATGCAGACTCCTAACATGCTTAGCAAAAAGAAAAACACACGGATGCACACACGACCCTAAACAACCCTACGATTAGTCCGACCCAATCATATGCAAGGTGGTCCAGGACATCCGAATGTGTGCCATGCATACCCTAGGTGTGACCGAATGTCGGTACAATCATAAGATGGTCCTTTGGATTTGGGAGGTTTGGGTGGGCCAGGAGGGTTGGGTGTCTCTCGCTTGTGAACGGACTCAGTGGGTGTCGATGGCTCAGCCCGTGGGGAAGGGGTATAATGGTGGACTCCCCTAAAGAGGTGGAATGGAGATTGTGGGCCAAGGGGCCCACTAAGAAAGGGATCATATGGATCAAAGAATGTGTGACCCCTCGATTTGGAATCCCTCATCTCAAGGTCCCATGTGTAGAATTCTAGAAGGTGTTGATGGTCACCTTCATCCATGAAGGGAGATGGGACGGTGGTCTCATATGGAAAGTACGGTTCCTCCTGTTAGGATGCAAGGCCCGGATACAGAGGGGGGTGAATGTATCCCTCTACAAATATAGCCTAATTAAAACTCTAAAGGTCAGTTATGCGGAATTAAAACTGTTGCAGAAATAAACTGAGGAAACTTAGAAGGATCAAAGCAAGACAACAACTCAATAAGCCATCAAACGATCCTAAGCAAGCATCTAATGCGCAGCAATTAAGTGAACATATAAGAAGATCAAACCACAAGGGACACCAAGATTTTTAGGTGGTTCGGTCAACATACCTACGTCCACTAGTAACACTAGCACAGCAGTCTCAGTCTGCAACAAATGCTGCCACACAGCTTGACCAGGGGAACAACCACCCCTCTTCCTCCCAACCGGAGGGAACCACTAGTGACACCAGTCACTAGCAAACCAGAGACGCAAGTCTCTCTTCCTCCAGACCAGGAGGGGACCTACAAGTAGCAACACTACTTGCACCCGGAGACCCAAGTCTCCCTTCCTCTGAAGCTCAGAGGGAAGCACAAGTGACACTAAGTCACCTGCAAGCCAGAGGTCTCGGACCTCTCTTCCTCCTAACCGGAGGAACCCCTGGACTTGAAACCTACAAGCCCAGAACCGGAGGACGAGCCTCCCTTCCTCTAACCAGAGGGAACCCACAAGTAGCACCCAGCTACTTGTAACCGGAGATAGCAATCTCCCTTCTCCTGAACCAACAGGAGGGACCCCGACCTCTCTACAGAGTATCGAAAAGACTTGATATCAAATGAAAAGGAAAACAGAAAGTAGAGTCACAGCGACTGAAAAGCTGTAAATGAAATACAAGGAATGTGGCTCTCGAAGGAGCTTGACTGGATTGGATCCGATCCAAATTCTAATAGGCAGATCTTCAACTGAAGCTTCTTTCTTCTTCTACACGAGCCCTCTCTCTTTCTCTTTTTCTTCTTCTGCTGGATCTCTCGATCTCTCTTCTGCTCTCTGGCTCACTCTTCTTCTTTCTTCTTCAACTGCTCTCACTCTCTTTCTTTCTCTTTTTCTTCTTCTTCTATGTTCTCTGTATCGTGGAGGAACTCACTGCTCTTCTATTTTTCTTGATGGCTCATTGCTCTTCGATCGTCTTCAGTCGATGGAGGAAGCTCCATTTTTATACCAACAGCAGGCAGCTAGGGCGTGAACTCTCGATGATTCCCGCCCAGAAGGTTCGGTCCACGTGTCAGCATCTCAGCCTCTAGGATCACGTGCCAGTCTTAATAACCTCGTCCATTAATCCTATCAGACAGAGTATCGGATTGTCAGGTTAAGTGAAGAACTCTGTATAGACTTGTAAAGACTAACAGGATGTATAGACTTGTGAAATGAGAACACATTGTATGGACTTCAGTTTGAGGCCAACGTACAGACATCAATGTATGGACTTTACAAGACAAACAACAATGTATAGACTCTTCAATCGACAGGCAGACAATGTATATACTTGCTCAGTGTATGGACTTTATTAAAAGAACATGTAATGTTTATACTTGCTCAGCCTGAAGCAATGTCTAGACTTCAACTCAAAGCCAGTGTATAGACTTCAACCATGATGCATGCAATACAATGCAGATACAGACTGTATAGACTTTGGAGTCTGAGACCAATGTACAGACTTTGACAAGCAGAAGCCTGTATAGACTTTCTATATGAAGGGCTGTACACACTTGAACACGGGAGCTCTGAACAGACTTGATCAAGGCAAAGCTGAAGCAGTGTATAGACTCTGCGAAGCTAAAGCAATGTATATACTTCACATAAGCAGAGCTATGGCATTGTATAGACTTCACGTTGTGAAGCAATGTATACACTTAGCTGAAGACTGCCAGTCGATGTATAGACTTGGCTGAAGCCAAACGCTGAAGCAATGTTCAGACATTGAAAAACACAACGTACAGCAGTGTACAGACTTAGCCTGTAGACTAGTCCGATGTACACACTTGCTCGTTGTTCAGTCTTCATGTATGATGTATGGACTTCAAGTCTAATATGCACAATGTACAGTCTTTGTGAAGGTAGTACATTGTATAGACTTCAGGTGTGAAGACATTGTGAATGCAGATGCAATGTTCAGACTTCAGATGAGAAGGCACTCGCTGTACATACTTGCTGAAGAGAATGCAATGTGCAGACTTTGACTCGATGTACAGACTTCACAACTGATGAATGCAATGCAATGCAATGTATAGACTATGCCTTAGAACGAATATGCACACTTGAAGAGCATTCAACAATGTGCAGACTTCAATGCATATGATGCAGCCAATGTATGGACTTGAGCAGTCTGCTGCTGAACAACCGATGTATAGACTTCACAGTCTGCTAAGCAAGCAATGTATGGACTTGGCCGAGGCAGACTGAAGAAGCAATGTACAGACTATTCACTATTCAGACTTCATCTTAAAGACAAGAGAAACTATGCACAGACTTCCAATGAATGGACTTTAACCCAAGGATGCACAATGTATAGAGTTCACCTTTGAAACAAATGTACAGACTTTGAGACAAGGCGAAGTCTGTACAGACTTGAAGATTCACAGTGTGTAGACTTTGGCAAGGCAACGTCGGTAAAGCTCCCAATGTATAGACTTTCAAAGCTGATCATAGGTAAAGACTCCAATGTGCAGACTTGGAGTTGCAACATAGGAACAGATGCCAATGTACAGACTTTGGCAAGCAACGATGTACAGACTTTACCTATTAGTTCAATGTACAGACTTCGAAGCAAATGTGAAGCCAATGTACAGACTTGCCACCTACCAATGTATAGACTTGGTGGAAGTCATGCAATGTACAGACTTCACGATGAAAGCATGAACAGTCTGATGTATGGACTTGGCTTCGAGTATGCTACAGTCCAGTGTGTGGACTTTGAGTGTTGAGGCATGAACAGTGCAATGTATACACTTCAGCTAAGCAAGCTTTAGTGAATGTATGGATTTTATGAACGATGCAAACAGCTCTGTATACACTTGACGTAATGCATGCCGATGTACAGACTTCAGTTGAAGCCAACCGAAGAGTGTAGTGAACGGATGTTCAGACTTTGAAGATCCACTGTGGATGTATAGACTCTGAACATGAAGGCAGGCTGTATAGACTTGGCATGGGACGCAAATTGAGATGATGCACAATGTATAGACGTTAAGTCCAATCAGAAGGCTGTGCAGACTTGAGAGACGGACCAGTGTATAGACTTCAAAGAACTCCAAGCGATGTATAGACTATGAAATGCTTGAAGAGGATGTACATACTTCATGAGACGCTGCATGCCAGTGTATAGACTTCATGAAAAACACACGATGCAATGTGTGGACTTGGTGACTCATGCAGACAGACGAGTGTACAGTCTATGCCATGCTCACAGTTAAGCAATGTACCAAGTTCTGAATGAGCTGTTCTGAATGAAGTAAGCACATATGACATCCATTTGTCATCATCAAAACACACGTAATCTATGTCATCATCAAAACATAAGTAAACACATATGACATCAAACATATGAGAGTCATAGTGTTTGTCATCATCAAAACACAATATCCAACAATCTCCCCCTTTTTGATGATGGCAATACTATGAGTCTTATGAATGAAATAAATGGAATATTCAGACTAGACTCATCGAAGTATTCTCCCCCTTTGACTTCATCAAAAATAAAACAATACTTTGATAATCTAGTGATGTCATATGTGACACTCAAGATAGTTCTGCAGAAGAGGGCAACACAATATCAGAAGCAATTAAAACAATTCTCCCCCTTAGTCAAACAACTTATGCAGTCATACATATGGAACAAATACTCCCCCTTTGACATGGCAGAAGATATAGAGCTAATGCAGACAAACAACATGATCAGACAATCTAGCACATTGTCCCCTTATGCATATAGTCTCTCAAACAGACCAGAGAATTCTACCCTTATGATCCATGATGCAAGAGAAATCTACAAGGATGAACTCTGGTTATCCAAAAAAAAATTCTGAGAGTTGTGCGTCACATAAAAGAGAACCAATGTCAATCAAAACACATTAATAGAGGGCAATATGATCAGAAACGTTTTGAAGGTTGAAACCAATTGAGATGAAGGGAGAATATCAACAAAAACACAGGGACACTCAAGAATGCTGACTAGATTTCCCCCTTTAAGAAAGACACTCAGCAGGACAGGAAAGCTCCCCCCGATTAGATGATTGAGTGAAGCCAATTGATATAGTGAAGTGTTGAGCATCTATCAGCAAAACACAGACTGTATTCACAGTGAATAAATGAGGAAGACATATTTTCATTAGCACACCAAATTCATAAATCTTTGTAAACGAATTTCAGATTCTTCAATTATAATAGATTATGAATGAGTTTAAACTGACCATCATGATTTAAGAGAGATGTATTCAAAGTTTATCAAGAAAATTCAATACTCATATCTGAAACACCTCTTAATAAAGGTGAACCAACAACTCATTTGTTATTCATGTTTAACCTCCTTCCATCTTACTCATTTAAATTCATTGACTCCTATGGAAAATACACAAGATCATATTGAGATTAAACAGAAATAAATGAGACTGAGCTTGTCTTTAGATTTTCAGAATTTTCTGATACCAATTGAGCAGCACTTATTTTTCCTTGAGCAAGTTTGGTTCAGTCAACACCTTTTTACGTGAGGCACAACACGTCTTAGGTGAAGTGACCTAGTTAGTCAGTGTGACAACCATATTGTCTCTCAAAAAGAACAGAGTTAGCAATGGAGTATCTTTTTACATGAGGAGAAACCTTGATCAGAGGCCAGAATCCCCAGTTACTCAACATGACATCCATGCCATTGCTCTGCCAGATTTTCAAACATATTGAAAAGAGGTAACTATGGCACTTCATGACCTGGGCTTACTCTATTTCATTGATAGAAAACCCAGTTTCTCTGTGACCACAGTCATTGCTCTAGCTTTAAATTTTAACTATTTTTAGATTCTTCAAACAAAGCTCAGTACACTTGAAATGATTAAGAATAATACTTTCTACATGTATCTTAACCAAAGAAAGCCATGTCTTTTAAAATTTCAGATTTCAGAAAGTTTTGCATGAAATTCATGAGGCAATTGGTTAAGATTTATTAAGCATGATGACTCAGATATTTTCAAGTCTTTTACATCAAAACTTAGAAAATACATTAGGCTTAAATCAATTTGATTTATCAAAACATTCTTAAGCTAGTATAATAGAGGATTCTTCTTTTCAGAGTGTCTGATTTATGCCTAGGGTACACTGATTAAATCTTTCCTCATTCGGCTGAATCAATGACATTGTCAAGAGAAATTAGCAGAGAGCAATTCTGATACCAATAGTTGAGAGAATAGAGCAATTCAGAAGCCAGCATTAAAGACTAAAAATCAGTCAGATTAGCCTTGACCAGTCTTGACAAGATATGAAGAAATGTGTATGATAGGAACAAGCTACCAATTGAATTCATAGTAGACAGAATCAATGGCTGAGTCTGGAATACAGACAGATCAGCTATATCAGTGTAGACAACAGAGAATTCAAGTGAACCACATATTTGCCAAGAATGGATCAGATTGCTAGACAGAAGGAGTTCAAGAGGTGAAGAGATGAAACAGGAATGCTCCCCCTATCTAGATGCAAGGAATCAATTTTTTTGATTTTTCAATGTAAGGAAATGCAATGCAACTAACTACATGTATGTATTCAGCAAATGAGATTATCATAATTATGCAAACATCAATCAGACTCCCCCTTACAAAGTGCATGATATGCAATTAAAGCATTGATACATAATTTTAAAATTTATGCTCATTCAGACTGTCATAAAAAGAACAAATCATGTATAAGGAGAGTTCAGAAAATTTGAATCTGGCAATGCAGATGATGAATGAATATGCAAAAATAGATTTAACATGCTATGCAGTTATTCTAAGAGCAAGAAGTGCAGAGAATTTACCTGAAAGGGGCTTTATTAACTTGGGTGCCTTGGTTTAATTTACCCCTCTTTATTCCTCAGTCCAAGGCACACCTGCAAAGTATTTGATCATCTTGATCCTGTAGGGTCCCAAGCAGCTTTGGGTCCTGCGTTAGCCCTGACAGATGTTCTAAGCAAATTCATAGCACCAGGTCATCATGATCCATCAGATAGCAATTGTCCATAGAGTGACTAAACTTCCCATAATATCTACATGAAGTGACTGATTTCTGATTTTTATGATGCATAGTAACATCAGCATGAGGTTTATAAACATGATCATAATATTTTCTGTTATATGCATGAACAATTTGGTTCTTATTCCTAACCAGCCAACATTCAGCAGATCTATGGCCTGGCTTCCCACAGTTATAGCATGAAATTTTCACAAAAGGTTTTGCAGGGAATTTGACAAAATGGGGTTTAACAGAATTCTTTTGAACATACCAACAGTCCTTGACTGTATGCCCATTTTTCCCACATTCAAAGCATCTGGTTTGCTTACTTTTGAAACCACTTTTACCCCAAGTGGATCTAAACCAGCACTCAACGGCCCTGTGCCCGGGCTTATTGCAGTTGAAGCACACAATGTGCTGACTAGAATTATGTTTAGATCCATATGGACCATGAAAATGAATGGAAGATCTGGCATGCAGTTTATTATCTTCTTTCATGATAAAACATTCGCTCATGAGATGACCATGCTTCCCACAATAATAACATGAAGCATTAGGCTTCGTAGCAGCATGGTTTCTATCAGAAAAATTTCTAGAATGTAAAGTTCCACTAGCATGCTCATCCTTTAACATCAATCCACAATCCTCCATTATGTGACCTCCTTTCCCACAATAATAACATGAACCCTTTTTAATGTGAGTGTGTGAGAGATCATGTGAATTGTGTGTAGTCTTCTTTATAACAACATGAGTGTCTTTTTCCTTTTTCTATGAATTTTCACCCTTTTTCAGTTTTTGAGTTTGTTCCACAGTTTTGGGTTTCACAGTGGACTTTTGTGCAGTGAATTGAAAAACAGAAGGACCAGCAGTTGTGTTTTGATCAGAAGCTTTTACAAACACAGTTGAAGTTTTATTGCTATTGATCCTTTTGTTTGTTGAACTGTAACCCAGCCCCTCTCTCTGAGAGTTATCACTCTTTCCCAGAAGCTTATTCAGATTGTCCTTTCCCTTGACCAATTTTGATAGAGAATTTTTCAAATCTTTAATCTCAGAATTCAAATCAGCAATTTTAGCTTCATATTTGGACAAATCTGTTTCACAGGAAATGAGTTGTTGATGCAAGGCATCATTCAAACTTTTGAGTTTTTCAACTTCCTGTTTTAGCTTTGTTTCATTGTCAGCTTCAGATAGGGACTTATAAAGATCATCAACTTCTTGTTGAAGGGATGTGATAGTGAGCTCATAATTAGCTACCTTCTCTTCACAGCATTTGACATTTCCACTCAACATTAGGTTGATGGTTTTTAGACTCTCAATTTCTTGTTCAGCATTCATCAACCTATCAGAATTATCTATGCTCACACCCTTGCCTTTTTCAATTGTCAATAGCCTATCTGTCAGCTGGGTGTTTAGATGTTTCAGTTTGTTGATTTCTTCTTCCAATTTCCTGTTTTTCTCTAGGAGATCATCATCAACCACCCAGTCATCTGTTGAAGGCTGACATTCATAAAACATTTCTTGTTGTTTCTCAGATTGAGGTTTGTTGAGATTTTTCTGAAGCTCTAGATTCATTATTCTATCAGCCTCCATTTTTTCAGAAATCAATCTGTTTTCTTTTTCAAGACTCATCAATTTGTGTTCAAATTCCTTGGACTGGTTTTTGAGTCTTTCATTTTCAGATTTCATATCTTCAGCTTCAGTTTTCTTTTCTAGCAATGATTTATTTTCTTCTTTCAGAGATTTGATTAAATCCTTTTGAAGTTTATCATCAGAATCAAATTCATTTATCAAGTCTCTTAAAGCTGCACAAGCATTGCAAGCATTTTCAGATTTCATTTTTTCAAGTTCAGAGTTGACACACTCTAATTCTCTCACCAATTTTTCATTCTGAACTGCATTATAGTGATGAACCTGATCATCAATTAAACTAAGCCTCTCCTTTAGTTCAAAAATTTCACAAACAAGCTCCTGATTCTCCTTTTTGTGTAAACCAATTTGTTTCATAAGGGTTTGTTTTTCAGATTTCAAATGATCTAGATCTGTAGTAATAGAATCAAAATCTTGTAGTTGTCTTCTAAAAATTTCATTTTCAGTTTTTAGAATTTCAGGGCTTTCACCTCGAGATTTAGCATTCTCATGATTCTTTAGCTCCTTTTTCAGACTTTTATACTTCTTCCCTAGTTTTTTATAGGATCTTGTCAGATTGGCATAGGCATCCTCCCAGTCATCTAAAGAAAAATTCTCAAAAGAGTTTACCTCCTCATCATCCTGTTCTTCGGATTCATCTTGATCACTGCCATGGTTGCTCTTGTCAGCCATCAGGCAGCTGTCCTCATTCCTCCTCTGAGTTAGCTTCAGCTTTTCCAGAATGTCCTTAGCGGACCTGCAGTCATACAAATAGGAATGTAGAGCCTTGTCAGTAGCTTCTTTCATTAGATTCAAAGCTCTTTGATTCTCTCCATGTTTTGATTTGTGACTGTCAGTCCATTTGGACTCTTTCCTTGGTAATCTATGAGGACCTTGTGAAATTAACTTCCACAAATCCGGATCCATCAATTTCACATAGTTATGGAGACTGGCAACCCATGAGTTGAAATTAGAGCCATTAAAAACCGGTGGAGAGCCCATTGAATAAATCGGTAAGCAAATTAATGCAGCAAAGAGTAAGATCAGAAATGCACCAAGGGACAACAGGATCCTCTGCAGATCGTTGGATCTGATCAATCAGAGAACCGCTCTGATACCAATTGTTAGGATGCAAGGCCCGGATACAGAGGGGGGTGAATGTATCCCTCTACAAATATAGCCTAATTAAAACTCTAAAGCTCAGTTATGCAGAATTAAAACTGTTGCAGAAATAAATTGAGGAAACTTAGAAGGATCAAAGCAAGACAACAACTCAATAAACCCTCAAACGATCCTAAGCAAGCATCTAATGCGCAGCAATTAAGTGAACATATAAGAAGATCAAACCACAAGGGACACCACGATTTTTAGGTGGTTCGGTCAACAGACCTACGTCCACCCCTCACTCCAAACCGGAGTGAGGCTTCCACTAGTAACACTAGCACAGCAGACTCAGTCTGCAACAAATACTGCCACACAGCTTGACCAGGGGAACAACCACCCCTCTTCCTCCCAACCGGAGGGAACCACTAGTGACACCAGTCACTAGCAAACCAGAGACGCAAGTCTCTCTTCCTCCAGACCAGGAGGGGACCTACAAGTAGCAACACTACCTGCACCCGGAGACCCAAGTCTCCCTTCCTCTGAAGCTCAGAGGGAAGCACAAGTGACACTAAGTCACCTGCAAGCCAGAGGTCTCGGACCTCTCTTCCTCCCAACCGGAGGAACCCCTGGACTTGAAACCTACAAGCCCAGAACCGGAGGACGAGCCTCCCTTCCTCTAACCAGAGGGAACCCACAAGTAGCACCCAGCTACTTGCAACCGGAGATAGCAATCTCCCTTCTCCTGAACCAACAGGAGGGACCCCGACCTCTCTACAGAGTATCGGAAAGACTTGATATCAAATGAAAAGGAAAACAGAAAGTAGAGTCACAGCGACTGAAAAGCTATAAATGAAATACAAGGAATGTGGCTCTCGAAGGAGCTTGACTGGATTAGATCTGATCCAAATTCCAGTAGGCAGATCTTCAACTGAAGCTTCTTTCTTCTTCTACACGAGCCCTCTCTCTTTCTCTTTTTCTTCTTCTGCTGGATCTCTCGATCTCTCTTCTACTCTCTGGCTCACTCTTCTTCTTTCTTCTTCAACTGCTCTCACTCTCTTTCTTTCTCTTTTTCTTCTTCTTCTCTGTTCTCTGTATCGTGGAGGAACTCATTGCTCTTCTGTTTTTCTTGATGGCTCACTGCTCTTCGATCGTCTTCAGTCGATGGAGGAAGCTCCATTTTTATACCAACAGCAGGCAGCTAGGGCGTGAGCTCTCGATGATTCCCGTCCAGAAGGTTTGGTCCACGTGTCAGCATCTCAGCCTCCAGGATCACGTGCCAATCTTAATAACCTCATCCATTAATCCTGTCAGACAGAGTATCGGATTGTCAGGTTAAGTGAAGAACTCTGTATAGACTTGTAAAGACTAACAGGATGTATAGACTTGTGAAATGAGAACACATTGTATGGACTTCAGTTTGAGGCCAACGTACAGACATCAATGTATGGACTTTACAAGACAAACAGCAATGTATAGACTCTTCAATCGACAGGCAGACAATGTATATACTTGCTCAGTGTATGGACTTTATTAAAAGAACATGCAATGTTTATACTTGCTCAGCCTGAAGCAATGTCCAGACTTCAGCTCAAAGCCAGTGTATAGACTTCAACCATGATGCATGCAATACAATGCAGATACAGACTGTATAGACTTTAGAGTCTGAGACCAATGTACAGACTTTGACAAGCAGAAGCCTGTATAGACTTTCTATATGAAGGGCTGTACACACTTGAACACGGGAGCTCTGAACAGACTTGATCAAGGCAAAGCTGAAGCAGTGTATAGACTCTGCGAAGCTAAAGCAATGTATATACTTCACATAAGCAGAGCTATGGCATTGTATAACTTCACGTTGTGAAGCAATGTATACACTTAGCTGAAGACTTCCAGTCGATGTATGGACTTGGCTGAAGCCAAACGCTGAAGCAATGTTCAGACATTGAAGAACACAACGTACATCAGTGTACAGACTTAGCCAGCAGACTAGTCCGATGTACACACTTGCTCGTTGTTCAGTCTTCATGTACGATGTATGGACTTCAAGTCTAATATGCACAATGTACACTCTTTGCGAAGGTAGTGCATTGTATAGACTTCAGGTGTGAAGACATTGTGAATGCAGATGCAATGTTCAGACTTCAGATGAGAAGGCACTCGCTGTACATACTTGCTGAAGAGAATGCAATGTGCAGACTTTGACTCGATGTACAGACTTCACAACTGATGAATGCAATGCAATGCAATGTATAGACTATGCCTTAGAACGAATATGCACACTTGAAGAGCATTCAACAATGTGCAGACTTCAATGCATATGATGCAGCCAATGTATGGACTTGAGCAGTCTGCTGCTGAACAACCGATGTATAGACTTCACAGTCTGCTAAGCAAGCAATGTATGGACTTGGCCGAGGCAGACTGAAGAAGCAATGTACAGACTATTCACTATTCAGACTTCATCTTAAAGACAAGAGAAACTCTGCACAGACTTCCAATGAATGGACTTTAACCCAAGGATGCACAATGTATAGAGTTCACCTTTGAAACAAATGTACAGACTTTGAGACAAGGCAAAGTCTGTACAGACTTGAAGATTCACAGTGTGTAGACTTTGGCAAGGCAACGTCGGTAAAGCTCCCAATGTATAGACTTTCAAAGCTGATCGTAGGTAAAGACTCCAATGTGCAGACTTGGAGTTACAACGTAGGAACAGATGCCAATGTACAGACTTTGGCAAGCAACGATGTACAGACTTTACCTATTAGTTCAATGTATAGACTTCGAAGCAAATGTGAAGCCAATGTACAGACTTGCCACCTACCAATGTATAGACTTGGTGGAAGTCATGCAATGTACAGACTTCACGATGAAAGCATGAACAGTCCGATGTATGGACTTGGCTTCGAGTATGCTACAGTCCAGTGTGTGGACTTTGAGTGTTGAGGCATGAACAGTGCAATGTATACACTTCAGCTAAGCAAGCTTCAGTGAATGTATGGATTTTATGAACGATGCAAACAGCTCTGTATACACTTGACGTAATGCATGCCGATGTACAGACTTCAGTTGAAGCCAACCGAAGAGTGTAGTGAACGGATGTTCAGACTTTGAAGATCCACTGTGGATGTATAGACTCTGAACATGAAGGCAGGCTGTATAGACTTGGCATGAGACGCAAATTGAGACGATGCACAATGTATAGACGTTAAGTCCAATCAGAAGGCTGTGCAGACTTGAGAGACGGACCAGTGTATAGACTTCAAAGAACTCCAAGCGATGTATAGACTTTGAAATGCTAGAAGAGGATGTACATACTTCATGAGACGCTGCATGCCAGTGTATAGACTTCATGAAAAACACATGATGCAATGTGTGGACTTGGTGACTCATGCAGACAGACGAGTGTACAGTCTATGCCATGCTCACAGTTAAGCAATGTACCAAGTTTTGAATGAGCAGTTCTGTAGCAACCCTGATAAATTTAAAAGGAATAAATAAATCAAAATAGATTAAAAGATTTAGTAAATAAACGAAAGAGCTTGGAATAAAAATAATTAAACCCTGATGAAAATAACGCCTCAGATATAGGCGCTACTTTACAAGAAAACGTCTTCACCTAAGGCGTGTTTTGAAGAAGGGACGCCCACATGTCAAGGCGTCAAATTCCAAACGACCAAAATAAATAAAAAGGGCAAGTTTGCATAACGTCCTTTGAGTGGACGCGTTTCAACAAGTAACGACGCCTGACAAGGCGTCAATTTAAATTCGACGCCCTTACTTAGGACGCTAATTCAGTTTGAGTTTCGTTCGACCCAGGAGTCTATCCAGGGTAAGTTGATAACTATGAGAAAGAGTTCGAATGTAGTAATAATTCTATCTTGGAAGTATTACTTCCAATCAAACACTAACCTTATTAGGATTTCCAGAACCCTATAAAAACCCTTGACTGTCAAACCCTAAAGATCTATTTGGATGACCTACTGCTGCTACGGTACGTAAAGAACAGCATGTTCTTTTTCCTTTAATCTGTCTATCAAATTGTGAAGAATACTGATGATTCTTCATTCTCTTCTGATTCCAGGTTGAAAGCTTTTGTCATCTGAAGAACGGGTAAGTTCTTCTCCTTCTTTACCTTCTGTTAGTTCTTACGAAGAGTAATACCTTCGTTTTATTCTGCCTCTACAGGTTGCCCGTAGAAGTGAAACCGATCGATTGAAGAATTGAGGGTTCTTCATCCACGTACATCATCTGCAACTTCTCCTTCATCTTCTTCTTCCGGTGATCACTCTGTTACAAACAGAGCATCGTCTCTTCACCATATCTTTCACGTTTCATCAAAAGGTAGGTTTTCTCAAGCACTGTAGCCCAAATCACCATAATAGCTATGTTAAACCATATATATTAATTCATGCATATAGTTTTCGAGAGTTTTGAATGTTTCTATTGTTGGAAAGAAACGCCCTTTCCAAGGGCGCTAATTTTATACGCGACCCAGACTAGGGCGCTATTTAAATAAACGACCCTGACAAGGTCGTCAATTCAAAAGATTTGACGCCCTGTACACAGACGTCAATTTAATTACCTGATAATTACCCATGTTAATATTCACTTAAACATGATTCTAAATCAGTGCATGATCATTAATCCTGATATTATCCTGTCATGACCATATCTCATTTTCTGGAAATTTCAATACTTGAAAAATTGTAAATTCTTGAAATACACGACCCTGTATAGGTCGTCTCTCACTTGACTAACGCCCCTGTTCAGGGCGTGAATTGAAAAGTAACACCCCTGTATAGGGCGTGTTTTTGATAAATTACTGAAAATATATATTCTGCAAAAATAGAAGTAAAGAATGAACGACCATTGTATACGTCGTCAACTTGTAATAAAACGCCCCTTACCAGGGCGCGTTTTTGGTAAAATACTGAAATATTGAAATTTTGCAAAAATAGGAAAAATATATAAACGCCCTTATCTAAGGTGTTAATTACTTGAGTAGTAACTTTACTTAAGTCGTTATTTTTCTGAAAAAATGTTTTTACCCTGTTTCTGATAACCGATGGTTTCAGTATATCTATATATATGTATATCGGCACTATATCTCCACTCCGTGAGTATAGTCCCATGTTTCATGATGTTTCATCGATCACCCTTAATTCTCATTGACATACAAGCTCTCCATTGGACATTCCGTTCCTTTGGACTAGCGAGTTAGTCATAGAGACCTCCGTAAGATTCCTCGAAGCCTTGGATTCCCTCAAGGCAGACTGAGCTGGTTGTACCCTAAAAACCCATTACACTATTGAATGCCATGTCACTCTAAAGAAACATGGTATACCGGCCCTTATGATATGCAAAAAGTATATCATGAGAATTCTTAATGGGATGATGATATCATGCCATTTGTTGATGTTCTTGTAGACCTCAATTCTATAATAAGAATGAGGGTATCTTGCCTTTGATATACTGTTCATGTGGACCTCAATTCTATATAAAGAATGTCCATACTTGTCATGGTACCTGAGTTAAGGGAACCTAATTCTACCTAGTTTCATCGTTCATCGTGATTGTACCGTTGTTATCGCCTATCTATGTCCAATATCGTATTTTTGGACTCCATTCTCTCAAAGTTATCCTACGTGTCTACAAGCTTAAATTGTTGAAATTCCATATTGGCTATATAGATATATACAAGAGTGGATGTCAAATATACATGATAAATGCCTGCGCATATAGGGCCCGATCTGGTCCTGGGAGGAGCACCCGAAAGTACTTGTGCCCATGGGAGTTGAATGATAAGGTATCTGGCATTATACCGAGTGCATGACTAGCTTGATTGGACATTCCACACAAATCTTGTACTTGACTCGTACTTGACATGACATGAATTGCGTGACCCGAGAAAGGGTAATTACTTGTTTACTTGATACATGATAGCCAAAGTTCTTGACATGACTTGCTAAAAAGTACTTGCTTGAATATCTTGTTATCTTTTCTTGAAAGCTCATGACTGGTTCATCTTGCTGTCTTATTGATAAATTCTCTCTCTATCTTGTCGTTTTATGCGAGCATGCATAGCTATAGTACATTCATGAAAAATATAATTACTTAAACCCCTTGCTAAGCGCTTGAGATATAATTTCCTACTGAACGTTCGCTCACTCCGTGTGTTCCCTACTTTTCAGGTAAGTCCGACGAGGGAAGTCAATCGGATGGGAATGGTCAAGAGTGAAAGAGATAGAACTTCTCCAAGTGTCATCTAGTCTTTTTCCTTTTTTCTTGAGTCAACTATGTACTTTTCCTTTTTAATTGAATAGAGTATTAGATTTGTAATAGTCTATCCATTATGAAATAAAGGATTGGGTTATCTTTCTATTTTGCGCATCTCTGTTTTGGTGTCGAATACACTACTACTCTGATTGACATGATCGATATAAACTCGTCGCGCATATCCGAGTATCTTCCGCGCTAGGGGCGTGACAGTTTTTGTGGTATCAGAGCCTAGGGTATTCAATTCCTAGGAAAACCCATGTCCAAGGATATGTTCAAACCTTTAACTAGTGAGATTGGGTAGAACCAAGGGTTAAAGTTAACATAGAATGCTAGTCTTTAAGATACAAATCACGTATTAATCTAGTTATTATAATTGTAGGATAATGGCTGCCGAACGTGCTCAATGGCGCAACATGTAGCGTACACTGCAAGGCATGACTCAAGTGCTGCAACAAGTAACACTAGGAGGTGGACAACGAGCAGGAAGTCTCCACCAGACTTTCAAGAACATGAACTCGCCCAAGTTCACGGGTTCTACTGATCCAGATGACGCTGAACACTGGATTAGGGAAACAGAACGAATATTCCGTGTTATGCAATGCACAGATCAAGATAAGGTCTTATTAGCTACTTTTCAGTTAGAAAGGGATGCTAGATGCTGGTGGGAATCAATAGAGGCTACTATAAATCAAGATCAGGTTTCGTGGGAGGAATTCGTTGAACACTTCAACGCAAAATATTTCTCGGACCGAGTTCAGGAAAAGAAGGCTGCAGAATTTGCCGCATTAAAGCAACGATCCTTGTCAGTGGCCGAGTATGAGGCCCAATTCTCTAGATTGTCTTGGTATGCTAAGCATCTAGTTAGCACTGAGAAAATGAAAGCTAGGAGGTTTCTTAATGGGCTCAGGCCCCAAGCTATTACTCAACTGGCGCCGATGGACATTCAAGTCTACTCGGAGATAGTACGCCGAGCTCAACTATTAGAAGATGCCACGGAACTGTCTGATAGGATTCGTGGAAAGGATAAGAAGGAACAAGTTACAGGTTCGGGTTCCTTTAAACCCAACTTCAAGAAAAGGCCTAGCAATGGAGGAGCATCCTCACAAGACCAAAAGTTCAAGAAGACCAAGCCCTTCTCTATCACCACTACCTCTCCAAATACAGTGTGCAAACATTGTGATAAAGCGGGTCATAGAGCAGAAGAATGCTGGAGGAAACTAGGAGCATGTCTCCGTTGTGGGAGTCGTGAGCATCGGATTCCCGATTGCCCATTACTTAACAATCAAGCCGATGTCGGGAAACGCCCAGTAACCAAGAATGCTCGTCTTCATGCAATCAAGGAGACCGAGCAAGTAGAAGAAGGTGGCTTAGTGGAAGGTACATTGAAAGTTTGTTCCAGGAATGCATATGTCTTAATTGATACTGGTGCATCGCATTCTATTGTTTCTAAGAAGTTTGCTGACCCATTACCCCTAGAACCAGAATGGATAAAGTTAGTTAATTTTGTCTACTCCTCTGGATGATGAGACTGATATTACACATCATTACCAAAACTGCGAAGTATTGGTTCAGGGTAGAAATCTCCATATTGATCTCATATGTTTAGATCTGAAAGAGTATGATGTTATACTAGGGGCAGATTGGTTATCCAAGTATCAGGCAACGGTTGATTGCCGCAATAGTAAGGTTACATTCAAGGAATTTCCAGAACTAATCTTGACTAGCCCCAAGGGTCGGAGCAGATCCCCTCTTATTTCAGCTCTCCGAGCTAGCAAGCTCATCAGGAAAGGATGTACATCTTTCCTTGCCTTTGTCACAGTTAAAGAAGCTAAGGAAGCTAAGCTAGAAGACATTCCAGTGGTGCAAGAATTTCTGGACGTATTTCCGGAAGATTTATCGGGATTACCCCCGCAAAGAGAAGTGGCCTTCACCATTGACTTAGTCCCTGGTGCTGGTCCGATTTCAAAGGCACCTTATAGGATGTCACCTGCTGAACTCAAAGAGTTAAAGGAGCAATTGATGGAACTCATTAAGAAAGGATTCATTAGACCAAGTACTTCCCCGTGGGGAGCGCCTGTATTATTTGTAAAGAAGAAAGACGGATCCATGAGGTTATGCGTCGACTATCGACAGTTGAATCATCTCACTATCAAGAACAAGTATCCACTGCCGAGAATCGATGAATTGTTTGATCAAATTTCAGGATCCATGTACTTTTCCAAAATTGATCTTAGGTCAGGATATCACCAACTAAGAATCAAGGACGAGGATATTCATAAAACCGCATTCAGAAGCAGGTATGGCCATTATGAATTTGTTGTTATGCCTTTCGGACTAACGAATGCCCCTGCTACCTTTATGCAGTTAATGAATAGCATATTCAGGCCTTATTTAGATCAATTCGTGGTGGTCTTTATTGATGATATATTGATTTATTCCAAGACCAAGGAAGAGCATGAGGAACATTTGAGGATTGCATTACAAATATTGAGGACAAACCAATTATATGCAAAACTTAGCAAGTGTGAATTCTGGCATGAAGAAGTGACTTTTCTCGGACATGTTATATCAAAGGATGGCTTGTCTGTAGACCCATCAAAGGTTGAAGCTGTAAGGAACTGGGAAAGACCGACCAATGCTAGCGAGATCCGAAGTTTCTTAGGTCTTGCCGGCTATTACAGGCGATTCATCAAGGATTTCTCTAAAATCGCCGTGCCACTTACGAGGTTAACTCGCAAGGAGATCCGTTATGAATGGGATGAGGAATGTGAGAGAAGCTTCCAAACTCTCAAGGATCATCTTACTACAGCTCCTATCTTAGCATTGCCAATTGAAGGAGAAAAGTTCGAGGTATACACTGATGCTTCTGGCATTGGCCTCGGGTGTGTTCTAATGCAACAAGGGAAGGTTATAGCCTACTCTTCTCGTCAATTAAAGAAGCATGAAGAGAACTACCCCGTCCATGACTTAGAATTGGCCGCGGTAGTATTTGCACTCAAAATATGGAGACATTATCTTTATGGAGTACAATTTACTGTATACTCCGATCACAAGAGTCTCAAATATCTTTTCTCACAAAAGGAACTAAATATGAGGCAAAGACGATGGCTGGAATATCTCAAGGACTTTGACTTCAATATACAATATCATCCCGGAAAGGGTAATCATGTAGCAGATGCCCTTAGTCGAAAGCCGTGAGCACTGTTAGCCAATTGTATGATTCAAGAATGGAAATTGCTGGAACAATTCTCTGAACTCAATATAAGCATGGACACGGACCCTAGATGTGTCACATTATCTCATGTAAGCATACAGTCAGATTTATTGTCTGAAATACAAGCACTTCAGAATGATGATCCTGCATTAGTAGAAATCAAGGGCAGATTAGAAGGACAATCGGATTTTTAATTAGCTTCTGATGGAAGATTAATGTTCAAGAATAGAACTTATATACCGGACTGCCCAGAATTGAAGAAGAAGGTCTTAGATGAAGCTCATAGGTCAAGGTATACGATTCATCCTGGATCTACCAAAATGTACCAAGATGTAAAAAGAAATTTTTGGTGGCCCAACATGAAAAGAGAAATAGCGGACTACGTATCACGCTGTCTCACGTGCCAACAAGTCAAGGCGGAACACCAAAAGCCTGCTGGAAAACTACATCCTCTAGATATCCCTAAATGGAAGTGGGAGAATATTGGTATGGATTTCATCATGGGTTTATCTAAATCAAAAAGAGGACATGATGGAATATGGGTTATCATTGACCGATTGACTAAATCAGCGCATTTCTTGCCAATCAAGAGTCGATAGTCAGTTGATGTCTTAGCTGCACTATACATCAAGGAAATAGTCAGATTACATGGTATTCCTGTTTCAATCGTGTCTGACAGAGATCCCCAATTTACTTCTCATTTTTGGAAGGGACTACAACATTCGTTGGGGACAAGACTTAACTTTAGTACTGCCTTTCATCCTCAAACGGATGGTCAGACCGAGAGAACCAATCAAGTAGTCGAAGATATGCTAAGAGCATGCATTACTGATTTTGATGGAAACTGGCATGATCACTTGCCTCTGGTCGAATTTGCATACAATAATAGCTACCAGGCAAGTATACAACTGGCACCTTTTGAAGCCTTATACGGAAGGAGTTGCCGATCACCCATATGCTGGAGCGAAGTTGGAGAGAAACAACT
Source organism: Amorphophallus konjac (assembly GCA_022559845.1). NCBI lineage: Eukaryota > Viridiplantae > Streptophyta > Magnoliopsida > Alismatales > Araceae > Amorphophallus > Amorphophallus konjac. The sequence goes on from CM040120.1 coordinate 100,728,704, forward strand.
GTTAGGTCCAGACATGGTAAGGGATACAACTGAGAAGATACAAGTAATCAGAGAAAGATTGCAAGTTGCTCAGTCTAGATAAAAGGCTTATGCTGACACAAGAAGAAGAGATCTTAAATTCCAAGTTGGAGATCATGTATTTCTCAAGATATCGCCTGGACGTGGAATACGAAGATTTGGTGTTAAGGGCAAGCTTACACCAAGATTTATCGGATCTTTTGAGATACTAGGAAGAGTTGGCGAGGTTGCTTATCGCATCGCATTGCCACCTCAACTGTCCGAAGTACATGATGTGTTCCACATATCTATGTTGAAGAAGTATGTACATGACCCATCACATATTATTGAGTATGGAGATCTAGTGATCCAGAAAGATTTCACATATGAGTAGAAGCCCATACGAATACTAGATCGAGAAGTACGAACCCTAAGGAATAAGGTTATTCCCATGCTAAAAGTACAATGGAATAAGAATTCAGAACATGAAGCTACATGGGAGACCGAGGAATCTATGAGGAAGCGATTTCTAGAGTTATATTAGAAGGTATGAACTCTACACTCTCCATATGTAAATATGTGCTAGGAATTTGGGGACCAAATTCTTTTTAAGTGGGGGAGGGTGTAGCAACCCTAATAAATTTAAAAGGAATAAATAAATCAAAATAGATTAAAAGATTTAGTAAATAAACGAAAGAGCTTGGAATAAAAATAATTAAACCCTGATGAAAATAACGCCTCAGATATAGGCGCTACTTTACAAGAAAACGCCTTCACCTAAGGCGTGTTTTGAAGAAGGGACGCCCACATGTCAAGGCGTCAAATTTCAAACGACCAAAATAAATAAAAAGGGCAAGTTTGCATAACGTCCTTTGAGTGGACGCGTTTCAACAAGTAACGACGCCTGACAAGGTGTCAATTGAAATTCGACGCCCTTACTTAGGACGCTAATTCAGTTTGAGTTTCGTTCGACCCAGGAGTCTATCCAGGGTAAGTTGATAACTATGAAAAAGAGTTCGAATGTAGTAATAATTCTATCTTGGAAGTATTACTTCCAATCAAACACTAACCTTATTAGGATTTCCAGAACCCTATAAAAACCCTTGACTGTTGAACCCTAAAGATCTATTTGGACGACCTACTGCTGCTACGGTACGTAAAGAACAGCATGTTCTTTTTCCTTTAATCTGTCTATCAAATTGTGATGATGATTCTTCATTCTCTTCTGATTCCAGGTTGAAAGCTTTTGTCATCTGAAGAATGGGTAAGTTCTTCTCCTTCTTTACCTTCTGTTAGTTCTTACGAAGAGTAATACCTTCGTTTTATTCTGCCTCTACAGGTTGCCCGTAGAAGTGAAACCGATAGATTGAAGAATTGCGGGTTCTTCATCCACGTACATCATCTGCAACTTCTCCTTCATCTTCTTCTTCCGGTGATCACTCTGTTACAAACAGAGCATCGTCTCTTCACCAGATCTTTCACGTTTCATCAAAAGGTAGGTTTTCTCAAGCACTGTAGCCCAAATCACCATAATAGCTATGTTAAACCATATATATTAATTCATGCATATAGTTTTCGAGAGTTTTGAATGTTTCTATTGTTGGAAAGAAACGCCCTTTCCAAGGGCGCTAATTTTATACGCGACCCAGACTAGGGCGCTATTTAAATAAACGACCCTGACAAGGTCGTCAATTCAAAAGATTTGACGCCCTGTACACAGACGTCAATTTAATTACATGATAATTACCCATGTTAATATTCACTTAAACATGATTCTAAATCAGTGCATGATCATTAATCCTGATATTATCCTATCATGACAATATCTCGTTTTCTGGAAATTTCAATACTTGAAAAATTGTAAATTCTTGAAATACACGACCCTGTACAGGTCGTCTCTCACTTGACTAACGCCCCTGTTCAGGGCGTGAATTGAAAAGTAACGCCCCTGTACAGGGCGTGTTTTTGATAAATTACTGAAAATATATATTCTACAAAAATAGAAGTAAAGAATGAACGACCATTGTATACGTCGTCAACTTGTAATAAAACGCCCCTTACCAGGGCGCGTTTTTGGTAAAATACTGAAATATTGAAAATTTACAAAAATAGGAAAAATATATAAACGCCCTTATCTAAGGCGTTAATTACTTGAGTAGTGACTTTACTTAAGTCGTTATTTTCCTGTAAAAATGTTTTTACCCTGTTTCTGATAACCGATGGTTTCAGTATATCTATATATATGTATATCGGCACTATATCTCCACTCCGTGAGTATAGTCCCACGTTTCATGATGTTTCATCGATCACCCTTAATTCTCATTGACATACAAGCTCTCCATTGGACATTCCGTTCCTTTGGACTAGCGAGTTAGTCATAGAGACCTCCGTAAGATTCCTCGAAGCCTTGGATTCCCTCAAGGCCGACTGAGCTGGTTGTACCCTAAAAACCCATTACACTATTGAATGCCATGTCACTCTAAAGAAACATGGTATACCGGCCCTTATGATATGCAAAAAGTATATCATGAGAATTCTTAATGGGATGATGATATCATGCCATTTGTTGATGTTCTTGTAGACCTCAATTCTATAATAAGAATGAGGGTATCTTACCTTTGATATACTGTTCATGTGGACCTCAATTCTATATAAAGAATGTCCATACTTGTCATGGTACCCGAGTTAAGGGAACCTAATTCCACCTAGTTTCATCGTTCATCGTGATTGTACCGTTGTTATCGCCTATCTATGTCCAATATCGTATTTTTGGACTCCATTCTCTCAAAGTTATCCTACGTGTCTACAAGCTTAAATTGTTAAAATTCCATATTGGCTATATATATATATACAAGAGTGGATGTCAAATATATATGATAAATGCCTGCGCATATAGGGCCCGATCTGATCCTGGGAGGAGCACCCGAAAGTACTTGTGCCCATGGGAGTTGAATGATAAGGTATCTGGCATTATACCGAGTGCATGACTAGCTTGATTGGACATTCCACACAAATCTTGTACTTGACTCGTACTTGACATGACATGAATTACGTGACCCGAGAAAGGGTAATTACTTGTTTGCTTGATACATGATAGCCAAAGTTCTTGACATGACTTGCTAAAAAGTACTTGCTTGAATATCTTGTTATCTTTTCTTAAAAGCTAATGACTGGTTCATCTTGCTGTCTTATTGATAAATTCTCTCTCTATCTTGTCGTTTTATGCGAGCATGCATAGCTATAGTACATTCATGAAAAATGTAATTACTTAAACCCCTTGCTAAGCGCTTGAGATATAATTTCCTACTGAGCGTTCGCTCACTCTGTGTGTTCCCTACTTTTCAGGTAAGTCCGACGAGGGAAGTCAATCGGATGGGAATGGTCAAGAGTGAAAGAGATAGAACTTCTCCAAGTGTCATCTAGTCTTTTTTCTATTTTCTTGAGTCAACTATGTACTTTTCCTTTTTAATTGAATAGAGTATTGGATTTGTAATAGTCTATCCATTATGAAATAAAGGATTGGGTTATCTTTCTATTTTGTGCATCTCTGTTTTGGTGTCGAATACACTACTACTCTGATTGACATGATTGATATAAACTCGTCGCGCATATCCGAGTATCTTCCGCGCTCGGGGCGTGACAAGTTCTGAATGAAGTAAGCACATATGACATCCATTTATCATCATCAAAACACACGTAATCTATGTCATCATCAAAACATAAGTAAACACATATGACATCAAATATATGAGAGTCATAGTGTTTGTCATCATCAAAACACAATATCCAACACCTCCCTTGGGATAAAAGGAATGAAATCATGCTCGGCCGGCAAGGGGAGGAGTAGAAGAACCTCCGTGGTGACATGACCCACGGTGTACACAGAGGTAATGGACCCTAAGGCGGGGTGGGTGAAGCTACAACTTGTGGGTTGGTTGAAACCTCGGGCCAATAAGTCCGTCAACTTCCATTGCCAGTCTAAACCCATAATAAGGTCATCCAATGTATCATCATGGTGACTAGACCGGAATATAGTGTGGTAGGAGTTGACGGGCACCAAAGGTAGTGTAGGGTCCATGGATGGGTAGGGAGGTGGGACCAAGCCATCCTTGAGCCAGCTAAGTAGTGGCTCGGTGATAAAAAGTGTTCCCGTTAGAAACACGGGTGGCTCAGGCTGAGGTGGCTCCACACAAAGATTGGAAGATGAGGGTGGTGGCAATGGAGCTCTCATGGGTGGGGTAAGAGGATCCACCATGATGGGGAGAGGACCTTGGGATGGAACCATAGATGGCAGCGGGTTGGGACTATCGACTGCTACCTCCTTAGGCTCGTGCTTGGTTCCATCCCGGCTAGGAGGTAGGCAAGGGGGAACCAGGGACTCAATATAAGCACACCTCCTATCCACTCTATCCGAAATGATTTGGAAGAGTTCGGCAATGGTGGGGTTTGGACTAGGAGCGATGTGATGGACTCTCCCATATGAACTCGGCTTAGTCGTGGACCTAGGCGCTTCTACATGGGCTGCACTTTACCTCCGATTATGGCCCACTTGGGTGGAGGTGATTGGGTGGGGTCGGTTGGAGGTGATCGGGCCGGGTAGGTAGACCTTCCTAAGTTCGCCCTTCATCTCATGCCACGACTCGATGGGCCTTTGCCTCCTAACCTCTCTCATGCGCTCAATGCTCTCCCATTTCCAGGCGGCTTTGTGGACAAGTCTCTCTTGGGAAAAACTGACTTGCATGGCATCGGACATGGTGTAACATTCAAAATATTTGTCCATGATGGTCTCCTACTTGAGGTAGTCGCCCGGGTCATTGGAACCATAAAAATCCGAGGCTTCGGGCCTACGGAAGTGGAGAGGGTGGTTGCCAAGCCCATGGGTGGACCAATGGCCATATTGCCCGGGTGATGGGGAATCCATGGGAAATTTGGGGGAACTACATGCTAGACATGCCAACACTTAGACAAGACCCTAACTAATGCAAAGTTGAAATGAGACTCGACTACACACCTAGACACAACCCAGACTCGATACGTGGCGGAGCTAATCGATCTGAAGATCACTCGCGCAAGTGTGCGGCCTTCCTGATAGGAGTAGCCTAACGTTCGGACAACACCTTTTGATATACCGATTAATGGCATGCAAATGTGACACTTAGACTGACTTAGACTTAGACTCGACTTAAACGATTCTTTTTTTTTGGAGTTTTACAAATGACTACCCTAGACTCAACTGGCGCTCTGATACCAAATTGATGCGGGACAGACTGAGGGACCGACTCTATGTGATACGAACCTCAGACTCTAAGTGTAGACGCGACCATGAACGACTCGACCAGCAACTACACGACCACTAGAGCGACCTCGGCTCGACACTAAGAGCTCCTATGGGTTCGATGTCTAACAGAAATGCGAGCTCACTCGTCGTCCCAAGTGAGGGAAACGCGGATCGTGCACGGTTGAGGAATCGGCAGAGTTAAGGGTAGTCGACTCACTTCCGTGCTCGGATCGAGCGATGGGACGGGTCACTCTCTCGCTCACAGCGGTGACATGAACTCACGAGCTAGGTCCTATCGCACTCAAGCAGTGGCCTATGATCATGTACTAACTAAGCAAATGTAATGCCAAGGAGTTAAGACCGTTACCTCCACGCTCCCGGCGTGGGGAAGACAATCCCGGCCAATTCCGAACTCCCGGTTAACAAATTTTTACTGTGATACAAAAATTTGACCCACTCCACGCAGGGAGGTAATGTTGAAGTTAGATAGAAAGCTCTATCACCACAGGATGTGGATCTAGAGGGGGGCGGGTGAATAGATCAACTGGCTATTTTAAAAATTAGGCCTAGAATCAAATGCGGAATTAGAAGAACACTAAACGAGCACAGCCAATGCACCGAATGAAACACACAAGATCTGCTGAACAAGTAATCAAACACACGAGAGGCACAAGGCTTTTAGGTGGTTCGGTCAATCCGACCTACGTCCACCCCACATTCAACTCGAATGTGGATTACTGTTGATACACAGCTTCAATCTGCTGGGCTCTACAGCTTGCCAACAACGGCTGGGGCTTACAGCTTATCCCGACCAGAGGAGCACCCTCTGCAACAGCTGAGCATCACAGCTTGCTCTGCTGGGCACTACAGCTTAGCCGACCAGAGGAACACCTCTGCAACCCGCTACCTCACAGCTTGAAACCGCTGACTAACAGCTTGAAACCGCTGACTAACAGCTTGATAGAACAAGAGTTTTCAAAGAGAAAAATAGCAAGACTGAAAACAAACAAAACACACAATCGAATGGAAGAAAACTAAAACGACTGTAGCTCAAAGTTGAGCAGTATCAGCTTTGGTAACTGGACCAAGAGACTGATTCACAAGCTCTCACAATAACTCTCTCAACTCATCTCTTCTCTCTTTCTTCTTCTCTCCTTTTCTTCTTCTCTGCTTTTCTTCTCTCACAGTGGATCTCGGTGGCTGCTGTTTCAGACTGGATGTATAGACTTCGCCAACTTCGATCAGCCTTTGCGGAAGATGAAGACTGATATATATAACAGCAGCAGGTGGATAAGGGCGCATGGCTTCCACGTTTTCCCGCCCAAGGAATTCTCCAGATTCGAGGTGCTTCCATCCACGTGTCAGCATCTGCACACCTCGTCCTCCTGGGATCACGAGCCATGTCAGCAATCTCAGTAGAGAATCCCTGTCAGACAGAGTATCGGATGATCAGATTAGATAACACTCTGTATAGACTTATCAGAAGAACTGCGTTGTATAGACTAAGTGAAGATCAATGCAATGTACAGACTTCACAAATGAAGGTGCAATGTGTAGACTTCATGAATGAAGATGCAATGTGTAGACTTCAGTAAGAAGATGCAATGTGTAGACTTTAGTGAGACTCAAATGAATACAAGCGATGTATAGACTTTGCCAGGGCATGCACAATGCAATGCGTTGACGCTTCACTACATGCCAATGCACTGCGTTGACGCAATACAATGTGACTTTGCCAGGGCATGCATAATGCAATGCGTTGATGCTTCACTACATGCCAATGCACTGCGTTGATGCAATACAATGTGGCTTTGAAGGCTGTGAACAATAAGGCATGCTGTACAGACTTTGATATAAAGCATGTAATGCTATATGGACAATGTATACACTTAGCCTTTGAGGAACGATGTATAGACTTAGAACGTGAAGACAGGCTGTATATACTTGAAGAATAAGCTAGTGTATAGACTTGAAACATCTGAACCAATGTACAGACTTGTAGATGCAAAGCCAATGTACAGACTTGTAGATGTGAAGCCAATGTACAGGCTTTGAGCTTCAAAGCACAATGTGCAGACTTTACCACTGTATAGACTTGAGGCTCTGAACATAGGTAAAGACTGGCAGTCCAATGTATAGACTTTCTGAAAGAACGTCTGTATAGACTTGAAAGATCAATGACGCTAAGGAAGACGGACAATGTACAGACTTGCTGTAACAGTCTGATGTACAGACTTTGTGAAACTCTAGACACTGAATGCTATACATACTTAGCCCATGCAATGAGACGCTAAATGAGACGGTGAATGAGACGCTGGACTCTGTACAGACTTTGCCCAATGCTTGAGACGCTAACAAAGACGGACGATGTTCAGACTTGCTGAAAGACCGATGTACAGACTTTGCCCAAATGCATGAGACGCTAACTAAGATGCTGGACTCTGTACAGACTTGAGCGATGTATGGGCTTAGCTTCGTGCAAGCTACAGTCCAATGTATGGACTTTGAAGTTCAACTGGTGAGTGTACAGACTTCACCAATGAGACGCTCACTGTACAGACTTTGCCTTAGACTCTAAATGAGACGGACAGTGTATATACTTATCCAATGCAATGTGGATGTATGGACTTGTCGTGCCTACACAGGGCGTTGTACACACTTGCTGCCTGATGCTCATGTGCAGACTTTGATGCCCAACAGCGATGTTCCTGATGCTAATGTGTAGACTTTGATGCCCAACAGCGATGTATAGACTTTGAGACTTTGAGTGTGTGTTTAGTGTGAAAACAAGATAAAATGCATATAACACACAGACAATCTGATAAAGTAATTTCATCAAAACATAAACAGTGTTGCCAATCAATCAAAACAATGTGTTGCCATATGAAGTAAAGTTACATGTCAACACCATCAACACATAGGAGTCACAACAATCTCCCCCTTTTTGATGATGGAAACCCCCTATCATGTAGAGTAGCAACATCCTGTCATACAGATGCAATTTTTGATGAACGACATGATTTGTTATTCAGATTGTTATGCAGATGCATGTAGATGCTATGAATGACATGCTGCATGCTACAAAATGTAAGCAACTCCCTGCTAACAAAATTTCCCCCTTTTGCCATACCATGATGCAGATGCATACACTCCCCCTGAATGTAAAATTCTCAATTCTGAATTCTCCCCCTGAACTGAAAGAATGAATTTCTGAAAGAATGAATTCAGACAATATTCTCCCCCTTTGCCATCAACAAATAGGAGGGAAAGTGAGTGCAAGTGAAGAAAAAGAAAGTTCAGCTGACTGGCATTCTTAGTAAGTAGTTCAGAAATTAAGCAACTAAAGCACAGAAGCTTCAGTCATATGAACCGAGAAACGGCTTAGAAATTGAAATTCTGGTTTAAAGGTTATAAAAATGAGAGTTCATGCACTACATTCATTGGATAAGGTTGATGTGCATGATAAAACAATAAACCATAGTCATATTTACATGAGGGATTCAGTTTCAGAATATCTTACTTTCATAGACTCAGTAAAATGTGTTAAGAGAAACCAGGTCATGTATTGAAATTAAACAATTGACATCCATGAAATTTCGTTGAAGGGAACAGCATTTTTCAGTATTGTTTCATTTAGGGCATTCAGGTATCAAAAGTCTTTTTGCGTAAGGGTATACGTTTATCAGACGCCAATACCCCTAGATACTCAACATGATGGACCATCTTGCCTATGATCAACCTTAATAGAATTGATTGACACCTTTTTATGTGAGGGTACACGTTTATTGGACGCCAGTTACCCCCAGGTACTCAATGAAAACAACCTACTGGTTTGATCATTTTATACAGAGATAGCTGATACACCTCATGACATGAGTGGTGTCTACTTCTTTGATGGATCACTCAGTTTCTCAGTGATTTATCAGTCAATGCTATTTTTCAAATAATTTTCAATGTTTTTCAATATCTTTCTTAGCTGCCCTTTATTTGTTTCAGAATGACTTGTTTAAGGATAATACACATACCTAGCTTCTCTAACATGATTTCAGATGAGTTTTCAGATTTCAGATATAATTAGCTTTGTCTGACATGAAATAAGATAAGGTTGAGAGCTTTATCAATTTTCAGCATCCTTATTTACTGATTGTAGTCTTTCAACTCTAAAGATTATAAATTTTAAACCATTAAGTCAGTCTTTAAGCAATTAAAGTTCTTATGAAAGAAGAAATCTATTTTCTATAGCTTAAGATTAGAACTGACTAAAAGATTGCCATACTGTCAGACTCAATCATTCAGAGTCAAGAATTGAATAGACAGCGTCGACGCTGGGAGTTCAAGGCGTCTACGCATCAGTTGAAGAGGCAACAATATACGACACTGAGATAGTGTCAGTGCGTTGACTCCATGCTATTGCAATGTCAACTCATCAGAATAAAGAGACAGAGATATTCACAGATCTAGTTCACTGCGTCAACGCCACATTATAGCAGCGTCGACGCAGCAGTTCACCTTGAAATTACTGACAAGACTCCCCCTGTCTATATGCATGCAATTTTTGCAAAAGATGATAGATCAGATGATTTTTTGAAGTTCATGCTTACTCAGACTATCTTATTGTGCAGTATGACCCATGCATAAATATAGACATATCATGCATCTAGACATATATATGCGATGATGATCATGAGTGCAAATAAAAATATGAGAGTCATGCATTATCATAAGTCTGTTGCACAATGTTTATTCAATCTATCAACAGCAAGTCCAAATCAGAAGTTTATTCAAAGTAGCTCAAAAATTTTATTCAAGTCAACAAAAAGTTCATTCATTATGCTGAAATTTACACAAGTCAAGTTCTCTTCTAAAAATTTTAAAATTTTCATTTCCAAGCGGCTTAGTAAAGATATCAGCAACTTGTTTGTCTGTTTCAATGAAGTCCAGTTCAATTTCCTTTTTGTTCACAGCATCTCTCAGAAAATGATGTTTTATTTCTATGTGCTTAGTCCTAGAATGATGAACGGGATTTTTAGCAAGGCATATGGCACTAGTATTATCACATAGAATTGGAATACATTCCAGTTTTATCTGATAATCATCTAGTTGGTGCTTAATCCAAAGTACTTGGGCAGCACAATTACCTGCTGCAACATATTCAGCCTCAGCTGTAGACAAGGTTACAGTGTGTTGCTTCTTAGATGCCCAAGATACTAGACAGCCACCAAGGAATTGACAGTAGTCACTAGTGCTTTTTCTATCTACTTGACACCCAGCATAATCAACATCAGTGTAAGCTAGAAGCTCTAACTCACACCTAGCAGGATACCATAATCCTAGCTCTTCGGTGCCTAGCAGATATCTAAAAATCCTTTTCACTGCTTTAAAATGATTTTCTTTAGGACTGGCCTGAAACCTAGCACATAATCCTACAGCGAATTGAATATCAGGCCTAGATGCTATTAAGTAGAGAAGGGATCCGATCATACCTCTGTATAACTTCTGGTCAAATGGGTTACCTTTAGTGTCTTCATCCAAGCTTGTAGAGGTACCGATTGGAGAAGCTATCTCTTTAAGGTTATCCATCTTGTATTTCTTGAGTAGATCCCTTGTGTACTTGGACTGAGTGATAAACATTCCATCCTTTGTTTGTGTAACCTGCAGTCCAAGAAACAATTTGAGCTCACCCATTGAGCTCATTTCAAACTCATTAGTCATTATTTTAGAAATTTCCTCACAGAATTTGGGGTTAGTTGACCCAAAAATGATATCATCTACATAAATCTGTACAATAAGAATTTCAGAATGACTCACCTTTGTAAACAAGGTCTGATCAACTACTCCTCTAGTGAAATTTTGATCAGTGAGGAACTTGCTCAACCTGTCGTACCAAGCTCTGGGAGCTTGCTTAAGACCATAGAGAGCTTTATTTAATTTGTAAACATGATTAGGGAAATCTAGACATTCAAACTCAGGGGGCTGTCTAACATAGACATCCTCATTAATTTCCCCATTCAAGAATGCAGATTTTACATCCATCTGCTGGAGGATTATACCTAGGCAACATGCATAAGCTAATAAAATTTTAACAGCTTCTAATCTGGCTACAGGGGTAAATGACTCTTCAAAGTCAATACCAAACTCCTGGTTGTACCCCTGAGCAAAAAGTCTGGCTTTATTTTTAACAATATTCCCTAATTCATCAGATTTATTCCTGAAAACCCACCTAGTCCCTATGACTGTTCCATGATAAGGAGGTGGGACCAAGTGCCACACCTTGTTCCTGTCGAACTTATTAAGCTCCTCATGCATGGCATTAATCCAATGCATATCCTTGAGGGCACAGTCAATGGACTTGGGTTCAATTTGAGAGACAAGAGCATATGCATTTAATTCATCCTGAATTCTAAAATGACCTCTAGTTCTAGGGGGATCATTCAGATTGCCAATGACATTATTCACAGGGTGATCTTTAAGATATCCAATATTAATAATATGAGTTTCAGGAATTTCACTTACCTCCCCCTGAACTTCAGGTTCTTCTTCATTTTGCTCTTCTTTATCTTCCTCACCATCAGACTGGTCTGCAGAGTTTTCATCTTTCAAAATGTTTCCATCTTTGTTCCTGCAATTTAAATTGAACACTCTATAAGCCCCGGGTGTTTTCAGAATAACCGAGGAAGATTCCTGGTTTACCTTTTGGCTCAAATTTATCAAGGTCCCTCTTGTCATTTATATGTATAAAACATTTACAACCAAAGACCTTGAAGTGGGCGATTGAAGGTTTCTTACCTCTCAAAATCTCATAAGGGGTTTTCTGGGTGGAAGGTCTTACCATTGCCCTGTTAATTACATAACAGGCTGTGTTGACTGCTTCAGTCCAAAATTTTCTTGGCAGTTGACCTTCAACTAAGAGAGTTCGGCCCATTTCTACTAGAGTTCGGTTCCTCCTTTCGACAACACCATTCTGCTCAGGTGTCCTGGGTGAGGAGAACTTATGATGAATCCCACTTGACCTGCAAAATTCTTCAAAGTGTGAGTTTTCAAACTCACCTCCATGATCAGTCAAAATATTTTCAATTTTCTGATTTATTCTTATACAGAACTCCTGAAATTCTGAGAATGCATCACTCTTATTAGATAAGAAATAAACCCAAGTATACCTTGAAAAGTCATCTACCATAACAAACCCATACCTCCTCCCTGATAAGTTGACAGATCTGGTTGGTCCAAAAAGGTCCATGTGTATCAGCTCATAGGGTTTGGAAGATAGATTTTCAGTTCTAGACTTAAATGACTTTCTAGTTATCTTTGATTGGGTGCATGCATCACAGATTTTATTCTCTTTCTTGAAGAAAACTTCAGGAAGTCCTCTAACCATGCTATACTTGTTTAGTTTATGCAAAATGGTATAACTAGCATGGCCTAACCTACGATGCCATAAAAATGCTAAATCTTCTCTATTGGCAGTAAGACATAGGCTAGAATGCTGAATATCATCTAGATCTATCATGTATGTGTTATTTATCCTTTTTCCAGAGAATTTTACAATTTCTGAATCAGGTTCAAAAACCTTGCAGCATTGAGAATCAAATAAAACCTTATGACCCTTATCACACAACTGGCTGATACTAAGTAAATTGTAAGCTAACCCTTCAACCAGCATAACATCATCAATGCAGCAGGTAGAACACTTACCTACCTTACATGATCCAATGATCCTACCCTTTGTGTTGCTTCCAAAGGTGACAAGGCCTCCTAGCTTTTCAGTTAGCATGCAAAACTTGGCCTTATCTCCTGTCATATGCCTAGAGCAGCCACTGTCCAAGTACTACAAGTTGCTCTTGGCTACCAGGCATACCTGCACATACAATTAGGGCAAAGAGTTTGGAACCCAAGTCTGATTGGGCTCCAATGAAGATGAAAAGCAGTTAAAACAAGAAAGCAGATTTTTAGGAATCCACATTTGTTTGAAGCAGTTCTGTCCAGTGGATTTTCCAGATTTCTTTTTATTTTGCCTTTTCTTGTTTTTCTTGATTTTCTTTTTATTTGCACCAACAGAGTTATTCACAGAATTGTTGTTATTGTGCCAATGCTTCGGCCAGGTTGCATTCATAAAGTTTTGGCCATAGTAGTTCCTGGGCTGGCTGTGGAAATGTTGGTAATTCCTAGGCATCCGACTACCATACCCATTTTCCCAATTTTTGACATAGGGTCTGTAAAAGTGTGTAGGTTGATGAACATACGCTGTATACATCCCTTGAGTTCTAGTCCACCCACGCCCATTAGGATAGATGGGCTGTGTGGGGTAGTAGGACTAAACTCTAGGTGGATTGAATTTGTTGGGCTGACTTCTGAAAATATTTTGTCTTCCCTGCACCCTTGACCCTGGTGACCTATTCATAGATTTTGGTTGGGTCCTTTTCTATGATGATGGTGGTGAAGACTTTTTGGCATTGACATGGGTTTTGTTTACCTGAGCAGGCTGACCCCTAACCTTGGGTTGAGCACTAGAGCTAGGTTTGGAAGTCCCAATTCTAATAGGCTCACCTACTTTCAGTTTGCCCTTCTCCTCTGCATTTAGCCTTTTCAGATTCAAATTTGTCTTTACAGCATTATTAGAATTCATGTTGATCAGAGGTCCTTTCTCCTTTTGTGCAACAAATGAAATAGTTTTCATTCCAAAGCTTTTAGTTGCACTAGAGTTGAATCCTAGTCCCTCTCTTCTGAAATTTACCTTTGACCCTAATAATGCATCTAAATTTTCAGATCCTTGGGTCATTTTCTCAATTGTTTTTAGCTTATCCTCATTATCTTTCTGAACTTCATCAATAGATTTTTTCAACTCATTATTCACATTGAGGACAACTTCATATTTTTCAGAAACAATTTTTATCTCATTTTCATAATTCTGAATTTTCAGTTTCCATGCATCAATTTCATTGTCTAATCTCACATTTTCTTCCTTAGACATTTTCAGTTCTTTATTGATTTCTTCAAATTCAGAACATGTGAGTTTCAGCTTACTGTTTTCAGTTTCTAAGCAGGTAATTTTATCAGACAATGAAGTATCATTTTGCATGATTTTAATTTTTCTTCGTAGATGCCTGTTTTCTTTTCTGACCTCATCTACTCTATCAGTAAGTTCATCATAAGCAACCATCCAATCAGTAATAGTAAAATTTTCATAGCGAGAGGATACCTCATCAGATTCTTCCTCTCTATCTTCTGAGCTGGTTGCCATGAGACAGATTGGCTTCTTAGCTTCAACTTTACTGTCCGAAGTGACGCTCAAAGATCCCTCGTCCTTATCACTCCAGGTAGTCACCATAGCTTTCCCTTTTGTGTTCTTCTTCTTGGACTTATCCTTGAGGTTCTGATTTGTCGGACATTCAGCTTTAAAGTGACCCGCCTTCCTGCATTGATAGCAAACATTAGTTTCAGCTTTCTTTACAGGGTTTGATTTATACCTTGTGTCTCGGCGGCCACTGTTGGGATTTCTTCGGCTGAATATTCTTCCTTCCTTCTTGAGAAATCTCCGGAATTCCCTAGTAATCATGGCAATATCAGCATTTGCCACTTCTTCTTCAGACAAGCTCGCTTCAGTTGATGATCCGTTGGGGCTGGATCGACTGGATCTGCTAGCACCAGCCTTCAGAGCTATAGGCTTCCTCTTTCTGTCAGCCTCCTCTATCTTCGGCATATTCATCTCATAAGCCATTAGAGATCCGATCAGCTCATCTGCCTTAGTATTGTGCAGATCTCTTGACTCTTCCATAACTGTGGCCTTGGTGTGCCAAATTGGAGTCAAGGATCGCAAGATCTTCCTGAGTACATCATACTCAGAATATTTTTTCCCGAAGCCTCTGAGACCATTTGTGATAATAGTCAGCCGGGCATACATTTCCTTGATCGTCTCATTAGGCTTCATCTTGAAAGCTTCGTATTCTGAAACCAGTAGATTAGTCTTAGTCTCTCTGACTTGTGAAGTTCCCTCATAGATGACTTCAAGTGCATCCCACATTTCCTTCGCTGAGGAGCAGGCAGATATTCGTGAGAACTCGGTGGGATGCAGAGAGCACTGGATTGCATTGATTGCACTCCAGTTGAGCGTGGACCTTCTAATTTCCTCCTTGGTCCATACATCTTCATTTGGGGACAGCTCGAAAGGTCCCTTGCTAACCACCTTCCAAATTTCATAATCTTTAGCCCTCAAGAATACCTGCATACGGTGCTTCCAGTATGCGTAGTTGGTTCCATCGAAGTACGGGGGCTTGGATGTGGAGTGTCATTCAGCTATCATCCCTCTTCCGTCCATCTGTGCTTATCCTCTTCGGGCGGTAAGTCCCTGTAGAAGAGTCTAGCTCTGATACCAAATGTTGAAGTTAGATGGAAAGCTCTATCACCACAGGATGTAGATCTAGAGGGGGGGGGGTTAATAGATCAACTGGCTATTTTAAAAATTAGGCCTAGAATCAAATGCGAAATTAGAAGAACACTAAACGAGCACAGCCAATGCACCGAATGAAACACACAAGATCTACTGAACAAGCAATCAAACACACGAGAGGCATAAGGCTTTTAGGTGGTTCGATCAATCCGACCTACGTCCACCCCACATTCAACTCGAATGTGGATTACTGCTGATACACAGCTTCAATCTGCTGGGCTCTACAGCTTGCCAACAACGGCTGGGGCTTACAGCTTATCCCGACCAGAGGAGCACCCTCTGCAATAGCTGAGCATCACAGCTTGCTCTGCTGGGCACTACAGCTTAGCCGACCAGAGGAACACCTCTGTAACCCGCTGCCTCACAGCTTGAAACCGCTGACTAACAGCTTGAAACCGCTGACTAACAGCTTGATAGAACAAGAGTTTTCAAAGAGAAAAATAGCAAGACTGAAAACAAACAAAACACACAATCGAATGGAAGAAAACCAAAACGACTGTAGCTCAAAGTTGAGCAGTATCAGCTCTGGTAACTGGACCAAGAGACTGATTCACAAGCTCTCACAATAACTCTCTCAACTCATCTCTTCTCTCTTTCTTCTTCTCTGCTTTTCTTCTTCTCTGCTTTTCTTCTCTCACAGTGGATCTCGGTGGCTGCTGTTTCAGACTGGATGTATAGACTTCGCCAACTTCGATCAGCCTTTGCGGAAGATGAAGACTGATATATATAATAGCAGCTGGTGGATAAGGGCGCGTGGCTTCCACGTTTTCCCGCCCAAGGAATTCTCCAGATTCGAGGTGCTTCCATCCACGTGTCAGCATCTGCACACCTCATCCTCCTTGGATCACGAGCCATGTCAGCAATCTCAGTAGAGAATCCCTGTCAGACAGAGTATCGGATGATCAGATTAAATAACACTCTGTATAGACTTATCAGAAGAACTGCGTTGTATAGACTAAGTGAAGATCAATGCAATGTACAGACTTCGCAGATGAAGGTGGAATGTGTAGACTTCATGAATGAAGATGCAATGTGTAGACTTCAGTAAGAAGATGCAATGTGTAGACTTCAGTGAGACTCAAATGAATACAAGCGATGTATAGACTTTGCCAGGGCATGCACAATGCAATGCGTTGACGCTTCACTACATGCCAATGCACTGCGTTGACGCAATACAATGTGACTTTGCCAGGGCATGCACAATGCAATGCGTTGACACTTCACTACATGCCAATGCACTGCGTTGACGCAATACAATGTGGCTTTGAAGGCTGTGAACAACAAGGCATGCTGTACAGACTTTGATATAAAGTATGTAATGCTATATGGACAATGTATACACTTAGCCTTTGAGGAACGATGTATAGACTTAGAACGTGAAGACAGGCTGTATATACTTGAAGAATAAGCTAGTGTATAGACTTGAAACATCTGAACCAATGTACAGACTTGTAGATGCAAAGCCAATGTACAGACTTGTAGATGTGAAGCCAATGTACAGGCTTTGAGCTTCAAAGCACAATGTGCAGACTTTACCACTGTATAGACTTGAGGCTCTGAACATAGGTAAAGACTAGCAGTCCAATGTATAGACTTTCTGAAAGAACGTCTGTATAGACTTGAAAGATCAATGACGCTAAGGAAGACGGACAATGTACAGACTTGCTGTAACAGTCTGATGTACAAACTTCATGAAACTCTAGACACTGAATGCTGTACATACTTAGCCCATGCAATGAGACGCTAAATGAGACGGTGAATGAGACGCTGGACTCTGTATAGACTTTGCCCAATGCTTGAGATGCTAACAAAGACGGACGATGTTCAGACTTGCTGAAAGACCGATGTACAGACTTTGCCCAAATGCATGAGACGCTAACTAAGACGCTGGACTCTGTATAGACTTGAGCGATGTATGGGCTTAGCTTCGTACAAGCTACAGTCCAATGTATGGACTTTGAAGTTCAACTGGTGAGTGTACAGACTTCACCAATGAGACGCTCACTGTACAGACTTTGCCTTAGACTCTAAATGAGACGGACAATGTATATACTTATCCAATGCAATGTGGATGTATGGACTTGTCGTGCCTACACAGGGCGTTGTACACACTTGCTGCCTGATGCTCATGTGCAGACTTTGATGCCCAACAGCGATGTTCCTGATGCTAATGTGTAGACTTTGATGCCCAACAGCGATGTATAGACTTTGAGACTTTGAGTGTGTGTTTAGTGTGAAAACAAGATAAAATGCATATAACACACAGACAATCTGATAAAGTAATTTCATCAAAACATAAACAGTGTTGCCAATCAATCAAAATAATGTGTTGCCATATGAAGTAAAGTTACATGTCAACACCATCAACACATAGGAGTCACAACAGGTAAAAGGTCACATGTGGGGCCCGGGAGTCACGGGAATTGGGTTGACGGGCAGCATCTTGATGTCGTCCGTCGGCGCCGAAACTTGCATTTTAGTGCTGTCCGGATGGCGCGATCTACGGGTACGTGGGGCCCACGTGCTACCCAGTCCTCCGGACCTGACAGAGTGGGTCCCACTGTGATGGTGACCTCTGGTGGTGCACTTCCCTGGACGGCGGTCGGGCTGAAACACCGGTCGGAGGCCGATCGGCTTCGATCTCCAAGTCTTGGAGTTGCTGCCCACGGATCTGTGGCTTCTATTTTGCAGCGTGCTATCCGGTGAGATCTACTACTGTGATCACTCCCGATGTCGGATCGACCCGCAAGAGGTATTGCTGGAAAGATATTTCGAAGTACTTCGATCTAGGGCCAAAGAGACAAATTGGAACTTCACAAATCTGGCCTTAGTCGATATTTCAAGTTGCTGTTGGACAGGGCTCGAAATCTCAGGGTAGCAGGGGAGTTTCCTGAGAACTGCCATTGACCGCAGGGTAGACTTCCGAATCAGAATATGAGTTCTTCATAAAAGTTGTATAGGGGAGAGAGCGGAAAATGGGAATAATTTATATGTAAGGTTTTGTTGAAATTTGGATGGGGAAAGATATTTTATACTGCGGGGTGGTCGGATCTGGACAGAGGTAGATAGAACTGAGTGGGATCTGAAGGTGATTTTTAGAAAATAGGTGAAGGCCTTTAGAAATTCCACGAAACTTCGTGGATGGTGGGGATGGTGTAAAGAACCTCCAGTAAAATTGGGGGCTCAAGAAAAAATCAAGAAGAGGTCCGAAGTGGGAAAACTCAGAGCTACTATGAATCTGGACTGAAAGCTGACAGATCTAGAAGGAGGGATGAACGAAAATGGAAAAATGGAAAATGAAAACTAGAAGCCAAACCCAATTTTTTGGGACGTGGGGGTGACCTCTGGAACTCACCCTGAAGATTTGGATTCCAAAAGAGTTTGAGGTTGGGAGAAAGAATTCGTGGAAGAAGGGTCTGTCCTGGGTGGACAGAACTCCGACGACGACGGTGGCGGTGCGACGGCGGCGGCGGCGAGCTTCAAGAACGGATACCGGAGGTGTCTCACCTCAGAATACAGCCATCTCAGCTGCAGAAGGGGGAGAGAGGAGGGGGAGGTCGCACAAGGCTGGGGCTCCAAGAAATTTTCTCATAAAATATATGCATTAATTCCACTCAAAATTAAAATACAAGTCTCTATAGAAAATACAAAAAGACTAGTTCTATCCCTAGATCTAGGATTGGTGGGGGGTAAAAGAGGGAGTTTACAATTTATTTCTCCCATGTGGTTTGGAACAAACAAAATAAGATTTCAATCCTAATAAACTATATTATACATGGGGCACCCCCTTGACTTATGTGTTCCAAATTTTGAATTTTGTTACCCTTTGTCCCCCCTTGGTCTAACCCTTCTAGAAGCCTACCTTGGAGGGTTGACTGACCCCACATGGGCCCAATAGCTGAGGTGGATCAATGGGAGAAGAGATGGGGGGCCTGCGGGACCCAGGTGGTCCCAAATTACAATAAACCCCCCTTTACACTCCGAATTACAATCCGAATAAAGCCAAATAAACACACATTACACACAAATAAAATCCCAGTAAATATGATAAATACTAAGACTCAAGGGGGAGTCTCCAGACTATCTCTGAGCTAGATGGAAGCTGATGTAGCTCGAGTGGTGCTCCGCGTATGGTATCAACGGCTCACCGGTTCGTGCTTCTCGATCGCTCTAGTGTCCGCACCAAATTTGAGGTAGGTTCTTTAGAAGAATTTGTTCATAATACTAAGGTCTAACTACCCTCAAATTTTCATTTTGGGAGATCAAGCCCACGAGGAGTTAGAGGCATCCAAAGTCGCTGGTTCGGTACAAGCAACTTAGGAACCTGTGCAACCGGGCCAGATTGATCAGCAAGTTAGAAGCCCTAAACGTGGTAATTATATAGGGGTTCTTTAGAGTTATTTATTCCTTTTAGAACCATCTTCTTACCCTTTAAATTTCATGGTCATAGGTGAAGAGGATCAGAAGTTAGAAGGCCACGAAGTTGTTAGTTCGGTTCAGGACGAGCAGAACTAGGGTCAAGTCCAGCCCAAAATTGAAAGTCTAAAGCTCAGATCAGAGGTAGGTTATCTCATGAATGACTTAAACATGATATTAGGAATAAAAGCCCTCAATTTTCAGTCGATTTCATGCATTACACGTGGAGTATTTTGTGCTTTATTAACTAGTTCATTTTTCATACATGAGTCTAACCCTTTAAATGAAAAGGATGTAATTCTTACTTAATTTACATTCCTCTATGCATATTCTCTGCCCAACTTTCTTTTGGCATGTTTTATTACATGTTTTAATGTCATTTTCCATGCATCCATTTACCTTAGAGTAGCCATATTTTAGTTTTATTGCTATTTACTGTAAACAGGAAGAAACGGTCTTCCTGAAGACTGTCTGAAATCACTAGCGGTCCTGCGATAGACCGCTAGGCCCGATAAAATGGTCCTCACATGACCGTTTGTGTTTTTCGAGTTCTGTAATTATGTTAACCCGAAACATAATGCAGAGTAACCTTATTTATCTTATGATAAGCCTAGATAATTTAGTTTTATTCCTGTTTTAAGTGCTACATTTGTAAATTTGGTTGTATTGGTGGGTTATTCTAGTAGGTTGCAGGTTTCACATATGCATGGAAATTATTTTAAACTTATGTTAAATTCAAGCCAAAACCATATACTCTTATAATTTCATTAAATTTCACATGGTTCATGACTTGTCTAGTTTTAACTTGATCGCTATTTTATCATGATCCTTTCTCATCAATGAGTCATTTTCTTAAGTACATGGCATATACCCCGATATGTGACCATTAGTTACACTTTGCACTTATAGGCACACTTTCTTAGACTTATGAACCTCTCTGTCGGATATTCCTTCTGTCGGAGTAGGAGATTATGTTTCAAGGCCTCCGTAAGACTCCGCGAGCCTGGGATTTCCACTAGGACGCCGAGCTGGTTGTACCATCAAAACCAATTATCTATAAAGCACTTTATCGGTGTTTTATGTATTCTAGATCCTAGCGGCCCTATGGACGACCGCTAAATGGCACCAAGCAACCATTCACTAGACCGCAAAGCTCTAGAAAGTTTTTCTGCGTCGACACTTCTTTTTCATGCGTCGACTCTAGTCATGAAACGGTCTAGACTCTGATCACTTTCTTCATGAAATGGTCCAGTAAACGACCGCTTTATCTCTGAACCTGTCTAACCTGAGGTTTGACCTTTGGGGTTGGTTTTATTGAGTTCCTAGATATGTTAGGTCCCACAGTGTAGTGGCACGGATCTAGAGGGGGGTGAATAGATCCCTCTCTAAAAATTATAGCCAATTAAAAAGACTTGAAGGCTTCTTAATTAAACCTCACCGAACATGCAAGTGACAAGATCACACACGGAGATATGGCAATTTGAACTAGCAGTATACGTTAACAAATTTAGCATCAATGTGCAAGATAATCAATAATCCATCCTGTGAATGGTGGTAGAAGATAAGGAACAAACACTCAACCAATCACACATGCACAAGGATTTTTTTGGTGGTTCGAGACCACGACGGATACCCTACGTCCACCCCTCACCACCTCAGTGAGGCTTCACTAAAACGCTACATGAGGTAGCTCATGGGGACGAACCCCAATACACCACACGCTGCTCGACGGTAGCAAACCACACACACACGAGCTCGACGCTCAACATGCTACAGAGCAGCACAGACACGAGGGTGAACCCTCAACACGGTGCTCAGCACCACACACACACGCACCAAGACGGGGAACGCTCTCCAACAGTCAATCCACACTCGGAGACACGGCTCCGAACACACACATAGTTTTCTTCAGTTTAAGAGATGGACACAGATGTACATTTGCAAGCTCAATAAGCACAAATCTTCAAAGCAATCTCACTAAACATCAACTAAGCACTAGACTGCAGCAAGTAAGAACAAGGATGGGTTGAGAGAACTCCTGGCTAGAGGACGATGGCCTTGGCTTCTTTAATGACTGAGGCAGACTGGACTTTGGAAGGAGGATGAAAGTTGATGCTTCAAAATGTTCATTTCTGAAGGATGGAAGAGGATGAACATCAGACCCTTTCTTCTTCACCTTGAATCACTTTCTACGCATTGGGTAACTTGGAGATGGTACATCCGTCTTCTTCAGCAAGATGGCTTTTGGAAGGTGGAAGACGATAGTCTTCAACCTTGAATCGAGCTCAGCACGACCTGGGAAGAAGCTTCAACACCGCTTCGGCCTCTCTCCCTGCAAAACCCCAAAAACGTATATATCCTTCAATGCTTTCTCTTCTCTTCAAGAAACCCTATCTCATTCGATTTATACCCAAGAGGAATGGGCAGCCACGTGGAGGATATTATCCCCCAAGGACCAATCACAATAGGGCACAAAAGGATGGGATCGAGCAAGGGCTCCGGCCGCCGCGCGAACCGGTGATTTACCCAGTTGCCGGAAAGTGTCGACCCCATGGGTCGACACTCGTGTTCGAGCTAGACAGAATAAAGCAAAAACAGAACCCAGTGTAGAAAGTGTCGACCCATGGGGTCGACACTTTCCACCTGTGGCAATAATAAAAGGCCACGGCAGAAAGTCCCAGAATAAGTGTCGACCTTGTGGGTCGACACTTATGTCCAGGGTTCTGAAACATGAACCCAGACAGAACCTCGCGATAAAAAGGTCGACCCTGTGGGTCGACTTTTTATCCCCAAGTTCGAAGACATAAGAGGGCCGGCTTAAAACACCAGACCCTAGGATAAAGTGTCGACCTATGGGGTCGACACTTTTCCTGACATAATGCAAACTTAATAAAACACACACAGGGGTAATTCTAAAAGGATGATACATTAAAGAGACATGCAAGGATGAAAGAACTAAGTATTACCTGCCCCAAATCACAGACTTACAAGGTAGGTATGGATAGGGAGTTACCTAGGGATTCGTTCATCCAATCCACACAACAAGCCTCCTCCAACCATTCAACCAAAATAGCTTACCATTTTGTTGGTCCACATGCATGTGAAGATCCAATTGGAAGGTTTCCAATTGGTCCTTATGTTCATTGCCATTCAATACACACTTGAGATCCTGCATCACAACCATTAAGTGAATCAAATGATTCAACCATAATGTGAATCAACCAAAAGCACAGTAGGATAATTCCATGAATTGGCTTGAATCACACCCAGTCTTCATCTCTCCCTGTGCAAATGCCAAGACTCAGTCTAGTTCGACACATAATTCTTGAACTAAAGGCATCCCATTCAACAATTGCAAAGATATGGGAATAAGCTTCATTAAGCCATAAAGAAATTAAAGCATATCATTTCTCATCCACAAACCACATATGCATTTATTTACATGGAACACAATCACATGGTATTTATATCATCATTAAAATTCCTTAGCATACATTTGTGCATGGGGTTCAACAATCTCCACCTTTTTGATGATGACAAATACTATGTGCAATTGACAAAATAGACTCGACAGATAAAAAGTGTTTCAGGGAAATTCAACTCACATCAAGCATTCTAGACATGAAACCATGTTAGCATTCCAACGACATTAACTCATCAACAGAAAATTAAGGCATCCATATCCACAATTCACACTCCATATCATGCAATCCATAACCAAAAAGATTTACATTTCCAAAACTCATGTTCCCACAGAATATCACTTGATCATCAACCATGTCCACAAGTAAATTTAACATCAAGATACCAATTGTCACAAGACACATAAACACAACCAAAACATAAACATAACATCACATGACTTAGACAAACATAACCAAAACAAGACATAAGGCAGCACATTTCATCTCCCCCTTTGTCATCAACAAAAAGAAGTGGTAAAAGGGGGTAAAGTCAATCAGCTTGTCCATTAGAAGGAGGGTGCTAAAGCTTCAAGGAGAGTCAGGAGGTGTCCGAGGACGCCTGAGAAAATCAGAGAGATCGTCAAACTTGGAGTTTTGAATGCCAATGGCAGTATGGAGTGAGTCAATGGAGTCGGCCATGGCAGCGAACTTCTGAAGATAAGTATCATGATGAAGCTTGAGTTCTTTGACTTCCCGTGTGAGGGCATCCACTGATTCTTTGACATTGCAAACTTCATCGGCTAATTCGTCAATTTTGGTGTTCATTGATGTATCTGCTGAAGATGTAGCCTATGACACTCTAGTTCTGGCAGTTCTGCTGATGGGTTCTTCATGACCTTCACCTTCATTCTGCTCAGACCCTGCTGCCGGGGCTTTACCTTTCTTTGACGGAAGTGTGCGAACAAGAACACCATTTATCAATTCATAGCCCATGTTGTTGCAGATGGATGGGATAGTATAGATGTCGGCATCCTTAATTGGATGACTGACCTGCTGACTCAAGTCAATATGCAAGGATTGAAAAATTGGTGTTAAAGCAGCTCCATAAGGTAAATTTCGGTTCTTGGACTTCCTACAGCTGGTTATGTACTCCATCATCACCACTGGGAAGTTAACTGGTTCTCCACTCATGATTTGTACAAATAGGAATTTGTGCATGTCAGTTACTTGTTCCCTAGACCCTGATCTAGGCAGTAGTATAGTGGTCATCATGTGATGTAGAATCCTCTGAATAGGTGGAAATTCATTTGCATTGAGCTTCGGTACACAGCCTGGTGTTGCTACCTTATCCGTCATGAGTTCATACGCAAGCTCTTCAGAATAAATGGCTTCTTCATAAATCATCCCACTATCCCAAGGCAAATTTAGAGCTTTACCAATCAATTGAGCAGTTAATGGAATAGAGTGCTCATCTAACTTGGTGTAAAATTCATCATTTTTCACAACCATATTTCCATAGAACTGATGAACTAGGGAATGATAGACTCTTCTGTGCTCAGTCATGAATAGAATCAAATTTGGCTACTTCCTCAACAATTCTACTAACCTTGGCAGAGCAGTTTCAATGCTTCTAAAATCAACAGCACGAGGTCACAACACTTTTCTCTCAACCAGCATTTTTATTTCAGCAGCCCTTTTTCTTGTCTCAGCCTGGGCATCTTTGTCCTTATGCCGTACATCTTTTAGGATGCGGGATTCCTCCCTCTCTAACATCGATCTTTTCTTGGGTGCCATTGATGCAGCTTGGATAGCTTCAAATAGATGCTGACACTGTCCGGTCTTCACTGAATCAGGTGGATGAACTCTTGAGCAAGTGGAAGGAGATCGGTAGTGATACCCTCGAGCAGATGAAGGGCTTCCTCTGACTGGCTAGAGTTCACACCACAAGCAGCACCTTCTCCAACTGGATGTGCTTCGAAGGAGGGCCCCGCGATAGCTTCAAGAGAAAGAAGGATGGGCGAACGCCGCCGCTCGCCGGAGGATGCTCTTGGAAGAGATGGGGTGGACGGAGAGAAACGAGGGCTGGAGGAGGAATGGAGAGGAGGAGCCGCAGAGGCTTGGGAAGTGGAGGATCGTCCGTGGGGTGTTACAGATGGAACGTTAGGGCAGGAGAGGATGGGTGATGAAAGGGTTTAAGGAGAAGAGAAAGGGGGTTTGGTTCGATTAGGTTCGACCAGAAGAGAGCCAAGCGACCTTGGGTTCGAGCCATATAAGAAAATGGCATGAGAAGTGAACCCGGCGGTCCGGTTCACAAACCGGGTTCCGAAACAAAAGTGTCGACCTTGTGGGTCGACACATTTTGGAGACGCTTCTATCTCGAAAGAAAAAGGACACTCGGTAGGAGTGTCGACCTTAGGGGTCGACACATTTTCTGCACTTTGAAAAATCAAGTGAAATGGAATGGATTGATGGCCAGATGAACCAAACTTGATATCCATGAAATGATAAACACAGAGTGGGCAATATGTGGGTAGTTCAACTGAGAAAAGTTGATCTTAGACAAGGGAAAACAAATAGCCACACTTGGATGATCAATTCAATTAAACATGCAAGCTTTCATTTCTAATTTCCAACACAAGTCTTTGAAACTGAATTGTTGCACATAATGGACCATATTTCAATTGATCACATTTCATCCTCATGAATAGAATTAAAGCCAGGAATACTTACCTTATCTCCTTCATTCTGAACACTTCACTGATCTCAAGATTGGAGCATGTTAGATTCACCAAATGCAATCTATTAACTCTGTGCATCAGAAATCATGGTCAGTGAGATATGAGACAAGGTCCGAGGAGTGGACACACTGTCAGAGTAGTAATTCAACGCACAAAATAATTCATTCAGAATTTGTATTCCTTCTAGTCATCACAATTTTCAACTAGACACATGAGAGTACTTCTTACCAGCTCAGTTCCACAATCAACTAGTCATGGTTGTATTTTCATAAAAATTCATTTCAGAATTTGTTCAAAATGAGTTGCATGCTTCAATTATGGGGGTTTAACAATCAAGTTCCCATTGTGCATTCTAAGCATGCAGGCAGACAAGCAAGCATACATAGATATAAAATCAACCACGAAGGTCCCTTAGGGACGGGTATAAGAAGAATGCAGTAGATTTGAGCGATCATGTCCATGAACCATATTAGGATGGTTGTGCTTACAATTCGGCGTACTGCTTGACCATTGATTATCAACTAATTCAAGAAGTACATTCAAACAATCAGGCTCAGATTCAACATGAGAACAATGAATAATGACTTTCAAAGCAATATGGATAGACATATGTTCTATGTAACACTAACAAGAATCTCTCCTCCCTACATTTTAATACAAAATACTCGGCTTTTGGTAGCTTCACACAGTCCCATACAATTTTATATTTATTAAATAGCAACATGACTAACCTTTTGACACAAGGCATGCCCTTTGTCTCAGGGGCAATTCCCGGTTACTTGGTATCGTCATTTATGATAATGTGGATAAGACACTTTCCGATGCGAGTTTCCTCCTTTATTTCAGGGGGGATTCTCGATGTACTTGATGTCAAATCACACTTATTCAATTTTTGGAGGGACTGACAGCTTTTTCCTCATGAGTCATTAGACATTAACGTAGGGATTTAAGAGTCCTTAAAAGTGTTTAGTTGAAAATAGA
Organism: Amorphophallus konjac; assembly: GCA_022559845.1. Taxonomy (NCBI): domain Eukaryota; kingdom Viridiplantae; phylum Streptophyta; class Magnoliopsida; order Alismatales; family Araceae; genus Amorphophallus; species Amorphophallus konjac. The sequence continues at coordinate 100,755,962 of CM040120.1, forward strand.
TATCCTTATTGAATGAAGTCAGTTGTATCAAGGTTCCATATGAAGTGAGTGATTGAACAGATAGTAGAACATGAATTAGCCTTTTCAAGGTTTTGTCTCCCCCTAAGTGTATGCACGGTTGAAAACCAAAATGACATTGTTAAGATGTGTCATGAGGCATTCATGCCTGAATCAATGCAAGTTTATTTAACAAGGTTGTTTGGTCGTAGAAGTGTTCAAAAAGAAACAGATGTAAATTATATCCATTCAAGCATGTCAAAATGATATATTCAAGCAATTTGATTGCCGGTACATGACGAGTACGTAGGTCCGAACACCACACTCACGCATGATGAAAGCTTCCAGGTGGACTTAACCTACCTTTCCACTGACACCATTTTATATACCGGTTAATCATGGCATTCATGCACACGAATATGAAATGTATGCGAGTCAGTGCAGCAAGATGACAGATGATTAAATTTTTTTTTATTTGTATTCACAAGTATGCAAAAAGATGTGTGTGCTCTATGTGTAAAATTTAACTTTTATCCACAAAAAGAGACGAGTATAGCTAGAAAAGAACTTTGTGAACAACTGCAAAATTATAGTTATTCACACAAGAAAACATGAGTGAAAGTGGATGAACTCTATGAATAGTAACAAAAGGTTACTATTCACATGTGAAAGTAAAAGTGGAATGCATTACCACATAGGCTCATCAGTTTCTTGCCCTGGAGAAGTTTTATTCTATTGATAACTTCTTCCATCACAAGGCATTCCTGCAAGACAAAATCTTTACTTTGGTGTGTTGGGAACTCAAGCCATCTTGGGTCCCTGGGGTTAGGTGCACCACGATTTGTGGCTCTCCACAATTTCCTTGCATTCATATCATCAAGGTGTAATAACGAGCAATCATTCATGACATGTCCTACATAACCACAGTAATGACAATACACATGTGGTTTCAATTTCTTTGGTTGAACATAAGCATTGGACTTTTGTGAATATCTAGGGGGTTTTTGATTTTGATTATGAAATCTGGGTTTCACATTTAACAACCAACAATTTTTCATAGTATGGCCCATTTTCCTACAATGAAAACATTCAACTTTTCTTTTCTGATCAGCTTGAAATCTATTGTCATGCATCTTACAAGCATTCAAGTCATCCTCTGTCATTAAACTACAATCATGCATTAGATGTCCAAGCTCACCACAATAGTGACATGAAGTATTGTTGTGTTTTGGAGCTTGGGATTTCACATCAAGTTTCTTTGCATGCATAATGGGCTTTTGTTTGACAGTTGAAGAGGTATTTGGTGTACTTGAGGAACTAGAAGCATGCACAAACGAAGTTTTTATTTTCAGATTAAATGCTTCCTTTTTACTAGGATTGTATCCTAGTCCTTCCCTTTGGAAGTTCACCTTAGTTCCCAAGAGTTTGTTTAGATTCTCCTCCCCACTCACGAATTTTCCCAATGACCTATTCAAGTCAGAAATCTCAGATTGAAGAGATGCTACATGAAGTTCATATGAGATAATCTGATTTTCACAGGAACTGACCTTTTCATTTAGAGTGGCATTTATCGTCTTGTAAGATTCTATTTCCTGTTCTAGAATACTTACATTCTCACTCTCTTGAGAGACCATGGACTTGCCTTTTTCAAATGTCAAAAGTCTTTCACACTTGGTCGAATTTAATTGTTTCAGATTTTCAAGTTCAGATTTCAATAAATCATTTTCTTTTTCAGATTTCTCGAGGTACTTCAGTTTTCCCTCTATCAAGGAGATTTGAATGGGCAAAACATCGTTGTCCCCTTTTAGTTTTTTATTTTTATCCAGAAGGGACTTGGCATCTATCTCAGAATCAAGAAGTTTATCAAAGAGTTTATCATCATCTGATAAAGAATCTAACTTGATTTTTAGACTCTCTTCAGTTTCCTTAAGCAATGAAACTTGGCATGTTAGAAGTTCATTTTCTTTTTCCAATTCTTCAATTTTTGAAATTTGATCAATGCATTTCACACAAGAAAAATTATCATAGATATTTTCATTAGACCTTTTCTTCAGTGCTTTGTTTTCATGTTTCACGTTTTGATATGTTTCTGACAGTTCTTCATAGGCATCTACTAAATCTTCAAAAGATAATTCATCTTCATCTGATTTAGAGCTTACCTCCTCAGCACTTTCATCACAAGTTTGATAGATATCATCAGCCATTAATCCCTTTAGTCCTTGCTTCTCTTGAGCTTACATCAATTTGTCCATAAGTTCTTTGGCGGTTCTGCAAGAGGAGACAAACGTGAACCTGTTAGCATTGACAGAATTTTTCGTCAACCTCAAAATTGTAGCATTTTTATGACTCTTTAGTCTATCTCGGTTGGACCACTTGGTCTCATCCCGAGGCAACTTATGAGGACCATCATTAACTAATTTCCACAAATTTGGATCAATTCAATTTATGGTCCTACAGATTCTTCCCAGCCACGAGTTAAAGTCATCACTATTATAAAAGGGTAAGGAAGTCAAAGAAGCAATATCTGAAGAAGCATTCATCATTCAAAACTACACTAGGATCCCTCTGAAGATCGTTTGATCTAATATAACAGAGCCGAGCTCTGATACCAATTGTTGGGTCCCATAGTGTAGTGGCACGGATCTAGAAGGGGGTGAATAGATCCCTCTCTAAAAATTATAGCCAATTAAAAAGACTTGAAGGCTTCTCAATCAAACCTCACCGAACATGCAAGTGACAAGATCACACACGGAGAGATGGCAATTTGAACTAGCAGTATACGTTAACAAATGTAGCATCAATGTGCAAGATAATCAATAATCCATCCTGTGAATGGTGGTAGAAGATAAGGAACAAACACTCAACTAATCACACATGCACAAGGATTTTTTTGGTGGTTCGGGACCACGACGGGTACCCTACGTCCACCCCTCACCACCTCGGTGAGGCTTCACTAAAACGCTACATGAGGTAGCTCACTGGGATGAACCCCAATACACCACATGCTGCTCGACGACAGCAAACCACACACACACGAGCTCGACGCTCAACATGCTGCAGAGCAGCACAGACACGAGGGTGAACCCTCAACACGGTGCTCAGCACCACACACACACACCAAGATGGGGAATGCTCCCCAACAGTCAATCCACACTCAGAGACACCACTCCGAACACACACATAGTTTTCTTCAGTTTAAGAGATGGACACAGATGTACATTTGCAAGCTCAATAAGCACAAATCTTCAAAGCAATCTCACTAAACATCAACTAAGCACTAGACTGCAGCAAGTAAGAACAAGGACGGGTTGAGAGAACTCTTGGCTGGAGGACGATGGCCTTGGCTTCTTTAATGATTGAGGCGGACTGGACTTTGGAAGGAGGATGAAAGTTGATGCTTCAACAGGTTCATTTCTGAAGGATGGAAGAGGATGAACATCAGACCCTTTCTTCTTCACTTTGAATCACTTTCTGCGCATTGGGTAACTTGGAGATGGTACAGCCGTCTTCTTCAACAAGATGGCTTCTGAAAGGTGGAAGACTAACCTTGAATCGAGCTCAGCACGACCTGGGAAGAAGCTTCAACACCGCTCCGGCCTCTCTCCCTGCAAAACCCCAAAAACATATATATCCTTCAATGCTTTCTCTTCTCTTCAAGAAACCCTATCTCATTTGATTTATACCCAAGAGGAATGGGCGGCCACGTGGAGGATATTATCCCCCAAAGACCAATCACAATAGGGCACAAAAGGATGGGATTGAGCAAGGGCTCTGGCCGCCGTGCGAACCGGCGATTTACCCGGTTGCCGAAAAGTGTCGACCCCATGGGTCGACACTCACGTTCGGGCTAGACAGAACAAAGCCCAAACAGAACCCAGTGTAGAAAGTGTCGACCCATGGGGTCGACACTTTCCACCTGTGGTAATAATAAAAGGCCACAACAGAAAGTCCCGGAATAAGTGTCGACCTTGTGGGTCGACACTTATGTCTAGGGTTCTGAAACATGAACCCAGACAGAACCTCGCGATAAAAAGGTCGACCCTGTGGGTCGACTTTTTATCCCCAAGTTCGAAGACATAAGAGGGCCGGCTTAAAACACCAGACCCTAGGACAAAGTGTCGACCCATGGGGTCGACACTTTTTCTGACATAATGCAAACTTAATAAAACACACACATGGGTAATTCTAAAAGGATGATACATTAAAGACACATGCAAGGATGAAAGAACTAAGTATTACCTGTCCCAAATCACAGACTTACAAGGTAGGTATAGATAGGGAGTTACCTAGGGATTCATTCATCCAATCCACACAACAAGCCTCCTCTAACCATTCAACCAAAATAGCTTACCATTTTGTTGGTCCACATGCATGTGAAGATCCAATTGGAAGGTTTCCAATTGGTCCTTATGTTCATTGCCATTCAATACACACTTGATATCCTGCATCACAACCATTAAGTGAATCAAATGATTCAACCATAATGTGAATCAACCAAAAGCACAATAGGATAATTCCATGAATTGGCTTGAATCACACCCAGTCTTCATCTCTCCCTGTGCAAATGCCAAGACAATGTCAGTCTAGTTAATTCGGCACATAATTCTTGAACTAAAGGCATCCCATTCAACAATTGCAAAGATATGGGAATGAGTTTCATTCAACCATAAAGAAATTAAAGCATATCATTTCTCATCCACAAACCACATATGCATTTATTTACATGGAACACAATCACATGGTATTTATATCATCATCAAAATTCCTTAGCATACATTTGTGCATGGGGTTCAACAAGATGGTCTTAAGATTATCTGGAGTCTTAACATATGTTTAACAAGTTAATGTTAAAATATGAAACTTAATGAAAATACTGTTATGCTGCCAGAATGCCGCCGGAGTATAATATTCTTTTAATTCTTCTTTGATATCTCATATCAATTTTGGTACATTCTATACCTTGGTTACTTGGTCATGAAACTTATTATTTGGAATTGAATTATTGGCCGAAATTATTGTTATATCTCGTGAAAGTAGCTGGATTTATAACTTGAAGATGCAAGACCGGGCACGGATTGTGTCCAAGGCTCCATGCTAGTCCTCTCGACTGATTGTCAAAAACGTGCTATAAACCATGAGGTACGATGATACTGATGTCGCATTGCGCTGGGAGTACTTTCTCTTATAAATGAGTGAAATTCACGGGGCTCATTGTGGAAATTACATGCTTGTTAATGACTTTCTAGTACATAGCCTTTACAAGGTTGTGTAAAGTACTTTCTAGTTACATGCTCGTACATTCTTATTCTTGAAAGGCCAAATTTACATCTACATGATTAATCTTTCTTGTTCATGGTCTATACTCGCTCACATCTACTTGCTCCGTTATTTCATGATTCTATATTCTTGGTTATCTTGGTTTATATCGCTTGATTATTGCATTCTTATTTTTACCTTAAGATCTTAGAGCTAAGACGTTAATCATTTAAATATTACCTTCATGTTGATGCGAAGATACCTACTGGGCAAGCGTGCTCATACAATCATACCTACTTTCTCAATTTTTTCAGGAAGTACTGATGGATCGGATTCGGAGTATACAAGTAGCGGGTCCTAGAGTGATTGAAGGTCAAATGGATTGAGAGAAGACCTAGTTGTCAAGTGTTTAGTCGAGTCAGATGTAATCTTTGATTTCTTGAGTCGTAGTGATGATCTTATGTAATTGGATTATTCTATTAATGATGTAAAATTAGAAATTTGAAAGAATATACTTGTGCAATTACTTTTGTGTGATTGTCTTGCGCTCTGATTTCTTGCTTGCGAGAGGCTTACTATGCCAGTTGTTTACGTTCCTGATTTTCCTTCCGCTGTATTAAAAAGCTCGGGACGTGACATGGCGTGTTGTGAGTAGAGGTCCGTTTGTTTTACCAGAAGTAGATGACACCTGGACACCAGACCAGGTTAAGAAATCCACAACAAATTGGAGTGCCATGAATATCATGCACCACGCTATCCACCCCACAGAGTACTCAAAAGTATCCACTTGTAAATCTGCAAAAGAAATGTGAGATAGACTTGAGCTAATCTATGAGAGGACATCTGAAATTAGGGCCACCAAGGCCAACATGTTAACTTCTGAATATGAATTATTCAGAATGAAACCTGAGGAATCTATCTCCAAGATGTATGCAAGATTATCTCAATTAACAAATTGTTTGAAACTGCTTGGGAAAGAATATTCTGATAGTGAGCTAGTTTGAAAGATCCTCAGATCTCTTACCCCAGCATGGCATACTAAGGCCACTGTAATTGAGGATTCAAAAGACCTGTCTGTGTTGACAGTGGACGGGTTGATTGGCTCGCTCATGACATACGAGCTGAATATTAAGAGGAATGAAGAAGACACCAAACAAAAGAAGACTGTGGCTCTCAAAGTTGCTGAGAGCACAGACGGCTCTGATGATGATGATGAAATTGACATTCGAGAGGTAAGCTTAGCTGACCATGCACTCATCACCCAACTGTTCAAAAAATTTCTAAGAGGGAAAGGTAAATTTCAGAGAAGGAAGAAAACTTCACAGGTAAGTAGAAACTCTAATTTCAAATATGCCCAAGTTAAGAAATCTAACAATGTTATTTGCTACCAATGTAAGAAGACATGACACATGCAAGGAGAGTGTCCTGAGTTGCTCAAGCAAATGTCCAAGGCCAAGGGAAAGAAGCCCAAGGCAATGGTCTGCACTTGGAGTGATGACGAAGGGGAGGATGAAAGCTCCTCCGCACTGGAAGATGAAAAAGATTTCTATCTGATGGCCAGTAAAGAAGAAAATCAGGTAACTAACCCGTTTGATAACTTTTCGGTTAAAGATTGGGAAGAGGCATACACCATTTTGTTTGAAAGATATGAAGCTTCTAAGAAAGAGAACAAGCATCTGAAAAGGAAGATCAATGCCTTAGTTCATGATAATCCTACTAACCAAGAGCTAGAAACACTAAATACTAAAAATGAAGAATTCAAAAAATAAGTTGAAGCTCTTGAAACAACCCGCTCAGAATTGGTAGGCTTAAAGGAAGAAATTGATGTTTTCAGAACTCAGTTAAATCATGCTAGTTTGGAATATGAAGAATATGAGAAAGAGAAGAAACTTAATCTTGAAAAATATGAGGTCGTAAATGCTGTTAATCTTGAGCTATAGAAAAGCCTTGAGAAGGCTGCAAATGAATTGAAGGACATGCAATCTGTCCTAGAAAGAATGACCCAAGGGAAGTCCAACCTAGATGCCATCTTAGGTACCCGAGTTAATTTTAGAAAGGAAGGGTTGTGTTTCAATCCCTCTGAAAAAAGACCCTTTGAATTCAAGACTCGTTTTGTATTGAAAAAGGTAAGGGAAAATTAATTATTGAATAACCATCAAGGTTGAATCCCCCTAAGACCAAAACTAGCACAGGTCAGACCGCTGCTCAGCCAAGTCCAAAGGGTCGACGCTCTAGTCGACGCCATGACCAGCTAGGTCAAAATATGGATTCATCAGAATCGGCGAGGTCGACGCACTAGCTCACAGGGTCAACTCAACCCGCAGCTACGTCAACGTAAGGACAGGTCGGGTCGATGGAGTCAGGCTTCTGCGACCAAAGAAAATGCTGGCCAGCCCAGCTGTGAAAGAAATCACTAGGATCAAAATTTGCAATCCAACTCCAGACATAATGCTCAATTTGCCTATGCACATGTCAACCCAAGAAGGAATAACAAAAGATGCAATTGGCAACCTAACATGGAATCTCAGCAAACCAAATTTAATAAACTCAAGACAAGATCTAAATTTGTTTCTTATGCCATGAAACTTGTCTGCAACACTTGTAACCAGCTAGGGCATACAAGCAGCCAGTGCCGGTCTAGCCAAAAAGTTCAGTCATTTAAACAAATTTGGATCACTAGAAGTTTTCTGCATGCCTTGCACAGTCATAGTGAACTCAAATTTGTTTGGGTTCCAAAAATTTCTGCTTGATTCATTCCTTGCAAGATTGCCTGGCAGCTCATCACAATAGATGGTACTTGGACAACGGTTGCTCCAGGCATATGACCGGGGACAAGAAGAAATTCATCCATTCGATCATAAAAGAAGGAGGCCAAGTGAGGTTTGGAGGCAAGGACAAAGGAAAAGTCATTGGCACAGGAATCGTAGGTAAGAATTCTTCCAACTTCATTGAGAACGTCATGCTTGTTAAAGGCCTTGAGCACAATTTGCTCAGCATAAGCCAACTAGGCGACAAAGGACACAAGGTATTGTTCAATGCCAATGAATGTAAAAATTTTGAGCAAAATTCCGATGTTGTGAAGTTTGTAGGACATAGGGTAAATAATGTTTATTTGGTAGACCTTGACAGCTCTCTTTCAGAAAATCTTTGTCTGTCTGCCAGTCAGCCTAATGATACATGGCTATGGCACAGAAGACTTAACCATGTCAGCTATAACACATTACACAAGCTAGCCAAGCATGGAATGGTTAGAGGTCTGCCCAAACTGCCCTACAAAAGGAACACACAGGTTTGTGAAGCATGCTCCCTAGGAAAGTAAACTCAAAAATCCTTCAAACATAGAGGTGAGTCACTGTCATCCATCCCTTATGAGTTTCTGCACATGGATCTTTTTGGGCCTACCAGAGCCGCCAGCATCAATGGTAAAAAATATGTTTATGTGATGGTAGATGACTTTAGTCGATTTACATGGATTTTCTATTTGGCAAATAAAAATGATGTCTTCTCTGAATTTTAGAAGTTTTTCAGAAAAATAAAGCATGAAGGTAAGTTCAGAATCTCAACAATCCTTTCTGACCATGGAGGAGAATTTGAAAACTCCTCATTCTCTGAATTCTGTAATAAAGAAGGATTAACTCACTGATTCTCCTCTCCCAGGACCCCAGAGCAAAACGGCATTGTGGAGAGAAAGAACCATATAATTGTGGAGATTGCCTAGACAATACTAATTGAGAGCAAGCTACCAAGGAAGTTTTGGGCTGAAGCTGCAAACACGGCTTGCTACATAATCAACAGGGCCACGGTAAGGCCAAAGTGTAAGAAAACCCCCTATGAAATGCTGAAAGGTAAGAAACCCAATTTGACCTATTTCAAAGCATTCGGATCAAAATACTATGTGCATAATAATGACAAATCTGATTTGGATAAATTTGAGGCTAAGAGTGATATTGGAATATTTCTTGGGTATTCTGAAACATCGAGAGCATATAGGGTGTTTAATGTGAAACATCAAACAGTGGAAGAAACTCCACATGTTATGTTTGCTGAAATAAATGATGAATCTGACAAAGACATTGTTGACAGGGAAAAGAAGGAAGAAGATGGAAGATTTCTGGAATCTAAAGAAGATCAAGGAGATGGCAGCCAACAACAGCCCATAGAGCAAGAGATAGGTCGGTCGACCGAAATCCATGCACACTCAATACTGCTCGGTGAGTCTTCTACCAATTTACGCACCTTAAGAGATCATCCTGTGCAAAACATCATAGGAAACATGCATGACCCCCCTAGGACCAGGTCATTTCAAAAAGATGTACATAATGAAGACCTCATTGCATTAGTTTCTCAATTTTAACCCAAAAGCATTGAAGATGTCTTGCAAGATGAAAATTAGGTTAATGCCATGCATGAAGAACTTAGTCAATTTGAAAGAAACCAAGTTTAGAATCTGGTTCCCAGACCCATCGACCAGCATGTTATTGGGACTAGAAGGGTTTTTAAGAACAAGCTAAATGAAGATGGGGCAATCACTAGAAATTAGGCTAGGTTGGTAGCCAAGGGGTATAATCAAGAAATTGGAATCGATTTTGAAGAATCATATGCCCCTGTAGCAAGACTAGAAGGCATCAGAATTTTGTTGGCCTTTGCATGCTCCCTAGGCATTAAACTACAACAAATGGATGTCAAGAGTGCTATTCTGAATGGTATGATAAAAGAGGAGGTGTTTGTAGAACATCCCCCTAGTTTTGAACATATTAATTTACCTAACCATGTTTACAAATTGAACAAGGCACTATATGGGCTAAAGCAGGCTCCATGGGCCTGGTATGATAGACTCAGTGCACATCTGACCGGGAAAGGCTACATCAGAGGTAAAGTTGACCAAACACTCTTCACAAAGGTAATGAATGGCCACATCATCATTGTACAGGTATATGTAGATGACATTGTATTTGGTTCAACTAATGCTACCATGTGCAAGCATTTTGTTGAACTTATGACAAAGGAATTCGAGATGAGCCTCATGGGGGAACTCCAATTTTTTCTTGGACTGCAGATTACACAGAAGAAGGAATGATTCTTCATAAATCAGTCCAAATATACATTGGAGGTTCTGAAAAGATTTGGAATGAAGGATGCCAAACACATATCCACGCCCATGGGAAAAAATGCATCTCTAGATGCGGATGAGAATGGTAAATCTGTAGATCCTAAAATATACCGAGGTATGATCGGGTCTCTTTTATATCTCACTGCTTCTAGGCCTGATATTCAGTTCATTGTGTGCATGTGTGCTCGATTTCAAGCCAATCATAAAGAATCTCATTTGATTGCTGTGAAAAGAATCTTAAGATACCTTGCTGACACACATGACTTAGGGATGTGGTATCCTGCATCATGCTATTTTGATTTGATTTCATATACTGATGCTGATTATGTGGGGTGTAAACTTGATCGAAAAAGCACTAGTGGCTATTGTCAATACTTGGGTGGGTGCCTAGTCTCTTGGGCTTCCAAGAAGTAACACTCGGTTGCTCTATCTACTGTTGAAGCAGAATATGTAGCAGCAGGTAGTTGTGGGACCCAGGTGTTGTGGATAAAGCACCAACTCCAGGACTGTTGCATATCCCTGGGATTTTGATGATGACAAACACTATAGACAAACACTATCACTCATCATGTCATCATGAGTCTACATGAGAATGAAATGATGATGTCATATGTCATATGTGTTAATGATGCATTGATTTTGATGTTATGAAACTTAATGTAATTGACTCTATCATGTTCTCATCATGTGTAGAAGCATATGTTTGTATGCTAAAAAGAACAGGTGTTAAAGAGTCAAATAAGCAGAATTCAAGCTTAGAGTAAAGCCATGGCAGTAGCAACATTCAGTGGAGTAAGAGGATTGGTACAGTAGATCAGCAGAAGTCAACAGCTGAAGACTGAAGAAAAGATGAAGGCCAAGTTAATTTCACTCAAGCTCAACATAGAATAAAGTTAGTTGACTCCAGTCAAAATCAGACCTGAAGGTCAAAGAAGACAGGAAGAAGTCAACCCTGGTCAAAGAAGATAGGAAAAAGTGAACGCTAACAGATGAACTTCAAATGAAGGGGACTCAAGAGATAAAGAGCTCTGAAGGCGCAGTTGTAGGAGTTACTGGCCAAGGGGTATATTCGTCCCAGTTATTCCCCGTGGGGTGCACCAGTGTTGTTTGTGAAGAAGAAGGATGGTAGTTTAAGGCTGTGCATCGACTACCGCCAGTTGAACCAGGCGACTGTTAAAAATAAGTATCCGTTGCCTCGGATTGATAACTTGTTCGATCAGCTTCAGTCGGCCTGGGTGTTTTCGAGGATTGATTTGAGATTGGGCTATTATCAGTTGTGGATTCGAGAGTCGGACGTGGAGAAGATGGCGTTTCGATCGAGGTATGGGCATTATGAGTTCTTGGTGATGCCGTTTGGGCTCACCAATGCCCCCGCAGCGTTCATGGATTTGATGCATAGGGTGTTCCGTCCGCATCTAGACCAGTTCGTGGTCATGTTTGTGGACGATATCCTTGTGTATTCACGGTCTGCTGAGGAGCATGTGCACCATTTGAGGGCGGTGTTGCAGATCCTGCGCGATCACCAGTTGTATGCTAAGTTCAGCAAGTGCAGGTTCTGGCTCCGAGAGGTGCACTTTCTGGGGCATGTTATTTTTGGTGATGGTGTTTCCGTGGACCCGGGCAAGGTCGAGGCTGTGGTGCAGTGGCCGAGGCCGAGTTCTATCACTGAGATTCAGAGTTTCTTGGGGCTCACAGGTTATTATCGGCGGTTTATTCCGAATTTTTCTCGTATTGCAGCCCCGATGACCAGGCTTACGTGGAAGGAGGTGCCATTTGTCTGGACAGAGGAGTGTGAGCGGAGCTTTATGGAGCTGAAGAGATTGCTTACCACTGCTCCGGTTTTGGTGTTGCCATCTGGCTCGGGTGGTTTTGTAGTGTGTACGGATGCTTCCGGGGTAGGTCTCGGTGCTGTATTGATGTAGCATGGGAGAGTGGTGGCGTATGCGTCTCGACAGTTGAAGCCACATGAGGTGAACTACCCTGTTCATGATCTTCAGTTGGCGGCGGTGATTTTCGCACTGAAGATCTGGAGGCATTATTTGTACGGCGAGAAGTTTGAGCTTTTCACTAACCATCAGAGTTTGAGGTATGTGTTCACGCAGAAGGACCTTAACCTCAGGCAGAGGAGGTGGATGGAGTATATGAAGGATTATGATTTCACTCTGTCTTATCATCCTGGCAAGATGAACGTCGTGGCTGATGCTCTGAGTAGGAGAGTAATGGTCAGTCGGATGTTGTTGAGGAAGTGGAGGGTTTGGGAGTAGGTTTCGGCCATGACTTTTAGTTTCAAGGTCCCTCAGGACTAGGGTTCGGCTATCCTTGCGAGTCTGACTGTTACGCTCGCGGTGCGTCGACAGGTGACTGAGGCTCAGCGTGCGGACCCCGAGGTACCTCGTATTCTATCGATGGCCGAGGTGGAGTTTGGTGAGGATGGAGCTGTGAGGTTCAGAGGTAGGTTGTACGTGCCAGCCGAGGAGCAGGTGCGGCGTACGGTATTACGCGAGGCCCATGGGATTCGGTATGCCGTGCACCCCAGATCGGCTAAGATGTACCAGAACCTGAAGAGGTAGTTTTGGTGGCCTGGCATGAAGAGAGACGTGGCGAAATTTGTGGCCAGGTGTTTGACCTGTCAGCAGGTGAAGGCTGAGCACCAGCGACCAGGGGGCACACTTCAGCCCTTGGATGTTCCTGCGTGGAAGTGGGACCACGTGACCACTAATTTCGTGGTTGGGTTGCCGAGGATGTCCAACGGGGAGGATAGTATCTGGTTGCTAGTGGATGGACTGACGAAGACGATGCGGTTGCTGCCGATCAAGGTCAGTTGGAGCGTTCATCGTTTGGCTCGTTTGTACATGGAGCGAATTGTTCCGTTGCATGGAGTTCCCATCTCCATTGTGTCTGATCGTGATCCCCGCTTCACTTCTGGATTCTGGAGGAGCTTCCAGAAGGCTTTAGGCACCGAGTTGGCATTCAGCTCGACCTATAATTCTCAGTCGGATAGTCAGTCTGAGTGGACCATCTAGACTCTGGAGGACATGTTGTGAGCGTGTTGCTTAGAATGGCAGGGGAGTTGGACCCACCAGCTGCCATTAGTGGCCCGAAATTTGGGAAAAATATGGGAAAAATATCAAACTAAGGCCAAATGGCCCGAAATTTGAACTGAAGATTTGGGGAGACAGGGAGAACAAACCCTCAAAATTAGGGCTTGAACAGAAAACAATAAAAAAAGATAAAATTTTGGAGATGAGGTTTTTTCCTGATTTGGACAGAACTCCGGCGATGGCTATGGCGGCGCGATGGCGGCACGAACGGAAGGCGGCGGCTGGAAGTCGTATCCAGCAGAGGTTGGAGATCTTGGAGTCACACCAAGATGAGGGCTTCACACCCTAGAATGGGCAACAATCACTGCTTCAAGGGGGAGAGGAGAGACACAAGGGGTGCCCTTGGGCTTGCTCTTGGCAAAAATGCTTAATTCTTCATTAATATCTCTAATGACACTATACATAGGCTTATATAGAGAATGGCAAGGGGTGGGGGGATGGGAATTTCATGGGAGAGAGGGGATTTTCTTCCCCATGTGGTCAAATGACCAAATTAAATAAAAAAATACAACATGGGATAAACTATATTATAAGGGAGAAGCATCTTGGACTTTGCTTGGTCCAATTTTGAATTTTCTTCCACCTTGTCCCCTTGAATGGTCAAGCATCTAGAAGTCCACCTTGGACCTTTGACCAGCCCCACATGGGACCCTAAGGCTTAAGTGGACTAATGGGGAAAGAGATGGGGGCCCCTTGCTGGTCCTACTAGACTTTTACACAAAAATCTAAACAATCCTAGGGAATGACACATTAGCTTATAAAGCCCTACAATTGTAAACATACTTTCCCAAGGATATAAAAATAAACTAAAGGATACAAATATAAATGAAAAATGTCAGTGCTCTTGCCCTGATGTCCCCATCAATTCTTCCCGGGTGGGAAGAACTCGACCCCGTCGAGTAAGGGGTGCGACTGCTCGTGACGCCGACGGATCCGTCATCGTACCAGGAAGCGCGGAGTACGCTCCACTCCAAGTATTCGACACCTGCTCATCCCATATAGATTTGATATGCACACGCTGCTGGGGAGGAGGCTAGAGGTGGACACTCCGGGGTTGGGTCACTCTCAAATGAGGGAGGCGGCTCGAAGGCTCACTAAGAATCACCGCTAGGTCCCTTTATGTGACTAGATCTGATATGTAGAGGTAGAGCCGATCCCAAAGTCTGACAAGTATCGCACTCGAAAGGGACTGACAACGCGAGCGTACAAAGGACCGACTCGACTCGATATATGCACAGACATACAAAACCCTAGACAAACCTATTGTTAGTCCGACCCATACATGTGCGGTGGCGGGCCAGGACACCCGAATGTGTGCCATGCATACACTAGATGTAACCGGTGGTTGGCAGAATGGGGAACTCCTAAACATCCTAAGAGGCACCATGCATGCATATGCTCCCTAGTGGATTTGATAGGTGGAGAACCGAATTCACCTTCTTTGACACTCCTATATGATGACCATGGAATGATCCCCGGGTTGGGTGTTGGTCGACTAGACCGTGGGGAAGGGGTGTGGTAGTGGACTTCCCTAACAAGGTGTAAGGGAAATGGTGGGTCACGAGATCCACTAGCGAAGGGGTCGAATGGGTCAAAGAATGTGTGACCCCTCGGTTCCTCCATTACATAGTCCCATGTTTGAAATTCATGAAGGTGATGGTCACCTCCATCCATCGTGGTAGATGGGACAGTGTATAGAAGATATGGCTCCTCCCCCGGGATAAAAGGAATGAAGTCGGGCTCGACCGGTAACGGGAGGAGTAGAAGAATCTCCGTGGTGACACAACCCACGGTGCACACGGAGGTAATGGATCCCAAAGCTAGATGGGTGAAGCTACGACCTGTGGGTCGGTCGAAGCCTGGGGCCAACAAGTGCGTAAATGTCAAGTGCCGGTCTAATCCGTTAAGAAGGTCACCCAATGTATCCACATGGTGACTAGATCGGAATGTTGTATGAAATGAGTTGATTGGCACCAGAGGTATTGTGGGGTCCATGGATGGGAAGGGAGGTGGGACCAAGCCATTCTTGAGCCAGCTAAGGAGTGGCTCGGCGATGAAAAGCCTTCCCGTTAGAAACACGGGTGGCTCGAGCTGAGATAGCTCCACATAAAGATTGGAAGATAAGGGTGGTGGCAACGGAGCTCTAATGGGTGGGGAAGGAACGTCCTCCTGGAGGGGAACAGGTCCTTGGTATAGGATGTAAATGTTTCACTCTACCCCGCCCCGAGCTAAACAATATAAGTATGCATATAAGCGTGAAAGTGCATGAAACGAAAAGGGGTGACAAGGAATAGAGGACTAACCGTGATCGCCACCAAGGACTTACAGCACCAAAATGATGAAGAAAGGATGAAGATGGCGCCGTGTACCTTGGAAAATATGGAGGAAGACGCGGCCTAACGGGAAGCCGCTACAACGTGTGATCGCGCTTAAAATAGGATGCGGGGAGCCGATGTAGGTGCACCTCCTCACTTCCTAGCCGGCTAGAAAGCAAGGGCCTCACGTTCTATCAATAGTCTCCTGCAAAATAAAGCCATGAAAACAAAAGAACACCCATTAGATCATGAAAGTGTAGCATGTGTCCCGAAATGATAAATTAACATGAAAGAATGGGGGAGAACGCACCGGGGGAGGGTTTTTAACCCCTATAAATGGGTGCAAAAGCAAGGTGGGAGTGTTGTGCATGCATAGAATTTGAAATCATGGAATTTGATGGAGAAATGGGGGAGAAAAACGTTGTGTAAAACGGAGAAAAATGCATGAACGTGCCGAAACAGCGCAAAAAAAAACTAAGTGTAAAACTGTGATGATTTGTGAAAAGTAGAGGGAGAGAACTAAGCCTAGGTATGAAGAAAGAGAGCCCGAAGAGATGAAAAACGAAGAAGATACTCCCCTCTTCAAGATGAGACCAATGGAGGACGAAGAGGATGCCGGATGACTCCGCCCCGAGCCGACGAAGGACGCCCCGTCGCACAGGTTCAAGAACTCGTGATGATTTGCAAAAAGTATGGGCGAAGTTAGGAGGGTAAACGAAGATGAAATCCAGCAAATAAGGTATCAAAATGAAGCCTATACTTCCCTCAATAGCCTGGGGTCGGAGGTTTGAGATGACGATTTGGCATGGCTCCGCCCCAAGTCCAAGAAGAGCCCCCCCGTCGCACAGGCGAACTGGGCAGGTTTATATAGAAAAAAAGGTGAAAACCTTAACTTTCTGCTGCGATTTCAAAGGATAGAGTCCACCAAATCTCGAGATCTATGGATCAATCTCAAGATAATAGTCAAGATAAGGCGTAGGAACAAACGGGACTTTTTTTGGTTGAAGATTGTGGAAGTTATGGCTCTTGGAAGAAGGCTCCGGAACCTAATCTGCATGGATTTTTGGTTGC
Source organism: Amorphophallus konjac (assembly GCA_022559845.1). Lineage (NCBI taxonomy): Eukaryota > Viridiplantae > Streptophyta > Magnoliopsida > Alismatales > Araceae > Amorphophallus > Amorphophallus konjac. Next base: position 100,772,812 of record CM040120.1, read on the forward strand.
ACGAAATGAGTAAATCCCTAACTTGCGGCCAAGATTCCAGGAGATCCGGTGCATGAAAAGTCATGCCCTATGGATCATATTGAAGATAATACAAAGGGCAAAAGATAGAAATAAACGGAGGTCAATTTGGTGGAGGATTCTAGAAGATAGAGTCCTAACAAAGAGGCCTCGTTGCACAGGTTCGACCTTAGAATCCGACGGTGAAGAAGACGGAGTTCAGGAACTTGTGGACTCTCTGTTAGTTGGACGGTCGCACGATAGACCGTTCATTCAATTGGGCGGTTATAAGTAGACCGCCCAAACCTGGGGGCGACCGGGGGACTTAAAAAAAAGAGATAAACGGTCATCCACGGACCGTTTTTTTGATATAAACGGTCTCAAGAAGACCGTTCTTTGACATTTCAAAAATAATAAAAATAAAAGAAAAAATAAAAACAAATTAAAAAAGTTACTGTTCATGGACGGTCAACTGTTGACCGTTTTACTGTTGGACGGTCAACTTGTGACCGTTCAACTCAAGGAACGGTCAACTATTGACCGTTTAGCTGCCAGGCTCGCGTGACTTTAGAAATTGAAGCGTATCTTGAAAACGGTGTAGAATTAGAAAAAGTGGTAAACATATAAATTGTAGATAACTTAAAAATGAACAACTTTTGTGAAGAAAGTAAGATGAGAAAATGATCATAAGAGAGAGAAAATGGGGCTAGAATAGAGAGAGAAAATACCGGGACATAGGTGAATAGTGCAGTCTGCCGGAAAAACGTAAATAACTTGAAATCGGTGCAGAACTGGCCAATGACATAGAAGAAGGAATTGTAGGGATTTGAAAGATGAACAACTTTGGTGAAGGACACATTTTGAAAAGAGAAAAGGAAAGGGGTGAAAAAGGACCGTTTTCAAGACTGCACAGCGAAAGGGGGCTGAATGGTTGAGGGAAGCCAGCCTAAATGGGCCGTAAGTTGACTTTGAAGGCCGGAAGGTAACAAGATAGGCTCCAGGGCTCCATGAAATAATGATCTCCAAGGCTCAAATAGAATGGAATAATGAAATGGACTCGAAATCCATCCAAGGAAGGGTCCAAAACAATGGATAATTCAGGGCATCAAAATGATGAATAAGAGAAATGACTCAACTTGCAAGCTAAAAATGGGTGTCAACAGATGCCCCTCCTTGATGTTTGCTTTGCAAGGGAATGAGCGAAAGTGATGCGGAGGCGAAATGGAAGGAGATGGAGTGAAAGCGACAGCGACATGAAATGGAGATGAAGCAGAGATGAAGCGGAGAGAACTGATAAGCAGGCATCAAGGAAAAAAAACACCCATCACAACCAACAAGCGATAGGAATCCTCCCGAAATCGCCGAACTAACCACCAAGACTGGATGACGTGGATGAGACATGTCTGGAGAACTAAACTAACAGGAAAAAAGGAAGTACGACCAGGCCCATCGGGGACACAAGCCACAGACGATGAGGGGGTCGGAAAGGAACATAACGTAAAAAGTAGGAAAAGTGTAACAGGGATAAAATCCAGACAGGAATCACGCTGGCCAACCAAACTAAGCAGGTAGTTCAGAGAAATCATTCAAATTCAGAGTGGAATAAAGATCTCTTATCCAAGGAACTTAAGTGCAACTAACCATTGCAGAGGAGAAACCCTTGAACGGATCACAAGGCGTGAATGCTCAAAAGATGACATGATGCATGCTGGGCTAAAATAAAGAAATCGTTAAAACGAATGCAAAGAAAACATAAAATAGAAAGTACTCGAGAATAGTATTGCTAGATTGGAACAATCAGGGTCAAGACACTATCCGCAACCACGGTGTGCAAGATAGAACCATCGTTCCCTATTTTTCCAACCTAACGGCCTATCCGATGATTAAACATGTGCACCTAGATCATCATCGTTTTTGTTAAAGGGGAACGTCAGATCCTGGAACACGTGAATGACCAGCCGGTTCTCGAGATAATATAACAATATAGATACCCTATAGTAATGCAACAATGAGTAGGGATAGAAGGCCATACCTGACTTACCTGTGCAGGCGAAAATGGCATTTTTTTGGATTTTCATTTTCTGATTTTTATGGATTTTCATATATAAAACAAATATGACAAACAAGCACGACATAACATAACGATCAAATGAAATTAGAGACAATGCAACATAACATAATAAAGGCACACGAGCACATATGCAATGGCATGAGCAAATAACATGTATGCATGAACATGGTGTGACAAGACAACAACGTGGTGGGACAACACACGGTTGGGACAAGAACATGAGGGATGACCACACGATTAGGACAAGAACATGGGACATAACAGGGTGACTAACAACATGTGCAAGACAACTAACAATACTCGGTGAAGGACAAAACAACATGTGTGGGACAACACGGTGGGACATAAACACGTGACAAGGACACGGCGGGATAAAAGATATAAACATATATGCCCTTCAATCAAAACCCAAGATCAGAATGAAGCAGAACCGCCAGGTTCATAATCGTGAGGTAAAGCCCTCTCATAAAGATATGATCATTGCAAATAAAAGTTGAGAAGGACATGAGCTTCAGAACAGATCGAGAGAGTGGATCGAAGAAGGAAAGAACATATCAAAGATGTGGACAGGAGGCAGAGCACAAAGATATAGCAAGGAACGCCTGAGTACTTGCAACCTGCACACTTAGCAAACAGATTACGTATCTGTCCTTAAAACAAATGCAAATATATGAAAAAGACACATTTTTTGAATTTTTGTAATATTTTTGATTTTTTTAGATTTTCAACAGTATTTCATTTTTGGATTTTTTTTTTGAAATATTTGATTTTTTTTTAGACTTTTGGTAATATTTGATTTTTTTTTTTAGATTTTGACATAGCAATTCGCAGCACCTAAAGACGGGCTCAAACTACTAGCCAGGGATCGACGTTCCTACCCCTTTCACTAAAGGCTTCCCTTAAGCAGGGTGTGCATGTGAGGGTGGCTTACCATAACCAACTGCTTCTAAAGAACGGTGCCCCTACTAAGGCCGTACCCGGGATACAACCCAGCCTAAGAGGGAGAAGCAGAAGATAAATTGGAGACAAGCTTCGTGTAGGATGGGAGATATCAAGGCTCAAATTCCTTCCAAGGCACTACCCCTCAAAGAGTAGGTCTGTTGCGCCGGGGCTTTGTGTCTTTGATTTTTAGACCCATATTTACCAGGCACGCATGCGACCGGGCTCATGACGTCCCGCGGGGAACTATACTGCCACTCTTGTCATGCCTTTGATTCATAATTTTGTATTGATTCATTTTCTCATTTTGGTAGCCCTTATTGGCCAGATATAGTATGAAAGCTCACTTTTGATGGTCAAGACTGCCCCTATTTAAGACCTCTCTCGTATTGGGGAGTGCCTAGGTTGGTCATCTTATCCATCCATCTCTTGCCCCTGCACTTGGCCGAGCAGAGAAGAGAAAAGACCTTTGTGCATACCCAAAGTATGACCAAAGCAGCAACGGTGCGCCTCAGAGAGATCGGCTATGGCTTGCCGTGTAGTGTGTGAAAAACCCATGCCTAAAGGTCACCCTCAACAATTGGGGAAAGAAACTAGACTCCCAGCGCGGAGCTATTACCAGCCTAAGGATGCTGCAGAAAATAACCTTTTTATTTGACACAAAGTTAAGATCTAATTAAACAAAGACTCCTAAAGCCACTCAATCATGTTGAGGAACCAACGTTATAAGCATGTGCAGGAGTAGTAGAGATAATAGCGATGATAACATTTTCTTGCACAAAATAAAAAAATACCTTTGCAGATCCGTGGAGTGATCTTGACCATCGAGCTTTGAGGAGTGCGAGCTTCACTTTCCTTGCTTGCCAGGATAAATGATGAAAGGAGAGCAAAGGATTGGATTCCTCGATATAGAGGAGTGGCAGACATCATACTGGACGAAGAAGGGATAAAAAGGAAGAGAGACGAGGGCTAGAACTCCCTCGTTAAGGCACTGAGGCCCTGATAACAAGGAACCAGATACATAATAAACAAGGATTAACTGAGATCAAGGCGGGCTAAAGCCTCGAGAACAGCAAGAAAATGGGTAATGACCTTGAAAGGGTGAGACAGAAAGAACAGAAAGACGTCGAAAAGATAACTGTGAAGACAAGAAAGAAGGATAATGATCATCCGATGTGGTCGGAGAAGAGGAATAGCGATCACCCGACAGAGGCGGGGAAGAGAATGTATGAACACCCAACAAGGTCGGGGAAAAGAAATGGAAACCACCTGACAAAATCGGGGAAGGATTAGAAAAATCACCCGACAAGGTCGGGGAACGAGCGCAAGGGATTCCTAATAAGGTCGGGGGAAAGAGACGAGCAGTGAAATCCGGACATGTCCGAGAAGAAAAACTAGAAGATGCCCCTGACTCAGGGGAAGAGGAAGACATAGGCCGAGGCCTAGAATGGTGAGGATAGGAAAATATGGTGAAAATATGGTCAGGTGGTGGAAGGTACACCACCCACGGATAAGAACTGAGCAACAGAAAAGATGAATGGACGGAAGAAGGAGATGAGGCAGTGGACCCCTGAGTGCACAACTGACGGCCCTTGAACTTATGTCGCCGCCTCTTCTTAGCCGCAATCTTCTTGAAACAACGTCGCCTGGCGCGGGCTTGGCTTCCCAGGCTCCTCAATCTGTAATGTCTTCTCAAATAACGGGCCCACCTAGCAGATGGCCTGGCCCGGTCATGAATATGCAGCTTCATTGGGGTGGCTGCCCCTAGACCCCCAGTGCTAACAAGATGCAGACATTCTTGGGCAAACAACTTCTCAACTAAATGAATATCATGAAGCCACGGAGTTTTGTCTCTTGGCACTAGAACATAGAGGTTCGACAACGCTACTCGGCAATCAGGCTCGAAGCATAACTCTCGTACTAGAAGAGCAGGACAAAGCTGAGAGAGATCAATACGCGGCGTTGACGTGGCCGGCATGCTAATAAATTGAGGGAGGTTGCACAGCAAGTGCAGAATGTCCTTGGAAAGTGCAGAAGATGCAGCCAATTGCCCCTTGAATAGGGAATCCATCAGGCTCCGGGCGGCCGTATGGGTTAGCATAATCCGAGTAGAGAACCCCTCTCGGCCAGCGAACTGAACATCAATTGAGCGAGGAGAAATAACAGCATCGATAGTGAATCCCCTGGCGAGCGATGAGATTGCCATCAGCCTCGCTCGTGAAGAAACTGGCACTAGTGCGAGTGAACTCTTCTTTGCAACCATTTCTGAAAATGTAGGCTCATTATCCCGAAAATAGCCAGGGACCAGGACCCAGATTGGCATGCGGTAAATGACAACTTGAATCTTGAAATGCACAATCGAAACCTGGCTCGGCTCATTATCTCCCTGGGGACCAGACCCAAGGGGCACCAAAGGTAGCGTGTACCTGCTCTGCGAAGTGGGAAGTGGTAGAGGAAGGTTAGAAGGAGGAGGTTTGAAGGGCGCGGGTGGCGATGGTGCAAGTGATGGGGGAATAATGATGATGACGGGCATGGGTGGAGGTAAAGGCAAAAGTGGAGGTGTGGGTTTGGGCTCGGCCTGCTCGGGCTCAAAGGATGATGGCGAAAGGGGGAGTGAAGGAAGTGGTGGCGGCGGTGGCAAAGGTGATGAGGGTGGCAAAGGGAGTGATGTGGTTGATGAAGACGGTGAAGGTGAAGGGGATGGAGGTGAAGACAAGGGTGGGGAAGAAGGAGGAGAGGAAGGTAGTGGCATAGTGGGGGAAGAGGCAGGTGGTGGCGCTCTTCGACGTATCTTCACGACTCGTCGAGAGGCGTTGGGGATAGGTGTGGTGGTGGAAACGGAGGGTGAAAGAGAGGTTGCCCGAGCGGAGGCTGGCGTAGGTAAAGGTTGTGGAGGAGATGGGATGGAGGAAGAAGTCGGTAATGGAGCAGGTATCTTATTAACTAAAGAAACACCAGGGTGCCCCTGGTCTTGAAGTGGGGACGGTTGCCTAGGCGGCACGGCTTGCTGCTGCTGCTGCTTGCTACTGAGATCCAAAATAACTTGGCGTATGACAGCCCAATCAATCATCCTCTTGTCTTCCAAGTTGTAAATAAACTCCCGGAACTCGGGACAGTCCTCAATCAAATGCCCCTGCTGACGGTGGAATTCACAGAACTGGAGCAAATTCCCGACTGTGGGTCGGCAAGGCACAACCGGAGGGAGCTGCAATGCATGGGTGGCCATCAAAGCCCTGAAAACGTCTGTAAGAGATTCCGGCAATGGAGAGTGAGAAGCCCGCTTCGGGCAAGGTAGATGCCGAGGGGTGTGAGAAGGTAGTGGGGATGGTAGCGGAGGTTGCGTAGGTAAGGGGGATTGCGTAGGCGAAGGCGGAGGGCTGGAATGATGTGGCGGCGTGGGGGGAGTGGGATTGTAATGGATGGCATCTACCCACTCGCGGTGTGGTGTTTTCTTGACCGGAGGTGGAGGGGTGTGAGGAGATAAAATAGCGGAGGGCCGACTCGTGGATGGTTGGTATGCGGTGGAGCACATGGAGGTATAGGGGTGTGTGGGAGTGGACGGTAGACTCGTGGAGGGATATAAGGTGGAGGGCTGACTTACGGTGAAGGGCGGAGGGAAAGTGTATGTAGAAGGTGACGGTGGAGGAGACTCATGGTCAAAGGAAACTAGGAGTTGTTGGCTAACGAAGCGGGCTCGATTGTAAAGCTGTTGCCAGGATGTGATATCGTTCAGGGCTAAGATACATCTGAGCTCGGGCGTTGCGTTAGAAATAACCATCTTGATCTGCTCACCCTCCGGAATATGCCCCGGAACTTGCGCGGCTAGGTGACGCCAGCGGTCGGCAAACGTGGAGAATTCCTCATCGGGCGTCATCTTCTCTTGGGCCAGATCAACCAAAGAATGTCTGGGCCCAACCTGATCATGGTACTGCTGAATGAATCTTGCTTGAACGGCTTGAAAATTCATCATCTGCTCTTGCGGTAATGTGAAGAAGCAATCCTTGGCCGGACCCTCTAAAGATAGGCCAAACAAATAGGCCATCAAGCGTTGATCATGCTGGAACTGGGCCGACTCATATAAGAACTCTTTCAAATGCACGTAGGGGTCACCGACTCCACCATAGCGACGATAAGCCGGAATCTGTTGACGTGGGGGAAGCTGAAGACCTCGGAATGCAAATGGGATATCCAAAGAAGTTTGAGGACTGATTTGCCGTTGTAATTCATCAAGTTGGCGTTGGGCCTGAGCGATCATCTCCTCGGTAGGAAGAGTCCGAGAAGGATATGGGCCAGCTTGAGCAAGAGATGATGAATTTAGACCAGGATAATGTTGATGGGCCGGATAAGGGGATCCGACCTGAGAAGAAGGAAAGCCCGCTCCGGGAATGGAGGAATACATGGGCCTGGAATAATTATGAAGGTGGGAATGAGAATTGATTGGTCCAACAGCAGCACGGGCGGGACAAGAAGGCCCGTTAGAAGAATAGGGTCCAATGGAGGAATAAGGTGATGGGCCCGCATGGGAAGAGGAATCCACGCGGGGATAAGAAGACGGGGAGGAAGAAGGATAATATACAGGAGAAAAATGACGCTCCATGAGGGCAAATGGAGACTTTATATAGAAAAATTAGGGAAATTCAATGAGGGAAGTAAGGGCTCAAAGGAGGGGGGCTGACTCAATAATGCAAAGAAAAAGAAAAAGAAACCTAGGACAATGAGACTAGACAAATGGACACACAGAATGGGCTACCCTAAATGGGCCTAACAATAAAACCTATATGGATGATGGGGGATGCAACATGTACAGAATGTCCACAAGTGGGCTTGGACAAGCCCACTCAACACAAACAATATGAAGGATTTCACCCAAGTCAAACAAGTTAATATGATGGGAAATATTTTATTGTCAAAGTTTTGGGTGGGCCTTTTAATGATTTGAATTGAGATTAATTCCCTCAAGATAGGTATCCTATAGGGAATAAGGTCCAAACTTTGGTTTGACTATGGTTAATTCCTTCAAAATGTATGCAAATGCAAGCCTAAGGGGTGGAACGGTACAACCGGCCCGGCGTCCGTGTGGGAACCCACGGCTCGCGGGGACTTACAGAGGTCCCGGATAAGATCACCTAGTCGAGTCCAAGGAATATGGGAGCGAGAGGATCACTTACCGAGGAGGAATGTAACTACAATATGCCAATATGCATGATCCTATGTGCACCGGGGTGCATGCAATTTCTAGCCTAAGTCTAGCAAATCAAGACAATCATGAAATCATGCTAACATCACAAAAATGCATGAAAAATGTAAAACAATATGAATAACAATGATTCAAGGCCTAAAATAGGGACAACTAGGCACTAAAAGATAAGAAAAATCATCAAAGGAAAACGTACCCTTATGTTTGCCCAAAATATGCCTAAGACTAGATGCACAAAATGCAAAAATAGAGGCAACTTTTAAATATGCAAATGATGTCTAAATGATGCAAACTTTATATGTATGGAAAGATAATACAAAGGACAGCACAATGCAACAACAATCAGCTCAATCCGACATCGGGAGACAAAGTTATGCCCGAATGAACAAGGCCCCTGTGAATCTATCCCAAATCTGGCTAAGACTAGATGCACAAAATGCAAAAAAAGAGGCAACTTTTAAATATGCAAATGATGTCTAAATGATGTAAATGACCTATGGATGGAAAGACAATACAAAGGACAACACAATGCAAAAAGAATCATCCCAATCCGACGTCGGGAGACAAAGTTATGCCCAAACGAATAAGGCCCCTGCAAACAGAAATCCTGCCCGGCCAGAACCGTTAAAAGATCCCTGGATGACCGTTTATACCCTTTGTGCGGTCTACTAGATGACCGCCCAACAGATGGACGGTTCAGGGAGGACCGTTTATACCCCAGAGGGTTTGGGCGGTCCTGGAGAGGCCGTTTACCGCGTTAGGCGGCCCTACGATAGACCGTACAACCCTGATAGACCCGAAAATGGACAGAATGATAGAGAAACGTGGAGAAGACTATCCAAACATGCATGAACTCCCACCCAAAATGCAAGAGACTAAAAATATAACGTGATGGGCACTAGGTGTCCCACCGTGATCGCCAAAAAACTATAGGATGTAAATGTTTCAATCTACCCCGCCCCGAGCTAAACAATATAAGCATGCATATAAGCGTGAAAGTGCATGAAACGAAAAGGGGTGACAAGGAATAGAGGACTAACCGTGATCACCACCAAGGACTTACAGCACCAAAATGATGAAGAAAGGATGAAGATGGCGCCGTGTACCTTGGAAAATATGGAGGAAGACGCGGCCTAACGGGAAGCTGCTACAACGTGTGATCGCGCTTAAAATGGGATGCGGGGAGCCGATGTAGGTGCACCTCCTCACTTCCTAGCCGGCTAGAAAGCAAGGGCCTCACGTTCTATCAATAGTCTCCTGCAAAATAAAGCCATGAAAACAAAAGAACACCCATTAGATCATGAAAGTGTAGCATGTGTCCCGAAATGATAAATTAACATGAAAGAATGGGGGAGAACGCACCGGGGGAGGGTTTTTAACCCCTATAAATGGGTGCAAAAGCAAGGTGGGAGTGTTGTGCATGCATAGAATTTGAAATCATGGAATTTGATGGAGAAATGGGGGAGAAAAACGTTGTGTAAAATGGAGAAAAATGCATGAACGTGCCGAAACAGCGCAAAAAAAAAACTAAGTGTAAAACTGTGATGATTTGTGAAAAGTAGAGGGAGAGAACTAAGCCTAGGTATGAAGAAAGAGAGCCCGAAGAGATGAAAAACGAAGAAGATACTCCCCTCTTCAAGATGAGACCAATGGAGGACGAAGAGGATGCCGGATGACTCCGCCCCGAGCCGACGAAGGGCGCCCCGTCGCACAGGTTCAAGAACTCGTGATGATTTGCAAAAAGTATGGGCGAAGTTAGGAGGGTAAACGAAGATGAAATCCAGCAAATAAGGTATCAAAATGAAGCCTATACTTCCCTCAATAGCCTGGGGTCGGAGGTTTGAGATGACGATTTGGCATGGCTCCGCCCTAAGTCCAAGAAGAGCCCCCCCGTCGCGCAGGCGAACTGGGCAGGTTTATATAGAAAAAAAGGTGAAAACCTTAACTTTCTGCTGTGATTTCAGAGGATAGAGTCCACCAAATCTTGAGATCTATGGATCAATCTCAAGATAATAGTCAAGATAAGGCGTAGGAACTTTGGTTGAAGATTGTGGAAGTTATGGCTCTTGGAAGAAGGCTCAGGAACCTAATCTGCATGGATTTTTGGTTGCACGAAATGAGTAAATCCCTAACTTGCGGCCAAGATTCCAGGAGATCCGGTGCATGAAAAGTCATGCCCTATGGATCATATTGAAGATAATACAAAGGGCAAGAGATAGAATTAAACGGAGGTCAATTTGGTGGAGGATTCTAGAAGATAGAGTCCTAACAAAGAGGCCTCGTTGCACAGGTTCGACCTTAGAATCCGACGGTGAAGAAGACGGAGTTCAGGAACTTGTGGACTCTCTGTTAGTTGGACGGTCGCACGATAGACCGTTCATTCAATTGGGCGGTTATAAGTAGACCGCCCAAACCTGGGGGCGACCGGGGGACTTTTCGCACAAAAAAGAGATAAACGGTCATCCACGGACCGTTTTTTTGATATAAACGGTCTCAAGAAGACCGTTCTTTGACATTTCAAAAATAATAAAAATAAAAGAAAAAATAAAAACAAATTAAAAAGTTACTGTTCATGGACGGTCAACTGTTGACCGTTTTACTGTTGGACGGTCAACTTGTGACCGTTCAACTCAAGGAACGGTCAACTGTTGACCGTTTAGCTGCCAGGCTCGCGTGACTTTAGAAATTGAAGCGTATCTTGAAAACGGTGTAGAATTAGAAAAAGTGGTAAACATATAAATTGTAGATAACGTAAAAATGAACAACTTTTGTGAAGAAAGTAAGATGAGAAAATGATCATAAGAGAGAGAAAATGGGGCGAGAACAGAGAGAGAAAATATCGGGACATAGGTGAATAGTGCAGTCTGCCGGAAAAACGTAAATAACTTGAAATCGGTGCAGAACTGGCCAATGACATAGAAGAAGGAATTGTAGGGATTTGAAAGATGAACAACTTTGGTGAAGGATACATTTTGAAAAGAGGAAAGGAAAGGGGTGAAAAAGGACCGTTTTCAAGACTGCACAGCGAAAGGGGGCTGAATGGTTGAGGGAAGCCAGCCTAAATGGGCCGTAAGTTGACTTTGAAGGCCGGAAGGTGACAAGATAGGCTCCAGGGCTCCATGAAATAATGATCTCCAAGGCTCAAATAGAATGGAATAATGAAATGGACTCGAAATCCATCCAAGGAAGGGTCCAAAACAATGGATAATTCAGGGCATCAAAATGATGAATAAGAGAAATGACTCAACTTGCAAGCTAAAAATGGGTGTCAACACTTGGGACCCCGGAGGTGGTGCCGGGTTGGGGTTACCGGCTATGACATCCCTAGGCTTGGGTATGGCTACGTCCGATCTCGGAGGTGGGCAAGGAGAGACCAACGACTCAAAATACGCACACCTCCTATCCACCCGATCCAAAATCATTTGCACAAGTTCGGCAATGGTATGGGTTGGAGTAGGGGTATCGCGGTGGAATTGCCCATAATCAACCGGCCTCGGCTTGGATCGGGGCTCATCTAAGTACGGGGCTCCTTGCCTCCGATTATGACCCACTTGGTTGGAAGTGAGTTGGTGCAGTCGGCTGGAGGTGTGACCCACGGGGTTGGAAGTAAATGGGTGGGACGGGTTGGAAGGGACCGGATGGGGAAGGTAGACCCTCCTAAGCTCTCTCTTCATGTCCCACCATGATTCGATGGGCCATTGCCTCCTAACCTCTCTCAAGCGCTCAATGTGGTCCCACTTTTCGGCGACCTCGTGTAGAAGCCTCTCCTTGGCAAAATAGAATTGCCCGACTTCAGAGATGGTATAACAATCAAAGTATGTGTCCATGGCGCCCTCCCACTTGAGGTAGTCTCCCGGGTCATTGGAGCCATAAAAATCCGAGGCTTCGGGCCTATGGAAGTGGAGAGGATGGTTGCCCAACCCATGGGTGTGCCAACGGTTATCTCGCCTGGGCGACCGGAAGTCCATTGGAAATGGGGAGCTATAAGACGGACATGAAGACACTAGACACGACCCTAAACGACAATGCAAGTTGGAATGCCGACTCGACTATGAACCTAGACACAACCAAGATTCGGTACGTGGCAGAGGTTTGACCCGAGGGTCTCCTCGACGCGAGTGTGCGGCCTTCCCGATAGGCGTAACCTAACGCTCAGGCGACACCTTTTGATATACCAAACAATGGTATGCAAATGCACCCTTAGACCGACTTAGACAATGACTAGACTTAAAGAACTCTTTTTTTGTTGCAGACTTAGACACAAAGACTACCCTAGACTCAACTAGCGCTCTGATACCAAATTGATGCGGGACGGACACGCGACCTGGGACTCTAGCTCACGATCGCCCCTATGCGAGGGAAGACGTGGGAACGTACGCGGTTGAGAAACCGACTGTGAGTCTCGGGTATCGGCTTTTCCACGTTAACTCGGATTGAGTCACGGGACGGTACACTCACTCACTCTCGCAGCGGTGATAACAATATATCAAGCTAGGAACCTACACTCGCAGCGGAATTCAAATATATACGAATTGAGCAAAATGCGATAAGAGAGAGGGGGCGAGTTTACCTCCACGCTCCGGGCGTGGGGAAGACGTTCCCGGCCAAGTATGGTAACTCCCGGTAACAACGGTAAAAACTTAATTACAACAGTGAATTTTATTGCCCACTCCACGCAGGGAGGTAAAGGGCTACAAGTGGGGCCCGGGAGCACCGACCCTGGGTTGACGGGCAGCAATCTGGAGGTGTGTTCCGGGCGAACTCAGCCTGTTGCTCCGACTCGGTCCTGCGCCGACTCGGTTCTGCGCCAACTCGGTTCTGACTCGCTAGACAGCAAGGCACGGATTCTAAAGGAACGTCACCCTCCTGAGGTCTTCTGATGACGCCGCTTGGTTGGGACGATGGCGGGACGTCCCTGATCGACTCCCTGAAGTGGCGGTTCCAAAAGTTGACTTTTGATATTTTTGCACGAATTATTCACGGACTGATTTTTCTGATCTGTACAGGGAACAGATCTGCATGTCTCGGCTGCAAGAATTATGGTGCTCAGATCCGGAGGCCAATCGAGGCATGGCTGGTACCGTTGGAAAGAGCACTCATAGAACTACAACATATATTGTTTTCCTGTCGATCCAGTGAAGGAATTAGAAATGAAAAACTCTACAAACTATGGGTTTTCCTGTGGATCAGGTTACTGATACTCAAGATAGAAAGGGATCTGCCTGAAGCTGACCATTGACCGAGGGGAAAATGAATTTTATAGACTCCACGAAAATTATGGTGGAAGGAGGTATATGTGAGAAACACTGAGTAATTTTTGTGGATTTTTTGGAAATTGATAAGGGGTGGGAAAAATACGAACAGGTGACACTGTCCCGCAGATCTGTAAAATGGCAGATTACTGAGAGGACAAACAAAAATATGGGAAAAATATCAAACTAAGGCCAAATGGCCCGAAATTTGAACTGGAGATTAGGGGAGACAGAGAGAACAAACCCTCAAAATTAGGGCTTGAACAGATAACAATAAAAAAGGATAAAATTTTGGAGATGTGGTTTTGTCCTGATTTGGACAGAACTCCGGCGATGGCGGTGGCGACGCGATGGCGGCACGAACGGAAGGCGGCGGCCGGAAGTCGCATCCAACAGAGGTTGGAGATCTTGGAGTCACACCAGGATGAGGGCTTCACACCTAGAATGGGCAGCAATCAATGCTGCAAGGGGGAGAGGAGAGACACAAGGGGTGCCCTTGGGCTTGCTCTTAGTAAAAATGTTTAATTCTTTATTAATATCTCTAATGACACTATAGATAGGCTTATATAGAGAATGACAAGGGGTGGGGGGATGGGAATTTTGTGGGAGAGAGGAGATTTTCTTCCCCATGTGGTCAAATGACCAAATTAAATAAAAAAATATAACATGGGATAAACTATATTATAAGGGAGAAGCATCTTGGACTTTGCTTGGTCCAATTTTGAATTTTCTTCCACCTTGTCCCCTTGAATGGTCAAGCATCTAGAAGCCCACCTTGGACCTTTGACCAGCCCCGCATGGGACCCTAAGGCTTAGGTGGACCAATGGGGAAAGAGATGGGGGCCCCTTGCTGGTCCTACTAGACTTTTACACAAAAACCCAAACAATCCTAGGGAATGACACATTGGCTTATAAAGCCTTACAATTGTAAACATACTTTCCCAAGGATATAAAAATAAACTAAAGGACACAAGTGAAAATGAAAAATGCCAGTGCTCTTGCCCTGATGTCCCCATCAACAGAAGACAAAGAAAAACTTGAAAGTCTATCTAAGTATAACATAGGCACTGAGAAATAGAGCTAAAAGAACATAGGCACAAGAAAAATTCACTTAGGCACTAAAAATCAATATAGGTGTTAAAATCACACATAGGCGATATAACAAAAAACTTAGGCACTTCTCTGCCTATCGGCTTCACCTATCTCTATTATATAGGCGCTACTTTACCTATCCTTCTGCCTATCTTACAACTTAGGCGACATCTAGTGCAAGATTGCATATTTCACAATTTTACTTATCACTTTATAAGAGTCAACATAGGCGCGTGCGTTACTTCGCCTATCTCAATGATTTCGGAGAAAGGACATCACCAATCTTATTCCTTAGGCGACTAAACCACTTCGCTTATCCTTCACTTCGTCTATCTTAAATAGCTTCGCCTATATAATAAAGACAAAATGTGTTAGGCGCAAGCACTTCACCTATCCTATTCACTTAGGCACTACTGTTCAACTTAGGCGATATCACGCAGAAACTTCGCCTATCTTTACAAGCAGACTTGGCCTATCCCACTTATAATGCATGTCTAAATAAACAAGAAATGCACTATTCCATCTGCTAGTTGAGCTTTATCTCTGTAACTTTAACAGCTAATTTTACACATAGTTAATTGATATAACTTGTTTAGGGAATAATATTTATTCAACTATGATTTTATCTTCTGTATCATGTTTAGCTGTCTTACTCAAGAAAATACATATCTGCTATCTGTCTTTCTTTACTCTTTAGATAACTATACTCTGCAAGACAGCTAAAAGCGGAAACAAAAGTATAAGATGATCACTGAATTAAATCTAATCAGCTATTTATCATAAACTCTCACTTCGAGGGCCCTTTTACCAACAAAAATGACAAAAAAGTCCCTTGTCAGTGGCGGAGTGGACACCCTCCCCCTTTGCAAGAGGGAGGTCCTGGGTTCAATACCCAGTTCCCCCTCCCTGTTTAGTATATATATATATAATTACCTACCAAAAAAAAACTCTCACTTCCTAAATAGCTTCATATCTAGGTCAATCAAAAGATTATACTAGCTATCTGATCATACATCATTTTTGAATATATATGATAGCTACAAATCTATACTTAATAAATATCAGTTATCTCACATATCATTCATATATGTCGATAGCTTCAAATATGATCATTGCTATGAGAAACTCATTCCATCATACATTAAAGAGCAAATGACTTATTCTTATGAACTTAAGCTCTTATGACAGAATTTCAACGCATATCCGATTATCTATTTATCTAAAGAATCTACTCAGAATAAATAAGTCTCTGAAATATCAATAGCTGCACAAGCTATAAAAATAATTTTTGTTGATCTTACAATCTGCAACGTTGAAGCGTATATTCAATAATGTATCCCTCATACATCTAAAGGACAGGGTGCACTAAAAAGACTATCACACGAGCTTTCAAAACTTCATATTGTAGACGTAAATATATTCTACACTGCTCAGGAAAGTATATGGGAATTACACGTTTGTCTACATACCATCTATGTGAAACTAACCTATCTGACGACCTAAAAAAGAAAAAGTCAGCCTAGTTACTTTCTCAGGGACACAAGCTGGAAAGAAAGACCATACTTTACTCGACACGTTATTGAACTTACAGTACAGTTGCAGAAGAAAAAGAAGATCTTAAGAGGATAGCATTTAATGAGTATCTAGGGAAACAGCTAAACATATATCCTCTGCAGAAGGCACATGCTTAAAGAAATACATAGAATGGTTGATGACTAAAGTGTTAAAATGAGAGTCTTTGTAGTACAAGAAGATAAAACTGAGCGACTACGAAGACTAAGCCAGAAGACTCAAGTTGAAAAATATACAGCAACAACTCAATATTCAAAGCCCATTATGTCTAACGGTCACCTAGAGAAGTCTCAATGTCTACCTGATCATATTTAACGATCACCAAGTTCTGTATAAATGGACAACAAAGACAAGGTGAGCTATAAAATGAAGCAGCCTGAAACCAAGCAAACTAGCTGAGAGGATTAACACTGAAAGAATATAGAGAAGACAAAGTATATTGAAAGAAAGACCAAGAGAAAGAGAATTGTGATTACATCCACCTGAGTCACACTGTTGAGAGTTGAGAGGAGTTGAATTTTCAATCTGCACTCAACCACTTCCGATGTACATCAAGCTCGATGTCAAGAAGAAGAGAGAAAGAAGCTTCTCAGTAGGATCTTTCCTTGATTCCTCTCTTAGCCCATAGCATATTCATGCTTATCTATAGGGCTTTTCAATCCTCCGTTCATGACTTATAGTTCATTCTGATCTGTGTCTTGAGCGTGATAAAGCATATTGTACGTAACTGTGCCTATTAAAAGTCTTTATTTGTGTAACATCATTTCAAGAGGTGCTCTTCTCCTTGAGAGGGGAAGTCCTTTCTTGCGAACAAGAGTGTCAGCAGGAGGCTTGTATCCCACAGGCTTGATTGTGTCTGTAAAGTAGTTGAGTTTGACTAGCTCGTAAATTAGTTGGAGTTATAGTGAGAAGAGGCATGTGGTGTGACTGAACACATGATCAAAAATAGCTGAGTTTGACTGAACTTGAAAATTGACTGGAATCCAAGTGTGTGGATGCTCGTGGTGAGCTGAACACCTAATCAAAAATAGCAATTATACTATTCCCTGCTAGGATGATAGTGAAAATTTTAATTATTGCTAGGTACTAGACGTAGAGCTGACAGAAATCAACGCTGAACTTGTATAAATCTTTGTGTCCATTGTGTGTTTATTTCTACTTTCATGTTTTATATTCAACACACAAGTTTTCACCACTGCACATCACTACGGTTAACTGTTTATCATCGTAGCAGTTTTAACATATCCTTATATTATTATGTGATCAAAATTTTAATAACCTATTCACCCGCTCTGAGTCAGTCCAGCCATTTACTGGGCAACACGATGCTCGTCAGCACGGCCTGGAGATTCATGTTGTGCCCCTTAGGCACAAGCATGTGCTATGTTAATTTGATGATAGCAATGCTGTTTTGTTTTGATGATTGCAACACAATGAGTGCTTTGAATATTGTTTAGACAGTGTCATGAAATGTTATTTATATGATGATGGCATGTTATGATGATGGCATGTTGATTTGTATGCATATATCTGATATATTTCGTGAAGATTGCTTAGCTGAAGTGTGTACATTGCATTGCATTGGAAGTATGTACAACGGACTGCGTTAGGCAAAGTCTGTACATCACTGTAGCTGCATCGTCTCATGCAGCGTCTCAGTCAAGTATGTACAACCAGTGCATTACATTAAGTCTATACATTTGCACTGTAGATGAACGCACTCAAAGTGCATAAGTCTATACACTGCACTGTTCATGCACAGTGTCTGTGTCTCATGCATCGTCTATGCAATGTCCATACATTGCATTGGCTAAGTGTGTACATTGGTCCGTCTTGATTAGCATCTCATATGCATAATTGAGTCAAAGTCTGTACACCACTGTTCAGTGCATCGTCTCATTCATCGTCTCACTTGACGTTCAAGTCTGTACAGCCGTTTGCATTAGATCTCAAGTCCATACATTGGTCTGCAACGGCTAAGTCTGTACACTAGAGTCGTATTCACAACGTTCATTCAGCAAAGTCTGTACATTGAAGTCACGCTTCACAAAGTCTGTACAGACTTTCTCATTTGCACAATGCATTTCATTCATAAAGTCTGTACACTGTCCATGTTTCATGAAGCGTCAACTCAGTGTGTCTTGTAGCGTCAACTCAGCAAGTGTGTACATTGCTTGGTTAAGTCTATACGTTGCTTCATATGCAGTGAAGTCTGCACATTGCTGAATGCTCTTCAAAGTCTACACACTGGTAAAGTCAATACAGACTGTGTTTGCCCAAGTATGTACATCGCACAGCACTGCATATAGGAACTCTATACATTGGGCAGAGTCTATACAGCATGCATCATTTCATTCAGCGTCTTAGGCTTGCAAAGTCTACACATTGGTCGGTGGAAAGTCTATACATTCGTTACAGTGCACACACCGTCTCAACTTGCGTCTCATGCATATAGTAAGTCTATACATTGCTACAGCAACGCAAGTCTATACATCATCCGTCTCATGCATTTTCTTAGGCTAAGTCTGTACAGCCCTTTCGCTTCACAAGTCTATACATTGGACTCTATTTTGCAATGTCTATACATTGGACTGTGCTTCGCCAAGCCTATACATTGGGTTCGGCTCTACAAGTCTGTACATTGGTTCAGACTCTTCAAAGTCTGTACATTGGGCCTTCAAGATTTTGAAGTCCATACACTGTCTCGCTCACATCTTCAAGGGTGATTGAGCATCGTGAAGTCTGATTGAGCATCGTGAAGTCTGATTGAGCACTGTGAAGTCTATTCAGTGGATGAGCATTGTAATGTCTATACATTGGTTAAGCTCGATCATGCAGCGTTCATTTCAAGGCTATACACTCATTCACTGTTCATGCATTCACAGTGAAGTCTGTACATCCGTTTGACTATGCATCACTATCCACCAAGTCTATACATTGGTAGAGTCTGTACATCAGACGTGCATGCTCGCCTGTCCCCCCGGATGCTCTCCTGGGACCGAGTATCCTCTCCAATGATTGCTAATGATTCCCTAACTTTGAGGATGCTCCCCTGGAGCAGCGATTACTCCCCAGAGACAGCATGTGCTCCACATGCTCCCCTGACGCTGGTGATGCTGTCCAGAGGCCATAGATGCTCCCCTGAGACTTCATATGCTCCCGTGCGACAACGCATTTTACATTACAAGTCTATACATCATGATCGTCTTTACAAGTCTATACAGAGCACTTCACTTAACCTGATATTCCGATACTCTGTCTGACATGTGCTCTGCTCGTGGAGGCTTAATGAAGGGGCACGTGATCCGAGGCTGGAAGGGCTGACAGAATGACACGTGGCCAAAACACTTGGGCGGGAAATGTGGAGAGCACACGTGCTGCTGCTGCTGTTGCTATATATATGAGTCTTCGTCTTCAGATGAAGGGTGATCGAAGTGGAGAAAGAAAAAGCAGAAGTGCAGAGACTTCGATCCAGCAGAAGAGCAGAAGAAGAGTAAAGAGAGCAGAAGAAGAAAGAAGCGAGAAGAGAAGAGAAAGAGAAGAAGAGCAGCAGATAGAGAAGAGAAAGAGAGAGATAGAGAGCTCGAGTTGAGAAAGAGAGAGGTGTTGAGGTTGTCTGGCTTTTGGATCAAATCCAAGCCAGAAGTGCTCATCGAGAGCCATATATTGTGTATTTCATTTACAGCTTTCCGATTGCTGTCTTGTTCTGTTTTCATTTTCCTTTATACATTTCTTCAAGCTGTTAGTCAGCGGAGCAAGCTGTGAGGCTCAGCGTTTGCAGTGGAGGTCTGCACTGGACAGGTAAAGCTGTAATCCTCAGCTGGCGAGACTTGGTCTCAGACGGGTTAAGCTGTAATCCCCAGCGGGTTCAAGCTGTGAGTCAGCGATGGCTAAGCTGTATTACCCAGCGGGTGCAAGCTGTGATGCTCAGCGGATGGCAAGCTGTGAGGCCCAGCTGATGTAAGGCAAGCTGTGATGCCCAGCTGTTCAAGCTGTGAGTCAGCAGGAAGCCACACTCGGGTTGAGTGTGGGGTGGATGTAGGTCTGCTGGACCGAACCACCTAAAAACCTCTGTGCAGTAGTTTGATTTCTCTATATATTTTTTCTTCCGCTAGATGTTTGCATAGGGGCGCTCCATCTGTTTGCTTACAGGTTGAACAGAAGATTTAATTAGCCTTCAGATTATCTAATCTGTCTTGTTAGCATTCTAGTTGTTAATTGGGCAAAATTTTTATAGGCTATATTCATTCACCCCCCCTTCTGAATACCTGCACCGAACCCAACACTTGGTATCAGAGCGGGTCTCTGATCTATCAGATCTAACAATCTGCAGAGGATCCTGCTAGTTTTGGTGCACATCAGAGTGGGCTTCTTGTGCTCGTTGATTTGTTTCACTATCTTACCGATTTACTTTGATCATCTGGTTTAGCGCATTTCTGTTTGGTGCATTTCATAGTGTGCTTTCTGTGTTAGTTATTTTGTTTCTCCGACTTAGTGCCTTGCCTTGCTCATTTGGTCTAGGACCTTCAGTTTTTCTATGCTTTCAGATTGTTTGCAATGGAACCAATCGCGCTGAAGGATAGCTCCATCAAAGCAAACAGATCCAGCCACAGTGGATCATTAAGCGAGAAAAGTAGCCTCTCGCGGTCTGAAATTGATGGAGACCTTGAAAGGGTGATCAGTGATTTCAGGAAATTTCTGAGAAAAAGAGAAGGAAAGCATGGTGATGGCAGAAAGCAAATAAGGTATAATTCTAATCCTGCTAAGAATATTGACAGTAACGTTTGCTACAAATGCAGGAAGGTTGGCCACACGAAGGCTGACTGTCCAGAATTCTCGAAACTCAAAGGGAACACCTCGGACAGTGCTGAAGAAGGAGAAAAGTCAATATGCTTAATGGCCAATCGGGGAAGTGATGATGAGGAAACCTCATCTCAGGTAAGCTCTGAATCAGATGGATACACTTTTGATGAATTGATAGTAATGTATGAAGATTTGTTCAAAGTATCCAAGAAATTAAAATCTAAAAATAGGAGATTGAAAAAGAAATGTGATCAGATAACTTTGAAAGTTCCTTATAAAAATTGTCCAGATCTGAAACAATCTTATGATGCATGTACGTTAGATGTTCAGAATTTTCAGGAACAAAATGGTTCTCTAAAACTTGAAAATCAAACATGTCTGGACAAGATATCAGAACTTGAGAATCAGCTGAATGAGAAGAAAAATGAACATATAAAAGACATGCAAGAACTGACTCAAGTTAATTCTGAATTGGATAAACTGAAACTTGAGAATGAAGGATTTCAAAAAAAAATTGAAAATCTCATGGGTAGAATAAATAAAATCAATGGGAAGGCTTCACATTCTTCTTCTGCTAAATTAAACTATGATATGTGCTCAGCTCTAAGAGAACGAAATGAGGATCTTTATAGTGAGAATGAATGGCTGAACAAACAAATAGTCTCACTTAAAGAGGATCACAAAAACTTAGTTGCTGAGAAAATTAATGTGGAAGGAAGAGAAGAGGAACTAATTGAAATATTGGAGCAAATGTCTGGAAGAGAGAGATGTGCTAATAATGAAATTCAGGATAAAAATCTTGAGGAAGAAAATACTGAATTAAAAGCTGAAGTTAAAAAATTGAAATGGTTAAATACTGGCTTATCTGAAAGACTTCTCACCATAGAAAAAGGAAAAGGTGTCCATGATGAAGAATCACAAACTTTGATCAATCTGGAATAAGAAGTTGAGAAGTATAAAATTGTAAATAAAGTCTTAAGTGAATGTGTAAATTGCAGTGAACAGGAGATAGCTAGTTATGAGCTTCATATAGCATCATTGGAAAATAAAATTCATGACCTGGAAAACTCAGCATCCAAGCTTGCAAAAATTGAAAGAAAAATAAAAACTGTTGTGAAAAGTGAGGATAAGGATTTAAAGGGGGGAACAAATTGCACTTCTGATGTCAAGAACATCACTAAAAGCCAGCTATACAACACCTTTGTGTAAGGTTCAGATGTAGCTAGTACTTCAATGCAATCCCCAAAACTAAATGAAAATCTGAAATCATCTTCATCTGTATTTCAGTTCAAAGCCCAGAAAAATGAAAAGCAAACAAAAATTATGAAAGGGGGCAATAAATTGAAAAAGAATGGTCAATTGAATAAAGTCAAAATTGTCCCTGCATGTGATGTGAATTCTGCTAGCAGTGTGGAGTCTGATAGACTGACACATGTCACTCACTATTCATCCACTCACTCACATGCATCAGAGAAGAAATTATCATGCTATTATTGTGGCAAGAAAGGGCATATCATGGATGATTGCAAAATACTGAAAGAAGATGAGCATGCTAGTAAAATAGTACATTCAAGGAAATCTTTTAATAGAAACCATGCCACTAAGAAATCTAATGCATCCTGTTATTATTGTGGTAGGCGTGGTCATTTAATGAATGCATGTTTTAAACTGAAAGAAGATAACTGATGCGCACCGACTAGTGTCGTTAAGAAAGCCGTGCCACAATTTAAATAATTCACACTCACTCACTTTAAAAGGTAGAAAATTAAGAATATAGTGGTAAGCGGAGTCGATCCCACGAGGAGAAATAATCCTTACTGAACAAGTTGAAAAAATCACTTTGTGCTTTTGAAAACCGAGTTTTGAGTGTGATTAAGACTAAAAAAATAAACTACAAGGAAAACTTAATTAAAGAAGTTGAGAGGGTTTAAGAAGAGAAATTGGAGGAGATAGAGAGAGAAAATTAAGCCAACCATAATATGCGAAAAATGAGTTTTATTACCTTAGGAGGTGGCAAGTACAATGTAAATAAAAAAAGTACAACTTAGAACATGAAAAAGAAAAGAGCTTGAGAGCCAATGGATGAAGAGCAACGCCGCCTCCTTGCCAAGCCTTGGATGCCGCCCCGCCTAAGATGCCGACGTCATGAGAGGATCAAGAGATGAAAATCCGCCAAAGGGATATGAGAGTAAATTAGAGGAAGAAAGAAATAGATGGAGGAAATTTGAAAACAATGCAAAAGGGTGTGTGCGTTGGTGTGTTTTGAGAAGAAATAGTGAAAAATCAGATTGAAAACAGAGAGTGATTTGGAGGAAAAATAACTTTAAAATCAGAAAGAATTAGAAAAAGTGAAAAACATGAAAGTTGTAGAGATTGAGAAGATGAAGAAAATTGATGAAGACTTTAGAGTTTAAAAACGAGAGGAAGATGGAGAAAATGGAGGATGAACAGGAGGTGATCGCGGATGAACAGTGCAGAACTCTAAAAATCTGAACTTTAGAAAATTGACTGTAGCTTGAAAACGGTGAAGATTTGGATGACGTGGTAAACTAAGAAGTTGAAGAACTTTCAAAAACGCACAACTTTTCATGAAGAACACAGAGAGAGATACGGACCAGAAGGGGGAGAAAAATGATGAAGAACAGAAGATGTGAAAATCGGGTGAACAGTAAAATCCGTAGATAGAACTTTGAAAAACTAATTATAGCATAAAAACGTGCAAGAATTAGAAGATAAGTAAGAAGAAGAATTTGTAGAAGACTGGAAAATGATGAACTTTTATGAAGAACTCAACTGCAAAAGACGAAAGGAAAGGCTTCGAAATTAATCCCTAAGGCAGATCTCCAAACTGTCCTCTCCGTAACCCTGCGACCATGGCATCCTTTTAATGTCATTCGGCAGTTTCCTTCGACCGTGGACTCCAATCTTGATGCATATCCTTATTTCCAGCAATGGATCATTACCCCAATAGAGTCCTTACTCATAATAGAGTCCTCCTTTCCACTGTTTCTTCGTAGATAAATCAAAACAAGGAAGAATAGCTCGATCGGGAACTGTAGTTGCATTTTCTGGTTCAACTTTGAATAGCGACTTATATTGGGGCGTCTTTTCTTTAAATGACGCCTTAATCTAGGGCATCCTTTCTTGAAGTAGCGACTGCATCTCGGGCGTCAGTTTCCTTAATTCCTCATTTGCTATTTCCACATTTTTCGTAAAATAGGAATTTGACGACCTCCACCATGGGCGTCCTTTCAATGAGTAGCGACCTCATCTCGGGCGCTAATTCTTTTTTTCTTTTTTTATTCTTTTTCCACTTTCTTTTATCAACTGAATTGACGCCCTTGGAGCTGTCGCTTCTTGCTGAAGACGCGCTCTTGAATCTGTCGTTATTTAAATAGCGCCTTGATCTAGGTCGCTTTTTTCTGAAAATTAAAATATCAATCTATTTAATTCCAAAATAATTGTGCAAATATTTAAATATTTCTCACATGGTCTTTTAAGCTCAAAAAGATGATAAAATGCATGAAGACTCAAATAATGTGTGAGAATGTAATTAATGCTCATGTTGCACAAATATACTCAAATAATGCTCAAAGATGATGGATGTGATGTAAATTATGATGTAAAATATAGCACTTATCACACCCCCCAACTTACTTATTGCTAGATCCTTAGCAATACAATTAAATCAAAATTAAGGACCAACAAGAGTTCACAAAGATCATACTCTTATATCCAGCTCTTCTTTCATAGAATCAACCAAAGATTAGGAATCCAGAATCATTAATGCTCATACTAGCTTTAGATTGGAAATTTAAAGCACATGACTTAAGAATACAAATCAAAGTTCAATAGCACTTGTGCATGTGTAATTCTAAATCTGCAGTTAAGACAATTGTATCCTCCAGTTGTTATTCTAAGTAAGTACCTTTCAACCCTGCACCTCTTAGATCGGAGCATTTAAGCATACTAGCTTTTGTCTGCCTTTTTCTTCTGTCCCTTTGGGATCTTATTTTCTATTTGTACACACATGATGCTGCACTACCTTTCTCTATTTCACACAAACCTCAACTCTTGCTTTAGGAGAAGCAGGCCCGGCTATCACAGATCCAGGTTCCCTTTTCTTTTTTTTTGCGCGAACCTCAACACGTCTTAGGTGAAGTAGACCCGGTTACTCAGATCAGGGGCATTTTTCATGACGTGATCTTTCTATTTCATCATTTCTTTCTTCTTCTTCTTCTTTTTTTTTATAAAACTTGACAAAAAGCTTTTTCTTGAAATAGATCTCCTCCTCAAGAAATGCAGAGTATCAGATACAGTACCCAAAATAACAGAGGGCTTATCTTATTTTGCTTCATCAGAGTGCATAGTGAATATAGTTTTTTTCTAATAGTGCGCATGAGCTTTAAAAAGATTCTTATATCAGTTTTCCATGGCTAGATTGAACTTAATTTTCCTTCAACCTTCTCCCTAGCCTTTTCTAATCTAGAATTACTTTCAGTTCAAGCATGAAACAATAAAACTCAGTCGGGAATTTCATCTTTTCACTTTCATACAAATTTGTAAAAAATGATATGATATCCAAGAATTCATGCCAAATCCCTACCAGATTGTACTATATGCAATGAAAATTTTCTGCCCTCTCCCCCCAACTTGAATGACATTATCCTCAATGGCATGTACAGTTGAAATGCAAGAACAATGTAACAATGAAGTTTGCTGAGTAGGAAAGAGACAACCTGGTGTGCGGGCAGAACTCCATCAATAGACGGCAACAACTTCTTCTCCTTGGCTTGAATCTAACAACTAAAACACACTGAAACAAAAAGCATCAAATAACAAAAACTTTGGGTTGCCTCCCAGAAGCGCTAAGTTTTCCGTCTTCAGCCAGACGGATGAAGGCTCACAAAGAATTACTCCAAATCACACAAAACAATTGATTCTTTTGCAGTTAACTGTTCATTCTCCAAGTAAGGTTTTAACCTTTGGCCATTGACAGTGAAAATGTGGCCATTTTTAGGATCCAAAATCTTAACAGCACCATGATCAAATACTTTAACAACAACAAATGGCCCATCACATCTGAATTTTAGCTTACCGGGGAACAAACGCAGCCTTGAATTAAATAGCCAAACCTTTTGATTTTCTTGAAAACTCTTTCTGTGAATGTGTTTATCATGAAATGCTTTGATTTTAGCTTTGTAAATCCTTGCATTTTCATAGGCTTCGTTTCTTAATTCCTCCAGTTCATTAATTTGTAGAGCTCTTTGGGCACCAGCTTGATTAAGATCAAAATTAACTTGCTTAATAGCCCAATAAGCTCTATGTTCCAATTCTACGGGCAAGTGGCAGGCTTTACCAAAGATCAAGCGATATGGTGACATACCAATGGGAGTTTTGTACGCAGTTCTATAGGCCCATAATGCATCATCTAGTCTTTCAGACCAGTCTTTTCTATCCGGCCTAACAGTTTTATGCAGAATGTTTTTAATCTCCCTATTGGATACTTCAACCTGACCACTAGTTTGGGGATGATAGGGGGTAGCAAGTTTGTGAGAAATACCATACTTACGAAGCAAAGCTCGAAATTGAGAATGAGTGAAATGAGAACCCCCATCACTAATCAAAGCCCTAGGACAGCCAAACCTAGAAAAGATATTCTTCTTCACATATTTCATCACCACCTTATGGTCATTTGTCCTAGTAGCAATGGCTTCAATCCATTTGGAAACATAATCGACCGCCACCAATATATATTCATTACCAAATGAAGATGGAAACGGTCCCATGAAATCTATTCCCCAAACGTCAAATATTTCAACTACCAGAATGGGATTTAGTGGCATCATATCTTTCTTTGAATTATTGCCCACAGCTTGACACCTCAAACAAGATTTAGAAAATTCATATGCATCCTTGAATAAAGTGGGCCAGTAAAATCCACTTTGTAGCACTTTTGCCGCTGTCTTCTTTCCAGAGAAGTGTCCCCCACAAGCAAGATTATGACAAAAATTCAATACCGATTGTTGTTCTTCTTCTGGGACACATCTTCTTATAATCTGATCGGGACCCACATGAAACAACTCAGGGTCCTCCCAGCAATAGTGTTTTACCTTAGAAAAGAAGTGATCCTTTTCCTGTCTAGTCCAACCTCCCGAAATTTGTCCTACCGCCAGGTAGTTAACAATATTAGCATACCAAGGAGTGGATGAATGAGAAATGGAAAGAATTTGTTCATCAGGGAAAGAATCTGTCATTGGAGTACTTTTAGGAATCACTATCCTGGACAAATGATCAGCAACAACATTAGCTAACCCGTTCTTATCTCGAATCTCCAAATCAAATTCTTGCAATAACAAAATCCATCTAATGAGACGGGGCTTAGCATCCTTCTTGGAGAGTAAGTATTTCAAAGCTGAATGATCAGAGTAAACAATAACTTTGGCCCCTAGAAGATATGATAAAAATTTTTCCAGGGCGAAAACAACAGCTAACAGCTCCTTCTCCGTGGTAGTGTAATTCAGTTGTGCATCAGCAAGGGTGCGACTTGCGTAGTAGATTACTACGGGCTTCTTATCTATCCTTTGACCTAGGACAGCTCAGAAGCGTCGCACATAATCTCAAAAGGAAGCGACCAATCTGGAGATTGAAGAATTGGAGCTTGAGTAAGGGCTGTTTTCAGAGAATTGAATGCTTTAAGACAAGCATCATCAAACTGGAATGGAATATCTTTAGCAAGCAATTGCGTGAGGGGACGAGCAATGGTGGAGAAGTTCTGAATGAATCTACGATAAAACCCGGCATGGCCAAGGAAAGATCTGATCTGCTTAACAGAAATAGGAGGAAGAAGATTGGAAATTAAGTCAACCTTGGCTCTATCGACTTCTATCCCCCTTTCTGAAATCACATGGCCTAGAACTATGCCTTCTCGCACCATGAAGTGGCTCTTCTCCCAACTTAACACCAAATTAGATTCAATGCACCTTTTCAAAACCTGAGTCAGATTTTCCAAGCATCTCTCAAATGAATCTCCAAACACCGAGAAATCATCCATGAAAACTTCCAAAGTCTCCCCCACCATGTCAGAAAACATCGACATCATACACCTTTGAAAAGTGGCGGGAGCATTGCAAAGCCCAAAAGGCATCCTTCTAAAAGCAAACGTGCCATAGGGGCATGTAAAAGTGGTTTTTTCTTGATCCTCCGGATAGATAGCAACTTGATTATATCCGGAATAACCATCCAAGAAACAAAAATAATTCTGTCCAGCCAATCTCTCCAGAATCTGATCAACAAACGGAAGTGGGAAATGATCCTTCTTTGTCACAGAATTGAGCTTTCTATAATCAATACAAACTCTCCACCCCGTCTGCAATCGCATAGGTACCTCCTCTCCTTTCTCATTCATCACCACAGTGAGTCCCGACTTCTTAGGAACCACTTGTGTCGGGCTCACCCATTTACTGTCAGAAATGGGATAGATTATCCCAGCATCTAGCCACTTTACAACTTCATTTTTCACCACCTCTTTCATATTCGGATTCAGCCTCCGCTGCATTTCTCTGCTGGGTTTGGCATTGTCCTCTAAATAAATGTAATGCATGCAAACATCATGACTTATTCCCTTCAAATCTGCCACAGACCACCCTATTGCCCCCCTATGCTCCTTAAGAACTTCTAAAAGTTTGGATTCTTGAGCAGAGGTAAGATTAGAAGCAATGATAACAGGCAAGGTATGATCTGGGCCTAGATAAGCATATTTCAACGAATCCGGCAGAGGTTTAAGTTCCAAAACGGGCGACTGATCAAGAGATGGAAGAATTGGTTCAGATCTTAAAGGAGGCAGAGGTTCTAGTCTAGATGAAAGAAGGGGTGAATCCTGAAGCAAACTACCCTCTTCTAACACAATATCATTTTCGTCCGGACATTCCTCAATTATTTCCTCAAAAATATCAACAATATTGCATTCTTCCTCATTGTCCGGGTACTTTGAGGCTTTGAAAACATTCAAAGAAACCTTTTCTCCTCCAAAAGTAATATCCATCATCCCAGTTGCACAATTAATGTTTGCCTTTGCCGTAGGGAAAAATGGGCGTCCCAAAATAATTGGTGTATGCTTTAACTCTTGGGATGAGGCCATATCCAAGATCAAAAAGTCCACTGGGAAATAACACTTATGAATTTTTACAATCACATCTTCTAACAAGCCCTTAGGTGTTTTCACAGACCGATCCGCCAGTTGAAGGATAATAGAAGTGGGCTTCAATTCTCCTAGATCAAATTGCTCATATATGCAGGTGGGTAACAAATTAACACTCGCTCCAAGATCTAACAAAGCTTTATCAAATGTTACCCCACCTATATCACATGAAATTAGTGGAGCACCTGGATCTTTCAACTTCTTTGGCAAAGAATTCATCAGAATAGCACTGACATCTTCAGAAAGACGGATCCTTTGTGTGGTTGCCTTCGGCTCCCTTCTTGGGGTACAAAGCTCTTTCAAAAACTTGGCATAAGCCGGTACATGCTTAATGGCATCCAAGAGCGGAATATTGATATTAACTTGCTTGAATAGTTCCAACATCTCTTCTTGTTGGACCGGCTTCTTTTGAGCTTTCGACTTTAATGCATCTGGAAAAGGAACCTTAGGAACATATCTTTCAATACCTTCATCAACCTTACCCTTTCCTTTATCCATTGTCTTTTCCCCCCCATCCGACTGCTTTTTCTCTTGAACAATTATTGGCTCTTCTTCCTCTTCCTCACTCTCCTCTTGAATGTCTCGGCCCTTGCTACAACCCTCATCCTTAGTGTGATAAGGATCACTTAGAATCTTCCCGCTCCTAAGAGTAGAAATAGCTTTGGCATTTTCGAATTGAGGAGCATTAGGAAGAGGAGGCTGGGGTTGATTGGGTTGATTTGGAGGAGGAAGAATAGGAGCTCTTTGTTGGAAACCTGGAGGTTGTTGATTACGGGGATTAGCAACGGGTTGACTAGGTAGTTGCCCAACATCTCTCCTCACATTACTCACAGCCAGCTGACCTATTTGACCTTCTAACTTGGCAATTGATTGTTGTTGAGAAAGAATAAGTTGCTGAAGTTGGTCAAACTTATCTTCAAAATTAGGCTGGTGAAATTGAGGCGGTGGCTGATAAGGAACTTGAAATTGGGCTCCCTGTGAGTAGCGATGTGATGGAAACTGATTGAACTGGCCTTGATATGGTGGAGTTTGTTGAAATTGGGCCCGAGCTTGATGGAATGATGACTGTTGAAATGGAAGTTGTTGGTGATTTTGTTGAAAAGGAGATGAAATTTTTTGATGATATTGATTTGGAACTGGAAAAGATTGCTTAGGGACTGAGGGAACTGAGGGATTGACTTGATTGGATGGACCTACCTGAGATTTCCAAGAGAAATTAGGGTGATTTCTCCAGCCTGGATTGTAGGAATTAGAATATGGATCATAACTGGGCTTGGAGACTTCCTGAGCAGCAAAAACTTGTTCTTGAATAAAAGGGGGTAGTTGGGCCGCTGTAGGACAATCTATGACAACATGATTTGGGCTTGAACACAAGGCACACAGTTCTTGCATGTTTGAATTTGAGCTAGGCTGAGAAGAAGGAAGGGAGGGCTCCTGTCTATTCATCGACAAAAGTTGATCTAACTTTTGGGCCACTAAATCCACCTTCTCAATTTTCTGCGCCAATAAATCAACTTTATTCAATTTCTGGACAAGCGCATTAACATCAAACCTATTCTCACAATCTCCTTGTGTTTTAACTTCATATAGCCCACCCTTCTTAGACGGTCCAATCATTCTCTCATATGAAGAAAGTGAAACATGACTAATAGAATTTTCACTTAACATCTCAAATAAATCATAAGCTTCATCTTCAC
Organism: Amorphophallus konjac; assembly: GCA_022559845.1. Lineage (NCBI taxonomy): Eukaryota > Viridiplantae > Streptophyta > Magnoliopsida > Alismatales > Araceae > Amorphophallus > Amorphophallus konjac. The sequence continues at coordinate 100,803,632 of CM040120.1, forward strand.
TTTTGCTCATAAAGGCTCCCCCACAAGAAGCATCCGCCATCTGTCTGTAATTTTCAGTTAATCCCTCATAAAAAGCTTGAACAATTTGCCATCTAGATAGGCCATGATGGGGACATTTCCTTAATAGATCTTTCAATCTATCCCAGGCCTCATGAATTTGTTCTCCAGGATTTTGCGTAAACCCAGTGATGGCCCTTCTCATGGTGTTAGTTCTACCAATGGGATAAAATTTCTTCAAAAACTCCTTTTGCATCTCTTCCCAAGTACTGATCGTTCTACCCAAGGAGCCTAGCCAGTATTTAGCTTTATCCTTAAGGGAGAATGGGAAAAGAGTGAGCTTAAGGGGATCATCTGAGAAGTTTTGAATTTTGACAGTGGAACATATTTGGAGAAACTCATCTAGATGTTTATATGGATCTTCATTAGTATTGCCATAGAAGGATGGCAACATCTGGATGGTGCTGGATTTAATTTCATACTGAGCAGCTTGATTCTGTGGTGCTTGCACATAGAAGGATGGCTGATATTGATTTTGAATGAAATAATCATTCATTTGTTTAGGAGCTTGGATCTGATTTTGGTTCTCCATAAGGTTAGGTTGGGATTGGGCTTTGAAATGCACTAACCTTTCAATCTCACTAATGGGTCCTAACAACTGTGGGTGGAGAGATCTCCTACCTTGCATGCAATGCAAAGGGCCCAATTTTTTTTTTATTTTTATTTTTCTCTTTTTTTTTTCAAATGCAATAAAGGATGCAATCAACTATCTCCTATATGAATGCCTTTTTTTATGAAAATAATTTTTTTAAATGCAAGGAATTAATTCCTATATGAATGATTTATGCAACGAGAATGATGATGGATTTTTTTTTTATTTTAGGAAAACCTTCTAAGGGCGCTCTAACTCCAAGGTACTTCGTGGTACAACCGGCCCGGCGTCCGTGAGGGAATCCACGGGTGCGGGGACTTATGGAGGTCTTAGAAATGGAATTTCAAGTCCAAAGAGACGGAGTGCTCAATGGAGTGTCCTTCCAAATCCAAGAAAAGTGTGTGGATCCTAATGCCCTTAAGAGGAGAAATAGATGAGAAAAGAAAGATTTTTTTTTAAAATAAGAATGCAAGCAAATATAAAATCAACTAAAATACATGATGCATGAACAAAATGCAACTAAGATGAAGATATGCTAACATAATGAATTTTTTTTTTTTCTATTTTTTTTTGAATTTTCTGATTTTTTTTATTTTTATGGAATTTTTTTTATGAAAGAGGTTAAATAAAATTAATAAACTAACTAAAAATGATAATTAACATGCAAACTAATGAAAAATAAAGCCAACATTCATATTTTTGATGTTTTCTGGATTTATGATTTTTTGGATTTTTTTTCAGAATTTTCAGATTTTTTTTAGAATTTTTCTAGAATTTTACAAGAAATGGACTTTTTCCTACATATACCAACCTTTAATGACGTTTGAATATCCCAAAATTCCTGATTTCCAACTTTCTGCGACAGATTATTTCCTGGGAATTTGCAGATCCGATTTTCTGTAATTTTCTGATTTTCTGATTTTTTTTGGATTTTTCCTGCAAAATAAAAACAGAAAAATAAGAAAACTATATACAAATCAAGCACAAGGAATTTCCCAACATAAAAATTAATTTTCTCCCCGGCAACGACGCCAAAAATTGAAGCGCACTGACTAGTGTCGTTAAGAAAGTCGTGCCACAATTTAAATAATTCACACTCACTCACTTTAAAAGGTAGAAAATTAAGAATATAGTGGTAAGCGGAGTCGATCCCACGAGGAGAAATAATCTTTATTGAACAAGTTGGAAAAATCACTTTGTGCTTTTGAAAACCGAGTTTTGAGTGTGATTAAGACTAAAAAAATAAACTACAAGGAAAACTTAATTAAAGAAGTTGAGAGAGTTTAAGAAGAGAAATTGGAGGAGATAGAGAGAGAAAATTAAGCCAACCATAATATGTAAAAAATGAGTTTTATTACTTTAGGAGGTGGCAAGTACAATGTAAATAAAAAAAAGTACAACTTAGAACATGAAAAAGAAAAGAGCTTGAGAGCCAATGGATGAAGAGCAACGCCGCCTCCTTGCCAAGCCTTGGATGCCGCCCCGCCTAGGATGCCGACGTCATGAGAGGATCAAGAGATGAAAATCCGCCAAAGGGATATGAGAGGAAAATAGAGGAAGAAAGAAATAGATGGAGGAAATTTGAAAACAATGTAAAAGGGTGTGTGTGTTGGTGTGTTTTGAGAAGAAATATTGAAAAACCAGATTGAAAATAGAGAGTGATTTGGAGGAAGAATAACTTTAAAATCAGAAGGAATTAGAAAAAGTGGAAAACATGAAAGTTGTAGAGATTGAGAAGATGAAGAAAATTGATGAAGACTTCAGAGTTTAAAAACGAGAGGAAGATGGAGAAAATGGAGGATGAACAGGAGGTGGTCGCGGATGAATAGTGCAGAACTCTAAAAATCTGAACTTTAGAAAATTGACTGTAGCTTGAAAACGGTGAAGATTTGGATGAAGTAGTAAACTAAGAAGTTGAAGAACTTTCAAAAACGCACAACTTTCATGAAGAACACAGAGAGAGATACGGACCAGAAGGGGGAGAAAAATGATGAAGAACAGAAGATGTGAAAATTGGGTGAACAGTAAAATCCGTAGATAGAACTTTGAAAAACTAATTATAGCATAAAACGTGCAAGAATTAGAAGATGAGCAAGAAGAAGAATTTGTATAAGACTGGAAAACGAAGAACTTTGATGAAGAACTCAACTGCAAAAGATGAAAGGAAAGGCTTCGAAATTAATCCCTAAGGCAGATCTCCAAACTGTCCTCTCCGTAACCCTGCGACCATGGCATCCTTTTAATGGCATTCGGCAGTTTCCTTCGACCGTGGACTCCAATCTTGATGCATATCCTTATTTCCAGCAATGGATCATTACCCCAATAGAGTCCTTACTCATAATAGAGTCATCCTTTCCACTGTTTCTTCGTAGATAAATCAAAACAAGGAAGAATAGCTCGATCGGGAACTGTAGTTGCCTTTTCTGGTTCAACTTTGAATAGCGACTTATATTGGGGCGTCTTTTCTTTAAATGACGCCTTAATCTAGGGCGTCCTTTCTTGAAGTAGCGACTGCATCTCGGGCGTCAGTTTCCTTAATTCCTCATTTGCTATTTCCACATTTTTCGTAAAATAGGAATTTGACGACCTCCACCATGGGCGTCCTTTCAATGAGTAGCGACCTCATCTCGGGCGCTAATTCTTTTTTTTCTTTTTTTATTCTTTTTCCACTTTCTTTTATCAACTGAATTGACGCCCTTGGAGCTGTCGCTTCTTGCTGAAGACGCGCTCTTGAATCTATCGTTATTTAAATAGCACCTTGATCTAGGTCGCTTTTTCCTGAAAATTAAAATATCAATCTATTTAATTCTAAAATAATTGTGTAAATATTTAAATATTTCTCACATGGTCTTTTAAGCTCAAAAAGATGATAAAATGCATGAAGACTCAAATAATGTGTGAGAATGTAATTAATGCTCATGTTGCACAAATATACTCAAATAATGCTCAAAGATGATGGATGTGATGTAAATTATGATGTAAAATATAGCACTTATCAATAATAATGTGAATTCTAGATCTTTTGCACATGCTCATGACCCACATAGACACAGATCTACTTCAGGCCATCATACTATCTGTTTCACTTGCAATAAGCCTGGGCATAAGGCAAATGAATGCTGGTCAGGATATCATTGGGGGGACAACAACTCGAGAAGTAAGCACCTGAGGTGCTATGAGTGTGGGAAGCATGGCCATATAGTCAAGAACTGTTGGCATGCTCAGGTAAGTCATGTCAATGACAAAGCCTTTAAATTCTCTGCAAAACGACCTGTGAATTTTTCATGCTTTAACTGTGGTAAAACAGGTCACAAATCTACTGAATGTTAGGTGAAGAAGAATAAGAAATAGAATGTCCATGTAAACAACAGAACAACTCATGATCAATCTCATACGTCTCATGCTACTTTTGATAAGCATCATAGGACCAGAAAATCTGTTGGTTCATGTCATTATTGTGGAAATTTTGGACATTCTATGTCTGATTGTTGTCTAATAGAACTTGATGATAATGCTGCAAAAAGGGTGTTTAGAACACCTGTCCTGGTAAATACAGGACCCAAGACTGCTTGGGTTCCTGCAGGATCAACTTGATTTTATCTTGCAGGTGTGCCTTGGTGGGAGAAATAAAAGGGGTCTATGATCCAAGGCACTCAACAGAAAACCCCAGGATTCTATATTTCAGGTCAGTTCTGAACTTTGCTTTAAATTCATTAACTGAAATTGTTGAACTGTCTGCTTGATTTTTGATGATCTCTTCCTGTCTAGCTGATCAGTCTGCATTCCAGACTCAGCTATTGAATTCAATTCTGCATATCTGATGCTCTTCTCTTGCTATATGTTGAACTGAATTTGAATGCTCCTTTAGTATATTCAGTTGATGCACTATATAGACTTTGTGTCAATGCATGTGTTTTGTGTTAATGCATTGCATGCTTGTTGTTAAATGCATAACTTGCTGATTGTGAATGATTCACTTAGTGTACACAGTCAATGCATGTGTCTTATGTCTGCATACATCATTTGCATGACTGTCATTGATGTTGTTCAATGCATGTAAGACTGCTTTATGTTGCATGGTACTTGTTAACCCTGGTATATCAAATGGTAAGTTACTAAAAGGCAGGGAAATCTGCCCGGAGGTTCCTACCATGTGTGAGATGGTCTTTGAGACTGGGTTCTCCGCCTAGTACCATGGGTCCTGTCTTCATGTAAAGCAGTGTCCTGCATATAATTAAAATTTGAAAAATCTAAAAAGAAATGACTTGGGCGCATAAAATTAAAATGATTGCATACTTGCCTCATGTCTCATTGTTGCATAGTCTGCATGCAGAACAGTGTGTTACATAGCATAATCCTTGCATCATGGTGTCAGGGAGAGCTGTGAGTTTAGTTCAATTCTTGAATCCTATTTACTCCTCATTGTCCCCATTCAATTGATTCGTATTCTTTGACAATCAGATGCCATTGGACCATAATGCTTATTGCTATCTTTTCCCCATCTTTTTCACTGAACAACATCAATTGTTTATGGTTTAGTATATTGAGTTGTGATTATTTCAATTGTTCTTTTATAAGAATCACTCTTACAAATTGAAAAGAACCAAATGTTTAACCTTTATAAATTGAAGAGTTAAGTGTCTGCACTTCAGAATTTAAGATAAAAGAAAGCTTTTATAGCTCTTAATCTTTGTCTCATGGCTAAAATAGAAAAAGATTTTTTTAATGCCTAAATGTGTTGAACTGGAAATGTCTAGAACAGGTGAATAAGAGTATGTAATATTTTTTTAAACAATCACTCTAAAAGAAATAAGGGCAGCAGTAAATAAGATATTCAAGTAAAGAACTGAACATAGTGACAGAGCAATGGTTGATTGCACTGAGAAACTGTGAACTCCTCCAAAGAAGCAGGAGAATTCACATGTCATGAGGTGCTTTAGACTATCTCTGCTCATAGGGTCAAATCTATAGGGGGAGTCCTCACCAAGTAACTGAGGGTACTGGCCTCTAATTAAGGTGTACCCTTAATGTCAAAAGTGAAGACTATTCCTTGTAGGTCTTGATCTGAAATAGATCTAGTAGTTTATGCCTAGTAACTGGGGGTACCTGCCTCTGATCAAGGTGTACACCTAATGTCAACAGCATAAATGCCACTGGTCTATTCACTTAGTTCAGGTTCAGAAATTGAAAAATGAAAATCAAACTGTTGTAACCCTTTGAAAATCAAAAGTCATTGAGTGAAAATTATTTTTCTCAATACATATTCAAGTTGCCTTTCTTGAACTTCCATGTTTAAACACAAAAGGGTATTATTTCAGACTTATCTATTAATACCTTGTGCCCTAGATTCATTGCTATAAATGGAGTCTATAAACTCTTTTTCAAGGGTCAGGTGTTTTACTCTAGATTTATCACTGTTAAACCTGAATTTTTGTCAAAATTGTATGTTGCTGATTCTTATACTTTAACTACTGTTTATAATCATGCTCCCTTTCTGAACCTATGCTTATGCTGTTGTCAAGTGACCCTCCTACCTTCTCAACCTTGTGCTTATCTGTCCAAATTCCTTCTTAAAGGGGGAGCAATTATTTAGGGGGAGAAATAATTCAGGGGGAGTCATACCTTCAGGGGGAGTTTATTGCATGCATACTGCCATGTTGCACTCTTGTTTATAATGTTTTTCTCTTTTTGATTATGTCAAAGGGGGAGAAAATTTTGTGTGTGACTCACTGTCACAGTGTGTTGCCATCATCAAAAAGGGGGAGAATGTTGTGCCCCTTAGGCACAAGCATGTGCTATGTTAATTTGATGATAGCAATGCTGTTTTGTTTTGATGATTGCAACACAATGAGTGCTTTGGATATTATTTAGACAGTGTCATGAAATGTTATTTATATGATGATGGCATGTTGATTTGTATGCATATATCTGATATATTTCGTGAAGATTGCTTAGCTGAAGTGTGTACATTGCATTGCATTGGAAGTATGTACAACGGACTGCGTTAGGCAAAGTCTGTACATCACTGTAGCTGCATCGTCTCATGCAGCGTCTCAGTCAAGTATGTACAGCCAGTGCATTACATTAAGTCTATACATTTGCACTGTAGATGCACGCACTCAAAGTGCATAAGTCTATACACTGCACTGTTCATTCACAGTGTCTGTGTCTCATGCATCGTCTATGCAATGTCCATACATTGCATTGGCTAAGTGTGTACATTGGTCCGTCTTGATTAGCATCTCATATGCATAATTGAGTCAAAGTCTGTACACCATTGTTCAGTGCATCGTCTCATTCATCGTCTCACTTGACGTTCAAGTCTGTATAGCCGTTTGCATTAGATCTCAAGTCCATACATTGGTCTGCAATGGCTAAGTTTGTACACTGGAGTCGTATTCACAACGTTCATTCAGCAAAGTCTGTACATTGAAGTCACGCTTCACAAAGTCTGTACAGACTTTCTCATTTGCACAATGCATTTCATTCATAAAGTATGTACACTGTCCATGTTTCATGAAGCGTCAACTCAGTGTGTCTTGTAGCGTCAACTCAGCAAGTGTGTACATTGCTTGGTTAAGTCTATACGTTGCTTCATATGCAGTGAAGTCTGCACATTGCTGAATGCTCTTCAAAGTCTGCACGCTGGTAAAGTCAATACAGACTGTGTTTGCCCAAGTATGTACATCGCACAACACTGCATATAGGAACTCTATACATTGGGCAGAGTCTATACAGCATGCAGCGTCTCATTCAGCGTCTTAGGCTTGCAAAGTCTACACATTGGTCGGTGGAAAGTCTATACATTCGTTACAGTGCACACACCGTCTCAACTTGCGTCTCATGCATATAGTAAGTCTATACATTGCTACAGCAACGCAAGTTTAGGCTAAGTCTGTACAGCCCTTTCGCTTCACAAGTCTATACATTGGACTCTATTTCACAAAGTCTATACATTGGACTGTGCTTCGCCAAGCCTATACATTGGATTCGGCTCTGTAAGTCTGTACATTGGTTCAGACTCTTCAAAGTCTGTACGTTGGGCCTTCAGGCTTTTGAAGTCCATACACTGTCTCGCTCACATCTTCAAGGGTGATTGAGCATCGTGAAGTCTGATTGAGCACTGTGAAGTCTATTCAGTGGATGAGCATTGTAATGTCTATACATTGGTTAGGCTCGATCATGCAGCGTTCATTTCAAGTCTATACACTCATTCACTGTTCATGCATTCACAGTGAAGTCTGTACATCCGTTTGGCTATGCATCACTATCCACCAAGTCTATACATTGATAGAGTCTGTACATCAGACGTGCATGCTCGCCTGTCCCCCCGGATGCTCTCCTGGGACCGAGTATGCTCTCCAGTGATTGCTAATGATTCCCTAACTTTGAGGATGCTCCCCTGGAGCAGCGATTACTCCCCAGAGACAGCATGTGCTCCACATGCTCCCCTGACGCTGGTGATGCTGTCCAGAGGCCATAGATGCTCCCCTGAGACTTCATATGCTCCCGTGCGACAACGCATTTTACATTACAAGTCTATACATCATGATCGTATTTACAAGTCTATACAGAGCTCTTCACATAACCTGATATTTAGATACTCTATCTGACAGGTGCTCTGCTCGTGGATGCTTAATGAAGGGGCACGTGATCCGAGGCTGGAAGGGCTGACAGAAAGACACGTGGCCAAAACACTTGGGCGGAAAATGTGGAGAGCACACGTGCTGCTGCTGCTGCTGCTATATATATGAGTCTTCGTCTTCAGATGAAGGGTGATCGAAGTGGAGAAAGAAAAAACAGAAGTGCAGAGACTTCGATCCAGCAGAAGAGCAGAAGAAGAGTAAAGAGAGCAGAAGAAGAAAGAAGCGAGAAGAGAAGAGAAAGAGAAGAAGAGCAGAAGATAGAGAAGAGAAAGAGAGCTCGAGTTGAGAAAGAGAGAGGTGTTGAGGTTGTCTGGCTTTTGGATCAAATCCAAGTCAGAAGTGCTCATTGAGAGCCATATATTGTGTATTTCATTTACAGCTTTCCGATTGCTGTCTTGTTCTGTTTTCATTTTCCTTTATACATTTCTTCAAGCTGTTAGTCAGCGGAGCAAGCTGTGAGGCTCAGCGTTTGCAGTGGAGGTCTCCACTGGACAGGTAAAGCTATAATCCTCAGCTGGCGAGACTTGGTCTCGGACGGGTTAAGTTGTAATCCCCAGCGGGTTCAAGCTGTGAGTCAGCGATGGCTAAGCTGTATTGCCCAGTGGGTGCAAGCTGTGATGCTCAGCGAATGGCAAGCTGTGAGACCCAGCTGATGTAAGGCAAGCTGTGATGCCCATCTGTTCAAGCTGTGAGTCAGCAGGAAGCCACACTCGGGTTGAGTGTGGGGTGATGTAGGTCTGCTGGACCGAACCACCTAAAAATCTCTGTGCAGTGGTTTGATTTCTCTATATGTTTTTGATTCCGCTAGATGTTTGCATAGGGGCGCTCCATCTGTTTGCTTACAGGTTGAACAGAAGATTTAATTAGCCTTCAGATTATCTAATCTGTCTTGTTAGCATTCTAGTTATTAATTGGGCGAAATTTTTATAGGCTATATTCATTCACCTCCCCCTCTGAATACTTGCACTGAACCCAACAATTCAATCGATCGCCAGTGTCTGCACGAACGAAACCCTACCTCGTCAGCACGACGTGCATGCTTTATAGGTTCCTCCCCGCTCGTCAGCATGAATGAAATGCTAGCTCAATTCCTGTTCATGGACGATCTAAAATGGGGGTGAGACACATGAATCGGAGAGAGGAGGGCGATACGAGGGTCACACGAGGCTAACCCTAGAGACAGATTAGACATTTTCACTCTCTCTAACCCATCTTTAGTTAACGAGAGTATACCCGAGCACGGCACGGGTAGATTGGCACATTCGTAAAGATTTCAGAGATATTACGGTAAATATAATAAAAGTAGAGATACAAGGATAATTTAGCGAGATTCCATGGGTAAAGAGCTAATTTCCCGAAAAAAACTTCGGTTTTCATTTGATATAATCGTTAGCTTGAGCGTCCAACCGAACTCGAGTCCCCGGCGCGATGTGATGCGCGAATCCAATGTCGCCCCTCCCAGACGGCGGCCATCGGCCATCTGCCTCCACCGCAGCAACAGGGTTGACGCGCTCGCTGCCCTACTTCAGGGATGTGCCTCCTCCGCCTCCCTCTTCGCACTCCGCCAGGCCCACGCTCGCATTCTCCGCGCCGGCCTCCACGGCAACAACTCCCTCGCCGCCACCCTTCTCGCTCTCTACGCCGACCTTTCCCCCTCCCATCTCCCCGCCCTCCGCATCTTCTCCTCCGTCCCCGCCCCCGCTCTCTCCCTCTTCAATCGTGCCATCCGCGCCTTTGCCGGCACTCCTTCCGCCGCCCCGCACGCCCTCCGACTCTATCTCCAGATGACCCACCGGCGCACCTCGCCGGACAACTTCACCATCCCCTTCCTCCTCAACTCCTGTGCCGCCCTCTTGGATCTCGCTGCCGGAGCGGAGGTCCACTCTCGCGCCGTCAGGACCGGGTACGTGGGCTTCCTCCCTGTGCCCAACGCACTGATCGACATGTACGGCAAGTGCGGCGCGTTGGAATGCGCCCGAAGGCTGTTTGACGAAATGCCAGTGAGGGATGTGGTAAGCTACAACGCGCTGCTGGGCGCCCACGCGAAGATGGGTAACGAAATGGTCTCAGCGCGACGTGTGTTCGACAGCATGCCTGAGAGGAATGTCATATCTTGGAATGCCATGCTCGTCGGGTACGTTAACAGTGGAGACTTGAACTCCGCAAGGTCCCTGTTCAATACTATGCCATTGAGGAATGTGGTCTCCTGGACGACGATGCTGGTCGGTTACACCAGGAACAAGCTGGTGAACGAGGCACGCCTCATCTTCGACAGAATGCCGGAGCGGAACTTGGTTTCATGGACGGCGATGATCACTGGGTATGCTCAGAATGGCCATCCCGATGAGGCTCTCGCTCTGTTCCATGCGATGGAGCGTGCGGGAGTGAACCCAGACGCCGTGACGATGACGAGCGTGACCTCTGCGGTGGCACAGTTAGGCTGCGTCGATCTGGCGAACTGGGTGGGGGGTTATGTGGAGCGCAGAGGGATCGAGCGGAACCAACACGTCCTGACGGCTCTGGCCGACATGCACGCGAAGTGTGGGAACATGGAGGAGGCGTGCCGCTGCTTCGAGCAGATACCGTCCCCGGACTCCTTCTGCTACAGCGCCCTCATCAATGGGCTAGCTTCTCACGGGCATGGGCTAAAAGCTCTTGATTTTTTCAGGAGGATGCAGGCCGCGGCAGGGGTCGAGCCGGACTACATCACGTTCATCGGTGCCCTGAACGCGTGCAGTCACACCGGGCTTGTGGACGAGGGTATGAACTTATGGAACATGATGGTCAGGCACTATGGGATCGAACCCGGGTGTGATCACTACGCCTGCGTTGTTGACATGCTTGGACGCGCTGGAAGGCTGAAGGAAGCGCACGATCTCGTCAAAAGCATGCCCGTGAAGCCATATGCTGGTGCGCTCGGCGCGTTGCTTTCTGCATGCCGGACGTACGACAATGTTGAGATAGCAGAGACCGTTGCGGGGGAGCTGTTTGAGTTGGAGCCAGAAAATACCGGGAATTACTTGCTGCTCTGGGGTATTTATGCTGCCAGACAGCAATGGGTCGATGCTGCCAGAGTTAGGAAAGCAATGGCGGAGAGAGGGATTAAGAAACTTCCTGGCTTCAGCTGGACTTGATAAGCAGCGCGCGCGTACAAAGTGTTTGTGACCCCCCCCCCCCCCACCACCACCTTGGTGGTGCATCCCTCCTGGCCTATTTATTTGTACAGATTAGTAAGTTGAACAAATTCTCTTTTATGTGTAAGAAGATCAAGATTCCACGGGCGGTACTGGACGGGAGGTCCCTACTTGAGTGGATTCATTGTTCACTCGGGCGGCTCTGGTAACCGAATATATGGAGTTGGGTAAGATAAGTTAATCACTTTATTCTGTTTACTCGAGTTCGTTAGCACAGGTAGAATAAGGTGAGTGAGTTATTCAACGTCGGGTAAGGTTGGCTCCAGTTGAGGTTGGATAGTTTATTGGATAAGTTATTCTAAGTCGGGAAGGGCAAGAGAAGGGTAAAGTTACGTGATTTTTTATTTTATTCTAAAGAGAATGATAAATTAGTTCTCAAACACGGTTAGATTTAACCCTAGAATAATTGATATGGGCGTACCCTCTGATCGGTTATCAAATCGGTAGCTATCCTAGATCATAAGCCCGCAAAGCATGCACGGGCCATTGTGGCTGTCGAGGTATATACAGGATTTCAAAGTGGTGGGCGTTGTAAATACAGGAAGCAAATTAATGGGCAAAATTGCGTAATGACGCACATTTCATGAAGTGGGTTTCGTCAATGCTATCGAGGACGTCACTTATCGACAAAGACGACAATTTTATAGGATTTTTTATAGTAATATTTTTTTATTCAATAATTATCAAAATATGTTTCGGGCAAAAAATATTTTAAATTTGTACTCGGGGAAGGTAAATCTAGCTTTGTCCATGTCGGATCCATCTACAGCAAGTCTAATTTGACTTGCGGTCCACGACGTGCCTAACAGGTCACCATAGCCACGGCCCGCTACGAACGGCCCAAGACGAATGGTCCTCGGATTCGACAGCGTGAAGGGCCCAGGCCCAGGCGCAATGACCGTCGATGACTCTCCGACGACCAACTGTTACACCCCACGATGTTGGCTTCAACTCCACGAAGGGCGAGCACGTTTCACGGGCACCGTAAGACTCGCCTAGAGATCGGTCAACTCCGGGATAATCGTCCCTCAACGAGAAACTCCGACCATAATCGCGGGAGACGTTGCTCTACGATCTACGCCGTACTTTGTTAAGGGATAGACCTTCGACACCAGGACAACCCCCTACATAAATGGGACCTCAACAGAGGACCAGGGAGAGGAGGGACAATGACCTTCACCAAGAAACGCTTACAGAGAAACAAGTCAGAGAGCTGCTCACCATACTACTAGAGAGATCACGACTGTTCATTTCCTGAGAGAGAATCCCTCCCGTACGGCCTTACCGTCCAGCGAGCACTCCCCGGGTGACCACTGGAGTCGGCGAGCACTTGTCCGGAGGACCTACACTTCTCTCAGATCTCCTATTGCGACCTCCACTCTCCTCCATGTCCTACCTTTCTCTGTTCTCCACTTAATCCTGTGCTAACTTAAGCATCGGAGGGTTGTCCTCTGGGTAACGTCGAGGGCTCCTTCTGACGTTCGTCTATCTGGTGTTTGCAGGCTTCCACGGGTGCTGGACGATCTTCCACAACAAACAAATAGAGAAGTGTGGCACGAGACGTAAGAATCAGATTCTGCCCTCTACACTTTTTGGCGCCGTCTGTGGAAACTTCGAGCAAAAAACCATGGCACATCGTTGAAGCTATCGCAACGCCAACAACCGTGGGCGTGGATCCCATCAGGCCCCTGGCTCTCGTCGGAGATCTCAGGAGGCTTTGTCTCGACCAGAGGTCACCGCCAACGAGCTCGCGGAGATGTGCCAGCAAATCCAGTTCCTCACAGAGCTATGTTAGGGACTCCTCAACAGGCCTGACGGGAGGGAGCCCGCTTCCTCAGAACATCGGCAGAATGGGGGGGCTCCCACCGTAGCCAATTCTCGTCGGGTGCAGGAGGCCTCCCACGCCTCAGCCGCATAGCGCCCGGCAGCTTGCCCCCACCAAAGGTATGCAGCCGGCTACACTCCAATCCGGAGATGGCACATCAGCTCCAGCGTATCGACGAAATCGAGGACAAGGTCCGTTATCTGGATGACATCCTCCTTGCCGCCAAGAATCGAGGCCTCATCGACGACGATCAGAAGCTCCATGCCCCCTTCTCCAAGGAAATCATGGAAGCCCCCATCCCACCGAAGCTTCAGTTGCCGTCGTTCACCCGTTACGACGGCACCACCGACCCGGCCGATCACATGCACAACTTCGAGTCCAACCTGGTGTTCCACTGGGCCTCGGACACTGTGAAATATTTGGCATTCGTCATGACCCTCCGAGAGAACGCCTGGGCATAGTTTGAGTCCCTATCGGCTGGGACTATTTCCTCCTTCCAGCAGCTGAAGAAGCTGTTCAAAGAGAACTTTATTGTCTGCCGAAAGGAAGCCAAGTTTGCGGTGAGCCTGCTTGCCCTCAGACAAGGACGCGAGGAATCCCTCTAGGACTACGTCTCCCGCTTTCGCGTAGAGGCACTCCGGATTCCGCATCTCGACATCAGCATCGCCACCACCATCCTGACACAGGGGACTCGGGACCCCATCCTTCGGCGATCGCTCGAAGTCGAGGCCCCGGTGACCCTGACTGACCTCCTCGCTTTGGCGCAAAAGCACACGAAATGCGAGGAGAATAACGCAGCCCTGGGCCACACGAGATCGATCCAACCGGAAGAGGTCCACTAACTCACCTCGGGAAGGGCTGAACAAGTGGGAGCGACGAGACCGAGATTACCGCGACTGGCCATAAAATAAAGAAAGGGGCCAGTACCGCCACTATACGCCTGTGGACGTCAAAAAAAGACGGTGATAATCATACGGCATTCGCGTCTACGTGCGAGTCGAAGACGGGAAGGCCGAACAAACCTATACCTCACCTGGTCCGGAAGAGAACTCGCCCGGCGGCCCGCTACCCATCAAGGGAGCCCCTTCGAGTAGAAGATACCACCACAATTCTCCAACCGGCCATGCCGAGAGTAGAATCAAAGAAAATCGGGAACTCCGGCACCGTCTCGGCATGCACCGAAAGTTATGCAAAGTCTGGGATCGAGCCCCAGAGGCTGCAAACGGAATATTATGGAGGCCACACATTGCAACTAGAACATTCTGAGAACGCCAACATTCGAATAAATGGATGCGACTTCGAAAAGAATCCGTTTGATGCTTAAAACGGCGCGCTTTAAACCGGCACGCCCCTTCAACATCCTAATCCGGCGCCCCCAAAACCGGTGCGCCCCATTTGCCCATTTGCCCTTGATGTTGCCTTAATACTGTTGGGGAATAAGAACGGAGTACCTAGACGAGGAGGACAACCAGCAGAGGAGGAAGAAGAAAGGAGAAAAGAAATCAAAACCACAAGAACACAGGGATTTTTACGTGGTTCGGAGGCAAGATGCCTCCTACGTCCACGGCCGCAGCAGTAATCCACTAATAATCACCAACTAGATTACAATACATGGAGAGAGCCCATCCTTTTATACTAGGAGATTAGGGCATCATTAGTCAGGGCATTAAGGATAATAATATCCCTGATAAATAGAAATCATCTTCCGGGGTACACTAAACGTGCATGGTCGCCTGTCACCTCGGATGCTCTCCTGAGACCGAGTATGCGCTCCAGCGGCTGTAGATGCTCCCCCACCACCAGTCAGGTTAATACATTGCCAAGACAAGAGTCGACACATTGCCAAGACAAGAGTCGACACTTCGGGTCGACACTTCAAGTGACATCGAGATGCCTTGAGCCCGCAATGCCTGCTCTCCTGACGACAGTGGTGCTCTCCAGAGGCAATGAATGCCCTCCAGAGACAGCATGTGCTTCCCTGCTAGAACCCAGACAGCATATGCTCCCCTGACACTGAAGGATGCTCCCTTGGAGCAGCGATTACTCCCCAGAGATAGCATGTGCTCCCCATGCTCCCCTGACGCTGAGAATGCTTCCTGAAGTAGTGGATGCGCTCCTGAGGCAGAGTGTGATCCCGTGCAGAGGCGCACGATGAAGAGTTCTGACTCCACACTCTAACAATCTCCCACTTGGAGTCTGAACTCCAAAGAAAGCAAACCTCTCAATGTATTAATCCTGCTCAATATAACAATGGAAAAACTGCTACGTCATCCCTCCATCAATCATCCATGGAGGCCAACTGAGGCTTTGCACAGCCTCAGTTTCTCTGTGGTCACCACCTTGGTTAACATGTTTGCTGGATTCTCTGCACCAAGTATTTTCTCTAGCAGCAAAACATCATCTTCAAGCAAATCACGAATGAAGTGATACTTCAGTTGTATGTGCTTAGTCCTTGCATGAAAGACTGGATTCTTGGCAAGGTGAATTGCACCTTGACTGTCACAAAATAGCACACTGTTACTTTGTTCCTTGCCCAATTCCTTCAGAAAATTTTTCAGCCATACCATCTCTTTGCTAGCTTCAGAGATAGCAACATACTCTGCTTCTGTTGTTGAGAGAGCAACAACTTTCTGAAGATTTGAAACCCAACTCACTGCAGTGCCACCTAAGGTGTAAATATACCCAGTGGTACTTCTTCTGGTGTCCAGATCACCACCAAGATCTGAATCAACAAAACCTTGTAAGATAACATCACTTTTCCTGAAACAAAGTGACTTGCCTGAGGTGCCTTTTAGGTATCTCAGAATCCATTTCACTGCCTCCCAGTGTTGCTTGCCCGGATCTGCCATATGTCTGCACACAACTCCCACTGCATGTGCTATATCCGGCCTGGTACAAATCATGACATACATCAGACTTCCTACAGCTGATGCATAAGGAATTTTCTTCATGAACTCACGCTCTTCAGTAGACTTTGGTGACTTCTCTTTAGTTAGCTTGAAGTGACTTGCTAAAGGAGTGCTAACTGGTTTTAGATCCTCCATGTTGAATCTGCCCAATACCTTCTGGATGTAACCTTCTTGAGATAGCTTCACAGTGCCAGATGTTCTATCCCTTACAATTCTCATCCCAAGAATTTGCTTTGCTGCTCCTAAGTCCTTCATAGCAAATTCCTTTGATAATTATATTTTCAGATTGTTAATCTCTGTCATACTTGATCCTGCAATAAGCATATCATCCACGTACAACAGTTTTATGATATAACAATTATCAAACTTCTTAAGATAACAACAATGGTCCATATTGCATCTAATGAAACCATTGTTACATATGAATACATCAAACTTCTTATACCACTGTCTGGGGGCTTGTTTCAGACCATACAAACTTTTCTTAAGCTTGCATACAAGGTTTTCTTTGCTTCTGACTGAAAAACCTTCCGGTTGCAACATGTAGATGTCTTCCTCCAAGTCACCATGGAGAAAAGCTGTCTTCACATATAGTTGCTCTAAATGTAAGTTCTCAGCATCAACAATGCTCAACACCAATCTAATAGTGGTTAGTTTCACAACTGGAGAAAAGATCTCAGTGTAGTCTATACCTTCCTTCTGCTGGAAGTCCTTCACTACCAACCTTGCTTTGTACCTCTTACTGCCATCAGGTTCATCTTTGACTCTGTAAACCCACTTGTTGTGCAATGCCTTCTTGTTCTTAGGGAGTTTAGTTAGCTCCCAAGTCTGGTTCTTTTGCAATGAGTTCATCTCATCTTCCATGGCTAACTCCCACTTAACAGAATCTGTAACCTGCATTGCTTCATCATAACACTCGGGTTCACCTTCGTCAGTCAACAATAGGTAATGCAAAGATGGAGAATACCTTTGTGTAGGCCTAGGTATTCTTGCAGATCTTCTCAGTTGTACCGGTGTACAAGGTTGTGCTTCTGTTTCAGATACATCATGTATCTTATCATTCACATCATCTTGTGAAATTTCTTCTAGCTCAACCTGTCCACCATTCTCATTTTGTTTCCCTGCACTGTCAGATTCTACAGCAGCCCTATCTTTATGCAAGACATTTTCATTGAATATAACATTTTTTCTTCTGAGAATTTTTTGATTTTCATCATCCTCAAATCGATATCCAAACTCATCAGAACCATATCCAATGAAAAAGTACTTTATAGACTTAGCATCTAGCTTATCTCTGTCATTAGAATCTACATGCACATATAAAACACAGCCAAAGACTCTGAAGTGTGAAAGATTTACCTCTTTCTCTGTCCAAGCCTCCTCTGGAATTTCACCATCCAAAGAGACAGATGGTCCTCGGTTTATCAAGAAAGCTGCTGTGTTAATTGCATCTGCCCAAAATATTTTAGGCAGTCTAGCATGTATCCTCATGCTTCGAGCCCGTTCATTCAAGGTTCTATTCATGCGCTCGGCAACTCCATTCTGCTGTGGTGTTCTTGGAACAGTTCTTTCCATCCTGATACCACTAGCTGCACAAAAGTCCTTGAAATCTTTGTTGTCATACTCTCCACCATTGTCTGATCTCAGACACTTCACCTTCAAACCTGTCTCATTCTCTACAAGGGTCTTCCAATTTTTAAAGGTAACAAATACATCAGATTTCCTTTTCAAAAAATAAACCCATACCTTGCGAGTAGAGTCATCAATGAAAGTGACATAGTAGAGTGAGCCTCCAAGAGATGGTACTGGTGAAGGACCCCATACATCTGTATGTACAAGCTCTAGCTTTTGTGTCTTCAAAGTTCTTACAGTCTTTGAGAATGTAACCTTCTTTTGCTTCCCAAAAATACAGTCTTCGCAAAGACCAACTTCCATAGATTTCAAGCCAGACAATTTGCCTTTTGATAGCAGTGCCTTCATCCCTTTCTCACTCATGTGACCAAGCCTGCAGTGCCATATGTTGGAGTCAACTCCTGAATTTGCCACTGCCACTATATCTTTGTTGTTGCTAGTCATGTAGAGAGTACCCATCTTGTTGCCTCGTGCTATAATCATAGCACCTTTGGTGATCTTCCAAGATCCACCCACAAAGGTTGTGACATAACCTTCATCATCAAGCTGTCCAACAGATATCAAGTTCCTCTTCAAGCCAGGTATATGCCTTACATTCTTTAACTTCCACAAAGTGCCATTTGTGGTCCTTACATTGACATCACCCTTCCCCACAATATCTAAAGGCTCATCATCAACAAGATAAACCTTCCCAAAGTTTCCAGCAACATAATTTTACATACTTTCTTTATGTGAGGTAGAGTGAAATGATGCACCTGAGTCAAGAATCTATGACTCT
The DNA here is from genome assembly GCA_022559845.1 of Amorphophallus konjac. Lineage (NCBI taxonomy): Eukaryota > Viridiplantae > Streptophyta > Magnoliopsida > Alismatales > Araceae > Amorphophallus > Amorphophallus konjac. Next base: position 100,822,265 of record CM040120.1, read on the forward strand.
AAAGGAGTGTCAACACAAAGAACTAAAGCATCTTGAACTTGCTCTGCTGCAGTTGCGTTGGCAGACTCTTCATTATGGTTTTTCTTCTTTGGAGCCTTGCAATCTTTCTTTAAGTGCCCCTTTTTTCCACAATTCCAGCACCCATCACCACTAGACTTTGATTGACCTTTCTTCTTGGACCTGGATCTGCTCCTATTTTGACCCCGTTGTTTTGTTCTTCCCCTGCTCTCTGTATTCAAGGCAGAACCTGAGACTTCACCGGATTCCCTTCTGTGAATATCTTCGCTTAGAATCAGGTCTCGAACCTCATTGAGCTTCAATTTACTTGAACCGGAAGAGCTACTCACAGCCATCACAGTTGCACCCCAACTTTCAGGTAAGGAGGATAAAAGAATCAAGGCCCGAATCTCATCATCAAAGTTTATTTCTACAGAACTCAACTGAGTTGTAATCACATTGAATTCGTTGATGTGGTCTGTAACAGAAGCACCTTCGGCCATCTTCAGATTAAATAAACAACACATCAAATATACCTTGTTTGAAGCCGAGGGCTTTTCATACATATTTGATGGCGCCTTCATCAATCCTGCTGTGGTCTTCTCGTTCACGATGTTGAAGGCGACGTTTCTGGCCAACGTCAAGCGAACAACTCCGAGTGCTTGTCTATCTAGTAGATCCCAATCTTCTTTCTTCATCCCTGCCGGCATCGTTCCAAGAAGCGGCTCGTGCAGCTTCTTCTGATACAGGTAGTCTTCGATTTGCATCTTCCAGAAATCGAAGTCCTTGCCATTGAACTTGTCGATCCTCACCTTTCCTTCATCTGCCGCCATTAATCCCACTGTTTTCCTCGAACCAGAACAAGGCTCTGATACCAGTTGTTGGGGAATAAGAACGGAGTACCCAGACGAGGAGGACAACCAGCAGAGGAGGAAGAAGAAAGGAGAAAAGAAACCAAAACCACAAGAACACTAGGATTTTTACGTGGTTCGGAGGTAAGATGCGTCCTACGTCCACGGCCGCAGCAGTAATCCACTAATAATCACCAACCAGATTACAATACATGGAGAGAGCACATCCTTTTATACTAGGAGATTAGGGCGTCATTAGTCAGGGCATTAAGGACAATAATAGCCCTGATAAACAGAAATCCTCTTCCTGGGTACACTAAACGTGCATGCTCGCCTGTCACCCCGAATGCTCTCTTGAGACCGAGTATGCGCTCCAGCGGCTGTAGATGCTCCCCCACCACCAGTCAGGTTAATGTATTGCCAAGACAAGAGTCGACACATTGCCAAGACAAGAGTCGACACTTCGGGTCGACACTTCAAGTGACATCGAGATGCCTTGAGCCCGCAATACCTGCTCTCCTGACGACAGTGGTGCTCTCCAGAGACAATGAATGCCCTCCAGAGATAGCATGTGCTTCCCTGCTAGAACGCAGATAGCATATGCTCCCCTGACACTGAAGGATGCTCCCCTGGAGCAGCGATTGCTCCCCAGAGATAGCATGTGCTCCCCATGCTCCCCTGACGCTGAGAATGCTTCCCTGAAGCAGTGGATGCGCTCCTGAGGCAGAGTGTGATCCCGTGCAGAGGCGCATGATGAAGAGTTCTGACTCCACACTCTAACAAATAATGCGTGCTCCTCTTTTGGTCCAAAATTGGCGCGCTCACCCCCCCGCGCCGTTTTAACCAAACTGCCATCCCATCTTCACTCCGATCCCCTGTTTTGGGGTGCGAACAAAGAGAACTTACCTGAAATGGGTGAGCAGCCTGCTCCTGACCGACGTGCAACCACCTGAGCCCCTGTAGCTCCCAGGAATGGAAGGCTTCGAGCTCCGCACTGAACGTCGCTTCTCCGTCGATCACCGTCTGCCAATCCCGTGGAGGCAACTTCCCTGTTAGCGCAGCAAGAGTGATATAGAAGGGGGGGGATGAATAGATCACTCCCTATTTGAACAACTTCAGCGGAAAATCACTACTTCGAAAATCACCCTACCGAATATAGCTAAGCAAAATAGCTAATGCAGTGAGAAACTAAGGCAGAGTAATAAGATGCGATTGGAAGAGGCCGTCCACACACAAGCACATTGCCAAGCAGATAGAGAGCATCAACGATTGCAGTAAACCACAGAGGAGACAAGAGATTTTAAGGTGGTTTGATTGTAGTCCACAATCTACATCCACCCCTCACTCCAACTAGAGTAAGGATTCCACTAGTCAATGCTAGAAACCTGCAGACTCAGTCTGCGAACAATGTGCTGCCACACAGCTTGAATAACCAAAGGAAACAAATCCCTCAACCAAACTCTGCTACCCACAGAGTTTGAAACCTGTTCCAGCTACCAGCTAGAACAGAACCGGAGATAGCTCTCCCTTCCTCCAACCCAGAGGGAACCTGCTAATGACAACCCGTGACTAGCAAAACTAGAGATCTACGATCTCTCTTCCTCTGCAGCCCAGAGGGAAACCGGAGTAACACTCCCTTCCTCCAAACACCGGAGGGTAACAACTCGAGATTAGATATATGAAGAAATAAAAGGAAAGATAGAAATGTAAACAAGACCAACGATGAACACAAATCGTTTCAGAAAAATCAAATACAAAATGTAGGCTCCGAAGAAGCAAATAGACTCTTCTCTCTCACTCAGACTTTTCTCTCACAGGACTGCTCTCTAATCTTTACTCTCTGTCTTCTTTCTGGAACGTGGAGCCTCTCTCTCTTTTCTTCTTCTGCTCAGGAATTCTGCTCTTTAGCTTTCTCTCCTGTTCTTTCCATCTAATCGCAGAGGGCACCTTTTATATGGCTTTCGACCTGAGTTTCAGGCCTTCACACGAGGGAGTCTCGTTCCCTCCCTTTCCAGAGCATTCTCGGATCACGTGCCAGGCATCATCCTTTGTTCACGTGCCCAATCATTGACCTGTATCACCTGCAGGCAGAGACAAAGAACTGTGATTAGTTAGTTCAGTCAGATACGAATGTATAGACATTAGGATATCAGATTAAGTAAGTGTGTACACTGAGGGAGTGTATAGACTTGTGAGACTTCAAGCGACCTCAGTGTATAGACTAGCTGAAGAATGCATTAGCACAAAGGATGAAATGTGTGGACTTCTGTGAAGTGTATGAGGCCCTCGAGTGTATAGACTCAGGGATGCCCAATAGGCAAGTGTGTCACAGTGTGAGAGTGTATAGAGTTGAGGTTCTTCAGCGAGCTCAGTGTATGGACTTGTAAGTGTTCATGCGATCTCAATATGTAGACTTCATTCAGCAGTCAAGACAATGGATGTATGGTGTTGGTCGAGAGAAGGAGAATGAGTGTAAAGGCTTGTAATGAAGAGGAGCAGTGTGTAGACTTGAAGCACAACAGTATGCACTGTATGGACTTCAATGTATAGACGTTGTTGTATAGACTTCGAAGAGAACAATGCTTGAAGGCATCGAATGTGTAGACATTGAAACAGCAGTTAAGCAAGTGTTTCAAATGAGAGACTGTATACTCTTGAAAACAGCATGAGAGTGTATAGACTTGCAGGTGATATCGAGTGTATAGGGTTGAAGGATAACTGAGTGTCTAGACTTAGTGATGTGTAGACTTCCTAAAGAGCTGGACAGCGTACAGACTTGAACAAGTGAAGTCTGTTCAGACTTGAAGGTTCACAGTGTGTAGACTTTGGCAAAGCTAGACTTACTGAACTGAGCGTAGGTAAAAGATATGAGGAATGTATAGACTTACTCAGTTCAGTTCAGAACGTAGGTAGAAGTCCCAATGTATAGACTTACTGAAAAATGCAAACGCTGTACAGACATGCTCAACCAGTCCGATGTACAGACTTGGACTTTCAACAGAAGGATGTACAGACTTGGAAAACCATGCCAATGTTCAGACTTCACCCCGTGCAAGCTACAGTGATTGAGTGTATAGACTTAATGGTCTCCCTGGCTGTATAGACTTGAGCACAGGCTGAACAGTCGAATGTATAGGCTTACTTCTACTGACCAGTGTATAGACTTTGTAAGCGTGAGACGCTGAATGAGACGGTGAGCATTGTATACACTTAGCCTTTGAGGAACGATGTATAGACTCTGAATCGTGAAAGCAGACTGTATAGACTTGGAGTGTTCGAAGGACCATTGTACATAGTTGGAATGTTTGAGCCAATGTATAGACTTCTGTAGGGCTGCCAGTGTATGGACTTGTACAGTGCAGCGAGTGTACAGACTTTGAGGCCGAAGACAATGTGTAGACTTGAGAAGCTCGAGGCCACTGTATAGACATGGGGTTCAGCTGAGAATGTATGGACTTTGACGGAGTGAGACAATGTTCAGACTTTGAAGTTACACTGTGGATGTATAGACTTGAATGAGAATGGAGTGTATAGACTTGAAAGTCTGAAGGCGATGTACAGACTTGGTGAGTTGAAGCCGATGTACAGACTTGTAATGCGAAGCCAATGTACAGACTTTAAAGCCTATGAACAACAAGGCGTGCTGTACATACTTACTCGATCAAACCGATGTATAGACTTTGAATGAATTCAACGGGAGAATGTATAGACATGGCCCCTTTCCGGATGTATAGACTTTCAGATAAACAGGCTACAGTCCTGTTGTGTGGACTTGGATAGAAAGGCCAATGAATGGACTGACTAAGATGATTAATGTACTGAGGGGTCGACTCATCAGCAAGGAGGGGTCGACCCACCACTGTCCAGACTCTGCAGACAGAGTGTAGACAGAATCAAGTAGAGCATATTAACTGACAATTATATGAACTGCACTCATTTACATGGTGAAACATGAATTAATCTAGAGATAGAAGATTGATTTATAGTGTGAGACATCATCAAAACCGTAGGAATGCAACAATCTCCCCCTTTTTGATGATGGCAACACTATGAATCAAGTAATATCATGGCATATCAAGCAATTAACTGCAGCTTCAACAAACAAAGCAAATTCAAAGCAAGTGCAAGCACGGACAAATTAAACACTACTGCAGAAGCACTTCTTTCTCAAAAACCACTCCCCCACAACTCATGATCAACTCATGATCTGATCTACTGATATTGCTAAACTTCTCTCCCCCTTTGACATCAGCAAAAGGAAATGCAGAATATATGAAAGTGCTGGAGACATGAGGACGAAGTGCAGTAACTGCTTAGTGCAGAAAGTCATGAGTAGGTCTTAAGAGAATAAGTGAGGTTCTAAACTCAAGTGAAGATTCTGTAAACTCCAGTACACAATAGAGACATAGAATGATAGAAAGGTTTATCAGCATACAAAGTGTATGATTTAGAGCAGGAGTTAACAAGTATGGCCTGATATAGCTGAGCATTCAACTATCCTACAAGACAGCAAGAGACAAATTCAGAGAGGTGTTCTCAAGGTATTGAGGACAAGCAATCCATTAGTTGCACAACAACAAGGAAATTTTTTTTTTGAGATGATTTTCAAGAAGATCAATGAGTAAGTTGGTGATTCACTCTTTTGACATTAGAGAGACACCTTGATTAGTGGCCTGAATCTCCAGTTACTCAGAGTGAGTACCTCATTACTTCCTTTTTTTATTATTAAGGAACAGAGTTAGTAACTGTGGCTTTTGACATGAGAAAACACCTTGATTAGAGGCCAGAGTCCCCAGTTACTCACCAGCAAGCCACCATTACTCTGTCATGTCTTTTCATTCATTTTTAAGCATTTGACACCTCATGACATAGAAGAAATATTCATTTCATTGATGAAACTCCCAGTTTCTTAGTGCCCAAAACAAGTCATGTTTGTTCAGTTAAGCCCTTGTGTTAAAGAGATAGAATGATTGAAAATAATACCAGAAGGAGTATTTCTTGAAGTGAGTCTTGAAGTCTAGATTTCAAGCTGATTGGGTCAGATATCAAGACATACAAGTTTTGGCCTGAACCAGAATTATTAACAATGTAGGAAGATATACCTTTTACAATTAATCCAGATCTCTGAAAGAATACTAAAGGAAAGATTCTGACTGGATTTTGGAATCACTGACTTATAGACTTAAGAATTAAGTGACATTCTACTGTCTGAGAGAACCACACTAGATCTGTCATGAAAGCCAGCAAAGACACATATCTGGTCAAACTTTTTGAATCTGTCAAAGAACTCTTCCTCTCACAGCTCAATCAGCTCCCCCTCACTCAAAGCAATCCTGAAAGCTAACCAACAGATAGACAGAACTCCCCCTCACAAAAAGAACAGACTTCACATTTAAGACAATTTGTATAAGCCTAATTCTCTTCTCAGTGTTGTGAATTTTTCATTATCCAAAGATTTAGTGAAGATGTCAGCAATCTGATTATCTGTGCCTACATGAATCAGTTCAAAATTGCTTTTAGAAATCTCATCTCTTATGAAATGATGCCTTATCTCTATGTGTTTGGTGCGTGAATGCAAAACAGGATTTTTGGCAAGATTAATGGCACTTGTGTTATCACAATAGATAGGTGTGCACCCCAGGTCTACTTGGTAGTCCAGAAGCTGGTGTTTAATCCATGTGACTTGTGTTCCACAACTCCCTGCAGCTACATATTCAGCTTCTGCAGTGGAGAGGGCCACATAATGTTGTTTCTTGGAGCCCCAAGACACTAAACACTCATCCAAAAATTCACAATGACCACTAGTGCTTTTCCTGTCTAGTTTACAGCCTGCATAATCAGCATCTGTGTATGCAACTAAGTTAAATGTGTGTGATGCAGGAAACCATAAACCAAGAGAATGAGTAGCTGACAAATATCCGAAAATTCTTTTCACTACAGCTAAATGTAATTCAGTAGGTCTAGACTGATACCTTTCACACATTCCTACACTGAATTGTATATCAGGTCTAGAAGCTGTCAAGTAAAGAAGAGATCCAATCATACCTCGATAAAGTTTGGCATTTACTTCTTTACCTGTCTCATCTGTATCCAGTGAGATATTGGTACCCATGGGTGTTGTAATGTGCTTTAGGTTTTCCATACCAAACCTCTTGAATAGTTCCAATGTGTATTTGGTCTGGTTGATGAAGCACCCATCCTCTAGCTGCTGTACCTGCAAGCCTAGAAAGTATTTTAGTTCACCAACCAAACTCATTTCAAATTCAGCAGACATCATTTTAGAAAATTCATCACATAGTTCATGCTTAGTTGATCCAAATACTATGTCATCTACATATACCTGAACTATGATGAGATCTCTATTTGTACCCTTGATAAATAGAGTTTGATCAACCTTACCTCTTTTGTAGCCCTTGCTGATCAGAAATTCAGTCAATCTTTCATACCATGCTCTTGGAGCCTGCTTTAGACCATACAAGGCTTTATTTAACCTGAAAACTTGGTTAGGTTGAGGAGAGAATTGAAATCTGGGGGGTTGTTCAACAAAAATCTCTTATTTAATGACTCCATTTAAAAAGGCAATTTTAACATCCATTTGTTGGAGTTTTATATTCTTTGAACATGCAAAGGCAAGCAACATTCTTATAGCTTCCATCCTAGCAACAGGTGCATATGATTCATCGAAGTCTACACCAAATTCCTGACAATAGCCCTTGGCTACTAATATGGCCTTATTCCTTGAGATGACTCCATCTTCATTCATTTTATTTTTGAACACCCACTTAGTTCCTATGATATTAACATTATCTGGTCTTGGAACAAGTTCCCAGACATTGTTTCTTTCGAACTGACCTAATTCCTCACTCATGGCATTGACCCAAGCTTGATCAGCCAAGGCCTCTTCTATTGATTTGGGTTCAATTTGTGAGACTAAAGCAATTAAGTCTTCATTATTCACATTCCTAAAATGGGACCTAGTCCGGAGAGGATCTTCAGGATTGCCTATGACATTATCTATCGGATGGTCTTTAAGAAATTTAACATTGGTTGAAGACTCACCTGTTTCTCTTGGCCCTTCCTGATTGAGGGGGTTTGTTGTTCCACTCGGCTGAGTCTTCTCTTCTTCTTGGTCTTCTAGGAATTCCCCATCATGATTGGAGTCCCTGTCAAAATTTTCATTGTTAGACACACCTTTCTTTTCACTGAAAATAATGTGTGGAGACTCTTCAACCTTTTTGTCTGTTATGTTGAAAACTCTATATGCCCTAGACACTTCTGAATATCCCAAAAATATTCCAGGGGAGCTTTTAGCTTAAAACCTGTCTAAATCTTTCTTGTCATTATTGTGAATAAAACATTTTGCTCCAAAAATTCTGAAATGAAACAAGTTTGGTTTCTTACCTTTTAGAAGCTCATAGGGTGTTTTCTTGTGAATGGGTCTTACCATGGCCCTGTTGATTATGTAAGTTGCTGTATTGGCCGCTTCTGCCCAAAACCTTCTAGGTAACTTACTTTCAATCAGCATGGTTCGGGCCATCTCCACCACAGTTCTATTTCTTCTCTCCACAATCCCATTCTGTTCAGGTGTCCTGGGAGAAGAAAACCTGTGAGTTAGTCCCTCTCTTTCACAAAGATCAGAAAATATGGAGTTTTCAAACTCACCTCCATGATCAGATTGAATAGTACAGATCTTGTGTTTTCCTTCTTATTTGACCTTATTGAAAAACAGATTAAACTTTTGAAATGCATCACTTTTATTTGCTAAGAAGAATATCCATGAATATCTAGAGAAGTCATCTATGATGACATAGCCAAACCTGTTTCCATTAAGACTCTGAGTTCTAGTGGGACCGAAAAGGTCCATATGGAGAAGTTCCATTGGTCTAGAGGGTAATGGGTTAGATCTTAATTTAAAAGATTTTCTGGTCTGTTTGCCAAGAGCACAGGCATCACATGATTTTGATATAGAATTGAATTTAATTCTAGGCATGCCTCTAAATAAATCATGCTTGACCAATTTATTTAAAGTAGTAAAGCTAGCATGACCTAGACGTCTATGCCATTCAAAAACATCATTTTCAGAATTGGCAGAGAAACAAATATTAGATTCAGATTCCTCATCTAAGTCTACTATGTAGACATTATTAATCCTGTTGGCTACAAATTTAACCACATCAGAATTTATTTTAAAGATTTTGCATGAATTATCATCAAATACAACCCTGTGACCCTTGTCACATAACTGACTAATGCTAATCAGGTTGTGTTGAAGACCTTCCATAAGTAGAACTTTTTCAATGGAGTTTGTGGAAGACTTACCCACTGTACCAACTCCAATAATCTTACCTTTGTTCTTTCCTCCAAACTTGACCAGACCCCCTACCTTCATCTCTATCTTGCTGAACTTGCATCGGTCACCTGTCATGTGCCTGGAGCAGCCACTGTCGAGATACCACTTGTTGTCTTCAGCTGCCAGGCCGACCTACACAAATAACATCAAGCAGAGTGATTTGGAACCCAAGATGAGTTGGGTCCAAGGACATTATTCAAATCTCTAATTAAGTGTTTAGGAATCCAAATTTGCTTCAGCATGGATTTCCCTCGCATCTTTATTTCTGGTTTATTGAAATTAAGTCCACCTGGTCTGGAGAGATAAGTTCTATACCATTCATTAGGCTTGCCACTCCTAGGATATCTTCTGTAAGTTTGTTGATCAACAGATTTTTGAAGATGATGATCATTTCTCCAATAGGTCCTTTTTGGACCCATCTGATTGTAGTAATTCCAGCTTTTCTTTTGATCCACTTGCTTGGTCCATTTACCATTTATGTTCTGATTGGTAGGCTTAGTGAAATTCTTCACAGAATTCATTCCCATCTTAAATGGTTGGCCAACACTATTTTTAGGACTTTTCTTCTGACCTTGAGTTCCCTTACTGCTGTTTGAGCTGGATGGTGTGTGCAGCTTTTCTTTTCCCTTCTCTGGGCAGAAGGTAATGGTTTTGAATTGTAGGGGTCTTTTGTTAGTTGGGTCGTAGCCTAGACCTTCCTTATTGAAGTTAACCCTAGCCCCCAATATAGCATCCAGACTAGATTTTCCTTGGACAAAGTTTTCCAAAACTTTCTGTTTGTCTTCCAGCTCCTTTTGAAGGGACTCAGAATTTTTTAGAAGTTCACCATTGACTTCCTTAATAGCTTCATATTTTTCTGAGTTCACTCTACTTTCATTCAAGCTTTCTTCGATTCTTATTTTGAGTTCATTGAGCTGATTTTGACTTTCTTGGTTTTCTCCCTTGAGCTTATCATTTTCTTTTCTTAGTGAGGTCATTTCTTCTAGTTGCTCTTTTAGTTTCTGATTTTCCTCACAGACCTGGGTTTGTTCTTCAACATTAGTATTAAATTTTTTTTCAGAACCCTATGCTCTTAACTAAGAGAATTGAACTTATCTAATAACTCAGCATAAGCATCTTCCCAGTCATCAATCGTAAAATTTTCAAAAACATTGGTTACCTCCTCTTCACTGTTTGCCATAAGGTAAATTCCTTCTTCATGCTCCTCTGAGGAAGTATCTTCAGGATCTTCTTCCTCCTCGCTCCATGTGCATACCATCGCCTGTGGCTTCTTCTTCTTCTGCACTTTTGTGTTCTTCTTATGGAAGTAGGGACCCTTCTTCTGAAGATCTGGGCATTCGTCTGTCATGTGTCCCTATTTGTTACAATGATAACAGGTCAGTCTCTTAGGATTTCTATCCCTATAATTGGTAGATTCAACATTCTTGTTAAAGGAGTATGGCTTTTTCCTCCTAAAGGTCATCCCCTTTCTCCTTAAAAATTTACTGAACTGACGTGTGAGCATTACCTGCTCCTTCTTGTTGTGCCCCTATGGTCACTTGAGTTCATATGGTCACTTGGGTCATTCGACATCATTCTATGGTCATATGAGTTCTGTGGTATTCTTGGTTTTGATAATGGCTAAACACTATTAGTCATTGATGTTTTTCACTTTCATGTGATTGACATATGTGATGTTTTTGTTCATGATAGGTGCGCCAATGAATGGACAAGAAATCAAGTGGAAATGGCGAACGTGAAAGCTCAATGTTGCGCCCTCGCACGCGGATCGACCTGCGCGGTCAGGTCGCGGGGATCGACCTGCCCGGTCAGGTCGCGGGGGTCAAGGGGGCAGCGCCCCTTGCGGGGGTTTCCGGGGGCGGAGCCCCCGGAACAAAATTTAGAAATGCTTATAGCATAATCTAAATTGATTTCAATCCCAAAATACATGAAATTGATGAGAACATGAATATCTTGACCTATGGACATGTTTCCTTGGGCTAACAGTTCAATTTTACAGGTACAGGTCTTTCCGGTCGACCTACACGCTTTGGCCGGTCGACCTGATTTGCCAGAGCCTCAGAATGTCAACATTTACAGATTTCGGTCGACCTATACACCTTGGCCGGTCGACCGATTTTCCCAGAACCGAAATGATGATGTTGTTACAGTTTTCGGTCAACCGCCCCCAGGCGTCCGGTCGACCGGTTTTGCCAGAGCCGAAACGTTCTGGCTGCAGCAGGTTCCGGTCGACCGGCCCATGAATTCGATCGACCGCCAGCCCCGATGCAGCCTTGTTTGACTTCGAAATCAACCTCGTGGCTAGCCCCTTTCCATGGATTTATTTAATCAAATCTTACCTAATCTTCCATGATTTGTGGATCTGGTCTAGGGGGCATCTATGGACCATTCAAGGGTTATAAAACCAACACATGAGGGGATGGAAAATCTAATGTTTCAAGGGGCTTCTTGTGAGATCTAGGGTGGCTACAAGAGAGCTTGGAGACGAGCTACTGTTTACGTGAACAGTAGTTCGTGAAGGTGTTCTTCATCCAATCAAAGGGGAATCAAGCTCAAATCAAAGCCAGCAAACTTCAAGGAAGATTACATCAAAGCAAGACTATCAAAGTGATCCAAGGAAGCCGGTTTGATTCAAGTTCTTCAAGGAAAATCATCTACATCCATTCAAGTTCTTTCAAGCTCATTCAAGGTGATATTTCAAGCATTCAAACTCCTAGAAGCTAAAGAAGCAATCAAGATTCAAGGTAGCTTCATCATCTCCTTCATTCCTTCAAAGAAATTCAAGAGAAGATCAAGAGAGAAGAATTGAAGGAAGAGGTACTATTCACGTGAACAGTACTCCGTGAAGAACATTCATCCAATCAAGGGTGAATCAAGAAGATTGAGTTGAAGTCAAGAGGAGCCTTGTTGCTGATCAACATTCCATACAAGGGCCAATTCATTTTCACTCATAACTCAATCTCTTGTTTTAGTTCATTCACATTTGTTTCATTTTCATTATTGTTTAAACATTGAAAGTGTGATTCATCCCTACCGGTGGTTAGTAGGAAGGCAATTGGAGGGTGTTCCAATTTGCGGTTGACGTCCCTACCAGGTGGTGAGTAGGAAGGCAATCGGTGGTTTCCGATTTACGGTTCTGTGCGCTGCACAAGTGAAGCCTCACCGGGTTTTGGTGAGGGGTGGACGTAGGGCTGAGGATTCAGTCCGAACCACCTTAAAAATTCTGTCTAGTGTGGTTTGCTTGTGTGATTGATTTGTTCTAGATGCATGCTTAGGATCGAATTGTTATATATGTTGCTTATCTTGCTAAGTGAATCATAGCATTCGTAGAAGCTAGTTTCTATTCCGCTGCAATTCATTTTAACTAGCTGTTTAGAGGGCCGCATTGCGAAAAGAGGGGCAGATCTATTCACCCCTCCCCTCTAGATCCGCTGTCCACTACACAACAAGTGGTATCAGAGCCTAATCTCTCATTATGGGGTCCAACGACCTTGAGGGAAATGGTGGATCAGCGTCCAAGGGTTTTCTACCCGAAGGACATGCTGTGAATAGGCCTCCTTACTTTACTGGAACTAACTATCCTTATTGGAAACATCGCATGTAGGTGTTTATTCGCGCCCAAGACTACGAACTTTGGCGAGTGATCAGCAAAGGTCCGTATGAGCTTACAGATAAAGAGGACTTGTGGACCAAAGAACAAATAAGGTAGTCCACTGTCAACTGGAATGCTAAACACATCATGCAATGCTCACTCCATCCAGTATAATTCTCAAGAGTGGCTACCTGCGCATCTGCAAAACAAATGTGGGATAAGTTAGAGGTAATCTACGAAGAAACCTCTCAGGTACGAGAAACGAAAGCCAACATTTTAGTTTCTGAATATGAAATGTTCCGCATGAAGCCTGATGAGTCAATTCGAGATATGTATGCTCGATTGACTGTGCTTACTAATAGTTTAACTGATTTGGGAAAGAAATACACAGAGCAAGAAATTGTAAGAAAAATTCTCAGATCATTAACTCCAGCATGGCACACGAAGGCTACCGTGGTGGAAGAATCTAGAGATCTTTCCACTACAAAGGTAGATGAACTCATTGGGTCACTAATGACCTATGAGATCAACCTTAAGAGCAAAGAGATTGAGGCACCAAAGAAAAAGTCTTTAGCTCTTAAAGCAGGACCTAGCCGTCAAAACTCCTCCGATGAAAGTGAGGATTCAGCTAGTGAGCGAGATGAGGATGACGTGGCCATGCTTACACGTAAGTTTGGAAAATTTCTGAGAAAGGAAGGTAAGAGGTTCTTGAGAGGAAGATCTAAGGTGAGAAATGGTTTCAAAACTAATTCTGAAATTTTCAAGAAACCTGACAAAATCATTTGTTACTCTTGCAATAAACCAGGGCATTACAAGACTGATTGTCCTGACAGACTCAAAAAGGCTGACAAATGGAAGGGCAAGAAGAAGAACAAGGCCATGGTGTCCACTTGGAGCGACGAAGAAGAAAATGATGATGACACCAGCTCCTCGGACAAGGAAAGAGATCTTTGCCTTATGGCCAAAGGTGATGAAGAAACTGAGGTAACTTCTCCATTTGAAGATTATACTGTTGATGATTGGGAGGAAGCATATATACAACTGATGGAAAAATATAACATGTACAAAAAGGAAAATAAATCATTGAAAAAGAAAATCAATTCTTTTGTGCATGATCATGAAACCAATCATAAGAATGCTATACTTGAGACTGAAATTGAAGATCTTAAGAAGATGATTGAGGATTTGGAGGAAGGAAGAAAAGAAATGGCTGACCTGGAAACTGAAAATGAGGATTTGAGAAATGAAATTGATAGCATGAAGCTCAAAATGCAAAGCTATGAAAAAGATAGTAAATTGAGCAATGAAAAGTATGAAGCTGTCAAACAAGTCAACATTCAACTTCTTCAAAATATCGAAAACCTACAAAAAGAGTTGAAGGATAAACAACAATCTCTAGAAAAGTTTGTGGATGGAAGAGAAAATCTAGATGCATTGCTAGGTACTAGAATGAACTTCAACAAGGAAGGGTTATGTTTTGAACCAACAAACAAAAGGCCAATTGGGCTCAAAACTGTTACATTCATTTCATCTTCCGAAGCCTCCACCTCGAACACAACTCCCACACAAAACCAGCAAAAACAAATGGAGAAAGGGAAAGAAAAGATTGAAGAGGTAATCACCAAAATCCCCAAGAAGACTGCCCAAAAGCATAAGAAAGGCCAATCTTCCCAGCAGCATAGGTCAACACATTCTTGGCCTTTACCTGCTCAGCCTTCTAGGTATCACTATAACTGGGGTGCTCCATCACTTAGGCCAACACCACCTCACTTGTGGGGTAATTGTGATTTCTGTGATCATCAATCCCATAGGTGGCAAAACAATTACTTTCAACCCAAGAACAACCAATGGCCACAATGGGTTAAGAAGCCAACTTCATCAAACCTTCACAAATTCCAACCAAGAGCCTCCAAACATAAAATGAATGTCAAGGTTGAAAATAAAAACCAAATCCCTGCTCTAAGCAAACAAAACATGAATGTTAGAAAGGTTTGGATTCCAAAACAAATGGTTTCATGTTTTGAAATTTTGAAAAGTTTGAAGGGACCCAAATTTGGTTGGGTTCCAAACACCATTACTTAAATGCTTGTGCAGGAGTGTCTTGCGGCCATGCATAACAGGTGGTACCTTGATAGCGGCTGTTCAAGACACATGACTGGAGACAAATCAAAATTTTATCTCTTGGAGGAAAAGGAAGGAGGATACGTCACATTTGGAGGAAACAACAAAGGAAAAATCATTGGAACAGGTAATGTAGGTAAGAACCTCTCCAACTCCATTGGAAATGTGTTGTTAGTTGAAGGATTGAAATACAACTTGCTTAGCATAAGTCAATTGTGTGATAAAGGTCATAAAGTATTGTTTGACTCTCATGCATGTAAAATCCTTGAACCAAAATCTGACAAGGTAAAATTTTCTGGTAAAAGAGTCAACAATGTCTACATGATTGACTTAGATGATCCTGCTCATGCAAATCTTTGTCTTGCTGCACCAAAATCTGAACTTGCATGGTTATGGCATCATAGACTAGGACATGCTAGCTACAATGTTCTACATAAATTGTTAAAGCATTCAATGGTGAAAGGTTTGCCGGAATTATCTTTTAAACAAGAAAACAAGTTGTGTGATGCATGTGCCCTTGGTAAACAAACTAGAAAATCCTTCAAGGCTAGATCCTCATATTTATCTTCCAAACCACTCGAGCTAATTCATATGGACTTGTTTGGTCCAACCAGAACTGCTAGTTTAAGTGGTAGAAAATATGGATATGTCTTGGTGGATGATTTCTTTAGGTTCACATGGGTTTTCTTCCTCACACATAAAAATGATACTTTTAATGAGTTTCAGGCACTCTATTTGAAGATAAAGCAGGACGGTGAGTTTAAGATTTCCAAGATTCAATCTGATCACGGTGGTGAATTTGAGAATACTGATTTCTATAATCTTTGCAGGTTAGAAGGCATTTCACATCGATTCTCTTCACCAAGAACCCCCGAGCAAAATGGGATTGTTGAAAGAAGGAATCGAACACTCATAGAGATGGCGAGGACAATGCTTGCCGAACGGTAACTTCCAAGAAAATTTTGGGCCGAAGCGGTAAATATGGCGTGTTACATTATCAACCGGTCAATGGTAAGGTCTCACACCAGAAAGACTCCCTATGAGTTGCTCAAAGGTAAAATGCCCTCTCTGCATCATATGAAAGTTTTTGGATCAAAATGCTTCATTCACAATAATGACAAAAGAGATTTAGATAAATTCGAGCCCAAGAGCGATGAAGGTATATTTCTTGGATATTCTGATAGATCTAGGGCTTATAGAATTTATAACATTAAAAGTCAAACTGTGGAAGAATCACCCCATGTTTCCTTTGATGAATATCATGATTCTAACAATGATAACTCTTGCAGGAAAAATGATGAAGATGGGGAATTCCTAAGCATGAAGGACAAGAGTGATTCTCCACAAGAAGAAATAAAAGAAGACGGTGACCTAGCTGAATCAAGCAATGCAAGGGATCAAGCTCCAGGAGAAGGTAACGATTCTACAAACATTAGAACTCATAAGGATCATCCCTTGGAGAATGTCCTTGGCAGCTTGAGTGACCCACCTAGAACAAGGTCACACTTTAAAATTGTGGAAGAACTAGATCAACTTGCTCTTGTCTCTCAGCATGAACCCAAAAATATTGATGAAGTATTAAAAGATGAAAACTGGATAAATTCCATGCAAGAAGAGTTAAACCAGTTTGAGAGACACAAAGTTTGGCATCTTGTTCCTAGACCATCATCACAATCTGTCATAGGCACTAAATGGGTTTTTAGGAACAAATTAAGTGAGGAAGGTAAGATAATCAGAAACAAAGCTAGATTGGTGGCTCAAGGGTATAATCAAGAGTTTGGGGTCGACTTTGATGAATCTTACGCCCCAGTTGCTAGACTCGAAGCCATCAGAATTTTACTTTCCTTTGCATGCTCCCTTAGAATAAAGCTTTATCAAATGGATGTTAAAAGTGCTTTCTTGAATGGCTTGATCAAAGAAGAAGTCTATGTTGAGCAGCCCCCTGGCTTTGAGAACTCTAACAATGCAGATTTTGTATACAAGCTAGACAGGGTGCTTTATGGACTTAAGCAAGCACCAAGAGCTTGGTATGAAAGGCTAAGCTCATTCCTCATTGAAAAAGGGTACACACGAGGTAAGGTAGATCAAACACTCTTCACCAAGAAGCAAGGTAAGAACATCTTGATTGTTCAAATTTATGTTGATGATATTATGTTTGGTTCTACAAAATCTGAAATGTGTGAGGAATTTGCTAACCTCATGACTAGCGAATTTGAGATGAGCCTAATGGGAGAACTTCAATTCTTTCTCGGTTTGCAGGTCAACCAAGGAGACGATGGGTGCTTCATAAGTCAAGCCAAATACATTAAAGAGCTATTGAAAAGATTTGACATGGCAAACAGCAAAATCATTGCAACTCCTATGAGCACCTCAACTTCACTGGATTGGGATGAGAATGGTAAATTGGTGGATGCAAAGGTCTATAGAGGTATGATTGGTTCTTTACTTTATTTGACTGCATCTCGACCAAATATCCAGTTTAGTGTTTACCTTTGTGCTAGATTTCAAGCTAGTCCTAGAGATTCCCATTTGACTGCCGTCAAACATATCCTTCGATATCTTGCTGGCACTCAAGATTTGGGATTGTGGTATCCGTCATCATGTGATTTATCTCTTATATCTTATTCTGATGCGGATTACGCTGGATGCAAGCTGGATCGTAAGAGTACTAGTGGCTATTGCCAGTTTCTAGGCGGGTGTTTAGTTTCTTGGGCCTCTAAGAAACAACACTCGGTTGCCCTCTCAACCGCGGAGGCAGAATATGTTACTGCGGGGAGCTGTGGCACCCAAGTGTTGTGGATTAAACACCAACTCCAAGACTACTTGGTAGATCTTGGTTGTGTCCTGATTCTGTGTGATAACACTAGTGCTATCAACCTTGCCAAAAATCCAGTCCAGCACTCTAAGACTAAGCATATTGAGATTAGGCATCACTTCATTAGAGATGAGGTCGGTAAGAAAAACTTTGAACTGCATTTTGTTGATACATTGAATCAGATTGCTGATATCTTTACCAAGCCCTTGTGTAATGACAGGTTTTCAACACTCAGAAGGGAGCTTGGTCTTTGCCGACCTCAGGCCAATAAGAATTTGAATTGATGATCATGTTCAATTAGTCGTGTGTTTTGCATTCATGCATTGTTTATATGTCAATATGTCTTTTTGCATATGGTGTCGCATTGCATGTAGTTGCATAATAATGAATTGAGTTCATGTTCATAATGCATTGTATGGTTTGTGTAGCATCATTCTCGCATGGCCATGGTATATCAAATGTTGATGTATGGAAGGGTAAGTTATGCTTGTCACGAAGCACTCAATATGCGTGAGGTTTCACCTCCGCCAAGTACCATGCGTCAATGTCGCATATAGGCCATACAGTAAGGGGGAGTTGTCCTTGTACAACATTCATGCATATATTTAATCTTCACCCTGTTGCATTTAATAAGTGTATAACCATGTGTTGGGTCATGCATCTCATGTCTGTCAAATTCATGTCAACCCATGCATGTTTCAGGTCATTCTCCGCTTGACAATTATCATTCCACTTGCTTGTAAACATAACTCCTTCGAGCATCCATTGCACATCCTTAGGGGGAGTTTTGTTGAATCTCTTAACCTCTTGCAATCTACACTTCTTGGCTTACAGTCTGAATTTGTGTTCATGAGCCTGACGAACATATGGTGTAAGAGCTTTTTATTATGTGCCTTGATGATTGTTCATTCAATAAAAATGGTTCAGATTTAATGATTTCCTTGAAGTTCTGATATTTCTTTTGAAATTATCTATGTTCTGTGGATTTAATAGCCCTTAACTAATGATTGCATATTATGCTTTGAATGACTATCCTGATATCTGAAAATCCAGACTTCATGACAATCTTGGTGATACTCTAGAGCTTAGTATTGTTTCTAAACATATTGATGAGCTGGAATTCCTGAAAATCATTTTGACAGAGCAATGATATTGTTGCACGGAGAAATATGTCGCGTCATCAAATCAAGTGACGACTGATATGTCATGATGTGCCTCTGTTATCTCTATCTTAATTCATTTGGACTCTAGGCAGAGCAATGACATACTTGCTGAGAAACATATCTTCTCATCAATGAAATGAGTTTGGATATGTCATGACGTGACTTTGCTATCTCTGTTCATCTTGAAGCATGACAGTCAGTCTTGCCAAATTCCTAGGGATACTGGCGTCTAAACAACGTGTATTCTTACGGCTAGGAGGTATGTACTGGACTTGATTACTCGTAAAATATGAGTCATGTGCCTTCAAATATTAAAGATCTTGAAAAACAAAATATGCTACATTCATATAATTCCATGCTTCCATCTTGCTGGTTTAGCCTCAATACATGCTTTTGTGTTATTGCCTTTGTAGTTATTGAATATGGATATATAATACACGGGACGGTTAAGCACTGCCATGATATGCACCTTTGGTTCATTTCTATTAAATCTTGGATGTAGCTGCTTTTCGAACTCTGTTGATGAATTCGGATTTCATTAGCTTTGAACCATATATGTTGCTCACAATCTGCTTCAGGTTTGCATATAATGGTTTGCTCTTCACTCCTTTCCGCTCTGGTCTCACAGATATTTCACTTTATTGCTCCTTTTTGCTGTTGGCAAAGGGGGAGAATTCTTGTTGTGAGTCCTTGATGAGGTTGTGGACATGGGAGTCCTTGTTGAGGGGGAGAGCCTTCATCTGTTTCAGCCTTCATCTGTTTCATCTGTCATCATGCAACCGTCACATTATGCATAGCATTCCCATATCACATTTTGCCTAGCATTCCCATATAGCATTCACATGCTTTGACATCCATGCATACCAATCCGCATTCCCATGTTTTACTATCATGGATCTTGAGCTGCATAGGTTACATATGTCATACACTTTGCCATATTGGATATCTCTACCATATAATGACTCACAGTGTTGCCATCATCAAAAAGGGGGAGAATGTTGTGCCCCTATGGTCATTTGAGTTCATATGGTCACTTGGGTCATTCGACATCATTCTATGGTCATATGAGTTCTGTGGTATTCTTGGTTTTGATAATGGCTAAACACTATTAGTCATTGATATTTTTCACTTTCATGTGATTGACATATGTGATGTTTTTGTTCATGATAGGTGCGCCAATGAATGGACAAGATTTTGCATGAATTATCATCAAATACAACCCTGTGACCCTTGTCACATAACTGACTAATGCTAATCAGGTTGTGTTGAAGACCTTCCATAAGTAGAACTTTTTCAATGGAGTTTGTGGAAGACTTACCCACTGTACCAACTCCAATAATCTTACCTTTGTTCTTTCCTCCAAACTTGACCAGACCCCCTACCTTCATCTCTATCTTGCTGAACTTGCATCGGTCACCTGTCATGTGCCTGGAGCAGCCACTGTCGAGATACCACTTGTTGTCTTCAGCTGCCAGGCCGACCTACACAAATAACATCAAGCAGAGTGATTTGGAACCCAAGATGAGTTGGGTCCAAGGACATTATTCAAATCTCTAATTAAGTGTTTAGGAATCCAAATTTGCTTCAGCATGGATTTCCCTCGCATCTTTATTTCTGGTTTATTGAAATTAAGTCCACCTGGTCTGGAGAGATAAGTTCTATACCATTCATTAGGCTTGCCACTCCTAGGATATCTTCTGTAAGTTTGTTGATCAACAGATTTTTGAAGATGATGATCATTTCTCCAATAGGTCCTTTTTGGACCCATCTGATTGTAGTAATTCCAGCTTTTCTTTTGATCCACTTGCTTGGTCCATTTACCATTTATGTTCTGATTGGTAGGCTTAGTGAAATTCTTCACAGAATTCATTCCCATCTTAAATGGTTGGCCAACACTATTTTTAGGACTTTTCTTCTGACCTTGAGTTCCCTTACTGCTGTTTGAGCTGGATGGTGTGTGCAGCTTTTCTTTTCCCTTCTCTGGGCAGAAGGTAATGGTTTTGAATTGTAGGGGTCTTTTGTTAGTTGGGTCGTAGCCTAGACCTTCCTTATTGAAGTTAACCCTAGCCCCCAATATAGCATCCAGACTAGATTTTCCTTGGACAAAGTTTTCCAAAACTTTCTGTTTGTCTTCCAGCTCCTTTTGAAGGGACTCAGAATTTTTTAGAAGTTCACCATTGACTTCCTTAATAGCTTCATATTTTTCTGAGTTCACTCTACTTTCATTCAAGCTTTCTTCGATTCTTATTTTGAGTTCATTGAGCTGATTTTGACTTTCTTGGTTTTCTCCCTTGAGCTTATCATTTTCTTTTCTTAGTGAGGTCATTTCTTCTAGTTGCTCTTTTAGTTTCTGATTTTCCTCACAGACCTGGGTTTGTTCTTCAACATTAGTATTAAATTTTTTTTTCAGAACCCTATGCTCTTAACTAAGAGAATTGAACTTATCTAATAACTCAGCATAAGCATCTTCCCAGTCATCAATCGTAAAATTTTCAAAAACATTGGTTACCTCCTCTTCACTGTTTGCCATAAGGTAAATTCCTTCTTCATGCTCCTCTGAGGAAGTATCTTCAGGATCTTCTTCCTCCTCGCTCCATGTGCATACCATCGCCTGTGGCTTCTTCTTCTTCTGCACTTTTGTGTTCTTCTTATGGAAGTAGGGACCCTTCTTCTGAAGATCTGGGCATTCGTCTGTCATGTGTCCCTATTTGTTACAATGATAACAGGTCAGTCTCTTAGGATTTCTATCCCTATAATTGGTAGATTCAACATTCTTGTTAAAGGAGTATGGCTTTTTCCTCCTAAAGGTCATCCCCTTTCTCCTTAAAAATTTACTGAACTGACGTGTGAGCATTACCTGCTCCTTCTTGTTGTGCCCCTATGGTCACTTGAGTTCATATGGTCACTTGGGTCATTCGACATCATTCTATGGTCATATGAGTTCTGTGGTATTCTTGGTTTTGATAATGGCTAAACACTATTAGTCATTGATGTTTTTCACTTTCATGTGATTGACATATGTGATGTTTTTGTTCATGATAGGTGCGCCAATGAATGGACAAGAAATCAAGTGGAAATGGCGAACGTGAAAGCTCAATGTTGCGCCCTCGCACGCGGATCGACCTGCGCGGTCAGGTCGCGGGGATCGACCTGCCCGGTCAGGTCGCGGGGGTCAAGGGGGCAGCGCCCCTTGCGGGGGTTTCCGGGGGCGGAGCCCCCGGAACAAAATTTAGAAATGCTTATAGCATAATCTAAATTGATTTCAATCCCAAAATACATGAAATTGATGAGAACATGAATATCTTGACCTATGGACATGTTTCCTTGGGCTAACAGTTCAATTTTACAGGTACAGGTCTTTCCGGTCGACCTACACGCTTTGGCCGGTCGACCTGATTTGCCAGAGCCTCAGAATGTCAACATTTACAGATTTCGGTCGACCTATACACCTTGGCCGGTCGACCGATTTTCCCAGAACCGAAATGATGATGTTGTTACAGTTTTCGGTCAACCGCCCCCAGGCGTCCGGTCGACCGGTTTTGCCAGAGCCGAAACGTTCTGGCTGCAGCAGGTTCCGGTCGACCGGCCCATGAATTTCGATCGACCGCCAGCCCCGATGCAGCCTTGTTTGACTTCGAAATCAACCTCGTGGCTAGCCCCTTTCCATGGATTTATTTAATCAAATCTTACCTAATCTTCCATGATTTGTGGATCTGGTCTAGGGGGCATCTATGGACCATTCAAGGGTTATAAAACCAACACATGAGGGGATGGAAAATCTAATGTTTCAAGGGGCTTCTTGTGAGATCTAGGGTGGCTACAAGAGAGCTTGGAGACGAGCTACTGTTTACGTGAACAGTAGTTCGTGAAGGTGTTCTTCATCCAATCAAAGGGGAATCAAGCTCAAATCAAAGCCAGCAAACTTCAAGGAAGATTACATCAAAGCAAGACTATCAAAGTGATCCAAGGAAGCCGGTTTGATTCAAGTTCTTCAAGGAAAATCATCTACATCCATTCAAGTTCTTTCAAGCTCATTCAAGGTGATATTTCAAGCATTCAAACTCCTAGAAGCTAAAGAAGCAATCAAGATTCAAGGTAGCTTCATCATCTCCTTCATTCCTTCAAAGAAATTCAAGAGAAGATCAAGAGAGAAGAATTGAAGGAAGAGGTACTATTCACGTGAACAGTACTCCGTGAAGAACATTCATCCAATCAAGGGTGAATCAAGAAGATTGAGTTGAAGTCAAGAGGAGCCTTGTTGCTGATCAACATTCCATACAAGGGCCAATTCATTTTCACTCATAACTCAATCTCTTGTTTTAGTTCATTCACATTTGTTTCATTTTCATTATTGTTTAAACATTGAAAGTGTGATTCATCCCTACCGGTGGTTAGTAGGAAGGCAATTGGAGGGTGTTCCAATTTGCGGTTGACGTCCCTACCAGGTGGTGAGTAGGAAGGCAATCGGTGGTTTCCGATTTACGGTTCTGTGCGCTGCACAAGTGAAGCCTCACCGGGTTTTGGTGAGGGGTGGACGTAGGGCTGAGGATTCAGTCCGAACCACCTTAAAAATTCTATCTAGTGTGGTTTGCTTGTGTGATTGATTCGTTCTAGATGCATGCTTAGGATCGAATTATTATATATGTTGCTTATCTTGCTAAGTGAATCATAGCATTCTTGGAAGCTAGTTTCTATTCCGCTGCAATTCATTTTAACTAGCTGTTTAGAGGGCCGCATTGCGAAAAGAGGGGCAGATCTATTCACCCCTCCCCTCTAGATCCGCTGTCCACTACACAACACTTCTGGTCGAGATCTGAGAAGCCATCAGACTCACCGCTACTGCTGCTGCTGCTGCTGCTACTGCTACTCTTGTTGCGGGATGCCTTGAGTGCTACATTATTAGCCTTTCTATCACTTCCTTCACCACCTCCTTTGAAATTCATCTCATAGGTCATGAGGGATCCTATGAGTTCATTCACTGTCAAGGTCGTCAGATCTTTTGACTCTTCAATCACGATGGCCTTAGTGTGCCATGCTGGGGATAAGGATCTAAGAATTTTCCTGACTATGTCTGCCTCAGCTAGATCCTTCCCTAGCCCCTTAAGTGTGTTCGTGATCAGGGACAACCTGGCATACATTTCAGTAATATTATCCTCTGCATTCATCCTAAACAGTTCATACTTAGAGGTGTAGAGGTTTACCTTCGAGGATTTCACTTGAGCTGTACCTTCGTAGATTAATTGCAGCTCATCCCACATTCGCTTGGCAATCCTGTAGGCAGATATACGGGCATATTCCTCTGGGTGAACAGCACACTGGATGATGTTCAGCGCTGTAGCAACCCTGGTAAAAATAAAAGGAAATAAAAACCCCAATTGATCAAAATAAGATTAAAAGATTTAATGAATAAATAATAAGAGCCTAAAGAAGTAAATAATAAACCAAAAAATTAAAATAACGCCTTGACTCAAGGCGCTAATTCAAAAAGAAACGCCCTTATACAAGGCGCGAATTCCAGAAAGGACGACCACAGCAGATGTCGTCAATTCATAAACGACCAAAATAATAAAAAAGGGCAAGTAAACGTGACGCCCTCCACATGGACGCGTTTTACATAAGAAATAACTTTAACAAAGACGTCAATTTAAACTAACGCCCTATGGCAAGGCGTTAATTCCGTTCGAGTTTCGTTCGACCCAGGAGACTATCCAGAGCAAGTTTCTGGATAACTACGTGGAAGTTTGAATAGGGTAAGAACTCTATCAAGGAAATATTACTTTTAATCGAACTCTAACTCTATTAGAATTCCTAAGACCCTATAAATAACCCTTCCTGTCGAACCCTAATCGGCTATTTGGTTGAAGGAAGCTCTGCTGCCGTGCATGAAGAATAGGTAATGTTCTTCTTCCTCTGCCTTCAGTCAGAGAATATGAAGATTATTAATCGTTCTTCATCATCTTCTTCTGTAGGTTGCCTGCATCGAACCCTCCTGTCTAGCTGAAGGACGTGAGGTTCTTCATCGACGTCCTCTTCTTCCGTTCACTGTGAAAGGGGGAGGGAGTTGTTAATATCTACGTCTGAAGCCTAAGAACAACACCCTGTTCATCTATTATCACTCTAAGGGCTGCTGTTGCTTGGCTGTTGTTGGTGTTGCTATTGTTTAAAGTTCATGAGTAGCTGTTCTTAGAACACTCTGTTTAGAACAGAGTACCGTTCTCCCTTCAAAAATTCTTCAGTACCATCAACCCAGATCATCAATCAGGTAGGTTTTCTCAAGAACGTAGCCCAAACAAGTTGAAGACCTTTAATAATATCATCGATCATCCATGCATGTAGTTTTACTATGGTTTCAAATGTTTTATATGAAATTTCAAAAGAAACGCCCTTGACAAGGGCGCTAATTTAAAAGAAGCGACCCACACCAGGGCGCTAATTGTAGTTTTGACGCCCTACCCAGGAGTCGTCAATTTCACCCAATTGTTAATTAATCATGTTTAAAAATTTCATATCTATAAAACTACGAATCTAATAGGATGCATGATCATACCTGTTGAATCCTGATATTTTTCTTGTCCTGACCATGTAATTTGTTTTCCTGAAATTCTATTTATCTGGAAATTCTACTGTTCATGTGAAAACTTGATAAATCCTGAAATAACGACCTCCTGTAAGTCGTCTCTTATAAAAGTGACGCCCTGAACCAGGGCGCGAATTTGAAAGTAACGCCCCTGTTAAAGGCGCGTTCTACTAAAATTCTAGAATTTAGAGATTGTGCAAAATAGAAATATATAATGGACGACCGCTGTAAAAGTCGTCAAGTCATAAATAAACGCCCCTATAGAAGGCGTTAATTTGATAAGTAATGACTTAGATTAAGTCACTATTTTCCTGTGTTACTATTTTGAACTGTTTTCTATTAACCGAGGGTTTTGATATATATATATATATAATTATATTATCTGGCACTATATTTCCATTCCATGAATATAGTCCCACGTTTCACGATGGTTTATCGCATTACCCTCAATTCTCAGTGACATACAAGCTCTCTATTGGACATTCCGTTCCTTTGGACTAGCAAGTTAGTCATAGAGACCTCCATAAGACTCCTCGAGCCTTGGATTCCCTCAAGGCCGATTGAGCGGGTTGTACCATGAAAACCTATCACACTACTTTGCCATGTCACCCTATGGAAACATGGTATACCGGCCCTCATGTTATGCTATGTGTATGATATGAGAATTATCTTAATGAACGGGAAAAGCATGCCATTATTATGATGTTCTTGTGGACTTTAATTCTATATTAAAAGAGTGACCATCTACTTGTGGGCACTTACTTGTCATGGTACCCAAGTTAGGGAACCAATTCCACCCAGTTTATCGACATGTCATGGTTTATATTCTTTGCATAAATTTTATCGCCAGTATGTCCTTACTCAAGGGCCTTGCCCTTGAATTCCATAAAAATCTTATCTTATCATCTTATTAAAGTTTGTTCTTGAAACTCCTTATTGGCTATAAACTATCGTGGATGTCTAGATCTATCTTTAATGCTGTGCATATAAGGGCCCGATCTGGTCCTGGGAGGAGCACCCAAAAGTACTAGTGCCCATGGGAGTTGTAATGATCACGGTGTCTAGCATTACACCGAAGTACTCTTTCTCTTGATCTTTGGCATTCCACACTCTCTCTTTCTCGCGTGCGTGACTTGACTTGCGTGACTTTACTAGCGTGGCCCGACACGGGCAAAGTACTTGCGTGAAATAGCCAATCCCCACATGACATGATAAATATCTTGACATATATTTGATACAAGTTCTTGAAAGTTCATGAATAGTTCACTTCATTATCTCTTGTTATACTCTCTATCTTGTCGTTTTACGCAAGCATGCATAGCCATAGTGCATTTACATGTGACAAATGTAATTACTTAAACCCATTGCTAGTTCTTGAGATATAATTTCTACTGAGCGTTCGCTCACTTAGTGTTTCCATACTTTTCAGGTAAGTCCGACGATGAGGGAACTCAGATTGAAGGGGAAGGTCAAGAGTGAAAGAGTTAGAGCTACTCAAGCGTCAATTAGTCCTGTCTTTTCTATATTTTCTCGAGTCAATGTTGTACTTTTATTTTATTAAGCCTAGTATTTGCAAGGGTTTGTAATAGACATATTTCTATAAAGGACATAAAGGTTTGGGTTATCTTTACTTTTGCGCATCTCTGATTTTTTTTTGGTGTCGAATACACTAATCCTCTGATTGACATGAATGATATAAACTCGTCACGCATCTCTGGGTATCTTCCGCACTCGGGGCGTGACAGTTTTTAAGGTGAGAAACTAAGGCAGAGTAATAAGATGCGATTGGAAGAGGCCATCCACACACAAGCACATTGCCAAGCAGATAGAGAGCATCAACGATTGCAGCAAACCACAGAGGAGATAAGAGATTTTAAGGTGGTTCGATTGTAGTCCACAATCTACATCCACCCCTCACTCCAACTAGAGTAAGGATTCCACTAGCCAATGCTAGAAACCTGCAGACTCAGTCTGCGAACAATGTGCTGCCACACAGCTTGAATAACCAAAGGAAACAAATCCCTCAACCAAACTCTGCTACCCACAGAGCTTGAAACCTGTTCCAGCTACCAGCTAGAACAGATACGGAGATAGCTCTCCCTTCCTCCAACCCGGAGGGAACCTGCTAATGACAACCCGTCACTAGCAAAACTAGCGATCTACGATCTCTCTTCCTCTGCAGCCCAGAGGGAAACCGGAGTAAGACTCCCTTCCTCCAAACACCGGAGGGTAACAACTCGAGATCAGATATATGAAGAAATAAAAGGAAAGACAGAAATGTAAACAAGACCAACGATGAACACAAATCGTTTCAGAAAAATCAAATACAAAATGTAGCTTCTGAAGAAGCAAATAGACTCTTCTCTCTCACTCAGACTTTTCTCTCACAGGACTGCTCTCTAATCTTTTCTCTCTATCTTCTTTCTGGAACGTGGAGCCTCTCTCTCTTTTCTTCTTCTGCTCAGGAATTATGCTCTTTAGCTTTCTCTCCTGTTCTTTCCATCTAATCGCAGAGGGCACCTTTTATATGGCTTTCGACATGAGTTTCAGGCCTTCACACGAGGGAGTCTCGTTCCCTCCCTTTTCAGAGCATTCTCGGATCACGTGCCAGGCATCATCCTTGGTTCACGTGCCCAATCATTGACCTGTATCACCTGCAGGCAGAGACAAAGAACTGTGATTAGTTAGTTCAGTCAGATACGAATGTATAGACATTAGGATATCTGATTAAGTAAGTGTGTACACTGAGGGTGTGTATAGACTTGTGAGACTTCAAGCGACCTCAGTGTATAGACTAGTTGAAGAATGCATTAGCACAAAGGATGAAATGTGTGGACTTCTGTGAAGTGTATGAGGCCCTCGAGTGTATAGACTCAGGGATGCCAAATAGGCAAGTGTGTCACAGTGTGAGAGTGTATAAGTTGAGGTTCTTCAGTGAGCTCAGTGTATGGACTTGTAAGTGTTCATGCGATCTCAATATGTAGACTTCATTTAGCAGTCAAGACAATGGATGTATGGAGTTGGTCGAGAGAAGGAGAATGAGTGTAAAGGCTTGTAATGAAGAGGAGCAGTGTGTAGACTTGAAGCACAACAGTATGCATTGTATGGACTTCAATGTATAGACGTTGTTGTATAGACTTCGAAGAGAACAATGCTTGAAGGCGTCGAATGTGTAGACATTGAAACAGCAGTAAAGCAAGTGTTTCAAATGAGAGACTGTATACTCTTGAAAACAGCATGAGAGTGTATAGACTTGCAGGTGATATCGAGTGTATAGGGTTGAAGGATAACTGAGTGTCTAGACTTAGTGATGTGTAGACTTCCTAAAGAGCTGGATAGCATACAGACTTGAACAAGTGAAGTCTGTTCAGACTTGAAGGTTCACAGTGTGTAGACTTTGGCAAAGCAACGACAGTAAAGTTCCCAGTATACAGACTTACTGAACTAAGCGTAGGTAAAAGATATGAGGAATGTATAGACTTACTCAGTTCAGTTCAGAACGTAGGTAGAAGTCCCAATGTATAAACTTACTGAAAAATGCAAACGCTGTACAGAGATGCTCAACCAGTCCGATGTACAGACTTGGACTTTCAACAGAAGGATGTACAGACTTAGAAAACCATGCCAATGTTCAGACTTCACCCCGTGCAAGCTACAGTGATTGAGTGTATAGACTTAATGGTCTCCCTGGCTGTATAGACTTGAGCACAGGCTGAACAGTCGAATGTATAGGCTTGCTTCCACCGACCAGTGTATAGACTTTGTAAGCGTGAGACGCTGAATGAGACGGTGAGCATTGTATACACTTAGCCTTTGAGGAACGATGTATAGACTCTGAATCGTGAAAGCAGACTGTATAGACTTGGAGTGTTCGAAGGACCATTGTACAGAGTTGGAATGTTTGAGCCAATGTATAGACTTCTGCAGGGCTGCCAGTGTGTAGACTTGTACAGTGCAGCGAGTGTACAGACTTTGAGGCCGAAGGCACTGTGTAGACTTGAGAAGCTCGAGGCCACTGTATAGACATGGGGTTCAGCTGAGAATGTATGGACTTTGACGGAGTGAGACAATGTTCAGACTTTGAAGTTACACTGTGGATGTATAGACTTGAATGAGAATGGAGTGTATAGACTTGAAAGTCTGAAGGCGATGTACAGACTTGGAGAGTTGAAGCCGATGTACAGACTTGTAATGCGAAGCCAATGTACAGACTTTAAAGCCTATGAACAATAAGACATGCTGTACATACTTACTCAATCAAACCGATGTATAGACTTTGAATGAATTCAACGGGAGAATGTATAGACATGGCCCCTTTCCGATGTATAGACTTTCAGATAAACAGGCTACAGTCCTGTTGTGTGGACTTGGATAGAATGGCCAATGAATGGACTGACTAAGATGATTAATGTACTGAGGGGTCGACTCATCAGCAAGGAGGGGTCGACCCACCACTGTCCAGACTCTGCAGACAGAGTGTAGATAGAATCAAGTAGAGCATATTATCTGACAACTATATGAACTGCACTCATTTACATGGTGAAACATGAATTAATCTAGAGATAGAAGATTGATTTATAGTGTGAGACATCATCAAAACCGTAGGAATGCAACAATCTCCCCCTTTTTGATGATGGCAACACTATGAATCAAGCAATATCATGGCATATCAAGCAATTACCTGCAGCTTCAACAAACAAAGCAAATTCAAAGCAAGTGCAAGCACAGACAAATTAAACACTACTACAGAAGCACTTCTTTCTCAAAAACCACTCCCCCACAACTCATGATCAACTCATGATCTGATCTACTGATATTGCTAAACTTCTCTCCCCCTTTGACATCAGCAAAAGGAAATGCAGAATATATGAAAGTGCTGGAGACATGAGGACGAAGTGTAGTAACTGCTTAGTGCAGAAAGTCATGAGTAGGTCTTAAGAGAATAAGTGAGGTTCTAAACTCAAGTGAAGATTCTGTAAACTCCAGTACACAATAGAGACATAGAATGATAGAAAGGTTTATCAGCATACAAAGTGTATGATTTAGAGCAGGAGTTAACAAGTATGGCCTGATATAGCTGAGCATTCAACTATCCTACAAGACAGCAAGAGATAAATTCAGAGAGGTGTTCTCAAGGTATTGAGAACAAGCAATCCATTAGTTGTACAACAACAAGGAAATTTTTTTTTTGAGATGATTTTCAAGAAGATCAATGAGTAAGTTGGTGATTCACTCTTTTGACATTAGAGAGATACCTTGATTAGAGGCCTGAATCTCCAGTTACTCAGAGTGAGTATCTCATTACTTCCTTTTTTTTTAATTAAGGAACATAGTTAGTAACTGTAGCTTTTGACATGAGAAAACACCTTGATTAGAGGCCAGAGTCCCCAGTTACTCACCAGGAAGCCACCATTGCTCTGTCATGTCTTTTCATTCATTTTTAAGCATTTGACACCTCATGACATAGAAGAAATATTCATTTCATTGATGAAACTCCCAGTTTCTCAGTGCCCAAAACAAGACATGTTTGTTCAGTTAAGCCCCTGTGTTAAAGAGATAGAATGATTGAAAATAATACCAGAAGGAGTATTTCTTGAAGTGAGTCTTGAAGTCTAGATTTCAAGATGATTGGGTCAGATATCAAGACATACATGTTTTGGCCTGAACCAGAATTATTAACAATGTAGGAAGATATACCTTTTACAATTAATCCAGATCTCTGAAAGAATACTAAAGGAAAGATTTTGACTGGATTTTAGAATCACTGACTTACAGACTTAAGAATTAAGTGACATTCTACTGTCTGAGAGAACCACACTAGATCTGTCATGAAAGCCAGCATAGACACATATCTGGTCAAACTTTTTGAATCTGTCAAAGAACTCTTCCTCTCACAGCTCAATCAGCTCCCCCTCACTCAAAGCAGTCCTGAAAGCTAACCAACAGATAGACAGAACTCCCCCTCACAAAAAGAACAAACTTCACATTTAAGACAGTTTGTATAAGCCTAATTCTCTTCTCAGTGTTGTGAATTTTTCATTATCCAAAGGTTTAGTGAAGATGTCAGCAATCTGATTATCTGTGCCTACATGAATCAGTTCAAAATTACTTTTAGAAACCTCATCTCTTATGAAATGATGCCTTATCTCTATGTGTTTGGTGCGTGAATGTAAAACATGATTTTTGGCAAGATTAATGGCACTTGTGTTATCACAATAGATAGGTGTGCACCCCAGGTCTACTTGGTAGTCCTGAAGCTGGTGTTTAATCCATATGACTTGTGTTCCACAACTCCCTGCAGCTACATATTCAGCTTCTGCAGTGGAGAGGGCCACAGAATGTTGTTTCTTGGAGCCCCAAGACACTAAACACCCACCCAAAAATTTACAATGACCACTAGTGCTTTTCCTGTCTACTTTACAGCCTGCATAATCAACATCTGTGAATGCAACTAAGTTAAATGTGTGTGATGCAGGAAATCATAAACCAAGAGAATGAGTAGCTGACAAATATCTGAAAATTCTTTTCACTACAGCTAAATGTAATTCAGTAGGTCTAGACTGATATCTTGCACACATTCCTACACTGAATTGTATATCAGGTCTAGAAGCTGTCAAGTAAAGAAGAGATCCAATCATACCTCGATAAAGTTTGGCATTTACTTCTTTACCTGTCTCATCTGCATCCAGTGAGGTATTGGTACCCATGGGTGTTGTAATGTGCTTTAGGTTTTCCATACCAAACCTCTTGAATAGTTCCAATGTGTATTTGGTCTCGTTGATGAAGCACCCATCCTCTAGCTGCTGTACCTGCAAGCCTAGAAAGTATTTTAGTTCACCAACCAAACTCATTTCAAATTCAGCAGACATCATTTTAGAAAATTCATCACATAGTTCATGCTTAGTTGATCCAAATATTATGTCATCTACATATACCTGAACTATGATGAGATCTCTATCTTGGTAAATAGAGTTTGATCAACCTTACCTCTTTTGTAGCCCTTGCTGATCAGAAATTCAGTCAATCTTTCATACCATGCTCTTGGAGCCTGCTTTAGACCATACAAGGCTTTGTTTAACCTGAAAACTTGGTTAGGTTGAGGAGAGAATTGAAATCCGGGGGGTTGTTCAACAAAAACCTCTTCTTTAATGACTCCATTTAAAAAGGCACTTTTAACATCCATTTGTTGGAGTTTTATATTCTTTGAACATGTAAAGGTAAGCAACATTCTTATAGCTTCCATCCTAGCAACAGGTGCATATGATTCATTGAAGTCTACACCAAATTCTTGACAGTAGCCCTTGGCTACTAATCTGGCCTTATTCCTTGAGATGACTCCATCTTCATTCATTTTATTTTTGAACACCCACTTAGTTCCTATGATATTAACATTATCTGGTCTTGGAACAAGTTCCCAGACATTGTTTCTTTCGAACTGGCCTAATTCCTCACTCATGATATTGACCCAAGCTTGATCAGCCAAGGCCTCTTCTATTGATTTGGGTTCAATTTGTGAGACTAAAGCAATTAAGTCTTCATTATTCACATTCCTAAAATGGGACCTAGTTCGAAGAGGATCTTCAGGATTGCCTATGACATTATCTATCGGATGGTATTTAAGAAATCTAACATTGGTTGAAGACTCACCTGTTTCTCTTGGCCCTTCCTGATTGAGGGGGTTTGTTGTTCCACTCGGCTGAGTCTTCTCTTATTCTTGGTCTTCTAGGAATTCCCCATCATGATTGGAGTCCCTGTCAAAATTTTCAATGTTAGACACACCTTTCTTTTCACTAAAAATAATGTGTGGAGACTCTTCAACCTTTTTGTCTGTTATGTTGAAAACTCTATATGCCCTAGACACTTCTGAATATCCCAAAAATATTCCAGGGGAGTTTTTAGCTTTAAACTTGTCTAAATCTTTCTTGTCATTATTGTGAATAAAATATTTTGCTCCAAAAATTCTGAAATGAAACAAGTTTGGTTTCTTACCTTTTAGAAGCTCATAGGGTGTTTTCTTGTGAATGGGTCTTACCATGGCGCTGTTGATTATGTAAGTTGCTGTATTGGCCGCTTCTGCCTAAAACCTTCTAGGTAACTTACTTTCAATCAGCATGGTTCGGGCCATCTCCACCACAGTTCTATTTCTTCTCTCCACAATCCCATTCTGTTCAGGTGTCCTGGGAGAAGAAAACCTGTGAGTTAGTCCCTCTCTTTCACAAAGATCAGAAAACATGGAGTTTTCAAACTCACCTCCATGATCAGATTGAATAGTACAGATCTTGTGTTTTCCTTCTTGTTTGACCTTATTGAAAAACAGATTAAACTTTTGAAATGCATCACTTTTATTTGCTAAGAAGAATATCCATGAATATCTAGAGAAGTCATCTATGATGACATAGCCAAACCTGTTTCGATTAAGACTCTGAGTTCTAGTGGGACCGAAAAGGTCCATATGGAGAAGTTCCATTGGTCTAGAGGACAATGGCTCAGATCTTAATTTGAAAGAGTTTCTGGTCTGTTTGATATCGAATTGAATTTAATTCTAGGCATGCCTCTAACTAAATCATGCTTGACCAATTTATTTAAAGTAGTAAATCTAGCATGACCTAGACGTCTATGCCATTTAAAAACATCATTTTCAGAATTGGCAGATAAACAAATATTAGATTGAGATTCCTCATCTAAGTCTACTATGTAGACATTATTAATCCTGTTGGCTACAAATTTAACCACATCAGAATTTATTTCAAAGATTTTGCATGAATTATCATCAAATACAACCCTGTGACCCTTGTCACATAACTGACTATTGCTAATCAGGTTGTGTTGCAGACCTTCCACAAGTAGAACTTTTTCAATGGAGTTTGTGGAAGACTTACCCACTGTACCAACTCCAATAATCTTACCTTTGTTCTTTCCTCCAAACTTGACCAGACCCCCTACCTTCATCTCTATGTTGCTGAACTTGGATCGGTCACCTGTCATGTGCCTGGAGCAGCCACTGTCGAGGTACCACTTGTTGTCCTCAGCTGCCAGGCCGACCTACACAAATAACATCAAGCAGAGTGATTTGGAACCCAAGATGAGTTGGGTCCAAGGACATTATTTAAATTCTAATCAAGTGTTTAGGAATCCAAATTTTCTTCAGCCATTCGTACGGTTTTGTCACCATCTTTTATGTTACAAACACGGACTTCTGTCCGAATAAGAAATGGTCCGTTAGTGACCAACATATATATACCGGGATTTAATCCCGCACCTGCATTAAACTTGCCATACTCACGGCAGACATTCGTACGGTTTGGTGAAGAGAAAAGTAATGATGCCTCACTAGATCGGACTTGGATCTTGGGAGCCCCCGCCCGGACGTGACCATGATCCGAACTTATTCCGGGCCGATAGTTCGTTAGCTTGACCTGTTTTCATCGGGATCCGATCCTGCACCCACATTAAACTTGCCGCACCTACGGCAGACATCCGCACGATTTTATCATCGTCCTCGATGCTACTAATACGGACTTCCGTCCGAATAATGAATGTTCCGTTAGTGTTAGTGACCGACATATATACCGGGATCTAATCCCGCGCTTGCATTAAACTTACCGTACTCACGGCAGACATTTGCACGGATTCACTCCCGTCATCGTCTTATTTTCTACACGGACCTTTGTCCAAACATAAAATGGTCCGTGTATGACTGACAAAATCCGAATGGAATGAGGCGGCTCTCGTCCTCCCCGAACCCTACGCATGGGAACATCGATAAGACCGTCGTGAGTCACGCTTAGACCTCGGGTTCGCCCCAACCATGGTCATCGCCTGACCCACATCCTAGGCCTATAGCCAGCTATCTCTATACATATCTTTGTTTTGGAATCTAGTCCCGGGACACTTTCCCGTTGCCTTTCGGCACTGGAAATATTAACGATGCCCATGCAAACCTCGTTTGGACCGCGGGAGGCGCCCCCGGAATGGTCCTGACTCGATCTCACACCGGGCCAATAAACTCACTGATTTTCGACCACTCTAACTGGGATTCAACCGAACGTCTTCTATCCCTTTGAACAATAAAGTTTCCGTACCCCGGCATACATATGCTCCAGCTTTCCCCGTGACGATCACGGTTCTCTGAAGCCGGACGCTCGTCTGAATATCAAAATTATCCCTTGAGTGACAGACGTCTTTCGAATGCTTGCTTCCCTAGACATAGGGCTTTCCGACTGATTCGAGACCGCTATTGGCTTGTTTCTCTCGATATAGTTTCCTGGCCATGAGGCCCTGATTCCCGGTGATTAATCAAGGGTGTTCCCCTCTCCGAGGGGATGTAAATAACGCCGTGACCTTTATGGCGCCGGGGGTTCCGGTCCCAACACGAACCACACAATCGTCTGATTAGTCAAATCGAGCGCACAATAAATCGTCACCGTGTGACTGGCACGCCCACGCACTTAATAAACCCAATGAACAAATAAACAAACGATTTTAAATAAAAAGTGCATCCACAACGCCCCTGACGGCTCCCCCGACCAAATCTTGATGGAGATCCGCGAGGAACCATTCCTCAAATGGCCTCCCAAGATGAAGTCGGACCCAAGCACGAGGAGTAAGCGGAAGTATTACCACTTCCATCACGACAACGGCCACGACACGGCCGACTGCATCAACTTGAAAGACGTAATCGAGGACCTCACCCGGCGAGGACTCCTCGACAAGTTCATCGCCAAGGTCGCGGAGAAGCGACAACGCAAACGGACCCCTCCACTCCTCGACAACCGACCCAACGGAAAGGAGATCATGATGATCTCCGAAGGGCCGGCCTCAGGCGGAGATAGCGCCAGCATGCGTCGATGGTACGCATCGGCTATCAACGCCATGGAGTAGGGCGACAGCAGCCGACGGGAAGCTGCCGCCTGGGAGCACCTGAAAGACCCCATCGTCTTCTCAGATGATGACTTAGACGGTGTAACTACTCCTCACTCCGATGCTTTGGTGGTCTCAGCCACCATTAACCAATGTATCGTACGGTGAATTCTGGTTGAGAATGTAAGCGGTCCTGATGTTATTTCATACGACTGTTTACTACTTATGGGTGTGGATTTTACACGGATCACACCACTGCACACACCGCTGTATAGCTTTTTCGGCACAACCATCCTCGTAGAAGGGCGTATATTGCTACCAGTTACATTCGGGACCGCGCCCTGGGATGTAACGTTCCTGGCAGATTTCAAGGTCGTTTGCGGGATGACCGGATACAACGTCATCATCGGACGAGGGATCCTCGGCACCCTTCATAGCGTCCCCTCCTCATATCACCAGAAGCTCAAATTCCCCACGTCTCGCAGAGTAGGGGAAGTCTGGGGAGATCAAAGGGAGTCAAGAAGGTGTTACCTCATCTCCACATGTGATAGACTGTCACGCCCCGAGCGCGGAAGGTACCCGGAGATGCGCGACGAGTTTATATCAATCATGTCAACCAGAGTATTAGTGTATTCGACACCAAAAATCAGAGATGCGCGAAAGTAAAGATAACCCAGTCCTTTATTCCTTCATAAGAATATGTCTATTACAAACCTTGAAGTACTAACTAAAATAAAGGAAAAATACAAGGTTGACTCAAGAAAATATGAAAAAGACTAGATAACACGGAAGAAGCTCTATCTCTTTCACTCTTGATTTTCCCCATCCGTTTGAGTTCCCTCATCGTCGGACTTACCTGAAAAGTAGGGAAACACTAGGTGAGCGAACGCTCAGTAGGAAATTATATCTCAAGATCTAGCAAGGGGTTTAAGTGATTACATCTTTCATGAATGCATTATAGCTATGCATGCTCGCATAAAACGACAAGATAGAGAGAGTGGATAACAATAAGATAGCAGGAAGTACTAGTCATGAACTTTCAAGAACTTATATCTAAAGATATCAAGATATTCCAGCAAGTGTATTCATCATATCATGTTGGAATTTGGCTATTTTGTTTCAAGTCAAGCAAGTATACAATTACCCTCTTCGGGCCACGCAAGTCATGTAATATCAAGTCAAGTACAAGTACAAGATTTGTGGAATGTTCAATCAAGCTAGTCATGCACTTCGGTATAATGCCAATACCGTGATCAATCAACTCCCATGGGCACAAGTACATTCGGGTGCTCCTCCCAGGACCAGATCGGGCCCTATATGCGCAGGCATTAATCATGTATTTTAACATCCACTTTTGTATATAGCCAATATGGAATTTCAAGAATAAAGCTTGTAGATACGTAGGATAACTTGGATAGAATAGAGTCCAAAAGTATGATACTTGACATAGAATGACGATAATAATGGTACAATCACGATTATCGATAAAATTAGGTGGAATTGGTTCCCTAACTTGGGTACCATGACAAACAAGTATGGACATTCTTTATATAGAATTGAGGTCCACAAGAACATCAAGTTTAATATAGAATTGGGGTCTACAAGAACATCATAACAATGTTGTGATAGAATTGGGGTTTACAAGAACATCATAACAATGTCATGCTTTACCCCGTTCATTAAGATAATTCTCATATCATACACATGGCATGACATGAGGGCCGTTATACCATGTTTCCATAGAGTGACATGGCAAAATAGTGTAATGGGTTTTTATGATACAACCAGCTCAGTCGGCCTTGAGGGAATCCAAGGCTCGAGGAGTCTTACGGAGGTCTCTATGACTAACTCGCTAGTCCAAAGGAACGGAATGTCCAATGGAGAGCTTGTATGTCACTGAGAGTTAATGGGTAAACGATAAAACATCATGAAACATGGGACTATATTCACGGACTGATATATATATATATATATATATATATATATATATATATATATATATATATATATATATATAAAACCCTTCGGCGACAGTAATCAGTGTAAAGCAGTAATACAGAAAATAGCGACTTAAGCTAAGTCATTAATTATCCAATTAACGCCTCACTCAGGGGCGTTTATTCACAATTTGACGACTTATACATTAGTCGTCCCTTCAATATTTCCATTCTACAGAAACTCAATATTCTGGAATTTTAACAAAAACGCGCCCTGGACAGGGGCGTTACTTTTCAATTAGCGCCCTGGTCTGGGGCGTCAGTTCAATAAGAGACGACCTTGTTTAGGTCGTTAATCCAGCATTTTTTCAAATTTCAGATAATAAAATTTCAAGAACAATTTATATAGTCAGGACCAGAAAATTAGCAGGATTCAATCAGGATGAACATGCATTAGATTAGGTTCATGGTTTCATAGATATCAAATTTTAAACATGGGTAATTATCAATTTATATGAAATTGACGACTACTAGGTAGGGCGTCAAAACAAGAATTAGCGCCCTTGTCAGGGTCGCTTCTTTCAAAATTTTACAGAAAACATTTAAAATCACGATGAAACTATATGCATGGACAACATATGATTTTATTAAGGATCTTAAATTAATTTGGGCTACGTTTCTTGAGAAAACCTACCTGATGATTATCAACTGGTGATCTGTGAAGGACTTGATGAGAATCCGATGCTCTGTTTCTAATGCAGAAGCAGAGACAGCAACAGAGAAGAAACAACCATTGCAAAAATAGAGGAAAACTTCCTCCTTTCACGGGTGTTGGGCTGTAAGAAAAAAAAACGAGAAGAGGATTAATTAGCCTTTATAGTATACGGTTGGTGTCAAAGGATGAAGAAGAACTTACCAGTTCTTCACGTTTGATAGGAAAACTTGACAGGTAATCTACCCACGGATGAAGAACCCTCGTTCTTTAAGAAGATAGGAGCTCCTCAATCTGTGATAGAAGAAAATGAAGAAGCATTAGAATCCTCATGCTCCTGTGGTTTGAAGGAAACAATAAGAAGAACAAAACCTCTCCTTTCAGCAGAACGATAGCTCAAATCGCCAAATAGCGATCTGGGTCGATCAGGAGGGTATTTATAGGATTTTGGGAATCCTAATAGGGTTAGAGTTGTATTGGAAGTAATACTTCCATGATAGAGTCCTTACCATACTCCACCTTCGACGTAGTTATCCATAACTTGCCCTGGATAGACTCCTGGGTCGAACGAAACTCGAACTGAATTAACGTCTTAAGCGAGGGCGTCGAATTTAAATTGACACCTTGTCGAGCGTCGTTACTTATGTAAACGCGCCCATGTAGAGGGCGTTTCATTTCCTTTCCTTAATTTTATTTTTCCCGTCGTTTGAAATTTGACGCCCGATTGTCTAGGCGTCCCTTTTAAATTAACGCCTTATTCAGAGGCGTTTTCTTTTGAATCAGCGCCTTCATAAAAGGCGTTATTTTCCTCTTGATCAATGATTTACTCATTTAGGCTCTTTGTCATCTCTTTACTTATCTTTTATTTTAATTTGATTTATTTAAAAATCTTGTTTTTATCAGGGTTGCTACACCCTCCCCCACTTAAAAGAATTTGGTCCCCAAATTTAATAGTATATATAAGTGGAGAGTGTAGAGTATATACCTTAAAATAATTCTGGAAATCGCTTCCTCATGGATTCCTCGGTATCCCATGTAGCTTCATGTTCGGAGTTCTTATTCCATTGTACCTTAAGCATGGGAATAACCTTATTCCTTAGGGTACGTACTTCACGATCTAGTATTTTCATAGGCTTCTGCTCATATGTGAGATCCTTCTAGATCACTAAGTCTCCATGATCAATAATATGTGATGGATCGTGTACATACTTCTTCAACATAGATATGTGGAATACATTATGTACATCGGACAATTGAGGAGGCAATGCGATGCGATAAGCAACCTCGCCAACTCGTTCCAGTATCTCGAAGGGTCCGATGAATCTTAGTGTAAGCTTGCCTTTAACACCAAATCTCCGTATGCCACGTCCAAGCGATATCTTGAGAAATACATGATCTCCAATTTGGAATTCAAGATCTCTCCTTCTTGTATCGGCATAAGCCTTTTGCCTAGACTGGGCAACTTGCAGTCTTTCTCTAATCATTTGTATTCTTTCAGTGGTAACCCTTACCATGTCTGGACCTAGCAGTTGTTTCTCTCCAACTTCGTCCCAGCATAAGGGTGATCGGCAACTCCTTCCATATAAAGCTTCGAAAGGTGCCATTTGTATACTTGCCTAGTAGCTATTATTGTATGCAAATTCCACCAACGGCAAGTGATCACGCCAGCTTCCATCGAAATCAATGATGCAAGCTCTGAGCATATCTTCAACCACCTGATTAGTTCTCTCGGTCTGACCATCCGTTTGAGGATGAAAAGCTGTACTAAAGTTAAGCCTTGTTTCCAACGAATGTTGTAGTCCCTTCCAAAAATGAGAAGTAAAACGGGGATCTCTGTCAGACACGATTGAAACAGGAATGCCATGTAATCTGACTATTTCCTTGATGTATAATGCAGCCAAAACATCAACTGACCATCGGCTCTTTATTGGTAAGAAATGCGCCGATTTAGTCAATCTGTCAATAATAACCCATATTCCATCATGTCCTCCTTTTGATTTAGATAAACCCATAATGAAATCCATGCTAATACTCTCCCACTTCCATTTGAGAATATCTAGAGGATGTAATTTTCCAGCAGGCTTTTGGTGTTCCGCCTTGACCTGTTGGCAAGTGAGACAGCGTGATACATAGTCTGCTATTTCCCTTTTCATGTTGGGCCACCAAAAATTCCTCTTCACATCTTTGTACATTTTGGTAGATCCAGGATGAATCGTGTACCTTGATCTATGAGCTTCATCTAATATCTTCTTCTTTAACTCGGGACAATCCGGTATGCAAGTTCTATTCTTGAACATTAATCTTCCTTCACAAGTTATTTGGAAATCAGATTGTCCTTCTAGTTTGCCCTTGATTTCCACTAATATTGGGTCATTATCCTGAAGTGCTTGTATTTCAGATAATAGGTCTGGACGAATGCTTATGTGAGACAATGTGACACTTTTGAAGTCTGTGTCCATGCTTATATTGAGTTCAGAGAATTACTCCAGCAATTTCCATTCTTGAATCATACAA
This sequence comes from Amorphophallus konjac, assembly GCA_022559845.1. Taxonomy (NCBI): domain Eukaryota; kingdom Viridiplantae; phylum Streptophyta; class Magnoliopsida; order Alismatales; family Araceae; genus Amorphophallus; species Amorphophallus konjac. The sequence goes on from CM040120.1 coordinate 100,863,754, forward strand.
TTGGCTAACAGTGCTCTCGGCTTTCGACTAAGGGCATCTGCTACATGGTTACCCTTTTCGGGATGATATTGTATATTGAAGTCGAAGTCCTTGAGATATTCTAGCCAACGTCTTTGCCTCATATTTAGTTCCTTTTGTGAAAAGAGATACTTGAGACTCTTGTGATTAGAGTATACAGTAAACTGTACTCCATAAAGATAATGTCTCCATATTTTGAGTGCAAATACCACCGCGGCCAATTCTAAGTCATGGACGGGGTAGTTCTCTTCATGCTTCTTCAATTGACGAGAAGAATAAGCTATAACCTTTCCTTGTTGCATTAGAACACATCCGAGGCCAATGCCAGAAGCATCAGTGTATACCTCGAATTTCTCTCCTTCCATTGGTAATGCTAAGACCGGAGCTGTAGTTAGATGATCCTTAAGATTTTGGAAGCTTCTTTCACATTCCTCACTCCATTCATAACGGATCTCCTTGCAGGTTAGCCTAGTGAGTGGTACGGCTATCTTGGAGAAATCCTTGATGAATCGCCGATAGTAGCCCGCAAGACCTAAGAAACTTCGGATCTCGCTAGTATTGGTCGGTCTTTCCCAATTCTTCACAGCTTCAACTTTTGATGGATCTACTGATAAGCCATCCTTTGATATAACATGTCCGAGAAAAGTCACTTCCTCAAGCCAGAACTCACACTTGCTGAGTTTGGCATATAATCGGTTTGTCCTTAATATTTGTAATGCAATCCTCAAATGCTCCTCCTGCTCTTCCTTAGTCTTGGAATAAATTAATATATCATCGATGAAGACCACCACGAATTGATCTAAATAAGGCCTGAATATACTATTCATTAACTGCATAAAGGCAGCAGGGGCATTTGTTAGTCCAAAAGGTATAACAACAAACTCATAATGGCCATACCTGCTTCTGAATGCGATTTTATGAATGTCATCATCCTTGATCCTTAGTTGGTGATATCCTGACCTGAGATCAATCTTTGAAAAATACTTGGATCCAGATATTTGATCAAATAACTCATCGATTCTCGGTAGTGGATACTTGTTCTTGATAGTGAGATGATTCAACTGTCGATAGTCGATGCATAATCTCATGGATCCATCCTTCTTCTTTACAAATATTACAAGCGCTCCCCACGGGGAAGTACTCGGTCTAATGAATCCCTTCTTAAGAAGTTCCATTAATTACTCCTTTAACTCCTTGAGTTCAGCAGGGGACATTCTATAAGGTGTCTTAGAAACAGGTCCAGCACCAAGGACTAAGTCGATGGTGAAGTCCACTTCTCTTTGTGGGGGTAATCCAGGTAAATCTTCCGGAACACATCCGGAAATTCTTGCACAACTGGGATATCTTCTATCTTAGTTTCCTGAGCCTCCTTAATCATGACAAATGCAAGGAAAGATACACATCCTTTCCTTATTAGCTTGCTAGCTCGGAGAGCCGAAATAAGAGGTGACTCGCTCCGACTCTTAGGGCTAGAATAGACTAGTTCTGGAAAGTCCTTGAAGGTAACCTTGCTATTGCGGCAAATTCGGTAGCTTTCTTTTCTTGGATTCGGTCCGAAAAATATTTAGCGTTGAAATGTTCAACGAATTCTTCCCAAGTAACTTGGTCTTGATTTAAAGTAGCTTCTATTGATTCCCACCAGCATCGGGCATCCCTTTCCAACTGGAAGGTAGCTAATAAGACTTTATCTTGATCCGTGCACTGCATAACACGGAATATACGTTCCGTCTCCCTGACCCAGTGCTCTGCATCGTCCGGATCAGTAGAACCCGTGAATTTAGGCGGGTTCATGTTTTTAAAGACTTGGTGGAGACTTCCGGCTCGTTGTGCACCTCCCTGTGCTACTTGTTGCAGCACTTGAGTCATGCCTTGAAGTGTACACTGCATGTTGCGCCACTGAGCACGTTCGGCAGCCATCGTCCTACAATTACAATAACTAGATCAATACGTGATCTCATTTAGAAGCTAGCATTTTAATGTTAACTTTAACCCTTGGTTCTACCCAATCTCACCGGTTAAAGGTTAAACCTATCCTTGGACTTGGGTTTTCCTAGGAATTGAATACCCTAGGCTCTGATACCACAAAAACTGTCACGCCCCGAGCGCAGAAGGTACCCGGAGATGCGCGACGAGTTTATATCAATCATGTCAATCAGAGTATTAGTGTATTCGACACCAAAAATCAGAGATGCGCGAAAGTAAAGATAACCCAGTCCTTTATTCCTTCATAAGAATATGTCTATTACAAACCTTGAAGTACTAACTAAAATAAAGGAAAAATACAAGGTTGACTCAAGAAAATATGAAAAAGACTAGATAACACGGAAGAAGCTCTATCTCTTTCACTCTTGATTTTCCCCATCCGTTTGAGTTCCCTCATCGTCGGACTTACCTGAAAAGTAGGGAAACACTAGGTGAGCGAACGCTCAGTAGGAAATTATATCTCAAGATCTAGCAAGGGGTTTAAGTGATTACATCTTTCATGAATGCATTATAGCTATGCATGCTCGCATAAAACGACAAGATAGAGAGAGTGGATAACAATAAGATAGCAGGAAGTACTAGTCATGAACTTTCAAGAACTTATATCTAAAGATATCAAGATATTCCAGCAAGTGTATTCATCATATCATGTTGGAATTTGGCTATTTTGTTTCAAGTCAAGCAAGTATACAATTACCCTCTTCGGGCCACGCAAGTCATGTAATATCAAGTCAAGTACAAGTACAAGATTTGTGGAATGTTCAATCAAGCTAGTCATGCACTTCGGTATAATGCCAATACCGTGATCAATCAACTCCCATGGGCACAAGTACTTTTGGGTGCTCCTCCCAGGACCAGATCGGGCCCTATATGCGCAGGCATTAATCATGTATTTTAACATCCACTTTTGTATATAGCCAATATGGAATTTCAAGAATAAAGCTTGTAGATACGTAGGATAACTTGGATAGAATAGAGTCCAAAAATATGATACTTGACATAGAATGACGATAATAATGGTACAATCATGATTATCGATAAAACTAGGTGGAATTGGTTCCCTAACTTGGGTACCATGACAAACAAGTATGGACATTCTTTATATAGAATTGAGGTCAACAAGAACATCAAGTTTAATATAGAATTGGGGTCTACAAGAACATCATAACAATGTTGTGATAGAATTGGGGTTTACAAGAACATCATAACAATGTCATGCTTTACCCCGTTCATTAAGATAATTCTCATATCATACACATGGCATGACATGAGGGCCGGTATACCATGTTTCCATAGAGTGACATGGCAAAATAGTGTAATGGGTTTTTATGGTACTACCAGCTCAGTCGGCCTTGAGGGAATCCAAGGCTCGAGGAGTCTTACGGAGGTCTCTATGACTAACTCGCTAGTCCAAAGGAACGGAATGTCCAATGGAGAGCTTGTATGTCACTGAGAGTTAATGGGTAAACGATAAAACATCATGAAACATGGGACTATATTCACGGACTGGAATATAGTGCCGATATATATATATATATATAAAACCCTTCGGCGACAGTAATCAGTGTAAAGCAGTAATACAGAAAATAGCAACTTAAGCTAAGTCATTAATTATCCAATTAATGCCTCACTCAGGGGCGTTTATTCACAATTTGACGACTTATACATTAGTCGTCCCTTCAATATTTCCATTCTACAGAAACTCAATATTCTGGAATTTTAACAAAAACGCGCCCTGGACAGGGGCGTTACTTTTCAATTAGCGCCCTGGTCTGGGGCGTCAGTTCAATAAGAGACGACCTTGTTTAGGTCATTAATCCAGCATTTTTCCAAATTTTGGATAATAAAATTTCAAGAACAATTTATATAGTCAGGACCAGAAAATTAGCAGGATTCAATCAGGATGAACATGCATTAGATTAGGTTCATGGTTTCATAGATATCGAATTTTAAACATGGGTAATTATCAATTTATATGAAATTGACGACTACTAGGTAGGGCGTCAAAACAAGAATTAGCGCCCTTGTCAGGGTCGCTTCTTTCAAAATTTTACAGAAAACATTTAAAATAATGATGAAACTATATGCATGGACAACATATGATTTTATTAAGGATCTTAAATTAATTTGGGCTACGTTTCTTGAGAAAACCTACCTGATGATTATCAACTGGTGATCTGTGAAGGACTTGATGAGAATCCGATGCTCTGTTTCTAATGCAGAAGCAGAGACAGCAACAGAGAAGAAACAACCATTGCAAAAATAGAGGAAAACTTCCTCCTTTCACGGGTGTTGGGCTGTAAGAAAAAAAAAATGAGAAGAGGATTAATTAGCCTTTATAGTATACGGTTGGTGTCAAAGGATGAAGAAGAACTTACCGGTTCTTCACGTTTGATAGGAAAACTTGACAGGTAATCTACCCACGGATGAAGAACCCTCGTTCTTTAAGGAAGACATGAGCTCCTCAATCTGTGATAGAAGAAAATGAAGAAGTATTAGAATCCTCATGCTCCTGTGGTTTGAAGGAAACAATAAGAAGAACAAAACCTCTCCTTTCAGCAGAACGATAGCTCAAATCGCCAAATAGCGATCTGGGTCGATCAGGAGGGTATTTATAGGATTTTGGGAATCCTAATAGGGTTAGAGTTGTATTGGAAGTAATACTTCCATGATAGAGTCCTTACCATACTCCACCTTCGACGTAGTTATCCATAACTTGCCCTGGATAGACTCCTGGGTCGAACGAAACTCGAACTGAATTAACGTCTTAAGCGAGGGCGTCGAATTTAAATTAACGCCTTGTCGAGCGTCATTACTTATGTAAACGCGCCCATGTAGAGGGCGTTTCATTTCCTTTCCTTAATTTTATTTTTCCCGTCGTTTGAAATTTGACGCCCGATTGTCTAGGCGTCCCTTTTAAATTAACGCCTTATTCAGAGGCGTTTCCTTTTGAATCAGCGCCTTGATAAAAGGCGTTATTTTCCTCTTGATCAATGATTTACTCATTTAGGCTCTTTGTCATCTCTTTACTTATCTTTTATTTTGATTTGATTTATTTAAAAATCTTGTTTTTATCAGGGTTGCTACATAGACAAGCCGAGGAGGGACCTCCCGAGAAGAAGACATGGACGGAAGACCCGGGTCCGAGTGCGAGCACTCCAACAGAAGGCCTGTACCTCATCAAGGTGGGGGAAGATCCAAGCAGGACGCTAAGGATCAGAGCCACCATGTCCGACCAAGATAAAGAGGCTTATACCAACTTCCTAGTAGCGAACCAAGATGTGTTCACATGGTCCGAGGACGAGCTCCCCGGAAACCCACCGGAGATCCTCACCCACCAACTAAAGTTGGATCCGAGCTGTCGCCCGGTTCAACAGAGTAGGAGACGCTGTAACCCCGAGTGACAGACCATTATCAGGGAGCAAGTGAGCGAGAAATTACGTTCGAGGCTACTCAGACCCACCCGATACCCTGACTGGGTGGCAAACGTAGTCCTCGTCCCTAAGAGCAACGGGAAGTGGCGGATGTGCATAGACTACACCAACCTCAACAAAGCTATGCCAAAAGATAGCTTCCCCATGCCACGGATCGACCAGCTGGTCGACGCTATGGCCGGGCACGAGATGCTAAGCTTTCTAGATGCCTATTCTGGGTATCATTAGATTAGAATGCACAAGCCCAACCAGGACAAGACAGCGTTCGTCACCGACCATGGCTTATATTGTTGCACCCGCATGCCATTCGGACTCAAGAATGCGGAGGCGACGTACCAGTGCCTGGTCAACCACCTGTTCGATGCACAGATCGACCGTAACATGGAGGTCTATATCGATGACATGCTCGTCAAAAGGCTCCAACCAGCCGAGCACCTGGAAGACTTGGTGGAGATGTTTGCAATGCTCAGAAAGTACAACATGAAGCTCAATCCAAGTAAGTGTGCGTTCGGTGTGAAGTCATGGAAGTTCCTCGGATTCTTTGTCACCTATAGAGGAATAGAGGCCAACCCTGATCAAATCTGAGTGGTACTGGAGATGAAGCGGCCGGCATGGGTAAGGGACGTACAGTGCCTCACCAGTCGCGTCACCGCCTTAACTCGATTTGTCACGCCCCGAGCGCGGAAGGTACTCGGATGTGCGCGACGAGTTTATATCAATCATGTCAATCAGAGTAGTAGTGTATTCGACACCAAAATAGAGATGCGCAAAATAGAAAGATAACCCAATCCTTTATTTCATAATGGATAGACTATTACAAATCCAATACTCTATTCAATTAAAAAGGAAAAGTACATAGTTGACGTAAGAAAATAGGAAAAAGACTAGATGACACTTGGAAAATTTCTATCTCTTTCACTCTTGACCATTCTCATCCGATTGACTTCCCTCGTCGTCGGAATTACCTGAAAAGTAAGGGACAAACACGGAGTGAGCGAACGCTCAGTAGGAAATTATATCTCAAGCGCTTAGCAAGGGGTCTAAGTAATTACATTTTTCATGAATGTACTATAGCTATGCATGCTCGCATAAAACGACAAGATAGAGAAAGAATTTATCAATAAGACAGCAAGATGAACTAGTCATGAGCTTTCAAGAGAAAGATAACAGATATTCAAGCAAGTACTTTTTAGCAAGTCATGTCAAGAACTTTGGCTATCATGTATCAAGCAAACAAGTAATTACCCTTTTTTTTTCGGGTCACGCAAGTCATGTCAAGTCAAGTACGAGTCAAGTACAAGATTTGTGTGGAATGTCCAATCAAGCTAGTCATGCACTCGGTATAATGCCAGATACCTTATCATTCAACTCCCATGGGCACAAGTACTTTCGGGTGCTCCTCCTAGGACCAGATCGGGCCCTATATGCGCAGGCATTTATCATGTATTTTTTTTGACATCCACTCTTGTATATATATATAGCCAATATGGAATTTCAACAATTTAAGCTTGTAGACACGTAGGATAACCTTGAGAGAATGGAGTCCAAAAATACGACATTAGACATAGATAGGCGATAACAACGGTACAATCACGATGAACGATAAAACTAGGTGGAATTAGGTTCCCTTAACTCGGGTACCATGACAATTGAGGTCCCCATGAACAGTATATCAAAGGCAAGATACCCTCATTCTTATTATAGAATTGAGGTCCACAAGAACATCAACAAATGGCATGATATCATCATCCCATTAAGAATTCTTATGATATACTCTTTGCATATCATAAGGGCCGGTATACCATGTTTCTTTAGAGTGACATGTCATTTAATAGTGTAATGGGTTTTTAGGGTACAACCAGCTCAGTCGGCCTTGAGGGAATCCAAGGCTCGAGGAGTCTTACGGAGGTCTCTATGACTAACTCGCTAGTCCAAAGGAACGGAATGTCCAATGGAGAGCTTGTATGTCAATGAGAATTGAGGGTGATCGATAAAACATCATGAAGCGTGGGACTATACTCACGGAGTGGAGATATAGTGCCGATATACATATATATAGATATACTGAAACCATCGGCTGTCAGAAACAGGTAAAAACATTTTTTACAAGAAAATAACGACTTAAGTAAAGTCACTACTCAAGTAATTAACGCCTTCAGTAAGGGCATTTATCTATTTTACATTTTTGCAAAATTTCAATATTTCAGTATTTTACCAAAAACGCGCCCTGGTAAGGGGCGTTTATTTACAAGTTGACGACGTATACAGTGGTTGTTCATTCTTTACTTCTATTTTTGCAGTATATATATATTCAGAAATTTATCAAAAACACGCCCTGGACAGGGGCGTTACTTTTCAATTCACGCCCTGAACAGGGGCGTTAGTCAAGTGAGAGACGACCTATACAGGGTCGTGAATTCAAGAATTTTCAGATTTCAAGTATAAAATTTCCAGAAACAAGAGACATGGTCATGACAGGAAATTTATCGGGATTCAAGTAAATATGATTGTGCACTGATTTAGAATCATGTTTAAGTGAATATTGGATAATTAACATGGGTAATTAACAATTGAGAAAATTGACGTCCGTGTACCGGGCATCAAATCTGGAATTGACGACCTGGTCATGGTCGTTTCTTTCAAGGTAGCACCCTTGTCTGGGTCGCGTATACAATTTGCGCCCTTGGAAAGGGCGTTCTTTCCAACAATAGAAACTTTTAAAACTCGTGAAAACTATATGCATGAACTAATATATATGGTTTAACATAGTTATTATGGTGATTTGGGCTATAGTGCTTGAGAAAACCTACCTTATGAGAATTTTCTGATGAACGGACGAAGGCTTGGTTAGAAACTGATGCTCTGAAGCTTCTAACAGTCAGCAGCAAGACAAAAGATGGTAATACAGAAGACGTTTGATGAGGATGATGAAGATGATGATCTTCAATCAACCTGTAGGGGAAGAAAAAGGAAGGATGATGAGAATATATCCGAAGTTAGGGAAAAGATTGAAGAACATTACCTTGTTCTTTACGTACGCAATTGATCGCTTAACCTGTATTAGAGGAAGAAGATGAAAGATTAATATCCTTCATGAAATCAAAAAGACAGAGGGAAAGATACAAGAAGAACTCACTGTTCTTCACATACCGTAACAGCAGTAGGTCGTCCAAATAGATCTTTAGGGTTCGACGGGGGGTTACTTATAGGGACTTTGGAAATCCTAACAAAGGTAGTGTTTGATTGGAAGTAATACTTCCAAGATAGAATTATTACTACATTCGAACTCTTTCTCATAGTTATCAACTTACCCTGGATAGACTCCTGGGTCGAACGGAACTCAAACTGAATTAGCGTTCTAAGTAAGGGCGTCGAATTTAAATTGACGCCTTGTCAAGCGTCGTTACTTGTTGAAACGCGTCCACTCAAAGGGCGTTACGCTATCTTGCCCTTTTTATTTTATTTTGGTCGTTTGAAATTTGACGCCTTATTATTTGGGTGTCCTTTCTTGAATTCGCGCCTGGTTGAAGGTCGCTTATTTGTAAAGTCGCGCCTTTTCCTGAGGCGTTATTTTCATTAGAGTTTAATTCTTTTCCATTTCGGATTTTTATCTTTTCTTTACTTAGTCTTTTATTCTATTTTGACTTATTTTATTCTTTTAAATTTATTAGGGTTGCTACATCCTCCCCCACTTAAAAAGAATTTGGTCTCCAAATTCATAGCATATATTTACATATGGAGAGTGTAGAGTTCATACCTTCTAAAATAACTCTGGAAATCGCTTCCTCATAGATTCCTCGGTCTCCCATGTAGCTTCATGTTCTGAATTCTTATTCCATTGTACTTTTAGCATGGTAATAACCTTATTCCTTAGGGTTCGTACTTCTCGATCTAGTATTTGTATGGGCTTCTGCTCATATGTGAAATCTTTCTGGATCACTAGATCTCCATACTCAATAATATGTGATGGATCATGCACATACTTCTTCAACATAGATATGTGGAACACATCGTGTACTTCGGACAGTTGAGGTGGTAATGCGATGCGATAAGCAACCTCGCCAACTCTTTCTAGTATCTCAAAAGGTCCGATAAATCTTGGTGTAAGCTTGCCCTTAACACCAAACCTTCGTATTCCACGTCCAGGTGATATCTTGAGAAATGCATGATCTCCAACTTGGAATTCAAGATCTCTTCTTCTTGTGTCAGCATAAGCTTTTTGTCTAGACTGAGCAACTTGTAGTCTTTCTTTGATCAATTGTATCTTCTCGGTAGTGTTCCTTACCATTTCTGGACCTAACAGTTATTTCTCTCCAACTTCGTCCCAGCATAAGGGTGATCGACAACTCCTTCCGTATAAGGCTTCAAAAGGTGCCAGTTGTATACTTGCCTGGTAGCTATTATTGTATGCAAATTCGACCAGAGGCAAGTGATCATGCCAGTTTCCATCAAAATCAGTAATGCATGCTCTTAGCATATCTTCGACTACTTGATTGGTTCTCTCGGTCTGACCATCCGTTTGTGGATGAAAGGCTGTGCTAAAGTTAAGTCTCGTTCCCAACGAATGTTGTAGTCCTTTCCAAAAATGAGAAGTAAAACGGAGATCTCTGTCAGACAAGATTGAAACAGGAATACCATGTAATCTGACTATTTCCTTGATGTATAGTGCAGCTAAGACATCAACTGACCATCGACTCTTGATTGGCAAGAAATGCGCTGATTTAGTCAATCGGTCAATGATAACCCATATTCCATCATGTCCTCTTTTTGATTTAGATAAACCCATGATGAAATCCATACCAATATCCTCCCACTTCCATTTAGGGATATCTAGAGGATGTAGTTTTCCAGCAGGCTTTTGGTGTTCTGCCTTGACTTGTTGGCACGTGAGACAGCGTGATACGTAGTCCGCTATTTCTCTTTTCATGTTGGGCCACCAAAAATTTCTTTTTACATCTTGGTACATTTTGGTAGATCCAGGATGAATCGTATACCTTGACCTATGAGCTTCATCTAAGACCTTCTTCTTCAATTCTGGGCAGTCCGGTATACAAGTTCTATTCTTGAACATTAATCTTCCATCAGAAGCTAATTGGAAATCCGATTGTCCTTCTAATCTGCCCTTGATTTCTACTAATGTAGGATCATCATTCTGTAGTGCTTGTATTTCAGACAATAAATCTGACTGTATGCTTACATGAGATAATGTGACACATCTAGGGTCCGTGTCCATGCTTATATTGAGTTCAGAGAATTGTTCCAGCAATTTCCATTCTTGAATTAGACAATTGGCTAACAGTGCTCTCGGCTTTCGACTAAGGGCATCTGCTACATGATTACCCTTTCTGGGATGATATTGTATATTGAAGTCGAAGTCCTTGAGATATTCCAGCCATCGTCTTTGCCTCATATTTAGTTCCTTCTGTGAGAAAAGATAATTGAGACTCTTGTGATCGGAGTATACAGTAAACTGCACTCCATATAGATAATGTCTCCATATCTTCAGTGCAAATACTACCGCAGCCAATTCTAGGTCATGGACGGGATAGTTTTCTTCATGCTTCTTTAATTGACGAGAAGAGTAGGCTATAACCTTCCCTTGTTGCATTAGAACACACCCGAGGCCAATGCCAGAAGTATCAGTATATACCTCGAACTTTTCTCCTTCAATTGGCAATGCTAAGATAGGAGCTGTAGTAAGATGATCCTTGAGAGTTTGGAAGCTTCTTTCACATTCCTCATCCCATTCATAACGGATCTCCTTGCGAGTTAACCTCGTAAGTGGCACGGCGATTTTTGAGAAATCCTTGATGAATCGCCTGTAATAGCCGACAAGACCTAAGAAACTTCAGATCTCGCTAGCATTGGTCGGTCTTTCCCAGTTCCTTACAGCTTCAACCTTTGATGGGTCTACAGACAAGCCATCCTTTGATATAACATGTCCGAGAAAAGTCACTTCTTCAAGCCAGAATTCACACTTGCTAAGTTTTGCATATAATTGGTTTATCCTCAATATTTGTAATGCAATCCTCAAATGTTCCTCATGCTCTTCCTTGGTCTTGGAATAAATCAATATATCATCAATAAAGACCACCACGAATTGATCTAAATAAGGCCTGAATATACTATTCATTAACTGCATAAAGGCAGCAGGGGCATTCGTTAGTCCGAAAGGCATAACAACAAATTCATAATGGCCATACCTGCTTCTGAATGCGGTTTTATGAATATCCTCGTTCTTGATTCTTAGTTGGTGATATCCTGACCTAAGATCAATTTTGAAAAAGTACATGGATCCTGAAATTTGATCAAACAATTCATCGATTCTCGGTAGTGGATACTTGTTCTTGATAGTGAGATGATTGAACTGTCGATAGTCGATGCATAACCTCATGGATCCGTCTTTCTTCTTTATAAATAATACAGGCGCTCCCCACGGGGAAGTACTTGGTCTAATGAATCCTTTCTTAATGAGTTCCATCAATTGCTCCTTTAACTCCTTGAGTTCAGCAGGTGACATCCTATAAGGTGCCTTTGAAATCGGACCATCACCTGGGACTAAGTCAATGGTGAAGGCCACTTCTCTTTGCGGGGGTAATCCCGGCAAATCTTCCGGAAACACGTCCGGAAATTCTTGTACCACTGGAATGTCTTCTAGCTTAGCTTCCTTAGCTTCTTTAACTGTGACAAAGGCAAGGAAAGATGTACATCCTTTCCTGATGAGCTTGCTAGCTCGGAGAGCTGAAATAAGAGGGGATCTGCTCCGACCTTTGGGGCTAATCAAGATTAGTTCTGGAAATTCCTTGAATGTAACCTTACTATTGCGGCAATCAACCGTTGCCTGATACTTGGATAACCAATCTGCCCCTAGTATAACATCATACTCTTTCAGATCTAAACATATGAGATCAATAGGGAGATTTCTACCCTGAACCAATACTTCGCAGTTTTGGTAATGATGTGTAATATCAGTCTCATCATCCAGAGGAGTAGACAAAACTAACTTTATCCATTCCGGTTCTAGGGGTAATGGGTCAGCAAACTTCTTAGAAACAATAGAATGCGATGCACCAGTATCAATTAAGACATATGCATTCCTGGAACAAACTTTCAATGTACCTTCCACTAAGCCGCCATCTTCTTCTTGCTCGGTCTCCTTGATTGCATGAAGACGAGCATTCTTGGTTACTGGGCGTTTCCCGACATCGGCTTGATCGTTAAGTAATGGGCAATCGGGAATCCGATGCTCACGACTCCCACAACGGAGACATGCTCCTAGTTTCCTCCAGCATTCTTCTACTCTATGACCCGCTTTATCACAATGTTTGCACACTGTATTTGGAGAGGTAGTGGTGATAGAGAAGGGCTTGGTCTTCTTGAACTTTTGGTCTTGCGAGGAAATACCTCCATTGCTAGGCCTCTTCTTGAAGTTGGGTTTAAAGGAACCCGAACCTGTAACTTGTTCCTTCTTATCCTTACCACGAATCCTATCAGACAGTTCCGTGGCATCTTCTAATAGTTGAGCTCGGCGTACTATCTCCGAGTAGACTTGAATGTCCATCGGCGCCAGTTGAGTAATAGCTTGGGGCCTGAGCCCATTAAGAAACCTCCTAGCTTTCATTTTCTCGGTGCTAACTAGATGCTTAGCATACCGAGACAATCTAGAGAATTGGGCCTCATACTCGGCCACTGACAAAGATCGTTGCTTTAATGCAGTAAATTCTGCAGCCTTCTTTTCCTGAACTCGATCCGAGAAATATTTTGCGTTGAAGTGTTCAACGAATTCCTCCCACGAAACCTGATCTTGATTTATAGTAACCTCTATTGATTCCCACCAGCATCTAGCATCCCTTTCTAACTGAAAAGTAGCTAATAAGACCTTATCTTGATCCGTGCATTGCATAACACGGAATATTCGTTCTGTTTCCCTAATCCAGTGTTCAGCGCCATCTGGATCAGTAGAACCCGTGAACTTGGGCGGTTTCATGTTCTTGAAAGTCTGGTGGAGACTTCCTGCTCGTTGTCCACCTCCTTGTGTTACTTGTTGCAGCACTTGAGTCATGCCTTGCAGTGTACGCTGCATGTTGCGCCATTGAGCACGTTCGGCAGCCATTATCCTACAATTACCATAACTATATTAATACGTGGTTTGTATTTAAAGACTAGTATTTCTATGTTAAATTTAACCCTTGGTTCTACCCAATCTTACTGGTTAAAGGTTTAAAACTTATCCTTGGACTTGGGTGTCCTAGGAATTGAATACCATAGGCTCTGATACCACAAAAACTGTCACGCCCCGAGCGCGGAAGATACTCGGATGTGCGCGACGAGTTTATGTCAATCATGTCAATCAGAGTAGTAGTGTATTCGACACCAAAACAGAGATGCGCAAAATAGAAAGATAACCCAATCCTTTATTTCATAATGGATAGACTATTACAAATCCAATACTCTATTCAATTAAAAAGGAAAAGTACATAGTTGACTCAAGAAAATAGGAAAAAGACTAGATGACACTTGAAAAGTTCTATCTCTTTCACTCTTGACCATTCCCATCCGATTGACTTCCCTCGTCGTCGGAATTACCTGAAAAGTAAGGGACAAACACGGAGTGAGCGAACGCTCAGTAGGAAATTATATCTCAAGCGCTTAGCAAGGGGTCTAAGTAATTACATTTTTCATGAATGTACTATAGCTATGCATGCTCGCATAAAACGACAAGGTAGAGAAAGAATTTATCAATAAGACAGCAAGATGAACTAGTCATGAGCTTTCAAGAGAAAGATAACAGATATTCAAGCAAGTACTTTTTAGCAAGTCATGTCAAGAACTTTGGCTATCATGTATCAAGCAAACAAGTAATTACCCTTTTTTTTTCGGGTCACGCAAGTCATGTCAAGTCAAGTACGAGTCAAGTATAAGATTTGTGTGGAATGTCCAATCAAGCTAGTCATGCACTCGGTATAATGCTAGATACCTTATCATTCAACTCCCATGGACACAAGTACTTTCGGGTGCTCCTCCTAGGACCAGATCGGGCCCTATATGCGCAGGCATTTATCATGTATTTTTTTTGACATCCACTCTTGTATATATATATAGCCAATATGGAATTTCAACAATTTAAGCTTGTAGACACGTAGGATAACCTTGAGAGAATGGAGTCCAAAAATACGACATTGGACATAGATAGGCGATAACAACGGTACAATCACGATGAACGATGAAACTAGGTGGAATTAGGTTCCCTTAACTCGGGTACCATGACAATTGAGGTCCCCATGAACAGTATATCAAAGGCAAGATACCCTCATTCTTATTATAGAATTGAGGTCCACAAGAACATCAACAAATGGCATGATATCATCATCCCATTAAGAATTCTCATGATATACTCTTTGCATATCATAAGGGCCGGTATACCATGTTTCTTTAGAGTGACATGGCATTCAATAGTGTAATGGGTTTTTAGGGTACAACCAGCTCAGTCGGCCTTGAGGGAATCCAAGGCTCGAGGAGTCTTACGGAGGTCTCTATGACTAACTCGCTAGTCCAAAGGAACGGAATGTCCAATGGAGAGCTTGTATGTTAATGAGAATTGAGGGTGATCGATAAAACATCATGAAGCGTGGGACTATACTCACGGAGTGGAGATATAGTGCCGATATACATATATATAGATATACTGAAACCATCGGTTGTCAGAAACAGGTAAAAACATTTTTTACAGGAAAATAACGACTTAAGTAAAGTCACTACTCAAGTAATTAACGCCTTCAGTAAGGGCGTTTATCTATTTTACATTTTTGCAAAATTTCAATATTTCAGTATTTTACCAAAAATGCACCCTGGTAAGGGGCGTTTATTTACAAGTTGACGACGTATACAGTGGTCGTTCATTCTTTACTTCTATTTTTACAGTATATATATATTCAAAAATTTATCAAAAACACGCCCTGGACAGGGGCGTTACTTTTCAATTCACGCCCTGAACAGGGGCGTTAGTCAAGTGAGAGACGGCCTATACAGGGTCGTGAATTCAAGAATTTTCAGATTTCAAGTATAAAATTTCCAGAAACAAGAGACATGGTCATGACAGGAAATTTATCGGGATTCAAGTAAATATGATTGTGCACTGATTTAGAATCATGTTTAAGTGAATATTGGATAATTAACATGGGTAATTAACAATTGAGAAAATTGACGTCCGTGTACCGGGCGTCAAATCTGGAATTGACGACCTGGTCATGGTCGTTTCTTTCAAGGTAGCGCCCTTGTCTGGGTCGCGTATACAATTAACGCCCTTGGAAAGGATGTTTCTTTCCAACAATAGAAACTTTTAAAGCTCGTGAAAACTATATGCATGAACTAATATATATGGTTTAACATAGTTATTATGGTGATTTGGGCTACAGTGCTTGAGAAAACCTACCTTATGAGAATTATCTGATGAACGGACGAAGGCTTGGTTAGAAACTGATGCTCTGAAGCTTCTAACAGTCAGCAGCAAGACAGAAGATGGTAATACAGAAGACGTTTGATGAGGATGATGAAGATGATGATCTTCGATCAACCTGTAGGGGAAGAAAAAGGAAGGATGATGAGAATATATCTGAAGTTAGGGAAAAGATTGAAGAACATTACCTTGTTCTTTACGTACGCAATTGATCGCTTAACCTGTATTAGAGGAAGAAGATGAAAGATTAATATCCTTCATGAAATCAAAAAGACAGAGGGAAAGATACAAGAAGAACTCACTGTTCTTCACATACCGTAACAGCAGTAGGTCGTCCAAATAGATCTTTAGGGTTCGACGGGGGGTTACTTATAGGGACTTTGGAAATCCTAACAAAGGTAGTGTTTGATTGGAAGTAATACTTCCAAGATAGAATTATTACTACATTCGAACTCTTTCTCATAGTTATCAACTTACCCTGGATAGACTCCTGGGTCGAACGGAACTCAAACTGAATTAGCATCCTAAGTAAGGGCGTCGAATTTAAATTGACGCCTTGTCAAGCGTCGTTACTTGTTGAAATGCGTCCACTCAAAGGGCGTTACGCTATCTTGCCCTTTTTATTTTATTTTGGTCGTTTAAAATTTGACGCCTTATTATTTGGGCGTCCTTTCTTGAATTCGCGCCTGGTTGAAGGTCGCTTATTTGTAAAGTTGCGCCTTTTCCTGAGGCGTTATTTTCATTAGAGTTTAATTCTTTTCCATTTCGGATTTTTATCTTTTCTTTACTTAGTCTTTTATTCTATTTTGACTTATTTTATTCTTTTAAATTTATTAGGGTTGCTACACGATTCCTGTCCCGAGCAGCTGAGAGATGCCTACCCTTCTTCCGGCTCATCAAGCAAGCCAATAAAGCACCAGAGAAGAGAGGACAGATCGAGTGGGACCAGGAATGCAAGCAGGCGTTCGAAGAACTGAAGCGTTACCTAGCAACCCCTCCCGTGCTCTCCAAACCACAAAAGGGAGAACAATTGCTCCTGTATCTGTCGGTGACTCCGAGCACGATGAGCGTAGTGCTCGCCCTGAAGGAAGGTAACATCATGAAGCCTGTCTACTATGTAAGCCGGGCATTACAGGGGCCAGAGTTCTGGTACTTGCGGACTGAGAAGTTCGCTTTGGCCCTAATCACGGTTGCCTGCAAGCTGTGACTGTACTTCTTGGCTAACCTAATTACCATCCTCGCTGATCAACCTCTGCGACAAATCCTCCAGAACCCCGACGCATCAGGAAGGTTGATTAAGTGGGCTATTGAGTTGGGTGAGTTCGACATCAAGTTCCGCCCGAGGACCACGATCAAGGCCCAAGCCCTTGCCGACTTCGTCACCGAGTGCACAATACCTAAGGAAAACTCACCCGAGCAGTCATCGGGGCCAACATGGGAGCTATATGTCGAAGGATCATCTTGCACCGCTAATAGCGGAGCGGGACTAGTTCTACTGTCACCAGAGGGGATAGAATTACAATACGCCCTCCGCTTCAACTTCCCGACCATGAACAATGTGGCCGAGTATGAGGCGCTCCTCTTGGGCCTACGAATGGCGAAGCACCTGGGGGCGACCAGTGTGTGGGCATACAACGATTCCATGCTCGTCGCCAACCAAGTCAAGGGGGAATTCGAAGCACGCGAGCCGGCCATGATCAAGTATCTTGAAAAGGCTAAAGCGGCAGCTATGGAGTTCTCCCATTTTGAGATGGTCCACATTCTTAGAGAAGAGAATGTTCGAGCAGACGCTTTATCCGGCCTGGCGTCGGCCACTACGGTCTCTAGCTCCAAGTTCATCTTGATCGAGGAATTATCAGCACCGAGCATAGAAGAATCGACACCCCAAGTAAACGCAATCGACTATGAACCCTCGTGGATGGATCCCCTCTTGGACATTCTCCTATGACAACAACTCCCAGCCGACCACGCCGAGGCCTGCTGCACGTGAGCATGAGCTGCGCATTTCACAGTGGTCGAAGATCATCTATATCGATGATCTCTCTCAGCTCCGTTGTTGAAGTGCTTATTCTCCACGGAAGTCAAGCAAGCCATACAGAAGGTGCATGAAGGGCTTTGCGAAAGTCACGTAGGAGGGTGAGCACTCGCACGGACACTAATCCGACAAGGATATTGGTGGCCTAATCTGCAACAAGACTGCCTCGATTATGCCCGGAAGTGCCCTCAATGCCAAAAGTTCTCCAACCTGCACCATCAGCCAGCGACACAACTGCACACCCTAATGGAGCCTCGCCCATTTACTCGGTGGGGGGTAGAGATACTGGGTCCCTTCCTTGAAGCTCAGGGGAGGAAGAAGTTCCTCATAGTCGCCATAGACTATTTTACCAAATGGGTCGAGGCAGAACCTTTGGGGAAAATCACAAGTGACGTGACGTGGAAGTTCATGTTGCGGAACATTATTTGCTGGTTTGGGATTCATCGAGTCCTTACAACTGACATAGGCTGATAGTTTGCAAGTGCCATCTTCCAAGAAAAGTGCTCGGAACTAGGGATCTGGAACCACTACACATCATTGGGCCATCCCCCGACGAACGGATTAGTGGAGAATGCCAACAGGACACTTCTCCACGGCATTAAGACCCGTTTAGAACAAGCTGGCGACTTGTGGGTGGACTCTGTCCCAAGTATCTTATGGGCACACCGAACCACTGCTAGGGTAGCCACGGGCGAAACCCCCTTCCACCTGGCGTACGGAGCAAAGGCAGTCATACCAGTCGAAATATCTAACCCCTCACTACGGGTGGGACACTTTGATGAGGTCAGAAACAATCAGGCGATGCGAGAAAAACTGGACCTGCTTGAGGAAGATAGAGAGCGCGCTCAGATGAGACTCGTAGCCTATCAACAGAAACTGGCCCAGTACTACAATGCTCGCGTCAAGGAACGCCACTTCCTCCCTGGGGACCTGGTTCTATGACGAGCTAGCATGGCGGACCCCTGGGCAGCCATAGGAAAGCACGCACCGAATTGGGAAGGTCCGTACAAAGTGGTGGAAGTGCTCGATAAAGGAGCGTACAAGCTAGCAACGCTAGGGGGCGAGAGATACCCAAGACTTGAAATTCTGTAAACCTCAGAATTTTTTACCAATGAAGAAATCTTTTCCTCCTCAGTGGACTAGAAATGTTGCCAGTTGAAGCTCAACCATGGTAGCTTATGAGCCCCCAAGAGACGAGCACCGCTCCCACAGAAATCATGGTGGCTTACGAGCCCCCAAGAGGCGAGCACCGCTCCCTCAGAAATCATGTAGGCTTACGAGCCCTAATAGGTGAACACCGCTCCCTCAGAAATCATGGTGGCTTACGAGCCCCTAAGAGGCGAGCACCCGCTCCCTCAGAAATCATGGTGGCTTACGAGCCCCCAAGAGACGAGCACCGCTCCCTTAGAAATCACAATGGCTCACGAGCCCCCAAGAGGCGAGCGATCGAGCTCCCTCCAAAATAGTGGAAGTGGTCAAGTCATCAAGGGATAGTGGGCAATAATCTCATAGAAGACGTACGCTCCCCCCACCAATGGATCAAGGCAAACGAGAGCCTTAACTTCCCATGCGCATGTGCGTCAAAGTTAAAATCCATTCACTCTCGTAAATTTACCACACTCCAAGACCACACGCCAAAAACACTTACAATCCGGACATGGATGCAAAATCCCCACTTCTAACGATAAGCACACACCACAAAGCAAAAGGAAGATGGCGGAAAGAAATGTTTTTATTTATAAGCAAGAGGGGGATACAAGGAGGTTACCTGTCCTCCTAGGGATGGAACTTATCAGGCTCAAGGGACAAGACCCCCTTGTTACTATAGAGGCGGTTGACCTTCTCCAAGGCCTCTCGCCAGCCCTCCAGGTATCCCCGCTTATACTCCTCAGAGGCGCCTCCGCCGCTACTCTCCCTCGGCGCTGGCCACGGCGCTGGCAGTGCTTCTTCCCTGAAGCATAGACGCTTGCTGGGGGCCTCGTGCTACGAGACCTCGTCATCCGACGAAAAACCAGACTTCTCCGCCGACATCCTGCAAAATCTCTCAGCAACTCGACGAATCCTGCATGGCCTTAGGGCTCTCCACGGGATGCCGTTTATAGGAAGGAGCGGAGTCCCCAAAAGAAAGAAGGAAATTTACCACCTCTCCGACTATGTGGAAATCGGAGCGGCAGATCACGAAGATCGTGCCTTCTCGGAACAACTCATGATGCGTCGCTCCGCATCCCCAGGAGATCTTAATGCAAAAAGAAGAAGCAAGAGACGTGACAGATATCAAAGACCCCAGAAGTTGCGAAGGAAAAGAAAGTCTTCATTTCAAATAGAAAAAACTTACAAGACATGGGGTCGATTGCCCCAGTAGAAAGGAAAATACAACACAAAGAAAACCAAGAATTGGTGAGCGGCGATCAAGAACTCACCCAGGCAGTAGCGTCACTCGGCCCTTGGTCTCCCCCTGCGGCAACATCAAGAGGCGGCATGTAATCAGTTAAGTCGACGACATCCTCACCTACACGCCCCCCAGCGCTCAACTCTCCTGATCGCTCCTCGGCACCCAGCTCCTCTTTGCCGAGTTCCTCCTCGCCATCAAAGGCCTCAGGGCCGAACGACGTCAATTGAGGGAGCAAGGGAGGCACCGGTACGCCCAGGCAACTGGCTGCGTCCTGAAGGGCAGCCGTCCAACCTTCCTGGAAGCCCCGGTCTCGAGCGGAGCCATAGACCTCAAGGGCGGCCGCGTTAAACTCATCTCGGTAAGCCGAGGATGAACTGATGTGACACCACCTTGGGGGTGATAGTCACAATGCCTTCTTCTTAAATTCGCAAGCAATCGGGCTGAACGGCGGACTCACTTGAGCGGGTTAACCCACGTAGTGCGCACGCGGGTCCGTAGGTGGACCGGCGATGGGGATGAGGGTCTGAGGTTGGACCTTGAGATTCCAGGGGGTTGGCTAGCTTGGGGCTGAACCCCTAAGGTTCTGGGATGCCCAAGTTGACGAGTGACCAGCACGCCGAGGGCGTGGGATGTAGGGCCACTCTCACAACTCGCTCCGCGGTGGCACATGATTTGGTGGATTCCAGATTCCGGATCGTCTCCGGCTAGAGTCCGATGGGCAATTGAAAGCAATAATAAGCCAGCAAAGAAAATGCTACCAGCAGAGGAGAGTGATCAGGTGCACACCTGATCGGCGGGAAGACGCCGACCCAGGCCGGAGACGAGGGCGATCGAGGAAGCGTGGGCTTACCCGCACGCCGCGTCGATGAAGCTTCAACCTAAATTATCAAGTTACAATCACTACGCCCCTTGTAAGGGGGTTGGATTAGGGGTGGGGATTAGTTTTACAACCAAAATGTACCTCCACGCAGGGAGGGGCGGTCTGCCGACCAGGCGGGGTGGCGAGAACTACGCTAGAAGCCGAAGTGGACGAAGACCATCGGTTCTGCCAGCCCTCTGGAACAGTGGATAGATAGTTGGTGTTGGTGTCGCTGTGGACTCTCCCGAACTCCACTTTCGACTAAACCAGTGGGAAAACCTTCATAGTTGACCTGGGAAGACATCCAATATTTCTTGGCATTTTGTGACGATGGCGGTGGCCGGGACACTGGCTGGACCAGGGCCAAACTGCTCTGGCGCTGACTGCTCTTAGGTTGCTGTTGCTGAAGATGAAAATGCCACGAACGCTCCCGGTGTCTGAATGATGCGGGAGCAGAACCACTGTGTCCGTAGATGAGTCTTCTTTTCACCGGGACCAACGGCGCCATCGGAAGATGTCGGAGCTGATCGTGGAGGCCCGAAGAGTAGGGGGGTGTCAGTTTAGGCTCAGAGAAACTGATCTGGCGCACCTTGGAAAGAAAATTTGGAACTTTTGATGAAGAGGTCCTAATTTTGCTCTACCTCTTGGGGATGACAGAGGACTTGTAGGGGAAGCCCTCGGCCAAGTGGCACTCCAAGAATCACAGGAATCAGACCGTGGGAGCCTCTACAAGCAGCTTCTGGAAGACTGTCAGGAAGAAGTTGCGCAGTCTGGCGACGACGGCTCCTCCGGGCAGCCACGAGCTCAGACGGGGACGAGACCACCACCGTTACGAAGAGGACTGGGAGATGCTTCCAACGGTACCTCTTGTGTGTCCAGGGGTGTTGATTTATATTGGTTCCTTTGTAAATGAGAGGTGATGTCAACAATAGAAATATGAATAAGCAATGTGCAATATGCAATCAACCTATGAACATGTGCAGCATGAACCTAGGCAATCAACATGGAATCTAAGCATGGGCATGCCATCTCTATGAGAACTAAGCAAAGGAAAAGAAAAAACACACACCGGGGCGTGGAGCAAGGGAATAAAAGAAAACACACACTGTGGGTGTGGAGCAAGCAAGTAGAAGCAAGTAGAGAAGAGATGTAAGGAGAGAGAGAGGACTACTACCCAAACTAGAAAGATGTGATCGCCACCAAAGCAATTTAACTAGCCAAAGCTAAGATAAATACCTTGAAAATAGGTGGATGCAACACTCACCCACGGGAGAGAGAAAACTGCACTTATGCGAACAATAACGGTCAAAGATTGGTGCGCCAAAGAAATTGGGAGTCTCACGATAAACCGCCAGAGAACTTTAGCGCTCCAATATACAACTGCCAGAGAACCGCAGAACAATAAGCTTTGGGACTTTTGATCTCCACTTCTTCCAGCCGGCCAGAAGACTTGGGCCTCGTGCTACGGACCTGTGAAACCTGCAAAAATGTGTAGAGAACACAAAGAAACAACCCAAATTAGCCCGGTGACAAGTATAGTAACTATAAGACAAAGACAACTAGAAACATGCAATTAGAAAGGTGGATACCTCGGAGGTTGGGTTTTTAACCCATGTAGGGCATTTTAAAAGATTGGAGGAAGTTTTAAAATGATGCAGGAGATGGAAGAACGTGAGAGAGGAAGAGGGAAGATGCTTTTGATGCTATGAGGGGGAAAGAAGAACTAAAAACACAAGAAAACACTAAGACCCTTGGAACTTGATACTCCCTGGACTTAGGAGGCAGATGGACATGGGAAGCAGTTCTCCTTGATTGATTCTAGCTCCAGGATGCGGCAGCACTTCGACGCAAACTCCAGAAATCTCCTCTTCAACCCATGAACTCAAGGGTTCTATTTATAGACCCTCAAAGTCTAGGCTCGAGTTGGAGGGATAATGACTCGAAACTAGGCCAAAAACTAGATAATCCTTGAAGATAATACTCCCAAGAATCCATAGAATCAAACAGGAGCTTCTAAGGATCAGTATTGAGGGAGAAATCATCAGATCAAACTCTTAATCCGGCCACAGAGTAGCAGAGAAAGAGCAGTCCTGCTAGAACTCTCTGTCTGATGAAATGGCCTTACGATAAACCACCATAGTCATTTGACGGCCGAAGGATGGACCGCCACCCAACGTTATCCAACAATAGATAAGGCCAATGGGCAAAGTTTTCGTAATAAGGACTCTACAAGAAGGTGACTGTCGATGGCTCATGCGCCAGAAGCATATGACGGTCCCACGATAAACTGCTAGAGCACAATGGATAAGATAAGATAAAGCTTGAAAAAGGCTGTTGACTTTTGGTCTCTGGCGTCAACAAGCGGTCGAAGGAAGGAGCGCTACACGTCAGCAAACACACTAGGGATAGGCCGCTAGAGACAATGGGGTGGTAAATAGCATGAAAGCTTGCTAAACTTCATCCAACGGACAAAGAATGAGGAGCGAGACCCAACCAAGGAGAGGTGACCCAAGAAATAGGCCTTAAAATTGACCAAGAAGGCCCAGTAAGGGTGAACAACTCGGAGCATCATAAAGATGAGTAAGGAAATGACCCAACTCATTGGTCATAAAATGGGTGTCAACAGATGCCCCTCCTTAATGTCCTCTTTGCAGGGGAGCGAGCGGAGGTGAAGTGAAAGCGACATGGAACATGGAGGTGAAGCGGAAATGAAGCGGAGTGGACTGAAAAGCGGGCGTTAAGGTAAACGACACCTGTCCTCAACCAACGAGCGATTGGAATCTTCAAAAATTTCGAACTAATCACAAGGAACGACAAAACCGAATGACGCATGCCTGGAAGAACTAACAACTAAGGAAAGGAAAACACGGCCAGCGGCCGGAGCAACGGAAAAAGTAAAGAGACGAGCGACTAAACTCCAGACAGGAATCCTCAGCTAACTAGACCGAGCAAATAGACTGAAGGAAACCTTCAAACTCAGTGTGGAATAACTCTCCTTACTCAAGAACATGGACACATAGTTATCCACCATTACTGAGACACTCAGACAGATGAGGGCACATGAATGCTCAAAGATGCATATGATGCATGCTGGGCTAAAAATAAAGGAAATCATCAAAACGAATGCGAAGAAAATATAAAATAGAAAGTACTCAAGGATACTATTGCTAGACCAAGCCAAGACGGGGTCAAGAGTCATCCGCAACCACGGCGTGCGAGACAGAGTCCATCGTCTCCCACCCGACTCAACCGAGCAGCCTATCTAACGATTAACCGTATGCTTCTAGATCATCATCGTTTTTGTTAAAGGGGAACATCAGATCCCAGAACACACGGCCAACCAGCCGGTCCTTGAGAGGCTATAATACTGTAGATAACATATAGTAATGCAACAATGTGCAGGGATAGAGAGCCATACCTGACTTACCTGCGTAGGTGAAACGGCATGATTTGGATTTTAATTTTCTAATTTTTATGGATTTTTCTAATTTTTATGGATTTTTTAAATTTTTATAGATTTTTCAAAATTTTATGAATTTTCAAATAAGACAACTAACACCATGCATGAACATAACATAAAGATGAACATAACGTAACAAACAAATGAACGGAAAAGACAACTCAACATAACATATCAACGGACGAACCAACAACACATGCAAGACACAAACCAACAACATGTATGTATGACGGACATGGTGGGACAAGACAACAATGTAGTGGGACAACACAAAGTTGGGACAAGAACACGTGGGACAACAACACATGTGGGATGACAACATGAGATGAGACAACATATGCAGGATGACAACACGAGATGAGACAACATATGCGGGATGACAACACGAGACATGGCATATATGCTCTTCAATCAAGCCCAAGATCAGACGAAGCAGAACCGCCGGGTTCATAATCGTGAGGCAAAGAGCCCTCTCATAAAGATATGATCAAATAAGGTGAAATCGGAGAAGGACTAAAGCTTCAGAACAGATCGAGAGATAAGATTGAAGAAGAGAGAATAGATCAAAGATATGAACAGGAACCAGATAGAACAAAAGGTAGAGCAAGGAAACTCAAACACCTGCAACCTGCACACTGAACAAACGAATCATACATGTCCTCAAAACAAATAGATAGAAAGGAACAAAAAGACAAATATTTTTGGATTTTTTAATTTTCCTGATTTTTTTTAGATTTTTAAAAATGTTTGATTTTTTTAATTTTTTTTAATTTTTTTGGAATTTTTGATAATATCTGATTGTTTTTGATTTTGACAATATTTAATTTTTTTCAGACTTTTGACAATATCTCATTTTTTTAAAATTTGAAAATATCTCCTTTTTTTAATTTTAAAAATATCTCATTTTTTTAAATTTTGAAAATATCTCATTTTTTTTTGAAATAGCAATCCACAGCACCCAAAGATAGGCTCGAACTACTGGCTAGGGATCGCCGTCCCTCCTCTCTCATTAAAGACTTCCCTTGAGCAGGGCGTGCATGTGAGGGTGGCTCGCCACAACCAATCGCCTCTAAAGAACGGTGCCCCTACTAAGGCCATACCCGGGATACAACCTAGCCTAAGAGGGAAAAGTAGAAGAAAAATTGGAGACAAACTTTATGCAGGATGGGAGATATCAGGACTTGAATTCCTTCTAGGGCACTACCCCTCAAAGATACAGTCTGTTGCGCCGGGGCTTTGTGTCCTTGATTTTGAGACCCATATTTTCAGGCATGCATGCGACCGGGCTCATGAGGTCCCGCGGGGAACTGTACTGCCACTCTTTGCCATGCCTTTCAATCATAATTTTGCATATTCATTCATTTTGATTTTGAGAGCCCTTATCGGCCAGATATAGCATTGAAGCTTACTTTTCGAGGGTCAAGACTGCCCCTATTTGAAACCTCTCCCGTATTGGGGAGTGCCAAGGTTGGTCATCTCATCCATCAATCTCTTGCCCCTGCACTTGGTCGAGCAGAGATAAGAAAGACCTTTGTGCATACCCATGGTATGGCCAAAGCAGCAACGGTGTGCCTTAGAGAACAATCAGCTATGGCTCGCCGTGTAGTGTGTGGAAAACCCATGCTAAAAGGTCACCCTCTCAGCCGCTGGCGGACGTACCTCTGGTCGACTTCGCCCTGGTCTCGTCTGGGGCCCCACAGTCCAGCTTGGTGGACTGCTCGCTTCGCCCTTCTGCCTCGGCCATTGGCTCCCAGCTGCCTGCGCCTCTTTTGTTCGCCATGGTGCCCCCTGCCTCGACTGCTAAGCCGCCTCCAGACGTCCTTCCAGCTCCCCATATCGGACTTGGCGCTGCCACGGGCATGGGCCCTGCATCCTCTGTTGCCTCGTCCATGGATGGGCAGAGCACCTGGGCAATTGGTCCTGCGGTGCTGCTGCCCCTACATGGTGGTTCTGTCAGCGTGGAGGCTTACTCCCATCCTCTTGGAGTCGTCCCCTCCACTGCTGTCCTCCACCCGACAGTGGCGTCTGCTGGCTTTGGTCACCTTGGATCAGAGGCTCCTTCCTGCTCGGTCAACATCACCGCTGATGCTCTTTCTCCGGCGGGCGAGATTGGGTGCACCGCTCAAGTGGATACTGCTCCAGGATCTCTCCAAGCCAACCGGGTCGTTAGGGAGGGTGCTCCTTCTCCGTGCCCTCCCCCAGCTCTCGGCGTGGTTGCCTGCCCCTCTACTGTCTCCTCAGGAGCCGCCATGGTGGACTTCGGGCCCTCTGCTGCTTCCCTTGCTCCAACAACCACCTTAGTGCCTTGCTTGGAGACGTTCCCACCTCTTCCTGCTGCACATGCTCATTTTTTTGGCCTCTGCCCTCCGGCTGAGGTTCGTCAAGGCATTCTGTCTCCTGCGGTAGTGGGCTTCGCGCCCTCCCCCACGGCAGTTCTTCCGTCCGGGAAGGGCGACCCCCCTCCGTGCGCAGTTGCACCCGCGGCTGTCCCTCCTTCTGCCCAGGTGTCCTCCTCCTTGGTCCCCGGCCTCCCGGCGCCGGATGCTCACCCCCGTGGAGGCCCTTCTTCTGGGCTTAATGCCGGTGCGGTTGCTTGGTCCCCAGGGGCGCAGCCCATCGCCCAGGCGGCTAGCGTTGAAGGGTCCTTGGCTTCCTCCTCTTCTCCGACGGACGCCCCTCGCCTCTCCTTCGCCCAAGCTTTGAAGAAGAAGATCAACCGGGCCCCGCCCGGGCAGATCGTCGACTCCGCCCCGCCTCCTGCTCCGGTGCATCCCGTGGGTGTTGTGCCCCCCTCGGATCTTGGCTTGCCTCTCAGGTTCCCCCAGCTTGTCCAGGCTCTCTACATCCCCGGGCTTGAGCCTGCTTCGGGGTTCCGTGACCTTACGGCGTCTCATACGACTTTTGTGGGCACCTCTTGCCAGGACCGCTCTCGGGCGCCCTCGAGGATGGATGGCGGAGCTCCTCGGCGTTCCTTCTGGCGGTCCAACTCCACCTCCTCCTCTCGTGATCGTCAGTGCATGTTTGAGGACGCTGCTCTTCCTCCCCGTCGTTCTCTTCGGATCCAGTCTTCTTCGATGGCGCCCCCGTCCCCGGCCGACTCTGCCTACACGGAGGTGCCCGATCCCGACGGTTCGGAGGTTGATCCTCTTGATTGGCCTTGCTCTCCGGGTCATCAGCGCGGTGTCCGTTCTGTGTTCTCGTCCGACTCTGAAGGGGTCTTCGACGAAGATTCCTATTTGTAGGGGCTATGTTTCTTCTGTGGGTTCTTGGGCTTTTGTTTCTGCCCACGCCTGGGTCCTCTTGGCCTTTTTATGCTTTCTTGGGCCTTTGGCCTTGTCCGCCTCTTGCCCCTCTTTGGGCGTTTCTCCTCCCCCCCTGTACCCCTTTCCTTTTTCTGCTTTCATATATGAAAATCGCTTGCCTGGTGGCCAGGATAGTGTTTTCATCTTCTTCCGCAATGAAGAGATGAACCCCCTCTCCCGTCTCCCCCCTTGCAAGTATCAACTTTAGTTAAAAAAAAATGAAACTAGACTCCCAGCGCGGAGCTATCACCAGCCTAAGGATGCTGCAGAAGCAAACTCATTTTGACTGAGCTTAACTAAGCAAATTTCTAAAGCCACTTAACCATGTTGAGGAATAACATTATTATAAGCGTGTGCAGGAGTAAGAGAGATAATATCGATGATAACATTTTCTTGCACAAAATAACGATACCTTGCATATCCATAGTGTGGTAACATCATCCTGACGCGATCTTGATCATCGAGGTTCGTACAGCACGAGCTTTGTATTCCTTGCTTGACAGGACGAATGGGAGAGGATAGCAAAAGATTAAAGATTCCTCTACACGAAGGAGCGGCAGACACAACACTGGATGAAGAAAGATAAAAGGAAGAGAGACGAGGGCTAGAAATCCCTCGTTAAGGTGCATAGACCCTGATAACAAGGAACCAGATACAGAAGAAACCAGATCAGTGGAGATCAAGGCGGACTAAAGCCTCGAAAATAGCATGAAAAAGGGTAATGACCCTGAAAGGGTGAGGAAGAATGAGTAGAAAGATGAGAAGAAAAATCATCCAACACAGTCAGAGAAGGGGAATGGGAATCACCCGACACCGACAGGGTCGAGGAAGAAGAATCATGGACACCCGACAGGGTCGGGGAAGGAGAATTAGAATCCGGAGATACCGAAGGAGAGGAATCAGAAAAAGAAATCCTCAGATCAGGATGAAAGGATGACATGGGCCAAGGCCTAAGACAATAAGAATAAGGAGGGTTTGGATGAGAAGAGTGGGGGTTTGCAGACTTGGGAAGAAAGGAGAAAATATTTGAAACATGATCTGAAGTGGGAAAATACACCGCCCAAGGGTGGGAGCTGAGCAGGAGAAATGATGAATGAGAGGAAGAAGAAGATGGAGTGGACCCCAGAGTGCACAACTTGCGGCCCCTGTACTTGCGCCACCGTCTCTTCTTAGCCGAAATCTCTTGAACACGGGCCTGCCTGATGCGAACGTGGACCTTTAGGCTTCTTGATATGCAATGTCTTCTTAAATAATGGGCCCATCTGGCAGAGGACCTGACTCGGCTATGAATATGTAGCTTCATCGGGGCGGTTGCCCCTAGACACCCGGCGCTAACAACAGTAGATGGACATTCTTGAACAACTAACTCCTCATAATGCTGAATATCATAGAACCATGGAGTCGTGTTACTTGGCACAAGTAGCATGGGATTTGGCAGCTCCACTCGGCAATTAGAGAAGTGTAACTCCCTTGCTAGTAGAGAAGGATGAAACTGAGGGAGAGCAATACACGGCGTTGACGTGGCCGGCTATTCGCACTGGCTTATTTTCTCGAATTAACCAAGGATTAAGCATAGGGAAATACTCCCTAAATGGAGCAAAATGGCACATCGCCAACGTTGCTCTACCAGTCGAGTTGTGCTCAGAAATCGAGACGTGTCGTCGGGTCAAGCGGCGCAACATAACAACCGGGCATCGGCCCCGAGCAAATGGCACTATGCCAGCCAATTTCTCAAAAACCTAGTCAGTTTCGGGAGTCAGGACAACCTGCCGTACCTTACGGCACTCTGTGAAGATTCGAGGATCACCCTCGGACACCCTGCATATGGCATTATACCGTTGACGCTTCAACAACCGGGTTAACTCGGGACTCAGAACAACCTACCGTATCAGGCGATTCTTTGCCAAGGAGCGAGGGTCACCCCGACCACCAGACAAACAGCATCATCATGTCGATGCCCCAGTCACTTGGCCCAACCGAGGGTCCTAACCAATAAGCCGTGACCCACGGCAATATCAACGATCGATCGGGTCCACCCCTGATCACTCAGTTTGCAGGTTTTCCCGCGTTCAACATAGCTACCCGAGCCGACCCGGGCGCACCCTAACTACAAGCCACGCCACGTGGCTGTTAGTATGCTTGGCCCGGATACAGAGGGGGGTGAATGTATCCTTCTACAGTATACGGCCAAATTAAAAACTAGGATGCTAGAGAAAGACACAGGATAGAACTAATTCATTTCAACTCAAATACAAACTCATGGGCGTGCCTATCCAAGCATCTAGTGGAAGCAATCAATCAATCAAGCCACTGCACAAGAGATTTTAGGTGGTTCGGTCCACAGACCTACATCCACCCCTCACTCCCAACCGGAGTGAGGCTTCCACTAGCTCAAGCTAGAACGCAGACTTAGTCTGCAAACAATTGTTGCCACATAGCTTGACCAGAAGAACAGCCTCCCCTCTTCCTCCCAACCGGAGGGTAACCCACAAGTGACAACCTGTCACTTGCAACCTGGAGATCAGATCTCCCTTCTCCTGAACCAACAGGAGGAACCCGATCCCCAACAGGGCAATCAGAAGAACAAAGATGATCAGAAAACAAAGGAAAAATAATAAAGAAAAATAACACAACAATCAGAAAGTTGTAAAAGATGAAATGCACAATGTGGCTCTCAATGGAGCTGACTGGCCTGGATCTGATCCACGGTCCGATGAAGACAGATCTTCAAGCAACTTCTTCCTTCTTCTCCACGAGCTCTCTCGCTCACTCTCTTTCTCTCTTTCTTTCTCTTCTGCTCTCTTAATCTCTCACTCACTGCTCTCTCTTCACGGCTTCTCTCTTCTATCTCTTCTACTCTCCTAATCTCTCACTCACTGCTCTCTCTTCACGGCTTCTCTCTTCTATCTCTTCTTCCTCTCTTTTCCTTCTTTTTCTCTTCTTCTGGATCGAAGGGCTTTCTGCTCTTCAGGCTTCTGCTTCGATCTATCTTCATCTGAAGACGACTGATACATTATATACCAGCAGCAGCAGGGCGCGTGTGGCTTCCACAGTTCTCGCCCTAAGAATTCGGACCACGTGGCAGCATCCAGCAGGCTGTCAGAACACGTGTCCTCATCTGGGCACTCTCCTTATCCTCGGATCACATGCCCAGCACCAGTACGCTCAGCAACTGGAGTTAGATGGCGTCAACTCACTTGCTCCAAAGGGTTGACGCATCCATCAGATATCTTCAACCTTTTTAACCGCTGCGTCGACTCCATCAGCCTGCTACGTTGACGCAACGATATCGGCAGTCCAGTGATCAAGTCTTCAACAAATGGGCGTGCTGCGTCGACGTTATCAGCATGTTACGTTGACGCATTGAACATGTACATTTGTATACTGGCGTCTCTTAAGCCGCTGCGTCGACGCTGCTTGTTGATGGCGTTGACGCAGTGGAAGATATCATGAAAGCTTCGTCGCTTGTAAGAGTCTCTGCTTTTTCTAACTGCTGCGTCGACGCTGCTTGCTTGTGGCGTTAACGCAATAAAAGACATCGTGAAAGCTTCGTCTACTGATGCGTGGACGCTTTAAGCTTCAGGCGTCGACCCTGTTCCCTTCAACAACAATGATGAAGTGTATAGACTTAGTGTTAACGTGAAGCATTGTATAGACTTCAGAGATCAATATAGCAAGTGTGTACATAGTGAGGGAGTGTATAGACTTAGCAGTCTAGGTCTCTAACAACGAGTGTATAGACTTGCAACTCTTCATGAGATCTCAGTGTATAGACTTAACCAATGTATATAGTTGAAGATCTAACAATCGAGTGTATAGAGTTAGTTATGTGAGCATGCGTTGTATAGACTTCACACAAGAAGACAAACAGGCTGTACAGACTTGGAGAGTTGAACCCAGTGAACAGACTTGTTGATATCAAACGAAGAGCTTCCAGTGTATGGACTTTACAGTGCAAACAACAATGTATAGACTTAGAGAAATGAAGTCTAGTGTATAGACTTGGAGAACTGTTCAATGTGTTGGGTTGGCATTGTAGAGACTTGGCTTTGAGCACTTGGGCTGAAGGCAATGAGCAGACTAAGCGATGTGTAGACTTTGCCCAAGGAACCGAATGTATAGAGTTGAGGCTTGGAAGGATGTATAGGGTTGAGCTGAACTGACTTAGGCATTGTGTAGACTTGACTGGTCGGGCAGTGTACAGACCAGAGTATTAGGATCAATGTGTAGATTTCATTAAGAAGGTGCCCGATGTACAGACTTGAAGAAGATATGCCAATGTACAGACTAAATGGATCCAGCTGGTGTATAGACTTTGCGCCCAAGCTATCAATGCTCTGATGCGTCCACTCCACTTGAACGTTGCGTTGACGCACTAATTAACCCAGGGGCTTCTTTCTTGAGTTTGCACTGCTGCGTCGACGCTTCCATTTGGTGGCGTTGATGCATTGAGCACCCTGCAACCCCTTTGAACTATTAAACAATTATTAGGAGGTTAAGTGTCTATATCCAAAATCTTACTGTTGTCATCATCAAAACCAGGAGTACAACAGTGGCGCCCAGCAATGAGGTCAGGGTCTACCCTCGAGTCGCCTCCCTCCAGCCCTCTGAAGTTAAAGGAAGACTCGTCAAGGCCAACCACAAACTTCAGGAGCTCACAGCACCCGTATACGGCCCACGTATGCGTGTCGGGAATTTCCCCGAGCACCTAGTGGGCGCGTATGCTCCAGGCACTCTACAGCAAGTCCGAGCCAAACTCGGGACTCCCAGAAACCCATCGTGTCATGCACCACCATCGTGCGCCCTCGCACGCGGATCGACTTGCGCGGTCAGGTCGCGAGGGTTTCCGGGGGCGGAGCCCTTGGAAGAAAAAATTCTGTTTATAAACCCAGTCAAATCCCAGTCTAACCCTCAGTCAAACCCCAGTCAAACCCGCAGTCAAACCCACGGTAAATCCCCGGTCAAACCCGCCTAAACTCCCTAGGGGGGGTTTACGCGGACCAGCCTAGACCCCTAGGCTGGTCCGCCTAAACCCCCTGAGGGGGGGGGGGGTTTACGCGGACTAGCTCACCCCCCTGGCTGGTCCGCGTAAACCCCCATTCAATTAAAAAAATTAATTTTTTCAAAAAAGAAAAACCGGAGCCACTCCGCCTAAAACCCCCCGGGGTGGGGTTTAGGCGGACCAGCCTGGGCCCCCAGGCTGGTCCGCATAAACCCCCTCCCCCTCTCTTAACCCGTGCAACCCAGTGACACTATTCACTTGGGTTTACGTGGACCAACTCACCCCCCCTTAGCAGGTCTACGTAAACCCCTTGTGACCCTTCAACTTCCCCAATAAAATCTCCCTAGGGGCTCAACGGAAGGGAGGATACATGCATCAAGGCTTCCGGTGATCTCCAAGCTTCAAGCGGCTCCAGGCAACGAGCAAGGAGAATTGTGTGTGGGTGACTTGGTCGTCGGCTAAGGACGCCGAGGGTATGTCTCGTGTACTTCCCTCACACGGTGTTCCGCCATGACACACAAGTCTACCCCCGCCGCATGTGTGACGTTATGACAAGGGTGAATGCCCCCTCATGCCGGGACTTCCGCTCGCATGCCCGCCGACCGCAACTACGCATGCACTATGACGTCACGCTTCCCCGCAGTCACGAGGCCACATTCGACCGTTCGACTCGAGCCGTGATCGACCCTCACCCAGACACAAGCCCGATGCTTTCTCCGGCTATGCAGTCATAGCCCCTTGTTTGGCGAAGCGAACATGGCCCGTGCCACGAGAGGGACCCTCTGTGAAACACACGGATATCCGCCTTATCCAGCGTTGACCCGGGGACCGACCCATGCGTCGGAATTGTCCCGCGGCTTGCGCCCATTGGACTCCGGCCACCCCGGCCCATTTGTAAAGCCCACGTGGCTCTCATATAGCATGAAACCAATTGAACACACGTACCTATACTCGGGCCTCAGCCTCTTCACGACGCCCTACCACTCAACAACTCAGTCACAACGGTGCCCCTGGCACCCGACTGCCAGCCATCTCAGTCACAATGGTGCCCGCGGCACCCGACCGCTCAACAAATCGAGTCACAACGGTGCCCCCAGCGCCCGACCACTCAACAACTCAGTCATAACGGTACCCCCGGCACCCAAACATAGGTTAAGATGGGAAGAAGCGTTTGTAACGCCTGGCAGAAGATGGTAGTTGTTGCTGACGAGAAGATTGTCCTTGAGTGCCTGGAGGTGTCTGGCGAGATGGCTCTCCTGAAGTAGAATGGTCCCTGGTTAGAAGGTCTCTGATCTCTTGAGAAAGTTCGCTTAGCTGAAGACTTAGAGTGTTGCGAACATTGCCAATTTCAGTGACAGAATCTTTATCGTGGAGTTTGTTCTCAAGTGACTGGATGTTGGCTATTACTTTATCAATCTTCTCTAGCACAACTTTGAGGAATGGAGGGATTGCACTGACAGGACCTTTGATTGTTTCTAGCCCTATCTTCAGATCATAGCACAGATCAATAATTTTGGCAAAAGAGGAAAGGGTTGAACCTTGTTGATTGTGCATCTCTTGTACCAGAGTGGCAAGTTTGTCAAGGAGGGATGATATCTGTTTCAAGACTGACCTTGTTGCTTGGTCAGACACCATCTTGGTGAGTAAGAAATTTCGCCACTCACATAAAACTGAAGTTTCAAAATTCACAATCCGAGCAGTCAGCTTGTTAAAATGAAGGGTTGTGAACTCCACCAACTTGTCCATCTTGGCCTCCTGACGCTGCATCATCATAGTCATGTTCACCAACAACTCTTCAATAGTTGCTGGGGGTGGAACTGCATCAGAATTTGGAGAGGTTCTTCTATAAACTTTAATGGCTCCTGACGTAGATGGTTCTACTGTAGGTACAGAGCCACTCGGTTCCTCAGAAGCCTCAAAAGATTGCTCTCCCCTAATGGAGTTGTCCTCTGGCATGTCTTCACTCACCATAGGTGGAATCGGTATTTCTGCTCTGTGTGCTTGACCATCATCCTTAGCGACTATTTTTGATGCCTGACCGATCTCTGATGGAGCTGATTTCTGACTAGGAAGGGTTCTGACTGCCTTACCATCAATGACCTCAAAACCCATAAACTTTTGGATATAAGAAAGTGTGTACACATTCCCTCAAGGGATGATAAGTTTCTTCTCAGAGCCAAAGTCTACACCAACTTTCCGAAAAACAGCAGTTAATGGGGCGGCATAAGGAAGGGTTCTGGACTGAGATAGACATGACCCTATTGTTTGAATAGCTACATCCGGCAGGAAAATCTGTATTCTCTTCAGCATATAGTAGAGAAGAAATCTTTGCATCTCTGTCACCCTTTCTCTTCCACTGCTCTATGGTGTGATCATGGAGGTGCAAATGTGGTGGAGCAGTCTATTTAGCGAAGGGAAATGATTGGCTTTGAGACTGCCTAGGTAGGTCTCCCTGACATTGGAGAGATTACTGGGTTTCTCAGTCAAGAGCTCATATGCTTCATGCGCATCATACTCAAAATCATGCAGCTGAACTCCTACTTTAGGAACCTTCCATGCTCTGGCAAGCAGCTTATCTGTTATTTCGAACCTTACACCTCTAACATTGGATGTGAGTTTTGGAACAGAAGGTTCATATTTTAAGTTCTGGTAGAACTCTCTGACCAAGGTGGGGTAGTAAGTCTTGTGTGTTGAGACAAACGACCACCAGCCCTGATGGTCCAGTATAGGAAACAGCTGAGGAAAAACATCGAGCATATGATGATCAGTAGCATCAACGTACCGGGAAATAAGAACCTTCAGAGGTTCTTCCATGGTGACTGTACGCGAGCTACCAGCATCTTTCTGACCGGTTGCAGAACCTGAAGGTAAGCCCTTCCGCTTCTCTTTTCTGACTGCGGATGTCTTTAACCTTTTGGTTGGCGGACTTGGATCCCGTGGACCCGTCTCCTTCCTTCTTCCCCTTTCGCGAGCTACTAGAGAGTGGGACTCCATTGTGCCTCTTGCTGGTTCTGAGCCTCTTGGTTGTTCCTCTGCCCTCTGCTTCCCTTTTTGAGTGGATGCTGGAGAATCCATGGCACGGAGATGAATCGAGCAGGAGAGAGAGCTGAGAGGATTCTTAGGGGACACGAGAGGTCGAAGGACAAAAAGGGTTTTGGAAAAAAAAGTGAAGAAGAGCAGCGGTCTCATTTCGCTTTTAAAGAGACACCGAGGACCCTTTAAGTGAACGATTTAGCCGGTTCAAGTGGGTGAACCGGGTAAAGAAGATATGAATAAGAAGCAATGCGTGGACGCAGAGAGGGGCATTGCGTCTACGCAGTGAGGCAAGTGAACCGAAAAACACAAGATAAAAAGCCAGTGAGGCATAACGCGTTGACGCCAATGTAACATTGCGTCTACGCAGTGATGCAGTTAGGAATGAGATACTCCTCCTTATGCAGCATGATGCATCTAATAATGAAACTCCCCCTTACTAAATGGAGCCTATGAAAAGAATAAGAAGGGAAATTCAATTGGATTCTCAAAGGGATATTATTCTCATAAATCCAAAACATGTTTTCAAAGTCTTCTATTATAAGAGCTTATGAATGAACTTTATTAACAGCGTGGTTTAATTATGATGTATGTAGAGTTCATCAGTAAAATTCTGTATTGATATCTAAAACCATGGTTTAATAAAGATGAACCAAGCCCTCATAATTATCTTGATTAATCTCTCTTTTTCTTACACAATCAAATCTATTGACTTCTTTCAGAGTTACATGCACTAGTATTGAAGTCAAGTAATTATGAAGTCATATGATTTTGTCTAGGGTTGAAGCAATTTGATTTGTGTATCAATATTCAGATATTTCACTTTATTCAACAATTTTCTTGCTCCAAATTTTACGAGCACTCTAGTTCAGTGCACACATTGTAACTAGAGGATATACCTTGATTAGTGGCCAATATCCCTAAGCCCTTAGTGTGACTAACTGTCATGCTTTATGTGAACAGAGTTAGCATTTACACATCATGACACACTACAAATCATTTTCTAATGAGTGAGTTGTATTTCTCAGTGTGCATGCCATTGCTCTGCCTGAGTTTCAATGAATTTTATCAGAGTTAACGAAGGCACCTCATGACACAGTCCTTTGGACTTGTGTTTCTCAGTGGCCAATGTCATTGCTCTGACAGAATTAACCCTTTAGACATTTCAGAGGCATTCTTTTGCTTCAAATCAATAATAGTTTCATGTACTTAACCAATTAAAGTCATGTATTCAAAAGTGCAGATTTCAGAAATTTTTCACAAGACACAGCATGAAACAAATGGTTAAGGTTTATTAAACATGCTTCAGATATTTTTTAAGAGATTTTAAAGTCAAACTCCATGAACATTAAACTTAAACCACATGAGTTATTTCAGACATTCATAAACCTGTATAATAGAAGTTTTCTAGTTCAAAATTTTCAGATTTATGATCAAGATAGCCCATTGGAATCTTCATGAGGGACTGATAGATTTCTGAAGCCAAACGATACCAATTGATAGGAGAAAAAACCAATTGTTAAGAGAGATTTTGAAGCTCAAAGTTTTTCAGAATATGATCAAGGTTTGTCAACTAAGTCAATAAGAAGGGATATGCTATGAAATCAGACAAATGTATGCATTTGACAACCTATATGCAATGCATTGACTCCCCCTTACAATATGCATTCAAACTCTCTTTTTGACATTTTCAATATAAGGGGATACAATGCACTATATGTATGCAGGGACATGCAAAGACTCGACATTGAATTGCTATGCAAGGATATGCAACTAACTCCCCCTGAAAACATGCAATGTTTGCACTGAGAACTGAACATATGTTACCAAATGATTCATGCACATTCAGACTGTCCTAAGCAGCAAGATGACCCATGGTACTAGGCGGAGCACTTGGTCTAAAAGACCACCTCACACATAGTAAGAACCTCCAGACAGACCTCCCTGCCCTTTGGTACCTTACCATTTATATACCGTTGAGGTCATGCATGATTATTCAACATGCAGTCCTATATGCAAATCAGAATTTTCAGTGAGCTATTGCAACACACATGATTCAAGTCACACTCATAAGCAATTCAGATTTTTTTCAGACAATTCGAAAGGCAATTTGTTTTCAGAGTCTATGCATAACACAATTATCAAGCAATTGCAATTAGCCTATGTATGCATCAGATACAGACAACCCTTCTTAATCTGATGTTTGCACAGAACTCTCAGCAAATGTATGATCAGAAAATAATGCACATGGCAACTGATGAATGAAAAATATAAAAACAGATTTAACTTGCCATGCAATAAAACTAAAAACAAGGACAGCAGGAAGTTTACCTGAAAGAAAAATCAGTATGGGGTTTTTCTTCTTGAGTGCCTTGGATCATTACCCCTTTTTATTCCAGTCCCAAGGCACACCTGCATAGCAATGTTATTTTGCACAAACAGGTACCCAAGAAGTCTTGGGTCCTGATAAAACAGTATTACTCCTAGCAGGTTTTCTTGGCACATTTCTAGGAGCAATTTTCAGATCTGATTTATGCACATTCTTGTTAGCATGAATTCTATGTGCATAAGCATGAGGTTTCTTGTCAACAGAATAAAAGTTCTGTTTGCCAAAACCAGTTTGGTTTTGATATCCTGCCAGCCAACAGGTTGCAGCCCTGTGACCTGGCTTCCCACAGTTATAGCATGAAAGTTTTGGAAATTGTCTTACAGGGAATTTAGCATGTTTGAGATTCACATTTCTACCCTGAATATGCCAACAGTCCTTGACTGTATGGCCAAACTTCCCACATTTGAAGCACTCATTGTGCTTGCCTCTAAAAACATTATTTCCAAACATATTTCCATTAGCAGGGAGTTTAAGAGTTTTAGAATTGAGTTGTCTACCCTGAGCATGTCTACAGTGGGCTGCAATGTGGCCCATCTTGCCATAGTGAAAGCATGAATTAGAACTTTTCTTACCAGCATTCTGCCAGCATTCAAATCCCTTATGACCCAATTTTCCACAATTAAAGCATGTCATATGCTGGTTTATTGGAACAGACTTGTTCTTGTTAGAAACATGATAGTTTGCATGATATTTATTCTTATCACTAACAAACCAGCACTGTGAAATTTTGTGTCCTAGTTTACCACAATGAAAGCACTCAATTCTCCTTTTCTGAAATGAAGGATTTTTATCATGATATCTCCTAGCATTCTTATTATCATTCTCCATCAACTTACACTCATGTATCAGATGTCCAACTTTATGATAGTAATGACAGATAATCTTCCTTTTAGATGCATGTGAGTGTGTGTGAGGACTGTGATCAGCATGGACTGATGAGGCCTTTTCATTTATTTTCTGATTTACAGTCCTTTTCTGGTTTTTATCCTGTTTTCCTATTTTCTTAGCCTTGTACTGAGTTGGAGATGAAATAGAAGGCTTCTCCTGTTCAGAGGATTTAACAAAGACAGTTTTCAGGATGGCTCCATCGACCTTCCTCATGACTGGACTATAGCCCAGTCCGTCTTTCTTCAAATTATTCTTTGTTCCCAGTATTTTCTGAACAATGGGCTGTTTGTCTTTAGAGGTGGTGACTACTTCTGAACCACTTACAAAAGATGTCATAACTTTGTTCTGAAGTTCCTTCTTGTTTATCTTATTGTAGCCCAGCCCTTCCTTCCTAGAGTTGATTTTTATACCTAGTAGCATGTCTAGGTTTTTCTGCCCATCAACAAATTTAGACAAGGAGACTGTCAAATCCTGAATTTCATCTTCCAAAGAGGAAATATGTAGCTCATAACTGGCAATCTCTTGTTCACTGCAATTCACACATTCAGTTAACACCTTGTTAGCAGTTTTATATTTATCAATTTCCTGTTCCAGATTGCTCAGTTTATTAGAATCTTCAACAAAAATACTTTTTCCTCTTTCCAAAGCTAGAAGTCTCTCTGACATAGTGGAATTCAACATTTTTAATTTTTCATTTTCTTCCTTAAGCTTGTCATTCTGAATTAACTCATTTATTAGAGTCTGATCTTCTGAGTTAGTTTCAAGTTTTCTTCCAGCCTTGAATTCCTTCAAATCTTTTTCCTTTTTTTCAATGTTGTTCTGTAATTCCACATTCACAGATTTGATGGCTTCAACTTTTTCAGCAAGCAGGTTTTTCTCCTGCTTAAGTTTCTCTGATTCTTCTTCATCTTCTTTGGAGATTTTTCTGAGAGATTCATCTTCAGATTTTAGCTTATTTAGTTCAGAGTAAACACATTCGAGTTCCTTCTTCAGTTTTGCATTCTGATTTTTATACATATGATTATCAGACAGACATGCATCATGAAATTGCTTCATACTCGTACAATTTTCACATGGAGAGCTAGAACCATCTACCCGAGTACCCTTCTTCAACTTTTTATACTGTTTTCTTAAGCTCTCATGTGACTCTAACAATTCAGCATATGCATTCTCCCAATCATCAAGAGAAAAGTTCTCGAAGAGATTTACCTCATCATCATCATCTTCATTTTGGCTGCTGCTTTGATTGCTTCTGTCAGCCATCATGCAGCTTGTTTGATTTCCTTTCCCGGCTCTCTTCATCATTTCCAACATATCCCTTGCAGATCTGCAATCAAGGAAACATGAGTGAAAGGCTTTGTTAGTGGCTGCTTTCATCAGATTTATAGCTGTCTGATTCTCCTCATACATTGCTTCGTGACTGTCAGTCCATTTAGACTTTTTCTTTGGTAATTTATGAGGACCATGTGAAATCACTTTCCACAGGTCTGGATCAACAGATTTAACATAAGCACGTAAGGCACTGTGCCACTGGTTGAAATAAAAACCACTGAAGACGGGTGGACAAACCATTGAAGCAAATAGCAGATAAATTCAATGCAGCAGGAATATTGATGCACTAAAAGCAAATAAGCACCTAAGACCGCAAGATCGAATTTGCAGGTCGCTGGACCTTGTATGCAGACACCCGCTCTGATACTAACTGTTAGTATGCTTGGCCCGGATACAGAGGGGGGTGAATGTATCCTTCTACAGTATATGGCCAAATTAAAAACTAGGATGCTAGAGAAAGACACAGGATAGAACTAATTCATTTCAACTCAAATACAAACTCATGGGCGTGCCTATCCAAGCATCTAGTGGAAGCAATCAATCAATCAAGCCACTGCACAAGAGATTTTAGGTGGTTCGGTCCACAGACCTACATCCACCCCTCACTCCCAACCGGAGTGAGGCTTCCACTAGCTCAAGCTAGAACGCAGACTTAGTCTGCAAACAGTTGCTGCCACACAGCTTGACCAGGGGAACAACCTCCCCTCTTCCTCCCAACCGGAGGGTAACCCACAAGTGACAACCTGTCACTTGCAACCTGGAGATCAGATCTCCCTTCTCCTGAACCAACAGGAGGAACCCGATCCCCAACAGGGCAATCGGAAGAACAAAAATGATCAGAAAACAAAGGAAAAACAATAAAGAAAAATAACACAGCAATCAGAAAGCTGTAAAAGATGAAATGCACAATGTGGCTCTCAATGGAGCTGACTGGCCTGGATCTGATCCACGGTCCAGTGAAGACAGATCTTCAAGCAGCTTCTTCCTTCTTCTCCATGAGCTCTCTCGCTCACTCTCTTTCTCTCTTTCTTTCTCTTCTGCTCTCTTAATCTCTCACTCACTGCTCTCTCTTCACGGCTTCTCTCTTCTATCTCTTCTACTCTCCTAATCTCTCACTCACTGCTCTCTCTTCACGGCTTCTCTCTTCTATCTCTTCTTCCTCTCTTTTCCTTCTTTTTCTCTTCTTCTGAATCGAAGGGCTTTCTGCTCTTCAGGCTTCTGCTTCGATCTATCTTCATCTGAAGATGACTGATACATTATATACCAGCAGCAGCAGCAGCAGCAGGGCGCGTGTGGCTTCCACAGTTCTCGCCCTAAGAATTCGGACCACGTGGCAGCATCCAGCAGGCTGTCAGAACACGTGTCCTCATCTGGGCACTCTCCTTATCCTCGGATCACGTGCCCAGCACCAGTACGCTCAACAACTGGAGTTAGATGGCGTCAACTCACTTGCTCCAAAGGGTTGACGCATCCATCAGATATCTTCAACCTTTTTAACCGCTGTGTCGACTCCATCAGCCTGCTACGTTGACGCAACGATATCGGTAGTCCAGTGATCAAGTCTTCAACAAATGGGCGTGCTGCGTCGACGTTATCAGCATGTTGCGTTGACGCATTGAACATGTACATTTGTATACTGGCGTCTCTTAAGCCGCTGCGTCGACGCTGCTTGTTGATGGCGTTGACGCAGTGGAAGATATCATGAAAGCTTCGTCGCTTGTAAGAGTCTCTGCTTTTTCTAACTGCTGCGTCGACGCTGCTTGCTTGTGGCGTTAATGCAATAGAAGACATCGTGAAAGCTTCGTCTACTGATGCGTGGACGCTTTAAGCTTCAGGCGTCGACCCTGTTCCCTTCAGCAACAATGATGAAGTGTATAGACTTAGTGTTAACGTGAAGCATTGTATAGACTTCAGAGATCAATATAGCAAGTGTGTACATAGTGAGGGAGTGTATAGACTTAGCAGTCTAGGTCTCTAACAACGAGTGTATAGACTTGCAACTCTTCATGAGATCTCAGTGTATAGACTTAACCAATGTATATAGTTGAAGATCTAACAATCGAGTGTATAGAGTTAGTTATGTGAGCATG
This sequence comes from Amorphophallus konjac, assembly GCA_022559845.1. Classification (NCBI taxonomy): domain Eukaryota; kingdom Viridiplantae; phylum Streptophyta; class Magnoliopsida; order Alismatales; family Araceae; genus Amorphophallus; species Amorphophallus konjac. Next base: position 100,906,427 of record CM040120.1, read on the forward strand.
CGTTGTATAGACTTCACACAAGAAGACAAACAGGCTGTACAGACTTGGAGAGTTGAACCCAGTGAACAGACTTGTTGATATCAAACGAAGAGCTTCCAGTGTATGGACTTTACAGTGCAAACAACAATGTATAGACTTAGAGAAATGAAGTCTAGTGTATAGACTTGGAGAACTGTTCAATGTGTTGGGTTGGCATTGTAGAGACTTGGCTTTGAGCACTTGGGCTGAAGGCAATGAGCAGACTAAGCGATGTGTAGACTTTGCCCAAGGAACCGAATGTATAGAGTTGAGGCTTGGAAGGATGTATAGGGTTGAGCTGAACTGACTTAGGCATTGTGCAGACTTGACTGGTCGGGCAGTGTACAGACCAGAGTATTAGGATCAATGTGTAGACTTCATTAAGAAGGTGCCCGATGTACAGACTTGAAGAAGATATGCCAATGTACAGACTAAATGGATCCAGCTGGTGTATAGACTTTGCGCCCAAGCTATCAATGCTCTGATGCGTCCACTCCACTTGAACATTGCGTTGATGCACTAATTAACCCAGGGGCTTCTTTCTTGAGTTTGCACTGCTGCGTCGACGCTTCGATTTGGTGGCGTTGACGCATTGAGCACCCTGCAACCCCTTTGAACTATTAAACAGTTATTAGGAGGTTAAGTGTCTATATCCAAAATCTTACTATTGTCATCATCAAAACCAGGAGTACAACAGTGGCACCCAGCAATGAGGTCAGGGTCTACCCTCGAGTCGCCTCCCTCCAGCCCTCTGAAGTCAAAGGAAGACCCGTCAAGGCCAACCACAAGCTTCAGGAGCTCACAGCACCCGTATACGGCCCACGTATGCGCGTCGGGAATTTCCCCGAGCACCTGGTGGGCGCGTATGCTCCAGGCACTCTACAGCAAGTCCGAGCCAAACTCGGGACTCCCAGAAACCCATCGTGTCATGCATCACCATCGTGCGCCCTCGCACGCGGATCGACTTGCGCGGTCAGGTCACGAGGGTTTCCGGGGGCGGAGCCCTTGAAAGAAAAAATTCTGTTTATAAACCCAGTCAAATCCCAGTCTAACCCTCAGTCAAACCCCAGTCAAACCCGCAGTCAAACCCGCGGTAAATCCCCGATCAAACCCGCCTAAACTCCCTAGGGGGGGTTTACGCGGACCAGCCTAGACCCCCAGGCTGGTCCGCCTAAACCCCCTGAGGGGGGGGGGGTTTACGCGGACTAGCTCACCCCCCCTGGCTGGTCCGCGTAAACCCCCATTCAATTAAAAAAATTAATTTTTTCAAAAAAGAAAAACCGGAGCCACTCCGCCTAAAACCCCCCGGGGTGGGGTTTAGGCGGACCAGCCTGGGCCCCCAGGCTGGTCCGCATAAACCCCCTCCCCCTCTCTTAACCCGTGCAACCCAGTGACACTATTCACTTGGGTTTACGTGGACCAACTCACCCCCCCTTAGCAGGTCTACGTAAACCCCTTGTGACCCTTCAACTTCCCCTATAAAATCTCCCTAGGGGCTCAACGGAAGGGAGGATACATGCATCAAGGCTTCCGGTGATCTCCAAGCTTCAAGCGGCTCCAGGCAACGAGCAAGGAGAATTGTGTGTGGGTGACTTGGTCGTCGGCTAAGGACGCCGAGGGTATGTCTCATGTACTTCCCTCACACGGTGTTCCGCCATGACACACAAGTCTACCCCCGCCGCATGTGTGACGTTATGACAAGGGTGAATGCCCCCTCATGCCGGGACTTCCGCTCGCGTGCCCGCCGACCGCAACTACGCATGCACTATGACGTCACGCTTCCCCGCAGTCACGAGGCCACATCCGACCGTTCGACTCGAGCCGTGATCGACCCTCACCCCTGGCGCCCGATCACCCAACTGCTCCAGCACAACGGTGCCTATGGCACCCCTACTGCCCCGACCTCGACACTGTCTCATGTCGGGAACACATTACGATGCCCCTCGAGCGCCATCCTGCTGAGTCACAGGTCCTCTGACGGATGCCACGTACAAATGCAGAAATACCCGCACAATAACGCAATGACCCGGGGACCGTCATGAATGACGGAATTGTCCCGTGGCTTGTAAGTAATTGTAATCGGGCTCTCATGCCCCCATATGAATACCTTTCATGGCATATAAGTCATGTAATACAGTCAGGGAGCGGATCCCCCTCCTCGTCAGAACCAGTCTCTCTGTCCCCAGTTATCCCTGTTGTGTTGCTGTTGCCCTGTCGCTATTGCACGGACTAAGCCCTCCCGACATCGTGGCGCCCAGGGTCCCTGACTCTCTCTTCGGTAGTAGAAACAAAGGTATTCAGATTCAATCCGATGTAAATTAAACACCGGTTGCTTGTGGCCGGTGGGGAAAGACTTCCAATACATGAATCCCCATAATCGCCTGCGCACTCGCACCCGTGGAACCCCTTCTATCCACGTGTCGCCCGATCTCTCGAGCCATGTGCTGCATCTTGGCGACGCTTCCCCGGTCAATCCTTGGTTCCATAGGTGATTGTCGAGAAATCGACTGGCACGCCCGCATTCCACCCAGCCATCCCTGTCCCAGTCTCCCAGAATGATGCACCATACGCCATACCTTCCAATGCGTTCCCATCGTTCTCTCTGCCTTCTTCTCAATACCCCCGAAATCCCCGCGTGCCCAGTCAACCTATCTCGACCTTCCGTAAAAGGTGAGTGTACACCCCCGCCGCGAGGACAAAATGACAAGTGACTCCCCACGGTCGCAAACACCGGCGTACTGAAAAACTGAAAGAGGTTGCATATAATGTGCAAAATGTCCTTCGAAAGTGCAGAAAATACGTCCAACTACCCCTTGAACATAGAATTCACCAATTCTTTGGCAGTATGAGTTAGCAAAATACGGGTGGAGAACCCTTCTTGGCTAGTGAACTGAACAGTAATAACAACAACATCAATGGTGAACTTTTTGGCGAGCAATGAGATTGCCACCGGTCTCGCTCTTGAAGACATTGGCATCAGTGCAAGGGAACTCTTTTTAGCAACCGTCATCAGGAGTGTAGGCACATCATCCCCAAAATGGCCAGGGCCCAGGATGCGGATCGGCATTCGACAGATAAAATCCTGAATCTTGAAATGCAGAACTGGTAATGCATCATCCTGATTCGGCTCATCGTCTCCATGGGGACCAGACCCAAGAGGCATCGGAGATAATGCACACCCGCTCCGTGGGGTGTAAGTGGATGGAGAGGTGGAGGTGGTAGGCTTGGAAGGCGTGGGTAAAGGCTCGGAAGGCGTAAGTGGGGGTAAAGGCAAAGGTGGAGGTGTAAGTGAGGGTAAAGGCGAAGGTGGAGGTGTGGGTATAGGTATAGCCTGCTCAGGCTTGGGCAACGATGGCGAAGAGGAGGGTAAAGGCGGTGGAGATGGTGGAAGTGATGGCAGAGGGGTCGCTGGGCGAGGAAGCGGTGAAGATGATGGTGATGGGTTAGGCATTGGTGAGGATGTTGATGAAGGCGATGAGGGTAATGGACATGGAGGTGGAGATAGTGAAGAGGGAGGTCGTGGTGCCCACCGTCGACGTGTCGACACAACGCGTCGAGTGGCGTTAGGGATAGAAGTAGTGGAAGTGGCGGCGGGAGAAGAAGGGGAGGCACTGACCTGAGCAGAGGCTTGGGTTTGTGGAGGCGATGGAGTCGGGGTAGGAGATGGAGAAGGCCAAGGTGAAAGGACGGGTATTGGAGTAGGCGACGGAGCGGGTTCAACACTAGATGAGGAATTATAGGGGTGCCCCTGGTCTTGAAATAGAGATGGCTGCTTAGGTGTCGCTTCTTGTTACTGCTTGCTATGGAGATCTAAAATAACTTTATGCATGGCAGCCCAATCAATCCTCTTATTATCTTCCAGACCATAAACATACTCCCGGAACCCAGAACAATCATCGACTAAATGCCCCTGCTGGCAATGATAATCACAAAATTGGAGCATATTGCCGACCGCGGGTTGGCAAAGGCCAACCGGAGGAAGCGACAACGCGTGAGTGGCTATCAAAGCCTGGAAAATATTTGTAAAGCACTTCGGCAATGGAGGACGAGGAGCCTGCCTTGGACAAGGTGGATGCCAAGGGGAAGGTTGTGGAGACGGAAGTTGAGGTTGTGTAGGCAAAGGTGTATGGCTAGTGGAAGGACTAGGCAATGGCGCGGAAGCGAGAATATAGTGGACGTCATCTACATGCTCGGGTGTGGTGTTCCCTTGACCGGGAGTGGCGGTGGATATGGGTATGTGGACGTGGGAGGCTGACTCATGGAAGGTTGATATGTGGAGGTTTGATATGCGGAGGTGGATGTGGCGGAAGGCTGACTCATGGCGGGCTGACTCATGAGAGCGTAGGGTTGGCATGTGGAGGGTGAAGGTTGATATGTGGATGTGGATGGTGGAGACTCGGGGTCAAGGGAATCTTGGATTTGTTGGAGAATGAAGCGGGCTCGGCTGTATAATTGTTGCCAGAAGGTAATGTCGTTGAGGGCTAAGATGAACCGATATTCGGGCATTGCATTAGAAATTAGCATCTTGATTTGCTCTCCCTCCGGAATGTGTCCCGGGACTTTCACGGCAAGGCGACGCCAGCAGTCGACAAAAGTGGAGAATTCCTCACCGGGCTTCATCATCTCGTGGGCTAGATCCACGATAGAATACTTGGGCCCAACCTCGTCTTGATACTGCTGAATAAACTTTTCTTGAAGGTCTTGAAAACTCACAACTTGCTCTTGCGGAAGAGAGAAGAACCAATCCCGAGCCGGGCCTTCCAATGACAGACCAAATAGATAGGCCATCAAGCGTTGGTCGTGTCGAAATTGGTCTGACTCATAAACGAACTCCTTCAAGTGCACATATGGGTCACCTACTCCACCATAACGATGATATGCGGGAATTTGTGAAGATGGCGGAAGCCGAAGACCTTGAAATGCGAATGGAACATTTAAGGAGGACTTAGGATCAATTCGGCGTTGGAGTTCATCAAGTTGACGCTGGGTTTGGGCAATCATCTCCTGGGTAGGGAGAGATCGAGAGTAATGCGGGCCAACTTGAGCAAGAGGTTGTGAATTCGGACCAGGATGATAATGGGCCGGATAAGAGGATCTGGGCTGAGAAGAAGAAGGGCCCATTCTGAGAATGGAAGGATATGCGGGCCTGGAGGAAACATTGGCATATGGACTGAATGGGCCAGCAGCAATATGGGTAGAAAAATGAGGCCCCTTAAGAGAATAAGGCCCATTAGAAATTGGGCCAGCGGCATATGAAGGAGAAGAAAGAGGCCCATGAAGGGTAGAAGGCCCATTATGAGAAGAAGGCCCATTAAGATGAAATGAAATGAGACGTTGGGCCTGGGCCGGGTCCATTTGGCGAATAAGCCTTGATAAGTGGGCCATGAGATTAGCCTGTTCCTCGGATGGATCAGAGGGACCACGGTGAGATGGGCCCGCGTGGGAAGAGGATTCCACGCGGGAATATGAAGAATATCGGGGAAAGGAATGATACAATGGGTTGGAATGATGCTCCATGAAGGCAAATGGCGACTTAATACAAGGATATCAAGGACAATACAAGTGGGGAAGCAAGGGCTTAATGGGCTTGAGGACAAGAGGGGGCTGACCCACTAATGTAAAGACCAATGGACAACGGACGATGGGACAATGGACCAGATAATGAACACAGAAAATGGGCTAGCCTAAGTGGGCCTAACAACAGCAAAACATGTGGATGGTGAAAGAATGCAACACAAAAATCACTAATGGGCTTGGACAAGCCCAAACAACACAATCAATGCAATGTGAGAGTTTTCACCTAAGTCACACAAGTTGATATGATAGGAAATATTTTAGAAGTTTTAATAGACCTTTTAATGATTTGAGTTAAGAATAATTCCCTCAAGATAGGAATCATATGGGAATAAGGTCCAAACTTTGGGTTGACTAAGGTTAACTCCCTCACACTTATGCAAATGTAAGCCTAAAGGGTGGAAAAGGTACAACCGGCCCGACGTTTATGTGGGAATCCATGGCTCACGGGGACTTATGGAGGTCCTTGATGTGATCTCCTAGTCGGTCCCAAGGACTATGTAGACGAGAGGTTCACACACCAAGGTAGGAGAATGCAATCTAAAGTATGAATAGTGAATGAGCCTATGTGCACCGGAGTGCATGCAAATTCTAGCCTAAAAAATAACAATCCAATATGCACACAATGATATGAATATGCCAAACAACTAAGGAGGAGACTAGATAGCACCCAAATATAAAAATCACAGTAGAAACTGTGGAAATAAACTACACCTCGAGATGCGTACCTATCACTGGAGTGGCGGTCTAATATGAGAGCGCCAGAGAGATGAGACGGTCTACTAATAGACCGCTCTTAAGCCTTTAACGGCCGAACGTCCGATCGCCAAAAGACCCAGAGAACCAGAAACAGCAAGAGATAAAGAGAAAGTTCGGGGAAAACACGGGCAACTGGGATAAAATAAAGAACAGCAGGTAAAATAGAGATCCAACACGATTGGCACTAGAGGTCCCACCGTGATCGCCAAAAAATTCTGTTGATTTATATAGGTTCTTTTGTGAATGAGAGGTGATGTCAACAATAGAAATATGAATGAGCAATGTGCAATACGCAATCAACCTATGAACATGTGCAGCATGAACCTAGGCAATCAACATGGAATCTAAGCATGGGCATGCCATCTCTATGAGAACTAAGCAAAGGAAAAGAAAAAACACACGCCGGGGCATGGGGCAAGGGAATAAAAGAAAACACACACCGTGGGTGTGGAGCAAGCAAGTAGAAGCAAGTAAAGAAGAGATGTGAGGAGAGAGAGAGGACTACTACCCAAACTAGAAAGATGTGATCGCCACCAAAGTAATTTAACTAGCCAAAGCTAAGATAAATACCTTGAAAATAGGTGGATGCAACACCCGCCCACGGGAGAGAGAAAACTGCACTTCTGCGAACATTAACGGTCAAAGACTGGTGCGCCAGAGAAATTATCGGTCTCACGATAAGCCGCCAGAGAACTTTAGCGCTCCAATATACAACCGCCAGAGAACCGCAGAACAACAAGCTTTGGGACTTTTGATCTCCACTTCTTCCAGCCGGTCAGAAGACTTGGGCCTCGTGCTAAGGACCTGTAAAACCTGCAAAAACGTGTAGAGAACACAAAGAAACAACCCAAATCAGCCCGGTGACAAGTGTAGTAACTATAAGACAAAGAAAACTAGAAACATGCAATTAGAAAGGTGGATACTTTAGAGGTTCGGTTTTTAACCCCGATAGGGCATTTTAAAAGATGGTAGGAAGTTTTAAAATGATGCAGGAGATGGAAGAACGTGAGAGAGGAAGAGGGAAGATGCTTTGGATGCTATGAGGGGGAAAGAAGAACTAAAAACACAAGAAAACACTAAGACCCTTGGAACTTGATACTCCCTGGACTTAGGAGGCAGATGGACGTGGGAAGCAGTTCTCCTTGATTGATTCTAGCTCCAAGATGTGGCAGCACTTCGACGCAAACTCCAGAAATCTCCTCTTCAACCCATGAACTCAAGGGTTCTATTTATAGACCCTCAAAGTCTAGGCTCGAGTTGGAGGGATAATGACTCGAAATTAGGCCAAAACCAGATAATCCTTGAAGATAATACTCCCAAGAGTCCATAGAATCAAACGGGAGCTTCTAAGGATCAGTATTGAGGGAGAAATCATCAGATCAAACTCTTAATCCAGCCATGGAGTAGCAGAGAAAGAGCAGTCCTGCTAGAACTCTCTGTTTGATGAAACGGCCTTACGATAAACCGCCATAGCCATTTGATGGCCGAAGGATGGACCACCACCCAGCGTTATCCAACAATAGATAAGGCCAACGGGCGAAGTTTTCGTAATAAGGACTTTGCAAGAAGGTGGCGATCGATGGCTCATGCGCCAGAAGCATATGACGGTCCCACGATAAATTGCTAGAGCACAAAGGATAAGATAAGATAAAGCTTGAGAAAGGCTGTTGGCTTTTGGACTCTGGCGTCAGCAAGCGATCGAAGGAAGGAGCGCTACACGTCAGCAAATGCACCAGGGATAGGCCACCAGAGAGAATGGGGTGGTAAATAGCATGAAAGCTTGCTAAGCTTCATCCAGTGGACAAAGAATGAGGAGCGAGACCCTACCAAGGAGAGGTAACCCAAGAAATAGGCCTCAAAACTGACCAAGAAGGCCCAGTAAGGGTGAAAAACTCAGAGCATCATAAAGATGAGCAAGGAAATGACCCAACTCATTGGTCATAAAATGGGTGTCAACAAGGGGCTCCGGGATGAAGTCGTGGCAGGCTCTGCAACCAGCGGCTTCTCTGCTGTCTGCGAACTAAGGTAGGGTCTGCAACTTGCTGATGGGAAATGGAGTAAGAGGGTGGCGAAATGGGGGTGGATGAGTGTGGGGTGAACCCTGGCTGTGAGGGCGTCTGGGAGGGGGCGATCCAAGGTGAGAGAGTGGCACAATGGGGGCTGGAGGGAGGTCTAGCAGGTGGAGGGAGGGGAAGTTGCGAATTTGGTGTTGGGAGGGAGATAGGAAGGAGTATTTAAAATGGGTTAAGGGTGGGATTAATTTTTGGTCTTGGGGATGGGAAGAGGTGTGTGGGCAAGGGAAAGGGGCGCTCAAGGAGATGGGATTCTCCCCTTCGGAGATGAGAGAGGTGCTTGGGGAAGGGGAGTGGGTGGTTGGTGGTTGGAGGGTGGAGTGAGGATAGGTGGAGGCTACCTTGGGGATGGGGTGGAGTAAAGAGAGGGGTTGTGGGGAGTTTGAGTGGCTTTAATGGAGGGGGAAGGGAGAGAGAAAGTGGTTGGGAGGGGAGGAGAGAGAAAGGGGCGCCCCCTCTTGGAGAGAGAGAGAGAGAGAGAGAGAGAGGAATCCACCCCTTAGAGAGAGAGGGAGAGAGAGATGGAGAATCCACTCCAATTGCACTAGAACACTCAATTTTTTTGATTGACCAAAAGATTACAAATGAGGGAGTGGGGTGGCCTATTTATAGGCACTCATATTTTCCTAGGACTAAAATGACCCTAACTAAACAACTAATGACCAAAGCAGTCCAAGGGAGGGCGCCCCAGGGCCAAGCCCACTAGTTGGGCCCAATAGACAACTTAATTAACCACATGACTCAAGACTTAGGTAAATGACCCTTATACCTAGGTACCAGACTTAAATAAAGGGAAAATTACATAGTTTATGACTGAAACAAAATATAAAAATTACATGGATAGATTCAGAAAAATGTGAAGAACACAATGACGCAAACAGTTGATCCATTAGAGCTTCACAAAATGTGGAGGAAGTGATGCGCCCATCATACCCCCGGGGTGGGGAGAACTCGACCCCGTCGAGTATGGGTCGACCGGGGAAGTGGTACACCAAATGCAGCTCCGGGGGAGCCACGATCTCCAAACTCAACCCCGCGTCCATGGCCGAGGGATGGCGCTTCAGCTTTAGAAAGTGGCACGGACACACCCTCATGTTGGTAATGATACCTTGCTTGCCTAGTATTGCCTCCGTGTGCACACGTCGGGCTCTCAGGATGATTTATGGTGGCTCTCCGGGGGTGTCTCTCTTATAGGAAGGTATAGGCTCAAAGCACTCACTAGGATCCACCGCGGTGCCCATATAGGGTGCCAGATCCGCCACGTGGAAAATGGGGGTGAATCCCAAAACCCATTAGTAAGTCCAACCCGAAAGTCGGGTTGCCAAAGCCACTCGGAACTTGGCAAGGTCCAAGTCCTCATGCCCTCAAATTGGAGGTGACCCTAGGGTAGAGCCACTCCAAACTCATCATCGCCCAGTTGCCAACTTGGAATTCCAAGTGGCACTCGCGAGCTTTTGCCCGCTTCTTGTGGTTCTCACCGCTGGTTGCTTGATGCTTGCTTGGATGCATATGCCATGCACTATGATGAAGTGAGAGTGGGAAATGTGTGGTATGCAAAGGTGGTCCAGGACAACCACATATAGACCTATCGTGCATTGATGTTATGAAGACTTTGAATGATTTGGGAGGATCGGGGCATCCACAGGTGTCCCTCTTATGCGTGGGTGTGATGAATGCCGGAGGACTCGGACATTCATGAAGGCTCCTAGCATACATAAGACCAATGCTGAATCGGGGAGGACCGTTACACCCAAATAGGGACCACTCATGCTTCCTACTTGGCATGTGGGTGATGTGAATGAATGGACCCGACTTTCTAATCATGCCAGGTGGTGTGTTGTGCCAAGACTTATGCACTCCTATCCCAAAGATGATTTTCATGTGTATGGGTGTGGGACGGCCTTTGAACTTCCATGTGAAAGGGTTGAAGGGATCTAGGAAGGTGGGCATTATGGAGAGGGGCTCTTCCTTGCTTCCAAGGCATATGTTGCCTATGGCGATGGCTCCCTTTGTGTGACCTGAGTTTTGGAAGAGGCGGACTTGGTCCAACATGGTTGGTTGGGGTAGAGAAGGGTGGGTTGTGGGTAAGGTGGGTGGGTCACATGGGTAGCTAGGCTCCCATTGGAAGGGATCAAAGGAGTCATGGACTGGGCTTCCTAGGGAGAAGTGTTCTATGTGCTCAAGGTCTTCACGAGGTGGGTCTTCCTCATCTATTGGGATGATTGGGCCGGTGTAATGAGTGGGTGGGTTGGCCAATGTCCTTGGGATCTCAATGGTAGGGGAGTGAACCGAGATGGATTCTTCCACCATGGGGAGAAGGAAAAGGAGGTCGCTAGTGTAGCAACCAGCAGTGCAAACCGAGGTGATAGACCCGACGCATGGATGGATGAGGTCAAGGCTCTTGGGTCGGTCCGTCCCTAGGGTCAACAGGTAAGTTAAGCCTAATTGCCACTCTAGACCCTTGAGGAGATCATCCCAACCCTCTACCTCATAGTAGGATTGGATCGTGGTGTGAAAGGAGGGGAGGGGCACAATTTGGGATTGATGTCCCATGGGTGAGAGGTGTGGGGGTGAACTAGGGATGGTGGGGCCTCGCTTGAGCCATTGGAGTATGGACGCATTCACGGTGAGGATGCCATGAGTGGTGGTGGTTTGTCCTTGAAGGACCGGGCTAGGAGAGGTGAATGGAATGGGAAGCTCTTGGATTTCCTCTATGGCGGGAGGTGGGTTCGGATTGGTACCCACCTCTTCTTGAGTGGGTGTATGGGACATGGTCTCCTCTACCAAGGGGCTGGGACAGTCATTTGGGGGTGGGGTGATTGTGATAGCTGGTGTGTGGTGCACCCGAGGTGGCAAACAAGCATGGGTTTGGGTTGGGATTGGTAAGGGAAGTAGTGGAGGTCTAGGTTGGGGTTTGGTTGGGGTAGGGAGAGGAAGATGGGTGGGTTGAGGGGGTTTGGGAAGATTGTCCTTGGGAGGGGTGTCCCTATTGGGGGACGATGGAGGGGTAATGGTGGCCGGGGTGGGAGAGGTGTCAACCACTAGGGGCATGGGAAGATGCTTCCTCGTGGGGCATTGTCCGGCGATGTGCCCCAACTGGTGGCACCTATAACATTCCGGCTCGCACTTACCCGAGGTTATTTCACTCACTTATATCTCCATAGGGCTCTTTCCCTTTTGAGAAGGGGTGAGGCGAGGGGTGGCGGAGGGGGCCAATGGGGCTTGAGTGGTGTGGGTTGTGGAATGGGGTTTTGGTTGGGGTAGGGGGAATTGGGGAACTGGAATCTTGGGTTGGTCGGGTGGGGATGGAGGAGTTGAAGTGCTCCCTGGGATTTGATGATGGGAGTAGGAAGGGGACACATATCTAGCCCTAAGTTGTTCCTTCATGTTTCCCCAAGTGGTGATGGATCTTCCCTTCTAATTATCCTTAGCCCGATAATTTGCAGCCAATAGGTTTGAGCCCGTTTGGTAAGTTGTGATTTGGCAAATTGGACTTTCTCATCCTCGGACATGGGATACCAAGTGAAGTAATGGTCCATTGAGACTTCCCAATCTAAATAGTCACTCGGTTTGCTAGACCCATCAAAGGTGGGTGGGTGGGAAGGTGCACTCCTACCGGTCGCCCTTGGGGCGAGCCCATTTTCCTCTAATTGGTCGAGTTGACCCTATAGGCTATCAAGCCGCTCATTGACATAAGTCATGGCTCCCATTAGGTAGTTGACATGGCCATGAAGGCAATGTTTGTTGGTGGTGGGTTTCCCTTGGGGGTTTGGTTTTATGGAGAGGGCCGATGGGTATGGTGGGTATGAGGCAGCCATGCTAGTGGACAAGAGCGATGCACTGGGAGACTCTAAATACATATGCGCGCCCTAGGACCAACTTGTAGAGATAAGTTGAGAACTTGCTCTGATACCACTTGATGTGACACCACCTTGGGGGTGATAGTCACAATGCCTTAGACTTAAATTCGCAAGCAATCGGGCAGAACGGCGGACTCACGCGAGTGGGTTTACCCGCATAGCGGGCACCCGGGTCCGTAGGTGGATCGGCGATGGGGATGAGGGTCCGAGGTTGGACCTTGAGATTCCTGGGGGTTGGCTAGCTTAGGGCTAAACCCCTACGGTTCTGGGATGCCCAAGTCGACGGGCGGCCAGCACGCCGAGGGTGTGGGATGTAGGGCCACTCACACAACTCACTCCGCGGTGGCACATGATTTGGTGGATTCCGGATCGGGCACTCGCTCACCGTCCGACGGGCAATTGGAAGCAATAATAAGCCAGCAAAGATAATGCTGCTAGCAGAGGAGAGTGATCAGGTGCTCACCTGATCGGTGTGAAGACGCCGACCCCGGCCGGAGACGAGGGCGAGCGAGGAAGCGTGGGCTTACCCGCACGCCGCGCCGATGAAGCTTCAACCTGAATTATCAAGTTACAATCACTACGCCCCTTGTAAGGGGGTTATACTTGGGGTAGGGATTAGTTTTACAACCAAAATGTATCTCCACGCAGGGAGGGGTGGTCAGCCGGCCAGGCGGGGTGGGGAGAACTACGCTAGAAGCTGAAGTGGACGAAGACCGTCGGTTCTACCAGCCCTCTAGAACAGTGGATAAATAGTCGGTGTTGGTGCCGCTGTGGAGACTCCTGAACTTCACTGTCGATGAAACCAGTGGGAAAACCTTCGTAGTTGACCTGGGAAGATGTCCAATTTTTCTTGGAATTTTATGACGATGTTGGTGGCCGGGACAAGGGCTGGACCAGGGTCGAACTGCTCTAGCGCTGACTGCTCTCAGGTTGCTGCTGCTGGAAGATGAAGGTGCCACGAACGCTCCCGGTGTCTGAATGATGTGGAACAAGTACCGCTGTGTCCGTAGACAAGTCTTCTTTTCACCGGGACCAACGGCGCCATCGGAAGATGTCGGAGCTGATCGTGGAGGCCCAAAGAGTAGGGGGGTGTCAGTTTAGGCTCAAAGAAATAGATCTGGCGCACCTTGGAAAGAAAATTTGGAACTTTTGATGACGAGGTCCTAAATTCGCTCTGCTTCTTGGGGATGACAGAGGACTTGTAGGGGAAGCCCTCGGCCAAGTGGCGCTCCAAGAATCACATGAATCATACCGTGGGAGCCTATGCAAGGAGCTTCTGGAAGACTGTCAGGAAGAAGTTGCGCAATCCAACGACGACGGCTCCTTCGGGCAGCGACGAGCTCAGACAGGGACGAGACCACCACCGATGCGAAGAGAACTGGGAGACACTTCCAACGGTACCTCTTGTGCATCCAGGGGCTCCGGGATGAAGTCGTGGCAGGCTCTGCAACCAGCGGCTTCTCTGCTGCCTGTGAACTGAGGCAGGGTTTGCAACTTGCCGATGGGAAATGGAGTAGGAGGGTGGCGAAATGGGGGTGGATGAGTGTGGGTGAACCCTGGCTGTGAGGGGGTGATCCAAGGTGAGGGAGTGGCAGAATGGGGGCTGGAGGGAGGTCTAGCAGGTGGAGGGAGGGGAAGTTGCGAATTTGGTGTTGGGAGGGAGATAGGAAGGAGTATTTGAAAATGGGTTAAGGGGGGGGATTAATTTTTGGAGAGGTGTGTGGGGAAGGGAAAGGGGGGCTTGGGGAGATGGGATTTTCCCCTTGGGAGATGAGAGAGGTGCTTGGGGAAGTGGAATGGGTGGTTGGTGGTTGGAGGGTGGAGTGGGGATAGGTGGAGGCTACCTTGGGGATGGGGTGGAGTAAAGAGAGGGGTTGTAGGGAGTTGGAGTGGCTTTAATGGAGGGGGAAGGGAGAGAGAAAGTGGTTGGGAGGGGAGAAGAGAGAAAGGGGTGCCCCCTCTTGGGGAGAGAGAGAGAGAGAGAGAGAGGAATCCACCCCTTAGAGAGAGAGGGAGAGAGAGATGGAGAATCCACTCCAATTGCACTAGAACACTCAATTTTTTTGATTGACTAAAAGAATACAAATGAGGGAGTGGGGTGGCCTATTTATAGGCACTCATATTTTCCTAGGACTAAAATGACCTTGACTAAACAACTAATGACCAAAGCAGTCCAAGGGAGGGCGCCCCTGGGCCAAGCCCACTAGTTGGGCCCAATAGACAACTTAATTAACCAAATGACTCAAGACTTAGGTAAATGACCCTTATACCTAGGTACCGGACTTAAATAAAGGAAAAATTACATAGTTTATGACTCAAACAAAATATAAAAATTACATGGATAGACTCAAAAAAATGTGAAGAACACAGTGGCGCAAACCGTTTGTCACGCCCCGACGCGGAATATCGGGACCGACTGTAGAAAACGCTAGTAAAGATAACATGCTAAGCTAAGAATTAACATAATGCCAAAAACAGACATAACTCCAATTAACCATCAAACTGACTTAAACATAATCAAGCATAATCTCTACTCGACAACGTTACAATAACTAACACAAATTCTAAGGCATAGCTAGATGTAAAACAACTATAACAATCTCAACATAACGACTAGCTGATTCACTCCAAGTCATCACTCTTGCCCATTCCCATCCATCTGTGAATCTTCACCTGAGCTACCTGGAAAGGGGGAAAAATAACTATATGAGCGTACGCTCAGTAGGTAACAACAGGCAAGTGTAAGTGATTAACCATTTAATTACATGTATATGAAATGGACAGAAAAGAAATAATGATCGAATGAAACAACGTAAAAAAAGAAAGTGCTAAAGAATGGAATGGAATAACAATATGATAGGATGATATAATTACAAGAATTGCAGTTTAAGAATAATATATAGAACAGGAAATTACAGGAAATTGGCCAACAAGCAAGAATGTAACCAAGTCAAACACGATTCAAGTAAGAGATAAGAGATCATTATCATAGACATCACGCTAGTCATGCACTCGGTGCAATGCCTCACCATGTCATTACAAACTCCCATGTGCACAAGTACTTTTCAGGCGCTCTCCCCAGGACAAGACCGGGCCCCTATGGTGCATTGGAATTGATTTATTGGATCCAAGATCCCAAGTTGTCTAGACTTTAATCAAGTTAAATGGCCAATTATAATCAAGTACAAACTTACCTCGGAACATCCCAAGGCTAAGTTGAAGAGATACTGTCCAGAATTTCTGTCCAGAAGTTCAAGTTATCAAGAACCATCATGTTCTTGGATTCAAAACCATGAAACACGAGGAAAACTTGTTTCTGGATGATATGCAGTTCCTACTAGACCGCTCAAGACTTGTGCGGTCGACACTGGACCAGACTAACAGCAACTCCTCGGGGGTCAAGGTTGAACGGCTGATAAAGGGCCGCTCTTATATATGAACGGTAAAGATTGTGCCGCACATGGCCAGAAGGTTTCAAAATCGAGGACATGATATGTGGTCCTGACAGAGCCGCTCATTAGTTGAACGGTCTATTCAGGGCCGCCTGTAAGATGTACGGTCCATTACTGGCCACACAACACAGGGCCTAACCATGAGTTAGAATCTAGCCCAAGTGGGCTCCCGGGCTACCATAGGCAGGGTGGAACTGAACCAGAGTCCAGCCCACTGTCTGCTGGTCGGCCTAGGGTCTACTGGATTGATCAAATCAGAGATTGGCCGAAGTTGGATCAAGGATAATCGGCCAAACTAATTGGCATAAGCCAGGGATAAACGGTCTCTATTGGGCCGTTCTGGGATATATGCGGTCCACAAATGGCCGCGCAAGTCCCTGTTAGTCCAATTCGGACTAAGACTCAAATCATAGCGGTTCGATTGAGTCTAAAACAATTCTAGGGAATAATAAAGGTTCAAGATTAATGGTTTAGGTCTAAGGTTAACAATGTAAACCTAATAGCCATTTCGATTATCAAGAATTCACAATTAAAATTGACATTTATTGGAAAGGTGAATCAAGATCAAGCTCAATTAAATAAATCAGCAAGAGTTATTTACTATCATGAAATATAGTTTATTAGGTGTGTTTCTAATATGAAAATAACAACTAATCTACTAACATAACATGCTGTAATGATAATTAATCTATTCTGTTACAGATGTGCGGTCGGTTCTGGACCTTACATCCCCATGAACGGTCACAGACTGGCCGCACACGTCCCCTCAGATCCGAAGACCTGCTGGATATGGACGGTCGGTAGTGTGCCGCCTGGAGGGATGTGCGGTCTGGAACGGGCCGCAAGAAAGACATGCGGTTAGGGCTCGGACGCACGTTCCAGGGACACGATCAGGGTTCGAAAGCTATAAATGGTCAACAGAGTGCCGCCTATCTTGGTTGTGCGGTCTATCGTGTGGCCACAGAAGTCCAGACAGGTCGATGTCCCTTCACCTTGCCCGACTCCGGTGAGGTTTCTAGGGTCAGAACTAAAACATGAAATTCACATGATATAAATCATGTAATTTGGGGCTTTTACTACCAAAAGAAAGAGCACGAAAAACTATACAACATGCATGAATCAATTTTATGTTTACAGCCTGAAATCACTACTTAATCGAAGGGGAAACAATTATAACCCTAGTTCTGACATGCTTCTACTAAAACCTAAAATTCTCATAGAACACTTAATAAAATTTAGGGCTTTATACATCAATGAAAAGCTGACACGATGATGCTTCCAACCATATATTATTTGTAGGGTTTGGCTTGCTATCATCTACCTGAATCGGATGAAGAAGGAAGGAGAAAGAAACCCAAAGACGTCGGTAGATGCAGCCACTAATCGCTGGAGATCTCCCTCGATCTAACTCCTCTGCAGCCGCCGCTGGTTCTAAACGATTCTAGGGTTAGAGAGCTTCATTTTAATAGGTCACACACCTTCTGGAGGGTTCTATGCGTGGAGTATTCATCCACGCAAGTCGAGTTGATGTGAAAGCCGCCGCAATCGTTGACTCGATCCAAACTCCGCCGAATGCATCTCCTAGGGTTAGAGTTTCGAGAGATTAAGAGAGGATAAATGATCCTCTCATCCTGGCCTTTCATTTGCCACCGATTTGGGCTCATTTGATGGAGTATTGGGCTCGAATTTGGCGTTTCAAAGTATGGTTAACTAAGTGTTCAATTTGGGCTTAATCCACTAATTCAGCCTACTTATAGATTTTATTTGGGTTGGCCACAGAAGACAAGTTTGTTAAACGTGTTATCCTCTACAAGAATATAATTTTTCTGGATTTTTAGAAAATGGTCGAAATATAACTTATTCTATTTATTAAGGAATTATTCTAATTAATTTCTAATTAATTTCTAAAAGAAATCGGGATATTACACCGTCGATCCATCAGAGCTTCACAAAATGTGGAGGGGTAAGTGATGCCCCCATCACGAACGGAAACGCTCCACCGCCTCCTTACCGATGGAAGGCATCGACGAGCCAGCGCCTCAGCCTGCGCCTCCGCCTCCTGGGCTTTGGGCTCGGTAGCCTCGGCCCGAGCTGCCAGCTTCGCTAACCAGGCTTCTGCTGCCTCGGCTCAACTGGTCGCCTCCCGGAGGGACTCTTTAACAGCCTGGGCCTGGCCATAGAGGATGTCTCTATCCATCAAAGCGCCCGCCAGAGCCCTCTCCTGCTGCTCGACCAGCCCCCTCAACCTGGCAAGCTTGGCCTCGTCAGCCGCCTGACGCCGCTGGAGTTGCCCACACTACGTCGCCAGCCCTTCCTGCGCCTCTTGGCTAACTGCCAGTTCTCATGCAAGCCCACCAAAATGGTACTTCCACAAGCCCAAGGTCCTGGCGACTGTACAAACACCCTTCGCGGCCAAGTCCCTCACCTCCTTCTCAGCCCCGGGGCCAAACACCCCGGTGCGCTCGTGCCATCTGATGCTCTTATCGATATTTTTTTTTTGATAGACCGCCTAAGGCATTTGTTAAGGTCGAGTGCACCTATCCCTAGGAGGGAGAGATGTTCCCACTCCCCCAGACCAAACACCTTAGACCAAAATTTTATTCAAAGGAACCGAATTACAGTAGCTATGGGGCATACCCCTGAGATACAACTTTGGAACCAAATAGAAGATAGAGAAAGAAGAGAAGAAAAAACAAGGTTATGGAAATCTAATGGTGGGGATGCCAGCCTTATCCATAACCAGCGCCCTTCTAGCTTTGTCTGGTAAATCCTTGTAATGGAAAAACACCTTGTTGTATTTATGCGAGCAGGCATAGTTCGCTAGCGCATCTGCCCCCTGATTCCCTTCTCTGTAGGTATGTGTCACTGGGCAATTGGATAGAGAGACCATCCTCATAATTCTCACCCACCAAGGAAGAGTAACCCAGCAAGGGTAGTCTCCCTTGCGGACATCATCAACCATCATAGTACTATCAGAGTATATAGCCGACAAAGTGAAAGACCCGCTAGCAGCTAAGGCCAAACCATCATGCAGTGCTCGTGCTTTAGCCAGGATACTCGAGCCATTGCCGTAATGAAAAGCAAAGGCGATATGCAGCTTCCCTTGCGAGTCCCGGATACAACCCCCACCGCCACATGGACCTGGATTCCCCTTCGATGCACCATCAACATGGAGCGTGAAAAGGCTTAGCAACATGCAGCATTTGACAAGAATTGGAGGTTTAAGTTTAACACGGGGCTTGAGGTTATAGAAGCCCAAGCAAGCTGCTTGTTCAGAAGAGACAAGATAGTGGAAGTCCAATTTGACCATAGCATGACTAAGAGAAGATAGAATTGATCTTTTGATATGGAGAATATTGCACTGCTGACCTTCGAACCGTCGTGCGCATCTCGACTTCCAGATCTCCCAAAGGATTAAGATAGTGGCATAGAGACCACAAAAGCTAATGGCAGACTTCATGTTAGTGTTGTTTAGAATACTCCAGACGCGAACTGTAATCTGATTGCTAAGATTCACCCTCTTACTAAGAAGAGGCATAATCCATGCCCATAGCTCAGAAGCCATCTCACCAAACAGGAAAACATGATTTAAGTCTTCAAGCTACGGCGTATTACATCGATCACATTTGGAGGCCAGTTGAATGCCACTGTCCACAACTCTGCTATCCACCGGCACAGCACGATGGAGCAGTTTCCAAGTGAGCGTGGCCGCTCTTGGCGCAAAAGCAGAATGCCAAAGCTTTTGCGAGGCCGGTCGGCGAACACCACCAGGCTGAAGTACCCGAATAGCGGATCTGACAGTGAATCTACCCCGAGCATTTGCTGTCTAGACACAAGTATCATTATCCATGTGAAGAGGAGGACAAGGAGTTAACTGAGTGGGGGATAAAAAGCACCAAGCACAATGATCAGGGTTATTGATAATGTCACAGACAGAAGCAGCAGGAATAGCCGAAGGAGTATTCAGTCTCCCGTTGGACAGTGATTGTAAAATCGGTCCCCCACCAAGCCAATTATCTCTGAAAAAATCAACAGTAGAACCATTGCCAATGAACCACCGTGAGTTATCAAGGACAAAGTTACGGGCTAGCAGAAAAGTATTCAGCTCCATTCCTACGGGGAAAGGTTTAGCAATATCAGCTAAGTGGGTTTTGAGAAATCTCTTCTTGGCATAACACGACCATAAAGAGGAACCTTGGACAATATTCCAAAGAGCCTTAGCAGCAAGGGAGACCTGGACAAGCTGAAAGCTCCGAATGCCCAGGCCCCCTTCATCAATAGGTTTCTGTATTGTATCCCAAGCCACCCAGTGCCTGTGCTTACCTCCTTCAAAACCACCCTAGAAAAAATCCGCACAGAGTTTGTCAATAGTGTGCATCACCGCTTTGGGGATAGAAATAGCCGAAGCAAGATAGACAGGAATGCTCCGAAGAATTGTCTAGATGAGAACACGTCTACCAACCTGAGATAAGAGTTTCGATTTCCATCCTTCCAACTTATATTGCACTTTGTCAATGAGATAGATATAATTTGCCAGCTTGTATCTACCAATCTTGAGGGGAACCCCGAGATAGGAAAAACCATGAGACTGATGCTTATAGCCAGTGAGAGTTTGGATGGTAAGGATCCTGCTGAGGGGAGCTTTAGGGTCAATAACAAAGCTACTCTTCATGCAGTTTACTTTCTGACCAGAACTCGCTTCATATTGGTGAAGGAAGTAGAGGAGTGCTTTAATATTTTGAGTGCCAACATTAAGGAATATAAGAGTATCATCAGCATAGAGAAGATGGGAGATCCGATTGTAATTCCTAGGACCACTGAACCCAGCTAGAGTCCCCGAAGAAAATAGTTGGGAAAGCTCTCTGCTAAGTTCCTCTGTTGCAATAATGAAAAGATAAGGTGCCAAAGGGTCACCTTGCCGAATCCCCCTGGAGGATTTGAAGAAACCGGCAGGAGACCCATTGAAGTTAATAGAGAACCAACAATTAGATAGTAACATGCTAACATAAGATATGAAGCGGCTGTTAAACCCAAACCTCCTTAAGATCTCCAGGATGAAATCCCATTCCATAGGATTGTATGCTTTAGCCATATCCAGTTTAAAAATTGCATTATGTCCTCTCACTTTCCTACCAATATCCCCCATAAGTTGTCTCACTAGTGCCATATTATCTAGTATGGAACAGCCTTTAAGAAACATGCCTTGCTCCTCCGAGATAATGGAAGGCAATATAGGTGGAAGTCTGTCACAAATAATACGGGAGATGATCTTGAAAGAGAAATTGCAAAGGCTCAGCGGCCGAAAGTCATGGAAAGAACGTGGCTCCCACACCTTTGGCACCAAAGTGATGAGCGTCGAGGAGATCCCCCTAGGAATAGCAGATCCCTCAAAGAACGCTCAGACAGCTTTTACCACATCCTCCCCAATGATACTCCAAGAGGCAATATAGAAAGCTCCAGAGAAGCCATCAGGCCCAAGCGCACTGGAACCATTTAGAGACCAAACAGCCCGTCGAATTTCCTTAGCTTCTGGTATGGAACATAGGGAGGAGTTTTGAGCCTCCGAGATAAGTGAGGGAATGCAACTCAATAAGGAAGTGTCAACATAGTGAGCTTCAGAGGAGAAAAGGTTCTTGAAATAATCCTCTACCTGGCCACGAAGGGTATCCTGATTTGAACACCAGACTCCCGGGTCTCCAATCAGAAGACGATGAATGTAGCTCCTTCGGCAGTTGGATTGCACCACATCATGGTAAAATTGAGTATTGTGGTCCCCACTGTCCACCCAGTCAATTCTAGCCTTTTGGTTCCAAAAGATCTCATCCCGAAGCAACGCTTGTGGCAGAGAAGCATTTATCGCATGAAGGCACTCTTGATTGCCACCCGAGGGGTCGACATCGAAGGCAGCCTGCGCAACCATCACTTTAGCTTCAACATCCCAGATATTGGCAGAGATGTCACCAAAGGTATCCTTGTTCCATCTCTGAAGGGAACCTTTTAACGCCTTCAGCTTCACAAACAAATGAACAAGAGCATTAGGGTGAGTAGCTTTCGCCGCCTGCCAGGCCTCCTGCACCATTTGCAGAAAATTGTCATGAGTGCACCACATCTTTTGAAAAATGAATCTGTTGGGGCGAGATAGGGAGGGGCCCACTGATAAAAGCAGCGGGGAGTGATAGGAGGAACCCCTAGACAAATGGTTCACCAGAATGTCTTGCATGTTAACCCTCCAGCAGTTGTTTAGCAGCACACGATCCAATCATGCTCGGACATTAGCCATCCCGGTGTGGTTGTTGGACCATGTCATAGGAGGTCCAACGAACCCAGCATCGAAAAGTCTCGCCGCACAAAGAAAAGAATTGAACTCCGTCATGTTCACCAAAGCAGGAAAGGCTCCTCCCATCTTCTCTTATGGGCGTAATATACAGTTAAAGTCGCCACCCACCAACCAAGGAATGTGCACCGAAGAAGCAAAGTGCAGAAGCTCAGAGAATAACACCTGCCGTAATTGAGGATCACATGTAGCATAGATAAAGGTAAGGAAATCTGAAAAGGCCGAATCCTTCTTAAGTCCTAGAGTGATGAACTGGGAAGTGGCCGCAACAACATCAAGGCTTAGGCTGGAATCCCAGAAAACCCAGATTTTAGACATTTCCTAGTTATTCCCAGCGTAGCTATCTATTTTGAGGTAATTGCTAAGATGAGGGGCTTTGTTTAAAGCAAGCATTGGCTCAGAAATGGCTATAATGTCTGGCTTGTATTCTTTAGTAAGATGCTTAAGGCTACATCGAGAAGCCTTATTTCCAATCGCCCTAATATTCCAAAGAAGGATGGGGTTCATAAGGAAGTCTGTCTGTTAATATCTTCCACCGATCTCACACGAGATCTTGTGATAATCCCTACTCCACCAGTGTCCTGTGAAGTCGCAACCTTCCTATTTTTAATATTCCCTTGTTGCAACAGTTGATTATCACGAGCAGCCGCTTCCACTATACACTGCCCACGTGCGGGATGCGTGTTCATAGCCCCTCGGGAGCTTGTTACATTAATGATGATAGGACCAGAAAGCTCATGTTGTCCAGCAATCGACTCGCTGCCCCCGGGATTCAATTGCATGGAACATGCATGTTGTTGATTGCACCCAGCGGGGATATCGCATTCTTGTTTCTATGGAACAGTACCAGAAGAATTAAGAGGCCTCGCAAGCAAGTCACACTCCTCATGCAGCTTGAGATGCATAATGTCAGGATCGACAACCTCTATCTGAGATCGAACAGAAACAACCGTGCCATTTTTTGGAACGGGGGCCTGAGGGGAACCCCCTACATCATTCTCCCGAGAGGCCAAAATTGAATCTTTGGGTTTCTTAACACCATGAGGACCCTCAACTGGCAAAAGTTGGGCATCATCTGAAAGACACTGGAAAGCATTACACACCGGAGCATGCACTTGCTCTGACGACAAAGAGCAAACCAGATTCTAATAATCCCTCCTCTAAACCCCCCGCCAATCCTGCACAACCTGGGGACCTTCTTTAAGGTGTGCCGGCGCAACAAGGCCACGACCTTCTTTACGTTTCCTCTTGCACTGCTCCTGAGAATGACCTATCCGCTTACACCCAGAGCAAATGGAAGGAACACGGTGAAAGTTTACCTTCGGCCAAAAGCCAGAATCTCCATAACCAATCCAGATGCGATCGCCTAAAGGCTTTGCAACATCTACGTCCACACAAACCAGAGCTTCCGCTGTTTGCGTCCATGCAAAGGTAGAATCATTGATTTTGAGGACCGGGCCAAAGTTCCCAGCTATAGACCTGAGGTACTCTTCATTGTAAAGATTAACTGGCAGATTCGGAAAACCCACCCAGATCGGCATAGATGAAGGATCAGAATTAAAATCAAAGTTGCTAGTCCAACGAAAAAAGCAAAATAAGAAACCTTTGATATAGAGGGTTTTGCAAACCAGAACCTTAAGGAAATCTTCTTCCAGCTCAAACCGGAGCAAAACATGTCTAGGATTAAGAACACTAACAATAATATTGCCCACAAGAGAGACACTGAGAAAGACAACTCTTAAGATCCGAAATAGCAGGCCAGCCATAGGAGCACTTAGCAACGATGGCACGCTTAAGGGGCTCTTCAGATCTACACACCTCGTCCAGTGAGAAGAAGACCGCCGAAAGTCCATCATCTATAAAAGCAGGCTGTCTACGAATGAGATCAACCTTCAGAGGACGTAACAAAGCTGCTAACGCCTGAGCAAAAGACGATGGCCTAGAGGCAGCAGCCCCTGGAGCGACACCAACTTCCATGGAAAACCCAGCGATGGGGTAGCCGGCAACCCCACCGGGCGCTGGTTAGAGAAGAGACGCCCACGTTCTGCGCTCTCCGCCCTAGCAAAACCCACCGCCCAAACCTACAGCCATACCAAGCATCACTTCAGCATTAAAAGAAGCTTAAGGACAAGAAATCTCATGTTCTGCTCTTATCGATAAGGTTAACGGCTGTCGACCAGCGTGTGTACCCAAGCACAGTCTCCTCAAGCGGCAGGTAGCAGACGCTTGGGGGAGCTTCGGACGGCCGGGGGCGGGCCGCCTCATCAGGAACGGGGGCCTTGCCCTTATCATGTGCCTCCCTCCCAGGAACAGGCGTAGGCAGGACGACCGTGGGATCCTCGATCGACGACGGCGAGGGAGGAACTTCAGGCAGGGGAGGAGCCTCAGATGGTGATGGCAGCAGAGTTCACCTTCAAACCAGAGCGGGTGTCCTCCTCCTCTTCCTCTGGCGATACTAGCTGTCCAACGTCGCTAGCTCATCTAGGTTCACCTAGATACGCCCACCACCAGGCATGGTGGATTCTACTTTGACGACACTCTTAACTTCCTCGAGATACCCCTCCGAGCACTTGACCCGCCACTGACCGCGGGAGCCGCGGGCGGACCCTCTACTGGGAGAGCCGCAGGGAGCGGATATGGCAAGCACCTCGGCGCTAAGGTGACGGCCTCCTGGGGGCAGCGACGGTCACCTGGTCGGAGCCCAGCTCAATATGGTCAATAGGGCGAGGCCGAGCCGTGACAACTCTACTATCTCGTACCGTAATTCAAATGACTCTCGCGCCCTGCCAAACAACATAGAAGGGGTTAGTTCAAGCAAGCGGATAACAAGACCCGACAAGTGCAACAACGAAGGCATTACCCTGGGGTATTGGGGGGCTTAACCCCAGCTCCTGAAGTACCGCAGGGGTTAGCACGACGTCGGCATTAGAAAGTGGGTGGCGAAGGAGGGAATTAATTGGCCTCGACTCCTCCGCATTGGCGGTAGGCCGTCTGTCTGCCCTAAGGGGACGGAAACCTCGAACGAAGCTCCAGTCGCTCGGATGGTTGCGACCCCGACCTTGGTGATAAAAACAAAGCACTCGGACCAGTGTTTGATATTGGACACCGCAGAAGTGACTTGGACTAGGACTCAGTCCTTCCGAGCCCAGAAGTAAAAAGAAGACGGATCGACAAGACATCATTGGGTGCTGTAAAAATGTCGGAAGAGGAAGTAAGTGGGGTCGATCAAGGCTTGATGGCGAACATAAACAAAGACGCACAAGATGCACCAAGAATTGAGAGAAAGGTTCCCTGGATACAGACCATAGTGCTCAAGGACAGACTCGAAGAAAGGGTGGACAAGAAGACGGAAGCCCACCCTGAAGGACTCCATGGGGACTACGATGTCGGCTGATGGACGACTACACAGGTCATTATCTACTGTAGGGAAGGCGATATCGAAATCTGAAGGAATCTGAAAAGCCTGCCGGAGGCCATGGATAACCTTATAAGCCACTAAAGAAGGGGAACATGGACGACGTGGGCCGGTGGCCGAGGTACCCGGAGCTCCCCCATGACCAGCTCTCACCTCTCCGGCGGAAGAGCTGGACCCAATGCTGAGAACCCTCTTGCGTGGTGCCATGGACCCAGGAAACAGAAGGAGGAAGAAGACCCTCACCAGGCGAAAAGAGAAGGAGCCAACCATGAGCGCAGTAGACGATGGAAGGGCAGATGGGGTTCTAAGAAGAACCCTATAGCGGTTCCTATATAGTCTCCCCAAACAGAACGACCACTTCGAAGCCTAAGGGTAGGTGAAAAGGCGCCCATCACTATCACAGTACGACTGCCGGGCTCAGGCGCCCTTTCAAAACCAGCACACCCAGAGAAAAAGGCTCGCGTCATGATTACAGGAGTAGTGCCTGCCACCGCCAGATGCACCTTACCCGCCAAGCAAGTAGTACGAGGAGACCTTCCTCGCAGTAATCTCCCAACGTACCCTCTTCAACTCATCTCTCAGATCCCAAAAAGTGCTCGGCATCTGAGAGTGGGGGGCTAGTGAGGAGGGTAAATCTGGCTCGGCCCATGTCGGGCCCATCTACAGCAAGCCCAATTTGACTTGCAGTCCACGACGTGCCTAACAGGCCACTACAGCCACGGCCTGCTACGAACGGCCCAAGACGAATGGTCCTTGGATTTGACAGGGTGAAGGGCCCTGGCCTAGGCGCAATGACCGCCGATGAATCTTTGATGACCGACTGTTACACCCCACGACGCTGGCTTCAACTCCATGAAGGGCGAGCACGCTCCATGGGCGCCGTAAGACTCGCCTGGGGATCGGCTAACTCCAGGGTAACTGCCCCTCAACGGGAAACTCCTACCATAATCATGGGAGACTTTGCTCCACGGTCTACGTCTTACCCAGCTAAGGGATAGGCCTTCGACACCAGGACAACCCCCTAAATAAATGGGACCTCAACAGAGGACCAGGGAGAGGAGGGACGGTGACCTTCACCAAGAAACGCCTACAGAGAAACAAGCCAGAGAGCTACTCACCCTGCTACTGGAGAAGTCATGACTATTCATTTCCTGAGAGAGAATCCCTCCCGTACGGCCTTACCGCCCAGCGAGCACTCCCCAGGAGACCACTGGGGTCGGCGAGCACTCATCCAGAGGACCTACACTTCTCTTAGATCTCCTACTGCAACCTCCACTCTCCTCCCTCTCCTACCCTTCTCTATTCTCCACTTTATCATGTGCTAACTTAAGTATCGGAGGGTTGTCCCCAGGGTAACGCCCAGGGCTCCTTCTGACATTCGTCTATCTGGTGTTTGCAGGCTTCCACGAGTGCCAGATGATCTTCCACAACAAACAAATAGAGAAGTATGGTACAAGGCATAAGAACTAGATTCTGCCCTCTATCGTACCTCCCTTGTCTTCACTAGAATACAAAGTTTTAATCTATAACATATTCTTTTTCCTCAAAATATATATAGTTTTGAGCCATAAAACACACTTTGCCACTTAATACCTTTTAAACTGTAACACACTTCTAGAATGCATTTTTTTACTGGAGAATACACAGTCTTACAAGAGAATATACACTTCTCGTACTATAATGCACATTTCAATAGGAATGTAGAGCTTCAACAGAGGATACAATTTTGATCTCCAACATAATGTTTCTCATTTGAAAATAGCTTTAGCTATAGTACCTTTTTGATTTTTTAATAAAATTTAGATTTTTTGCATTAATACCTCTCTATTGGTTATGTCAAATATATTCCTCATTTGAGCATATTATCAAGAATATCTTTCATGCAGTCTTACATGTCACGGTTATTCCCCCATGATTTATTGTCGTCAAAGGAAGGTGAATATTTCATGAAATATGTCATCTATTGTCATTAGGTGGAGTGAAATACTTAAAATTTCCTTACGCGCGCGCGCACACACACACAGATAGATAGGGAGAGAGAGAGAGCCCTTGTTGTGTAAATTGTGTTTTGATAATGTCTTACTATAAGTCATTGGACAATTAAGTTAGAAACTCATGAAACATCCTTTGATTGGCTAGGTAAGAAGAAGTTACAAGAAGAAGAGTCGAGCTTAGAGTCGACTCCAGAACACCTGGGTTATGCTGTTTCAGTTGAAAATGTTCTTTGGAGCCGACTCCAAACGGCTTTCGAGTTGACTCCAGTGAACGTTAAGCCACCCGCCAGCTGATGGAAATAGAGGTGACAAATAGCTTGATAGTGCTGACAAATAGAGATTAAGGGTGAAAAATAGGTTGACAAAGGTGAAAAATAGATTGGCACGGGAGAAGAAGAGTTGGGAAGAAGAAAAAGCCAAGTGGAGTCGATGCAATGCTCAGTAGACTCGACGCAGCGAAGGGGGCGAGCTTCAAACAAGTTAACAAGCCAACAACGGTGACAAATAACTTCTCAAGGGTGACAAATATTGGATAAGGGTGAAAAATACATCCTCAAGGCTGACAAATGCATGGTAAAGGTGATAAACACCTTGACAAGGGTAACAAATGAGCCTCAGAGATACAAAATAATTGTTAAGGCTGAATTGTGTGTAAAAGATGAAGTAAGGTCGACCCCAGTATGAAGCTGCGTCGACGCCTTGGCTCACAAGTAGTAGAAAAAGTCCAAACAAGTCTGGGCTGCGTTGACCCCATTGTCTCATTGCGTCACCGCAATCAAGCAAAAATAGATCACGTAACACAAGGGTGACAAATGTCGAGCAAGGGTGACAAATAAGCGTTACGACTGACAAATAGATAGATAAGGGTGACGAATAGGTGTTACCGATGACAAATGGCCTGTAAGGTAGTTTCAGCAAAGGATGTGTTGACCCTATTCTCTCAGGGCGTCGACGCAATGACCTTCCCAGAAAGCGTTGTAAACGCCATTTACAAAGGATGCGTTGATGCACCGTCCATCCAACGTCGATGCCATCAAGGCCAACTTGCTAGCAGACTCAATTAAGGAGAGATGAAGCTACGTCGACGCAAGGTCATTACTCCATCGACGCACCAGAAGCATTCCAAGCTTAATTATGTTAAAACATACAACGTGTCAGAGATCTCCAGAGAATATAAAATGCAGACGTAAACCTCCAAAAACACCTCTTTTGAGGTCTGGAGGAGGTTCCTAGGACTAACATTGTCCATGTCATCATAAGTGAACAAGAGCAACATTTTGGACAAAGTATCTGTTAGTATAGCATCTAGGAAATGACTCCTTCTCTACAGTCCTATCTCCTAGAGTCAGCCAACAAGATTTGAATCTAAAAAGAAAAAATCTTCCAGCACAAAAGGACATCCTCTCTACAAATGGAAGTTAAGATGCTACAGGCACTAGTGGTCTAACCTCACTTGTTTATTCTGACCAAAACAAATATTGATCTAGAAGACTCAAAGCCAATGGGAAGCCTCCAAAGGAAAGGCCAGGATCTATAGAATCACACAAGCTCAAGACTTGTGATCCAACGGCTCAGATTGCATCCTTCTTCTAGAATCGAAGGTGCAGATCCTAATCTTGGTCTATAAATATGCTGCCCCTTCTACCTGGGAAGAGTTGGCCTAGCAATGCATTAAGGAGAGATCCTATTAGCTCGTCCCCAAGAGAAGAAGAGAAAAAGAGAAAAAGAAGAGAGGAAGAAAAGAGAGAGCAACCCTGAAGCATTCATGGAAAAATATTTGAGAAGAAAAGAGAAGAGAGCCTACAGCCCCAACTTTGGTCCAACCCAGTCCAGAGTAGTGAAGGAAGGAGAAAGCCTGAAAGCAAAGTGTTCTGTGCTGAAGAAACATCTTCATCAATATCTTCTGAAGCTACATTATCCTTGCTTCTATCTATTTTGGGCTTTAACTTTTGTAACTTTTGAATCGGCTTTCAGTGTGTGTGTCTGGTGCTCTAGTTAGAGGCAAGAAGTGTTTTTGCTACACTTGCAGCTTGTTTTCTTTGTGTGTGTGTGTGTGTGTGTGTGTGTGTGTGTTGAGGACTTCATCCTCGTGTGGAAAGCCTCACCGGTTCGGTGAGGGGGTCTGCGGGTTTGCAGACTGAACCACCTTAAAAATCCATTGTGCAGTGGTGTGTCCTTGTGTAATTGCTTCCATTTCCTCTACCTCCACTTCACAAGGTCCTATGGTTTTATTTCAACATCTTTTGATATGGCCGAACACTGCACATTCGATGAGCTGTTCAATGTTTGGCAGCACTCTTGCTGTTTGAACAAAGGCTCACACACTCACCTAAGAAAGCACTCTGATGATCTGTATCTTCACATGTGAATCTTAGGTGTTTGACATTACTCTGGGGCATGTGTCATCATTGATCTTGCATTCTCAGATCTATAGTTTCTATGGCTCATCACTTGAATGCTCGATAGCTGTCCCAGGAGCAGTCTGTGAGCTTTAGTATGTCCATTCCTGTGAGTGGCAAATCTGTTTAGGTGCTGAGCTCACAATGAGGCGAGGTCGACTCCACTGTACTCCTACGTCGACCTCAGCCTCCTGCTGAACTGCATTCTCTTGACACTCTATGCATGGTGTCTTGCTTTAGTGCTTGAACTATTTTCTGTTGAAACCACTGTCCGTATTGTATATTGTGTTTCTTGCTTATCAAGCTGAAGATTGGGTTTCAACTGATTAAATTTTTAATCGGGCCAAAGCATTTGTTTAGTCAAAACTTTTACATGGATCTATTCAACCCCCCTTCTAGATCCGGTTGCGCCTAAGGGACCTAACAATTGGTATCAGAGCCAAGCTCTGTCTATCTAAGATCCAACGATCTTCCGAGGTGATCCTAGTGCAACCAGTTTTGATTCTTGTTGCTGAACCGTTTTAAATGGATTACTTTATCTGTTTTAAGTACGCCATCTGGTTTGGCAATCTATGCAAAGTTAATATCCCTTTAAGCTACTCAAGGCACTGTATGTTAATGAAATTATTTTTGAATTGTGATATGTGCCTTTCACATAGTTTGATCCTTCAACTACCGTTCAATTTATGTTTTATTTAAAAATTCATTTGTTGGTCTATGACTTAGAGAAGATCTGATTTTTCGGTATATTAAATGGTGGTCTGTAGATAGGCAGGCTAAGTATGCATGGAACTCTCACCATGCATGAGTTTGCACTTCGCCCAGTACCAGATTTCAGAGAAAGCTAATATCTAGTTCATGAGGGAAACTCTGGTATCTTGAGATTTGAAAATGTGCTTATTGACTATTAATCTGTAATGTATTATGATTGATCTTGATATTGTGTTACCCTTAGTGATCATTGATATGTCTGATTATCTAAAGAAGCCAAAATTGTTTTAAGTTCTAATCATTCTTTATTCTTCTCATGATGTTCTTTTCATGTCACATCTTTCTAATCAAACATCATGCATTGTCCTCCCTACCTTTTATATGGAAGTTACTACAATTTCTTGTAAAGTTCAATTGATGAGTAAATGCATGACAAACAATGTTTGAATGTGTATATGTGAACATTCTGATTTTGAATGAAGCTCATGCTCAAAGATGAGCATGTTTGTTGAGAATTCGAGAGGGCTGGTTCTTGTCTCTCTACTCACCTCCTGCTCAATTCTGAAAATATTGATTCATTGTGTTAAGGGGAAGATGGTAACAAATTGTCTAATATTAATTGCATCTTCTCTGAGGGAGGTGGTTGTGAATTTGTAAATATGTGCTTACAGTTCAGCCTTGCTCTTAAAATTGATTTAAGATCTATGAGTAGATAATTCAAACATGTGCTTCATCTCCCATTTATATTTTGCCCATTCATTCATTAGGGGAGATAGCAATAAAATTCCTGTACCTTGCATGTGCAAAATGTCTTTCATATCTACTAGATTTCAGGTACAGATTGTGATTTGCATTTGAACAAGGGCATGTCTGCATATTGCATGCCAAGCATTGTCATTTGAACATCAGCATGCTCAGCATAATCATGCATGTAGTGCATGTCAAGCACAGAGTGAAATCTGCATGCTGCATTCATATTCACATCAGATATTAGATTTTGTGTGTGCATGTTTTGAGGTATGCCTTATGTGTTGCATCCTCCCAAGTATGCTTGCATGCCGTGACTTCATGGTATATAAAATGGTGACAAGAAGAAGGGCAGGTCTACCCTGTCTAAGAGCTATCACCATGCGAGAGAATGTGCCTCCACCTAGTACCATGAGTCATTTGTCCATGATTGTCAAAACCTCATTGAGTATTCAAATGCTCATGGGCATAGATGGGTTTAATCATATGCATGTTTCTTCTTAGAATCAATTGCATAATATCAGCATGTAAAAACCCAAAAAGAACATTTGAAATTCATGCATACATTTAGGGGGAACTGAAATGTCTATAATTTCTGCATTTACATTGCATGTTTCGATGTTGTTGCAAATTGTAAATAAATGTACTTTTGTTCAGGGATTATGTTTTTGAAAAATCTCTCTGTCTGATACATGTGCGTCGATGCACTGATCGAGATGCGTCGACCCATCAGTTATATTTGGTCAAATCTTGGGTTCTGGCAAACCAAGCTGAGTCGACTCACTGATAAGATCAGGCCGACTCATCAGTCTGTAATTAAAAGGTTCATTTGTTCTTTGCTGTTTGTGCCCTTCAATAAGATGATTGCACTTATTTGCTCTCAAAGCCAATCTGGAATGACTAATTAAGAGTGCAATAAAGTTGAGAACCTTGCAGGTGTGCCTTGAAGATAAAAAGCATGGAGGAATCTATTAATCCAAGAAGTCAAGGTACAAAGGCCATTCTGGAAGTTGTGAGCCTCTTCAAGGATAAAATGAAAAACTTTCACGCAAGAACTTAGGTGCTATCCTTCACACTCCTTGTAGAACAAATTCTGTTTTGATGATGATAGCATCTGAAACTTCCTTCTGCAAAAATGATTCAAATTATTGAACATTACTATTTGAATGAATGTGTCTGGGTCTGCATGCATGTAAACAAATTTGCATTGCATTTTATATGTCATACTGCATGTAGGATCAAATTGAGGGGGAGTCTTCATTGTAGTCATTTCTCACCCCTTCAGTGAATCATCATGTCATGACTTTCTGGTATATAAAATGGTCATGTGTGGAAGGACAAGACTAGGTCTGTCTGGAAACCATCACTATGCGTGAGAAAAATCCTCCGCTAGGTACCAAGGTCTTTTGTTCATTCATCCCAGGCCACATCATTTAGAATTTCATGTATTCATTTGTTTTACTATGCATTGTCAAATGCGTTTTCTATGCCCTTAGACATAAGCATGGCAGCTATAGTCAAAGGGCTTTAGCCTGTTAGAATGATTGACCAGATTGAGGGGGAGTCAATACAGTTTTGATCTGTACACTTGCATATGTCATGTCTGAATTTCATGCATACCATCTTTCCCGAAGAACCGATAAAAATCTTTTGAACTTAATGCATTCATGTTGATGTTTCTTCTGCGAGAGTGTTGTGCGTCAACACACTGGACTTCCTGCGTCATCGTAGTAGTCCTTTTTTTTGGATCCAATTCATGTCTTCAGTTGTTTCTTGTTTAAATTGATCTGTGATCATTCCTTCCTCATGTGCATAATGTCTATCACCTTCTTAAATAAAACTCATTAAAAATCTTTTCATGTGGAGGAATTCTTTTGTGCAAGTATGACTGAGTTCATACACTTAGGGGGTGCTTAAATTTAATGTTTTCCTCTTAGAGCTTCCTACTAACATTTTAGACCAACCCCAATTGAATTGATGGTTTGGAGTATATAAACCTTAAATCTGGGTTTAAGGGTCTTGAAAAAGACCATCTCAGTGTATGGAATAGACTTAAAAAAGACATAAAGAAATGTGACCTCACCTCTTCCTGAAAACTAAAAATTTTGAAAGTATTGAGGTCACCCTGGTTAAAGAACTTTACACTGAGTATTATTTTTAAACATTAAAAATAGTCTGATGCACTTAAAGGGAACATGCCTAATCATTGAGAACATGTTGTTGTAGAGCAATAACTTCGACCGATTGAGAAGTTATGGACCCTTCACAAAAGAAGTGATGGGAACCAAGTCATGAAGTAAAGGTCTAGTTACCTCTATTTAAAAATTATTGAGGAAAATCAAAACAAAAGGCAAAGCAATGGCTAAAGCTCATTGAGAAACCATGCCCCTTCACCTAAGAAGTGACATGGGCTGTGTCATGATATGACATGCCACCTCTATTCATAATTGAGACAGGATGATGAGTGAAACTCTGAGTAACTGGGGAGTCTGGCATCTGATCAATGTGTCTACTCATGCCAAAGGAGCAAACTCCATCTGACTGTTCTTGTAAAATGTGCTAAATGTAAAATCTGTGAAAAAGGAAATGTAGTTCAGAAGGCTGACCCTAAAAAGAATTTTGTACCTTAAGTTGTTTATCTTCAATACTAGTTAAAAATTTTTCTAGTGGTGTCTCATGAAATCTATAATGGTGAGAAGGAATAGGGGCGAGGCTTTTAATCCTAAAAGATATGTTTTAGCTCTATTAAATACACCAGAACATATTTTCAGAGCGTTTATACTTAGATTGTGGGCTTATACACTTTGAACCATTACTGCATTTATTGGTCTTGACGTAATGCTGCTCTAAAAGGAGGATGTTATTTCTTCAAATGAAAACCCCTGATGTGTGAGCCTAGTCCAATGCCTTATTTTTTTATGAGCTGCTCAATCTCTCTTCACTGCAATCCTTTGTGTCTGATCCAATTCTACAATACATGATTTCCACATCCTGGTCATCTCCTTCTTGCATATCTATTCAAACTTTTGATGGTCTCACAGATGGAGTTAATGTGAAGTCATTGTCATGTGGAGTCCTTGGTTTCATGTATATCTACAATTGGTATCAGAATTTCTGCAATTGATTCCTGCATTTCATGCATATAGTTAGACTCCATTTCTTAATTCCATGCATTGTATAGAAAAACTCTAAAAATCGAAAAACTTAAAAAAAAAAGGAAATCTGCACACTGGCTCTCCATCTTCCATTGATCAGATTCTCTTGCTTTGGACTATGCTGCATTCCAAACTGCTCTACTGTACAGACTCTTTTAATGTTTGATAAATTCACCATATTATAGTTATCTATTGGTATTAGTGCTTTTATCTACTGATCCAGAATTCATAGTGTATTCAGGGACCCAACAAGTGACCTAGTTATATCAACAATTGGGACCCAACAGGCTGGTTCTTCCCTTCCACATCAAATTTGGAAAGGGGGAGAGATGACTGGCATTCTTCTAGCCTGGTGGTGATCACCCCATGTAATTCCATGTGCTCCTATTCTAACTTCGTACTTGGCTTTCTCTAAGCCCTCTTTGTTGATGGCAAAGGGGGAGAGAGTTTTGATATGAGTCATCATCTGTAGTCAGGTCAAAGGGGGAGTCAGCTTTCATTGCTTGCTATCTGCTTGTGTATATTGCATTAAATTCTTGATGTGCTGCATGCCAAGATTCTAAATTTTGAGCACAATGACTCATACTTGCTATCATCAAAAAAGGGGAGAATGTTGTGTAAATTATATTTTGATGATGCTTTACTGTAAGTCATTGGACAATTAAGTTAGAAACTCATGAAACATCCTTTGATTGGCTAGGTAAGAAGAAGTTACAAGAAGAAGAGTCGAGCTTAGAGCCGACTCCAGAACACCCGGGCTATGTTGTTTCAATTGAAAATATTCTTTGGAGTCGACTCCAAACGGCTTTTGAGTCGACTCCAGTCAACCTTAAGCCACCCGCCAGCTAATGAAAATAGAGGTGACATATAGTGCCCCAGAATTTATTTGATAATTTTATGGCATTATTAGCAATTAAATGGACGAATTTGGAGTTATTAATCAATATTAGGCCAAATGGTGTTAATCAATTAACCCAACTCACTTAATTAAAGTCTAAAGGGTTTTAAGATCAGGCCCATTTAGTTTGGCCCATATTCTAGAAGGTTATTAAGCTTATCCTCAGAATTATAAGGATAAATACAACTTAATACAGATAATCAGGCGGATAGTGAATATAAGAGTTTGATTTCCCTTGAACTCTGGGAACGAGTAATGTAACGGTCTATCGCGAGACCGTCACATGACTATAACGCACTGGCCATAGACCGTTACATCTTGTTAGTTCCGTAAAAGAAAGAACAAGTACAAAGATTAAAACTTTGGACTCTTATCCACTAAGGATCGACTTGGGAAGAGTTGTAATAATATTGAGGACTCTTAGAGACTAGGATTTGATGAAATAAAGACTCTAAACTCGATCTAATCCTCAAACCCTAGCCTAAACTCTATAAATAGGGCATAATTCTGAACTGTGCGACCCTTACTTTTGGGACGTAAAGAAGCAAGGTAAGGAGTCATTATCTCAGGTAAATTCTTTAGAAGTATTTGTTTACAATACTCTAGACTAACTCCCCTCCAAATTTCACATCTTTAGGTCAAGAGGTCGTGGAGTTAGAACCTAAGGAAGTTGCTGGAAAAGTCACAAAAGGAAGAGAAGAACTAGGGCAAGGTTCTCAACCAAATTCAGGAACTACAGTCCAGGTAAGAGGTAGGTTATCTCATGAACGGCAAAAATAACTTGATAGGACTAAGCGCCTCCTTTTTGATTGGATTTCATGCATGCTAGATCATCAATTTCATGTTTTATTGGTTCTATGCATATCATGTATCTCTTAGCCCTAACTAAAGATTAAGACTTGACTATTCATCTAACCCATCAATACCTATGCATGTAGTTGGCCTACACTATGTTATCATGTCTAGGGAGTCATGGTATTTAATTATAGACATGATATAAATCGATCTCTTTATGTTTTATCTAGTTTCTGTTAGCAGATTTTGTAATGCATCATAGAAGGACCGTCACTTTCATGTAACGGCCCTACGACAGACCGTTACAAACTCTATGGTATTTGAACTACACTGTTGATTCTAACGTGCTTGGACAGACGCGTTACATTCATGTAACGGCTGGATCTTGACCGTCACATTCACTATGACGCCCCATCTCCAGACCGTTATAGTCTATGCTCTGTCAACCCTAGACAGAATATAACTTGCCAATTTTGATTATTATTAAGCCTAGTTACCTAAGTTTTATCATGATCATGTGATTTTAAGGTTATTTGATTATTCATGATAGGTATTGCATGGTTTGTTATCTCACTTTTACTTGTGTTATGTTAATGAAGCCAAAGTATATAGTTTTGTATTATAAAGCATGACTTTTAACTTTGTATTGATGGAGTTTTCATTATGATTTTCAAATTTGATTATACATATCTCTCTCTGTCAATAGAGTCATTTCTATAAGTACATGGCACATATTCCGGTATGTTGCCATTAGTTTACACCTTGCACTTTAGGAACACCATCTTGGACATGAGGACCTCTCTATTGGATATTCCTTCCAATGGACTAAGAAATCATTGTTTCAAGGCCTCCGTAATTTTCCGCGAGCCTGGGATTCCCACTAGGACGCCGAGTTGGTTGTACCATTAAAGCCCAATAACTAGAATACACTATCATGGTTTCTGATTCTCTTAATGTAACGGCCTTGCACTGGACCGTCAGGCTCACATAACGGCCCAGGGCGTGGCCGTCACATTCCTCTGAGTCTATTTTATCTTGCTGGACTCTGGTTACTGTAACGGCCCATTCTGGACGCGTTACATAATGTAACGGCCCAGTAAACGACCGTTACATAGCTTATATATGTTAACCCAAGGTTTGACCAAGGGTTGATATTTCAATGATTCTAGACAAACCTTGATGATCTAGAACCTGTTATATTGCTTAAGAAACTTAACATAATGAATAAACGATAAAAGAATGTACCGTTATGCTGTTGATTTATTTCTATGAGCATAACCTTGTTTAAGTTGTTTTCTTGACTCGTACATTCCTATGTTGAAGTTCATTCATTGATTTTAGTTATCATGGAATTATTGGAAGTGCTATATTCTTGGCCATACTTTACTGTTATACTGCGTGGAAGTAGCTTAATTTATAACTGAAGATGCGATCGAGCACTGATTGTGTTCAAGGGCTCTATGCTAGTCCCCTCGGCTGATTGCCGGAAACATACTATTTTATAAACCATGGGGTATGATGCTACTGGCGTCGTATTGCGCTGGGAGTACTATTTCTATAAATAAGTGAAGATGCACGATACGATACGACACAACATGACATTCTTGCTTGATATTCCATAGAAATTCACGAAGCACTTGCTCATAAGCATAAGATCCTAAAGTTATGAATATGTGGCTTGCTAGTACATTCTCGATATATTCTTGCTCGTGAAAAGCCAAATATCATGTTCATGTTATATGCTTGCTAGTTCATTCTTGATCATTCTATCTTATCTTGTTACTTTGGTTTGATCGCATGATTGATTCGCATTCGCATGATTTTATCTCATTCTTTATAGCTAAAATGTTAATTACTTTAATAGTGCCTTCATGTTGATGCGAAGATACTTACTGGGCAAGTGTGCTCATTACCTATTTCCAATATTTTTTCTGGAGATGGTAATAGTTCGAATTCGGATTCGGGTGATTCAAGTAGCGGGTCCAAGAGCGATTGAATGTTATTATGACAAGAGTGAAGACATAGGAAGTCTAAATTGTCTAGATTGAGTCAATGTAATTTTCCTATTTCTTGAGTCTAGTAGAATGAAAATCAAATTAGTGATTGTATCTTGAATATTGATCTTTTATGAAATAAAGTTGAAGTTTGATTTAAAATCTGTACAATTACATTTATGTGTGTGATTGTCTTGCGCTCTGATTGTTCTTGCTTGCAAGAGCCTTACCATGCCGGCTGTTCGTGCTCCCCGAGTGAGTCTTCCGCTGTAAATAAGGCTCGGGGCGTGATAGTTAAGTTGGTATCAGAGCCTAAGTCTCAGGACTTAGGGAAGGAGTCATGTCATAGGATAAGTGCAAGGTTAAGGACCCATACCTATGAACTAAGGAAGAAATTCCACACCCATGTAAGGATTGGGTAGAGCCCGGGATAAGATAATTAATTAGCTTTAAGATTTGGTTTCATGAGGAATAACGAGTGTTATTTTTCTCTCTCAGGTACCTTATTATTCTTATCATGGCTCATCGCGTAGATTGGGACGGTATGCAACAAACTGTTGCTGGCCTCACCCAGGCACTGCAAACTATCGCACAAGGTGGTGCAGGGGCAAGGGTAGGAGACCTTCATCGCAATTTTCAGAGTTTAAATCCTCCACGTTTCTATGGATCTTCCAATCCAGATGAAGCAGAAAATTGGATTGATGAGATGAACCGGATATTTGATGTCATACAATGCACTGATCAGGAGAAAGTCCGTCTAGCAACGTTCCAATTAAATAAGGATGCCCGTACTTGGTGAAGTCGGTTCCGGCACCTCCGGCCGATGCGCCACATACATGGAATGCTTTTCTCACTTTATTTCGTGCCAAGTATTTCTCCGAACATGTGAAGGAAAGGAAGGCTATGGAGTTTGCCTCCCTTCGTCAAGGGATGATGTCAGTAGCAGAGTACGAGTTGCAGTTTTCAAGACTAGCACCATATGCACCACACCTTATTAGTACGGAATTATTAAAGGCGAACCGATTTATGGACGGGTTACGGCCCGGTTTCATTCAGCAACTGGGGACACATAATATCCGCACTTATGCGGAGATGGTTCAAAGGGCATATTTATGCGAGAGGACCTTAGAGAAGGTCAAAAGGTTGAAAGGAAAGGGAGAAGAATTTAGCCGACGATCAGATCGCCATTATAAGAAAGAGAAGTTTAGCATCACGGAACCATACAAAAGCCATGATAACAAGAAAAGATCAAGGAACGGGAATGGTGGAAGTTCCCAAAGAATAGTAAAACGGTTAAAGAAGAGAAGGAGCAAGTCGCCTCGGCGTGCACCTTTTGCGAGAAATTTGGCCACTCGGCTGAAGAATGCTGGAAGCGCCTAGGTGCTTGTTTGCGCTGTGGAAGTAGGGAGCATCGCGTGCCAGATTGCCCCCTTATGAAAGATCAATCAAATAACGAAGGACGTAGGAGGCAGGCTCGCCTCAATGCAGTTATAGATGAAGAAGAAGTGCCCAAGGATCAAAATGACGGGCTTATGGAAGGTACTATTCAAATTTGTTCTCGTCCTGCATTCGTGCTATTCGATACTGGTGCTTCTCATTCTTTAATCTCCACCACTTTTGCAAAAACCTTACCAATTGCATCAGTTTCCTTACCTTCAGATCTCGCTATTACTACACCTTTAGGATCTGGAACTAACGTTACCAAGTATTATCCCGATTGTGAGGTGGTAGTAGAAGGACACAATCTCCCCGCAACCTTAGTATGCCTCGATATGAAAGGTTATGATGCCATTTTAGGGGTAGATTGGCTTGTAGACCATGATGCTTACATCAACTTCCGAAATAGAATTATATCTTTCCGAAAGCCTGGTCTTCCAAGATTTTCTTTTCTTGGCATCAAATACAAGAAGCATCCTACCATTATATCTTCTCTTCATGCCTGCAAACTTATCTCGAAAGGATGTGAAGTTTTTCTTGCTTCCGTCATTGTCACCGAATCTAAGGAAATTATCATAGCAAACATTCCTATTGCAAATGAATTCCCTGACGTGTTCCCATCCGAACTATCTAGTTTACCGCCCGAGAATGAAGTAAACTTTACCATTGAACTCATTCTAGGTGCAGCACCTGTTTCTATAGCCCCTTACAGGATGTCCCTCACGGAACTTAAGGAATTAAAGAAGTAATTACATGAACTTCTAGACAAGGGTTTCATTAGACCTAGCACATCCCCTTGGGGTGCGCCTGTTCTATTTGTCAAGAAGAAGGATGGTTCTCTCAGATTATGCATCGATTACCGGTGACTGAATCAGCTTACAATCAAAAATAAATATCCATTGCCGCATATTGATGAGCTCTTCGATCAGCTTTCGGGAGCAGAATATTTTTCTAAGATTGACCTCAAATCTGGTTATCATCAACTTAGAATTAAAGAAGAGGATATTTATAAATCGACTTTTTGAAGTCGTTATGGCCACTATGAATTTGTGGTAATGCCGTTTGGGTTAACTAATGCCCCAGCAGCATTCATGCAACTTATGAACAGTGTCTTCCAGCCATATTTAGACCAATTCATCATCGTCTTTATCGATGATATCCTGATATACTCCAAGACAAAAGAAGAACATGAAGAACATCTAAGGATAGCTTTGCAAATACTTAGGCAACACAAGCTATATGCCAAACTCAATAAGTGTGAATTCTGGCTCAAGGAAGTCTCATTCCTAGGCCACATTATTTCAAAAGAAGGTATTGCTGTGGATCCTTCTAAGGTAGAAGCTGTCAGAGATTGGAGTCGGCCAACGACTATATCTGAAGTAAGAAGCTTTTTGGGTCTAGCTGGTTATTATAGGAGATTCATAAAGAACTTCTCAAAGAACGCGGTTCCTTTAATTAGACTTACTAGAAAAGAAAATCCTTTTATCTGGTCGAAAGAATGTGAAAAGAGTTTCCAAAGTCTTAAGAATCATCATACAACAGCCCCTATTTTATCACTACCAATGGAGGGTGGTGGATTTGAAGTATATACGGATGCATCGGGGATTGGCTTAGGATGCGTCCTTATGCAGAATGGAAAAGTGATTTGCTATTCTTCAAGACAATTGAAGCGTCACGAAGAAAATTATCCTATACATGATTTAGAATTGGCAGCAGTGATCTTCGCCTTGAAAATTTGGCGTCATTATCTTTATGGAGAAAAGTTCACGATCTACTCAGACCACAAGAGCTTGAAATATCTATTTTCTCAAAAGGAGCTCAATATGAGGCAAAGGAGGTGGTTAGAACATCTCAAGGACTTTGACTTTGCTATTCAATATCATCCTAACAAGGCTAATGCTGTAGCGGATGCACTCAGCAGAAAACCAATGGGTATGTTATCAAGTCTCATGATCAGTGTAACTAACCTTATTCCTCAGTTTGCCCAGTTGAATTTAGATGTTGACATTAAGGAAGAAGATTGCTTCATAGCTAATATCCGAGCTCAACCTACATTGATAGAGGATTTTGCCAAGTTACAAGAGGATGATCCAATTTTACTGGAAATTACGGCCAATATTGAACAAAGACCGGATTTTTCTATTTCTAATGATGGAGGATTGCTATTCAAGGGCCGAATGTGTATACCGGATCATGAGGATACACAAAAATTGATCTTAGAAGAAGCACATAAATCAAAGTACTCCATCCATCCAGGAGGTACCAAGATGTATCAAGATCTCAAAAGAAACTTTTGGTGGCCCAATATGAAGAGGGAAGGAGCTGACTTTATGTCTCGCTGTCTTACTTGCCAACAAGTGAAGGTGGAACATTTCAGACCTGCAGGAAAATTACATCCCTTAAATATTTCCGAATGGAAATGGGAAAGTATAGGAATGGATTTCATTATGGGATTACCTAAGACAAGAGGTGGACATGATGGAATATGGGTAATCATAGACCGATTGACTAAATCTGCACATTTCATACCAATAAAAAGTCGATGGTCTGTGGATATTCTAGCAGCATTATACATCAAAGAAATTGTTAAACTACATGGCATCCCTATCTCTATTATATCAGATAGAGATCCACGATTTACATCACAATTCTGGAAAAGTTTACAACATTCACTGGGGACTAGATTAAATTTTAGCACAGCTTTTCATCCACAAACTGATGGTCAGACAGAAAGGACAAATCAGGTGGTAGAAGATATGCTCAGGGCTTGTGTCATTGATTTTGGAGGAAGTTGGCATGATCACTTGCCTCTAGTAGAATTTGCATATAACAACAGTTATCAAGCAAGCATACAAATGGCACCTTTTGATGCTCTATATGGGAAAAGTTGTCGATCACCAATATGTTGGAATGAAATAGGGGAAAGGTAATTTCTAGGCCCCGACCTTATCAGAGATTCTACAGAGAAAATAAAGCTCATCCAGGAAAGAATGAAAATGGCACAAGATAGACACAAGTCTTATGCTGACAATCGAAGACGTGACTTAGAGTTTCAGGTAGGAGATCATGTGTATTTGAAGGTTTCTCCAGGTCATGGTATTCGAAGATTTGGCATCAAAGGAAAGCTAACTCCAAGGTTCATTGGCCCATTTGAAATTCTTGAAAGGGTCGGTGAAGTGGCTTATAGATTGGCATTACCTCCACAGTTAGCAGGAGTTCATGACGTATTTCACGTATCTATGCTGAAAAAGTACGAATATGATCCAGACCACATTATCACTTATGACAATATAGACATTTAGAAAGACTTGACAAACGAGCAAACACCGATCAAGATTCTGGATCGGGAAGTGCGTCAATTAAGAAATAAAGTTATTCCCATGGTCAAGATCTAATGGAAGAAAACATGGCCATATGAAGTAACATGGGAAACCGAAGCGGCTATGCGGAAAAGATTCCCAGAATTATTCCACTGTAAGTACACTCTCCACAATCCATGAATTGAATTTGGGGATCAAATTCTTTTAAGTGGGGGAGGGTGTAGTGCCCTAGAATTTATTTGATAATTTTATGACATTATTAGCAATTGA
Organism: Amorphophallus konjac; assembly: GCA_022559845.1. Classification (NCBI taxonomy): domain Eukaryota; kingdom Viridiplantae; phylum Streptophyta; class Magnoliopsida; order Alismatales; family Araceae; genus Amorphophallus; species Amorphophallus konjac. Next base: position 100,949,631 of record CM040120.1, read on the forward strand.
ATGGACTAATTTGGAGTTATTAATCAATATAAGGCCAAATGGTGTTAATCAATTAACCCAACTCACTTAATTAAAGTCTAAAGGGTTTTAAGATCAGGCCCATTTAGTTTGGCCCATATTCTAGAAGGTTATTAAGCTTATCCTCAGAATTATAAGGATAAATACAACTTAATACAGATAATCAGGCGGATAGTGAATAGAAGAGTTTGATTTCCCATGAACTCTGGGAACGAGTAATGTAACGGTCTATCGCGAGACCGTCACATGACTATAACGCACTGGCCATAGACCGTTACATCTGTTAGTTCCGTAAAAGAAAGAACAAGTACAAAGATTAAAACTTTGGACTCTTATCCACTAAGGATCGACTTGGGAAGAGTTGTAATAATACTGAGGACTCTTAGAGACTAGGATTTGATGAAATAAGGACTCTAAACTTGATCTAATCCTCAAACCCTAGCCTAAACTCTATAAATAGGGCATAATTCTGAACTGTGCGACCCTTACTTTTGGGACGTAAAGAAGCAAGGTAAGGAGTCATTATCTCTGGTAAATTCTTTAGAAGTATTTGTTTACAATACTCTAGACTAACTCCCCTCCAAATTTCACATCTTTAGGTCAAAAGGTCGTGGAGTTAGAACCTAAGGAAGTTGCTGGAAAAGTCACAAGAGGAAGAGAAGAACTAGGGCAAGGTTCTCAACCAAATTCAGGAACTACAGTCTAAGTAAGAGGTAGGTTATCTCATGAACGGCAAAAACAACTTCATAGGACTAAGAGCCTCTGTTTTGATTGGATTTCATGCATGCTAGATCATCAATTTCATGTTTTATTGGTTCTATGCATATCATGCATCTCTTAGCCCTAACTAAAGATTAAGACTTGACTATTCATCTAACCCATTAATACCTATGCATGTAGTTGGCCTACACTACGTTATCATGTCTAGGGAGTCATGGTATTTTAATTATAGACATGATATAAATCGATATCTTTATGTTTTATGTAGTTTATGTTAGCAGATTCTGTAACGCATCATAAAAGGACCGTCACTTTCATGTAACGGCCCTACGATAGACCGTTGCAAACTCTGTGGTATTTGAACTACACTGTTGATTCTAACGCGCTTGGACAGACGCATTACATTTATGTAACGGCTGGATCTTGACCATCACATTCACTATGGCGCCCCATCTCCAGACCGTTATAGTCTATGCTCTGTCAACCCTAGACAAAATATAACTTGCCAATTTTGATTATTATTAAGCCTAGTTACCTAAGTTTTATCCTGATCATGTGATTTTAAGGTTATTTGATTGTTCATGATAGGTATTGCATGGTTTGTTATCTCACTTTTACTTGTGTTATGTTAATGAAGGCAAAGTATATAGTTTTGTATTATAAAGCATGACTTTTAACTTTGTATTGACGGAGTTTTCATTATGATTTTCAAATTTGATTATACATATCTCTCTCTGTCAATAGAGTCATTTCTATAAGTACATGGCACATATTCCAGTATGTTGCCATTAGTTTACACCTTGCACTTTAGGAATACCATCTTGGACATGAGGACCTCTCTATTGGATATTCCTTCCAATGGACTAGGAAATCATTGTTTCAAGGCCTCCGTAATTCTCCGCGAGCCTGGGATTCCCACTAGGATGCCGAGTTGGTTGTACCATTAAAGCCCAATAACTAGAATACACTATCATGGTTTCTGATTCTCTTAATGTAACGGCCTTGCACTGGACCGTCAGGCTCACATAACGGCCCAGGGCGTGACCGTCACATTCCTTTGAGTCTATTTTATCTTGCTGGACTCTGGTTACTGTAACGGCCCATTCTGGACGCGTTACATAATGTAACGGCCCAGTAAACGACCGTTACATAGCTTATATATGTTAACCCAAGGTTTGACCAAGGGTTGATATTTCAATGATTCTAGACAAACCTTGATGATCTAGAACCTATCATATTGCTTAAGAAACTTAATATAATGAATAAACGATAAAAGAATGTACCGTTATGCTGTCGATTTATTTCTATGAGCATAACCTTGTTTAAGTCGTTTTCTTGACTCCTACATTCCTATGTTGAAGCATTCATTCATTGATTTTAGTTATCATGGAATTATTGGAAGTGCTATATTCTTGGCCATACTTTACTGTTATACTGCGTGGAAGTAGCTTAATTTATAACTGAAGATGCGATCGAGCACTGATTGTGTTCAAGGGCTCTATGCTAGTCCCCTCGGCTGATTGCTGGAAACATACTATTTTATAAACCATGGGGTATGATGCTACTGGCGTCGTATTGCGCTGGGAGTACTATTTCTATAAATAAGTGAAGATCCACGATACGATACGACACAACATGACATTCTTGCTTGATATTCCATAGAAATTCACGAAGCACTTGCTCATAAGCATAAGATGCTAAAGTGATGAATATGTGGCTTGCTAGTACATTCTCGATATATTCTTGCTCGTGAAAAGCCAAATATCATGTTCATGTTATATGCTTGCTAGTTCATTCTTGATCATTCTATCTTATCTTGTTACTTTGGTTTGATCGCATGATTGATTCGCATTCGCAAGATTTTACTTCATTCTTTAGAGCTAAAATGTTAATTACTTTAATAGTGCCTTCATGTTGATGCGAAGATACCTACTGGGCAAGTGTGCTCATTACCTATTTCTAATGTTTTTTCAGAAGATGGTAATAGTTCCAATTCGGATTCGGGTGATTCAAGTAGCGGGTCCGAGAGCGATTGAATGTTATTATGACAAGAGTGAAGACATAGGAAGTCTAAATTATCTAGATTGAGTCAATGTAATTTTCCTATTTCTTGAGTCTAGTAGAATGAAAATCAAATTAGTGATTGTATCTTGAATATTGATCTTTTATGAAATAAAGTTGAAGTTTGATTCAAATTCTGTGCAATTGCATTTATGTGTGTGATTGTCTTGCGCTCTGATTGTTCTTACTTGCAAGAGGCTTACCATGTCGGCTGTTCGCGCTCCCCGAGCGAGTCTTCCGCTGTAAATAAGGCTCGAGACGTGACATGACAAATAGCTTGATAGTGCTGACAAATAGAGATTATGGGTGACAAATAGGTTGATAGAGGTGAAAAATAGATTGGCACGGGAGAAGAAGAGTTGGGAAGAAGAAAAAGTCAAGTGGAGTCGACGCAATGCTTAGTAGAGTCGACACAGCCAAAGGGGCGAGCTTCAAACAAGCTGACAAGCCAACAACAGTGATAAATAACTTCTCAAGGGTGAAAAATATTGGATAAGGGTGAAAAATACATCCTCAAGGCTGACAAATGCATGGTAAAGGTGACAAACACCCTGACAAGAGTAACAAATGAGCCTCAGAGGTACAAAATAAGTGTTAAGGCTGAATTGTGTGTAAAAGATGAAGTAAGGTTGACCCCAGTATGAAGCTGCGTCGAAGCCTTGGCTCACATGAAGAAGAAAAAGTCCAAACGAGTCTAGGCTGCGTCGACCCCATTGTCTCATTGCGTCGACGCAATCAAGCAGAAACAGATCACGTGACACAAGGGTGACAAATGTCGAGAAATGGTGACAAATAAGCATTACGGGTGACAAATAGATAGATAAGGGTGACAAATAGGTGTTACCGATGTCAAATGGCCCATAAGGTAGTTTCAGCAAAGGATACGTCGACCCTATTCTCTCAGGGCGTCGACGCAATGGCCTTCCCAGAAAATGTTGCAAACACCATTCACAAAGGATGCATCGACGCACCATCCATCAAACGTCGATGCCATCAAGGCCAGCTCGCCAGCAGACTCAAGGAGACATGAAGCTACGTCGACGTAAGGTCACCATTGCGTCGACGCACCAGAAGCATTCCAAGCTTAATTATGTTAAAACCTGCAACGTGTTAGAGCTCTCCAGAGAATATAAAATGCAGACGTAAACCTCTAAAAATACCTCTTTTGAGGTCTGGAGGAGGTTCATAGGACTGACATTGTCACTGTCATCATAAGTGAACAAGAGCAACCTTTTGGACAAAGTATCTGTCAGTACAACATCTAGGAAATGACTCCTTCTCTGCAGTCCTGTCCCCTAGAGTCAGCTAGCAAGATTTGATCAATCTAAAAAGCAAAATCTTTCAGGAGAAAAGGACGTCCTCTCTGCAAATGGAAAGTAAGATGCTGTAGGCACTATTGGACTAACCTAACTTGTTTATTCTGACCAAAACAAATATTGATCAAGAAGACTCCAAGCCAATGGGAAGCCTCCAAAGGAAGGACCAGGATCTGCAGAATCACACAAGCTCAAGACTTGTGATCCAACGGCTCAGATAGCATCCTTCCTCCAGAATCAAAGGTGTAGATCCTAATCTTGGTCTATAAATATGTTGCCCCTTCTACCTGGGAAGAGTTGGCCGAGCAATGCATTAAGGAGAGATCCTATTAGCTCGTCCCCAAGGTAAGAAGAGAAAAAGAGAAAAAGAAGAGAGGAAGAAAAGAGAGAGCAGCCCTGAAGCATTCATGGAAAAATATTTGAGAAGAAAAGAGAAGAGAGCATGCAGCCCCAACTCTGGTCTGACCCAGTCCAGAGTAGTGAAGGAAGGAGAAACCAAAAAGCAAAGGGTTCTGTGCTGAAGAAACATCTTCATGAATATCTTCTGAAGCTACATTAGCCTTGCTTCTATCTATTTTGTGCTTTAACTTTTGTAACTTTTGAATCGGCTTTCAGTGTGTGTGTCCGGTGCTCTAGTTAGAGACCGGAAGTGTTTTTGTTGCACTTACAGCTTGTTTTCTTTGTTTGTGGGTGTGTGTGTGTGGGGGGGGGGGGTTCGTCCCCGTGTGTGTGTGTTGAGGACTTCATCTTCGTGTGGAAAGTCTCACCGGTTCGGTGAGGGGAGGATGTAGGTCTGTGGGTTTGCAGACTGAACCACCTTAAAAATCTATTGTGCAGTGGTGTGTCCTTGTGTGATTGCTTCCATTTCCTCTACCTCCACTTCACAAGGTCGTATGGTTTTATTTCAACATCTTTTGATATGGCCGAACATTGCACATTCGGTGAGCTGTTCAACGTTTGGCAGCACTCTTGCTGTTTGAACAAAGGCTCACACACTCAAGAAAGCACTCTGATGATCTGTATCTTCACATGTAAATCTTAGGTGTTTGACATTAATCTGGGGCATGAGTCATCAGTGATTTTTCATTCTCAGATCTATAGTTTCTATTGCTCATCAGTTGAATGTTCGATATGTCCATTCTTGTGAGCGGCAGATCTGTTTAGGTGCTGAGCTCACAATGAGGCGAGGTTGACTCCACTGTACTCCTGCGTCGACCTCAGCCTCCTGCTGAACCACATTCTCTTGACACTCTATGCATGGTGTCTTGCTTTAGTTCTTGAACTATTTTCTATTGAAACCACTACCCGTATTGTATATTGTGTCTCTTGCTTATTGTGAGCGACGTCACGCAGTTCGGGGAGCGAAGAAGACGCGGAGCGCGCGGGCTCCTTTTTGTTTGCTGCAACACAGAAATAAAAGAAAAGATAAGGGGCCACCACGGGAGATTGCTCTGGCGGGGCGAGCGGGACAAATGTAATATATCAAGATATGGGGGTTAAACGGCCATAGCGGGAAGTGACTCGCCGCGGCCTCGGGGGGACGGGAATGGTGCAGAAATCAAATAGCAAGAATTGAAACGGCCATTGGGGAAGTGACTCGCCGCGGCTTTGAGAATATAAATAGATAAGAATATAACAAAATATAAAGAGAATATAAGAACGGGAATTTAAACGGCCATTGGGGAAGTGACTCGCCGCGGCCTCGAGAATATAAATAGATAAGAATATAACAAAATATAAAGAGAATATAAGAACGGGAATTTAAACGGCCATTGGGGAAGTGACTCGCCGCGGCCTCGAGAATATGAGCAGATAAGAATATAACAGAATATAAAAAGAATATGAGAACGAGAATTTAAACAGCCATTGGGGAAGTGACTCGCCGTGGCCTCGAGAACATGATGTGATCGCCAGGGGCCAAAAGACCCCAAAATAAAGAAGTGATCGCGCCTACCTCAAGAGCGGGAGATGGCGGGTTGCTTCTTCCTCCCCCTTCGGCCGGCCGACGGAGAGGGCTTTCCTTGGGTACCCTTGCAAAACAATGACAAACAAGTAACGAGTGGATTAGAAAGATGAAGGTGTAGTATTCAAATCCTTGCGATAAAAATAACGAAATGATGGCAAGACACACACCTGGTTGGTGTTGTCTTTTAAACCCCTCTCAGACTCGAGTAGGAGGAAAATGAGATGATGGATGCAAGAAGTATATAAGAAGAGGCGCCCTTATGAAGGGGGATAGGGGATGCGAGATGATGAATGCAAAAGAACTACGAAAAAAAAGGAAAGGATTGGCTTATTGGATGTGCCGATGGTGAAATCCGGTGGAGCTCCGGCAGCGTAGGGACGACGTGGAAGCGCGGTGGATGAAGACGACCTTCCTCTCGCGAGCGTGGGCACCCGAGAAGCCGGCAGAACCTCCACCTACAAAAGACCCCACGGGTTAGAAATGACTCTGTAGCCTCTAGGCTCTGGTAGCCTATCGGATCTCTTAGAAGCTCCCCCAGAACTGAGGGGGTTGGCCTCTATTTATAGGGCTCCGGAGGGTGGAGGCGTCCATGACCCTGGACACCTCCATCAGGGCAAAAAAGATATTTTATTCTGTTTTTATTCATTTTTTTGAATATTTTCATGGAGGCGTCCAAGGTCCTGGACGCCTCCATGAGTCCCACCGAACTCCACCGAAAATCGCACGCGGTTTAACACAACGCGTGGTTTTGGAGCGGCGACCCGTGATTTGGAAATGGGTGCGTCCAGACGGCTGGACGTCTCCACAATTTGGATTCTATCCCACACGACAACCCGTCGATCGGTGGGCGGGCCCCCGTGAGTGAGTTGATGGAGGCGTCCAGGGTCCTGGACGCCTCCAAGAAAATATTTTTTTGTTTTTTTTTGTTTTGTTTTTATGCCAACTGGCATATATATTTTTTATGTTTGTTTTCATGGAGGCGTCCAGGGGCCTGGACACCTCCATTAATATATCATTTTTATGTATTTTTGGTTTTAATAAATAAATTAAAGTAATGGAGGCGTCCAGGAGACTGGACGCCTCCATTAAGACCCTCTCGGGTCCGCTAAAAAGGCGTCGACAGCTCCCCGACAGGCACCCTTCCTGATTCCGGAATTTTTGGCATGTCTGAATGGTGTTGATGCCGTCCGAATGCTGCAACGAGACGATTCCGGATGCTGAGAAGGGCGGACGAAGACTCAAGAAAAGGAAGCACTCGAGCGATTCAAAATGCGTAAGCCGTCGCGGGGCGTCGTATAGTAATATGAGACTTTCTCAGGAGACGTCAGGAATGGCGTGTCTACAGCTACCCTGCCTTGGCGTCTGCTTTGCAAGGGAGCGACACGTAGTGGAATGGTATCGAAGTGGAGTGAAATGAAGTGGGAGCGGATTGATAAGTTGATGCCAAGGTGTGATGGGACACGCTTTTGATGTTACTGTTTGGAATCTTTCCTAAGTTTCAATGAGGCGACATTGAAGAAGGTCTTCCAAATATTGACGATTGCTTGGACGGAGATCAAATAAGGGAGGGTGAAATGTGTGCTCAGGCACGAAAAATAAAGGAGACCAACTTCTCGGTGTGGAAGTACCTGGGTCATAAACCCGCAGGTTTCACCTTTGGTGAGCGGTTACTAGCCAATGTGGAAGTGCTGCGGCTAAGGTGGGTCAAACATGGTAAAAAGTAAAGAAATATCTGAGAGTCTGTCCAAACAAGGGTCTCCTTTGGAAGAGCAGCATAGGGCCTTTTCAAGGAAACTCAGTATTTCATTTGGAGTGGAATATCTCATATTTGTAAGAATTGAAGCACAGCGGCTTTCGCAATCGAATCACTTGAATGATCTTCCGCAATAAATCAAAGTCCTATATGAATGCATGCTGGGTTAAAATAAAAATTTAAAACAAACTAAAATAGAAAATAGCCAAGCATAATATTGTCAACTTGTTAAGAACAGTCAGGATACCGATCCGGTGAGCCGACACTGGGCTGGGGCCCGTTTATCTGCGCACCAACTCACTGAATGGAACCGTCATCCCCATGCTACCACAAGTTAACGGCCTATCCGTACAACCCAAATTCTTCCGGGATCATCACTGTTTTTGTTGAAGGGGAACTCAAATCCCAGATTCGTTCGGGCCGCAAGGTCCTTGACATGTTCTAGTAGCGTAGGTATCATATACTATGATGCATGACAAGGTGGGACCAACCAATGAAAGGCGTGACAGGAGATAGGACAAAGACGTCCGTTAGTAAAACCTGCACAGGCCAGCATGGATTAATAACATCAGAAAGTAACAGAATCGTAATAGAATCGCACCACAATGGAAAGGAGTGTTGGGAGCAGAGGATCGTCAAGCTAGAGGGGGAGGGGGTGAATAGATTAACCACTTAAAAATTTTAAGCAGAATAAGACAATTGCACTCTCTGTGATAGCACAGACAAAAATCCGGTTCGTGAATCTCTAAAGGGCTAGCGCAATATCTAAGCGATCTAACGAGACAATAGTCACAAGAACAACCCACAAGCACAAGCCACAAGAGATCAGAGTTTTTAAGGTGGTTCAGTCTCTATCTCGAGACCTACGTCCACCCCCTCACCAAACCGGTGGGGATCACCGCTGAGCTTTACAGCTTAGCTAACACCAGAGAAGAATCCTTCTCTGACCTACAGATCCAATCTGCAGAAGACAGCTATACCCTGTCTTAGAATCGCTGTCGAACAGCTTGTAGACACAAAGTCTATACACCCTCTGATCTCAGAACACACTCTGGATCAGAACACACCTGTCCACTAAATCCCAGTGGAACAGTAATCCGAGAATAGAATTGTATAAGAAAACAAAAATACAAGGTAAGGAATAAACTCAGAATACGCTGATCAATGGATCTTCAGACTTCTTGCGCAGCAGAAGAGAGTAGAGCCCGAAGAGATGAACAGTATGATCTGAGTATGATCTTCCCTTCAGTTGAGACTAGATCAGTCTGATGCCTTCATGGTTCTTCAGCTTCTGATCTTCTTCACCAGGAGAATGAGCCTATCCTTCAATCCACGCACTGGACCTTCTTCACGATGCTAGGCTCTCCACCTTCTTCTCTCTGTACGAGTGCTTCTCAGTCTCTTCTATGCTCTTTTTCTACTTGTTCCCCATCGATCCACTTCTACATTCCTTTTTCATTTTTCCCGCGCAAGATTGGGCCCCCACGAGATTCCCAATCATTTGCCCACGTGTGGAGAAGCTTCTGGACCAAAGGAGGAAGAGTGTCCTTTGTTTGCAGACGTGGATGGCCCACTTTATCCAGTCCTTCTGCTCGAGCGCTTGTCTGGGACTAGGTGCGTCGACGCCAGCATTTGAATGCGTAGACGCTGTGTGAAGACAGCTTCTGATCTTCCTTCGATGTACGGCTTCAGGCTATCGCTGCGTTGACGTTGATAACTGGTGGCGTCGACGCTATGTGAAGATAGCTTCTTAACCTTCAGGCACCCGCTGCGTTGACGCTGGTAGCTGGTAGCGTCAACGCTGTGTGAAGATATCTTCTGGAGGCATGCGAGTCGACGCTGCATCCGAGTGGCGTTGACGCAGTTAGCATGCGCATGACTCAAACATCTTGAGATCTAGTCACAGCGTCGACGTTCTCTTGCTTGAGGCGTAGACGCAGTCTAGATGAAGTATGCTTCAACTTGGAGGAGCTGAAGGCTGCGTCGACCCTTTGATCTTGTGGCGTCGACGCTGACTATTGCCTGCATTAGAGTTCAACAGAAATTCTTGCCACATACCAGATTGTCAGATAATAATACACCCTGTCATATCATGGTGATCATCATCAAAATCAGGCGGACAACAATCTCCCCCTTTTTGATGATGGCAACCATGATGGAATTTTGGTATTTTAATGAACATGCAATTCAATAACCAAGTAAGCAGAGGCAAGCACAACCATAGCAATCAAACACTGGTATCACTTCAACTCATTCACCATTCACTTACACACATAGTCAATTTTAACTATAAATCAAAACGAAGTGCATTCACAAGATAGTCTCCCCCTTTGACATCAGCAAGAAGGGGAGGTCAGAAGACAAGTAAGTATAAGAAAATATCTAGACCATTACTTAGGGAAAATACTGAGAATGTCTCCTAGACGAGTGACTAGAGGACTGGCCCGGTGGAGGTGGAGGACGATGAGATGAGAAGGTATGCTGGGCATGCAGAGCTTGAATTGCCTGAGAAAGCTCGCCCAACTGAAATAAAAGAGTGCTTTTAAGACCTCCCAGCTCGGAGCGGACATCGTCAGATCCTCGTGTCAACAACTCAAGCGTACCGCACATAGTTCCCATGGAGGATGAAAGACTAGACAGCTTGTCAAACACGGCTTGAAAACCTGTGGGAATCGAGGTTACTTGAGACTGCAGAGTAACCATAGCAATTTGAATATCATAACACATGGACTGCATCTTGGCCATGGTCTGAAGAGAAGACATCTATGTAGAGTGCATATTGGAAACTAACTCTGCAATCTTGTTGACAATCTTTGCAACACTCTGCAGGACCTTCCTCATAGCTTTGTCAGTTTTCTGCTTGGCCTTCATATAGTCTCTCCAGGTGACCATTATAGAGATTTCAGATAAGACAATTCTTTTATACAGTCGTTCCAGCTGAAAGTCAGTATACAGAATAAAAGAGTTAAGTTTGTCCCCTTGATGCTGCATCATTCGGATGAGGTGAACCAGTAAATCCTTTTCTGTTGCACCAGGAGGAGCCTGGAAATAATCATCCTGAGGTTGTTGGCTAGTGGACCCAAGTTCTCTATTACAATTATGTGAGCTGGACTCACCTTGTTCCCACTGAGTCTTGGGTTCCCCTCTAATGTCAAACCATTCAGGTTCATCATCTTGAAAGGGGGGTACTGCAGATTGAAATCCTTCCTCATCAGCATCATTGGGAGACTCCACCACATACGAAGGAAAAACCTGCTCACTATCAACAGTATGAGCAGGCCTATCCTGAGTGTCAAAAGGTGGAGGTGACCTGGCTGGAGCTTGTGTTGCACCTTGGACCTCAATGTCCACATCTCTTTCCTGACCCTCCCAATGTGGAGGAGAAGCAACAGGTTCAGGAGATATCCTGACTGACTCTGGTTCGGGCTCAGGAGGAGTAGCAGCTTCCCTGACAGAAGATTGTTGACTTGGCAGCACTCTGACTGGCTTGCCATCTACAATTTTTACACCCATAAAATTCTGAACAAACGACATGGAGTACACATTGCCTCTAGGGACAACACACTTTTTTTCATTGCCAAACTGAATTCCAACCTTTCTGAACAAGGCTGTGAGATGTGCTGCGTAGGGCAGAGTCCTAGAGTTGTCCAGGCAAGTCCCCATTGTCTGAATAATAACATCAATCAAAGACACATTGATTTCTTTCAACATGCAGTATAGTAAAAATCTCTGCATGATTGTAACCCTTTCACGTCCACTGCTCTATGGGGTAAAGATGGAAGTGCATATATGGTGTAGAAGTCGAACATGAGGTGAAAACTGGTTAGCTTTTAAGCTTGACAAATGAGTCTGCTTAATGTCTGAAGGGTCCTCTGGCTGGCCGGTCAAAACAGCAAACGCTTCATGTTCATTCAAAGGAAATGAGTGAAGTTCGGCCCCCTTCATAGGAATCTTCCATACTTTGGCGAGCAGACTAGCAGTAAGTTCAAACTTAACACCCTGAACAGAGCTGATCAATCTTCCACGTTCGGGTTGATGGCATAGATTGCGGTAAAACTCCCTGACAAGAGTAGGATAATAGACGGAGTACTTGGTGGCAAAACCCCACCAACCTTGAAACTCCAAAGTGGGTCTAATCTCAGGGAAGACAGCATGAAAGGCTTCGTCCGATTCAAGGATATATCAAGGAATTAAAACCTTCAGGGGTTCGTCTGTACCAGAAGAAGGAGCGGATACGGAAACCCCAGACTTGGATTTTTTGGAGAAGACTTTCTTCTGAGGAGATGAAGGCTTGGAGGACGATCGGACCTTCTTCTTCTTGGAAGGAGGGGAGGGGCTGCGTGGACGCTTCCCCTTGTCTTTGCGTTTATGCGAAGAAGAAGATGCAGGAGGAGGAGCCGTCGCAGGTGTTTCATGAACTTGGGCTTCAGCAGCGATGGCAGGAGCTGGAGGAGCCGAAGATAGTTCCTCAGCAGGCTTCTTCCCCTTCCTGGAGTAGGCGAGAGCCATCTTCATGGATAGAGGAGAAGAAGAACAGTCAAGAGGTGTTTCAGAGGGAGGAGAGGGACCGTCGTGCCTCAGAAGGATGAATGAAAAGTAGCCGACTGTTCCCTCGGTTGAGGGTTTTAAAAGGGTGACACGCGAAACCCCCAATCCTGTTATTGGGTAACCGGGTAACGGATCCAGATTATAACCGAAAGAACCTAGATAGAGTGGATGCGTCGACGCGAGGAAATCAATGCGTCGACGCTATGATCACTTATGCACAAAAGTGTATTGGAAAAAGCACAGAGGCGTCGACCTTAAGCGCAAGGATGCGTCGACGCCATAATGTGAATACACGCTGCCAGACAAGGATTTTTGAAAGATAGAAGATGCAGCTAAAAGAGCAAACATTGGGAAATGTCATTAGAATCCAGGTTTCATAAGGTAATACACTCAAACTCAAGGATTTTTAATAGCTTCAGTTCAAATTCCCATGAAAATAAAATTTACTCAGATTAGCTTCGAACCATTTAGTGACATAAAATGTTGATATTCTGTGAAGTTTGAAGCACAGAAATGAACAGTAATAGTGCAGAATTGGAGTAATTTCTAAACTAGCTTCATACTCGGGATCTTCTCATAACTTTATCCTTCGTTACTCAATTTTGAAAGAATCTTTGAAGAAAGAAATTTAAGAAGCATTGAGGATAAGTTCATTAGATCTTTTGAGCCTTTGATTTCATACCATCACACAAGTGTCTTAATATTTATTTTATTTATTCCATCCATTAGCAGTCAAATATAGCTAGCCTTGTGACACGAGTACACATGCTTATCAGGCACCAGAGTCCCCGGTTACTCAGCATAGCTAATCATTATGCTTAGAATCAGAGGTAGTGATCAACCTCATGACATGCCTTCCAACACTTCATTGGTGAGGAAGGTAGTTTCTCGGTTGAGAATCACCATTGCTCTAACATGGATACATTTCATTAAAGGACAGAGATAGTAGTCCACCTCATGACTTGCTCTTTAACACTTCTTTGGTGCCTAGAGCAAGTTTCTCAGTGGAAATCTACCATTGCTCTGCAAGGAACAGATACACTGTGTGATTCACTTTTTCTTGAAGCTCTTTTTAGACCTAAGCAGACTTTAGCAACAATACCAATTAAATTTCCATATATTGAAAGATCCTTCTACTTTTGATCAATTGGGAAAAAGAGATGATAGGAACCAAGTCACATTAACTTGTTTAGTTCTTATTCCAGATTCAACCACTTTTAGGTTCAAGTTCTGGTGAGTTCAAACATTGAAGGACACACATTTTATATCATTAAGTAGTGTGAAGTTATTCTAAGAGAAACTTGTTTTCATTAGCAATTATTCCCTTAGCTCCCCCTGAATGTAAGGCATTAACTTTTCACCAGGACATTTGAGACAATTCCCTTATTCAGGAATAGAAGGAGAGTACATCAAGAAATCTTGGGATTAAGAAGGTGAATAAGATAGAGAATAAGCAAGATTGAGTGCAAAGGTGATTCTTGAAGAAGAACAAGTCTAGCAAGAAGGATGAACGAGAGAATCCTATGAACTAGACGAGAGGTCATAATCACCATCACACCACACTGTTACTTGTATAGCGTCAACGCAGAATACCTGAAGCGTCGACGTACTTTGCCATACTGCACGGATTGTTTAACATTTAAACAGAGGCAATCCATCGCAGCGTGGACGCATACTAAAGGGTGCGTTACTGCATAAAACCTTACTCCCCCTTAACTCAAGCATGATAGAAGAAATTGAAACAGATGAAATTGTAAACATGCTGAGGTTTTATTTCAGATGAACAAAATACCAAGACATACTAACAAAAATTCATACTCCCCCTAAGTGTATGACTTATTCAAACATGGACAGTTTGACCATAGCAGGACTTCAAATGATCATCACAAAAGCAATCAAGCAGCATTCAGATATTCGACCATGCAGTCAATTCAAGATTCAGAATGTAAATTGTAGAGTCCAAGCTCTCTCCTAAGATATGAAAAACGCTCATTGTTGAGAGGCTTGGTAAAAATATCAGCTAGTTGACGTTCAGATTCTACAAAAACAAGCTTGAAACTCTCTTTACTGACCTCATCTCTTAAGAAGTGATGTCTGATTTCAATATGCTTGGTCCTAGAGTGCTGGATGGGGTTCTTGGCCAGGTTTATAGCACTTGTGTTATCACACAATATTGGGACACATCCTAGATCAGTTTGGTAATGTTGGAGCTGATGCTGGATCCACAACACTTGAGTGCCACAGCTCGCTGCAGCGACATATTCTGCCTCTACAGTGGACAGTGCCACTGAGTGTTGTTTCTTGGAAGCCCAAGAGATCAAGCACCCACCCAAAAATTGGCAGTAGCCACTAGTGCTTTTTCTGTCCAATTTACATCCAGCATAGTCTGCATCCGAATATGATACCAAGTCAAAGGTGTAGGATGCAGGATACCAAATCCCTAGGTCTTGAGTTCCAGCAAGGTATCTAAAGATACGCTTGACAGAACTTAGGTGGGATTCTCTAGGATCAGCTTGAAAACGTGCACACATGCAAACACAAAATTGAATATCAGGCCTTGATGCAGTAAGGTATAGAAGTGACCCTATCATACCTCGATAGGTCTTGGCATCAACTTGTGTACCTTTCAAATCTGCATCCAAGGTTGTGTTTGTACACATGGGAGTGCTGATTACTTTCAGATTTTCCATTTTATACTTCTTCAGTAGCTCCTTGATGTACTTTGTCTGACTAATAGAGCATCCGTCTCTGCTTTGGGTGATCTGCAAACCTAGAAAAAATTGAAGTTCACCCATGAGACTCATTTCAAATTCTGTTGTCATTAAGTTAGCAAACTCCTTACACATACTAGGTTTAGTGGAACCGAAGACAATGTCATCAACATATATTTGAACTAAGATGATATCTGAATTCCTGACCTTTGTAAACAATGCCAGGTCCACTTTACCTCTTGAATAACCCTTTTCAGTGAGAAAGGAGCTGAGCCGGTCGTACCAGGCTCGAGGTGCCTGCTTGAGTCCATACAGTGCTTTGTCCAATCAGTATACGTGGTTAGGATTTTCTGCACATTCAAATCCAGGGGGTTGTTCCACATATACTTCTTCTTTTATTATTCCATTTAGGAAAGCACTTTTTACATCCATTTGTTGTAATTTTATTCCATGACTTACAGCATATGCAAGCAACAAACGAATGGCTTCTAATCTGGCTACTGGTGCAAAGGACTCTTCGAAGTCAATACCGAACTCTTGATTGTAACCCTGTGCAACCAGTCTAGCCTTATACCTAACAATAACACCATTTTCATTTTGTTTGTTTTTATAGACCCATTTAGTTCCTATTATAGATTGATCCTTGGGTCTGGGCACTAGATGCCACACTTTATTTCTTGTGAATTGGTTGAGTTCTTCATGCATTGCATTTATCCAGTTGGGATCTTTTAAGGCTTCCATAACATTCTTGGGTTCAGTTTGAGACACAAGTGCCATGTTATCCATTTCTTGTATTTGAGAGCGTGTCCTAACAGGTTCATGCAAGTTGCCTATTATGCTAGATGAGGGGTGATCCCTTAACAACCTAATGTTAATTAGAGGGTTACCTCCATTAATATCTGCATTACCCTGATTACTAGACTCTGGCTCATCTTCTTTTGGTCTTGAATCTACTTCCAAAGTTTCTTTCTCCTCAGGCTTGTCAAGGAAGTCTTCATCACCATTGTTCCTGCATGAGGATTCAACTTGTGAATCTTCAATTAGCTCATCAAAAACGATGTGAGGTGATTCCTCAACTATTTGAGTTTTCAGATTTAGGACCCTATAAGCCCTAGAGTGACTGGAGTATCCTAAGAATATGGCGGGTTCACTCTTGGGTTCAAACTTATCTAGGGCTCGTTTATCATTATTCTGAACAAAGCATTTTGAACCAAAAACTTTAAAATGAGCAACAAAGGGCTTCTTACCTTTCAGCATTTCATATGGAGTCTTTTTGGACTGAGGTCTTACCATTGCCCGATTTACAATGTAGCATGCAGTGTTCACAGCCTCTGCCCAATACTTCCTTGGGAGTTGCCCTTCAATCAACATGGTTCTGCCCATCTCCACAAGGGTTCGGTTTCTTCTCTCCACGACTCCATTTTGTTCAGGTGTTCTTGGGGAAGAAAACCTGTGATTTAGCCCTGTTGCTCTGCAGAAATCTCCAAATTCAGAATTGTCAAATTCTCCACCATGATCTGATATAATGGAAGAAATGACAAACTTACCCTCCTGCTGTGTTTTCTTAAAGAATGCCTGAAATTCCTCAAATGCCTCATTCTTATGAGTTAGAAAGAATACCCAGGTAAATCTAGAAAAATCATCCACTAGAACAAATCCATATCTATTACCACTAATGCTTGCTGTTCTAGTGGGTCCAAATAAGTCCAAATGAATGAGTTCAAAAGGTTTAGTGGACTGACTCTTTATCTTGGACTTAAATGACTTCCTAGTCTGTTTACCTTGGGTGCATGCATTACAGATTTTGTCATTTTTCTTGAATGAAGCATCAGGCAGGCCATTCACCATGCTGTGTTTGGCTAACTTATGCAATACACTATAGCTAGCATGTCCTAGCCTACAGTGCCACAACCAAGCTAGTTCAGTTTTATTTACAGCAAGGCAAAGATTATTATGTGCAGGATCATCTAAATCTACCATGTACATGTTGTTTATTCTTTTTTCAACAAATTTAATTTTTTCTGATTTTTCTTCTAAGATGGTGCATGTGTTTGCATCAAACACTACTTTATTATTTCTATCACACAACTGACTTATACTGAGCAAGTTATACTCTAGACCCTCTACTAAAAGAACATCATCAATGGAGGTAGAAGGGTTTTTGCCAACTGTACCTTTGCCAACTATTTTGCCTTTATTGTTTCCACCAAAGGTAACAAATCCTCCATCCTTCTCAACCAGGAGACAAAACTTGGCCTTGTCCCCTGTCATATGCCTTGAGCAGTCGCTGTCAAGATACCATCTGTTGTGCATGGCTGCAAGGCATTCCTGCAAGAATCATCAAACAAGAGATTTTGGAACCCAAACACACTTGGGTCCCATTGGATCACTGGAAGACTTCAAGAAATTCAGTAGGTTCTTAGGAATCCACATTTGTCTTTGTTGAGGTTTTTGATGGTTTTTAGTTGAGGAGGCAGCTGGTTTCTGATTTGATTTTAAGGTTGTTTTAGCTGCTTTATTGAACCATCGTTTATTTTGACTCCAAAGAGCCTCTTGGTGATGTGGGTTGACTGCCCTAAATAAATGTGTTTGTCTTATTGGATATGCATACATGGGACGCGTCGACCTTCCTGAATGAATGCGTGGACTCACCCACCCATAGTTGCTCCTATGTGTATGATAGAATGTATGGTGCATGGACGCATTGTGGTGTGTGCGTTGACCCATCCACCCAGATTGATTGAAGTGTTGGCCATGGTGGTATGGGTGCGTGGACGCATATCCCTGCATGCGTTGACCCATGTGGTCGTTCCTATTCTTATGGACTCTTTGGAATTCGGCCCGAGTCGACGCCACATGCCCGTAGCGTTGACGCATCTGAGTTGAGTGCCTAGACCTATATGCAGAAGGCCTATTATTGTATGAAGGTTGCGTTGACACATTACTGGCCTTGCGTGGACGCATCTGACTCTTGCCAGATTTGGTATTTTCAGTCTTTCTGGTGCTATGTTGGTGAACGAAGGGTTTGGAGCTGGAGGCCTTAGGTGGTGATGAAATGACAGGCTTGCAGCTGGTTAAATTCTTTGCAAATTTTGCCTTAGGAGATTCATTCATCTTCTCTTTTTCTTTCTCCTTTGTCACTTCATTTTTATGAATCTGTTTCCCTTTGTCTCTTTCAACATTTTTTACTTCAGCCACCTGTTTCTCCTCAGCTTTCTTTTCTTCTGATATGAAGGTCACCAGTTTAAGTCCAATTTCTTTCTTTGAGCTTGGATTATATCCAAGTCCTTCTTTGCCGACATTGCATTTTGTTCCCATTAAGGCATCAAGATTATGTTTGCCTTGTGTCATTTTCTCTAGGGAAGTTTGTTTGTCCAATTTTTCTTTTTCAACTTTCTTCAAATCTTCCTGAAGTTTCAAGTTGACACCATTTACCGCTTGATATTTCTCTTCAGCGATTTTGGTGTCCTTTTCCAGTTTTTGCATTCTTAACTTCAGTTCATCATGTGTTTTTAGTAAGAAGTCATTTTCTCTGTTTGATTTAATCAATTGAGATCTGTATTCATTTTCTTTATTCAGAGTTTTCTTCAGACAAACAATTTCATCTTCTAGCATTTTAACCTTTTCATTTGACAAATTTTCTTGACTTCCCTGGTTTTTCTAATTTTTAAGCATTTTATTTTCTTTCTTCACAACATCATATTTATCCATAAGGTCATTGAAAGCTTCTTCCCAGTCATCACAAGTAAATTCATCAAATGGAGAATTTACCTCAGTAGAGTCCTCTCCCCTGGCCATTAGGCATAGCTTTACTTCTTTTTCTTCCTCTGAGGTGCTATCCTCCTCTTCCTCTTCTTCATCACTCCATGTACTGATCATGGCCTTGGGCTTTTTATTTTTGAACTTGGGGTAAGCTTTCTTAGAATTTTTGGGGCACTCTGACTTGATATGTCCCTGTTTCCTGCATTGATAACACACAACTTTGTCAGATTTCTTAGTTTGGTCAGACTTAAATTTAGAATTCATTTTACCTTGATAGCTTCTAAATCGACCAGCTTTACCTTCCCTTCGTAAGAATTTTCGAAATTTCTTTGTGAGCATAGCAATCTCACCTGAATCACTGTCTGAAGAAGAAGTCAGATTCTCATCTGAGCTCTCCTTGCAGCTTGGAGCAGCCTTGAGAGCTAGGGGTTTCTTCTTCTTTATTTCCTCATCAGATCTTTTCAAATTCAGCTCATAGGCCATAAGGGAACCTATCAACTCGTCAGGAGTGGTCTTGGGAAGATTCCTAGATTCTTCGACCACTGTGACTTTTGTGTGCCACACGGATGTCAAAGATCTAAGAATCTTTCTCACCAGCTCATAATCTGTATAGGCCTTCCCTAGACCTTTGAGACCATTGACAAGCACGGTTAAACGAGCATACATCTCAGAAATACTTTCTTCAGGTTTCATGTGAAACGACTCATATTCAGAGATTAGCATGTTAGCCTTGGTCTCCCTTACCTCCGAGGTACCCTCGTATATTACCTTGAGTCGATCCCACATTTCTTTCGCACTTGCACATGAGGAGACGCGCGAGAATTCCTTGGGATACAGGGAGCATTGCATAATGTTCATTGCCTGCCAGTTGACGATTGATTTTCTTAGTTGCTCCTTCACCCATAATTCTTTGTCGCCTTCAATTATGTAGGGCCCCTTGCTCACAACTTTCCATACTTCATAGTCCTGGGCCCTGAGAAAAACTTGCATGCGATTCTTCCAATAGGAATAGTTAGTGCCATCGAAAAATGGTGGTCTAATCACAGCATAACCCTCTGGCATGAATCCTTTGCTCTCCATTACTTCTCTCTAGGCTGTTAAACCGTTCAAGAGAGCCTAGCGCTCTGATACCACTTGTTGGGAGCAGAGGATCGTCAAGCTAGAGGGGGAGGGGGTGAATAGATTGACCACTTAAAAATTTTAAGCAGAATAAGACAATTGCACTCTCTGTGATAGCACAGACAAAAATCCGGTTCGTGAATCTCTAAAGGGCTAGCGCAATATCTAAGCGATCTAACGAGACAATAGTCACAAGAACAACCCACAAGCACAAGCCACAAGAGATCATAGTTTTTAAGGTGGTTCAGTCTCTATCTCGAGACCTACGTCCACCCCCTCACCAAACCGGTGGGGATCACCGCTGAGCTTTACAGCTTAGCTAACACCAGAGAAGAATCCTTCTCTGACCTGCAGATCCAATCTGTAGAAGATAGCTATACCCTGTCTTAGAACCGCTGTCGAACAGCTTGTAGACACAAAGTCTATACACCCTCTGATCTCAGAACACACTCTGGATCAGAACACACCTGTCCACTAAATCCCAGTGGAACAGTAATCCGAGAATAGAATTGTATAAGAAAACAAAAATACAGGGTAAGGAATAAACTCAGAATATGTTGATCAATGGATCTTCAGACTTCTTGCGCAGCAGAAGAGAGTAGAGCCCGAAGAGATGAACGGTATGATCTGAGTATGATCTTCCCTTCAGTTGAGACTAGATCAGTCTGATGCCTTCATGGTTTTTCAGCTTCTGATCTTCTTCACCAGGAGAATGAGCCTATCCTTCAATCCACGCACTGGACCTTCTTCACGATGCCAGGCTCTCCACCTTCTTCTCTCTGTACGAGTGCTTCTCAGTCTCTTCTATGCTCTTTTTCTACTTGTTCCCCATCGATCCACTTCAAAATTCCTTTTTCATTTTTCCCACGCAAGATTGGGCCCCCACGAGATTCCCAATCATTTGCCCACGTGTGGAGAAGCTTCTGGACCAAAGGAGGAAGAGTGTCCTTTGTTTGCAGATGTGGATGGCCCACTTTATCCAGTCCTTCTGCCCGAGCGCTTGTCTGGGACTGGGTGCGTCGACGCCAGCATTTGAATGCGTAGACGCTGTATGAAGACATCTTTTGATCTTCCTTCGATGTACGGCTTCAGGCTATCGCTGCGTTGATGCTGATAACTGGTGGCGTCGACGCTATGTGAAGATAGCTTCTTAACCTTCAGGCACCCGCTGCGTCGATGCCTGTAGCTGGTAGCGTCAACGCTGTGTGAAGATATCTTCTGGAGGCATGCGAGTCGACGCTGCATCCGAGTGGCGTTGACGTAGTTAGCATGCGCATGACTCAAACATCTTGAGATCTAGTCACAGCGTCGACGTTCTCTTGCTTGAGGCGTAGACGCAGTCTAGATGAAGTATGCTTCAACTTGGAGGAGCTGAAGGCTGCGTCGACCCTTTGATCTTGTGGCGTCGACGCTGACTATTGCCTGCATTAGAGTTCAACAGAAATTCTTGCCACATACCAGATTGTCAGATAATAATACACCCTGTCATATCATGGTGATCATCATCAAAATCAGGAGGACAACAAGGAGATCTAGCCAAAATCCTGACATTGACTGCTGATGTGACATGTTCTGTCCTGTAGCGATCTTCCCTTCCTATAAGAACTCCCCTTAGGCTAGTTCATTCAAATGCACCAAGGTGGGTTTTGGAAGCTCAGGAGAGGAAGGAGAGGAGAATCTAGAGATTTCAGGATGGAAGGAGAGTCTTCCCGCGTTATGAAGAGGAGCAGGCCTAGCAGCGAGATCAGGCGACTCTCCGACCTCGAGGGTCATCTGAGTGGGACGATCATGTCGCATATGGTAAGCTGATTCATTTCAAATTTCTCCACGTGAGCCTTCTTCTTACTTCCTTCCTTTCTTCTTCTTTCTTTTCTCTTCCAGCCATATCCACTCTTCCCGGGCCCGAGGAAGTTTTCCAAATTGCCATGGCTTTCAAAGTTAACTTCCAACATATCCATCGGCATGAGGGCCATACTCTCGAAGTGGCATCTGCAGGGGCTCCTTATTCATGCCAAACACTACGAGAAGATTCGTATGGACTGGGCGGCTATGGGCGCACTAATGGAGATCTGGCATCCCCAAACCCACACTTTTATCTTCCCGACCTTCGAGGCGACCATCCTCCTCGAGGAGGTGGAACTTCTGCTCGGATTGAAGAAATTCAAGAGTGACGGAAAAGTGAAGGCTATGCGGATGTTGACACGGGGGACTTCTGAAAGCGTCCTTGGAAGCTTCATGCCGCCCGACGCAGCCCGAAAGGTTCGTACTCAAAAGGGAATTGATTTGCAAAAGCTCGCGGAATGGGTCATGGAGGCCCTGAGAGGGTTACCAGACGATGACTATTTGGAGGGAATCATGAAAGGGTTCACCATTTATCTGGCGGGTGCTCTCTTGTTTCCTCATACCGATAACATGGTGGAGGAAGGCCAACTGAGTGCTATCTGCGGGATCTGGCGTGGAAAGAGGGTGGGACCCGCTGTCTTTGCCTACATGTATAGTGGCCTTACTGTCTCTAGCATGGGTAAGCCTCCTTTTGGTTACGCACTTGTCCTGAGTTGTTGGCTGGATTTACATTTCAAGTTTGATCACCACGAGGGAATGCCAACCGCTTCGAAGCTCTTCCAACAAAGCCCCCTTTATCATATAGCCGACGTGTTAGGCTTCGGTGGCACCGTGGCGAACCGTGTTCCGTGGCTAAAGAGACGTGAAGACTGGCAGTCTCACTTTCGCACCGTGACACAAAGGTTCTTCACTTGCGCACCGACATGTCTACTCTCGCTTGAGCTCCTCATGAGGTCTTCTTGTGAAGTTGATCTCCAACTGATTGGTGCGACCGAGTTTGTCCTTTACAACGCGCATCGGTGCTGCCTCCAGATCGGCATTCCACGTCATTCGTTCCCACTATCGACTGGCATCGTTCCTTTGAAGAAGAGAGAGTTGGGCACTGAAGCGGATGCGAAGGAAGCGAAGGCCGTCAAAACACCCTGGAAGACAAGTGTTGCGGGAAAGGCCTTAGCGCATGTGGGTGAAGAATGCGAGCTGTGGAGAGCTTATGTAACCGAACTGGGGAAGTTAAGGCCTAAGGCGCCTAAGCCCCTGATGTAGCTCGTTCTGCTTTCTGATGGAATAAAATCTGGCATTTGATGTTTTGGAGCATGTTCCCTTATGATTTTTATTTTTCCATTTTTTTTATTTTTGTGTTTTCTTTCTTTTAATGTACCTATTTATTCATAATATGATCATAAAAAATATTTTTAATGGGGGCGTCCAGGGGCCTGGACGCCTCCAATTTTTTATTATTTTATTTTTTATTATTTTTTTATTATTTATTTTTTTTATTTTGGGGGCGTCCAAGGGTCTGGACGCCCCTATAATTTCTTTTCTATTATTATTATTTTTTTTTATTTTTATTTGGGGGCGTCCAGAGGTTTGGACGCCCCTATATTTTCTTTTTATTATTTTGTTTGAATTTTGTTTGGGGGCGTCCAGGCGCCTGGACGCCCCTAATTTTTTAGAATTTTTGAAAAAAAGAAAAAAGTGGGGGCGTCCAGGCGCCTGGACGCCCCCAAAAAAGGGTTTTTCTTATATAAGGGGGGCCTCACCCCCCTTTCACTTCTACTGTTCATTCTGACGACTCGTTCACTCTAAACGACCCATTCCCAATTCCAATGGAGCAAGGAGGCCCGAGCCAGGGTGGGAAGAAGCGGAAACGACGGGCTCGTCGTCCGAGGAGGCTGAGAGATGACGCCGAGGAGGCTTCCGTGGCGGAGGAGATTGTCGTGGAGGAGGAGGCTCCTCTTTTGGCCGTGGAGGACCCTGCGGGCGCTGGTGACGCGGGAGAGGACGAGCACGATCCGGTAAGCCCCTTAGACTTCCATTCTATTGGTTCACTGGGCTAAACGGGCGGACGAGAGGCTGTGTGGAGAAGGCCGGGGAGTGAGGGAAGGAGGCATCCAGGGGCCTAGACGCCTCCATATTTTCTTTTTTTTCTTTTTATCTACTTATTTATAAAATAAGATTAAAAATGAGGAGGCGTCCAAGGCTTAGGACGCCTCCATGATAATATATATTATTTTATTTATTTATTTATTGTTTTTATTTTTTTTGGTTTTTTCTAAAAATAAAATAAAGAAAATAAAGAGGAGGCGTCCAAGGTATTGGACGCCTCTAAGAAAAACATAAATATTTTTAAAAATAAAATAAAAAATAAAATAAATAAGTAGCATATACTGTGTTATTGTTTATTACTATCCATGCTGCTGATGTGTTGCCCTATTGGTTTTGTGGTGTGCAGGGCGTGATGAAGGGCCGGATCAGCTGGTCTCTAGTGGTGGCAGCGTACCGTGGGCTGCCAGACTTCCAGAGGGCGCGTGTGGACGCCATGGTCTTTGGGCCTTCCTCAGGATCGAGCCCTTCCGGCTCGACCTTCCTCTTATCCAGGCATTGAGGGAGCGGTGGCATGCGCCGAGTCGGGCATTTCTGATGCCCTGGGGGCACATGGTGCCGACACTAGAGGACGTAGCTCGGATCACCGGGCTACGAGTTGACGGAGAGGCAGTCAGCGGGGTCACCTACCCCGACTACCGAGAGAGTGCCCTGGACCTGCTGTGGTTAGAGACGAGCGTGACCGACAGAGACAGCAGGGTAGTCGGTCGAGTGGAGATTATGGAGGCGCTCGGATTCATCGACCCGCGCCAGCGGGTTAGCGAGACTGGAGCGGAGTTTCTGACACGACTGGAGGGAGATGCCCGTGCAGCTTTCACCCAGGACCCGAGCAAGCGGGAGCTAGTGGATCTAGACCTCCGGAGGTTTCTTTTCTTCTTCCTGGGCCGCCTTCTGCTGGGGACGAAGGGGGATGGCATCCACTGCCGCTTCCTCGGGATCCTGGCGGACCTTGACAGAGTGGGGCACTACGCGTGGGGAGCGGCTCTGCTTGC
Source organism: Amorphophallus konjac (assembly GCA_022559845.1). NCBI lineage: Eukaryota > Viridiplantae > Streptophyta > Magnoliopsida > Alismatales > Araceae > Amorphophallus > Amorphophallus konjac. The sequence goes on from CM040120.1 coordinate 100,974,542, forward strand.
CCATTTGATTGCTGATCTCTCCCAGACTTCAGAGAGGGAGACGACAGTCAGCGGCTTCGCACCTTTTCTCCAGGTACATAATTTATTTATGCATTTTACCGTAGTTAAATATGCAATTACTCATGCTAATGATGTATGATGGATGCAGGTGTGGAGTTATTACTACTTCCCGATGGGAAGGGCCAGGCAGGGGAACAGGAGAGCCGTGCCTCTGGCGCGACAGTGGAGGCCGGTCGTGGTAGCGGCACCACACAGCTACCAGCTGGCGTCACTTCGTCAGGAGTTGAGCGAGTACCCCGAGGCTATGGTATGATGCGTATGATTTTTGTGTGTTTTTATGCATGTGACTGAATGGTAACTAACATGATGTATGTATGGTGATGCAGGTGGTGTGGAGACCCTACCTGGGCATGGGCGACGCTGGCCAGCCTTGGGTTGTAGCGGGTCTTCCTCGTTTCAGGCGGGACGTGTGGGTCCATTGCCTGAACGAGATCGAGCCGCTTCGGCTGAGGCTGGTTATGAGGACGTTGGGGCTAGCCCAGGAGTGGGTTGATGTATATGAGCCGGCCCGCATCGGGCGGAAGACCAAGGGGAAGTCGAAGATCGTGGACTGGCGTACGCGCTTCCTGGCACAGTACCAGGACTGGCAGCAGGGCGGGGTCCTAGTGGTGTCCCATGTACAGGACATTACTGATTACCTGAGACGGTACCGGGCTACATACGGGGATCGCCTCTTCCTTGGTGGTATGGCAGGGGTAAGTGAAATGAAAATGCTTCACCCTTCTATATGTATATGCATGTGGCACTAACTTATGTGCAATGCAGGATGCTCGTGACAACATGATTGCCGAGCTGAGGGCCCAGTTGGCGGACGCCAGGCGTCAGCTGGTGGCCATCCGACAGGAGTTGGAGATCCTGGTGAGTCTATGCAATGCATTTTTTTGTGACCTGGATTCCGATGCTTAGCCTCTGACTGTCATTTGCCCCGTGTTTCAGCGGCCCCACCAGGCAGCGGCAGCCGGGACAGCTGGTGGGGTGGGTCCCAGTTCGTGGGGCCCTCCTCCGGAGTTTTCTGCACTTCAGGAGTAGCTAGCCTACGCGGTGGCCCGGGCTGAGGAGGCCGAGCGCAATCGTGAGGCTCGAGTGAGTCCTTGCTTGGCCCTGACCCTCCTCTAGTTACTCTTTCATCCTTCACCTCTCTCTTACGATGCACGCGTACTTTGACAGGTGGCCGAGATCCGAGAGGCCCTGGCGCGTGCTGTTCGTGCCGAGCAGGAGCGCGACGCTCGGGTGGCGGAGCATGACGCCCGGATTGTGGAGCTGGAGGAGGAGCGTCGACGGGAGGCTGAGGAGCTCCCTCGTGACGTGCTGGATTTGCGGATCACCCTCGAACTGTCGAGGAGGGAGGCGACGCGAGAGAGAGAGGAGAGGGAGAGAGAGGGCAGAGAGAGAGAGTGAGAGGACAGAGAGAGAGAGAGGACAGGAGGGCGGAGCGACTGTGAGACTGGGACGAGAGGAGGGCTCTGGAGGCCCAGCTGATGGAGCTCCGATTGATTCTCCGCACGGCGGAGGGGAGGCTTCGAGAGAGCGAGGAGCGGTACCAGAGGGCAAAGGAACGCGGGGCGCGACTTCGTCAGTCTGGTTCTTTTTCCATGGGCAGCTATCTGGTTTCTTCGGCCGAGGAGCGTCGTCGTGCCGTCGAGGCTGGGGTGCCACCGCAGGGCGAGGCGAGCACGGCTTCTCAGGGTTCGCAGAGGTCGCAGAGGCCCCCTAGGGATCCCCGTTAGAGGAGGGAGGAGAGAGATGACCAGGAGGGTGATGGCGAGAGTTAGAGAGTTTCTTGTACACTCCACCCTCCTTACTGCATGATGTACTTTCGACTATTATATGAAATGAAAATGGCTTTCTTGTGGTGTGTGTACCTTTCCTCTCTCACTTTTCTGCTGCACCGAGTTGTTTCGAGGCATGCCTTACGAGACTTTGCCCTGAACAGCGGGGAACTACGCTTTGCACGGGGGGATTCTGTTTCCTTTATCCCTTTTTGGGCGCGTCCAGGCGCGAGGACGCGTCTTAATCCTTGAATTCAAATTTAAAGTGCCGGGTGGCCTTTCTTCTCCCATGCCTTACCCGCAAACGAGCCCGCCTTTGTCTTCTTCCCCTCGATCGATGGAGTTTGGCGGTCCGGACCACGGCGAAAGTGGAGATGGACGCGGGACCCCTCGCCTGAGGAGGGACGCGCCAGAGCACGGAACGACATCCATGGAGGAGGAAGGGCCGCTTCGGGCCCCCGAGGGACCCGAGGGGCCCAATGGCGCGGAAGGAAGTGAACACGGCTTGGTGAGTGCTTCGGTTTCCCCTTCTTTGATCTATTTTGAGTTTTGAAGCTAGCCGTGGGGGAAAAAGGTTTCGGCGAGTGTTGCACTCAAATGATGGACGCGTCCTAGACAGGGGACGCATTCTTTGTTATGATGCGAGGCCCTTCTTTCTTGGTGTAGGACATGGCAAGGACCCTGGGCCTGGCTGATGAGTGGGCGAGTGCAGAAGAGCCGAGCCGTGTCAGGAAGGAGAGTCGCGGCAAGGCGAAGCTCGAGGATTGGCGCATACATTTGCCTGGACAGCAAGGGAGCGTACTGATGCAGGATAGTGCCGACTTCCTGCGGCAGCAGAGAGAGAGTTATGCGGGGCTTCCCCAAGCTGGGGATACGCGCGACGTCAACGGCTCTCGTGCCCAATTAGCCGAGGTCAGGCGGCAGCTGGCCGCCACTCAACAGGAACTGTCGCTCCTGGTAAGCTAAGTGCTGCATCTTCTATTTTTAAATGTGGAGCTTAGCTGACTGCTGTTGTTTGTTCGTTCCAACATTCCCAGCAGACAGCGATGGTGGGAGTGACCGGCGGCGCATCTTCCAGTTCCTCGGCCCCTTTTCTCGAGATTGCCTCCCTCCGGGAGCAACTTGCTGGTGCGGTGGCTCGGGCTGCCCGGGCGGAAGAGGAGCGTGATGCGTGGGTGGCGACTGTAGCAGAGCTGTGACATCGCGGTGAGGAGAGACCTTCTCCAGACATCCTGGAGTTAAGGATTCTTCTGTAAATGATGAGGGGGGAGGCAGAGAGAGAGAAATCCGAGAGAAGGTCCGAGCGACAGCGGGATCAGACCGAGAGGAGGGCCTTGGAGGCCCAAGTGAGGGAGCTCCAGCTAGGCCTTCAGGCCGTCGTGCAGAGGCTAGGAGGGATAGAGACGCGCTACGAGAGAGTGCGAGAGTTTGGGGAGCGACTGGGCCAGTCTGGTCGCTTTGCCGCTAGTGGCTTCTTCACCACGCCAGGGGAGGAGCAGCGAGTCATTGCTGTGGAGCCGGCGCCACGAGGCGAGGTGGGTGCTACTGCACGGGGATCCAGGAGGCTTCTGAGGGACCCTTACCTTAGGGGAGAGGAGAGGGACGCCTAGAGGGATGATCATGAAGATAATGGCAAGAGTTGGCGAGCTAGTGGACCCGCCTCATCTCTATGATTATAGTGTTTATGACAGCTTATGTAAAATTATGAATGGAGTGATTTAATTTTCTGCTGCTTGTTTGTTCTCTTGTGCGTTCCTTCTTCCCTACACTTCTTCTCCTTTACACTGTTCCCATGTGATGGGTCTGCCGAGACTCCACCCTAAGCGGAGAATTGTATCTTGTTGTGACCATTTTCCACGGGAATCTGCCGTCGAAGTCAATAATGACGGCCCTAGTCCCTTTTCCCGGATGTTGTGTCAAATTTTGCGGACGTCTTCCAAAACATGATAGGGTATCCCTAGACAACATAGGGGGCTAGTCGTCATATTCTTCGTCCAATCAATCACCCTGTGCGAGCGGTGAAGTGACACACGGGACCGCATGGCAGGTGCCTCATCGCGAGGGCTATCATTAAAAGGTGATGGAGGCAATCTTGGCCCGCACTCCTTCTGTTTCTATAAATTCTTGTCCCTTTTATCCTCCCAGGTATATCGAGAGCTAACTCGAGGAGCACAAGTTCTCACGGGAGAGGAGGAGTTCAAAATTTCGAGAGTTGGATAGAGGGCGAATCTTCCCACACCTCGAAGAGAAGCAGGTCCAGTGGTAGTAGTTCCAGGAGACTTTCGAACCTCGAAGGGCACTTCAGCAAAAGGACCCGATCGCAACTCGTAAGCCAAGTTTTTCTGCCCCCCTTTTTTTTCTTCTTTTTTCTTCCTTTCTTTCTGACCAAACCTCCTCTCCATTCCTTGCATACGTAGAGTGTGATGAAATCACAGATCTCATGGGAGTTGGTAGTGGCAGCATACCGAGGTCTCCCAGATTTTCAGAAGGCAAGGCTAGACGTGATGGGATTTGGCACCTTTCTTCGGATCGAGCCGCTCGAGCTCGACCTGGTTCTGATCCAAGCCTTGTGTGAGAGATGGGACCCAGTGAGTCGGACATTCCTGATGCCCTGGGGGCACATGGTGCCCAGCTTGGAGGATGTGGTCCGGATCACAAGGCTGAAGGTGGAGGGCGAGGCAGTGACTGGGGTCACTTATGTGGATTACCGAGAAGGTGCTCGGAAGCTACTGGGTTTGGACCTAGATGGTCGGAAAAATAGGTCGGTAGCTAGGGCGTCCCTCATGGATGCATTAGGGCTCACCGACACTCGTCGGTGGGACGATGAATCCTCAGAAGAGTTCATGAAAAGGATGGAAATAGGATGCCGTGCCGTGTACTGCACAGATTTCGGCAACTGGGAAAGATGCAACATAGATTTGAGGAGATTTCTCCTCTTCCTTTTGGGGAGATTGGTACTGAGCTCGAAAGGGGACGATATCCAATGTCGCTTCCTGGAGCTGTTGTCAGACCTTGAAAGAGTAGGGTACTACGCTTGGGGAGCTGCCATGCTGGCGCACTTGTTTGCAGGCGTGTTCCAAGAAGCGGATCGTGAGATGGCTGTGAGTGGTTTTACACCATTCATCCATGTATTTTTTATTTTGCTTGTTTTGTATTTTTTTGTGTTTTTGCAAGGTACTGATGACCTGCGCCGAGCAGCTGTGGAGCTATTATTACCTCCCCATGGGGAGAGCTCGGCATTGGCGACCCGCGATGGTGTCGCTAGCCAGGCGGTGGGAACCCATCGTGAGTGCGACACCCCTAACCTACCAACTGATGGTGCTAAGGCGGGAGCTACAAGAGTTCCCTGCATCGATGGTAAACTGGAGACCCTACTCAGACATGGTCGATGTCGACCAGCCGTGGGTTCTAGCAAGTCGTGCCCGATTCGGACGGGAATTGTGGATGCACTGCCTGAATGAAATCGAGCCGCTTCGGCTACGATTGGTTATGAGGACTTTAGGACTGGCTCAGGAATGGGTAGATACGGCTGCGCCACCTCGTGTCGGGAGAAAGACGCGGGGACCGACGACCTGCATTGACTGGTATGTGCGATTCCCCGAACAGTACAAAGACTGGCAACGGGGTGGCATAATCGTGGAATTGTAGGCACGGGATAGCGAGGATTACCTGCGTCTATACAAGACAAGGTACGCAGAGTGGTTCCAACCCCGGGGACTTGTAGAGGTAGGTCTCCCCTTTTTCTCTTTTCTTCTTTCTCCCTTTTTTTGTTTTCTGGTGGAAATGCTGACTCGTATGGCTGCAGGATATCCACGATACGATGATAGCGACTTTACGAACTTGCTTGGCAAAGATGGAGCAACGGTTGGGCGATGCCCGCTGAGCTACGTGCGCCTTGGTAGGTGTACAGTGCGTTCCTAATTAAAACCCTAGATTCCAGGTGTTGGCTGCTAACTCATGTGGTTATAGCATGCCCAGATTGACGCGGCTTCCCCAGCGATGGGAGTAGGCGGTGTCTCTTCCAGCTTGTGGATTCCCACCTCAGAACTTGACTTGCTTCATGAGCAACTTGCTCATGCCACGCAACGTGCTGCGGAGGCAGAAGGGATACTCTGTATGTAATACCCCGGTTTTTAAAATATGTAATAAATGAAGTTTTAGTTTAGATAATAAAATTCATAAATTAATATTTAATTCTTTAGTGAATAGTGGTTAGTGAATAGTACCTTCGTGAATAGTACCTTCCGTAAATAGTATTATTAGTGTAATTTCGATATTTTCATAAAACTCTAGAAAAATACAAAATTGGTAGATCATGATTTATAGAACAACTTTATCTTCTTGAGTTTTATTAGCAAAAAATCTATATTTAGATCTATTTACCATTTAATTGAGTATAATTAATTAATATTTTATTCATGTGAATAGTACCATCGAAAATATTTCTACTTGATAAAAATTCACAAAAATGGTAATTTGATTTCTGGAAGTGTATGTAACAAACTTGTCTTCTATTATTAACCCTGTGAAAATCCGTGGTAAGATCTATTTAGAGGTTTAAGTAGAAAATTCAAACTTTTCAACCTTTACCTAACCCCATTTTAAAACTCAAAATTCGAGCTCATTTCTCAACCATTTGATCTGAAATTGGTGTCAAATTAAAGGTCTTGATTTAATCTTCAAAAGCCCTCTCATAATCGGTCGAAACCCTAACCCTAATTGAGGCGGCTAGACAAATTAGACTTGGTCTCTATTTTCGGCGCCGTTTCCAAGATGCCACTTCAAGCGCCGAGATCTCCCTCTCTCGACCACCTCAGAAGGCCCATGAGCTATTAAAAGAAAGCTCTCTGGGTCTATTTTCTTTTGATACCCACCATTGGTGCTGAAGTTTTCGGAGCTGGGCGATATCCTGCGAGGAGTGCAGGGGTGTCCGAGTTCCTTGTTCTTCATCTATCTTTTGTTCTTCATCAAAGTGAGGTAGGTTCTCTCGGGCTTAAACCCTAAATAATATATCAAGCTCTTCAGCATGAATCCCTCTTTCTTTTGATACCAAAAGCCCCATCATTCATTTAGTATTTCATGAGATTTTAATTGTTTAAGTTAGACATGTTAAGTTAAGCAAAACTAGGGTTTTAGTTGTTCTTTCTTAAATTACGTGATCAATTCATGTTGTAAATCAACTTTTAAGCTATGCATCTTATGTAGAATTTCATGCTCATCATTTTGGTAGCAAAAGCCCCAAATTCCATTCTGTATGTAGAGAGAATTTAACGCTTTAGTCACAGCATGTCAGAATTAGGGTTTCATGTGTTCCTGACTTAATAAATCTCGATTCCAGCAATTGATCATGCAATTGACCTTGTAGATAGGTAGAGTTTTGTATTAGCTTTCCATTGATACCAAAATCTCCTTATTTGGAGTCCAATTGCATTAGTTATGATCATTTTAGTGTAACCCTATCCAAACCCTAGTTCTCGGCGTTCACCGGACGCGGCAGGGATGACCGGAGACGACCCAGAGATGGGCGGTCTTACGATAGACCGTCCAACTCCAGCCCACACCCGGCCCTGGCTTAGACAGGAGTTAAACGGTTCCTAATCAACCACTTATCCTACTTAAACGGTCAGAAACTGACCACATATCCATCCCAGCAGGATAAACGGTCCTAAACGGACCACATAACTTGTGCGGCCACTTACTGGGCCGCACAACTGGATGGGCGGCCCTGCCCCTGGCCGCACATCCCTGGGATGGGCGGCCCATCCCAGACCGCCCAAGCATATGGGCGGTCCTCAGGGAACCGCCCAAGTACATGGGCGGCCCTCAGAGAGCCGCCCAACCTCCTGGCATGCCCAATGGCCCCCGTTCAGCCCCTGTTAAGTCCAGAAGTTATACGGTCCACCCAGAACCGTTTATCTACCCAGTAAATGACTTAGTAATGATTCTAATGCATCCTTTTTCATATCATTAGGTTTGGACGGTTGCCACCTAACCGCCCAACACCCTGGAGCCCTAAAACGGCCCTTGTGCGACCGTTTAACCTCCAGAGCCGATTTTCACGCCCGATTTCACCGTTTGACGCCCCAATCGACTTAGTAAATGCATGATTTGATAATATATCTATATTTCTGTCTCAGAAATCTATTTATCATATAAAATGATTTAAAAGTGATTTTAATTATTTAGCATCTTACTTGTTAATTAGTTCTTAAAGTGATAATTAGTATATTTAAGCGCTAAATTAGTATCTTAATTTCATACTTAGCCAGTAAATTTATCTTTCTGTCTCAGAAACATGTTTTCACAGAAAATGATCTTATTAATTACAAATTAGTATTTTTGATTATTAATTAGTATCTTAATCGCATTTTAATTGCTAATTGGTACTTAAATTGCAAATTAGTATTTTCAAGTGCCAAAATTAATATCTTAATTACTGTCAAAAAAATAGATTTATATTTATGTTCCAGAAATATATTTTTCACAGGAAATAACTTCATGTATAGATAATTAGTGTTCTTAAGTGTAAATTAGTATCTTAGTTACTAGTTAGTATCTTAACTTGATAATTAGTGTGTTTAATAGATAAATTAGTATCTTGATGCTGTTAAGACAATAGATTTATATTTCTGTTCCAGAAATATACTTTTCATAGAAAGTGATTTAATGTGTAGTTAATTACGTGTTTTTAATGTTACTTAGTGATTTAAATTGCTATTTAGTATCTTAAGTTGATAACTAGTGTTTTTGATGGTTAGATTAGCATCAAAATTTGCTGTTAGAAAGTAGATTTTATATTTCTGAAATCAGCAACATATGTGTTTATGGAAAATGATTTAATGTAATTCTAGATTGTTAATTGGTATCTTAATGGTTAGTTAGCATGTTAAATGGAGTTAATAAGCATCTTAAACTGTTAATTGGTAAGAAACGCACATGATAAGTGGTAAATATACAAGTAAATTTCTTTAAATGCATGCTATCCTTTGAGCTTGATTCTTTGTCTATCTTGATCCATCTTCATCCTGTGAATGAAAAACCTTATACCTAATTAAGCATGTAAAATTAGGCGTGTAAAGGCTTCGTTGGTTTTTCTTAATTCTGTCAGTCAGTTCGTACTTAGAGCTAGCGGCATACTGTCAGTCGCTATTGTTGGCCTCGTGACTCGTGGTTCGTGACTCTTGGGAGTACGGCCGGTGTGGCCGTATAACCCTCGGTATGTGAGTTTTATCGTGTTTTGAACTCTTGAATCCAAGGACAAGTTAGTCCTTTAATCTTGAGCTTATGACAGTAAATTCTCCCGATTATTTGGCCATTTACTTGACTATCTAGACATTTGGATCTTGGATCCATTTTTATGCCAACGCACCATAAGGGCCCGGTCTGGTCCTGGGGAGAGCGCCCGAAAGTTAGTGAGCCCATGGGATGTTAATGACAGGGTGAGGCATACACCCGAAGTGCAGGACATGCTTGTTATGTCTAGAATAAACTCTTGTTACTTATTACCAGTTACTTGGGTACTTGAATTACAATGACGTCGCCCCCAAGGTTTTGATAAGTAACGTACTTGAATCCCGCTGAGCGTATAAGAGACGCTTGCCCTACTTGCTTGCTTGGCCAACTCTTGCTATTTCCTGTTGGAAACCATTGTATTTGCAATCATACATGACATGTTTGACCAAAGAGGTTAATATACTAGTGATCGATCTTCATGCTTATACTTGAGTTCTATCTTGTGGAAATTTTTGACTTGAAAACTCCTGTAACAAATTCTTGTAGACTCTTGTTCAATCTTGTATTTGATATCTTATTCGTTCTTACTTGATTTTCTTGACCTTGCAAGATCTGTTTATTACATTATATCGTCATTACTTCTTTTACTAGCATGCTACCGTCTTTTACATATTTAGCATGGCATGAAAAATGTAATTACTTGTTAATCACTTTAACCACTGCCTGATGATAGAGTATAATTCCTACTGAGCTTCTTGCTCACCCCTACCTCCAACCCTTTTCAGGTGCGCGAGTATTGGTACGTGCATGGGAATCGGATCGGTGTGATCGAGTGGTACCTGGACCCTAGAGTTGGAGTCTGTGTCCTTTCTATTTTCTTAAGTCTTGTTAGTTTAGTTCCTTCTTTTTGTTATCTATTTCGAAGCTTTTATTGTAAGTGGTGTTGAATATATCTTTTTAAATTAATAAGAGTTCGTATTTTCTCAAATGTGTGTCTGGCCTCTTTGTATTTTATTGTGATTATTTATCTTCCGCTCTTGTTATCGTGACTTGTCTCCTGCCACGTTCCGAGCATCGCTTCCCGCTGCTATCGGTTCGGGGCGTGACACTGTATACAGGTAAAAGTTTCAGTGTTGAGTTCTCTTTATTTACGCCTTATCGCATATCTGAGATGGTACACTTGGCAAGAAAAGGAGACGGAAGAAGCGCTTGCCCAAGCTGCGCAGAGGGAGGCTAGGATAGCAGAACTGGAGAGGGAACTGCGGCGTCATCCTGATGACGACTCCTCTAGGGATGCCGTGGAACTGAGGATCACTCTCCAGTTGGAGAGGGAAGACTGTGAGAGAGAATGGGCAGAGAGAGAAAGAGACGCAGAGAGAGAAAGAGCCAACAGATTGACTGAAAGGGAGGAACGAAGGGCCATGAAGGCCCAGTTGTTCGAACTCCGAACTAGCCTTGGTCTTGCTGAACAGTGGCTGAGAGATGGTGAGGAGCGCTACCGAAGAGCACGAGAGCGTGGCTTTCGTGTTGGTAGCTTCTCTGCTATTTCCGTGGATCAACACCGGGGTGTGGGAATAGGAAGGGGAGTACAGAGCGGTAGGAGTACCGCTTTTCGTAGTTGGGTAGCACCTTTGAGAGCGTTTTGCCCGGAGAGTAGTGGGACGAGTAATGCAGAGAAAGAGGGCGGAACTTGATGTAAATTTTTTGGTTTTTGAAATAAAATACAAGGTTCGGTTTGTTTGGTTTTCACCTTTGCTTCTGTTGCCTGAATCCCTGCACACATCACTGAAACAAATAAATCAGAATTTCTGTTCTGACTTGGCCCTTTGCTCCATAAGCAAATGGTCACTGTGGCTGTCTTTGATAACTGGTCAAGGGGCCAAGCCTTTATTTAGCGAAGGCAAGGGAAAGATGCGGTGATGATAAATGCGACAGGTAAGCACACGAATGCAAGCGGTATTAAAAGTGAGATGCTGCATGCAAATGCAATCATGCAAAATTGATTTATTTTCTTTTTTATATTTGGCATTTTTTGTTTTATCATAAAAAAAAATTTTGTTTGCAAATATTTACATTTTCTTTTTTTCCCTTTTTTGTTGTTTTTATCATTTCAATTTTTTTGTTGCTAATGCCAGGCAAGCACCCAAATGGCACCAAACCTACGTGAGAACAGGGGTTTCTTACTAACCTCCCAGGTATCCTAAGTGCACATCTAGGTTGATTTGGGCCTCTAGACCCCTCGAATGATGATCCCGCCGGCTAAGACTTATCCTGATGACAATACCGTCATGCCATGCTTAGGCTCCCAATCACTTCCGACCACAGGGATTAACCCAAAAGGTGTTTGAGGTAAGAGATTTGCCCGACCCGAGTCTGTTTCCTCACAACTCTAGATGGTATATGATGGAACACCCTGGAACCCCAATGACCAACCGCGCGACGCTGACCCGGAATCAGACGCCGTCGCACCCATAGGTGACGCGCTTGCATTGGCCTAAGCCCGAGGTTAAACAAGAAGACATCAAGGTGGTAAACAGGGGTCTTGACCAGCCAGAAACATGGAGACTCCTTCGCAGCGATAGCTTTTACTTTTCAAAGTAGGCAACCAAATGTGTATATTAAAATAAGGTCGCAGACCCTGGGCAGTTTTCACCCTTCAGAAACTCCATCGAACCTTCATCTTTAGAGGGAGAAGGAAGAGTGTAGGGGATAAACCTCCTGAGAGGACCGGCAAAGCCGTTAACCCGGCGAGCGAATAAGGGCCCATTAACTCTTTCCTTTCGGACAACTTCGGACCAAATCTCAAGCATTTACATTCCACGGCCCCTTTTGTGGATTCGGACTTTTACTTTGAGGGGTTCTGTTTATCGCAACAGGCACGGTCACGACCAGGCTTTTCTCTTGATTTTGATTTTGTATTTCTTTTTGTGAGGGAGATATAGTCGTTTGACGTTTGTGGGCTCCCTTTTGTATGCCTGCGGGGACACTGCCCTCTTCTCGTGCTCTGATCGATGCTCGAGGAAATAGATCCTACTCTTGCCCTTGGGGTTTGAGTTTCGGTTTCTCATGCTCAGCGTTTTAAGGGCGCCGACTGTCTCATTTGGTCGAAGAGAAAAGAATAAAGATTACAGCTTCCGGAGATCTTCTAGGTGGGGCCCCACCGTAGGTGATGCTACCGACTTTTTTTTTTTGAATAAAATACATAAGTGAGCACATGTTAGTTTCCTTCGAGCGAGCATAGGCCGATGTGGCCGGACAGGGATCTCCACGGTTCTGGCAAACCAAGACCCAGTGCCTACCAAGCCTTAATGGGCCCTATCCTATCATGAAGGTTAGATGCAGTGACTTGACTACATGGTGACCACCAGGCATTGGCATTTTGAATTTTCCATATTTTTAGTGGTTTTCGGTATTTCTTTATTTTTGATGTTTTTTATCTTTTCATCATTTTTTTTGTTTTGTGCTAAGGGTAGTATTTCTTAAGATAAATCCCATTCCAAGGGTGGGATAACTCGGTCCCTTCGGCGTTGACTATCTTGTAGGCGTTGCCAGGGTACACGGCTTGAATTACAAATGGTCCTTCCCAATTGGGTTGGAGCTTAGAACGCGGCCCTCCAGGTTTGACAAAAATTCTTTTTACGACCATCTCACCGACTTTAATTTTCTCTCGACGACTTTCTTTTGGTAAAAGCGAGCGAGTCTATTTTGATACATACGCGCGTGTTCGGCAGCGGCCAGCCGCTTCTCATCCAAGAGTTCCAACTAGGCGAGGAGTGAATTACGACGATCATCGAGGGGAAATTCCTTGTCCAATTATACCCTGAGAGAAGGGATCAGAGTCTCGTACGGGACTACCACTTCCATACCATAAGTAAGGGGAAATGGAGTATGCCCGGTGGGGGTACGGATTGAAGTGCGATAGGCCCATAGGGCTTCGATAAGTTTTTCTAGCCAATCTGAAAACTTACTAGACTTGCAGGTTTTTTTGATGATTTTGAGCAATGTTTTATTGGTGGCCTCCGCTTGGCCGTTGCCTTGTGGGTAATAAGGCGATGAATGATGCAATGCAATTGCGTACCTTTTGCAGAGGTCGCATAGGTCCTGAGAAATGAACTGTGGCCCATTGTCGGTGACGATTGTGGTTGGGACGCCGAATCTGGCGAGGATGTTCTTCATGATGAACTTGCAGACTATTGATGCCTTGATTTCTACGTAAGCTTCGGCTTCGGCCCATTTGGTGAAGTATTCCGTCGCAGTAAGGATGAAAGATTTCTGCTTGGTGAGGGAATTGGGATCACCTAGGGGACCAATGATGTCGAATGTCTACATGGAGAAAGGCCACGGGGAGGATATTGGATGAAGTCAGGAAGATGGTGAATGGATTTCATCGGCGTGAAGTTGACACTTGACACACCTACGGACATAGACAGTACAATCCTCTTCCATAGTGGGCCAATAAAAGCTTTGGCGAATGATCTTCTTGGCGAGCATCTGACTATTCACGTGGCCACCGCACACACCCGAGTGCGTCTCCTCTACACATTTCTAAACCTCATCGTCACCAAGACATCTTAGCAGAATACCAGTAAGGCTCCTCCTATAGAGTAGACCTCCAACCAATGTATATTTCTGAGCCACCCTTCTTATGGCTTTCTTGTCCTCTGTGGTGGCCCCTTCAGGATAAGACTGATCTTGACAGTATTTGATGATTTCATAGAACCATGGTTTCTCTTCATCAGCCAGTTCTTCTTCAGCCTCTGCCAACATGATTTCCCTCTTCTCAAGGATATCTTCCTGCAGGATCTTCCTTGCTATCCTATCTTTGGTATTTACGTAGGAAGCATCATCGATTGCAGGGGCGTGAAGTTTGTAGATAGAAATGGACTCAAACCATCTTCCTAGAGGGAACCTTATGGATCATGCCAACGAGGCAAGGGCATCGGTGAGAATATTCTGATGACGAGGGACATGAACAAAGATCAGTTTGGTGAACAGTTTGGCAAAGGCAGCAGTGAGTTCTTGGTATGGCTTGAGTTTGGGATCGCGAGTGCGATATTTAGTGAGCACCTGGCGAAGGATGAGTTGACTATCACCTACGACTCGCAACTCAGTGATACGAAAAGAATGAGCGAGTTCTAGGCCAGCTAGAAGAGCTTCATATTCGGCTATATTGTTGGTAACTGGAAATTTGAGCTAGTATGCCAATGGGAATGTGAGGCCTTCAAGGGACAGGAGGGCGACGCCGATTCCTCTCCCTTGAGAATTCAGAGCTCCATCAAAATATAGCGTCCATATTGGCTCATCTGATTGGTTGACGGACATTAGTTCCTCATCTGGAAACTCTGATTGGACGGGATCGAACTTGGGAAGAGGATGATGAGCTAGATGCTCGACTATGGCATAGCCTTTAATCACTTTTTGCTGGATGTAGGTGATGTCAAACTGAGAGAGAAAACTTTGCCAGCGTGCTAGCCTATATGTAAGGACGGATTTCTCTAAAAGGAATTTGATAGGATTCATTCGAGCAATCAAGTGGACCTCATGAGCCAAGAAGTAGTGCTTCAATTTCTGCACTACCCAAACGAGGGCAGCACATGTTTTCTCCATGACGGTGTACTTCTGCTCACAGGGATTGAGAAGTTTGGACAAGTAATAGGTTGCCCGTTCCTTACCTTCTTCATCAGCTTGTGCAAGGACGGCTCCCACGGAGTCATCCAAGACTGGGACATAAAGGATCAGAGGTTTTTCTAGTTTAGGTGGAATGAGAACGGGTGAACTAGCCAGATATTCTTTCAACCCTTCAAAAGCTTTCTAACATTTAGAATTCCAGTGGAATTCTACTCCTGACTTGGTCAACTCGTAGAGAGGTCTGCACCTTTGTGAATGTTGGGACACAAACCGATGAATAAACTGCAACCTCCCGATTAAACCTCGGACTTCCCTCAAATTCTTGGGAGGCGGCATATCCCTGATAGCCTTGGCTTTGTCGGGATCTATCTCGACCCCTCTTTTGCTCACAATGAACCCCAGCAATTTACCCGACGACACACCAAACACACACTTTTTCGGGTTCATTTTCAATTGGAACTCCCTTGACCTCTGCAAGACCTTAGCCAAAACTTCTGGATGTTCCATCCTGGTCCTTGATTTCACCAACAAGTCATCCACATACACTTCCAGATATATGTGCATCATGTCATGAAATATGGCCATCATCGCTCTTTGGTAAGTAGCTCCAGCATTCTTTAACCCAAACGGCATGACCACGTAACAATATGTTCCCCAAGGGGTAGTGAATGACGTCTTCTCCTGGTCCTCTTCTGCCAAACGAATTTGATTATATCCTGAAAATCCATCCATAAATGAGAGGGTCTCATATCCTGCTGTGTTATCGATCAACACATCAATGTGAGGCAAGGGAAAATCATCCTTTGGACACGCGCGGTTAAGGTCCCGAAAATCGATGCAAATCCTGACTTTCCCATCTTTCTTCATGACCGGGACAATGTTCGCCACCCATTGAGGATAAAGGACGACTCTAATGAACCTGGCTTTGTGAAGCTTATCGACCTCTTCTTTCATTTTCAAAGCCATCTAAGGGTGGAAACGCCTTAACCTTTGTTTTACCGAGATGGACCCTGGTTTTAGGGTTAAACGGTGTTCGACCAAGGTTGTATCTAGACCCGGCATATCCTCGTAGCTCCATGCAAACGTGTCCTTATATTTCTTGAGAACTTCAATTAATGCCTTTTCTTCAGAGGGTGGTAGATTGTCACTTATGAGGATGATCCTAGGGTCTTCCTCAGTTCCCAAGTTGACTTCTTTGGTGGATTCTTCTACGGCGGTTGACGGCTCGTCGAATCTCCTCATTCCACTAGCATATGCGCCCGCCGCATCCTCATATTCTTCACCCTCATCTTCAGTGGGGCATTCTTCATCCGTGATCTCGTAGACTCCATACCCTTCATCAAATGCACAGTCGCCCTCACATTCTATTTCCGATAGCTGGATGGGATTTTCTAGCAACTGGGGGATGCTAAGAAGGGCCTGACACCTGACGGCTAAATCCAGAAGGAATCGACGAGGGATCTGCCTACCCTTGGATTTCTTCCTAGGTACTACCCTTGACCTATCATTCCTAGATTGACTGACATTATTTACAGAAGAAGAGGAAGACGAAGAGGATGGTGTAGAATGTACAAGAGAAGACCCCTTAGAGGAGGGGTAGAAAAGGTCGCTCATCGGACCTTGGACGGGTGGTCCGCAGGGCGGGACGCACCCGTGGGAGATGTAAGAGGTTTCCTCAACGAAGATGTGTTGTTGAGGAGTTTGAAAATTGACGTTTTTTTTCGTTTTCAGTTTTAATCACAAAGCAGTGAAAAGAGATTGGAGGAGAGAGAAAAGTGGTTATGGCTAGAGGATTGTGAGGCTCATAGAGCAGATCAATGTTGAAGACCTGGCGCGGGTTGAGAAGCCCGCGTAGGTATGTAAGCAGAGAAGGGGATCTGGGAAGATCATCAGACAATTGTCTGGCCCAGGAAGAAGATATCAGCAAAGGCTGAGACGAGTGGATGGAGAAGATGGCGGCTAATGAGCCGTCGACGGCAATGTTGAGGATGGATGAAGATTCGTTGATGACAGGGTCCTTCTGGCGAGGATGAGGATAGTTTGGAACCTTGGCAAGAGTGGTAATATTCTCTGGTATTCTGGAGATCAATGGTGGTCCTTCAAGCTGCGGAGACGAGAACATCCTTTCCAGTGCAACGGAAATATCCCGTATGTCGAACCATTTGTTCCACTCGCATTCTGGATCTTTGATCTTGCCTCTTTTGGTGATCCTCGGACATTTTTCAGCCAAATATACAGCATGTGATCCCCCACATGCTTCTCGTGGGTAATCTTCCATTTGAACAACGGGCCCTCTGTTGAAGTGGTTTGATAAAGTCCATGTGAGGGCTTCCAATCCGCCCTGAACGGTCCTTTGAAGCCTAGGCCAAACCTGCGGTTCGGCCTAATTTCCTTTGGCGGTTTGAGCCTACCCTGTAACTGTGCACCTAGACCTTTACCCTGTTGGTAGCCGATGTTCCTCATAATCTCCCAACCTTTGGAGTGAAAAGGGAGATATGATGTTGCGGTTGCCCTGACCGGCTCCTTTGGTGCTAGTGGAACGTGAGATAGATCACGCACGTCCAGCAATGACAATATGGGCCGATGAGAAGGCCAAACAGAGGGCAGAGAGGTGTTGATAGCATCCACTGTGTGAAGGATAGGTGTACTGACCACTTTAATAATCCTCCCATTGTAAGGAAACTTCGGACACTGATGGTTGGTGGAAGGCACAACGTCCATGGCTTCGATGTAAGGGTGACCCAGTATAGCCTTGAATGTGGGGTCCATGTCGAGGATATGGAATTCCGTGGGAATTGACATGGGGCCTAGTTCTGCCTTCAGAATAATCATCCCCTGCGGTGGTCTTTTGCTATTGTCATAAGCCGTGACTGTGATCGAGGAAGGTCTTATTTGTTCCTCGTCGACCCCACACAACTGAAGAGTGCTCATGGAAATCACATTTATGGATGCACCCGTGTCTACAAGGCACGGGTTTATGGATACCCCATTAATTTTTATTGAAATGCACAGTGCATATTTTCGAGCTTCCTTGGGAGCGAGCTCGTAGTTGTGGAACATGATGGTCGGTTGTGTGTCCGTTGGGGTCAGGACGGTAGAGATCTTTTCTACAGGGAGGTCCTCATTCATCATGACTTTTTGAAGATATTCCATCAAGGCCGCCTGGTGGGATGTGGATCTTTGAAGTAGCTCCAGGATGGAGATCCGAGCAGGCGTCTTGTCCAAGTGTTTCAATAGATCATACTGTGCTCCAGGGATAGCTCTTTCTGGCTGTTCTCCATCATCCTTCTCTGGCTGAGATTGCTCAGGATTCTGACTGTTGTGGGGGAAAACTCTGTGGAAAATCCTTCCACTCCGGAGCACCATTGCCTGCGGCTTTTGTACCTCTGTGGGGGTAGCAGTGGGTTTTAACAGGGATTTGAGGGGTAGTGGTGGAGGAATGGTTGATGAAGCAGGGGTGATGACGGGAGCAGGAATTCTGATGAGGGGTTTGTTAGGTGGAGGCATGGTGGAGGTAGAGGGGATATCGCATGGATTATGAAGGATAAGGGGTCTGGAAGGTGGAGGTGGAGACGAATCAGAAGTGGGTAGGGCTTGAAGCGGGCAATGATTTTGAGGTGGGTGATGGGTAATGAGTGGTTTTGAAGGCATTAGTGGTGATATGGTGGAGAAAGACGGGGTTATGTATGGTTGATAGATGATAAGGGGTTTAGAAGGCGTAGGGGTAAATGTGGTAGAGGTGGATGGTAAAGTGGGGGAGTGAGAGAAGATGAGAGGGTGTGAAGGCGTAGTGGAGAGTATCGGTTGATAGGAGATCGGGGTGCGGATAAGAGGGCGTAATGGTAGTGGAAATGGTGAAGGTGATACTGACGCGGGTTGATGAGAGAGAGGTGCTACCCAGGCAAGGTGAGGGGGTTGCATGACGATAGGGTTGGAGGAAGAAAGAATAGAGGTACTTTCCGGGTGCCACACCTGCTCTCTCCCGACTTCCGGGAAGGAGGAGATGGGGTTAACCTGATGATTGGGCTGTTGGTGCTCCGGTAATGGATTCTGGATTATGCCCATGTTGGGCTGTTGTTGTGGGGCCTGCTGAGGCTGCTGTTGTTGTTGTGGTTGCTGCTGCTACTGCTGTTGTAACTGCTGCTGTGGCCTATGATGAGGTCTCCTAGCTTTGAGAGCGGCGACGTATCGTCTCATTTCATCCCAATCTATTTGATGTTCATCATTCATATCGTGGATGTAATCTTTGAACTGGAAGCAGTAATCTACTGTGTGTCCTGGCTGCCTGTGGTAGACGCAGTATTTGGAGGTATCAACATTCGGGGGCCACACGGGCCTTTCCCTAGGTAGCAGAAGTATGTTTGAGGCCATGAGGGTGTTAAAAATATCCGCCAGAGTTTCTGGCAACGGTGGATAGTAGGCTCTCTTGGGATCGATCGGCCTCCTTTGTTGCTGTTGGGGACCATAATTCCACGGGGGTGGAACTTGGTTGTACTGAAGTGGTGGTTGTTGTTGCTGAGGTTGTGGTTGTTGTTGTTGGGGTTGACGTAATGGAGACATATTATCCTGGGGTGGATTATTTTGGGGTGGAGGACGAAGAGGGAAAGGACCTGGTTGGAGGGGAAGTCGGGGCATTTGTGGAGGCCTTGGGTTGACTGCATAGTTGGCGTTGTTGACCGCACCCACTTGCTCATTTGTCACGACCCCTTCTGTGGCTCCGCCCGGGACACCAGCGCCTATCTTTCTGACCACTTTGGGCTTCGGCGACTCAAACATGTTCATAATGGGGGAGTCTTTTAACTGGGATTGGATGTACCGGTCCCTTTCATAGAGTTCCTCCATTGTAGTAAGTTTATTCATGGCCAGGACGTGTCTGAACTGTGGGGTTGCATTAGACACAATCATCTTCACTTGTTCGGGCTCGGAGAGGGTATCCCTTATTCTTTCCGCCAGAGACCTCCATCTATCAGCATAGCGGACAAAATCCTCGTCGGGCTTCATCTTTTCGGCCACTAGGTCGGTAATGGAGAGTGAGGGACCGACCCTATCCCTATATTTCTGCAAGAACCTTCTCTGGACTATTTCAAAATTCTCGGCCTCGCGGGGCTCCAAAGAATAGAACCACTCTAGTGCGGGATCATCCAATGATCTCCGAAAGAGGTATGCCAGGGACCTCTGATCGTTTTGCCAATAGGAGGACTCATACATGAAATCCTTGAGGTGAATGAAGGGGTTGCCGGTACCATTGTATCTGCGGTACGTGGGCATTTTGGAGGGAGGAAGATGAATGACGGGAAGGATTGGCAAAGTAACCTCCGGGGTGGCTTTCACGTCCACCATTCTTCTCAGATTTTGAAACTGCTCATCCATGCGATTGAACCTATTGAGGAGCGATTGGGCGAGCTCCTCTGGAGGTGAAGGTGGCACTTGCCACTGGGGGAGAAACTGTCTCCCAGAGACTTGAGGGGGGAACCCCGAATGAGAGGGAGCTGCCGGACCACCGATAGTCGGCCCCGGCTGAAGCGGTATGTGGGGAACAACGGGAGTTTGAGATTGTGACGGGAACTGGAATGAGGGTGGTTGTTGGCTCGCTTGTCCTTGAAGCGAGGGAGACTGGATGGCTTGCGCCAATGAAGGAGATGGAATGGCCTGTATGGACTCTTGGAGAGGTGCGATGGCCAGAGTTGATTCCTGGGGCGTGGGGGAAACAGATTTCCCCTTCAGAATGGCTTGGAAGGCCCGGAGCTGTTCAGAGGTAAGCTCCGTGTTGGCGAGGACGCCCAGTAAGGAAGAGATATCCTGTGGTGGGAATGTGTCTCCGGCAATAACCTGCGCCTCATGCGAGGGCTCATGAGAAGGACCCGAGTCCATAGCATAGACTCGCGGGTCGGCTGACAAACCACGACTAGGGTGGTTCTCCTCAAAAGACTCGTGAGCCATGCTCACAGTTTTCCCAGAACGTAAAAACATACACTAGCAAGCAGGTAGTAAAGATTATCAAACAAGTGGATGCCTTTATGCCCTTTTTGTGTTTTGATTTTGATGATTTTTTTTGTGTTTTTAGCGAGATCCGAAGTTCACACAAAATAGGGACCCTAGTTTATTTTTGTTTCACCGACGTGTCAGCTAGGGTCTCTCGTCTCACCACGAATGGGATGACTAACTCCGGGGAACTTCAATGGTACAACCAGCCCAGTGAACGAAGAGGAGATTCTTCGATGTCGGGGACTTACGGAGGTCCCAGTGGAGGAGATTCTAGTCCGTTGAGAGGAATTCTCAAACGGAGAGTCCTTCCTTCACCGAGAAAGGGTGATCCTTAAAAAATATGAAAAAGGATATAAAAGACGGATGGATGTATGTAATGGAATGCTGACAGAGATATAGAGTAAGAAAACAACAGAAATAACAAACATATAATAAACACCCAACCAATCACAACTAACAGTGCTGCCGTGAGCACAATGGGGGCGCGCGAGGGCGCCAAGGTGGAGAGGCACGGACGGTGCTGAACTTGCAAGGGTAGCCAAAAGGAAGCAGTAGAAGGTCCCACCGTGATCGCCAATCTGTGAGCGACGTCACGCGGTTCGGGGAGTGAAGAAGACGCGGAGCGCGCGGGCTCCTTTTTGTTTGTTGCAACACAGAAATAAAAGAAAAGAGAAGGGGCCACCACGGGAGATTGCTCCGGCGGGGCGAGCGGGACAAATGTAATATAGCAAGATATGGGGGTTAAACGGCCATAGCGGGAAGTGACTCGCCGCGGCCTCGGGGGGACGGGAATGGTGCAGAAATCAAATAGCAAGAATTGAAATGGCCATTGGGGAAGTGACTCGCTGCGGCCTCGATAATATGAGCAGATAAGAATATAACAGAATATAAGGAGAATATAAAGAACGGGAATTTAAACGGCCATTGGGGAAGTGACTCGCCGCGGCCTCGAGAATATAAATAGATAAGAATATAACAAAATATAAAGAGAATATAAGAACGGAAATTTAAACGGCCATTGGGGAAGTGACTCGCCGCGGCCTCGAGAATATAAATAGATAAGAATATAACAAAATATAAAGAGAATATAAGAACGGGAATTTAAACGGCCATTGGGGAAGTGACTCGTCGTGGCCTCGAGAATATGAGCAGATAAGAATATAACAGAATATAAAGAGAATATAAGAACGGAAATTTAAACGGCCATTGGGGAAGTGACTCGCCGCGGCCTCGAGAACATGATGTGATCGTCAGGGGCCAAAAGACCCCAAAATAAAGAAGTGATCGCGCCTACCTCAAGAGCGGGAGATGGCGGGTTGCTTCTTCCTCCCCCTTCGGCCGGCCGATGGAGAGGGCTTTCCTTGGGTACCCTTGCAAAACAACGACAAATAAGTAACGAGTGGATTAGAAAGATGAAGGTGTAGTATTCAAATCCTTGCGATAAAAATAACGAAATGATGGCAAGACACACACCTGGTTGGTGTTGTCTTTTAAACCCCTCTCGGACTCGAGTAGGAGGAAAATGAGATGATGGATGCATGAAGTATATAAGAAGAGGTGCCCTTATGAAGGGGGATAGGGGATGCGAGATGATGAATGCAAAAGAACTACTAAGAAAAGGAAAGGATTGGCTTATTGGATGTGCCGATTGTGAAATCCGGCGGAGCTCCGGTAGCGTAGGGACGACGTGGAAGCGCGGTGGATGAAGACGACCTTCCTCTCGCGAGCGTGGGCACCCGAGAAGCCGGCAGAACCTCCACCTACAAAAGACCCCACAGGTTAGAAATGACTCAGTAGTCTCTGGGCTCCGGCAGCCTATCGGATCTCTTAGAAGCTCCCCCAGAACTGAGGGGGTTGGCCTCTATTTATAGGGCTCCGGAGGGTGGAGGCGTCCAGGACCCTGGACACCTCCATCAGGGTAAAAAAGATATTTTATTCTATTTTTATTCATTTTTTTTGAATATTTTCATGGAGGCATCCAGGGTCCCGGACGCCTCCATAAGTCCCACCGAACTCCACCCAAAATCGCACGCGGTTTAACACAACGCGTGGTTTTGGAGCAGCGACCCGTGATTTGGAAATGGGCGCGTCCAGACGGCTGGACGTCTCCACAATTTGGATTCTATCCCACACGACAACCCGTCGATCGGTGGGCGGGGCCCCGTGAGTGAGTTGATGGAGGCGTCCAGGGTCCTGGACGCCTCCAAGAAAATATTTTTTTGTTTTGTTTTTTATGCCAACTGGCATATATATTTTTTATATTTATTTTCATGGAGGCGTCCAGGGGCCTGGACGCCTCCATTAATAGATCATTTTTATGTATTTTTGGTTTTAATAAATAAATTAAAGTAATGGAGGCATCCAAGAGACTGGACGCCTCCATTAAGACCCTCCCGGGTCCGCTGAAAAGGCGTCGGTAGCTCCCCTACAGGCACCCTTCCTGATTCCAGAATTTTTGGCGTGTCTGAATGGTGTTGACGCCGTCCGAATGCTGCAACGAGACGATTCCGGATGCTGAGAAGGGCAGACGAAGACTCAAGAAAAGGAAGCACTCGAGCGATTCAAAATGCGTAAGCCGTCGCGGGGCGTCATATAGTAATATGGGGCTTTCTCAGGAGACGTCAGGAATGGCGTGTCTACACTTATCAAGCTGAAGATTGGGTTTTAACTGATTTAATTTTTAATCGGGCCAAAGCTTTTGTCTAGTTAGAACTTTTAAAAGGATCGATTCAACCCTCCTTTCTAGATCCGATTGCACCTAAGGGACCTAATAGCCCTCCCTTCCCCCACCCACTACCCCTCCCACCTCTTGCGAGGGCCCCACTCCCAGCTCTTGCTCCGATGAGACCCTCCTCCCATAGTTTGCCAGCCCCCTCTCCCTACACAGAGCCCCCACCCTTCCTCCTCCTCCACCCCCCCTCTCCCTTCTGCTCCCGCACACTCCATGTAGAGAGCCCTTACCTTCCCTCCTCCTCTTCCCCCCTCTCCCTTCTGCTCCACCCCTACCCACCCCGCCATGGCGCCAAAAAGTGTGGAGGCTAAAAAGTGTTATCTCGGCCTCGAACAACACCTTTATGATATGTATGATGGGGAAGAGCATTGGGATACCAGAGGAAATCTGCAACCACTGAACGGAGCATCAGAATGAGCGCTGGGAGCATTTCTAGGGGACAATTCTCCTATGCTTAAGTCAGAACCAGACATAAGAGCAAAGAATAAGTTAAAGAGAGAAGGAACAGAAAGCTTGGGAGGAAAAGAGAGTGCTCAATGACGTGGTGAGTGCTCAGAAGCATGGCCAAGGCTTGGAGAATGGTGGAAAACTTGCTATCTCCCTTCGGGGATCTTCTCTAGCTCTGCACTAGATTCTATCTCTATCTCCTTTTGTGTTCGTGCCTTTGTCCCCTTGTCTGTGTCTGCTTGAGATCTATTTAGCCTTCCTTAGTGGTGGTACCGCCTATTTCCTACCTTAACGGGGGCATCGTTAGTGGAGTAAGGCATTGCTCGATCGTGGGATCATCCGTCACCCACTCGTCTGCCTACTAAGAAAGGCCATCCTGGAGGGCATCTCGGTGGTGTGGGCATGATCCGGTGTTCGTAGGGGTAAGCCTTGTGATTGTAGCCTCAACGTTCACCTGTTGACAAGTTTCATGGCGTCTGGGATGTACGTGTGCGGAGATCACACCTGTGGGCCGGCCAGTCCTAAGTGGGCCTTAATTAAATCATACTTCTGGACTATCAGTAGGCTGGTGATGGCCGCTACGGGCCTGGCAATATTGGGCCATAATAGGCTAGCGTTACTGGGTTGTGCGAGATCTGGCGCATTTTCCCTCCTCACTAGTCCCCCACTCCCGAGCTGCGAGAGTACTCAATGCTCCGGAGGAAGTACACGGGGTCAGGCAAGGGAAATACCCGGTGGAGCTGTCGCAAACCTTCTCATACTTCTGAAAGGGGAAACTGTGCATCCTACAACTTTTCTTGGTGCGCAAGGTGGTTTCCCTATGTACGGGGTGATGTCACCTTCATCATGGTAGTGTCGTTTTGGGCATGGAGAGACAGAACAGAGCAGCCCTTGGCGCAGCCCTTGGCTTTCTCGCCGAGTGCACGGGTAGTGGTGTTTGGACATTCGACCATTCACTTGATCAGAAGCTTTAGAACATGGTGGACATGTCATCTTCAAGAAACTTTAAGAAGTGTGAGAAGCACCTAAGGCGACACCTCTACACTCTTCCTCTCCCGCGCTGGTGCTCACTACTTCCTTGCTACTCGCTTAGCGTTTGGTGAGGCTCCTTCCCTTCTTTCTCTTCTCGTCGAACACATGGCTCCTCGTAGGAAAAAAATTGTGGATGACTCTGAGTCCTCTGGTGAAGGGGAGGGCAACTATGGTGGCATCTCGAGCACCTTAGGCACCCAACTTGGTCCTTATCTCCCTTATTTCAATGTTTCCTACTGGGTAGTTTATGGTCTTGTAGATTATGAAAATCTAAAAAGTTTTTTAGAAAATAAAAATAAAAAATTTAGAAGGGGGGAAGAGCGCATGTAGATGCTAAATAGGAGTGTGATCGCCTAAGACACGCGGGTCTTGAAGGATATTAACAATAAATAAAAGGAGGTGATCGCGATATAAATACCATAAGAAGCAGGCCAGATTGTGAGTACTACCTTCTCTTCCAATCGCCTGGCCGATAAAGAGAGCATCCTTTGATTACCTTTACAAAATAATAAACAACCAACAAAGAAATTGGATTAGGATTATGAGGTGTATAGCATCAAATTCTTAACATAAATAAATATGAAAGTATAGAAAAAGACACACCTTGTTGGTGTTTAGCCTTAAACCCCTATGCAAATGGTGGATAAAAATATGATGATGATGAGAGGGAGGGTGCTAGTGTTGCACTATAGAAATCTCAATATAATTGAGATGAAAACAAATAAAAGAGGTAGAAATGATGCATGCAATGTAAGTTAATCTAATGAAATATAACAGAAAGGAAGGTTTATTATTTTTCTCCAAAAAGTGCTTCAAGATCTTTAATGTTCTTCAAAGAGGAAAGAACTCCAATTGGATGTAACTTTGAGCTTAGGGGAGACTCCATCTCCCTTCTTAGCTCCTCCTTCCAACAGAGCTTCCCCAAGGATCAGAAAATTCAGCCCCTTTCACACTCAAGGGAGAGGGGTCCTATTTATAGAGTTGAAATTCAGAGTTTTAATTTCATCAAAAATATAAAATAGGTTTCTAATGGGATTTGGAGAGGGCATATTTCCTCCAAGTGTCCTCATTGCCTTTGAAAGTCATAGGAACCCTTTCTCAAGTCGAAAAGGAGATCAAAATGAGGAAGGAAAAGGTTGTTTAACGGAACGGATTTCTATAAGAATTCATGTTTACTATAGTGGTCGCCAATTAAATACGTGTCAACGTGGAAAGGCACTGTGGACGCACTTAAAATTCATCTTATCTATCTTTTATCATTTATCATCTTTTGGTTTATTACTGCACAAGCGTGCCAGTCACAAAGTGACAATTTATCCGAACTCCGAATACTAAAGAGGTATGGAGCCGTTCGTGCGCGCCGTCTGACTAGTCAGACAATGTGAGAATCGTGTCGGGATCAGAACCCGCCGTGCCATAAAGGTCATAGCGTTAATTATATCCCCTCGGAGAGGGGAAAACCTTTGATTAGTCGCCAGCAGAAAGGGCCCTACGGCATGAAATTAACATTAGTGAAATAAATGAAGGATATGTTAAATTGCGCAAGAGCACCCCATACTTTGGGGTAAAGACATATTCGGGGGTAAAAGCATTCAAATCATGTTGGTCATCTTATGGACCATTTCATGTTCGGACAAGAGTCCGGGTTGGGAGCACGACTAAAGTATAAGTGACCTTCGTGCGAATGTCTGCGATGGCTCGGCAAGTTTGATATTCAATAGCAAGCTCGGGTCAAGTTTAGTGAATTATCGGCCCGGAGCAGAGTCGGGCCATGGCCATGATAGGGGTGGTCCCCGAGGTCCAACCATGGCTTGCTGGGGTATCGTTGATATCCCCTTCACATAGGGTCTAGAAAGGTTAGAGTCCCGGGTCAATTGACAATAATTTCTTAAGGGTGGCATTTATATTTATTATATTTTTGGTTATTATATTTTTTATTTTTATACTACGATCATGTTTCCACGCCATTAACATCATTAGGTTAGCGTTAGGTTCATTATTATTTTCATGGTACTATTCCCATTGTTATATTGTCATTTCATTTAACATTATTATCTTTGGTTTATCCTTTATTCTTCTTTCATTTCCAATTACGGGTTGTTGAGGAAGATGAGTCGACCCACAACATCGGCTGCGTCGACGAAACGTGGCGGCAGATCGTCTTAGTGCCGCGCTACGTCGACCCAGCGCGCTGGGGACCTCACGCAAAGCCATACTACGTCAACGTAGGCTTGCACTACGTCGATGCAGGGGCGCGTTGTATTGGCCCCAGGCCAAGTTGCGTCGGCGTACGTGTTGACACCCATTTTTTGCCTACGAGTTGAGTCGTTCCTCTTACCCTTATTTTTGATGTCTCAAGTTGTCCATTACTCATTGGACTATTTTTTGGCATGTCTTTGGGCTTATTTTATGGTTACTTCCTCCCTAGCTAGGTTCACTCTCAAAGTCGGGCTTAGTGGGCCTTGATTTGATTTGATAAATGAGCTTATTTACCCCATTTTATTAATTTCCACCGCCCAGCATATAGGCGGTCTAGAGATAGACCATTTGTAGTGTTAGGCGGCCATTTTGGAGACCGTTTGATTTTTCTCGGGGTTAATTGGCTATTTTCTAATTTTTCGCTATGCAACATAGTAAACGGTCTGTCGTTAGACCGTTTGTTCATGTTAGGCGGCCTATTGGTAGACCGTTTAGTGAACTAGCGTCGACCTTAGTCTCACTAGCGTCAACCTCATCTTTCCTGGTGTCGACCCTCGTTTTTGCAAGCCGTCTATCGCTGGACCGTCCCATGAGACGACGGTCCATTGAATGACCGTTTGCATATGGTCTTTTGATAAATAGCCATATTTATCCTTCTTTATTTGTTTTCCACCGACATCCTCATAGACGGCTTTTCATTAGACTGTTTGTGCTGGTCGGGCGGTCCTTCATTGGACCGTTTATTTACCAGAGTCCTAAACGGGATGATTTTTAGATAATTATCTATTTATCCTGTTTTCATTTGATTTATCACCGACATCGGGTACACGGTCTGGTAATGAGCCGTGTGGATTTTTGAGCGGTCTAGATGAGACCGTTTATATCTTAAGAGTCCTACGCCGTGCCACTCGGTTTCGGTCGCTGGGATAAATAGCTTATTTATCCTATTTTCTATTTACCACCGACACCTGTAGATGGTCTAGCAATAGGCCGTGTCTGAGTGTGGGCGGTCAATCGATCGACCGCGTATGAGACTGAGAATCGTGGTCTTAACATATTTTCTCTCTCTATCCATGGTCGAATCGGCTGCTTAATCCTCAATTTTCTCCGTGGATTCTCAACCAAATTGAGTTCCGTTTGATCCCAGTGAAAGCTGGTGATATTATCTTTAATTTATCTTTCACAATCTCAGCCTAATTTTTGCGAGAAAACCCCTCAATTTCGACTGGACTTTCAAGGGTCTATAAATAGTACCCTTAGTCCAAGCTTGAAAAGGGAGAGATCCAAGGTCTACGTCGAAGTGCTGTCGAGATTTCGAGCGAATTGTAGCCAGGGAGGGAGGCTCTCTACGTCCATTTGAGCCTCCGGTTCAGGGAGTAGTGTTTATTTGGTGTTTTGGGTCTAAGTGTCTAAGTTATTTTTTTACTCATTGCATGCTCATTTCCTCCCCCTTTCACCCACATTTTTCATTGTCATTCTCATTCCATCACCCCACCTATCATTTTTTTTCACGCCCATAGGGGTTAATAACCCAACCCCCTAGGTATCCCCCATTCCATCATGTGTTTAGCTCTTCATTTACTTTTCTAGATACTACAATTCAAAGAACTAATCCGGGTTGTGTTTTCTTGTCATTTCCTTTGTTTTGTAGGTCAACAGAAGTCTAAGCACGAGGCCCATCCCCTCTGGCCGGCCGGAAGGGGTAGAGGATCCGGCTCCACAACTTGAAGTCTGGCAGTTTTACATGGTTCATCTCCGTCCATTGGAGAGTGCACACAGTCTGATACAGACCGTTGATCTCCTTCTTGCGGCTCACCACGGACCATTTAGGTGTCAGTCGGTCCTCGTCCCGCATTCTCTCTCTAGCGTTGTAAGCGGCATGTCGATTGGCCGTGTACGTTCCTCGGCGGTCCCCACGGGACCGTAAATTTCACACCAGCTCTACATCTTGGCGAGTGCCTCATCTTCTCCCCTTTCCAAGGTACGTAGTGCTTCTTTCACCCTTCGTGTCTTGGTGGCGATCACGATCCACTCATCCCTTTCCCCCTTTTAGCACTTTATTGTCATATTATGATTTAGACGGGAGGGAAAAGAAAGAAAGAGAAAGAGAGAAAAACTTGTCAACATCCCCTTTTTTGGCGATCACGGTGGGACCCCTACTGCCCATCGTGTTTTTGATTCTGCTGACCTACTGTTCTTTGTGAAGTTTGATGAGTTGTTAGTCCACTTGGGTTTGCAAGTCCGATTATTGCTGTTTGCTATTCCTGGGATTGTACGCGGTCTTATGAAAGGCCATGTACATTATCAGGCGATGGGTCGATAGATCGCCCATTTCTGCCTCAGGTACGTTCCTGCCCTTCTTATTTCTGTCGATTTGTTGTTGTCACATAGTCCTGTTAGGGCCGTCTCACAGGTTTCACAGTCTGCTGTTAGACCACCCAGTTTGCTCTGGTACGCTCCCGTCGTTAATTCCTGCTCATTTCTATTTGGTGTTTTTTTATTTTTGCTGCTCCCTGTCTGTTAGCGGTCCTGTCCAGTGCCGTCTATGCCCCCTACGCGGTCTCCCATCAGACCGTTTATTTCACTACAGTGCACCCGAGATTGATATTTCCTGCATTATTTCATATCATTTTATGATGGTCTTGGGGCTTTTCATCTCCCCTGGTTGTCACTGATTTTTGCATAGTTGTTGCCATATATTGTCATATTATTTGATCATTGCTTGTTAGCTTTAGGCTAGACTTTGCATGCACTCTGGTGCACATAGGGTTCATCCATTTTATCATACTAGTTGCATTCCTACCTTGGTAGGGGATCCTCTCATCTCCATATTCCTTGGAGCCGACTAGGTGACCTTACCCGGGACCTCCGTAAGCCCCCGTGAGCCATGGATTCTCACACAGACGCCAGGTAGGTTGTACCTTACCACCCCCAGTCTAGGTTGAATCTGTGGGAGAGAGAGTACACTTAGAGTCAGCCAAGTCCCCATTCCACTCCTACTAGGAACCTTGTTGTGAGTGAACCTCATTTAATTTAATTCATTAAGGTTCTAAAAAGGGGAACATAAAGAAACTTTCACGCATCATCATAATTTGGCTGATAATTGGTTGCCTCTCATCTCCTCTTTTGATTGTGCATGTTTGTTAGTCATCTCCAGTTAGGTGTCTATTAGGTGTTGTCCTCTAGTTTTAGGGTGTCCATTGCATGTGGAGTTGCTTCACACCCTCGGGACCTTCTCCTTGGGGCAATTCCCATTTCTTTTCCTACTTCAATCCGTTGTTCGATTCCTCACCTACCATGTCTTCCTACAATTTCTCCCACTCCCACGAGGACTCCCATCCTCAGGGACTTTTGGAGGACCCGCCTAGGGTCACCACCACTGTGCAGGGGAGAGAGGGGTCCGCCCCTCCTCTTTCAACCGTTGTTGTTGAGGGTGGTCAGCCCTCCCATTCCGATTTCTCCTCTCAGAACTCGGCCAGTCAAATCCTTCATATGATGGAATAGTTAGATCCAACTCAGCTTCACCTCCTCTGTCAAGCTTTGCAGGGGCCGGACGCCCCGTCTTCTATTTCTGCTCATGGCGTGTCTGCTACCGCCACTTCATCTCCGGTTGTTGGGTTAGGGGCTGCTTTTGCTGCACCCATTGATCTTACTCTTGTCCATCCTCAGACCCTTCGATTTCCTAGTATGGAAGCGGGCCAAGCTTCTAGCTCGGCCCATCAGATTTCTGATAAGGGGAAGACCTAGATCCCCTCGTCTTCTTATCCAGATCCTTACATTACCACTTCTCTAGCGTCGCAGGCTTCTGTGGCCCCGACTGACTTTGTTCATTTTCAATCAGGGGCTATCCAGTTAGCTCATACGGATATGGGCCCTTCCTTGGCCCATTATCCTTCTTACGGGCTTCCCCCTCCGTCGGTCTATCCTTCGGCCCCACATGACGGGTCTGCTCTCCCATCTTTGCCTCCTCCATCCCAGGAATGAGAACTTCTTGATAAGTGGGCTGCCATGTAGCAGCAAATTGACCTTCTTCATAAATGGGTCGGCCCACAATCCCTTGCTGACATCCCCATTCTTAATTTCTGGGATATTCGCTTTCCTCCCCAATCGGAGCTCCCCACGTACCGCAAGTACGATGGGAATGGCAACCCCTTCATTCATATAAGGGAGTTCTTATACGAGTCGGTGCAGTTTCAGCATGATGATCGCCTCATGGCGTATCTTTTTCGCCGCTCGTTTGACGGGGTAGCATTAGAATGGTTCTACACTCTACCGTTGGTGGAGGCGGAGAGTTTTAAAGTTGTCAAAGAAAAGTTTATACAGAGATTCCAAGATCGGGTGGGCCCGGAATACTCCTTTACTAATTTGGTGGCCGGGAAGATGAAGGCCGATGAAGACGTTGCAACTTATGCTGATAGATGGAGGTAGATGGCCTCTCGTGTGCTCGGGCAGATTCCGGAAGAAGAGAAAGTAAAACTGTTAATCTCCAATGCCACCCCCACCTTTCGGAATATATTAGCTATGAATGACATTTCCAATATGCACCAGTTGTACGGTAGGGCCCGGTTCATCCAGACCCAGTTTAAGGACTCCCCCATTCATTCCTTGTTTGAGGCCCAGAAGCCCAAAACCACCAGAAAGCCTCAGGGCCCAGTCACTGAAGGAGTCCAGACAAATGAGCAGGTACAGACTGTCCAATTCTCCACCCAATCTGTTCCACCACGCTTCCAGCAACCTCCCCGTAACCCCCAGTTCACCGCTCCACCAGTTACCCAACCATCATTTCCTGCTCCTCGTCCACCACAACAACCACCACCACCACCACAACAGTCACAACAGCTGCCACAGTACCATAATGTCCCACCACCAAATGGCTATGCACCAGCTCGATCGGGTCCCAAGAGAACCCACTACCCTCCACTTTGTGAAACTCTCTCGGACATTTTCTCGGCTCTGATGTACACTGGTGATCTTCAGCTCCCTCCGGAACGCCCAAATTAGAATCCGGCCGCCGACCAGTCCAGATATTGCATATATCATCGATAGCCCAGGCACACTATAGAGAGGTGCTATCATTTCCGTGACTTTGTCTATGATTTGCATGAAGGGCAGAGAATTGATTGGGCCCAGATGCATAAGTTGATAAAAGATATGAAAGAGAGAAAAAGATAGGCGCCGAGGCCGCAACAACCGGCGCCGCAGCAGCAACAACCGTAGCAATCGCCACCACAACAGCAGTAGCAGCCTGCACCCGAGTTAGGGATTCATCAGAATCCAATGCCAAACCACCCGCCCGCTCCTCAACAGCAGCCGCTGGCACCGGCTCAGGTAAATATTATTCACCACCCAGCTCCCAACACTGGGTGGTCCTTTGATGATGAGACTTCTACTCATCTTTTGGCCCTCCACCATACATACACCAACTCCCCGTCACCTTCTGTCCCCTCCATCATCTCGCCCACCATTCTGACCTCCGCAACACCCACCATTCCCTCTATTTCCCCCATTGCACCTACCACCTTGCCTACCATTTCACCCATCCTCGCGCCCTCACCTAACATCCCCACCGTCGTCACCCCCTCACCTAACCCTTCACATATCATTCTCCAACTGGGACCTATCAGCCGCCTCCACCCTCATTTTTCCTACCGCAGTTCCTTCCACTTACCCCGCTGGGTCAGTCGGGAGTCCATCCAATGCCGTGCCGGCACAGAACCTAGCCCTCCGGAGCGGGCGTTTGTTTCATAGAAGTTATCCCTCTACTGGTACACATGCACCCAACCCTCCAGTTTCCTTACCCACAGTTGAGCAAGACCAGGCACGAGATATGATCTGTTGCAGCACTTGGACCAGACCCCGGCCAAGATTTCAATATTGGAGTTGATTAAGAGGTCGACACTGCACCAGGATGCTCTAAAAACTTTTTTTCAAAAATTTATGGTCAGTGAGGATATGGCAGTAGAGAGTTTACCATCGGCGTTGGCCACAATTACAAAGGGGCCGTCCATTTTTTTTTCAGAATCTGAATTAGCACCCCCTAAGGCATGCCAGATGCCACTTTGAATTTCAATCACATAAAATAAAGTGACGGTCGAAGTGGCTCTAGTGGACACAAGGGCTTCGATAAATGTCTGTCCCTTGAGCACTCTGCGTGCCTGCAACATCTCTGAAGATATGCTAAGGCCGACTCCAACGACCATTGCTGCTTATGACAACTCCAAGAAAGCGTGCCATGGGGTGGTAACCGTTCAGGCCGAGCTCAGGCCTCTTACAATGGCTGTGGAATTTTATGTATTGGACATAGATCCTATGTTTAAAGCCATCCTAGGTCGACCGTGGATCGACAGTCTTCATGCTATGTCTTCGACGGTCCACCAGTGCCTCAAATTTCCATTCCAAGGGAGAGTGGTCAAGGTTAAGAGTATCTCCACGGTGCAGACAGTCGAAGCTATTTCTGATAAGATTTTGCCAACTCTCTGGCCGAGCAACAAGCCGGTCCTTTCTGTGATGGATTTGGAGTTTCCTTGGGCATATGCGTCATGCAAGCCCGCCACTACACCTGTCAATGTCAAAGCCAAGTCCAAGATACGAGACTCCAAGGGCTGGCACATAATTTTGAAATTAGGTTATCAACCAGGCATGGGCTCGGAGCCCAGTTACAGGGGCGGACCACGCCCATCCCAAGGGGCAGAAAAATGAGCAGAAGAGGACTTGGCCACCGAGAGTCAGCATTGTCAATTCTGGGAGACTCTGGGCCGCTGACGTGGGACTACCGTCAACATTTTGTAAAAGGCCCGTTGCAGCCATGTACCTTGAAGAAGTCGCCCTATTCTGATGTGAAAAGTGATGCCGCTTGTGCTGTTGCTGACTCGCCACCGCCGCTGAAGGGGCTGGCGAGTGACATGGAAGATTTTCATCATCATTTTGAAAATATGTTTCATGAAGAAGAAGTTTGTTCGAAGAAATCAGAGTTGCAGATGTGAAGTGCTCTCCGGAAGAGCCAGTTACCGGAGGCCGCGGGAGGAGGGGAGCTCCATCATTACTTTTTCTTGGTCTCCTTCTCGCCTTGCCTCCCTTTTTCAACAGTTGGGATTTATTCCCCGTTCTCCTCCAATCATGGTCGATCTGTTCTTTACGGAAAGGCCATTCGAAATTTTGTTTGTGCCATGTGCATGTGGGCAGTGCCCACCTATTGATCTTTCCACCATGTGGTCCTCCCCGTCCGATCTCTCAAATATGTGGTTTTCTTCTTCCGATCTGTTCTTTGATGTCCTATTTCTATCTCTCTTCCCCCTTCAACATCCTCCTCTAACCCCTCTTGTTGCGTGATTTCCTCCGATCTCCAAAAAAAAATGCCAATTTTAAAACGGAGATTTCAATGGAGGATTATGCTATGTTTTGTCTGCATTCTTCCCAGGGGCACGGGGCTCCTATTTCATCTCCTATAGATTTCCTGCCCCGTAGGTTAGATGTAGGACTGGTTGAGCGTAGGGAAGTAGAGTCGGTTGAGTCTAGTGAATTAGGGTCTTGTTCCAATGTCTCCAACCCTTCCACACTTACCACGCGTCCGATGACGCGTCATTCTAAAGCCATTCCTGATAGATTCCTTCAAGATCTTGTCCAACGTTGCCACTCCCTCCTTAAGTGTCCTGAGTTTGTAGAGACAGCCATCGTCTTGGAGGATGATGAAGCGCAAGATGGGGCATGGAGCGACGATGGGTTAGGTGTATATGAGATCATAGATGCGAAGGACCCTATCGATTATGAGGATAGCGACGTGGATGACACTGCCGATTTATACGGGCAGGGTTTGAAGAAATTTGATGAACCATCGTCGACAGTGGATGAACCCACGAAAGAAATTAATCTTGGAACTGAAGAGGACCCCAGGCTCATAATTATTTCTGCTAATCTCCCTCCTCAGGTGGAAGAGGAGCTAATCAAAGTTTTGAGGGAGTATAGCGATTCATTTGCTTTGTCCTACGAGGACATGCCGGGCCTTGACCCCACTCTGGTATAATATTGATTGGTACTTAAACCAGGGGCAGCGCCCGTTAAGCAAGAATCAAGAAGATTCCACCCTCAAATGGCCTTAAGGATAAAAGAAGAAGTTGATAAATTGCATAAGGTCAAGTTCATCAGAGTTATTTTATATCCACAATGAGTGGCGAATATTGTCCCTGTGATGAAAAAGGATGGAAAAATTTGAATCTGCATTGATTTCAGGGACTTAAATAAGGCATGTCCTAAAGACAATTTTCTGCTTCCTCATATCGACGTGCTGGGTACGAAGCCCTCTCGTTTATAGATGGATATTATGGCTATAATCAAATCCGTCTCACTCCTGAAGATCAAGAAAAGACCTCTTTCACCATGCCCTCGGGCACCTACTGCTACGTGGTCATGCCGTTTGGATTGAAGAATGTGGGTGCCACATACCAACGGGCGATGATGGTAATCTTCCATGATATGATGCACGTCTATATGGAGGCAGATATGGATGATATTTTGGAGAAATCAAGGTCGAAAGAAGAGCACCCTGCTATCTTAGCCAAAGTGTTACAAAGGGCTAGGAAGTATAAACTGAAGATGAACCCGAAGAAATGTGTGTTTGGGGTAGCATTAGGGATGTTGCTAGGATTTATAGTTAGCAAACGGGGAATTCAAATTGATCCAAACAAAGCAAAGGCGATTATGGAAATGCCACCGCCTAAGAACATCACTGAACTTAGAAGATTGATTGGGCATTTACAGTTTATTCGATGGTTTATATCTCAGCATTCGTAAAGATACCGCCCATTTTATGAGCTGTTGAAGGCGGGGGCCAAATTTGAATGGAACAAACAATGTTAGAAGGCCTATGAGGATCTTAAGGTTTATTTGTCCAGTCCTCCAGTTCTGCAACCCCCTGTTCCTGGAAAACCCCTGATTTTATACATTTCGGTTATTGATGACTCCTTAGGAGCTGTCCTGGCACAAGCGGATGACGAAGGGAAGGAAAGGGAAGCCTACTACCTCTCTAGGTTGTTCAAATCTGCAGAATCTAAGCATACCACTATGGAGAAGACCTGTGCAGCCTTAGAATGGGTAGCCCAGAAGTTGAAACATTATTTCCTTGCCCATGAGGTTAAGTTGATCTCTAGAATGGACATAATTAGCTATCTTTTAGAGAAACCCGTCCTTTCTAGTAGGTTAGCTCGCTGGCAGAGCTTTCTCTCCCAATTCGATATTACCTTCGTCATTCAGAAAGCTATCAAGGGATATGCTATTGCTGAACATCTTGCTCAGTCACCTATTCCTTGTACATATTCTATCTAGGATGAGTTCCATGATGAACACCTGGTTGTGCTCAATCATCACCCTTTTTGGTCTTTGCACTTTGACGGTCCACTCAATTCTTAGGACCGAGGGATCGGCGCCGTCCTTCTCACTCCAGAGGGAGTGACCATTCCCTTTGCATACCAACTCTCCATTCCTACTACCAATAACATAGCCGAGTATGAGGCTCTCCTTGCTGGATTGAAGCACGCCTACATTATGGGCGCGCGATACTTAAATATCATCGGAGATTCTCAGTTGGTGCTATGTCAAGTTCTTTCCACTTATCGCACCCGTGACCCTAAACTCAAGCCTTATCAAGATTTGGTCACGCTCTTGGTTAAGCAATTCCGTAAGCTGATTTACATTCACACTCCTCGATCTCAGAATATTCTTGCCGATGCACTTGCATCGCTCGCTTCTTCCCTCTCTTTCCCCCTCAGTCGCACCACTGAGACCATTGTGGTCCAGCGGTTAGATGCTCCTTCCCTTCAGGATCCATGGTTTGACAACCTTAGGAAATCTGTAAAGAAGAAGGCAGAGGCGGAGAATTTGAAAGAAGTGTCTCTGACTGAGCTCGAGGAAATTTTAGAAGAAGAGGAGTTGCCTTGGTATCACGAGATCAAGCAGTATTGTAGGGACGGGTCATTCCTAGAATCAGCCAACGCCACGCAGCGCAAGGCCATAAGAAGAGTCACCTCTAGATACACCATTATTACAGGAGAGTTGCATAGGCGGGCTCTTAATGGAGTTCTCATGAGATGTTTAGACGATGATAAGGCCTGGAAAGTTGTTGAAGCAGCTTACTCAAGTGAGTGTGGAGGGCATGTCAATGGTCAGGCCTTGGCAAAGAAGATTCTTAGGCAGGGCTATTACTGGCCAACCCTGGAAGAAGATTGCTCCACCTATGCCCGTAGGTGTATTCAGTGCCAACTCCATGCCGACAAGATTCATGCTCCTGCTTCATCTTTCCATCCTCTTTCCACTCCTTGGCCATTCTCCATGTGAACTTTTGATATTGTAGGCCCGCTAGGCGATCCAAACTCCCAGGTTAAACAAAAATCATTTATCCTAACTATTACGGAGTATTTCACCAAGTGGGCAGAAGCTGAAGCATATGCAGAGATCAAAGCTACCACAGTTTGCCGCTTCATCCTCAAGAACATTATTTCGCGGTTTGGAGTGCCGTGTGACATCGTCATAGACAACGGACCTCAGTTTGTGTCACAAGAACTCCAGGACCTCTGTAAGAAATTCAACATTTCATTGCATCATTCATCACCATACTACCCCCAAGGCAACGGCCAAGCCGAGGCCACCAACAAGACTCTTCTTAAAATTATCAAGAAAATATGTGAGTCGCATAAATTCGCTGATTGGGCTGATAAATTAGTAGAATCTCTATGGGCTTATCGTACCTCTGTCCGCACTCCCACGGGGCAAACTCCTTTTGCTCTCACTTATGAGATGGAGGCGGTACTCCTGTATGAGATTTTGATCCCTTCCCTAAGAGTGCAACTCGACAAAGAACTTAATCTCGACCAATGTCGAGAGACGTTGTTAGTCTAACTGGAACTCTTGGATGAGAAGAGGCTTAATGCGGCCAATCACGTCTCTGTTTATCAAAAACGTGTCTCGCATCATTTTCAAAGGAAGGTCATCGAAAGAAAATTTGACGTGGGTAATATGGTTTTGAAATGCAAATTTGTTAGATCAGCAGGTCCTAGGTCTAAGCTGCAACCCAATTGGGAGGGTCCGTTCGTAGTCAAGGAAATCTATCCTAGGAACACGTACTGTCTAGTCAACGCTGAGGGCGAAGAATTGCCTAATACGTGGAACGGGTTGTATCTCAAATATTTTT
The DNA here is from genome assembly GCA_022559845.1 of Amorphophallus konjac. NCBI lineage: Eukaryota > Viridiplantae > Streptophyta > Magnoliopsida > Alismatales > Araceae > Amorphophallus > Amorphophallus konjac. The sequence continues at coordinate 101,012,805 of CM040120.1, forward strand.
ACCCTTAGAGTCGAGCTAGCAACGGCCCGGTGGCGGGGTGATGCTCTCCTTGATCATGAAGGGAGATCCCCAGTTCAACACTCACACACTACACGACCTCCGTGGTTGGGTTTTCCTTTTTGCGTAACACCGTTTCTCCTCTGGCTAGGCTTAGGGGAAAGTGAAAATCTTTGTTTTTTCCTCTTTCGGCTGAAAATAGGGGCAAGTGGTGAATAAGGGGGCGAAAATTGATCTAGGCACCCCGATGAGAGAGAGGTCTCAAATAGGGACAGTTCGTTATGACCTAATTCTGCATTAATAAAAGCAAACGAAAAAAAAGAAGAAAGGAAAAAAAAGGGGCAAGATCAAGGCATGATACGCGGAAAACGCACGTCGTTAATACACACCCACTATCAAATTAAAATATCCGGCTCATAAATTAAATAAATGAAATAGTTAAGTGATGAGACCAAGTCGAATCCACAGGGAGAAGTAGATTTAAAAGTTGAAAACCTTGAGTTTTTAAGATTTAAAAATCATGAGAATTGAATTGAAACCGTCTTAGGGTGTGTGAAGGATGTAAAGAAAGGAAAGTGGATGAAAGAACTACGAAAAGAAAATTATAATGAAACTAGGGTGACATTAGAATGCAAATAACTTTTAAACTGGCGAGAATTAGAAGAAGTGACAGAAGATAAAGTTAAAGATCAAAGGGTTATGAATAACTTTTATGAAGAGTATAGAGACAGAAAATGAGAGGAAGAGAGTGAAAATTGGGAAAACACCGAACCTATGCGCGCGGATGAACAGTAAAAACGTTAAAGACAGAACTGTGGGAAAATTAAAATAACTCAAAAACAAAGAAGAATTGGAGGAAGTGGTAGAAGAATAAAAGTTAGATCTATACGATAGGAACAACTTTCATGAATAACTTAGAGACAAAAGAGGAATGGAAGGGCTTCAAAATGGAGAAACAAAATAAGGTATCAACTCGGATGAATAGTAACTGACCAGGACAGAACTTAGAAAAATATGCAATAACTTAAAAACGAAGAGGAATTAGAGAACATAGTAAATACAGAAAATGTGTAGAATTGAAATATGAACAACTTTGAAGAAGACAAGAAATTGAAATAACGATTATAAAAATACGTAAATGGCTATGAAAGGGTTAAAATCTTAAGAACTTGTAATAACCACTACTCAAAATTCCAAAACTTCTAATAATTTAAATGAATAATAAGATTGAAAGAAATTAAAACCTGAAGGACCTCCTGCCCCTCTCTCCTTGATTCTTCAAATACACCACTTGAACCTTCTTACAAAAACTAATAACAAGAAGAGAACTTTAAAATGAATTACAAGAGCTTCCCACCCTTCACCACACCATAACCACCCTTTATAGCCCTGTTTCTCTGCCAAAATAGCTGTGTGAAGCCACCTTACACGTCGTCCAACTGAAATCCCGCCGAATACGCCTTGCCGACCTTTGCATCACTGCCCGCGTGTGTGAAGACGCGTTGGTCATGCGTGAAAGCCGCTGCCCATTCACGCCTCCAGCCGCAAGCCTTGTTTGGCCGATCTCGCCACCATGTGTGCGTCCGCCGCAGTGCACCCGCATGAAGACTTCGCTGCCACGGTGCATGACCCGCCTTGCATTTGGCCATTGAGTTCGTGCATGCATGTCCTTCACGTGGAGCCCGTTCGTGAAGCCACGTGTTGTTCGTGAATGAGAAGGCCCACCGTGTTGCATTTGCATGAGGTCCACCTTGGCCTGTGCATGTGCCATGCACATCCCCCACGTGAAGGGAGCCCACGTTGAATGCCTCCACCTGTTGAATGCTTTTTTTTTGTTTTGGTTGTTTGCATGCCTTTGTGAAGCTTCTGCCAACGTTGTTCATGAGGATATATTATATATAGATATATTGTGAATATATATATATATATATATATATATATTATGCATATGTATATTATGAATATAGATATATTATATATATAAATATGTTATATATATAGATATGTTAGATATATAGATATTAAGAGTATATATATATATTCATAATATATATATATATCCAATATATACTATCTATATCCTATATAATGAATTGTTTTTCTTTTCTCTCTCTTTTGTTTTTCTTTTTATTTTCCTTTTATTTTATTTGGATTAAGATTGAGCTTGGTCGGCATAGGCTTTGGCTCATTCTTGCGCAGACTTGTAGAGTTCTTCTCGAGTGCTTGCAAAATAATATATTTATTGTTCAAATTATAATTAATTTCATCAACTAAGTATTTTGATCGAAAATTGATATTAAGTGTGACAAGTGTATAATTACGAACATTAAAGCTCATAATAAGTGTGAATATCATAAACTAACTCATACAAATACACACTTATCACACCTCCCAACTTACTCATTGCTAGTCCCTTAGCAATGCAAACCATTTAAAATTAAGGACCAACAAGAGTTTAAAATATCCATGCCTCATTTTCAGATCATCTTTCATAGAGTTAACTAAAGATTAAGAATTTGGAATCATTAACACATACAAGCCTTATGTAGGAAATTAGGGTACATGATCAAGAATTCTAATTAAAATTCAGTAGCACTTATGCATGTGTAATACTAAATTCACAACGTAGACAAGTGCGTCCCCCATTTACTATTCTAAGCAAGTGCCCTTCAACCCTGCACTTCTTAATCAGAGCATTAAGTATAATAGCTTTTGTCTGTCTTATTGCTTTGTCCCTTTTGGGATCTCTTTCTATTTTCTCTTCTTTTTTTTTCTTTCTTTTTTTTTCTATACACACATGATGCCGCACTACGCTTCACTGTTTTACGCGAACCTCAACACGTCTTAGGTGAAGCAGGTCCGGTTACACAGATCAAAGTTCCCTTTTCCTTTTGACGCGAACCTCAACACGTCTTAGGTGAAGTAGGCCCGGTTACTCAGAATCGGAGTATTTTTCATGGTGTTTTTTTCAATAGATAACATAGCAGAAAGCTTATAAAAGATCTCTTCCTCAAAAAGTGCAGAATATCAGGCAATATACTCCAAATAACATAAGGCTTGTCCTGCTTGTTTCATTAGCGTGCAAGTGATATTCTTTTCTAAAGTGCACATGAACTTTAAAGAGATTCTTAAATCAGTTTCTATGGCTAGATTAATTTTCCATCATCCTTTTCCCTAGTCTTTGCCATTCCAGAATTACTTTTCATGAGACATGAATCAAGAAAATGCAGTTGAGTGTTGTATTTAATTTTTTTTTGTTTGAAAAAAAATGGAGGTTGTATATGAGTGCAACATGTGCAATATGATTTCCGTCCTCCCAACTTAAATGGCATTGTCCTCAATGGCATGAACAATATGGAACAATAGAACAATACAGACAGGAGATGTATGATGGAACGGGACAACCTGGCGGAAGTGAACTTCGACAGGCATCCTTGCTGGATTGAGAGGCGGCACTTGACTTTGAAAATCTGAGAAACAGATGAAACAATCAGCTCTCTCCCCCCAACTTATCTTTTATTCAAACCTACAAAATAAACAGAAAATCAGAATAAAAACTTCGGTTGCCTCCCAAGAAGCCATTTATTAGCACACCAAACTATGAAAACGTTGGGCTGCCTCCCAAAAAGTGCTAAATTTAACGTCTTCAGCCAGACACAATGTAGCTCACTAACCAACAGGTGGCATTCAGAATGAGTCACCAAATGATCTTATCCTCTGATAAACTCCAGCCCTTGTATCATTGGAGGAAAAGATTATATGTATGTGCATGTGGGTTAGAATCATGCCAAGTTGAGTCTAGGAATTTGGACGGACCCCCTCGGTCAGAGAATGCCAGAGGAATTATCATATCTTCAATCACAAAATATTCCTCTGTACACTGAAGGTCTTTATAAGTGTTAAACACATCAATGCGGATCTTAATTTTTCTTTGCTTTTCTTCTGCATCATCACTCTTAGGAGTTACTTGCGTATCGTTCAAGTGAGAGAGGATGAGAGTGTTATGAAGTTTGGGAGAATCCACCACTTGGCCAGTGTCAAGGAGATAAGGAGGATTAGGAATGAAATCAGTGTGTTCTTTAACACACGGATTCTCATAAGAGTCTGATGGATCCGACCAGTTGGCGAGTGGCAAAATATTTGGAATGATTGTGGATTCACCAAGGTCAGGGGTGGGTAAAAGATCCACATCATTCTCTAAATCATGAGATGCCCAATTAGAGTGACTTTTCAGTGGAGTACATGGTTCCTCAATTACCCAAGAAGATGGATTTATGTATACACTTAATTCACCCTCCACACTCATATTTTCATCATCATGTACTTGGAAAGAAGATTCATCAAATTTAGGAATGGCAAGTAATGGAATTTGGTCATTGACTGGCAAATCATCATCCTCTTCTTCTCCCCCCAACGACTCAAGATCATCATAATCCTCAAACTCATCATAATCCTCTTCACAAGTGGAATTGGATTTAGGCATCTTAGGCTGCTCTTCCTTTAAGTCCTCCTCATAAGATTCTTCTATGATTCCCTCAAAATCAACAGTGATATGAGTGGTAGATTGGGGGATCATAGGTTGATCATATGGACTTTTATCGTTATCACATCCATCAAATCTAAGAAGTTGGTCCTCAAGACTTGTGGAGTTGTTAGGCATTGGATCCACTTCCGTTTCTATGATGTTTTTAGCAACTCTACTCACTTGGGCCTCAAAGTTTTGCAGTTGTTCCTGAAAGGCTTGTTGTTGAGTTTGGAAGAGTCGTATCAATTGATCAAACATCTCCGCCTTATTCAAAGTGGGCTGAAAGTCCGATTGAGATGGATAGTAATTTGGAGGGCACTCAGTCTGAGAATGAGGTGGTGGAGAGTGTATGGGTTACCCTCCATAATAGGGTTGATCGTAAGAATCATTTGGGTATGGAGCCCAATTTGAAAAATCTTGTTCTTGAGGACTTCGGCCTTGATCTTGATAAGACTCCCAAGAAGAATAATGTTGATCTCTCCATCCAGAATTAAAGTTGTTTGGACATGGGTCAGAATAAGGTGTGGAGAGCTCTGGAGATATTTGGGTTTGTCTTGCTGGGTCCATCCAAGAGATTGTTGATTGATCTTCCCAGCTAGAGTTATAAGTACTTGAAGGTGATTCATAATCGGGCTGAAAAAACCGTTGATCATATTGGGCTTGCTCTGGGATGAAAGGTAGATCGTGGCCCCCTAACTGTGTGGTTGGAGCCTGGTCTTGGGTAAATGATGAAAACTGGGGCATCATAAGTGATGTGATCTCATTTTGGTCCGACCAAGAGTATGGATTTTCATAATAGGTCGGGCTATTTTGGGTGAGAAATGAGAATGGGTTTGGGCAACCACCTACATAATGAGCCGAGCTAGCCCACATGTGATCATTGTAATGGTCACTAGGTGGTATGAAGTGGTTTTGATCCATGGCTAGAAATTGATCAAATTTATGAGTCAATTGGTCAAACATGTCTAATTGGTGTGTCCAATCCATAGATGAAAATTATGATCGCACCATTCTTTTGTGTATATATATTTTTTATTTCTCCCCTTTTTTTTGAGTTTTTTTTAGACAAACAAATTAGCAAACAAAGTCCAACTTAAATCCACCATCAAACTTGTCCACCGGCCAGGTAATAGGTGTGGAAGTGGGAGGCTCCCCTTACTTTCACAAGGTCCTAATTAAGTAACCACTTTCCCGCTTATAGCGTTTGCCGTTGACCTCTAGCCTTAGACACCAGTTTCAAAGATGATAGTGAGCCCAAGTTATGTCTTTTTTTGTGTTTTTGATTTTCTATTTTTTTAGTTAGTGAACTGAGCTAGTCCACCATATTTTTGTATTTCTTCTTTTTTTATTTTTTTAAAGAACATTTCTAAACATGAAAACTAATTACATATTGAAAGTAAAAATAAAGAAACTAAATCTATAGAAAGAGGGTAAGAGTTCTAACCTTAATCGCATTCCCTCGTTCTTTATTGGACAAATGAAAAATAACAAGATTAAAGGATAAAGAAGACTTACCTCGAGGAGACATAACATTTGTTTTTGGCATTTTCAAAATTTGTTATTTTTTATGCTTTTGTGGATCCTTTTATTTTTCTACAAAAATAAGAGTGAGCACTAATATATATATACAAAAGAAAGCACAAAGTTATCAATTTCCAATTCAACCCCTCCCCGGCAGCGGCGCCAAAATTTGATACGCGGAAAACGCACATTGTTAATACACCCCAGTATCAAATTAAAATATCCGGCTTATAAATTAAATAAATGAAATAGTTAAGTGATGAGACCGAGTCGAATCCACAAGGAGAAGTAGATTTAAAAGTTGAAAACCTTGAGTTTTTAAGATTTAAAAATCATGAGAATTAAATTGAAACCGTCTTAGGGTGTGTGAAGGATGTAAAGAAAGGAAAGTGGATGAAAGAACTACGAAAAGAAAATTATAATGAAACTAGGGTGACATTAGAATGAAAATAACTTTTAAACTGGCGAGAATTAGAAGAAGTGACAGAAGATAAAGTTAAAGATCAGAGGGTTAGGAATAACTTTTATGAAGAGTATAGAGACAGAAAATGAGAGGAAGACAGTGAAAATTGAGAAAACATGGAACCTATGCGCGCGGATGAACAGTAAAAACGTTAAAGACAGAACTGTGGAAAAATTAAAATAACTCAAAAAAAAGAAGAATTGGAGGAGGTTGTAGAAGAATAAAAGTTAGATCTATAAGATAGTTACAACTTTCATGAATAACGTAGAGACAAAAGAGGAATGGAAGGGCTTCAAAATGGAGGAACAAAATAAGGTATCAACTCAGATGAATAGTAACCGACCAGGATAGAACTTAGAAAAATATGCAATAACTTAAAAACGAAGAGGAATTAGAGAACATAGTAAATATAGAAAATGTGTAGAATTAAAATATGAACAACTTTTAAGAAGACAAGAAATTGAAATAACGATTATAAAAACATGTAAATGGTTATGAAAGGGTTAAAATCTTAAGAACTTGTAATAACCACTACTCAAAATTCCAAAACTTCTAATAATTTAAATGAATAATAAGATTGAAAGAAATTAAAACCTGAAGGGACCTCCTGCCCCTCTCTCCTGAATTCTTCAAATACACCACTTGAACCTTCTTACAAAAACTAATAACAAGAAGAGAACTTTAAAATGAATTACAAGAGCTTCCCACCCTTCACCACACCACAACCACCCTTTTATAGCCTTGTTTCTCTGCCAAAATCGCTGTGTGAAGCCACCTTACACGTCGTCCAACTGAAATCCCGCCAAATACGCCTTGCCGACCTTTGCATCACTGCCCGTGTATGTGAAGACGCGTTGGTCACGCGTGAATGCCGCTGCCCATTCACGCCTCTAGCCGCAAGCCTTGTTTGGCCGATCTCGCCACCATGTGTGCGTCCGCCGCAGTGCACCCGCATGAAGGCTTCGCTGCCATGGTGCATGACCCGCCTTGCATTTGGCCATTGCGTTCGTGCATGCATGTCCTTCACGTGGAGCCCGTTCGTGAAGCCGCGTGTTGTTCGTGAATGAGAAGGCCCACCGTGTTGCATTTGCATGAGGTCCACCTTGGCCTGTGCATGTGCCATGCACATCCCCCACGTGAAGGGAGCTCACGTTGAATGCCTCCACCTGTTGAATGCTTTTTTTTTTGTTTTGGTTGTTTGCATGCCTTTGTGAAGCTTCTGCCAATGTTGTTCATGAGGATATATTATATATAGATATATTATATATAGATATATTGTGAATATATATATATATATATATATTATGCCTATTTATATTATGAATATAGATATATTATATATATAAATATGTTATATATATAGATATGTTAGATATATAGATATTAAGAGTATATATATATTCATAATATATATATATATCTAATATATACTATCTATATCCTATATAAAGAATTATTTTGCTTTTCTCTCTCTTTTGTTTTTCTTTTTATTTTCCTTTTATTTTATTTGGATTAAGATTGAGCTTGGTCGGCATAGGCTTTGGCTCATTCTTGCACAGACTTGTAGAGTTCTTCTCGAGTGCCTGTAAAATAATATATTTATTGTTCAAATTATAATTAATTTCATCAACTAAGTATTTTGATCGAAAATTGATATTAAGTGTGACAAGTGTATAATTACGAACATTAAAGCTCATAATAAGTGTGAATATCATAAATTAACTCATACAAATGCACACTTATCAAGGCACAAGCTAAAAGCTCATTCAAAAGCTCAAAGCTCAAAAGCCTAAATGCTCCCAAAAATGAAACTAGGCATGGCAAGAGTGGCAATATAATTTTCCCGCGGCACGTTATGAGTCCGGTCGTATGCATGCCTAGAGCGGATGAAGGTTCAATGACGGGCACAAAGTCCTGACGCAATAGACCAAATCTCTTGAAGAGGGATTACCGTGAGAAGAACTCAACCCCTAAAAGCCTCTATACCTATTGCCAGCTTTTCTATCAAATTCTCTTTTTTCCCCCAAGGACTGGATCGTACCCCGGATATGGCCTCAGCAGAGGCACCGTTAAGTAAAATTAGACCTCGGCCATGGATGGTCACCCATAACGCACGTTGTACTTGGGAAATCCCTAATGAGATATGAAGGTATCCCGTCGCCGGGTTTGAGCTGATTTCAAATGCCCCCAAAAAATTATTAAATATCTCAAAATCCAAAAAAACCAAATATTTCAAAAATCCAAAAAAATCAAATATTTCTAAACAAAAAAAATCAAATATCTCAAAATCCAAAAATTAAATATTTCAAAATCCAAAAAAATCAAATATTTTGAAATACAAAAAAAAATTAAAAATCTTCAAAACCACAAAAATATTTTCGAAATCATCACTTGCATTTCATGGCATGCATTGCATCCTTTTCCTTTTGTCATTTTACCTATTTAATTGTTGTGCCCCTGTGGTCATTTGAGTTATCCTATGGTCACTGGGGTCATTCGACATCATCCTATGGTCATATGAGTTATGTGGTATTCTTAGTTTTGATAATGGCTAAACACTATTAGTCATTGATGTTTCCACTCTCATGTGACTAACATACGTGATGTTCTGTTCATGACAGATATGCCAATGAATGGACAAGGCATTCACTGAGGATGGCAAAAGTGAAAGCTCATTGATCGCGCCCAAGCAAGGATGCGAACACAAGCAAAAGTCGACACGTGATATTCGGCTCGTCACACATCCAAGGTCAATGCACAAATAAGTACAGCCAAGAGAATCCAAGGCCAGAGACTCAGTTGATACCTTTTAGACTATCAAGGGAGATGCCACAGATATGAACGGGCTGCTAAAGGACTCAAGCGACGGAGCTAAAGCGGTTAACGGACAGACCCGAGATGAACCGGGGTCTGCCCAGCTGGCGGTCGACCGCCAGCACAGGGGCGGTCGACCGCCCTAGTCAGCAACCTCCAATTTGCATCTCTCTCAGTGGCGGTCGATCGCCAGCCCAGTAGCAGTCGACCGAAAATCCCAGGGAACATCCGTCTATAGCGTTTCTTAGTAGAGGTCGACCGCCAGAAGCCACAGGTCGACCGCCAGCCCCGATGCAGCCATGTTTGACTTCGATTTTCACCTCGAGGCCAGCCCCTTTCCATAGATTTATTTAATCAAAACTCACCTAATCTCCCATGATTTGTGGATCTGGTATGGGAGATGTCTAAGGACCATTCAAAGGTTATAAAACACATGCAAGAGGGTTAGAAACCCTAGTTGATCATTTGAGAAATCAAGAGAGGCTGCAAGGGTGTGTTGAAGGGAGAGTAGTTCGAAGTACTGTAGCTGTGAGCAGTACTACGGGAAGAAGCTTCATCCATTCCAAGGGATTCAAGTCTAGATCTGAAGCCATCTCAACCTCCAAGGAAGCAAGAAGCAATCAAGACTTTCAAAGGTGATCTAAACTGCATTCTTCATCCTCTTCATCAACTCAAGAAGATCAAAAGGAAGATCGAAGCTACATCCATCGTCTTTTTCATCAACTAGAAAAGATTCAAGGAAAATCATCTCGCAAGGAAGAAGACACCTTCAAAGCATCCGATTCAAGCTTCTGCAACTCAGACAAGATCTTCTTTCTTTGAGCATACTCTATATCTTGTTTGAGTGATTTCATATTTGTTATCTTTTTCATTTCATACAAACGATTGAAACTGAAGATCGTCCCTACCGGTGGTTAGTAGGAAGGCAATCGGAAGTTGTCCGATCTGCGGTGTTGACGTCCCTACCTATGGTTAGTAGGAAGGCAATCAGAGGTCTTTTCGATTTGCGATTCAGTGCGTGGCACTAGTGGAGCCTCACCGGATTTGGTGAGGGGTGGACGTAGGACTGGGGATTCAGTTCGAACCACCTTAAAATCATTTGTGTTGTGGTTTGATTGTGCGATTGATATGTTTTAGATGCATGCTTATGTTCAATCTCTATATTGTGAAATCATATTTCTAAGCAAATCATTTTATACATCGCTAAGCTAGTTGTATTCCGTTGTAATTATTTTTAACTAGCCTTATAGAGGGTTGTATTACGAAAAGAGGGGCAGATCTATTCACCCCTCCCCTCTAGATCCACTATCCTCTACACAACAAGTGGTATCAGTGCCTAATCTCTCATTATGGGGTCGAACAACCTTGAGGGAAATGGCGGATTAGCGTCCAAAGGTTTCTTACCTGAAGGACATTCTGTTAATAGACATCCTTACTTTACTGGAACTAATTATCCTTATTGGAAACATCACATGTAGGTGTTCATTCGCGCTCAAGACTACGAACTTTGGCGAGTGATCAGCAAAGGTCCGTATGAGCTTACAGATAATGAGGACTTGCAGACCAAAGAACAAATAAGACAATCCACTGTCAACTGGAGTGCTAAACACATCATGCAATGCTCACTTTATCCAATTGAATTCTCAAGAGTGACTACCTGCGCATCTGTAAAACTAATGTGGGATAAGTTAGAGGTAATCTATGAAGGAACCTCTCAGGTACGAGAAACAAAAGCCAACATTTTAGTTTCTAAATATGAAATGTTCCGCATGAAGCTTGATAAGTCAATTCAGAATATGTATGCTTGGTTAACTGTGCTTACTAATAGTCTAACTGATTTGGGAAAGAAATACTCAGAACAGGAAATTGTGAGAAAGATTCTCAGATCATTGACTCTCGCATGGCACACAAAGGCTACTGTGGTTGAAGAATCGAGAGATCTCGCAACTACCAAGGTAGATGAACTCATTGGGTCATTAATGACCTATGAGATCAACCTTAAGAACAAAGAGGCTGAGGTGCCTAAGAAAAAGCCCCTAGCTCTTAAAGTAGGACCCAGCAGTCAAGGCTCTTCTGATGAAGGTGAGGATTCGACAAGTGAACGTGATGAGGATGACGTAGCCATGCTCACACGTAAGTTCAGAAAATTCATGAGAAAAGAAGGTAAGAGCTTCATGAGAGGAAGGTCAAAGGTAAGAAATGGTTTCAAATCTAATTCTGAAAACTCTAAGAAATCTGATAAAATCATTTGCTATTCTTGCAATAAACTAGGACATTTCAAGAATGATTGTCCCGACAGATTTAGAAAAGTCGACAAATGGAAGGGCAAGAAGAAGAACACGGCCATGGTGCCCACATGGAGCGATGAAGAGAAAAGTGATAACGGAACTAGCTCCTCGTACAAAGAAAAAGAAGATCTCTACCTCATGGCCAAAGGTGACGAAGAAACTGAGGTAAATTCTTAATTTGAAGATTATACAACTGATGATTGGGAGGAAGCATATATACAACTCATGGAAAAATATGACATGTACAAAAAATAGAATAAATCATTGAAAAAAAAATTTAACTTGTTTGTGCATGATTATGATATGAATGATACGAATGCTCAACTTGAAACTGAAATTAAAGATCTTAAGAAAATGATTGAGGATTTGGAAGAGGGAAGAAAAGAAATGGCTGACTTGGAAACTGAAAATGAGGACTTAAGGAATGAAATTGACATCATGAAACTCAAATGTAAACCTATGAAAAGGATAGCAAATTAAGCAATGAGAAGTATGAAGCTGTCAAACATGTCAACACTCAACTCTTGCAAAATATTGAAAACCTACAAAAAGAGTTAAAGGACAAACAACAATCTTTAGAAAAATTTGTGGATGGAAAAAAAACGTAGATGCATTGCTAGGTACTAGAATGAACTTCAACAAGGAAGGGTTAGGTTTTGAACCGACAAACAAAAGACCAATTGGGTTAAAAACTGTCACATTTATTTCATCTTCCGAAGCTTCCACCTCAAACACAACTCCCACACAAAACCAGCAAAAACAAAAGAAGAAAGGAAAAGAAAAGGTTGAAGAAGAAGCCATTGAAATCCCCAAAAAGATTGCTCAAAACCCTAAAAAAAGTCAACCTTCCCCACAACATAGGTCGACACCACATTGGCCATCAAACATTCATACCGCCAAACAATTTCACACAGATCGACACTGCCATAGGTTGACACCACCATATTTTTGGGGTAATTGTGATTTCTGTATGCATCAATCCCATAGGTGGCAAAATAATCATTTTCAACCCAAAACCAACCAACCACCTCAATGGCTTAAGAAGCAAAATTCATCAAACTTCCACAAACTCCAACCAAGAGCCTCCAAACAGAAAATGAATGTCAAGATTGAAAAGAAAAATCAAATCTCTTCTCTAAGCAAACAAAACATGAATGTTAAGAAGGTTTGGATTCTAAAAGAAATGGTTTCATGTTTTAAAAATTTGAAAAGTTTGATGGGACCCAAATTTGGTTGGGTTCCAAACACCATTGCTTAATTGCTTGTGTAGGAATGTCTTGTAGCCATGCATAACAGGTGGTACCTTGATAGCGGCTGTTCAAGACACATGACTGGAAACAAATCAAAATTTTATCTCTTAGAGGAAAAGGAAGGAGGATACGTTACATTTGGAGGGAACAACAAGGAAAAAATCATTAGAACCGGTAATGTAGGTAAGAATCTCTCCAACTCCATTTGTAACGTGCTGCTAGTTGAAGGTTTGAAATACAACATGCTTAGTATAAGTCAATTGTGTGATAAGGGTCACAAAGTGTTGTTTGACTCTCATGAATGCAGAATTCTTGAACCAAAATCTGACAAGGTAAAATTTTCTAGTAAGAGAGTCAACAATGTTTACATGATTGACTTAGATGATCCTGCTCATTTAAACCTTTGTCTTGCTGCACCAAAATCTGAGCTTGCATGGATATGGCATCGTAGACTAGGACATACTAGCTACAATGTCTTACATAAACTCTTGAAGCATTCAATGGTGAAAGGGTTGCCTGAATTATCATTTAAACAAGAAAATAAGTTGTGTGATGCATGTGCCCTAGGTAAACAAACAAGAAAATCTTTCAAGGGAAGATATGAAAATACTTCATCCAAACCACTCGAGCTAATTCATATGGACCTGTTTGGACCAACCAGAACTGCTAGCTTCAGTGGTAGAAAATATGGATATGTCTTGGTGGATGACTTTTCTAGGTTCACATGGGTTTTCTTTCTCACACATAAAAATGATACTTTTGATGAGTTTCAGGCACTCTACATGAAGATAAAGTAGGACGGTGAGTTTAAAATATCCAAGATCCAATCTGATCATGGTGGTGAATTTGAAAATGTTAACTTCTATAATCTTTGCAGGGTCGAAGGTATTTCACACCGATTTTTCTCACCAAGAACCCGAGAGCAAAACCGTGTAGTTGAAAGGAGAAACCGAACACTTGTAGAGATGGCAAGAACCATGCTTGCTGAACGGCAACTTCCAAGGAGGTTTTGGGCTGAAGCGGTAAACTCGGCATGTTACATTATCAACCACTCTATGGTAAGGCCACACATCAAAAAGACTCCTTATTAGTTGCTGAAAGGTAAAAAGCCCTCTCTCTCACATATGAAAGTGTTTGGGTCAAAATGCTTCATCCACAATAATGACAAAAGAGATTTAGATAAATTCGAGCCCAAGAGTGATGAAGGTATATTCCTTAGATATTCTGATAGATCTAGGGCTTATAGAATTTACAATATCAAGAGTCAAACTATGGAAGAATCACCCCATGTTTCCTTTGATGAATGTCATGATGATTCTAACAATGATAACTCTTGTAGGAAAAACGATGAAGATGGAGAATTCCTAAGCATGAAGGACAAGTGTGATTCTCCTCAAAAAGTAATACAAGGAGATGTTGACCAAGCTGAATCAAGCAATGCAAGGAATCAAGCTCCAGTAGAAGATAATGATGCTACAAACATTAGAATTCTTAAGGATCATCCTTTAGAAAATGTCATTGGTAGCTTGAATGACCCACTTAGAACAAGGTCACATTTTAAAATTGTGGAAGAATTAGATCAACTTGCTCTTGTCTCTCAACTTGAACCTAAAAATATTGATGAAGCATTAAAAGATGAAAACTGGATAAATTCAATGCAAGACGAGTTAAACCAGTTTGAAAGAAACAAAGTTTGGCATCTTGTTCCTAAACCTTCATCACAATATGTCATTGGCATTAAATAGGTCTTTCAGAACAAACTCAGTGAGGATGGCAAGATAATAAGAAAGAAGGCTAGATTGGTGGCTCAAGGGTATAATCAGGAGTTTGGGGTAGACTTTGATGAATCTTATACCCCAGTTGCTAGACTCGAAGCCATCAGATTTTACTAGCCTTTGCATGCTCCCTTAGAATAAAGTTGTACCAAATGGATGTAAAAAGTACTTTCTTGAATGACTTGATCAAAGAAGAAGTCTATGTTGAGCAACCCCCTGGCTTTGAGAATTCTAACCATGTAGATTTTGTATACAAGCTTGACATGGCGCTTTATGGATTTAAGCAAGCACCAAGAGCTTGGTATGAGAGACTAAGCTCGTTCCTCATTGAAAAAGGGTACACATGAGGTAAGGTAGATCAAACACTTTTCACCAAGAAACAAGGTAAGAACATCTTGATTGTTCAAATTTATGTTGATGATATTGTGTTTGGTTCTACTAAATCTGAAATGTGTGAGGAATTTGCTAATCTCATGACTAGCGAATTTGAGATGAGCCTAATGGGAGAACTCCAATTCTTTCTCGATTTGCAGGTCAACCAATGACAAGATGTGTGCTTCATAAGTCAAGCCAAATACATCAAGAAGCTGCTGAAAAGATTTGACATGACGAACAGTAAAATCATTGCAACTCCTATGAGCACCACAACATCACAGGATTCGGATGAGAATGGTAAATTAGTGGATGCAAAGATCTATAGAGGTATGATCGGCTCTTTGCTTTACTTGACTGCATCCCGACCAGATATCCAGTTTAGTGTATGCCTTTGTGCTAGATTTCAAGCTAGTCCTAGAGAATCCCACTTGACTGCCGTTAAACGTATCCTTAGATATCTTGCCGGCACTCAAGATTTGGGATTGTGGTATCCATCATCATGTGACTTATCTCTTATATCTTATTCCGATGCGGACTACGCTTGATGCAAGCTGGATCGTAAGAGTACTAGTGGATATTGTCAGTTTCTAGGCAGGTGTTTAGTTTCTTGGGCCTCCAAGAAACAACACTCGATTACCCTCTCAACCGTAGAGGCAGAATATGTTGCTGCAGGGAGCTGTGGCACCCAAGTGTTGTGGATTAAACACCAACTCCAAGACTACTTAGTGGATCTTGGTTGTGTCCCGATTCTGTGTGATAACACTAGTGCTATCAACCTTGCAAAAAATCTAGTCCAACACTCTAGGACTAAGCATATTGAGATTAGGCATCACTTCATTAGAGATGAGGTCGGTAAGAAAAATTTTGAACTGCATTTTATTGATACTCTAAATCAAATTGCTGATATTTTCACCAAGCCCTTGTGTAATGACAAGTTTTAAACACTCAGAAGGGAGCTTGGTCTTTGCCGACCTCAGGCCAATAAAAATTGAAATGATGATCTTGTTCAATTAGTTGTGTGTTTTTGCAGATTGGTGTTCATGCATTGTTTATATGTAAATGCCATTTTACATATGGTGTAGCATTGCATGTAGATGCATAATAATGAATTGAGTTCATGTTCATAATGTATTGCATGGTTTGTGTAGCATCCTTCTTGCATGGCCATGGTATATTAAATGTTGATGTATGGAAAGACAGGTTATGCTTGTCTAGAAGCACTCAATATGCGTGAGGTTTCGCTTCCGCCAAGTACCATGCGTCACTGTCGCACATAGGCCATATAGTAAGGGGGAGTTGTCTCTTTGCAGCATTCATGCATATGTTTTCTCTTCATTCTGTTGCATTTAATAAGTGTACAACAATGTGTTGGGTCATGTATTTCATGTCTGCCAAATTCATGTTTGATCAGGTCAACCCCTGCATGGTCCTAGTCAACCTCTCCTTGACATTCGTCATTCCACTTGATTGCAAACATAACTCCTTGAGTGCATTCATTGCATATCCTTAGGGGGAGTCCTGCTGCTATTCTTACTCACTTGTAATCTGAACTTCATGGCTTATAATCTGAATATGAGATCATGAGACCGACAGAACTACGACGTAAGAGCTTTCTATTATATGCCCTGATGATTGTCCATCCAATGAACATGGTTCAGATTTAATGACTTCCTTGAAGTTTAAAAATATTTATTCTGAAATCATCTATGTTCTGTGGTTTTAATAGACCTTAACTAGAGATTGCATATTGTGCTTTGCATGACTATCCTGATATCTGAAAATTCAAAATTCATGACCATCTTGGTGATACACTCAGGCTTAATATTATTTTTAAACATCTTGATGAGTTGGAATTCTTGAAAATCAATTTGACAGAGTAATGATATTGTTGCACGGAGAAATATGTCACGTCATCAAATAAAGTGACGAATGATATGTCATGATGTGCCCCTATTATCTCTATCTTAATACTTTTGGACTCTAGGCAGAGCAATGGCATAATTGCTGAGAAATATATCCTCTCATCAAAGAATTGAGACAGGATATGTCATGACGTGACTTTGCTATCTCTGTTCATCCTGAAACTTGACAGTCAATCTTATCAAATACCTAGGAATAATGGCGTCTAAACAACGTATATTCTTACGACTTGGAGGCATGTACTAGACTTGATTACTCGTAAAAAGTGAGTCATGTGCCTTCAAATGCAAAAGATACTACCAATCGAAGTTGCTGCAATCATAAAAATCCATGCTTCAGTCTTGCTTGTTTAGCCTCAATACGTGCTTTTGTGTTATTCTCTTTGTAGTTCTTGAATATGGATATATAAGACAAGGGAATGTTACACACCGCCATGATATGTATTTTTGGTTCATTTCTATTAAAACTTGGATGTAGCTACTTTTCGAACTCTGTTGATGATCTCGGATTTCATTAGCTTGGAACCATCTATGTTGCTCACGGTATGTTTCAGGTTTGTATATAATGGCTTACTCTCCACTCTCATTCAGCTATGGTCTCTCAGACATTAGTCCCCTTCTCTACCTTATCCCTCCCTTTTTGCTGTTGTCAAAGGAAGAGAATTCTTTGTGTGAGTCCTTTGTAAGAGTTTTATGTTATCGCGTTGTCAAAGGAGAGAGCATATTTTGTTGTGAGTCATCCCTTGCTTTGTGAGTTGTCATTGGGGGATGAGTAAATTGTGTACGGGGGAGAAACCTTTGTGCGCTTTTGTGTATGAGTGATGAGGGAGTCTTCATATGTGTATGTGATGAGGTTTGCATAATTACATCGCATTCATATCCGCATTTATATCTGCATTCCCATATTCTCATTATCATGGATCTTGAGTTGCATATGTTTCATTTGCTATAACTTTTGCCATTCTTGATATTACTGCCACATAATGACTCACAATGTTGCCATCATCAAAAAGGGGGAGAATATTGTGCCCCTATGGTCATTTGAGTTATCCTATGGTCACTGGGGTCATTCGACATCATCCTATGGTCATATGAGTTATGTGGTATTCTTGGTTTTGATAATGGCTAAACACTATTAGTCATTGATGTTTCCACTCTCATGTGACTAACATACGTGATGTTCTATTCATGACAGATATGCCAATGAATGGACAAGGCATTCAGTGAGGATGGCAAAAGTGAAAGCTCATTGATCACGCCCAAGCAAGGATGCGAACACAAGCAAAAGTTGACACGTGATATTCGGCTCGTCACACATCCAAGGTTAATGCACAAAGAAGTACAGCCAAGAGAATCCAAGGCCAGAGACTCAGTTGATACCTTTTAGACTATCAAGGGAGATGCCACAGATATGAACGGGCTGCTAAAGGACTCAAGCGACGGAGCTAAAGCGGTTAACGGATCGACCCGGGATGAACCGGGGTCTGCCCAGCTGGCGGTCGATAGCCAGCACAGGGGCGGTCGATCGCCCCTGTCAGCAACCTCCAGTTTGCATCTCTCTCAGTGGCAGTCGACCGCCAGCCCAGTAGCGGCCGACTGGAAATCCCAAGGAACATCCATCTACAGCGTTTCTCAGTAGAGGTCGACCGCCAGCCCCGATGCAGCCATGTCTGACTTCGATTTCCACCTCGAGGCCAGCCCCTTTCCATGGATTTGTTTAATCAAAACTCACCTAATCTCCCATGATTTGTGGATCTGGTCTGGGGGATGTCTAAGGACTATTCAAAGGTTATAAAATACATGCAAGAGGGATAGAAACCCTAGTTGATCATTTGAGAAATCAAGGGAGGCTACAAGGGTGTGTTCAAGGGAGAGTAGTTCGAAGTACTGTAGCCGTGAACAGTACTACGAAAAGAAGCTTCATCCATTCCAAGGGATTCAAGTCCAGATCTGAAGCCATCTCAACCTCCAAGGAAGCAAGAAGCAATCAAGACTTTCAAAGGTGATCTAAATTGCATTCTTCATCCTCTTCATCAACTCAAGAAGATCAAAAGGAAGATCAAAGCTACATCCATCTTCTTCTTCATCAACTAGAAGAGATTCAAGGAAGATCATCTCGCAAGGAAGAAGACACCTTCAATGCATCCGATTCAAGCTTCTGCAACTGAGACAAGATCTTCTTTCTTTGAGCATACTCTATATCTTGTTTGAGTGATTTCATATTTGTTATCTTTTTCATTTCATACAAACGATTGAAACTGAAGATCGTCCCTACCGGTGGTTAGTAAGAAGGTAATCGGAAGTTGTCCGATCTGCGGTGTTGACGTCCCTACCTGTGGTTAGTAGGAAGGCAATCGGAGGTCTTTTCGATTTGCGGTTCAGTGCGTGGCACTAGTGGAGCCTCACCGGATTTGGTGAGGGGTGGACGTAGGACTGGGGATTCAGTCCGAACCACCTTAAAATCCTTTGTGTTGTGGTTTGATTGTGCGATTGATATGTTTTAGATGCATGCTTAGGTTCAATCTCTATATTGTGAAATCATATTTCTAAGCAAATCATTTTATACATCGCTAAGCTAGTTGTATTCCATTACAATTGTTTTTAACTAGCTTTATAGAAGGTTGTATTGCGAAAAGAGGGACAGATCTATTCACCCCTCCCCTCTAGATCCGTTGTCCACTACACAACATTAATAAGGCTTACCCCCTTGACCAAAAATCAAGTATTGGTTATTCCCTAACTTGCTCCAGGCAAGGGGCTAAGCCTAAAACAGATTTAACCTACTTTTGTTTAAGGGTGTGTGCAGGGGCAGGTTCTACAAATGATGCTGGCAGCTACAAGTACACGGTCTCCAAACGACCGTCTAAATCCTTCAAACGATCACCATATGACCATTCCAGGCTTCTAGACGGCCTCCAGAAAGCCGCTTTCATTCTACCTCATCAGCCCACCACCTCTTCTGTGCGCCCAAAGGGTAGAGGTCTTACATGGGCCGCTTATTCTTCACACGGTCTCTCACTAACCGTTCCAGAATGTCAGACGGTCCTTCGATAGACCGCCTGCCTCTTTGTTCTAAGCCACTCACATCCGTCAATTGAGCGGTCTGTCTAAGGCCGTTTGAATTTGCCACGCGATCACATGGTGACCATTTAAACTGTGTAGTGGTCTTGTGTGGACCACTTCCTTTCCAAAAAGCTATCTCAATCCACAAAATGCACAAGGAACAAAGGCCAATCTCATTGATCAAACATTCAATTCCTTTATTTCAAAATCAATATCAAATTCATGGTCTCTATACATCATGAATGCTAGAAATCACTCAATCCTCAATCGGGCGTCCCCGCGAGGCCTGATCTCATACAGCTCTCTCACATAAGTCTGGTACACCTCCTGAAGCTCTATCACCTCCGCGGGTAGGACGTGTGTCTTGCTAATCTCCCACATGATCAGCGCGCTCCTGACCGCTTGCTCATCCTCCTCGGTCCCGAGCCTCCTCGCCTGTAGTGCGGGAAGGTGGGGCAGTGTTGGAACGGTCGTCCTAGAAAGCTTGACCTATAGAAAACACCTGTGTGGGCTGTACATCGCTAAAGAGGTGTCTCCCACAAGTCGCAAGTCGAGCCCAAGCCTCCTAGGAAGCCTGAGGGTGGTGTCGTGTGTTGGGTTCGGTGCAGTATTCAGAGGGGGGGTGAATGAATATAACCCGTTTAAAAACCTTTCGCCCAGTTAAAATATGATGCTCACTAGAATTACTAGTTCGCAAACTAGACAAGCTTAAAAGCTAATAATCAGTTGCAGAACAAAAACAAGCATACAGTGAGATCACTAGGATGCTAACTAGGCTGAATTAGACAAGGAGTCACTCAACTAGAATTTTGCTCTCTTGACAGATTAAACTATTCTAAGAAAACTAATCCACTCTTCTGTTCAACCAGAAGCCAAACGCTTAGAGCGCCCCTATGCAATCATCTAGCGGAAGCAAAAGCAGATAAACCAAACCACAATGCACAAGGGTTTTTAGGTGGTTCGGTCCTCCAGACCTACATGCACCCCACACTCAACCCGAGAGTGGCTTCACTAACCGCTGGGCAACACAGCTTGCCAACAATCAGCTGGGCCTCACAGCTTGCCAACCGCTGAGCATCACAGCTTGCTTCCGCTGGGCAATACAGCTTAGCCATCGCTGACTCACAGCTTGAACCCACTGGGGAATACAGCTTAACCCGTCCGAGACCAAGTCTCGCCAGCTGAGGATTACAGCTTTACCTGTCCAGTGGAAACCTCCACTGCCCGCTGAGCTACACAGCTTGCTGTCCAGTGGAATCCTCCACTGCAAACCGCTGACTAACAGCTTGAAGAAATGTATAAAGGAAAATGAAAATAGAACAAGACAGCAACGGAAAGCTGAAGCAATAAAGCACAAAATATAGCTCAACAATGAGCAACTTCAGATCTGGTTTTGAACCAAAGATCTGAGGAACGAACTCCTTCTCTCTCTCTCTTCTTCTTCTTCTCTTCACACTCTTCTCGAGCTCTCTGCCTCTCTTCTTCTCCTTTTGCTCTTCTTCTTTCTCTTTTCTTTTTCTATCTGGATCGTGGCTCTCTGTATGAGCTTTTCTTCTCGCCAACTCGATCACCCTTCTTCTGTGGAAGAAGGCTCATATATATAGCAGCAGCCAGCAGGAGGGCAGCACTGGGCGTGTGTGTCCTCCGTATTTCTCGCCCAGATATTTGGCCACGTGTCAGCATTCTGTCAGTCCTTCAGCCTCGGATCACGTGCTGCCCAGTCACGTGGAAATGTTCTTCCTCGGACCTGCAAGGAGATACAACCCATTAAAACTGAGGGCCACAGGAACTAAAGCTGCACGAGGTATGTGGTAGCAGTTCTAGATGCACTGAGAACGACACAGCATTCAGTAGTGACAAAAACAAACACTACAATGAGAACGACACGAAGTCACTGTAACAAAACAATCACTACGAAAAGAACAACACGAGGTAGATGAGAACAACACGAAGTAAGGAGAGAACGACACGAGATACATACTGTAACAGAGATGACACTACAAAGATAACGACACGAAGACGATGAAAACAGTACGAGGTAATAAGAAGAACGACACGAAGTGGTTGCAACAACAAGCAAGACATAAGGGATGACACGAGATGCAACTAGAGGACAGAGAGAAGCGACACGAGGTTCACACAGAAACGACACGAGGTGGCACAGAAAGCAACACGAGGTGCTGCAATGTTCTGTACGCAGTGGAACAAAAATGACACAAAGACACAGAAACAACAGTAACCGACACGAAGTGTGGTTACTAAACAGGAACGACATGAGGTCTACAGGGAAACGACTCGAAGTTCATCAGAACTATTCGAGCTGCTTCAGAAACACGACACGAAGTTAAGTGAGAACAGCACGAGGTGAAACGACACGAGCTGACAACAACTCAAGGACGAAAAATAGAAACCGACACGAAGTAAGTGAGAACAGCACGAGGTGAAACGAGAACGACACGAAGTGTCACTGTAGCAACACGGAGACACGAATGCAAAAATAACACTAGGAGAAGACTGCACGAAGTGAAAACAACATGAAGACAGAAGATGCCACGGCTATCACGACACGTGATGAAGCAGTGGGACCAGAAAGAAACGACACGAGGAATAATAGTAAGTGACACGAAGTTAAAGAGAAAAATAGCACGAAGACGATGTATGCAACAGTGCAATGTCTAGACTTGAAATCCAATACAAAAGGCTGTACAAACTTCATGAACAGTGCATGATTGTACTGGACGATGTATACACTTAGCCTATGCAGACCAATGTACAGACTTTGGCGAAGCAAAAGGCTGTATAGACTTGGAGACCCAAAGCCATTGTATAGACTTTGCCTAAGACAATGCATGAACTGACGTTGTATATACTTAGCCAATGCAGACTAGTCCGATGTATAGACTTTAAAGAAATGCATGCTACAGTGCAATGTCTAGACTTGCTATATGCACGAGACGCTGTCCACTGTCTAGACTTGCGATGCCTTCGCCAAATGCATACTACAGTCCAATGTATGGACTTAGACGAATGATGCATGAGACGCTCAATGTATCGACTTTGAGCTTGCTATGCAGTGTATAGACTTAGAGCATAAACCCCACGATGCAATGTATAGACTACGCACATACCAGAAGTCTAACACAAACAATATATCAGTCATACACGTGCATTCTCCAGATGATATACAAATCACAATCATGAAGCTATCATCAAAGCACAATGTCATCAAAACACTCATTGTGTTGCTATCATCAAAATAAAACAGCATTGCTATCATCAAATCAGCATAGCACATGCTTGTGCCTAGGGGGCACAACATTCTCCCCCTTTTTGATGATGGCAACACACTGTGACAGTGAGTCACACACAAATTTTTCTCCCCCTTTGACATGATCAAAAAGAGAAAAACAGTAAAAAATATGAGTGCAAAGTGCAATATGCATGCAAATTCGTCTAGAACATTCTCCCCCTGAATGTAAGACTCTCCTGAATTATTTCTCCCCCTAAATAAAAGCTCCCCCTTTGAGAAGGAATATGAACA
The DNA here is from genome assembly GCA_022559845.1 of Amorphophallus konjac. Lineage (NCBI taxonomy): Eukaryota > Viridiplantae > Streptophyta > Magnoliopsida > Alismatales > Araceae > Amorphophallus > Amorphophallus konjac. Next base: position 101,036,336 of record CM040120.1, read on the forward strand.
GATAACCAAGGTAGAAAAGGTAGGAGGGTCACTAGGCAACAACTGAATCATTGGTTCAGAGAATAAGCCTGATTATAAACAATAGTTAAAGTATAAGAATCATCAACATACAATTTTTAAAAATTCAGGTTTAACAGTGATAAATCTAGAGTAAAACACCTGACCCCTGAAAAAGAGTTTTATAGATTCCATTTATAGCAATGAATCTAGGGCACATGGTATTAATAGATAAGTCTGAAATAATACCCTTTTGTGTCTAAACATGGAAGTTCAAGAAAGGCAACTTGAATATGTATTAATAAAAATAATTTTCACTCATAGACTTTTGATTTTCAAAGGGTTACAGCAGTTTGATTTTCATTTTTCAATTTCTGAACCTGAACTAAGTGAATAGACCTGTGGCATTTATGATGTTGACATTAGGTGTACACCTTGATCAGAGGCAAGTACCCCTAGTTACTAGGCATAAACTACTAGACCTATTTCAGATCAAAACCCACAAAGAATAGTCTTCACTTTTGACATTAAGGGTATACCTTGATTAGAGGCCAGTACCCTCAGTTACTTGGTGAGGACTCCCCCTATAGATTTGACCCTATGAACAGAGATAGTCTAAATCACTTCATGACATGTGAATTTTCCTACTTCTTTGGAGGAGTTCACAGTTTCTCAGTGCAATCAGCCATTGCTCTGTCACTATGTTCAGTTCTTAACATTAATGAACTTATTTACTGCTGCCCTTAATTCTTTTAGAGTGATTGTTTGAAAAATAGTACACACTCTTATTCACCTTTTCTAGACATATCCAGTTCAACACATTTAGGCATTACAAAAAACTTTTTCTATTTTAGCTATGAGACAAAGATTAAGAGCTATAAAAGTTTTCCTTTTATCTCAGATTCTGAAGTGCAGACACTTAGCTCTCCAGTTTATGAAGGTTAAACCTTTAGTTCCTTTCAATTTGTAAATGTGATTCTTATAAGTGAACAGTTGCAATAATCACCATTCAATGTACTAAACCATATGCAAAGCTGTTGTTTAGTAAAAAAATGGGGAAAGGATAGCAATAAGCATTATGATCCATAGCATCTGATGACAGTGAATATGAATGAGTTGAAAGGGGACAATGAGAAGTACCAAGGATTCAATGAATTGAATAGAACTCTCAGCTCCCCCTGACACCATGATGCAAAAATATGCTATGCATTAGACTGTTCTACATGCAGACTATGCAACATTAGTCAAACTCCCCCTGACAAAGTGCATGAAATAGAATTAATGAACTGCTCATAATTTTAGAATATGCTCAAGAAGAATTCATGCTTTGTTCAATCAGAGAGAGAATTTATCAAATGCATCATCTTCATTTTAAATTTTTAGATTTTTTCAACATATGATGCAGTACACTATTCTACATGAAAACTAGACCCATGGTACTAGGCGGAGGACCTGGTCTCAAAGACCATCTCACACATGGTAGGAACCTCCGGGCAGATTTCCCTGCCTTTTAGTAACATACCATTTGATATACCAGGGTTAACAAGGACAATGCAACATAAAGCAGTCCTTCATGCATTGAACAGCATCATTGACACATGCAATGACAATCAGTCTATACACAATCAGTCCAAGTATGCATTCAATAACAAGCATGCAATGCATTAACACAAAACACATGCATGGACACAGAGTCTATATAGTGCATCAACTGTATACACTAAAGAAGCATTCAAATTCAGTTCAACATATAGCAAGAGAAGAGCATCAGATATGCAGAATTGAATTCAATAGTTGAGTCTGGAATGCAGACTGATCAGCTAGACATGAAGAGTTCATTAAAAAAATCAACCAAGCAAATCAACATGAAACTCACAATTTTCATGCTCACAATTTCAGATAATGGAATTTAAAACAGATTTCAGAACTGACCTGAATTGAATCATGGGGTTTTCTTTTTGAGTGCCTTGGTTGACCCCTTTTATTTCTCCTTCCAAGGCACACCTGTAGCAAGTCAATCAAATTGATCCTGTAGAGACCCAAGCAGTCTTGGGTCCTGCACTACCCCTATCAGGTGTTCTAAATAGTTTCTTAGCAACATGGTCATCAAATTTCATCAGAAAACAATTGTCCATAGAGTGACCAAGTTTACCACAATATCTACATGAAACAGCAGATTTTCTGGTCCTATGATGCATATCAACAGCAGCATGAGACCTATGATAATGAGCATGAATTGTTCTATTGTAAGCATGAATTTTTGATTTACCATTACCTGCCCACCAACATTCAGAAGCTCGGTGGCCAGGTTTTCCACATTCATAACAAACAAGAGTCTTTTCTTTAAGACCAGCTTTATTTCTACCCAAGAAATTTTTATTTGGAGGGAATCTTACAAATTTGGAATTAAAATGATTTCCCTGAACAAACCAGCAGTCCTTGACTGCATGCCCATACTTGCCACATTGAATGCACCTAGGGTGCTTACCTCTTGAGCCAGTAAATCCCCATGAAGGCCTAAACCAACACTCAACAGCTTTATGATCACGTCTGTTACAATTGTAACAAATGATATGTTGGTTTGAGGAAGACATGTTTCTTTTGGGGTGGTGATGATTATTTGGAAATGTTTTATCATGCATCATATCATCACTTATCATCACTCTGCAGTCATCCATATAATGACCATGCCTACCACAATAGTAACAAGAGGCATTAGATTTCCTAGGAACATGGTTTCTATCATATGAGTTCCTAGATGTATGTGAATGAGTATAGGAAGCATGAACAGTGTGTACACCATCAGGCTCAACCGAGCTAGCAGCTTTCTGTTCATGAGCAGGAATAGTCTTTACCTTCTTTATTTGACTCTTTCTTTTCAATTTCTGATTATCCTTAACAGGTTCTGTTTGTTTTTCTATTTTCTGGGCTCTGAATTGGAAAACGGGTTTTGAAGGTGATTTCTGATTTTCATTTTGTTTTGGGGATTGCCTTGAAGTACTAGCTACATCTGAACCTTGCACAAAGGTGTTGTATAGCTGGCTTTTAGTGATGTTCTTGACATTAGAATTACAGCTTATCCTCCTTTTAGAGTTCTTATTCTCACTTTTCATAACATCTTTCATTTTTCCTTCACTCTTAGCAGACTCAATTGCTAAAGTTTCCAGATTATGAATTTTATCTTCCAAGCTAGCAATGTGAAGTTCATAACTGGCTATTTCCTGTTCACTGCAATTAACACATTCGCTTAGAACTTGGTTTGCAGTTTTATACTTCTCAATTTCTTGTTTTAGGCTGTTCAAAATTTCTGAATTTTCATCATAGACAGCCTTTCCTTTTTCTGTAGTGAGAAGTCTTTCAGACAAGCCAGTATTCAACAACTTCAGTTTTTCAACTTCAGCTTTTAATTCAGTGTTTTCTTCCTCAAGATTTTTATCCTGAATTTCATTGTTAGCACATCTCTCTCTTCCAGACATGTGCTTCAATTTTTTAATCAGTTCATCTTCTCTTTCTTCTGCTTTAATTTTCTCAGCAAGCAGATTTTTGTGATCATCTTTAAGTGAGGCAATTTGTTTATTTAGCCGTTCATTCTCACTAAAGAGATCTTCATTTCGTTCTCTTAAAGCAGAGCATATTTTATAATCTGATTTAGCAGAAGAGGACTGTGAAACCTCATTGATTTCATTCATTCTGATAATAAGAGTTTTATTATTCTTTTGAAGATCCTCATTCTCCAATTTCAATTTGTCCAATTCAGAATTAACTTCAGTTAGTTCTTGCATGCCTTTTAGATGCTCATTTTTCTTATCATTCAGTTGATTCTCAAGTTCAGACATTTTATCTAAGCATGTTTGTTTTTCAATTTTTAGAGAATCATTTTGTTTCTTAAGATTCTGAACATCTAGCATGCATGCATCATAAGACTTTTTCATATTTGGACAATTTTCACAGGAATCTTTCAGATTTATTCTATCACATTTCTTTTTCAACTTTTTGTTCTCAGATTTCAATTTCTTGGATACTTCTAACAAATTTTCATACATCTCTATTAATTCATCGAAAGAGTATCCTTCTGATTCAGAACTTACCTGAGATGAGATCTCATCTTCATCATCCCGGTTGGCCATCAAGCAGCTATCACCTTGCTGATTATGCGCAGAGACGACTCTGTCATATATCTCCTTTCCAGATGTGCACATGAGAGCAAAAGAATATACATCAGTATTAACAGTAGCTCTCAAGATATTAAGAATTATGACATTATCACGGTTCTTAAACGTGTCCTCACTAGACCACTTGGTCTGGTCTTTGGGTAGTCGATGTGGGCCTTTGGATAGTAAACTCCATAGTTTGGGATCAATGGAATCTACATACACAACTAGGCCTCCTAGCCAATTTTCAAAGTTAGAACCATCATAAATTGGAGGACGATCCATTTGGACAGATGGCAAACAGAATCAACTTACTAAAACAACCTACAGGAAATGCAGCAAAACCAAATGGGCAAGGTAAAGTACTAAACCGGTGAAACAAGACAACGAGCACAATGCATCCACTCTGAAAACGCACTAAACAGTTAGCAGGATCCTCTGCAGATTGTTAGATCTGTTAGATCAGAGACCCGCTCTGATACCAATTGTTGGGTTCGGTGCAGTATTTAGAGGGGGGGTGAATGAATATAACCCGTTTAAAAACCTTTCGCCCAGTTAAAATATGATGCTCACTAGAATTACTAGTTCGCAAACTAGACAAGCTTAAAAGCTAATAATCAGTTGCAGAACAAAAACAAGCATACAGTGAGATCACTAGGATGCTAACTAGGCTGAATTAGACAAGGAGTCGCTCAACTAGAATTTCGCTCTCTTGGCAGATTAAACTATTCTAAGAAAACTAATCCACTCTTCTGCTCAACCAGAAGCCAAACGCTTAGAGCGCCCCTATGCAATCATCTAGCAGAAGCAAAAGCAGATAAACCAAACCACAATGCACAAGGATTTTTTAGGTGGTTCGGTCCTCCAGACCTACATCCACCCCACACTCAACCCGAGTGTGGCTTCACTAACCGCTGGGCAACACAGCTTGCCAACAATCAGCTGGGCCTCACAGCTTGCCAACCGCTGAGCATCACAGCTTGCTTCCGCTGGGCAATACAGCTTAGCCATCGCTGACTCACAGCTTGAACCCGCTGGGGAATACAGCTTAACCCATCCGAGACCAAGTCTCGCCAGCTGAGGATTACAGCTTTACCTGTCCAGTGGAAACCTCCACTGCCCGCTGAGCTACAGAGCTTGCTGTCCAGTGGAATCCTTCACTGCAAACCGCTGACTAACAGCTTGAAGAAATGTATAAAGGAAAATGAAAATAGAACAAGACAGCAACGGAAAGCTAAAGCAATAAAGCACAAAATATAGCTCAACAATGAGCAACTTCAGATCTGGTTTTGAACCAAAGATCCGAGGAACGAACTCCTTCTCTCTCTCTCTTCTTCTTCTTCTCTTCACACTCTTCTCGAGCTTTCTGCCTCTCTTCTTCTCCTTCTGCTCTTCTTCTTTCTCTTTTCTTTTTCTATCTGGATCTTGGCTCTCTGTATGAGCTTTTCTTCTCGCCAACTCGATCACCCTTCTTCTGTGGAAGAAGGCTCATATATATAGCAGCAGCCAGCAGGAGGGCAGCACTGGGCGTGTGTGTCCTCCGCATTTACCACCCAGATATTTGGCCACGTGTCAGCATTCTGTCAGTCCTTCAGCCTCAGATCACGTGCTACCCAGTCACGTGAAAATGTTCTTCCTCGGACCTGCAAGGAGATACAACCCATTAAAACTGAGGGCCACAGGAACTAAAGATGCACGAGGTATGTGGTAGCAGTTCTAGATGCACTGAGAACGACACAGCATTCAGTAGTGACAAAAACAAACACTACAATGAGAACGACACGAAGTCACTGTAACAAAACAATCACTACGAAAAGAATGACACGAGGTAGGATGAGAACAACACGAAGTAAGGAGAGAACGACACGAGATACATACTGTAACAGAGATGACACTACAAAGATAACGACACGAAGACGATGAAAACAGTACGAGGTAATAAGAAGAACGACACGAAGTGGTTGCAACAACAAGCAAGACATAAAAGATGATACGAGATGCAACTAGAGGACAGAGAGAAGCGACACGAGGTTCACACAGAAACGACACGAGGTGGCACAGAAAGTAACACGAGGTGCTGCAATGTTCTGCACGCAGTGGAACAAAAATGACACAAAGACACAGAAACAACAGTAACCGACACGAAGTGTGGTTACTAAACAGGAACGACACGAGGTCTACAGGGAAACGACTCGAAGTTCATCAGAACTATTCGAGCTACTTCAGAAACACGACACGAAGTTAAGTGAGAACAGCACGAGGTGAAACGACACGAGCTGACAACAACTCAAGGATGAAAAATAGAAACCGACACGAAGTAAGTGAGAACAGCACGAGGTGAAACGAGAATGACACGAAGTGTCACTGTAGCAACACGGAGACACGAATGCAAAAACAACACTGGGAGAAGACTGCACGAAGTGAAAACAACACGAAGATAGAAGATGCCACGGCTATCACGACACGTGATGAAGCAGTGGGACCAGAAAGAAGCGACACGAGGAACAACAGTAAGTGACACGAAGTTAAAGAGAAAAATAGCACGAAGATGATGTATGCAACAGTGCAATGTCTAGACTTGAAATCCAATGCAAAAGGCTGTACAAACTTCATAAACAGTGCATGATTGTACTAGACGATGTATACACTTAGCCTATGCAGACCAATGTACAGACTTTGGCGAAGCAAAAGGCTGTATAGACTTGGAGACCCAAAGCCATTGTATAGACTTTGCCTAAGACAATGCATGAAATGACGTTGTATATACTTAGCCAATGCAGACCAGTCCGATGTATAGACTTTAAAGAAATGCATGCTACAGTGCAATGTCTAGACTTGCTATATGCACGAGACGCTGTCCACTGTCTAGACTTGCGATGCCTTCGCCAAATGCATACTACAGTCCAATGTATGGACTTAGACGAATGATGCATGAGACGCTCAATGTATCGATTTTGAGCTTGCTATGCAGTGTATAGACTTAGAGCATAAACCCCACGATGTAATGTATAGACTATGCACATACCAGAAGTCTAACACAAACAATATATCAGTCATACACGTGCATTCTCCAGATGATATACAAATCACAATCATGAAGCTATCATCAAAGCATAATGTCATCAAAACACTCATTGTGTTGCTATCATCAAAACAAAACAGCATTGCTATCATCAAATCAGCATGGCACATGCTTGTGCCTAGGGGGCACAACATCGTGGAGGAAGGACGGGCGCATCACGAACCGGTCCAGGGCCAGTGTGTTGATGTAGAGGCGCCATTCATCCCTAGCCTTCTTGTCTGCTGTCCTGCACTCCACCTGTTGAGAGAACCTGAAAGAACCACCAACAAAGAACAGTGGGTGGCTCCCAAAAATCCGGCTGACTAAGGTGACATCCTCCCTAGGCATGAAATTTAGTCTAACTCCCATCCAGCACTCCAGGAGAATCATAGAGCCAAAGAGTGGACCCCCTAGAGCCGCTGAACGAAGACCCTCATAAAGGTAAGCAAGGATGGCCTGAGAGATGGAAAGACCCTGCCACAGACCACTGATGGTGCTAAGGATGGGGATATCTAGGACATGGTCGGTAGAGGGGAAGAGTATGGCCCCGCACAAGCAAATGGAAGCAGCCTTGGCTATGGCTTCATCCCACCCACACTTATTTTTACAATGAGCTATGACCCACTGGTTAAGGGGTAACAAATGGATTTGGTGTGGGCCCACTATGGTGCGGATGTCCTTCACGCTAGGTATAAACTCCCCTAATATGAGGGCAGGGTCTACAGGGGCAACGGTGTGGCAAACTAGATCTTCCTCACCCACATTGGATCTAGGAAAGGATAGGTAGGTCTCTACCTCCTCTAACAAGATGGTGGCCTCGAACGATGGGAAGATGAATGTATGTGTCTGAGGATGCCATATCTCCACTAAAGCTGTGATATTATGCCAATCTAGTGAAAGTTTGGGGTAGTTCTTGGCCAACACTAGAAGAGAGTGTAGGTGCCAGGACCTAAGGATGGATGTCACTGATATGGGTAGTTCGCGGATCATGGGAGCCATCCACTTCAAGGTGGAGTAGCGCCTAGGACCGGGGAGAAGCTGAGGTGATAAAAGAAAAGGAAAGGAAGAAAAGAAGAGAGGACATATAAGCTTTTTGAAAGAAATTGAATAAATTGAATGAAATAGCATTAGCTTACCTCTCTTATAGGGCTGAAGCTCAAATGCTCGGGGATGGCGGTCAGCCGTTGTAGCATTCCATGCTCCTTCCTAGCCGGCTTTGGCCCACCATAAGCAGCCCCCTCCATAGAACTTCCTTTAAGGGCCCTTTTCATGGTGTTTTAGGAAGGATTAACAAGATTCTCAAGGCTTGATAGAGAGGAGTTGTGTGAAGAACGAGATTAGAGTGCCCCTCTACTTATAGGACCTAATGTGTGGCCTAATACCCCTAGGATTGAGGTAGGATAACTTTAGGACGGGTTAGGATAGGCTTTGGCCCCAATTAAGACTCTTTCCCTCGGGTTGGGGACTCTCCGAGAGAGTCCCGATCAGAGCTCTCATAGTTTTCCCTTAAGCGGTCTATCGAGAGACCGCGTATTATCGTAAGCGGTCCACCCTGGACCGTTTACGTGACTTCTACACACTTCCCCTCCCGATAACCAGACGGTCTATGAGGGGACATCTTCCATTTCAAATGGTCATTATGTGACCATCTTCCAACATCCACGGCCCAACGGAGACCGTTTATGGCCTCCTTTGCAGCTCTGGCCGATCAAGCATCTGCGGTCCTTCATGAGACCGTCTATCTCCTAGAGCAGTCGTTTGGACGACCGTTTATTTACCTGAAGCCTCAATTTTTGTCCTCTTTACACCAATTCCACTCAAGTCCTCGTCTCTCTCTCTCTCTCTCTCTCTCGCTCTCTCTCGTGTCAGTCTAGGAGTCGTTAGTTAGTTAGCATTTGCATTCATTCACGCATTCATTCACAAAATCAAAAACACGCCATATCACTATCATATCACACTGTCCACAAGTACAGAAGTCGTGTCCAAATACATCAAGCATGTCCCTCTCCCTGGCCCCCACTCTCACCCGAGCCCTCGTGCCTCTTCGATGGCGGGGGCATCACTGAGCTCGCCTCCTCTCGGGGCCGTCGGCACCGTTCCTCCTCCTCCTTCCTCCGACGACCAGAGGAACCCGTAAAGTAACTCCTGTAAGAGCCGTGAGTGCCGCTCGGAGCTCCGCTGCGCTCTGGCCTCCGGGTCATCTTCTCAAACGCCCGTACCTCGCCTCTCAGCTCAGCTGCCTCTAACCGAGCCCGCTCCGCCTCTGCGCGAGCACGCTCCTCCTCAGCACGGTAAAGGTCCGCCTCCGCCGCCCAGGCTTGAAGAAGCTCCGTCTCTACCGTCCCGGCGTGGGATCGCTCCATCTCTGCATAGAGGCGCAAGGCCTCTACTACCTCTGCACGTAGCGCTGCGGCCTTAACACGGGAACGCTCTATCTCCTCCTGCAGTCGGGTGGCCTCGCCCAGGGCCACTGTCAGCTCAGTCGTCTGCATATGCATACATCATGGTTAGCTAATTGCATTTCATAATGAAAGTGTAGTGTACTTACCCTCTCGGCGAGAGTAGCCTCGGCCGCCTCAGCCCGTGCGATCATCCTCGTGAACTCCGCATCTCGCTCAGCATGATCTACGGGTGTCTAGGAAGAGGAGGAAGGTGCGTCAACTCCCTAACGCTGGGCCCCCTCGGCTCGTTGCATTTAGGACTCCAGGTTAGTTGATATCATAAGCATATGCATATAAGTCTAAGAGTCAGTAAAGCTCACCAGGAGGTCCAGCGCCTACTGGAACTCATCCCCCTGCTGGACGGAGGAGTGCAGGAGGCCCTAAAGCTCGGTGATCCGCCCCCGGGGGTCGATCTGCATGCAGAAGTCATTTGTCAGTGCATCATAATCATAAAGCATAATAGATAGCACAAGGTTAGAAGTCGTACCGGTCGTCGGGTGCTGCGGAAGACCTGGTCCCCGTAGCGCCTGGCGTACGCTGTCAGGTACGCCTCGTCACTCTCGGGACGAGCACGCACCACTCGTCCGAGTCTGGTCCAATCGCGGATCTGCTCTGCTGCACTGCTGGTCCAGTCGATCTCCGTCGCTAGTCCGTACGCGTGCCGACCGACTCTCTCCTCCTGCTTCTCGGGCGTCGGGAACTCGACCGCTGGCTGGTGGACGCCGATTGTCCTCATCACCAGTCCAAAGTAGAGCGGCTCCACCACATTCATGTAGTGGAGCCAGATGTCGTGTCCGGCGTAGGTCAGGGCAGCCACCACCCAAGGCTGACCCTCATGCCCCTCGCTCTGGTAGGGTGTCCACTAGACCTGTCAAAAGGGCAATTGCATCAGCATATAGGCATATAAGCATATAGTTGCATTCACAAAGCTTAAGTTCCAGATCTTACCAAAGCATAGGGCAGGGTGTCCAGGACATCCTGAATCACCCGGACCTGGTGTCGTGGGGAGCCAACCTCCCGTGGTGCCGTCCACCGTCTCGCGATCGACAGCCGGTCTGGATAGGTCTCCTCTCCTCTCCCCAGTCCAGGGAGATGCACATAGGCCCACACCTGCATTGCATTGCATTTTTAATGTTAGCACATAAGCATTTAGAGAATTCATATAGAAAATGCATAATCATTTTAGGAATCGAGTCGTACCTAGAGTAAAGGGGAGAACCCGCCGAGCATCGTCCGTCGGCTGGTCGAGGTTAGTGTGTCAAAGAGAAAGGCGAGGACCGCCGCTCCCCAGGTGCAGTCCCCAACGCGGTTGACGTCCTCGAGCAGTGGTAGCTGACAACATCTGCTCGCGTAGCGAAGAGGAGCCTCCTGAAGAAGAGCATCAGGAACCTCCTCAGCACTCTGTCTGCCTCCGGTCCCGCTGCGGCCGCTACCCGTGGTCATACCCGGTCCGTCAGCCTCTGGAGATGCTGCTCGGGCAGCTCGCCGGTCGCGATCCTAGCTCCTCGTAGTCCCAGGCTCTCCTAAAGCCTCGCCCTCGTCAGTGTCGTCGACTGACGCTCTGGTCATAGAAGCCCTAAGCCCAGCAGCTCTTGAGTCAGCTCGCGATAGTCGGGGAAGGTCCTCCCGCTGACCGCTGCCCCGTGCACGCGCAATCCAGTGATGGGCGTGACGTCCTCTACCGTTGGGACCATGTGGCCCCAGGAAAGAGAAACGTCTGGCTCACCGGATCCCAGCGGTGGTGCAGGGCGTAGAGTAGTGCCCTGTCAGTCGCGTCACCTCCACGGCGAGGAACTTGCCGAACCCCATCACTGCCAGCCTCTCTCGCTGGAAGTCCGGTAGTGCGAGGTACACTGCTCAGACTTAAAGCCAAGAGATCCGGGTCTTGCGCTTTCCCTGCATGCATTCAAACAATTGCATTAGTCATACACTTCACAATAACTAATCAGAAAAAAAGAAAAAAAGAAAAAAAAAAGAAAAAATGCATTCTTTCCAGGCTAACGGTCCCTTTTGGGCCGTTTATGTTGCGCTAGCGGTCGGTTTATAACCGTTTTATTCCTCCGATAAGCCTGTTCCAAGATTTAAATCTACACGGTCATCCATTGACCGTTTTCCATATGTAGGCGGCCTGTTGAAGGCTGTTCAGTTCATAGACGGCCCATTCAGGACCAATTTGCACCCCATGCGTCTATTCCAATAACGGTATCCCCCAAACCGTTTCAGAACCCCACGGTCCCCACCTGACCGTGTGATATCCCCTCGAGCCTCCTGTTGATCTAGACTTACACGGTCTCCCTTTGACCGTGCCAATGATGGCGGTCTGATGAAGACCGTTCTGTTCTTAACGTTTCAGTTTCTAAACGGCCAGACATGAACCGCCCTATATGACCATGGTCACCCCCAGACCGTGCTCTTTCCGCAACCCCCGTCTGTTCAACTCCTTTTAAACGGACACCCCTGGACCGTCCTACACATAAACAGTTCTATGTGAACCGTGCGGTTTTGAAAACGGTTCCTGTTGAACCGTGTTTTGGTCACTGTCCCTGACGGCATTCCACCCCCTTCCCAACCATGGTTGAGGGCCCAAACGGCCTTAAAAAGTATTTCTAAGGGGTCATATGCCACTTCCAACTCATCTAGGGTTGCATGCATGTCTTGAAAAAGAAGAAAGGGGGGGTTTTCGTCGTGGCCTACCTCGAATGGGCGAGGTTCTTTGGCCGGTCTCTCCACTATGGTCGCCGGGGCTTCTTTCTCCAGTCGCGCTACGGTTCCCTCTGGCACCACAGCAAGTGTGGAAGGGACCTCATCGGCAGTGGGTGGCGGCGGGTCTCCTTCGGCCGTGGACGGCGGCTCCGGAGCCTCCTCCACGGGGTTCATCGTCGGCGGCGGTGCGGCACTTTCCTCGGCCATTTGTCGTGCGAGACGTCTTAGGGACTGGTGTTTGAAGTGCATGTGGGGGCTGAAAGGAGTATGAGAGTGAGAGAGGATGTGGGTTGGAGGATAGAGAGAGTAGGAGGGTGGCCTCCGTCGGTTACGGTGAGAGGGAAGAGTGAGAGGTGAAGTAAGGGAGACGATGGGGTTCGGTTTTATTTTTTTTGAAATTGACAGTTGGTACGCAGTCTATCGGTAGACTGTTTGCATTGAAGACGGTCTCAGACTAGACCGTTCATTAATAACATCTCAGCTCCCATTTAAACGGTCATACTTTGACCGTGTATTTCACTGAGCGGTCTGTCACTAGGCCATGCTAAGTCTACGGTCAGGGTCAAACTAGCATTGCCCTCACAGCCCTATATGGACCGTTTATATGGTTCGACGGTCTAGGGTAAACCATGTATGTGCTGAAATGATAAATGATGTTTTTCTTGCTGCCTTATATGATTCATTGATGAATCTTTGGTTCAATTGAATTATTTCATGATATATATCAATTGCAAAATCTTGCTCATGATTCTTTTGCAGCAATATTCCCCTTCCATTACCCCGACCCGGACAAGCAAGTCAGGTAAGTATTTCGATCCTTTTATCCCTTAATGCATTACTATATGGTATTATGCTATATTATCTCGAGAACCGGCTGATCATTCACGTGTTCCAGGATCTGACGTTCCCCTATAACAAAAATGATGATGATCTAGGTACAAGTGTTTAATCAACGGATAGGCCGTTAGGTTGGGAAGATTGGGGGACTATGGTTCTATTGTTCATGCCGCGGTTGCAGATAGTGTCCTGACCTTAATTGTTCTAGTCTAACAATATTATTCTCGAGTATTTTCTATTTTATGGCTTTCTTTGCATTTGCTATAATGATTACTTTTATTTTAGCCCAGCATGCATCATACGCATCTTTTGAACATTCACAACCCATGGTCTGTCGAAAAGTGTCTCGTTAGTGATGTATGATTATGCGTTCATAGTTTTAGGTAAGAGGAGCTATTCCACTCAGAGTTGGAAGGTTTTCTCTGATCTGTTCACCTGGTTTGGTTGACTAAGAGCCCCGTCTGGAGTTTTAGTCTATTTCTTTACTTTTTGCTGCTTGCACCGGTCTCCTCATTGGTCTGAGGGATTGTGTCCCCCATGAGGTTGATCGTGTGTTTTCTTTTTATTTAGTTAGTTTCTCCAGACTGGTGTCATTTTGGTCTAATCGTTCCTTGTGTTTTGTTCAAAGTTTTCCAGAAGATTCTTATCACTCATTGGCGAGGAAATGTGTGTCTTTTACCTTAACACCCGCTTTTTAGTCCGCTCCGCTTTATCTCCGCTTCATCTCCATGTTCCATTTCACTTTCGCTTCACCTACGCTCGCTCCCCTGCAAAGAGGACGTTAAGGAGGGGCATCTGTTGACACCCGTTTTTTGCCTATGAGTTGAGTCATTCCTCTTACCCTTATTTTTGACGCCTCAAGTTGTCCATTACTCATTGGACTATTTTTTGGCATGTCATTGGGCTTATTTTATGGTTACTTCCTTCCTGGCTAGGTTCACTCTCAAAGTCGGGCTTAGTGGGCCTTGATTTGATTTGATAAATGAGCTTATTTACCCCATTTTATTAATTTCCACCGCCTAACATATAGGCGGTCTAGAGATAGACCGTTTGTAGTGTTAGGCGGTCATTTTGGAGACCGTTTGATTTATCTCTGGGTTAATTGGCTATTTTCTAATTTTCCGCTATGCAACTTAGTAAACAGTCTGTCGTTAGACCGTTTGTTCATGTTAGGCGGCCTATTGGTAGACCGTTTAGTGAACTAGCGTCGACCTTAGTCTCACTAGCGTCGACCTCATCTTTCCTGGCGTCGACCCTCGATTTTGGAAGCGGTCTATCACTGGACTGTCCCGTGAGACGGCGGTCCATTGAATGACCGTGTGGATATGGTCTTTTGATAAATAACCATATTTATCCTTCTTTATTTGTTTTCCACCGACATCCTCATAGATGGCCTTTCATTAGACCGTTTGTGCTGGTCGGGCGGTCCTTCATTGGACCGTTTATTTGCCAGAGTCCTAAACGGGATGATTTTTAGATAATTATCTATTTATCCTATTTTCTTTTGATTTATCAACGACATCGGGTACACAGTCTGGTAAAGAGCCGTGTGGATTTTTTAGCGATCTAGATGAGACCATTTATATCTTAAGAGTCCTATGCCGTGCCACTCGGTTTCGGTCACTGGGATAAATAGCTTATTTATCCTATTTTCTATTTACCACCGACACCTGTAGACGGTCTAGCAATAGACCGTGTTTGAGTGTGGGCGGTCAATCGATCGACCGCGTACGAGACCGAGAACCTTAGTCGTAACAGATTTTCTCTCTCTATACATGGTCGAATGGGCTGCTTAATCCTCAATTTTCTCCGCGGATTCTCAACCAAATTGGGTTTCCTTTGATCCCGGTGAAAGCTGGTGATATTATCTTTAATTTATCATTCACAATCTTGGCCTAATTTTTGCGGGAAAACCCTTGAATTTCGACTGGACTTTCAAGGGTCTATAAATAGTACCCTTAGTCCAAGCTTGAAAAGGGAGAGATCCAAGGTCTACGTCGAAGTGCTGTCGAGATTTCGAGCGAATTGTTGCCAGGGAGGGAGGCTCTCTACATCCATTTGAGCCTCCGGTTTAGGAGTAGTGTTTATTTGGTGTTTTGGGTGTAAGTGTCTAAGTTATTTTTTTACTCATTGCATGCTCATTTCCTCCCCCTTTCACCCATGTTTTTCATTGTCATTCTCATTCCATCACCCCTCCTATCATTTTTTTTCACGCCCATAGGGGTTAAAAACCTAACCCCCCAGGTATCCCCCATTCCATCATGTGTTTAGTTCTTCATTTACTTTTCTAGATACTACACTTCAAAGAACTAATCCGGGTTGTGTTTTCTTGTCATTTCCTTTGTTTTGTAGGTCAACAGAAGTCTAAGCACGAGGCCCATCCCCTCTGGCCGGTCGGAAGGGGTGGAGGATCCGGCTCCACAACTTGAAGTCTGGAAGTTCTACATGGTTCATCTCCGTCCGTTGGAGAGCATACACGGTCTGATACATACCGTTGATCTCCTTCCTGCGGCTCACCACGGAACGTTTAGGTGCCAGTCAGTCCTCGTCCCGCGTTCTCTCTCCAGCGCTCTAAGCAGCCTGTCGATTGGCAGTGCACGTTCCTGGGCGATCCCCACGAGACCGTGAATTTCACACCAGCGCTGCAACTTCGCGAGTGCCTCATCTTCTCCCCTTTCCAAGGTACGTAGTGCTTCTTTTACACTTCGTGTCTGTTGAGGTGCTATGGACGGATTCAGAGGGGGGGGGTGAATGAATCCCCTTCGAAAATTATTGCCAATTTAAAAGATTAAGCTATAAACAGTAAGCTATGCAGAATTAAAGACTAATTAGCTTAACTGAATGTGAGCTATAATGAAACATGGACAAGACAGATAATAGTTGACTCAGGGCTATGATGAGGCACACAGTCAAATAGATGGTAAGCGAAAGCAATGTGCTACTCAGCAACTTCAAACGGTTTGCAGAAGTAGATTACGCACACTAAGAAATCTTAAAGCACTCAGACAGAATAGTCAATTGAAACTAGGGGTGAGCACGGTTTGGTTTGGTTTGGTTTGAAGAGAATTTTTCTCAAACCAAACTGAACCGAATTAAGGCTTCAACTCGAACCAAACCAAGCCAAACTAGTTTGAAACCAAACCAAACCAAACCGAATTAATTCGGTTAGGTTCGGTTTGGTTCGGTTCGGTTTGAACCATATTCATCTCCCATTTTATAAATTAGATTGGATTCAAACAACGTTAGAGAAAGGTAAGGTAAAAGAATTTCTACCAAATAAAGTAAATGTTAAAAAAATAACAGACAAAGTTGTAACTTGTAAGAACAAGCTACATAATATTTTCATATAAAAAACTAAGAACTTCAGTTACAGTAAAATAGAAGGTGATTTGAAACCTATTTCATAACGTCGGAAATCCCATTAGAATGGCGGGAATTGAACTTTTTAAATTAGGATTTATAGTTACATATACATTTATATTAATTTGATAAAAATATTCTTAAATTCGGGTTATTCGGTTCGGTTTGGTTTTGTTAGGTTTCTTGAACTTCAAAACCAAACCAAACCAAAATTTTTAATACGGTTCGGTTTGAACCCAAACCAAAATTTTTTAAATTTCAACCCAAACCAAACCGAACCAAATCGTTCGGTTCGGTTTGGTTTTCGGGTTGAACCCGAATAATGCTCACCCCTAATTGAAACGCACCTAGGCATTCATCTAGCGAAAATCAGATAGGAAATCAAACCACGGTAGACAGGAGATTTTTAGGTGGTTCGGTCCTCCAGACCTACATCCACCCCACACTCTAACCAGAGTGTGGATTCTGCTGCCAAATAGTTTGAACGGCTGGGCCTCACAGCTTGCCTATAATCCGCTAGGCTTTACAGCTTGCCATCCGCTGGGCATTACAGCTTCGCCGACTGCTGACTAACTGCTTGACCGCTAGGCCTTACAGCTTAGCCTCCGCTGATACACAACATAGAAATGGAAATAAAAAATAAAAGATGACGATGAAATCAGCAACAGAAAGTTGACATTAAAACCAAAACTAACAAGCTTACACAGGATCACTATGTCTTGGATTTGATCCAAAGAACACAGAACAAACAGATCCTCAGATCTGGACTTCTGAATGCTTCTTGCTCACGAGCTCTTCAAACCAGCACCTCTGCTTCTATCTCCCCCTCTCTCTCTTTCTCTTTCTCCTTTTTACTAGC
Source organism: Amorphophallus konjac (assembly GCA_022559845.1). NCBI lineage: Eukaryota > Viridiplantae > Streptophyta > Magnoliopsida > Alismatales > Araceae > Amorphophallus > Amorphophallus konjac. The sequence continues at coordinate 101,053,745 of CM040120.1, forward strand.
TCTCTGTTGCTCTCTCAATCTCCCTTTTCTACTCTTCTCTGCTGCTCTCGCTCTTTTTCTTCTTTCTCGGAATCTCCTCTCTGAATGCTCATGCTTCTTTTCTTCTTCTACCTTTTTCTCTCCCAGGTTCTGGCTATCTCCTCCTCTTCTATCTTCTTCTGAGCGACCAGCTTCTATATATATAGGCAGCAGAGAGATTGGCGCGTGGAAACCACGTTTCCCGCCCAACCTTTCATCCAGATCTGAGTTGCACTGGCCACGTGGAAGCACCTGGGCTTGTTGGCTTTCCACGTGTCATGAGCATAGCTATCCTTTCTGCCTTGGATCACGTGCCCTCCTTAAGGCTCACGAGCAATTGTCCTGTCAATATGTGAAGCACTTAGTCAGCATAAGTCGGTCAGACAAATATAAGAATTGCACAGACTTCATAGAGCAAGGTGGAAACATGCACAGACCTTACATGACGTATTTGCAAGATATGCATAGACGTTAAGTGAAATATAGCAAGACGTGCACGGACCTTGGGTAACTTATTGCGAGACATGCACAGACTGTAAATGACATACACAGACCTTATAGCTAATGACATAGACACATGCACAGACCTTGTATGCGTGCAGCAACAAGAGTTGCACCGACCTTATGTGAAAACCAAGCAATGTTGCACAGACCTTATGTGGAAACCAAGCAATGTTGCACAGACCTTAGACGCTGATCAACAGAATGTGCACCGACGTTATAAGTGGTAACACAGGATGTGCACCGACTTAGTTATCACAAGGCAAGACTTGCACCGACCGTGTGAATACATGAGATGCTACTTGCACTGACCTCGGTCTCGCACAAACCAAATGTGCACCGACCTTATTCTACGCATAATGCAATCCTGCACCGACCTATATGCTAGATGATAGAATGTGCACCGACCCCAACCCTTGATAGCAATAGAGGTTGCACTGACCTTTGCGCTTATAACTGAACCTACACCGACGTCAAATGTGCACGCTACAGTGATGTGCATTGACTTTCTATGAAGGAACATAAATGTGCCCCGAGATGAACGGTGAGTTGTACCGACCTTGGCTCCTATGGCAGCAAGACTAGCTTCAACCTGAATAGTGTTTTGTGCAGACCTTAAGTGCAATCTAACAGAACATGCACCGACCGTATGCAGATGAGCTGAAATATGCACAGACCTTGTATGCATTGCATTGAGATATACACAGACGTATCATTCATGTGTGCACTGACCTTAAAGGAAAGATGCACCGACGTGAATACTTACGACTATGTATGCACTGACCCTATGAGCAAGCAAAGCTATGACACATGCAGGCTTGACCACACCCGAAGGCAGCTGAAGGGATTTATGCATATTTCTGACATTATGAAATGCTCGTCAAGATCATGCTGCATACAGCAAGTGTTCAAAGGAATTTATTTTTATCACCAATGGTTCAATCAAGCACAGATGACTCATAGTGGTTGACAGCATCAAAACAACAGGGGTACAACAATCTCCCCCTTTTTGATGATGGCAACACTATGAGTCACAGGACAACATGCTCACTCATATCAAACTATTCTCCCCCTTTGACTACATCAAAAAGGAAATAATACTTTGAGAAAATTAGTAGAGAGAAATACAAAACACGCATGACTCCAAAACATTCTTCCCTTTGTTCCTTTTCAAAAGAATTGAAGCAAATACCAAGTGTTAGGAACTATTCTCCCGCATTGACCCTTTGACTTCATCAGATACCAAAAGATTTGATATTGAGAAATGCAAACAAGCATGATATGGTGTATGCACAACCACCCAATATGACTCAAAATATTCTCCCTCTTTGACTGAAAAGATAGTTTTGAGATGAATTGAAGTGGGGATTGGACAATGATCAGCAAAGATCTCAAGGACAGTCAAGAAGGAGTATTAATCATGGAGAAATCAGGCAAATCTCCCCCTTAATCTCAGTCAAAAGCTGATGAGTCAATCTTCCAAAACTATTATCGGACAAACAGAATTAAGTCTGATACAACTAGTTGATAAACTCAGTAGACTAATACTAATTATGATGAAAAGTGATATCAACAAAAGAATAGGTGCAGTCATAGAATTTTTCCAGGTCGAACTCAAGAGGCATCAAGATCAGTACGCAAAGGATATCAATGAATTTTTCAGGTCGAACAGCAGCTAGAGACTGAGTACAAGAATTTCACATGATAAATCAACATTCAGACTTCAAAGTGAGTAATCAGACAGAAATTGAATTGGAGGTGAGTTGTCAACAAAATTCAGATCATGACAATTTATGTTAAGAATAGTGAGCAAGAGTGGAGCACAGAACTGACTGGATTGCTAATGAATGGATAAGGCAGAAAGATTCTCAACTGGATACCAAATTCATAAATCTTGATAAGCAAATTTCAGACTCTTCTATTATAATAGATTATGAATGAGTCTAAGCTGACCAGCATGATTTAAGCATGATGTATACAAAGTTTATCAATGAAATTCAATACTCATATATGAAATCAAGTTTTAATAAAGATGAACCAATTGCATATATGATATTCTTGTTTAACCTCCTTCTATCTTACTCATTCAAACTCAATGACTCCTTTGGGAGTTACACAAGATAGTTTTGAGATTAAACAAATATTAATGTATCTGAACTTGTCTTTAGTTTTTCAGAATTTTTCTTTTGTTCAGCAACATTATTTTTCCTGAGCAAGTTTGGTTAAATCAACACCTTTTTACATGAGGCACAACACGTCTTAGGTGAAGTGACCCAGTTACTCAGTGTGACAACCATATTACCTCTCAATGAGAACAGAGTTAGCAATTTGGAGTGTCTTTTTACATGAGGAGACACCTTGATCAGAGGCCAGAATCCCCAGTTACTTAATACAACCATGCCATTGCTCTGCCAGATTTTCAATCATTTTTATAGCAGAGGTAACTATGGCACTTCATGACATGGGTTTACTCTATTTCTTTGATAGAGAACCCAATTTCTCTGTGACCAAAGTCATTGCTCTGACTTTAGTTTTCTTTCAAATGTTTTCAGATTTTTCAGATAATGCTCAGTACATTGAAATGTTTAAGAACAATACTTACTACATGTATTTTATCCAAAGGAAGCCATGTTTTTAAAGTTTCAGATTTCAGAAGATTTTGCATGAAATTACATGAGACAATTGGTTAAGATTTATTAAAATAATGATTCAGATATTTTCAAGTCTTTTACATCCAAACTTAATGAATACATTAGACTTAAATCAATTTGATTCATCAGACATTCTTAAACCAATATAATAGAAGATTCTTCTTTTCGAAATATGTCAGATTTATGATTAGGGTACTCAGATTGAAATCTTTCCAATTTCAAATGGATCAACATTAATAGTGCATCCACTCAATAGAAGCAACAAGAAATTTCATTTAGAGAGCAGTAGAGGACAACAACAAGCATGCATATGAAGTGAAAGAATTGGAACACATGCTTATGCATGAACCAAATTTTCAGGAGACAGTGAGTTTACAAGGATGCAGTAACCGGCATGCACTAGAGTAAATCAGTTCAAAAATTAATAGCTGAGTCTAGAGTACAGACAGATCAGCTTGACAGTAGTGACAAGAATGAGTTCAAGTGAAGCTCTCCTTCAGCAACTTAAGGAGTAGCAGATATAGATTTTAGCTTCAAGAAAATTGAGCGCTCAGATGATGATAATGTAATCACCAACACACAAGAATAAGAGAGTGATTTGAGTGACTAGACAGGAAGGGTTCAGATTGTGAGAGACTAATGAGTCTAAAATGCTCCCCCTATCTAGATGCATAAAATCACCTCTTTTTGAATTTTCCAAAATAAATGCAATGCAATTAACTATATGCATGCATATGCAGTGACTTCTTTTAAGAACAATGCATGGACACGAGTGTCATAAACATGATGCAGGGACAAACACACTCCCCCTGGATATATGCAATTTATGCAATGAAGACTAAAAATATGATTTTATAATTCATGCTCATGATCATTCAGACTGCCCTATATGCAACATGACCCATGGTACTAAGTAGAGGACTTGGTCTAAAAGACCACCTCACACATAGTAAGAACCTCCAGACAGATTTCATCTGCCCTTTAACAGCTTACCATTTGATATACCATAGTGGTCATGCATGACAATGCAGTGCCAATGAAGTCCTATATGTGTCAGATTTTCAAAGGATACAATACAAATTCGGACTAACATCAAAACACAAATCATGTGAAATTCAGATATTTTCAGAGAATTCTAATCAGAGGATGTCTATGTTGACACCTAGAAAATGAGCAAGGGTGGAAACAGAACTGAAAGAAGGAATCAAACCAGCAACGAAAGATTACTGGTGAAACTCGTCAACCATCTGCCCGGCTGAAGCCTTTTCCAGCCAAGCTGATGTCTGGTGTCGTCGTCAGCCAGACGACAGCACTGATGAAGTAGCAGTCAACTACTGATGAGACCTCCTACCATACTTTAATAAGAGTTGTATTACTGCCTCGTCCGAAAGTCTACAGGCAACATGTCGGACTAAGTCAAATGTCGACTTGTTGACGGATGAGATATGAGCAAAGACAAAGATGAAGCAAGAACCAGCAAATGAAGATTATGAAAACCTCTGCAAAGTCAGAACAGAAGAAGAGCCGTCTCCATGGGCTATATACCCGGCTGAGGTCCTCCCAGGCTAAAGCTGATATCCGGTTTTGTCATCATGTGGGTGGCAATACTGATGAAATGATGTCCTGTTTTGTCATCGTTCAAGTGACGACACCGATAAAATCCCAGTCCACTTACTGATGAAGGTCTCCATGATCCTATTAAGACCTGGGTCCACCAACAAAAGGCCTGCTGCGGTTCTAATATATTCAGAGAGCGGATAAGTCCATAAGAGGTCATAAGAAGGCCTAAGTAGGCCTATGAAATGGGCTCACGAAAGTGGCGCCGGGATACTCTACGGATGTCCAGCGCGTCGGGAGCTACTGCATTCGACAGATGCGCGCCGTGAAGATGAAAAGTCACGTCGACTCCCATCTACCGAGAGGTGAGGAGGGGCTGGGTCTATATAAACCCACTCACTCGAAAAAGGAAAAAAGAAAGAGAAAGAAGGTCGGCAACCTCATCCAGAAAGAAAGAAGAAAAAAAGAGACTAACAGAGAGAGAGAGAGCCTCCTCCGCTGAGAAAAGAGAGAAAAGATCAACAGAGAGAGAGAGAGCCTCCTCCGCTGAGAAAAGAAAGAAGAGATCAACCCGAAGAAAGAGAAGAAGAGGAAGTTCCAGGTGGGCAGGCAGCTGGGGAGGGAGAGGAGTCAATGCTCCGCCCTCCCCCATGTTTTCTTTTCCTCTTCATGTAATCTCACGAGTTTTATCTCGATTCATCGTATGTAACCGGAATATCCCGGCCTCTGTTTTATCTCCCTTTCCCTCACTTTCCCCTTGTGATTGGTGTAAGTTTGGGATGATGCACTAGAATGAAATGCTACGATGGCCCATCTGGGCGTTGGGTGATTGAAATGTTTACCAACTGTCTCCCCCTCTGTATCTGCTATTCTTCAAAACACTTATCTACTTAGCTGCTCCGGATTTCTGATTTATGCTTCACACCTCCGGGTCCGTTCTCTCATGAAAGATAAAGATGGAGTCCCAACCCTCGTTCAATGGGTCATTGGGCTCTGTCCCCTCCTTCCCTCCCTTTGATGATGGGCTTTCTCGCATGTCATGGATTTCTGCCGAGCTCCCAGCTTGTTCAAGGTCAGAGACATCAATCTCTTGATCACTTGAACAGCAGGTGACAAAAACCCCATATATCTTCCGAGGGTTTAATGATGGATGATCATGTCCTTCGACTGATGCTACCCTCCCTTAAACATCCGAGAACTACCCCCTTGTGCTGTAAGCCCCTTTAGGCTATGAATGCTCCATCCCTTGAACCCCAGACGAAAACCTCCTGCCACCAGTCAAGAAACCATACAGATACCCCTATAATCCACTCAATGTAACCCTGTATTCTGTCGAGGGACATCCCGGGTCATCATATGCACCTCAAGGATAAAAATCAATGGGGATAACCATCCCCCTTACATGCCCCCCTGGGGTTCGATCTATTTTTATAACCTGACGAACCAAGGAAGCCCTGCCACTGCACAGGCTTCAATGGTCTCAAAAGGGATATTAAGATGGTGCTGCAAGCGCGTACATGGGTCAGGGGTCCAGTACCCCCCCTACCCTTTGGCTTTCACCCCGGCACTCAGTGGGTGATTGTCTATCATTCCCTGGCAAATTCTAAGTCCAGGGGAGGTGCTGCCAAAATTCTCCCAGGATGATGAAAGATGACATTAAGCTGTCCCCGGGACTTTGCACTACACTGGTGACAGGGATTCTCTAGACCCTGATTTCCCCAAATCCTCTTCGACCCTGGCCTTCCTTTGGAGCCTAAACCTAATCCAGTTCCAATCTGATGAACTGATCCACTTTGACCCCACAGAACCCATCTACCTTGGCCTGAATCATCAAGAGACCCAAGAGCAGGGCTCTGGAAACCATTCAAAACCATCTCAGCGCCGTCTCTTACCCATCCCGGCGCCACGAACAGTAGAATAGGTAAATAGTTCTCGGCGCAAGCATTCTTGCGCCGAGAACCCCATCTCCTGGGCGCGCCGAGAACCTATCTCCTGGGCGCACCGAGAACCCATCTCTTGGGCGCGCCGGGAACTCCATCTCAACATGAGCTGCGCCGAGAACCCCTCTTCCACCTTGCCTTTGCGCCGGGAATCCCATCCAACTTGAGCTGCTCCGAGAACCTATCCTGCCATCCAATTGGGCCTCCGATAGCTTGGTCAGACTTACTCAGGGATACCCATGAGTCACCAGACTGGTCCCGGGGATAAATCTAAAGGGGGACAGACTCCCTTATGTTCCACCGTCCCGTATCAGATTCATGAATAACCCCTTTAGCTCGGGAGGGCTCTGCCACTGCATGAGTTCCACCGGCTTCCCTAAGGGAAAATCGAACATCGCCCCATGATAGACATATGTAATTCAGGAGGTTCGGCACCTCTCTCTCTCTCGGCTTTCATCCCGGCACTCCGTGGGTGATAGCCTATTTCCCCCTGGGCATGATCCAGATAAAGGGGAAATGCTACTGAAATGTCGATTGACGCTTTAACCCTGATAAGCCCCGGAAAATGTGTATCATATGCCTTCCGTCTGGCTCAATTCTTCGGGGGATACATATACCTCGAGGCCCTTGGCCGGATGAGAAACGTGAAAGGGGACATGTCTCCGATGATCGTCCAGGCCCCGCCCCGCCACTGTGTGGACGGTGTCTTATCTCTGCCCGCTATGACCCACACAAAGGGGTCATGCTGATTAATAATTTGTCATCTATTCAATCACCTTCTTGGAATAACAAGAACTTCAATGTTATGCACTGTCATTTTTTTTTAACCGCCCCGAGGGGGCCCCCAATTTTGGCATTTAATCAAGGGTTGTCCTTCTTAGGAAGGGCGTAATTAACGTCATAACCTTTATGGTATGACGGACTTTCGGTCCCGACTCAGACTTCATAATCGACTGATTGAGTCAGATCGAGCGCATAATAAATCGTCACTCCGGTGATTGGCACGCCTAACAAACCAACCAATAAACCAATAAACACAACAATAAAATAAATAAATAAAATGATGAATAAAACCATTCCCACAAGTCTGGCACGCCCGGTGGGACCGAGTCTCCCTTCATCTCTACGCCAAAATAGGAGGCCCGATGGGCCCCCCCTCAAATTTCTAATTCTGTGTGCTTTCTCTGTTTTCAGGAAGCTAGGATGACGGCTAGAATCATGTCCGTGTGCTTTGACCAGCAAGCGGTCGAGGCACATGTTCGAGAAGGCTACCTGGCGGTACCTCTTTCATTCGGATCGATGTCGCCTGCTGTCGGAATGCCCAATTGCCTGGGCCTCATTTTCACTGATCTGCTCGAGATTGACAACCAGGCGCCAAAAGTTGTTGTCGAGACGTCGCCGCAAGCTACCGGTCCCAAGAAGAACCCGGTGATGAAGGATACTCCTGGGGTCGTGTCCTGCTTTGTCCATCACGAGGCAAGGAGAAGCGCACCCTCTGCTGCTACCGGAAAAGGAGGAAGATCCGACCGGAGAGCCCGATCTATTGCTACGGATCGTCGGATGTCCAACTCAGGGAAGACGATGCTGATTGGAGTTATCCGGGTGATCCTCAATGGTTGCCGAAGGGAGGTCAAGCCAGATGTGATCGTCCCAATGGTACCTACCACCAATAGGTTCCGAGTACTGACTGCTAGGAGGGCCGACATGGAACATGGAGATAGAAGGCCACTGGCACCAAAGCCGCCCAGATTCAGGCAGATCTGGCGGCCGAAGAAAATCCAGAGCTGGGCCCCAGCTCAAGATGAAGAACAAATTGCTGATACTGCTATTGCCCGCTTTAGGGCAGGGAGCAGAAGAGGAGAAAGAAAAGACGAAAGAGATGCTGTTGCTGTTCACCCCAGGGCTCGGGGTAGGAGAGATGAGAAAGAGAATGAAGGAAGAAATATGACTGCTACTCGCCCCAGGATGAGGGGCAGAAGATATGAGAAAAAAGAAGACCGCATGGTCACCCACCCCATGGCCGGGGGCAAAAGATGGGAAAGGGAGAACTATGCTGTTGCTGCCAACCGCCGCCAGGATGGGAGCAGAAGATTCAGGGAGGAAGAGAAAATGATAATGAGTGAACCAGTCGCTGCTACCATTTCAAGAAGACCGAGAGCCTGTGCTAGACAGGCTGACATATTCAAATATTCCAAAGCCGAACATCTGACTGCTCAGGTGGCAAGACTGGCTTGTCAGCAGAAAGGTCAGGAAAGACTGATGCCCCGACCAGAGCTACAAAGACACAGCCAAGAGGAGATGAAACAAGTGGTTCAAGACTACTTTCACTACCTGGGGAATTCTTCCCTCGGGCAGCGAAGATTATCCCGTGCTTTAGGCACCATAGATGAAGAAGAAGAAGCCTTTCAAGAAGCAATGATCGGAGTCCCCTCCTCCGATTCCAATGATTATGAAGAAGGCCACAGAACCGGGTATGGGAGAGAAGACCTGCACGGGCAAGAAGCTGAAGAAAGAATATCGGTCTTTGACCGGCTCAAATACCCCGACCAGGTGAAAAGGAAAGTCTACAGGCAGAGGGAGAAGATGCATATCTTCGCCTGCAATATGGCCAGACTTGTCAAAGGGCAGGATATGTTACCGACTCAGCCAGATGAACTGCTCAAACTGGCAACCAGACCAGGCCCCGTCACGAGGAGAAGTCAGGCGGCCAAAGAGAAAATAAAGACTGATGATGAAGTCCGCAAGATCACCACTATGACAGTTAATGTGGTGACAGCAGAAGATGAAGATAATCCCTTCGTCGATGACGTTGAAGGGACTTCAGAAGAGATACAGATCCCGTCAACCATGGATCCCATGATCCAGATGATGTTTAGAAGATATCAACAAGAGATCAATGCTCTCAGAAGACAGCTAAATGAGAGGCATGAAGCTACACCGGTCTCCAAGCAAGTCGAGCCTGTGGGGCAGACCTCCAACTCAACAGAAATGGCTATCCCAGCTAATCCTCTCCCGGCCGATAAGGGCAAAGCACCGAGCCCACCTGTTCTACAGCAAACAGTAGCTCAGCCCTCTGTGTCTCAGACACACCCCACCGTGCCCACCTTGCGCGCAACTGTGATGACAACTCCTTACAGTCAGCAACAAGCTCACTTCTTCTCGGAAAACATAGATCCAGCCACAGCCCACAAGCTGATGATTGAAAAGATTGTGGAAATGAAGCTATCTGAGAAGACTGGTGATGATGCTAGTACCTACGATGTTTACAAGGTACCGTATCCTCCCCAGTATGCTGCTAAGAAACTACCGCCAAGCGTCAATAAGCCGCCGAAGTTTGAAAAATTTAATGGCCAGGGCTCCCCCAGAGAGCACATAGCTTACTATACCACAATTATGGGCGACTTGGCAACTGATGAAGCTTATCTGCTTAAGTTCTTTGGCTCATCCCTCACTGGGTTAGCCTTTGAATGGTATTCAAGTCTACCGGCTGGATCAATGGCCGATTGGCCTGATATGCAACGGAAGTTCCGCGATAGATTTCATGTCACGGAAAGAGAAATTACAATAGCAGAGCTGTATGCAACCAGGCAAAGGCAAGATGAAACAGCACTGGACTACATCAAAAGGTGGAGGAACTTAGCTATGAGATGCAGAAGACCTCCCCATCAAGAAGATGCAGTGCAAATATGTAAGCAGAGCCTCAGGAGAGAGGTACTAGAAAAGATGATCGGTGCAGATGTTAGAACATTTGACCGGCTAAACAATATAGTGGCAGAAGTTGAGACGTTCCTGTCCAAGCGTTCGACTGTCAATGCTCCCACTATGCCGAAAGGTAAATCTAATGATCGACGACCATCGCACTCTGAGGCTAACACCGTCGATTTCAGAACCTTCGAACAACAGAAAGGGAAAAAGGGGGCAGATGAAGTTCCCCCGCTAGCAGACACAGCAGAAAGAAAAGATAAGGTCTCCTTGAGAAAAAAAATGAGAAAGGCATACTCTTTCCCGAAAGATAAGGCAGCCGCGCTATTCAACTGGGCATACAAGTTTAACAAAGTAACATTGCATGAGCCAAAGAGACCCAAGGACGCGGCAAAGAAAGGTGATCCACTGTTCTGTCCATATCACCGTGCGCTGGGGCACGCAATTGAAGATTGCTACGTCTTCAAAGATATTATGGAAGGCATGGTCACAAAGGGCGAGCTACAGCTGGGAGATTACCAGGTAGAGCCACCTCGTCCACATGAGCCTCCGGCCTTAAAAATGGCCGCCAATATGATTTCAGTCTACCAGCAGCTGCTTAAGGAAGCCGTCGAAGAATGCACCAGGCATACTTATGAAGCTTGCTTCCTCACCCCACTGAAGGATCAAGAAGGGTGGCAGATAAAGCCAATAAAGAATAGAAAGAAAACTCCCGCAGCCAATACCAGTGGAGAAGTTATCCGCGGTGTCACACCAAGGCCCGAACCACCTCCAGTAAAGCCAGTATGGCACACAGCTGAAACAGGGCCAGTCATCTGGATCCCCACTCATAACCGGAGAAGACAAGTCCCCCTATCTGCACACAAGGAAGTAAGTCCTGCGGCCAGGCGTTTACAGTAGTATATTAATGGGCTCGATGAATATGAACAGAAAAAGCCTGGGCACCTGCTGGTGAAAGACTGTATACTCTGGGAACAGCTCGAAGAATTGAAAATTATAGAGCAACCGGGGGCAGAATAGGGAAAAGATGAGGCTGAGCCTTTCTGGGGGCAAGAACCAAAGAAGCCAAATTCCCAGAAAAAGAAGAGATGGTCTAAATGTAAAAAGGAAAAGGGAGTCGTGACAGTACAATGCAACACCCTGTCGGCACTCTTTACCTCGCCCGGGGAGAACGATGAGGATGAAACATCAAATGCCCCGCTAGAAGCCAACCATGCCGAGGCCTCAACCTCAGCACATGCAACACGCTCCGGAAGAAGGTGGGGGCGCCCACCACCAGCCAATCATAACATTATGTTCAGAGGGGAACAACCCTACCAGATTCCTGAACAAGAGGTGCGGGCTGTCCAGATTCCTCCCCCTGCTAGCTTATACCAAGAAGAGAAGAAGGGAGGTCAAATTCCAACATTTCTGGAATTTCTATCCAGTCTGGAAAATGGGCAGTCGATACATGCTGGGCCAGATAAAGGCAAGAGACCTCAGTAGTCGGCATCTGTAGCCTACAAGCAGAATGAGAAAGAGGAGGATAGCCCTCCAACAACACCAGGGGCCATTGTCACAGAAAAAGCCCCCCAAGAAGCCGGTCAAGAGAATGAAACCAACACTGGGCAACAGAGGCCACAGGCACCACATGAAGCTCCAAAGCCCCGATGGGCGGAAGAAATGAGACTGTCTAATGTCCGGGTGGGCAGTCGGATCATGAAAATGTTAAAGAAGCTCCCTACCAGATTCTCCATCTGGGAGATTCTCTCCCTGAGTGAAGAGGCTCGCCAAGCAATTGTTGATGCCCTGCATTCGCCGGCACAGTATGAAGCACTCTTGACAGAAGTGAATTTTGGGCCGTCAGTCACATTCACAGAGGATGATGTGCTGATTCCAAATTCCGGCCATAACAGGCCGCTGTATATGAGGGGCTCCCTGAACTGTCAGCCACTGAGCAGGATACTGATAGATGCCGGGGCTGCTGTGAACATTCTCCCATACCAGATCTACCAAAAATATTACTTTGATCTGTAGCTTACCAAGGTCAGAGACATGAAAATTGCGGGATTCAACCAGAAATGTGAGACGCCCCTTGGGGTGGCTGATTTCAACCTCACATTGGGGGACCTCACTACCGTGGTGCGATTCTATGTAATCGACTCCAACACCACATATAAGGCCCTGCTAGGGAGACCGTGGCTGCATGAATATCAGATAGTGCCGTCCACGCTGCATCAGTGTATTAAATACTGCCATGAAGGAAAAGAAGAAAGGGTGTTTGTGGATCTACATCCCTTCGAAGTATTCGAGTGTCATATGCTCGATGCATCCTACTACACGGAGGTGTCACAAAAGGGTGAAGGGAAGGAGGCTGTGGTCAGCCAGAAGAAGCCGGTGATGAAAGCAAGAAATTGGTCTCCACCGCCACCAAGGGGCTATATTAAGAAACATGAAGTATCTCATGTTTCTTATGTTGGTGACTTTGCTCGGATCACCCCTCCTAGCATCCACCCAGATGATACTGACGAAGAAATGAAAGAAAAGTACATACAGGTGGGGGTTCCGCAGGGTTTAGTCAAGCCCATTGCTAGGATAGAATATCAGACGGTGCTACCATTAAAGACTATGGAGGTCCCTCGCTTCTGCGAACCTCCTATCATATTCTACACCGGGGAGCCAGTTGAAGACGATGATCAAGACTGCATGGTCCCTAAAGAATCTGCAAACCAGATGGTGCCGATCACAGGCTTGGACTATACTACCCAGCGGGTTTCGCAGATGTTCTCTAAAATGCAGATGCCATCACTACAACCTGTTGCCCAAAAGAAGGCGTTCCAGGAGCTATGGGATCCGCCCCGGGATAATAAAGAACTGAGGAAGATCACTCAGCACCCAGGATTGGGTTATACCCTTCAAGAATACTATGAAACCGAGGTGGACGTCATCTCTGCCTCCTACCAGCATGAATACCTTCCCGAGGTGGGATATGACAAGTACCCCTCGGAAGATGAAGAGATCATTTATCAATTCGTAATGAACAATGAAGCCCCAGACAGTCAGCCGGAGACGGGGACATCTGATGAAACCAAGAAAGGTTGGTGCTGGGAAGACCTACCTTGCAAAGAGGATCTGTTCCATGCTGAAGCAAAGTTTGATACGGGAACTTCGGATGAAGACCAAATAGCCAACGAGCTAAGAGAATGCCTGGAGTTTGAGCGCATTCTAGAAGAAGTCCGGGCCCTACAGAATGATGATCTCTCAGGGGGGCCTGCACCAGAAGAACCTCCAAGGGCGGAGGAGTCCACCTTGGGGTTTTCTGCTGAATCGGTCACACCCTCGGGGCAGACCGAATAGAATCCAACAGTATCAGCCTTATATGATGAGCCAACATCCGCCAATGACCAGTATGATGGGACCAAAAATCATGAGATCAAAGAGGATTATATCCCGGGAGGCTTTATTGACTTGCAAGAAGCCCCGCCCGAAGTCAAAGATGGTGGCCAGGCCACCGTTGATGAGCTCGTGAAAATAAATCTAGGGACGGCAGATGAGCCCAGGCCGACATTCCTCAGTGCACTGCTAGAGCCAGCTGCCAGGGAACAGTATATACAGTTCTTGAAAGAATTCTGAGACTGCTTTGCATGGACATATGATGAAATGCCGGGACTGAGTTCTGATATGGCACAGCATCGGTTAGCAATAAACCCAGAGGCTAACCCTGTAAAGCAGCCGCCCAGGAGAATGCGCCCTGAGTTGATAAATCAAGTTAATAAAGAGGTCGACAAGCTGATTGATGTAGGCTTTGTTGAAGAAAATCAGTATACTACATGGCTAGCTAATATAGTGCCCGTAAAGAAGAAAAATGGGCAGATCAGAATATGTGTTGATTTTCGGGACCTTAATAAGGCTTGCCCGAAAGATGATTTCCCAGTGCCAATCACTGAAGTGATGATTGATGCGACTACTGGTCATGAAGCCCTGTCATTCATGGATGGGTCATCCGGATACAACCAAATCTGGATTGCTGAAGAAGACAGAGTGCACACTGCATTCCGCACTCCGAAGGGGATATTCCACTACAAAAGGATGCCGTTTGGCCTCAAGAATGCCGGCGCTACCTACCAAAGAGCTATGACAAAGATCTTTGATGATTTGCTCTTCAAGAAAGTATAGTGCTACATTGATGATCTGGTAGTGAAAACCACCAGAAGAGAAGACCATTTGCAGGACCTGAGGATAGTATTCCAGAGGCTACGTAAATATGAACTCAAGATGAATCCTATGAAATGCGCATTTGGCGTGTCCAGCGGGAAGTTCCTCGGGTTTATTGTCCGGCATAGGGGCATTGAAATTGGCCCATCCAAGATTAAGGCTATCCATGAGCTCCCTCCACCGAGGAGTCTGCCCGAGCTAAGATCTCTGCAAGGGCGTTTGGCCTATATCCGACGATTTATATCGAATCTGTCGGGAAGATGCCACCCCTTTCACAAGCTCATGATGAAAGATGTACCGTTCCTCTAGGACGATGGATGTCAGGAAGCCTTTGAGAAGCTGAAAGAATATCTCAAGACCCCTCCAGTGCTGGGGGCACCAATTAAGGGCAGGCCCTTGATACTGTATATCGCGGCCACACACTATTCCCTGGGGGCAATGCTGGCACAGATAAATGAAGGAGGCAAAGAGCAAGCCTTGTACTACTTGAGCAGGAGGCTGATTAGAACTGAAGAAGGCTACAGTTACGTAGAAAAGACATGCTTGGCACTAGTCTTTGCTGTCAAGAAGCTCCGACACTATATGTTGTCACATGAAGTCAGGTTGATATCTGTAGCAGATCCGCTCAAATACATATTGACTCAGCCAGTACTAAAGGGCCGGTTGGGCAAATGGGCAGTGATCCTGATGGAATTTGATATTACCTATACACCCCAGAGGGTGATAAAAGGACAAGCCATGGCTGATTTCTTCGCAGAGCATCCTGTGCCGGAAAATGACATGCTAGGGACTGAGTTACCCGATGATGAGACACTCGAAGCTTGCCAGGCTCGGCCAGTTATGTGGCAGCTATTCTTTGACGGAGCGTCTAGAACAGAGATAGACTCCGATGGAAAGACTAGAATATGGGCCGGGGCCAGTATTGTGCTGAAGTCGCCAGAAGGGGAGGTCGTGCATACTTCCTATTCTATAAACAAGCCATGCACCAATAATGAAGCTGAGTACGAAGCTTTGATAATCGGTCTGCATATCAGCCTCAACATGGGTATCCAAATGCTTCAGGTATTCAGGGATTCGATGTTGATAATAAAACAAATCCAAGGGGAGTTCGAAGTGTGGAAGCCAGAATTGAATCCCTACCACCAGAAAGCTGTGCGCCTTATCATGAAATTCTATCATATTGAGCTCAAGCATGTGGGCCGGGGGCACAATGCCCAAGCTGATGCACTGGCAAAGCTAGCCAGCTCACTAGCAGTCCCATCAAATGAGACACTGAACATTGTTGTTATGAACCGACGGCAGGTCCCCAGTATGCTAGAAGGGTGCCCCGAAGAAGACGAAGTTGCTACTATCAGCACGGTACATGCATCTGATTGGAGACAGCACCTGCTGCAGTGGTTTCTACACCAACAGCTGCCGCAGAAAAGAGAAGAAAAGATGAAACTTCTGAGAATCAAAGATTCTTATGAATATAGGAATGGAACTTTGTTCCGAATAATGGCAGATGCACGCAAGAAGATTCTGCTCTGCTGCCTGTCCACTGAGGAAGCTTGGCAGGCGATGAAAGAAGTACATGCCGGAACAGCAGGTGCCCACCAGGCTAGTCCCAAGATGAAGATAGAAATCAAGAAGCTGGGCTACTATTGGCCCACCATGTTTGAAGACTACTGTAAATTCGCAAAGTCATGCCAAAAATGTCAAGAGCATGCTACTGTGCCTAGAAGGCCTCCTACGACTCTGCACCCTACAGTTCCCAGCTGGCCATTGGCACAATGGGGAACTGATGTAGTCGGGCCAATGCCGACTTCCTCGGCCGGACATAAGTACATACTGGCCATAACAGATTACTTCTCCCGATGGGTGGAGGCTGTAGCATTAAGAGAAGTGACTGGTGAGCTGGTCGCTACATTCATCAAGCAGAATATTATCTTCCGGTTCGGAATCCCCAGCCGAATAATATCTGATAACGAAAGCCATTTCAGAAATCAGAAGGTCTATCGGCTTGCCGAGAAATATAAAATCGAGTGGAGGACTTCCACCCCTTACAATCCACAGGCAAACGGGTTAGCGAAAGCTTTTAACAAGACTCTGTGCACCCTGCTGGCCAAGCTCGTCAGTTCCAATAAAAAGGACTGGAAAGAAAAAATGTATGAAGCTCTGTGGGCGTACCGCACCGTCTTCAAGACACCTACATGGTGCTCACCATACTCACTGGTATACGGCTTAGAGGCAGTGGTTCCGCTAGAGCTGGAAGTCCCGTCACTCAGAGTGGCAGTCCAATATGGCCTGGCCCGTGGTGAACAGACCAATGCAGAAAGAAGATTAGAAGAATTGGCTGAATTGGAAGAGAAACGCCTCCAAGCTCAGAAGAATATCCAAATGTATCAGGCCCGCATGGCTAATGCATTTAACAAACTCGTAAGAGGATGAGAATTCAAGAAAGGTGACCTCGTCATGGTCAAGAAAAGAGAAGTCATGGCGTCCAACCCAAAAGGGAAGCTGAATGCTAATTGGGAAGGTCCTTATGTGATACAGAGGGTCTACGAAGGAGGAGCCTACGTGGTTGTCAACCATCGAGGGGAAATTCAATTCTCGCCACTCAACGGAAGACATCTAAAGCTGTATCATGCAGCACAACTGACATTCCCCGAGTGATCAGGCAAAACTACCCTTTTCTTGGTCTAGCGGCACTCCGCCCTAGCTGAGCTACCCCTTTCTTGGTCTAGCGGCACTCCGCCCTAGCCGAGCTACACCTTTCTTGGTCTAGCGGCACTCCGCCCTAGCCGAGCTACCCCTTTCTTGGTCTAGCGGCACTCCGCCCTAGCCAAACTACCCCTTTCTTGGTCTAGCGGCACTCCGCCCTAGCCAAGCTACCCCTTTCTTGGTCTAGCGGCACTCCACCCTAGCCAAACTACCCCTTTCTTGGTCTAGCGGCGCTCCGCCCTAGCCAAACTACCCCTTTCTTGGTCTAGCGGCACTCCGCCCTAGCCGAGCTACCCCTTTCTTGGTCTAGCGGCACTCCGCCCTAGCCGAGCTACCCCTTTCTTGGTCGAGTGGCGCTCCGCCCTAGCCAAACTACCCCTTTCTTGGTCTAGCGGCACTCCGCCCTAGCCGAGCTACCCTTTTCTCGGTCTAGTGGCACTTCGCCCTAGCCGAGCTACCCCTTTCTTGGTCTGGTGGCACTCCGCCCTAGCCAAGCTACCCTTATCCTGATCTAGTGGCATTCCGACCTATCACCCTCTAAAAAAAAGAGAGGAAGGAAGAAGAAAGAATAAAAGAAAGTAAAAATGGGGTTAAAAATAGTGATACCCCGCCAGACTTGCTCCTATATTAGGGACAAGGGAAAAAATGGCCCAAAACCCAGCTGTGGTGAAAACCTGAAAGGGCACTGCAGGCAAAATCGGGTACCCCGTCACGTGAAAACCTGAAAGGACGCGTGGACAAAAGCAAGAGGGGGCTGGCTTCGGCGAAAACCCGAAAGGGCGCTTAAACCAGTAATGTGGTAATTTAAAGTTCCCTTCTTCACCCTTCCTGATAAAACTCCGAGAAGGAAAATCATCACAAAGTCCCGCCGAAAATCCTGTCTAACAATTCCTCGGCCTTTGTCATCATCGACAAGATAGGCCGGTCTGTTTCTTTAACCTGGACTCTTCGTCCCTGTTAAGCTAGTCTACATTCCTCGCAACAGCTTCATGCCTAAGCCGCCATCCACCAGCTTCGGTTCACACCTTCCGTTTGAATTGCATGATGAAGCCATACTCTCCTTTGCATTGATGTTCACCCCACATCGATGAATGGCACCTCCTCAGAGAGCAACACGAAAAAAAGAGGGGCCCACCTCGGAATAGACCTTTCGTCTGTTCTGATGAAACACTTCCACTTGTCTTTGTCTAAGATCCACCACGATGAGGCCCATCCAGTCTAGATCTTACATCTATTCTGATGAAACCTACCACACGTCCCGGTACCGATGATGAAACCTACCACACGTCCCGGTACCGATGATGAAGTCTGTTGTTGATCGATTGGCACCCTGCCCGATCAACGATAAAGCCTCTCCGGTTTAGACCTTACGTCTATCCCGATGAAACATATGAAATCCTTGCATTGGTATGAACCCGGTACCGATGATGAAACCTGCTGTTGATCGATTGGCGCACTGCCCGATCAGCTATGAAACCTATCCGGTTTAGACCTTACGTCTATCCCGATGAAACATATGAAACCTTTGCATTGGTATGAGCCCAATACCAATGATGAAATCTACTATTGATCGGTTGGCAGACTGCCTGATCGATGCTAAAACCCATCCAGGGTAGACCTTCCGTCTTCTCTGACAAACACGACACAGCTGTTTGAATCAATTCAGACCCTTCGTCTGGATAGATCATGAAACTCTATTCCTTTGCGTTAATGTCAAACCTTACATTAACGATGAAACTCACATTTCCAGCAAATGGCTTCATGCCCGAGCTGCTATCTATATCCTCTAAATCAATTCGGACCTTTCGTCTGGATAGATCATGAAACCCTATTTCCCTTTGCATTGATGTTGACACCCACATCAATGATCATGTATCCACAATAGACATATGACCCCATGGTCTATAGAATGAAAGTTCTAGTTCCAGGAAAGACGATGACAAAGGAAAAGAGAAAGAATACAAAATATATATATATGAAAAGTGGGGTTAAAAATAGAGATACCCCGCCAGACTTGTTCAGGCATTCTGGACAAGGGCAAGAATGGCTAAAACCCAGCTGTGGTGAAAACCCAAAAGGGCACTGCAGGCAAAATCGGATACCCCGCCACGTGAAAACCCGAAAGGGTGCGTGGGCAAAAGCAAGAGGGGGCTGGCTCCGGTGAAAACCCGAAAGGGCGCCTGGGCCAGTAATGTGGTAATTCTGAGAAATTCCATACTTCCTTCCCTTGATAAGGCCTTCCATTAACTGATCGGCTCCTTGCCCGGTCAACGATGAAACCTTTCCAGGGCAGACCTTACGTTTACCCTGATATAATCTACATACCCTCTTGCAAATGTCCCACCGACAATAAAACCCATCACCATTCTGATAAAGCCTGGCCAGCTCAGACCTTACGTCTGTCCTGATGAAACTCTTAAACCTTCTCTTGATCGATCGACTCCTTGCCCGGTCAGTAATGAAACTCTACCAGGATAGACCCTACGTCTATCCTGATGAAACCTACGTATTGTTTAGCAAAGTCCCACATGCGATCAAACCCTATCCAGGCTAGACCTTACGTCTATTCTGATGAAACCTATGAAACTTCTTTGCATCGATATAAACCCAATGTCGATGATGAAACCAGCTATTGATCGACTGTCACCCCGCCCGATCAATGATAAAACCCTATCCAGTCTAGACCTTACGTCTATTATGATGAAACCTATGAAACTTATTTGCATCGATATAAACCCAATGTCGATGATGAAACCAGCTATTGATCGACTGGCACCCCGCCCGATCAATGATAAAATCCTATCCAGTCTAGACCTTACGTCTATTCTGATGAAACCTATGAAACTTCTTTGCATCGATATAAACCCAATGTCGATGATGAAACCAGCTATTGATCGACCGGCACCCCACCCGATCAATGATGAAACCCCATCTGGTTCAGATCTTACATCTATCCTAATGAAAACCACGGACCTTCAAAGTCCTACCTGAGGTAACCCTATCCAGTCTAGACACACTGCCCCGACTGGCTTTGAAACCTACCCGGGATGGACCATTCGCCCTTTCCGGATGATGCTCTAGGCCTTTTCATTCACATTCCCGCAAACAGTCTCCCTTGCGGCACATATGGCCAAAGAAGACGTTTGCTACTACCAACAGAATTCGGTTTAAGCACGCCCTCCGGATGCCGTCACGCGGTGGAGCGAGTTCCCCATCCTTTCTATGAAGGGATGGACGCTCTCCTACCAGGTACGGGCCATTCACAGGAGGGACTGCTAGAACCACTACCCCACTTCCCAAAGTGATGAAACCACATAGAAAAGACGATGGATACACATGAAGCTGAAGATTCCTTTTCATTAAAAGAGGAGTACACAAAGAGCCCCGAGGGGACACTGTATCACAAAAGAGGGTAGAAGAATATAAAGAAGAGATAATTCAAGGCCGTCGGAAGATATCTTCAAAGGCCAAAAGACCCACATCGGGAGCGGCTCTTAGCTCGTGAAGGTGCGCCTCCTCTTCCTGAAGCTTCACGGACATACCCTGGAGAGACATCACCCGTCCCTCCAACAAGGCCACCTCCTCAGTGGACTGTGGCCGAATAGAGGATAATTGTTGCAGCTCAGCTCGAAGTCCAGCGAGTTCCACTTCCAGAATGGCTATTCGGTCCTGGACAGCTTCCTCCCGCTGAACAACACTCTGTAGCTCAGCCTGGCATTCGTCAAGGGCAAGCGTCAGCTTCTCCAGCTCAGATTTACACTCTGACCTCTGCAACTTCAATGCCGTCAGCTTGTCGGTCATAGTCCGTGCTAGGAAATCCCTCCGATGCATGAATTTCAGTAGAAGTAGAACACGCTGAACCCATATGTCCAAAGGGCATCCCATGGCCTGCAGGCCGGCAGTGAAGCGATCAGCAATTTCCTTCAGCTGCAAATGTGTCAAGCCAGGCTGGGATTCTACGAGCTGGCGCAGCATATCCAGGTTCTGCCAGACAAAGCTCTCAGACGATGCGAGGCCAAAAGAAGCGGAGGGGATCACTTCAAAGGTCACTTCACTATCAATGTCCGCCCACAGCGCAATAGCCGGCCGGGAAGACGAAGATGGAAAATCTGCTGGGAGAGCTGGCTGGTCCCTCTCTATACTCTCCTGCCGAGCCGAAGACTCCTCTGCTACTGCTGCCTCAGGAGTTATTGCTTGAACACCCGCAGGAGGAGAATCAATAAATGATGGAGCTATCTCTTCTTGGGTTTCCTTAGTGGGGGCTTCATCTTCAACTGCTCTTTCTGGTAATGGGGACGAAGGCACCCTAGTCTCTGGAGGCAGAAATCCAGTCTCTGTAGCCACTATGGCAGGGACTGCTGACTCGGGCACAATGGACATTACTGCTGCCGGTATAAAAGCCGAGCTCCTGGCTGGGTCTGCTTCGGCTCTAAAATCTGAGGCCCTGACAGGGACGGAACTTTCTCCTGAGGCCCCCAAGTCCAATGATGCTAAGTCAGTTGAAGATTGTATCCTTACTGGCACAAGGCGGATAACCTCAGAAATTCCCATGCAAGTTAAAGGTAAAGCCGGGATAATGGCCAAGTCTGCGGATGAAACGGCCATAGAAACTGCGGCCGCGTCTGAGCGGATGATGACAGGGTCCTGAGGACAAAGCAGAATGACCTTCAGCAATGAATGAAAGAAAATAAATAGAACAACAAACAAAAAAAAGAGAAGCCCATGAATATCATGCTGAGAAGACTCCAAAGTGCTGAAAACAAAAGAAAACTTATCAGAAAAGAACACAGAAATAAAAAAGTATATGTGCATAATATTGCTGCAATAAGTTGATTAAGTCGAAGGACTAGATTGAAGAGAAATGGAGAAAGATACCCTCTAATACTAAAAAGGCACCTGCGGACCCCGTGCCGCTTGCTCTGTGCTTACACCGTCCACAGGTGGGGGGCATTTATTGACACTTGGAAAATGAGCGAGGGTGGAAACAGAACTGAAAGAAGGAATCAAACCAGCAACGAAAGATTACTGATGAAACTCGTCAACCATCTGCCCGACTGAAGCCTTTTCCAGCCAAGCTGATGTCCAGTGTCGTCGTCAGCCAGACGGCAGCACTGATGAAGTAGCAGTCAACTGACTGATGATACCTCCTACCATACTTTAATAAGAGCTGTATTACTGCCTCGTCCGGAAGTCTACAGGCAACATGTCGGACGAAGTCAAATGTCGACTTGTTGACGGATGAGATATGAGCAAAGACAAAGATGAAGCAAGAACCAGCAAATGAAGATTATGAAAACCTCTGCAAAGTCAGAACAGAAGAAGAGCCGTCTCCATGGGCTATATACCCGGCTGAGGTCCTCCCAGGCTAAAGCTGATATCCAGTTTTGTCATCGTGTGGGTGGCAATACTGATGAAATGATGTCCTGTTTTGTCATCGTTCAAGTGACGACACCGATAAAATCCCAGTCCACTTACTGATGAAGGTCTCCATGATCCTATTAAGACCTGGGTCCACCAACAAAAGGCCTGCTGCGGTTCTAATATATTCAGAGAGCCGATAAGTCCATAAGAGGTCTTAAGAAGGCCTAAGTGGGCCTATGAAATGGGCTCACGAAAGTGGCACCGGGATACTCTACGGATGTCCAGCGCGCCGGGAGTTGCTGCATTTGACAGATGCGCGCCGTGAAGATGAAAAGTCACGCCGACTCCCATCTGCCGAGAGGTGAGGAGGGGCTGGGTCTATATAAACCCACTCACTCGAAAAAGGAAAAAAGAAAGAGAAAGAAGGTCGGCAACCTCATCCAGAAAGAAAGAAGAAAAAAAGAGACTAACAGAGAGAGAGAGAGCCTCCTTCGCTGAGAAAAGAGAGAAAAGATCAACAGAGAGAGAGAGAGCCTCCTCCGCTGAGAAAAGAAAGAAGAGATCAACCTGAAGAAAGAGAAGAAGAGGAAGTTCCAGGTGGGCAGGCAGCTGGGGAGGGAGAGGAGTCAATGCTCCGCCCTCCCCCATGTTTTCTTTTCCTCTTCATGTAATCTCACGAGTTTTATCTCGATTCATCGTATGTAACCGGAATATCCCGGCCTCTGTTTTATCTCCCTTTCCCTCACTTTCCCCTTGTGATTGGTGTAAGTTTGGGATGATGCACTGGAATGAAATGCTACGATGGCCCATTTGGGCGTTGGGTGATTGAAATGCTTACCATCTGTCTCCCCCTCTGTATCTGCTATTCTTCAAAACACTTATCTACTTAGCTGCTCCGGATTTCCGATTTATGCTTCACACCTCCGGGTCCGTTCTCTCATGAAAGATAAAGATGGAGTCCCAACCCTCGTTCAATGGGTCATTGGGCTATGTCCCCTCCTTCCCTCCCTTTGATGATGGGCTTTCTCGCATGTCATGGATTTCTGCCGAGCTCCCAGCTTGTTCAAGGTCAGAGACATCAATCTCTTGATCATCTGAACAGCAGGTGACAAAAACCCCATATATCTTCCGAGGGTTTAATGATGGATGATCCTGTCCTTCGACTGATGCTACCCTCCCTTAAACATCCGGCCTCTATACTGATAAACCCTCTAATCCTCCCCATCTGTGCTAGAAAATCCTGCCTGAAACCTCTTCCGAAACTAGAAGAACCAGGAATAGAGACCCGGAACCTTCCCGGCGCCAATAACAGTAACCCCTGAAGAAACCTTCCCGGCGTGGCTGTTTGCGCGCCGGGAACTCCCTGTCCCAGCTTCCCGGCGCCCAGAATAGTGCCTTGTGAAGAACACTTCTCGGCGTAGTGGTTCTTGCACCGGGAACTACCCCCTTGTGCCGTAATCCCCTTTAGGCTATGATGCTCCATCCCTTGAACCCCAGACGAAAACCTCCTGCCACCAGTCAAGAAACCATACAGATACCCCTATAATCCACTCAATGTAACCCTGTATTCTATCGAGGGACATCCCGAGTCATCATATGCACCTCAAGGATAAAAATCAATGGGGATAACCATCCCCCTTACATGCCCCCCTGGGGTTCGATCTATTTTTATAACCTGATGAACCAAGGAAGCCCTGCCACTGCACAGGCTTCAATGGTCTCAAAAGGGATATTAAGATGGTGCTGCAAGCGGGTACATGGGTCAGGGGTCCAGTACCCCCCCTACCCTTTGGCTTTCACCCCGGCACTCCGTGGGTGATTGTCTATCATTCCCTGGCAAATTTTAAGTCCAGGGGAGGTGCTGCCAAAATTCTCCCAGGATGATGAAAGATGACATTAAGCTGTCCCCGGGACTTTGCACTACACTGGTGACAGGGATTCTCTAGACCCTGATTTCCCCAAATCCTCTTCGACCCTGGCCTTCCTTTGGAGCCTAAACCTAATCCAGTTCCAATCTGATGAACTGATCCACTTTGACCCCACAGAACCCATCTACCTTGGCCTGAATCATCAAGAGACCCAAGAGCAGGGCTCCGGAAACCATTCAAAACCATCTCGGTGCCGTCTCTTACCCATCCCGGTGCCACGAACAATAGAATAGGTAAATAGTTCTCGGCGCAAGCCTTCTTGCGCCGAGAACCCCATCTCCTGGGCGCCCCGAGAACCTATCTCCTGGGCGCGCCGAGAACCCATCTCTTGGGCGCGCCGGGAACTCCATCTCAACTTGAGATGCGCCGAGAACCCCTCTTCCACCTTGCCTTTGCGCCGGGAATCCCATCCAACTTGAGCTGCACCTAGAACCTATCCTGCCATCCAATTAGGCCTCCGTTAGCTTGATCAGACTTACTCAGGGATACCCATGAGTCACCAGACCGGTCCCGGGGATAAATCTACAGGGGGACAGACTCCCTTATGTTCCACCGTCCCGTATCGGATATGAATAACCCCTTTAGCTCGGGAGGGCTCTGCCACTGCATGAGTTCCACCGGCTTCCCTAAGGGAAAATTGAACATCGCCCCATGACAGACATATGTAATTCAGGAGGTTTGGCACCTCTCTCTCTCTCGGCTTTCATCCCAGCACTCCGTGGGTGATAGACTATTTCCCCCTGGGCATGATCCAGATAAAGGGGAAATGCTGCTGAAATGTCGATTGACGCTTTAACCCTGATAAGCCCCGGAAAATGTGTATCATACGCCTTCCGTCTGGCTCAATTCTTCGGGGGATACAAATACCTCGAGGCCCTTGGCCGGATGAGAAACGTGAAAGGGGACATGTCTCCGATGATCGTCCAGGCCCCGCCCCGCCACTACGTGGATGGTGTCTTATCTCTGCCCGGTATGACCCACACAAAGGGGTCATGCTGATTTAATAATTTGTCATCTATTCAATCACCTTCTTGGAATAACAAGAACTTCAATGTTATGCACTGTCATTTTTTTTTAACCGCCCCGAGGGGGCCCCCTATTTTGGCATTTAATCAAGGGTTGTCCTTCTTAGGAAGGGCATAATTAACGTCATAACCTTTATGGTATGACGGACTTCCGGTCCCGACTCGGACTTCACAATCGACTGATTGAGTCAGATCGAGCGCATAATAAATCGTCACTCCGGTGACTGGCACGCCTAACAAACCAACCAATAAATCAATAAACACAATAATAAAATAAATAAATAAAATGATGTATAAAACCATTCCCACAGTCTATCAACAGAGTTGAGTGCAAAGCATAAATTTCAGATGAGCAGAATTCAGAGGGTTCAAATTTGACAATGCAGATGATGAATGAATATGCAAAAACAAATTTAACATGCTATGCAGTAATCAAAGATAGAAAAATTTGAATGATAGAGATTGAGCAAAGTTAACATGACTGACTTGGTAAATGCAATATTGGGGTTTTCATTCTTGAATGCCTTGGTTTATTACCTCCAAATTATTCTTTCCACCAAGGCACACCTACAAACTAGCCTTTATTTCGTCCAAGCAGGTACCCAAGAGGTCTTGGGTCCTTAATTAGCAGTGACACCTTTAGCAGGTGTTCTAAACAATTTTTGTGCTTGAAGGTCATCAAATCTCATCAAGTAGTAATTATTCATTGAATGACCTATCTGACCACAGTAATGGCATGATGCAGTAGATTTCAAATTCTTTTTATGCACATTACTGTTGTCATGAAATCTATGTGTCTTTGCATGAAAATTTCTGTTAACAGAATTAAGATTCTGTTTACCAAAGCCAGCATGTTCATTATAACTTGCCAGCCAACAGGTTGCAGCCCTGTGACCTGGCTTTCCACATTCAAAACATGTAATGGATTTTTTTTAAAAACAAGATTTATTCTTATCAAAAACACTCTTATTTACATGGAATTTACCATGTTCAGAAATCAATCTATTTCCCTGAGCATGCCAACAGTCCTTGACTCTGTGGCCATGCTTTCCACATTCAAAGCACACAATGTGCTTTCTTCTAGAATCAAAATTATTTCTATCAAAAATATTTTTGTTAACATGAAAATTAACAAATCCAGAATGACCTTTCTTTCCCTGAGCATGCCAACATTGAGTAGCAATGTGGCCTAATTTTTCACAATTAAAACATTGAAGTTTCTTTTTATGAGTTGCATGATTTTTAGCATGGAACAGTTTATCATGCACTGCAACAGCAGACATGTCATCTATTTCCATTAGCCTATATTCATGCATGAGATGACCTATTTTATGATAATAAAAATATTGATGCCTTTTAGTTTGAACATAAGAAGATTTCTTAGCATGAGAATTCCTAGCATGAATTCTACCACTATTCAGATCATCCTTCTTCATTATATGGCAACCATACATCTCATGACCAAATTTACCACAATAAAAACACTTAGCATTTTTTCTTTTATCAGAAAATATCTTGGTCTGAGATTTTTCAACATGCAATTTATTTTTCTCCTTTTTCAATTTTTTATTCTATTTTTGAGTTTTAACTGCAGCAGATTTCTTTGGAGATGTCCTAGAGGTTTCAGCCACATCAGTGCTTTGGACAAATATGGTGTAAAGCTTGTTCCTCATGACCCTTTTTGTTTCATAAAAGTTGTCGGTCTCCTCACTTTGATTACTCACTTCATCTTTCAAGGAGGCTTTTGACTTCTCTTTATCTTTTAGAGTTTTTGACAGAGAGTTTTTCAATTCACAAATTTCCTTTTCTAGAGAAGCAATGTGTAATTCATAACTGGCAATCTCTTGTTCACTACAATTAACACATTCACTTAGCACTTTATTTGTAGTTTTATATTTCTCAAGTTCTTGTTCCAGATTACTCAATTTTTCAGATTCTTCTTTACAAGTAGTTTTCCCTTTTCTAATGTAAGAAGTCTTTCAGATATAGTAGTGTTCAATTGCTTGAGTTCTTCATTCTATCTTATTAATTGCTTATTCTGATCAAGTTCATTTATCAGAATATGATCATCATTATTTGATCTCAGTGTTTTTTCTAATTCAAAAATTCTAAAATACAATTCATCATTTTCATTTTTCAGCAGAGAAATTTGTTCTTTATGCTTGAGAACATCAGCTTGATTCTCTTCTTGAAGTCTTTTGACCTCTTCATCATTCTTCTCAATGATTTTCTCAAGACTTTCATTTACAGCCTTCATTTTACTCATTTCTGAAATAGCATTTTCAAAACCTTCCAATTGTTTCTTACAATTCTGAAAATCAGTCAAGCAAGCATCATGAGACCTTTTTAGTTTTGAACAATTTTCACAAGGTAAATTAGAGCAGTTTTGATCAATCTTTTTCTTCAGCTTTTTATTCTCAGATTGAATTTTCCTAGATTTCTCTAGCAGTTCATCATACATCTCTACCAGTTCATCAAATGAAATGTCTTCTGATTCAGTGCTTACCTGGGATGCTGTTTCTTCAGTCTGATCCCTTCGATTGGCCATCAGGCACTCTTCTTTTTGCCCCTCATGAATAGATATGACTCTGTCCATGATCTCTTTTCCAGATGTACATCCTGCAATACAAGGAAACATATCAATGTTCACTGAATCTCTCAGAGTGTTAAAGACTAGCCCATTCTCACTGTCTTTTATCCTATCCTCTTTTGACCATTTGGTCTGATTTTAAGGTAATTTATGTGGGCCTTTTGATATGAGACTCCATAATTTTGGATCAACGGAGTTCATGTATGTACAAAGGCCACCAAGCCATGAATTAAGATTGGAACCATTGAAGACAGTAGAAGATGCCATTGAAAACAATTGAGCTGATTCAGTTTTATCAGCACTATATGAAAGATGCACTTAACTAAAAACAGTAAGACACCAAATCAACACAACAAAGCACCTAATCATAAATCAGCAGGACCCTCTGCAGATCATTGGATATGGAAGTCAGAGACCAGCTCTGATACCAATTGTTGAAGTGCTATGGACGGATTCAGAGGGGGGGGTGAATGAATCCCCTACGAAAATTATTGCCAATTTAAAAGATTAAGCTACAAACAGTAAGCTATGCGGAATTAAAGACTGATTAGCTTAACTGAATGTGAGCTATAATGAAACATGGACAAGACATATGATAGCTGACTCAGGGCTATGATGAGGCACACAGTCAAATAGATGGTAAGCGAAAGTAATGTGCTACTCATCAACTTCAAATAGTTTGCAGAAGTAGATTACGCACACTAAGAAATCTTAATGCACTCAGACAGAACAGTCAATTGAAACGCACCTAGGCATTCATCTAGCGAAAATCAGATAAGAAAATAAACCATGGTAGACAGGAGATTTTTAGGTGGTTCGGTCCTCCAGACCTACATCCACCCCACACTCTAACCAGAGTGTGGATTCTGCTGCCAAATAGCTTGAACGGCTGGGCCTCACAGCTTGCCTACAATCCGCTGGGCTTTACAGCTTGCCATCCGCTGGGCATTACAGCTTCGCCGACCGCTGACTAACAGCTTGACCGCTGGGCCTTACAGCTTAGCCTCCGCTGATACACAACTTAGAAATGGAAATAAAAAATAAAAGATGACGATGAAATCAACAACAGAAAGTTGACATTAAAACCAAAACTAACAAGCTCACACAGGAGCACTATGTCTTGGATTTGATCCAAAGAACACAGAACAGACAGATCCTCAGATCTGGACTTCTGAATGCTTCTTGCTCATGAGCTCTTCAAACCAGCACCTCTGCTTCTATCTCCCCCCCTCTCTCTTTCTCTTTCTCCTTTTCGCTAGCTCTCTGCTGCTCACTCAATCTCCCTTTTCTACTTTTCTCTATTGCTCTCGCTCTTTTTCTTCTTTCTCAGAATCTCCTCTCTGACTGCTCATGCTTCTTTTCTTCTTCTACCTTTTTCTCTCCCAGGTTCTGGCTATCTCCTCCTCTTTTATCTTCTTCTGAGCGAGCGGCTTCTATATATATAGGCAGCAGAGAGATGGGCACGTGGAAACCATTTTTCCTGCCCAACCTTTCATCCAGATCTGAGTTGCACTGGCCACGTGGCAGCACCTGGGCTTGTTGGTTTTCCACGTATCACGAGCATAGCTATCCTTTCTGCCTTGGATCACGTGCCCTCCTTAAGGTTCATGAGCAATTCTCCTGTCAATATGTGAAGCACTTAGTTAGCATAAGTCGGTCAGAAAAATATAAGAATTGCACAGACTTCATAGAGCAAGGTGGAAACATGCACAAACCTTACGTGACGTTTTTGCAAGATATGCACAGACGTTAAGTGAAATATAGCAAGACGTGCACGTACCTTGGGTAACTTATTGCGAGACATGCACAGACTCTAAATGACATGCACAGACCTTGTAGCTAATGACATAGACACATGCACATACCTTATATGCGTATAGCAACAAGAGTTGCATCGACCTTATGTGCAAACCAAGCAATGTTGCACAGACCTTAGACGCTGATCAGCAGAATGTGCACCAACGTTATATGTCATAACACAGGATGTGCACCGACTTGGTTAGCACAAGGCAAGACTTGCACCAACCGTGTGAATGCATGAGATGCTACTTGCACTGACCTCGATCTCGCACAAACCAAATGTGCACCGACCTTATTCTACGCATAATGCAATCCTACACCGACCTATATGCTAGACGATAGAATGTGCACCGACTTCAACCCTTGATAGCAACAGAGGTTGCACCGACCTTTGCGCTTACAACTAAACCTGCACTGACGTCAAATGTGCACGCTACAGTGATGTACATCGACTTTCTATGAAGGAACATAAATGTGCACCGAGATGAACGGTGAGTTGTACCGACCTTGGCTCCTATGGTAGCAAGACTAGCTTCAACATGAACAATGTTTTGTGCAGACCTTAAGTGCAATCTAACAGAACATGCACCGGCCGTATGCAGATGAGCTGAAATATGCACGGACCTTGTGTGCATTGCATTGAGATATACACAGACGTATCATTCATGTGTGCACTGACCTTAAAGGAAAGATGCGCCGACATGAATACTTACGACTATGTATGCACTGACCCTATGAGCAAGCAAAGGTATGACACATGCAGGCTTGACCACACCCGAAGGCAGCTGAAGGGATTTATGCATATTTCTGACATTATGAAATGCTCGTCAAGATCATGCTGCATACAACAAGTGTTCAAAGGAATTCATTTTTATCATGAATGGTTCAATCAAGCAAAAATGACTCATAGTGGTTGACATCATCAAAACAACAGGGGTACAATAATGTCTTGGTGGCGATCACAATCCACTCATCCCTTTCCCCCTTTTAGCACTTTATTGTCATATTATGATTTGGAAAGGAGGGAAAAGAAAGAAAGAGAAGGAGAGAAAAACTTGTCAACAGTAGGGGCAAACTGTGTCGACGCACCCTCCTTCAAAGAGCAGATCTCCCAATTTTTTTTAGCATTTTGTTATGGGTTTACCAAAGCAGATTTGGGGATGTTGGATTCTCTGCATTCTCTCTTTATTATTATTATTATTATTTTCCTTTTTTTCTTTTTTTGTTTCTTCAGCTTTCTTCTTCTTCTACTTGTTTTTTATTAACAGGAGACAAATGGGTGACCCTAGTTGTCACGCCCCGAATCGATAACAGTGGAACGCATTTCTCGGAACGTGGCAGCGAACAGTCATGAATAATCAGAGCAAACCACAAGATATAAATACAAGGCAGACAATATTGACAAAAGTAGTTCTTATTGATATCAAAATGTCAAATTTACATATCTTGACTCAACTTGCATTAATAAAAGAAAAAGACTCAAAATTACAAGACTAGACTCAAGAAAAAGGAAAAGACACCGACTTCGATCTTCTAGAGCCCTCATCACTCTTTCCCTTCCCCATCTGATTGATTGTCCTCGCCATTATTACCTAAAAAATGGTTAAGAGAAATAAGGTGAGCGAAAATGCTCAGTAGGATTTACACCTCTATCACCGAGCAAGATATAACAAATTAGTCATGTTTAATGATATGCAATGAATGAAAGATATAACTCGAAATCATGACAACTAATCATTGATGAATACCAAAGTCAAGGGCAGATAATAGCTCAATAGAAAAAGGAAATAATTTCCCGTGCAGAACAAGAACAAGATATCAGTATGAACCAAGAACATATACTCCATATGAACATAACTTTAGGATTTTGGCCAACTATATCAGAATTCCAATAAAGTAAGGAGAATATCGATCTATTTGAATATCACATTAACAGAGTATCAGAATTACAGAAATAATAGAATAACTGAATAAAAGTCAAAATATTAGGATAGCAGAAATTGGTGCAATGCCACACCCAGAATTTCCCATGGTTTACAGAGTGGACTTCCGTCCTATCCAGCATTGATTGTCGCGGACCCACAACCCCTATATATATTTCTAAATTTTTGTAGATATGGCCATTATTGAGTCAAGGGGGTTATGTTCCAGAAATATCATGAACGAGTAGCATAGCAAACTAATACGGATGATGAATAGAGCTCAAGGGTAGAGATTGTAAAGTAGCACATGAAACTGTGACAAGTGAGAAACCAGGGTAAATGGGCGTCCACTCAAGCCGCCGCCAATTACAGAATCTGCGTGCAACTAGTGGTCGCTAATTCTGTGAACAGTGCAGGCACGATGAAATAGCGTCACCTGTACTGGACGCTATATTTAATATGGCATCAACTATACTGGTCGCCAATTCTAGACAGTGACAAAACTCTCACTGAAGACCAGAAATAGCGCTCTGTGATGGCTAGGGTGTCATGTTTCTTCAGAGTGACATGACAATCAAGATTTCTAGGGTTTTGAGGGTACAACCTATAGCGACCCGGATTCCGGATACCCGGTGCACCCGGTATAAATACCAAATACACGAGATACCACAAGGGACCCGCGAGGCCTCCCAAGCGCGGGAAAGCGCCGAAGGGAAAAAGGAGTGTGTGGAATACATTGAAGCCAGCAGACATAACAGTAAGCAATTAAATTTCATTAGATTGGATTGCTAAAGTAGCAGAAATAAAATTACTTTTTCATTAATAATTCAAATTTACAATTATACACAGAGTCCAGCCCCAAAAGGAAAGACAACAAGTACAGCCTGATAGAAAAGAAACGTACACAGAGGTCGGGAGAAGCCCGACGCAGGTACGGCTGGCAGCTACAACAGCAAGCGCGCACTCCACCAGGAACAGTAGAGGCAGACGGCGAAACCCACCTGTAAAGCAGGGGTGAGTCTCAACAGAAACTCAGTAGGGGTCATGCGGATCCCCACTGGAAAACGCAAAGTGCAACGGAAGCAACAACGAAGTAGCAGGAACAGCAGGTGTAGCAAAGCAGGAAAAGCTACACTACAAAGCTGTAGAACTACCGCTAAAAAGAAACAACGGAACAGACGGGTAGCAGGAGTAGGGAACAAGTAGGAGAGGGGTGAGAACCCGCACGAAATAAGCGGCTGCCGAACTAACCTCGGCACCCCAAACTACTCCAAACAAAAAGGCAACAGATGGTTGACCCCAAACTCACGCAGAAGGGTACACCAGTCTGTCAACCAGCCCAAACAAACAAGGTCTAGACAAGACCCTGACAGACGCCAAACAAACACGTACACGACCGGAAGAGTCGTGCACACAGCCCCACGCACGATCAGAACATCGTGCAGACGACAGAACACTGACCTCGAGTACAGCCACGAACGGGCAACTCGCAAAGGTCACAGCGCACAGGAAAACGCCGAGAGTCACTGCACCAAGTGACAGGAGCACCCTCCTTCCAGAAGAATAACCAGATGCGTCCACTGACGACTTACACTGCGCCAAAAGTGTCTTGTCTACAGGACAAGACACACCAAGAACCAGGTCCAAGGAGCAGGAGTCCCAAGGAACGGCACCAACTGCGAGTGACTAGTCAGGGCCACGCCCGTCGGTGCAAGTCCCCAGTCCCTGACCACGTGTGCACACACCGACCTCTACCTAGGTCAGGCCTCTAGCTAGTATTCCCCTCGGTAGGACGCTACCGTTGGCCGGGGCCTACGGAACTAGCTTAAAAACCGTACGTACCAAACGCAACAGGAAAAACCCCTCCACCACTCCCGGTGGGTCGGCAAACAACCTAGGGCTACAACCAGGGGAGGCTCACAAGGCACGAACTCGGAAACATAGGCGCTACAGAACAGACAGCTAAGAAAAGCCCTGTCTCGTGCACAACTAAGCACCCAGGCAGTCGAACAACCGCCAACAGACTCAGGACCAGGCAACTAGACCTACAATGTAACGATCCCTGAGTCGGACGACTCAAAGGCAAGATCGTCACAAACAGCGGAACAAGCCGCCAATCGGTCTAATCCTAAGCCAGAAGAAACGACGCTCCGCAGAAAACAACACACGGAGACCTGAGGGAAATACCAAGAATCCTCAGCACAGCCGGACATGCAAACCGAGGTAGAACAACACCTCGAAGCATCCAGAAGCAGTGTCTCGGACAGGATAGAACCGCCAAGACACGCACAAACAAGGTCCTACGTCAACCACTGGGTCAAACCGGGTTGACCTGAACCCAACAACAATGCTCGAAAAGTAGGAAAGAGAATCCTACCTTAAGCAAGAAGACTCCTGGCCACCTTACAACGTAGTCTTAACCCTCATAGGACGTCGGAAGACATCCACGGGACAACGGGTAGACCACAAGGATAAGCCAAGACAAGCCGAAACCACAACACGGAAAACGGAGCACAAGGGATGTAACGCGACACCCCTAGACCGCTACACGCATGTGACGGTCTAGACCAGGGCCGTTACTCACCAAACGACGGTCGGACGACATGCCGTCGCTCACACCACCGTAACCAACTCTAAGCCTCAAAACACGCACGAGCCAAGTAACGCACTAGACTAAGCGCGTTACAGCCAAACGACACACAGGAGCAGGCGCGTTATTCACAACGTGCACAGCCACCCACAACCAAAGCGAAGTAACGTGCAACGCCAGGCGCATTACAAACAAACAACGCGGCAAGGGAGATGTGTCTGAGCCAAACGACGTGCAGGGGAAGGCGCGTTACTATCAACGTGCCCAGCCACCCTCAACCCAGCACAAAACAACAAACGACGGCCAGAGACAGGCACGTTATAACACAACGACGCATGGGGGCATATCCGTTATATTCAACGGGCACAGCCACCCAAGCTCGGCCAAACAGAATGTAACGGCCAGGGGCAGGCGCGTTACACTCAAACAACGCACGGGGGCACGACCGCTGGAGGCACCGCCTCAACAGGTCAAACGTCGGTCAAACAGCAAGTAACGGCCAGCACCAGGCCCGTCACATTCATCTAACGCGCTGGGTCGAGCGCGTTAGATCAACCGACTCAACCCCAAAACAAAACGACGAAGATGAAGTAACGTGCTAGCCTAGGCGCGTTACAAGGAAGCGACGCGCCACCCTAGGGCCGTCACTCACCCAAAAGCCAGAAAGCTCAAAAACGCCAAATGAAGTAACGGTCTGTCGTAGGACCGTCAGAAGCAAGTAACGGCCACTGGAACGACCGCTACTTCCCATACGGCGGGAAAACAGAGGAATGGCCAAACAGGCCCGTTCCACGCCCCATTCACGCCGAAACGCAGGGGAAACACACCTAAATGACAAATAACAACATCAGGGGACTCCAAACCCCACATGCAAGCTCAAAAACGCAAGATCCGGGCGATTTAGACAAATCGACCCTAAGTGGGTCACCGAGGTTCCCGGGCTTCTACCGGCCTCGAATGAACACCAAATCACACGAAATCAACGTGGATGGGATCCTAACATCCCAGTGGTCAATTAGAAACTAACTACGCCGCAAATGGTTACCGTTTACCGGCCGACCCTCAAAACCACGAAAATCACGGTTTAGGCAAAACAAGCCCAAACTCGGCCGTTTCCTTGCCGAACGCCGTGCAATGGCAGGGAAAACGAAGAGGACGAAGTAAGGATCAGTCACCCTACCTCCACTTAAGAAACCGTGCCCCGAAGGGACTAAACCATGCTGAAATCCACTCGCGAACCGATTTCACCGGCTTTGAATCCACCGTTCGGGATCGCGCCAGAATCGATCCGATCCTCGCCCCATCGCGCACCTCGACAGCTCCACCTCGTCGCCACCTCACCCACGAGCGCCTCCGTCTGCAGCCGGAGTCGGAAGGGGGAGAGAACGAGAGAGAACGGGAGAGAGAGAGTGAGATCGCGAGAGTGAGGAGAGAGAGAGAGGAAAAGAAAATAAAAAGAAAAGAAATCAGAAAATTTTCCTAATTTCCGAAAATTCCGAAAATGCGTCGAAAATGCACAAATTCAGAAAAATACGGAAAAATAGTCGAAACGACCGGCTCGAAGAGTACATCGTCGCTGCAGCATCCACGAGTTCGAGAATTGACAAATAAACTCACCGTAGGGTTCCGTAACTAGTACGTGAGAAAAACCCACACGGCTCGTCAAACTCAACTCGGAAGCCACAAAAGTGAACCGAAACTCAACGAAACCAATCCAAAACAGATCTGAAAGATCCAACAAAGATCCCACAAGACCTGCAAAGGATCCAGCAAAGATCTACCAAGGATCCAGGACATTACATCCTCCCCTCCTTTAAGAAATTTCGCCCTCGAAATTAAGGACTAACAAAGGAGAAGCATGGAAGAATAACCCAACAATACAACCACGATAAACGACACAATTCTTGAGAACCACAGCTCAGAGGAACACTATCAGACCACAATTACAGGTACACACTCTAGCTTCCAAGACAGCAAGTCCACATCACGAGTATGGCACCAAAGTGAACACATCTGACACCTCCGAAGCAAAGGCAACGTCGCTTACGTCTCACCAGGAACGGAGACACGACTGCCACAACAACAGACAACCGAGAAACACAACGATAACACGACAAGTAGCAGCTTACACAAGGAGACACAGTCCTCACAGCTGACAGCTCGCAACATCATCGGATCCAGTGCCAAAGGCAACAGGGAACACCTGGCACACAGGACACCAACGACAACAACAACACTGGACCACAAACACAATCAAGTCAGCACTCAGCCAGCTATCACATCTGATCGAGTCACAAGCTAACTCCACCAGGAAAAGAGAGCACAGCAAGCCAACTGACAAGACAAGACCATGGTCCAAGGCAGAGACACAAAATCATAAAGAAACATCGCTCACAAAAACAACACAACGGCAACACCTGCAGGATTCTGGCTCCGCACAACACACAGAACCAAGGAACACAACTGCAAGCAGGGTCACATCAAGGCACAGGAACAGCTGAGCACACGACCACAAGAGACAGGTCACGCATCAGACTGCTCACCAAGAGAAGACCCACAACAACGAGAAACGACAATACTCTCGGGGAACGCATCTCAAGGACTACGAACACGCCTCGAGAGCACAACACCCAAGAAAGAAATGCTGAGCAAAGAGGGTACTCAATCAGCAAGGAATGCCGACAAATTCCCCAACACTCGCAAATGCCAATGCCAACACCAGAAAACCACAAATAATGGCATGGCAACATACAAAGTCAAGGCACGAGAAGCCAAGATGAAGTCACATCGAGAAAGAACGGACCTCTCGACGAGTGGGTAGCCAACCCACACACTTCCGCTGCACCCTCAACAATGCGCATAGGCAATATAACAACACCGGCAATCGCACCTCAGCACATGCCATACGCCATCGCAATCAACAAAGATCACAATTAACACGCCACGAGTACCGATCTCGCGAACAACCGATCACAAGGGGCCTAAGTGCAACAAAGGAAGAGCACCAGCTTCAGCACACAGCACGCGGAAAGACTAATCTTAGTTTACCTTCACGTTCTGGAACAACAAATGAGCCTTCGCAAGCATCGACCGTTGGACACGGCACGACAAATACGGTACATTACAGCTCTTAACACCATCATGGAGTCCAAAGCCAAGCAACCGTACAACAAGGAGTAGATCAGGCTCAAAACAAAGCTGTCCACACTTAAGCAGACGCAGGACAAAGGCATCACTAAGACAGCAATTCCAAGGCTAACCTCGAAAAAGCTTCACCAAGAAGGGCGAGAAGCAACAAGCTCAACAACATAAGCTCACCAGGAAAGGAATATCCTAGCTCGCCTGAGTAACTTCTCAATCGAGGCAACACGACAATCGAGACAATCGAAACAATGATGCATCAGGAGCTACACAGACTCAAGCTGGGACAACCAAAGCAACGTAAGAACGTGCAGGGCCATCACACCAACGCTGAAAGTCATAAGCCACCTGAGCAAAAGCACAGAAAACAGCTCGAACAAGGCACTGCAGGTTCATGCCAACCAACAAACACTGCCAAGTGCAACACGATCGAGACCAACTTCAAAACCGAACGAAGCACCTCGTCATACCCAGACGAGAGCAAAACCATCTCGCACAGTGCTAACCAAGCACGTACAAGACCACGCGCAAAAAGCATCGCGATAAACCATCGCAACACCTACGCCAGCAAGAGATTGTACTGGGCCTAAGGACTCTGGAAACTGTATATCTGGATTTCCATGTATTTCACACGACAATGCTCTGATAGCTCAGACAAGAAACTCCGAACATCTCAGAACACTGCTCTGATACCACCTGTAGCGACCCGGATTCCGGATACCCAGTGCACCCGGTATAAATACCGAATACACGTGATACCACAAGGGACCCGCGAGGCCTCCCAAGCGCGGGAAAGCGCCGAAGGGAAAAAGGAGTGTGTGGAATACATTGAAGCCAGCAAACATAACAGTAAGCAATTAAATTTCATTAGATTGGATTGCTAAAGTAGCAGAAATAAAATTACTTTTTCATTAATAATTCAAATTCACAATTATACACAGAGTACAGCCCCAAAAGGAAAGACAACAAGTACAGCCTGACAGAAAAGAAACATACACAGAGGTCGGGAGAAGCCCGACGCAGGTACGGCTGGTAGCTACAACAGCAAGCGCGCACTCCACCAGGAACAGCAGAGGCAGACGACGAAACCCACCTGTAAAGTAGGGGTGAGTCTCAACAGAAACTCAGTAGGGGTCACGCGGATCCCCATTGGAAAACGCACAGTGCAACGGAAGCAACAACGAAGCAGCAGGAACAGCAGGTGTAGCAAAGCAGGAAAAGCTACACTACAAAGCTGTAGAACTATCGCTAAAAAGAAACAACGGAACAGGCGGGTAGCAGGAGTAGGGAACAAGCAGGAGAGGGGTGAGAACCCGCACCAAACAAGCGGCTGCCGAACTAACCTCGGCACCCCAAACTACTCCAAACAAAAAGGCAACAGATGGTTGACCCCAAACTCACGCAGAAGGGTACACCAGTCTGTCAACCAGCCCAAACAAACAAGGTCTAGACAAGACCCTGACAGACGCCAAACAAACACGTACACGACCGGAAGAGTCGTGCATATAGCCCCACGCACGATCAGAACATCGTGCAGATGACAGAACACTGACCTCGAGTACAGCCACGAACGGGCAACTCGCAAAGGTCACAGCGCACAGGAAAACGCCGAGAGTCACTGCACCAAGTGACAGGAGCACCCTCCTTCCAGAAGAATAACCAGATGCGTCCACTGACGACTTACACTGCGCCAAAAGTGTCTTGTCTACAGGACAAGACACACCAAGAACCAGGTCCAAGGAACAGGAGTCCCAAGGAACGGCACCAACTGCGAGTGACTAGTCAGGGCCACGCCCGTCGGCGCAAGTCCCCAGTCCCTGACCACGTGTGCACACACCGACCTCTACCTAGGTCAGGCCTCTAGCTAGTATTCCCCTCGGTAGGACGCTACCGTTGGCCGGGGCCTACGGAACTAGCTTAAAAACCGTACGTACCAAACGCAACAGGAAAAACCCCTCCACCACTCCCGATGGGTCGGCAAACAGCCTAGGGCTACAACCAGGGGAGGCTCACAAGGCATGAACTCGGAAACATAGGCGCTACAGCACAGACAGCTAAGAAAAGCCCTGTCTCGTGCACAACAAAGCACCCAGGCAGTCGAACAACCGCCAACAGACTCAGGACCAGGCAACTAGACCTATAATGTAACGATCCCTGAGTCGGATGACTCAAAGGCAAGATCGTCACAAACAGCGGAACAAGCCGCCAATCGGTCTAATCCTAAGCCAGAAGAAACGACGCTCCACAGAAAACAACACACGGAGACCTGAGGGAATAACCAAGAACCCTCAGCATAGCTGGACACGCAAACTGAGGTAGAACAACACCTCGAAGCATCCAGAAACAGTGTCTCGGACAGGACAGAACCGCCAAGACACACACAAACAAGGTCCTACGTCAACCACTGGGTCAAATCGGGTTGACCTGAACCCAACAACAATGCTCGAAAAGTAGGAAAGAGAATCCTACCTTAAGTAAGAAGACTCTTGGCCACCTTACAACGTAGTCTTAACCCTCACAGGACGTCGGAAGACATCCACGGGACAACGGGTAGACCACAAGGATATGCCAAGACAAGCTGAAACCACAACACGGAAAATGGAGCACAAGGGATGTAACGTGACACCCCTAGACCGCTACACGCATGTGACGGTCTAGACCAGGGCCGTTACTCACCAAACGACGGTCGGACGACAGGCCGTCGCTCACACCACCGTAACCAACTCTAAGCCTCAAAACACGCACGAGCCAAGTAACGCACTAGACTAAGCGCGTTACAGCCAAACGACGCACGGGAGCTGGCGCGTTATTCACAACGTGCACAGCCACCCACAACCAAAGCGAAGTAACGCGCAACGCCAGGCGTGTTACAAACAAACAACGCGGCAAGGGAGACGCGTCAGAGCCAAACGACGCGAAGGGGAAGGCGCGTTACTATCAACGTGCCCAGCCACCCTCAGCCCAGCACAAAACAACAAACGGCGGCCAGAGACAGGCGCGTTATAACACAACGACGCATGGGGGCATATCCGTTATATTCAACGGGCACAGCCACCCAAGCTCGGCCAAACAGAATGTAACGGCTAGGGGCAGGCGCGTTACACTCAAACAACGCACGGGGGCACGACCGCTGGAGGCACCGCCTCAACAGGTCAAACGTCGGTCAAACAGCAAGTAACGGCCAGCACCAGGCGCGTCACATTCATCTAACGCGCTGGGTCAAGTGCGTTAGATCAACTGACTCAACCCCAAAACAAAACGACGAAGATGAAGTAACGCGCTAGCCTAGGCGCGTTACAAGGAAGCGACGCGCCACCCTAGGGCCGTCACTCACCCAAAAGCCAGAAAGCTCAAAAATGCCAAACGAAGTAATGGTCTGTCGTAGGACCGTCAGAAGCAAGTAACGGCCACTGGAACGACCGCTACTTCCCATATGGCGGGAAAACAGAGGAACGGCCAAACCGGCCCGTTCCACGCCCCATTCACGCCGAAACGCAGGGGAAACACACCTAAACGACAAATAAC
Organism: Amorphophallus konjac; assembly: GCA_022559845.1. Lineage (NCBI taxonomy): Eukaryota > Viridiplantae > Streptophyta > Magnoliopsida > Alismatales > Araceae > Amorphophallus > Amorphophallus konjac. Next base: position 101,094,893 of record CM040120.1, read on the forward strand.
AACATCAGGGGACTCCAAACCCCACATGCAAGCTCAAAAACGCAAGATCCGGGCGATTTAGACAAATCGACCCTAAGTGGGTCACCGAGGTTCCCGGGCTTCTACCGGCCTCGAATGAACACCAAATCACACGAAATCAACGTGGATGAGATCCTAACATCCCAGCGGTCAATTAGAAACTAACTACGCCGCAAATGGTCGCCGTTTATCGGCCGACCCTCAAAACCATGAAAATCACGGTTTAGGCAAAACAAGCCCAAACTCGGCCGTTTCCTTGCCGAACGCCGTGCAATGGCAGGGAAAACGAAGAGGGCGAAGTAAGGATCATTCACCCTACCTCCACCGAAGAAACCGTGCCCCGAAGGGACTAAACCACGCTGAAATCCACTCGCGAACCAATTTCACCGTCTTTGAATCCACCGTTCGGGATCGCGCCAGAATCGATCCGATCCTTGCCCCATCGCGCACCTCGACAGCTCCACCTCGTCGCCACCTCACCCACGAGCGCCTCCGTCTGCAGCCGGAGCCGGAAGGGGGAGAGAACGAGAGAGAACGGGAGAGAGAGAGAGAGTGAGATCGCGAGAGTGAGGAGAGAGAGAGAGAGGAAAAGAAAATAAAAAGAAAAGAAATCAGGAAATTTTCCTAATTTTTGAAAATTCTGAAAATGCGTCGAAAATGTACAAATTCAGAAAAATACGCAAAAATAGTCGAAACGACCGGCTCGAAGAGTACATCATCGCTGCAGCATCCACGAGTTCGAGAATTGACAAACAAACTCACCGTAGGGTTCCGTAACTAGTACGTGAGAAAAACCCACACGACTCGTCAAACTCAACTCGGAAGCCACAAAAGCGAACCGAAACTCAACGAAACCAATCCAAAACAGATTCGAAAGATCCAACAAAGATCCCACAAGACCTGCAAAGGATCCAGCAAAGATCTACCAAGGATCCAGGGCATTACACAACTCGCTTGGCTGCCTTGAGGGATTCCAAGACTAGCGAAGTCTTATGGAGGCATTAGAGAGAGAAATTCCAATCCAGCGGAGTGAATATCTAGCGGAGGGTCATTCAATCTCCAGGAGTTGAGGTGTAAGCGAGAAACTCATGAAAACAGGGACTCCGTGCTAGCCGTGAGACAGTAGTGCCAACAGACCGCGGTATGGGTCAAAACCGGATAAAACTGTGAGACAAGGAAATAGCGTCAATCCAGAGGGCGTCAATTAAAGAATACGCATCACTGTGAAGCGGCATCAATTCTTTATTAACAATATATTAAATAGTTAATTTACAAATTCGCGTCTCTGTAAGGAGGCGTCAATTCTAGAATTTAAAATAATCAATTAAAATTATTTATAATTGGCGTTTGTGTAATGAGACGCCATATCTGTAAATAGCATCCACGTAATGGACGTTAATTCGTGATTTTCCAGTTTTCATACGTATTTAATAATTAACAGGATTTGGTGTCACTGTAAAGAGGCGATATTTCATCAAGTCACATTTGTGCAAATAGACGCCAATTCTTTTCTATGTACAAGGCATAAGGCATCAGGCAGATATGTTTTTAGGCACAAGTTACTGCTCATTTCTTATTAGAGCCAAGAATAGTAGCACTATGCGTTCTATAGGGAATTTGGAAAAACATAAGGCATGGTAATTTAAAGAAAAATATGAGGATCCTAAAAATATACACATCATGATTTTATCTCATTAGGTTTCATAGTTATAGATTTTTAAAGATGGGTGTAATTGTTAATTAACAAGAAATTAGCATCAGGATAGTTGACGCTGATTAATCCGCATCCCTCTACACTAGCGCTGATTCAATTAAATAGCGTCCACTATAGTGGTCGCCAATTAATCTTTAAATAGAAAACAATTCAAAATGCCAGAACAAGACATGCAAGATGAATAAACTAGCGTGGATCATAAATTAGGAGTGATAATCAAGTGAGTTACATGCATGCAAGCTTGTTTTAACTCAATGTATTTAAATTTAAGCCCGAGAGATTACCTACCTTTGGTCGAATGAGGAAGATGGATGTAGGACGAAGACAGATGAGGAGGAAGAAGAAGATGAAGATGGCGATGGCGATGGTGGCATCAACACACCACCCTCACGCACACACGCATAGGAAGAAGAGGATGCACGCGATGCTCCTTCTTTACGCACGGGACGCAGAGGAAGAAGACGGAGACTTCTCAGCAGCAATAGCAACCGATCACGAATAGGAAGAAGAGGACGTCGACACAGCAACATCAGGATGCTCCTACCGTCGCAGGGGTTTGTTTTTATATGGGCCTAAGCCTTCCGATACCTAATACGTGCATGGTATCCTAATGGGTTTTAAATTTCCCAAGATAAACCTAATCCTTCCTTAAGTCCAGCCGCAACCCTTGTTTGATTTGAACCCTAATTAAGTTCCCATGCAAGTCTTCAAACGTGATAATGGTTTTGTATTGTGAAAGACCCATTTAAAATGTATATTATACATATATCCTCAAAACCTAATGCTACTGGAACCTATATCTAAGTGTCAAAGGCCCATTTACTAAAGGTCTTGTTACCTACGGGAAACCCATCAGCATTTTGGGTTGAGACTTCAAGCTTCAAATGGGGTAAGATCTTCTTATGGTTAATTAAATTTTTATTTGGGCTGGGGCTTTTAGCTTAAGGGTTTTTAGTAGTGGGTTTCTATTGATTAACTATGTATAATTTTTATTATTACAATTTATGGATAAGTTTTTATTTATTATAATTTAGCGGGGTGCTACACCCTCCCCCACTTAAAAGAATTTGGTCCCAAAATTCACATGAAATTTATTTCCAAAATAATAGTGGGTATCTAGTCCTATTTTCCAGTCATCAAACAAGATCATATAAGTATGCTAGCCAAAATAATCTACTATCCAAAGAAAGGAAGCTAAATTAAGGTTAAGGGGTACCTCTAGCTACTTCAATGTCAGTAGGCTCGACTTGTCTTATTGCTTGCAACCGTCCTTGACGCCGTGCCATATTTCAACCCTTCACTTGCTGAGGTTGGTCTTTGGGAAGTGGACAGTTGGCTACCTTATATTCTTAGCTTCCACAACGGAAACAAGATCTGATCTTCCAGCGACACTTCTCCGATTGATGACTATCATTCCCACAATGCTTACACTTCTCCTCTTTATGCTTTTTGCCATTTGGAATGCCATTCCCATCATTGGGCCTCTTCTTGCCATTACCCAGCTTCTTCTTCTCCATTCTCGCTTTGGCCTTGTTGGACAATTCCATGGCATCCTCTAATAACTGAGCTCTCTTAACCATCTCGGCATACGATTGAATATCCATCGGTGCCAATTGGGGTATGTATTGCAATCTCAACCCGTTCAAAAATCGCTTGGCCTTCATCTTATCCGTTAATATTAAATGAGGCGCATAACGAGACAATCGAGAAAACTGGGCTTCGTACTCTGCCACGGACATACTTCTTTGCTTAAGTGAGGCAAATTCTCCCGCCTTTCTCTCCCGAACTCTTTCCAAGAAATACTTCTCATTAAAGTGCTCTAAGAATTTTACCCATGCTACTTGATTATTCAGCAAGGTTGCTTCCACGGACTCCCACCAAGCCCTCGCATCTTTCTCTAATTGGAATATTGCTAAAAGGACCTTATCTTGGTCTGAACATTGCATTACCCGGAAGATTCTCTCCATCTCCTTAGTCCAATCTTCTGCCACATCGGGATCAGGGGTTCCACTAAACCTAGGGGGATTGAGACTCCAAAGCTCATGATGCAACTTGGAGAGGGGGATTTCTGTAGCCTACCAAAAGAGTAGCCCAACAAGACGCAGCGCGAGATTTCGCCTCTTCACAACTCTCCAGCTCCACGATTTGCTCCACCCTAGGCTACCTGCTGAAGAGCTTGGGTCAAATCCTAAATCGTCCTTTGCATCTCCCACCTATTGGAACACTGTAGTGGTGCAAATCGAGATTCAGAGGGGGGGTGAATGGATCTCAGTTAACAGTTTTACGGAATTAAAACTTTCAAATTAGTCAACGAGATCTAATAGAGATGAAATCTCTATTCATACCACAATCTGGAGATACTAGATAGATGCAATATGAGCGGTCCTATGCATACATCTATCAACAGACTAAAAACACAGCAATCACACAAGGGCACAAGGATTTTTAGGTGGTTCGATTTTCACCTACATCCACCCCACACTCAGACCTGAGTGTGGATTCTGCTGACACACAGCTTGAAACGCTGATCCAAAGCTTTGGGGATAAATCCCTACAATCGCTGAGCAATACATCTTGCTATCTGCTGAGCATTACATCTTGGCTATCTGTTGAGCATTACAGCTTAGCTATCCGCTGAGCATTACAGCTTGGCTATCCGCTAAGCATTACAGCTTAGCTATCCGCTGCCAAATAGCTTGATTGACTGCTGAGCATTACATCTTAGCTAACCGCTGCCAAACAGCTTGAAGTGTAAAGATGAAAGAAAAGTACAAAGAAATGAAAATAAAGAACAAAATAAATGAGCATATCAATATAGCTCTAATGAGCAAAACTATCCCATATCTGATCTGGAGATAGTTAACACGGCACTCTATTTTTCCCTTTCTTCTCAGAAAACCTGCTCCCTCACTTTGCTCGCTCTCTCGCTCTCTCTTCTCTTCTCTTCCTGATCTCTCCTCTTTTCTTCTCTCTCAGACTTTAATTCTTCTCAGCTTCTCTAGGCTCTTCTGCTCTTCTTCTCTTCTGCTTCTGCTGCTGCTTCTGCTTCTACTTCCACTAGGTTCTCTAGCTCTCAGACGCTGCTTCTGATATTCTCTGTCCTCGCCCTTTTCGCTCTGGAATTTCTGGCTACACTGGCTCCCTTCTTCTTCTTCTTCTTCTTTTTCTTCGGTCTTCCCTTATATCTTCTCTCATCTGCGTTGTTAAATTTGATTGCAGGGGAGGCTTCTATTTATAGGCTCGCGAGAGACTGGGCACGTGGGAAACGTGTTCCCGCCCAAGGAACTTTGAAAGAATGCGCTGCTGGATGTCCACGTGTCGGACGTTGAAGGTTCACTATCCACGTGGCTGAATTTCTAGTTTAGACTTGCCTTGGATCACGTGCCTATGGATAAAGACCTTGAGCCACGTGTCCATACTAAGTGTAAATCTTCCTACCTCTTATGTGTTCATCACTAGATCCTTTAGTGACTTAAACCTGTCAACATGATAAAAGGCATTTAATAAAATACCTTATTTATGATAACGAGAATTCATGCTTAATCAAATTCAGAGAACTTAATTGCTCAGATCAAACATATGCAGATATATTAAGTGTAATTCCCAGAGCATAGACTTAATGACTTAGAATCAGTGTATGCAACGACCTGGATATTACATGTGCATAGACTTCACATGTGCTCAGACCACGAATTCATCATGTGCACAGACCCTACTATGTGTAAGCATAGACTTTAAAACACTAGACAATGCATGTGCACAGACCTACTTTATACATCTGCGTAGACCTAGACTTCATGTGCACAGACCTACTTTATGCATGTGCACAGACCCTAGATGTTGTGTGCACAGACCTTGACTGCGTGTGCACAGACCTTGACTGTGAACATAAGCACACATGTGCATTGACCTTAATGTAATTGCTGACACACATATGCACAGACCCTACGTGTGCATGTGCACCGACCTAGTCTTGTGAATGTGCACTGACTTACGAATGTGCTTCGACCTTCATGTGAATATGCTCAGACCCTACGTGTGCATGTGCACCGACCTAGTCTTGTGAATGTGCACTGACTTACAAATGTGCTTCGACCTTCATGTGAATATGCTCAGACCTTTTACATGCATGTGCTCAGACTTGTATGAATATAGTCTGACCAGCATAATCCATATGCTCTGACCTGATGCCTTCATGTGCACTAACTACAGTAAAGGTGCTCCGACCCTATAATGCACACTAGCACATATGCTTAGACCTTATAGTGCAACCTAGCACATATGCTCAGACCTAAAATTGCACATATGCTCAGACCTTAGTGTGCGCTCATACACATATGCTCAGACCTAAGTATGCACATATGCTCAGACCTTAGTATGCAACAATGACAATGTGCACCGACCTTTGCATGCAGCATTTTCTTGATGTGCACTGACCTGACATGCAACATTGAACATGTGCACCGACCTTAGTATGCAACAATGACTATGTGCACTGACCTTAGTATGTACAAATGACTATGTGCACCGACCTTACTGTGCTTACATGCAGACATGCACTGACCTTCATATGCGACATGTATGAACATGCACCGACCTGCATATGCAACACTAAGAGCATGCACCGACCTTCATATGCAGATTGTATGAATGTGCACCGACCTTCTATGAAGGATGTATGAACGTGCACCGACATTCTTTGAAGGAACATGAATGTGCACCGACCTTACATGTCCACAGAGAAGGTATATGCACCAACCTTTATGCTTTAGACTTGGATGTGCATTGACCTTACCTGTCAAAGAGCTGACTTACAATTTGATCAGTTGACCTGTTGTTAGTTCTTGAACAGTGGCGTTGACCAGCAATGACTTTGTTTTCATGACTTTTTGAGTCATCTTGAGAACCTGTCAAGTTCTGACATATTTCATACTTCTATATATTTTATAAGATCATTAATTCATGCATCAAGGTTTTATCATCAAGGTTAAATATAATGACATAATAGTTTACATCATCAAAACCATACAGACACAACAATCTCTCCCTTTTTGATGATGCCAATATTGTGAGTCATTGCAATAAATTCATCATGATGATCAATGTGACTCAGCAGGGCATGCAACACAATATCTGATAGAATTAATGACACACATATACTCACATGACACATGACTCACATATTCTCCCCCTTTGACAACATCAAAAAAAGAAGGAACAGTAAGCTGAACATGCAGACTATGTTCTCTCATTATGAATGTAAAATGCAGACAAGTGTGAACTATAACAGTGCATGCATTATCTGACAGAAATATGACTCACAAATTCTCCCCCTTTGAAAAGAGAAAAGATATTGAAATGAAAGAAATGTATGCACTCTCCCTTGCTAAAAATATACTCCCCCTGAGCAGATAATGTCTCTCTTTGGACATAGTAGAAGGAGTTGAATTAAATCAAAGCACAGGGACAATCATGTTAAGCAGATCAAGCTGATTACAAAGATGCTGATGAAACAAGCTCCCCTTTGAGTGTATAGAGGGATTGGAGTGGAGGTAAATCATCAGACATACAGATTTAAACTTACACAAGGCCAATGAAGGTAACATCAAAAACACAAGAACAATTGTATATCAGTTCAGGTCAAGACAGAGTGAAGCAAGATCAGTAAGCACAATCTAATTTTTGGATTTCAACAATAAATGAAAACTGAACACAGAAATTCTAAATAAGTTTCAAACACAAGAGTAATTCAAAAGGATTTTCAATGAGATGCCAAAGTCATAATTCCAAAGTTAAATATATTTCAGATTCTTCCACTATAAAGGCTTATGACATAATCTTTATTGAACAGCCTGGTTTAAATATGATGTATTCAAGGTTTATTCATAAATTTTGTACTCGTATCTGAGAATCAATCTTTTTAATAAAGGTGAACCAAGCCTCCATATTAACATCTAGTTTAAACCTCCCTTCATCTTAATCAATCAATGTCAATGACCCCTCTAGGAGTTACAAACAGTAGTATTGAGGTTAAACAAACACAAATGCATCTGATTTTGTTTACCATTTCTGAAGATTTTTTGAAGCAATTATTTTTGAGAGCAGAATTTCTTTTCATACCAATTATTGGTCACATTTTTCAAGAGCAATCGAGTTTTAGTGCACACCTTATAACTGGAGGATACACGTTGTTTAGACGCCAGTATCCCTAAGTACTTAGTATGACTAACTGTCATGCTTCACATTGAACAGAGATAACTAGGGCACTTCATGACATAGGTTTACTCCATTTCTTTGATGAAGAACCTAGTTTCTCGGTGCAACTTAGCCATTGCTCTGCCTTAATTCTACAGATATAGCAATAATTTTCCAACAGAGTTAATTATGGTACATCATGACTCAGTCCTTTGGACATGGTTTCTCAATAACCACAGTCATTGCTCTGACCAACTTTTACCTTTTTGACATTTTTAGATTTTCAGATGTTTAAAGACAATACTTACTACATGTATCTCGACCAAAGTTAGCCATGATCTCAGAATTTTCAGATTTCAGAAGATCTTACATGATATGACATGAACTACCTAGTTAAAGTTTATTAAAAGATTTGATTAAGATATTTTCAAGATGTTCAAATCAAAACTCAATAAATACATACGACTTAAACTAGTTGAGTATTTCAGATATTCATAGTTCCATATAATGGAAGATTCCAAGTACAAATGTTTTCAGATTTATGATCAAGATATGCCCATTAAAATCTTCATGAATTTCTAACAGAAATGTTCCAGCAACAGTCAATGATTCAGAATTAAGATCATGAAGAAGCATGCAAATTGTGAGAAGTTTTCAGAAGGTCTGATAACAGAGATTAGTCATAGAAGAATTACATCAGCCAGAAAGATTTTCAAGGAATGGCAATCAAGTCAAGTACACTTCAAAATAGAATTTCTGACAATAAGCTCCCCCTTAGAAAATGCAACGCAGTAGATTCTAGAATGATGGGAAAGATTTGCTCAAAGGAATTCAGAGCAGATAACCAGTTTGGTCAGACTTACAGTGTTTGAAGAGAATCATCATTCAGAGTTCAGACGTTGAAAATAAAACCAAGCAGCAAGGACATTAGTTAATCAGATGAAAATTTGGAGCTTCGGTTGACCAGAATGGGAAATATTGGTCGACCGAACTGGATAGAAATGCAACAATATGTTCCCCTTGAATTGTGCAATCAATGAATCTTTTTGGTATTTTTTGTATGAATGATATGCAATGAAATATGTATGCATATGCATACTAAATGCATTAAGCCATCGTATATGACATGAAAAACCATGCTAGGGGATTAATCTAACCAAATTTGCATGAAGTACAATAGTTATCTTGACATACTCCCCCTATCTATATGCCATATATGACAACTCTGAATGCAGCATATGCAATGACAATTATGCAGGGAGTTTGATGAATTATGCTCATGAATGTCTTAGACTGCTCTATATGCAAATTTTGACCTATGGTACTGATAAGTGTGCATTTGTATGAGTTAATTTCTGATATTCACACGTTTTATGAGTTTTAATGTTAATAATTATACACTTATCACACTTAATATCGATTTTCGATCAAAATGCTTAGTTTGATGAAATTATTATAATTTGATCAATAAACATGTTATTTTGCAGGCACTCGACAAGAATTCCACAAGTCTGCGCAAGAATGAGCCAAAGCCCATGCCAACCAAGACCAATCTTAATTTAAAAGAAAAAAAAGAAAAAGAAAACTATAAATAGATATATACTCATATTCTATGTTATATATATATATATATATATATATATATATATATATATATATATATCATACTACTATATATATATATATCTATAATTCAAATAAAGAAAAGAAAAAGAAATAAAAATAAAAACTAAAACATTAACATCTATATATAGATATTATGATATATATCTTCATTCATATAATATATTCATAATATATAAATTTATTCTTAATATCTATATATATAACATAATATATATATATATATATATTCACATATATCTATATTTTTATATACTCATATTCATAATATATACTCATAGTATCTACTCATATCATATCTATATACATATCAGCTAATATATCTATATACATAGCTAATACATATATGTCTAGTGCATAATTAAAGCAAGAGTCATGCATGGGCTCTTCACGTGGGAACGTGGGCTCCTCAAAGCAAGAAAGCAGAGGCATTCTTCATGAGGCTTCACATTGGCCTTCTCATGCATGCACATGGACAAGGCCAAAAGATGCAAAAAGCATGCACGTACGGGCGAGGCCTTCTGCAGTTGGAGGCTTCACGCTATGTCCCACAGAAGGTCCACCGGCGGGATTGGCACGGCAGCCAAGGTGTCCATGGGGTCCACACAGCAAATACGCTAGCTGCTATTCTCCAAAAGTGATTCACACAGACTTCAACACGGCAGCCTTCTGGCGGCCCTTCAACGGCGAAGCAGCAGGTGGCCTTCGTGCATGCTCCACGGGTGCAACAAGGCTTTCTCTTCGGCGGGGTTCACACGAGGCTTCACACAGAAAGCCGGCGGAGGATTCTTCACGGGTCGAACAACGCGCCATTCACACGGCCAATGCTTCACGGCTTCACGCAGAGAACAGAGAGCAGGCAGAAAGAGTAGAGAAAAGAGAGATAGAGGGCTAGTTCAAGGCCTATAAAAGGAGGGTTGGGGAATGGTTTAAGAGAGGAAGCTCTTGTAATTCATTTTAAAGTTCTCTTCTTGTTATTAGTTTCTGTAAGAAGGTTCAAGTGGTGTATTTGAAGAATCAAGGAGAGAGGAGCAGGAGGCCCCTTCAGGTTTTAATTTCTTTCAATCTTATTATTCATTTAAATTATTAGAAGTTTTAAAATTTTGTAAGTTTAAGTGATTGTTATTGCAAGTTCTTAAGATTTTAGCCCTTTCATAGTCATTACGTGTTTTTCTGATAGTCATTTTAATTTCTTATCTTCTTCAAAGTTGTTCATATTTCAATTCTCCACATTTTCTCTTTCTACCATTTCCTCTAATTCTTCTCCATCTTTAAGTTATTACACGTTTTTCTAAGTTCTATCCTGGCACGTTACTATTTATCTAAGTTGATACCTTATTTTGTTCCTCCATTTTGAAGCCCTTCCATTCCTCTTTTGTCTCTGAGTTATTCATGAAAGTTGTTCCTCTCTTATAGATCTAAAGTTTATTCTTCTACAACTTCCTCTAATTCTTCTTCGTTTTTGAGGTATTTTTAACAAGAAAGTTCTTCCTAAAATTGTTCATCCGCGCGCATAGGTTCCGTGTTTCCCCAGTTTTCACTATATTCCTATCATTTTTTGTGTTTGCACTCTTCATGAAAGTTCTTCCTAACTCTCAGATCTTCAACTTTGTCTTCTTTCACTTCTTCTAATTTTGTCTGGTTTGAAAGTTATTTCTCTTCCTAGCTCACCCTATTTTCATTATAATTTTTCATTTGTTCTTCTATCGATTCCACCCCTTCTAAATTACATCCAAATCTCTCTAAGGCTGTTTCAATTTATTTTTCATGATTTTTAAATCTTAAAAACTCACGATTTTCAACTTTCAAATCTACTTCTCCCTGTGGATTCGACTCGGTCTCACCACTTAACTATTCCATTTATTTAATTTGTGGGCCAGATATTTTAATTTGATAGTGGGGCGTATTAACGACGTGCGTTTCCAGCGCATCAAAATTTGGGTACCAGGCAGGGGACTTGGTCAAAAGACCACCTCACACATAGTAAGAACTTCCAGATAGATTGCATCTGCCCTTTAGTAACTTACCATTTGATATACCATAATGGCCATGCAAAATAATGCAATACAAAATCAGTCATACGTGCATATAAACTTTTGATGACAGTATATGACAATGAGGTGCAAATGTGAATATATGTGCATGTCATGTATGCATATGAACATTTTATGCACGAGATAACATGCAAGCATCAAATTCAGTCAATTCAGATTTTTAGAGGTGCAATTTATTTTTATTCCAATATTTAGACAGACAACTCAGCATATGCATTGAGAGACATGAATACTCATAATATGCAAATGAGGACATCTATGCATGAACAGATCAAACATGATATGCAACTATCTAGACATAATTATGGAAAATTCAAATAACCAAACCTGTGAAGAGCAGAAATGGGGTTTATCATACTCGGGTGCCTTGGCTTATTCAACCCCTTTTTATTCTTCAGCCCCAAGGCACACATGCAACAATAGACTCTCCTTTTGTATATTGAGGTACCCAAGAATTCTTGGGTCCTCCATAGTAACAGATCTCCTAGATGCATTCCATGAATTCAGGACATTCAAGCTATCAAATTTTAGCAGTTTACAATAAAAAATGAAATGTCCAATTTGACCACAATAATAAAAACATTCTAGACTTTCTATAGGTTTCTTGTAGCATCCTGAATATTTTAAATACGGAATATCATGATATTATTTAATTATTATATCATTTTATTTTTGGCTCTAATTTATGAAATTTTAATAAAAACATAGAAAAATATGTATCCTGTGTAAAACGTTATTTCCAACAACTTTGTCTTAAGAATCGGACCCAGAATAAAATTAGATTAGGCCCAATTTTAAAATTTAGGCTAAAAATTGTAGCTTTATAAAGAACAACCTAAATCACCTAAATTGGACCTTAATTCTCACCTTAATGGGCTCTAATCGAAGCCTAACCCTAGCCCAACCCTTGTTGACTGATTCTTCTTCGAAAACCCTAACCTTAGATGCTTCAATTTGGTCCGGCGGTGGCGGATTTGATCAATCCAAATTTTTTGCCGTTTTTCACTCTTTGGACTCTTGGGTCGAATTCGATCTCTAGAAGCTTCAATAGGGTCTATAAATAGAGGGCTTCGACCTCTGGTGACCCTTATTTGATCGTTCGGCCAGCGGCGTGGTCGATCGTGGCCGAACTTGGGCGCGTTTTGGGCGTTGGAGGTAGTGCGATTAGGGTTCCGGCGTGCATTTTCTCTCTCCTTTCCCGTCGATTAAGGTAGGTGTCTCTCGGGATAAACATTAATTAAATCATGCTAGCATATTTGTGTGAATGTCCTCTTTCTAATGATGCTATTTCGCCCAATTTTGATTCACTATACCGTTTGTATTCATCGTTTAATCAAGGGTGTGTTAAAATTTCATCGTCTTCATTTTACCTCTGTTTAGGTTAGTAAACCATAGACGAAAGTCTAATTAACGCATGTCATATTATTCCCATTCGAGTGCTCTTTCCAATGAAACTAAATTGCCCAAATTCTGTTGAGTAGATTGTTCGAAATCGTCGTTTTAGTCAAGGTCTGTCAGGGTTTGCTGTCGGCAGTTCTCTGTTTTAGAAATGGCCCTTCCAGGGACCGCATGGCGAAGTGGCGGTCACACGATAGACCGTCTGGTTGCCCTAGTTTTAAAAAAAATTATTAATGAAACTGTCCTTCACTGACCGTTTATGAAATAAGCGGTCTTCCTTCTGACCGTTTTCTGGCCTCACACAATAGAAACTGATGCTTCTTTTTTGCGTTTTGACTGATTATTAGTTGATGTCCAACATGTCTATTTGACCAATAATGATGCAAAACGTACTGATAATAAAAAATGAAATCAATTTTTATCATCTTCATGATTATTTCCTTCTTGATTATCATCCTTAGACAACCATGTGAAACATGTGTAGAATAAACAAGCTTTTGGTTGATTTAAATAATTTTGCCACTTATAAATTTCTGAATATTGTTCATAATGTTCGGTTTGGTAGTCATGCCACTCCGGTGGTATTGGCTGACCGCACCATTCACTGTTTCTATGTTTCCAAGCCTTAATCTTGTAATAGTTGGGACTCTCCACCAGATACTCCTTCCGTTGGACTAGGACCACTATTATGAGACCTCCGTAAGACTTAGCGAGCCTGGGATTCCCACAAGGACGCCGAACAAGTTGTACCACTAAGACCTGAACCCACCGGCTTGCTTGACTCATGTTCTGGAAAACCCAACATCGGGGTTGTTCTACTCAGCCTGCTAGCGGTCTTCCTGGGACTGCTAGGGCTCCCTAGCAGCCCTGGCTAAGACCGCTACGCCCCGCCTGACCTAGCTATGGGCCTGATTGATTTGTTGACTTAATCTTGTTCCAAGTCGACCTTACCCTGGTCAAGTCGACCGAAGTCCCCTTTGTCAACTTAGGTTGTGTAGGCTGGACCTTGGTTCGGTTCCACCCTGCCCCAGGCTGACCGAGGACCTGCCTAAGTCAGTTGAACCACCTTGTTGTACCCAACTTGAAAACGGTCGAGGTTAGACTGTTAGGCTCTTCCCCCATGATTTATTGTCATCAAAGGAAGGTGAATATTTCATGAAATATGTCATCTATTGTCATTAGGTGGAGTGAAATACTTAAAATTTCCTTACGCGTGCGTGCACACACACACACATAGATAGATAGAGAGAGAGAGAGAGAGAGAGAGAGAGAGCCCTTGTTGTGTAAATTGTGTTTTGATAATGTCTTACTGTAAGTCATTAGACAATTATGTTAGAAACTCATGAAACATCATTTGATTGGCTAGGTAAGAAGAAGTTACAAGAAGAAGAGTCGAGCTTAGAGCCGACTCCAGAACACCCGGGTTATGCTATTTCAGTTGAAAATGTTCTTTGGAGTCGACTCCAAACGGCTTTCGAGTCGACTCTAGTCAACCTTAAGCCACCCACCAGCTGATGGAAATAGAGGTGACAAATAGCTTGATAGTGCTAACAAATAGAGATTAAGGCTGAAAAATAGGTTGACAAAGGTGAAAAATAGATTGGCACGGGAGAAGAAGAGCTGGGAAGAAGAAAAAGCCAAGTGGAGTCGACGCAATGCTCAGTAGAGTTGACACAGCGAAAGGGGTGAGCTTCAAACAAGCTGACAAGCCAACAACGGTGACAAATAACTTCTCAAGGGTGACAAATATTGGATAAGGGTGAAAAATACATCCTCAAGGGTGACAAATGCATGGTAAAGGTGACAAACACCTTGACAAGGGTAACAAATGAGCCTCAGAGATACAAAATAAATGTTAAGGCTGAATTGTGTGTAAAAGATGAAGTAAGGTCGACCCCAGTATGAAGCTGGGTCGATGCCTTGGCTCACAAGAAGTAGAAAAAGTCCAAACGAGTCTGGGCTGCATTGACCCCATTGTCTCATTGCGTCACTGCAATCAAGCAAAAATAGATCACATTACACAAGGGTGACAAATGTCGAGCAAGGGTGACAAATAAGCGTTACGGCTGACAAATAGATAGATAAGGGTGACAAATAGGTGTTACCGATGACAAATGGCCCGTAAGGCAGTTTCAGCAAAGGATGCGTTGACCCTATTCTCTCAGGGCGTCGACGCAATGACCTTCCCAGAAAGCATTGTAAACGCCATTTACAAAGGATGCGTTGACGCACCGTCCATCCCACGTCGATGCCATCAAGGCCAGCGTGCCAGCAGACTCAAGGAGACATGAAGCTACATCGACGCAAGGTCATTACTCCATTGACGCACCAGAAGCATTCCAAGCTTAATTATGTTAAAACCTGCAATGTGTCAGAGATCTCCAGAGAATATAAAATGCAGACGTAAATCTCCAAAAATGTTGCTTTTGAGGTCTAGAGGTGGTTCCTAGGACTAACATTGTCCATGTCATCATAAGTGAACAAGAGCAACATTTTGGACAAAGTATCTATCAGTATAGCATCTAGGAAATGAGTCCTTCTCTGCAGTCCTATCTCCTAGAGTCAGCCAACAAGATTTGAATCTAAAAAGAAAAAATCTTCCAGCATAAAAGGACGTCCTCTCTGCAAATGGAAATTAAGATGTTGCAGGCACTATTAGTCTAACCTCACTTGTTTATTCTGACGAAAACAAATATTGATCTAGAAGACTCAAAGCCAATGGGAAGCCTCCAAAGGAAAGGCCAAAATCTATAGAATCACACAAGCTAAAGACTTATGATCCAATGGCTCAGATTGCATCCTTCCTCCAGAATCAAAGGTGTAGATCCTAATCTTGGTCTATAAATATGCTGCCCCTTTTACCTGGGAAGAGTTGGCCTAGGAATGCATTAAGGAGAGATCCTATTAGCTCATCCCCAAGAGAAGAAGAGAAAAAGAGAAAAAGAAGAGAGGAAGAAAAGAGAGAGCAACCCCGAAGCATTCATGGAAAAATATTCGAGAAGAAAAGAGAAGAGAGCCTACAGCCCCAACTTTGCTCCGACCCAGTCCAGAGTAGTGAAGGAAGGAGAAAGCCTTAAAGCAAAGTGTTCTGTGTTGAAGAAACAGCTTCATCAATGTCTTCTGAAGCTACATTAGCCTTGCTTCTACCTGTTTTGTGCTTTAACTTTTGTAACTTTTGAATCGGCTTTCAGTGTGTGTGTCTGGTGCTCTAGTTAGAGACATGAAGTGTTTTTGCTACACTTGCAGCTTGTTTTCTTTGTTTGTGTGTGTGTGTAGGGGGTTCCCCCCCCCCCCCCCCCCCCGCGCTTGTGTGTGTGTGTGTGTGTGTGTGTGTGTTGAGGACTTCATCCTCATGTAGAAAGCCTCACCGGTTCGGTGAGGGGTGGATGTAGGTCTGCGGGTTTGCAGACTGAACCACCTTAAAAATCCATTGTTCAGTGGTGTGTCCTTGTGTAATTCCTTCCATTTCCTCTACCTCCACTTCACAAGGTCCTATGGTTTTATTTCAAAATATTTTGATATGGCCGAACACTGCACATTCGATGAGCTATTCAATGTTTGGCAGGACTCTTGCTATTTGAACAAAGGCTCACACACTCACCTAAGAAAGCACTCTGATGATCTGTATCTTTACATGTGAATCTTAGGTGTTTGACATTACTCTGGGGCATGAGTCATCAGTGATCTTGCATTCTCAGATCTATAGTTTCTATGGCTCATCACTTGAATGTTCGATAGCTATCCCAGGAGCAGTCTGTGAGCTTCAGTATGTCAATTCCTGTGAGCAGAAGATCTGTTTAGGTGCTGAGCTCACAATGAGGCAAGGTCGACTCCACTGTACTCCTGCGTCGACCTCAGCCTCCTGCTGAACCACATTCTCTTGACACTCTATGCATGGTGTCTTGCTTTAGTGCTTGAACTATTTTCTGTTGAAACTACTATCCATATTGTATATTGTGTTTCTTGCTTATCAAGTTGAAGATTGGGTTTCAACTGATTTAATTTTTAATCGGGCCAAAGCTTTTGTTTAGTCAAAACTTTTAAAAGAATGTATTCAACCCCCCCCCTTCTAGATCTGGTTTACCCTAAGGGACCTAACAATTGGTATCAGAGCCAAGCTCTGTGTATCGAAGATCCAACGATCTTCCGAGGTGATCCTAGTGCAACAAGTTCTGATTCTTGTTGCTGAACCGTTTTGAATGGATTTCTTTATCTGTTTTAAGTACGCCATCTGGTTTGGCAATCTATGCAAAGTTAATATCCCTTTGAGCTGCTCAAGGCGCTGTATGTTAATGAAATTATTTTTGAATTGTGATATGTGCCTTTCACATAGTTTGATCCTTCAGCTACTGTTCAGTTTATGTTTTATTTGAAAATTCATTTGTTGGTCTACGACTTAGAGAAAATCTAATTTTTCGGTATATTAAATGGTGGTCTATAGATAGGCAGGCTAAGTCTGCATGGAACTCTTACCATGCATGAGTTTGCACTTCGCCCAGTACCAGCTTTCAGAGAAAGCTAATATCTAGTTCATGAGGGAAACTCTGGTATCTTGAGATTTGAAAATGTGCTTATTGACTATTGATCTGTAATGTATTATGATTGATCTTGATATTGTGTTACCCTTAGTGATCATTGATATATCTGATTATCTGAAGAAGGCAGAATTGTTTTAAGTTCTAATCATTCTTTATTCTTCTCATGATGTTCTTTTCATGTCACATCTTTCTAATCAAACATCATGCATTGTCCTCCCTACCTTTTATATGGGAGTGAGTACAATTTCTTGTAAAGTTCAATTTATGAGTAAATGCATGACAAACAATGTTTGAATGTGTATATGTGAACATTCTGATTTTGAATGAAGCTCATGCTCAAAGATGAGCATGTTTGTTGAGAATTCGAGAGGGCTGGTTCTTGTCTCTCTACTCACCTCCTGCTCAATTCTGAAAATATTGATTCATTGTCTTAAGGGGAAGATGGTAACAGATTGTCTAATATTAATTGCATCTTCTCTGAGGGAGGTGGTTATGAATTTGTAAAGCTGTGCTTACAGTTCAGCCTTGCTCTTAAAATTGATTTGAGATCTATAAGTAGATAATTCAAACATGTGCTTCATCTCCCATTTATATTTTGCCCATTCATTCATTAGGGGAGATAGCAATAAAATTCCTGTACCTTGCATGTGCAAAATGTCTTTCATATCTACTAGATTTTAGGTACAGATTGTGATTTGCATTTGAACAAGGGCATGTCTGCATATTGCAAGCCAAGCATTGGCATTTTAACATCAACATGCTCAGCATAATCATGCATGTAGTGCATGTCAAGCACAGAGTGACATCTGCATGCTGCATTCATATTCACATCAGATATCAGATTTTGTGTGTGCATGTTTTGAGATATGACTTATGTGTTGCATCCTCCCAAGTATGCTTGCATGCCGTGACTTCATGGTATATAAAATGGTGACAAGAAGAAGGGCAGGTCTACCTTGTCTAAGAGCTATCACCATGCGAGAGAATGTGCCTCCGCATGGTACCATGAGTCATTTGTCCATGATTGTCAAAACCTCATTGAGTATTCAAATGCTCATGGACATAGATAGGTTTAATCTTATGCATGTTTCTTCTTAGAATCAATTGCATAATATCAGCATGTAAAAACCCAAAAAGAACATTTGAAATTCATGCATACATTTAGGGGGAACTGAAATGTCTATAATTTTTGAATTTACATTGCATGTTTCGATGTTGCTGCAAATTGCAAATAAATGTACTTTTGTTCAGGGATTGTGTTTTTGAAAAATCTCTCTGTCTGATACATGTGCGTCGACGCACTGATCGAGATGCGTCGACCCATCTGTTATATTTGGTCAAATCTTGGGTTCTGGCAAACCAAGCTGAGTCGACTCACTGATAAGATCAGGTCGACTCATCAGTCTGTAATTAAAAGGTTCATTTTTTCTTTGCTGTCTGTGCCCTTCAATAAGATGATTGCACTTATTTGCTCTCAAAGCCAATCTGGAATGACTAATTAAGAGTGTAATAAAGATGAGAACCTTGCAGGTGTGCCTTGTAGATAAAAAGCATGAAGGAATCTATTAATACAAGAAGTCAAGGTACAAAGGCCATGCTGAAAGTTGTGAGCCTCTTCAAGGATAAAATGAAAAACTTCCATGCAAGAACTTAGGTGCTATCCTTCACACTTCTTGTAGAACAAATTCTATTTTGATGATGATAGCATCTGAAACTTCCTTCTACAAAAATGATTCCGATTGTTGAACATTGCTGTTTGAATGAATGTGTCTGGGTCTACATGCATGTAAACAAATTTGCATTGCATTTTATATGTCATACTGCATGTAGGATCAAATTGAGGGGGAGTCTTCATTATAGTCATTTCTCACCCCTTCAATGAATCATCATGTCATGACTTTCTGGTATATAAAATGGTCATGTGTGGAAGGACAAGACTAGGTCTGTCTAGAAACCATCACTATGCGTGAGAAAAATCCTCCACCAGGTACCAAGGTCTTTTGTTCATTCATCCCAGGCCATATCATTTAGAATTTCATGTATTCATCTGTTTTACTATGCATTGTCAAATGCATTTTCTATGTACTTAGACATAAGCATGCCAGCTAGAGTCAACGGGCTTTAGCCTGTTAGAATGATTGGCCAGATTGAGGGGGAGTCAATACAGTTTTGATCTGTACACTTGCATATGTCATGTCTGAATTTCATGCATACCATCTTTCCCGAAGAACCCATAAAAATCTTTTGAACTTAATGCAT
The DNA here is from genome assembly GCA_022559845.1 of Amorphophallus konjac. Classification (NCBI taxonomy): domain Eukaryota; kingdom Viridiplantae; phylum Streptophyta; class Magnoliopsida; order Alismatales; family Araceae; genus Amorphophallus; species Amorphophallus konjac. Next base: position 101,114,692 of record CM040120.1, read on the forward strand.
TCATGTTGATGTTTCTTCTGGGAGATTGTTGTGCATCAACGCACTGGACTTCCTGCGTCGACGTAGTAGTCCTTTTTTTTGGATCCAGTTCATGTCTTCTATTCTTTCTTGTTTAAATTGATCTGTGATCATTCCTTCCTCATGTGCATAATGTCTATCACCTTCTTAAATAACACTCATTAAAAATCTTTTCATGTGGAGGAATTCTTTTGTGCAAGTATGACTGAGTTCATACACTCAGGGGGTGCTTAAATTTAATGTTTTCCTCTTAGAGCTTCCTACTAACATTTCAGACCAACCCCAATTGAATTGATGGTTTGGAGTATATAAACCTTAAATCTGGGTTTAAGGGTCTTGAAAAAGACCATCTCAGTGTATGGAATAAAATTAAAAAAAGACATAAAGAAATGTGACCTCACCTCTTCCCGAAAACTAAAAATTTTGAAAGTATTGAGGTCACCCTGGTTAAAAAACTTTACACTGAGTATTATTTTTAAACATTAAAAATAGTCTGATGCACTTAAAGGGAACATGCCTAATCATTGAGAACATGTTGTTGCAGAGCAATAACTTCGACCGACTGAGAAGTTATGGACCCTTCACCAAAGAAGTGATGGGAACCAAGTCATGAAGTAAAGGCCTAGTTACCTCTATTTAAAAATTGTTGAGGAAAATCAAAACAAAAGGCAGAGCAATGGCTAAAGATCATTCAGAAACCATGCCCCTTCACCTAAGAAGTGACGTGGACTGTGTCATGATATGACATGCCACCTCTATTCATAATTGAGACAGAATGATGAGTGAAACTCTGAGTAACTGGGGAGTCTGGCATCTGATCAATGTGTCTACTCATGCCAAAGGAGCAAACTCCATCTGATTGTTCTTGTAAAATGTGCGAAATGTAAAATCTATGAAAAAGGAAATGTAGTTCAGAAGGCTGACCCTAAAAAGAATTCTGTACCTTAAGTTGTTTATCTTCAATACTAGTTAAAATTCTTTCTAGTGGGGTCTCATGAAATCTCTAATGGTGAGAAGGAATAGGGGCGAGGCTTTTGATCCTAAAAGATCTGTTTTAGCTATATTACATATACTAGAACATATTTTAAGAGCTCTTATACTTAGATTGTGGGCTTATACACTTTGAACCATTACTACATTTATTGGTCTTGATGTAATGCTGCTCTAAAAGGAGGATGTTATTTCTTCAAATGAAAACCCCTGATGTATGAGCCTAGTCCAATGCCTTATTTTTTTATGAGCTGCTCAATCTCTCTTCACTGCAATCCTTTGTGTCTGATCCAATTCTACAATACATGATTTCCATATCCTGGTCATCTCCTTCTTGCATATCTATTCAAACTTTTGATGGTCTCATAGATGGAGTTAATGTGAAGTCATTGTCATGTGGAGTCCTTGGTTTTATGTATAGTTACAATTGGTATCAGAATTTCTGCAATTGATTCCTACATTTCATGCATATAGTTAGACTGCATTTCTTAATTCCATGCATTGTATAGAAAAACTCTAAAAACCAAATAATAAAAAAAAGAAATCTACACACTGGCTATCCATATTCCATTGATCAGATTCTCTTGCTTTGTACTATACAGCATTCCAAACTGCTCTACTATACCGACTCTTTTAATGTCTGATACATTCACCATATTGTAGTTATCTATTGGTATCAGTCCTTTTATCTACAGATCCAGAATTCATAGCGTGTTCAGGGACCCAACAAGTGAACTACTTATATCAACAATTGGGACCCAATAGGCTGGTTCTTCCCTTCCACATCAAATTTAGAAAGGGGGAGAGATGACTGTCATTCTGCTAGCCTGGTGGTGATCACCCCATGCAATTCCATGTGCTCCTATTCTAACTTTGTACTTGGCTTTACTGTAATCCCTCTTTGTTGATGGCAAAGGGGGAGAAAGTTTTGATATGAGTCATCATCCGTAGTCAGGTCAAAGGGGGAGTCAGCTTTCATTGCCTGCTATATGCTTGTGTCTATTGCATTAAATTCTTGATGTGCTGCATGCCAAGATTCTAAATTTTGAGCACAATGACTCATAGTTGCTATCATCAAAAAGGGGGAGAATGTTGTGTAAATTATATTTTGATGATGTTTTACTATAAGTCATTGGACAATTAAGTTAGAAACTCATGAAACATCCTTTGATTGGCTAGGTAAGAAGAAGTTACAAGAAGAAGAGTCGAGCTTAGAGCCGACTCTAGAACACTCGGGCTATGTTGTTTCAGTTGAAAATATTCTTTGGAGTCGCCTCCAAACGGCTTTCGAGTCGACTCCAGTCAACCTTAAGCCACTTGCCAGCTAATGGAAATAGAGGTGACAAATAGCTTGATAGTGTTGACAAATAGAGATTAAGGGTGACAAATAGGTTGATAGAGGTGAAAAATAGATTGGCACGGGAGAAGAAGAGTTGGGAAGAAGAAAAAGCCAAGTGGAGTCGACGCAATGCTTAGTAGAGTCGACACAGCCAAAGGGGGGAGATTCAAACAAGTTGACAAGCCAACAACGGTGATAAATAACTTCTCAAGGGCGACAAATATTGGTTAAGGGTGAAAAATACATCCTCAAGGCTGACAAATGCATGGTAATGGTGACAAACACCTTCACAAGGGTAACAAATGAGCCTCAGCGGTAGAAAATAAGTGTTAAGGCTGAATTGTGTGTAAAAGATGAAGTAAGGTCGACCCTAGTATGAAGATGCGTTGAAGCCTTGGCTCACAAGAAGAAGAAAAAGTCCAAACAAGTCTAGGCTGCGTCGACCCCATTGTCTCATTGCGTCGACGCAATCAAGCAGAAATAGATCACGTTACACAAGGGTGACAAATGTCGAGCAATGGTGACAAATAAGTATTACGGGTGACAAATAGATAGATAAGGGTGACAAATAGGTGTTACCGATGACAAATGGCCCGTAAGGCAGTTTCAGCAAAGGATGCGTCGGCCCTATTCTCTCAGGGCATCGACGCAATGGCCTTCCCAGAAAGCGTTGCAAACACCATTCACAAAGGATGCGTCGACGCACCATCCATCCAACGTTGACGCCATCAAGGCTAGCTTGCCAACAGACTCAAGGAGACATGAAGCTGCATCGACGCAAGGTCACTACTACGTCGACGCACCAGAAGCATTCCAAGATTAACTATGTTAAAACCTGCAACATGTCAGAGCTCTCCAGAGAATATAAAATGCTGATGTAAACCTCCAAAAATACCTCTTTTGAGGTCTGGAGGAGGTTCCTAGGACTGACATTGTCCCTGTCATCATAAGTGAACAAGAGCAACCTTTTGGACAAAGTATCTGTCAGTACAGCATCTAGGAAATGACTCCTTCTCTGCAGTCATGTCCCCTAGAGTCAGCTAGCAAGATTTGATCAATCTAAAAAGGAAAATCTTTCAGGACAAAAGGACGTCCTCTCTGCAAATGGAAATTAAGATGCTATAGGCACTATTGGTCTAACCTAACTTGTTTATTCTGACCAAAATAAATATTGATCTAGAAAACTCCAAGCCAATGGGAAGCCTCCAAAGGAAGGACCAGGATCTGCAGAATCACACAAGCTCAAGACTTGTGATCCAGCGGCTCAGATTGCATCCTTCCTCCAGAATCAAAGGTGCAGATCCTAATCTTGGTCTATAAATATGTTGCCCCTTCTACCGGGGAAGAGTTGGCCAAGCAATGCATTAAGGAGAGATCCTATTAGCTCGTCCCCAAGAGAAGAAGAGAAAAAGAGAAAAAGAAGAGAGGAAGAAAAGAGAGAGCAGCCCTGAAGCATTAATGGAAAAATATTTGAGAAGAAAAGATAAGAGAGCCTGCAGCCCCAACTCTGGTCTGACCCAGTCTAGAGTAGTGAAGGAAGGAGAAACCTAAAAGCAAAGAGTTCTGCGCTGAAGAAACAGCTTCATGAATATCTTCTGAAGCTACATTAGCCTTGCTTCTATTTTTTTTGTGCTTTAACTTTTGTAACTTTTGAATCGGCTTTTAGTGTGTGTGTCCAGTGCTCTAGTTACAGACCGTAAGTGTTTTTGTTGCACTTGCCGCTTGTTTTCTTTCTTTGTGTGTTTGTGTGTGTGGGAGGGGTTATCCCCGTGTGTGTGTGTTGAGGACTTCATCCTCGTGTGGAAAGTCTCACCGGTTCGGTGAGGGGTGGATGTAGGTCTGCGGGTTTGCAGACTGAACCACCTTAAAAATCTATTATGCTGTGGTGTGTGCTTGTGTGATTGCTTCCATTTCCTCTACCTCCACTTCACAAGGTCCTATGGTTTTATTTCAACATCTTTTGATATGGCTGAACACTACACATTCGGTGAGCTGTTCAACGTTTGGCAGCACTCTTGCTGTTCGAACAAAGGCTCACACACTCAAGAAAGCACTCTGATGATCTATATCTTCACATGTAAATCTTAGGTGTTTGACATTAATCTGGGGCATGAGTCATCAGTGATCTTGCATTCTCAGATCTATAGCTTCTATGGCTCATCACTTGAATGTTCGACATGCCCATTCTGGTGAGCGGCAGATCTGTTTAGGTGCTGAGCTCACAATGAGGTGAGGTCGACTCCACTATACTCCTTTGTCGACCTCAGCCTCTTGCTGAACCACATTCTCTTGACACTCTATGCATGGTGTCTTGCTTTAGTGCTTGAACTATTTTCTGTTAAAACAACTATCCGTATTGTATATTGTGTCTCTTGCTTATCAAGCTAGAGATTGGGTTTTAACTGATTTAATTTTTAATCGGGCCAACGCTTTTTTTTAGTCAAAACTTTTAAAAGAATCGATTCAACCCTCCCTTCTAGATCCGGTTGCACCTAAGGGACCTAATAGCCCTCGCTTCCCCCGCGCACTACCCCTCCCACCTCTTGCGAGGGCCCCACTCCCAACTCTTGCTCCGATGAGACCCTCCTCCCATAGTCTGCCAGCCCCCTCTCCCCACACAGAGCCCCCACCCTTCCTCCTCCTCCACCCCCCCTCTCCCTTCTACTCTCGCACACTCCATGTAGAGAGCCCTTACCTTCCCTCCTCCTCTTCCCCCCTCTCCCTTCTGCTCCACCCCTACCAACCCCCCCATGGCGCCAAAAAGTGTGGAGGCTAAAAAGTGTTATCTCGGCCTTGAACAACACCTTTATGATATGTCTGATGGGGAAGAGCATCGGGCTACCAGAGGAAATCTGCAACCACTGAACGAAGCATCAGAATGAGCACTGGGAGCATTTCCAGAGGATAATTCTCTGATGCTTAAGTCAAAACCAGACATAACAGCAACGAATAAGTTAAAGAGAGAAGGAACTGAAAGCTTGGGAGGAAAAGAGAGTGCTCAACGACATGGTGAGTGCTCAGAAGCATGGCCAAGGCTTGGAGAATGGTGGAAAACTTGCCATCTCTCTTCAAGGATCTTCTCTAGCTCTGCACCAGCTTCTATCTCTATCTCCTTTCATGTTCGTGCCTTTGTCCTCCTTGTCTGTGTCTGCTTGAGATCTATTTATCCTTCCTTAGTGGTGGCACCGCCTCTTTCCTAACTTAACGGGGGCGTCGTTGGTAGAGTGAGGCGTTGCTCGATCGTGGGATCATCCGTCACCCACTCATCCGCCTACTAAGAAAGGTCATCGTGGAGGGCATCTCGGTGGCGTGGGCGTGATCTGGTGTTCGTAGGGGTAAGCCTTGTGATTGTGGACTCAACATTCACCTGTTGACAAGTTTCACGGTGTCTGGGACGTACGTGTGTGGAGATCACGCCTGTGGGCCGGCCAGTCCTAAGTGGGCCTTAATTAAACCATACTTCTGGACTATCAGTAGGCTGGTGATGGCGGCTACGGGCCTGGCGATATTGGGTCGTAATAGGCTAGCGTTACTGGGTCGTGCGAGATCTGGCGCATTTTCCCTCCTCACTAGTCCCCCACTCCCGAGCTGCTAGAGTACTCAGTGCTCCGGAGGAAGTACACGGGGTCAGGCAAGGGAAATACCCGGTGGAGCTTTCGCGAACCTTCTCATACTTCTGACAGGGGAAACTGTGCGTCCTACAACTTTTCTTGGTGCACAAGGTGGTTTCCCTATGTACGGGGGGATGTCACCTTCATCATGGTAGTGTCATTTTCGGCCTGGAGAGATGAAACAGAGCAGCCCTTGGTGCAGCCCTCGGCTTTCTTGCCGAGTGCACGGGTAGTGGTGTTTGGGCGTTCGACCATTCACTTGATCAGAAGCTTTAGAACGTGGTGGACATGTCATCTTCTAGAAACTTTAAGAAGTGTGAGAAGCACCTAAGGCGACACCTCTAAACTCTTCCTCTCCAACGCTGGTGCTCACTACTTCCTTGCTACTCGCTTAGCGTTTGGTAAGGCTCCTTCCCTTCTTTCTCTTCCTGTCGAACACATGGCTCCTCGTAGGAAAACAATTGTGGATGACTCTGAGTCCTCTGGTGAAGGGGAGGGCAACTATGGTGGCATCTCGAGCACCTTGGGCACCCAACTTGGTCCTTATCTCCCTTATTTCAATGTTTCCTACTGGGTAGTTTACGGTCTTGTAGATTATGAAAATCTACAAATTTTTTTAGAAAATAAAAACAAAAGATTTAGAAGGGAGGAAGAGAGCATGTAGATGCTAAATAGGAGTGTGATCGCCAAAGACACGCGGGTCTCGAAAGATATTAACAATAAATAGAAGGAGGTGATCGCGATATAAATACCATAATAAGCGGGCCAGATTGTGAGTACTACCTTCTCTTCCAATCGCCTGGCCGATAAAGAGAGCATCCTTTGATTACCTTTACAAAACAATAAACAAACAATAAAGAAATTGGATTAGGATTATGAGGTGTAGAGCATCAAATTCTTAACATAAATAAATATGAAAGTATAGAAAAAGACACACCTTGTTGGTGTTTAGCCTTAAACCCCTATGCAAATGGTGGATAAAAATATGATGATGATGAGAGGGAGGGTGCAAGTGTTGCACTATAAAAATCTCAATATAATTGAGATGAAAACAAATAAAAGAGGTAGATATGATGCATGCAATGCAAGTTAATCTAATGAAATATAAGAGAAAGGAAGGGTTATTATTTTTCTCCAAGAAGGTGCTTCAAGATCTTTAATGTTCTTCAAAGAGGAAGGAGCTCCAATTGGATGTAACTTTGAGCTTAGGGGAGACTCCATCTCCCTTCTTAGCTCCTCCTTCCAACAGAGCTTCCCCAAGATCAGAAAATTCAGCCCCTTTCACACTCAAGGGAGAGGGGTCCTATTTATAGAGTTGAAATTTAGAGTTTTAATTTCTTCAAAAATATAAAATAGGTTTCTAATGGGATTTGGAGAGGGGATATTTCCTCCAAGTGTCCTCACTGCCTTTGAAAGTCATATGAACCCTTTCTCAAGTCAAAAAGGAGATCAAAATGAGGAAGGAAAGGGTTGTTTAACGGAATTGATTTCTATAAGAATTCACGTTTACTACAATGGTCGCCAATTAAATACGTGTCAACGTGGAAAGGCACTGTGGACGCACTTAAAATTCATAATATCTATCTTTTATCATTTATCATCTTTCGGTTTATTAGTGCACAAGTGTGCCAGTCACAAAGTGACAATTTATCCGAACTCCGAATACCAAAGAGGTATGTAGCCATTCGTGCCCGCCGTCTGACTAGTCAGACAATGTGGGAATCGTGTCGGGATCAGAACCCGCCGTGCCATAAAGGTCACAACGTTAATTATATCCCCTCGGAGAGGGGAAAATCTTTGATTAGTCGCCAACAGAAAGGGCCCTACAGCATGAAACTAACATTAGTGAAATAAATGAAGGATATGTTAAATTGCGCAAGAGCACCCCATACTTTGGGGTAAGGACATATTCGGGGGTAAAAGCATTCAAATCATGTTGGTCATCTTATGGACCATTTCATGTTCGGACAAGAGTCCGGGTTGGGAGCACGACAAAAGTATAAGTGACCTTCGTGCGAATGTCTGTGATGGCTCGGCAAGTTTGATATTCAATAGCAAGCTCGAGTCAGGTTTGGTGAATTATCGGCCCGGAGCAAAGTCGGGCCATGGCCATGATAGGGGTCATCCCCGAGGTCCAAGCATGACTTGCTAGGGTATCGTTGATATCCCCTTCACATAGGGTCTAGGAAGGTGAGAGTCCCGGGTCACTTGTCAATAATTTCTTAAGGGTGGCATTTATATTTATTATATTTTTGATTATTATATTTTTTATTTTTATATTGCGATCATGTTTCCACGCCATTATCATCATTAGGTTAGCGTTAGGTTCATTATTATTTTCATGGTACTGTTCCCATTGTTATATTGTCATATCATTTAACGTTATTATCCGCGGTTTATCCATTATTCTTCTTTCGTTTCCAATTACGAGTTGTTGAGGAAGATGAGTCGACCCACAACATCGGCTGCGTCGACGGAACGCGGTAGTAGATCGACTTAGAGCCGCGCTACGTCGACCCAACGCGCAGGGGATCTCACGCAAAGCCGTACTGCGTCAACGTAGGCTTGCACTGCGTCGATGCAGGGGCGCGTTGTATTGGCCGCAGGCCAAGTTACGTCGACGTAGGGGCAAACCGCGTCGATGCACCCTCCTTTAAAGAGCAGATCTCTCCATTTTCTTAGCATTTTCATTTGTGTTATGGGTTTACCAAAGCAGATTTTGGGATGTTGGATTCTCATCATTCTCTCTTTTTTTATTATTTTTTCCTTTTTTCCCTTTTTTGTTTCTTCAGCTTTCTTCTCCTTTTATTTGTTTTTTTATTAACAGGGGACAAATGGACGACCCCAACTGTCACGCCCCGAATCGATAACAGTGGAACGCATTTCTCAGAACGTGGCAGCGAACATTCATGAATAATCAGAGCAAACCACAAGACACAAATAGAAGAAAAAACAATATTGACAAAAGTAGTTCTTATTGATATCAAAATGTCAAATTTACATACCTTGACTCAACTTGCATTAATAAAAGAAAAAGACTCAAAATTATAGGACTAGACTCAAGAAAAAGGAAAAGACACCAACTTCGATCCTCTAGAGCCCTCATCACTCTTGCCCTTCCCCATTTGATTCATTGTCTTCGCCATTATTACCTAAAAAATGGTTAAGAGAAATAAGATGAGCGAAAACGCTCAGAAGGATTTACACCTCTATCACCGAGCAATATATAACCAATTTGTCACGTTTAATGATATGCAATGAATGAAAGACATAACTCGAAATCAAGACAACTAATCATTTATGAATACCAAAGTCAAGGGCAGATAATAGCTCAATAGAAAAAGGAAATAATTTCCCGTGCAGAACAAGAACAAGATATCAGTATGAACCAAGAACATATGCTCCAGATGAACATAACTTTAGGATTTTGGCCAACTATATCAGAATTCCAATAAAGTAAGCAGAATATCGATCTAATTGAATATCACATTAACAGAGTATCAGAATTACAGAAATAACAGAATAACTGAATAAAAGTCAGAATATTAGGATAGCAGAAATTGGTGCAATGCCACACCCAGAATTTCCCATGGTTTATAGAGTGGACTTCCGTCCTATCCAGCATTGATTGTCGCGGACCCACAACCCTTATATATATTTCAAAATTTTTGTAGATATGACGATTATAGAGTCAAGGGGGTTATGTTCCAGAAATATTGTGAACGAGTAGCATATCAAACTAATACGGATGATGAATAGAGCTCAAGGGTAGAGATTGTAAAGTAGCACATAAAACTGTGACAAGTGAGAAACCAGGGTAAATGAGCATCCACTCAGGCCGCCGCCAATTACAGAATCTGCATGCAACTAGTGGTCGCTAATTCTATGAACAGTGCAGACACGATGAAATAATGTCACCTGTACTGGACGCTATATTTAGTATGGCATCAACTATACTGGTCGCCAATTCGAGATAGTCACAAAACTCACAGAACACCAGAAATAACGCTCTGTGATGGTTAGGGTGTCATGTTTCTTCAGAGTGACATAATAATCAAGGTTTCTAGGGTTTTGAGGGTACAACCCGCTTGGCCGCCTTGAGGGATTCCAAGGCTAACGAAGTCTTATGAAGGCATTAGAGAGAGAAATTCCAATCCAGCGGAGTGAATATCCGGCGGAGGGTCATTCAATCTCCAAGAGTTGAGGTGTAAACGTGAAACTCATGAAAACAAGGGCTCCGTGCTAGCCATGAGATAGTAGTGCCAACAGACCAGCGGTATGGGTCAAAACCCGATAAAACTGTGAGACAAGGAAATAGCGTCAATCCAGAGGACGTCAATTAAAGAATACGCATCACTGTGAAGCGACATCAATTCTTTATTAACAATATATTAAATAGTTAATTTACAAATTAGCATCTCTGTAAGGAGGCGTCAATTCTAGAATTTAAAATAATCAATTAAAATTATTTATAATTGGCGCCCGTGTAAGGAGGCACCATATCTTTAAATAGCGTCCATGTAATGGACGTTAATTCATGATTTTCCAGTTTTCATATGTATATAATAATTAACAGGATTTGGTGTCACTGTGACGAGGCGATATTTCATCAAGTCGCGTTTGTGCAAACAGACGCCAATTCTTTTCTATGTACAAGGCATAAGGCATCAGGCAGATATGTTTTTAGGTACAAGTTACTGCTCATTTCTTATTAGAGCCAAGAACAGTAGCACTATCCGTTCCATAGGGAATTTGGGAAAACATAAGGCATGATAATTTAGAGAAAAATATGAGGATCCTAAAAATATACACACCATGATTTTATCTCTTTAGGTTTCATAGTTATAGATTTTTAAAGATGTGTGTAATTGTTAATTAACAAAAAATTAGCATCAGGATAGTTGACGCTGATTAATCCGCGTCCCTCTACAGTAGCGCTGATTCATTTAAATAGCGTCCACTATAGTGGTTGCCAATTAATCTTTAATAAGAAAACAATTCAAAATGCCAGAACAAGACATTCAAGACGAATAAACTAGCGTGGATCATAAATTAGGAGTGATAATCAAGTGAGTTACATCCATGCAAGCTTGTTTTAACTTAATGTATTTAAATTTAAGCCTGAGAGATTACCTACCTTTGGACGAATGAGGAAGATGGATGTAGGACGAAGACAGACGAGGAGGAAGAAGAAGATGAAGATGGCGATGGTGGTGTCAACACACCACCCTCACGCACACACACAAAGGAAGAAGAGGATGCAGGCAATGCTCCTTCTTCACGCACGGGACATACAGGAAGAAGACAGAGACTTCTCAGTAGCAACAGCAACCGATCACGAACAAGAAGAAGAGGACGTCGACACAGTAGGAACAAGATGCTCCTGCCGTCGCAGGGGTTTGTTTTTATAAGGGTCTTAGCATTCCGAGTCCTAATACGTGCATGGTATCTGAAGGGGCGTGATCTCGCGCGGCTCCTGAGCTGGGAGGATGATCACCGAACAGTGAACTGTAGAGAAAGAGAAACGGATCAGAGGGCCTAGGGATGGTTCTCTGGGGAAAACCCTCCGATGCCTAAGTCAGTAGAGCAATGGTGGAAGATATGGAGGGAGGTAGAAAAAGGTGCATGAGATCCCCCAACACCAAGGTGGTGAAGTGGTTCCTGCTCAGAGGATTTTAGGCGTGTATTGCCCTTACCTTTCATTGGAGGGAGTCCCTGGTTTATATAGTGTGCTCACCTTATGAGTCCCGTAAGCTGAGGAGTTTCAGGCGGGAGTTACATCCTCATCGTGGGATCGTTACGCCCTCATCGTGGGATCTTCATAGCCTTGAGGGATCATGGGTCTCTTATCCTCATAACTCCTACTCATAAAGGGCTTTCAACGACAGCGTGGATAAGCAGTCGTCGGTCGGTCCGAGCATAAAAGGTGTCAACCCTGTCCGGGCGATAGGCATAGCTCGGATGAAGATAGGTCGGAGTGGGCGCTGAGCGCTTGCCTCTATCCCGATGAGGGGATAACTCGGGCATGGGTCTTCCTCCATTCTAACCGTCGCCCGGGCCTTCCGAGCCTATGGGCCGCCGAGGAAGGATGGGATCCCGAGTAATCTTATTGGACTTTTTAGCCTAAGTGGGCCCTATGGGGCTGTCACTTGGATCAGCTGAGCCTCGTTTGGTCCTGATGGACCTAGTTTGGCTGCTCTTAGATGAGCTACAGAAATCCCCCTATCCACTTGTCCCCCTCCTACTCCCGAGCTTTAGTAAGCTTAGAAGAGTAGTTGTTGGGGTTTTAGACAAGCGTGGCTCAGGTGGGTGGAGATCTGTCGGTGTTAGGAAGCCACGTGCCGTGGTCACCTGGGCCCGTAATAATGATGATCCTGATGGATTTGAACTGAAGGGCCCCCCTTTTCTCGGAGGTCGGAACGACGCGCCGCCTCCCGCGTGGGGATATAGGCGTTGGGCGCTTGTTGTCTTTCCAGACTTCCTCCATCTTTAGAGTTTTGGCTCTCGTCCGTTCTTGCTTTTGGGCTCTTCGATGCGTTGTGAGGGCACGACGGAAGAGCAGAGGCTTGAAGCGGCGTTCGTGGAGTTGGCGGAGATAACTGCAGAGGTAGTCCGGCGGCTTCCTCCTCCCCCGGAATCTTCGGGGTCCCGGGATCACCTTTCCTCAAACTCTTATCCGGTCTCCATGGCGGACCAGCGTTCAGATGCCGAGGAGTGGGAAGACGAGCCAGTGGTGAAGGCGCCGGTTCCAAACTGTAGTGAACTGGGGGAGGCGGATGTGAGAAGGCTGGAGCACCAGTATCGCTTGCCCCACAAGTTCCGCTTTGTCGCAACTTCCCCCCACGAGATGAGCCTGGACTCTCGTACGGGCCACATCTGTACCTTCCTTTTGTCGTGGAAGGGTGGGTTCCGCCTTCCCTTCTGACCTTTTGTTCTTCAGCTTCTCAATTTTTTTCTGTTGGTGCCCATTCAGTTGGTAGCCAACTCTTATCTTCTCCTTTCTGCCTGCTGCATTCTCTACCGCCAGTGTGGAGTTCCTCCTTCCTTGGACCTCTTTCACTATTTCTTTGAGTTGAAAGCACATCCTTCGGTCGAGAAGGGCTTCTATTTCATCCAGGAGAGGCAGAATAGGAGCTGTATCTCCTTGGTGGCGAAGGATTCTTCGCATAAGGGGTGGAAAACTCAATTCTTCTGGGTGGGGATTTGTTCAGTTGAGGAAACTTAGAGGTGTCTAGTAATCCCCAATTTCCACCCGAATATCCCTTCTAGGCAGGATGAGCTCCCTCCACATGTGGAGAAATATGCGGCCATCTTGTTGAAGCACCGCCAATCCACCGAAGAGCTGGTTACTCCAGAGAATATCGAGCGGTGTCTTCTTACGCGGCTGCATCCGTCGGGCTCAGGTGCAACAAACTAGGTTCTCCTTTAGATGTTGGGATCATTTTTCTTTTCCTGAATATGTCTTCTTCTTCGTGTAGACACTAGGCGGGAGGCTTTGAAGGAGGCCGCAGAGGTGATCGAGCTTGGCGATGACTTGGCTGCTGATGAATCGGCTGCTCCCACGGGTCGCTCCCGAACCAGAGATAAGGGCAAGGGGGCGGCCCAGGGTGAATCCTCCAGTCCGCGGGGGTCCAAGAGCAAGGACCCCGTGGAAGGCATGATCCGGGCCGCTGTGAGGGCCACGAAGCGGGCCAAGAAGGCCGGGGTCATACCCGCAGTCGGAGGCGACCTTGCCGCGGCTTGTTGGGTTAGATGGACGCAGTCTATCTCCACAGATTGTGAATCTAGAGGGGGGGTGAATAGATCAACTTGCCTAATTTAAAACTATTGTAAGTTCTAAAGCGGGATTTAGGCAAACGTCAGTTAAGCTAAACAAAGGATGCTAAACAAAAGGTCGAAAGCTAGACATGAGCATAAGCGATGCAATCAAATAAGCTAAGCAAGAATTTCCCATCGCACACAGATCACACAAAAACATAAACACACTGCACACACAATTTTTAGGTGGTTCGGTCAACGACCTACGTCCACCCCACACTCAACCGAGTATGGCTTCCTGCTGCGCAGCACAGCTTGCGTCCGCTGGGCTTTACAGCTTGGCCAAAACAACCCGCTGATACACAGCTTCGCTGGGCACTACAGCTTGCCGAGCAGAGGATCTAATCCTCTGCAACCGCTAGAGAAATACAGCTTAACCCATCCAGTGGAGACCACCACTGCAAGACCGCTGACACACAGCTTGAAGAAATAGCATTCGGAAATGAAAGACAGAATCAAAACGAAAATAGAAAAGCTTAAAAAAAAAATAATGTAGCTCTAAGAGCAAAGCTCAGCTCTGGTTTTGAACCACGAGACTGAGATACAACCACTCTCACTCTCGATCAGCTCTCTCTCAACTCAATCTCTCTCGATCTCTTCCTCTCTCTTTTTCTCCTTCTTCTCTTCTTCTCTCTCTGTGGATCGAAGGCTCACTGCTGTATAGACTTTCTCTTCTTTTCTTTCGATCAACCTTCATCTGTGGACGAAGGCATCAATATATAGCAGCAGCTGGTGGATAAGGTATAGAATGCATGTGCCTCCCACACTCACTCCAGAACCTTCTTTCTACGTGCCCTTATAGCATTGGTTCCTTTAGTATAGGATCACGTGCAGCCCAGACACTGGGGAATATTCTTCCTCGGACCACCTTCTTCTTTCTATTTTTCTTCTTCTCCTACAAAGAGATTAAAACCATTAAACTCAGGCCCACAAAAATTAAAACTACATGAGGTATGTGATAGCAATACGAGATGCACTATACTGAGAACGACACGAGATACACAAGGTGACTACAACACGAAATAAAGAGAGAACGACACGAGGTACCACAGTAACAAGGCTATCACTACAACGAGAATGACACGAGGTCAGATGAAAACAGCACGAGGTGAGAAGGAAATAACACGGAGTAAAACGGTAGTAAAACACGCGATCAGAGGAAACCTTGACGAAGATAGAAAAGAAGCAACACGAAGACATAAACGAAAACGACACGAATACAGAAGACTCGAAGACATAGGGGTGACATAGATGGAGCGACACGAGGTGGCACAAAAAACAACACGAGGTGCTGCAGTGTTCAGCACACGATGGAACAACTAACGACATGAAGACGAGGACAACACGGACTGAAACCATCTCGAAGATGAAAAACAGAACCCTACACGAAGTGTGGTCACAAAGCAAAAAGGACACGGGGTCTAAGAAAAACAACACGAAGACAGAAGACAGGAACGGCTACAACGACACGTGATAAAACAGTGAAAGCCGGAAAACGTCTTGAGTAGCTACAGTAAATGATACGAGAATAAGACTCGAAGACAGACAATGTATAGAGTTCTCAGTTCACCCGACAGTGTGTAGACTTGAACAGCATGAGGCACAGTATAGACATCAACTCTGCACATCAAATGTATGGACTTCAAGTGTGAAGACCATTGTAGAGACTTTGGTTTCGAAGATAATGTGCAGCCATCGAGTTTGAAGACCAATGTCCAGACTTCAAGTAACAGTGTGGATGTACAGACTTGATGGAGCGAAGCAATGTGTAGACTTGAAGCTCCTGATGGGTGTATAGACTTCAAATATCAAGACGCTAAGGAAGACGGACAAAGTATAGACTCTGAGGTTCAAGGCCAACGGCTGTACAGACTTAGAATATTAAGACTGATGTCCAGACTTCAAATGTTAACGCTATACACTCTTAACCAAATCAATTGAGATGCAGTGTGTGGACTTCATCTTGAGCGATAGGTAAGTGAAGAATGTATAGACTCAAGAGAGTAAGAAATTGCAGACAGCAGTGTATTAAATGCAAAGAACACATAGTCAATCTGATAGAGCAGTTTCATCAAATAAAAAATAGTTGCCAATCAATCAAAACAATGGCGTTGCCAATGAAATAAAGCAAGTGTCAACATCATCAGTCATAGAGGGGTCACAACAATCTCCCCCTTTTTAATGATGGCAACCCCATATGAAGTAGAAGAGCAACATCCTGTCATATAGATATATGTTTGATAAAAGACATGATGTGTTATGCAGATTGACATGCAGATGCTATGAAGGCATGCAAATAACTACCTCAAACTCTCCCTTGGAATGAATTCAGAATTGACACAGATATGTATTCTCCCCCTAGACATCCCCTAGACAATACATCCCCTAGACAATATTCTCCCCCTTTGCCATCAACAAAGAGGAGGGAAAAGTTAAATACAATGGAGGAATCAAGAGAAGAGCTGACTGGCATTTTGAACAGGTAGTTCATGAATAAGCATTCTAAATCATAGAGTCTTCAGTCATATGAAATTAGAAACTGCTGTCAGAAAGAGTTCTGGTTTAAAGATGATAAAATTTGGAGTTCATGCACTACAAGCAATAGATAAGGTCACTGTGCATGATAAAACATAAACCAGAATCATATTTGCATGAAAGATTCAGTTTCATAATATCTTACTTTCATAGTCTCATAAAAATATTGAGAGAAATCAAGTCATGTATTGAAGCTAAACAAGTTGACACTCATGAACTTTTCTTTTGAAGGAGCAGCATTATCAATATTAAATTATATTGAGCATTCAGGTACCACAAGTCTTTCTGCGTAAGGGTATACGTTTATAAGACGCCAATACCCTTAGATACTCAACAAGATGGACCATTCTGCATATGATCAAATTCAACAGAACTGAGTTGCACCTTTTTGTGTGAGGGTACACGTTTATCAGACGCCAGTTACCCCCAGGTACTTAGTGAGACCAGCCTGCTGTTTTGAATATTTTAAACAGAGATAGTTGATACACTTCATGACATGAGTGTTGTCCACTTCTTTGATGGATCACTCAGTTTCTCAGTGATTTATCAGTCATTGCTCTGCCAATATTGATTTTCAATAATTTTCAATATTTTCAATAGCTTTCTTAGCTGTCCTTTTTATGTTTCAGAATGACTTGTTCTAGAACAATACACATACTTAACCTTTCTAACATGATTTCAGATGAGTTTTCATATTTCAGATATGATTAGCTTTGTCTAACATGAAATAAGAAAGAGGTTGAGAGTTTTATCAATTTTCAACTTTCTTATATACTGATTGCAATCTTTAAACTCCAACCATTATAAGATTTAAACCATTACATCAGTCTTTGAACAATTTAAATTCTTATAAATGAAGAAGTCCATTTTCTACTGCTTAGAAATCAGAACTGACCAACAGATTGCCATAATGTCAGAGACAAGTATTCAGAATTAAAGGTTGAATGACTTCAAGAAGATTGAAACCGCTCTGAATTTCTAGCAATACTCCCACTGTCTGTATGCATGCAACATGGCAAGAATTAATTGAGAGAGAGCTTATGCATAGGTCATGAATGAATGATTTGTAAAGACATGCAAAGACTCGACAAGCTCCCCCTGAATATATGCAATACATGACAGTTCTACATCCGCATTCACATCCACATGATTTATCCAAGCAATCAAAAACAAGTCCACATCAGAGATTTTATTCACAACAATTAAACAATCATTCATCATGCTGAAATTTACATAAGCCAAGTTCTCTTCTAAGAAACTTAAAATTTTCATTCGCAAGAGGCTTAGTAAAAATATCAGTAATTTATTTTTCAGTTTCTATGAAGTTCATTTCAATCTCCTTTTTATTTACAGCATTTCTAAGAAAATGATGTTTTATCTCTATATGCTTAGTCCTAGAATGGTGAACAGGATTTTTAGCAAGGCATATAGCACTAGTATTATCACATAAAAGTGGAATGCATCCCATATTTATCTGATAATCCGCCAGTTGGTGCTTAATCCAAAGTACTTGGGCTGCACAATTACATGCTGCAATATACTCAGCTTCAGCTGTGGATAATGCTACAGTGTGTTGCTTCTTAGATGCCCAAGACACTAGACAGCCACCAAGGAATTGACAGTAGCCACTGGTGCTTTTTCTATCTACTCGACACCCAGCATAGTCTGCATCACTGTAGGCTAGAAACTCTAACTCACACTTAGCAGGATACCAGAGACCTAGTTCTTGGGTGCCTAGTAAATACCTAAAAGTCCTTTTCACAGCTTTAAAGTGAGTTTCTTTAGGACTGGCCTGAAATCTAGAGCATAAACACACAGCAAATTGTATATCAGGCCTAGAGGCTGTAAGATAGAGAAGAGATCCGATCATACCTCTGTATAGCCTTTGGTCCACATGTTTACCTTTAGAATCTTCATCCAAACTGGTTGATGTACCCATTGGAGTGGCTATTTCCTTGAGGTTGTCCATTTTGTATTTCTTCAATAAGTTCTTTACATACTTGGACTGAGAGATGAAGATGCCATCTTCTGTTTGTGTAACATGCAGTCCAAGAAATAGTTTGAGCTCACCCATTGAGCTCATTTCAAATTCATCAGTCATAATTTGAGAGAATTCCTCACACAATTTGGGGTTAGTTGACCCAAACACAATGTCATCCACATAAATCTGAATGATAAGAATATCTGGATGGCTTACCTTGGTAAACAATGTTTGATCAACTATACCTCTTGTGAAGTTCTTGTCGGTGAGGAATTTGCTCAACCTGTCATACCAAGCTCTAGGAGCTTGCTTTAAACCATAGAGAGCTTTATTGAGCTTGTAAACATGATTAGGGAAATCTGAACATTAAAACCCAGGAGGCTGTCTCACATATACATCCTCATTAATTTCCCCATTTAGAAAAGCAGATTTCACATCCATCTGCTGAAGGTTTATTCCTAGGGAACATGCATAACCCAATAAAATTCTTATTGCTTCTAACCTAGCTACAGGGGCAAAAGACTCTTCAAAGTCTATACCAAATTCCTGATTGTACCCCAGAGCTACAAGTCTGGCTTTATTTTTAATAATATTCCCCGCTTCATCAGTTTTGTTTCTAAATACCCATTTAGTCCCTATGACTGTTTCATGATCAGGAGGTGGAACCAAATGCCACACCTTATTCCTGTCAAACTGATTGAGCTCCTCATGCATTGCATTAATCCAATGCACATCTTGGAGAGCACAGTCAATGGACTTGGGTTCTATGTTTGAAACAAAAGCATAAGCATTCAGTTCATGTTAAATTCTTAAGTGGCCTCTAGTCCTAGGGGGATCATTCAGATTTCCAATGACATTATCTACAAGATGATCCTTGAGATATCTAATATTTGCAATTGGACTATCATGAACTTGATTTACCTCCCCCTGAACTGTAGGTTCCTCTTCATTAAGCTCTTTATGTTCTTCTTCATCCTCGGATTTATCTGCAGGATCTCCTTCCTTCAGAATTTCTCCATTGTTTTCATTCCTGCATTGACTAACATTATAATTTGCCAAGGATTCATCAAAAACTATGTGTGGAGATTCTTCAACAGTTTTAGAGTTCAGATTGTACACTCTGTATGCTCGGGTGTTTTCAGAATAGCCAAGAAAAATTCCTGGTTCTCCTTTAGGTTCAAATTTATCAAGGTCCTTTTTATCATTTATGTGAATGAAACATTTACAACCAAAAACCTTGAAGTGAGCAATAGAAGGTTTCTTACCTTTTAATATCTCATATGGTGTTTGCTGGGTAGAAGGTCTTACCATGGCTCTGTTAATTACATAACAGGCAGTGTTTACTGCTTCAGCCCAAAATTTCCTTGGTAGACCACCTTCAACAAGAAGTGTACGACCCATTTCCACTAGGGTTCTGTTCCTTCTCTCCACAACTCCATTCTGCTCAGGTGTCCTTGGTGAGGAGTACCTGTGGTTGATTCCATTCGACCTGCAAAATTCATCAAATTGTGAGTTTTCAAACTCACCTCCATGATCAGACAATATGTTTTCAATTTTCTGAGTTGTTTTAACATAGAACTCCTGAAATTCTGAGAAAGCATCACTCTTATTAGATAAGAAATAAACCCAAGTATACCTAGAAAAGTCATCTACCATGACAAACCCATACCTCCTCCCTGATAGGCTGACAACTCTAGTTGGCCCAAAAAGGTCCATATGTATCAGCTCATAGGGTTTGGAAGACATATTTTTAGTTCTAGACTTAAATGATTTTCTAGTTATCTTTGATTGGGTGCATGCATCACAGATTTTGTTTTCTTTCTTGAATGAGACTTCAGGAAGTCCTCTAACCATGCCATGCTTATTTAATTTGTGCAAAATAGTGTAGCTAGCATGACCTAACCTACGATGCCATAAAAATGCTATGTCTTCTCTACTGGCAGTAAGGCAAAGGTTAGTGTGTTGAATGTCATCTAAATTTATCATGTAAGTATTATTTATTCTTTTTCCAGTAAATTTGACAATATCAGAATCAGGTTCAAAAACCTTGTAGCATTGAGAATTAAATAGAACATTGTAACCTTTATCACATAACTGGCTGATGCTAAGTAGATTATAGGCTAACCCTTCAACCAGCATAACATCATCAATGCAGCAGGTAGAACACTTACCTACCTTACCTGATCCGATAATCCTACCTTTTGTGTTGCTTCCAAAGGTGACAAGGCCTTCTACTTTCTCAGTCAGTATGCAAAACTTGGCCTTATCTCCTGTCATATGCCTGGAGCACCCGCTATCCATGTACCACAAGTTGTTCTTGGCTGCCAGGCATACCTGCATACACAATTAGGTAGAGAAGTTTGGAACCCAAGACTGATTGGGCTCCAATGTAACTGAACTAGTAGCAAAGCAGGAGAGCAATTGTTTCGGAATCCACATTTATTTAAATGAATTTTGTTCAGTGGATCCTACAGATTTTCTTCTGTTGTTGTTCCTTTTCTTTTTATTGTTCTCTTTCTTGTTGGCAGCAGCATGATTATTGATAGTGTTGTTATTTCTGTGCCACTGCCTTGGCCAGGGTGTGTTCACAAAGTTTTGGCCATAGTTGTTCCTGGGCTGGCTATGAAAATATTGATTTCTAGATGTCCAGTAACCATACCCATTTACCCAATTTCTACTGTAAGGTCTTTGATATTGAGCACCCTGGTGTGCAAGACCTGTAAACTTACCCTGAGTTCTAGACCAATTTGACCTATAGAAGTAGGTTGGCTGTGCATTGTAGTGGGTCTGAGCTCTGGATTGAAAAAAATAATTGGGTTGACTCCTAGCAGCACTTTGTTTCCCCTGTACTTTGGACCCTGCTGACCTATACACAGGTTTGTATTGGGTCTTCTTAAGAGGTGGAGGTGTTGGTGGAGACTGGGTTACCTTGACCTGGGGTTTACCAGACTGTGTAGGTTGACCCCTAACCTGAGTCTGAGCCCTAGGATTCTGCTTAGATGTGCTAGCTCTACTAGGCTCATTAACCTTCCGTTTGCCCTTCTCCTCAGCACTGGGCTTTTTCAGATTAGCAGTTTTGTTCATCAAATTTGTTGAGTTCATGCTAATTAGAGGTCCCTTTTCCTTTTGAGCAACAAATGAAATTATTTTCATTCCGAATGTTTTTGTTGCACTAGAATTAAAACCTAGGCCCTCTTTTCTGAAATTAACCTTTGACCCTAACAAAGCATTTAAGTTATCTGTTCCTTGGGTCATTTTCTCAATGGTCTTCATTTTATCCTCATTATCTTTCTGAAGTTCATCAATAGCCTTTTTCAGCTCGTTGTTGACATTGAGGACAGCTTCATATTTTTCAGAGATAATTTTGACTTTACTTTCACATTTCTGAATCTTCAGCTTCCATTCATCAATTTCATCTTCAAGCCTTAGATTCTCTTCCTTAGAAGCTTTTAACTCATTTTTGATTTTATCTTCTTCAGAACATGTGAGTTTCAATTCATCAATCTCATATTCCAAACATGCAATTTTATCAGTTAGTGTTTTATCATTTTGCATGGAATTGATTTTTCTTCTAAGATGCCTATTCTCTTTTCTAATATCATCAGCTCTATCAGCTATTTCATGATAAGCATCTACACAATCAGCAATTGTGAAGTTTTCAAATCTAGTGATTACCTCATCTGTATCCTCCTCTCTATCTTCGGAGCTTGTTGCCATAAGGCAAATGGGCTGTTCAGATTCGGCTTCACTATCTGAGCTGCTGCTGAAAGAGCCTTCATCTTCATCACTCCATGTGGTGATCATAGCTCTTCCCTTCTTGGTTTTCTTCTTTGACCTGTCCTTATGTTTTTGATTGTCTGGACAGTCAATTTTCAGATGCCCTGGTTTCCTGCATTGATAACAGACATTAGCTTCATTTTTCTTTACAGGTGTAGATTTATACCTTTTATCCTTTCGGCCATCACTGTATTTCTTCTGACCGAACCGTCCTGCTCCCTTTCTGAGAAATCGCCTGAACTCTCTAGTCATCATGGCTATTTCAGATCGAGTCACATCTTCTTCTTCATTTAGGCTCTCCTCTAATGATGAAGAGCTGCTGGAGCTGGATTTTGTTGTTTTGCTGGAACTAGCCTTCAA
The DNA here is from genome assembly GCA_022559845.1 of Amorphophallus konjac. Lineage (NCBI taxonomy): Eukaryota > Viridiplantae > Streptophyta > Magnoliopsida > Alismatales > Araceae > Amorphophallus > Amorphophallus konjac. Next base: position 101,137,121 of record CM040120.1, read on the forward strand.
CGCTATTGGCTTCTTCTTCTTCTCGGCTTCATCTGTTCTTGGCATGTTTATCTCATATGCCATAAGTGAGCCAATCAGCTCATCAGATTTTGTATTACGCAGGTCCCTTGACTCCTCCATCACAGTTGCTTTGGTGTGCCAATTGGGAGTCAGGGAGCGTAGAATTTTCCTTACTACATCATACTCTGCCTGAGGTTTCCCAAAACCTCTGAGGCCATTGGTTATGACAGTCAGCCGAGCGTACATTTCGCTGATGGACTCGTTCTGCTTCATCTTGAAGGCTTCATACTCAGATACAAGAAGATTGGCCTTCTGCTCTCTTACTTGAGATGTACCTTCATGAATTACTTCCAGCGCATCCCACATCTCCTTGGCTGATTTGCAAGCAGATACACGGGAGAATTCTGTAGGATGCAGAGCGCACTGGATAGCATTAATAGCACTCCAATTTAGCGTGGACCTTCTGATCTCCTCCTTGGTCCATACATCTTCATTCGGGGACAGCTCATAAGGTCCCTTGCTAACAATCTTCCAAATCTCATAATCCTTAGCCTTTAGGAACACTTGCATACGGTTCTTCCAGTATGCGTAGTTTGATCCGTCAAAGAATGGGGGCTTCGTTGTTGAGTGACCTTCGGCAGTCATCCCTCGAACATCCATCTCTGCCTATTCTCTTCGGGCGATGAGTCCCTGCAGAAGAGTTAGGCTCTGATACCAAGTGTTGGGTTAGATGGACGCAGTCTATCTCCATAGATTGTGGATCTAGAGGGGGGGTGAATAGATCAACTTGCCTAATTTAAAACTATTGTAAGTTCTAAAGCGAGATTTAGGCAAACGTTAGTTAAGCTAAATAAAGGATGCTAAACAAAAGGTCGAAAGCTAGACATGAGCATAAGCGATGCAATCAAATAAGCTAAGCAAGAATTTCCCATCGCACACAGATCACACAAAAACACAAACACACTGCACACACAATTTTTAGGTGGTTCGGTCAACGACCTACGTCCACCCCACACTCAACCGAGTATGGCTTCCTGCTGCGCAGCACAGCTTGCGTCCGCTGGGCTTTACAGCTTGGCCAAAACAACCCGCTGATACACAGCTTCGCTGGGCACTACAGCTTGCCGACCAGAGGATCTAATCCTCTGCAACCGCTGGGGAAATACAGCTTAACCCATCCAGTGGAGACCACCACTGCAAGACCGCTGACACACAGCTTGAAGAAACAGCATTCGGAAATGAAAGACAGAATTAAAACGAAAATGGAAAAGCTCAAAAAAAAAACAATGTAGCTCTAAGAGCAAAGCTCAGCTCTGGTTTTGAACCACGAGACTGAGATACAACCACTCTCACTCTCACTCTCGATCAGCTCTCTCTCAACTCAATCTCTCTCGATCTCTTCCTCTCTCTTTTTCTCCTTCTTCTCTTCTTCTCTCTCTGTGGATCGAAGGCTCACTGCTGTATAGACTTTCTCTTCTTTTCTTTCGATCAACCTTCATCTGTGGACGAAGGCATCAATATATAGCAGCAGCAGGTGGATAAGGTACAGAATGCGTGTGCCTCCCACACTCACTCCAGAACCTTCTTTCTACGTTCCCTTATAGCATTGGTTCCTTTAGTATAGGATCACGTGCAGCCCAGACACTGGGGAATATTCTTCCTCGGACCACCTTCTTCTTTCTGTTTTTCTTCTTCTCCTACAAAGAGATTAAAACCATTAAACTCAGGCCCACAAAAATTAAAACTATATGAGGTATGTGATAGCAATACGAGATGCACTATACTGAGAACGACACGAGATACACAAGGTGACTACAACACGAAATAAAGAGAGAACGACACGAGGTACCACAGTAACAAGGCTATCACTACAACGAGAACGACACGAGGTCAGATGAAAATAGCACGAGGTGAGAAGGAAATAACACGGAGTAAAATGGTAGTAAAACACGCAATCAGAGGAAACCTTGACGAAGATAGAAAAGAAGCAACACGAAGACATAAACGAAAACGACACGAATACAGAAGACTCGAAGACATAGGGGTGACACAGATGGAGCGACACGAGGTGGCACAAAAAACAGCACGAGGTGCTGCAGTGTTCAGCACGCGATGGAACAACTAACGACACGAAGACGAGGACAACACGGACTGAAACCATCTCAAAGATGAAAAATAGAACCCTACACGAAGTGTGGTCACAAAGCAAAAAGGACACGGGGTCTAAGAAAAACAACACGAAGACAGAATATAGGAACGGCTACAACGACACGTGATAAAGCAGTGAAAGCAGGAAAACGTCTCGAGTAGCTACAGTAAATGATACGAGAATAAGATTCGAAGACAGACAATGTATAGAGTTCTCAGTTCACCCGACAGTGTGTAGACTTGAACAGCATGAGGCATAGTATAGACATCAACTCTGCACATCGAATGTATGGACTTCAAGTGTGAAGACCATTGTAGAGACTTTGGTTTTGAAGACAATGTGCAGACATCGAGTTTGAAGACCAATGTCCAGACTTCAAGTAACAGTGTGGATGTACAGACTTGATGGAGCGAAGCAATGTGTAGACTTGAAGCTCCTGATGGGTGTATAGACTTCAAATATCAAGACGCTAAGGAAGACGGACAAAGTACAGACTCTGAGGTTCAAGGCCAACGGCTATACAGACTTAGAATATAAAGACTGATGTCCAGACTTCAAACGTTAACGCTGTACACTCTTAACCAAATCAATTGAGATGCAGTGTGTGGACTTCATCTTGAGCGAAAGGTAAGTGAAGAATGTATAGACTCAAGAGAGTAAGAAATTGCAGACAGTAGTGTATTAAATGCAAAGAACACATAGTCAATCTGATAGAGTAGTTTCATCAAATAAAAAATAGTTGCCAATGAATCAAAACAATGGTGTTGCCAATGAAATAAAGCAAGTGTCAACATCATTAGTCATAGAGGGGTCACAACACGGCTCACCCCTCCACCGAGCATGATGGGGCCAACCCTACCGGGCGAGCTCTCCCACCCGTCGAGCAAGAGGGGGCCGAGGAGGTTGGGGCCGTTCCTGCGGGCGGCGACGATGCGGGCTCGACTCTTCCTTCGACTGGAGCAGAGGGGGCCAGGGCTGCTCTTGCGACTAGCAATGGTGCTAGCCCGGCTCTCCCCTCGGTAGGAGCCGAGGGGGCCGTGGCCGAGGCGGGGGATGTTGGGGCCATGGCCGAGGCTGGTGCTTCAGGCGGTGGTGTAGGTGCTGAGCCAGTCCAGGTTGGGGGGCCGCAAGAAAATCTGGCCGAGGCACGAGAGGCGACCGGGGCTTGGTCCGAGCCACTCGGTGGGGTGCCGGGCAATTGGGGGTTCTCTGTTCCGGCGGCCTTGGAGCGGCTTGGTATCTCGGGTCCTCTGCACCAGGTATGCCGCGGTATATCCGCGAAGGTGAGGGGGGGAGGTAGGCAGTACTCTCCGTCCACGGCCCTCGCTAGGGTTATGGAGGGCGGCCTGGCCCTGGCCCAGATGGGGGTTGTTCTGGCAGAAGTGTACGCTCGGTCAGAGTGGGAGCGAGCGAACCTGGCCTGGACCCTTGGTGGGTCTGATAGGAGGTTGGCTCGGCTTTCCGAGGAGCGTGATGGGCTTCGGCGGGAGCTTTCCTTAGTCAGGGAGCTGGTGCGGTCGAGCTAGGTGGAGACCCGGGCGCTAACCGAGCAGCTAGCCAAGGCTCGTGAATCGCTCGAGAGGAAGAACATGCTTCTTGAAGAGGAGCGCCTTGCACGCGTTGAGCTGGATGGCCGGTGGGAGACCGAACGTGCAGAGCTGGTAGACCGAGCGGAGGAAGCCGAGCGCCTTCGGCGGGAGGCCGAGGCTGATCGGGCCGAGGCGGAGAAGCAGGCGGTGGAGGCCGAAGAGCGGACGGCTGAGGCCGAGCGGAAGTCAACGAGGAGGAGCGGGAGATGGCCGAGCTCGCTGGTAGGGTGGGATCGGCTGGGGCAGAGGCTCTCGAGCAGTACAAAAGCTCATAGGCCTACCGAGTCGACCTTAAGGAGGCTGCCCTCCCCTACTACGAGTTAGGACTTCGCCGGGGCATCTACAAGGGGTTTAAGCAAGGCTACGATCGGACCGTCTCTTACGCCGAGGAGCAGGCATCCGGAGTAGTTGACTTCCCGTCCAGGCAACATTATGACTCGGACTTGTCATCCTCCAGTTCTTCTACTTTGGCACAGGATGAAGAGGATCACGGGGGCTCTTTGTTTGAGGGGTCACCAACTCCGGATGCCTCGGGAGGGCACGCAACCGAGGTAGTTCCCACACCGGTGGGGTCAGTGCCAGGGTCGGCCGTCGCCGAAGATGTCGGGGGCAGACCGCTTGAGCCCTCCACTTCCGGGCTTCAAGGTGGGCCGGAGGCCTGATGTATCTGCTTTGCTTCCTCGTTTTGTATGTCTTTTTCCTTTTTGAAAAAAAAAACTTCCTCTTTTGTGTAGAAAAATAGGTAAGGCAGTAGTGTTATGATGAAGAGTTATCTGCTCCGTATCGCCATTGCCGTATTTTGTTCAGTGTATCTGCAGTGGTTGGAAAGAGCTGATACTTTCTGCGTGGATCTCGCCTGATGGTTGGGTGAGCGTCTGACAGGGTGTCTTTCCTTTTTCTCATGCTTTGAATGCCTGGCCGCTTCGTGTATCCCGCTGGGGCGGAAAATGAGAAGTTTGAGGTGACCGTTCGTAGGGAGGGATCCCTTTGGCGTGTTTTCGAGGAGAGAATCATTTAAGGCAAATAGCCTCCCTTCGCCTATAAAAGGTCTGAAGGGCGTCCCTTCCTCTCCACGGCTTAGGGGTTTCCCTGACAGTCTTTCCTCATTCTTTCTTCACGTAGCGTTGTGCCGTTGTACTTGGAGCATGGAAGACGCTCCGGAAGATGAGGTTGCCACCGACGGGGGGCAGAGAGTTCTTGATGCTTCGGATTTAAAGAGGGTTCGACGGCCGGTGGACAGACTTAAAGAGGGTTCGACGTGTGGAGGCACATCATCCTCTTTTTATCAGTTCTGGCGGCGCTTGTAGGGGGGCGAGATGGTGGATTGATGGGGGCATCAGGCATCCCTGCTGCCCGTCCCTTCCTGCTTGCTCCATGGAGGGGAGGAGGAAGCCAATTAAGCTCCCTCCTTTCTGGGCTTTCCCCTGCCTCCTCGTCCAGCTCTACTGGTTTCTTTCTCCCCCCCGCAGCCTCTTTTTCCCTCTTCTGCTCTTCCCATCATTTCTTTCACTCTTCGGAGGGTGCCTGCACTCTCTTTCTTCCAAAGAGTTGGCAGGTTGGCAGGGAGGATGCCTTCATATGCATTCCCTCTCCCCCTTCTCTTCCAAGTTCAACTTGGAAGGTAGCCTTCTCCTTCCTAATCCCTCTGTCACCTTTGTCCCAAGCTGCCCGAGCCAACGGGGTCGACTATCCTTTATCCGAGCCAGTTTCTACACGAGGCAGAGTCAGTGGCTGGACGCAGGAAAGTCACCCGAGTCAGCCGAGCGATGGGCTCATACGGCAGCGCCAGATGGATTTTTTGCTTTTTTGACATGTATTTTCCTGGCTTCGGCCTTCCTGATGTACAAGCGAGTTGTTTGAATAAAAGAAAAGGAGCCTTTTTATCTCATGTCGTTTACACAATGCTCAGTATTCAGAAGTAGAACTTGCGTAATGTAGTCGCGTTCCAGGTCCGAGGGATGAGCTCTCCTTCCATCGTGGATAGACGGTATGCTCCTTTTCCGAGCGTCTCGACCACTCGGTAGGGGCCTTACCAATTAGGGGATAACTTGCCCGCTGCCTCAAGTGGTCGAGAGGCTTCAACTTTCCCGAGGATGAAGTCTCCCGGTTGAAAGTGTCTATCTCAGACCTTGGCGTTGTAGTATCGAGTGAGGCGGCGTCAGTATTCTATTGCTCTGATGTTGGCAATCTCTCGGACTTCATCTGCTAGGTCGAGGTTTTCGAGCAGTTTCTGGTCGTTTGCCTCGGACGAGAAGCAGATGACTCAGAGGGAGGGGTTGCCAATCTCCAATGGGATCACGACCTCGATACCGTGTACCAGCTGAAAGGGGCTTTCACCGGTTGCCGTTCTGGGAGTCGTTCTGTGTGACCAAAGTACGTTCAGCAATTCCTCAAGCCAGCTGCCCTTGGCTTTACCGAGCCTAGTCTTAATGCCTTTTAAGATAGTCTTATTGGCATTTTCGACCAGCCCGTTAGCCTGAGGGTGGGCGACCGAAGTGAAGTGATTGCGAATGTTAAGGTCGACGCATCTGTCTCGGAAATAGTGAGAATCAAATTGCCGACCATTATCGCTTACCATCACCCGGGGGATGCCGAAACGACAAATGATCGACTTCCATACGAAATTCCAGACGACTGTCTCCGTGATCCTTGCTGTGGCTTCGGCCTCGATCCACTTAGTGAAGTAATCGATGGCGATGATAATGAACTTCTTCTGGGCCTGGGCCGTGGGGAATGGCCCAAGGATGTAGATTCCCCAGCGAGCGAAAGGTTAAGGCTCGGCTAGGGTGACGAGCTCCGTTGCTGGCTGATGGACCAAGTGGTCAAATTGCTGGCACCGGTCACAGTGTTGTGTGTAGGTCGAGCAGTCGCGCTGTAGAGTGGGCCACCAGTAACCTCATCGTAGCAAGATCCTGGCGAGCGACCTACCTTATAAATGCGCTCCGCACAGACCTTCGTGAACTTCTTCGATCGCTTGGTTGGCTTCGTCGGTGCTGAGGCACTTCAAGAGAGGACCGGAGAAGGATCTCCGGTAGAGAGCGCCATCCAGAGTGATGAACCGCCGAGCTTGGTACTTCAATCTTCGGGCATCCTGAGGGTCGGGAGGCTCCTGAGAGTCTTGAAGCCACGACAGATAGGGGGTACACCAGTCGCTTGGGGAGGCCGAGTCAACAGCTAGGAGCTCCAAATCGATGCTCGGCCGCTCTAGCTCTTCGAGAAGGACCGGTCGAGTGCCCTCGGGGTCAAGAGAGGAGGCCAGCCGAGAGAGGGCGTCCGCTCGGTTGTTTTCCTCCTGAGCTATTCGGACTACCTCAAAACTCTCGAACTGTTGTGCCACGGTCTTGACCAACTGGAGGTATTTGATCATCGGTGCTTCTCGAGCTTCATAACCACCGTTGACCTGGCTAGCGACCAGTTGGGAGTCAGTGTGAATCCTTACTCGCTCAGCCCCCAACCGTCGGGCCATGCGGGCTCCTGATATGAGGGCCTCATACTCGGAAGCGTTGTTAGATGCTTGGAAGTTGAACTTCAGGGCGTACTGTAGCTCTGCTCCTTCGGGGGACTTCAGAAGGATCCCGGCGCCGCTCCTGGCTGAGTTGGAGGATCCGTCGATGAATAGTTCCCAGGTCGGCCCGGGCGCGGACGAGATCTTTCTTCAGTCGGGATGGTGCTCTCGACGATGAAGTCAGCGAGCGCCTGGCCTTTGATAGCCGAGCGAGGCCGATACGATATATCGTAGGCCCCGAGCATGATGGCCCACTTGACGAGGCATCCCGAGGCTTCAGGGTCAGCGAGGATCCTCTTCAATGGTTCGCCGGTCAGCACGGTGATGAATTGCCCTTAGAAATAGGGTCGGAGGTGCTTGGCCGAGGTAACCAACGCTAGCACGAGTCTCTCAGTTGCGGGGTACCTTTTTTCAGCCTCATTGAGCACCTTGCTGGTGTAGTAGACCGGTCTCTCGACTCCCGAGTCATTTCTGACTAGGACCGAGCTAACTGTAGATGGAGTCGCCGAGAGATAGAGATGCAAGGTTTCACCTGGGAAAGGCTTGGAAAGCACTGGAGGCGAAGCCAGGAACTCTTTAAGCTCGGTGAACGCTTTTTGGCATTCCTCGTCCCACGTGAATGTAGCATATGCCATTTTAGGCCCCCTCAACAGTTTGAAGAAGGGTAGGCATCGTTCAGCCGCGCGGGACAGGAATCTACTGAGCGCAGCAATGCGCCCGGTAAGGCGTTGAACATCTTTGATGCAAGTGGGTGGGCGCATGTCCAGGATGGCCTGGACCTTGTCGGGGTTGGCCTCGATCCCACGCTGGGTGACTAAGAAGCCCAAGAACTTCCCGGACCTTACTCCGAAGGCGCACTTATCAGGATTGAGCTTCATGTTGTACTTCAGGAGGGTGTCGAAGGTTTCCGCTAGGTCGGCCAAGTGGTCCTCGGCCTTGGGGGTCTTCACGAGCATGTCGTCAATATAGGCCTCGACGTTCCGACCGAGCTGTCCCTCGAACATATGACTGACCAGCCTCTGGTACGTGGCTCAAGCGTTCTTCAACCAGAAAGGCATCCGGGTGTAGCAGTGTACGCCGAAGTCGGTGATAAAGGCGGTCTTCTCAATGTCTTTGGGGTGCATTCTGATTTGATGGTAACCTGAATAGGCATCCAAGAAGCTGAGGATCTCGTTGCCCGAGGTTGAGTCAACCAGTTGGTCGATGCTCGGTAATGGATAGCAGTCCTTTGGAGTAGCCTTGTTCAAGTCGGTGAAGTCCACGCACATTCGCCACTTTCCCGAAGCTTTTGGCACCAGGACGACGTTAGCCAGCCACGTCGGGTACATGACCGGTCTAAAAAAACCAGTCTTTTGCCCCTTGGTGACTTGCTCCTTGATAATCGCCTGCTTCTTTGGAGCGTGCTTCCTTCTGCGTTGTTATATGGGCATCATGGTTGGGTCGAGGTTGAGCTTATGCATCACCGTTTCCTCCGGTATCCCAGGGAGTTGATCATCAGACCATGCGAAGACCCGGATGTACGCGAAAAGGAACTCTTTGTATTGTTGTTGAGCTCCAGATGTTAGGTCGGCTCTGATCTTTACTCCTAGGGTTGGGTCGTCGTTTAGGAAAATCGCTAGCAATTCGCCTCCAGGCTCGGCGGTTGCGGTTTTTTCCTCGACTTCCCGGGGGCCCTTGTTCTTCCCGTCTGGCCTTGTGGCTTCAACCGAGATATTGTAGCACCTTCTAGCCATAGCCTGGTTGCCTCGAACTTCCCCCAACCCATTTTTGGTCGGGAACTTCATCTTTTGGTGATAGGTAGAAGGCACCGCTTTCGTTCGGCTGAGGATTCCCCGGCCGAAGATTACGTTGTATGCTATCATACCTTTGATCACTATGAAGTCCACCATGACCGTAATGGTTTTGGGTGGGGTGTCGAGAGTAACCGGCAGGCTTAGGGCTCCCTCAGGATAAGTGGCCTGGCCATTGAACCCGTAAAGAGGGGTTCGGATCGGGCGGAGTTTAGACAGATCCTCCCCCATCTTAAGGAAACATTCATAGGATAATACATCAGGGGCACTTCCATTGTCAACTAGAATCCTATCTACGTTACAATGGTTTATTGTGGCCGATATGACTAGGGCGTCATCATGCGGGGTGCTTAGCCCTTCCAGGTCTTGGTCGGAGAAGACTATGACCTGGGGCTCACTCAGCGGGGCCCTGGGAGGCTCGATGGCTCGGCTCGCCCACTCAGCATGACGCTTCCTTCCTCGGCCGCTGTCTCCTCCTGATGCAGCTCCTCCGGCGATGACGTTGATGTGGACCCCTCGGGGGGCATTGTCGATTTCCTCTGGGGCGCCTTGGTCTTCGTTGTGCCCGGCCACGAACCGGGAGAGGTGCCCCTGACGAATGAGACGCTTGATCTCATCCTGGAGCTGATGGCAGTCACCGGTGTGATGTCCGTGGTCGCTGTGGAACAGGCAATGCTTGCTGCGACTGCGGTTCTTCGACCTCATTGGCTCGGGTTGGCGGAGGAGGCCCGAGCCTTTGATGTCCTCGTAGATCTCGTAAACCGGAGTGGTTAAGGGGGTGTACCGCTTGTACTTCCGTGACGGTTCCTTGCGTTCCCCGTCTTGGTTCCACCTTTTCCCCGGACCCGAGTTTGGCTCGGGTGCCCGCTTCTTGTCCCCCTCCCGACCCGAGCTGGTTGCATCTCGGCATGCGCTGAGCACTTCTTCGCACTCGGCATGGCGCAATGCCAGAGTCACTAGCGCGGCAAGGGTCGAGGGAGGGTGGAGGACAAGCTCGCGGCAAAGGTTCTCGTTGCGGGTGCCCCCGGTCAGCGCGGTTATGGCCGAGGTAACGTCCAGGTGGGGGATCCTCAGGGCTTCCAATTTGAATCGGGTAATGTAAGCTCGAAGTTTCTCCCCTTGCACCTGTTTGAGGGCCAAAAGCCCCGCTACCGACCTTGGGGGACCGCTGCCGGTGAAACTCTCCTTGAATACTCGCCCGAATTGCTTGAAGTCCCGGATGGATCCGGGGGTGAGGGCCCGGAACCATGCTTGGGCGCCTTGGACCAAGGTGGTCACAAAGGCTTGGCATTTGATGGCGTCGGACGCTCCATGAAGGGTCATCAGGGCGTCGAAGCTGTCGAAGTGATCGGCCGGGTCGCCCTGGCCGTCATAGAGCTTGAAGGTCGGGATGGAGGTTCTAGGAGATACCTCTGCCTTCAAGATATAGTAGGAGAACGGGGATTTCTCCTCATCCTTCGTGGAGGAGTCTTTCTACAGGGCGCGTAGGGCGCGCTCTTGCTCAGCGAAACGCCTCTCGAATTCTCGCAGTCGGAGGGATAGCTCCGGCTGCCGCTGCGCCGTTGGGCTGGGGGGGCTATATTGGCGTTCCCCAGGGACTTCGATCTCTGGGTTCGGACGGCGTGCCCCAAGTCTTCCCTTCTTCGGCGTGGACGAGGCTTCTTGCTCCGGAGGGGGGGCTTGTAATGGTCCTCCTGACCTGTTACAGATGATCTGCCGACCCCGGAGGGTGAAGCCACCTCCGGCGGTGTGCTGGGACACGTTCTCGCGGGGAGGGCTCTCCGGAGGGGCGCGTGACCTTCCATCCCTGGCCGCCTGGGTCCTCATGAGTTCCACGAGGATGTCCAATTTTGCATTGAGGGCTTGGAAGGCGTCAGCACCGCTGTTAAGCGGCATCCCTACCGCCGCAGGGGGAGGGGGCGGCAGCCCTACCGCGGGGGGAGGGGGGGCGGTCCGTCGGCGGGAGTGCTGGCACCGGAGGGGGGGTTTTGGGAGGCCTGAGAGGGGCCTTCCTCCGCCGCCACCATGGCCTTTCCCCTGTCGTCGGCAGACCTCCTCCCTGAACTTCTTCGCACCATACTGGCTCTTCGGTCGTTTCCCACAGATGACGCCAGATGAAGGGGCGTGATCTCGCGCGGCTCCTGAGCTGGGAGGATGATCACCGAACAGTGAACTGTAGAGAAAGGGAAACAGATCAGAGGGCCAAAGGATGGTTCCCTGGGGAAAATCCTCCGATGCCTAAGTTAGTAGAGCAATGCTGGAAGATATGGAGGGAGGTAGAAAGAGGTGCACGAGATCCCCCAACACCAAGGTGGTGAAGTGGTTCCTGCTTAGTAGGCATGTATTGCCCTTACCTTTCACTGGGGGGAGTCCCTGGTTTATATAATGTGCTCACCTTATGAGTCCCGTAAGCTGAGGAGTTTCAGGCGGGAGTTACGTCCTCATCGTGGGATCTTTACGTCCTCATCGTGGGATCTTCATAGCCTTGAGGGATCATGGGTCTCTTATCCTCATAACTCCTGCTCATAAAGGGCTCTCAACGGCAGCGTGGATAAGCAATTGTCGGTCGGTCTGAGCATAAAAGGTGCCAACCCTGTCCGGGCGATAGGCATAGGTCGGATGAAGATAAGTCAGAGTGGGCGCTGAGCGCTTGCCTTTATCCCGATGAGGGGATAACTCGGGCATGGGTCTTCCTCCGTTCTGATCGTCGCCCGGGCCTTCCGAGCCTAAGGGCCGCCGAGGAAGGATGGGATCCCGAGTAATCTTATTGGGCTTTTTAGCCTAAGTGGGCCCTATAGGGCTGTCACTTGGATGAGCTGAGCCTCGTTTGGTCCTGATGGACCTAGTTTGTCTGCTCTTAGATGTGCTACAGAAATCCCCCTCTCCAGTATCCTAATGGGTTTTAAATTTCACAAGATAAACATAATCCTCCCTTAAGTCCAGCCGCCAAACCTTGTTTGATTTGAACCTTAAGTTCCCATGCAAGTCTTCAAACGTGATAACGGTTTTACATTGTTAAAGACCCATTTAAAATGTATATTATACATATATCATCAAAACCTAATGCTACGGGATCCTATATCTAAGTGTCAAAGGGCCATTGACTAAAGGACTTGTTACCTACGGGAAACCCATCAGCATTTTGGGCTGAGACTTCAAGCTTCAAATGGGGTAAGATCATCTTATGGTTAATTAATTTTTTTTTGGGCTGGGGCTTTTAGCTTAAGGGTTTTTAGTAGTGGGTTTCTATTGATTAACTATGTATAATTCTTATTATTCCAATTTATGGATAAGTTTTTATTTACTATAATTTAGCGGGGTGGTACACCCTCCCCTACTTAAAAGAATTTGGTCTCCAAATTCACATGAAATTTATTTCCAAAATAATAGTGGGAATCTAGTCCTATTTTCCAGTCATCAAACAAGATCATATAAGTATGCTTGCCAAAATAATCTACTATCTAGAGAAAGAAAGCTAAATTAAGGTTAAGGGGTACCTCTAGCAACTTCAATGTCAGCAGGCTCGACTTGTCTTATTGCTTGCAACCATCCTTGACGCCGTGCCTCATTTCAATCCTTTGCTTGCTGAGGTTGGTCTTTGGGAAGTGGACAGTTGGCTACCTTATATTCATGGCTTCCACAATGGAAACAAGATCCGATCTTCCAGCGACACTTCTCGGATTGATGACTATCATTCCCACAATGCTTACACTTCTCCTCTTTATGCCTTTTGCCATTAGGAATGTGTGGACGCCAAAAAATGACGATGATGATCATGGCGACATTCTCGTCTACACATTAGAGCGCGAGTCGAAGATAGAAATGCCGAATAAACCTTATGCCTCGCCCGATCAGGACGAGAACTCGCTTGGTGGTCCGCTACCCGCTAAGGAAGCCCCCTAAGCAGAAGATACAGCTACAAGGCTCCGACCGGCCATGCCGAGAGCTGAATCAGAGAAGAGTCGGGAACTCCGGCACAGTCTCGGCATGCACCGAAAGTCACGCAGAATCTGGGACCGAGTCCCAGAGGCTACAAACGGAATATTATGGAGGCCATACGTCGCAACCGGAGCGTTCTGGGAATGCCGACATTCATATAAATGGCCGCGACTTCGAAAGGAATCTGTTTGGTGCTTAAAACGGCACGAAGTGGCCCTAAAACGGCGCGCCTTAAAACGGTGCGCCCCCCCTCTTAAAACGGCGCGCCCCCTTCTTGCTTTGGCTACACGGCGCGCTCCCGTCAAAGGGGCCTCCCCTTTTGATGTTAAAACGGCGCCACTTGTGTTGCATTAAAACGGCGCCCATATGGCTACTACGGCATGGCCATCTTGAAGGCCAGAAAGTTGAACCGGCGCGCCAATTGCACTTGGGGTAAAACCGGCGTGGGAACTTTCAACCGCGCCGTTTTAACCTCATTCTATCCCATCTCTGGTGCGATACTCTGTTCGGCATAAATGCTACACGCAGGGGACATTCAATGCCCGACGTTCTGTCTCCGCCTCCGTTCGACAGCACAGGAGTGGCAGCGGCGAAGCAACCCCTGCGGACCTGCGACCATCTCATCCTCGGACGAACAGTAGCGTACGGCGCGAACCAACGTCATCCAGCGCACCATGTCAGCTCTGAACTTCTTTGCGGACAAGGTGGAAGTGGCAGGGGCGCTCCCAGGTTGGCTGATACATAAAGGGGGCAACATTGTGAAGCCGAAGACAAAAAAGACGGACAGACAGAAGGAGCTCACAGATAGAAGGAGCTAGAAGAAGAAAGGGTTGAGAGAAGAGAGGCTGAAGGGAAGGCTGGCTGGTTCGGCTAGGGTCTCCGGCGTCCGAAGAGAAGAAGAAGCTCCATCCATTCCCACCTGCAAGGTGAAGAAAAAAAGAGAGAGAGAGGGTGAGAGAGTGAGAGGGGAGAGAGAGGGAAGAGCTTGTGCTCTGTTCCTCCTTCTCCCCCACCAATGTATCTTCTTCCCCCACCTCAACACCTAGTTTTTTTCTTTTATCTTCTCCGTTATATTCCCCCCCGTGCTTTGGGGGTAGATCTCCTTTCCCCTTGAGGATGAATAAAGAGTGACTCTTGTGGGCGTAAACGGCATTCTATTGCTCTCACCTCTTCCCCTTTTCTTCCGTTTTCTCCCTCCCGGTTTTCAACATCACCTGGGGTCCTCAGAAGCTTGCCCTTCTATGGCATGAACTCTGAGGGAACCTGTTCGAAGGGTGAACATTCATGGCCACCTATGGCCTACATCTGTCCCGTTCCACGAAATCGTCACCCGTGAGCTGTGGTCGTTCTTGTAGGCTGGCCCTCGAACGTTCCATACTCACATTTGGGTTCGGACCGCCGTGAGGCTACTCCAATTTTTGAGGGTCTACCCCGGAGCAATCCGATTGGTGACCCTCCTTTATCTCTGGAAAGTCTCGGTCCAGGGGAGGTGCTGCCGGATTTTCGCCAAGACTAAGAACGCCCAACAACAAGTGAACGGGTTGAACTGATGAAGAACAAAATGAGGACTTTGTGAGCAAACTGCTGGAGTAAAACACTTAGACATTCATACTGTTTCATCATAATAAACGATTAAAATGGTTAAAGCTCTTAAAACCTCCTCATTACCAGCTGGATCTATCAACAGAACGAGCAAATCAAACCTTGAATCAATCTACGGGTGAAAGGAAAAGAAAACGCAGTAAACAGGGCTTCAAAACAACCCCCATATAGCTATCCCGGCATGAGTTAAAATGGCGCGGCCATTGTTCCACCGCGCCGCTTCAACCATCCTCACAAAATCCCCCCATCTCTTTCTCTAAATGATAAAACGGCACGCCCTCTCCCTTGCCCTCCATATCCGGCGCGCCCCCAATCTCCCCATTGAACATTAAAACGGCGCGCCCATCTCCATCTTACCGAAGCCCAAATACGGCGCGCCCCTTTGGTGACCACCTGAACCGACGACATAAATGGCGCGCTCCCTCCTCCCTTGCCCTCCAATTCCGACGCGCCCCTTCACATCTTAACCCGGCGCCCCTTAACCGGTGCGCCCATCTCCTTGCAACTGGCTAATACGGCGTGGCAAAAGAAAACTAAAAAATTGAAAAGAAGAAAGAAAACTATTGAAATTAAAGAATAAACGAGAGAATAAGGACTAAATCAGTAAACAAAATAGAACGAATGGAATGGGAATAAACCACTTAAATCAATGATCGGAACGACGGCAATAGCATACCCCCCCCATATGAAAAATTTTGTTCCGGGGGCGCTGCCCCCTTGACCCCCGCGACTTGACCGGGTAGGTTGATCCGCGTATGAGGGCGCACGTTAGTGAGCTCGGGCTATGCACTTAATAATTCACTCCCTTGGACTAGGTGCAAAGAGAAAATCGACGACGCCTTATGGTATCGGACGTGGTTTACGGAATTTTCGACATGGCCATAGTCCAAAATCATCTCCGGCCAACAGTCTATCAACTTGACCCGTCTCTACTGGGATCCAATCCCGTATTCTCAGTAAACTTGCCTCGTTCGTGGCAGACATTCACGCGGTTTTGTCACCGTCTTTTATACTACAAGCACGGAGCTTCGTCTGAACATGAAGTGGCCCATGAGTGGCTGACATAGTCTGAACATTCACGTCCCAATACGGGTTTCTAGCATAGTTCATCTTTCACTATCCTCCTGCATGATTAGTATTCTCTCTAGGCCGTAGGGCCCTTATTCCCAGCAATCAATCAAGGGTGTTCCCCCGTATGGGGGATGTAAATAACGCCGTGACCTTTATGGCACGGCGGGTTTCGGTCCCGACACGAACCACACAATTGTCTGATTAGTCAGATCGCGTGCACCATGGGCTTCCACGAAGCCCGAATAAATCGTCACTTTGTGACTGGCACGCCCTCGCACTAAATAGAAGAATTAACCCCGACCAACAAACGAACAGATTCCCCCTCGAATTTTAGTGCGTCCACAGAATGACATTCCCATCATTGGGCCTCTTGTTGCCATTACCCAGCTTCTTCTTCTCCATTCTCGCCTTGGCCTTGTCGGACAATTCCATGGCATCATCCAATAACTGAGCTCTCTTAACCATCTCGGCATACGATTGAATATCTATCGGTGTCAATTGGGGTATGTATTGCAATCTCAACCCTTTCAAAAATTACTCGGCCTTCATCTTATCTATCAATATTAAATGAGGCACATAACGGGATAATCTAGAAAACTAGGCGTCGTACTACTCTACCACGGACAAACTTCTTTGCTTAAGTGGGGCAAATTCTGTCACGCCCCGAGCGCGGAAGATACCCGGAGATGCGCGACGAGTTTATATCAATCATGTCAATCAGGGTAGTAGTGTATTCGACACAAAGACATAGTGCACAAATATAAAGATAACCCAATCCATTAATTCCTTTAATAAGAATATGTCTATTACAAACCCTTGCAAATACTAGACTCAATAAAAATAAAAGAAAGGTACAATTCTGACTCAAGAAAATATAGATAAGATAGGACTGATGGACGCTTGAATAGCTCTAACTCTTTCACTCTTGACCATCCCCTTCAGATTGAGTTCCCTCATCATCGGACTTACCTGAAAAGTATGGAAACACTGAGTGAGCGAACGCTCAGTAGGAAATTATATCTCAAGAACTAGCAAGGGGTTCAAGTAATTACACTTTCCATGAATGCACTATAGCTATGCATGCTCGTAAAACGACAAGATAGAGAGAGCGTATAACAATAAGATAGCAAGAAGAACTAGTCATGAACTTTCAAGAACTTATCAAGCAGATATCAAGACTTTCAAGCAAGTGTATTCATCATGTCATGTTGGAATTTTGGCTATCACGTTCAAGCACGCAAGTATGAAATTACCCTTTTTCGGGCAACGCAAGTCATGTAATATCAAGTCAAGTACAAGTACAAGATTTGTGGAATGTTCAATCAGGCTAGTCATGCACTTCGGTATAATGCCAATACCATGATCAATCAACTCCCATGGGTACAATTACTTTCGGGTGCTCCTCCCAGGACCAGATCGGGCCCTATATGCGCAGGCATTAATCATGTATTTTTAACATCCACTTTTGTATATAGCTAATATGGAATTTCAAGGATAAAGCTTGTAGACACGTAGGATAGACTTTGATAGAATAGAGTCCAAAATATGACACTTGACATAGATAGGCGATAATAACGGTACAATTACGATTATCGATAAAAAACTAGGTGGAATTGGTTCCCTAACTTGGGTACCATGACAAACAAGTATGGACATTCTTTATATAGAATTGAGGTCCACAAGAATATCAAGTTTAATATAGAATTGGGGTCTACAAGAACATCAAGTTTAATATAGAATTGGGGTCTACAAGAACATCATAACAATGTTGTTATAGAATTGGGGTTTACAAGAACATCATAACAATGTCATGCGTTACCCCGTTCAATAAGATAATTCTCATATCATACACATGGCATGACATGAGGGCCGGTATACCATGTTTCTATAGAGTGACATGGCAAAGATTGTGTAATGGGTTTTTATGGTACAACCAGCTCAGTCGGCCTTGAGGGAATCCAAGGCTCGAGGAGTCTTACGGAGGTCTCTATGACTAACTCGCTAGTCCAAAGGAACGGAATGTCCAATGTAGAACTTGTATGTCACCGAGAATTTGTGGGTAAATGATAAAACATCATAAAACATGGGACTATATTCACGGACTGGAATATAGTGCCGATATAAATATATATATATATATATATATATATATATATATATATATATATCAAACTCTCGGTTAACAGAAACAAGGGAAAATAGTAATACAAAAAAATAGCGACTTTAGCCAAGTCATTAATTATCCAATTAACGCCTTACAGTGGGGCGTTTATTTACAAATTTGACGACTTATACATTAGTCGTCCCTTCAATATTTCTATTCTGTAGAAAATTAATATTCTGGAATTTTAACAAAAACGCGCCCTGGACAGGGGCGTTACTTTTCAATTAGCGCCCTGGTCTGGGGCGTCAGCTCAATAAGAGACGACCTAGACAAGGTCGTAAATTCAAGAATTTACCAATTTTCAGATAATAAAATTTCAGGAAACGAGGTACATGGTCATGACAAGATAAATAGCAAGATTTCACAGGTATACTCATGCAACATATTATATTCATGGTTACATAGCTTTTAAATTTTAAACGTGGGTATTTATTAATTACATGAAATTGACGACTTCTGGCAGGGCGTCAAAACAATAATTAGCGCCCTAGTGTGGGTCGCTTCTTTAAATTAGCGCCCTTGTCAAGGGCGTTTCTTTTTGAAATTACATAGAAAACATCTGAAACCACAATAAAACTATATGCATGCATGACCGATGATATTATTAAGATCTTAAGCTAGTTTGGGCTACGATCTTGAGAAAACCTACCTGATGATCTGTGTGAAGATTCGGTTAAGATTTGTGAAGAGAAAAGGACTCTCTGTTAGCAACAGAGTCTTCTGATTACCGGAGGAAGAAGAACGATGTGGACGAAGAACCCACGATCTTCTCTTTGACAAAAGAGTTACTACCTACTGTAGACTTTCTACATGAAATAAGATGAAGACATTAGTTTTCTTCATCATACATAACCGAAGGCGAAGGTAAAGCAAATGAAGAACAAACTTACGTTCTTCACGGATGACAGCAGCAACAGAGCTTCGACCAAATAGATTTTAGGGTTTGATGGACAAGGATTATTTATAGGGTTTTGGGGAACCCTAATAGAGTTAGAGTTCTATTGGAAGTTATATTTCCTTGATAGAGTCCTTACTATAACTCTACTAGCACGTACTAATCCAGAACATACCCCGGAAGAGGTCTGGGTTCGAACAGAACTTGAACTGAATTAACGCCTTTCTATAGGGCGTTACTTAAATTAACGCCTTTGACAATGTCGTTTCTTTAGTGAAACGCGTCTAAGCAAAGGGTGTTACGTTTAATTGCCCTTTTATTTATTTTGGTCGTTTGAGAATTGACGCCTTGTCCAGTGGGCGTCCCTTTTTCAATTCACGCCTTAGCCAGAGGTGTTTAATTTTAATTAGCGCCGTGAATCAAGGCGTTATTCACTTTTTGGTTCTATTTATTTGTTCCTCTTGATTTTTCTTTTACTTACTTAAATATTTTAGCCTATTTTGACTAATTAAGAATTTGTTTATTGTAATTTGATTTATTTTAAAAATCTTTATTTTTTTTCCAGGGTTGCTACACCCTCCCCCACTTAAAAGAATTTGGTCCCCAAATTAAATCGCATATACATGTGGAGAGTGTAGAGCCTATTACCTTAAAATAATTCTGGGAATCGTTTCCTCATGGATTCCTCGGTCTCCCATGTGGCTTCATGATCGGAACTCTTACTCCATTGTTCCTTTAGCATGGGAATAACCTTATTCCTTAGGGTACGTACTTCACGATCTAGTATCTTCATGGGCTTCTGCTCATATGTGAGATCCTTTTGGATCACTAAGTCTCCATGATCAATAATATGCGATGGATCGTGCACATACTTCTTCAACATAGATATGTGGAATACATTATGCACTTCAGACAATTGAGGAGGCAATGCGATGCGATAATCAACCTCGCCAACTCTTTCCAATATCTTAAAAGGTCTAATGAACCTTGGTGTAAGCTTGCCCTTAACACTAAATCTCCGTATGCCACGTCCCGGTGATATCTTGAGAAATACATGATCTCCAATTTGGAACTCAAGATCTCTCCTTCTCGTGTCGGCATAAGCCTTTTGCCTAGACTGAGCAACTTGCAGTCTTTCTCGAATCAATTGTATCTTCTCGGTGGTATCCCTTACCATATCTGGACCTAATAGTTATTTTTCTCCAACTTCGTCCCAACATAAGGGTGATTGGCAACTCCTTCCGTATAAAGCTTCGAAAGGTGCCATTTGTATACTTGCCTGGTAGCTATTATTGTATGGAAACTCCACCAACGGCAAGTGATCATGCCAGCTTCCATCGAAATCAATGATGTAAGCTCTGAGCATATCTTCAACCACCTGATTAGTTCTCTCAGTCTGACCATCCGTTTGAGGATGAAAAGCTGTACTAAAGTTAAGCCTTGTTCCCAATGAATGTTGTAGTCCCTTCCAAAAATGAGAAGTAAAACGGGGATCTCTGTCAGACACGATTGAAACAGGAATACCATGTAATCTGACTATTTCCTTGATGTATAATACAGCCAAAACATCAACTGACCATCGGCTCTTTATTGGCAAGAAATGCGCCGATTTAGTCAATCGGTCAATAATAACCCATATTCCATCATGTCCTCCTTTTGATTTAGATAAACCCATAATGAAATCCATACTAATATTCTCCCACTTCCATTTGGGAATATCTAGAGGATGTAATTTTCCAGCAGGCTTTTGGTGTTCCGCCTTGACCTGTTGGCAAGTGAGACAGCGTGATACATAGTCTGCTATTTCCCTTTTCATGTTGGGCCACCAAAAATTCCTCTTCACATCTTGGTACATTTTGGTTGATCCTGGATGAATCGTGTACCTTGATCTATGATCTTCATCTAAGATCTTCTTCTTTAACTCGGGACAATCCGGTATGCAAGTTCTATTCCTGAACATTAATCTTCCTTCACAAGTTATTAGGAAATCAGATTGTCCTTCCCGTTTGCCTTTGATCTCTACTAATATTGGGTCATTATCTTGAAGCGCTCGTATTTCAGATAATAGGTCTGGATGAATGCTTATATGAGATAATGTGACACATTGAAAGTCTGTGTCCATGCTTATATTGAGTTCAAAAATTACTCCAGCAATTTCCATTCTTGAATCATACAATTGGCTAACAGTGCTCTCGGCTTTCGACTAAGGGCATCTGCTATATGGTTACCCTTTCCGGGATGATATTGTATATTGAAGTCGAAGTCCTTAAGATATTCTAGCCAACGTCTTTGTCTCATATTTAGTTCCTTTTGTGAAAAGAGATACTTGAGACTCTTGTGATCAGAGTATACAGTAAACTGTACTCCATAAAGATAATGTCTTTATAATTTGAGTGCAAGTACCACCGCGGCCAATTCTAAGTCATGGACGGGGTAGTTTTCTTCATGCTTCTTCAATTGACGAGAAGAATAAGCTATAACCTTTCCTTGTTGCATTAGAACACATCCGAGGCCAATGCCAGAAGCATTAGTGTATACCTCGAATTTCTCTCCTTCCATTGGTAACGCTAAGACCGGAGCTGTAGTTAGATGATCCTTGAGATTTTGGAAGCTTCTTTCGCATTCCTCACTCCATTCATAACGGATCTCCTTGCGAGTTAACCTCGTAAGTGGTACGGCGATTTTAGAGAAATCTTTGATGAATCGCCTGTAATAGCTAGCAAGACCTAAGAAACTTCGGATCTCGCTAGCATTGGTCGGTCTTTCCCAATTTCTTATAGCTTCAACTTTTGATGGATCTACTGATAAGCCATCCTTTGATATAACATGTCCGAGAAAAGTCACTTCCTCAAGCCAGAATTCACACTTGCTAAGTTTTGCATATAATTGGTTTGTCCTCAATATTTGTAATGTAATCCTCAAATGCTCCTCATGCTCTTCCTTAGTCCTGGAATAAATTAATATATCATCAATAAAGACCACCACAAATTGATCTAAATAAGGCCTGAATATACTATTCATTAACTGCATAAAGGCAGCAGGGGCATTCGTTAGTCCGAAAGGCATAACAACAAATTCATAATGGCCATACCTGCTTCTGAATGCAGTCTTATGAATGTCATCATCCTTGATTTTTAGTTGATGATATCCCGACCTGAGATCAATCTTTGAAAAATACATGGATCCAGATATTTGATCAAATAACTCATCGATTCTCGGCAGTGGATACCTGTTCCTGATAGTGAGATGATTCAACTGTCGATAGTCGATGCATAGTCTCATGGATCCATCCTTCTTCTTTACAAATAGCACAGGCGCTCCCCACGGGGAAGTACTCGGTCTAATGAATCCTTTCTTAAGAAGTTCCATTAATTGCTCCTTTAACTCCTTGAGTTCAGCAGGGGACATTCTATAAGGTGCCTTAGAAATAGGTCCAGCACCAGGGACTAAGTCGATGGTGAAGGCCACTTCTCTTTGTGGGGGTAATCCAGGCAAATCTTCCCGAAACACATCCAGAAATTCTTACACAACTGGGATATCTACTATCTTAGTTTCCTTAGCCTCCTTAATCGTGACAAATGCAAGGAAAGATACACATCCTTTCCTTATTAGCTTGCTAGCTCGGAGAGCCGAAATAAGAGGTGACTTGCTAGAATAGACTAGTTCTGGAAAGTCCTTGAAAGTAACCTTGCTATTGCGGAAATCGACTATTGCCTGGTATTTGGATAACCAATCCGCTCCCAGTATGACATCATACTCCTTTAGATCTAAACATATGAGATCGATAGGAAGATTTCTTTCTTTTACCAAGACTTCACAGTTTTGATAATGGTGAGTAATATCGGTTTCGTTTCCGAGAGGAGTAGATAAAATTATTTTCATCCATTCCGGTTCCATAGGTAGTGGGTTAGCAAACTTCTTGGAAATAAAAGAATGTGATGCACCCGTATCAAATAAGACATGTGCATACTTGGAACAAACTTTCAGTGTACCTTCTACTAGTCCGCCTTCTTCTTCTTCGATCTCCTTAATTGCGTGAAGACGAGTGTTCTTGGTTATCGGGCGCTTTCCGTCGCTGGTTTGATCATTAAGTAATGGGCAATCGGGAATCCGATGATCATGGCTCCCACAACGGAGACATGCTCCAAGTTTCCTCCAGCATTCTTCGGCTTTATGTCCAGCCTTGTCACAATGCTTGCATATTATATTCGAAGGTGTAGTAGTGATAGAGAAGGGCTTGGTCTTCTTAAATTTTTGGTCTTGAGAAGAAGTACCTCCAGTGCTAGGCCTCTTCTTGAAGTTGGGTTTAAAGGAACCCGAACTTGTAACTTGTTCCTTCTTATCCTTCCCACGGATTCTATCTGATAGCTCCGTGGCATCTTCTAACAATTGAGCTCGGCGTACTATCTCTGAGTAGACCTCAATATCCATTGGCGCCAGCTGGGTAATATATTGGGGCCTGAGCCCATTAAGGAACCTCCTAGCTTTCATCTTCTCGGTGCTAACTAAGTGCTTAGCATACCGAGACAATCTAGAGAATTGTGCCTTGTACTCCGCCATCGATAATGACCGTTGCTTGAGTGCGGCAAATTCGGTAGCTTTCTTTTCTTGGACTCGGTCTGAAAAATATTTATTGTTGAAATGTTCAACAAATTCTTCCCAAGTAATTTGGTCTTGATTTATAGTAGCTTCGACTGACTCCCACCAGCATCGGGCATCCCTTTCTAGTTGGAAAGTAGCTAATAAGACTTTATCTTGATCCGTGCACTGCATAACACGGAATATACGCTCCGTCTCCCTGATCCAGTGCTCTGCGTCATCCGGATCAGTAGAACCCATGAATTTGGGAGGGTTCATGTTCTTGAAGACTTGGTGGAGACTTCCGGCTCATTGTGCACCTCCCTGTGCTACTTGTTGCAGCACTTGGGTCATGCCTTGGAGTGTACGCTGCATGTTGCGCCACTGAGCACGTTCGGCAGCCATTATCCTACAATTACAATAACTATGTTAGTATATACTTGCGTTAAGGGCTTTTAAGTTTTTATGTTAACTCAACCCTTGGTTCTACCCAATCTCACTGGTTAAAGGTTTGAACCTATCCTTGGACTTGGGTTTTTTTTTCTTAGGAATTGAATACCCTAGGCTCTGATACCACAAAAACTGTCACGCCCCGAGCGTGGAAGATACCCGGAGATGCGCGACGAGTTTATATCAATCATGTCAATCAGAGTAGTAGTGTATTCGACACAAAGACAGAGTGCGTAAATATAAAGATAACCCAATCCATTAATTCCTTTAATAAGAATATGTCTATTACAAACCTTTGCAAATACTAGACTCAATAAAAATAAAAGAAAGGTACAATTCTGACTTAAGAAAATATAGATAAGACAGGACTGATGGACGCTTGAATAGCTCTAACTCTTTCACTCTTGACCATCCCCTTCAGATTGAGTTCCCTCATCATCGGACTTACCTGAAAAGTATGGAAACACTGAGTGAGCGAACGCTCAGTAGGAAATTATATCTCAAGAACTAGCAAGGGGTTCAAGTAATTACACTTTCCATGAATGCACTATAGCTATGCATGCTCACAAAACGACAAGATAGAGAGAGCGTATAACAATAAGATAGCAAGAAGAACTAGTCATGAACTTTCAAGAACTTATCAAGCAGATATCAAGACTTTCAAGCAAGTGTATTCATCATGTCATGTTGGAATTTTGGCTATCACGTTCAAGCACGCAAGTATGAAATTACCCTTTTTCGGGCGACGCAAGTCATGTAATATCAAGTCAAGTACAAGTACAAGATTTGTGGAATGTTCAATCAGGCTAGTCATGCACTTCGGTATAATGCCAATACCATGATCAATCAACTCCCATGGGTACAATTACTTTCGGGTGCTCCTCCCAGGACCAGATCGGGCCCTATATGCGCAGGCATTAATCATGTATTTTTAACATCCACTTTTGTATATAGCCAATATGGAATTTCAAGGATAAAGCTTGTAGACACGTAGGATAGACTTTGATAGAATAGAGTCCAAAATATGACACTTGACATAGATAGGCGATAATAACGGTACAATCACGATTATCGATAAAAAACTAGGTGGAATTGATTCCCTAACTTGGGTACCATGACAAACAAGTATGGACATTCTTTATATAGAATTGAGGTCCACAAGAACATCAACTTTAATATAGAATTGGGGTCTACAAGAACATCAAGTTTAATATAGAATTGGGGTCTACAAGAACATCATAACAATGTTGTTATAGAATTGGGGTTTACAAGAACATCATAACAATGTCATGCGTTACCCCGTTCATTAAGATAATTCTCATATCATACACATGGCATGACATGAGGGCCGGTATACCATGTTTCTATATAGTGACATGGCAAAGATTGTGTAATGGGTTTTTATGGTACAACCAGCTCAGTCGGCCTTGAGGGAATCCAAGGCTCGAGGAGTCTTACGGAGGTCTCTATGACTAACTTGCTAGTCCAAAGGAACGAATGTCCAATGGAGAGCTTGTATGTCACCGAGAATTAGTGGGTAAACGATAAAACATCATAAAATATGGGACTATATTCACGGACTGGAATATAGTGCCGATATATATATATATATATACATATATATATATATATATATATATATATATATATATATATATATATATATATATCAAACTCTCGGTTAACAGAAACAAGGGAAAACAATAATACAAAAAAATAGCGACTTTAGCCAAGTCATTAATTATCCAATTAACGCCTTACAGAGGGGCGTTTATTTACAAATTTGACGACTTATACATTAGTCGTCCCTTCAATATTTCTATTCTGCAGAAAATTAATATTCTGGAATTTTAACAAAAACACACCCTGGACAGGGGCGTTACTTTTCAATTAGCGCCCTGGTTTGGGGCGTCAGCTCAATAAGAGACGACCTAGACAAGGTCGTAAATTCAAGAATTTACCAATTTTTAGATAATAAAATTTCAGGAAACGAGGTACATGGTCATGACAAGATAAATAACAGGATTTCACAGGTATACTCATGCAACATATTATATTCATGGTTACATAGCTTTTAAATTTTAAACGTGGGTATTTATTAATTACATGAAATTGACGACTTCTAGTAGGGCGTCAAAACAATAATTAGCGCCCTAGTGTGGGTCGCTTCTTTAAATTAGCGCCCTTGTCAAGGGTGTTTCTTTTTGAGATTACATAGAAAACATCTGAAACCACAATAAAACTATATGCATGCATGACCGATGATATTATTAAGATCTTAAGCTAGTTTGGGCTACGATCTTGAGAAAACCTACCTGATGATCTGTGTGAAGATTCGGTTAAGATTTGTGAAGAGAAAAGGACTCTCTGTTAGCAACAGAGTCTTCTGATTACCGGAGGAAGAAGAACGATGTGGACGAAGAACCCACGATCTTCTCTTTGACAAAAGAGTTACTACCTACTGTAGACTTTCTACATGAAATAAGATGAAGACATTAGTTTTCTTCATCATACATAACCGAAGGCGAAGGTAAAGCAAATGAAGAACAAACTTACATTCTTCACTGATGACAGCAGCAACAGAGCTTCGACCAAATAGATTTTAGGCTTTGATGGACAAGGATTATTTATAGGGTTTTGGGGAACCCTAATAGAGTTAGAGTTCTATTGGAAGTTATATTTCCTTGATAGAGTCCTTACTATAACTCTACTAGCACGTACTAATCTAGAACTTACCCCGGAAGAGGTCTGGGTTCGAACGGAACTCGAACTGAATTAACGCCTTTCTATAGGGCGTTACTTAAATTAATGCCTTTGACAATGTCGTTTCTTTAGTGAAACGCGTCTAAGCAAAGGGTGTTACGTTTAATTGCCCTTTTATTTATTTTGGTCGTTTGAGAATTGACGCCTTGTCCAGTGGGCATCCCTTTTTCAATTCACGCCTTAGCCAGAGGCGTTTAATTTTAATTAGCGCCTTGAATCAAGGCGTTATTCACTTTTTGGTTCTATTTATTTTTGTTCCTCTTGATTTTTCTTTTACTTACTTAAATCTTTTAGCCTATTTTGACTAATTAAGAATTTGTTTATTCTAATTTTATTTATTTTAAAAATCTTTATTTTTTTTCCAGGGTTGCTACAAATTCTCCCACCTTTCTCTCCCGAACTCTTTCCGAGAAATACTTCTCATTTAAGTGCTCTAAGAATTCCACTCATGCTACCTGATCATTCAGCAAGGTTGCTTCCACGGACTCCCACCAAGCCATCGCATCTTTCTGTAATTGGAATGTTGCTAAACAAACCTTATCTTGGTCTAAACATTGCATTACCCAGAAGATTCTCTCCATCTCTCTAGTCCAATCTTCTGCCACATCGGGATCAGGGGTTCCACTAAACCTAGGGGGATTGAGACTCCGAAACTCAAGATGCAACTCTCCAGCTCCACGATTTGCTCCACCCTGGGCTACTTGCTGAAGAGCCTAGGTCAAACCCTAAACTGTCCTTTGCATCTCCCGCCATTGCGCACGCTCAACGGCCATTGCTAGCTATCTAGCCCTACAAAATACAAAATAAATTATATAAGATTAACAAATTATTCTCATGAAAGTTGTTAAGTCATTCTTTTATAAGCCGGTTTTTTGCACTTAACCCATGGTTCTACCCAATCTCACCTGGTAATAATAGGATTGAACCCATAACTTATGGCAACCTATAGTCATGACCTAGAGTTTTATATACCTAGGCTCTGATACGACTTCTGTCACGTCCTGAACCGATAGCAGCAGAACGCATTGCTCGGAACGTGGCAGCGAACAGTCATGAATAATCAGAGTAAGCCACAAGACACAAATACAAGGCTAGACAATATTGACAAAAGTAGTTCTTATTGATATCAAAATGTCAAATTTACATACCTTGACTCAACTTGCATTAATAAAAGAAAAAGACTCAAAATTATAGGACTAGACTCAAGGAAAAAAGGAAAAGACGCCGACTACGATCCTCTAGAGCTCTCATCACTCTTGCCGTTCCCCATCTGATTGATTATCTTCGCCATTATTACCTAAAAAAGGGTTAAGAGAAATTGGGCGAGTGAAAACGCTCAGTAGGATTTACACCTTTATCGCCGAGAAAGATATAAGTGATTAA
This sequence comes from Amorphophallus konjac, assembly GCA_022559845.1. Lineage (NCBI taxonomy): Eukaryota > Viridiplantae > Streptophyta > Magnoliopsida > Alismatales > Araceae > Amorphophallus > Amorphophallus konjac. The sequence continues at coordinate 101,164,999 of CM040120.1, forward strand.
CCAATTAGTCGCGTTTAATGATATGCAATGAATGAAAGATATAACTCAAAATTTTGACAACTAATCATTTATGAATACCAAAGTCAAGGGTAGATAATAGCTCAATAGAAAAAGGAAATAATTTCTCGTGCAGAACAATAACAAGATATCAGTATGAACCAAGAACAGATGCTCCAGATGAACATAACTTTAGGATTTTGGCCAACTATATCAAAATTACAATAAAGTAAGCAGAATATCGATCTATTAGAATATCACATTAATAGAGTATCAGAATTATAGAAATAACATAATAACTGAATAAAAGTTAGAATATTAGGATAGCAGAAATTGGTGCAATGCCACACCCAGAATTTTCCATGGTTTATAGAGTGGACTTCCGTCCTATCCAGCATTGATTGTCGCAGACCCACAACACTTATATATATTTTAAATTTTTTGTAGATATGGCCATTATAGAGTCAAGGGTGTTATGTTCCAGAAATATCGTGAACGAGTAGCATATCAAACTAATACAGACGATGAGTAGAGCTCAAGGGTAGAGATTGCAAAGTAGCACATGAAACTGTGACAAGTGAGAAACCGAGGTAAATGGGCATCCACTCAGGCCGCCTCCAATTACAGAATCCGTGTACAACTAGTGGTTGCTAATTATGTGAACAGTGCAGGCACAACGAATTAGCATCACCTATACTGGACACTATATCTAATATGGCATCAACTGTACTAGTCGCCAATTCCAGACAGTGACAGAACTCTCACGGAACACTAAAAACAACGCTCTGTGATGCCTAGGGCGTCGCATTTCTTTAGAGTGACATGATAATCAAGGTTTCCATGGTTTTGAGGGTACAACCCGCTTGCCCGCCTTGAGGGATTCCAAGGCCAGCGAAATCTTACGGAGACCTTAGAGAGAGAAATTCCAATCCGGCGGAAGGAATATCCGGTGGAGGGTCTTTCAATCTCTAACAGTTGAGGTGTAAGCGTGAAACTCGTGAAAACAAGGACTCCGTCTCGGCCGTGAGACAGTCGTGCCAACAGACCTGCAGTATGGGTCAAAACTCGATAAAACCGTGAGACAAGGAAAGAGCGTCAATCCAGAGGGCGTCAATTAAAGAATACACGTCACTGTGAAGCGATGTCAATTCTTTATTAATAGTATATTAAATAGTTAATTTACAAATTAGCATCTCTGTAAGGAGGCGCCAATTCTAGAATTTGAAATAATCAATTAAAATTCTTTATAATTGGCGTCCATGTAAGGAGGCACCATATCTTTAAATAGCATCCATGTAACGAACGTTAATTCATGATTTTCTAGTTTTCATACGTATTTAATAATTAACAGGATTTGGCGTCGCTGTGAAGAGGCGCTATTTAATTAAGTCGTGTCTTTGCAAACAGACACCAATTCTTTTCTATGTACAAGGCATAAGGCACCAGGCAGATACGTTTTTAGGCACAAGTTATTGTTCATTTCTTATTAGAGGCATGAATAGTAGCACTACGTGTTCTATAGGGAATTTGGGAAAACATAAGACATGATAATTTAGAGAAAAATATGAGGATCCTAAAAATATACACATCATGATTTTATCTCATTAGGTTTCATAGTTATAGATTTTTAAAGATGGGTGTAATTGTTAATTAACAGAAAATTAGCGTCAGGATAGTTGACGCTGATTAATCTACGTCCCTCTACATTGGCGCTGATTCATTTAAATAGCGTCCACTATAGTGGTCGCTAATTAATCTTTAAATAGAAAACAAATCAAAACGCCAGAACAAGACATGCAAGACGAATAAACTAGCGTGGATCATAAATCAGGAGTGATAATCAAGTGAGTTACATGCTTGCAAGCTTGTTTTAACTTGATGCATTTAAATTTAAGCCTGAGAGATAAACTACCTTTGGACGAACGAGGAAGAAGAAGATGAAGATGGCGATGGTAGCATCGACACACCACCCTCACGCGCACATGCACGGGAAGAAGGGGATGCAGGCGATACTCCTTCTTCACGCACGGGACATAGAGGAAGAAGACGGAGACTTCTCGACAGCAACAGCAACCGATCATGAACAGGAAGAAGAGGACGTCGACGTAGCAGCAACAGGATGCTCCTGCCGTCGCATGGGTTTGTTTTTATTTGGGTCTAAGCCTTCCGAGTCCTAATACATGCATGGCATCCTAATGGGTTTTAAATTTCCCAAGATAAACCTAATCCTTCCTTAAGTCCAGCCGCCAACCCTTGTTTGATTTGAACCCTAATTAAGTTCCCATGCAAGTCTTCAAACGTGATAATGGTTTTGCATTGTTAAATACCCATTTAAAATGTATATTATACATATATCCTCAAAACCTAATGCTACTGGAACCTATATCTAAGTGTCAAAGGCCCATTTACTAAAGGTCTTGTTACCTACGGGAAACCCATCAGCATTTTGGGCTGAGACTTCAAGCTTCAAATGGGGTAAGATCTTCTTATGATTAATTAAAATTTTGTTTGGGCTGGGCTTTTTGCTTAAGGGTTTTTAGTAGTGAGTTTCTATTGATTAACTATGTAGAATTTTTATTATTTCAATTTATGGATAAGTTTTTATTTACCATAATTTAGCGGGGTGCTACACCCTCCCCCACTTAAAAGAATTTGGTCCCCAAATTCACATGAAATTTATTTCTAAAATAATAGTGGGTATCTAGTCCTATTTTCATGTCATCAAACAAGATCATATAAGTATGCAAGACAAAATAACCTACTATATAGAGAAAGAAAGCTAAACTAAGGTTAAGGGGTACCTCTAGCTACTTCAATGTCAGCAGGCTCGACTTGTCTTATTGCTTGCAACCATCCTTGACGCCGTGCCTCATTTCGATCCTTCACCTATTGAGGTTGGTCTTTGGGAAGTGGACTATTGGCTACCTTATGTTCTTTGTTTCCACAACAGAAACAAGATCCAATCTTCCAGCGACACTTCTCGGATTGATGACTATCATTCCCACAATGCTTACACTTCTCCTCTTTATGCTTTTTTCCATTTGGAATGCCATTCCCATCATTGGGCCTCTTGTTGCCATTACCCAGCTTCTTCTTCTCCATTCTCGCCTTGGCCTTGTCGGACAATTCCATGGCATCCTCCAATAACTGAGCTCTCTTAACCATCTCTGCATACGATTGAATATCCATCGGTGCCAATTGGGGTATGTATTGCAATCTCAACCCGTTCAAAAATCGCTTGGCCTTCATCTTATCCTTCAATATTAAATGAGGCGCATAACGAGACAATCGAGAAAACTGGGCTTCGTACTCTGCCACGGACATACTTCTTTGCTTAAGTGAGGCAAATTCTCCCGCCTTTCTCTCCCGAACTATTTCCGAGAAATACTTCTCATTAAAGTGCTCTAAGAATTTTACCCATGCTACTTGATTATTCGGCAAGGTTGCTTCCACAGACTCCCACCAAGCCCTCACATCTTTCTATAATTGGAATATTGCTAAAAGGACCTTATCTTGGTCTGAACATTGCATTACCCGGAATATTCTCTCCATCTCCTTAGTCCAATCTTCTGCCACATCGGGATCAGGGGTTCCACTAAACCTAGGGGGATTGAGACTCCAAAGCTCAGGATGCCACTCTCCAGCTCCATGATTTGCTCCACCATAGGCTACCTGCTGAAGTGCCTAGGTCAAACCCTAAATCATCCTTTGCATCTCCCGCATGTTGGAGCAATGTAGTGGTGCAAATCGAGATTCAAAGGGGGGGTGAATGGATCTCAGTAAACAATTTTGCGGGATTAAAACTTCCAAATTACTCAACGAGATCTAATAGAGATGAAATCTCTATTCATACCACAATCTGGAGATACTAGATAGATGCAATCTGAGCAGTCCTATGCATACATCTATCAACAAACGAAAAACACAGCAATCACACAAGGGCACAAGAATTTTTAGGTGGTTCAATTTTCACCTACATCCACCCCACACTTAGACCTGAGTGTGGATTCTGCTGACACACAGCTTGAAACGCTGATCCACAGCTTTGGGGATAAATCCCAACAACCGCTGAGCAACACATCTTGCTATCCGTTGAGCATTACAGCTTGGCTATCCGCTGAGCATTTCAGCTTGGCTATCTGTTGAGCATTACAGATTAGCTATCCGCTGAGCATTACAGCTTGGCTATCCGCTGAGCATTACAACTTAGCTATCTGTTGCCAAACAGCTTGACTGACCGCTGAGCATTACAGGTTAGCTAACCGCTGCCAAACAGCTTGAAGTGTAAAGATGAAAGAAAAGTACAAAGAAATGAAAATAAAGAACAAAATAAATGAGCAAATCAATATAGCTCTAATGAGTAAAACTATCCCAGATCTTATCTGGAGATAGTTAACACGGCACTCTATTTTTCCCTTTCTTCTCAGAAAACTGGCTCTCTCACTTTGCTCGCTCTCTCGCTCTCTCTTCTCTTCTCTTCCTGATCTCTCCTCTTTTCTTCTCTCTCAGACTCTAATTCTTCTCAGCTTCTCTAGGCTCTTCTGCTCTTCTTCTCTTCTGCTTCTGCTGTTGCTTCTGCTTCTACTTCCACTAGCTTCTCTAGCTCTCAGACGCTGCTTCTGATCTTCTCTATCCTTGCCGTTTTCGCTCTGGAATTTCTGGCTACACTAGCTCCCTTCTTCTTCTTCTTCTTCTTCTTCTTCTATCTTCCCTTCTATCTTCCCTTCTATCTTCTCTCGTCTGCGTTGTTAAACTTTATTGCAAGGGAGGCTTCTATTTATAAGCTCGTGAGAGACTGGGCACGTGGGAAACACATTCCCGCCCAAGGAACTTTGAGAGAATGCGCTGCTGGATGTCCACGTGTCAGATGTTGAAGGTTCACTGTCCACGTGGCTGAATTTCTAGTTTAGACTTGCCTTGGATCATGTGCATGTGGATAAAGACCTCGAGCCACGTGTCCATACTGAGTGTAAATCTTCCTACCTCTTATGTGTTCATCACTGGATCCTTCAGTGACTTAAACCTGTCAACATGATAAAAGGCATTTAATCAAATACCTTATCTATGATAAAGAGAATTCATGCTTAATCAAATTCAGAGAACTTAATTGCTCAGATCAAACATATGCATATATATTAAGTGTAATTCCCAGAGCATAGACTTAATGACTTAGAATCAGTGTATGCAACGACCTGGATATTACATGTGCATAGACTTCACATGTGCTCAGACCACGAATTCATCATGTGCATAGACCCTACTATGTGTAAGCACAGACTTTAAAACACTAGACAATGCATGTGCACAGACCTACTTTATACATGTGCATAGACCTAGACTTCATGTGCACAGACCTACTTTATGCATGTGCACAGACCCTAGATGTTGTGTGCATAGACCTTGACTGCGTGTGCACAGACCTTGACTGTGAACATAAGCACACATGTGCATTGACCATAATGTAATTGCTGACACACATATGCACAGACCCTACGTGTACATGTGCACCGACCTAGTCTTGTGAATGTGCAATGACTTATGAATGTGCTTCGACCTTCATGTTAATATGCTCAGACCCTACGTGTGCATGTGCACCGACCTAGTCTTGTGAATGTGCATTGATTTACAAATGTGCTTCGACCTTCTTGTGAATATGCTCATACCTTTTACATGCATGTGCTCAGACTTGTATGAATGTAGTCTGACCAGCATAATCCATATGCTCTAACCTGATGCCTTCATGTGCACTGACTACAGTAAAGGTGCTCTGACCTTATAATGAACACTAGCACATATGCTTAGACCTTATAGTGCAAGCTAGCACATATGCTCAGACCTAAAATTGCACATATGGTCAGGCCTTAGTGTGCACTCATGCACATATGCTCAGACCTTAGTGTGCGCTCTTGAACATATGCTCAGACCTAAGTATGCACATATGCTCATACCTTAGTATGCAACAGTGACAATGTGCACCGACCTTTGCATGCAGCATTTTCTTCATGTGCACTGACCTGACATGCAACACTAAACGTGTGCACCGACGTTAGTATGCTACAATGACAATGTGCATTGACCTTAGTGTCTACAAATGACTATGTGCACCGACCTTACTGTGCTTACATGCAGACATGCACTGACCTTCATATGCGACATGTATGAACATGCACCGACCTGCATATGCAACACTAAGAGCATGCAGCGACCTTCATATGCAGCATGTATGAACGTGCACCGACCTTCTATGAAGGATGTATGAACGTGCATCGACGTTCTATGAAGGAACATGAATGTGCACCGACCTTACCTATTCACAGAGAAGGTACATGCACCAACCTTTATGCTTCAGACTTGGATGTGCATTAACCTTACCTGTCAAAGAGCTGAGTTACAATTTGATCAGTTGGCATGTTGTTAGTTCTTGAACAGTGGCGTTGACCTGCGTTGACTTTCCTTCACGACTTTTTGAGTCATCTTGAGAACCTGTCAGGTTCTGACATATTTCATACTTTTATATGTGTTATAAGATCATTAATTCATGCATCAAGGTTTTATCATCAAGGTTAATTATAATGACATAATAGTTGACATCATTAAAACTATAGAGACACAACAATCTCCCCCGTTTTGATGATGGCAATATTATGAGTGTGACGACCCAGAGTTCAGGACACCGATATGCCGATAACATCGATACACCGATACCAAGAACTGGGGAGGCCACCGAAGAGGCTGATGAGGCCCCTGAAGGGTTAGTGGGGGTTAGCTGAGGAATATGCATAATTAATTGCGAATTGGGGCGCGCAATACAATTAAGTATTAAGATTTAAACACAAGAGCGGAAGCAATTTAGAATAACCAGAGTGATATATATATAACTAGTCCAGAGTGACAAACACTAGTCCTCAAAGTACAACTACGCGGGGTATACCCCGGCAAAAGTATAACACAAGCCTCAAAAAGGTAGCTCGTGCTTAGCTGGCAGCTAGGGACGGTCCCGAAACAGCACGCTAAACTCCGGGAGACGTCGGGCGTAGCTCACCTGAAAGGAGAAGGGTGAGTCACAGCCAGACTCAGTAGGGGTCACGCGGATCCCTACCTCGCACTAAACAAGCGAACATGCATAAATAACAGCAATTAAAGCATGCATTTAAATAAATACACAGGCAATGGCATGAATAACTAATCACAAGAAAGCTGTAAGCTCTATCTAAGCAGGTATAACAGCTAACACATGCCACTACTAATTAAATGCAAGCGATTAAAGCTAAAACTACCAAATAGAATAAGCTGCGACTAATCCAGGCAACAAGGACGGACAACCACTGGAGCAGAAACCAGAAGCGTCCACTGACGGCTTACACTACGTCTCAAGCACTCGCAGTCGTCGAAGCGACAAGCTAAGTGCGTAAACAGTACCAAACCAAGTGACCAGTCGGAGTGGCACCCGTCGGTGTCAGTCCACAGTCTCCGACCACGTGTGCACACACTGACTCTAGCCTGAGCCAGGCCCTCTAACTAGTTTTCTCCCTTGGCAGGACGCTACCATTGGCTGGGAGCCCACGGAACTAGCTTACAAACCGTGAATGGGAAATATACCCCTCCGCCATCCTCAAGCGGGTCGGTACTCAACAAACCTTAGGGCAACAACAGTGGCTCCATTGCATGGAAAGAAAAGCTACTCTATTGGTATATAAAACCCGCCATTAAACACTTACAACAATGTGAATATGGCATGAGTATAGAACGGAACGCATAAGCAATGGACTTGGAGCATAAGCAAACTGACGGGCAAGCGGCGGTCAGAGGCCCACGCGCTACTTGGAAGTGACGGTCGGGGACTGGTGCGTTACATCAAGAGTGACGCGCTGGTCTCCAGCCGTTACTCCCTCCCGAGTTCCAACTCACAGGTGCAGGGGGGAATGTGACGGTAGGGGCCCTGCGCGTCGCTTCCAAGCGGCGCGGTAGGTCACCGCCGTTACATCCTCCCGAGTACCAAACCCAAGGCCATGAAGGGGAGAGTGACGGTGGGGGTCCTATGCGTTGCTTCCAAGCGACGCGCGGGAACTCCGCCGTTACTTTCACCCGAGGCTCAAATCAACTAACAGCGTTCTAAAAACGATAGCAGACGAAGCGACGCCCCGGTCTCGGCGCGTCGCTCGGAAGCGACGGCCGGTCGACAGACCGCCGGGCTCACCGCCTCACCGGGCTAACGGAAAACAACGATCGAGTAACGGATGGGGTTCCCACCGTTACTCTCCAAACGACGCCCCTCGATAGGCCGTTATTTGGGAAGTGACGCGTCCATCTTGGACCGTCAGGCAAGTGACGGTTCCTGGCAAGACCGTCACTCCACCTGGGTTACGGGCGGGTACGGTTTGTAAACCGAAGCCCCCCCGGACGGCTGAAAACGCCGGGTAACGACGAAATAACCTGTAACCTGCCAAACCACGCATGCTATACAACAAATTAACAGCTAATCTAGTACATGCATTGCCTAAAATCGATCAACCGCGAAGAATATGGCCAAAACCCTAAATATGAACAAATGGGCAACATGCTTACGACGGGGCGCTAATCAACAGGATGAGCTATAGGAAATGCTCCTAGCGAGCTAAGGATTCCACCCCCCTACCTCTTGCAAGCCGAAACGCGCAAAAAGCCCGCATGCGCCGAGGTAGGCTCGCCGAGCCTTCAAGCTCCAACACGCTCCCACGTCCACCGATCCACGCCGAGATGGGTACCCACGCGTTCGCCACGACGCGAGGAATCCAACGGCGCCAACCTTGCTTCAATCCGACCTCGTCTCGGCCGCGATCCCTAGGAAGGGGGGAGACGGTCGCGTAGAGGAGAGAGAGAGAGCGAGGGTGAGAAAGAGATCGACGGGGAAGAGAGAGAGAGGGGGGGGTGAGGGATTAATGAAATAAAAATAAAATTAATATATATATAATTTAATCATTATATATATAAAAATCTTATTAACATTCCAATAACCCTCAAACAGCTCCGAATAAATCCGAAAAAATACCAGACAAATTCCTAAAAATCCAGGAAAATAGCCGGAAATACCAGAACAATTAATAGAACAAATACCACGAAGGATCCATTAAGGCATGGGCCTTACAGTCCCTCCCTCCTTACAGAAATTTCGCCCTCGAAATTTACAACAACCGAAAAGGAGGAAACTGAGAAAGGACTTATACCTCACTGGAACAAGAAAGGAAAAAGTTGACGCATCTCATCTTCACGCTCCCAAGTAGACTCGTTACCAGAGTGACGCTGCCATGCAACCCTTACCAGAGGAATAACCTTATTCCTCAACCGCTGCTCACGACGGTCTTCAATTCGGATAGGAAACTCTGGTGTGGACAAATCAGCAGTCACCTCGGGCCACACTGAATCATCGAGAACCTGAGAAGCATCAGGCACAAATTTCCTCAACTGAGACACGTGGAACACATCATGAATAGCTTGCAAGGCCGCCGGCAGTTGCAAATGATAAGCCACTGAACCAATAGCTTCAACAATCGGAAAAGGGCCAACATACCGCGGACTAAGCTTTCCACGCTTCCCAAACCTGGAAACACCCTTCATTGGAGATATTTTAACAAACACCATATCTCCAGGCTCAAATTGTAGTGGATGTCTGCGTTGATCTGCATAACTTTTCTGTCGACTCTGAGCCGTCAACAACCTCTGCTTGATCAGACGAACCACATCAGAACACTGCTGTACCATGTCCGGTCCTGTCAATAGTCGGTCCCCAACATCAAACCAGTTCAGAGAGTACGACAAGGACGACCATACAGCGCTTCATAAGGAGCCATGCCAATACTGGAGTGAAAACTGTTATTATAAGCAAACTCAACAAGTGGCAAATGCTGACCCCACGAACCTTGCCAATCAAGGCAACACGATCTCAGCATGTCCTCCAGAGTCTGAATAGTTCTCTCTGACTGTCCATCTGACTGTGGGTGATACGCTGAACTGAAAGCTAACTCAGTGCCCAAAGCTTTCTGGAAACTACGCCAGAAGCCAGAGGTAAAACGTGGGTCACGATCTGACACAAGTGAAACAGGAATTCCATGCAGCGGCACGATCTTCTGCACATAGAGCTCGGCCAATCTCTGCACACTCCAAGTAACTTTAATCGGCAACAATCTGGCGGTTTTCGTCAATCTATCGACAAGCAACCAGATACCATCAAAACCTTGAGAAGTTCGAGGCAAACCCACCATAAAATCTGTAGTAACATGGTCCCATTTCCACATCGGAATCTCTAATGGCTGAAGCAGACCACCTGGCTTTTGATGTTCGGCTTTAACTAACTGACAAGTCAAGCACTTAGAAACAAAAATAGCCACGTCCTTCTTCATGCCGGGCCACCAGAACTGCTTCTTCAAATTCTGATACATCTTGGTGACACCAGGGTGAATAGTAAAACGGGAACCATGGGCTTCACTCAGAATCTCATTCCTCAAATCATTATCAACGGGAATATACAATCTACCCTGGAAACTGACGACCAGCTCATCATCAAATTCCACATCATATCTTGATATAACACGGGCCAAATCAGAATCAGCTTGCTGGGCTTCTAAAATCTGCTGATACAAAGCTGAACCCAAAACCAAGCTAGCACAAACTGCCATCTTCGGATCGGTAGGAATCTCTACACACAAAGCCTCGCTCGGAAGCTGTTCCCACAATTTCCATTCATGAAGGAACAAATGGCTGACCTGTGCTTTCCTGCTCAGAGCATCAGCCACAACATTCATTTTACCTGGCTGATAGGAGAGTGTAAAGTCATAATCCTTCATGAATTCCATCCATCGCCTCTGCCTGAGGTTCAGATCTTTCTGGGAGAAAATATACTGTAAACTCTGATGATCAGTAAGAATCTGAAATTTCTCACCATACAGATAATGTCTCCATATCTTCAAGGCAAAAATAACTGCAGCTAGCTCCAGATCATGAGTGGGATAATTTCCTTCATGCTGTTTCAATTGCCGAGATGCATATGCGATAACCTTACCATGTTGCATCAGCACTGCACCCAAACCTACTCGAGAAGCATCAGTACAAACAAGAAAACCACCCGAGTCGGAAGGCAAAGTCAACACTGGAGAAGAAGTCAATAGCCTTTTCAATTCAACAAAGCTAGCCTCACACTGATCCGACCAGACAAATGGCACATCCTTCCGTGTCAATTTAGTCATCGGTGCTGCAATCTTCGCAAAATCCTGAATGAATCTGCGGTAATACCCAGCCAATCCTAAAAAACTTCGTATCTCAGTGATGGTCCTCGGTCTCTGCCAACTCAAAACGGCATCAATTTTCGCAGGGTCTACTGCCACTCCATCACCAGAAATCACATGGCCAAGAAAATGAATCTCCCGAAGCCAGAATTCACATTTACTAAGCTTCGCATAAAGCTCGTGATCTCTTAGAGTCTGCAGAACGATCCTCAAATGCTGCACATGATCATCAACGGAGGCAGAATAAATCAAGATATCATCAACAAAGATCACCACAAACTGGTCCAGAAATGGACGAAAGATACGCTGCATTAGGTCCATAAAAGCTGCTGGGGCATTAGTCAAACCAAACGGCATGACTAAAAATTCAAAGTGACCATAATGAGTACTGAAAGCAGTCTTCTCCACATCAGATTCCCGGATCCGCAACTGAAAATAGCCAGACCGGAGATCAATCCGTGAAAAGACAGTAGCAGACTGTAACTGGTCAAACAAATCATCTATCCTGGGGAGCGGATACTTGTTCTTGATAGTCACCTGATTCAGCTGCCTGTAATCAATACAAAGTCTCAGGTTTCCATCTTTCTTTTTCACAAACAGCACTGGGGCACTCCACGGAGAAAAACTGGGGCGAATATAACCTTTCTCCAGTAACTCTAGTAGCTGTGCACGCAGTACTTTCAATTCAGCTGGAGCCATGCGGTACGGCGGCTTCGCTAAGGGGCCAGTACCTGGAATCAGTTCAATCACCATCTCAATCTCTCGCTCTGGGGGCAAGCCTGGCAACTCGTCAGGAAACACATCAGGGAACTCACAGACAACAGGAATATCACAAACATCCCGTCGTGGTTTTTCAACAACCACCACTGAAGCAAGGAATCCCTGACAACCTGCGCTTAGCAACCTATAGGCTCGAATAGCAGAAATAATCATACGAGAAGATCGGGATCGAATACCTTGAAAGTAAAAGGCTGATTTTCCCTGGGGCTGAAAATAGACTTTCTTCGATCTGCAGTCAACTACAGCTCCATAATGCTCCAACCAATCCATTCCCAGAATAACATCATAATCTGCCAGCTGCAACGCATACAATCTTGCCGGCAACTGATGATTATCAATCAAAACAGGACATTTTTCCAAACACAGAGGAGTAACCATGAAATCTCCAGAAGGTAATTCCACAAACAGCTCACAAGACAGCTCAGAAGTCGGTTCCTCAATACAAGCCATGAAATCCTCAGAAATAAAAGAGTGAGAAGCACCAGAATCAAATAAGACATGGGCTGAATGACCATAAAGCATAATCGTACCTTCCACAAGATGGGACGCAACAGCATCAGCTCTTGTCAAATGAGAAACTTTGCCTTTCTGCTTCTTGGAACCAGCTGAAGATTGCTGAGAAGACGCCGACGCCTGAGAGAAAAATTGTTGTGGAGCTTGAGGTGCAGGAGGTCTAAACTGCGGCTGAGGTTGAGACAACTGAGGAGCTTGCAATTGAGTCGGCCTCAGCGGGCAATCCCGAACCACATGACCTGGTTGGTCACACCTAAAGCACACAATAGGAAGAGAACACGGCTGGCCCTTGTGATGACCACCGCATCTCCGACACGTCCACGGCTGACTTGAAGCTGAACTCTGCCGAGTCTGAGAAGAAGGTGCTGTCGGCTGTTGAACAGAATCTGTACCGGACGGCTGCTGAAAAAACTTCTTCTTCTTCTTGAACCTTTTGAACTTGGGCTTAGAAGGAGTGGAAGCACTGGAAACCTCTGACTGGACCGAAGGTACACCAGGCACGGGCTGTCGGTAAGTCTGCTGAACCTGAGCTACCGGCTGCACTGACCCTACTTGGGGATATCCACCCGGTCTCGCCATCTCCAGCTCTAAAGCTACAACTGTCTGACACGCAGTATCGAGATCCACAACACGACTCGCTATCAGCGGCATCTTCAACTCTGGCCTCAACCCTCGCAAGAATTGCTGGGTCTTCAAAGCTTCACTGGCCAGCACATGGGGCGCATACTGACCCAATTCCAAGAACTTATTCCTGTACTGAAGCACGGTCATATTACCCTGAGTCAATTCCATAAACTGATACATCTTATCCATCTGCAAGCAGGCAGGAGTATAGGCACGCTCAAAAGCAGCAACGAACTCTGCCCAAGTGATTTGCCGAAGAGGTCTGGATCGAAAGGAAATCTGCCACTCGGCTTTCCACCACGCAATGGATGTACCCTGGAGTTGAAAGGCAGCAAGCATGACCTTTTCATCTTCAGCACACTCCATCGAGACAAACACATGCTCTATCGCGTCCAACCATTGCCGCGCGACTTCTGGATCAGCTTGGCCATCGAAAGCAGGCGGATTGAACATCAGAAATTCCTTCAAAGCCTTGCCTCGACTGCCAGGCACTTCAGCTTGAACGATCGGCACTGGAGGAGCAACTGGAACGACAGGAACAGCGGGAACTGCAGGAGGAGGTGCAGAACCGCTATCTTCCATGGGCGCATCTCGAGGAACACGAGGAGGTCGAGGAGGTCTCCCTCGACGAGGCGGCATAATTATGCTGCCAAAACACAATCAACAATAAAATCCATCAATCACACGGAAAATATCCTATGCCAGCAAGAGACGACAACAGGACTAGCCCTGGACAAGCGTCAATTCCAATTCCTTACGCAAATCCTCAACTTAGGCTCTGATACCATCTGTGACGACCCAGAGTTCAGGACACCGATATGCCGATAACATCGATACACCGATACCAAGAACTGGGGAGGCCACCCAAGAGGCTGATGAGGCCCCTGAAGGGTTAGTGGGGGTTAGCTGAGGAATATGCATAATTAATTGCGAATTGGGGCGCGCAATACAATTAAGTATTAAGATTTAAACACAAGAGCGGAAGCAATTTAGAATAACCAGAGTGATATATATATAACTAGTCCAGAGTGACAAACACTAGTCCTCAAAGTACAACTACGCGGGGTATACCCCGGCAAAAGTACAACACAAGCCTCAAAAAGGTAGCTCGTGCTCAGCTGGCAGCTAGGGACGGTCCCGAAACAGCACGCTAAACTCCGGGAGACGTCGGGCGTAGCTCACCTGAAAGGAGAAGGGTGAGTCACAGCCAGACTCAGTAGGGGTCACGCGGATCCCTACCTCGCACTAAACAAGCGAACATGCATAAATAACAGCAATTAACGCATGCATTTAAATAAATACACAGGCAATGGCATGAATAACTAATCACAAGAAAGCTGTAAGCTCTATCTAAGTAGGTATAACAGCTAACACATGCCACTACTAATTAAATGCAAGCGATTAAAGCTAAAACTACCAAATAGAATAAGCTGCGACTAATCCAGGCAACAAGGACGGACAACCACTGGAGCAGAAACCAGAAGCGTCCACTGACGGCTTACACTGCGTCTCAAGTACTCGCAGTCGTCGAAGCGACAAGCTAAGTGCGTAAACAGTACCAAACCAAGTGACCAGTCGGAGTGGCACCCGTCGGTGTCAGTCCACAGTCTCCGACCACGTGTGCACACACTGACTCTAGCCTGAGCCAGGCCCTCTAACTAGTTTTCTCCCTTGGCAGGACGCTACCATTGGCTGGGAGCCCACGAAACTAGCTTACAAACCGTGAATGGGAAATATACCCCTCCGCCATCCTCAAGCGGGTCGGTACTCAACAGACCTTAGGGCAACAACAGTGGCTCCAATGCATGGAAAGAAAAGCTACTCTATTGGTATATAAAACCCGCCATTAAACACTTAAAACAATGCGAATATGGCATGAGTATAGAACGGAACGCATAAGCAATGGGCTGGGAGCATAAGCAAACTGACGGGCAAGCGGCGGTCAGAGGCCCACGCGCTACTTGGAAGTGACGGTCGGGGACTGGTGCGTTACATCAAGAGTGACGCGCTGGTCTCCAGCCGTTACTCCCTCCCGAGTTCCAACTCACAGGTGCAGGGGGGAATGTGACGGTAGGGGCCCTGCACGTCGCTTCCAAGCGGCGCAGTAGGTCACCGCCGTTACATCCTCCCGAGTACCAAACCCAAGGCCATGAAGGGGAGAGTGACGGTGGGGGTCCTATGCGTTACTTCCAAGCGACGCGCGGGAACTCCGCCGTTACTTTCACCCGAGGCTCAAACCAACTAACAGCGTTCTAAAAATGATAGCAGACGAAGCGACGCCCCGGTCTCGGCGCGTCGCTCGGAAGCGACGGCCGGTCGACAGACCGCCGGGCTCACCGCCTCACCGGGCTAACGGAAAACAACGATCGAGTAACGGATGGGGTTCCCACCGTTACTCTCCAAACGACGCCCCTCGATAGGCCGTTATTTGGGAAGTGACGCGTCCATCTTGGACCGTCAGGCAAGTGACGGTTCCTGGCAAGACCGTCACTCCACCTGGGTTACGGGCGGGTACGGTTTGTAAACCGAAGCCCCCCCGGACGGCTGAAAACGTCGGGTAATGACGAAATAACCTGTAACCTGCCAAACCACGCATGCTATACAACAAATTAACAGCTAATCTAGCACATGCATTGCCTAAAATCGATCAACCGCGAAGAATATGGCCAAAACCCTAAATATGAACAAATGGGCAACATGCTTACGACGGGGCGCTAATCAACAGGATGAGCTATAGGAAATGCTCCTAGCGAGCTAAGGATTCCATCCCCCTACCTCTTGCAAGCCGAAACGCGCAAAAAGCCCGCATGCGCCGAGGTAGGCTCGCCGAGCCTTCAAGCTCCAACACGCTCCCACGTCCACCGATCCACACCGAGATGGGTACCCACGCGTTCGCCACGACGCAAGGAATCCAACGGCGCCAACCTTGCTTCAATCCGACCTCGTCTCGGCCGCGATCCCTAGGAAGGGGGGAGACGGTCGCGTAGAGGAGAGAGAGAGAGCGAGGGTGAGAAAGAGATCGACGGGGAAGAGAGAGAGAGAGGGGGGTGAGGGATTAATGAAATAAAAATAAAATTAATATATATATAATTTAATCATTATATATATAAAAATCTTATTAACATTCCAATAACCCTCAAACAGCTCCGAATAAATCCGGAAAAATACCAGACAAATTCCTAAAAATCCAGGAAAATAGCCGGAAATACCAGAACAATTAATAGAACAAATACCACGAAGGATCCATTAAGGCACGGGCCTTACAATGAGTCATTGCAATAAATTCATCATGATGATCAATGTGACTCAGCAGGGCATGCAACACAATATCTGATAGAATTAATGACTCACATATACTCACATGACACATGACTCACATATTCTACCCTTTGACAACATCAAAAAAAGAAGGAACAATAAGCTAAACATGCAGACTATGTTATCTCATTATGAATGTAAAATGCAGACAAGTGTGAACTATAACAGTGCATGCATCATCTGACAGAAATACGACTCACATATTCGCCCCCTTTGAAAAGAGAAGAGATATTGAAATGAAAGAAATGTCTGCACTCTCCCTTGCTAAAAATATACTCCCCCTGAACAGATAATGTCTCTCTTTGGACATAGTAGAAGGAGTTGAATAAAATCAAAGCACATGGACAGTCATGTTAAGCAGATCAAGCTGATTACAAAGATGCTGATGAAACAAGCTCCCCCTTTGAGTGTATAGAGGGATTGGAGTGGATGTAAATCATTAGACATATAGATTTAAACTTACACGAGGTCAATGAAGGTAACATCAAAAACACAGGAACAATTGTATATCACTTCAGGTCAAGACAGAGTAAAGTAAGATCAGTAAGCACAATCTAATTTTTGGATTTCAACAGTAAATGGAAACTGAGCACAGGAATTCTAAATAAGCTTCAAACACAAGAGTAATTCAAAAGGATTTTCAATGAGATACCAAAGTCATAATTCCAAAGTTAAAGATATTTCATATTCTTCCACTATAAAGGCTTATGACATAATCTTTATTGAACAACCTAGTTTAAATATGATATATTCAAGGTTTATTCATAAATTCTGTACTCATATCTGAGAATCAATCTTTTTAATAAAGGTGAACCAAGATTAATAAAGGTGAACGAAGCCTCCATATTAACATCTAGTTTAAACCTCCCTTCATCTTAATCAGTCAATGTCAATGACCCCTCTAGGAGTTACAAGCCGTAGTATTGAGGTTAAACAAACATAAATGCATCTGATTTTGTTTACCATTTCTAAAGATTTTCTGAAGCAATTATTTTTGAGAGCAGAATTTCTTTTCATACCAATTATTGGTCACATTTTTCAAGAGCAATCGAGTTTTAGTGCACACCTTGTAACTAGAGGATACACATTGTTTAGACGCCAGTGTCCCTAAGTACTTAGTATGACTAACTGTCATGCTTCACATTGAACAGAGATAACTAGGGCACTTCATGACATAGGTTTACTCCATTTCTTTGATGAAGAACCCAGTTTCTCATTGCAACTTAGCCATTGCTTTGCCTTAATTCTACAGATATATCATTAATTTTTTAGAAGAGTTAACTATGGTACATCATGACAAAGTCCTTTGGACATGGTTTCTCAGTAACCACAGTCATTGCTCTGACCAACTTTTACCTTTTTGACATTTTTAGATTTTCAGATGTTTAAAGACAATACTTACTACATGTATCTCTACCAGAGTTAGCCATGATCTCAGAATTTTCAGATTTCAGAAGATCTTACATGATATAACATGAACTACCTGGTTAAAGTTTATTAAAAGATTTTATTAAGATATTTTCAAGATGTTCAAATCAAAACTCAATAAATACACAAGACTTAAACCAGCTGAGTATTTCAGACATTCATAGTTCCATATAATGGAAGATTCCTAGTACAAATGTATTCAGATTTATGAACAAGATATGCCCATTAAAATCATCATGAATTTCTAACAGAAATGTTTCAGCAACAGTCAGTGATTCAGAATTAAGATCATGAAGAAGCATGCAAATTGTGAGAAGTTTTTAGAAGGTCTGATAACAGAGATTAGTCATAGAAGAATTACATCAGCTAGAAAGATTTTCAAGGAATGGCAATCAAGTCAAGTACACTTCAAAATAGAATTTCTGACAATCAGCTCCCCCTCAGCAAATGCAACGCAATAGATTCTAGAATGATGGGAAAGATTTGCTCAAAGGAATTCAGAACAGATAACCAGTTTGGTCAGACTTACAGTGTTTGAAGAGAATCATCATTCAGAGTTCAGACGTTGAAAATAAAACCAAGCAGCAAGGACATTAGCTAATCAGATGAAAATTTGGAGCTTCGGTTGACCAGAATGGGAAATATTGGTCGACCGAACTGGATAGAAATGTAACAATATGTTCCCCTTGAATTGTGCAATCAATCAATCTTTTTGGTATTTTTTGTATGAATGATATGCAATGAAATATGTATGCATATGCATACTAAATGCATTAAGCCATCGTATATGACATGAAAAACCATGCTAGGGGATTAATCTAACCAAATTTGCATGAAGTACAATAGTTATCTTGACAGACTCCCCCTATCTGTATGCCATATGTGACAACTCTGAATGTAGCATATGCAATGACAATTATGTAGGGAGTTTGATGAATTATGCTCATGAATGTCTTAGACTGCTCTATATGCAAATTTTGACCTATGGTACCAGGCAGAGGACTTGGCCAAAAGATCACCTCACACATAGTAAGAACTTCCATATAGATTGCATATTCCCTTTAGTAACTTACCATTTGATATACCATAATGGTCATGCAAGACATTGCAGTACAAAATCAGTCATACGTGCATATCAACTTTTGATGACAGTATATGACAATGAGGTGAAAATGTAAATATATGTGCATGTCATGTATGCATATGAACATTTTATGCACGAGACAACATGCAAGCATCAAATTCTGTCAATTCAGATTTTTAGAGGTGCAATTTATTTTCATTCCAATATTTAGACAGACAACTCAACATATGCATTGAGAGACATGAATACTCATAATATGCAAATGAGGACATGTATGCATGAACAGATCAAACATGATATGCAACTATCTAAACACAATTATGGAAAATTCAAATAACCAAACCTGTGAAGAGCAGAAATGGGGTTTATTATACTCGGGTGCCTTGGCTTATTCAACCCCTTTTTATTCTTCAGCCTCAAGGCACACCTGCAAAAACAGACTCTCATTTTGCATATTGAGGTACCCAAGAATTCTTAGGTCCTCCATGGTGAGTAACACATCTCCTAGATGCATTCCATGAGTTCAGGACATTCAAGCCATCAAATTTTAGCAGTTTACAATCAAAAATGAAACGTCCATTTGACCACAATAATTACAACATTCTAGACTTACCACAGGTTTCTTGTAGCATCATGAATATTATAAATACGGAATATCATGATATTATTTAATTATTATATTATTTTGATTTTGGCTCTAATTTTTGAAATTTTAATAAAAATATAGAAAAATATGTATCCTATGTAAAATGTTATTTCCAACAACTTTGTCTTAAGAATTGAACCCAGAATAAAATTAGATTAGGCCCAATGTTAAAATTTAGGCTAAAAATCGTAGCTTTATAAAGAACAACCTAAATCACCTAAATTGGACCTTAATTCTCGCCTTAATGGGCTCTAATCAAAGCCTAACCCTAGCCCAACCCTTGTTGACTGATTCTTCTTCGAAAACCCTAACCTTAGATGCTTCAATTTGGCGCGACGGTGGCGGATTTGATCAATCCCAAATTTTTTACCGTTTTTCACTCTTTGGACTCTTGGGTCGAATTTGATCTCTAGAAGCTTCAATATGGCCTATAAATAGAGGGCTTCAACCTGTGGTGACCCTTATTTGATCGTTTGGCTGGCGGCGTGGTCGATCGTGGCCGAACTTGGGTGAGTTTTGGGCGTTGGAGGCAGTGCGACTAGGGTTCCGACGCGCATTTTCTCTCTTCCTTTCCCATCGATTAAGGTAGGTGTCTCTCGGGCTAAACATTAATTAAATCATGCTAGCATGTTTGTGTGAATGTCCTCTTTCCAATGATGCTATTTCGCCCAATTTTCATTCACTATACCGTTTGTGTTCATCGTTTAATCAAGGGTGTGTTAAAGTTTCATCGTCTTCATTTTACCTCTGTTTACGTTAGTATACCATAGATGAAAGTCTAATTAACGCATGTTATATTATTCCCATTCGAGTGCTCTTTCCAATGATACTAAATTGCCCAAATTCTGTTGAGTAGATTGTTCGAAATCATCGTTTCAGTCAAGGTCTGTCGGGGTTTGCCGTCGGCAGTTCTCTGTTTTAGAAACGGCCCTTCCAGGGACAGCATGGCGAAGTGGCGGTCGCGCGATAGACCGTCTGACTGCCCTAGTTTTAAAAAAAATTTATTAATGAAACGGTCCTTGCTTGACCATTTATGAAATAAGCGGTCTTCCTTCTGACCATTTTTTGGCCTCACATAGTAGAAATTGATGCTTGTTTTCTGCGTTTTGACTGATTATTAGTTGGTGTCCAGCATGTCTATTTGACCAGTAATGATGCAAAATGTACTGTTAACTTGGGATAATAAAAACTGAAATCAATTTTTATCATCTTCATGAGTATTTCCTTCTTGATTATCATCCTTAGACAACCATGTGAAACATGTGTAGAATAAACAAGTTTTTGGTCGATTTAAATAATTTTGCTGAATATTGTTCATAATGTTCGATTTGGCGGTCATGCCACTCCGGTGGTATTGGATGACTGCACCATTCATGTTTTCCGTGTTTCCAAGCCTCAATCTTGTAATAGTTGGGACTCTCCACCAGATACTCCTTCCGTTGGACTAGGACCACTATTATGAGACCTCCGTAAGACTCCGTGAGCCTGGGATTCCCACTAAGACACCAAGCAGGTTGTACCACTATAATTTTAACCCACCGGCTTGCTTGACTCATGTTCTGGACAACCCAACATCGGAGTTGTTCTACTCAGCCTGCTAGCGGCCTTCTTGGGACCGCTAGGGCCCCCAAGCGGCCCTGGCTAAGATCGCTAGGCCCCCCCTGACTTGGCTATGAGCTTGATTGATTTGTCGACTTAATCTTGTTCCAAGTCGACCCTACCATGGTCAAGTCGACTGATGCCCCCTCTGTCAACTTAGGTTGCATTGGCTAGACCCTGGTTCGGTTCCACCCTGCCCTAGGCTGACCGAGGACCCGACTAAGTCGGCTGAACCACCTTGCTGTACCCAACATGAAAACGGTCCAAGTTAGACCGTTAGGCTCTTCCTAGCGGTCTAAGTAAGAGCACAACCCTTGAGATAGAACGCTTTTCTTTGGGTTTTTGTGTGTTCAAGCAGCCGTGCCGAGGATGGCCTTAGACTACGAAATCTTGTCTTGATTCATGATCGTTTTCCTTCAAGTCACATTCCCATGACTTCTCATCTCCACTTACTTGGAATTTCATTGATCTTAGAAATAAGTTACATAAACTTAGCCTTGGAACTCTTGGCCATTTATATAAGTGAATGTCCAGATTGGGATCTATGATCCAACCCCCTTCAGTGCCAACGCATCATAAGGGCCCGGTCTGGTCCTAGGAGGAGCGCCCGAAAGTATTTGTGCCCTGGGGAGTTTATAATGATAAGGTGTGACATTGCACCACAATGCACGACTAGCGTGATAATCTACGACATTCGGCTTCATTCAATCACTTAAAATTTCTTGCGTGACGTGACGTGCGTGCTTGACATGGCCAAATTCACATGGAAACTTTTCTTGAAACCCCGTGGAAAACTCTTGTTATACTTGCATTTATTCTTGAATACCATCTATCTTTTCCTTCTCTTATTTGTCAATTACTGCATGTTTATATGTTTATTTTGATTCTTTTATCGCATTGCCATACATGATGAAATGATTAATCACTTAAACAATGCATGATGATAGAGATATAAAATCTTACTGAGCTCTCTCTCACTCAGTTTTTCCACCTTTTCAGGTTGCTCGAATGAGGAGACTAAAACTGATGGGCTCGGGCAAGAGTGATGGCAGGAGCGAGCCAGTTAGCGTTGGTCATGTCTTTCTGTAGAGTCAATGTAGTTACGTAAATTATGAAATGTCTTGAGTCATAGTAGGTCTTATTTTCCTTTCTTCTATGTCAGTTGTTGTTACAGGTAGTAAAGTCCACAAGATGTCAGTTGTAATAAGTATACTTCATCTTTGTTATCAATAAAGTTTTATTAATTGTATTTTAATTGTTGGCCTTTTGGTGTATGGTCTCTTGTGGCAATGAATGCTCTGATTGACATGAATGTTATAACTGATGCGTTCCGATTTTTCGCATCGGGACGTGACAATTTTTGTGGTATCAGAGCCTAAGTTTTCTGTAGACCCTATGTTTCTAGAAGCGTCATAGAACCCATGACATTAGTAAAGACTGAAATCCGACCCAGTGAGATCGGGTAGAGACTCGGGTTAAGTTAATTAACCAACTCTAAGAAAATAGATCCGGTAGAACGTTCTTAATTAATTCTCTTTACGTTGTAGGAATTTCTCATGATGGCAACGGAGGGCGTGCAGTGGCGAGGCATGCAACGCACGGTTCAGGGCCTGACTCAGGCCTTATAGCAGGTGGCGCAAGGAGGGGCGCATCATGGAGCCAGTGATCTCCACCGGAACTTTCGTGGCTTGAATCTCCTGCGTTTCGGCAGTACCGCAGACCCCGATGAGGCAGAGCACTGGCTGAAGGAGATGGAGCATATCTTCAGAGTTATGCAGTGTGGTGACCAGGACCGAGTCCTTTTGGTGACTTTTCAGCTGGAGCGCGATGCACGTGCTTGGTGGGAAGCCGTGGAAGCCATGCTCGGTAATAGGCGTGTGACGTGGGATGATTTCAAGGAGCATTTTAATAGCAAATATTTCTCAGATCGTGTGCAGGAAAAGAAGGCGGCGGAGTTCGCTTCGCTGAAACAAAGGAACTTATCAGTTGCTGAGTACGAGGCGCAATTCACCAAATTATCCCGCTATGCGCCGCACTTGGTATCTATGGAGAAGATGAAGGCCAAGCAATTTTTGAATGGATTGAAGCTTCAGTACATTAACCAATTGGCACCTTTGGAGATCCACGTTTATGCTGAGATTGTACGAAAGGCTCAAGTTCTCGAAGATATGATGGAGATGACAGACCGGATAAGAGGTCGAGATAAGAAGAGGGAGTAGATTACCAGCTCCGGGAATTTTAAATCCACTAATGGAAAGAAGAGCCCCAATGGCGGGCCGAGTTTTTCGAAGGATAAGAAGCTGAAGGAAGGGGATAGGAAGATAGGATCGACTGCTCCACCTAAAGCAGTCTGCAGGTACTGTGACCGCCCTGGTCACAAGATGGAAGAATGTTGGCGCAAGCTGGGCGCTTGTTTGAGATGTGGTAGCAGGGACCATCGAATCCCTGAGTGTCCGCTTATTAATGAGCAGGTGACATCTGACAAGCCGTAGGGAAGTCAAAGGCGGTAGGGCAAGCTCCAAGCCCTCCAAGATGCAGAGACTGAAACTGAGGCTACCGAGGAAGGAGGTATTGTTGAAGGTCCACTTACTATTCTTTCTAAACCAACATTTGTACTTTTCGACACTGAAGCTACTCATTCATTTATATCTCAGAAATTTGTTAAGACTTTATCTGTGAAACTGGTATTATTGGATTCTCATCTTGTGATATCAACCCCTATTGGTTCGGGGTCAGAGATTAAATATTACTACCCCTCTAGTGAAGTTTTGATTAATGATTGCAACCTATCGGCTGATTTGGTATGCATGAAGATGAAATATTATGATGTGATTCTAGGAGTGAATTGGTTAGCTAGACATGGAGCTAGTGTTCATTGTAAATCAGGAGTAGTGTCTTCCCTGGATGCCCTGAGCTTTTCTTTTCTAGCTCTAGGCAATCTAAGTCCGTGCCACTTATTTCGGCACTCCGAGCGAACAAGTTGTTAAGGAGGGGGTGTCAGGCATTCTTGGCCTTGGTCTCTTTGACCGATAAGAAGAAGTGGAGTTGAAGGACATCTCGGTTGTTCGAGACTTTCTGGAAGTATTTCCTAAAGAATTGCCAGGTCTTCCTCCTGAGAGGGAGGTGATTTTCTCTATTGATTTAATTCCTGGCACTTCTCCTGTTACTAAAGCTCCATATCGTATGTCCCCTACTGAGTTAAAGGAATTGAAGGAACAGTTGCTAGAATTGCTAGAAAAAGGGTTTATTCGCCCGAGTACTTCCCCATGGGGTGCCCCTGTGCTTTTTGTAAGAAAGAAGGATGGTTCATTGAGACTGTGTATTGATTATCGCCAGTTGAACCAGCTCACTGTTAAGAACAAGTACCCGTTACCGAGGATCGATGAGCTGTTTGATCAAATATATGGAGCCCAGTTTTTCTCAAAAATCGATCTCAGATCGGGGTATCACCAGTTAAGAATCAAGGATGATGATATTTATAAGACGACATTTCGTAGCAGGTACGGACATTTTGAATTTGTTGTAATGTCGTTCGGACTAACGAATGCTCCTACAGCTTTCATGCAGCTAATGAACAGTGTGTTCCAACCCTACTTAGATGAATGGGTTGTGGTATTTATTGATGATATTCTTATATACTCCAAGAGCAAGAAGGAGCATGAGGAGCACTTGAAGATGGCATTGTAGATACTAAGGGATCATCAGTTATACGCCAAGTTTAGTAAGTGTGAGTTTTGGCTGCAAGAAGTGTCTTTCCTGGGGCATATTATTTCCAAAGATGGGATTTCGGTTGACCCTTATAAAGTAGAGGCGGTACGTAATTGGGAAAGGCCTGTAAATGCAACTGAGATCAAGAGTTTCTTAGGCCTAGCAGGTTACTATCAAAGGTTCATTAAGGATTTCTCCAAGATTGTTGTACCCTTGACTAGATTAACTCGTAAGGAGAATCGATTCGAGTGATCGGAAGAGTGTGAGAGGAGTTTCCAAACTTTAAAGGAGTGTTTGACTACTGCCCCAGTGTTGGCTTTGCCATCCGGAGAAGGAGGTTTTGAAGTATATACCGATGCATCAGGAATCGGCTTAGGTTGTGTGTTGATGCAGAGAGGGAAAATGATAGCTTATTCCTCCAGGCAGCTGAGGAAGCACGAAGAGAATTACCCTGTTCATGACCTGGAGCTAGCGGCAGTTGTGTTTGATTTGAAGATTTGGAGACATTACCTATATGGAGAAACTTTCACAGTGTACTCTGATCATAAGAGCCTAAAATATTTATTCTCTCAGAAGGAGCTGAATATGAGGTAGAGAAGGTGGCTCAAATACTTAAAGGATTTCGACTTCTCTATTGAATATCATCCTGGAAAGGGGAATGTTGTGGCTGATGCTTTTAGTCGGAAGCTGATGGCCAGATTAGCAAGTTTAGTGCTTCAAGAATGGAGGTTGTTAGAGCAGTTTGCAAGCTTAGATCTTAATGTCACAGAGAAGGAAGATCGGGTTATGATTGCTCATGTCCAGCTTCATTCAAAGTTGCTGGCAGAGATTAAGCAACTGTAGGTTAATGACCCGTTGCTAGTGGAAATTAAAGCGCAGATGGCTAGTCGACCCAACTTTGTATTGGCCGATGATGATAGATTGTTTTTCCGTGGTAGAACTTATGTCCCTGATTCTGCCGAGGTGAAGAAAAAGATTCTCGAGGAAGCCATAGGTCCAAGTATACCATTCATTTAGTAGCCACAGAGATGTATCGAGATTTGAAGAGGACCTTTTGGTGGTTGAACATGAAAAGAGAAGTGGCCGAATTTGTAAGCAGATGTTTAGTATGTCAACAAGTCAAGGCCGAACATTTTAGGCCTGCTGGAAAGTTAAAACCTCTCGAAATATCAAAATGGAAGGGGGAGAGTGTCGGCATGGATTTTATCATTGGCTTACCTAGAACTCGTAGCAATTTTGATGCAATTTGGGTGATTGTTGATCGTTTGACTAAATTCGTGCACTTTTTGCCTATTAAATCTAAGTGGACTGTGGATGTTCTGGCTGCCCTGTATATGAAGGAAATAGTAAGGTTGCATGGAGTTCTTATATCTATCATATCTGACAGAGACCCCAGGTTTACCTCACTTTCGGAAAAGTCTGTAAGCATCCTTGGGAACCCATTTGAACTTCAGTACTGCGTTTCACCCTCAGACGGATGGACAGACTGAGAGGACTAATCAGATCGTTGAAGACATGCTGAGGGCCTGCATGATCGACTTTGGAGGTAGTTGGCATGAACATTTACCTTTGATCAAATTTGCCTACAACAACAGTTACCAGTCCAGCATACAAATGGCACCATTTGATGCTTTGTATGGCAGAAGCTGTAGGTCTCCTCTTTGTTGGGAAGAGATCAGTGAGAAACAATGGCTCGGACCAGATCTTGTTTCAGAGTCATCCAAGAATATTCAAGTCATTAGGAACCGTTTGAAGATTGCTCAGTCCAGGCAGAAGAGTTATGCTGATAACAAAAGAAGGGATTTGGAGTTTCAGGTCAGTGAGCATGTGTTTCTGAAAGTTTCACCTTCAAGAGGAATTCGAAGATTTGGAATCCGAGGCAAGTTGAGCCCGAGGTTTGTTGGCCCGTTCGAAATTTTGGAGAGGGTAGGCGAAGTTGCCTATAGGCTGGCATTACCACCTCAATTATCGGGCATTCATAATGTCTTCCACGTGTCTATGTTACAGAAGTATGTTTACGACCCTTCGCATATCATCCAACATACAGACTTAGAACTGAAGGAGGATTTATCCTTTGAAGAGAAGCCTACCAAGATTTTTAAATTCAAACAGCAGCAACTCAGGAATCGATCCATTCCGATGGTCAAGATCCAGTGGAGTCGGCGTGGAACTGAAGAAGCCACGTGGGAATCTGAAGAAGCGATTATAAAGTTGTATCCTGATTTGTTCTAAGGTTGGTATTCGTTATCTTCGTTAGTCAGATTCGATGAATTTGGAGGACCAAATTCCTTAAAGTGGGGGAGGGTGTAGCATCCTGAATATTTTAAATACGGAATATCATGATATTATTTAATTATTATATTATTTTATTTTTGGCTCTGATTTTTGATATTATAATAAAAATATAGAAAAATATGTATCCTGTGTAAAACGCTATTTCCAACAACTTTGTCTTAAGAATTAGACCTAGAATAAAATTAGATTAGGCCCAATTTTAAAATTTAGGCTAAAAATCATAGCTTTATAAAGAATAACCTAAATCACCTAAATTGGACCTTAATTCTCACCCTAATGGGCTCTAATCGAAGCCTAACCCTAGCCCAACCCTTGTTGACCGATTCTTATTCGAAAACCCTAACCTTAGACGGTTCAATTTGGCGCGGCGGTGGCAGATTTGATCAACCCCAAATTTTTCGTCATTTTTCACTCTTTAGACTCTTGGGTCAAATTCAATCTCTTGAAGCTTCAATAGGGTCTATAAATAGAGGGCTTTGACCTCTGGTGACCCTTATTTGATCGTTTGGCCGGCGGCGTGGTCGATCGTGGCCGAACTTGGGCGAGTTTTGGGCGTTCGAGGCAGTGCGATTAGGGTTCCGACGCACATTTTCTCTCTTCCTTTCCCGTCGATTAAGGTAGGTGTCTCTCGGGCTAAACATTAATTAAATCATGCTAGCATGTTCGTGTGAATGTCCTCTTTCCAATGATGCTATTTCGCCCAATTTTCAGTCACTATACCGTTTGTATTCATCGTTTAATCAAGGGTGTGTTAAAGTTTCATCATCTTCATTTTACCTCTGTTTAGGTTAGTATACCATAGACGAAAGTCTAATTAACACATGCCATATTATTCCCATTCGAGTGCTCTTTCCAATGATACTAAATTGCCCAAATTCTGTTGAGTAGATTGTTCGAAATCATTGTTTTAGTCAAGGTCTTTCGGGGTTTGCCGTTGGCAGTTCCCTGTTTTAGAAACGGCCCATCCAGGGACCGCATAGCTAAGTGGCGATCGCGTAATAGACCGTCTTGCTGCCCTAATTTTAAAAAAAAATTTATTAATGAAACGGTCCTTGCCTGACCGTTTATGAAATAAGCGATCTTCCTCCTGACCGTTTTCTGGCCTCACACAGTAGAAACTGATGCTTGTTTTTTGCGTTTTGACTGATTATTAGTCAGTGTCCAACATGTCTAATTGACCAGTAATGATGCAAAACGTACTGTTAACTTGGGATAATAAAAATTGAAATCAATTTTTATCATATTCATGATTATTTCCTTCTTGATTATCATCCTTAGACAACCATGTGAAACATGTGTAGAATAAACAAGTTTTTGGTTGATTTAGATAATTTTGCCACTTATAAAATGATGAATATTATTCATAATGTTCGGTTTGGCAGTCATGAAACTCCGGTGGTATTGGCTGACCGCACTGTTCACGTTTTCTGTATTTCCAAGCCTCAATCTTGTAATAGTTGGGACTCTCCATCGGATACTCCTTCCGTTGGACTAGGACCACTATTATGAGACCTCCGTAAGACTCCGCGAGCCTGGGATTTCCACTAGGACGCCGAGTAGGTTGTACCACTAAGACCTGAACCCACCGGCTTGCTTGACTCATGTTCTGGATAACCCAACATCGGGGTTGTTCTACTCAGCCTGCTAGCGGCCTTCTTGGGACCGCCAGGGCTACCTAGCGGCCCTGGCTAAGACCGCTAGGCCCCCCCTGACCTGGCTATGAGCCTGATTGATTTGTCAACTTAATCTTGTTCCAAGTTGACCCTACCCTGGTCAAGTCGACCGAAGTCCCCTCTGTCAACTTAGGTTGCGTGGGCTGGACCCCAGTTCGGTTCCACCCTGCCCCAGGCTGACCGAGGACCCGACTAAGTCGGCTGAACCACCTTGCTGTACCCAACATGAAAATGGTCCAGGTTAGACCTTTAGGCTCTTCCTAGCGGTCCAAGTAAGACCGCAACCCTTGAGACAGAACGCTTTTCCTTGGGTTTTTGTGTGTTGAAACAGCCGTGCCGAGGATGGCCTTGGACTGTGAAATCTTGTCTTGATTCATGATCGTTTTCCTTCAAGTCACATTCCCATGACATCTCATCTCCATTTACTTTGAATTTCATTGATCTTAAAAATAGTTACATAAACTTAGCCTTGGAACTCTTGGCCATTTATATAAGTGAATGTCTAGATTGGGATCTATGATCCAACCCCCTTCAGTGCCAATGCATCATAAGGGCCCGGTCTGGTCCTAGGAGGAGCGCCTGAAAGTGCTTTTGCCCCGGGGAGTTTATGATGACAAGGTGTGGCATTGCACCGCAATGCATGACTAGCGTGATAATCTATGACATTCTACTTCATTCAATCACTTGAAATTTCTTGCATGACGTGACGTGCGTGCTTGACATGGCCAAATTCACATGGAAACCTTTCTTGAAATCCCATGGAAAACTCTTGTTATACTTGCATTTTTTTTAAATATGATATCTCTAACCTCATATTTTTTTTTTATAAATGATACCCATGATTACTCTTGGGGGAGTACACAATTTGTGATATCTCCACCAATATTATTCGATCCTAATTTTATTGATAATGAAATAATCATGTACAAATAGACCCCGGGGCATACCCCTGAAAAAATAACAAAAGATAACAAGGGAAACTGCAATTTCGACTAGGGAAAGACTTATATCCGCCAGCTAGGAAGACCAGCAGCATCCATGGTGGCATATCCACGAGCTCGACTGGAGAGATCGTTCCAGCACCTGAAGTCCTTATTGGTACGGGTAGTGCATGCTAAGGATGCAAGAGCATCCGCGACTGAGTTTCCTTCCCTGTATATATGCTGAAGATTCCAATTTTTGCTAGATAGAATTGCTTTGATTTCATCCCACCATTTGCAGATCTTCCACGGAGGAGATTCACTTGACTCGATCATTGTGGTAATGGCCTTAGAATCTGAATATATGACTGTTATTAGTAGCCCGCTCTTTACCGCCATTCTCAGCCCATCTAACAAAGCTCTGGCCTCAGCCACCAGGTTCGTCCCCATACCATAGTAGTAAGAAAAACCATATATGAATTCGCCCCTACATCCCCTAAGGCATCCGCCTCCGCCAGCATGCCCTGGGTTGCCTTTAGAAGCCCCGTCGACATTTAAGGCATACCCATTGTCAAGGCAGGACCACTTGATTAACTTTGGAGGTTTTACATTGAAGTTATAAGAGAAACTATACTGCTCCAAAACTAGTTTTTCACTTGCTGAAGGTGCCCTGCTGAAGTTAGTCTTTTGAATAAAATACGCATGTTTATATGTTCTATCTTTTCCTTCTCTTATTTGTCAATTACCGCATGTTTATATGCTTATTTTGATTCTTTTATCCCATTGCCATACATGATGAAATGATTAATCACTTAAACTATGCCTAATGATAGAGATATAAAATCTTACTGAGCTCTCGCTCACTCAAATTTTCCACCTTTTCAGGTAGCTCGGATGAGGAGACTCAAACTGATGGGCTCGGGCAAGAGTGATGGCAGGAGTGAGCCAGTTAGCGTTGGTCGTGTCTTTCTATTGAGTCAATGTAGTTACGTAAATTGTGCAATGTCTTGAGTCATAGTAGATCTTATTTTCCTTTCCTCTATGTCAGTTGTTGTGACAGGTAGTAAAGTCCACAAGATGTCAGTTGTAATAAGTATACTTCATCTTTGTTATCAATAAAGTTTTATTAATTGCATTTTAATTGTTGGCCTTTTGGTGTATGGTCTCTTGGGGCAATGAATGCTCTGATTGACATGAATGTTATAACTGCTGCATTCCAATTTTTCGCATCGGGGCGTGACATTTCTGATAAGTGTGTTTTCTGAAATTCTGTGAATAACCAGAGTTGTTATCATGAAGCAATTTCTTTTCTTTTGCATGCCAACAGTCCTTTACTGTATGGCCATACTTTCCACAGTGAAAACATGTAATTGACTTTCTTCTACCATTATGCAACCAACATTCAAAAGCTCGGTGGCCAGGTTTCCTACATTCAAAATATGCAAGAGTTTTTCTTTTAAACACAACTTTATTCCTACCAGAGTTATTTCGATTTGCAGGGAATTTCAAAAATTCAGAATTAAAACTCTTTCCCTTCTCATGCCAACATTGTGCAGCAATGTGGCCTAAGTTGCCACAGCAAAAACACTGATTTTTCTTTCTTTGAAATGCATGATTAATATCATAATATTTCTTATCATGCTTAGTACCAGAATTCTGATTATCCTTTTTCATCAATTTACAAGCATGCATCAAGTGACCAGATTTCCCACAATAAAAGCATTCAATGCTCTTTTCTTGAGCAACAGTGGACTTCCTAGCCTGAGAATTTTTAGCATGTAATCTATCATCCTTTTTCAGCACAAAACAATTGTCCATGAAGTGACCATGCTTGCCACAGTAATGACATGAAACATTATTTGATTTATGAGCATGATTTTTGACATTTGAATTTTCAGCATGCAAGTTACTTCTTTTCTTTTTCAGAGTTTTGTTTTCCTTTTGATTTTTCTTCTATTTTTGATTTTTCTGACCAGCTGGCTTATTTTGGGAAACAACTGAAGAGCTAGCAATATTTGAGCTATGCACAAAAGTTGTGTATAGCTGATTCCTGATATCATTTTTATTTCCAGAAATATGGCTTGTCCTCTCTCTCTGACCATTCACTTCATCTTCCAAGGGCATTTTCATTTTTCCTTTGTCCTTAGTAGATTTGGACGAAGGCTTATTCAACTATGTGATTTTATTTCTCAAGGAGATAATAACAATTTCTAAATTTGATTTCTCCCTTTCATAATTTTCCAATGTTTCTTTTAATGTTTCAATTTCATCTTTATATTTCTGAGTTTCATTTTTAAGAATAGGCAAATTGTCAGTATTGGCAGAAAACTCACATTTTTCTTTTTCAAGAGATATTAGTCTTTCAGACATGGCTATTCAAAACCATCAGCCGTCTATTTTGTTCATTCAGAGTTTCATTTTCTTTAATCAATTCTTTATTCTGAATAAGTTCATTTATTAAAGCATGATCATCATTTGATGATTTCAGTTTGTCTTCCAGTTTCAAACAATTTTCACATGAAGAACTTGATTTGTTCTGATCTACTTTCTTTTTCAACTTTTTATTTTCAGATTTTATTTTCTTATATCTATCATAAAGCTCTTCATACATTTTCATCAATTCATCGAAGGAAAGTTCTTCAGATCCATAACTTACCTGAGGCAATGAGTCCTTATTTTGATCACTGTTGTGATCACCTCCACTGGCCATCAAACACTTCTGTTCTTCTTTGTTCTCATGGACTACTATTACCTTGTCCAGAATTTCTTTTCTAGATGTGCAACTGAAAACGAAAGAGAATATGTCAGTGTTAACTGTAGCTTTCAAAATATTAAGAACTGTGATATTATCACGATTCTTTAATCTGTCCTCACTAGACCACTTGGTCTGATCATGAGGTATATGATGTGGGCCTTTAGATAGAAGACTCCATAAGTTAGAATCAATGGAGTTCACATAAACGCATAGGCCTCCTAGCCAAGTACTGAAGTTGGAACCATCGAATACAGAAGGATAAGCCATGGAAACAATTATCAGCAAATTCAAAGCAATATGCTAAAGACAGAAATACACCAAAAATAGCAGGAACCTCTGTAGATCGTTGGATCTAGACAATCAGAGACCCACTCTGATACCAATTGTTGGAACACTGTAGTGGTGCAAACTGAGATTCAGAGGGGGGGGGTGAATGGATCTCAGTTAACAATTTTGCGAAATTAAAACTTTCAAATTACTCAACGAGATTTAATAGAGATGAAATCTCTATTCATACCACAATCAAGAGAAACTAGATAGATGCAATCTTAGCAGTCCTATGCATACATCTATCAACAGACTAAAAACACAGCAATCACACGAGGGCACAAGGATTTTTAGGTGGTTCGATTTTCACCCACATCCACCCCACACTCAGACCTAAGTGTGGATTATGCTGACACATAGCTTGAAACGCTGATCCACAGCTTTGGGGATAAATCCCTACAACCGCTGAGCAACATAGCTTGCTATCCGCTGAGCATTATATCTTGGCTATCCGCTGAGCATTACAGCTTCCTATCTGCTGAGCATTACAGCTTGGCTATCCGCTAAGCATTACAGCTTAGCTATCTGCTGAGCATTACAGCTTAGCTAACCGCTGCCAATCAGCTTGAAGTGTAAAGATGAAAGAAAAGTACAAAGAAATGAAAACAAAGAATAGAATAAACGAGCAAATCAATATAGCTCCAATGAGCAAAACTATCCCAGATATGATTTGGAGATAGTTAACACGGCACTCTATTTTTCCATTTCTTCTCAGAAAATTGGCTCTCTCACTTTTCTCGCTCTCTCGCTCTCTCTTCTCTTCTCTTCCTGATATCTCCTCTTTTCTTCTCTCTCAGACTCTAATTCTTCTCAGCTTCTCTGGGCTCTTCTGCTCTTCTTCTCTTCTGCTTTTGCATCTACTTCCACTAGCTTCTCTAGCTCTCAAACGCTGCTTCTGATCTTCTCTATCCTCACTCTTTTCACTTTGGAATTTCTGGCTACACTGGCTCCCTTCTTCTTCTTCTTCTTTTTCTTCTGTCTTCCCTTCTATCTTCTCTCGTCTGCGTTGTTAAATTTGATTACAGGAGAGGCTTCTATTTATAGGCTCGTGAGAGACTGGGCGCGTAGGAAACACGTTCCCGCCCAAGGAACTTTGAAAGAATGCGCTGCTGGATGTCCACATGTCAGACGTTGAAGGATCGCTGACCATGTGGCTGAATTTCCTATTTAGACTTGCCTTGGATCACGTGCCTGTGGATAAAGACCTCGAGCCACGTGTCCATACTGAGTGTAAATCTTCCTGCCTCTTATGTGTTCTTCACTGGATCTTTCAGTGACTTAAACCTGTCAACATGATAAAAGGCATTTAATCAAATACCTTATCTATGATAAAGAGAATTCATGCTTAATCAAATTCAGAGAACTTAATTGCTCAGATCAAACATATGCAGATATATTAAGTGTAATTCCCAGAGCATAGACTTAATGACTTAGAATCAGTGTATGCAACGACCTGGATATTACATGTGCATAGACTTCACATGTGCTCAGATCACGAATTCATCATGTGCACAGACCCTACTATGTGTAAGCACAGACTTTAAAACACTAGACAATGCATGTGCACAAACCTACTTTATGCATGTGCACAGACCTACTATATGCATGTGCACAGACCCTAGATGTCGTGTGCACAGACCTTGACTGCGTGTGCACAAACCTTGACTGTGAACATAAGCACACATGTGCATTGACCTTACTATAATTGCTGACACACATATGCACAGACCCTACGTTTGCATGTGCACCGACCTAGTCTTGTGAATGTGCACTAACTTACGAATGTGCTTCGACCTTCATGTGAATATGCTCAGACCCTACGTGTGCATGTGCATCGACCTAGTCTTGTGAATGTGCACTGACTTACAAATGTGCTTCGACCATTTGTGAATATGCTCAGACCTTTTACATGCATGTGCTCAGACTTGTATAAATATAGTCTGACCAGCATAATTCATATGCTCTGACCTGATGCCTTCATGTGCACTGACTACAGTAAAGGTGCTCCGACCCTATAATGCACACTAGCACATATGCTTAGACCTTATAGTGCAAGCTAGCACATATGCTCAAACCTAAAATTGCACATATGGTCAGGCCTTAGTGTGCACTCATGCACATATGCTCAGACCTTAGTGTGCGCTCATGCACATATGCTCAGACCTAAGTATGCACATATGCTCAGACCTTAGTATGCAACAGTGACAATGTGCACCGACCTTTGCATGCAGCATTTTCTTCATGTGCACTGACCTGACATGCAACACTGAACATGTGCACCGACCTTAGTATGCAACAATGACTATGTGCACTGACCTTAGTATGTACAAATGACTATGTGCACCGACCTTACTGTGCTTACATGCAGACATGCACTGACCTTCATATGCGACATGTACGTATGAACATGCACTGACCTGCATATGCAGCACTAAGAGCATGCACCGACTTTCATATGCAGCATGTATGAATGTGCACCGACCTTCTATGAAGGATGTATGAACATGCACCGACCTTCTATGAAGGAACATGAATGTGCACCGACCTTACCTGTTCACAGAGAAGGTATATGCACCAACCTTTATGCTTCAGACTTGGATGTGCATTGACCTTACCTGTCAAAGAGTTGACTTACAATTTGATCAGTTGACCTATTGTCAGTTCTTGAACAGTGACGTTGACCTGCGTTGACTTTATTTTCATGACTGTTTGAGTCATCTTGAGAACCTGTCAAGTTCTGACATATTTCATACTTCTATATATGTTATAAGATCATAAATTCATGCATCAAGGTTTTATTATCAAGGTTAAATATAATGACATAATAGTTGACATCATCAAAACCACAGAGACACAACACCGCCATTGCGCGCGCTCAGCGGCCATTGCTATCTATCTAGCCCTACAAAACATAAAATAAATTATATATGATTAACAATTTATTCTTATGAAAGTTGTTAAGCCATTCTTTTATAAGCCGATTTTTAGCCCTTAACCCATGGTTCTACCCAATCTCACCAGGTAATAATAGTATTGAACCCATAACTTATGGCAACCTATAGTCATGACCTAGGGCTTTACATACCTAGGCTTTGATACCACTTCTGTCACACCCCTAACCGATAGCAACAGAATACATTGCTCGGAACGTGGCAGCGAACAGTCATGAATAATCAGAGCAAACCACAAGAGACAAATACAAGGCAAGATAATATTGACAAAAGTAGTTCTTATTGATATCAAAATGTCAATTTTACATACCTTGACTCAACTTGCATTAATTAAAGAAAAAGACTCAAAATTATAGGACTAGACTCAACAAAAAGGAAAAGACAATGACTCTGATCCTCTAGAGCCCTCATCACTCTAGCCCTTCCCCATCTGATTGATTGTCTTCGCCATTATTACCTGAAAAAAGGTTAAGAGAAATAGGGTGAGAGAAAACGCTCAGTAGGATTTACACCTCTATCGCCGAGCAAGATATAACCAATTAGTCACGTTTAGTGGTATGCAATGAATGAAAGATATAACTCAAAATCATGACAACTAATCATTTATGAATACCAAAGTCAAGGGAGGATAATAGCTCAATAGAAAAAGGAAATAATTTCTCGTGTAGAACAAGAACAAGATATCAGTATGAATCAAGAACAGATCCTCCAAATGAACATAACTTTAGGATTTTAGCCAACTATATCAGAATTCCAATAAAGTAAGCAAAATATTGATCTATTAGAATATCACATTAATAGAGTATCAGAATTACAGATATAACATAATAACTGAATAAAAGTCAGAATATTAGGATAACAGAAATTGGTGCAATGCCACACCCATAATTTCCCATGGTTTATAGAGTGGACTTCCGTCCTATCCAGCATTGATTGTTGCGGACCCACAACCCTTATATATATTTCAAAATTTTTGTAGATATGACCATTATAGAGTCAAGGGGGTTATGTTCCAGAAATATCGTGAACGAGTAGTGTAGACACGCCAAAATTGACGTTACTGTGAGTACATCTCGTATTACCTCGCAATGTCCCAATTTGACCCTCAAATTAACTTTATTTGAGTGGTTTTTCCCACTTTTCTTGGATTTCTCCATTTGTTCTCCCTTTTCCTATGTTTCCCTAGTTTTCTGGATTTTCTGGGTATTTTTCTCTATTTTTTTAGATTTTTCAATAATTAACGACGTGAGAGGGGACGTCATTTGTTTTTAAGAAAATTAAAGAAAATAAAAGGAAAATGATGCCTCTTTGAGGAGGCGTCCGTTCTTTCTCTTTTCCTATTTTTCTGGATTTTCTGAGAATTTTTTTAGATTTTTTTATGAATTGACGACATGTAAAGGGGCATTATTTTGATTTAAATTAAATAAAAATAAAAAAATAGAATTAACGACATGAAGTGTGGCGTCAATTTCAATTTGGCATTATTTTAATATTATTTCTAACCCTCTTTCAGGGGTGATTTGGTGGCCTTCCGGGTTTCAAAAAAATATGAAAAAATAGTAATTGGAATCAGCACAGTTGCATGCACGTCCACCTAAAAAATGAGAAAATAATAATGAGAAATGAAAAATGGCCCTGTTTTGCATGTTTTTAAATAACGTCACTCACTCGGGCGTCAATTCAATTGACGCCCGAATTCGCCGTCATCATTTCCTTTTGTTTTTTTTTATTATTTTGATTCACGACGGGGTGCATGTCGTCATTTTTATTGCTATATTTTGAGATTTTAAATCCACCCGAAATTCGTATTAAATTCTAAATAGCGCCCCTATGAAAGTCGTCAATTTTTAAAATGACGACGCCCCCGCGGGCGTCATTTTAAAACGTGACTATTTATCCGGTCGTCAATTCTTGTTCAAATTCTGAACTTCTTTCCTCATTTTGAGCCCCTTTTCACTTCGGAAAGAACTCTAATGACTTTCCATGACTGGAGGGATTCCTTCCAATATTTATCTCTTGCTAAAATCAACTATCCTAATTGTTATGGGACTTAAACTCCATTCTCTCCTATAAATAGAGCCCTGCGGCTCATGCTAAAGGAGGCCGATTTACACACGTGAAGGGGTGGTGCTACCTGAGTTTTGGCACAGGAGGGAGTGTCCTGCGCACTCAAAGCTTCATCTCTGAAGAAGACTTCCTCCCGAGCTTGCATCAAAGCTAAAGGAGAAAAATACACAGGCTTCTTTATCTTTCTTTAATTCTTTTTTTTTTGTTTCATTGCATTAGTTCACACGCATGCATGCATCTTGGTTATTCATCTGCTGTTAATCTTATTCCTCAACCACGTTGAGGACCTCCCTCCTCCAGTGCAACACTTGCACACTTTATCACTTTATTTTTATCCCTTCATACATCATATTACATCCTTCCTTTTGCATAAGGGGTTTAAAAGGACAACACCCACAAGGTGTGTTCTAGTCCATATTTTCATGTTTATATTCATATTGTGGATTTGATACTACACCTTGGGTTTACTAATTCCTATTTTCATTGGTTGTTGTCTTTGATCTTTGCAAAGGTAATCAACAAGAAAAACTCTCTTCATCGACCGATCGATCGGAAGAGAAGGAAAGCACTCACAATCTCTCCCGCATCCTTTTGAGGTATTTATATTCGCGATCCCTCCATATTATTATTGTTTATATCATTTGAGGCCCTCGCGTCTCTGGTGATCACATTCCCCTTAGCATCCTACGTATGCTCCCCTTTTCTCTTTTCTTTCCCTTTCTTTTTCCCTTTAATTATTCTTTAATTTTCCCTTAAGTGGATTTCTTAGAATCTACAAATTGGCGATCACGGTGGGACACCTTTTGTTTTTCTTTTGATTACCCTTCCCCTTGGGCACCCACGTGTGCCATCTCCCCTTTTGCACCCACGGTGCGCCTCCCTTTGTGCTCCACGTAGCACTCTCCCTAAGTGGTCATTAGTTTGTTATATTTTAAGAAAATCCACTTATCCATCTCTTAAAAAAATTTGATGAGCATGCTAGATCCTATTTCATGTTCTTATTGATTGCCATGATTTTTATCTTGTGATTGTGAGTGTTTTCATTCCTTCCTATTGATATTTTTATCACTGTTTAAGCTTTCTGGCCCTTGGAGTGTTTCTGGGGGGACAGAAGGAATTAGCGCCCTTCACAGGGGCGCTGTTTCCCCATATAGCGACCGTTTGAACAGGCGTCGCTTCCAAGATTTTCATCATTATATAATTAACGCCCCATAAAGAGGCGTCATTTTCCTAATATAACGCCTCACACCAAGGCATCAGTTTCTTTGACTGTTACATTCTGACGCCCCTGTCAGAGGCGCCTTCCACTTGTACAGCGCCTTACTAAAAGGCGTTATTTTCATTATCATTACTTTATTCATCATTTTGGGTATTGATTACTGCTATTTGACGCCCCTGTGCACAGGCGTCCATTCTAGAGAAAGCGCCTCACTTTAAGGTGCTATTTTACTCTGCTTGCACTATTTACAGTGATTAGCGACTGACACTCATGCGCTGCTTGTTGATATAGCGACCTTATCCAGGTCGTCATTTTATTCTGTGGTGTTCATCCTGATATTATCTGATTAATCTGCCTGCATTGGTTTGCATTCATTTGCATTTGGCTTGGGAGACCTCCTCTCCCCACACCTTTTAGGAGATCTTACACCCTCTTGGTGAAGGAAGGGCCCTCCTTTGAGCATTCCGTCTCATTAGACCAGAAATTCCTAAACTAATCCTCCGTAAGTCCCCTTGCCCGTGGATTCCCTCACGGACGCCGGGCAGGTTGTATCTTTGAAGTCCCGGGTTTAGTTGGCCTATGCATGGTGAGAGAGTGTTCTTAGTTGGCATCGAAGTGAACTTACATTGAAACTAGGTTCCTCCCTTGTGTGAATCACTCCGAAAGTTTGTTAAAAGTCATTAATTCACCAAGGTTCAAATAAATACAAATCAACGGTAACCATTCCCACTTGTGTGCTTCTTTGCAAATTATTTTGCTTGAACTTTGATTGCATAATGGCTTACCTTGATAGACAAAATAACATGTTTAATCTTAATTATGTTCATGAGGATGCACAACCAAGCATATCATATAATCCTCAATTCCATAATTCTCACCACAATCATTCTAGGGGACCACGCCCTCATTCCTATGGTATTGCCCAACCCATGGGCAATGTCCAATCCCATGGTCCCTCGCCTCAATCGCGAGACACTATTCTTTCAGGACCGTCTCCTCCCAACGACGAGAAGGTCTCTCAATTCATTCGTGCATTAGATTATCTCACCCCTCAAGAAATCGAAGCCCTTAAGGCCATTGTTGAGGGCACATCCTCTCCTCATCCTCCTTCATCCACACATACTCCCACACGGGTGGCCCATCACCCGCCTCCTTCATCCACACATACTCCTATTCGGGTGACCCATCACCCACCTCCTTCGTTCACACCTACTTCTATTCGGGTGACCCATCACCCGCCTCCTTCATCCACACATACTCTTATTCGTGTGGCCCATCATCCGCCTCCTTCGTCCACACCTACTCCTATTCGGGTGGCCTATCACTCGCCTCCTTCTATTTCTCATCCTTCACGGCCCCAAGGCCCATTTATTCCTTGCAACCCGGCCCATCCGGGTCCTTCTATGGGTCGGCCCATTAATCCCCCTCCACGGCCTTTATATCAAGCCCCTCCTTCAAGGCCATCTTGCCAACCCTCCATTGCTCAAGTTACACCTCTCCAACAAACTCTTATTGATAAACTCGATTCGTTGGAGGAACAATTAAAGAAGATTACAAGCCCACAGCCCGCTCCTCCTACTCCAGTCAATCCCCTCTATGCTGCTCTAAATGAGATTACAAGGATGGAAAAAGAGTGGAAGGAGAGGAGGGACGATGGCATCAACAATATATGTGAGAGAGAAAATGTCACAAGTCTTGATAATCAAGTGGACGCCGTCCGCCCTCCACTCATCCGCGCTACACATTTACATGGCTCTCCGCCTCCATATACATATTCGCCTCCTCAAAATCCCCCATAACACCATACTCCACCACTTATCATTTTGCCTCCACCACGGCGTCCGTTGGATTTATTTAATGATGAAGATTTGGAGACGGTACAAGAATTTGAAGCTCCTCGAGATGCACCCCTTCCGAGTTTCCTTCGCCGTCCCCTTCCTCCACTACCAGAAGACCCCTATGCTCAGGATGCCACAGTCCCCGATCCAACCCCCATTTATGAGACCTCTTGGTGTTACGATGATGGGTCGATACTCCAATCACCCATACCGCCGCACCATGAGTCTCCTCCTCTCCCCAATACTTGGTGCTACGATGATGGTTCAATATTTCAACCACCCATACCCCCACACCATGAGTCTCTTCCTATCCCTAACACTTCTTGCCCCATCCGGCATTTTCAACGCACTAAACCTTCTCCGTTCGCACCTCCCGTAACCACATCAATAGCCTCCATTCCATCGGCCTCCGCCGAGCCTCCATCACCCTCCACTACGCCGGTCTCCGCCAAGCCTTCTATTACTCCTCCTCTTTGTCCGCCACCTCAGCAGTCCACTATGCCTATAACCCCTACTCCACCACTTAACCCATCACCCTTACCCGTGGCTAATCCTGAGCAGGATCCATTCCTTTTTGCACTCGAGCCAACCCCGACTGCTTCCGAGCAAAGAGAGAAGCTCAACGTGTTTGAACCTCTATTTCCACTCACCCTTTCTCCAACACCTTTCATTACACCTCCACCATCCATGGAGCCTTCCGCCTCCGCTTCCTCTACCACTCAGAATAGGAGTGCTTCTGCAAGTACTTGTGCCGAAGATGA
Organism: Amorphophallus konjac; assembly: GCA_022559845.1. Taxonomy (NCBI): domain Eukaryota; kingdom Viridiplantae; phylum Streptophyta; class Magnoliopsida; order Alismatales; family Araceae; genus Amorphophallus; species Amorphophallus konjac. The sequence continues at coordinate 101,206,760 of CM040120.1, forward strand.
TCAAGAGTCGGGCAAGAAGGATTTGGCCACGGCCATGCTATTCAAGATGCAAGAATTTATCTGCCAGATGCCGATCCGTGTTGTAGTGCCGAGCATGGTTGAAGAGGCCGAGTCCCCGCCACTACTCGCCAGAAGAGAATGCCAAGCGTTGATGCCGCCCAAGGGCCGGGCAGGGCACCCTTTGTTCCAACTTTCAAATCTTGAACCTTTTCTTCCATACAAGGGGCGAACGCCCATCTTGATCAATATTCTTCATACGCTACAATCCCTAGGCAACACGATGCTTCATGTTCTAACTCTTCAACACCCTCACATTATTGTTCTTTGCCCTCCAAGGAAGTTGTCGTTTATTGTTGAAGCTTCGTCACGGGCTCTTGCTATATCCATTGGGCCAATTGGCTATACACTTTAACTGTCATGGAGGGGTGGTTATCTTGGTCCTAAGGGGCCTTCCACTATTCTATCCACCTTCTATTTAACGCCATCCATATTCCTATCTATCACCAATTCTTCGTGGGCCATTCCGGGGGAAAGGAGGAGGATCTCATCCTCTCGCCCTTCATGTTCTTTACATTCTTTGCATTTCATGCATTCATCGCATCCATTCTGTTGCATTCGCATGCATTTGCGTTCCTTTTTCCCCGACTTTCCAAACCCTTATCTTCCCCGCCTTCTAGAACCTCCGGATCTTTCTCTTCTCCTTGGGCATCGCGTCCCATGGTATCTTTCCCCGCCGGAACCTCCGGATCTTGCTCTTTGGGCATCGTGCCCCTGCACACCCTCACATTCGGAACCTCCGGATCTTTCTCTTCTCCTTGGGCATCGCATCCCATGGTATCTTCACCCTCCGGAACTTCCGGATCTTACTCTTTGGGCATCGTGCCCCTGCACACCCTCACGTCCGGAACCTCCAGATCTTTCTCTTCTCCATGGGCATCACGTCCCATGGTATCTTCCCCCTCCGAAACCTCTGGATTTTGCTCTTTGGGCATCGTGCCCCTGCACACCCTCACCTCCGGATCTTTCTCTTCTCCCTGGGCATCGCGTCCCTTGGTATCTTCCCCCTCCGGAACCCCCAGATCTTGCTCTTTGGGCATCGTGCCCCTGCACACCCTCACATCTGGATCTTCTGGGCTTCCCACTGATTCTCCCAGGGCATCACGTCCCTCTCTACTTGCTTCCTCCGGAACCTCCGGACCCTCCATCTTTCTTCCGATTCATCTTCCTACTTCTCAAGGACGTTGCGTCCTTCATTCTTTTCTTCCTTTTCCATCATTTTTTTCCATATCTCTTCCGAGGGCACCCCGTCCCTCGATATTTTATCCCTCCAGAACCTCTGAACTCTTCTTCCTCTCATGATTTTCCTCCACTGCTTCCAGACCCTCCAGATCCACCCCTTTCCATCTATCAATTTCTTCTTCTAATTCCTTATGATTCCGGGTCCGACCCGACTTCTTCCACATCCCCTGCTTTGGGCATCTGCCCATTCTCCCACTGCTTCCGAGGCTTTAGTCCTCACCCCTCCTCTTAATTCCCAGTTCCTTTTGTAGACCTTTCATGTGATCAAGGTCTCTGCGCCTTAGCGAGGGAGTTCTAGCCCTCGCCTCTCTTCCTTTTCATCCTTATTCATTTGAGTTTGGTTTAAACACCACTACTTCTTGTTAAGCCACTTTCAAAACTTTACTATCCTTCCTTATCTGCCAAATGAGGACAATAAATCCCATGTTTTATCAACATTGCCGCTGGCAGCTGCTTCAACAAAGGTCGCAAGGTAATGTGTTGGTGTACGTGTGCATTTTGGTGCATTTTCATCACCTTATTCACTCACGGTTTTCAAATGAAGTGCTCCTTAACATGATTAAGTGTGGTATTTTAGGCCTTTATCCTAGGAATTTATCTTTATTAAATTGCATCTTAAAAAAAATCAAAATAGTCTTTAGGCTTACTTTTGCAGCACTTTGGTTAACAAGAACCCGGCGCTGGGAGTTCAGCATTCTCTCTCCGCTTGTTAAGAGCAACCCTTAGCTGGGCACCGCACACACTTCACGGCGTCCTTAGCCGGCCTCCTTTGGTGAAACACCGTTGCTGCTTTGGCCATGCCATGAGGATACCTGAAAGTCTTTTCTCTTCTTTACTCGGCCGCATGCAGGGGCAAGAGGTTGACGGATGAGATGACCAACCTACGTAATCCTCAATACGAGAGAAGTCTCAAATAGGGACAGTCTTGACCCAAAATGAAATAAGTTTTCATGATATACATCTCGCCAAAAAGGGCTATTATAAAAATCAAGTTAAAATTTTGATAAATGTAAAATTATGAATTATGGCATGTCAAGAGAGGTAAAGTCCCGGCAAGAAAAAACCTGGTCGTATGCATGTCAAGGGTCAAAAAATCAAAAGTATAAAGCCCCGGCGTAACAGACCACCTCTTTGAGGGGAAATACCTTGGAAGGTATTCAAGTCCCGACATCTCCCATCCTGCATAAAGCTTATCCTCAATTATTCTTCTCTTCTCCCTCTAAAACTGAATATTTCTCGGGTATGGCCTTGGTAGGGGCATCATTAACCCTCGGTAGTCGGCTATAAGACGCCACCCTTCAATGCACGCTCGACTTTGGGCAGTTTTAGCGAAAGGGGAAGGAACAAGGACCCTTAGCCAGTGGCTTAGACATCCCGTTGATGCTGCACTAACATTGTCTAAACCGAAATCTAAAAAAAAGTTGAATATTGTCTAAACCAAAATCTAAAAAAAAAGTTGAATATTTCCTAAACCAAAATCCAAAAAAATATTTCCTAAACCAAAATCCAAAAAAGTTGAATATTTCCTAAACCAAAATCCAAAAAAAAAAGAATGATATTTTCCAAAATCCATAAAAATTTGAATATCTTTTTCAAAACCCATCAAAATTTGTATATTCCAAAAATCCAAAAAATTGCATTGTATTTTTCTAATGGTACTTTTGCAAGGATAATAATTTTGCAAGGATCAAGAGCATGAGATGAGTCCTCTCCATTCACCGCTATCAATCTTTTGACTCTATGGGCACTCCTGATTATCATCTCTCTATACTGGGCATTAATTGATTGTTCATCTCTAAAATCTTTTAATAAACTCCTGCTGATTTCACTTGATCACTCTGTCACCGGGCATTACTTGATCCTGATCATCCAATCTCAATCTCACATGCCAAGATTGTCATCTTCATGACAAACAACAAACAATGATGCTTTGCAATGTTATGATTTAACTCATGCTATTCATGCTAAACATGCTTCGCCTTGCTAATACATGCTTGAATGCTATCCACACCAAGCTTTGATCGCTTTGATGTTTATGTTGTGATTGCTTATTGATGCTTTGATTAATGTTATACTTGCTATGCTTAAATGCCTTATTCATTGCTTGTTATCTTCCTTATATCTTAGCTAATGAAATTTTGAGCGTAGGATAAGAAACTCTTGGTCCCACCGACTGGGCATCATCATCAAAGTCCCACGGTGTTTGCACATCATCTCGGTTCCCCACCATGCTTATTGCTATCACCATCTCCCATGTATGCATTCTACTATATGTTACATACGTTATTAGATTATATTAAGGACATTGTGACTTTGGTAAATCTGGAATTTGAGTTCCCCTTCATCAAAAATAATGATGATTCCAGAGGAATCTTAGTCATACGGATAGGCCGTTGAGCCGTCCAAGACTGGGGACGATGGTTCCCTTTTGCGAGTTGGTGCGCGGATAAACGGGCTTCGGCTGAGTATCAGCTCACGAAATCAGTTTCTTGACTCAGTCTTTCCAGTTTAACAATATTATCCTTGATTATCTTATATTTTAATTTATTTTAATTTTTCCTTTTAAACCCAGCATGCATTCATATAGGGCTTTGAATCAACGTTAGAAATCATTCTGATAACCTGATTTCTAGAGTCAAATTGATCTTAATCTTTCCAGATATGAGATATTCATTGCTGAATGGAATCCTCGGTTCGTTTTGTCATTGTTTTGGGTCATTTTCTCGAAAGCTCTTTGTTTGGATTTCTATCCTCTTATTTCAATCCTTTTCCTTTGATCCACCTTGGTTGCAGCACGTCCACATTGGCTAGTAACCGCTCCCCAATGGTGAAACCTACAGGTTTGTGACCTGGGGTACTTCCACCGTGCTAGAAGTTGATCATTCCTTTTCGTGCCCGCGTGCACACTCCCTCTTTTATCCAAACATCGTTGATTTCATTGAATTTCTCGAGATTACTTCATCTCGAGCTTTTGATTCAATTCTCATCAGGTGATGTTGATTACGTGTTTCATCACACCTTGGCATCTACTTTTCAGTTCGCTCTGCTCCCTTGCAAAGTAGACGCCAAGGCGGGGCAGCTGTAGATACACCAAAATTGACGTTACTGTGAGTACATCTCGTATTACCTCGCAATGCCCCAATTTGACCCTCAAATTAACTTTATTTGAGTGATTTTTCCCACTTTTTTTGGATTTCTCCCTTTTTTCTCCCTTTTCTTATTTTTCCCTATTTTTTGAGTATTTTTCTCCATTTTTTTAGATTTTTCAATAATTAATGACGTGAGAGGGGACGCCATTTGTTTTTAAGAAAATTAAAGAAAATAAAAATAAAAATGACGCCTCTTTGAGGAGGCGTCCGTTCTTTCTCTTTTCCTATTTTTCTGGATTTTTTGAGAATTTTTTAGATTTTTTTATGAATTGACGACATGTAAAGGGGCGTTATTTTGATTTAAATTAAATAAAAAATAAAAAAAATGGAATTAACGACATGAAGTGTGGCGTCAATTTCAATTTGACATTATTTTAATATTATTTCTAGCCCTCTTTCAGGGGTGATTTGGTGGCTTTCCAGGTTTCAAAAAAATACGAAAAAATAGTAATTGGAATCAGCACAGTTGCATGCACGTCTACCTAAAAAATGAAAAAATAATAATGAGAAATAAAAAATGGCCCTGTTTTGCATGTTTTTAAATAACGTCCCTCACTCGGGCGTCAATTCAATTTACGCCCGAATGCGCGGTCGTCATTTCCTTTAGATTTTTTTTATTATTTTGAATCACGACGGAGTGCATGTTGTCATTTCAATTGACGCCCCTCGTCAGGTCGTCATTTTTATTGCTATATTTTGAGATTTTAAATCCACCCGAAATTCGTATTAAATTTTAAATAGCGCCCCTATGAAAGTCGTCAATTCTTAAAATGATGACGCCTCCGCGGGCGTCATTTTAAAACGTGACTGTTTATCCGATCGTCAAATCTTGCTCAAATTCTGAACTTCTTTCCTCATTTTGAGCCTCTTTTCACTTCGGAAAGAACTCTAATGGCTTTCCATGACTGGAGGGATTCCTTCCAATATTTATCTCTTGCTAAAATCAACTATTCTAATTGTTATGGGACTTAAACTCCATTCTCCCCTATAAATAGAGCCCTGCGGCTCATGCTAAAGGAGGCTGATTTACACACACGAAGGGGAGGTGCTGCTTGAGTTTTGGCACAGGAGGGAGTGTCCTGCGCACTCAAAGCTTCATCCCTGAAGGAGACTTCCTCCCGAGCTTGCATCAAAGCTAAAGGAGAAAAATACACAGGCTTCTTTATCTTTCTTTAATTCTTTTTTTTGTTTCATTGCATTAGTTCACACACATGCATGCATCTTGGTTATTCATCTGCTGTTAATCTTATTCCTCAACCACGTTGAGGACCTCCCTCCTCCAGTGCAACACTTGCACACTTTATCACTTTATTTTTATCCCTTCATACATCATATTACATCCTTCCCTTTGCATAAGGGGTTTAAAAGGACAACACCCACAAGGTGTGTTCTAGTCCATATTTTCATGTTTACATTCATATTGTGGATTTGATACTACACCTTGGGTTTGCTAATTCCTATTTTCATTGGTTGTTATCTTTGATCTTTGCAAGGGTAATCAACAAGAAAAACTCTCTTCATCGGCCGGTCGATCGGAAGAGAAGGAAAACACTCACAATCTCCCCCGCATCCTTTTGAGGTATTTATATTCGTGATCCCTCCATTTTATTATTGTTTATATCATTTGAGGCCCTCACGTCTCTGGCGATCACATTCCCCTTAGCAACCTACGTATGCTCCCCTTTTCTCCTTTCTTTCCCTTTCTTTTTCCCTTTAATTATTGTTTAGTTTTCCCTTAAGTGGATTTCTTAGAATCTACAAGTAGCATATCAAACTAATACAGACGATGAATAGAGGTCAAGGGTAGAGATTGTAAAGTAGCACATGAAATTGTGACAAGTGAGAAACCAGGGTAAATGGGCATCGACTCAGGGCCCCACCAATTACAGAATCCGCGTCCAACTAGCGGTCGCTAATTCTATGAACAGTGCAGGCACGACGTAATATGGTCACCTATACTGGACGCTATATCTCATATGGCATCAACTGTACTGGTTGCCAATTCCAGACAGTGATAGAACTCTCACAGAACACTAGAAACATCGCTCTATGATGGCTAGGGAGTCATGTTTCTTCAGAGTGACATGACAATCAAGGTTTCTAGGGTTTTGAGGGTACAATCAACTTTGTCGCCTTGAGGGATTCCAAGGCTAGCGAAGTCTTACATAGGCCTTAGAGAGAGAAATTCTAATCCGACAGAATGAATATATAGCAGAGAGTCTTTCAATCTCCAAGAGTTGAGGTGTAAGCGTGAAACTAGTGAAAACAGGGACTCTGTCTCGGCCGTGAGACAGTAGTGCCAACAGACCCGCAGTATGGGTCAAAACCTGATAAAACTGTGTGACACAGAAATAGCGTCAATCTAGAGGGTGTTAATTAAAGAATACGCATCATTGTGAATCAACGTCAATTCATTATTAATAGTATATTAAATAGTTAATTTACAAATTAGCGTCTCTATAAGGAGGTGCCAATTCTAGAATTTAAAATAATCAATTAAAATTCTTTATAATTGGCGTCCGTGGAAGGAGGCGCCATATCTTTAAATAGCATCCATGTAACGGACGTTAATTCATGATTTTCCAGTTTTCATATGTATTTAATAATTAACAGGATTTGACGTCGCTGTGAAGATGTGCTATTTCATTAAGTCGCGTATGTGCAAACAAACGCCAATTCTTTTCTATGTACAAGGCATAAGGCATCAGGCAGATACGTTTTTAGGCACAAGTTGCTGCTCATTTCTTATTAGAGGCATGAAGAGTAGCACTACACGTTCTATAGGGAATTTGGGAAAATGGAAGGCATGATAATTTAGAGAAAAATATGAGGATCCTAAAAATATACACATCATGATTTTATCTCATTAGGTTTCATAGTTATAAAATTTTAAAGATGGGTACAATTATTAATTAACAGGAAATTAGCATCAGGATAGTCGACGTTGATTAATCCGCGTCCCTCTACACTAACGCTGATTCATTTAAATAGCACCAACTATAGTGGTCAGCAATTAATCTTTAAAAAGAAAACAAATCAAAACGCCAGAACAAGACATGCAAGATGAATAAACTAGTGTGGATCATAACTCAGGAGTGATAATCAAGTGAGTTACATGCATGCAAGCTTGTTTTAACTTGATGTATTTAAACTTAAGCCCGACAGATAACCTACCTTTGGACGAACGAGGAAGATGGATGCAGGACGAAGATAGACGAAAAGGAAGAAGAAGATGGCGATGGTGGCGTCGACACACCACCCTCACGCGCACACGCACAGGAAGAAGAGTATGCAGGCGATGCTCCTTCTTCACGCACAGGATGTAGAGGAAGAAGACGGAGACTTCTCGACAGCAACAGCAACCGATCACGAACAGGAAGAAGAGGACGTCGACACAGCAGCATCAAGATACTCTTGCCGTCGCAGGGGTTTGTTTTTATAACGGTCTAAGCCTTCTGAGTCCTAATATGTGCATGGTATCCAAATGGGTTTTAGATTTCCAAAGATAAACATAATCCTTCCTTAAGTCTAGCCGCCAACCCTTGTTTGATTTGAATCCTAAGTTCCCATGCAAGTCTTCGAACGTGATAAGGGTTTTGCATTGTTAAAGACCCTTTTAAAATGTATATTATACATATATCCTCAAAACCTAATGCTACCGGAACCTATATCTAAGTGTCAAAGGCCCATTTACTAAAGGTCTTGTTACCTATGGGAAAACCATCAGCATTTTGGGCTGAGACTTCAAGCTTCAAATGGGGTAAGATCTTCTTATGGTTAATTAAAATTTTATTTTGGCAGGGCTTTTAGCTTAAGGGTTTTTAGTAGTGGGTTTTTATTGATTAACTATGTATAATTCTTAATATTCCAATTTATGGATAAGTTTTTATTTACTATAATTTAGCGGGGTGCTACACCCTCCCCCACTTCAAAGAATTTGGTCCCCAAATTCATATTAAATTTATTTCCAAAATAATAGTGGGTATCTAATCCTATTTTCCAGTCATCAAACAAGATCATATAAGTATGCTAGCCAAAATAATATACTATCTAGAGAAAGAAAGCTAAACTAAGGTTAAGGGGTGCCTCTAGCTACTTCAATGTCAGCAGGCTCGACTTGTCTGATTGCTTGCAACCGTCCTTGACGCCGTGCCTCATTTCGATCCTTCGCTTGCTAAGGTTGGGCTTTGGGAAGTGGACAGTTGGCTACCTTATGTTCTTGGCTTCCACAACAGAAACAAGATCCGATCTTCCAGCGACACTTCTCGGATTGATGACTATCATTCTCACAATGCTTACACTTCTCCAGTTTATACTTTTTTCCATTTGGAACGCCATTCCCGTCATTGGGCCTCTTGTTGCCATTACCCAGCTTCTTCTTCTGCATTCTCGCCTTGGCCTTGTCGGACAATTCCGTGTCATCCTCCAAGAACTGAGCTCTGTTAACCATCTCGGCATATGATTGAATATCCATCAGTGCCAATTGGGGTATGTATTGCAATCTTAACATGTTGAAAAATCACTTGGCCTTCATCTTATCCATTAATATTAAATGTGGCGCTTAACGAGACAATCTAGAAAACTGGGCTTCGTACTCTACCACGGACATACTTCTTTGCTGAAGTGAGTCAAATTCTCCTGCCTTTCTCTCTCGAACTCTTTCCGAGAATTACTTCTCATTAAAGTGCTCTAAGAATTCCACCCATGGTACCGGATCATTCGACAAGGTTGCTTCCACGGACTCCCACCAAGCCCTCGCATCTTAGTCTAATTGGAATGTTGCTAAAAGGACCTTATCTTGGTCTGAACATTGCATTACCCGGAAGATTCTCTCCATCTCCTTAGACCAATCTTCTGCCACATCGGGATCAGGGGTTCTACTAAACCTAAGGGGATTGAGACTCCGAAACTCACGATGCAACTCTCCAGCTCCACGATTTGCTCCACCCTGGGCTACCTACTGAAGAGCTTGGGTCAAACCGTGGACTATCCTTTGCATCTCCCGCCATAGCGCATGCTCAGCGGCCATTGCTAGCTATCTAGCCCTACAAAACACAAACTAAATTATATAAGATTAACAATTTATGCTCATGAAAGTTGTTAAGCCATTCTTTTATAAGCCGATTTTTAGCACTTAACCCATGGTTCTACCCAATCTCACTAGGTAATAATAGGATTGAACCCATAACTTATAGAAACCTATAGTCACGACCTAGGGTTTTATATACCTAGGCAGTGATACCACATCTGTCATGTCCCGAACCGATAGCAGCATAACGCATAGCTTAGAACGTGGCAACGAACAATCATGAATAATCAGAGCAACCCACAAGACACAAATACAAGGCCAAACAATATTGACAAAAGTAGTTCTTATTTATATCAAAATGTCAAATTTATATTCCCTGACTCAACTTGCATTAATAAAAGAAAAGGATCCAAAATTATAGGACTAGACTCAAGAAAAAGGAAAAGACACCGACTCTGATCCTCTAGAGCCCTCATCACTCTTGCCCTTCCCCATCTGATTGATTGTCTTCGCCATTATTACCTGAAAAAGGGTTAAGAGAAATAGGGTGAGCAAAAATGCTCAGTAGGATTTATACCTCTATCGCCGAGCAAGATATAAGTGATTAACCAATTAGTCACGTTTAATGATATGCAATGAATGAAAGATATAACTCGAAATCATGACAACTAATCATTTATGAATACCAAAGTCAAGGGCAGATAATAGCTCAATAGAAAAAGGAAATAATTTCCCGTGCAGAACATAAACAAGATATCAGTATGAACCAAGAACAGATGCTCCAGATGAACATAACTTTAGGATTTTGGCCAACTATATCAGAATTCCAATAAAGTAAGTAGAATATCACATTAACCGAGTATGAGAATTACAGATATAACTGAATAACTGAATAAAAGTCAAATTATTAGGATAATAGAAATTGGTGCAATGTCACACCCAGAATTTTCCATGGTTTACAGAGTGGACTTCCATCCTATCCAACATTGATTGTCGCGGACCCACAGCCCTTATATATATTTTAGAATTTTTGTAGATATGGCCATTATAGAGTCAAGGGGGTTATGTTCCAGAAATATCGTGAACGAGTAGCATATCAATCTAATATGGACGATGAATAGAGCTCAAGGGTAGAGATTATAAAGTAGCACATGAAACTATGACAAGTGAGAAACTAGGGTAAACATGCGTCCACTGAGGCTGCCGCCAATTACAGAATCTGCGTCCAACTAGTGGTCGCTAATTCTGTGAACAGTGCCGGCACGATGAAATAGCGTCACCTGTACTGGATGCTATATCTAATATGGCGTCAACTGTACTGGTCGCCAATTCTAGACAGTGACAGAACTCTCACAGAACACTAGAAACAGTGCTCTGTGATGGCTAGGATGTTATGTTTCTTCAGAGTGACATGACAATCAAGGTTTCCAGGGTTTTGACGGTACAACCCGCTTGGCCGCCTTAAGGGATTCTAAGGATAGCGAAGTCTTCCGGAGGCCTTAGAGAGAGAAATTTCAATCTGGCGGAAGGAATATCCAGTGAAGGGTCTTTCAATCTCCAAGAGTTGAGGTCTAAGCATGAAACTCGTGAAAATAGGGACTCCGTCTCGACCGTGAGACAGTAGTGCCAACAGACCCGCGGTATGTGTCAAAACCCGATAAAACTGTGAGACAAGGAAATAGCGTCAATCCAGAGGGCTTCAGTTAAAGAATACGCGCCACTATGAAGTGACGTTAATTCTCTATTAACAGTATATTAAATAGTTAATTTACAAACTAGCGTCTCTGTAAGGAGGCGCCAATTTTGGAATTTCAAATAATCAATTAAAATTCTTTATAATTATCGTCCGTGTAAGGAGGCACAATATCTTTCAATAGCGTCCATGTAACGGACGTTAATTCATGAGTTTTCAATTTTCATTCGTATTTAATAATTAACAGGATTTGGTGTCGTTGTGAAGAGGTGCTATTTCATTAAGTCGCGTCTATTCAAACAGACACCAATTCTTTTCTATGTAGAAGGCATAAGGCATCAGGCAGATACGTTTTTAGGGACAAGTTACTGTTCATTTCTTATTAGAGGCATGAACAGTAGCACTATGCGTTCTATAAGGAATTTAGGAAAACAAAAGGCATGATGATTTAAAGAAAAATATGAAGATCCTAAAAATATACACATCATGATTTTATCTCATTAGGTTTCATAGTTATAGATTTTTAAAGATGGGTGTAATTGTTAATTAACAGGAAATTAGCGTCTGGATAGTTGACGTTGATTAATTCGCGTCCCTCTACACTGACGCTGATTCTTTTAAATAGCGTTCACTGTAGTGGTCACCAATTAATCTTTAAAAAGAAAACAAATCAAAACGCCAGAATAAGACATGCAAGACGAATTAACTAGCATGGATCATAAATCAAGACTGATAATCAAATGAGTTACATGCATGCAAGCTTGTTTTAACTTGATGTATTTAAATTTAAGCTTGTGAGATAACCTACCTTTGGATGAACGAGGAAGATGGATGCAGGACGAAGATAGATGAAGAGGAATAAGAAGATGAAAATGGCGATGGTGGCATCGACATACCACCCTTACGCGCACATGCACAGGAAGAAGAGGATGTAGGCGATGCTCCTTCTTCACGCACGGGACACAGAGGAAGAAGATGGAGACTTCTCGATAACAATAGCAACCGATCACGAATAGGAAAAAGGGGACATCGACGCAGCAGCAACAAGATGCTCCTGCCATTGTAGGGGTTTATTTTTATAAGGGTCTAAGCCTTCCAAGTCCTAATACGTGCATGGTATCCTAATGGGTTTTAAATTTCCCAACATAAACCTAATCCTTCCTTAAGTCCAGCCGCCAACCCTTGTTTGATTTGAACCCTAAGTTCTCATACAAGTCTTCGAACATGATAAGGGTTTTGCATTATTAAAGACCCATTTAAAATGTATATTGTACATATATCCTCAAAACCTAATGCTACCGGAAGCTATATCTAAGTGTCAAAGGCCCATTTACTAAAGTTCTTGTTACCTACGGGAAACCCATCAACATTTTGGGCTGAGACTTCATGCTTCAAATGGGGTGAGATCTTATGATGGTTAATTAAAATTTTATTTTGTCAGGACTTTTAGCTTAAGGGTTTCTAGTAGTGGGTTTCTATTGATTAACTATGTATAATTTTTATTATTCCAATTTATGGATAAGTTTTTATTTACTATAATTTAGAGGGGTGCCACACCAGCATAGGGCGGTTGACCGAAGTTTTAATTCGGTTGATCAGCCCTAGGCTACGTCGACCCATCCTCGACCCAGCCGAGGGTCGGTCGACCGACGATGGGCATCAGTCGACTGAACCTGACATTTTCAGAAACAAATCGTCTGCTTCTCTCTCTCTCTCTCTTTTGGTTGATGTGGTTCTTCTTTCCTTTTTTGTTTGCTTCTAGTTTGTCTTCTTCTTTTCTTCTCGTCATACGGGCAAGGCATGCATACGCATATGCGGTTGTGTACATGAAAGAAGAAGCAGGGGGAGCCTGCTACTGTGGAATGTCAACAGACCCTAGAGGGGCCGCTGGTCTGCTCGATAGCAGGCCACAAGAGCATCTTGTCCACCCATTTTGGTTTGAAAACTTTCATTGATTTTATCCCAAAATGATAGTTTCTTCAGGCATGAGATTACCAATGGATCAGAACAGATCACTGGGGTTCGAATTCATCACTCTGGCCAAGGGTGGGTCGACGCACTATGGCCAATGCGTCGACTCACCCTTCATGCCAGCAAACCCCAATTATTTTCTGGTTATGAAAGCAAATGACAGATTGCCAGGAGTTAGAGTATGGCCCATGCATCAAGAAACCCATGGCCTTGAAGAATGCAAGGATATGAATTTGTAAATCCTTATACTCATCATGCAAAGGTTTGATCATGCATTCATTCAAAGTGGTCGTCGGTATGGGGCGGAGTATTTTTACTCGCGCATAGTTAGAGTTTTCACCCGGGCGCAATCCGACTTTCCGCCACTCACCATTTGATATACCAAGGACCTCGGCAAGCAGGCATTCAGCAATTAAAACATGCATGAGGCTTCGATTGCTTTTTCAATGCATTCCTATGGATGCGAAAGCCATATTTGTTTTTGAAAAAGGAGCGAAAGGGCAGATATATCGGGGAAATCATGGCATGCGAGCATGCAAGAATTGAAGCGTGCATGAAATTTTATCTGCGTGTGCGAATCAATGCATGTATGAGGGTGCAAATGCCATGCTCTGTTCTGAAATATGAGAGGAGGGGCATATGTTCCCGTGCTCATGTAATTTTGGTGAAAATTGGGTATGAACCAATGTACACATGTGTAGACACGCTAAAAACGACACTATGTTGAGTAAATCTCATATCACCACGTGATGCCCCAAAGTGGACTTCAATATTGGCTTAATATTAAGCTTTTCTAATTCGTTTAGAATTTTCTATCATATTTGTAATTAGCGATTGTTAGCAGGGCGTCATTTAATTAACGACTAGTATGGTGTCATTATTTCAATAGTCGGCGACCGTACACGCAGGCGTTATTTCCTGGTGTTTCTTGAATTTACAAATTCGATTTAAAAGAAAATTCAAAGAATTAACGTCAACTTCTAAGGCGCTGATTAATTAACGCCATTCCAGAAGGCGTCATTTCCTATTTTTAAAATATGAAAAGTTGTTTATTTCTAAAATTGATCCAGGAATCAGCGACTGTGTGTGCGGTCATCATTTCAATCAGCGACCACCCTGATGTCATCATTTGAGCTTCCGTCTCCGTTTCGTCTGCTACCTTCCCATGAAGAGTCCTTCTTCATTTTAACACCATGATCGATTGGGGAAGGGAGATCCTTGCTGGATGATTGCTATCCTTGTTTTAATCCTATTAGAATAAGGATTTTTGACCTTATAAATACCCATAGCTTCCTGCGCGCGTGAGAGAATATACACACACACAGACATATAGAAGAAAAGAAGGAGAGAGAGACTTTTCCCCTGCGATATAGACTTCCAGAGAGAAAGGACCCCCCCTTTTGGCTTTTCATTAACAAGATTTCCTACATGTTTCCTTCTCCACGGCGAGGGTTCTTCTTCAGCGGGGCTTCTTCCTTCACGGCGGGGCTTCCTCCTTCTCTGGCGGACAAGCTCCTTCCTCTCTGTCTCTCCCTTTACTACTGCAGCCACAGCAGAAGGGCATTTTTTCTCTCTCTTTAGTCTTGCTCATCTCATATGCATCTCTCTTTAGTCCTCTTGCTAGAATCAAACAATCACACACTTTCTCTGCACAACATACTATTGCTATTTGCATCCATAGCATACAAATCTCCCACCTTTTACTCCTCTTAGGGGTTTAAACAAACACACAAGGTGTGTTCATGCCTGTAACGACCCAGAGCTCCGGATACCGATATACCGATAAAATCGATACACCGATACCAAGAACTGGGGACGCCACCCAAGAGGCTGATGAGGCCCCATAAGGGTTAGTGAGATTTGTCGAGGGATTGCATAATGAATTGGAATTACAACGCACAGAAATTAATTATAGCCACAATATTAATATAGTGCGGAAGCAATTTAAGATATTAGAGTGGTAAAATATATACACTGGTCCAGATTTAAAAATAAGCAAAAGTCCAATGTACAACTACACGGGACATACCCCGGCACAAAGTACACAAAGAGGATGAACCGACTACTGCTGACAACTCTAGACTCGATCGCCAGAAAGACGCGACGACGAACCAGCGGGAGGCTGGGGCGGCTCACCTGCAAAAGTGAAGGGTGAGTCACAGCCAGACTCAGTAGGGGTCACACGGATCCCTACCTCAAACTACAGGCAGGCATACAAAAATAACAACGACCAGCATGCAATTAAGCAATAAATAGGCACATGACATAATTAAAGCAATTAATAAAGCAGTAAATCTAACTACGTAGTAAAATAAAGCAACTACTAACTACTGCACTAAACTCGGTGCTAAAACTCCAGTAAAACACGGCGCTACAGAAAATAAATCTACCTCACTACTTCCAGGTGACAGGAGAAGGCTACCTATTGTAGCACACAGAGTGAGACCACTAGAAGGAAGAGACCAGCTGCGTTCCGCAACGACTTACTCTCCGGCCTCTGCAACTCACGTGTCTCGAGTCTACACGGAGAGGCGTAAAGAAACCAGTACCAAACCGAGTAACTAGTCAGAGCGACACTCGTCAGTGCTAGTCCATATCTCTGACCACGTGTGCACACACTGACTCTCGCCTGAGCCAGGTCCTCCAGCTAGTTTTCCCCCTCCGCAGGACGCTACGGCCAAGCCGGGGGCCCACGAAAACTAGCTTAGAAACCGTTGATTGGGATACCCTAACCACCCCTCCTTGGTGGGTCGACTGCGTCGTAGGGCTACGACTAGTGGCTCAGTCACAAGGAACGAGAAGGCTACTCTATTATGATAATTAAACTCATAATCACATAAATAAATGCATTTTGAAATCTATAGAGATGGGCGGTCTAGCCTCGACCGCTCATCAATACACGATCTCCCTTTGGCCATGCCAGGGGAGTTAAACGGTCACTCTATGGCCGCCTAACAATACACGGTTTCCATTGGGCCGCGCCCATGGACATGAACGGTCGCTATATTGCCCGCCCAAGGGACTAAGCGGTCCCTTCATGGCCGCTCCAACCACAATTATGCATAAATTAAATCAAACTACATACAAATATGCCAGAAAATCAATAGGCGGTCGAACGACTGACCGCCCAACGGGTTTACGCGGTCGGGTCAACGACCGTTCAACAAACCGCCAATGGGGGTCAATGGGAATGAGACGGTCAAGGGTTGGCCTCTCAAAGGGGATACGCGGTCTGGGCAAGGTCACTTCACCTCAAACGGTCTGGGGTGGACCGTTACACTAACCGCCATAATAGCGTTCACAAATAAGGGATGGCCGAGACTAAGCCGCCTAAAGCTATGGGCGGTCAGGGGTCCACCGCCTAAAGGGTCTGGACGGTCCAATGTGGACCGCTCTACTCTAAACGGTCGCTTGGTGACCGCTATAATGAGGTGACGGCGAGTCGGGTTCGGCTTCGGCCGAAACACCGCCCGGAGGGCTCAGAACGGAAAGAAAAAGAAATCTAACTAACCTGTCATGGCCGTACTTCAATTCTACAGCTAAACATGCTGTTAAAACTCAAAAACAAAGCCCATGGAATCAATTTTAGGAAATTAGGCTAAAATGCCCTAACATAGAACAATGCACGAAAAATGAAGAAAACGAATATGCATGGCAATGCATGAGGCATGGAAATGATCCTTGCGAGGTGAGTAGTCCATCCCCCTACCTATTGCGCGACGATGTCGACGATTCGGTGCCGAACCGCCGTTGAGGGTCACGCCGTCCTCACGTCCCCACATCCCCACGCGCCGCGGATCGGAGCCGATGAGGATGTGGCCGCGATCCTCCACCTCCGCAGCTCGCCGACAAGGCCGCTGGACCTCCGTCGTGGCCGTCAGATCACCGCGCCCGCGAAGAGGAAGAAAAGGGGCGAGAGAGAGAGGGTTGGCTGCAGGCCACCGCCTTGCTGCTGGGTCACCGCCGGCGCTCCTCCGTTGTCACCGGCCGGTGGCCACCGCCGTGCCGGGGTCGCCGAGCCGAGAAGAGGGCCGGGGGGGGGGGGGGGCGGAGTCGTGGCGTTCACCCGCCCCTGCGCGCTTCCGCCTGCGTTCGGGTGAAAAAGAGATAAAGGGGGGAGGGGGAGAAGAAATGGGGAAAGTGGGAGAGAGAGGGTCGACCGTGGGTTAAAAAAAAAGTTAAAATATTATTTTTTTTATTTTTAACCCATGTTTACATTCTGGACCCTCAAAATAGTGGAATTATGTAAATGCCCACTAAATCCTTAAAAATGGGTCTCACAATGCCCATGTTGCATAGTTCTATTTTCTTAGAGCATTGATACTACACCTTGGCTAATCCATATATTTGCTTGTTTTTGTTTGTCTTGTAAGGGTAACCAATATAAAACCCCCTTCATCGGCCGGCCGTAGAAAGAGGAAGGAAGGATTCACAATCTCACCCGCTTCTTCACAAGGTACATGCAATCATCCCTTAATTTTTGAGGTAACCCCCTCTGGCGATCACTCTCCTTAGAGCATCACATGCTCCTTTTATCCTCTTTTCTTTTATTCCCACATATCATGCTTGCCTAGCTTTATCCATCTCTTCTTCTTAATATCTCTCCCTTGAAGAAATTTTAAATTTCCTTTCTTTTTAAATGTGTATGTGACACGTTCACAAATTGGTGATCACGGTGGGACCCTTGATGTTTTTATTTTGATTACCTCTCCATCGGCACCCACGTGTGCCCCTCCCTTTGGCACCCTCGCGTGCCCCTCCTTCGGCACCCACGTGTGCCCCTCCTTAGTGCTCCACGTAGCACACTCCCCTTGTGCACCACGTGCACATCTCCCACTGGATTAGCCAATTTTTGAATTGTCCATAACATTTTTAAGAAAAAAATTTGATTTCTGTTAGTTTTCATCAATTTCTATTCTCTGGAACTGATTAGCGACTGCCCTACAGCCGCTATTTCAACATTCAACGACCGCTCACAGAGGAGCTGTTTCCATTTATTTTCCAGTATTTTCATCATTTTTATAATCAACGCCCCTCCACAGAGGCATCATTCCTACATTCAACGCCTCACACCAAGGCGTCATTTCTCAATTACTGTTGTTTCTCCTCACACTGCGGTCACTGTCACTGTTATTGACGCCCCTCCACAGACGCATTATTTTCATATTCAGCGCCTCACACCAAGGTGCTATTTTACTTTGATGTTCACTATTTGCCACTGTTTACAGTGATTAGCCATTGACACCTAGTCGCTATTTATTGAAACCGCAACTTCTGTCAGGTAGTCATTTTGTTCTGTTTTTCACAGAACCTTGATTATTGCTGTTACGTTCACTTGTTGATTGCATTTATTGATCATCTGATTGTCATTGCTTGATCTGCCTG
Source organism: Amorphophallus konjac (assembly GCA_022559845.1). NCBI lineage: Eukaryota > Viridiplantae > Streptophyta > Magnoliopsida > Alismatales > Araceae > Amorphophallus > Amorphophallus konjac. Next base: position 101,225,286 of record CM040120.1, read on the forward strand.
CATTAGCTTGCATCTAGGGCATTTGGTTGAGAGACCTCCTCTCTCTACACTTCTAGGATCCCACACTTTTTTCTTGGAATTAGAAGGACCCTCCATTTAGCATTCCGTCTCTTTGGACTGAAAATTCCTTTTCTAAGGCCTCCGTAAGTCCCCACACCCGTGGATTCCTTCACGGACGCCGGCCGGTTGTACCATTTGAAGTACCCGGAGTTTAGTTAACCCATACGTTGGTGAGGAGAAAGAAAGAACTTAGTTGACCCAGAGATTACACTCAAAACTTGAAACTAGGACTCACATTGAAAAGTTAGAATTGATTACACTCCTAAAATCCATTTTGATCTCAAGAAAACCTTAAAATCTTGGGTTCATTACAACTTGAGTGAACAATTTTTCTGATTGGGTGATTATCTCTTACTTATACTTGTTGGTTTGAAATACTTCCCTCTCCTTAAACATGCAACTTCGTTCAGGTAAGATCATTAACATGGCCAACTATGGGTATTCCTATGATGGTTATGAGGAGGGTCAATTGGACCAATCATATGAGGTTCCCCTCAAGATTCCACCCATTATGAGGGAAACTATGCTCCCTCTCATGCTTACTATTCCCAGGTTCATGTTGTCGATACTACTACTCAAGAGGTCGAGCCTTCCTCCCAAGCTCAACCTACCAAACAAAACACATCTGGGGACACTGCCCCATCTTTTAATCTTAATGATTTGATCCATGCTTTGTCTCAATTGGACGATTCCCAACATCAGGCGGTCCAGGCCACCCTAAAATGAAAATCTGTCCCTTCATCTTCAAACCCCCCTCAGGCCGCGGGTGGCCATCCATCTCTTAATGACCAGGCGGTCTCACAGAAAATTCCTTCACGTCCACCAACTCCTATCATGGCTACGCCGGCTCAACCGGCAAGCCACTTAGTGGTTAGGCCCCAATATCCTCCACCTCCCCAAAACTTAAGGAGGGCTATGCCAAATACGCTCCCTTCCAATCCGGCCCCGGTCGAGTCTGACACCAACACCATACTCCTCCAGAAGATAGCTAGTATGGAGGAGCAGCTTAAGAAGGTCACAGCACCGAAGAATGCTCGGAGATTGCTCTCCCCACTTTATCAGTTTTCCATTTGCCTCCTTCCGAGATGCCGAATTTCTGGCGATACAATGGAACGGGTAACCCGTTCATTCATTTAAAAGATTTTATGTATGAGACTTCATTCTGGCAGGACAATAAGATTTCCTTAGCCTATCTCTTTAGAAGGTCTCTAGATGGCCCGGCACTTGAATGGTTCTATTCTTTGGAGCTGGCCGAAGCTAGTGATTTTGACATCGTTCAGCGGAAGTTTTTATAGAAATATAAGGACCGTGTGGGCCCTTCTTTGTCAGTCACGGATCTTGTTGCTGAGAAAATGAAGCCCGAGGAGGACTTCATCCTGTTTGCCGATAGATGGAGGGCTATGGCCGAGAAATTAAAAGATACACTTTCGGAAACAGAACATGTTAAAATGATTATATCAAATTCTACTCCACAGTTCCATCATATTCTGTCCATGAATAGGCTGAGCACTATGGAAGCGCTCTATGAGAGAGCTAGATACATACAGACCCAAATGAAAGATTTGCCCATCATGGGCATGTTTGAACAGAAACCCAAGTTGGTTAGGAAGAACACTAATATTAACAATAGTGGTGGCACAACCGAGGGCACCGTGACTAATGAGCAGGTGGGCGTGGTTGGCAACCCCGCACCTTTCCGCCACCCTGACCCAAGACCCCTACAACAACTCCCCTTCTTTAACTCCACCCCCAAACAAATATTCCCCTGCGGCCTTTCCATCCACCTCCAAAAAATCAAGCCATCCACCCAAACCCACCAGTTCCTCAACAATACCACCAAGTGCCACCACCCACCAACTATGGACCCCAGCAGCCAAGAAGACCACTAGGCCCCAAAAGGGCCCAATACCCTCCATTACCCGAGAGCCTTCCCAATATCTTTAATGCACTCATGGCCGCCAACCTCCTCACCTTGCCAAAGGAAAGAACAGCCTGGCCCGCTAATGTGGACACCTCTCGGTATTGTGTTTTCCATCGACAGCCTAGTCATAATATAAGTCATTGCTTTCATTTTAAGGATTATATCTATGACTTGAATGATCAGGGTGGTGTCAATTGGGATGAGATGAGGCAGTTCATTGCAACCTTGAAGGCAAGAAGACATCCTCGACAGCAATAGGCTCAGTAGCCGCCTCAGCAGTAAGGTCAACATCCTCCTCAACAGTAGCAAGCTCCCGCACCTTAACCAGACATGGGGATCGTCCATAATCCATTGTCGGAGCACCCTCCGAATCAGCAAGTAAACCCTGTTACCTCCTTCCATGAACTGGAAAGAGGGCAAGGGTGGCATGAAGAAAATGCCTCTGTTGGGGCTATAAATCAAACTTCAACCCAACCACCCCGTCTGTTAAGAACACCTCTCCATCCAACGCCTTCTCCCCAACCATCTAGTCCCCTTTTACGCACCACTAACCAAATTCCCTCCATCACCATTAATCCCTTACCAACTAGACCTCTTCTCATCCACCCTCCACCATCTTCCATACCGCAACAAACTCCCTCTCCAATTATCAACTCTTCGTCTTTACCATCTAGGCCACTCCTTATTCGCCCTTCACCAACACATCCTCCGCCACCCACAAATCCTTCATTTTTACCTAGACCCCTCCTCATTCAGCCTACACCTCCCTCAGCCGTTCAGGCACCTCCTATTACTCCCGTTACCACTACCCTCAGCCAACAAGGCCCCTCATAAGGGCTCCTCCTTTGGTCACCCCTCCGACATCCACTAACCCAAACATCCCATCTTCCTCTTCCATTAACTCTCCGCCACAACACAACCCGACAGAGGCGTGATCATCGAAAACCATGGTGCTTCACAGTGGACGGATGTTCCATCGTGTATTTCTGCAAAGGGAGCCGGAGCCCACACAGGGGCAAGAAGAACAGGAGCAAGAACAGGAATCTATACCGGGCACACAATATGACTTGCTAAAGCATTTAGACAAGACCCCGACAATGTTTTCCATTTTAGAGCTAATAAAGAGGTCCACCATTCACCAGCAAGCTTTGAAAGAATATTTACAAAGGGTGATGGTTAATGAGGACATTCCAGCTGAACAGATTACGTCAGTTTTGACACCGGCATGTTTTCAGCCAGCTATTGCTTTCCATGAGCATGAGTTAGCCCCGAAGCCAGCCAGGAAATATGCTTTATGCATCACAGTTGACATTAACAAGGTGGCCGTTAAACAATGCTTGGTGGACACTGGAGCGTCCATTAATGTGTTACCGCCGAGCACTTTGAAGATGTGTGGCATCCTGGACAGTCAGATTCGGCCATCTACCATTACACTGACTGCTTATGATAACACTAAGAAGCCACATTTGGGGATGATTACTTTGAAAGTCGGGTTGGGTCCAATCTCGATCATAGCAGACTTCCACATTCTGGACATGGATCCAACTTTCAATGGCATTTTGGGCTGTCCATATATTCAAGAGCTTGATGCCGTGCCCTCCACGAATCACCAATGCATAAAGTTTCCACACAAAGGGCGCATCATCAAAGTCACAAGCATGCCTATTTTGCCGTCAGAAGATATACATTCAACAACATCAGTACCTTCCATATGGCCAGCTAATAGGCCTTTGCTCTCAGTGTTAGATGTCGCCGACCCACGACAAAATTTGTTAAGCCCTCCAGTCACAACACTTGCATCAACTTTAATGACACTCCTACCCTCCAAGGGGAAGAAAAAGAAGGATAGGATGAATACCCCAGGGTGGAATATTCTGATGAAAATGGGGTATAGAACCGGCATAGGCCTTGGTGTTAACCTCCAGGGCAGAGTGAAGCCCATTAAAAATTACAAGCTCATTCCCCGACGCAGCCTGGGATACAAAGGGCCGGGCAAAGAGAAATATGACAAAGATGAAAGAGAGCCATGGGCTGTTATGACCTCCACTCTCAAAATAGATAGACAGCCCCTCACATGGACTCTGCAAACACACTTTGTAAAAGGGGCTACTTAATATGATGAGTAGACCACATTGGTTACTTCCATGTTAGATCATCAAGATGTACATGCACGACAGTTTGCTCGCCATATAGCCCTGTTGGTCACATACAATGCTCTGGAGTCTTTGAGGCCGGACAAAAGAAGAAAAATGGATGGCCCGGAATGTGAATGGTACCGATGGTTTGATATGAATGACATTGCCATTGCTCTAAGCCGTCTATTCATGCCAACTGATCTGGAATGGCTGCCGCTTATTCATGAACTAATAGAAAAATCGGCAGTGATCACTGATAAGAGGCAGCTCTTGAGTAACTATACAGATACTGGAGAGCCAGATGTGCCATTCGAAGAAGGTTTCACTGTGGATAGACTATGGGCCGGCCTTTTCTCTCTTGATTCTGTGCATCCATCACTTATCACCTTTTGGTGTTCCAAGCTATTTTCCCCCGATATTCTCAGACCGCCCGCCGTCTTGATTACTCTTTCTCCGGATTTCTTTCAAGTTTCTCCAATTCCTCCTTTGCCCCTCGAGTAATTTTCTCAACTCTCCATTACGCCCCCGCGTGGGCAATCTCTTCTCCAATCTTTCTCTAATCTTTCACTTTTAGCATCACCTCCTATTCCTTCCTCCGATTGCTTTATTCTTGAAAATGAAAAAAAAATGCCAAAATTCAAACTTTCCAATCTTCCATCTCTATTGAAGAGACCTCCTATCTTGCTCCGGAGTGTGCCCCGATCCAAGGGCTGCTCTTTCAAGGTTCGTTAGCGGACCTCCTTTTCTCCTCTGGTGAGGAGGCCTCTTCTATATCTCCTCCTGTATCTACTGCGTCCTCCTCCTCTTCTCTTCCTCATCTAGGTCAGGGTAGTTCGTCTAGCTTGTCATCTTGTTCTTCTCCCCCCACTTCTAATAAGGGCCTTGGGGTAGATGCTCATAAGAAGGCCAAGGGTAGACAGAATCCCCGTAGGTTCTTGCTAGATCTAGCTAGAAGATGCCGGGCATGTTTAGCTCTTCCCGAGTTTCTAGAGGATCCGATACTCCTGCGTGATATAGAATGTGAGGATATAGGTTCTATAGATGAAGGGTTTGGTGTTTATGAGATTATGAATGGTGAAGACCCTATTGAAGAGGGGGATGAAGAATATGAGGACGAGGCTGATGCTTTTGCTAGTGGTATAAGGAGATTCAATGAACCATCAGCATTAGTAGAAGAACCCACCAAAGAGATCAATCTGGGTACCGAGGAAAACCCTAGGATTATCCTCATCAGTAAAAATTTTCCGCCTTCCGAAGAAGAGGCGCTCATTCAAGTTCTTCGAGAATGTAAGGACGCGTTTGCATGGAGTTACGAGGATATGCCGGGTCTGGACCCTGCGCTTGTTGAACACCGTCTCACACTTAAGCCAGGATCCATCCTGGTCAAACAGCGGTTAAGATGTTTCCACCCTCACATGGCATTAAAGATGAAAGAAGAGGTCGACAAGCTTCATAAGGCTAGATTTATTAGAGTCGTCCTCTACTCCAATTGAGTGGCTAACATCGTCCTGGTAATGAAGAAGGACGGAAGAGTCAGAATTTGCATAGACTTCCGAGACCTTAACCACACGTGTCCTAAGGATGATTTCCCCCTCCCTCACATAGACGTGCTAATTGACAATACGGCATGGTACGAGACCCTCTCTTTCATGGATGGCTTCTCTTGTTACAATCAGATCCGCTTGGCCGAAGAGGATCAGGATAAAACCTCGTTCACTACACCTTGGGGAACTTATTGTTATGTGGTCATGCCGTTTGGGCTCAAGAACGCCGGAGCCACCTACCAAAGGGCCATTATGGCTATTTTTCATGACATGATCCACATTTTTATAGAGGTGTATGTGGATGATCTGGTAGTGAAATCAAGAACAAGGATTGAGCATCCTGGGGTTCTGGCCAAGGTCTTGCAAAGAGCACGAGAGTATCAATTGATAATAAACCCCAAGAAGTGTGTATTTGATGTTTCATCAGGAAAGTTGCTTGGATTCATAGTCAGTAAAAGGGGTATTGAGATTGATCCCAATAAGGCAAGGGCAATAAGATATATGCCTCCTCCTAAGAATTTGAAGGAAGTCCGAGGATTGATTGAGAGGTTGCAGTTCATTCGTCAGTTTGTCTCCTAGCATTCACAAAGGTGTAGGCCGTTTTACGAGCATACTAAACCGGGAGTCAAATTTAATTGGGATGATAAGTGTCAGGCAGCCTTTGATGGACTAAAGGATTATTTGGCCAATCCCCCTGTCCTGAGGCCGCCAGTTCTAGGTAAACCGCTTGTTATTTATATTTCTGTCCTAGATGACTCTATAGGTGCTGTCCTGGAGCAAGTTGATGAAGAAGGAAAGGAGAGGGCAGCCTACTACTTGTCTAAGCTCCTTAATCCCTATGAGCAGAAATACTCAGCCATTGAGAAGACTTGTGTTGCTTTAGTCTGGTTAGTGCAGAAGTTAAAGCATTATTTCTTAGCTCACGAGGTTCACCTTATTGCTCGTATGAATCCTATCAAATTTCTCCTTAAAAAATCTATCCTCACTGACCGATTGGCACGATGGCAAAGCTTTCTTTCTCAGTTTGATATCATCTACATTTAGCAGAAAGTGATTAAAGGCTATGCCATAGCAGAACATATTGTTCATCACCCTCTCCCTAGATTTGACCCTGTTCGCTCGGAGTTTCCAGATGAGGAACTAATGTCCGTCAACCAGTCCGATTTGATGTGGACATTACATTTTGATGGAGCTCAGAATTCACAAGGAAAGGGGATCGGCATTGTTATCCTATCACCTGAGGGTATCACTATTCCACTTGCCTCTCAGCTCGCATTTCCAGTTACAAATAACATAGCTAAGTATGAGGCTATTCTGGCTGGTCTACAGGCCGCTCATCAATTCAATGTTACCCAATTGCGGATTGTAGGTGATAGTCAGCTTATTCTTCGCCAAGTGCTTACCAAATGTCGCACGCTCAATCCTAAACTTAAACCCTATCAAGAACTAGCTTCTACTTATGCCAAGCTTTTTACCAAACTAATCTTCGTCCATGTTCCTTGAGATCAGAACATTCTAGCTGATGCTCTCACTTCTCTTGCTTCCTCTTTGGTTTTCCTTCCCGAAAGGGACTTCCATTCAATCATTGTTCACAAGCGTCTCACTCCTGCTATTAAAGATCTAGCGTTCCTTAGTATTAAGGAGGAGGTGCTCAAGAAGGTTAAGGAAGGAGGAATCATTGAGAACAAGGAGATCATGTTATTAGATCTAGAGGAAGAGATGGATGATGAAGAGAAGCCGTGGTATTATGAAATTGCTAAGTACTGCCAAGATCAATCTTGTTCTGAAGAGGCCACGGCTGAAGAGAAGAAAGCCATTAGAAGAGTTGCTCAGAGATACACCTTGGTTGGAGGTATGCTCTATAGAAGAGGTCTCACTGGAGTTTTGCTTAGATGCCTTAACGATGACGAGTCTTAGAAGGTCGTGGAAGAGGAACATTCGTGAGTATGTGGTGGTCATGTCAATAGCCATATGTTAGCTATGAAAATCCTTAGATTAGGCTTCTATTGGCCCACTCTAGAAGAGAACTGTTCTATCTATGTTCGAAGGTAGGTTAAGTGCCAACTGCACGTCGAAAAAATCCACTCTCCTGCTTCTTCACTCCATCCTATGTCCTCCCCATGGGCTTTCGATATCATTGGACTTCTTGGTGATTCAAACCTCCTCACGAAATCGAAATCATTTATACTCATGGCCACGGAGTACTTCACCAAGTGGGCGGAAGCGGAAGCATACGTGGTAATCAAAGTGTCAACTGTATGCAAGTTCATCATGAATAATATCATTGCAAGGTTCGGCATTCAAAGTACCATCCTCACCGACAACGGGCCACAATTCATCTCTCAAGAGCTCCAGGACCTCTGCAACAGGTATAACATTGCATTACATCATTCATCTCCTTATTATCCACAGGGCAATGGCCAAGCAGAGGCAATAAATAAAACTTTGATTAAAATCATCAAGAAAACGTGTGAAGCTAATAAATTCGCGGATTGGCCAGAGAAGCTAGTGGAAGCTCTTTGGGCTTATCGCACTTCCATTCGTACTCCTACTGGGTAAACCCCTTTCGCCCTCACTTATGGAATGGAGGCGGTAGTCCCTTATGAGATTCTTATTCCTTCTCTTAGAGTACAATTGGACAAGGAGTTCTCTATTGATGAACGCCGTGAATCTCTCCTTGCTCAGTTGGAGCTCTTGGATGAGAAACGTTTGGCCGCCGCCGAGCATGCGCGCGTTTATCAAAATAGGCTCTCGCGTTTTTATCAAAAGAAAGTAATCGAGAGGAAATTTAAAGTCGGTGAAATGGTAATCAAAAGATTTTTTGTAAAAACGGGTGGACCTCGTTCAAAATTCCAACCAAATTAGTAAGGGCCTTACGTAATAAAAGAAGCTTATCTTGGCAACGCTTATAAATTGGTTAACGCCGAAGGGGAAGAACTGGCTCACCCTTGGAATGGTCTATATCTGAAAAAGTATTACCCTTAAGTCTTGAAAAGAAAAAATAAAAAAAATAAAATAAAAAAAAATAGAAAAAGAATGAAAATGGAAAAATGAAAATTGCAGGCTGGCATGGTGCATAGGTCGCAGAACCTGAAAAATCAAAATCCCTAATTCATTCTTCAGTCTTGATGGTTTAACGTAGGGTCAATATCTGCACACACTACACGTTTTGCTCTTAAACTCAAGCGGCTCAGAATTTGAGGAAAGTCAGAGCCCAAACTAAGAGTGTAAAAGCTTTACCTATTCTCATCCCTTCGGTTCACGAGAGGGAGTACGAGTCAAGGAATGCTAATTAAAAACCTACCTGCCGCCCTAGTAAGTGGAAGTCTGGGCCCAAAAGGGAACAATACTGCAAAGCCCAAGTACAATTAGGTTTTTATATTAAATAAAAGGAAAAAGAAAAGTGCAAAGTTACAAAGGAAAAGTATGTCAAGAGGGCAAAGTCCCCGCAGAGAAAACTATGGTCGTAAGCATGCATGAATAAGGGCAAAAATGTAATAAAATTTCTCTAAAGCCGAATACCGAACCCCAACAGGCACTAGGGTAGGAGAGGGAAGCTTCCTAGTTCTTTGAAACCTCTCGTGAGCTTCCTCAATTTATTCTTCATTTGCCCCTCTATGGTATGTTATAAACTCAAGGGAGGGCAAAGACCGACTAAGAAGGATGGGACGCAAGAGGATATGAGTAAAAACACAAGTCATCAAGCACATTGACCTTTTGTTAAATCATTTTAGAATGGTTAATGAATTTAAGATGGTGATTGTGTAAGGTTTCAAGACTCTTTGGTGCCATGCTAAGTCAAACAAACAAAAAAATATTTTTTAATTAACGCCTTCTTTCGGGGCGTCGTTTACATAATTATTCAGTCAACATGTCATCATTTTCAAAACAAGTAAAAACAAAAAAATGATTTTTCAATTCACGCCTGCGTGAAAGGGCGTCATTTATTTGATTCGCGGCGCTGTGCATGTCATCATTTTTAAAATAAAAAAAAATAAAAAGGAAAAATGGTTTTCCAATCAACGCCCGTGCGCGTGGGCGTCAATTCTATAATTAACGGCTTTTGTGGAGTCATCATTTAAAGAAAACGAAAAAGAAAAAAAAAGAGGAAAAGGATAAAAAATAAAAAAGAGAGAGAAATTTCTTGAAGAAGTCCACTACTCTTCCTTTTTCCATGTCATTTGCTTGGTTGCATTATTGTGTGGGCATTCTTTTATTTCAAGTTTTCATTTGCTTGTTTGCATGTTGCATTTCTCCTATATCTTTGTTATTTGCCTTGATTAATTAAAGGCTTGGCCCCTTGACCCGTCGTCAAGGTCAATTAGTGACAACCCCTTGCTTATTTGAGCAAGGGGCCAAGCCGAACAGATGAATTAATCTGTTTATTTTAAGTGTGAAACTACATGCGCAGGGGAAGAAGGAAAGAGACAAGTCAAGTACACGAGTGCTCAAGTCAACAAACTCAAGTAACATCAAAATCTCATATATATATATATACGTCTGAGTACAAGACATATAGGTGGAGGAGTACAAGTCTCTCTAGCTCTCGTCTCCACCCTCCTCTCTCCTGCTCTCTACCTCACCCTCATTCTGGTGACGAGCCCGTGGAGGGGGCATGGACCCCCAGGAAGCAGCTAGAGCTCGAGCCTGCTCCTCTGCCTCGTTCCTCTACTGGTAGAGGAACCGGATAGGTACGTCGTGCTGGCGAACGCGCTAGAGTGACCCGCAGCTCGCCCCCGCTCTCAGCCTCTCTGGAGGCGCTCCTCTGTCACTCGTAGCCACTCTTGTACAATGGCTAGCCGTGCTCTCAGGTCTGTGAGCTCGCGCTCACGTGCTACCTGCTCCTCTCTCTCTTGGGCACGCTCCTCCCTCCCATCCTCTCTTTCGCAGGTCCGCTCCTCCCTTTCTTGGGTGCGCTCCCTCTGCTCCACCTCGAGGTGGATCCTCAGATCGGTCACGTCTCTGGGCAGCTCCTCTCGCCTCCTCAGCGCCTCATCAAGCTCCGCCACTCACTGCTCGCGGATGGCAAGCTCGGTGTCGGCTAGAGCAGCCCGAGTAAGCGCATCCTGTAGCTCTGCAGTCTGCATCATTCAATCAAGTATCAGTTTCATATTCAATTTCATAAACATTTGAAATAAATTATGCTTGACTTACCTGTGCCGGAAGGTCACGCTCCGCCGTCTCGGCCAGCACAACTGCTCCCACGAGCTGCTCCTCTAGGGTAGTGGCCTCTGTACTCGGCCCCCTCGAGCTGGAAGCCCCTCCTGCACCTCCTGCCGCCGCCCCCTACTGGGCACGCTGCATTCATAAAGATTGTCAGTGGCTAATCATTAATTAATTCAGGAATCATTTTGCATATAAATAGTTGCACTCACCAAGGTCTCCAAGTCTGCCCGTGTGGCTGCGAGCTGAGCCTCCAAGTTGTGGAGATGGACCTGCATGTCCATCGCCGCCACATCCCGCGCATCCTGCATTCATCATATTAGTTGCATAATAGACATATATCATTTGCAAAAATAAAAAAATGCATTCATACATACCCCTGTGACCCTCATCTAGGGTCGGCCGGCGTAAACCTCCCAGTAGCGCCGGAGGTACTCTGAGCTGTCTGCTGCCTGAGAAGTGACCCGTGTCCCGCCACGCTGCCAGTCGGCGTACTGATCCGGGAAATGGATCCTCCAGTAGGTCACCTTCGTACGTCCGCGGGTCTTCCGCCCAATCCCGCGAGGCTCTCCAACCTCGACCCACTCCTGGTGTAGGCCGAGGGTCCTCATGGCCAGTCTGAGCCGTAGCGGCTCGATCTCGTTCAGGCAGTGAACCCAAAGCTCACGCCCAAAGCGAGGTCGGCCCGCTACGACCCAAGGCTGATCCTCATTTGGCATCCCCTCGTAGGGTCTCCAAACCACCTGCATTCATATCATATCATTCATGTCATATTATCATATCATGTCATAACATCATATAAAGTAGGAAATAAAAAAAATGCATCATATTTAACATACGTACCAGTGAGGCGAGGGTAGTCGCAGAACTCCCGCCGAAGAACACACAACTCGTAAGCGTGTGGCGCTCCAGTCATGAGGAGTAACCACCGTCATGCTAGTGGGAAGGCCCCCTCGTCTCCAGGTCGGGGGTCGGCACGGCCCATCGACATGTATAAGTGGCTCCACACCTGCATCCATTAATTGCATCAGTAAACATTCATATGCATAATCATATTCATAAGCATTTAAATAGATAAAAGGACATGCATACCTGAAGAAAAGGTGAGAAGCCGCTGACGGTCGTCTCTCGGCCTGTCCCCATGGACAGATTGGCCATCAAGTGCACCAGCAGGGTAGCTCACCATGCGTACCTCCCTACTCCCTTCGGGTCCTCAAGGATGCCCAAGAATATGCAGTTGATGATATCCCCCTTCGTGCTCAGCAATAGCCTCCCGAGCATCAAGAATAGAAATCTCCTCAAGTCTTGGTCCACTCGCTCCCTCTTAGCCGGGTCCTGGCAGTAGGCAGCCCGGGCTCTCCTAATCAATCTCTACGAAAACTCCTCTATGGACTCCCTCGGTCTCTGCCTAGAGTCCCCTAATCCCATGGCTATGGTCAGATCTGTGCGATAGATGGTCCTACACTCCCTAGGGGTCTCTGCTATGGTCTCCAGCCCTAACAGCCTCTAGGCTAACTCCCCATAGTCTGGAAGGGTCACTCCACTAACAGCCTCCCCGTCTACTCTCAACCCGGTGATCCGAGCGATGTCCTCCAAGCTCTGCACCATGTGCCCCCACGGCATAAGAAATGCACGACTGGTCCTATCCCACCTCTCTCTTAGGACTTGGATCAAGGGTAGGTCGGGGCGGATGGGCTCAATGCTAAGGAAAGGGCCAAACCCCATTGCCTCTATCCTAGCTCTCTGAAAATCTGGTAACCCATAATAAGCTGCCTGGACTTGGACTGTCACACCCCGAGCCTTTATTACAGCGGAAGACTAACTCGGGGAGCGCGAACAGCCGGCATGGTAAGCCTCTTGCGAGCAAGAATGATCAGAGCGCAAGACAATCACACACATAAATGCAATTACACAATATATATTCAAACTTCAACTTTATTTCATTGATAATCAAATACAACCACTAATTCAATTTCCATTATGCACTAGACTCAAGAAATAGGAAAATTACATAGACTCAATCTAAACAATTTAGACTTCCTAAGTCTTCACTCTCATCTTGACAATACTTTCATTCGCTCTCGGACTCGCTACTTGTATAACCCGAATCCGAATTCGAATCACTTCCATCTCCTGAAAAGATTAGAAATAGGTAATGAGCACACTTGCCCAGTAGGTATCTTCGCATCAACATGAAGGCACTATTAAAGTAATTAACCATTTAGCTCTAAAGAATGAGGTAAAAATCATGCGAATGCGATCAATCATGTGATTAAACCAAAGTAACAAGATGATCAAGTAAGTTAGAATGAGAGCAAGTACGAACCAGGAAGAATGTAACAAGAACATGATATTGGCCTTTCATGAACAAGAATGTATCGAGAATGTACTAGCAAGCCACATAATCATCACTCCAGTATCTTTTGCTTATGAGCAAGTACTTCGTGAGTTTCTGTGGAACATCAAGCAGGAAAGTCATGTACAAGAATGTCATGTCGTGCCGTGGATTTTCACTTATTTATAGAGAAAGTACTCCCAGCGCAATGCGACGCTAGTAGCATCATACCTCATGGTTTATAAAATAGTATATTTCTGACAATCAGCCGAGGGGACTAGCATAGAGCCCTTGAACACAATCAGTGCTCGATCGCATCTTCAAGTATAAATCAAGTTACTTCCACGCATGTTAACAATAAAATATGGCCAAGAATGTAATAAGTTCAATAAGCTCATGATAACAATAATTCAACGAATGAATGCTTCAATAAGAATCATGAGAAATCAAGAATGACTTAAGCAAGGTTATGCTTATGGAAATAAATCGGCAGCATAACGATACGTTCTTTATCTTCCATTCATTATATTAGGTTTCTTGATCAATATGATAAGTTCTAGATCATCAAGAGTCTATCTAGAACCTTGGAATATCAACCCTTGGATTAAAATACTCAAGCAGTGTGACGGTTGTGTACTGGGCCGTTACATGATGTGACGCTCCAGTATTGGGCAGTTACATTGGTCTGGAATCAGAACTAAGAAATCGGACTGTGGAATGTGACGGTCGTATATTGGGTCGTTACTTGTGCCTGACGCTCCAACATAGAGCCGTTACATTACTGATAACCAAAAATCATCGATAGTATAATCTAATCAATGGGCTTTAATGGTACAACCAACTCGGCATCCTAGTGAGAATCCCAGGCTCGCGGAGAATTACGGAGGCCTTGAAATAAGATTTCCTAGTCCATTGGAAGGAATATCTAATAGAGAGGTCCTCATGTCCAAGAATAGTGTTCCTATAGTGCAAAGTGAACTAATGGACAACATACCGAAATATGTGCCATATACTTAAAGAAATGACTCTATAGATAGGAAAGAATGTGTAACATTATGAAGCCAAGATAAAACTCTGTCAATACAACTTTGGAAAATCATGATTTAGAATACAAAACCATAGAGTTTTAGCCAATGAAATTAGCATAACTTAAAATAACCTAAGACACATTAATCATGCAATTCGATTATAAATCAGAAACTAAACTCAAAGTCATGATAATAGGTCCAAACTTAGCTATCTAAGCTTATTTATAAGTAAACTTAACTAGTTATTAATCTGCCTTGGGCTGACAGAACACAGGTGTCTGACGGTCTAGGATAGGTGCGTTACAGTGTGTGACGGTTCATCGAGGGGCCGTTACAGTGGTGTAACACTCCTACTAGGGTGCGTCAGAGATAATAGAACAAATAAAAGTATAACAGGTTGTGACGGTTTATCGTAAGGCCGTTACATGCATGTGACGGTCTCACGTTGGTGCGTCAGAGAACCTGCTGGCAGTAAACTAAAGTAAAGGTTCATGAAAACATTACATCCCTGGAAATCAACATATTACCACTGTCCTAATCATGAATCGATGCATAGGCCAACTATATGCAAGGGTTTAGTGAATAGACAAGATAATACCTTTTTATTTTCATTTAGGGCTAAGAAATGTATAAATGTATAAAACTATGAAATCATGAAATTCTTAGTCTATAATGCATGAAATCAAGCATAATCAGAGGGATTTTATTCCTAACAAGTTGTTTTTGCCAATCATGAGATAACCTACCTCTTTTAGATCCTTAAAACTTGGAATTTGATGCTAGGTGCTACCCTTAGTCCCTTGTACTTCTTGTGATAAATCAGCACCTTCAATCTGCTCTATTTCCTCAGCCTCTTGACCTAAGGATGTGAAATTTTGAGGGTAAGAAGATGAAACTATTGAGAACAAAAAGTTCTAAAGGATCATACTCTAATTACCTTGTTTAGATGTCCTAATCTCTGGATCTTCGGGGGACTTGCGTTCAGATTCCTGGGTTGCTAAGGTTGAATCAGCAACTTTGGAAGCTTCTATCTCCTTGGTTGCTTGATCTCCTAGCACGAAATTTGGAGAACCATTAGTCTAAAGTATACTAAACAAAAGCTTCTAAAGAACTTATCCGAATTTATGACTCCTTACCTTGATTCTTCACGAGCCAAAAGTAAGGGTCGCTCAGTTCAGAACTAGGTCAGAGATTAGATCGATTCTAGAGTCCTTAATCTGCTAGAACCTAATCCCTAAGAGTCCTTAGTAATGTTATAAGCTTCCTTAAGTTGATCTCTTGTAGATAGGATTTCAAAGTTTCAATCTTTTTGCAATTTCCTCACCTTACGGAATCTGCAGGATGTAACGGTCGTGTCTAGGTGCGTTACAGGGCTGTGACGGTCGCCCGATAGACTGTTACATGTGGTGTATATAGAGTTTCAATTTGATAAAACTCTTTTATTCGTTTATCCATATAATTATCTTATATAATTAGTATTTATCCTTAAAATACGTGAATAAGCTAATTACCCTTCTAGAATATGGGCCAAACTTAATGGGCTTAGTCTATTAGCCTTTTGGATAATAATTAGATAGGCTAGGTTAACTAATTAGCCTAATTGAGCCTTATAATGACTTATTAATCCAATAATCCTACATTAATTTATTTAGGCCTTTATAATTTCCAGGAAACTATTTTATAATTAAAATATATATATATATAAATTCTGGGGTACTACACCCTCCCCCACTTAGAATAATTTGGTCCCTAAATTCAATATATGGATTTCGGAGAGTGTACTTACAGTTAAATAATTCTAGAAATTTTTTCACATTGCTACTTCGGTTTCCCAAGTTGCTTCATATGGCCATGTTTTCTTCCATTGAATCTTGACCATAGGAATAACTTTATTTTTTAGTTGACGCACTTCCCGTTCCAGAATCTTTATTGGCGTTTGCTCGAACGTCATATCCTTCTGAATCTCCAGATTGTCATAAGTGATAATATGGTCAGGATCATATACATATTTCTTCAGCATAGAGACGTGAAATACGTCATGAACTCCTGCTAATTGTGGAGGTAAAGCCAGTTTATAAGCCACTTCACCAATCCGTTCAAGAATTTTAAATGGGCCAATGAATCTTGGAGTTAGCTTTCCTTTAATGCCAAATCTTCGAATATCACGACCTGGAGAAACCTTCACATATACATGATCTCCTACCTGAAACTCCAAGTCACATCTTCGATTGTCAGCATAAGACTTTTGCCTATCTTGTGCCATCTTCATTCTTTCTTGAATGAGCTTGATCTTCTCGGTAGAATCCCTTATAAGGTCGGGGCCTAGAAATTACTTTTCCCCTATTTCATTCCAGCATATTGGTGATCGACAGCTTTTTCCATATAAAGCTTCAAACGGTGTCATTTGTATGCTAACCTGATAGCTATTGTTATATGCAAACTCTACTAGAGGCAAGTGATCATGCCAACTACCTCCGAAGTCGATAGCACAAGCCTTGAGCATATCTTCTACTACCTGATTTGTTCTTTCCGTTTGACCATCTGTTTGTGGATGAAAAGCTGTGCTGAAATTCAATCTAGTCCCTAGTGAATGTTGTAAACCCTTCCAGAATTGTGATGTGAATCGAGGATCCCTATCAGATATAATAGTGACGGGGACACCATGTAGCTTGACAATCTCCTTTATGTACAATGCTGCCAGGATATCCACAGACCATCGACTCTTTATTGGTACGAAGTGTGCGGATTTAGTCAATCGGTCTATGATTACCCATATTCCATCGTGTCCACCTCATTGGAGTTAGATGGAAGGCTCTTTCACCACAGAATGTGGATCTAGAGGGGGGGTGAATAGATCAATAGGCTAATTAAAAAATTTATGCCTAGATTCAAATGCGGAATTAAAAGAACACTGGACAACCACAGTCAAAGCACCGAATGGTGGAAACAAGATCTGCTAAACAGACAAGCAAACACACGAAAGGCACAAAGACTTTTAGGTGGTTCGGTCAATCCGACCTACGTCCACCCCACATTCAACTCGAATGTGGATTATTGCTGATACACAGCTTCAATCTGCTGGGCACTACAGCTTGCCAACAACGGCTGGGGCTTACAGCTTATCCCGACCAGAGGAACACCCTCTGCAACAGCTGAGCTTCACAGCTTGCTCTGCTGGGCACTACAGCTTAGCCGACCAGAGGTATCACCTCTGCACACCGCTGCCTCACAGCTTGACACCGCTGACTAACAGCTTGATCGAACAAGAGTTTTCAAAGGAAAAATAACAAGACTGAAAAGCAAGAAAAACACAATCGAATGGAAGAACATCAAAATGACTGTAGCTCAAAGTGAGCAATATCAGCTCTGGTATCTGGATCAAGACGTTGATTCACAAGCTCTCATATCACTCTCTCAACTCATTTCTTCTCACTTTCTTCTTCTCTCCTTTTCTTCTCTTTGGATCTCGATGGCTCTCTGTTGTCTCAGATTTTTCTCACTGTATATACTTGCCACACTTCGATGAGCCTTCAACAGAAGATGAAGACTTCTATTTATACTATCAGCAGGTGGATGAGGGCGCGTGTCTTCCACATTTCCCGCCTAGAGAATTTGCCAGAACCGAGGCAATTCCATCCACGTGGCAGCACCTGATCACCTCGTCCTCCTGGGATCACGAGTTATGTCAGCAATCTCAGTAGTAGATCCCTGTCAGACAGATTATAGGATTATCAGATTAAGTGAAGAACTCTATACAGACTTATAAGATGAACTGCATTGTATAGACTGCATTGTATAGACTTGTGAATTCGAATGCAGTGTACAGACTCTCCTCAATGTATAGACTTCATCTATGTGACGCATCCGCTGTACAGACTTCATATGTGAAGCAGCCGTTGTACAGACTTAGGCAATATGAAAACATGACAGTCAACTGACGATGTAAGGACTTCAAGTGTGAAGACGTTTTGAGTCCAAATGCAATGTACAGACTTCAGATATGCATGAGACTCTAAGAGAAATGGGCGTTGTATAGACTTCACCGGACTTCACTCGATGTACAGACTTCACCAACGATGCATGCAATGCATTGAAGGATGTACAGACTTCCTGAAGTGTGAAGGAGTTGAGTGTATAGACTTCACCATGTGAAGACTTGAACAAGGCATGTATAGAGTTCACGTCGTGAAGCAATGTATATACTTAGCTGAAGAAACTCTGTACAGGCTTGACCAAGGCAAGGCAATCGAGTGTATAGACATTCAATGTATGGACTTGCCAAAACAAATGAACGATGTACAGACCTAAACAAGGCAAAGTCTGTACAGGCTATGACGTTCACAATGTATGGACTTTGGCAATCCAACGGCTGTACAAACTTCCACTAAACAATGTTGTATAGACTTGGAAATCTGAACGGGAGGAAGTATAGACTTCATTCAAAGGCCAATGTGAAGACTTCATGATGTATAGACTTTCCAAGTGAAAGGCTGTACAGACTTGAGCACAGAAGCTTAGTATAGACTTGATCAAGACAAGGCAGTCGAGAGTATAGACTTCAAGTGAAACGACGGTAAAGCCATCAGTGTATAGACTTCAATGGAAGCGATGGTAAAACTACTGATGTATAGACTTGAAGGGAAACGTAGGTGAAGCTTCTAATGTACAGACTTGGAAGAACACTGATGAATGTACAGACTTCGAAGTTGAACAGTTGGATGTACAGACTTCACCCCGATGTATAGAACGCTAACTGAGACGGATAATGTACAGACTTGCTGTAACAGTCCGATGTATGGACTTTGCCCAATGCCTGAGACGCTAACAGAGACAGACGATGTTCAGACTTGCTGAAGACCATTGTACAGACTTCATCAATGAGATGCTCGCTGTACAGACTTGGCATCGACCAATGTGTAGACTTGACAATGCTGAATGAACGAATGAGCAATGTATAGACATTGGGTGCCACACTATACAGACTTCACAATGTATGGACTTGAGTGTTCGTGTGAGCTGCACTGTATAGACTTAACCAAAACGCCTAAGACGCTGCATGAGACACACGATAGACAGACAGTGTATAGACTTCACTCTGGGGGCGTCGACCCATCAGAGAGGAGGGTCGACCCACTGCTGTCCAGACTACACAAGGAAAGGTATAAATTCTATGTTTATGCTGCAATGCACTGTGTAGACCTGTGAGTATGTGCATAACAATATATATACACAGACAACCTGATAAAAATAGTTTCATCAAAATAATAATAGTTGCCAATCAATCAAAATAAGCTGTTGCCAATGAATTAAAACATATTGTCAACATCATCAACACAGAGGGGTCACAACAATCTCCCCCTTTTTGATGATGGCAACACCCTATAATATAGAATAGCAACATCCTGTTGTGCAGATGCATTTTTGATGAAGGACATGTTTTGTTTTTCAGATTTGTCATGCAGATGCTATGTATTTATCATGCAGATGCTATGTATGACATGCTGAGACATGAACACAACTCTCTGCTTACAAGATCTCCCCCTTTGCTATAGACATGATGCATACACTTCCCTGGAATGAATTCATCAAATAGACAATATATTCTCCCCCTTTGCCATCAACAAAGAGGAGGGAAATAAGATGCAAGGGAAGGAACAAGAAGAATCAGCTGACTGGCATTCTTAGGAGGTAGTTCAGAAGTTAAGCAGCTAAAGCACAGAACCTTCAATCATATGAATTTAGAAACTGCTTAGAAAGTGAGGTTCTGGTTTAAAGGTTATAAAAATGAGAGTTCATGCACTACATTCATTGGATAAGGTAGCTGTGCATGATAAACTAATAAACCGGAATTATATTTACATGAGAGATTCAGTTTCAAAAATATCTTACTGTCATATACTCAACAAAACTAATTGAGAGATACCAAGTCATGTATTGAAACTAAACAAATTGACATTCATGAAATTATTTTTGAAGGAACAACATTTATCAATATGAGATCATTTTGGGCAGTCAGGTATCATTTGTCTTTTTACTTAAGGGTATACGTTTATCAGACGCCAATACCCCTAGATACTCAACATGATGGACCATTCTGCTATGATCAAACTCAATATAAGTGATTTATATCTTTTTGCTTGAGGGTACACGTTTATCAGACGCCAGTTACCCCCAGATACTCAATGAAACCACCCTACTGTTTTGATCATTATATACAGAGATAGCTGATACACCTCATGACATGAGTGTTTTCCACTTCTTTGATGGATCACTCAGTTTCTTAGTGATTTACCAGTCATTGCTCTGCCAATGCTATTTTGCAATTTATTTTCAATGTTTTTCAATATCTTTCTTAGCTGTCCTTTATTTGTTTCAGAATGACTTGTTTAAGGACAATACAAATACTTAGCTTCTCTAATATGATTTCAGATGAGTTTTCAGATTTCAGATATAATTGACTTTGTCTGACATGAAATAAGATAAGGGTTGAGAGCTTTATCAATTTTCAGCATCCTTATCTACTGATTGTAGTCTTTCAACTCTAAAGATTATAAAATTTAAACCATTAAATCAGTCTTTAAGCAATTACAGTTCTTATGAGGGAAGAGGTCTGTTTTCTATTGCTTAATATTAGAACTGATTAAAAGATTGCCATACTGTCAGACTTAATCATTCAGAGTCAAGGATGAATAGATAGCGTCGACGCAGGGAGTTCAAGGCATCTACGCATCAGTTGAAGAGGTAACAGTATAAGACACTGAGATAGTGTCAGTGCGTCGACTCCACGCTATTGCAGCGTCAACTCATCAGAGTAATGAAACAGAGATATTCACAGATCTAGTTCACTGCGTCAACGCCACAGTATAGCAGCGTCGACGCAGCAGTTCACCTTGAAATTCTGACAAGACTCCCCCTGTCTATATGCATGCAATTTTTGCAAAAGATGACTGATCAAATGATTTTTGAAGTTCATGCTTATTCAGACTGTACTATCATGCAATGTGACCACCAGGGTTATGCTGAGAAATGTAGTGCAAAACAGTTCTATATGCATGTTATTTTAGACACATTACTGACTAAATGATATGCAATGATGATCATGAGAAAACAATATGAGTGTCATGCATGATCATGAGTCTGTTGCACCAATCAACCTTCACAAAGTTTTATACAGTCCATCAGATGTAAGTCCAAATCAGATTGTATTCAAAACAGCTGAAAATTTTATTCATCATGCTGAAACTTACACAAGCCAAGTTCTCTTCTAAGAAATTTAAACTTTTCATTTCCAAGTGGCTTAGTAAAGATATCAGCAATTTGTTTATCTGTTTCAATGAAATTTAGTTCGATTTCCTTTTTATTCACAGCATCTCTCAGAAAATGATGCTTTATCTCTATATGCTTAGTCCTTGAATGGTGAACAGGATTTTTAGCAAGACATATGGCACTGGTATTATCACATAAAATTAGAATGCATTCTAGTTTTATCTGATAATCATCTAGTTGGTGCTTGATCCATAGTACTTGGGCAGCACAATTACCAGCTGCAACATATTCAGCCTCAGCTGTAGACAAGGCTACAGTGTGTTACTTCTTAGATGCCCAAGATACTAGACAGCCACCAAGGAATTGACAATAGCCACTAGTGCTTTTTCTATCTACTCGACACCCAGCATAATCAGCATCATTGTAAGCTAGAAGCTCTAACTCACACCTAGCAGGATACCACAATCCTAGCTCTTGGGTGCCTAGCAGATATCTAAAAATCCTTTTTACTGCTTTAAGATGAGTTTCTTTAGGACTGGCCTAAAACCTAGCACATAATCCTACAGCAAATTGAATATCAGGCCTAGATGCTGTCAAGTAGAGAAGGGATCTGATCATACCTCTGTATAGCTTTTGCTCAACATGTTTACCTTTAGTGTCTTCATCCAAGATTGTAGAGGTACCCATTGGAGCAGCTATCTCATTGAGGTTGTCCATCTTGTATTTCTTGAGTAGATCCCTTGTGTACTTGGACTGAGTGATAAACATTCCATCCTTTGTTTGTGTAACCTGCAGTCCAAGAAATAATTTGAGCTCACCCATTGAACTCATTTCAAACTCATTAGTCATTGTTTTAGAAAATTCCTCACACAATTTGGGGTTAGTTGACCCAAAAATAATGTCATCCACATAAATTTACACAATAAGAATGTCAGAATGACTCACCTTTGTAAACAAGGTCTGATCAACTACTCCTCTAGTGAAATTTTGATCAGTAAGGAACTTGCTCAACCTGTCATACCAAGCTCTGGGAGCTTGCTTAAGACCATAGAGAGCTTTATTTAATTTGTAAATATGATTAGGGTAATCTAGACATTCAAACCCAGGGGGCTGTCTTACATAGACCTCCTCACTAATTTCCCCATTCAAGAATGCAGATTTTACATCCATCTGCTGGAGGATTATTCCTAGGGAGCATGCATAAGCCAATAAAATCCTAACAGCTTCTAATCTGGCTACAGGGGCAAATGACTCTTCAAAATCAATACCAAACTCCTGGTTATACCCCTGAGCAACAAGTCTGGCTTTATTTTTAACAATATTCCCTAATTCATCAGATTTATTCCTGAATACCCACTTCGTCCCTATGACTGTTCCATGATCAGGAGGTGGGACCAAGTGCCACACCTTGTTCCTGTCGAACTGATTAAGCTCCTCATGCATGGCATTAGTCCAATGCACATCCTTGAGGGCACAGTCAATGGACTTAGGTTCAATTTGAGAGACAAGAGCATATGTATTTAATTCATCCTAAATTCTGAAGTGACCTCTAGTCTTAGGGGGATCATTCAGATTGCCAATGACATTATTCACAGGGTGGTCTTTAAGATATCTGATGTTAACAATCTGAGTTTCAGGAATTTCACTTACCTCCCCCCGAACTTCAGATTCTTCTTCATTCTACTCTTCTTTTTCTTCCTCACCATCAGACTGGTCTGCAGAGTTATCATCTTTTAAAATGTTCCCATCTTCATTCCTGCAATGACGATGGTTAGTTTCCATCAAGAATTCATCAAAGATAATGTGTGGAGATTCTTCAACAATTTTTGAGTTTAAATTGAACACTCTATAAGCCCGAGTGTTTTCAGAATAACCGAGGAAGATTCCTAGTTCACCTTTTGGCTCAAATTTATCAAGGTCCCTCTTGTCATTTATATGTATAAAACATTTACAACCAAAGACCTTGAAGTGGGCGATTGAAGGTTTCTTACCTTTCAAAATCTCATAAGGGATTTTCTGGGTGGAAGGTCTTACCATTGCCCTGTTAATTACATAACAGGCTGTGTTGACTGCTTCAGCCCAGAATTTTCTTGGCAGTTGACCTTCAACTAAGAGAGTTCGGCCCATCTCTACTAGAGTTCTGTTTCTCCTCTCAACAACACCATTCTGCTCAGGTGTCCTAGGTGAGGAGAACTTATGATGAATCCCATTTGACCTGCAAAATTCTTCAAAGTGTGAGTTTTCAAACTCACCTCCATGATCAGTCAAAATATTTTCAATTTTCTGATTTATTCTTATACAGAACTCCTGAAATTCTGAGAATGCATCATTCTTATGTGACAAAAAAAATACCCAAGTATACCTAGAAAAATCATCTACTAAGACAAACCCATACCTCTTCCCTGATAAACTGACAGACCTGGTTGGCCCAAATAGGTCCATGTGTATCAGTTCATAAGGTTTAGTGGATAGGTTTTCTGTCTTGGATTTGAATGATTTTCTAGTCAACTTGGACTGAATGCATGCATTACAAAATTTATTTTCCTTTTTAAAAGAGACTTCAGGGAGTCCTCTAACCATGCTATGCTTGTTTAGTTTATGCAAAACAGTATAACTCGCATGGCCTAACCTACGATGCCATAAAAATGTTAAATCTTCTCTACTGGCAATTAGACATAGGTTAGAATGCTGAATATCATCTAAATCTATCATGTATGTGTTATTTATTCTTTTTCCAGAAAATTTGACAATATCAGAATCAGGTTCAAAAACCTTACAGCATTGAGAATCAAATAAAACTTTATGTTCCTTATCACACAACTGGCTAATACTGAGTAAATTATAAGCTAACCCTTCAACCAGCATAACATCATCAATGCAGCAGGTGGAACACTTACCTACCTTACCTGATCCAATGATCCTACCCTTTGTGTTGCTTCCAAAGGTGACAAGGCCTCCTAGCTTTTCAGTCAGCATGCAGAACTTGGCCTTATCTCCTGTCATATGCCTGGAGCAACCACTGTCCAAATACCACAAGTTGCTCTTGGCTGCCAGACATACCTGCACACACAATTAGGGCAAAGAGTTTGGAACCCAAGACTGATTGGGCTCCAATGCAGATAAAGTGCAAGTAAAGAAAGAAAGCATGGCTTTGGGAATCCACATTTGTTTAAAAGAACTTTGTTCAGTGGATTTTGTAGATTTCCTTCTGTCATTTCTTCTCTCATTTTTGTTGTTCTTCCTTTTATTTGCACCAACAGAGTTATTTACAGAATTGTTGTTATTGTGCCAATGCTTCAGCCAAGTAGCATTCATAAAGTTTTGATCAAGGTAATATTTGGGTTGGCTATAAGATTGGAAGTTCCTGGTTGTTTGTTTACCATACCCATTACCCAAATTTATGACATAGGATCTGTTAGATTGTGTAGGTTGTTGAACATACCCTGTATGCATCCCTTGAGTTCTAGTCCACCCAAACCCATTAGGATAGATTGACTGTGTGGGGTAGTAGGACTGGACTCTAGGTGGATTGAATTTGTTGGGCTGACTCCTGAAAGCATTTTGTTTTCCCTGCACTCTTGACCCTGCTGACCTGTTCATAGGTTTTTGTTGGGTCTTTTTCTGTGATGGTGGTGGTGAAGACTTTTTGGCATTGACATGGGGTTTATTTACCTGAGCAGGCTGACCCCTACCCTTGGGTTGAGCACTAGAGCTAGGTTTGGAAGTGCCAATTCTACTAGGCTCACCAACTTTCTGTTTGCCCTTCTCCTCCGCATTGGGCTTTTTCAGATTCACATTAGTGTTCACAGCATTATTAGAATTCATGTTAATCAGAGGTCCTCTCTCCTTTTGTGCAACGAAGGAAATAGTTTTCATTCCAAAGCTCTTAGTTGCACTAGAGTTAAATCCTAGGCCCTCTCTCCTGAAATTAACCTTCGACCCCAATAGAGCATTTAAATTTTCAGATCCTTGGGTCATTTTCTCAATGGTTTTCAGCTTATCCTCATTGTCTTTTTGAATTTCATCAATAGACTTTTTCAATTCATTATTTACATTGAGGATAGCTTCATATTTTTCAGAGGTAATTTTTATCTCACTTTCATAATTCTGAATTTTCAATTTCCATGCATCAATTTCATTGTCTAATCTCACATTTTCTTCCTTAGAGATTTTCAGTTTTTTCTTGATTTCTTCAAATTCAGAATATGTGAGTTTCAGCTTACTGTTCTCATTCTCTAAGCATGCAATTTTATCAGACGATGAAGTATCATTTTGCATGATGTTAATTTTTTTTCGTAGATGCCTATTTTCTTTTCTAACACCATCTACTATATCAGCAAGTTCATTATAAGCATCCATCCAATCAGCAATAGTAAAGTTTTCAAAACGAGAGGATACCTCATCAAATTCTTCCTCTCTATCTTCTGAGCTGGTTGCCATGAGACAGATGGGCTTCTCAGCTTCAACTTCACTGTCCGAAGTGTTGCTCAAGGATCCCTCGTCCTCATCACTCCAGGTACTCACCATAGTTTTCCCTCTTGTGTTCTTTTTCTTGGGCTTGTCCTTGAGGTTCTGATTTGTCGGACAGTCAGCTTTAAAGTGACCAGCCTTCTGCATTGATAGCAAATATTAGTCTCAGCTTTCTTTACATGGTTTGATTTGTACCTTGTGTCTCGGCGGCCACCACTGGGATTTCTTCGGCTGAATCTTCTTCCTTCTTTCTTGAGAAAATGCCAAAATTCCCTAGTAATCATAGCCATATCATCATTTGCCATTTCTTCTTCAGACAAGCTCTCTTCAGTTGATGATCCGTTGGGGCTGGATCGACTGGATTTGCTAGCACCAGCCTTCAGAGCTATTGGCTTCCTCTTTCTATCAGCCTCCTCTATCCTCGGCAGATTCATCTCATATGCCATTAGAGATCCGATAAGCTCATCTGCCCTTGTATTGTGTAGATCTCTTGACTCTTCCATAACGGTGGCCTTTGTGTGCCAAATTGGAGTCAAGGATCGCAAGATCTTCCTGACTATATCATACTCAGAATACTTCTTCCCGAAACCTCTGAGACCATTTGTGATAATAGTCAACCGAGCATACATTTCTTTGATTGTCTCATTAGGCTTCATCTTGAAAGCCTCGTATTCTAAAACAAGTAGATTAGTCTTGGTCTCTCTGACTTGTGAAGTCCCCTCGTAGATGACTTCAAGTGCATCCCACATTTCTTTCGCTGAGGAACAGGCAGATATTCGTGAGAACTCGGTGGGATGCAGAGAACATTGGATTGCATTGATTGCACTCCAGTTGAGCGTGGACCTTCTAATTTCCTCCTTGGTCCATACATCTTCATTAGGGGACAGCTCGAAAGGTCCCTTGCTAACCACCTTCCAGATTTCATAGTCTTTAGCTCCTAAGAATACCTGCATACGGTGCTTCCAGTATGCGTAGTTGGTTCCATCGAAGTATGGAGGCTTGGATGTGGAGTGTCCTTCAGCTATCATCCCTCTTCCGTCCATCTGTGCTTATCCTCTTCGGGCGGTAAGTCCCTGTAGAAGAGTCTAGCTCTGATACCAAGTGTTGGAGTTAGATGGAAGGCTCTTTCACCACAGAATGTGGATCTAGAGGGGGGGTGAATAGATCAACAGGCTAATTAAAAATTTTATGCCTAGATTCAAATGCGGAATTAAAAGAACACTGGACAAGCACAGTCAAAGCACCGAATGATGGAAACAAGATCTGCTAAACAGACAAGCAAACACACGAGAGGCACAAAGACTTTTAGGTGGTTCGGTCAATCCGACCTACGTCCACCACACATTCAACTCGAATGTGGATTACTGCTGATACACAGCTTCAATCTGCTGGGCACTACAGCTTGCCAACAACGGCTGGGGCTTACAGCTTATCCCGACCAGAGGAACACCCTCTGCAACAGCTGAGCTTCACAGCTTGCTCTGCTGGGCACTATAGCTTAGCCGACCAGAGGTATCACCACTGCACACCGCTGCCTCACAGCTTGACACCGCTGACTAACAGCTTGATCGAACAAGAGTTTTCAAAAGAAAAATAATAAGACTGAAAAGCAAAAAAAACATAATCGAATGGAAGAACATCAAAACGACTGTAGCTCAAAGTGAGCAATATCAGCTCTGGTATCTGGACCAAGACGCTAATTCACAAGTTCTCATATCACTCTCTCAACTCATTTCTTCTCACTTTCTTCTTCTCTCCTTTTCTTCTCTTTGGATCTCGATGGCTCTCTGCTGTCTCAGATTTTTATCACTGTCGCAGATGGATTCATCGTGGAATTTTATGTCCCACCGTGATCGCCAAAAAATTATCTGTTGATATTTATTTGCCTATCTTTTCATCTTTACTCTTGAGGCTTGCTAAGTAATATGGCAAGATGACAAACAAGCAATCAAAGATCTGCTCAAACCTATGAACATGTGAACATGAACCTAGGCAATCATAGCTAGCTCTAGCATGGGCAAGCTATCTCAATCAAATTACGCTAAGGAAAAGGGGAAAACACACACCGGGGCGTGGAGCAAGGAGTAAATAAAAACACACCACTAGGGGTGGAACAAGCAAGGAAATAAAGATGTGATGAAGAAAATAGCTATTGCCCAGTACTAAGGAAAGATGTGATCGCCACCAAAGTAAACCCAAGTCAAAGACTCGAATATACCTTGGAAATAGGAGGATGAAACACCCGCCCATGGGAGAGAAAACCAAGGACAGCCTGCAGATCAGCTTGGAAGTAACGGCCAGAACCCTGTGCATTGCTTTGAAGTAACGGTCGCACCCTAGACCGCCAGAAGAGAGTGACGCGCCTTCACCAGACCGTCAGATAATCTGCAGTAGTAAAGCTTGAATTCTTTTAACTCCAACTCTTCCAGCCGGCCAGAAGACTTGGGCCTCGTGCTAATGAACCTGTAAACCTGCCAAAGAAGTAAAAAGACAAGACAAGACAACCTCAATCAGCTCTCTTCGCAAGCATAGCATCAATTCTTAAAGAATTTAAGAACATCAAAAGGAGAGGGAATTACCGTGGAGTTTTGGTTTTTTTAACCCCTCTGGGCGTTTTTAAAAGTTGGGGGATGTTTGTATGCTTAGAGAACAGTTAAAAACATGGAGGAGGAGGAGGTACAATGCTTTGTTTGGAGAAAAAACCAAGGAAGAACTCAAGCATGCAAAGATGAACTTGAAAGACCAAAACAAAAGTACTCCCTTGACTGTGAGATAGATGGACGTGAAAATAGCTCCTCCTGGATGAAGATGGCTCCTGAGTTCGGCAGCACTTGGTCGTGAATTTAAATCTCCTCTCCCTTGGCCATGAATTCAAGGGTTCTATTTATAGACCCTCAAAACTCGTAGGTCGAGTAGAGGATAATTCAGCAGGATAAAGAGATAACTCTTAGCAAATCCTTGAGGATAATATCACCAAGAGTCCAAAGAAATAAACGGGAAGTCCTGAGGATCGGATTAGAAAGAGATAAGGTCAATCCAAGTTCTTATCTCAAACACGGAGTATCAGAGAAAAGGCCTGAACTGCCAGGACTCCCGGAAAGAAGTAACGGCTGCACGATAGACCGCCACTTGAAAGTAACGCATCAAGGAACATCCGTTACTCTCAACCTTATCCCAAAGGATAAGATCAACGGAAGGAAGATCTAATAAGCTGGACTCTTCAAGGAAGTGACGGCCAAGGCCTAGGGCGTCATAAGGAAATAACGGCTGTACGACACACCGTTATTATCAACGTGAACTCAACAGGATAAGCACTGAACACGTGGCCTTAAGCCTTAGGGTTCTTCAAAGAGTAACGGTCCAGGACATATCCGTCAGAGGGAAGCGAAGCACCTGACTGGGACCGTTATTAACTTTGGAGATTTCAAAGAAGAAGAGAAGGGCTTTGCTAAGCTTCATCCAACGAAAATGCCACCGGGAGCCACATCTTAATCCAGGAAAAGACCCAATAAACAGGCTTCAACTGATCAGGAGACTCGATGAAAAGCGAACAACTCGGAGCATCATATTGAATGAAATAAGGAGATGACCCGACTTATGGGTATAAAACGGGTGTCAACAGATGCCCCTCCTTAACGTCCTCTTTGCAGGGGAGCGAGCGGAGGTGAAGCGGAAGTAAAATGGAACATGGAGGTGAAACGGAGATGAAGCGGAGTGTACCAAAAAGAGGGCGTTAAGGTAAACGACACCCGTTCTTTACCAACAAGCGACAAGAATTTTCTGAAAAACTTCAAATTGATCACAAGGAAATAGGCAACCAAAGGACGCAAGTCTGGAGGAATTAATTAACTAAGGAAAGGAAACACGGCTAGCCGCCGGAGGCAACGGAAAGGAAAGAGACTAAACTCCAGACAGGAATCTTCAGCGAACCAGATCAAGCGAGCAAATCGAAGAAAACCTTCTAATTCAGAGTGGAATGATTCTCCTTATTCGGGATTAAGAACACAGTTGTTCACCATCACGGAGATATCTTGAACAGATGAAGCTTCATGAATACTCAAAAATGCGAATGATGCATGCTGGGCTAAAGAAAAAAGAAATCTTCAAAGCAAATGCCAAAAAAGATAAAATATCAAATACTCGAGAATAATATTGCTAGAGTGGAGAAATCAGAGTCAGGACACTATCTGCAACCACAGCGTGCAAGATAGAACCATCGTCCCCAAATTTTCCAATCTAACGGCCTATCCAATGATTAAACATGTGAACTTAGATCATCATCATTTTTGTTTAAGGGGAACATCAGATCCTAGGACACATGAATGACCAGCCAGTTCTCGAGGTAATATATCACAAGTAACATATAGTAATGCATTAAGGGAATGAGGGAATGATATACAATACCTGACTTACCTGCCTGACAGAAGGCCAAGTGTGATTTTTGCTCATAACCCTTTCATGAAAGATAGGTTAGCCAGATAATAATCAATCAAATAAGAATTAGGCATAACCATTGTACGTGCAAGAGGCATCCATAAGGAACATCATGACAGAAAATAGGGTTGTTTAAGCATCAATTAGACCTTTCAATTCATCAAGAAACTTGCAAGAATATAACGGTCTGATGACAGGGCGTTACATAAAAGCAACGGATCACCATTGATCCGTCATAATCAAGGCGGTTCACATTCCTCAATAAAACAGTCCAATACATGTGACGGCTTTAAACCGGAGCGTTAGGATGATGTGACGGCCGGTCGATAGGCCGTCACATTTCCTGAGATTTCAAAAAAACAACCGAACGGTCACGGCCCGTTCATTCCATTCAAACAATCAAAAACCCAACCGAGAGAAACCACCGGCGATTCCACCCTCACGACCACCATGGCCGGCGACGAGGCACCCCAGCCGCCTCCACAGAAGAGAGGGAGAGGGAAGAAAATGGCGATACGGCGGTTCCACCGCCGGCTCGAACGAGAGGCGATTCTGCCAATCGTGGAGGAAGAAACGACAAGGAGAACCCCACGAGAGGAAGAAGAGGTCCCCACGGTCGCGCCAGACGGCGAGGAAGCTTCAGTGGGTGCGGAAGAACCCAGAGAACCAGAGAGGAAAAGGAAGAGAGGCACGGACCATGAGGTAGGCCACCTTGCCCTAGATTCCATTTTTGATTTTTTTTTGTGTTTATTTATGGATGCATGTGGGGAATAAGGGTAGAAATGGGTCTATGAACCCATTAGGGAACTTTGTAGGCCATATGGCCAGAGTGGGAGACCACAGGAATGCAGGGGAAAAAACCCCAACTAGCAGACGTAGTGACGGTCCTGCCAGCGACCGTCACTCCCCTGACACTCCAGCCTGGGTGCGTCAGAGACAAGTAACGCCCTAACCCAAGGCCGTTACTTCTGCCAGGGATTCAAACTATTTTTTAGGGTTTTCAATTTTCAATTTTTGTTTTGTTTTCAATTATGAATGTTTATGCCATGAGTATATGATGCAAACTGAACTAATTAATGATCTATTATGCAATGCAGGGAAAGAGAAGATCACGGATCTCCTGGCTTCAGATCCGGGTGGTGTACCAGGCACTGCCCGATTACCAGAGAGAGAGGCTTGCCGAGATGGGATTCGCCGAGGTGCTCAACATCGAGGTGATTCGGATGGACACGCCACTGCTGTATGCACTGCACGAGAGATGGGACCCGATCAGCAGGGCGTTCATCTTCCCATGGGGCCACATGATCCCCACATTGGAAGACATAGCGAGGATTACAGGATTGAGAGTCCACGGCTCCGCAGTGACCGGATGGACGTACGGGGACTACCGGGAGATAGCACAGCAGCTGCTCGGGCTAGATCTGATTAGGCCGGGTCAGTCCTCTTCCCAGCTCTCGAGATCGGTACTGCAGGAGAGTTTGGGGCTGAGAGGAGCGGCAATCACCGTGGGAGAGCTGCCTGAGGAGCATCTGGGCAGAGTGGTCGACCAGGTGCGCCCTCGCGTGGCGGCAGAGGCAGGACCAGAGGGAGATAGAGTGCTCAGACGCTTCCTGATGCTACTGTTCGGGAAGCTCTTGTTCGCGACTCGGGCAAACGTCATCAGCTGCAGACTGCTGCCGTTGATAGAGGATTTGAGCAGAGTGAGGAAGTACGCATGGGGGGCAGCAGTACTCGCATTTTTGTTCGACTCCCTGAGCACCACGGATCGCCAGACCATGCTGGGCGGCTTCTCGCCTTTCCTACAGGTAAATGCACTTTAAATGCTTTCTATTATGCCATGATTATGATTATGCTGTGATTTATGCAAATGCTAATGATTCGGGTTAAATGATTTATGCAAATGACTTGAATTCTAAATGCAGGTCTGGAGCTATATGTACCTCCCAGGCATTGGGAGAGGCGCGTACTCCATCCCGGCCTCATACCAATCGCGAGGCGATGGTCGGTGGCGAGGGACACGGGATCGATCCTCCGATTGACCCGGACGATCCAGGACGACCTGGACTCCTACCCACACACATCGGTAAGCCTGAAACTCAAAGATGACTTCTATGTGCTTCTATATGCTGACAAATGCTGACAAATGCTGACGAATGAATGAAAAATGCTTTCAGGTGAGATGGACCCCGTACCGCCGTGAAGGCTACACAGGACAGCCGTGGGTGGAGGCGTCCTTATCGTACCGGGGGCGAGACATATGGTTGCATTGCATCCATATCATTGAGCCTCTGCACTACAGGCTGATCCTGCGGACTCGGGGACTACACCAGCCCGAGGTGACCTTTCCGCATCGCAATGATGACCGCCCAGGCAAGTCGGCGAGGGGCATCAGTGGAAGTGTGGATTGGCGCGCCCGGAAGGTGAAGTACGTCCTCAACTGGAGGCAGCGAGGCAGGGCCGTGAAGGAGCGGGACGAGAGTGACGAGGCCTACCTGAAGGCCTTTGCTAGACACTACGGCGACCGGGTATACCGAGGTACCCGACGACCGGTATGCAAAACCTAAAAAAAACCTTTCTATATGAACCTGCAAGATGATGGATGCTGACTTATGCTTTCTAAATGCAGCTAGATCCTGAAGGACGGATAGCCGAGCTAGAAGGGCTACTCCACTCCACCATCCAACAGCGGGATGGGTATCGGTCTGCCCTGGAGCTCTTGGTGAGACTAAAAACTTAAATGCTTATGATTTATGAAACATGATGTTCAATGATGCAAATGTAAATGTCAACTAACTTATGACTTCTAAATGCAGCGGGCTGAGGGAGCCCAACGCGCTGGACCGGATGCCCCATCGTCTTCCTCGTAGCCTGCGGGAGGCAGGGTTGAGCAGGAGGCTGACTTTGCTCGGGCGGTCGCCCGGGCCGAGGAGGCGAAGGCCACCCTCACGGAGCGGGTAAGAGACTAAAAAAACTTATGATTATGCCTAATTAAATGCTTTATCACTAATGACGTGAAATGCAATCTATAGGCGAGGGATCTAGCAGCAGCAGTAGCCGAGGTAGAGAGAAGCAGGGCCGAGACTGATCGAGCCCGAGCGGAGACGGAGCTGGTACGGGCAGAGATGGCCCGACAGAGAGCGGAGACCCTGCAACGCCCAGATGATCCAGAGATGGAACAACTCCGGAAGGAGTTAGCGCAGGCGCGAGCTGAGGTGGAGGAGCTTCGGATCGGGACGGCCGACTTGGATCGCTACCGGACCGAGGCACGGGAGACGCGGCGTCAGATCTTCACACTGAAGATCGAGCTGCGGACATTGGAGCGGACGGTGCGGATGATCAGCCGGGGACCGGAGCGGTGCACCTCCCAAAGTGGGATACATAGGAGCGCTGCCCCTAGCGGCTCAGTAGGGGACTTCCTCGTCAGCTCCTCCGCCCAGCGGAGGAATGAGAGGGCAGAGAGAGGACAGCAGGAGGAGAGTGCTTCCATAGCACCGCCACCCGCGAGGAGACCTGAGGAGGGGGAGGATGATGGTGGCCCGGCTGATAGACCGGCCGAATGATGCCTTTTCTTATGTTTTTTTTATTATTTGTATAGAACCTTTGGTTAAAAAATGGAATGAGATCCCTCTTTTAGTTTTCTGTTTTGTTTTTAGTTTTATGCGAGTGTGAATGAATGGACGAAATGTGAATGAATGAATGAGATGCATGCAGGAAGAAACGAGGTGTACAATGTGAAAGACCGCCAGGTCTAAGCAAGGGCAGAAGGAATAACCTGAACTCAGCAGCAGAGAAAGTGACGGTCTAAGATCTGACCGTCATAATCAAACGACGCACAGGTGAGAGACCGTTAATCATCAGAGGCCCATTCTGGCAGTGGGGCATCAGGATAAACGACGGCCAACTGAGGGTGCGTCAAAGACAAATAACGGCCAGGGGTCAGACCGTTGATCATGGCAGAACGATAGTTGGTCAGGGCAACTAGCAGAAAATGCGACGGCCTGAAGGGGGCGCGTCAGAGGAAAGAGACGGTCATAAGCAAGACCGTCAGGAAGTGTTTTAGCCCAAAAGAGAATGAACTGAGTGGCTGGGAATGCGACGGCTCCAGGCTAGAGCGTTACAGAAAGTGACGGTAGAACCATAAACCGTTACTCTCCACAGAACATGATTCGGGGAATTGAAACCCCCAGAAAATGCGACGGTCGAGTGCTGGTGCGTCGGAGTAAAGTGACGGTCGCACGATGGACCGTTAGAATCTGGGTCGCAATCCGAATCGGATTGAGCCGAGATAACTAAAACCCGAGGTTTAGCCACTTAAACCATCGCTAGAACTTATCCTAATTGAAGATAAAGCCTTCTAGCCCGAGTCTTATCCTTCCAAAGTTAAATATAAGTCTTAGCAACTTAAAACCTTAATCAAAATCGCAGCTTTGTTAAAACCTCTGTTCTAGGGTTTGAAGAGCTCCTCCAAAGAGCAGAAAACATGATGAAGAGGAGCTTCGAGGTGATGGCTATGGAGGAGAAAGTTTACACCGGCCCTAAAGCTGCCGGGAGGGAACATAGAGAGCTTCAACGGCTAACCTCAATTCCCAAGCACTTAAGCTCTAACGTCCAAAGAGTGGTAAGTACTTATAACTTCATCCAAAGTTCAGAATTTTGCTGCACTTATTCTTTTCATGACTTCCTTCTTTCTTTTCTCAAGCCCCTTCCCGGTCCGAGGTGCTATTCCAATCTGAAGTGGGTGGCTCCCATGGTAAAGGCACTTCCTATAGAGGTCACCTCCATCCTTAAAGCATGGCACCTTCAACCTCTCTTGGTTTTAGGCAAGAATTTCCAGAAATTGTCCTTAGATTGGCCAAGCCTTTCAGCTCTTGTGGAACTATGGCATCCACAAACTCACACCTTCATCTTCCCTTCCTTTGAAGCAACCGTCCTATTGGAGGAAGTAGAAACCTACTTAGCCCTTCCTAAGACTAAGGTGGGGGATGAAGACCGGGTTTGCTATACAATAGAGCCTATCGACCCGTCCTCGATCTTGAGTGATTTCATTCATAACCCGAAGGACGTGAGGACCATGATCAGCCCACACCACGTTCACTTGATACCCTTGGCCCACTGGATAGTGTCTCATTGTAAAAATAAGTGGGAGAGACATGAAGCCATAGCCAAGGCGGTAGCGGTTTGCTTGTGTGGAGTCTTTCTTTTTACCACTACCGACCACCTCTTAGATATCCAAAACCTTGGAGTTATTAGCGGGCTGTGGCGAGGTATGTCCATCTCTCAAGCGGTCCTCTCATACCTCTATGAAGGACTAAGCTCGGCTTGCCTAGGAGGGCTTTTGTTCGGCTCTATGATACTCCTCGAGTGCTGGATAGGAGTGAGAGTCAAATTCCTTCCTAAGGAAGACATAACTTCTGCAAGCCGAATCTTCGGGAGCCACCCTCTCTTCTTTATCGGAGGGGCATTTGGATACTCTTCTCAGGTTGAATGCAAGACCGCGGATAAGAAAACTCGGGATGAATGGCGCCTCTTCTTCAACACTCTTCCAATGGACAAATTCATCATGCGACCAAGAGTCCTCCGAAGTGCTCTTCTCAAAATACCGCGGCGCCAAGGCCTCGACCTCCAGCTAGTAGGGAACACTACCATGGCGATCTACAACCCGCACCGATGCTATCTTCAGATCGGATTACCTCGAATCGGCGCTTCTGCACTATCACACTACCCTCCCCTTCTACCTAGGAAGATGGGGACCGAGGAAGATGAAAGAGCGATCCGGAACGCGCTGACCATGTGGGAGATCAGCAAGGTGCACCCGTGGCAAGCAGAAGTTGAAGAGAATGACGAAACACGCCGAGATTATGTGAAAGAGTTGAGAAGAATCCGCCCTCTTGCGGATAAGAAGTTGAATGTATCTTGATTTTCCTCTTTTTGTTGTATTCATGAGGACTATTATGTAATTGACAATCAAAGTTGAATTTATCAAGAATTATATTTCATTAGTCTTTTCTTGAATGAGATGAGATTGCCATAGTTGAAAGATCTTGAGTTCCGTAGTTTAAAAGGCTAGACTGACGTGAGTAGACAGGGCTTCTGGAGGATATAACGGATGTGCACTGGGCCGTTACATGGAAATGACGGTCCTGCGACAGGCCGTCAGAATGGGAATAATCAAGAGCCCAGTTTCTGAAGGATATGACGGATGGGTCTTAAGCCGTTATTTTCAAGTAACGGTGGGTCTCAGACCGTTATAGTGATGGTTCAATCAAAAAAGGAAAGGGGCCCACGCCTGAAGGGAAATAACGGTCAAGGTTGGGCCCGTTACATTACTGTAATGGTCTGATGCTAGCGCGTTACACACTCTGAACTTGCATAGTTGTGAGCTTTTGCTTTTGGGCTTGTTCCTGTGTTCTGTACACACTCAATCATGAAACAAGTTAGATCTGTTCTTAGACTCAACCCCTTGCCTTGAATTTTATGTCCCACGGAGCAGTTCTTAGGCACGGCAGATGCCGTTATGCATTACCATCTCTTTAAACAAAACGACCGTGGAATCCGCCCTTGTGGATATAGAGGCGTCGATAAATGTCTGCCCATTGAGTACCCTTCGTGCTTGAAATATATCAGAGGACATGCTCAAGCCGACACCAACCACGATAGCCGCATATGATAACTCCAGACGTGCTTGTCACGGGGTAGTAACTGTACAGGCCGAGCTAGGGCCCTTGGTGATGGATGTAGAATTTTATGTGTTGGACATAGACCCAATGTTCAAAGCCATTCTGGGCCGTCCATGGTTGAATAGTTTGAACGCCGTCCCCTCGACCGCCCACCAGTGTCTGAAGTTCCCATTCCAGGGGCGAGTGGTCAAGGTGAAAAGTGTTTCCACAGTTCAAAACGTTGACGCCATAGCAGCCAAGATTCTGCCCACACTGTGGCCAAGCAACAGACCTGTTCTATCTGTCATGGACTTGAACTATTCATGGGCGTACGCGTCGCGCAAGCCCACTGCTGCACCAATCAATGTGAAGGTTAAGCCCAAGATGAGAGACTCCAAAGGGTGGCACATAATTCTAAAATTGGGCTATCAGCCAGGCCGAGGACTCGGCGCACAGCTGCAGGGCCGAACCAACCCCGTCCCCAGGGGAAGGAAGATGGGCCGCCGGGGCCTCGGCTA
Source organism: Amorphophallus konjac (assembly GCA_022559845.1). Taxonomy (NCBI): domain Eukaryota; kingdom Viridiplantae; phylum Streptophyta; class Magnoliopsida; order Alismatales; family Araceae; genus Amorphophallus; species Amorphophallus konjac. The sequence continues at coordinate 101,262,816 of CM040120.1, forward strand.
CCATGAATCCTCCATGTCGATGCTTGGGGACTCTGGGCCGTTGACCTGGGACTACCGGCAACATTTTGTGAAGGGTCCGTTGCAGCCCGGCACCTTGAAGACCTCGCCATCCAGCCTTGAAGAAAAGATAGACGAAGCTTGTGCTGTTGCCGATCCTCCACCACAACCGCAAGGGCTAGCCGGTGACTTGGAAGACTTTGCTAACTGCTTTGCAAAGATGTTTTATGAAGAAGAGGGTGACCCAAAGAAGAAGGAGACGCAGCTGGTAAGGCGCCCCCCGATGCCATTGGCCCGCCAGGGGCCCCGGAAGACGGGGAGCTCCATCACTACTTATTCTATGTCCCCATCCCGTCTCGCTTCCTGGTTTCAACAGCGGGATTTTGTTCCCCGTTCCCCTCCACTCCTGGTCGACCCGTACTTTGCGGAGAGACCTGAAATTTTATTCATTCCATGTGCTTGCGGGCGCTGCCCGCCCATTGATCTATCAACCCTATTCACTCCTCCTCCTCCAGGAGCTCAGCTCCATGAAATGTGGTTTAAGTCTTCTGACCCTTTCATTGACTGCATCTTCCCGGAATTGTTCCCCATGCAACTTCCTCCGCCTCCGCCTTCTTCCTCCTGTTGTGTGATCACTTCCGGCCTCCAAAAAAAAACGCCAATCTCAAAACGGAGGTCTCCATGGAAGATTGCGCTATGTTCTACCCAGATTCCCAGGGGCACGAGACCCCTGTTTCTTTTCCGGTAGATTTCTTCTCCCCTAGATTAGATGTACAGTGTACAGAGTCCTCTAGGATGGTCGAGTCAGTCAGGGTAGAGTCTAGTTCGAGTTTTGTCAGCCCATCCACGTCTGCGGCACCCGCCGTAACGCGCCCTCCTAAAACCATCCCCAATAGGTTTCTACAAGATTTGGCTGGGAGATGTCATGCTCTGTTAAAGTGTCCGGAATTTGTGGAGACCGCAATTGTCCTGGAAGATGATGAGGGAATTGATGAGGTATGGAGCAAGGATGGACTAGGAGTATATGAAATTGTGAATGAGAAAGACCCAGCTGATGATGAGGAAGATGAAATGGATGACACTGCTGACCTATATGCCCAAGGCTTGAAGAAGTTCGACGAGCCTTCTGTAGTAGTGGATGAATCCACTAAGGAAATCAACCTCGGAATAGAAGAGGACCCCAGGCCCATACTTATTTCCGCCAATCTCCCTCCTCCAGTCGAAGAGGAGCTTGTCAAAGTCTTGAGGGAGTACAACGATTCTTTCGCCTGGTCCTACGAAGACATGCCGGGTCTTGACCCCGCCTTGGTTGAACACAGGCTGATTCTCAAACCAGGGGCAACACCCGTTAAATAGAAGGCAAGGAGATTTCACCCGCAAATGGCCTTAAGGATTAAGGAAGAAGTCGATAAATTACATAAGGCCCGGTTCATTAGAGTGGTGCTGTATCCACAATGGGTGGCGAATATAGTCCCGGTGATGAAGAAGGATGGTAAAGTTCGAATCTGCATTGACTTCAGGGACTTAAACAAGGCATGTCCGAAAGATGATTTTCCACTTCCTCACATCGACGTCTTGGTCGATAATATAGCTGGATACGAAGCCCTCTCCTTCATGGACGGCTACTCGGGGTATAACCAAATCCTTTTGGCTCCGGAGGATCAAGAAAAGACCTCGTTCACCACACCATGGGGCACATACTGCTACGTCGTCATGCCATTTGGGTTGAAAAATGCAGGTGCCACCTACCAAAGAGCGATGATGGCTATCTTCCACGATATGATGCACTTTATTTAGAAGCTTATGTGGATGATATTTTGGTCAAATCGAGGTCACAAGAAGAGCACCCCGCCATTCTAGCCAAGGTACTGCAAAGGGCTAGGGAATACAAGTTAAAGATGAATCCAAAGAAATGTGTGTTCGGAGTTGCATCAGGGAAATTACTTGGGTTTATAGTTAGTAAACGGGGGATTCAGATCGATCCAAACAAGGCAAAGGCCGTCATGGAAATGCCACCGCCGAAGAACGTCACTAAGCTTCGAGGTTTGATCGGGCGTTTGCAATTTATCAGGAGATTCATATCTCAGCATTCGCAAAGATGCCGCCCATTTTATGACCTGTTAAAGGCCGGCGCGAAATTCGAATGGAATGAACAATGTCAAAAGGCCTATGAGGAACTCAAGGTGTACCTCTCTAATCCCCCGGTTCTACAACCACCCGTCCCCGGGAAACCCCTGATCCTGTACATTTCTGTAATTGAGGACTCCCTAGGAGCTGTTTTGGCACAGGTTGATGATGAAGGAAGAGAAAGGGCGCCGTACTATCTCTCAAGGTTATTTAATCCTGCTGAATCCAAGTACACTGCTATGGACAAAACCTGTGCAGCACTAGTATGGGTAGCGCAGAAGCTTAAACACTACTTTCTCGCCCACGAGGTCAAGCTCATCTCTAGAATGGACCCCATTCGTTATCTGTTGGAAAAGCCGGTCCTTTCTAATCGGCTAGCTCGCTGGCAAAGTTTTCTCTCCCAGTTCGACATCACCTTCATCGTGCAGAAAGCAATCAAGGGATATGCTATTGCCGAGCACCTAGCTCATTCTCCTATCCCTCGCACTGATTCCATCCAGGATGAATTCCCCGATGAACACCTGGCGGTGATCACTCATCTTCCTTTCTGGTCCCTCCACTTTGATGGTGCCCTTAATTCCCAGGGCAGCGGAGTCGGGGCCGTTCTCCTTACTCCAGAAGGGGTGACCATCCCCGTGGCGTATCAACTCTCATTTCCCGCCACCAACAATATAGCCGAGTATGAGGCTCTCCTTGCTGGTCTGAAGCACGCCTACATCTTGGGTGCGCAATACCTAAACATCATAGGAGACTCCCAGCTGGTGCTGCGTCAAGTTTTGTCAACCTACCGCACCCGTGATCCTAAGCTCAAACCCTACCAGGATCTGGTCACGCTCTTGGCCAGGCGATTCAGGAAACTCATCTATATCCACACTCCCCGCTCTCAGAATATCTTGGCCGATGCCCTAGCGTCTCTCGCCTCTTCTCTATCACTCCCCCTAAGTCGCACCCCCGAGACCATTGTGGTCCAAAGGCTAGACATTCCTTCCCCGCAGGATCCCTGGTTCGACAATCTTAGGATATCCGTAGAGAAGAAAATAGAAAGGGAGGAAATAAAAGAGGTTTCATTAACTGAGCTCGAGGAGATCATTGAAGAGGAAGAATTGCCGTGGTTTTATGAGATCGAGCAGTACTGCAAGGATGGTACATTTTCAGAAACAGCCAACGCTGAGCAACGAAAAGCCATTAGAAGAGTCGCCGCCAGGTACACGATCATCGCCGGTGAATTGTATAGGCGGGCCCTGAATGGAGTTCTAATGAGGTGCCTAGATGACGAAGAAGCTTGGAAGGTTGTGGAAGCAGCCCACTCCAGCGAGTGTGGAGGGCATGTGAACGGACAGGCCTTGGCAAAGAAGATTCTTAGGCAGGGCTATTACTGGCCAACCCTAGAAGAAGATTGCTCTACCTATGTCCGTAGGTGCCTTCAGTGCAAAATCCATGCCAACAAAATCCACGCTCCGGCCTCTTCTCTCCATCCTGTTACGGCCCCCTGGCCGTTCTCTATGTGGGCCTTCGACATCATCGGGCCCCTCGGTGATCCGAACTCTGCGATTAAACAGAAATCCTTCATTCTGACGGCTACAGAATACTTCACTAAGTGGGCCGAAGCTGAAGCTTATGCAGAAATCAAAGCCACCACAGTATGCCGCTTCATCATGAAGAACATTATCTTGCGGTTCGGAGTGCCAAGCAGCATCGTCACCGACAACGGGCCTCAATTCATCTCACAAGAACTCCAGGACCTCTGTAAGAAATTCAATATAGTTTTGCATCATTCATCACCATACTACCCCCAAGGTAATGGCCAGGCTGAGGCCACGAATAAGACCCTTCTCAAAATTATCAAGAAAACATGCGAATCACATAAATTTGCTGATTGGGCCGACAAATTGATAGAAGCTCTATGGGCCTACCGCACCTCCGTCCGCACTCCCACAGGGCAGACTCCCTTTGCCCTCACCTACGGAATGGAAGCGGTACTCCCGTATGAAATTCTAATCCCTTCCCTAAGGGTGCGGCTGGATAAGGAACTTAATCTCGACGAACATCGAGAGGCGTTGTTAGTCCAACTGGAACTCTTAGACGAGAAGAGGTTGAATGCGGCCAATCATGTTTCAGTATATCAAAAGCGGGTCTCGCGATATTTTCAAAAGAAGGTCATCGAAAGAAAGTTTCAAGTGGGTAATATGGTTTTGAAACGCAAATTCATCAGGTCTGCAGGTCCCAGGTCTAAGTTGCAACCCAACTGGGAAGGGCCCTTCGTAATCAAAGAAGCTTATCCTGGCAATGCATATCGTCTAATCAACTCGGAGGGGGAGGAATTGCCGAACCCGTGGAATGGGCTGTATTTAAAGCATTTTCATCCATAAAAATAAAACCAGTGAACGGCTCGATGGCAGGGCATACCCCACCAAATTGCAAAAGGAGGACCCAGGTTCAGCATCTCACACACTACACGACCCCGTGGTGCGGTATTCTCTCATGCTACCCGACACCGTTTCTCCTTTGGCCATGCTCGGGGATGGTGGAAATCCTTGCATTTCCTCTCTCTCGGTTGAAGATAAGGGGCAAGTGGTGAATAAGGGGGCGAGAACTGACCCCGGTTCCCCGTCAAAAGAAAAAGGTCTCAAATAGGGGCAATCCGTCAAGACCTCACTCCGCAAAAGAAGAAAAAAAGAAAGAAGAGAAAGAAAAGGAAAGCAAACAAAAAAGAAGAAGAAAAAGAAAGAACAGGGGCAAAAGCCGAAAGCACAAAGCTCGAAGCTCCCTGAATCCCCGAAGGATGCGGCTAGGCATGGCAAGAGTGGCAGTACAGTTTCCCCGCGGGACGTTATGAGCCCGGTCGCATGCGTGCCTAGAGCGGGTGAAGGTTCGATGACGGATACAACGCCCCGGCGCAACAGACCAGATTCCTTGAAAAAAAGGAGGGTCCCGGGAAAGAACTCAAGCCCTAAAAACCTCTACACCTATCGTCGGCTTCCCTACTCAATCTTTTTTACTTTCCCAAGGAATGAATCCCACCCCGGATATGGCCTCAGCAGAAGCACCGTCGAGCAAAGTCGACGCCGAGCACGGGCGGTCCCCCTTCCTGCACGCGCTGAACCTTGGAATTCCGTAGCAAGACGAGAAGGCCCCTGCTATTGAAACCCGAGCTGGTTTCAAAACCCAAAAAAATCAAATATTTCAAAACCCAAAAAAATCAAATATTTCAAAACCCAAAGAAATCAAATATTTCAAAACCCGAAAAAAGAAATCAAATATTTCAAAACCCAAAAAAAAAAAAAATCAAATATTTCAAAGCCCAAACAAAATCAAATATTTCAAAATCCAAAAAAAAATCAAATATTTCAAAATCCAACAAAAATTGCGTTTACATGTTTTCTTCTTGCATTCGTCTGCATTTTCTCGCACTTTGATATTTGCCTATTTAATAAGGCTCACCCCCCTTGATCAAAAGTCAAGAAAGGGTCGTCTCCTAACTTGCTGTAGGCAAGGGGTTGAGCTTAAAATAGATTTAATTTGTTTCATATTTGCATGTGTGCAGGGGCAAGTCGGAAGGACAGTTGACTCGGGACTACAGGAATATTCAATCCTCGCATTAGCCTATACAATCACATCATAATCATATTGCAAAGCTCAAACTCAATCTCATCAAATCTTATCATATATCAAGTTGTCCGAATATAAAATCCTATCCCATATCATCATAAAAACAAAAGAAAATCACTCAGTCCGCCGCTGGGCATCCGCGCGAGGACGTATCTCTCTCAACTCCCTAAGATAAGCCTGTCTAGTCTCTGGAACCTCCTCAACCTCTGCTGGTAGGGTACGCACCCTGCTCACCTCCCACATGATCAACGCACTCCTGACCGCCTGCTCGTCCTCCTCTGTCCCGATCCTCCGTGCTTGTAGCATGGGGAGGTAGGGTAGCATAGGTAGCACCGTCCGGGGAAGCCCGATCTGCAGGTAGCATCTGTGTGGGCTGTACATCGCTAAAGTGGTGTCGCTCACGAGCCTCAAGTCTAAGTCAGCTCTCCTCGGTAGCCTGATGATGGTATCATGGAGGAAGTCCGGGCGCATCACGAACCTATCCAGGGGCAGCCTGTGGATGTATGGGCGCCACTCGTCCCTGGTCTTCAGCTCAGCCGTCCTGCACTCAACCTGTGGAGAAAACCTGAAGGCGCCCCCTATGAAGTAAAGGGGATGGCTCCCAAAGATCCTGCTAACTGAAGTGATATCCTCCCTCAGGGTAAACTTCATCCTAACTCCCATCCAACACTCCAATAGGATCATCGAACCAAAGAGAGGACCTCCTAAGGCTGCCGAAGTGAGACCCTCATACAGATAAGCTAAGATAGCCTGAGAGATGGAAAGTCCCCGCCAAAGGCCGCTGATGGTGCTGAGTAAAGGAATCTCTAGGACATGGTCGGCTGAAGGGAAAAGGATGGCCCCGCATAGGCAGATGGACGCAGCTTTGGCTATGGCTTCAACCCAGCCGCACTTATTCCGGCAATGCTCTACTACCCACTGGCTCAGAGGAAGGAGGTGGATGTGGCAAGGACCTACGAAGGTGTGAACATCCCCGCCGTCAGGTAGGAACCCTCCTAGGATGAGTTTTGGGTCTATAGGGGCAACGGTATGGCATATGAAGTCTTCCTCCCCCACCTTGGACCTAGGGAGCCCGAAGTATGTCTCTACCTCCTCTAACAGGATGGTGGCCTCAAAAGATGAGAAGAAGAAAGTGTGAGTCTGAGGGTGCCAGATCTCCATCAGAGCAGAAATACTATGCCAATCTAAGGAAAGTTTAGGGTAATTCTGACCTAGAACTGAGCCCGGTCGCATGCGAGAAGAGGCTGCGCGGAGCCGACCGGTAGGCGCAGTGGAGACTGCACTCCTCCGGGCCGAGCTAGAGCGACTACGGGCCGGTGCTACCGAGGCGGACCGTTACCGGGCAGAGGCCGAGCGTTACAGGAGTGAGGCAGAGCAGGCCCGTCTACAGGTTGCCCGGCTGGAGGGCAAGGTGGAGGGTATGAAGGAGGCGAGTCGGGAGCACAGCAGGGCGACTGCGAGTGGCAGCCACGGCACCCACGGCTCCGTGAGGAGTTACTTCACTGGTTCCTCCGGCCATCGGAGGAACGAGGAGGAGGAGCGGCGCCGGCGACGTCGTGATGAGGCGACCTCAGCGATGCCTCCCCCAAAGAGGCATGAGGGCGGTGGAGACAGCGACGGGGGCCAGGGAGAGGGAGCTACTTGACGGGTTGTACTGGGCCCATCCTTTGTATATGATATGATATGATAGTGATATGCATGTCTTCTATTTTTCGTTTGTTTTGTGGATGAATGTTTGTATGAGTGGGCAAATGAGTTTGAGGAGCTCGCTTAGCCTGAGAGAGATGAGCGACGCACACGCCGACTTGAGTGAGATGAGTGCGCACACGCCGACTTGAGTGAGGTGAGAGCGCACACGCCGACTTGAGTGAGATGAGAGCGCACACGCCGACTCAAGTGAGAGGAGAGCGCACAACGCCGACTTGAGTGAGATGAGAGTGCACACGCCGACTTGAGTGAGATGAGAGTGCACGCGCTGACTTGAGTGAGATGAGAGCGCACACGCCGACTTGAGTGAGATGAGTGCGCTAAATGACGGAGGCATGAGTGCAGCAGGTTAGTTGGGGAGCAGAGCATATGGACGGTTCTCCTCTAGCCGTTCGTATATAAGAGCGGTTTTCTAAGGGCCGCGTGAATTCGTTGGAACGGTTCCATATAAACCGTATGAGTGTTGGAACGGCGGAGTTCGGGCCGTACAAGTCACTGGGCCCAAGCTTCCTTTGGAGAGAAAAACAGTTGATGATGGGCCGTATAATGGATGGACGGTCTATCGTAAGACCGTCCAATCCCACGTCCGATTTGCTTGAGAGGGGACTCCCTGGAGAGTCCCCAGCCCGAGGGCAAGGTGCTTTGAACTTATCACAACCCTATCCAAACTCGTCCTAGACTTATTTGGGCCTAATCCTAAGAGGCTTAGGCTCTCTAATGAACCCTATAAGTAGCAGGTAGGCCTGAACTCTCAACTCACCCGTCTTCCTTCTCCTAAAGCCTAAAACCTTTGATTCTCGTCACCTCATCATGAAGAGGGCTTTTGATGGAAGTTCCGCGGGGGGAGCGTCGTTTGAAGGACCGCGACCGGCTAGAAAGGAGCGGGAAGCGATTCAACGACTAAGCTTGATTCCTCGACATCTCAGCGCCACCCCTATGAGAGAGGTAAGTTTGCTTAGAATATGTTCAAATTTTCATCTCTTGATTTCCTCTTATATCTCTTTACACCCCTTGCTTCCTTCTTCTTTTCAGCTTCTTCCCGGCCCGAGGCGCTTTTCTAATTTAAAGTGGGTGGCTCCCATGGTCCGTGCATTGCCCCTCGGGGTGACTCACCTTCTCAAATCCTGGCACTTGCACTCCCTCTTAGTTCTAGGTCAGAATTACCCTAAACTTTCCTTAGATTGGCATGGTATTTCTGCTCTGATGGAGATCTGGCACCCTCAGACTCACACTTTCTTCTTCCCATCTTTTGAGGCCACCATCCTGTTAGAGGAGGTAGAGACATACTTCGGGCTCCCTAGGTCCAAGGTGGGGGAGGAAGACTTCATATGCCATACCGTTGCCCCTATAGACCCAAAACTCATCCTAGGAGGGTTCCTACCTGACGGCGGGGATGTTCGCACCTTCGTAGGTCCTTGCCACATCCACCTCCTTCCTCTGAGCCAGTGGGTAGTAGAGCATTGCCGGAATAAGTGCGGCTGGGTTGAAGCCATAGCCAAAGCTGCGTCCATCTGCCTATGCGGGGCCATCCTTTTCCCTTCAGCCGACCATGTCCTAGAGATTCCTTTACTCAGCACCATCAGCGGCCTTTGGCGGGGACTTTCCATCTCTCAGGCTATCTTAGCTTATCTGTATGAGGGTCTCACTTCGACAGCCTTAGGAGGTCCTCTCTTTGGTTCGATGATCCTATTGGAGTGTTGGATGGGAGTTAGGATGAAGTTTACCCTGAGGGAGGATATTACTTCAGTTAGCAGGATCTTTGGGAGCCATCCCCTTTACTTCATAGGGGGCGCCTTCAGGTTTTCTCCACAGGTTGAGTGTAGGACGGCTGAGCTGAAGACCAGGGACGAGTGGCGCCCGTACATCCACAGGCTGCCCCTGGATAGGTTCGTGATGCGCCCGGACTTCCTCCATGATACCATCATCAGGCTACCGAGGAGAGCTGACTTAGACTTGAGGCTCGTGAGCGACACCACTTTAGCGATGTACATCCCACACAGATGCTACCTGCAGATCGGGCTTCCCCGGACGGTGCTACCTATGCTACCCTACCTCCCCATGCTACAGGCACGGAGGATCGGGACAGAGGAGGACGAGCAGGTGGTCAGGAGTGCGTTGATCATGTGGGAGGTGAGCAGGGTGCGTACCCTACCAGCAGAGGTTGAGGAGGTTCCAGAGACTGGACAGGCTTATCTTAGGGAGTTGAGAGAGATACGTCCTCGCGGGGATGCCCAGCGGCGGACTGAGTGATTTTCTTTTGTTTTTATGATGATATGGGATAGGATTTTATATTCGGACAACTTGATATATGATAAGATTTGATGAGATTGAGTTTGAGCTTTGCAATATGATTATGATGTGATGTGATTGTATAGGCTAATGCGAGGATTGAATATTCCTGTAGTGCCGAGTCAACTGTCCTTCCGACTTGCCCCTGCACACATGCAAACATGAAACAGATTAAATCTATTTTAGGCTCAGCCCCTTGCCTACAGCAAGTTATGAGACGACCCTTTCTTGACTTTTGATCAAGGGGGGTGAGCCTTATTAAATAGGCAAATATCAAAGTGCGAGAAAATGCAGACGAATACAAGAAGAAAACATGTAAACGCAATTTTTGTTGGATTTTGAAATATTTGATTTTTTTGGATTTTAAATATTTGATTTTGTTTGGGCTTTGAAATATTTGATTTTTTTTTTGGTTTTTGAAATATTTGATTTCTTTTTTCGGTTTTGAAATATTTGATTTCTTTGGGTTTTGAAATATTTGATTTTTTTGGGTTTTGAAATATTTGATTTTTTTGGGTTTTGAAATATTTGATTTTTTTGGGTTTTGAAACCAGCTCGGGTTTCAATAGCAGGGGCCTTCTCGTCTTGCTACGGAATTCCAAGGTTCAGCGCGTGCAGGAAGGGGGACCGCCCGTGCTCGGCGTCGACTTTGCTCGACGGTGCTTCTGCTGAGGCCATATCCGGGGTGGGATTCATTCCTTGGGAAAGTAAAAAAGATTGAGTAGGGAAGCCGACGATAGGTGTAGAGGTTTTTAGGGCTTGAGTTCTTTCCCGGGACCCCCCTTTTTTTCAAGGAATCTGGTCTGTTGCGCCGGGGCTTTGTATCCGTCATCGAACCTTCACCCGCTCTAGGCACGCATGCGACCGGGCTCATAACGTCCCGCGGGGAAACTGTACTGCCACTCTTGCCATGCCTAGCCGCATCCTTCGGGGATTCAGGGAGCTTCGAGCTTTGTGCTTTCGGCTTTTGCCCCTGTTCTTTCTTTTTCTTCTTCTTTTTTGTTTGCTTTCCTTTTCTTTCTCTTCTTTCTTTTTTTCTTCTTTTGCGGAGTGAGGTCTTGACGGATTGCCCCTATTTGAGACCTTTTTCTTTTGACGGGGAACCTGGGTCAGTTCTCGCCCCCTTATTCACCACTTGCCCCTTATCTTCAACCGAGAGAGAGGAAATGCAAGGATTTCCACCATCCCCGAGCATGGCCAAAGGAGAAACGGTGTCGGGTAGCATGAGAGAATACCGCACCACGGGGTCGTGTAGTGTGTGAGATGCTGAACCTGGGTCCTCCTTTCGCAATTTGGTGGGGTATGCCCTGCCATCGAGCAGTTCACTGGTTTTATTTTTATGGATGAAAACGCTTTAAATACAGCCCATTCCACGGGTTCGGCAATTCCTCCCCCTCCGAGTTGATTAGACGATATGCATTGCGAGGATAAGCTTCTTTGATTACGAAGGGCCCTTCCCAGTTGGGTTGCAACTTAGACCTGGGACCTGCAGACCTGATGAATTTGCGTTTCAGAACCATATTACCCACTTGAAACTTTCTTTCGATGACCTTCTTTTGAAAATATCGCGAGACCCGCTTTTGATATACTGAAACATGATTGGCCGCATTCAACCTCTTCTCGTCTAAGAGTTCCAGTTGGACTAGCAACGCCTCTCGATGTTCGTCGAGATTAAGTTCCTTATCCAGCCGCACCCTTAGGGAAGGGATTAGAATTTCATACGGGAGTACCGCTTCCATTCCGTAGGTGAGGGCAAAGGGAGTCTGCCCTGTGGGAGTGCGGACGGAGGTGCGGTAGGCCCATAGAGCTTCTATCAATTTGTCGGCCCAATCAGCAAATTTATGTGATTCGCATGTTTTCTTGATAATTTTGAGAAGGGTCTTATTCGTGGCCTCAGCCTGGCCATTACCTTGGGGGTAGTATGGTGATGAATGATGCAAAACTATATTGAATTTCTTACAGAGGTCCTGGAGTTCTTGTGAGATGAATTGAGGCCCGTTGTCGGTGACGATGCTGCTTGGCACTCCGAACCGCGAGATAATGTTCTTCATGATGAAGCGGCATACTGTGGTGGCTTTGATTTCTGCATAAGCTTCAGCTTCGGCCCACTTAGTGAAGTATTCTGTAGCCGTCAGAATGAAGGATTTCTGTTTAATCGCAGAGTTCGGATCACCGAGGGGCCCGATGATGTCGAAGGCCCACATAGAGAACGGCCAGGGGGCCGTAACAGGATGGAGAGAAGAGGCCGGAGCGTGGATTTTGTTGGCATGGATTTGGCACTGAAGGCACCTACGGACATAGGTAGAGCAATCTTCTTCAAGGGTTGGCCAGTAATAGCCCTGCCTAGGAATTTTCTTTGCCAAGGCCTGTCCGTTCACATGCCCTCCACACTCGCTGGAGTGGGCTGCTTCCACAACCTTCCAAGCTTCTTCGTCATCTAGGCACCTCATTAGAACTCCATTCAGGGCCCGCCTATACAATTCACCGGCGATGATCGTGTACCTGGCGGTGACTCTTCTAATGGCTTTTCGTTGCTCAGCGTTGGCTGTTTCCGGAAATGTACCATCCTTGCAGTACTGCTCGATCTCATAAAACCACGGCAATTCTTCCTCTTCAATGATCTCCTCGAGCTCAGTTAATGAAACCTCTTTTATTTCCTCCCTTTCTATTTTCTTCTCTACGGATATCCTAAGATTGTCGAACCAGGGATCCTGCGGGGAAGGAATGTCTAGCCTTTGGACCACAATGGTCTCGGTGGCGCGACTTAGGGGGAGTGATAGAGAAGAGGCGAGAGACGCCAGGGCGTCGGCCAAGATATTCTGAGAGCGGGGAGTGTGGATATAGACGAGTTTCCTGAATCACCTGGCCAAGAGCGTGACCAGATCCTGGTAGGGTTTGAGCTTAGGATCACGGGTGCGGTAGGTTGACAAAACTTGACGCAGCACCAGCTGGGAGTCTCCTATGATGTTTAGGTATTGCGCACCCAAGATGTAGGCGTGCTTCAGACCAGCAAGGAGAGCCTCATACTCGGCTATATTGTTGGTGGCGGGAAATGAGGGTTGATACGCCACGGGGATGGTCACCCCTTCTGGAGTAAGGAGAACGGCCCCGACTCCGCTGCCCTGGGAATTAAGGGCACCATCAAAGTGGAGGGACCAGAAAGGAAGATGAGTGATCACCGCCAGGTGTTCATCGGGGAATTCATCCTGGATGGAATCAGTGCGAGGGATAGGAGAATGAGCTAGGTGCTCGGCAATAGCATATCCCTTGATTGCTTTCTGCACGATGAAGGTGATGTCGAACTGGGAGAGAAAACTTTGCCAGCGAGCTAGCCGATTAGAAAGGACCGGCTTTTCCAACAGATAACGAATGGGGTCCATTCTAGAGATGAGCCTGACCTCGTGGGCGAGAAAGTAGTGTTTAAGCTTCTGCGCTACCCATACTAGTGCTGCACAGGTTTTCTCCATAGCAGTGTACTTGGATTCAGCAGGATTAAATAACCTTGAGAGATAGTACGCCGCCCTTTCTCTTCCTTCATCATCAACCTGTGCCAAAACAGCTCCTAGGGAGACCTCAATTACAGAAATGTACAGGATCAGGGGTTTCCCGGGGACGGGTGGTTGTAGAACCGGGGGATTAGAGAGGTACACCTTGAGTTCCTCATAGGCCTTTTGACATTGTTCATTCCATTCAAATTTCGCGTCGGCCTTTAACAGGTCATAAAACGGGCGGCATCTTTGCGAATGCTGAGATATGAATCTCCTGATAAATTGCAAACGCCCGATCAAACCTCGAAGCTCAGTGACGTTCTTCGGCAGTGGCATTTCCATGATGGCCTTTGCCTTGTTTGGATCGATCTGAATCCCCCGTTTACTAACTATAAACCCAAGCAATTTCCCTGATGCAACTCCGAACACACATTTCTTTGGATTCATCTTTAACTTGTATTCCCTAGCCCTTTGCAGTACCTTGGCTAGAATGGCGGGGTGCTCTTCTTGTGACCTCGATTTGACCAAAATATCATCCACATAAGCTTCTAAATAAACGTGCATCATATCGTGGAAGATAGCCATCATCGCTCTTTGGTAGGTGGCACCTGCATTTTTCAACCCAAATGGCATGACGACGTAGCAGTATGTTCCCCATGGTGTGGTGAACGAGGTCTTTTCTTGATCCTCCGGAGCCAAAAGGATTTGGTTATACCCCGAGTAGCCGTCCATGAAGGAGAGGGCTTCGTATCCAGCTGTATTATCGACCAATACGTCGATGTGAGGAAGTGGAAAATCATCTTTCGGACATGCCTTGTTTAAGTCCCTGAAGTCAATGCAGATTCGAATTTTACCATCCTTCTTCATCACCGGGACTATATTCGCCACCCATTGTGGATACAGCACCACTCTAATGAACCGGGCCTTATGTAATTTATCGACTTCTTCCTTAATCCTTAAGGCCATTTGCGGGTGAAATCTCCTTGCCTTCTATTTAACGGGCGTTGCCCCTGGTTTGAGAATCAGCCTGTGTTCAACCAAGGCGGGGTCAAGACCCGGCATGTCTTCGTAGGACCAGGCGAAAGAATCGCTGTACTCCCTCAAGACTTTGACAAGCTCCTCTTCGACTGGAGGAGGGAGATTGGCGGAAATAAGTATGGGCCTGGGGTCCTCTTCTGTTCCGAGGTTGATTTCCTTAGTGGATTCATCCACTGCTACAGAAGGCTCGTCGAACTTCTTCAAGCCTTGGGAATATAGGTCAGCAGTGTCATCCATTTCATCTTCCTCATCATCAGCTGGGTCTTTCTCATTCACAATTGCATATACTCCTAGTCCATCCTTGCTCCATACCTCATCAATTCCCTCATCATCTTCCAGGACAATTGCGGTCTCCACAAATTCCGGACACTTTAACAGAGCATGACATCTCCCAGCCAAATCTTGTAGAAACCTATTGGGGATGGTTTTAGGAGGGCGCGTTACGGCGGGTGCCCCAGACGTGGATGGGCTGACAAAACTCGAACTAGACTCTACCCTGACTGACTCGAACATCCTAGAGGACTCTGTACACTGTACATCTAATCTAGGGGAGAAGAAATCTACCGGAAAAGAAACAGGGGTCTCGTGCCCCTGGGAATCTGGGTAGAACATAGCGCAATCTTCCATGGAGACCTCCGTTTTGAGATTGCCATTTTTTTTTGGAGGTCGGAAGTGATCACACAACAGGAGGAAGAAGGCAGAGGCGGAGGAAGTTGCATGGGGAACAATTCCGGGAAGATGCAGTCAAAGAAAGGGTCAGAAGACTTAAACCACATTTCATGGAGCTGAGCTCCTGGAGGAGGAGGAGTGAATAGGGTTGATAGATCAATGGGCGGGCAGCGCCCGCAAGCACATGGAACGAATAAAATTTCAGGTCTCTCCGCAAAGTATGGGTCGACCAGGAGTGGAGGGGAACGGGGAACAGAATCCCACTGTTGAAACCAGGAAGCGAGACGGGATGGGGACATAGAATAAGTAGTGATGGAGCTCCCCGTCTTCCGGGGCCCCTGGCGGGCCAATGGCATCGGGGGGCGCCTTACCAGCTGCGTCTCCTTCTTCTTTGGGTCACCCTCTTCTTCATAAAACATCTTTGCAAAGCAGTTAGCAAAGTCTTCCAAGTCACCGGCTAGCCCTTGCGGTGGTGGTGGAGGATCGGCAACAGCACAAGCTTCGTCTATCTTTTCTTCAAGGCTGGATGGCGAGGTCTTCAAGGTGCCGGGCTGCAACGGACCCTTCACAAAATGTTGCCGGTAGTCCCAGGTCAACGGCCCAGAGTCCCCAAGCATCGACATGGAGGATTCATGGTAGCCGAGGCCCCGGCGGCCCATCTTCCTTCCCCTGGGGACAGGGTTGGTTCGGCCCTGCAGCTGTGCGTCGAGTCCTCGGCCTGGCTGATATCCCAATTTTAGAATTATGTGCCACCCTTTGGAGTCTCTCATCTTGGGCTTAACCTTCACATTGATTGGTGCAGCGGTGGGCTTGCGCGACGCGTACGCCCACGAATAGTTCAAGTCCATGACAGATAGAACAGGTCTGTTGCTTGGCCACAGTGTGGGCAGAATCTTGGCTGCTATGGCGTCAACGTTTTGAATTGTGGAAACACTTTTCACCTTGACCACTCGCCCCTGGAATGGGAACTTCAGACACTGGTGGGCGGTCGAGGGGACGGCGTTCAAACTATTCAACCATGGACGGCCCAGAATGGCTTTGAACATTGGGTCTATGTCCAACATATAAAATTCTACATCCATCACCAAGGGCCCTAGCTCGGCCTGTACAGTTACTACCCCGTGACAAGCACGTCTGGAGTTATCATATGCGGCTATCGTGGTTGGTGTCGGCTTGAGCATGTCCTCTGATATATTACAAGCACGAAGGGTACTCAATGGGCAGACATTTATCGACGCCCCTGTATCCACAAGGGCGGATTCCACGGTCGTTTTGTTTAAAGAGATGGTAATGCATAACGGCATCTGCCGTGCCTCAGGAGGCGCTAATTCTATCTCAGCAAATGCAATAGAGGGCCCCTTTGTGATCGTGGCCAAGACCGCGGGCAGGCTATCCACCGCCACATCCTCGTTCACCATAACTTTCTGTAGGAAGATTTTCAGGGCGTCTTGGTGGAGCGGCGACCTCTTGATCAGCTCTAACACTGAGATTTTAGCCGGCAGCCGGTCTAAATGCTGTAATAAGTCATATCTCGTGCCCGGCACCGGATCTATCTCCTCTGGTTCAACTGTAGGGGATGAAACTGCGGGGTTTGGTGCAGATGCACCTGGGGAGGGAAACATTCTCTGGAAGGGACGCCCGCTCCGAAGGGCGCATTGTGGTGCTTATACGGCCTAGACTGGACCCCCGCTTGGCCTGGTGGGGTAGGCGAATGGCGTGGAGATGGGGGTGAGGATGACGGGAGTGGGCTTAATGGGCCCTGGTGGAGGGGAAATGGGCGAAGGGTTAAGCTTAGGGGAGATGATGGGAGGCATGGCGGGTGGTGGTGAGAGGACGGATGGAGTAGGGGGGAATGTAGAGGGCCTAAGAGGCGACGCGGGGGAAGTGATGGGCGGTGTAGCGGCGGGTCTAAGGATGGAGGGGATGGCAGGTGTGGGAGAGTAGTGGTGGTGTAAGGCCAAGAGATGGGCGGGGGTCTCGTCATCAAACGTCCACCCAGCGTTGGGGGCTGGGCGCTGGACCACATTCACTTGTGCTGTGGCCGGTGCCGGCGGTTGCTGTTGTTGCGGAGGAGCGGGCTGATGTATTGGCATGGGATTTTGATGGATCCCAAGGTCTTGCTGCTGCGGTGGAGGCTGTGGCTGCTGTTGGGGTTGTTGCTGCTGCTGCTGCATGCGCGCCGCCTGTTGCGGCCTGGCCTGTCTCTGCCTCTGCTTGATATCCTCAATTAGCTGGCGCATCTGGGCCCAATCAATTCTCTGGCCCTCATGCAAATCATACACCAGATCTCTGAATTGGTAACATCGCTCTATTGTGTGCCCCGGTTGCCGATGGAATATACAATATCGAGATTGGTCGGCAGCCGGATTCCAGTTCGGGTGCTCAGGCGGCAACTGAAGGTCGCCAGTATACATTAGAGCAGAGAAAATATCTGGCAAGGTCTCCGGAAGAGGGGGGTAATGAGCCCTCTTTGGAGCTGGTCGAGCAGAGCCGTAGGTGGGGGGTGGAGGAACATTATTATACTGCGGGGGCCGCTGAGGCTGTTGGGGTGGCGGAGGTGCCTGTTGAGGGTATTGCGGGGCCTAGAAGGCCGACTGGGGAACTGGCGGAGCGGTGAACTAGGGGTTACGCTGAGGTGGTGGGAAGCGGGGTGGAGCGGCGTGTTGGGGGAACTGAACGGCCTGGACTTGCTCGTTAATTTGTACCCCCTCAGTGACGGGGCCCTGGGTTTTCTTAGTGGCTTTGGGCTTCTGGGCCTCGAACAAAGAATGGATGGGGGAGTCTTTAAATTGGGTTTGAATAAACCTAGCTCTGCTGTATAGTTGGTGCATGTTCGAAATGTCATTCATTGCCAGAATGTTTCTGAAAGTTGGCGTAGCATTGGAAATTAGTAACTTTACTTTTTCCTCTTCCGGGATCTGCCCGGGCACCCGCGAGGCCATCTGTCTCCAGCGATCTGCATAAGTTGCGAAGTCTTCCTCCGGCTTCATCTTCTCCGCCACCAGGTCAGTGAAAGAGTACTCGGGTCCGACCCGATCCTGAAACCTCTGTATAAACTTCTCCTTGACGGCCTTGAAATTCTCAGCCTCCTCCAGAGGCAGGGTGTAAAACCATTCCAGCGCGACCCCCTCCAGGGACCGACGGAACAAATAAGCCATCAAGCGATCATCCTGTTGGAACTGCGCAGACTCGTATAAGAACTCCCGGACATGGATGAACGGGTTGCCATTCCCATCATATTTGCGGTACACGGGGAGCTCCGACTGGGAAGGAAAACATAGGTCCCTGAAGTTAGGGATAGGGACGTCGGCAAGAGATTGCGGACCGACCCGCTTGTGGAGGAGATCAATTTGTTGCTGCATAGCAGCCCACTTGTCAAGAATTTCTCATTCCCGGGAAGGAGGGGGGGGAGCAAGAGGAGTAGCACCCGGATAGGCGACCAAAGGATAAACTGACGAAGGAGGCGGCCCATAAGAGGGGTAATGGGCCGAGGAAGGGCCCATATCTGTATGAGCGACCTGAGCCGCCCCCGGCTGTGACCTAGCGAAGTCTGCCGGGGCCATGAGGGCCTGAGGCGATGAAGAAATTGTAGGGTATGGCTCAAGATAAGGAACAGAGGGGGTCGTGGATTTCCCTTTATCCAGTTGCTGATGGACCGATGTGGACGCCTGGCCCATTTCCATGTTGGGATAGCGAAAGTTCTGAGGGCGGACTGGAGTAAGGTCAATGGGAGCCACAGAAGTGGTCCCGACCACAGGAGCTGAAGTGGCGACATTGGCCGTGGCATGAGCCAGAGCTGAGGCCGGGGCATCACCCCCTTGCAAAGCTTGTCTGATGAGATGGAGTTAGGTGGGGTCCAACTGGGCCATCATGTCGAGGATCGTACTGGCTGAATTCTGGTTGGGCAGGTTTGAAAAAGAGGGTCGGGGACCCTCGCCAAGAGAGGTCGGGAGTGAAGGGGCCGTCCCCTCTCCCCCTTGCAAGTGGGTGACCCGAGGGGGGTCCTCAAGGAGACCACGAGGAAGGGAGTCCTCATGGGCCGCAGAGAAGTCGTATGACGACATGGAAGAAGAAGCGGAATCGAACAAGGGGTTGGAGTAGGAATGGAAATAAGAATCAACCCTAGGCAGTGATCGTGGGGGCAGAAGGCAGTCCCACATACACCAAGACACTTGATACTAGAACAAGCAACACTAAATCAATCAAATCTACCAAGCAAATAGTAAGCATACAATGGAGCGAGATGAGAGTAGAATCACTCAATAATGCAATCAAGTTCTTAAAATGATGCTCGTCAGTTCCTTATATCTTCGGGTTTGAACCTTAGTGGATTAATGAAAATGTCAACTCTCTCGACCACTAGGCGCCTGATTGGGATGAGAACGAGGAACCGGGTGACCCTATTGGGACTTCTCACTCGCGGATGCAACCCTAGACGGGGTGGATACGGTACAACCTGCCCGGCGTCCGTGTGGGAATCCACGGCTCACGGGGGCTTACGGAGGTCCTCAGCAAGGTCCCTAGTCAGCTCCAAGGAATATGGAGACGAGAGGAAACCCTACCTCGGTAGGAATGCAACTAATATGGGAAATATCGATGCTCCTATGTGCACCGGAGTGCATGCACAAACTAGCCTAGCAGCTATCAATCAATGAGCAAGTATACACATGAGTAATAAAAGCATGGTCATGCAATAATAATAACAAGATGGCAGGGGGAGCCAACGAACAGCACCAGGAGCAATATATATATCAGCCAAAACACTAAGCAAGAAGATAGAAATGCACTGTGACAGGAGATGTGTGGTCCTCCTCTGACCGCTCTAAGTACTCAGACGGTCCACTTTCAGCCGTAATGCATGGGCAGAAAGCAAGGGACATACCAGACAGACGGCTTATTGTCAACCGCACGCGTGTTTGAACCGCCGCCTCACAGCCGTGTATCTGCCACCAGAAAGTACAGCGTACCTGTGCCTGGGCGCGGGACGGTTGTGTGAAAGCCGCTCAAATAGATGGACGGTGTCCAGGGAGCCGTCTACAACAGGAAAGGCCGGGGTAGATCAACCTGAAGGCAGAGTATATGAGCGGTGTAGAATCAACCGTGCTGATGGTTAGACGGCTCTGGACGAACCGCGTGTGCACCAGAGGACAGAAACCGCATCCAACCTGTAAATCACTCCAAGAAGAAAACCTTGACAACGACTAAGAAGGGTCAGCAATTAAAAGGCACGATGGGCACTAGGCGTCCCACCGTGATCGCCATAAAAGGGGTGTAGATATATATTTCTCTCCTCTCTCTCTCTCTCTCACTAAAGGGGTCAAAAGTACGCCAAGTGCATGAACAAATGAGAGACAGAAGAGAAAACAGAGAATGAAGCAAAGTACCGTGATCGCCACCAAGATGCCGTACGCGACAGGCACGCCGTACCTTGGAAAATGGGGAGACACTCGCCTTGGTGCAGCGCTGGGGATGAACGGCTCGGTTAGGACCGCTCTGGGATGAGCGGTCTTACGATAGACCGCCCTGGGACGCTGCGAGGGACGCGGGAGGAACTGCTGCAGTGAGATGGACGGCGCTTGAGGGACCGCACTCCAGTGAAGGACGGTTGTTTATGCACCGCGCGGAAAGTTGAACGGCTGGAGGATGACCGCTCAATACCTTCACTCAGCAAGTTGAGAAGGGCTCGACCTCCACCCTCTCCGGCCGGCCAGAGGGGATAGGCCTCGTGCTGATTAGATGCTGACCTGTGAAACAACGTAGAGACACAAAAAAAGACACCCAAATTAGACCTTAATGATGCGGTACATATTCAAACGAGAAGAATTAAGCATGAACAAATGAAAAGGGGAATACCTGGGGGGGTTTTAAACCCCTAGGGTGACAAAAAACGGGATGATTGTGTGCATGTTATGAGAAGGAGGGGGGTACGCGGGTGAGAAACAAAGCCTGCAATGAAAGAACACGGCAAAACTATGAAACGAAAAACTGCGAAGACTGGGCTACTCCCTTGACCGGAGGCTCATGCGGACGTAGAGAGCCTCCCTCCTTGGTGCTGGGTCGCTCAAGAATGCGGCAGGGCTTCGCCGTCGATCAAAATCTCCCCCCTTTTGACGTCCGGCCAATAGGGTCTATTTATAGAGCCTAGAAAGCTAACCTCGAAATTAGGGTTTAGAGCCATTTTCGGGACGAAATTATTGAAGATAAATCGTAGATAATACAATCATCTCTCATCCAGTCGAAACGGCACTTAAAATGGTTGATTATCCACGGAGATATTGATAAAAGAAGTTGGGGATAAAACCATGAACAAAAGGATTAAAATCTGTTAAAATTGAGCAACCGACGGGATGAATGGTCTTACGATAGACCGCTCAACCAAGTGGGCGGTTACAAACTAACCGTCCATACCCGTCGGTGAAAATTCAAATAATCAGCAAATAATCCCAATTATCTCTCGAACTGGCCGAAACGTCCGCCGTGGGACCCTGACTATATGAACGGTTCGATAGAGACCGTTTTAGTGTAGCGCGGCACAAACGCGACCGTTTTATCCTGTGGGTGATAATTCAAAATATTTGGATAATTATCTGAGAAAACGGGCGTGCGTAGGACTCTGAGAAATAGGCGGTTGGAATAGGCCCGTCCATGAACTTGAACGGTCCTGATCACACCGCACAAAATCCTGTCGGTGAATATTCAGAAAATCCTCAGAAATTAGCCGAAATGTATGAACGGTCTGGTATCAACCGCCCCAGTCATGAACGGCGGATGTGGGACCGTTCATGATCTTGGGTACCTGATGTTTATAAAACAGTTCAATTAATCAAAGCCAAGGTCCGATAAGCCCTGAATGGATACGACCTTTACCAAGGAGGGAGGCTACCCATAAAATGGGCCCAGGATGTGCCACAAAAAATGGCCCAGCAGATAATGGACAACTTAAGGCATCAATCAAATGGAGGTAAGAGAAACGGCTCAACTTATCGGTATAAAACGGGTGTCAACATATATACTTGCCACACTTCGATCAGCCTTCAACAGAAGATGAAGACTTCTATTTATACTATCAGCAGGTGGATGAGGGCGCGTGTCTTCCACATTTCCCGCCCAAAGAATTCACCAGAACCGAGGCAATTCCATCCACGTGGCAGCACCTGATCGCCTCGTCCTCCTGGGATCACGAGCCATGTCAGCAATCTCAGTAGCAGATCCCTGTCAGATAGAATATAGGATTATCAGATTAAGTGAAGAACTCTGTATAGACTTATAAGATGAACTGCATTGTATAGACTGCATTGTATGGACTTGTGAATTCGAATGCAGTGTACAGACTCTGCTCAATGTATAGACTTCATCTATGTGACGCATCCGCTGTATAGACTTCATATGTGAAGCAGCCGTTGTACAGACTTAGGCAATATGAAAACATGACAGTCAATTAACGATGTAAGGACTTCAAGTGTGAAGACGTTGTGAGTCCAAATGTAATGTACAGACTTCAGATATGCATGAGACTCTAAGAGAAATGGGCACTGTATAGACTTCACCAGACTTCACTCGGGCGACCCCGGGCCATCGACTGACCGTTGCTCAGCCTGTCGTTTGAATAAAATTCAAGTTATGGAAGCGTCCAGGCCCCTGGACGCCTCCATCAACCAGCTCACGGGCGACCCCGGGCCATCGATTGACCGTTGCTCAGCCTGTCGTTTGAATAAAATCCAAGTTATGAAAGCGTCCAGGCCCCTGGACGCCTCCATCAACCAGCTCACGGGTGACCCCGGGCCATCGACTGACCGTTGCTCAGCCTGTCGTTTGAATAAAATCCAAGTTATGGAAGCGTCCAGGCCCCTGGACGCCTCCATCAACCAGCTCACGGGCGACCTCGGGCCATCGACTGACCGTTGCTCAGCCTGTCGTTTGAATAAAATCCAAGTTATGGAGGCATCCAGGTCCCTGGACGCTTCCATCAACCAGATCACGGGCGACCCCCCCCCCCCCCCCCGACCATCGACTGAGCGTGGCTCAGTCTGGCGTTTGAAGAAAATCCAAGTTATGGAGGCGTCCAGGCCTCTGGACGCCTCCATCCTCCCAACCTCTATAAATAGAAGCTTAGCCCCCCTCAGTTCAAGGTCGAAAAAAAGAGCGCCGAGAGGCTGTCGGATTCTATTCCTAACCCGTGGGTGTTTTGTAGAGGAGGTCCTGCCGGATCCTCGGGTGCCGGTGCTCGTAGGAGAGAGGCCGCCTTCGCCCGCCGCGCTACCTCGTCGTCCCTACGCTGCCGAAGCTCCGTCGGATTTCGCCATCGACCATCCAATAAGCCATTCTCTCCTCTTCTTTTCTAGTTATCTTGCATTCATCATATCATATCCTCTACCCCCCCCCCTTTTTATGAGGGAGTCTCTTCCCGTTTCTACGTCGGAATAATTGCCATTCATCATAAGCATTTTCCTCCTACTCATGTCCGAGAGGGGTTTAAAAGACAACACCAACCAGGTGTGTGTCTTGCCATCATTTCGTTACTTGCGTCGTTAGAATTTGAATACTGCACCTTCATCTTTCTGATCCACCCGTTACTTGTTTGTTGTTGTTTTGCAAGGGTACCTGAGGAAAGCCCTCTCCGTCGGCCGACCGAAGGGGGAGGAAGAAGCAACCTGCCATTTCCCGCTCTCGAGGAGTCACAACCTCCGCGCTCAATACAAGGTACACGTGATCATTTCATTCTTTGAGGTAACCCCTCTGGCGATCACATCCCTTTAGCATCCTACGTATGCTCTTTCCTCATATTGGCATGTTTCGTAATCTTTCTTAATTTTTAGTCGCTCGATAGTCCGTAGCTTAGTTCGTTTTCTTCCCCTTGAGTGGATTCCGCGGCTTCCACAGATTGGCGATCACGGTGGGACTTCCATTTTGCTTTTTTGGGTTACCTTTGAACTCTCGGCACCCACGTGTGCCTCCCTTCTTTCGGCACCCCCGTGTGCCCCTCCCTAATGCGCCCACGTGCGCTACATCATTTCCCTCGTGCACCACGTGCACTTCCCCGGTCCTTTGTGATTACTTCGAGGTCTGCGTTATCTCGGCACCCACGTGTGCCCCTCCACTCGGCACCAACGTATGCTCCCTCCACTTGGCACCCTCATGTGTCCCCCTTCTTATTGCGCCCGCGTGCGCTGTGTCATCCCCTTCGTGCACCACGTGCACGCCCCTTAGTCCCCTCTTTTGTCATTTTTAAGTCTGTGTTGTCTTGGAAAGTAGAGCGGCTATATCTTCCTCTATCTGTTTATTGTTGTTATATTCTTGTTATATCACTGCTATACATCTGTTATATTTGTATGCTTATCTCTGCTCCATCTGTGTGTTACATATCTTTTATCCAGCACCGCATTTCATGCATTTACCCCCTTTTCTTTCCTTTTTTTACTCTTTTCTAAGGATCACCCTCTCTCGGTGAAGGAAGGACTCTCCGTTCGGGAATTCCTCTCGACGGACTAGAATCTCCTCCACTGGGACCTCCGTAAGTCCCCGACATCGAAGAATCTCCTCTTCGTTCACTGGGCCGGTTGTACCATTGAAGTTCCCCGGAGTTAGTCGACCCATTCGTGGTGAGACGAGAGGCCCTAGCTGACACGGAGGTGAAAACAAAAACGAACTAGGGTCCCTATTTTGTGTGAACTTCGGATCTGGTTAAAAACAAAAAAAAAAATCATCAAAATCAAAACACAAAAAAAGGGGGCGTAAAGGCATCCACTTGTTTGATAATCTCTGCTATTTACTTGCTAGTATATGTTTTTACGTTCCGGGAAAACTGTGAGCATGGCTCACGAGTCTTTTGAGGAGAACCACCCTGGTCGTGGTGAGTCAGTAGAGCCGCGAGTCCATGCTATGGACGCGGGCCCTTCCCATGAGCCCTCACGTGAGGTGCAGGTTACCACATGGGACACATCCCCGCCACAGGACATCTCCTCTTTGCTAGGTGTCCTCGCCAACACGGAGCTTACCTCTGAGCAGCTCCGGGACTTCCAGGCCATTCTGAAGGGGAAATCTGTTTCCCCCGCTCCCCAGGAATCAACTCCGGCCATCGCACGTCTCCAAGAATTGGTGCGGGCCATTCCATCTCCTTCGCTGGCACAAGCCATCCAATCTCCCTCGCTTCAAGGGAAAGCGAGCCAACAACCACCCTCGTTCTAGTTCCCTTCGCAATCTCAAACCCCTGTTGTTCCCCACATACCGCTTCAGCCAGGGCCAACTATCGGCGGCCCGACAGCTCCCTCTCATTCAGGGTTTCCCCCTCAAGTCTCCGGGAGACATTTTCCTCCCCAGTGGCAAGTGCCACCTTCGCCGCCCAAGCAGCTCGCCCAATCGCTCCTCAATAGGTTCAATAGGATGGACGAACAGTTTCAGAATTTGAAGAAAATGGTGGACGTGAAATCCACCCCGGAGGTTGCTTTGCCAATCCTTCCGGTCATCCATCTTCCTCCCTCCGAAATGCCCACGTACCACAGGTACAATGGCACTGGCAACCCCTTCATTCACCTCAAGGATTTCATGTATGAGTCATCCTATTGGCAAAATGACCAGAGGTCCCTGGCATACCTCTTTCGGAGGTCATTGCACGGTCCTGCGCTAGAGTGGTTCTATTCTTTGGAGCCCCGCGAGGCCGAGAATTTTGAAACAGTCCAGAGAAGGTTCTTGCAAAAGTATCGGGATAGGGTCGGTCCCTCTCTCTCCATTACCGACCTAGTGGCCGAAAAGATGAAGTCCGACGAGGATTTTGTCCACTATGCTGATAGATGGAGGTCTCTGGCAGAAAGAATAAGAGATACCCTCTCAGAACCTGAACAAGTAAAGATGATCGTATCCAATGCGACCCCACAGTTCAGGCATGTCTTGGCCATGAATAAGCTCACCACCATGGAAGAGCTCTATGAAAGAGCCCGGTACATCCAAACCCAGTTAAAAGACTCCCCCATTATGAACATGTTTGAGCCGCCGAAGCCCAAGGTGTTCAGAAAGACAGGCGCTGGTGTCCCAGGCGGAGCAACAGAAGGGGTCATAACAAATGAGCAAGTAAGTGCGGTCAACAACGCCAACTATGCAGCCAACCCAAGGCTTCCATAAATGCCCCGACTTCCCCTCCAACCAGGTCCCTTCCCCTCTCGTCCTCCACCCCAAAACGATCCACCTCAGAATAACATGCCTCAACTACTTCAACCCCAGCAACAACCTCGACACCAGCAACAACAACCACCACTTCAGTACAACCAAGTTCCACCCCCAGGAAATTACGGTCCCCCACAACAACAAAGGAGGCCGATTGGTCCCAAGAGAGCCTATTACCCACCATTGCCAGAAACTCTGGCTGATATTTTCAACGCCCTCATGGCCTCAAACACACTCATCCTACTAAGGGAAAGGCCCGTGTGGCCCCCGAATGTTGATACCTCCAGATACTGCGTCTATCACAGGCAGCCAGGACACACAGTGGATAACTACTTTCAGTTTAAAGATTACATCCACGATACGAATGATGAAGGCGAGATTGACTGGGATGAAATGAGGTGATACGTCGCCACTCTCAAGGCTAGGAGACCTCCTCCTAGGCCGCAATTCCAGCAACAACAGCAGCAGTTACAACAGCAGCCACATCAACAACCACAACAACAATAGCAGCCTCAGCAGGCCCAACCACAACAGCCCAACATGGGCATAATCCAGAATCCATTACCGGAGCACCAACACCCCAATCATCAGGTCAACCCCATCTCCTCCTTCCCGGAAGTCAGGAGAGAGCAGGTGTGGCATCCAGAGAGTACCTCTATTCTTTCTACCGCCAACCCTATCGTCATGCAACCCCCTCGCCTTGCCTGGGTAGCACCTCTCTCTCATCAACCCGTGTTAATACCGCCTTCACCATTCCCACTGCCATCACGCCCTCTGATTCGCACCCCAATGACCTATCAGCCAACACCCTTCATTACACCCTCACACCCTCTCATTTTCTCTCACTCCCCCACTTTACCATCCAGCTCTACTACATTTGCCCCTATGCCTTCTAAGCCCCTTATCACCCGTCCACCGTACATAACCCCGCCTGTCTCCACCATACCACCGCCAATGCCTTCAAAACCACTCCTCATCCACCATCCATCTCAACACCATTACCCGCTCCAAACCTTACCCACTTCCACTTTGCCTCCACCTCCACCTTCCAGGCCCCTTATCCTTCATAACCCGTGCGATATCCCCTCTACCTCCACCATGCCTCCACCTAACAAACCCCTCATCAGAATCCCTGCTCCCATCATCACCCCTACTTCATCAACCATCC
The DNA here is from genome assembly GCA_022559845.1 of Amorphophallus konjac. Classification (NCBI taxonomy): domain Eukaryota; kingdom Viridiplantae; phylum Streptophyta; class Magnoliopsida; order Alismatales; family Araceae; genus Amorphophallus; species Amorphophallus konjac. The sequence continues at coordinate 101,290,065 of CM040120.1, forward strand.
CTCCGCCACTACCCCTCATACCTCTGTTAAAACGCACTGCTACCCCTATAGAGGTACAAAAGCCACATGCAATGGTGCTCCGGAGTGGAAGGATTTTCCACAGGGTTTTCCCCCAGAATAGTCAGAATCCCGAGCAGTCTCAGCCAGAGAGAGACGATGGAGAACAACCGGAAAGATCTATCCCTGGAACACAGTATGATTTGTTGAAACACTTGGACAAGATGCCTGCTCGGATCTCCATCCTGGAGCTGCTTCAGAGATCCACATCCCATCAGGCAGCCTTAATGGAGTATCTTCAAAAGGTCATGGTGAATGAGGACCTCCCTGTAGAAAAGATTTCTGCGGTCCTGACCCCAACGGACACACAACCGGCCATCATGTTCCACAACTACGAGCTCGCTCCCAAGGAAGCTCGGAAATATGCATTGTGTGTTTCAATAAAAATTAATGGGGTATCCATAAACCCATGCCTTGTAGACACGGGTGCGTCCATAAATGTGATCTCCATGAGCACCCTTCGGTTGTGTGGGGTCGAATAGGAACAGATAAGACCTTCTTCAATCACAGTCACGGCTTATGACAATAGCAAAAGGCCGCCACAAGGGATGATTATAATAAGGACAGAGCTAGGTCCGATGTCAGTACCCACGGAATTCCATGTCCTCGACATGGACCCCACATTCAAGGCCATACTGGGTCGCCCTTACCTTGAAGCCATAGATGTTGTGCCTTCCACCAACCATCAGTGCTTGAAGTTTCCTTACAATGGAAGAATTATTAAAATAGTCAGCACACCTGTCCTTCACACGGTGGATGCTATCAACACCTCTCTGCACTCTGTTTGGCCGTCTCATCGGCCCATATTGTTATTGCTGGACGTGTGCGATTCATCTCACATTCCGCTAGCACCAAAGAAGCCGATCAAGGCAACAACGCTATATCTCCCTTTTCACTCCAAAGGTTGGGAGATTATGAGAAACATCGGCTATCAACAGGGCAAAGGTCTGGGTGCACAGCTACAAGGTAGGTTGAAACCACCAAAGGAGATTAGGCCGAACCACAGGTTTGGCCTAGGCTTCAAAGGACCATTCAATGCGGATTGGGAGCCCCTCACATGGACCCTATCAAACCACTTCAATAAGGGGCCCGTTATTCGGATGGGGGATTATCCGCAGGAAGCACATGGGGGGTCGCATGTTGTGTATTCAGCCGAACAATGTCCGAGGGTCACCAAAAGAGGCAAGATCAAAGACCCGGAATGTGAATGGGGCAAATGGTTTGATATACGGGACGTTTCCATTGCACTGGAAAGGATGTTCTCGTCTCCCCAGCTTGAAGGACCGCCGTTGATCTCCGGAACGCCAGAAAATATCATTACTGTTGCCAAGGTCCCAAACTATCCTCGTCCTCGTCAGAATGACCCTATCACCAGCGGATCTTCATCCGCCATCACCATCACCACCGACGACTCATTAGCCGTCATCTTCTCCATTCACTCGCCGCAACCTTTGTTGCTGTCATCTTCCTAGGCCAGACGGTTGTCTGATGATCTTCCCAGATCCCCCTCTCTACTTACATACCTGCGCGGGTTTCTCAACCCGTGCCAGGTCTTCAATCATGATCTGCTCTACGAGCCTCCCAATCCTCTAGCCATAACCACCTTTTCCTCTCCCCCGATCTCTTTCCACTATTTTGTCATCAAAAATAAAAATGAAAAAAAAATGTCAATTTCCAAACTCCTCAACAACACATCTTCGTTGAGGAAACTTCCTACATCTCCCATGGGTGCGTCCCGCTCTGCGGACCACCCGTCCAAGGTCCGATGAGCGACCTTTTCTACCCCTCCTCTGAGGGGTCTTCCCCTGTACATTCTTCACCATCCTCTTCATCTTTTTCTTCTTATGTAAATAATGTCAGTCAATCTAGGAATAATAAGTCAAAGGTAGTACCTAGGAAGAAATCCAAGGGTAGGCAGATCCCTCGTCGATTCCTTCTGGATTTAGCCGCCAGGTGTCAGGCCCTTCTTGCCGTCCCTTAGTTGCTAGAAAATCCCATCCAGTTATCGGAAATAGAATGTGAGGCCAACTGCACAATTAATGAGGGGTATGGAGTCTACGAGATCACAGATGAAGAATACCCTGCTGAAGATGAGGGTGAAGAATATGAGGATGCGGCTGGCGCGTATGCTAGTGGAATAAGGAGATTCGACGAGCCATCAACTACCGTAGAAGAGTCCACCAAAGAAGTCAACTTGGGAACTGGGGAAGACACTAGGATCATCCTCATAAGTGATAATCTACCACCCTCTGAAGAAGAGACATTAATTGAAGTTCTCAAGGAATATAGGGACACGTTTGCATGGAGCTACGAGGATATGCCGGGTCTGGATTCAACCCTGGTCGAACACCGTTTAACCCTAAAACCAGGGTCCGTCTCGGTAAAACAAAGGTTAAGGCGTTTCCACCCTCAAATGGCTTTGAAAATGAAAGAAGAAGTCGACAAGCTCCATAAAGCCAGGTTTATTAGAGTCATCCTTTATCCTCAATGGGTGGCAAACATTGTCCCGGTCATGAAAAAAGATGGGAAAGTCAGGATTTGCATCGACTTCCGGGACCTTAACTGCGCGTGTCCAAAGGATGATTTTCCCTTGCCTCACATTGATGTGTTGATCGACAACACAGCGGGGTATGAGACCCTCTCATTCATGGATGGATTTTCAGGATATAATCAAATTCGTTTGGCAGAAGAGGATCAAGAGAAGACATCATTCACTACACCTTGGGGAACGTATTATTACGTGGTCATGCCGTTTGGGTTAAAGAATGCTGGAGCTACTTACCAAAGAGCTATGATGGCCATATTCCACGACATGATGCACATATATCTGGAGGTGTATGTGGATGATCTATTGGTGAAATCAAGGACCAGGATGGAACATCCAAGGGTTTTGTCTAAGGTCTTGCAGAGATCAAGAGAATTCCAATTGAAAATGAACCCGAAGAAGTGTGTGTTTGGTGTATCATCGGGCAAATTACTGGGCTTCATTGTGAGTAAAAGAGGGATCGAGATAGATCCCGACAAAGCTAAGGCCATCAGGGATATGCCACCTCCCAAGAATTTGAGGGAAGTCTGAGGTTTAATCGGGAGGTTGCAGTTTATTCGTCGATTTGTGTCTCAGCACTCACAAAGGTGTAGACCTTTCTATGAGTTGACCAAGCCAGGAGTAGAATTCCACTGGGATTCTAAATGCCAAAAAGCTTTTGAAGGGTTAAAGGAATATCTGGCTAGTCCACCCGTTCTCATTCCACCCAAACCAGAAAAACCTCTGATCCTCTACATCTCCGTCTTGGACGACTCCGTGGGAGCTGTCCTCGCACAAGTTGATGAAGAGGGCAAGGAACGGGCAACCTATTACTTGTCCAAACTTCTCAATCCCTATGAGCAGAAGTACACAGTCATGGAGAAAACCTGTGCTGCCCTCATTTGGGTGGTGCAGAAATTGAAGCACTACTTCCTGGCTCATGAGGTCCACTTGATTGCTCGCATGAACCCTATCAAGTTTCTTCTGGAGAAATCTGTCCTTACTGATAGGCTAGCACGCTGGCAAAGTTTTCTTTCCCATTTCGACATCACTTATATCCAGCAAAAGGTAATTAAAGGCTATGCCATAGCCGAGCATCTCGCCCACCATCCTCTCCCCAAGTTTGACCATGTCCAATCAGAGTTCCCAGATGAGGAACTAATGTCCATCGCCCAATCCGACAAGCCAATGTGGATATTATATTTTGATGGAGCTCTAAATTCCCAAGGGAAGGGTATCGGGATTGTCCTTCTAACGCCTGAAGGCGTTACCATCCCAGAGGCATTTCAGCTCGCGTTCCCAGTCACCAACAACATCGCTGAATATGAAGCTCTTCTAGCTGGCCTGGAACTAGCCCATTCTTTCTATATCACTGAGTTGCGAGTCGTGGGTGATAGTCAACTCGTTCTCCGCCATGTGCTTACCAAATATCGCACCCTCGATCCCAAGCTCAAACCCTATCAGGAGCTGGTCTCCGCCTATGCCAAATTGTTCACCAAGCTGATCTTTGTCCATGTTCCTCGTGAATAGAACATTCTGGCCGATGCCCTCGTCTCCTTAGAGTCATCCTTCAAATTTCCTCTAGGTGCATGGTTTAGATCCATCATTCTCTACAAGCGTCTTCCCTGCCATTCAGGACCCTTACCTCTTAAAGATCAAGGAATGAGTCTTACAGAAGATCCAGAAGGGCGAAATTCTTGAGAAGAGGGAGATCATGCTGGCAGAAGTCGAAGAAGAGTTGGCTGACGATGAGAAACCATGGTTCTATGAAATTGTCAAATATTGTAAATATCAGTCGTATCCTGAAGGAGCCACCACAGAAGATAAGAAAGCCATAAGAAGGGTGGCTCAGAAATACACATTGGTTGGAGGTCTACTCTATAGGAGGAGCCTTACTGGCGTTCTGTTAAGGTGTCTTGACGACAATGAGGTTTGTAAATGCGTAGAAGAAGCACACTCGGGTGTGTGCGGTGGCCACGTGAATAGCCAGATGCTCGCCAAGAAGATCATTAGGCTAGGCTTTTACTGGCCCACTATGGAAGAGGATTGTGCCGTCTATGTCCGTAGGTGTGTCAAGTGTCAACTTCACGCCGATAAAATCAATTCACCATCTTCCTCACTCCATCCAATATCCTCCCCATGGCCTTTCTCCATGTAGGCATTCGACATCATCGGTCCCCTAGGTGATCCCAATTCCCTCACCAAACAGAAATTTTTCATCCTTACTGCGACGGAATACTTCACCAAATGGGCCGAAGCCGAAGCTTACGCGGAAATTAAGGCGTCAACAGTCTGCAAGTTCATCATGAAGAACATCTCGCCAGGTTCGGCGTCCCAAGCATAATCGTCACCGACAATGGGCCACAATTCATTTCTCAGGACCTTCAGGACCTCTGCAAAAGGTACGCAATTACATTGCATCATTCATCACCTTATTACCCACAAGGTAATGGCCAAGTGGAGGCCACCAATAAAACATTGATCAAAATCATCAAGAAGACATGCGAGTCCAGTAAGTTTTCAGACTGGCCAGAAAAGCTTACCGAAGCTCTATGGGCCTATCGCACTTCAATCCGTACCCCCACCGGGCAGACTCCGTTTGCCCTTACTTATGGTATGGAAGCGGTAGTCCCGTATGAGACTCTGATCCCTTCTCTCAGGGTACAATTGGAAGAGGAATGTCCCCTCGACGACCGTCGTAATTCACTTCTCGCCCAGTTGGAACTCTTGGATGAGAAGCGACTGGCCGCTGCCGAGCATGCACGTGTGTATCAAAATAGACTCGCTCGCTTTCACCAAAAGAAAGTCGTTGAGAGAAAATTCAAAATCGGTGAGATGGTCATAAAACAAATTTTTGTCAAACCTGGAGGGCCGCGTTCTAAGCTCCAACCCAATTGGGAAGGACCATTTGTAATTCAAGCCGCGTACCCCGGCAACGCCTACAAGCTAGTCAACGCCGAAGGGACCGAGTTATCCCACCCTTGGAACGGGCTTTATCTTAAAAAGTACTACCCTTAGCTTGGTGTCAAAAAAACAAAAACAAAAAAAATGACGAAAAGAAAGAAAACATCAAAAACAAAAAAAATATTGAAAATCACTAAAAATGTGGAAAACTCAAAATGCCGATGCCTGGTGGTCACCATGTAGTTAAGTCCCTGCATCCAACCTTCATGTTAGGATAGGGCCCATTAAGGCTTGGTAGGCACCGGGTCTTGGTTTGCCAGAATCATGGAGATCCCTGTCCGGTCACATCGGCCTATGCACGCTCAAAGGAAGCCAACATGTACTCACTTACGTATTTTATCCAAAAAAAAAGTTGGTAGCATCACCGACAGTGGGGCTTCACCCAGAAGATCTCCGGAAGCTGTAATCTTTATTCTTTTCTCTTCGACCAAATGAGATAGTCGGCGCCCTTAAAACACTGAGCATGAGAAACCAAAACTCAAACCCCTTAAGGCAAGAGTAGGATCCATCTCCTCGAGCATCGATCAGAGCACGAGAAGAGGGCAGTGTCCCCGCAGGCATACAAAAGGGAGCCCATAACGTCAAACTATATCTCCCTCACAAAAAGAAACACAAAACCAAAATCAAGAGAAAAGCCTGGTCGTGACCGTGCCTGATGCGATAAATGAAATACCTCAAGGCAAAAAGTCTAAATCCACAAAAGGAGTTATGGAATGTAAATGCTCGAGATTTGGTCCGAAGTTGTCTGAAATAGGAGAGTTAATGGGACCTTATTGGCTCGCCGGGTTAACGATTTTGCCGGTCCTCTCAGGAGGTTTACCCCATACACTCTTCCTTCTTCCTTTGAAGATGAAAGCTAGATGGAGTTTCTGAAGGGTAAAACCCGCCAAGGTCTGCAACCTTATTTTAATACACACGTATGGTTGCCTACTTTGAAAAGCAAAAGTTATTGCTGCGAAGGGGTCTCTGTGTTTCTGGCCGGTCAAGACCCCTGTTTACCACCTTGATGTCTTCTTGTTTAACCTTGGGCTTAGGCCAATGCAAGCGCGTCACCTCTGGGTGCGACGGCGTCTGATTCCGGGTCAGCGTCGCGCGGTTGGTCGTTAGGGTTCCAGGGTGTTCCATCATATACCATCTAGAGTTGTGAGGAAACAGACCCGGGTCGGGCAAATCATTTACCTCGAACACCTTTTGGGCGAATCCCTGTGGTCGGAAGCAACTGGGAGCCTAAGCATGGCATGGCGGTATTGTCATCAGGGTAAGTCTTAGCCGGCGGGATCATCATTCGAGGGGTCTAGAGGCTCAAATCAACCTAGATGTGCACTTAAGATACCTGGGAGGTTAGTAAGAAACCCCTGTTCTCATGAAGGTAAGGTGCCATATGGGTGCTCATCAGGCGTTAGCGACAAAAAAATGATAAAAAGAAAAAAAAAGAGAAAACGTAGATATTTGGAAAACAAAAAAAATTAGAATAAAAAAATGCCAGAAAAATAAAAAAAATTCAGTCGCATGATTGCATTTGTATGCAGCATTTCACTTTTAAATTCCGCTTGCATTAGTGTGCTTGTCTGTCACATTCATCATTATCGCATCTTTCTCTTGCCTTCGTTAATAAAGGCTTGGCCCCTTGACCCATTATCAAGGACAGTTGAAGTGAACACCTGCTTATTGAGCAAGGGGCCAAGTCAGAACAGAGATACTGACCTGTTTGTTTCAGTGATGCGTGCAGGGATTCAAGATAGCAAGAGTGAGATGAAAATCAAACAAAATCATACCTCTTATTCTGTTCTTAAAATAAGGAATTGTACATTAAGTTCCACCTTCTCTCTCTACATTACTTGTCCCGCCACTCTCCGGGCAAAACACCCTTAAGGGTGCTACCCAACTACGAAAAGCGGTACTTCTACCGCTCTGTACACCTCTTCCCATTCCCACACCCCGGCGCTGATCCGTGGGAGCAGCAAAGGAGCTACTGACACGAAAGCCACGCTCTCGTGCTCTTCGGTAGCGCCCCTCACCATCTCTCAGCCATTGTTCAGCGAGGCCAAGGCTGGTTCGAAGTTTGAACAACTGGGCCTCCATGACCCTTCACTCCTCCCTTTCAGCTAATCTATCGGCTCTCTCTCTTTCTCTGTCCCTCTCTTTCTCTGACCGTTCTCTCTCACGATCTTCCCTCTCCAATTGAAGGGTGATTCTCAGCTCCATGGCATCCCTAGAAGAATCGTCATCCGGACGACGCCGCAATTCCTCCTCCAGCTCTGCTATTCTAGCCTCTCTCTGTGCAGCATGGGCAAGTGACTCCTGCATCTCTTTTTCCTGCCAGATATACTATCTCAGATATGTGGCAAGGCAAAAAAAGGAGAACTCAACACTGAAACTCTTACATGTATAGAGAGCATTCCTTCTGCCTCCGCGACATGCTGCGTAGTCCGAGCAAGTTGCTCGTGAAGCAAATCAAGTTCTGAGGCGGGGATCGATAAGCTGGAAGAGACGCCGCCTCCTCCCATCGCTGACGAAGCCGCGTCGATCTGGGCGCGCTATAACCACATGGGATGAAAATTAGCGGCCGAACGCCATCAATCTAGAGTTTTAATTAGGAGTGCACATTGTACATACACCTACCGAAGCGCTCAAGGCTCCACGGGTGTCGCCCAATTGTTGCTCTGTTTCTGCCAGGCGTGATCGCAACTCCGCTATCATGGTATCACGGAGATCCTGCAACCATAGGAGTCAGCATCCACAGAGAGGAGAGGAGGAAAGGAGAAAAGAGGAAAAAGGAGACCCACCTCCACAAGTCCCCGGAGTTGGAGCCGCTCTGCGTACATCGTCTTATACAGACGCAGATAGTCTTCACTATCCTGCGCATGTGATTCCACGATTGTGCCACCTCGTTGCCAGTCTTCATACTGTTCAGGGAATCGCACACGCTAATCAACGCAAGTTACCGGTCCCCGTGTCTTTCTTCCAACGCGAGGTGGCGCAGTCGTATCCACCCATTCCTGGGCCAGCCCTAGGGTCCTCATAGCCAATCGTAGCCGAAGCGGCTCGATTTCATTTAGGCAGTGTATCCACAATTCCCGTCCGAACCGGGAGCGACTTGTTAAAACTCATGGTTGATCGACATCGACCATGCCTGAGTAGGGTCTCCAGTTTACCTAGGTGAGGTTGTACATACCCGTTTAGCTGGTTAGAATATATATATATATAACAATTAATAATAATAATAATAATAAAAAATAAAAAAAATCCCACCATCGCTGTAGGGAATTCCTGTAGCTCGCGCCTTAGCACCATCAGCTGGTAGGTTACAGGCGCTGCACCCATGATCGGTTGCCACCGCCTGGCTAACGGCACCATCGCTGGTCGCCAATGCCGAGCTCTCCCCATTGGGAGGTAATAATAGCTCCACAGCTACATCATCATATGTCGTCAATGCCTCAAGTGGACTATTACAAATAAACATAAAAATATATAAATAAAACAAAAAAAATACCTGGATAAGTGGTGTGAACCCACTCACAGTCATCTCACGATCTGCCTCTTGGGACAGGCCCGTAAACAAGTGCGCTAGCATGGCAGCTCCCTAGGCGTACTGTCCTACTCTTTTGAGGTCAGATAGCAGCCCTAGGAAACGACAATGGATGCCGTCTCCTTTCGAGCTCAGTATCAATCTTCCCAGGAAAAAGAGGAGAAATCTCCTCAAATCCATATCAGATCTCTCCCAATTGTCAAAATCTGTGCAATACACAGCACGACATCCCCTTTCCATCCTCTCCGTGAATTCTTCCGAGGACTCGTCGTCCCGTCGACGAGTATCAGTGAGCCCTAATGCCCCCATGATAGACGCCCTAGCTACTGATCTGTGCTTCCGACTATCTAAGTCCAACCCCAGTAGCTTCTGGGCGCCTTCTCGGTAATCCGCATAGGTGATGCCAGTCACTGCCTCACCATCCACTTTGAGGCTCATGATTCGGACCACATCCTCTAGACTGGGCACATGGCATCAGGAATGCCCGACTTACTGGGTCCCATCTTTCACACAAGGCTTGGATAAGGGCCAGGTCGAGTTGGATCCGCTCGATCCGAAGAAAGGCACCAAATCCCATCACGTCTAGCCTGGCCTTCTGAAAATCTGGGAGACCCCTGTATGCGGCCACTGCTAACTCCCATGAAATGTGTGATTTCATCACACTCTGTGCGTGCATAAGAAATGGAGAAGGGTGTTGTCAAGAGGAAGGAAGAAAGAATGAGAAAAGGGGGGGAAAGCTCAGCTTACGAGTTGCGACTAGGTCCTCTCGCTGAACTGCCCTTCGAGGTCTGAGAGTTTCCCGGAACTGCTACCGCTGGATCTGCTTCTCTTCGAGGAGTGGGAAGATTCGCCCTCCATCCGGAATTCTGAGTTCCTCCTAGTCCCTTTCAAGTTAGCCCTCGATGCCCCTGGAAGAACAAAAGAGGAAGGTATATGTAGAAATGGGAGAAGGGTGGGCCAAGATTACCTCCAACGATAGCCCTCACAATAGGGCGCCTCCCCTGCGGTCCCATGAGTCACTTCACCACCCGCACAAGGTGATGGATCGGACGGTGTAATATGATGACCTGCTCCCTGTGGTGCCCTGTCATAACGTGGAGGCCATCCGTAAAGTTTGAAAAATCATCCGGCAGAAGAGGCCCAAGCTGTCATCATTGACCTTGACGACAGATCCCCGTGAAAGAATAGTCACAGCAAGATGCCATCCTCCGTCTAGGGCAGGATGTCGGTAGACACATCACATGTGAACAGTACAAAGAAGCGTAGGGAAGAAGGGATGCGCAAGAAAACAAACAAACAACAAAAAATCAAATCACTCATAAGTCTACATAAGCTGTCACAAACATTACAATCATAGAGAGGAGGCGGGTCCACTGACTCGCCAACTCCCTACATCATATTCATTCATATCCCTCTAGGCGTCCCTCTCCTCTCCCCCAAGGTGAGGATCCCTCGGAAGTCTCCTGGACCCCCGTGCAGCGCTCACCTCGCCTCATGGCACCTGCTCCATAGCAGGGGCTCGCTGCTCCTCCTCTGGCGTGGCGAGGAAGCCACCAGCAGAAAAGCGTCCGGACCAGCGAAGTAGCGCCCCTAACTCTCGCGCTCTCTCGTAGCGCGTCTCCATCGCTCCTAACCTCTGCGCCATAACCTGAAGGCCTAGCTGGAGCTCCCTCACTTGGGCCTCCAAGGCCTTCTTCTCGGCCTGGTCTAGCTGTCGCTCGGCCCTTCTCTCCTCTCTCTCTCTCTCTGCCTCCCTCCTCGTCACCTTGAGAAGGACCCTTAACTCCAGAATGTCTGGAGAGGGCCTCCCCTCACCTCGACACTGCAGCTCTGCCACAGCTGCGGCCCAGGCATCACGCTCCTCTTCAGCACGAACCGCGCGGGCCACCGCACTTGCAAGTTGCTCCTGGAGGGAGGCGATCTCTAGAAAAAGAGTCTCAGGATTGGAGGACGATCCGCCAACCATCCCTACCACCGTTTCCTGCTGAGTACATAAAAAATAGATAGACAACGGCCGTTGGTTAAATTCTGGAATTTCATGACAAGAATAAAAATTTTGAGGCCCTACTGTCACCTCCGTCCGTCTCCCAAGCTGAGGAGCCCCCGCTCGGTCCCCCCTCCGCTACTGCAGGAGGCCGCCAATGCCCTGCACCGGTGCGCTCCCTTGTTGTCCAGGGGAATGTACGCGCCGGTCCTCGAGCTTCGCCTTGCCGCGACTCTCCTTCCTGACACGTCTCGGCTCATCCGCGCTCGCCCACTCGTCAGCCAAGCCCGGGATTCTCACCGTACCCTGCATCAAAGAAGGAGGTCCCCCGTCAGTTAACGAGAACGCGTCCCCTGTCAAGGACGCGCCCATCATGTGAGTGTCGCCCTCGCCAAACCCCTTCCACTTCCACACCACTCGCTCCAAACTCAAAACAAGTCATAGAGGTGGGAACCGAAGCACTCACCCAGCCGCGTTCGCCTCCTTCCGCGCCACCGGGCCCCTTGGGTCCCACGAGTGCTCTAAAAGGCCCTTCCACTTCCGTCGATGCCTCTCCATGCTCGGGTGCATCCCTCCTCGGGTGAGGAGTCCCTCGCCCCTCTCTCCCCTCGCCGCGATCTGGCCCACCGAACTCCATCGATCGAGAGAAGAAGAAGACGAAAAGGGGCGAGCAAATCTCGACAGGAGGCGGGCTTTTTTGCGGGTAAGGCACGAAGAAAGGAAGGCCGCCTGGCTCTTTAAATTTGAATTCGAAGGATAAGACGCGTCCTCGCGCCAGGACGCGCCAAAAAAAAAAAGAGAAGGATGATCTCTCCGTGCAAGGCGTAGTTCCCTGCTTTTCAGGGCAAGGTCTCGTGAAGCGTGTCTCGAAACAACTCGGTGCAAGAGAAGAAGAGTGGAAAAGGGAAAGTGCATACGACAAAAGGAACCGTTTCATTGCACATAAGTAAATAGTCAGTTATACATCATAAAGTGAGGAAGGTGGAGTGTACAAGCAACTCTCTAACTCTCGCTACCACCCTCCTGATATCTCTCTCCTCCCTCCTCTGACGGGGATCCCTAGGGGGCCTCCGTGAACTCTGAGAGGCGGTGCTCGCCTCGCCCTGAGGTGGCACGCCAGCCTCGAAGGCTCGGCAACGCTCCTCGGCCGAAGAAACCAGAAAGCTGCCCATGGATAAAGAACCAGACTGACGAAGTCGCGCCCCACGCTCCTTTGCCCTCAGATACTGCTCCTCGCTCTCCCGAAGCTTCCCCTCCGCCGTGCCGAGACTCAATCGGAGCTCCGTCAGCTGGGCCTCCAGAGCCCTCCTCTCATCCTGTTCTCGCAGTCGCTCCGCTCTCCTGTCCTCCCTCTCTCTCTCTCTGTCCTCCCTCTCCCTCTCCCTCTCCTCTCTCTCTCTCTCCCTCTCCTCCCTCTCCCGCATCGCCTCTCTCCTCGACAGCTCGAGGGCAAAACGCAAATCCCGCACGTCGCGAGGGAGCTCCTCAGCCTCCCGTCGCCGCTCCTCCTCCAGATCCGTAATCCGGGCGTCACGCTCTGCCGCCGAGGCGTCGCGCTCCTGCTCGGCACGAACAGCACGAGCCAGGGCCTATCGAATCTCGGCCACCTGCCAAAACCCACATGCACCGTAAGAGAGCAGTGAAAGAAGAAGGGCAACTAGAAAGAAGTCAGGGTCAAGCAGGACTCACTCGAGCCGCGCGGTCACGCTCGGCCTCTTCAGCCCGGGCCACCGCGTACGCCAACTGCTCCTGAAGGGCAGAAACCTCCGGAGGAGGGCCCCACGAACTGGAACCTGCTCCACCAGCCATCCCGGCTGTCGCTGCCTGGTGGGCCCGCTGAAACACAAAGCAAACGACAGTTAGAGGCTAAGCACCAAAATCCAGGTCATAAAAAAATGTATTGCATAGACTCACCAGGATCTCCAACTCCTGTCGGATGGCCACCAACTTCCGCCTGGCGTCTGCCAGCTGGGCTCACAGGTCGGCAATCATGTTGTCACGAGCATCCTACACCGCATTAAAGTTAGTGTCACATGCATATACGTATAGAAAGGAGGACATTTCCATTTCACACTTACCCCTGCCATGCCACCAAGGAACAGACGCTCCCCGTACGTAGCCCGGTACCATCTCATGTAATCGGTGCTGTCTGGTACATGGGACACCACTGGGACCCCACCCTGCTGCCAGTCCTGGTACTGTGCAGGGAAGCGCGTACGCCAGTCCATGATCTTTGCCTTCCCCTTGGTCTTCCACCTGACGCGGACCGGCTCGTCTACGTCAACCCACTCCTGGGCTAATCCCAACGTCCTCATAACCAGCCTAAGTCGGAGCGGCTCGATCTCGTTCAGGCAATGGACCCACTCGTCCCGCCCAAAACGAGGATGACCCGCTACAACCCAAGGCTGGCCGGCATCGGCCATGCCCAGGTAGGGCCTCCACACCACCTGCATCACCATACATGCATCATGTTAGTTGCTATTTCGCTCAATTAAGTCACATGCGTAAAAACACCAAAAAAATCATACGCATCATACCATAGCCTCGGGGTACTCACTCAGCTCCCGATGAAGCGACGCCAGCTGGTAGCCGTGGGGTGCCGCGACCATGACCGGCCTCCACTGTCGAGCCAGAGGCACGGCTCTCCTGTTCCCCTGTCTGGCTCTTCCCATCGGGAAGTAGTAGTAGCTCCACACCTGCATCCATCATACATCATTAGCCTGACTAATTACATATTTAGCTACGGTAAAATCCATAAATAAAATGTTTACATGGAGAAAGGGTGCGAAGCCACTGATTATCGTCTCCCTCTCTGAGGTCTGGGAGAGATCGACGATCAAATGGGCAAGCAGAGCCGCTCCCCACGCATAGTCCCCCACTCTGTCCAGATCCGCCAGGATCCCGAGGAAGCGGCAGTGGATGCCGTCACCCTTCGTCCCCAGCAGGAGGCGGCCCAGGAAGAAGAAGAGGAACCTCCGGAGGTCTAGATCCACCAGCTCCCGCTCGCTCGGGTCCTGGGTGAAAGCTGCACGAGCGTCTCCCTGCAGTCGTGCCAGAAACTCTGCTCCAGTCTCGCTAACCCGCTGGCACGGGTCACCGAATCCGAGCGCCTCCATAATCTCCACTCGGCCGACTACCCTGCTGTCTCTGTCAGTCGTGCTCGTCTCTAGCCACAGCAGGTCTAGGGCACTCTCTCGGTAATCTGGATAAGTGACCCCGCTGACTGCCTCTCCGTCAACCCGTAGCCCAGTGATCCGAGCCACGTCCTCCAGTGTCGGCACCATGTGCCCCCAGGGCATCAGAAACGCCCGGCTCGGCGCGTGCCACCACTCCCTCAACGCCTGAATAAGAGGAAGGTCAAGCCGGAAGGGCTCGATCCTGAGAAAAGCTCCAAAACCCATGTCATCCACCCGCGGCCTTTGAAAATCCGGCAGCCCACGGTACGCTGCCACCACCAGGGACCAGCTGATCTGGCTCTTCATCACGCCCTGCACACCACAAAAAAAAAACAAACAAAAAAAAAGAAAAGAAAAGAAACACATCAGCATCATGGATAACAATAAACAACAACACTGTACATAATATTTATTTATTTTTTTATTATTATTATTTTAAATATATATATATATATATATATATTTAAAGGCGTCCACCCCCTGGACGCTTTCATTTTTTCTTCCTTTATTTTATTTTAACAAACCAAAACAAATAAAAAATAAAATAAAAATAATATATATTATCATGAAGGCGTCCACCTCAGTGGACGCTTCCTTATTTTTAATTTATTTTATTATTTACGTAATAACTCAAAAAATAATAATAATAATAAAAGAGTTGGAGGCGTCCAGGCCCCTGGACGCCTCCTTCCCCCACTCACCGGCCTTCTCCACACCATCTCTCGCCTGCCTGTTTAGCCTATAAACCAACAAATTAGAGTTCTGAGGGGCTTACCGGGTCATGCTCATCCTCTCCGGCGTCGCCAGCACCCGCAAGACCCTCCACGGCCAAACGAGGCGCCTCCTGTTCCTCGGCAATCTCCTCTTCCGCGGCAATCTCCTCTCCCACGGTAGCCTCCTCGGCATGATCCCTCGACCTCCTCGGACGACGAGCCCGTCGTTTCCGCCTCTCTCCACCCTGGCTCGGGCCTTCTTGCTCCATTGGGAACTGGAAATGGGTCGTTAGAATGAATAGTAGAAGAGAACAGGGGGTGAGACCCCCTTTATATAGAAAATCACCAGGATTTGGGGCGTCCAGGCGCCTGGACGCCCCCCACTTTTTTTATTTTATTAAAAATTCAAAAAAACTTAGGGGCGTCCTAGCGCCTGGACGCCCCCACAACTGAAAAATAAAATTGAAAAAGAAAATATAGGGGCGTCCAGGCTCCTGGACGCCCCCACATCAAACAAAATAAAAAAAATATAATAAAAAAAATAAAAAGATAGGGGCGTCCATGCCCCTGGACGCCCCCACAAAAAGAACAAATTTTTTCAAAATTTTTTCAAAAAAAATCAGTGGCGTCCAGACCCCTGGACGCCCCCATTTAAGCATACAAAAATGCATATATATATATATATATATATATATATATATATATATATATATATATATATATGACCATAATATGAATAAACCATAACATAAAGGAGAAAACACAAAAAGCAAAAAGAAAATAAAAATCATAAAATAATAATAATTCAGGGAACAATGGTCCAAAATGCCAAATACCAGATTTTATTCCATCAGAAAACAGAGCGGGCTACATCAAGGGCCTAGGCACTCTAGGCCTCAACTTCCCCAGTTCGGTTACATAAGCTCTCCACAGCTAACATTCTTCCCCCACGTGCGCTAAGGCCTTTCCCGCAACACTTGTCGTCTAGGGTGCTTTAACGGCCTTCGCTACCTTCGCATCCACTTCCGTACCCGACTCCCTCTTCTTTAAAGGGACGATGCCAGTCAGTGGTGGAAACGAGTGGCGTGGAATGCCGATCTGGAGGCAGCACCGATGCGCGTTGTAAAGGACAAACTCAGTCGCGCCGATCAGTTGAAGTTCAACTTCCGGAGAAGACCTCATGAGGAGTTCGAGTGAGAGTAGACATGCCGGTGCGCAAGTGAAGAAGCTTTGTGTCATGGTCTGAAAGTGAGACCGCCAGTCTTCCCGTTTCTTCAGCCACGGAACACGGTTCGCCACAGTGCCACCGAAGCCTAACACATCGGCTATGTGATAAAGGGGGCTTTGTTGGAAAAGCTTTGAAGCAGTCGGCATCCCCTCATGGTGGTCGAATTTGAAGTGCAAATCGACCCAGCAACTCAGAACAAGTGCGCAACCAAAAGGAGGCCTACCCATGCTCGAGGCGGTAAGACCGCTGTAAAGGTAGGCAAGGACGGCGGGTCCCACCCTCTTTCCACTCCAGATCCCGCAGATAGCACTCAGTTGGGTTTCTTCCACTATGTTGTCGGTATAAGGGAACAAGAGAGCACCCGCCAGACAGATGGTGAACCCTCTCATAATTCCTTCCAAATGTTCATCATCTGGTGACCCTTTCAAGGCATCCATAACCCATACCGCGAGCCTTTGCAAGTCAATTCCCTTTTGAGTGCGGACCTTTCTGACTGTGTCGGACGGCATGAAGCTTCCAAGGACGCTCTCGGAAGTCCCCCGGGTCAGCATCCGCATAGCCTTCACCTTCTCGTCACTCTTGAATTTCTTCAATCCGAGCAGAAGTTCCACCTCCTCGGGAAGAATGGTCACCTCGAACGTCGGGAAGATGAAAGTGTAGGTCTGGGGATGCCAGATCTCCACTAAAGCGCCCATAGCCGCCCAGTCCATACGGATTCTCTCGTAGTGTTTGACGTGAATAAGGAGCCCCTGAAGATGCCACTTCGAGAGTATAGCCCTCATGCCAATGGAGATGTTGGAAGTTAGCTCTGAAAGCCATGGCAGTTTGGAAAACTTCCTCGGGCCCGGAAAGAGTGGATACGGCAGGAAAGAAGAAGAGAAAGGAAGGAAAGTGAGGAGAGAATCCATGCAGTAAATTTGAGATAAATCAACTTACCATATGCGACTGGATCGTCCCACTCAGATGACCCTCGAGGTCGGAATGTCGCCTGATCTCACTGCTAGGCCTACCCCTCTTCATAACGCGGGAAGACTCTCCTTCAATCCTGAAATCCCTAGACCCTCCTTTTCTCCTCCTCCTGAACTTTCAAAACTCCCCTTGGTACATTTGAATAAACTAGCCTAAGGGAGGTACTTATAGGAAAGGAGAGGTGCTACGGGACGGGACGTGTCACATGAGTGGTCAAGTCGTCAGTGTTTTATCCTTGTACTGTGGCACGATTCTGTTATATTTCTGCTACTTTCTGATGTATTTAATCTATGATGGTCTGTGCAGGTTTTACCAACGGACGTTTTTCGCCCTATCTTGTATACCATCCTTCAGTGTTTGGTCCCCCGTGTCATGCATCATACTATATGATATTTACGCTATTAGAACACGTCAAGGACCTTGCGCCCGAACGAATCTGGGATTTGAGTTCCCCTTCAACAAAAACAGTGATGATTCTAGAAGAATTTGGGTTGTATGGATAGGCCGTTAACTGGTGATAGTGTGGGAACGACGGTTCCATTCAGTGAGTCGGTGCGTGGATAAACGGGCCCCAGCTCAGTATCAGCTCACTGGATCCGTATCCTGACCCATTCTTAATGAGTTGACAATATTATCCTTGGCTATTTTCTATTCTAGTTTGTTTTAAATTTTCCCAGCATGCATTCATATCGGACTTTGAGTCTATTGCGGAAGATCATTCAAGTGATGCAATTGCGAAAGCCGTTGTGCTTCAATTCGT
The DNA here is from genome assembly GCA_022559845.1 of Amorphophallus konjac. Taxonomy (NCBI): domain Eukaryota; kingdom Viridiplantae; phylum Streptophyta; class Magnoliopsida; order Alismatales; family Araceae; genus Amorphophallus; species Amorphophallus konjac. Next base: position 101,307,969 of record CM040120.1, read on the forward strand.
ACAAATATGAGATACTCCATTCTGAATGAAATACTGAGTTTCCTTGAAACGGCCCTACGCTGCCCTTCCAAACGAGACCCTTGTTTGGACAGACCCTCAGATATTCCTTTGCTTTTTACCTTGTTTGACCCACCTTGGCTGCAGCACTTCCACATTGGCTGGTAACCGCTCCCCAAAGGTGAAACCTGCAGGTTTATGACCCAGGTACTTTCACACCGAGAAGTTGGTCTCCTTTATTTTCATGCCTGAGCGCACATCTCACCCTCCCTTGTTTGATTTTCGTCCAAACAAATCATCAAATTTGAAAGACCCCCTTCAAGGTCGCTTCATTGAAACTACAGGAAACATTCCAAACAGTCATGTCAAAAGCGTGTCTCATCACACCTTGGCATCAACTTATTAGTCCATTCCCACTCCATTTCACTCCACTTCGATACCATTCCATTACGTGTCACTCCCTTGCAAAGCAGACGCCAAGGCGGGGCAACTGTAGACACGCTATTCCTGACGTCCCCTGAGAAAATCTCATATTACCACGCAACGCCCCGCAGCGACTTTCGCATTTTTGAATCACTTGAGTGTTTCCAATCTTTGAGTCTTCTCTCGTCTTCTGGGCGAGTAGCGTAACGCTCCTTCGGCATCCAGAAACCGCCTCGTTATGGAAATCATGCGGCATTCGAACGGCATCAACATCAATCGCATGCACCAGAAGTTGCCGGGACCAGGAAAAGGCCTAATGGACGACTGCCGATGCACTTTTCGGGGGAATCCGGGGGTCATCATGGAGGCGTCCAGGCTCCTGTACACCTCCATCAATACAAAATAATGACAAATATATATATATATAAGATTGAACAAAAAATATATATAATTTCATGGAGGCGTCCAGGCCCCTGGACGCCTCCATCAACCAGCTCACGGGCGACCCCGGGCCATCGACTGACCGTTGCTCAGCCTGTCGTTTGAATAAAATCCAAGTTATGGCGGCGTCCAGGTCCCTGGACGCTTCCATCAGCCAGCTCACGGGTGACCCCCCCGACCATCGACTGAGCGTGGCTCAGTCTGGCGTTTGAAGAAAATCCAAGTTATGGAGGCGTCCAGGCCTCTGGACGCCCCCATCCTCCCGACCTCTATAAATAGAGGCTTACCCCCCCCCCCTCAATTCAGGGTCGAAAAAAAGAGCGCCGAGAGGCTGCCAGATTCTATTCCTAACCCATGGGTGTTTTGTAGGGGAGGTCCTGCTGGATCCTCGGGTGCCCGTGCTCGCAGGAGAGAGGCCGCCTTCGCCCGCCGCGCTACCTCGTCGTCCCTACGCTGCCGAAGCTCCGCCGGATCTCACCATCGACCATCCAATAAGCCATTCTCTCCTCTTCTTTTCTAGTTATCTTGCATTCATCATATCATATCCTCTACCCCCCCTTTTTATGAGGGAGTCTCTTCCCGTTTCTACGTCGGAATAATTGCCATTCATCATAAGCATTTTCCTCCTACTCGTGTCCGAGAGGGGTTTAAAAGACAACACCAACCAGGTGTGTGTCTTGCCATCATTTCGTTACTTGCATCGTTAGAATTTGAATACTGCACCTTCATCTTTCTGATCCACCCGTTACTTGTTTGTTGTTGTTTTGCAAGGGTACCTGAGGAAATCCCTCTCCGTCGGCCGGCCGAAGGGGGAGGAAGAAGCAACCTGCCATTTCCCGCTCTCGAGGAGTCACAACCTCCGCGCTCAATACAAGGTACACGCGATCATTTCGTTCTTTGAGGTAACCCCTCTGGCGATCACATCCCTTTAGCATCCTACGTATGCTCTTTCCTCATATTGGCATGTTTCATAATCTTTCTTAATTTTTAGTCACTCGATAGTCCGTAGCTTAGTTCGTTTTCTTCCCCTTGAGTGGATTCTGCGGCTTCCACACCTGAGACGCTAACAGAGACAGACGATGTTCAGACTTGCTGAAGACCATTGTACAGACTTCATCAATGAGACGCTCGCTGTACAGACTTGGCATCGACCAATGTGTAGACTTGACAATGCTGAATGAACGAATGAGCAATGTATAGACATTGGGTGCCACACTATGCAGACTTCACGATGTATGGACTTGAGTGTTCATGTGAGCTGCACTGTATAGACTTAACCAAAATGCCTAAGACGCTGCATGAGACACACGACAGATAGACAGTGTATAGACTTCACTCTGGGGGCGTCGACCCATCAGAGAGGAGGGTCGACCCACTGCTGTCCAGACTACACAAGGAAAGGTATAAATTCTATGTTTATGCTGCATAGCACTGTGTAGACCTGTGAGTATGTGCATAACAATGTATATACACAGACAACCTGATAAAAACAGTTTCATCAAAATAATAACAGTTGCCAATCAATCAAAACAAGTTGTTGCCAATGAATTAAAACATATTGTCAACATCATCAACACAGAGGGGTCACAACACACCTCTGGTCTTGGGTAAACCCATAATAAAGTCCATCCCTATACTCTCCCATTTCCATTCGGGAATACTCAAGGGGTGTAATTTACCTGCGAGTCTAAAATGCTCTGCCTTTACTTGTTGGCAGGTGAGACAGCGAGACACGAAATCAGCTATTTCTCTCTTCATATTAGGCCACCAGAAATTTCTTTTGAGATCTTGATACATCTTTGTTCTTCCTGGATGAATTGTGTATTTGGAATTATGCGCTTCATCTAGGATTAGTTTCTTCGTAGCCCCATGATCTGGTATACATATTCGGCCCTTAAATAACAATCTTCCGTCATTGGAAATAGAAAAATCCGGCCTTTGTTCCATATTGGCTTTAATTTCCAGTAATATAGGATCATCATTTTGCAGCTTGACCAGATCTTTTATCAATGTGGGTTGAGCTCAAATATTAGCTATGAAACAATCTTCTTCCTTTATGTCAATATCTAAGTTCAGCTGAGCAAATTGAGGAACAAGGTTAGTTACACTTATCATAAGACTTGATAGCATACCTATTAGTTTTCTGCTGAGTGCATCTGCTACAGCATTAGCCTTGCCAGGATGATATTGAATAGCAAAATCAAAGTTTTTGAGTTATTCTAACCACCTCCTCTGTCTCATGTTAAGCTCCTTTTGAGAGAATAAATATTTCAGGCTTTTGTGATCCGAGTAGACCGTGAACTTTTCTCCATAAAGATAATGACGCCAAATTTTCAAGGCGAAAATAACCGCTGCTAATTCCAGATCATGTACGGGATAGTTTTCCTCGTGACGTTTCAATTGTCTTGAAGAATAACAGATTACTTTTCCATTCTGCATGAGAACGCATCCTAAGCCAATGCTAGACGCATCTGTATACACTTCGAATCCACCACCCTCCATTGGTAGTGATAAAATAGGGGCTGTCGTAAGATGATTCTTAAGAGTTTGGAAACTCTTCTTACATTCCTCTGACCAGACAAAAGGATTTTTTTTTCTTGTGAGTCTAGTTAAAGGAACCGCAATTTTTGAGAAGTCCTTAATGAATCTTCTATAATAACTAGCTAGACCCAGAAAGCTTCCTACTTCAAATACAGTCGTTGGCCGACTCTAATTCATGATAGCTTCTACCTTAGAAGGATCCACAGCAATACCTTCTTTTAAAATAATGTGGCCTAGGAATGAGACTTCCTCGATCCAGAATTCACACTTATTGAGTTTGGCATAAAGCTTGTGTTCTCTAAGTGTTTGTAAAGCTATTTTCAAATGTTGTTCATGTTCCTCTTTCGTCTTCGAATATATTAAGATGTCATCAATGAAGACGACGATGAACTGGTCCAGATATGGCTGGAAGACGTTGTTCATAAGTTGCATGAATGTTGCTGGGGCATTAGTTAACCCAAATGGCATCACTATGAATTCATAGTGGCCATAACGACTTCGAAAAGCCGATTTATAAATGTCCTCTTCTTTAATTCTAAGCTGATGATAACCTGATCTGAGGTCTATCTTAGAGAAATATTCTGCTCCTGAAAGCTGATCGAAGAGATCATCAATATGCGGCAACGGATATTTTTTTTTAATTGTGAGTTGATTCAGTCGCCGGTAATCGATGCATCGCCTGAGAGAACCATCCTTCTTCTTGACAAATAGAACCGGCGCACCCCAAGGGGATGTGCTAGGTCTGATGAAGCCCTTGTCTAGTAGTTCTTGCAACTACCTTTTCAATTCCTTAAGCTCCGTGGGGGACATCCTGTAAGGGGCTATAGAAACATGTGCTGCTCTTGGAATGAGTTCAATGGTGAAGTTCACTTCCCTCTCGGGCGATAAACTGGGTAGTTCTGATGGAAACACGTCTGGGAACTCGTTTACAATAGGGATGCCTGCGATGTTAATTTCTTTGGATTCGGTAATAATGACAGAAGCAAGAAAAGCTTTACATCCTCACGAGATAAGTTTGCAAGCGTGAAGTGAGGATATGATAGTGGGGTGTTTCTTGTACTTGATGCCAAGAAAAGAGAATCTTGGAAGACCAGACTTTCGAAAGGATATAATCTTATTTTGGCAATTGATATAAGCATCATGATTTACAAGCCAATCTACCCCTAAAATGGCATCATAACCTTTCATGTCAAGGTATACTAGGTTTGCGGAGAGATTATGACCTTCTACTATCACTTCGCTATCAGGATAATAGTCGGTAAGCTTTGTTCCATAACCTAGGGGTGTGGAAATAGCAAGATCTGAAGGTAAGGGAACTGATGCGATTGGTAATGCTTTAGCAAAAGTAGTGGAGATAAAAGAATGAGAGGCACCCGTATCAAATAGTACAAATACAAGATGAGAATAAATTTGAAGAGTACCTTCCATAAGCCTATCATCCCTGGGCGCTTCTTCTTCTTCTAGAACAGCATTGAGGCGAGCCTGCCTCCTGCGTCCTCCACCAGATGACTGGTCCTTCATAAGGGGGCATTCCGGCATGCGATGCTCCCTGCTTCCACAATGTAAACAAGCGCCGAGACGCTTCCAACACTCCTCAGCCGAATGGCCGAATTTTTCACAAAATGTGCAAGCCGTGGCGACCTGCTCCTTCTCTTCCTTGATTTTCTTTTGCTTATGGGAACTTCCACCATTCTCATTCCTAGATCTCTTCTTACTATCACGGCTTTTGTAAGGCTCCGTGATGCTGAATTTCTCTTTCTTATAACGCCGATCTGAGCGTCGGCTTGATTCTTCTCCTTTACCTTTTAATTTTTTGACCTTCTCTAAGGTCCTTTCACATAGGTACACCCGCTGAACCATCTCCGCATAAGTACGGATGTTTTGGGTCCCAAGCTGCTGAATGAAACCGAGTCATAACCTGTCCATAAACCGATTTGCCTTAAGTAGATCGGTGCTGATAAGATGCGGTGCGTAAGGTGCAAGCCTTGAGAATTGCTGTTCATATTCGGCAACCGTCATCATTCCTTGCCAAAGGGCGGTGAACTCCATAGCCTTTCGTTCCTTTACGTGCTCAGAAAAGTACTTGGCACGGAACAGGGTAAGAAAACCATCCCATGTATGAGGTGCCTTGGCCGGAGGTGCCGGAACTGACTTCCACCATGTACGAGCATCTTTGTTGAGTTGAAAGGTTGCGAGATGCACCTTTTCCTGATCGGTGCATTGGATGACATCAAATATACGATTCATTTCATCTATCCAGTTTTATGTCTCGTCGGGATTAGACGAACCATAGAATCACTGAGGATTTAAACTCTAGAAATTATGATGTAGGTCACCAGCCCTTGCCCCTGCGCCACCTTGCGCTATGGTTTGCAATGCCTGAGTAAGGCCGGCTACTGTTTGTTGCATGCCATCCCAATCTACGCGATGAGCCATTTGTAAAATGAGGTACCTGAGAGAAAAATAACAACTTGTTATTTCTCATGAAATTGGGTAAATAATCTTAAAGCTAATTAATTATCTTATCCCAGGCTCTACCCAATTCTCACATGGGTATGGAAATTTCTTCCTTAGTTTATAGGTAGGGGTCCTTAAACCTTGGACATATCATATGACATGACTCTTCTTCCTAAGTCCTGAGACTTAGGCTCTGATACCAACTTAACTGTCACGCCCCCAGCTTTTATTACAGCGGAAGACTAACTCGGGGAGCGCGAACAGCCGGCATGGTAAGCCTCTTGCGAGCAAGAATGATCAGAGTGCAAGATAATCACACACATAAATGCAATTGCACAATATATATTCAAACTTCAACTTTATTTCATTGATAATTAAATACAACCACTAATTCAATTTCCATTATGCACTAGACTCAAGAAATAGGAAAATTACATAGACTCAATCTAAACAATTTAGACTTTCTAAGTCTTCACTCTCATCTTGACAATACTTTCATTCGCTCTCGGACCCGCTACTTGTATAACCCGAATCCGAATTTGAATCACTTCCATCTCCTGAAAAGATTGGAAATAGGTAATGAGCACACTTGCCCAGTAGGTATCTTCGCATCAACATGAAGGCACTATTAAAGTAATTAACCATTTAGCTCTAAAGAATGAAGTAAAAATCATGCGAATGCGATCAATCATGCGATTAAACCAAAGTAACAAGATGATCAAGTAAGTTAGAATGAGAGCAAGTACGAACCAGCAAGAATGTAACAAGAACATGATATTGGCCTTTCATGAATAAGAATGTATCGAGAATGTACTAGCAAGCCACATAATCATCACTCCTGTATCTTTTACTTATGAGCAAGTACTTCGTGAGTTTCTGTGGAATATCAAGCAAGAAAGTCATGTACAAGAATGTCATGCCGTGCCGTGGATTTTCACTTATTTATAGAGAAATTACTCCTAGCACAATGCGACGCCAGTAGCATCATACCCCATGGTTTATAAAATAGTATGTTTCCGACAATCAGCCGAGGGGACTAGCATAGAGCCCTTGAACACAATCAGTGCTCGATCGCATCTTCAAGTATAAATCAAGTTACTTCCACGCATGTTAACAATAAAATATGGCCAAGAATGTAATAAGTTCAATAAGCTCATGATAACAATAATTCAACGAATGAATGCTTCAATAAGAATCATGAGAAATCAAGAATGACTTAAGCAAGGTTATGCTTATGCAAATAAATCGGCAGCATAACGATATGTTCTTTATCTTCCATTCATTATATTAGGTTTCTTGATCAATATGATAAGTTCTAGATCATCAAGAGTGTATCTAGAACCTTGGAATATCAACCCGTGGGTTAAAATACTCAAGCAGTGTGACGGTCGTGTACTGGGCCGTTACATGATGTGACGCTCCAGTATTGGGCCGTTACATTGGTCTGGAATCAGAACTAAGAAATCGGACGGTGGAATGTGACGGTCGTATATTGGGCCGTTACTTGTGCCTGACGGTCCAACAAAGAGCCGTTACATTACTGATAACCAAAAATCATCGATAGTGTAATCTAATCAATGGGCTTTAATGGTACAACCAACTCGGCATTCTAGTGGGAATCCCAGGCTCGCGGAGAATTACGGAGGCCTTGAAACAAGATTTCCTAGTCCATTGGAAGGAATATCCAATAGAGAGGTCCTCATGTCCAAGAATAGTGTTCCTATAGTGCAAAGTGAACTAATGGACAACATACCGGAATATGTGCCATATACTTAAAGAAATGACTCTATAAATAGGAAAAAATGTGTAACATTATGAAGCCAAGATAAAACTCCGTCAATACAACATTGGAAAATCATGATTTAGAATACAAAACTATAGAGTTTTAGCCAATGAAATTAGCATAACTTAAAATAACCTAAGACACATTAATCATGCAATTCGATTATGAATCAGAAACTAAACTCAAAGTCATGATAATAGGTCCAAACTTAGCTATCTAAGCTTATTTATAAGTAAACTTAACTAGTTATTAATCTGCCTTGGGCTGACAGAACACAGGTGTCTGACGGTCTAGGATAGGTGCATTACAGTGTGTGACGGTTCATCGAGGGGCCGTTACAGTGGTGTACCGCTTCTGCTAGGGTGCGTCAGAGACAATAGAACAAATAAAAGCATAACAGATTGTGACGGTCTATTGTAAGGCCGTTACATGCATGTGACGGTCTCACGTTGGTGCGTCAGAGAACCTGCTGGCAGTAAACTAAAGTAAAGGTTCATGAAAATATTACATGCCTGGAAATCAACATATTACCACTGTCCTAATCATGAATCGATGCATAGGCCAACTATATGCAAGGGTTTAGTGAATAGACAAGATAATACCTTTTTATTTCCATTTAGGGCTAAGAAATGCATAAATGTATAAAATTATGAAATCTTAAAATTCTTAGTCTATAATGCATGAAATCAAGCACAATCAGAGGGCTTTTATTCCTAACAAGTTGTTTTTGCCAATCATGAGATAATCTACCTCTTCTAGAACCTTACAACTTCGAATTTGATGCTAGGTGCTACCCTTAGTCCCTTGTACTTCTTGTGATAAATTAACAACTTTAATCTGCTCTATTTTCTCAGCCTCTTGACCTAAGGATGTGAAATTTTGAGGGTAAAAAGATGAAACTATTGGGAACAAAAAGTTCTAAAGGATCGTACTCTAATTACCTTGTTTAGACGTCCTAATATCTGGATCTTCAGGGGACTTGCGTTCAGATTCCTAGGTTGCTAAGGTTGAATCAGCAACTTTGGAAGCTTCTATCTCCTTGGTTGCTTGATCTCCTAGCATGAAATTTGGAGAACCATTAGTCTAAAGTATACTAAACAAAAGCTTCTAAAGAACTTACCCGAATTTATGACTCCTTACCTTGATTCTTCACGAGCCAAAAGTAAGGGTCACTCAGTTCAGAACTAGATCCTATTTATAGGGTTTTGACTAGGGTTTGGAGATTAGATCGATTCTAGAGTCCTTAATCTGTCAGAACCTAATCCCTAAGAGTCCTTAGTAAAGTTATAAGCTTCCCTAAGTCGATCTCTTGTAAATAGGATTTCAAAGTTCCAATCTTTTTACAATTTCCTCACCTTACGGAATCTGCAGGATGTAACGGTCGTGTCTAGGTGCGTTACAAGGCTGTGGAGGTCGCCCGATAGACCGTTACATGTGGCGTATATAGAGTTTCAATTTGATAAAACTCTTTTATTCGTTTATCCATATAACTATCTTATATAATTAGTATTTATCCTTAAAATACGTGAATAAGTCAATTACCCTTCTAGAATATGGGCCAAACTTAATGGGCTTAGTCCATTAACCTTTTGGATAATAATTAGATAGGCCAGGTTAACTAATTAGCCTAATTGAGCCTTATAATGACTTATTAATCCAATAATCCTTCATTAATTTATTTAGGCCTTTATAATTTCTAGGAAACTATTTTTTAATTAACAAAAATATATATATATATTCTGGGGTACTACATGGACCCATGAGATCCGAGTCCGCATCAATCCCTGCCAAGCAAAAAGAACGTAAATATATTCATATGCTATATGGAGATTCATTTGCTGTTAAGAATTCTTCACTGTCTGAATTGACGACCACGCTGTGGCTGTCATTGAATGAATTGACGTTGCTGTGGGGGGCGCTATTTCTGAGCGTGTTTCGATTTTGATAATTTTCTTCATAATAAAAATAAAAATTGACGACCACCCGAGTGGCCGTTACTTGTTGAATTGACGCCCCTGTGGGGGGCGCTGTTTTGTGGGGTTTTGAACTGAACATATATATTAAAATAAAAAAAATGATCGGAAAATGGCAACAAATGATAAATAAATACGATGTTTTTAAAGTGACGACTTGATTTAGGGCGTTATTTCATGAATTATCTATTTTCAAAAAATAAAAATTTTGAATTGATGACCTACCTTAGGTCGTCATTTGAATTGACGACACCCCAGGGGTCGCCATTTGACTGGTTTTTCTGGTTCATCGTCCCCCTTCCCCGAGGGCTTTGGAAATTGAAGAAAGGAAAAAAGGAAAAAAATGAAAATCATAAAATGGCTGAGGGTTGGGGTACCAACCTTGCTGGGCTCTGGTGCCAGTAGTCCACCTCGCAGTGGCTGGCCAGGACGGGGAACTACTGCTGCTTCTGCTTCCTCTTCTTCTTCGTCTCCATCGTCTTCGTCATCCCCATCATCCTCATCCTCCACCTCCTTATTTTTTTCTTCACCGTCTCCTTCTCCATCTTCTCCTTCTTCATCTTCGTCTTCTCCTCCTTCTTCAACATTTCCTTCTTCTTCGCCGTGCTCCGTCGTCGGAGCGTCCTTGGCCGCCGCGGGAGGAAGATCCTCACCGGCATTTTGACCTTCTCCATCTAGGTCGACGACATCGGGGGCCATGACCCGTTGTCGTTTGCCGGTGCCAGCCATGGGGTTAGGGTCTGAGAGTAGATATGGAAATGGAGGAAGGAATGAAAAGAATGTAATGTCACGGCTAGGGTTCGGAGGGAGTAGCAGAGTGTTGGGTCCCACGATCAATGACACCCAAGAGGGGGGTGAATTCGGTGATTACAAATTTTAAGGAAACTCTTTCCCTTTTAACATGTGTAATGAAACAACAATTAAAACATCAAATCCGTTGAACTGGCAAGTTAGATTACAACCTACACTAACCCCCACAGTAGACAACAAGATGAATGCTGCGTGGTGGAGTAAACTGCTTACAATAAGATTAAGGAAGTTAATTAAGCCAAGAAGTAGATTCTCTCAATCTCACCGTTTCCACATGATCATATAAAAGGATTCAACAATCAAACCAAGCCAACGCGCAAAGCAAACCATAATGCACAGGGATTTTAAGGTAGTTCGGGACCACGATGGGCTCCCTACGTCCACCCCTCACCAAACTAGGTGAGGCTTCACTCGGGGATAAATCCCCAAACGGAGACGACGCTCCAACCACACACGCAGGACGACGCCTGCACACACACACGAGGATGTGCCCCAATGCACACACACACACACACGCACGGAGATGAAGTCTCCAATACGATCCAACAAGCGGATCAACAAAATGCACACACGTTGCGACAAGTGCAGTAAACCTTACACACACGTAGATCTAGGAAGACCTACGCACACACATGAATCAAATACGACACACACAAATGACCACGGATCCAACAACAATCCACACACACACAAGTATGCAGTTTATAAGAAACACAAATCTAAAACTTAAAACACAATAAGGCACAGTTGAGAAAAACTCTTGATTTGGCTCTCCTTTGGATGTATGTTGTTGATTTTGAATGTGGCTTCAATCTCCACTTGATCGGAGCTTTAATCCGGGCTTGGTTGGCTCTTCTTTTCCTTGGACAGCACTCTTTTGATCTCCCTTGGATCTCTCTTGACTCCCCTTAGATCGTTCTTGAAGGATGATGAAAGATTCTTGCTCAATTGAAGTTGTAGCTTGATTCTCTATGCAACTTCCAGTTGGGGATCGATTGGAAACTTGTTTGTAGCTTGTTCCCTTCACATTCACGCTCAAAACATGGTGGAAGAAGCCCTGGAGCTGCTGCCTGCGACCTGCACACAAACGGATAGAGACAAATTCAAAATTTCAGATCCAGCTTGGTCCCCTTAGGGTTTACAACCCAATAAGAAGTATTTATACCTCTAGGACGGTCAAGAGACAGCCTAGGGACAAGATCCACATATCCTGGAGTTATTTGGGGCTTTTGGACCGGATTGGGAGGACTTTTGGCGCACTTAAACGAAGGTCAAATTTGATGGCGCCGCTCCGTACCGGAAAGGGTCGACCCTCGGGCAAACGGAACCACAACAGAACCATTTTCATGTTCTGTTTTATAGGGGTCGACCCCAGGGGTCGACCCTCGGGCTAACAGAACCCAAACAGAACCAAGTTTTGGTTCTGGTTTACAGCGATCGACCCTTGGGGTCGACCCCAGGGGTCGACCCTTTCAGGCAGGGTGCATAAAACTGGTTCTGTTTTGAACAGAACCTAAGAGGGTCGACCCCCTTGGTCGACCCCTTCTTGTTTGGGTCTGAAAAATAGCTAAAACCTCTATCAAATCTATGAGAAATAATTGATTAAATGTTACCATAGTCCCATGAAGATCAACTATGATTTTTTATCCTGAAAAACATGATAAAGCAAGATGTTAGATCAAAATCAAAATATATGGGTCGTGCATTATCATATGAAGCTAGTTTTGAGACCAAGACCCAAATGACATGAAGTATGATTATGAAAGCATTAGCATGAGACACATAGATGCTTTGAAAACATTTTCATCTTAAGAACCTCCCCAAGAATATGCATAAGACACTTTGAAACCATCAAGTCTTTAACTATCCAATGAAGTCAATTGAGAGAATGATTAATGAATCACTCCCAATCTAGGCACATGGAAATTCATTTCCAGCTCATGGATACTTACCATGGATTCAAGGGTAGCCAATACAAATCAATTAAACCTCATATGAGTTCCAACTTCAGTCCAGAGCAACATGTATCCAATCATCATTGAGTCATGATTTTGTATGAGTGAGAGGAAGATGATGGATCCTTTCAACAAAGACAAACAGTGAAGTGGAGATGATTTTACACAATGACAAGCAACCAATTCATATCAACTAATACTCAATGAATCTACATTAGTATGGGCAAAAAGAATAAGAACATTAGTCTTAACATTCCCACACTAAAACATGCATGAAGGCGCATGCATTCTAGCCCAGTAGCAGTACCTGTAAAGCAAGATATCAACATGTGAGTTCGTTTGTCCTGACGACGAGTTCATTTATGATGAAGATATTTTCCATAGATCACTCACACATCAAAACCATTATCATCACACATGAAGTTTAGTTATCATCAAAATCATAGCTCAACAATCTCCCTCTTTTTGATGATGACAAGCTTAGTGGTGAGTGATGACAACCTTAGTGATGATGGCAAACTCCCCCATGATGGCAAACGAAATGATTTTTCTCCTCATGTCACAGGCAATCATGAATCACATGAAATCTTTCTCCCCCTTTGACATTAGGAAAAAGCGAGGTAAGGCCAATCATTCTCCCTCAAGAACATGATCAAAAGGAGGGGAAGAAACAAAGGAGGTGCAAATTGTAGCATGATAAATGAGCAATGATCAATAACCCACATTTGAAATTCAGATGAAGCATGAGCAAATTATAAATAAGTGGGTTCATGGAGTGTATGGGAGGGACCAAATCATATTTTTGTTGATTGATATGTTAGCAGAATTTTATTTGTCTTGTGATACCAATGGTTGACGTGAGAGGACACCAATTTTTGATTACTTGGATGTGCCAAGATGAGTAGAGCTGATTCTGATCTTTCTCCCCATTTGCCAAGCAAAGCCTAAAGTTAATTGAGCAAGTGAATAGCATGGGAAGTCCACTCAATTTTTGGTTTTCATTATTTTTTAGATTTTTAATTTTTGATTTGTGGTTTGAAATGCATGAGATGCAACATATGCATGTGATGGCATGTAAGATGCATACACAAGCAAACAAATAGATACGTATAAATACATGCAACACAGTTCCCCCGTACTTATTTAAGAGGGGATGGGTATAGGAAAGATGCAAGAGAGTCATGACAATCGGAATGCACATGTGTAGCACATGGGAGATTGTGCAATCATATAGGATATTAAAGCAATTGCTAATGCAGTCAATCAACTTTCTGAATACATATTAAATCAAAATCTCAAATGTGTAAGTGAGTAACATGAAAAATGATAGTTTCAATATGGATATTTAGATTTTCAGATCAACATAGGGAGATATTTTACAGACTGCACTTCAATTTTGAGAACAACGTATTGGAGGCTTCGCTCTGCCACAATGAGTTTTCACCATCATTTTTTCAACTCAACCAGTATCACATGATAGTCAGAATTTTTCAAGAGTGATCAGGTTCAAAATGATTCCTTTTTACGCGAGTAGACGCATGGAGCTCATGCCATAATCCCCGGTTACTCAGAATACTGAACCATTTCACCTCATTTTGAACAGAGATACTAGTCCACACTTTTCAGATATGAACCACATCACGTCTCAGGTGACATGTGCCCAGTTTACTCAGTGAGACCGAGCATTGCTCTGCCGTTCATTTTCACTTCAGATTTTTCAACAAGGATAGGTAGACAACTTTTTCCTCAACTGTCTCTTCAACATACATGCAACAAGTTTAACATCTCGAGAGTGTTGAAAAGAAATTCATATATCCTTATCTTTAACACTCATTTTCACATTTTGTGCACGAAGTGTACGAATTTGATCCAGCATGTATACCGAAAATATCATGAATACATAATAATACAACTCTCCCTAAATAGATGCACTTTTACTCTCCCAGAGTGTACAACATGAAGCACACCGATAATGACTCAAATGCAACATTATTTATCAAGAAGGCATAAGGTCATAGAAATTTCAAGGATGAGGGTGAATAGCATATAATAACACACAAGCACACATTGGGAGTTTATGCAAATGTACTATGACATGCATGCGAGTAATGTGATGTCAATTTGATACCAATTGAATTGGATGCCAACAGAATGAACTAAGTGCGACTAATGCATGAGTTCTAATGCAATGTAGAAATTAACATGGGTGCAAAATGTGTGTTTTTGGTTTTTCATTTGAGTGAACTAAATGCACCTAATGCATTGAATTATGATGCCTGCAACCTATAACTATGTGAGAGTGGAATGCAAGTTATTCTGGTAAGATGAGAGCTTTATTTCCAATCTTGTGTGACAGAAATCTTATTGAGATCATCCACAGTCTATTCAAGAATCAACAAACATTTTTATGACATGACCTTTATGAATAAGGGTGCATAAATGATCAAAATTAGGCAATGCAACCCAAATTTCAGAATTGTTCAAAAACATATTTTCAAAGGTCTTTCACAAGTTTTGAAATGAGAATTCATCCATTAGCCAGATGTATGTATCATTTAATCACAAACATATTTTTAATTTACAAAGCATAGCTCAAGGATTCATTCACAAATCAACCAATCACAAGCTAGTCAAGATCTGGTACGAGACAGAGATTTTAGTCCAAAGACCCAACTCAACGTATAGGGAATACTTCCAAGTGGATATAATCCACTCTTTCACAAACGCCATTTGATATACCAGATATGCAATTCAATTCAAGTGTCATTCAATAACCAACCACTTCATGCACATCTCTCAAGATTTTCATTTGGTTAAATCAATTAAGTATGCTCATCACATCAAACTAGATTTAACCAATTTGTCACAGCATGTTAGTAAATGATAACTCAAGTTTTTAGAATCAACACTTGTCATCTAAAGGTATCACCAAGTGACAAAAAAGCCATTGCATGAGTTGATAAGGATGAATTATCTTGGTTCAGGAGACAAGATTGGAAGCCTTCAATCACTAAGATCACCAACCTCACGGAGGTTGATATTTCAGATTTTACTTTCTTACCTTTGCCTTGAGAATCCATTTTCTTCCAAGCTTTTCACCATGCCTTGGGTACTTGCTTTAGCACGTACAAGAACTTTCACCAACTTGTGCTTAAGTCGATTCTAGAGGTTGTTCAAGTTTTGGTATCCCATCTCCTTGTGACAATTGAGAAGATTCTCATCATTTTTCATCCTTGCAAGGTGTTCCTTTAGTTGATGCAAGCTTGACTATGAATGGCCAGCATCACTTAGATTTGGAGAGTGTAATCTGCATCCAAAGATAAAAATAGATTTGATTTGTCAATTATGATTCAGATTTATTAACAATGGCATCAGAAATTATTTTAACAATCAACATCCCCTTGATAGCTCAAGATGTAATGCATGACTCATGTATGAAACTAAACATTAAGCTCATATGGTGAATGTGGTTGCTCCCCCTTAGTGTGTTCATGAATGCAAGATGTTCAGTAACAATCCAATGTCATATGTAGCCTTTTAAGTAAATGACTCATAGTACCAGGCGAAGAACTTAGATCCAAAGATCACCTCACGCATAGTGATAGTTTTCAGACAGGCTTAACCTGCCCTTCCACATGTCACCATCCGATATACTATGTAATCATGGATGATGAAGGTAGGAGGATTGTTATGCATTATGACATGAATTCACAATGTTCAACATTTGCATGATAGAGTACGAAAGTGTATGCAAACTCAATATGTGTAGTGAAATCATGCTTTGGTAAATCTTCAAGCTCTTCTTTACACAAAGATGCTATATGACAAGTGATATATGCACAAATATGTAAACAACCATGAATGAAGTGCATGTACGGACATATGCAAGATTACATGACTACATAGCACAAAGTCAGTTAAAATATGACACAATCACTACAGAAGGTAGGAGAGATATCACCTGATCTTCAAGTTCAGTTTTTGATTTTTCTTCCAACTTGACTTATGCCATGTGACCCGTGTGTCTTACCTTCTTGATGAAAACAGATTTCATGTTTTATATTCCCAAGGCACACCTGCAAAATAAATTTCTCATTTGGCCTTCATAGGTACCCAAACCATCTTGGGTCCTTGTGGGTTAGCAGCAACATGTGCATGTGATTTCTAATTTTTCACAACATTCAAATCATCATCTTTCACAAGAAAATAATCATACTTAATATTTCCAGATTTGGCAAAGTGATGGGGGGAGACATGTGGCATTACATTTTTCTTTCTCATTGGCTCTACTGGTTTGTGTATGTGAGCATGACGTGTTGAGTGAAAACTCATTTTCTTCATGAGTAACTAGTATTGTGACTTTGTGTGACCTTTTTTATCACAATGATTACAATGCATGGAAGATTTCGTGGTGAATGCTTTATTTGTATTTTTCAAACCAGCTTGATTTTCACATGCTCTCAAATCATCATTCTTCATAATGAAATAATCATGCATCATGTGTCCAAGTTTTCCACAGTAAAGACATGAGACATTTCTTTTCTTAGATGTATGGAAGTTTACATGAATATTTCTAGCATGCACATTCTGGACATCCACACTCTTTTTCAGATTTGATTGAGTTCTTGATATGGTGTGTTCATGGGAGTGAGATGTGGAGGTGCTGGGTACACACGTGGTATGAACAAAAGAAGTGTGTAGCTTGCTCTCAAATTTCTTTTTGTTCACTAGATTAAAACCCAGCCCTTCTCTTTGAAAGTTCACTTTCATGCCCAGCAATTTATCCAAGTTTTCTTGGCCATTCACAAATTTAGACAATGAAGCATTCAAGTCAGAAATTTCTTTTTCAAGAGATGAAATGTGCAATTCAGAATTGACAAGTTCTTCTTCACAAGTGGAAAGACTAACATTCAACATGCCATTGGTAGTCTTGAGGCATTCTACTTCTTGCCTAAGCTCATCCATATTTTCACATTCTCTAACGACCACTGATTTTCCTTTTTCAAGACTCAACAATCTTTCAGACATGGCATTGTTCAACTATTTCAATTCTTCATTTTCTTTTTCAAGTCTCTTATCATGAGCAAATTCAATTTGGCCAATGTCTATAAGACTCATTCTCTCTTTCTGCTCTTTATTTTCATTTCTCAAGGAAGAGATTTGATCTTTATGAATTTCAATGTCAAACGTGTAACCATCAATCAATTCCTTAAGGTGTGAGCATTCTTTGCAAGAGGAATCACTTTTATTTTGACCAACATTCTTTTTCAATTTTTTATTTTCAGATTTTAACTTCTTGTATTTTTCAGCAAGGTCATCATATGCATTCAACAGTTCTTCGTAGCTAAATTCATCTTCACAATCAGAGTCAGAATTTACCTTTGAGCTTGATCCACTTTGCTGATCACTCCCTTGATCACTCGTGCTCGCTACAAGACATCTATCTTTGTGCTGTTCCTTGATGTCTGCTATTCCATCCAGTATTTCCTTTGCGGATCTGCAATGGGAGATAAAGGGAAAATAATTAGGATCAACTGCAGCAGTTAGCAACTTTAACACTAGACAATTTTGATCATGTTTAAACTTGTAATCTGCGATCCAGACAGATTTGTCTTTAGGTAACTCATAAGGACCATGTGAGATAAGCTTCCATAGCTTAGGATCATATGAGTTGACTAGACTGCACAGCCTTCCTAACCACAAATCAAAATTACAGCCATCAAACACAGGTGGAGAAGTCAAAGTGTACATCATGGTAGTCATTGATCCGGATCACTCTAGATCGTTAGATCTATGAAATTAGAGCCTTAGCTCTGATACCAATTGTTGGGCCCCACGATCAATGACACCCAAGAGGGGGGTGAATTGGTTGATTACAAATTTTAAGGAAACTCTTTCCCTTTTAACAAGTGTAATGAAACAACAATTAAAATATCAAATCTGTTGAACTGGCAAGTTAGATTACAACCTACACTAACCCCCACACTAGACGATAAGACAAATTCTGCGTGGTGGAGTTAACTGCTTACAATAAGATTAAGGAAGTTAATTAAGCCAAGAAGTAGATTCTCTCAATCTCACCGTTCCCACACGATCATATAAAAGGATTCAACAATCAAACCAAGCCAACGCGCAAAGCAAACCACAATGCACAGGGATTTTAAGGTGGTTCGGGACCACGACGGGCTCCCTACGTCCACCCCTCACCAAACTAGGTGAGACTTCACTCGGGGATAAATCCCCAAACGGAGACGACGCTCCAACCACACACGTAGGACGATGCCTGCACACACACACGAGGACGTGCCCCAATGCACACACACACACACGCACAGAGACGAAGTCTCCAACACGATCCAACAAGCGGATCAACAAAAAGAACACACGCTGCGACAAGTGCAGTAAACCTTACACACACGTAGATCTAGGAAGACCTACGCACACACATGAATCAAATACGACACACACAAATGACCACGGATCCAACAACGATCCACACACACACAAGTATGTAGTTTATAAGAAACACAAATCTGAAACTTAAAACACAATAAGGCACAGTTGAGAAAAACTCCTGATTTGGCTCTCCTTTGAATGTATGTTGTTGATTTTGAATGTGGCTTCAATCTCCACTTGATCGGAGCTTTAATCTGGGCTTGCTTGGCTATTCTTTTCCTTGGACAGCACTCTTTTGATCTCCCTTGGATCTCTCTTGACTCCATTTAAATCGTTCTTGAAGGATGATGAAAGATTCTTGCTCAATTAAAGTTGTAGCTTGATTCTCTATGCAACTTCCAGTTGGGGATCGATTGGAAACTTGTTTGCAGCTTGTTCCTTTCACATTCATGCTCAAAACATGGTGGAAGAAGCCCTGGAGCTGCTGCCTGTGACCTGCACACATAAGGATAGAGAGGAATTCAAAATTTTAGATCTAGCGTGGTCCCCTTAGGGTTTACAACCCAATAAGAAGTATTTATGCCTCTAGGACGGTCAAGAGACAGCCCTGGGACAAGATCCACACATCCTGGAGTTATTTGGGGCTTTTGGACCGGATTGGGAGGACTTTTGGCGCACTTAAACGAAGGTCAAATTTGACGGCACCGCTCTGTACCGGAAAGGGTCGACCCTTGGGGTCGACCCTCGGGCAAACAGAACCCCAAATTTTCATGTTCTATTTTACAGGGGTCGACCCCAGGGGTCGACCCTCGGGCTAACAGAGCCCAAACAGAACCAAGTTTTGGTTCTGGTTTACAGGGGTCGACCCTTTCAGGCAGGGTGCATAAAACTGGTTCTGTTTTGAACAGAACCTAAGAGGGTCGACCCCTTCTTGTTTGGGTCTGAAAAATCGCTAAAACCAATATCAAATCAGTGGGAAATAATTGATTAAATATTACCATAATCCCATGAAGATCAACCATGATTTTTTATCTTGAAAAACATGATAAAGCAAGAGGTTAGATCAAAATCAAAATATATGGGTCATGCATTATCATATGAAGCTAGTTTTGAGACCGAGACCCAAATGACATGAAGTATGATTATGAAAGCATTAGCATGAGATGCATAGATGCTTTGAAAACATTTTCATCTTAAGAACCTCCCCAAGAATATACATAAGACATTTTGAAACCATTAAGCCTTTAACTATCCAATGAAGTCAATTGAGAGAATGACTAATGAATCACTCCCAATCTAGGCACATGGAAATTCATTTCCAGCTCATGGATACTTACCATGGATTCAAGGGTAGCCAATACAAATCAATCAAACCTCATATGAGTTCTAACTTCAGTCCAGAGAAACATGTATCCATTCATCATTGAGTCATGATTTTGTATAAGTGAGAGGAAGATGATGGATCCTTTCAACAAAGACAAACAGTGAAGTGGAGGTGATTTTACACAATGACAAGCTACAAATTCATATCAACGAATACTCAATGGTTAATCAATGAATCTACATTAGTATGGGCAAAAAGAACAAGAACATTAGTCTTAACATTCCCACACTAAAACATGCATGAAGGCGCATGCATTCTAGCCCAGTAGCAGTACCTGCAAACAAGATATCAACATGTGAGTTCGTTTGTCATGACGACGAGTTCATTTATGATGAAGACATTTTCCATAGATCACTCACACATCAAAACCATTATCATCACACATGAAGTTTAGTTATCATCAAAACCATAGCTCAACACAGAGGAAGAGAACAAAGGAAAGAAAAAGAAGATGAGTAATGGAAAGGAAGAAGAAAAATGGAAAGGGGAGGCCGTTACGTTCGAAAAGAATTGACGCCATGAGGGACGTCGTCATTTGGATAATTGACGACCGCGTTAAAGGTGTTATTTCAGGATCTGACGACAGCATGAGCGTCGTCATTTAACATTGCCTGGGAAATTGAAATGTTGTCAGAGCATTAATGGGAGAATATGATTGATGTAACGGATGTAATCATTACTATTTACGATTGACGACAATGCACGGAGGCGTCATTTGGTTAGGGCACGACTTCTATTAAGGCGTCATTTCATGGAGTTAACGGAATATATGAAAAGAATTTAAAGGAATTAACACCCATTTGGGGGGCGTCCATTAATCAACGCCTACTCGCGAAGGCGCCAATCATGGTTTTTAATTATTTTTAGAAAATTGATTAAAGTGATTGACGACAAGGTTCAAGGCGTTGTTTGATGAATTGACGACTTGCTGGTCGTCGCGGCTTAGAACAGAAAGACAGAATCTGGTTGATTTGGAAGAATTGATCATTTTTAATGCTTCTTTTTGGCTCAATTAAGGAAAAACCCTTTATTTCATTAAAGAAAAGCATCATTACATCAATGAGCCACCTTGGGTCTCAATCCCCTAAGAGCTATTACATAAGCTTTCCATTGCTCTTTATCTTCCTCAATCCTCCCCATGGGTTGATGTAGCTTGTTGATCTTCCATAGAGCTTGAATTGTCTTGATCTCTTCTTCATCTTCATTAGAGCCAAGATTTCTCCTCTTGATAGGTGGGAGGTGAGATGCTTCTTCAAAGTGGTGGCGTGGGAGGCCGATTTGTTGTAGACATCGGTGTGCGTTGTAGAGGATGAGCTCGGTGGCACCCACTAGCCGAAGTTCCACTCCCGATGAGAGCCTTGTGCGGATGTTTTGTGTCTTGAGGAACCCCGGTGCACATGTGAAGAGGTTCTTAGGCATGATCTTTAGGTGCTCTCTCCATTCCACTCTCTTCTTCACCTTTGGAACCCGGTTCACCACTCTCTCACACAATCCTAGTGAGCCTGTCATATAGTGGAGTGGGCTTTTATAGAAAATCCTAGAGGCTTGTTGGGCTTCCTCACATGGGTCAAACTTTAGGTGGAGATCTACCCAACTAGAAAATAAGAGCATAGACCCATATAAAGGCCTTCCCATAGCCGCCGAGGTGAGCCCACTATAGAGATAGGCTAGCACCGCCGGTCCTAATCTATCCCCTTCTCAAATGCTAGCAATAGCACTCAATTGTGCTTCTTCTAGAAAATCCTCTAAAGAAGGGGAAAGAAGTGCTCCCGCCAAAAAAATAAAAAAAACGTTCATTACCTTCTCTAATTCATCCTCCTTGGCTTGATCCATTCTTTTGTAAACCCACGCCGCAAGCTTCATGAGGTTGATTCCTTTTGTAGCTTTGATTTGGTTCACCATATTGGAGCTTGGGATTAGGCTTGATAGCATCTCATGAGCACTCATGCTCCTTGTCATGTTGGCCATTTTCTCTTCATCTCCTTGCTTCATCCTCTTTAAGCCTAAGAGCATCTCCACTTCTTCTAAGAGTATGGTGGCTTCAAAGGTAGAAAATAAGAAGGTATGAGTGGTAGGGTGCCATATCTCTATGAGGGCTCCCATGGCGGCCCAATCTAAGTGTACATTGTCATAGTGCTTTGCATGGGTCACTAATCCTAGGAGGTGCCATTTAGAGAGGTAAGCCCTCATGTCTAAAGAAAGTTTGGAGAGAAGAAGGGGTAGCCACTTGTTTTTGGTATATCTTCTTGCACCCGGAATATTTAGATAATCCTGAAAAAAATAAAAGAAGAGAAGAGGAAGAGAGAGGAAGAGTTTGATCAGAATTTAGAGAAGAGAGGAAAAAGTGTAGTATAAAAGTTCAATTCAAAATCTTCATACTTACTTGGTTCATGGCGATTCTCCCGTTAATATGGCCTGCAATTTCCGATATCCGAGGTAGTCCAATCTTGTATTTGTTCAAAGGCCTTTGCATCATTCTATCCATCTTCTTCTTCGGTTGAAAAGAAAAAAAAACCTCTGTTCTGTTGCGGTTCTCTGTTTTGGTCTTGGCAAGAAGCTTTCAGTTTGATGTGTATTAGCAGAGGGCGCACCCGTTTTATAAACGTTTGAAGCTATGGCTGGCAGATGCACAGCGCAAGTTGAGTTCGAATGGAAGAAGGCTTTAGAAGTTTTGTTTCCGAATAGGGAACGAAGCGTCGGAACTTACAGTTAATTGACGACGGAGATGTTGGCGTCATTTTATTGATTAGCGACCCGTTCGGTGTCGTCATTTATCTAACGCCTTCTCACGCAGACGTCATTTGCAGTCCGATTCCAAATTAAATATTGACAGGAACTAGTGACATTGTGGCTGTCATCATTTCTCTTTCTAGCGCCCCTGTACGGAGTCATCATTTCTTGAAATTTATGATTTGAATTATTTTATGGCTTTGTGGCTATTTGATAAACTTACGCACTCTATATCTTGATGCATCATGATATGTGTTGAGATATCGATCCTTGTTGAGTTAATAAATTTTGTTGAGCTAATAATCTTTTATTGAAGCTAATGATCTTTGAGCACAGAAAAGAACAGGTTACAGATTTCAAGATGCTCGGATTTGGTAACATCATTCCTCCCCTATATCCTCTCTGTATGCATTGTTACTATATGATACCTACTCTATTATAGCATATCAAGGACCTTGTGGTTCTGATGAACCTGGAATTTGAGTTCTCCTTTATCAAAAATAGTGATGATTCCAGGGGAGTCTTGATCACATGGATAGGCCATAGGGTCATATGAGGTTTGGGACGACGGTTCCACTTTCTGAGTTGATGCGTAGATAAAAGGGCTTCCGCTTAGTGTCAGCTCAGAGATTTGGCTTCCTGACCAAGTCTGGATGGTTTAGCAATATTCTCCTTGATTATTTTCTATTTTTTAGTTTGTTTTAATTTTCTTTTAGCCCATCATGCATCATTTAGGACTTTGAGCTTTAATGATGAAAATCCTCATATTAAGCCAGTAATGAGGGTCGCTCGCTCCTAATTTGAGTTGACATGAGATATTCCATTCAAAATCGAGTACTATGTTCTCCTTGAAGCTGCTCAGGCTGGTTCCTTGAAAGCATTCGTTCATTAGATTCCTATCTCACTTCACTTTACTTTCTTTACAAACTCACATTGGTTGTAGCACGTCCACATTGACTGGTAACTGCGCTCCAATGGTGTCTTTTCTTTCGTGCCCACGTGCACATTTTATTCATTAGTTTAGTTCTTTTGTCCAGCTGATCATTGCTTTCTCGCAATCATCCGAGGTTGTTTCATTCGGAATCCTGGAAAGATTTCCAATGCTTAGCGTCAGAGGCATGTCACATCACACCTTGGCCTCTACTTTTCAGTCCGTTCCAACTTTATTTCTGCTCGTTGCACTTTCGCTTCATTCCGTCTCACTCCCTTGCAAAGCAGACGCCAAGGCGGGGCAACTGTAGACACGCTAAAATCGACACTATGTTTAGTAAATCTCATATCACCACGTGATGCCCCAAAGTGGACTTCAATATTAGCTTAATATTAAGTTTTTCTAATTCGTTTAGAATTTTTCTATCATATTTGTAATTAGCGACTGTCAGTAGGGCGTCATTTAATTAACGACTGGTAGGGTGTCGTTATTTCAATAGTCGGCAACCATACGCGCAGGTGTTATTTCCTGGTGTTTCTTGATTTTAAAAATTCGATTTAAAAGAAAATTCAAAGAATTAACGTCAACTTCTAAGGTGCTGATTAATTAATGCCATTCCAGAAGGCATCATTTCCTATTTTTAAAATATTGGAAAGTCGTTTATTTCTAAAATTGATCCAAGAATCAGCGACTGTGTGTGCGGTCGTCATTTCAATCAGCGACCACCCAGATGTCGTCATTTGAGCTTCCGTCTCCGTTTCGTCTGCTACCTTCCCATGAAGAGTCCTTCTTCATTTTAACACCATGATCGATTGGGGAAGAGAGATCCTTGCTGGATGATTGCTATCCTTGTTTTAATCCTATTAGAATAAGGATTTTTGGCCTTATAAATACCCATAGCTTCCTGCATGCGCGAGAGAATATACACACACACAGACATACAGAAGAGAAGAAGGAGAGAGAGACTTTTTCCCTGCGATATAGACTTCCAGAGAGAAAGGACCCCCCCTTTTGGCTTTTCATTAACAAGATTTCCTGCAGGTTTCCTTCTCCACAGTAGGGGTTCTTCTTCAGCGGGGCTTCTTCCTTCACGGCGGGGCTTCCTCCTTCTCTGGCGAACAAGCTCCTTCCTCTTTGTCTCTCCCTTTACTGCTGTAGCCACAGCAGAAGGGCGGTTTTTCTCTCTCTTTAGTCTTGCTCATCTCATACGCATCTCTCTTTAGTCCTCTTGCTAGAATCAAACAATCACACACTTTCTCTGCACAACATACTATTGCTATTTGCATCCATAGCATACATATCTCCCACCTTTTACTCCTCTTAGGGGTTTAAACAAAGACACAAGGTGTGTTCATGCCCATGTTGCATAGTTCTATTTTCTTAGAGCATTGATACTACACCTTGGCTAATCCATATATTTGCTTGTTTTTGTTTGTCTTGCAAGGGTAATCAATATAAAAACCCCCCTTCATTGGCCCCTCTAGCGATCACTCTCCTTAGAGCATCACATGCTCCTTTTATCCTCTTTTCTTTTATTCCCACATATCATGCTTGCTTAGCTTTATCCATCTCTTCTTCTTAATATATCTCTCCCTTAAAGAAATTTCAAATTCCCTTTTCTTTTAAATGTCTATGTGACACGTTCACAACATGCAATGTTTTTCTTCTTCTTTTTTATCAAATGGGAGCCTGCCCTAGACAGCAGTCTGGCCCAAGGGAGTCGACTCCCTAGGTCAACTCCTATGCAGATTCCTGCTCGAGCAGACCCAAACAGAGGCAGCCCCCAAGGGAGTCGACCCCTGGGGTTGACTCTCACAGCGACAAGCCCCCAACCTAGTTTAAAAGGGTTTAAAAATAATCACACATGTGCATCTGCATGCCATTGCCCACCCAGAATTTTCTAGTTTAACTTGAGAGTTCCTTGTTTTATTTTTTTGTTTTATCTCTTTTCTGTTCATCTTCACCTTTACCGGTCCTTTTAAAATCGTTTAAATCGCTGCTCCTCTATCAATCGCTGCCCGTCTATCATGATGATTTTAGCTCAGTTTATCTTTTCTTTTTTTATCTTATTGATCTTGCAATCAGTTCAAGATTTCTGGCAAAAATTTGGCAGCACCTCCCCTAGACCTGGAGCGTTTGGGGGGTATAAGTTAGGTGACATCCACAGAAGATCCAAGACAGCCCCAAAATAATGAGGATGTGCACAAAAGCAACAACATCCTGTTACCCGAATCAGGCACGGACATCCCGAGGACTAGCCTACGAGGGGCTCCAATAACCCACGATCAGCCACGGTCTTGATTCTGAAACGTGACTTAGATTGTTGCCAAACTATATGGCCATTAATATACACCCCTTTAAGGGAGATCACCCAGGGACTATGCTACGAGGAAGCAAGCCCCCAGAGATCCGAGAGTGATCAGAAAACTTCAGAAAAGTGCAAAAGAGAGTCGAAGAAAAATCACGGAAGCAGCCCACAGGCGTACAGATAAACATGGATTTTGAGTTATATCCATGAGAATGAATAACCTAGGACCCTTCCTGAAAGGCACCTTGTGCATTTCCTCCCCGAAATAGCGGGACCAAACTATCGCAAAGCATTGTTTTTTTTTAAGTGCAATTCGACTTGTACCCTGATCAAGCCGACTTGCACGCCTTCATCAAGCGAAAGTAGAATATTGCAAAGTGCTCATTCCGGGGTTACGTCCCATATCTCTCACCTCTTGGCATAATGACCATGAAGCTAGTCAAATCCCAATGTGAGGTTTTGAGAGGGAAAACTTGATCACCAGATGTGACAGAAATACAAAAGGGAAGTGTCACGAGGCGAAGAGAGCGAGCAAGAAGAAAGAAAGAGATTATAATCATCCAAGACTGGGCATCCTTAACATTGTAGCACAAATAAAAAATCTCCTAGAGGAGTGTTTTCTTTTATTTCCTATCAGAAAAGGAACAAGAGTACATTAGAGGAAAAGAAAAAAAAAGAAATACAAGGAGAGAACAGGGGCAACGCTCCTCGTTCCCACTCCCTCACCTCTCTTTCCTCTCTCACTACAGATTGAGAAGGTGGACGTGTATTTTCTACCACGGGGGACTTCAGCCAGCAAAAAAAGGTTGTGTCTTCAGTTGGGGGAGAGAAATCCAACCAGTCGAAAGGGAATTCTTTCAGCCGGAGGGAGGTTCAGGCGGCCGGAGGAGTTATTCTATGTCACGCACCGAGCGCGGAAGGAACCCGGTACACGTGACGATTTATATCAATCATGTCAATCAGAGCATAAGTGAATTCGACACATAGACAGAGCGCATAAAAGTAAAGATAAACCAAATCCTTTATTCATAATAACCATGAAGGTAATTCTATTACATAATCTCAATGAAAGAGTACTAAAGGACAACCTCGACTCAATAAAGGGAAAATTACAATAATTGACTCAAGAAAAATAGGAAAAAGACAAGACTGGATAGACGCCTTGATAGACGAGTGGCTCTATGCTCTTCACACATATCCATTCCCTTCCGAGTGATCTTCGTCATCGGAATTACCTAAAAAATATGGTGAACACTAAGGTGAGTGAATGCTCAGTAGGAATTATATCTCAAGTACAAGAATTGCTTTAAGTAATTACATGTTTCATGAATGCAAGTATAGCTATGCATGAACGCATGAAAACGACAAGAGAGAGAGTATCAAAAGATAATAAATCTGAACTAACAAGAATTCAAGATAATCATGTGAAATGTAACAAGATAGTCAAACATGTAAATATTTCAAGTCATGTCACGTGAATTGGCTATTTTAATATTAAGCAAGTAATTACCCGTTCTGGGCCACGCAAGTCATGTCATGTCAAGTCAAGTACGAGATTGTGGAATGTCAATCTAGCAAGTCATGCACTTCGGTGCAATGCCACACCGTAATCAATATAGCTCCCATGGGCACAAGTACTTTCGGGTGCTCCTCCCAGTGATGGGAATCAACACCGGGCACTAACATTTTTATTTTACATTTGTGTCCTTTTGTTTGTATTTATACCCTTGGCTAATTGGGTTTACAATTGTAAGACATTATAACCCAAGGGGTTAGTCTTTAAAGTCTTTGGGTTTCTATGTAAATTGCCAGTGGGTCCAACAGGGTCCCCCACCCTCTTACACATTGGTCCACCTAGGTTCTAGGGCCCATGTGGGGTTGGTTCAAAGTCCAAGATTGGACTTGGACCAAGGGTGGATAAGGTGGAAGAAAATTTAAACTTGGACCAAGCAAAGTCCAAGATGCTTCGCCCTTATAATATAGTTTATTCCATGTTGTATTTTTATTTAATTTGATCATTTGACCATATGGGCGATAAAAATGCTATCCCTAGTTTACCCCTCCCCTCTCTCCCATGAAATTCCCAGACCCCCACCCCTTGCCATTCTCTATATAAGCCTATGTATAGTGTCATTAGATATTTTGATGAAGAATTAAGCATTTTTGCCAAGAGCAAGCCCAAGGGCACTCCCTTCTCTCTCCCACCCCCTTGCAGATGAAGTTCTGTGAATTTCTTGAGGTGTGAAGCCTCCTCCTCTCCCCCTCTCTAAGTGAGAAGCTCAGCCCCGCTGCCGCCGTCGCCACCGAGTCGCCGTCGCTCCGCCACCGCCATCGCATCGGAATTCTATCCATATCAGGATAGAAGGTTGAAGCCTGACTTTTATCACCACATCAGGAGATCTCATCAAGCTGCAATTTTGAGTGTTTGTTCTTCTTGTTATCCCCAGTCTCTATTTTAAATTTCGTGCCAATCAGAGGTCATTTAGTATTTTTTTGGTTTTTATTGTTCCACCCCTGACAGTCTGCCAATCAGCAGATCTGCAGGATAGATCCCTGATCCCGTATTTTTCCCACCCCCTTATACATCTCCTAAAATCCCCAAAAAACTTCTTACGTGTCCCTTACATACCCCCCCTTCCACAATAATTTTTCTGGAGTCTAGATCTATTGTTTTTCCTTCGGTCAAAATTCGCTTTTAGGGGAAACTCAGTCTGTCCTGTGTGTCTATCAGTCCGAGCCAGCAAAAATCTTTGAGGGACAGTCATTTTCATTTTCAACCCATTCACTTGATGGATCTGAAAATATTATATGTTGTAGCCCTCTAAGTCCTCTATCCGTCGATACCAAGTTTGCGTCGAGCCGACATCGGATCTGACCGCAAGAAATCTTTTCGTGAAGGCGCGTAGAGCATATCAGAGCCCAGCCAGCCCAATCAGTCCGGGAATTAATTCCTCGGAAAATACGCCGGCTCACCTTCGGCGACCGCTGATCCTGGAGATAGATCGGCAACCCATCAGAAGCGTCCCAGCCAGTCACCACAGCAAGGATTCGACCGGAAGCCACCGTCCCAGTTGCTGAGTTCCCTTGCTGTACCGAGTTGGAACAGTACTGAGTCGGACCAACAGCCCGTCTCTGGCCTGAAAGCCCCTCCGGCTTGCTGCCCGTCAACCCGAGTTCGCTACTCCCCGGTCCTGTTGTAGCCCTTTACCTCCCTGCATGGAGTAGGCAATTAAATTCATTAATGTAATTATTTATTTACTGTACACCGGGAGTACGAGTTTGGCGGGGGTCATCTTCCCCACGCCCGGAGCGTGGAGGTATCGTGTCCTCTTCCCCTCTCGACATTTGCTTTCCTCGTATATTTTCATATGCTGCTGCTAGAGTGATAGGACGTAGCTCGATAAATTTTATCCATGCTGCGAGAGTGAGTGAGAGCGTGACCCGTCCCGTGACTCAACCCGAGCACGGAAGAGCCGAGTACCCTTGACTCATTGCCGATTCTTCAACCGCGCAGATCCCGCGTTTCCCTGGCGTAGGGACGTCCCCGAGCTAGAGTCCCAGGTTCGCTGTCCGTCCCTCATCACCCAGGACTAGATCGGGCCCTACATGCAGAAGCATTGAGTCATGTATATTTTAGACATCCACTATAGTTGTAGCCAATATAGAGTTTCAAAGATTAACCATTGTAGGATGAAAAGGTTGGTTTCACGAATGAAGGAGTTCAAGGGTGAATTCTGAACAAGTAGGACACATCATGAAATCCTCACGAAAAATCTAGACATGTCATAAAACTAGGTAAATGGCACCAACTCAGTCGCCACGATTTACAGAAATAGCACCCACATTCGTGGTCGCTAATTCCTGTGAACAGTATAGGCACGATGAATTAGCGACTTCTCATTCAGTCACTTATTCATAAATAGCGCCCATGTCACGGTTGCTATACCAGGGAATAACGGCACTGGACATGTCACCAATTCCTTCTGGCGCCCAGGTCTGTGTCACCAATTACTGACAGAAAATAGACTTCTCAAAAGAGGCTAGAAATAGCACTCTAAGAGGGTCAAAACATCACGTTTCTCTAGAGTGATGTGACAAGATAGAATGTCATGGGTTTTTAGGGTACAACCTGTTGTGCCCCTGTGGTCATTTGAGTCATTTGACATTCATGGTTTTGATAATGGCTAAACACTATAAGTCATTGATGTTTCTCACTCTCATATGACTGAAATACTTGATGTTCTTTCATGACAGATATGCCAAGGAATGGAGTGGAGATGGCAAAAGTAAAAGCCCAATGATCGCGCCCAAGCAAGGATGAAAATCCCATCTACAAGCAAGAGTCGAGACTTCACATAGCCACGGGGCCGTGCACACTTGGTTTCAACGTCCAAAGGTCTAAAGAGTTTGATGCCACAGACTTGAATGGACTGCAATCGAGTTTAAGGGGTTGAATGAAGCAAATTTGTGAAAATTCCAAGTTTCGGTTGACCGCCGGTCTTGGATCGGTCGACCAGATTTTCCAGGAACGAAATGTTACAAAATTCTCAGGAACCGGCCGACCGCCCATAATGACCGGTCGACCGGCCCTAGGTCCGATCGACTGGCCCCAGGTCCGGTCGGCCGCCCATCCCCTGTCGGTTGACTGATTTTGCCAGCAACAAAATGGTTCAAATCTATAAATGTTCCGGTCAACTGACCCATACTTTCGGTCGACCGGCAGTCCCGATGCAACAATATTTGACTTTGTTTTCCACCTCGTGGGCAGCGCCTCTTCTTGAATTTGTTTAATCCTAAAGTCACCCAATCTCTCATGATTTATGGATCTGGTCTGGGGGGTGTCTATGGACCATTCAAAAGATATAAAACTAACACAAGAGGGTTAGAAACCCTAATGCATCAAGAGGGATCAAGAGAGATCAAAGGAGTCTAGAGGAGGTCCAAGGAAGAAGAAGGTACTGTAGCCGTGAACAGTACTTCGTGCAGAAGTTCTTCATCCATTCCAAGGTGATTCAAGCTCATATCTGAAGCAAGCAATCTCCAAGGTAGTGTAGAAGAAAGCAAGGTTCTCAAGGGAGATCAAAGCTCCATCCATAATCCTCTTCATCAACTCAAGGGGATCCAAGGAAGATCCCTTCGCAAGGAAGAGGAAACCATTGTTGCAAAGAAGAAGAAGCCTCTACTACTGAGCTACATCGCATTTCAGACAAGATCTTTTTGATTCTAGCATATCTCCATATCTTGTTTGAACATTTTCATCTTGTTCTCTTTTCATTTTGTTCAAGCTATTGAAACTGAGAATCGTCCCTACCACGGTTAGTAGGAAGGCAGTTGGAAGGTGATCCAATCTGTGGTGTTGTCGTCCCTACCGGTGGTTAGTATGAAGGTAATTGGAAGTTCTCGATCTGCAGTTTGGTGCACTGCACTAGTGAAGCCTCACCGGGTTTGGTGAGGGGTGGATGTAGGACTGGGGATTCAGTCCGAACCACCTTAAAATCTCGTGTGTTGTGGTTTACTTGTGTGATTACTTTGTGTTAGATGCCTGCTTAGGTTCAATCTTTATTCTACTTGTTCATTCGGCTAAGCAAATCGTTGTGTCCTTCATTAAGCTAGTTATTTTCCGCTGCTATTCTCTTTATCTAGCTTTAAAGAGAGGTGTTCTGCGAAAAGAGGGGCAGATCTATTCACCCCTCCCCTCTAGATCCGCCATCCACTACTCAACAAGTGATATCAGAGCCTAATCTCTCATTATGGGGTCCAACGACCTTGAGAAAAATGGTGGATTGACGTCCAAGGGTTTATTACCTGAAGGACATTCTGTGAATAGGCCTCCTTATTTTACTAGAACTAATTATTCTTATTAGAAACAGCGTATACATGTGTTCATTCGCGCCCAAGACTATGAACTCTGGCGAGTGATCAGCAAAGGTCCGTATGAGCTTACGGATGATGAGGAATTGTGGACCAAAGAATAAATAAAAAAATCTACTATCAACTGGAGTGCTAGACACTTCATGCAATGCTCACTCCATCCAGTAGAGTTCTCAAGAGTAGCTACTTGCGCAACTACAAAAGAAATGTGGGACAGGTTAGAAGTGATTTATGAAGGAACCTCTCAGGTACGAGAAATAAAAGCCAACATTTTAGTTTCTGAATATGAAATGTTCAGGATGAGACCTGATGAGTCAATTCAAGATATGTATGCTCGCTTAACTCTGCTTACTAATAGTCTGACTGATCTGGGAAAGAAATATTCAGAGCAGAAAATTGTAAGGAAGATTCTTAGATCGCTAAACCCAGCATGGCACACGAAGGCTACCGTGGTTGAAAAATTTAGAGATCTTGCAACTACTAAGGTAGATGAACTCATTGGGTCATTGATGACCTATGAGATCAACCTAAAGAACAAAGAGACTGAGGTGCCTAAGAAAAAGTCCCTAGCTCTTAAAGCGGGACCCAACGGTCAAAGCACTTCTGATGAAGGTGAGGCTTCTGCAAGTGAGCGAGATAAGGATGATGTAGCCATCCTCACACGGCATTTCAAGACTGAATGTCCGGAAAAATTCAGAAAAGCTGACAAATGGAAGGGCAAGAAGAAGAACAAGGTCATGGTGTCCACATGGAGCGACGAAGAAGAAAGTGATGATGGAGCCAGCTCCTCGGACAAGGAAAAAGAAGATCTCTGCCTCATGGTCAGAGGTGACGAAGAAACTGAGGTAAACTCTCTATTTAAAAATTTCACAATTGATGATTAGGAGGAAGCATATATATAGCTCATGGAAAAATATGACATGTACAAAAAGGAGAATAAATCATTGAAAAAGAAAATTGATGTCCATATGCATGATCATGATATGAATCATAAGACTGCTTCACTTGAAACTGAAATTGAGACCTTAAGAAAATGATTGAGAACTTGGAAGAGGGAAGAAAAGAAATGGCTGACTTGGAAACTGAAAATGAAGACTTGAGAAATGAGATTAATAGCATGAAGCTAAAAATGCAAGCCTATGAAAAGGACAGCAAATTGAGCAATGAGAAGTATGATGCTGTCAAACAAGTCAACATTCAACTCCTTCAAAACATTGAAAATCTACAAAAAGAGTTGAAGGATAAACAACAATCTTTAGAAAAGTTTGTAGATGGAAGAGAAAACCTAGATGCATTGCTAGGTACAAGAATGAATTTCAGCAAGGAAGGGTTGGGTTTTAATCCCACAAATAAAAGGCCAATTGGGTTAAAAACTGTCACAGTTGTTTCCTCTTCTGATGCTTCTACCTCAAACACAACACCCAAAGGAAAAGAAAAGGTTGAAGAGGAAGCCACTGAAATTCCCAAAAAGATTGCTCAAAACCCTAAGAAAAGCCAACCTTCCCCACAGCAAAGGCCGACACTTCCTTGGCCATCCCTAGCTCAGCCTTCCAGAAGCCACTATAACTGGGTTGCACATAGGACAGGTCGACACTCCCATTCATATAAGTCGACACCACCCTACTTTTGGGGCAATTGTGATTCCTTTGTGCATCAATCCTATAAGCCTCAGTCCCCTAGGTGGCAAAACAATCATTTTCAACCCAAAACCAACCAGTGGCCTCAATGGTTTAAGAAGCAAACTTCCTAAAACTTCTATAAAATCTAACAAAGAGCTTCTAAACAAAAAGTGAATGTCAAACCTGAAAAGAAAAATCAAATCCCTGCACTAAGCAAAGAAAACATGAATGCTAGGAAGGTTTGAATTCCAAAAGAGATGGTATCATATTTTGAAAATCTGAAGAAGTTGGTGGGACCCAAGTTTTGTTGGGTTCCAAACCCCATTACTTAATTCCTTGTGCAGGAGTGTCTTGCAGCCATGCATAACCGGTGGTACCTTGATAGCGGCTGTTCAAGACACATGACTGGAGACAGAACAAAATTCTATTTCTTGATGGAAAAGGAAGGAGGACACGTCACATTTGGAGGGGACCACAAAGGAAGAATCATTGGAACAGGTAATGTAGGTAAGAACCTCTCCAACTCAATTAGAAATGTGCTGCTAGTTGAAGGTTTGAAATACAACTTGCTCAGTATAAGCCAATTGTGTGATAAAGGTCACAAACTGTTGTTTGACTCTTATGAATGTAGAATCCTTGAACCAAAATTTGACAATATAAAATTTTCTGGCAAAAGAGTCAACAATGTTTATATGATTGACTTAGATGACCCTGCTCATATAAACCTCTGTCTTGCTGCACCAAAGTCTGAGCTTGCATGGTTATGGCATCGTAGACTAGGACATGCTAGCTACAATGTCTTACATAAACTTTTAAAGCATTCAATGGTGAAAGGCTTACCTGAACTATCTTTTAAACAAGAAAACAAATTGTGTGATGCATGTGCCCTAGGTAAACAAACAAGAAAATCCTTCGAGACTAGATCTGCAAATATGGCATCCAAACCACTCGAGCTGATTCATATGGACTTGTTTTGTCCAACCAGAACTGCTAGTTTAAGTGGTAGGAAATATGGATATGTCTTGGTGGATGATTTCTCTAGGTTCACATGGGTTTTCTTTCTCACATATAAAAATGATGCTTTTGATGAGTTTCAGGCACTCTATATGAAGATAAAGTAAGACGGTGAGTTTAAAATCTCCAACATTCAATCTGATCATGGTGGTGAATTTGAAAATACTGAATTCTATAATCTTTGTAGGGCTGAAGGCATTTCACATCGGTTTTCATCACCAGGAACCCCCAAGTAAAATGGTGTAGTTGAAAGAAAGAATCGAACACTTATAGAGATGTCAAGGACAATGCTTGTCGAACGACAACTCCCAAGGAAATTTTGGGCTGAGACGGTAAACACGGCTTATTACATTATCAACTGATCTATGGTAAGGCCACACACCAAAAAGACTCATTATGAGTTGCTGAAAGGTAATAAGCCCTCTCTATCTCATATGAAAGTGTTTGGGTCTAAATGCTTCATCCACAATAATGACAAAAGAGAATTAGATAAATTCGAGCCCAAGAGCGATGAAGGTATATTCCTTGGATATTCTGATAGATCTAGGGCTTATAGAATTTATAACATTAAGAGTCAAACTGTGGAAGAATCACCCCATGTTTCCTTTGATGAATATCATGATGATTCTAAAAATGATAACTATTGCAGGAAAAATGATGAAGACAAGGAATTCCTAAGCATGAAGGACAAGAATAATCCTCCACAAGAAGAAACAAGAGAAGATGGTGATCTAGCTGAATCAAGCAATGCAAGGGATCAAGCTCCAGAAAAAGGTAATGATTCTATAGAGATTAGAATTCTTAAGGATCATCCTTTAGAAAATGTCATTGGAAGCTTGAATGATCCACCTAGAACAAGGTCACATTTTAGAATTATGGAAGAATTAGATCAACTTGCTCTTGTCTCCCAGATTGAACCCAATAATATTGATGAAGCATTAAAAGATGAAAACTGGATAAACTCAATGCAAGACGAATTAAACCAGTTCGAAAGAAACAAAGTTTGCCATCTTGTTCCTAGACCATCATCACAATCTGTCATAGGCACTAAATGGGTATTTTGGAACAAACTCAATGAGGATGGCAAGATAATAAGAAACAAGGCTAGATTGGTGGCTCAAGGGTATAATCAAGAGTTCGGGGTAGACTTTGAGGAATCTTATGCCCCAGTAGCTAGACTTGAGGCCATCAAAATTTTACTTACCTTTGCATGCTCCCTTAGAACAAAATTGTATCAAATGGATGTAAAAAGTACTTTCTTAAATGGTTTGATCAAAGAAGAAGTCTATGTGGAGTAGTCCCCTGGCTTTGAGAACTCTAACCATGCAGATTTTGTATACAAGCTAGATAGGGTACTTTATAGCTTGAAGCAAGCACCAAGAGCTTGGTATGAGAGACTAAGCTCGTTCCTCATTGAGAAAGGGTACACACGAGGTAAGGTAGACGAAACACTTTTTACCAAGAAGCAAGGTAGGAACATCTTGATTGTTCAAATTTATGTTGATGATATTATGTTTGGTTCTACTTACTCTGAAATGTGTGAGGAATTTGCTAACCTCATGACTAGCGAATTCGAGATGAGCCTAATGGGAGAACTTCAATTTTTTCTCAGTTTGCAGGTCAACCAAGGAGAAGATGGGTGCTTCATAAGTCAAGCCAAATACATCAAGGAGCTGCTGAAAAGATTGAACATGACAAGCTGTAAAATAATTGCAACTCCTATGAGCACCATAACATCATTGGATTCGAATAAAAATGGTAAATTAGTGGATGAAAAAATCTATAGAGGTATGATTGGCTCCTTACTTTATTTGACTACATCCTGACCAGATATCCAATTTAGTGTTTATCTTTGTGCTAGATTTCAAGCTAGTCCTAGAGAATCCCACTTGACTGTCGTCAAACATGTCCTTAGATATCTTGCCGGAACTTAAGATTTGGGATTGTGGTATCCGTCATCATGTGATTTATCTCTTATTTCTTATTCTGATGTAGACTACGCTGGATGCAAGCTAGATCGTAAGAGTACTAGTGGCTACTATAAGTTTCTGGGCGGGTGTTTAGTTTCTTGGGCCTCCAAGAAATAACACTCGGTTGCCCTCTCAACCGTAGAAGAAGAATACGTTACTGCGGGGAGCTGTGGCACCCAAGTGTTGTGGATTAAATACCAACTCCAAGACTACTTAGTGGATCTTGGTTGTGTCCCGATTCTGTGTGATAACACCAGTGCTATCAACCTTATAAAAAATCTAGTCCAACACTCTAGGACCAAGCATATTGATATTAGGCATCACTTCATTAGAGATGAGGTCTTTAAGAAAAATTTTGAACTGTATTTTGTTGATACACTAAATCAGATTGCTGACATCTTCACCAAGCCCTTGTGTAATGACAGGTTTACAACACTCAGAAGGGAGCTTGGTCTTTGCAGACCTCAGGCTAATAAAAATTGAAATGATGATTTTCTTCAGCTTGGTTGTGTGTTTTTGCAGATTGGTTTCCATGCATTATTTACATGTAAATATGTCATTCTGCATGTGGTGTAGCATTGCATGTAGTTGCATACTAAAGTTGAATTCCTGTTCACGATGCATTGCATGTGGTGTAGCATCATTCTTGCATGGCCATGGTATATTAAATGATGAAGTGTGGAAAGGCAGGTTATGCTTGTCTGGAAGCACTCACTATGCGTGAGAATACACCTCCACCAAGTACCATGGGTCACTGTCGCATGTAGGCCATACAGTAAGGGGGAGTTATTTCTTTGAAGCATTCATGCATATGTTTCATCTTCATTCAGTTACCTTTAATAAGTGTACAACCATGGGCCGGGTTATGCATTTCATTTCTGATCATTCCCCTTGATTGCAAACATAAGTCCTTGAATGCATTCACTGCATATCCTTAGGGGGAGTCTTGTTGCTTCTCTTACTCTCTTGCAATCTGAACTTCAATGGCTTCCAGTTTGAATATGTGATCATGAGACAGACAGAACAATGACATAAGAGCTTTCTATTATATGAACTGATGATTGCGCATCCAATGAAAATGGCTCAGATTTAATGATTTCCTTGAAGTTTTGATATATCTTTTTGAAATCATCTATGTTCGATGGTTTTAATAGACTTTAACTAGAGATTGCATGTTGTGCCTTGAATGACTATCCTAAAATCTGAAAATTCAAACTTCATGGCAACCTTGGTGATACACTAAAGCTTAGTATTATTTTTAAACACCTTGATGAGCTGAAATTTCTGACAGTAAATTTGACAGAGCAATGATATTGTTGCACGGAGAAATATGTCACGTCCTCCAAAGAAGTAACGAATGATATGCCATGATGTGTCCATGTTATCTCTGTCTTAATTAAATTGGACTCTTGGCAGAGCAATGGCATAATTGCTGAGAAGTATATCTCCTCATCAAAGAAATGAGGTCTGATATGTCATGAGGTGATATTGCTATCTCTGTTCAATCTAAATCATAACATTCAGTCTTACCAAATACCTAGGAATACTGGCGTCTAAACAACGTGTATTCTTATGGATAGGAGGCATGTACTAGACTCGATTGCTCATAAAATATGAGTCGTGTGCATACAAATGCAAAAGATCATGCAAAACAGTGCTGAAATCATAAAATTCCATGCTTTAGTCATGCTTGTTTAACCTCAATACTAGTTTATGTAATTCCCGATGAAGTTATTGAATATGGATGTATAAGACGAAGTAAGGTTAACCACTGCCATGATATGCACTTCTGGTTCATTTCTATTAAAACATAGATGTAGATGCTTTTCGAACTCTATTGTTGATCTCAGATTTCATTAGCTTTGAACTATGTATATTACTCACGGCATGTTTCAGGTTTGCATATAATGGCTTGCTCTTCACTCCTATTCAACTCTGCACTCTCAAACATTTGTCACAGTCTCTACCTTACCCCTCCTTTTTGCTGTTGTCAAAGGGGGAGAATACTTTTGTGAGTTGAGTTGTGTTGAGTTGCCTTTGTGAGTGAGTTGTCTCAAAGGGGGAGACAAAGGGGGAGAATAACTTTGTCTCAAAGGGGGAGACAAAGGGGGATAATAACTTTGTGAGAAAGTCCCTCATCATGCATACACTCCGGGGGAGAGCAACATCCATACTCATGTATCTTGAGCTGCATAGCATTCACATCCTCTGATCATCCATGCATCATCAAGCTGCATATGTTATACTCATCCATGCCTAGCATACTCATCATCATGTATCTTGAGCTGCATATGTTATACATCTTGGACATTACTGCCAAATAATGACTCACAGTGTTGCCATCATCAAAAAGGGGGAGAATATTGTGCCCCTATGGTCATTTGAGTCATTTGACATTCATGGTTTTGATAATGGCTAAACACTATAAGTCATTGATGTTTCCCACTCTCATATGACTGAAATACTTGGTGTTCTTTCATGACAGATATGCCAAGGAATGGAGTGGAGATGGCAAAAGTAAAAGCCTAATGATCGCGTCCAAGCAAGCATGAAAATCCCTTCTACAAGCAAGAGTCAACACTTCACATAGCCACGGGGCCGTGCACACTTGGTTTCAACGTCCAAAGGTCTAAAGAGTTTGATGCCACAGACTTGAATAGACTGCAATCGAGTTTAAGGGGTTGAATGAAGCAAATTTGTGAAAATTCCAAGTTTCGGTCGACCGCCGGTCTTGGACTGGTCGACCAGATTTTCCAGGAACGAAATGTTGAAAAATTATTAGGAACCGGTCGACCGCCTAGAATGACCGATCGACCGGCCCCAGGTCCGGTCGACCGCCCATCCCCTGCCGGTTGACTGATTTTGCCAGCAACGAAATGGCTCAAATCTGTAAATGTTCCGGTCGACCGACCCATACTTTCGGTCGACCGGCAGCCCCGATGCAGCAATGTTTGACTTTATTTTCCACCTAGTGGGCATCCCCTCTTCTTGGATTTGTTTAATCCTAAAGTCACCCAATCTCCCATGATTTGTGGATTTGGTCTAGGGGGTGTCTATGGACCATTCAAAAGATATAAAACCAACACAAGAGGGTTAGAAACCCTAATGCATCAAGAGGGATCAAGGGAGATCAAAGGAGGCTAGAGGAGGTCCAAGGAAGAAGAAGGTACTGTAGCCGTGAACAGTACTTCATGCAGAAGTTCTTCATCCATTCCAAGGTGATTCAAGCTCATATCTGAAGCAAGCAATCTCCAAGGTAGTGTAGAGGCAAGCAAGATTCTCAAGGGAGATCAAAGCTCCATCCATAATCCTCTTCATCAACTCAAGGGGATCCAAGGAAGATCACTTCGCAAGGAAGAAGAAACCATTGTTGCTGAAACAAGAGGAGACTTTGCAAAGAAGAAGAAGCCTCTATTGCTGATCTACATCGCATTTCAGACAAGATCTTTTCGATTCTAGCATATATCTATATCTTGTTTGAACATTTTCATCTTGTTCTCTTTTCATTTTGTCCAAGCTATTGAAACTGAGAATCGTCCCTACCGCGGTTAGTAGGAAGGTAGTTGGAAGGTGATCCAATCTGCGGTGTTGTCGTCCCTACCAGTGGTTAGTTTGAAGGCAATTAGAAGTTCTCCGATCTGCGGTTTGGTGCGCTGCACTAGTGAAGCCTCACCGGGTTTGGTGAGGGGTGGACGTAGGACTAGAAATTCAGTCCGAACCACCTTAAAATCTCGTGTATTGTGGTTTGCTTATGCGATTGCTTTGTGCTAGATGCATGCTTAGGTTCAATCTTTATTAATCTTGTTCATCCGGCTAAGCAAATCATTGTGTCCTTCGTTAAGCTAGTTATTTTTCACTGCTATTCTCTTTATCTAGCTTTAAAGAGGGGTGTTCTACGAAAAGAGGGGCAGATCTATTCACGCCTCCCCTCTAGATCCGTCATCCACTACTCAACACAACCTGCTCGACGGCCTTGAGGGAATTCACTTACGGAGGTCTCTATGATGAAATCACCAGTCCGAAGGAAGGAATATCCCGCAGAGGGTTCAAACATCACTAAGAGTTAGGGGCTATACGGAAAACAACGTAAAACGTGAGACTGCATCTACGGACTAAGACACAGTGCCATAGACCTACGGTATGGGTCAAAAAATTGATAAATCTGTGAGACAGGAAAACTGCGCCTGTACAGAGGTCGCCATTTAAAGAAATAGCGACCTTCTGAAAGGTCGTTCAATCATAATTTATATCAGAATTTCCAAGATAATAATAGAATTAACGACAGTCTATGAAGGCGTAAATTCTGGGATTTTCCAGAAATTAATTTCTATGATTTTTAAATAACGATTGAGCACAGTGGCGTTCATTCATTGAATGGCGCCCTGGTCTCGGTCGTTAATTCATAATTTTTAGTATACTTTTCATTTACTGGATATTTTCAAAATAGCGCCACTATATAGGGGCGTTCATTCTTTAAATAGCGACTATATGGATGTCGCTCTTTCTTTGTCATGTGATACACATCGGATAGGTACAATCATAGACTCATGATAATTCCAATTTGCCAAAACTAGAAAGTGAAGACATGAACAAGTAGAGAGAAATATCAAGAATCTAAAAATTGGTACATGCATTAATTTTAACATCATGTATAGTTATCTAATTTTTAAGCATGTAGTATTTATTAAATACCAAAATATTAAGCGATTGGGCATAAGGTCGCTCATTAATTTGACGCCCTTGGCACTGTCGCTATTACAAAAGAATTAGCAACCGTGCATATGGTCGTTCATTAAATAAGCACCCATGACAGAGTCGCTATTTACGGTAATGTAGTAAAACTACGGTGGCAAGAATAGAAAATAGATTATATGACCTATATGCATGCTTATAACTGTGATTAACAAGTTTGGGCTTCGAACTTGAGAAGGACAAAGATGATAATAAGAATAACTGCAATCGTAGCTGCAGGAACTGTAAGAAGAAGACACTCTTCCTTTGTTCACAGTAGAAGGGAGAAGATGGTATATATATATATACCAAGAGCAACTGCAGCCACTATCAGAATAAGCAAGGCTTCTTCTTATTACTACGATGGCCGTGAGCAACTGCAGCAAGGGTAGAAGCAGTAGCAGCTCCAATAAGAGCAACAGCCGCACCGGGGAGACGATGGAAGAAGGAAGACGTTGCTCTCCTGCAGCAGGAAAGCGATGAACAACAGGATGACAATGTCGACAGCAGGAACTCCCTCAACGCAATAGCAGCAATAGGGATTGCATGCCTCGATGGGGGGTTTATTTATAGGACTTGAGATCTTGAATCCTATTGGGAATTAAATTTCCCACGAAGCAAATCCTAATCTGTTTAATATTTCCATGTTAATCTTTCGTACTGCCAAAACATCAGCCGCTTTCTCTATTAGAGTTAAAACCCTAAAGCCATGCAGTTCGAACGTGAGATGGTTTGGGTTTCACAAAATAACCCTTTGTGTATATATATATACACATATTTCTATCTACTTTCACATAGGTGGGCTAAAGGTGTTTGAGGGTTTTGGGCTTTTGATCACTAAGGCCCATCTATTTATGTGTGTGTTGGTTTTATTTGTAATTACCTTTCTTTCCTAGCCCACAAGGCCCATTAGTTTAGGTTTTCCTTATACGTGAGGCCCAAATATAGGTTAAGGCCCTTTACTCATTGAAGGTTTTTATTTACTTGAAAATTTTATTTTTTCTAATTTATCCGGGTTGCGACACTCTCCCCCCCTTAAAAGAATTTGGTCCCCAAATTCTATTGCATATACACATGGAAGGTGCAGAGTACTTACTATGCTGAAATAAGTCGGGGAATCTTTTCTTCATAGATTCTTTAGTCTTCCATGTGGCTTCCTGTTCCGAGCACTTGCTCCATTGTACCTTGACCTTGGGAATCGTCTTGTTCCTTAGTGCACGAACCTCGCGATCAAGGATCTTCAAGGGATTTTGTTCATATGTGAGATCCTTTTGTATCACTAGGTTACCATGATCTATTATATGAGATGGATCATGCATATATCTCTTCAACATAGAAATGTGGAACACATTGTGAACCCCAGAGAATTGAGGAGGCAAGGCGATGTGGTAGGCAACCTCGCCAACTCTTTCTAAGAACTCGAAGGGACCGATATACCTTGGTGTAAGCTTGCCCTTAACACCAAACCTTCTAATTCCTCACCCTGGAGAAACCTTAAGAAAGACGTGTTCTACTTCTTGGAACTCAAGATCTCTCCTTCTAGTATCGGCGTAAGTCTTTTGTCTCGACTAAGCCATTTGGAGTCTTTCTCTAATTATCTGAATCTTTTCGGTGGTGTCTCTCACCATGTCTGGGCCTAGTCTAGTAGTTGCTTTTCGCCAACTTCATCCTAGCACAAGGGTGATCGATAACTCCTTCCATATAATGTTTCGAAAGGTGCTATTTGAATACTTGCCTGGTAGCTATTGTTATATGCAAACTCGACCAAAGGCAAGTGATCATGCCAGCTTCCACCGAAATCAATAATACAAGCTCGTAGCATGTCTTCTACAACTTGATTCGTTCTCTCGGTCTGACCGTCTATCTTAGGATGAAAGGTTGTACTAAAGTTGAGTCTTGTCCCCAGAGAGCATTGTAGACCCTTCCAAAAATGAGAAGTAAAATGTCGTTCTCGGTCAAACACGATCGAAACAAGAACTCCATGCAGTCTAACAACTTCTTTGATGTATAAGGCAGCAAAAACATCCACTGACCATCGGCTCTTGATTGGTAGAAAGTGAGCTGATTTGCTCAATCGATCTATGATGACCCATATGCCAACGTGTCCTCCTTTAGATTTAGATAGACCCATTATAAAGTCCATACCGATATCTTCCCACTTCCACTTAGGAATATCTAGAGGATGTAGCTTACCGGCAGGCTTTTGGTGTTCCACCTTGACTTGTTGGCATGTGAGACAACTAGACACAAAGTCCGCTACCTCCCTCTTCATGTTGGGCCATCAAAAGGTCCGTTTCAAGTCTTAGTACATCTTGGTAGATCCGGGATGAATTGTGCACCTTGATCTGTGAGCTTCTTCTAAAATCTTCTTCTTCAATTCCGGATAATCCGGTACACAAGTCATTTCCTGAATAATAACCTTCCATCTGATGCTACGTTGAAGTTTGGTCATTCTTCTAGCTTATCCTTGATCTCTACTAACACCGGGTCACTGTCCTGAAGTCCTTGTATTTCGGCGAGCAGATCCGGTTGTATTCTCATGTGTGATAGAGTAATATACCTTTTCTCCCGATCCGTACTTATATCAAGTTTAGAGAATTGCTCCAGCAATTTTCATTCTTGAATCATACAATTGGCTAATATCGCTCTTGGTTTTTGACTAAGGGCATCTGCGATAGAATTTCCCTTACCAGGGTGGTATTGTATAGTGAAGTCCAAATCCTTGAGGTATTTGAGCCAACGCCTCTGCCTCATGTTGAGTTCCTTTTGAGAAAATAGATACTTGAGGCTTTTGTAATCAGAGTATACGGTGAACTGCTCTCCATAGAGATAGTGTCTCCAGATCTTTAAGGCAAACACCACCGTGGCCAGCTCTAAATCATGCACCGGGTAGTTCTCTTCATGCTTCTTTAATTGTTGGGAAGAATAAGCAATGACCTTCCCTTGCTGCATTAACACACATACAAGGCCAATGCCATATGCATCGGCATATACCTCGAATTTCTCCCCTTCAACTGGTAATGCTAATACCAGGGTGGTTGTTAGATGATCCTTCAAGACCTGAAAGCTCTTCT
Source organism: Amorphophallus konjac (assembly GCA_022559845.1). Classification (NCBI taxonomy): domain Eukaryota; kingdom Viridiplantae; phylum Streptophyta; class Magnoliopsida; order Alismatales; family Araceae; genus Amorphophallus; species Amorphophallus konjac. The sequence continues at coordinate 101,352,377 of CM040120.1, forward strand.
CGCATTCTTCATCCCACTTATAAGGAATTTCCTTACGGGTCAGCCTAGTAAGAGGAACAGTGATCTTGGAGAAGTCCTTGATGAAGCGCCTATAATAGCCAGCTAGGCCTAAGAAGCTTCGGATCTCGGTTGCATTGGTCGGCCTTTCCCAATTCTTCACATCCTCGACTTTCGATGGTGTTGACACCCATTTTTTGCCGATAAGTTGAGTCATTTCTCTTACTCTCATTTGTTGATGTCTCAAGTTGTCCATTACTCATTGGGCTATTTCAGGCAGCTTATTGGGCCTATTTTATGGGTACCTCCCTCCCTGACTCGGTCTGCTTCAATTCAGGGCTTAATGGGTCTTGGTTTTGCTTGATTTATCACAGTTTTAGTACATTTCAAATGCCCAGCCATTGAGCGGTCTATCGCTTGACCGTTCCGTTTTGAAGCGGTTGATTATGAACCGTGTGTCTATTTACTGGATGTTAAGGTAATATTCTGAATTTCCACCGACAAGCTTTTGCACGGTCTATATGTAACCGTCCAATACCATTGAGTGGCAGGTATATGACCATCCATATCTCAGAGTCCCAGATTCGTTAGTTGTTCAGATAATTATCTAATTTTTTGATTTATTTTGATTTACCACCGATAGGCATTGGACGGTTGGGCTTTGGTCGTTCCATGAGCTAAGTGGTCCATTTGTAACCGCCCAATTCATGAGAGTCCAACGGTGAAATCATCGGGCAGTTCGATGGATATTTGGATAATATTTGCTTATTTACTTAATTTCCACCGACAGGTTGGACGGTCTTGTGACCGACCGCGCAATGGATTGGGAGGTCTATCGCGTGACTGCGTAATGGTTCGATTGTTGAAAAGTTAAGGGTTTTTTCTCTCTCTACCCGTGGTTTTATCCTTGATTTGTTCCAACCATTTCTCGGCGGGTATTCCACCAAATGGGGTGCCATTTGAACTGGTTGGAAGTTAATTATATCATCTACGGATTTTATGTTGATATCTCAAGCTGATTTTCATTGGAAACCCTAATTTTGGGGTTGGCTTTCAAGGCTCTATAAATAGGACCCTAAGGCCAAGCTTTGAAAAGGGGGGGAGATTTCAAGGTCACGGCGAAGCTCTGCCGAATTCCCAAGTGACCTGTAGTCAGGGAGGGAGGCTTTCTACATCCTTCTAAGCCTCCGGTTCAAGGGAGTAGTCATTTGATTTGAATTTTTAGTCATAACGTTGAGTCATTAGTTCGTTCATTGCATGTTTATTTCTCCACTTCTCTCCATGATCTTTCACTACATCATATCATTTTCACACCCTCCCATTTGTTTTGACGCCCTATAGGGGTTTAAAAACCTCCCAGGTATCGCCCATTCTATGTTATCGCGCTTATTTTCCATTCTTCTTTATAGTTGCTACACTCCTTAGGGCTAATTTGGGTATCATTTTCGTGTCTCCTACGTTGTCTTGCAGGTCAGCATCATCCTAACACGAGGCCCATCCCCTCTGGCCGGCCGGAAGGGGTGGAGGATTGGATCCTACGCTTTAGAGTTTGGCAGCATCGAACGGTTGTCGTCCGCCCGTCCACAGGTATACACGGCCCACATAGGACCGTGCAACGCCTTATTGCGGTCGTCTGCGAACCGTGCTATCACCAGGCTCATCTTCATCCCGCTTCTTACTTCGGTGCTTTGAGCGGTCTGTCGAGAGACCGTCCTAATCACAGAGCGGATCTTCCAGGACCGTCTACACCTGTCAGCGCTGAACATCAGGCGAGTGCTTTCTCCCCTTTTCCAAGGTACGGTTACCCCTCGGTACTTCGTGTCTTGGTGGCGATCACGATCATACGCCTTTTTTCACCCTTTCTTTCTTTCTTCCTTCATCTCGCTTGTCTTTACTTTTTGATTATTAGAAAAGGAAGGTAAGAAGGAGAAAAGGTGGAGAAAACATGTCAACAGACGGGTCAACAGAAATCCCATCCTTTGAGATCACATGTCCTAGGAAGGACACATCTTTGAGCCAGAAGTCACATTTACTAAGTTTGGCATAGAGTTGGTTACTTCTCAATATTTGTAATGCCATCCTTAAGTGTTGTTCATGATCTTCTTTGGTCTTGGAATAAATTAATATGTCATCAATGAAGACCACTATAAATTGATCCAGATGAGGCCTGAATATGCTATTCATAAACTACATAAAGGCTGCAGGGGCATTTGTTAGTCCAAAAGGCATAACAACAAATTCGTAATGCCCATACCTGCTCTGGAATGCGGTCTTATGAATGTCTTCATCTTTGATCGTCAATTGGTGATACTTGAGATCAATCTTTGAGAAATACTTGGATCCGGATATCTGATCAAATAACTCATCGATCCTTGGCAGTGGATACTTGTTTTTGATGGTAAGATGGTTCAACTGTCGATAGTCAATGTAGAGTCTCATTGATCCATCCTTCTTCTTTACAAATAAGATGGGCGCTCCCCACGGGGAAGTGCTCGATCTGATAAATCCTTTCTTCAAGAGCTCCATCAATTGTTCTTTCAATTCCTTGAGCTCTGCAGGGGACATCCTATAAGGTGCCTTAGAAACTGGACCAGCACCAGGGACAAGGTCGATGGTGAAGGCCACTTCTCTTTGTGGGGATAATCCGGGCAATTCCTCCAGGAATACATCGGGAAACTCCTGAACCACTCAGATGTCTTCTATCTTGGACTCCTTAACTTCAGTGACAGTCACAAATGCAATGAAAGCCACGCATCCTTCACTCTTTAACTTATGGGCTCGAAGAGCTGAAATAATAGGTGACTTATTCCGACCCTTAGGGCTAGTGTAGACAAGTTCGAGAAACTCCTTGAAAGTTACCATGCCGTTACGGCAATCTACAACTGCCTTGTATATGGATAGCCAGTCGGCTCCTAGTATCACATCATAATCTTTCATTTCTAAGCATATTAAGTTGGCGGGTAGATTTTTCCCTTTTATCATGACTTCACAATTTAAATAATGATGTGTAATATCGGATACATTTCCGGGAGGGGTTGAAATAACTAGTTTTATCCATTTTGGTTCCAGAGGTAATGGATCAGCAAACTTCTTGGAAATAAAGGAATGCGATGCACCAGTATCAAACAAGACACGAGTAGACTTGGAACACATCGTTAAGATGCCTTCCATCAGTCCGCCTTCGTCTTGTTCTACCTCTTGAAGGGCTTGGAGGCATGCTTGCTTCTTCACCGGGCGCTTCTCGTCTCCGGCTTGTTCATTAAGCAAGGGGCAGTCGAGAATCCGATGATCACGGCTCCTGTAACTGAGACAGGCTCCTAGTCTTCTCCAGCATTCCTCGGCCTTGTCGCAGTGCTTACACACCTCCTTTAAAGGTGTGGTAGTAATGGAAAAGGGCTTGTTGTTATTCTTCTTGAATTTCTTCTCTTAGAAGGAATCTCCTCCATTGCTAGTCCTTTTCTTATTAAAGGTTGGCTTGAAAGCACTGGAGCTGGTAACCTGCTCCTTCTTGTCCTTCCCACGGATTTGATCGGACAACTCCGTGGCGTCTTCTAACAGCTGGGCTCTTCGCACTATCTCCTAATAGACTTGAATGTCCATCGGCGCCAGTTGGGTTATATATTGCGGTCGAAGCCCATTTAGAAATCTTCTCTCCTTCATCTTCTCAGTACCCACCAGATGCGGTGGATACCTTGACAATCTAGATAATTGGGCCTCATACTCGGCCACTGATAGAGTTTGTTGTTTGAGTGTGGTGAATTCTACGGCCTTCTTTTCTTATATATGATCGGAAAAATACTTGTTATTAAAGTGCTCAACAAATTCCGCCCATGTAATATGATCATGTGCCAATATAGCTTCTACAGACTCCCACTAGAAGTGGGCGTCCCTTTCCAATTGGAACATTGCTAGTAATACCTTCTCTTCGTCCGAGCATTGCATAACCTGGAATATCATTTCTACTTCTCCGATCCAGTGCTCGGCATCATCAGGGTCGGATGAGCCAGTAAACTTTGGTGGATTCATATTACGGAAGCTTCGGTGGAGATCTCCTGCTCCACGGTTAGCTCCGCCCTATGCCAGTTGTTGTTGCACCTGGGTAAGACGTTGAACGGTTCGCTGCATGTTGCGCCACAGAGCATGTTTAGCGGCCATGATTCTATAAGATTTTAAATAGCTATATTAATATATAAAAAGTTTAAGTCCCTAAGTTAACTTAACCCATGGTTCTACCCAATCTCACCGGGGTAAAGGTATAACCTATCCTTGGACTTGGTTTCCTAGGAATTGAATATCCTAGGCTCTGATACCATAAAACTGTCATGCCCCGAGCGCGGAAGGAACCCAGTACGCGTGACGAGTTATATCAATCATGTCAATCAGAGCATAAGTGTATTCGACACATAGACAAAGCACGCAAAAGTAAAGATAAACCAAATCCTTTATTCATAATAACCATGAAGGTAAATTTATTACATAATCTCAATGAAAGAGTACTAAAGGACAACCTCGACTCAATAAAGGGAAAATTACAATAATTGACTCAAGAAAAATAAGAAAAAGACACGACTGGATAGACGCCTTGATAGACGGGTGGCTCTATGCTCTTCACACATGTCCATTCCCTTCTGAGTGATCTTCATCATCGGAATTACCTGAAAAATACGGGGAACACTAGGGTGAGCGAATGCTCAGTAGGAATTGTATCTCAAGTATAAGCATTGCTTTAAGTAATTACATGTTTCATGAATGCAAGTATAGCTATGCATGTACGCATGAAAACGACAAGAGAGAGAGTATCAAAAGATAATAAAGTTGAACTAACAAGAATTCAAGATAATCATGTGAAATGTAACAAGATAGTCAAACATGTAAATATTTCAAGTCATGTCACGTGAATTGGCTATTTTAATATCAAGTAAGTAATTACCCGTTCTGGGCCACGCAAGTCATGTCATGTCAAGTCAAGTATGAGATTGTGGAATGTCAATTTAGCAAGTCATGCACTTCGGTGCAATGCCACACCGTGATCAATATAGCTCCCATGGGCACAAGTACTTTCGAGTGCTCCTCCTAGGACCAGATCGGGCCCTATATGCACAAGCATTAAGTCATGTATATTTTAGACATCTACTATAGTTGTAGCCAATATAGAGTTCCAAAGATTAACCATTGTAGGATGACAAGGTAGGTTTCACGAATGAAGGAGTTCAAGGGTGAATTCCGAACAAGTAGGACACATCATTAAATCCTCACGAAAAATCAGGACATGTCGTAAAACTAGGTAAATGGCGCCCACTCAATCGCCACGATTTACAAAAATAGCGCCCACATTCATGGTCGCTAATTCCTGTGAACAGTACATGTACGACGAATTAGCGACTTCTCATTCAGTTGCTAAATCATAAATAGCGCCCATGTCACGGTCGCTATATCAGGGAATAACGGCACTGGACAGGTCGCCAAATCCTTCTGGCGCCTAGGTCCGTGTTGCCAATTATTGACAGAAAATAGACTTCTCAAAAGAGGCTAGAAACAACGCTCTAAAAGGGCTAAAACATCACGTTTCTCTAGAGTGACATGACAAGACACAGTGTCATGGGTTTTTAGGGTACAACCTGCTCGGCGGCCTTGAGGGAATCCAAGGCTTCGCGTAGACTTACGAAGGTCTCTATGATGAAATCACCTATCTGAAGGAAGGAATATCCCGCAGAGGGTTCAAACATGACTCAGAGTTAGGGGTTGTACGAAAAACGACGTAAAATGTGGGACTGCATCGACGGACTGAGACGTAGTGCCATAGACCTACGGTATGGGTCAAAAAATCGATAAATCTGTAAGACAGGAAAACTGCGCCTGTACAGAGGCCGCCATTTAAAGAAATAGCGACCTTCTGAAAGGTCGTTCAATCATGATTTATATAAGAATTTCCAAGATAATAATAGAATTAACGGCAGTCTATGAAGGTGTAAATTCTGGGATTTTCCAAAAATTAATTTCTATGATTTTAAATAGCGACTGAGCACAGTGGCATTCATTCATTGAATGGCGCCCTGGTCTCGGTCGTTAATTCACAATTTTTAGTATAATTTTCATTTACTAGATATTTTCAAAATAGCGCCACTATATAGGGGCGTTCATTCTTTAAATAATGACTATGGGCATGTCGCTCTTTCTTTGTCATGTGATATGCATCGAGCAGGTACAATCATAGACTCATGATAATTCCAAGTTACCAAAACTGGAAAGTGAAGACATGAACAAGTAGAGAGAAATATCAGGAATCTAAAAATAGGTACATGCATTAATTTTAACATCTTGTTGTATAGTTATCTAATTTTTAAGCATGTAGTATTTATTAAATACCAAAATATTAAGCGACTGGGCATAAGGTCGCTCATTAATTTGACACCCTTGGCACTGTCGCTATTACAAAAGAATTAGCGACCGTGCATATGGCCATTCATTAAATAAGCGCCTATGACAGAGTCGCTATTTACTGTAATGCAGTAAAACTACGGTAGAAAGAACAGAAAATAGATTATATGACCTATATGCATTCTTATAACTGTGATTAATAGGTTCGGGCTTCGAACTTGAGAATACCTACCTCTTTGACTTGTTTCTGGATGATGGACGAAGATGATAATAAGAATAACTGCAATCGTAGCAGCAGGAACTGTAAGAAGAAGATGCTCTTCCTTCATTCACAGTAGCAAGGAGAAGATGGTATATATATATATATACCAAGAGCAACTGTAGCCACTATCAGAAGAAGCAAGGCTTCTTCTTATTACTACGACGGTCGTGAGCAACTGCAGCAAGGGTAGAAGCAGCAATAGCTCCAATAAGAGCAGCAGCCACACTGGGGAGACGATGGAAGAAGGAAGACGTTGCTCTCCTACAGTAGGAAGGCGATGAACAACAGGATGACAATGTCGACAGCAGGAACTCCCTCAACGCAATAGCAGCAATAGGGATTACATGCCTCGATGGGGGGTTTATTTATAGGACTTGAGATCTTGAATCCTATTGGGAATTAAATTTCCCACGAAGCAAATCCTAGTCTGTTTAATATTTCCATGTTAATCTTTCCTACTGCCAAAACATCAGTCGCTTTCCCTTTTAGAGTTAAAACCCTAAAGCCATGCAGTTCGAACGTGAGAGGGTTTGGGTTTCACAAAATAACCCTTCGTGTGTATATATATACATATTTCTATCTAATTTCACGTAGGTGGGCTAAAGGTGTTTGAGGGTTTTGGGCTTTTGATCACTAAGGCCCATCTATTTATGTGTGTGTTGGTTTTATTTGTAATTACCTTTCTTTCCTAGCCCACAAGGCCCATTAGTTTGGGTTTTCCTTATATGTGAGGCCCTAATATAGGTTAAGGCCCTTTACTCATTAAATGTTTTTATTTACTTGAAAATTTTATTTCTTCTAATTTATCTAGGTTGCTACATTCTGGGCTTCATGTACCCTTTTATAGAGGCGGACCTGGGGTCCTGGCCTTCACGGAGCTCCTTCTCGTCCACGCTTCTATCTTTTTTTTTTCCTTTTTTCTCGTTTCTTATTTTTTTTGAGCTGTCGTTGTCCTTCTCGCTGGAACAAGGAGCTGTGCGGGGGGGGGGGGGAGCTTTACCCCATGCGGCTTGGTCACGCGTCTGCCATGCCGCTGGCTGGCGAAGTGGGTGTCCGTTCAGGTTGTTCTCACATCGCTGCTGCCGTTGCACTGCTAGCACACGAGAGGGGGCGCCGTTCGAGCATTGAATGCTCATGCACGCAAGGGAAGGAACCGTCTGCGTTTCTATTCTTCAGGAGAAGTCCCCTCCTTTTTTGTTTCTTACTTTTTTGTTGTCTCTGCCCCTTTTCATCTTTTACTTCATTTCATTTTTTTTATTTTTTTATATTTTTTCACGTGGACAACAACCTGAAATTTGTTCTCTTTTTTTTAACGCCAAGAAATGCCCCCCACACGCAGGTGTCGCAACTGAGCGGGGCCTGTGGGTGTATCTTCTTATCCAGTATGTGGTTGATATTAGGGTAGAACATCCTAGGCTTCAGACAATGGGTCTAGGCCGCAGGTGATCTCGATCGGCCCTGACGGAGAGTCAGATGCTGATATTGTCGACATTGGGCATATGTTGATACAAGAACATCGGGTCCATTTAGTCTTAGATGGAGGGTCTAAGCCATTGTGTTGTATCGGTTATCGCGGTGCGACTGATGGATTGGTTCTGACAGAGAGCCAGGCACCAACCGGAGTAGTATTGTCAGCATTGGGCTTATGTCGATGCAAGTAGATAGGCTTATCTAGCCTTAGACGGAAGGTCTAAGCCTTTGAATTGTATTGATTAGTCCTGATAGGGAGCCAGGTGCCAATCGTAATGACATCGCATACATTGGGTTTATGCCAACGCAAAGAAATCAGGTTTATCTGGCTTTAGACAAATGGTCTAAGCCATTGAGTTGTATCGATCGGTCCTGACAGGAAGCCAAGTGCCAATCATAATGACATCGCCAACATTGGGTCTATGTCGACGCAAAGAAATCAGGTTTATCTGGCTTTAGACAGAAGGTCTGAGCCATTGAGTTATATCGATTGGTCTTGACGGGAAGTTGGGTGCCAATCAAGGCGGTATCGTCGACACTGGGTCTATGCTGACGCACGGAATTGATTCTACCTGACTTAGACAAAAGGTCTAGACCATATTCTTTGGCTAAGACCAAGAAGGTCATGGGCGTCGGGTGTATGGTATCATCGATACTGGGGTTGCACCAAAGTAAGGAATTAATTTTATCTGGATAAACGAAAGGTCTAGGCCGTATTCTTTGACTCAGACCAAGAAGGCCATGGACGCCGGATGAATGGTATCATCGGTACTGGGATTTCACCGAAGCAAGGAAATCTAGCTTCTCTAACTAAGAGGGAAGGTCTAGGTCATACCCCTCGGCTAAGACCAAAAGAGGCCATGGGTGCCGAGTTAAAAGTATCATCGGTACTAGGATTGTACCAACGCAAAGGATATCGGGCTTCTCTGACTAAGATGAAAGGTCTAGGTCATACCCCCGACTAAGACCAAAAGGCCATGGGCGCCGAGTTAAGTGTATCATCGATACTGGGATTGTACCAATGCAAAGGATATCGGGCTTCTTTAACTAAGATGAAAGGTCTAGGTCATACCCCTCGGCTAAGACCAAAAGGCCATGGGGGTCGAGTTGAGTGTATCATAGGTACTGGGATTGCACCAATGCAAAGGATATCAGGCTTCTCTGACTTAGCCGGAAGGTCTAGGTCATACCCCTCGGCTAAGACCAAAAGGCCATGGGCGCCGAGATAAGTGTATCATCGGTACTGGGATTGTACCAACGCAAAGGATATCGGGCTTCTCTGACTAAGATGAAAGGTCTAGGTCATACCCCTCGGCTAAGACCAAAAGGCCATGGGCACCGAGTTAAGTGTATCATCGGTACTAGGATTGTACCAACGCAAAGGATATCGGGCTTCTCTGACTAAAATGAAAGGTCTAGGCCATACCCCTTGGCTAAGACCAAAAGGCCATGGGCGTCGAGTTAAGTGTATCATTAGTACTGGGATTGTATCGAAGCAAGGAAATCGGGCTTCTCTGGGTTAGATAGAAGGTCTAGGTCATGCCCCTCGGTTGAGACCAAATAGGCCATGGGTCCCGAGTTAGTGGTATCCTCGGTAATGGGGTTGTACCGATGCAAAGGATTTCGGGTTTCTCTGACTTAGACAGAAGGTCTAGGTCATACCCCTCGGCTAAGATCAAAAGGGCCATGGGCACCGAGTTAATGGTATCATTGGTACTGGGATTGTACCGAAGCAAGGAAATTGGGCTTCTCTGACTTAGACAGAAGGTCTAGGTCATGCCCCTTGGCTAAGACCAAAAAGTCCATGGGTGCCGAGTGAGTGGTATCATCGGTAATGGGGTTATACCGATGCAAAGAATATTGGGTTTGTTTGACTTAGACGGAAAGTCTAGGTCAGACCCCTCGGCTAAGACTAAAAAGGCCATGGGCACCGAGTTAGTGGCTGGATATCTATCAGCTGGAATGCTGTCGGTTGAACATCTTTCGGCTTTAACGCTGTTGGTTGAATATCTGTCGGCTAAAACGTTGATGGTTGAATATCTGTCAACTGAATTCTGATGGTTGAATATCTGTCAACTAAACGGCGATGGTTGAATATCTGTCGGCTGGGATGCCGATGGTTGAACATCTATTGGCTAAACATCGATGGTTGAATATCTGTCGGCTTGACGCCGATGGTTGATTATCTATTGGCTGGAATGCCGATGGTTGAACATCTGTCGGCTTGAATGCTGATGGTTGAATATCTATCGGCTGGGACGCCGATAGTTGATTATGTCGGCTGGAATGCCAATGGTTGAATATCTGTCGGCTGAACGTCGATGGCTGAATATTCGTCGGCTAGAACGCCGATGGTTGAATATTTGTCAGCTGAAACGCCAATGGTTGAATATCTGTCGGTTGAACGCCGATGGTTGAATATCTGTCAACTGGAATGCCGATGGTTGAATATCTGTCGACCGAACGCCAATGGTTGAATATCTGTCGACTGAACGCCAATGGTTGAATATCTGTCGGCTTGACGCCAATGGTTGAATATATGTCGGCTTAAATGCCGATGGCTGAATATCTGTCGACTGGGACGTCGATGGTTGAATATCTGTCAGCTTGAATGCTGATGGTTGAATATCAGTCGACTGGGACGCCAATGGTTGAATATCTTCATTTTTTATTGATCATCATTTTCATCATCCTTTCATCTTCTACATCACTTTCATCATTACTTTCATTGTCATTATCTGGATCGCTGTGCTGATGGTCCTTTCCAGTCGGACTTTGAGCTTTGGTTCTTTGCCAGGTTCTTCTTCCAGGTTGCTGGACTCCCCTGTGGAGATTCGCCCTCAATGCGGGCTGCTTTACCCGGTGGGGCCAAAAGTCGGTACAAGCATATGGTAACTCATTACAAGAGTTCTGAATTATAAGTATGTTCATTATGGGATATCAGTTTTAGTTGATCGCCGAACTGAGGAAGTGGCAGATGGTATGGCTTTAGGTGCTTCCCATTGAGGGGTGAAAATTGAACTTCCCCTCGGTGGTTGACAATGACATAGGCTCTGCCTTCATAAACTTTCTGGACCACGTAGGCTCCTAACCAGTTCTCGTTTAATTTACCTTTGGGATTGGCTGCCATGACTTCTTTTCTTTTGACCATGACTAGGTCTCCTTTCTTGAATTCGTGCCCTTTGACGAGCTTGTCAAAGGCGTAGGCCATACGGGCCTGATAGACCTGTATATTCTGTTGAGCCTTAAGCCGTTGTCCTTCTAAATCGGAGAGCTCCTCTAGTCTTCTTTCTATATTTACCTGGCCATCTTTAATCAGTTCGTGTTGGATCTCCACTCGTAGAGAGGGTATTATAGACGCCTGATTTTGGACATCTCGTGGACTTTATTTAGCCATCATAGAAGTGACACTTTCTTCTGGATATTTGGTAGGGAAAATTTTTTGAGGTATTATATGCATTCTCTTCACTGATATCTAGAAGGCCACATAGTTGGCCGCCCACACCTCAAGAAGGGAAGGGTGCTTGCCGCCCTCATCCCCTAGAAGGCCACATAGTTGGCCTCCCAGCTTGCTAGAAGGCCAGGGTGCTGGCCGCCCTCACCCACCTGGAAGGCCACCTTGCTAGCCGCCCAGGCCAGGCCCTTAGAAGGCCAGACTGCTGGCCGCCCAGCCATTCTAAGGTGGCCACATAGTTGGCCGCCTAGTCCCTTAAGAAAGACATCGACCTGGCCACCCAGCTCCTTTGGACGGCCAGAACCTTGGCCGTCTCTTGTCAACCGCCTGTCAACTCCACGATCTGCCCACTCCGGGCACGTCCTCTAAAACTGCTCCCACTCGGGGGGGTTCGAGACTCACGTAGCCTCACACGCACTCTATTTTTGAATGGTTTTGGAGGGAGATTGGCCCCACATACAAAACCTCCGTTCCAAACCATCTCACGGGGGGGGGGGGGGGTGGACATTTTGGGAGAGCCCAGTTTGCAGGGGGTGGCCATCGCCATGGACGCCCACCACTTGTTTGTCCGGCCTCTGTTGGTCGACAGGCAAACCCGTCCTTCTTCCCTTGTTCCCCGTCTTGCTATATTTCAGTTTCTTTTATTGCATTGCATGCATACTAGATCTTCCTAGCTCCCTATTTTAAAGAGGTTATCCAATCCAAAACATAGGGAAGGCGGATGGTCGAAAGTCTCGGCTATCCTCCTTTCCGCCCCCCTTCTCGGTACGATAGACCCCATTTGCATGTTTTCTTTACTTCTCTGAGCATTTACTACACTTCCACAGTCTAATGGTCTATTCTCTATTTGCTGGTTAAATTGTAGGATCTTCGTCACCGACTTATAGAGCTCCGTGTTTTTCCCCGGCCGAGAGCGAGCACAGGAAGAACCCACATATCCCACTTTAAAGACATTGCGATCATCCTACCCTTGTGAGGCTCAAGTATTAGCCTCTGGCGATCATACCATTTCTTTCCTTCTAACACGTGCACTATAGGTAGTAGCAACATAGTTCGGAGGGAGGCAACATTGCACGCCATCGCGCGCATCCTACCGTCCCGGCGCCTACAGGTATCTCTAGCTCTATCGGGACGACTGCTTCCAAGCTGTACACTAGTGAGACCGGTGAGCAACCCGTCGGAGTCTTGTATACGGTGCGGTATGCCTACAGCGCCTCGTACATCTTGTATTCCCAATCCTTCTTGCTAGAGTTGACCGTCTTGGCAATAAGTGTGCAAAGGGTTTTATTGAAAGATTCAGCTAACCCGTTTGCTTATGGGTTGTAAGGAGTGGATGTCCTCCAGTCAATCTTAAACTTATCGGCTAGTTTGTAGACCTTATGATTCCGGAAGTGGCTTCCGTTATTGGAGACGATTCGGTCGGGCAGGTCGAATCGGAATATAATATTTCGACAGACAAATATGACCACGATCTCTCCTGTCACTTCTCTTAGAGCCACAGCCTCCACCCATCGGGAGAAATAATCTATTGCTGCTAGAATATATTTACATCTTGACGAAGACATGGGTATTGGCCCTACAACATCGGTGCCCCATTGAGCAAAAGGCCAGCTAGGTGCCATTGGATGTAATTGTATCGAGGATCTTCTCGGGACCGCAACATGCTCCTGGCATTTATGACATGACTTGGCATATTTGCAACAGTCATCAAACATATTTGGCCAGTAATATCCCAGCTTCTTGATTTCAAGTTTCATTTTCGGCCCGACTTTATGGGCACTAGCTATTTCGACATGAACTTCCTTCATGACCGTCTAGGCCTCCTCCATAGACAAACATCAGAGGAGTACCTTTCTTCTGGCATCTGCAACAATCCGGAATAGGGTTCTGTTTCTGACTTCATAAGAGTCTTTCATTCTGATCAATCTGATCTTTTCTTCCCTCTACTTGGGCAATTGCTGGTATTTAAATCATGTCATCAGGGGCTCTCTCCAGTCAGGTGAGCCGACTATTTCTGCTGTCACAGCTTCATATTCTTCTTCTCCTGGCTCCTCTATCATGCTGGGAACCTGGCGCCTGTTTATCACTGTTACGTTGAGGGATTCATCTGGCAGGACTACCAGCGAGCTTGGTAGCTTTGCTAGTGCATCTGCTTGGGCATTTTGGCTTCGGTCAACATGGCTTATCTCGATAAAATAGAATTGCCCCATGAGCTGTTCCGCCTTGGCGCAATAAGGGAATAATTTGGGCTTTCGGACATCAAACTCCCCCTGTATCTGTTTGATAATTAGCATTGAATCGTTGAATACTTACAGCATTCGAATCTCCATATGGAGAGCAATCTGAAGACCAATGATCAAGGCTTCATATTCTACTTCATTGTTTGTGCAAGGCTTGTTGATCGAGCATGACGTATGTAGCACATCTCCCTCTGGGGACTTGAGGACGATGCCTGCTCTAGCTCTTATCCTCGTATGCCCTGATTGGGATGTTTTTGTTCTGGAAGCCCCATTAAAGTACAGTTGCCATAAGGCTTGACAGACCTGATTCACTTCCAATGTTTCATCTTCTAGGAGCTCCGTAATTAGTGAGAAATTTTCAGGCACCAGGTGTGCTGCAAAGAAATCTACAATGGTCTAGCCTTTAATAGCTTTTTTCGGCACATATGTAATATCAAATTCCATCAGGATGACGGCCCATTTACCCAATCATCCTTTCAATGCTGACTTGGAAAGTATGTATTTGACCGAATTAGCGCTTGATATCAGATGTATTTCATGTGATAGCATGTAGTGCCTCATCTTCTTGACTACAAAGCCCAATGCGAGGCAAACTTTCTCGATCGGGGTGTACTTTCCTTCCACCCCGACCAATCTTCGACTAAGGTAGTAAAGGGCCTATTTGATAGACACGGAGAGTGTGATCTAGAAGGGGGGGATGAATAGATCACTCACAAATCGCGTTAAACTAAAAGCAGTTGTCTTAGGGAGTTCAAATTGGCTAAATTGAATACGTGAAAAACACCAATGCTCAATAAGGCAATTAAGCAGATAGGAAGGATGTGTATACAACTTAGAGAAATGGAATAGATAGATGAACAAACAAGTGACGAGCAATAAAATAGTAAGGTGAATATCCTCATTCAATAAAGTCAGCAAGCAGGATGAATGTGAAATCCACAGAGAAAATCACGAAATAGCTAATGTGATACTAGGCGGAGGTTGGGCTAAGAAGCCTCCTCACGCACAGACAACTTTCTAGATAGATTTGGCGTATCCTTCTGATTGGGCCTTTCGATATACCACTTGCTGCAGGGAAATCACTCAAGCAAAAATCTAGCAAACCACTTAATCTGACAAAGCGATTTTTTGGTTGTTCGATTACACAATGCAATCTACGTCCACCCCTCGCTCACACTGAGCGAGGATTCCTTGCATAAAGCAATATCGTCAAGCAGACTCAGTCTGCAACAAGATGCTCGCTCACAGCTTGAAACCAGAGGGAGACAAATCCCTCAACCCAAGTTCTGCTGCCCACAAAACTTGGCACCTGGGCTTGCTACCCACAAGTCCAGAACCAAAGGACCTTCCTTCCTTCCTCAAAGATAGATGGAACCCACGAGTGACCCCAAGTCACTCGCAACAGGAGACAATGTCTCCCTTCCTCCAAGAACACTTGGAGGGAATGAAACAATAAACCAGAGCAAGAGTGAAATGAAAAAACAAAATAGAAAAATTGAAAATAGAAACAAAATGTAGCTTCGTAGAAGCACTTTGAATCAGAAAGGTTGGCTGCTCTCAAACTTCCTTTCCTCACTCTCTTCCTATGCACAACTTTCACTCTTTTTCTCTTCTTTCTGGCGCTGCTCTCTTTTTCAAATGGGATCTTCTTCAGCATGAGCTCTCTCAGCTTTTTGGCAATCGCAGCTTCATCTTCGAAGGATGAGGCAATCCTAAATAGAACAGAGGCTCCGTTTGGATGAGGCAGAAAAACCAAGTGAAATTCTATTGGTACATCTGTTAGTAGACTATTCTTCCTCTGGAAACCTCTAAAAAAGTGTGCCACCTTTTCTTGGATCACGTGACATTGTATCGTTGGAGTTGGTTTTCAATTGGTTCTGAATTTACGATCCGAAACAAGGATTCAGATCTTCCGTTCTATTAACCCATGAAGATCTGCATCAACTTTGTTTTAACACGTGCACCGACCTTGTTGTTAAGACATGTTGATATGCACCGACCTTAGTAGGTTGTAATGAATCTCTGCATCGACCTTTCTTCAGAAGCAACTGATGTGCATCGACCTTATATCCTTTGAAGGTGCTGGTATTTTCATAGCTGGTTTCATTCTGCGTTGAGGCATCTTGCTTAGTACCACGATGCATCACTCTTGAGAACATCGATGTAGTGGCTAACTGCTCTGACTTGTCGGTATGCGCAAGCCGACTCTTAATCGTCCGCATCGATGCAGTGGCTGAGTACATTGACCTTGTGTGCTTCGTCCGCTATCTCTTGATAGTACTGCGTCGAGGCAACTGCTTGCTGCATCGAGGTAGAACATTTGACATCCTTGCATTTGAAACAATATGTAAATCAGTTTAAACTATTCAATGTAATTTATGTGCATTTCAATCATAGTATAAGATACTCAACTTTTTCTTTATGATTGAAATAGACAGAATAACTCATATTGATTTGACATCATCAAAACATAGAATGCAGCACACTCCCCTTTTTGATGCTGGCAATCATATGAGTTTATTGAGGAAGTTTCTCTTTCTTTGAGAAAAAGTTTGAGCAAACAAAATGAGGGAATGCAAAGAGAATGATAAGTAGGTAAAAAATTCAATCATGAAGGCTGAAGGCTCAAACCAAAAAAAAATTGCCACTAACCTACCACCACCATTCTCTCCCCCTCTCAGACATATTCTTAACCATTCTCTCCCCCCTTTTTCTATCTGACAGTTACTCAGACATATTCTTCTACCCCTTTGACATCATCAAAAGGAATGAGGCGAGATGTAGCGCTACTTAACGGTAGAAAGCAAATATAGTAGATTTCACAAATCCTAAATATCTCATATGCATCTCTTAATAGATTAAGTAAGTGAACTGAAGTGAGCTTAGTGGTTTCAAATCTGATAATCAGAAGAGATAATGATGTAGAGTGAAGATTATCGCCATACAAAAATAATGAGGGAGATTAAAGCTTAAAAAAGATTTATGTCAAGAAAATTTTGTCTAAAGGCTGTACTGATCGAACTTGTGGAGACAATTTCTTGAAAAATTTGTTCTCGCAGTAGTGAGGACAAACAACCAACATTTTATATCAGTAGAATTTGAATCCAGCAGAAAGTTTCTTTTTTGAACATCTTGCTTTTGAATGAGCAATTTGGTTAAATCAACACTTTTTACGTGAGGAGACACATTTGTTAGATGCAGGAATCCCCAGTTACTCAGTGTGAAACCGTATTGCTACTCTTTAATGAGAATAGAGATAGCAAAAGAGATGTCTTTTTACATGAGGCATGACACGTCTTAGGTGAAGTGACCCAGTTACTCAACACTTCAATCCATTTCTCTGCCATGAGATGCCATTTTTCACTGAAATTCTTAAACTGAGTTAATCTGGTACTTCATGACACAGCTGTTCTCATTTCATGATGAAGATCAGCAGGTTTCTCGGTAACCAAAATCATTGCTCTGACTTTAGTTTTTGTTCTCTATTTCTATGTGAAGTGTTTGAAGACAATACTACATGAACTTGTTTCCAGAAATTTGCTTTTATGAGTTCAACCTTCAAGCTTTTAGATGATTTCAAGACATGACAGTTTAACTTTGTTTCATGCTCATGAGAAATGTAAGAAGATATTCTTCAGACATTTTCAGTTTGATCTTTTTCAAGATTATGAGGTTCAAACTTCTTGACTTGATTTCAGTTGATCAGACTTAAAGGTTTAAGAAAGTTATGAGTTTCTATGACTTGTGAATGGACTGTATAAGATCCTCATAAAGAGCATTTTTCCAGCAGCATGATCTCTCACCACCCTTCTAAATCTGTCCTCACATTTCACAAAAATGACCAACCTTAGTAGCTCCCCCTTAATTAGAAAGATAGACTAAGCGGATCAGACAAGCTCCCCCTAACCATTAGACTGACCACTAACCTCCCCTTGACAGCATGAGTTAGAACACAAACAAGTTTCATAAAAGTTGGTCAGAACACTACAGACCCATTTACCAGGTAACAGAGAGAGTAAACACTATGTGAATGCAAGAATGATTCTCAAGTAAGAAAGAACAAAGTTAACCAACAGGTCGAGGCATGATCATTAATGCCTCGAGGCAATGTGTAGATCAGAAAGAGGAGATCAAGGGGATCTGAAAATGAATAGTTCTCTTCTGAATGTAGAGAATTTCTCATTGTCTATAGGGTTAGTGAAGATATCAGCTATCTATTATTCAGTGCCTATGTGAATCAATTCGAAAGTGCCTTTTGAAATGTCATGCCCCATACTCTATACCGTCGAGGTATTGTCCGCTTTAGCCTATTGGCCTCACGGTTTTGTCCCTTTCTGATAGTGATCGGCTCTAGAATGGGGGACTTCCCAGGTAGGTCACCCATCCTAGTACTACTCCCCACGCTTAACTTCAGAGTTCATTTCAAAAACTGAGCCGATACTTCAAAAGGCATCTCGGTGATATAGAGTACAACTTAGTTATACTTGAGGGTGTTACAATCTACCCCTCTTATATAGGCGACGTCCTCGTCGCTGGGCACATATAGCACGCAATCACGCAATCAAGCCCTCAGGCAGGTAGGACTCTAGAGGTGGCCCCTATAGGCTCAAGAGGTGGCTCCCACTATGTAGCACTTTACTCCATTATGGACTCAAGAGGTGGCTCCCATAGCGTAGCACTTTACCCCACATGGCACTTAGTTCCCACACTTCCGACTGGGGTATAGCTCTGATACCATTCTATCACGCCTCGTACTCTATACCGTCGAGGTATTGTCTGCTTCAGCCTACTGGCCTCACGGTTTTGTCCCTTTCTGATAGTGATCGGCTCCAGAATGTGGGACTTCCCGGGTAGGTCACCCATCCTAGTACTACTCCCCATTAAGCACGCTTAACTTCGGAGTTCATTTCAAGAACTGAGCCGATACTTCAAAAGGCACCTCGACAGTATAGAGTACGGGGCGTGACATAAAACCTCATCTTTGATGAAATGATGTATGATTTCTATGTGCTTAGTGCGTGAGTGCTGTAGGATATTGTGTTTTGATGATGACAAACACTATGACTCATATGTATGATGTCATATGTGTTTGTATGATTTCATATGTGTTTATTGCATACAGTATGTGTCTTGTTACATACAGTGTTTGTTGTGTGCATATAATGCTCATATTGTTGTATAGATGAATTACGTGGAATGAACTATTGCACATGTGCATCTTAGTTCATATGTGGTTGCCTATACGTATTCGTGCATGTCTGTGCATGTTTGTGGCTGTCTCTGTATAAGCATTGCATAAAGTCTTGTACAACTATTCATAAAGTAAACATGTCTGCATAAAGTCTTGTACAACTATTCATAAAGTCAACGTGTCTGCATAAAGTCTATGCATATGACTTTTTACTGAATAATCTGTGTGCATGGCATTTGGTCGAACAGGTGGTGTGCATGATCTTCATACTGCATTGTGCTTATATAGAGTCAACGCTAGTTGCATCATGCATAACTAGGGTCGGTGCTAGTTGTGTTCTTACATAGCCGAGGTCGATGCTAGTTTTCATTTCATACGTACTAAGGTCAGTGCTACTCTGCATTGTTTTGCATACTGATGTCGATGCTAGTTCAGACCACTTGCTGCTGTGGTCGGTGCATGTTTGTGTAAGAAAAACATACAAGATCGGTGCAAGCAGTGCCACTCGCACACCTCATGTTGGTGCTAGTCGTCGTCTTTACTTAGTGAGGTCGATGCAAGTTACCATGTGCATACATAGTCGGTGTAGTGTCCGCATTAAGCATATAGAGTCTGTGCAGGTTTTGTTGTGAGCATAAAGAGTCAGTGCAGGTTTTGGTTGTAAGCATATAGAGTCGGTGCAGGTTTTGTTGTGAGCATATAGGGTTGGTGCAGATTGTGTTGTGAGCATATAAGTCGGTGCAGGCTTCGTTGTAACCACATAAGGTTGGTGCAAATTTTAATGTGAGCATTTAAGGTTGGTGCACTTTCTGCATCACTCATATGAGAAGTGCAGGACAAGATTTTTTGAAAGATTTATAGCACTTGTGTTATCACAATAAATGGGTGTGCAGCCCAGGTCTATCTGGTAGTCGTGGAGCTGATGTTTTATCCAGATGATTTGTGTTCCACAGCTCCCTGCGGCTACATACTCAGCCTATGTAGTAGAGAGGGCCACAAAATGATGTTTCATGGAGCCCCAAGAAACTAAACACCCACAAAAGAATTAACAGTGTCCACTAGTGCTCTTCCTATCTAATTTGCACCCAACATAATCTACATATGTGTAAGATTTTAGATCTAAAGTGTGAGATGCCGAGAACCATAATCCCAAGTTGTGTGTGGCAGAAATGTATCTAAAGATTCTTTTCACAACTACAAGATGCAGTTCAATAGGCCTAGATTGATATCTAGCACACATACCTACACTGAATTGTATATCAGGTCTCGACACAGTTAAGTATAGCAGGGATCCGATCATACCTCGGTACAGCTTTGCATTAACTTCTTTACCTGATTCATCAGCATCTAGTGAAGCATTGGTACTCATTGGAGTTGAGATGTGCTTCAAGTTGACCATCCCAAACCTCTTGAGAATTTCCAGAGTGTACTTAGCCTGGCTTATAAAACACCCATCCTACAATTGCTAAACCTGCAAACCAAGAAAGTATTTTAATTCTCCAACTAAGCTCATTTCAAACTCATTAGACATCAATTGAGCAAACTCATTGCATAATTCAGTGCATGTTGAGCCAAAGACTATGTCATCTACATATACCTGAACTATGATGAGATCCTTATTCAAAATTTTAGTAAACAAGGTTTGATCCACCTTACCTCTGTTGTAGCCCTTGTTAATCAGAAATTCTGTCAGCCTACCATACCAGGCCCTAGGAGCCCGTTTCAGATTGTACAAGGCTTTGTTTAACCTGAAAACTTTGTTAGGGTGTGAAGACAGTTAAAATCCAAGGGGTTGTTCTACAAAAACTTCTTCTTTAATGAAACCATTTAGGAAAGCACTTTTAACGTCCATTTGATGAAGTTTTCTGTCTTTAGAACATGCAAAAGCCAATAAAATTCTTATTACTTCCATCCTAGCGACAGGTGCATAGGATTCATCAAAATCAACCCCAAACTCCTGATAGTAACCCTTGGCTACTAATCTGGCTTTATTCCTTGAAATTATTCCATCTTCATTCATCTTATTTCTGAAAACCCATTTAGTTCCTATGACATTTGTATTTCAGGTCTTGGAACAAGTTCCCAGACATTATTTCTTTCAAATTGACCTAGTTTCTCATTCATTGCATTTACCCATGATTCATCTTTTAAGGCCTCTTCCACTATTTTGGGTTCAATTTGTGACACTAATGCAACTAGATCTTGATTGTTTACATTTCTTAGAAAAGACCTTGTTCTAGGAGGATCAGTTAAGTTTCCTATGATATTATTTGAAGGGTGATCTTTCAAAAATCTGACATTTATTGAAGACTCACCTGACTCGGCTGGCTCTACCTGGTTTGGAACGTTTGTTGCAGTAGGTGACTGAGTTTCTTCGTTTAGTTTGTCCTCCAAAAACTCTCCATCATGCTTTGAATTCCTGTCATCATCATCCATGTTATTAATATTGTTTGTTTCATCAAGTATAACATGAGGAGATTCTTCTATAGTTTGATCAGTGATATTGAAAACCATGTATGCCTTGGATGTTTCAGAGTCTCCTAGAAAAATTCCTGGGCTACTCTTTGCTTCAATTTTATCAAGGTACTTTTTGTTGTTGTTATGAATGAAACATTTAGAACCGAAGATCCTAAAGTAAGCCACATTTGGCTTCTTACCTTTCATGAGCTCATAGGGGGTTTTCTTATGGATGGCTCTTACCATGGCCCTATTGATAGTATAGCATGCAGTATTGGCCACTTCTGCCCAAAATTTTCTAGGTAGCTGACTTTCCACGAGCATGGTTCTGACCATTTAAACAATGGTCCGGTTTCTTCTTTCCACTATGCCATTCTGCTCTGGAGTCCTAGGAGAGGAGAATATGTGAGTTAATCCCTCATTGTCACAAAATTCAGAAAACATGGAGTTTTCAAACTCTCCTCCATGGTCAGATTGGATGATGCAAATTCTATGATTTCCTTCTTGATTGATTTTATTGAAAAACTGTTTAAACTTCTAAAATGCATCATTTTTATTTGCTAAGAAAAATATCCAAGAAAACCTAGTATGATCATCTACAATCACAAACCCAAACCTTTTACCATTCAGACTCTGAGTTCTGGTTGAACCGAATAGATCCATATGCAAAAACTCAATTGGCCTGGAGGACAATGGCTCAGATCTGAGCTTGAAAGACTTCCGGGTTTGTTTACCCAGAGCGCAAGCATCACAAATTTTGGAGTTTAAATTAAACTTGATCTTAAGCATGCCTCTAACTAAGTCATGTTTGACTAACTTATTCAGTGTAGTATAGCTAGCATGGCCTAATCGTCTATGCCAATTAAATGCATTGTTATCCAAGTCAGCAGACAAACAAAGATTTGATTCTGAACTTTCATTTAAGTCTACAATGTAGACATTATTGATTCTATGTCTTACAAATTTAACCTTGTCTCAATTTATTTCAAAGATTTTACATGCATTATTGTCAAAAACCACTCTGTGACCCTTGTCACATAACTGACTGATGCTAAGTAAATTGTGCTGAAGACCTTCTACAAGCAAAACTCTTTCAATGGTATTTGAGGGAAACTTACCAATTGTGCATGCACCAATGATCTTACATTTGTTCTTCCCTCCAAATTTGACCAGACCTCCTACCTTCATTTCCAATTCACTGAATTTGATCCGATCACCCATCATGTGCCTGGAGTAGCCGCTGTCTAGGTACCACCTGTTGTGCTCGGCTGCTAGGCTCACCTGAAATCAAGTCAACTAGAATGATTTGGGACCCCAGAGAAGTTGGGTCCAAACTAGCTTGTCACTCAATCCTTTCAAGAGAATCTTAGGGATCCAGATCTGACTGGTACCCTTTTTGTAAATAAAACCTTTATTGTCAGCATGGACAAATTTTGGAGCAATAGGCATTGAAAAGCGTTTTGTTTGCTTCTTATTGTTGAATGTTTTGTTCCAATCATTTTGGTAATTTTTCTGAGGATACCTCCTAATCCTTTCTTGATTCCTAAAGATTTGTTCATTCAGATGAATATGAGAATAATTGAAATGAGCCCAATGTGGTGTGTATTGATTCCTATTTTTGTTTTGGTTGGGCCATCTGTTTTGAGTCCACTGCATCGATGCATAAGAGCTGTTGCCTCGACGCATCCCAGTTTGAAATCCAAGATTTGCTCTATTGATATCTGCATGCCTTGAAGCAACAGTCCGGCTGCTCTGATCCAGTGCGGGCTTGTGGACAGTTTTACCTTGACTTTTGAATTTAATGTGATTGGTTTTCATTGTTGGTTGGGCATTGTTATCGCTAGTTGAGCTGGATAGGGTGTCCAGCTTTTCTTTATCCTTTTCTTGACAGAATGTGGTAGTTTTGGATTCAAAGGGTCTTTTATTAGATGGATCAAAGCCGAACCCTTCTCTGTTAAAGTTTACTTTCACACCCAGCATGGTGTCCAAATTTGCTTTTCCTTCCACAAACTTTTCCAAGATGTTTTGTTTATCTTCAATATCTTTTTGAAGCTTCTCACTATGTTTCTGAATCTCAATGTTGGCAATTTTTACAGCTTCATATTTTTTGAAAACAAGTACATTTTCTTTATGGATATCTTGAAATTTCACCTTAAATTCATCCAGATTCTTATTAGCTTCTTCATTTTCAACTTGGAGATTTTTATTTTCAATTCTCAGTGAGCCTAATTCTTCAAGTTGTTTCTTTAGATCATCATTTTCCCTTTTCATGTTTGTTTGTTCCTCAACAACATTACTCAATTTTATTTTCAACATTTTATAGTCTTTGGTTTGATAGTTAAGCTTTTCTAACAAGTCAACGTAAGCATCTTCTCAATCATCTATTGCATATTTTTCAAAAGGAATGCTTACCACATTGTCTGTGTCGACCATGAGACACAGTCCTTACTCCTCCTCTTCTGAAGAATCCTCTTCAATATCCTCTTCCTCATCACTCCATGTGCAGACCATAGCTTGGGGCTTCTTTTTCTACATTTTTGGGTTCTTCTTCATGAGCTCCGGGCATTCACTTTTCATGTGTCCAGGTTTTTTATAGTGAAAGCTTGTAAACTTGTCAGAACCTCTATTCTTGTAAAATTTAAAATTGGAGTTCTTACCATCCTATTGTGGCCTTCTTCTCTTGAAGTTCTTACCTCTTGTCCTCAGAAATTTCTGGAATTGCCGGGTTAGCATAGCTTGCTGCTCATCATCAAGACCTGAGACATTCTCATATTCTTTACTGCTTTCACCACTGCTTCTGGATACCTTAAGATCTATGGTTTTTCCTTTCTTATTCTCTTCTTTATTCCTCTTAAGGTTGATCTTGTAAGCCATCAGGGATCCTATCAGCTCTGTGATAGTCATAGTGGATAGGTCCTTGGACTCTTCTAAGATAGTGGCTTTTGTGTTCCACACCGGGGTTAGGGACCTTAGTATTTTCCTAACCAATTCACTTTCTTGAATGGTTTTACCCAGAGCTTTCGGATTGTTGGTGACTTGTGAGAGCCTAACGTACATCTCGGATATGGTCTCATCGGGCTTCATTCTAAATAATTCATAATCACAGGTCAACACGTTCACCTTGGTGGCTCAAACTTGTAATGTTCCCTCATAGATCAACTGAAGTTCATCCCACATTTTCTTGGCTGTTTTGCATGCAGAGATTCTGGAATACTCGTCAGGATGTACAGTGCACTGCATGATACTCATAGCCGTCCAATTAACAGTTGATACACGGATCTGCTCCCTGGACCAAGTATCTTCTTCTTCAGGAAGCTCGAATGGTCCGGTGGTGATGACCCTCCACAGCTCATGGCTATGGGCCCTTAGAAACACCTCCATCCTATTCTTCCAATAAAGATAGTACCGTCAAAGAATGGTGGACGATTAATAAAATGTCCCTCGGCGATGAAGCTACGAGGGGTGCTAGTTCTAGGTCTTTCCTGGTCATTGGACCATATATTGGGAAACCTGCTCTGATACCAATTGATAGACACGGAGAGTGTGATCTAGAAGGGGGGGGGGGTGAATAGATCACTCACAAATCGTGTTAAACCAAAAGCAGTTGTCTCAAGGAGTTCAGATTGGCTAAATTGAATACGTGAAAAACTCCAATGCTCAATAAAGCAATTAAGGAGATAGGAAGGATGCGTATACAACTTAGAGAAATGGAACATATAGATGAACAAACAAGTGACGAGCAATAAAATAGTAAGGTGAATATCCTCGTTCAACAAACTCAGCAAGCAGGATGAATGTGAAATCCACAGAGAAAATCATGAAATAGCTAATGTGATACTAGGCGGAGGTTGGGCTAAGAAGCCTCCTCACGCACGGACATCTTTCTAGATAGATTTGGCCTATCCTTCCGACTGGGCCTTTCGATATACCACTTGCTGCAGGGAAATCACTCGAGCAAAAATCTAGCAAACCACTTAATCCGACAAAGCAATATTTTGGTTGTTCGATTACACAATGCAATCTACGTCCACCCCTCGCTCACACTGAGTGAGGATTCCTTGTACAAAGCAATATCGTCAAGCAGACTCAGTCTGCAACAAGATGCTGGCTCACAGCTTGAAACCAGAGGGAGACAAATCCCTCAACCCAAGTTCTGCTGCCCACAAAACATGGCACCTGGGCTTGCTACCCACAAGTCCAGAAACAAAGGACCTTCCTTCCTTCCTCAAAGATAGAGGGAACCCACGAGTGACCCTAAGTCGCTCGCAACCAGAGACAATGTCTCCCTTCTTCCAAGAACACTTGGAGGGAATGAAATGATAAACCAGAGCAAGAGTGAAATGAAAAAACAAAATAGAAAAACTGAACAAAGAAACGAAATGTAGCTTCATAGAAGCACTTTGAATCAGAAAGGCTGGCTGCTCTCAAACTTCCTTTCCTCACTCTCTTCCTATGCACAACTTTCACTCTTTTTCTCTTCTTTCTGGCGCTGCTCTCTTTTTCAGATGGGATCTTCTTCAGCAGGAGCTCTCTCAGCTTTTTGGCAGTCGCAACTTCATCTTCGAAGGATGAGGCAGTCTTAAATAGAATAGAGGCTCCGTTTGGATAAGACAGAAAAACCTAGTGAAATTCTATTGGTACACCTGTCAGTAAAATATTCTTCCTCTGGAAACCTCTGAAAAAGTTTGCCACCTTTTCTTGGATCACGTGCCATTGTATCGCTGGAGTTGGTTTTCAATCGGTTTTGAATTTACGATCTGAAATAAGGATTCGGATCTTCCGTCCTTTTAACCCATGAAGATCTGCATCGACTTTGTTTAACACGTGCACCGACCTTGTTGTTAAGACATGTTGATGTGCACCGACCTTAGTAGGTAGTAATGAATCTCTGCATCGACCTTTCTTCAGAAGTAACTAATGTGCATTGACCTTATATCCCTTGAAGGCACTGGTATTTTCTTAGCTGGCTTCATTCTGCATCGAGGCATCTTGCTTAGGACCTCGATGCATCACTCTTGAGTACGTCGATGTAGTGGCTAACTACTCTGACTTGTCGGTATGCGCAAGCCGGCTCTTGATCGTCCACATCGATGCAGTGGCTGACTGCATCGACCTTGTGTGCTTCGTCCACTATCTCTTTATAGTACTGCGTTGAGGCAACTGCTTGCTGCATCGAGGCAGAGCATTTGACATCCTTGCA
This sequence comes from Amorphophallus konjac, assembly GCA_022559845.1. Lineage (NCBI taxonomy): Eukaryota > Viridiplantae > Streptophyta > Magnoliopsida > Alismatales > Araceae > Amorphophallus > Amorphophallus konjac. Next base: position 101,379,026 of record CM040120.1, read on the forward strand.
TTTGAAACAATATGTAAATCAGTTTAAACTATTCAATGTAATTTATGTGCATTTTATTCAATCACAGTATAAGATACTCAACTTTTTCCTTATGATTGAAATAGACAGAATAACTCATATTGATTTGACATCATCAAAACATAGAATGCAACACTACTCTTTCCCCTTGTCATTATTATGGGACAACATTGCCCCTAGTGAATATTCAGTGGCGGCTATGTTGAGAATCAATGGCCGCCCTTTAACAGGTACCCCTGGTACTGGCGGGGTCTTCAAATATTCCATCAGCTGGTCAAAAGCCCTTTGGCATTCTTTATTCTAGTAGAATGGTTCATCTTTCATCATCAGTTTGTGGAACGGCTGACATCGCCCGGATAGATTCGAGGTGAATCAACAGATTTAGGCTAATCGGCCCTGCAATGACCGTAGCTCTGTCAAATCCTTCGGAGGAGGCAGCTCCTGAATAGCTCTTATCTTGGCGGGGTCTATTTTAATTCCCCGATATCAGACAATGAAGCCCAAGAATTTTCCACTGGAAACGCTGAAGGCACATTTCATCAGATTCATCTTTAGCTCATATTGCCAAAGCCTTTCGAATATAATCCTAAGATCACTCAGGTGGTCTTCTATTTTCCGGGTCTTGACAACCAAGTCATCGATGTAGCACTCGACTTTATCGTAGAGTAGCTCATCGAATATCTTTGTCATCGCCCTCTGGTAAGTGGCACCAGCATTTTTGAGGCCGAAAGGCATTCTTTTATAATGGAATATCCCCTTGGGTGATCGGAAAGCCGTATGGACTCTTTCATGCTCAGCTATCCATATCTGGTTGTATCCAGACGACTCATCCATGAATGATAGTGCCTCGTGGCCGATAGTGGCGTCAATCATAACTTCAGTGATAGGCACTGGGAAATCATCTTTCGGGCATGCTTTGTTCAGGTCTTAAAAGTCCACACATATTCTGATCTGGCCATTCTTCTTCTTAACGGGCACAATATTGGCCATCCATGTGGTATATTGATTTTCCGCTATGAAGTCAATGTCTATAAGCTTGTCGACCTCTATGCAAACCTGGCTTACCAGTTCTGGCCTCATTCCCTGAGGTGACTGCTTGACTGGTTCGGCATTGGGGTTGATAGCTAGTATATGTTGAGCAACTTCAGGGTTGAGGCATGGCATCTCTTTATAGTTCCAAGGGAAGAAATCCTGGAACTCCTGGAGTAGCTTTATGTATTGCTCTCTTTCTTCTGGGAGAAGGAGGGCACTGAGGAAGGTTGGCCTAGGTTCATCTTCTGTACCAAGATTCACTTCGACTAGCTCATCGACGGTGGCCTGGCCGCCATCTTCTATCTCCGGGGGAGCCGACTGTAAATTGATGAAGCCTTCATCGTCTTTTTCAGCCTCGAAGGCATCATAAATGTCTCCTTGCCTTATCTCGCTCAGCAGTGGGGCTTTGCCAGCTCCTCTCCCTGGCTCTTGAATCAGTGTTGTCGCTGGAAATATAGCTTCTGAGTAGCTTCAATATTGGCCCGTTGGTGGATCACCCTTTGGGGCAGCAGGGAGCTCCCCAGCCTCTTGTCCTTTCATAGCATTATTGGAGGTCATGGTGACCTCTATGATAATAGATTCCTAGCATTTGCAAGGGATGTCGGCTTTCAACCCTTCATGCATCATTGTTTGGGGTTTCGAGGTATCTCCTAACTGTGGGAGCTACATGATTTATTCATGATCTTCTTGATAATTATCGTAGACCGCTTCTACGGGGCTTTCATCCGTAAGGGTGGAGAGGGAGGCCACATCTGCTTCATACCATCTTCCATTTGCCAAACTCGCGACCTCTAGGGAGAGGGAGACCATATGGACTCCCATTTTGTAAATGCATGTCTTATGTGGGCAGGGTGGATCCACTGCGTATTCCCCCATCTTTAATTCATCCTTCTTAATCAGGCTTTGGGCAATATCTTTGAATATGTAGCAATCCTCGATGGAATGCCCCGCCACCCGATGATAAGGGCAGAACAGAGGGTCACCACACTTCTTCTGGCATCGTCTGGCCTCTTGGGCTCTAGCAGAGCAATCTTGTCATAATGACAAGCCCATTCAAAAATCACTCGAGTCTTGTCTTTCGAGAAGGAATAGGGCTTCTTCATCTTCTCCTGCAACGAGGGGCTTTGCTCCGCGGGCTTGTTGGTGGAAGGGCCGGCTATGTCCTGCATATTCGTCCTTAATTGCTCAAAACCACTGAGGTCAATGCCTGCTAACCTACCTTGCCGTAGCAGTGGCGGGGCAGTGCTTTGACAGAAGAGCCTCAATATCTGCTACCACCGCGCTCAAGTGATCAAGGGACTGGATTTGGATGCCCATTTCCCTCGATGAAATTTCATTCTTTAAGTTTTGTTTGCATATCTGGATAGCGGCCTCGTGACTTAGTGGAGCCTCGCACCTTTTATAATGCCCTGGATTTTTGGATCGTGTTTTCGTAGGTTGCAGATTGTGTCCGAGTGGGTTTTAAACTTTTATATCGATTTATCGGACCCTCAAGTGGTGCATATGTGAATTATTTTGGGTTCATGGCGGCTCATGGAGTGGCTCAGCTTTTTTCTAGAATTTTTCAGAGTCAGAATATATTTTTGGGGTTTTTTTGGAATTACTATAATTTTCAAAAAAGGGAAAAGAAATAAAAATTTTCCTTTATAAAACCCTCTCCCCTCACCTTCTCTCCCTCACTCTCGTAACCCTCTGTCCCTCACTCCCACTTTCTCTCCCTCTCACTCTCATGTCTCTCCCTCTCTCCCACTTCTCTCCGGCGGCTGATGGGGAGGACTTGCGGCGAGGTGGGGGGTGGCATGGGCAATGAGTGGCAAGGCTCGGGGCTCGGGATGAGAGGCGGCAGTGGTGATGAAGCGTTTCACGGATTTCATGAACCGGTCGTGGGAATCACAGCGTTTCAAGCGTAGATCGGTGTCCCCTCTTCGCGGTTTCTTCGTAAGAGGTAGGAAGATAGATCCTTACCCTCCTCGTGTTAATGTCCCCCAATTTCATGTGGATCAGTGCGAGATTGAGCGGGTTTCCTTTTGTTGGGGTTTGAATGCTCATTTAGGGGCGAGTGGTGATTTCTGCCATTTTGGGCGAGGTTTCCTAGCCAAATGCGAGGCATTTGTAGAATAGATGTTGGGCAATGTTTCCCCCTTGCTTTTCCTGTCTTTCTTTATGGTTTCGGGCCATGGTGAGGCTTAGAGTGGGTTTCTATTCTTCTTTTTGGAAGGTTTTAAGCATGATTAGGGGTGAGCATCAAATTCGTGGTTTTGGTCATTGATTCGTGACCCGTTGGGTCCCAATGCGCGTGTTTGAGGTAGGGGATTGGTTCCCCAAGCTTCCCGCTCACATTGGGGGTGAGTCGGGCGTGGAACGGGGCCCCTAGGGGGCGTTTCCATGTGTTGGTCGTTGGAATTGGTCGACATTCCAGTGGAACCCCTGGCTTCGGTCGACCGAACTAGGGTAGGTCGACCTACCCAGAGGGGCAGGTTGACCTATTTTCAGGGGTTTTCACCCCTGGGAGTTCCGTTCGACCGACCAGCCCTGGCTACTCCACCAAACTCCCCTAGCCCTGATTTTTAATGGCCTTTTCGGCTCCAGGAAGGTGGTTTGTCACCCTGAATCCGAAACTGAGTGTTTTACTCACCTAAACCCATGGGAATTTGGCCATTTCATCCTTGTGAGGGTGACGGTCGCCCGAGGATAAATTATTGTGGTTCGAGGCTTCATGGGTTCCCCGTGATGGGTTTTAGCCGTGCATTTGTGGCATGGCTTCCACGTGGCTTGTGCACCCGTGGCAAGTCTATTACCTCGTGAGTTCAGTGACCATGGAGGGTCATATCTACATGAGTTCTATGATCAGGGTTGGGTGATTTTTGTGTAAGTTAGTGTGCCGGTGTCCACTAGTTTTGCTATCTGGTTTGGGGGTAGTTTCCTTAACACCCCTTAGTGTCACACCGGGGTTCATGATGGATTGCATGCATGTGTACGCCTTTCTCGAGATTCCATGTGACCGTGACCGACTGTGTTTTAAGGTAGATTCCTGCAAGACTACGTATGATGGTGTTCGGTGGGACTCCGCGAGACCGTGGAGCATCCCAGTGGCCAATCGTGTTGGACTGGGCGAGGCCGCCTAGTGCGTACGACGCTCCTTGTTTTAAGGCGAGACCGCCTGAGCGTATGTACCTTGGTTGGGATAAGAGTATGTTGTTGATGGATGCAGTGGTGCATACCCCATGTCAGGTAGCTAGACACGGGCCGTGTTGATGGGCACAAAGGTGCGGATCCTAGCCAGTCCCAAGGTGTGGTGTGTGTGTGTGTGTGTGTGTGTGTGTGTGTCTCCTCTACTCCTCTCGAGACCGGGTGTGAGTAGGGTGCGCGCATATGAGGCCTTGGCGCAATGTAAGATGTCAGTGGATGCATCTAGCCATGCTGTGTATACTTGAGTAGCGGACCCTATGCCGATGAAGGTTGAGTTACCGACAGCATTGTCGTGGCCCTTCTGACAGATGAGCGTGTGTGTTGCCCTATATGTGGGCAGGGTCCATCCACTGGCCTTAGCTCGAGACCGAGGCTGCCAGTGTGTAGTTATCCTACCGAGGTTGGAGGTTGTGGTTGCGGCCGCGTGGCCTTGTCGGTGTTTCGTCAGATACTATCACGTCATGGCAAGGTTTCCTCTCGGCAGTAGGTTGTTGGGTTCGTTGTGGCTCAGCGATCCCGGCTAGAGGTAGAGGTTCCGTGTTTCCTTAGCTCGCTATTCTTGTCGTCCTAGCCATTGTTATATACAGTTGTTATTACTGTTATTGTTGTTATTGTTATTGTTTCTTACCGCTTTCGTTGTGGTGGGGATCTGCGGGACCCCAACTGAGCCAATGAGATGAGGCTCACTCCCTATTTTTCAGGTCTAATGCTCTCCTGGAAGTGGAGTTTTCCCGATCGAAGGACCAATAGTATGCCAGCTTGCCAGTACTGGGGTTGTGCCCAGCAGTAGAGTACATTTCCTTTTCATTGACTATACTTGTGGACTGGACTCTGTAGATTTATTAAATTATTATAAAATGTTAATTTTATTTTTTCCAATTAATTATTAAATTCTGTAGTTTATTTCCTGCTCGTTTAGAATTTCAATGCATGACCACACCATCCTTTTAACCCTTCCGAGATTCCCAGCACACGGGTGGCGGCGTAGGATCCAAATGGTATCGGGTTTGACTCGATATCTGAATCTTGGGTCATTACACCTTTCACAGAGGTTTCTCCACCTCTCAATGTAATCTGAGGCAGATTCATTATCTCTCTGAATGTGCTTATGTAGTTCTATCCTCGTCACAGGGGGACATTTTAGTTTGCAGGTCGGAGCTGTCGAGGGAGGAGTGCTAGTGTTGGATCAGACTGGCGCATGTTCATCTCGGCCAGCTGCCTCCCCAATCTTTTGATTTCCTGCTACAGCTCATGAAGCGACGCAAGCAGAGCAGGGTCATATTGAGGGGAATCCAGGACACAGCTGTTGGTAGGAAATGGTTACCTTCTCCACACCAGCTTAAAACTCCCTTCAAATCCCTTTACTAATATGAATATGAGAGTAAACCAAACGGGAGTAGAAGGGATAGAGGGATGTGAGTGTGTGATCGCCACCAAGGCTCCGAACGTTATGAACACGCCGTACCTTGGAAAGAAAAGGGAGACACTCGCCTTTAACCAGCATTGCAAGGATGCGCAGCCCGTGAAGAATCACCTTAAGGATGCGCGGCCGCTCGACAGACCACTCGTTAGTGGTGGGGGTGGAACGCGGGATGAAGTGCGATGGAGGAAGAACGGTTCTGGACCGGTCGCGGGAATAAAACGAACGGTGCAATACCAACCGCACGTCCCTTAGGACGGACAGGATGGAACCGCCCAACGCCACCACACCTTAAGATGTGAAAGCTCAACCTCCACCCTTTCCGGCCGGCCAGAAAGGATGGGCCTCGTGCTAGTGCGTCGCTGACCTACAAAGGAATGTAGAAAACACAAGAGAAAACCCAATATTAGAACTATGAAGCGTAGTAAATGCTAGAACGGAAAGGAATGAACATAACCAAAAGGAATGGGGAATACCTGCGGGGTTTTAAACCCCTTGGGGCGTCAAAAAAAACATAGGAGGGTGTGTGTAATGTAGTGTGAATGACAAAAATGTGGGTAGGAAAGAAGAGGAAAGTATGCATGTAATGAAGAAACCCGCGATGGGACTAATTGAAACAAAAACTAAAAACTAGTTGCTCCATGAACCGGAGGCCTAGAAGGACGTAGAAGGGCTCCCTCCCTAGTCTTGGGTCACTCGAGAATTCAGCAGGGCTTCGTCGTCGGCCAAAAATCTACCCCCTTTTCAAGCCCGGCCTCTAGGGTCTATTTACAGAGCACCTGGAGTCTTAGCTCGAAATTAGGGTTTCCATGCATTTTTTAGGTCGAGATAATGAAAGAAAAGTTGAAGATAATTGAATTATCTTTCAACCAGAAGAAACGGCACCGAATTTGGTTCAATATTCGAGGAGAAACAGTTCGAGGAAGTTGGGGATAAATCCACAAATGGAGAGAGAAAATCCGTTAATTCTTCAAAAATCAGGCAGATGAACGGTCGCACGAAAGAACTCTCATCAGGTTGGGCGGCTACATCTAGGCCGTCCATCCCTGTTGGTGGAAATTCAATAAATAGAAAATATTATCCAAATACCCCATCGAACTGACCGAAACTACCGCCGTTGGACTCTCATAAGATGAACGGCTGCTCGTAGACCTTCTGTTGACACCTTGAAAATGAACAAGGGTGGAAGCAGATCATACCCATAGTAAAAGACCAATGATGAAGCTCGTCAACCATTTACCTGGCTGAAGCCTTTGTCGGCCGAGCTGATGTCCGGTGCCGATGTCACTCAGATGGCAGCACTAACAAAGCTGTAGTCGCTTGACTAATGAGACTTCCTAGCACACTTTAATAGGAACTGTGTTACTGCCTCATCCAAGAATCCACAGATGACATGTCATGGTTAGTCAGATGTCGGCTTATTGACAGATGTGATGTAAGATAAAGATGAAGCCGGTACCGGCAGATGAAGATTGTAAAGGCTTTTGCAAAGTCAGAACACAAGAAGAATCGTCTCCACAGATTATACACCCGGCTGAAGTCTTCCCAGACTAAAGCTGATGTCCGATCTCGTCACCATTCAGGTGCTGATATCGATAAAATGATGCCCGGTTTTGTCATCATTCAGATGGCAATACTGATGAAACCCCTGTCTGCGAACTGATGAAAACCCTACTAATGATCTCAATACAAAATATATTACCAACGGGGGACCCTCTTGGGTACTGATGTACGTGAGGGGCCTATGAAAGGCCTGGTCAAAGAGACCTAAATGGGCCTGTAATAGTGGCGCCGGGAGCCACCTTGTCAAAGCCCAATGGCTGCACCAAGAGGCTGGGCCTGCGCGCCGGGAAGCCCTCAGTTGAGGCGCGCCGTGAGGTGCCTGCCGAGAAGGCAAAAAAGGGACGGCTATAAAGCCCCTTCCCTTCGAAGGGGAGACAGAGACGAAAAGGGAGGAAGAATAGTAGAAACGAAAACCAGATAGAAAAAAGCCAGAAGAGAGACCGAGAGGGAAAAAAGGAAGAAGCTGAGAGAGGAAGAAGAAAGGGAGATTCAGGTGGGTAGCCGGGGAGGGAGAGGAGTCAATGCTCCGCCCTCCCCCATTCTTTCCTTTCTTTGTTTCTTTTCTTCTGATGTAATCTGGCGAGGCTTTCTCGATGTATCAATGTAGCCGGAGGATTCCGGTCTTGATTTCCATTTCTCTGTCTTTCATTTACCTTCTACGATCTGTATAGGTTTGGGATGATGCAATGAAATGAAGGATCAACATGGCTCGTTTGAGCATTCGATCGATTGGAATGTTTGTTGTCTTTCTCCCCTTCTTGCGTCGGTTGTTCTTCTGAATATCGGTTTGCCCATATGTTACAGCTTTCCGATTCATGTTTCGACCGCCCCCTCCCTAGCCTGTTCTCTGGTGAAGGATGAAGACGGAACCTCAACCCTCGTTCAATGGGTTATTGGGCTCTGTCCCCCCTCTTCCTTCCCCTCGGATCATGATTTTCTCGGATATTATAGATGTCTGTCGACCTCCCGTCTCGTTCAGGGTCAGAGACATCAATCTCTTGACCGTCTGAGCAGCAGGTGAGTAGAGGAAATGCCATACGTCCCACGAGGATTCAATAATGGATGATCTACCCTTCGACTGATGCTAACCCCCATGTAATCCCCTCCTGCAGCCCAGATCTTGCCTCAATCCGAGCCAGAAATCCCAGAAATCTCCTGAGCAGGGTATCGCAACTAAGCCATAAACCCTTTAGCCCCTTCCCGGCGTGGTCATTTCCCCGCCGAGAACTACTCCGCCGAGAGATCCCCCTTGCTTTAGCCCCTTCAGCAAGCCAGACAAAGCTTCTTGCGATACAGCCTTCCCGGCCTGGGGGCCTCCCGGCGCCGGGTTCCCGGCGCGGTCATTACCGCGTCGAGAACCCCTACGCCGAGAGCTCCCCCCTTTTTTGGCCAATGCCACTTACGCCGGGAACTATGCTTCCTGCCACCCTTTCTTTACGCTGTGAATCCTCTATTCCTTGAACCCCGGATGAAAGCCTTCCTGCTACAGGCCAAGGAACCACACAGATGCCCTTTGAAGCCCGATCAACCAAGCTTTGCATCCTGTTGAAGGATACCCCAGATCATCATATGTACCTAAGGGATAAACATCATTGGGGATAACTCCCCTACATAACCTTACGAGCCAGAGAAACTCTGCCACTACATAAGTTTCAATGGCCTCAAAGGGATATTAAGTTGGTGCTATGATCACATACACGGGCTAGGGGTCCCACACCCCCCTTATTTTGGCTTTCATCCCGGCACTCCGTGGGTGATCGTCTATCACTCCCTGGCATACGCTAGCTACGGGGGAGGTGCTACTGAAATCCTCCCAGGCCGATGAAAGATAATACTGAAGCTGTCCTCTTGACTCCGCATGGTAATGGTGAAAAGGACCTCTTGGTGGGGCTCTTCCCCTCCAATCCCTCTCAGCTCTCGGCCTCCTTTGAAGCATATACAACTAAAGCCAGTTAAACCCCATCTCTAGTCCCCGGAGCCAATCTACTTCATATAATTCCCAGAAAACCCTCAAAATCCTAAAAATAGGGTATCGAAAAATCCTGGACTCCTCACGGCGCCCAAACATCCACCTTCTCGGCACCTGCCTCTCGGCGCCACCAGCTCCCGGCGCGGCCTTGAGCGCTCCGGGAACCCTCACGCCGAGAGCTCCTCTTCCCCCTTTTAGCCTATGTCGAGAACCCCCCTTTGAGAATCTCTAGCGCGCCGGGAAGTCGGCGCCGGGAGCTTCCTGGACTTTTCTCCTCGGTCACGCCGGGAACCTCCACCTTCTTGCCACTCACGCCAGGAGCCTTAGCCTCCTCTCTGTGGTCATGCCGAGAGCCTAAGTTGCCACTCTGTGAGCCCAAATGCCCAGAGCTAACCCACACAGAGATATTCGTGGATCACCAGATGTGTCCCGAGGATAAAGTTAAAGGGAGGTAGACCCCCTTATGTTCCATCGATTCGTGTCGAAGTCACAACGACGCGCCTCCCTCTTAGCTCCGGTGAGCCATGCCAATGCATGAGTGCCACCAGCTCCTGTGAGGGAAGAATCAAACATTGCCCTAGGGCATACATGTGTAACGTGGAGAGGCCTGACCTCTCTCTTCCTTTCGGCTTTCACCCCGGCACTCCGTGGGTGATAGCCTATTTCCCTCTGGGTATGATCCAGACTATGTGGAAGTGCCGCCGAAATGTTAACCGATACTTTAAGCCTCCGTCATGATCGCGGCTCATCCTGTCCGCGATTGATATCCTCTGTTTCACCTTTCCCCTGAGTCTGATTGTTTTTGAACCGCCGATTCAGTGAGATAGTTTGTTTCTGTGGTTAATGTTATTCTCTTACTCGCCTTCCGGGCCTGGTACGAAGTTCAAAGTTATGTATATGAATATCTGTTTGCCTTATGAGGCCTCCTATTTTGGCGTTTAATCAAGGGTTGTCCTTCCTTGGAAGGACGTAATTAACATCATAGCCTTTATGGTATGACGGACTTCTGGTCCTGACTCGGACCTCACAATCGACTGACCAAGTCAGATCGAGCGCACAATGAAATTGTCACACACGTGACTGGCACGCCTAATAAACAAAACAAATAAATAAGTCAAATAAAAATAAATAAAAAATCATATTAAAAATAAATACAGATAGACCGATCCCCACAAGCTGGCACGCCCGGTGGGACCTAGTCTCCCTTCATCTCTATGCCAAAATAGGAGGCCCAGCGGGCCCCCCTCAATTTTCTGATCCTGTGCACTTTCCTTATTTTCAGGAAGATGACTACTGGACTTATGTCTGTACGCTTCGGCCAACAACCGATCGATATGCATGTGCGAGAGGGTTACCTGGCGGTACCCCTGTCATTCGGAGCAATGCCCCCTGCTGTCGGGCTGCCCAACTGTCTGGGCCTCGTCTTCACCGACCTTCTGCAGGTCAACAACGACGAGCAAGGCACCGCTGCAGGTGCCCCTATGAAGACTACTGGTAAGAAGGCTGGCTTACCGGAGAAGACGACCTCGACGGCCGTCGCCTGCTATGTACACCAAGTTCAAAGGAGGGATACGGTTCCCGCTGCTGCCCAAATGAAGAAGAGAAATAACCGGAGAAGCCGGTATGCTGCTGCTGAGCATTGTCTTTCCAATTCTGGGAAGACAATGATGATGGGAGATGTTAGGGTGAACCTCAACGGTCGCCCCAGAGAAGTCCGTCCGGACAGGATTGTCCCGACTGTCCAGACCGACAACAGGTTCCGCGTTCTGGCCGCTAGGAGGGCCAACTGGGAAGCTGATGAAAGGAAGCCGCTGGCGCCCAAGCCAGAAAAATATAAACAGGTCTAGCGACCAAAGAAGATTCAGAGCTGGGCCCCAGCTCGATATGAGAAGAAGGCTACTGAGGATGCTGTTGCCCGCTTCAGGGTAGGAAGCAGAAGAGAAGAAAGAAACTATAGAAGAGATGATGTTGCTGCTTACCCCAAGGCTCGGGGGAGGAGAGATGAAAAAAATGATGAAGGAAGAAATCTGATTACTACTCGTCCCGTGATGAGGGGCAAAAGATATCAAAAGAATGAAGACCTTACTATCGCCCATCCCAGGGCCAAAGGCAAAAGATGGCAAAGGAAGAACTATGATGACACTGCCAACTGCTGCCAAGATGGCGATATGGGAATGAGCGAACCAGTCACGGTTGCCATTCCAAGAAGACCAAGAGCCTGTGCCAGACATGCTGACATATTCAAATATTCCAAAGCCGAGCATTTGAATGCTCAGATGACAAGACTGGCTCATCAGCAGAAAAGCCAGGAAAGATTGATACTCCGACCAGAGCCGCGAAGGCACGATCCAGAGGAGATGAAACAAGTGGTCCAAGACTACTTCCATTACCTGGGGAACTCTGCCCTCGGTCAGCAAAGATTATCCCGTGCCCTGGGCACCGTGGATGAAGAAGAAGAAGAAGCCCTTCAAGAAGTGATGCTCGGAGTCTCCTCCTCCCATTCAAATGATTATGAAGAAGGCCGCAAGGCCGGATATGAGAAAGAAGACCTGTGTAGGGAAGAAGCTGAAGAAAGAGTATCGGTCTTCGACCGACTCAAATACCCTGACCAGGCAAAACGAAAAGTTTGCAGGCAGAGGGGAAGAATGCAAATTTTTGCCTGTAACATGGCTGGAATCGCCAGGGGGCAGGATATGCTACCAACTCAGCCAGATGAACTGCTCAGGCTGGCTACCAGACCAGGCCCCGTCACAAGAAGAGGTCAGGCTGCAAAAGATAAGATGAAAACTGATGATGAAACCCGCAAGATCACCACCATGACAGTCAATGTGGTGACGACGGAAGAAGAAGATAATCCCTTCATTGATGATGCTGAAGGGACTTCGGGAGATATACAGATCCCGTCCACCCTGGATCCCATGATCCAGATGATGTTCAGAAGATACCAGCAGGAGATCAATGCTCTCAGAAGACAGCTCAATGAGAGACATGAAACTACACCGGTCTCCAAGCAAGCCGAGCCTGTCGGGCATACTTCCAGCTCAACAGACACGGCTATCCCAGCTAATCCTCTCCTGGCTGATAAGGGCAAAGCACCGAGCCAACCTGTTCCACAGCAAACAGTAGCTCAGCCCCCTGCATCTCAGACACAACCTACCGCGCCCACCTTGCGCGCCACTGTGATGACAACTCCTCACAGCCAACAACAAGCTCACTTCTTCCCAGAAGAGATAGATCCAACCCTAGCCCACAAGCTGATGATTGAAAGAATTATGGAGATGAAGCTGTCTGAGAAGATCGGTGACGGTGTAAGTACCTATGATGTGTACAAAGTACCGTATCCTCCTCAGTATGCTGCTAAAAGACTACCCCCAGGTGTCAGTAAGCCGCCGAAATTTGAGAAATTCAACGGCCAGGGCTCTCCCAGGGAGCACATTGCTTACTATACCACATTTATGGGCAACCTGGCAGCTGATGAAGCCTATCTGCTTAAGTTCTTTGGCTCATCCCTCACTGGGATAGTCTTTGAATGGTATTCAAGCCCGCTCACTGGATCAGTGATTGATTGGCCTGATATGCAAAGAAAGTTTCGCGACAGATTTCATGTCACGGAAAGATAAATTACAATAGCGGAACTATATGCAACCAAGCAAAGGCAGGATGAAACAGCACTGGATTACATCAAAAGGTGGAGAAACTTAGCCATGAGATGCCAAAGACCTCCTCATCAGGAAGATGCAGTGCAGATATGTAAACAGAGCCTCAAGAGAGAGGTGCTAGAAAAGATGATCGGTGCAGATGTCAGAACATTTGACCGGCTGAACAATATAGTGGCGGAAGTCGAGACGTTCTTGTCCAAGCGTCCGACCGCCAATGCTCCCACTATGCCGAAGGGTAAAACCAATGATCGACGGCCATCACATACTGAGGCTAACGCCGTCGATTTCAGAACCTTCGAGCAACAGAAAGGGAAAAAGGAGGCAGATGAAGCTCCCCCGCCTGAGGGTGCAACAGAAAGAAAAGATAAGGTCTCTCTGAGAGACAGAATGAGAAGGGCTTACTCTTTTCCCAAAGATAAGACATCAGCACTATTTAACTGGGCATATAAGTTCAACAAGGTAACGTTGCCTGAACCGAAGAGACCCCCGGATGCAACAAAGAAAGATGATCCGTTGTTCTGTCCATTTCACCGTGCGCTGGGGCACGCAATTGAAGATTGTTATGTCTTCAAGGATATTATGGAAGGAATGATCAAAAAGGGTGAGCTACAGTTGGGTGATTACCAGGTGAAGCCACCTCATCCGCATGAGCCTCCGCCCTGGAGGATGGCCGCCAATGTGATTTCAGTCTATCAGCAGCTGCTTGAGGAAGCCGTTGAAGAATGTACCAGGCATACTTATGAAGCTTGCCTCCTCACCCCACTGAAAGATCAGGAAGGATGGCAGACGAAGCCCATAAAGAATAGGAAAAGACTCTTGCAGCCAGCACCAGTGGGGCAACTATCCGGGGTGTCACCCCAAGGCATGAGCCGCCTCCAGTAAAGCCAGTATGGCGTACAGCTGAGACCGGGCCAGTCATCCGGATCCCTACTCACAACCGGAGGAGACAAACTCCCCTACCTGCACATAAAGAAGTAAGTCCTGCAGCCAGGCGTCTACAGCAGTATATCAATGAGCTCGATGAATATGAGCAGAAAAAGCCCAAAAACCTGCTGGTAAAAGATTGTATACTCTGGGAGCAGCTCGAAGAATTGAAAATTGAAGAGTAGCCCGAGGTAGAGCAAAGAAAAGATGAGACTGAGCCCTTATGGGGGCAGGAGCCGGCAAAGCCGAATTCCTAGAAGAAGAAGAGACGGCCCAAGTCCAAAAGGGGAAAGAAAGTCACGACAGTACAATGCAACACCCTGTCGGTACTCTTTTCCTTGCCCGGGGAGAATGATGAGGATGAAGCATCAAATGCCCCACTAGAAGCCAACCATGCTGAGGCCTCTACCTCAGCCCATGCAACACGTTCTGGGAAAAGATGGGGGCGCCCGCCACCAGCTAATCATAACATTATATTCAGAGGGGAGCAACCCTATCAGATCCCCGAGCCAGAGGTACGAGGTGTCCAGGTTCCTCCCCCTGCCAGCTTGTACCAAGAAAAAGAAGAGGCTCCTTCATTCCTGGAATTCTTGTCCACTTTGGAAAATGAGCAATTGGCTCACACTGCTTCAGCTGAAAACAATAAATGCCAGCAGACTACAGTTAGGAAGCAGAAGCAGCATGAAGAAAATAAAGGAAGTAACCCTCTAGCAGAAACAGGGGTCATTACTACAGAAGAAGCCTCCCGGGAAACCGATCAACAGGGTAAAACCGGCACTGGGCAGCAAAGGCCACAGGCACCACATGAACCTCCAAGACCCCGTTGGGTGGAGGAGATGAGACTGTCTAACGTCCGGGTGGGCAGCCGGATCATGAAAATGCTAAAGAAGCTCCCTACCAGGTTCTCCATCTGGGAAATCCTCTCTCTGAGTGAAGAGGCTCGCCAAGCCATTATTGATGCCTTGCAGTCGCCGGCATAGTATGAAGCACTCTTGATAGAAGTAAATTCTGGTCCATCAGTCACATTCATAGAGGATGATATGCTAATCCCAAATTCCGGCCATAACAGACCGCTGTATATGAGGGGTTCCCTGAACTGTCAGCCGATAAGCAGAATACTGATAGATCCCGGGGCTGCTGTGAACATTCTCCCATACCGCATCTATCAGAAATATTACTTTGATCTGCAGCTCACCAAGCTCAGAGACATGAAGATTGCAGGATTCAACCAAAAGTGTGAGACACCTCTTGGGGTAGCTGATTTCAACCTCACATTGGGAGACCTCACTACAGTGGTACGATTCTATGTGATCGACTCCAACACCACGTATAAGGCCCTGCTGGGGAGACCGTGGCTGCATGAATATCAAATAGTGCCATCCACGCTACATCAGTGCATTAAATACTGCCATGAAGGAAAAGAAGAAAGGGTGTTTGCAGATCTGCATCCCTTCGAAGTGTTCGAGTGCTATATGCTCGATGCATCCTACTACACCGAGGTGTCACAAAAGTGCGAAAGGAAAGAGGCTGTGGTCAGCCAGAAAAAGCCTGAGACAGAGATAAGGAACTGGTCTCCACCGCCACCAAAGGGCTATGTTAAAAAGCATAATGTATCTCACATCTCTTATGCCGGTGACTTTGCTCGGGTTACCCCTCCTAGCGTCCACCCGGATAATGCCGATGAAGAAATGAAGCAAAAGTACACTCAGGTGGAGGTGCCGCAGGGTTTATTTAAACCCATCATCAGCCTTGAGTACCAAACGGTGCTACCACTGAAGACTATGGAAATCCCTCGCTTCTGCGAACCTCCTATTATATTCTACACCGGGGAGCCAGTCGAAGAAGATGATCAAGATTGTATGGCCCCTGAAGAAGCTGCAAACCGGATGGTACCGATTACAGGCTTGGATTATACTACCCAACGGGTTTCACAAATGTTCTCCAAGATGCAAATGCCATCAATGCAGCCTGCTGCTCAGAAGAAGGCATTCAAGGAACTGTGGGATCCGCCTCGAGATAGTAAAGAAATGAGGAAGATCACTCAACACCCAGGATTGGGTTATACCCTCCAAGAATACTATGAGGCTGAGGTAGACATCATATCTGTCTCCTACCAGCATGACGATCCTCCCGAGATAGGATATGACAAATACCCCTCGGAAGATGAAGAAATCATTTATCAATCCATAATAAGCAATGAAGCCTCAGACAACCTGCCAGAAACAGAGACATCTGATGAGACAAAGAAAGCTTGGTACTGGGAGGACCTATCTTCCAAAGAGGATCTGTTCCAGGCTGAAGCAAAATTTGATACGGGAACCCCGGATGAAGGTCAAATAGCCAGAGAGCTGGAGGAGTGTCTGGAGTTCGGGCGCATCCTAGAGGAATTCCGGGCTCTACAGAATGATGACCTTTCAGGGGAGCCCACATTAGAAGAGCCTCTAAGGACGGAGGAGTCCACTTCTGAATTTCCTGCTGGACCAGTCTCGCCCTCGGAGCAGACTGAACAGGATCCGGTAATATTGGCCCTATATGTTACGCCAGCATCCGCTAATGACCAGTATGATGAAGCAGAGGAGCATGAAACTGAAGAAGATTATATCCCGGGAGGCTTTATTGATTTGCAAGAAGCCCCGCCCGAAGTCGAAGACGGAGGCCAAGCCATCGTCGATGAGCTGATAGAAATAAATTTGGGGTCCGCAGATGAGCCAAGGCCGACATTCCTCAGCGCACTGCTGGAGCCAGATGTCAGGGAACAATATATACAGTTCTTGACAGAATTCCGAGATTGTTTTGCATGGACATATGATGAAATGCCAGGACTGAGCTCTGATGTGGCACAGCACCGATTGGCAATAAACCCAGAGGCTAACCCTGTAAAGCAGCCTTCCAGGAGAATGTGTCCTGAACTGATAAATCAGATTAACAAAGAGGTTGACAAGCTGATTGACGTAGGCTTTGTCGAAGAAAACCAGTATACTACATGGCTGGCCAATATAGTGCCCGTAAAGAAGAAGAACGGGCAGATCAGAATATGTGTCGATTTCTGGGACCTTAATAAGGCCTGCCCGAAAGATGATTTCCCGGTGCCAATCACTGAGGTGATGATCGATGCAACTACTGGCCATGAGGCCCTATCATTTATGGATGGGTCATCCGGATACAATCAGATCTGGATTGCTAAAGAAGACAGAGTGCACACTGCATTCCGCACTCCGAAGGGGATATTTCAATACAAAAGGATGCCGTTCGGCCTCAAGAATGCCGGCGCTACTTACCAAAGAGCTATGACAAAGATCTTTGATGACCTGCTCTTCAAAAAGGTAGAGTGCTACATTGATGATCTGGTGGTAAAAACCAGCAAAAGAGAAGATCATTTGCAAGACCTAAGGATAGTATTCCAGAGGTTGCGCAGATATGAACTCAAGATGAATCCTATGAAATGCGCCTTTGGCGTGTCTAGTGGAAAATTCCTCGGATTTATTGTCCGACATAGGGGTATTGAAATTGATCCATCCAAGATTAAAGCTATCCAGGAGCTCCCTCCACCAAGGAATCTGCACGAGTTGAGATCCCTGCAAGGGCGTCTGGCCTACATCCGACGATTTATATCAAATCTATCGGGAAGATGCCACCCCTTTCACAAACTCATGATGAAAGATGTGCCGTTCCTCTGGGACGATGGCTGTCAGGAAGCCTTTGAGAAGCTGAAAGAATACCTCAAGACCCCTCCGATGCTGGGGGCACCCATTAAGGGCAGGCCCTTGATACTGTATATCGCAGTCACATACTGTTCCCTGGGGGCAATGCTGGCACAGATAAATGAGGAAGGCAAAGAACAAGTCATGTACTACCTAAGTAGGAGGCTGATGAGAACTGAAGAAAGCTACAGCTACATAGAGAAGACCTGTTTGGCACTAGTCTTTGCTGTCAAAAAGCTCCGACACTACATGTTGTCACATGAAATCGATTGATATCTGCAGCAGATCCACTCAGATACATATTGACTCAGCCAGTACTAAAAGGCCGGTTGGGCAAATGGGCAGTAATTCTGATAGAATTCGATATCACATATATACCCCAGAGGGCAATAAAAGGACAGGCCGTGGCTGATTTCTTCGCGGAGCATCCTGTGCCGGAGAATGATATGTTGGCGACTGAATTACCCGATGATGAAACACTTGAGGCCTGTCAAGCTCAGCCAGTTATGTGGCAATTGTTCTTTGATGGAGCATCCAGAACGGAGACAGATTCTGATGGAAAGACCAGAATACGGGTTGGAGCCGGTATTGTGCTGAAATCACCAGAGGGGGAGGTTGTGCATACTTTATGTTCTATAAACAAGCCACGCACCAATAATGAAGCCGAATATGAAGCTCTGATAATCGGACTCAATATCAGCCTCAACATGGGTATCCAAATGCTTCAGGTATTCGGGGATTCGATGTTGATAATAAAACAAGTCCAAGGGGAGTTCGAAGTGCGGAAGCCAGAACTAAATCCCTATCACCAGAAAGCTGTACGCCTCATGGCAAAGTTCTATCATATTGAACTCAAACATGTGGGCCGTGGACATAATGCCCAGGCTGATGCACTGGCAAAGCTGGCCAGCTCGCTAGCAGTCCCGCCAGATGAAACACTGAACATTGTTGTTATGAACCGGCGGCAAGTCCCCAGTATGCTAGAAGGGTGCCCCGAAGAGGAAGAAGTTGCCACTATCAGCGCAGTACAGGCGTCTGATTGGAGACAGCATTTGCTACAGTGGTTTCTGCACCAACAGCTGCCACAGAAAAGGGAGGAAAAGATGAAACTCCTGAGAATCAAAGATTCCTATGAATTCAGAAATGGAACTTTATTCCGAATAATGGTGGATGCACGCAAAAAGATTCTACTCCGATGCCTGTCCACTGAGGAAGCTTGGCAAGCGATGAAAGAAATACACGCTGGGAGAGCAGGCGCCCACCAGGCTGGCCCCAAAATGAAGATAGGAATCAAGAAGCTGGGCTACTATTGGCCTACCATGTTTGAAGACTGCTGTAAATTTGCAAAGTCATGCTAGAAGTGTCAGGAGCATGCTACCGTGCCTAGAAGGCCACCTACAACTCTGCACCCTACAGTTCCTAGCTGGCCATTTGCACAATGGGGAGCTGATGTAGTCGGGCCACTGCCGACTTCCTCGGCCGGTCATAAGTACATATTGGCCATGACAGATTACTTCTCCCGATGGGCGGAAGCTGTAGCATTAAGAGAAGTGACTGGTGAACTGGTCGCCAGATTTATCAAGCAGAATATTATCTTCCGGTTCGGGATCCCCAACCGAATAATATCTGATAATGGAAGTCATTTCAGAAATCAGAAAATCTATCGACTTGCCGAGAAGTATAAGATTGAATGGAGAACCTCCACTCCCTACAATCCCCAGGCAAACGGATTGGCAGAAGCTTTTAACAAGACTTTGTGCACCTTGCTAGCCAAGGTTGTCAGTTCTAATAAGAAGGACTGGGAAGAAAAGATGTATGAAGCTCTGTGGGCATACCGCACTGTCTTTAAGACACCTAAAGGGTGCTCACCATACTCATTGGTATACGGCTCGGAGGCAGTGGTTCCACTAGAGCTGGAAGTCCCGTCGCTCAGAGTGTCAATCCAATATGGCCTAGCCCGTGGCGAACAAACAAATGCTGAAAGAAGGTTAGAAGAACTGACTGAATTGGAAGGGAAGCGCCTCCAAGCTCAGAAGAATATCCAAATGTATCAGGCCCGCATGGCCACTGCATTCAATAAACTCGTAAGAGGACGAGAATTCAAGAAAGGTGACCTCGTCATGGTCAAGAAAAAAGAAGTCATGGCGTCCAACCCAAAAGGAAAGCTGAATGCTAATTGGGAAGGTCCTTATGTGATACAAAGGGTCTACGAAGGAGGGGCCTACGTAGTTGTTAACCATCGAGGGGAAATTCAGTTCTCGCCACTCAACGGTAAACACCTCAAGCTGTATCATGCTGCACAACCAATATTCCCCGAGTAATCGGGCCAAAACTACCTTTCCTTGGCTTAGTGGCATCCAGCCCTAGCCGAGATACACCTTTCTTCGGCTTAGTGGCATCCAGCCCTAGCCAAGATACACCTTTTCCTTGGTCTAGCGGCATCCAGCCCTAGCCGAGATACACCCTTTCCTTGGCTTAGTGGCATCCCCCCCTAGCCGAGATACACCCTTTCTTCGGCTTAGTGGCATCCAGCCCTAGCCGAGATACACCTTTTCCTTGGTCTAGCGGCATCCAGCCCTAGCCAAGATACACCCTTTCCTTGGCTTAGTGGCATCCCGCCCTAGCCGAGATACACCCTTTCCTTGGATTAGTGGCACTCCTCCCTAACCAAGCTACCTTTCTTCGGCTTAGTGGCATCCAACCATAGCCGAGATATACCCTTTCCTTGGTCTAGCAGCATCCCGCCCTAGCCGAGCTACACCCTTTCTTGGTATAGCGGCACTCCGCCCTAGCCAAGCCATCCCTCATCATGATCTAATGGCATTCCGACTTGTCACCCTCCCAAAAAAAAGAGGGGAAGAGAGAATAAAAGAATGAAAATAAATAAATAAAAAAAGATGGGGTTAAAAATAGAGATACCCCACCGGTCTTGTTCAGGTTTTCTGAGCAAGGGCAAAAATGGCTAGAACCCAGCTGTGGTGAAAACCCGAAAGGGCACTTCAGGCAAAATCGGGTACCCAGCCACGTGAAAACCCGAACGGGCGCGTGGGCAAAAGCAAGAGGGGGCTGGCCCCGGTGAAAACCCGAAAGGGCGCTTGAGTCAGTAACGTGGTGATCCTAAAGAAGCCTCACCTCCCGCCATAAACCTCTCGTCGATCGACCGGCACCTTGCCCGATCAACGATCAAACCCACCCAGTATAGACCCTACGTCTGTCCTGATAAAACCCTCATACCTTGTCCAAAGTCCCACCATGGTGAAGTTCACCGTTGATCAATCGGCATCCTGCCCGATCAATGATGAAACCTGTCTAGTTTAGACCTTACGTCTATCCTGATGAAACCTATGAAATCTTTGCATTGGTATAAACCCAATACCGATGATGAAACATGCTGTTGATCGATTGGCGCACTGTCCGATCAGCGATGAAACCTGTCCAGGCTAGACCCTACGTCTATCATGATGAAACATATGAAATCTTTGCATTGGTATAAACCCAATACCGATGATGAAACCTGCTGTGGATCAGTCGGCATCCTGCCCGATCAGCGATGAAACCTGTCCGGGCTAGACCCTACGTCTATCCTGATGAAACATATGAAATCTTTGCATTGGTATAAACCCAATACCGATGATGAAACCTGCTGTTGATCGATTGGCGCACTGCCCGATCAATGATAAAACCTGTCCGG
This sequence comes from Amorphophallus konjac, assembly GCA_022559845.1. Taxonomy (NCBI): domain Eukaryota; kingdom Viridiplantae; phylum Streptophyta; class Magnoliopsida; order Alismatales; family Araceae; genus Amorphophallus; species Amorphophallus konjac. The sequence goes on from CM040120.1 coordinate 101,400,192, forward strand.
TTTAGACCTTACGTCTATCCTGATGAAACTTACGAAATCCTTGCATTGGTATAAACCCAATACCGATGATGAAACATGCTGTTGATCGATTGGCGCACTGCCCGATCAATGATGAAACCTATCCAGTTTAGACCTTATGTCTATCCTGATGAAGCCTATGAAATCTTTACATCGGTATATACCCAATACCGATGATAAGAGCAGCCACTGATGAAGCAGCACATCGCCTGATCCGTGCTAAAAATCCCAATTCAAATATATATATATATATATATATATATAATAAATAAAAAAAAGATGGGGTTAAAAATAGAGATACCCCGCCAGACTTGTTCGGACATTCTGAACAAGGGCAAAAATGGCTAAAACCCAGCTGTGGTGAAAACCCGAAAGGGCACTGCAGGCAAAATCGGGTACCCCGCCACGTGAAAACCCGAAAGGGCGCGTGGGCAAAAGCAAGAGGGGGCTGGCTCCGGTGAAAACCCGAAAGGGCGCTTGGGTTAGTAATGTGGTAATTCGAAGTTCCATGCCAACCGGCACGCTGCCTTTACCTCCCCTTCACTGATGAAAACTTCCGTCGGTCAGTTGGCTCCATTCCCCACCGATGATAAAACCCTTCCGGGGTAGACCATACGTTTACCCTGATGAAATCTACATACCATCTTTCAAATGTCCCACCGACAATGAAACCCATCACCATTTTGATGAAGCCTGTCCAGCTCAGACCTCACGTCTGTCCTGATGAAGCCTACGCATTTCTTGGCAAGCCCCACCTGTGATAAAACCTGTTGGAATAGACCTTACGTCTATCCTGACGAGACCTACACCGTCACGTACGTCCCACCGTTGATCGACCGGCACCTCGCCCGATCAATGATGAAATCCTCTGTCCGGTTTAGACCTTACGTCTATTCTGATGAAACTCATGAAATCCCTTTGCATCGATATAAACCCAATATCGATGATGAAACCAACTGTTGATCGATTGGCACCTTGCCCGATCAATGATAATACCCTATCCAGTTTAGACCTTACGTCTATTCTGATAAAACTCATGAAATCCCTTTGCATCGATATAAACCCAATATCGATGATGAAACCAACTATTGATCGATTGGCACCTTGCCCGATCAATGATGAAACCCTATCCAGTTTAGACCTTACGTCTATTCTGATGAAACTCATGAAATCCCTTTGCGTCGATATAAACCTAATATCGATGATGAAACCCGCTATTGATCGACCGGCACCTTGCCCGATCAATGATGAAACCCTACCCAGTTTAGACCTTACGTCTATTCTAAAATTCCCCTTGCATCGATATAAGCTCAATATCGATGATGAAGTCAACCGTTGGCTGATCGGTACATTACCCGGCCAATGATACAATCTGGCCAGTTCGTACTTTATGTCCGTTCTGATGAGAACCACATATCCTTTTCAATGTCCCACCTGCAATAGTCTCTACCCAGCCTAGACCATACGTCTACTCTGATGAGACCCCCTCATTTGCATTCCGAAAAATTGTCTCCCTTACGGCACACATGTCAATAGGACGTTTGCTGCCACCAACAAAATTCGGTTCAAGCACCTCCTCGGATGCCGTCACGCGGTGGAGCGAGTTCCCCATCCTTTCTCTGAAGGGGTGGACGCTCTCCTGCCAAGGTACTAGCCATTCACATGAGGGATTGTCAAAACTGCTACCCCACCTTCCAAAGTGATAAGACCACATGCAGAATAAGATGGAGAAGCATGAAGCCAAGAGATTCCTTTCCATTAAAAAGGGAGTACATAAAGGGCCCCGAGGGGACACCATATCACGAAAGAGAACAAAAAGAAAAAGAAGGGATAGACAATTTATGGCCGCCGGAATATATCTTCGAAGGCCAGAAGACCCACATAAGGAGCGGCCCCCAGCTCATGAAGGCGCGCCTCCTCCTCCTGAAGTCCAATGGACATGTCCTGGAGAGACATCACTCGTCCCTCCAGCGAGGCTACCTCCTCTTCGGACCGCGGCCGGATAAAGGATAATTACTGCAGTTCGGCTCGAAGTCCAGAGAGCTCCGTCTCCAGGATGGCCATCCGGTCCCACACAGCTTCTTCCCGCTGAATAGCACCTTGTAGCTCGGCTCGGCGTCCATCAAGCATAAGCGTCAGCTTCCCTAGCTCAGATTTATATTCTGACCTCTGCAACTTCAACGCCGTTAGCTTATCAACCATAGTCCGTGCTAGGAAGTCTCTCCGATGCACGAATTTTAGTAGAAGCAGCACCCGCTGAACCCATATGTCCAAAGGGCAGCCCATGGCCTGCAAGCCAGCGGTGAAGCGATTGGTGACTTCCTTCAGTTGCAGATACGTCAAGCCAGGCTGGGATTCTACCAGCTGACGTAGCATGTCCAGATGCTGCCAGACAAAGTTGTCAGAGGAAGCGAAGCTGAAGGAGGCAGAGGGGACGACTTCAAAGGTCACCTCGCCATCGATATCTTCCCACAATGCAACGTCCGACTGAGAGGACGAAGACGGCAGATCTGCTGTAAGGGCTGGCCAGTCCTTCTCTGTGCTCTCCTGCTGAGCTGAAGATTCCTCTCCTATCGCTGTATCGGAAGCTATGGCTTGAACATCCACAGGGGGAGAATCGATGAAGGATGGAGTTGCCTCTTCATGAGTCTCTTGAATAGGGGCTTCATCTTCAGCTGCTCTTTCTGGTGACAGGGAAGGAGCTGCTATAGTCGGAAAAGGCAGAAGTCCAGTCTCTATAGCCACTATGGCAGGGACTGCTGACTCGGGCGCAATTGACATTACTGCAGCCGGTATAAAAGCGGAGCTTCTAGATGGATCGGCTTCGGCTCTGAAATCCGAAGCCCTGATAGGAATGCAACTCTCTCCTGAGGCCCCTAAGTCCAACGATGCTAAATCTGTCGAAGACTGTATCCGCACTGGCACAGGGCGAATGATCTCAGGAACTCCCATGCAAGTAAAAGGCAGAAAAGGGATAATAGCCCAGTTCGTAGAAGAAATGTCCGTGATAGCTACGGTTGTGTCTGAGCTAGCAATGACAATGCCCTACGACCAAAGCAAAGCAACTTTCAGCACTAGATGAAAGAAACATATGAAGCAACAAATATGAAAAGGAACCCACCTTTGATGCAGGGTCCACACCCTCGAAGTGGGGTGAAAGAGAAGGAAGCTCCGTAGTCGGAGTAACAAATGGTGGAGTTATGTCAATCTCGGTGTCGAGCCCGGCAAACTCCTCTTGCAACTCCTCCTCAGGAGATAGCGCCAGCAACTTGGAGGGGGTGAATAATGGGACAATGGCGGGGCATGCGGATGGGGCCTCTGATTTGGAAACGCCCTCCGTCTCGCTCTCGCTGAAGCCTGCTTCTTCTCCATCTGCCTCAGAAGCGGTCGCGGAGCTACTTGAAGAAATTTCTACACAATCCACGGGCGGGACCGCCATTTCTAACGTCTGCCTGGACGAAGACTGGGTAACTATACGCCTCATAGGGACGAGGCCCCGTTTCATCTGGGTCTTATGACCCTCCTGTGGCTGAGTAATATCGCCAGCCTCTCCTGTAATTTCAGTCTCCTCACCGACCGTCACTATAAGGAAAAGCTTGTGAGAGGGACAATGAAAAGTAATTGAAATATGCAGGAAAAGATGAAAAAGGCATGCTTACCCTCCGCCTCACTAGCCGGCGTGGGAGAAGGCAGCCTGGTCTCCACCACAGAAGATGCCACAGCTGGCTCTTGGGCTGTGCAAAAGGGAGGGGTCAGATTCAAGGACTTCTATGAAATCCAGTAAAAGAGGATGAAGAATGCAATTGCAGGTTATTGATGTTACCCTGAATCGATGTCTGAGCAGCCTCCCTTTCAGATTCAAACTCATCAAATGAGGGAATATCAGGGAGAGGGGTCCCGGTGTCCATAGCTACCGAAGCCGATTGCTGAGCATAAGTCTTCTTGGCCTTCCTGGCCTTCCCAACTGCAGCCTTAACTACGGAAGCCTTTCTCTTCTTGCCGGGAGGCAGGGGAGTAGTAGTCGGTGCTGCTGCAGGGATTTCAAAATAAGTAGGCTTCTCAGCCTGCGCAATGATTTTTCTATAAAGCCCCTGTCGCTTTATATCAAGCCTGTCTGTTGAAGATGTCAGAGAAGTAATGTGATCAGTGGATGCAAAGTGTGAATACTGAGCAGAAATCACCGCAGTCAGAAAAGAAGAGATCATACCTGCTGGGCCGTCGTAAAAGACAGAGAGCGGCCAGTACTGATAAGCTACCTCCTTGGAGCGGGAAGCAGCCTCCTTGATAAGCCAGCATACATCGCCAAGTACCTGGCACTTCTCCACTAAAGCTGCCAGGTCACTATGACCATGAAGGTCAAGACACCGAAATAAGTCGAGGTGGTCCATACCCCAGCCGTCGACATAATGAAAAGAGACAAACAACGGCTTGTTCAATATGCCGGCTATCGGGCTTTCTGCAGATAACCCATGTAAATTCAGCAGAATAAACAGCCAAGACGTTTGCTTGTAGTACGTCTGGGTTCTATCTTCCCGGCGCACAAACGTCCTATAGGGATGAAATCTATCTGTCGGACCCCTCCAAGGGACTACTGCCGGGAGCGGCTCTTCGACAGGAAATGGGTATTGTTGCACCTCCAAACGAGCGCCCCCTACATGGCTCAGATGTTTCAAGCTCTGCATGAAAGTGTCCTCGTTGATAGCAGCGAAAACAGGAGCAGGCGGGTCGGAATTCTTTTCCTTCAAAGCCCGACGCTGGGCCAGATAGTTCTCCGCCTCCCTCTGGTGCTGTGAATAAAGCCTTTTCAGGTGGGCCTCGGGGATGTCAAACACTGGCCCGGGCTGTTGTTTCAGAAAAGAACGCTCGACCACGTCCCAGAATGCACCTCTACTATCCCTGTAAAAGCTGGTTCGAATGTTCCACCATTTGATATATTCTGATGTTACCCGGGGAACACGGTTAGAAACTGTGGGAACTCTGAAAACTGCACCGTCCTGGCGATGGTAAAAATCCCACCACAACCGGCCATCGCCGACAATGGTGGACCCATGCTTAGCCCGGCTATCCAGGGGAAATTGAGCAACCGTTGTGGGGATATGCTGGTCGTAACCAAAGTTCCGCCCAAAGCGGAATGGATAGTATGGTTCCAGAAGGAGCAGGCCACCCTTTCTGAAAACTAAGACACTAGGCCGGATGGCCATGGCCCATCTGACCAGCTCCGGCTCCAGGATTGGCCGAGCAGTGTTAACCCCTGAGACAGGATGAATATAGGTCTCTACCTCTTCCAGCTTGCACTCTCTCTGAGAATGAATCAAAGGAGCTGAACCTGCTGCCAAGCTCCAGAAATGAATACTGCCAGGGGCATCCACCGGCACCTTTATCAGTCGACCCCTTATTTTGAATAGCTGATCATAGAAAGGACCAGGTTCAGCACTGGCAAACTCAATCATTCGGGGCAATACCGTATCTGCCTGCAAAGTTCTGGGAGCCAATTCAGGGAATAGACTGCAGACCCAGGCGTTGAAGAAATGAAAAGGACCCACGGTCCTCAAAGAACGGGGAGTCTAATGCTTGTACAGATCCCCCAAAGACTTGTATATCAAACACAGGGCCACTCTGCAGAGTGACAGCCTCATTCCCCAGGCCATCTGACAGGCCGGATATATAGCTTCTGGCCGGATGATTGTCTCGTCCCCTTGAGGGAGAGTGAAAGTGCACAACCAGAATGTGAAGTAAGCTGCACAATGTATGATGGGGTCTACGCCTGCTGGGTTGGGACCACCGCTGCCTGCATGGCGTAATGAAGATGGCAGCGCCGACTTATAACGAGACGCCCTCCGTGCCGAGAAGCCCTCCGCACCGAGAAGCCCTCCGCGCCGGGAAGCTAGGCGCGCCGAGACCCCCGTCTCCATGCCGAGAGGTCTTCACGCGCCGAGAAGCCTATGGCCTCGTGCCGAGAAGCTCCAAAAAGTTGAAAATAAAGTCAAACAATATGAAGATAGAAAAGAAAGATACGTGTGCAGAATATTATTGCAACGAGATGATCAGGTCTAAGGACCGGATTGAAAAGAAATTGAGGAAGATACCCTCGAATAATGAAAGTCACCTGCAGGCCCCGTGCCGCTTATTCTGCGCTTACGCCGCCCGCAGGTGGGGGGCATTTGTTCACACCTTGAAAATGAACAAGGGTGGGAGCAGATCATACCCATAGTAAAAGACCAATGATGAAGCTCGTCAACCATTTACCCGGCTGAAGCCTTTGTCGGCCGAGCTGATGTCTGGTGCCGATGTCACTCAGATGGCAGCACTAACAAAGCAGTAGTCGCTTGACTAATGAGACTTCCTAGCACACTTTAATAGGAACTATGTTACTGCCTCATCCAAGAATCCACAGATGACATGTCATGGTAAGTCAGATGTCGGCTTATTGACAGATGTGATGTAAGATAAAGATGAAGCCGGTACCGGCAGATGAAGATTGTAAAGGCTTTTACAAAGTCAGAACACATGAAGAATCGTCTCCACAGATTATACACCCGGCTGAAGTCTTCCCAGACTAAAGCTGATGTCCGATCTCGTCACCATTCAGGTGCTGATATCGATAAAATGATGTCCGGTTTTGTCATCATTCAGATGGCAATACTGATGAAACCCCTGTCTGCGGACTGATGAAAACCCTACTAATGATCTCAATACAAAATATATTACCAACGGGGGACCCTCTTGGGTACTGATGTACGTGAGGGGCCTATGAAAGGTCTGGTCAAAAGAGACCTAAATGGGCCTGTAATAGTGGCACCGGGAGCCACCTTGTCAAAGCCCAATGGCTGCACCAAGAGGCTGGGGCCTGCGCGCCGGGAAGCCCTCAGCTGAGGCGCGCCGTGAGGTGCCTACCGAGAAGGCAAAAAAGGGACGGCTATAAAGCCCCTTCCCTTCGAAGGGGAGACAGAGATGAAAAGGGAGGAAGAACAGTAAAAACGAAAACCAGATAGAAAAAAGCCAGAAGAGAGACTGAGAGGGAAAAAAAGAAGAAGCTGAGAGAGGAAGAAGAAAGGGAGATTCAGGTGAGTAGCCGGGGAGGGAGAGGAGTCAATGCTCCGCCCTCCCCCATGCTTTCCTTTCTTCTGATGTAATCTGGCGAGGCTTTCTCGATGTATCAATGTAGCCGGAGGATTCCGGTCTTGATTTCCATTTCTCTGTCTTTCATTTACCTTCTACGATCTGTATAGGTTTGGGATGATGCAATGAAATGAAGGATCAACATGGCTCGTTTGAGCATTCGATCGATTGGAATGTCTGCTGTCTTTCTCCCCTTCTTGCGTCGGTTGTTCTTATGAATATCGGTTTGCCCAGATGTTACAGCTTTCCGATTCATGTTTCGACCGCCCCCTCCCTAGCCTGTTCTCTGGTGAAGGATGAAGATGGAACCTCAACCCTCGTTCAATGGGTTATTGGGCTCTGTCCCCCCTCTTCCTTCCCCTCGGATCATGATTTTCCCGGATATTATAGATGTCTGTCGAGCTCTCGTCTCGTTCAGGGTCAGAGACATCAATCTCTTGACCGTCTGAGCAGCAGGTGAGTAGAGGAAATGCCATACGTCCCACGAGGATTCAATAATGGATGATCTGCCCTTCGACTGATGCTAACCCCCATGTAATCCCCTCCTGCAGCCCAGATCTTGCCTCAATCCGAGCCAGAAATCCCAGAAATCTCCTGAGCAGGGTATCGCAACTAAGCCATAAACCCTTTAGCCCCTTCCCGGCGTGGTCATTTCCCCGCCGAGAACTACTCCGCCGAGAGATCCCCCTTGCTTTAGCCCTTTCAGCAAGCCATACAAAGCTTCTTGCGATACAGCCTTCCCGACCTGGGGGCCTCCCGGCGCCGGGTTCCCGGCGCGGCGCGGTCATTACCGCGCCGAGAACCCCTGCGCCGAGAGCTCCCCCCTTTTTTGGCCAATGCCACTTACGCCGGGAACTATGCTTCCTGCCACCCTTTCTTTACGCTGTGAATCCTCTATTCCTTGAACCCCGGATGAAAGCCTTCCTGCTACAGGCCAAGGAACCACACAGATGCCCTTTGAAGCCCGATCAACCAAGCTTTGCATCCTGTCGAAGGATACCCCAGATCATCATATGTACCTAAGGGATAAACATCATTGGGGATAACTCTCCTACATAACCTTACGAGCCAGAGAAACTCTGCCACTGCATAAGTTTCAATGGCCTCAAAGGGATATTAAGTTGGTGCTATGATCACATACACGGGCTAGGGGTCCTACACCCCCCTTATTTTGGCTTTCATCCCGGCACTCCGTGGGTGATCGTCTATCACTCCCTGGCATACGCTAGGTACGAGGGAGGTGCTGCTGAAATCCTCCCAGGCCGATGAAAGATAATACTGAAGCTGTCCTCTGGACTCCGCATGGTAATGGTGAAAAGGACCTCTGTGTGGGGCTCTTCCCCTCCAATCCCTCTCAGCTCTCGGCCTCCTTTGAAGCATATACAACTAAAGCCAGTTAAACCCCATCTCTAGTCCCCGGAGCCAATCTACTTCATATAATTCCCAGAAAACCCTCAAAATCCTAAAAACAGGGTACCGGAAAATCCTGGACTCCTCACGGCGCCCAAACATCCACCTTCTCGGCACCTGCCTCTCGGCGCCACCAGCTCCCGGCGCGGCCTTGAGCGCGCCGGGAAACCTCACGCCGAGAGCTCCTCTTCCCCCTTTTAGCCTATGCCGAGAACCCCCCTTTGAGAATCTCTAGCGCGCCCCTGGACTTTTCTCCTCGGTCACGCCGTGAACCTCCACCTTCTTGCCACTCACGCCGGGAGCCTTAGCCTCCTCTCTGTGGTCATGCCGAGAGCCTAAGTTGCCACTCTGTGAGCCCAAATGCCCAGAGCTAACCCACACAGAGATATTCGTGGATCACCAGATGTGTCCCGAGGATAAAGTTAAAGGGAGGTAGACCCCCTTATGTTCCATCGATTCGTGTCGAAGTCACAACGACGCGCCTCCCTCTTAGCTCCGGTGAGCCATGCCAATGCATGAGTGCCACCAGCTCCTGTGAGGGAAGAATCAAACATTGCCCTAGGGCATACATGTGTAACATGGAGAGGCCCGACCTCTCTCTTCCTTTCGACTTTCACCCCGGCACTCCGTGGGTGATAGCCTATTTCCCTCTGGGTATGATCCAGACTATGGGGAAGTGCCGCCGAAATGTTAACCGATGCTTTAAGCCTCCGTCATGATCGCGGCTCATCCTGTCCGCGATTGATATCCTCTGTTTCACCTTTCCCCTGAGTCTGATTGTTTTTGAACCGCCGATTCAGCGAGATAGTTTGTTTCTGTGGTTAATGTTATTCTCTTACTCGCCTTCCGGGCCTGGTACGAAGTTCAAAGTTATGTATATGAATATCTGTTTGCCTTATGAGGCCTCCTATTTTGGCGTTTAATCAAGGGTTGTCCTTCCTTGGAAGGACGTAATTAACGTCATAGCCTTTATGGTATGACGGACTTCTGATCCTGACTCGGACCTCACAATCGACGGACCAAGTCAGATCGAGCGCACAATGAAATTGTCACACACGTGACTGGCACGCCTAATAAACAAAACAAATAAATAAGTCAAATAAAAATAAATAAAAAATCATATTAAAAATAAATACAGATAGACCGATCCCCACACCTTCCATCCAGAAGAGCGGCCAATAAACAACCGCTTATGTCCTATCGATGATAAATCAAAATGGATTAGATAATTAGATAATTATCTAAAAAGCAACGATGTTAGGACTCTGGGAGACGAACGGCTGAGATCAAATCACAGAATGAGGTTGAACGGCTATATCCCGGCCGTATTACAGCTTGTCGGTGGAAATTTAAAAAATCAGCTAAATATCCAAAAATATATGAACGGCCCAAATTCAACCGCCTATGTGATAAGCGGCTGGGGACTGACCGTGCAAGCCTGGACGTTTAGAATTCCTAAAAATGTGAAAATTAGGCAAATCCAAGGCCCATTAAGCCCTGAATTGAACAGACCCAGCCAGGGAGGGAGGCTACCCATAAAATAGGCCCAAAGATGTTGCCTAGAAGTAGCCCAACGAGTAATGGACAACTCAAGGCATCAACAAATGGGAGTAAGAGAAATGACTCAACTTATTGGCAAAAAACGGGTGTCAACAGATGCCCCTCCTTAACGTCCACTTTGCAGGGGAGCGAGCGGAGGTGAAGCGAAAGCGAGATGGAACATGGAGATGAAGCGGAGCGCACTGAAAAGCGGGCGTTAAGGTAAAACGACACCCGTTTTCTCGCCAATGAGCGATAGAAATCTTCCAGAAAACTCTAAACCATTCATAAGTAACGATTAGACCAAAAGCGACACCAGCCTGGAGAAACTAAACTAGATAAAAGGAAACACACGATCAACCTCATGGGGGACACAATCCCTCGGACCAATGAGGAGACCAGAACAAGCAGAAATAAAGAAACAGACCAAAATTCCAGACGAGGACCTCTTAATCAACCAAACCAAGTGAATCGATCAGAGAGGACCTTCCAACTCGGAGTGGAATTGCTCCTCTTACTCAAACACTAGACGCACAACCATCCATCACTGCTGGGACATTAGCAGGCAAACCATGGGTCATGAGTGCTCAAAAGATGTGCATGATGCATGTTGGGCTAAAATAAAAGAAATCATTAAAACAAATGTGAAGAAAGGATAAAATATAAAATACTCGAGAATACTAATGCTAGGCTGGGAGAGTCAGAGTCAAGACACTACCTGCAACCACGGCGTGCAGGATAGAACCATCCTCCCCAGACTTCCCCAACCTAACGGCCTATCCGGAGATTAAACACGTGAACCTGGATCATCATCATTTTTGTTAAAGGGGAACATCAGATCCTGGAACACATAAATGACCAGCCGGTTCTCGAGATGATATAACAATATAGATACCATATAGTAATGCAACAATGAGAAGAGATAGAAGGTCATACCTGACTTACCTGCACATGCGAAATGGCGCTTCTTTGATTCTCATTTTCTGATTTTTATGGATTTTCATCATAAGACAAATATGATAAACAAGCAAGTATAAATATAACGTAGATAACATAGCAATTAACTAAACGACAAACAACACGACATAACATAGCGATCAAATGAAATGGGAGACAATGCAACATAACATAACAAAAGCAAACGAGCACATATGCAATGGCATGAACAGACAACATGCATGCATGAACACGGTGTGACAAGACAATAACGCGGTGGGACAACACATGGTTGGGACAAGAACATGACGGATGACCACACGGTTGGGACAAGAACATGGGACATAAAGGGACGACTATCAACATGTGCAAGATAACTAACAACACTCGGTGAGGGACAAAACAACATGTGTGGGAGAACACGGTGGGACATAAATACGTGACAAGGACACGGCAGGACAAAAGACATAAATAAATACGCCCTTCAATCAAAACCCAAGATCAGAATGAAGCAGAACCGACGAGTTCATAATCGTGAGGCAAAGCCCTCTCATAAAGGTATTATCATTACAAACAAAAGCTGAGAAGGACATGAGCTTCAGAACAGATCGAGAGAGTGGATCGAAGAAGGGAATAGATCAGAAGATGTGAACAGGAGACAGATATAACAAAATATGGAGCAAGGAAAGTTTGAGTACATGTAACATGCACACTTAGCAAACAGATTACGTATTTACCCTCAAAATAAAATGTAAAAGATAAATATTTTTAGATTTTTCCATTTTCTTGATTTTTTTGGATTTTAAAAATATTTGATTTTTTGTTTTTATTTTTTTGAACAATATTTCATTTTTTTGGAATCTCATTTTTTTGGATTTTTGACAACATCTCATTTTTTTTGGATTTTTGACAATATCTCATTTTTTTTGGATTTTTGACAATATCTCATTTTTTTTGGATTTTTGACAATATCTCATTTTTTTAGATTTTTAAATAGCAACCCGCAACACCCAAAGATAGGCTCGAACTACTGGCTAGGGATCGCCGTCCCTCCCCTCTCATTAAAGACTTCCCTTGAGTAGGGCGTGCATGTGAGGGTGGCTTACCACAACCAACAACTTCCAAAGAACGGTGCCCCTACTAAGGCCATACCCGGGATACAACCCAGCCTAAGAGGGAGAAGCAGAAGAAAAAAAATGGAGACAAGCTTCGTGCAGGATGGGAGATATCAAGGCTCGAATTCTTTCCAGGGCACTACCCCTCAAAGAGTAGGTCTGTTGCGTCGGGACTTTGTGTCTTTGATTCTGAGACCCATATTTACTAGGCACGCATGCGACCGGGCTCATGACGTCCCGCGGGGAACTGTACTGCCACTCTTGCCATGCCTTTGATTCATAATTTTGCATTGATTCATTTTCTCATTTTGGTAGCTCTTATTGGCCAGATATAGCATGAAAGCTCACTTTTGAGGGTGAAGACTGCCCCTATTTGAGACCTCTCTCGTATTAGGGAGCGCCTAGGTTAGTCATCTTATCCATCAATCTCTTGTCCCTGCACTTGGTCGAGCAGAGAGGAGAAAAGGCCTTCGTGCATACCCAAAGTATGGCCAAAGTAGCAACGGTGTGCCTTAGAGGAATCAGCTATGGCTTGCCGTGTAGTGTGTGAAAACCCATGCTCAATGGTCACCCCCAACAATCAGAAAAGAAACTAGACTCCTAACACGGAGTTATCACCAGCCTAAGGATGCTGCAGAAGCTAACTTTTTTATTTGACACAAAGTGAAGGTCTAATTAAACAAAGACTCCTAAAGCCACCCAATCATGTTAAGGAATAATGTGCAGAAATAATAGAAATAATGGAAATGAAAGCACGTTTCTTGCACAAAATAAAGATACATTTGTAAATCCATGGCGTGGAAACCGGCATCCTGAAGCGATCTCGATCATCGAGCTTTGAGGAGCACGAGTAGCTTTGTATTTCTTGCTTGCCATGATAAAGGATGAAAGGAGAGCAAAGGATTGGATTCCTCGAGATAGAGGAGTGGCAGACACTAAACTGGACGAAGAAGAATAAAAGGAAGAGAGACAAGGGCTAGAACTCCCTTGTTAAGGCACAGAGGCCCTGATTACAAGGAATCAAATACAGAATGAATAGAGATTAACTGAGATCAAGGCGGACTAAAGTCTCGAAAATAGCAAGAAAAAGGATCAAAATCTGGGAAGGGTAAGGATGGGCAAAGCGAGAGAGGAGAGTGAGAAGCATCCAACGTAATCGGAGAAGAGGAATAATGATCACCCACGAAAGGCGGGGAAGAAGATGCATAAAACCTCGGCAAGGCCGGGGAAGAATCAAGAGTAAGACCCGGAAGCCCCGGGGGAGAATCAGAGGAAACACCGGAAGTCCCGGAAAAGAGGGATCAGCAACGCCCGACAAGGTCGGGGAAGAGGAATGAGAAGTGGAACCTAAAGATGTTGGAGGAGAAGGATCAAAAGAGGCGCTGCAAGTGGGGTGAAAGGGCGACATAGGCTGAGGCCTGAGGTTATGAGGGAATAGAGAACCTGGAGGTTCCAAATGGGGAGGAAAAGAAGAGTGAGGGTTTGTGGACCCAAAAAGTGAAGAGAAAATCATGGAAACTGGATTCGAGAAGGGAAGGTACACCACCCAAGGGTGGGAGCTGAGTAGAAGAAAAGATGAATGAAAGGAAGAAGAAGAGGAGGAAGCGGACCCCTGAACGCACAACTGACGGGCCCTGAACCTACGCCGCCACCTCTTCTTGGTCGAAATCTGCTTGCAATAACTCCGCCTGGCACGGACTCGGGCCTTCGGGCTACTTGTCTTGTAATGTTTTCTCAAGTAACGGGCCCACCGGGCAGACGGCATGGCCCGATCATGAATATGCAGCTTCATCGGGACGGTTGCCCCTAGTTGTGCGGTGCTAACCATAGAAGGACATTCCAAAACAGTCAACTCCTTGTGGTGTTTATTAGAAAAACGGGGAGCTATGTTGCTTGGCGTCAACAGCATAGGATTCGGCATCTCCTCTCGGTAATTAGACATGAAGCATAACTCCCTCGCTAGAAGTGCAGGACGGAACTGAGGGAGGGTGATGCGTGGTGTTGATGTGGGCGGCTCACCAACAAACCGAGGGAGATGAGACAGAAAACGTAGAATGCCCCTGGCCAATCTCGAAGACATGGCCAATTGCCCCTTAAATGCTGAATTCATTAGACTTTTGGCAGCCGTGTGGGTTAGCACCATCTGGGTCGAGAACCCCTCTTGGCCAGTGAACTGAACATCGATTGAGCGAGGAGAAACAATAGCATCAACAGTGAATTTTCTGACGAGCAAAGAGATTGCCACCGACCTTGCTCGAGAATAAACTGGCACTAGCACTGAGGAACTCTTATGGGCAATCGTCGTGGGAAGCGCAGGCTGATCATCCCCAAAACAACCAGGGACCAGAACTCAGATTGGCATGCGGCAAATGAAAACCTGAGGTTTGTAATGCACAATCGACGCCTGGTTCGGCTTTTCATCTCCCTGGGGACCAAACCCCAGGGGCACCAAAGGGAGTGAACACTTGCTCCGTGGAGTGGAAATAGGTGGAGAAAGGGGTGAAGAAGGCTTGGCAGGTGTGGATGAAGGTCTAAAAGGCATAAGTGAGGGTAGAGTCAATGTTAGCGGTGTAGGGATAGCGGCAATGATGGGCTCTATTGGAGGCAAAGACAGAGGTGGGGGCGTGGGAAGAGAGGAAGGCAAAGGTAGAGGCATGGGTGTAGGAGTAGCTTGCTCAGGCTCGGATGATGACGGTGAAGGGAGCAGCACCGGTAGTGGGAATGGTTGTGACAGCGACGGAAATGGGATCATCATGATAGGAGGTGATGACGGTGATGGTGATGGCAATGGGGATAATGGAGATGGCGATAGGGGTGAGGGTGAAAGTGGTGGTGGAGTGGATGAAGTGGCAGGTGGCGGCGCTCTTCGACGTATCGACACGATACGTCGAGCGGCCTTGGGAGCAAGAGTGGTGGTGGAAGTGGAGGGTAAAAGAGGGGTATTTTCCTGAGTAGAGGCTTGGATAGGTGAAGGAGATGGGACAGGAGAAGAGATAGACAACAGAGCGGGTGTTTCATCAACTGAAGAATCACAGGGGTGCCCCTGGCCTTAAAACGAAGACGGTTGCCTGGGCGGCGCTTGCTGCTGCTGCTGCTATTTGCGAAGATCCAAAATAACATGACGTATGATCGTCCAACCAATCATCCTCTTGTCTTCCAAGCTGTAAATAAGTTCTTGGAACTCGGGGCAACCTTCAATCAAATGCCCCTGTTGACGATGAAACTCACAGAACTGGAATAAATTTCCATCCACGGGTTGGCGAGGCATGACCAGAGGGAGTTGCAACACATGGGTGGCCATCAAAGCCTTGAAAATATCTGTGAAAGATTCTGGCAACGAAAGGTGGAGAACCTGCTTTGGAGAAGATGGATGCAGAGGGGTATGAGAAGGTAGTGGGGATGGTAGTAGAGGTTGCGTAGGCAAGGGGAATTGCGTAGGTGAAGGCGGAGGGCTAGAATGATGTGGAGGTGTGGAGGGAGTAGGAATATAATGGACGGCATCCACCCACTCGGGGTGTGACATTTCCTTGATCGGAAGTGGAGAGGTGTGGGGAAATAAAACAGCAGGGGGCTGACTTGTGAAGGAAGATGTAGTGGGGAGACATGGGGAGGTATATGGGTAAGTGGGAGCAGAAGGCCGACTCGTGGAGGGATATGTAGTGGAGTGCTGACTTGTGGGGGATGGCGGAGGGAAAGTGTATGTGGAAGGCGAAGGTAGAGGAGACTCGTGGTCAAGGGAAACTAGGAGTTGTTGGCTAATGAAGCGGGCTCGGCTGTAGAGTTGTTTCCATGAAGTGATATCGTTCAGGGCTAAGATGCCTTTGAGCTCGGGCATTGCATTAGAAATAACCATTTTAATCTGCTCACCCTCCGGAATATGCCCCGGAACTTGCGCGGCTAGGCGACGCCAGCGGTCGGCAAACGTGGAGAATTCCTCGTCGGGCTTCATCTTCTCCTGGGCCAAATCTACCATAGAGTACTTGGGCCCGATCTGGTCTCGAAATTGCTGAATAAATCTTGCCTGGACGGCTTGAAAATTCACCACTTGCTCTTGCGGTAATGAAAAGAACCAATCCTGAGCTGGGCCCTCTAACGATAGACCAAACAGATAAGCCATTAAACGTTGGTCATATCGGAACTGGGCCGACTCATACAAGAACTCCTTCAAATGCACGTAGGGGTCACCGACTCCACCATAGCGACGATAAGCCGGAATTTATGAATGTGGTGGAAGTTGAAGACCTTGAAAGGCAAACGGGGCATCCAAAGAAGTTTGGGGATTAATTCGTCGCTACAATTCATCAAGCTGGCGTTGGGCTTGAGTGATCATCTCCTCGGTGGGAAGAGTCCGAGAAGAATGTGGGCCAGCCTGAGCAAGAGAGTGAAAGTTTAGACCAGGATGATGATGGGCCGAATAAAGGGACCCAGCCTGAGAAGAAGGAAAGCCCATTCCGGGAGTAGAAGGATATATGGGCCTGGAAGAATCATGTATGTGGGGATGAGAATTGATTGGGCCAGCAACAGCACGGGCGGGATAGGAAGGCCCGTTAAAGGGAGTAGGCACATTGAAAGAAGAAGGCCCGTGAAGAGAATAAGGTCCATTAGATGAATGAGGTGATGGGCCCGCGTGGGAAGAGGAATCCACGTGGGGGTAAGAGGACAAGGAAGATGAGGAATACTGGACAGAAGAGAAGTGCTCCATGGGAGAAATGGAGAATTTATACAGTGAATTTCAAAGAAATACAAGGATAGAAATGAACCTAGGATAAATGCAACTAAATGGAGGGACGCAAAGATGAACTAGTCTATGGGCCTAATTAACAAGATGATATGGAGGCAACACACAATGGAAGGAAGAGATGGGAGAAGAATCAACCAATTAAACACCCAAGTTATGAATGATGCATGAAAATTTTATAAGTTCCTCTTTAGGACCTTAGTGGGTTAATTACTATATGAATCCACTCAACCACAAGGTACCTAACCAGAATAAGAATGGGAAACTGGGTGACTCTAAGGGACTCTCCCCCTTACGGATGCAAAACCCTAGACTGAGGGAAGGTATGGTACAACCTGCCCGACGTCTATGTGGGAATCCACGGCTCATGGGGGCTTACGGAGGCCCTCGGTAAGGTCACCTAGTCAGCTCCAAGGAGTATGGAGATGAGAGGAAACCCTACCTCGGTAGGAATGCGACTATAGATGATAAATATGCATGAATTCTATGCGCACTGGAGTGCATGCAAAGAGTCTAGCCAAGAAACTAACAATCAATGAACAAATATAAACAACAAGGATGACTAGCAATGATGCACACATGTAATGACAGTAGGGGGAGATCAATGATCAGCACCAAATATCACGAAGATAATATAGCATGGCAATCAAAATGAGGCTCGGGTGCGCTGTAGCACGACAAGGACGGTGTATGGGCGACCGTTCAGGGAGATAAACGGTCCTCCGTGGGCCGTTCAACAGCAGGGAGTAACAACACAAAAAACACAGAATGTTAAAACGGGGGCGTACCTCGATGAACGGTCTATCGACAGACCGTTCACAATTTCGGACGGACCTGTATCAACCGCATAACGCCAGTAAAACCAACAGTGCAAAAATAGAGACGTACCTGAGCCAACAGGATGGGCGGCCGAGATCTAGCCCTATGAAGAGTTGGATGGGCAAAGGTAGACCGCTGAAGGCAGCAGGCTCACAGAATAATCAGCACTGTAAGCAGAGAAGAACGACTGATTCCTCGCCGTTCATAATGATGACCGGCTCCATCGAAACCGCACAACCGCCAGAAACCTTGAAACCAGGAAACCAGCCAACACCTGAAACAACTCAAGAAATGGGGAACTAACCATGCAAACAGATAGGTCAGCAAACCACTAGAACGATGGGCACTAGGTGTCCCACCGTGATCGCCAGAAATTTGTTGGTAGGAAATGGTTACCTTCTCCACACCGGCTTAAAACTCCCTTCAAATCCCTTTACTAATATGAATATGAGAGTAAACCAAACGGGAGTAGAAGGGATAGAGGGATGTGAGTGTGTGATCGCCACCAAGGCTCCGAACGTGATGAACACGACGTACCTTGGAAAGAAAAGGGAGACACTCGCCTTTAACCAGCACTGTAGGGATGCGCGGCCCGTGAAGAACCGCCTTAAGGATGCACGGCCGCTCAACAGACCGCTCGTCAGTGCTGGGGGTGGAACGCGGGATGAAGTGCGATGGAGGAAGAATGGTTCAGGACTGGCCGCGGGAATAAAACGAACGGTGCAATACCAGCCGCACGTCCCTTAGGACGGACAGGATGGAACCGCCCAATGCCACCACACCTTAAGATGTGAAAGCTCAACCTCCACCCTTTTCGGCCGGCCAGAAAGGATGGGCCTCGTGCTAGTGCATCGCTGACCTACAAAGGAATGTAGAAAACACAAGAGAAAACCCAATATTAGAACTATGAAGTGTAGTAAATGCTAGAACGGAAAGGAATGAACATAACCAAAAGGAATGGGGAATACCTGCGGGGTTTTAAACCCCTAGGGGCGTCAAAAAAAAACATAGGAGGGTGTGTGTAATGTAGTGTGAATGACAAAAACGTGGGTAGGACAGAAGAGGAAAGTATGCATGTAATGAAGAAACCCGCGATGGGACTAATTGAATCAAAAACTAAAAATTAGTTGCTCTCTGAACCGGAGGCCTAGAAGGACGTAGAAAACCTCCCTCCCTGGTCTTGGGTCACTCGAGAATTCAGCAGGGCTTCGCCGTCGACCAAAAATCTCCCCCCTTTTCAAGCCCGGCCTCTAGGGTCTATTTATAGAGCACCTGGAGTCTTAGCTCGAAATTAGGGTTTCCATGCATTTTTTAGGTCGAGATAATGAAAGAAAAGTTGAAGACAATTGAATTATCTTTCAACCAGAAGAAAGGGCACCGAATTTGGTTCAATATTCGTAGAGAAATCCACGAATGGAGAGAGAAAATCCGTTAATTCTTCAGAAATCGGGTAGATGAACGGTCGCACGATAGACCTCTCATCAGGTTGGGCGGCCACATCCAGGCCGTCCATCCCTGTCGGTGGAAATTCAATAACTAGAAAATATTATCCAAATACCCATCGAACTGACCGAAACTACCGCCGTTGGACTCTCATAAGATGAACGACTGCTCGTAGACCTTCCATCCGGAAGAGCGGCCAATGAACAACCGCTTATGTCCTTTCGGTGATAAATCAAAATGGATTAGATAATTAGATAATTATCTAAAAATCAACGATGTTAGGACTCTGAGAGACGAACGGCTGAGATCAAACCGCACAACGAGGTTGAACGGCTATATCCCGACCGTATTACAGCTTGTCGGTGGAAATTCAGAAAATCAGCTAAATATCCAAAAATATATGAACGGCCCAAATTCAACCGCCTATGTGATAAGCAACTGGGGACTGACCGTGCAAGCCTGGACGTTTAGAATTCCTAAAAATGTAAAAATTAAGCAAATCCAAGGCCCATTAAGCCCTGAATTGAACAGACCCGGCCAGGGAGAGAGGCTACCCATAAAATAGGCCCAAAGATGTTGCCTGGAAGTAGCCCAACGAGTAATGGACAACACAAGGTATCAAAAAATGGGAGTAAGAGAAATGACTCAACTTATCAGCAAAAAATGGGTGTCAACAACGGCGTAAACCACCGCCTTCCGTTCCAATATCAGGTGGGGGCAGTAGCACCCCGTCATCATGGATGGCTGGTATGGGTCCTTCAGAAGTTGGCGTGCCCAGCCCTATATGTCACGCCCCGAGATTATGTAGCGGAAGTAGTTCGGGAACGTGAACAACCGGTAAGATAAGCCTTATGCTAGCAAGACAATCAGAACGCTAACACATCCACATAAAAGAGGAATGCACAAGGTCATATACTCAAAAATCAATCTTATTGAATAATAATAAAAAGTACATTGACACTTGACTCTCTTGGCATAGTTACTAACTAGACTCAAATAAAGAGAAAATTACATAGTTGACTCAACACTATAGCAATCTAGGGTCTCTCTCTTGACTTTAGTCGCTCTCGGATCCGCCACTTGAATAGTCCGTATCCGACCCGCTAGAATTTTCTAAAAAGATTGGAAAAGAAGAGAATGAGCACACTTGCCCAGTAGGTATCTTTGTATCAACATGAAGGCAATGTTTAAGTAATTAGCATTTTTGCTCTATGAAAAGTAGTAATGCAAAAATGCGATAAAATGTGCGATAAACCAAAGTAAAATCGCAAGTAACGAGATATAGATCATAGAGATATGAATGTTCATGTAGAATGAGAGTATGATCAAGCAAGAATATCATGTGGCCTTTCATTAACAAGAATGTGATGAGAATGCAATTTTCATAACCATAAAGGCTATGCACTAGAAAGTAACTTAACACGCAAGTATAATTTATAATGAGCCTCGTGATTTTCACCCATTTATAAAAAAAGTACTCCCGGTGCAATGCGACGCCAGTGTTCATCATACCCCATGGTTTATAGTATGTTTCCAGCAATCAGTCGAGGGGGCTAGTGTCGAGCCCTTGGACACAATCAATGCCCGATCTGCATCTTCACGTTATAAATCCAGCTACTTCCACAAGTATATCAATAAAGTCTCGGCCAAGAATATACAATTCAAAACAATAGCTCATGATAACAATATCAAGGTAAGAATGCACCAATTATGAACATGAGAATTCAAGGATGAATTAAGAACAAGGTCATGCCACGGTAGAAATTCGGCGGCATAACAGTACATTCATTAATTTCTGTATTTCCTTAATAAGTTAATGTATAAGATGTTGGGTTCCATATAGTCAAAAGATCACTTGGGAACAGAACAAGTTCAACCCTTGGGTCAGACCTCAGGTTGGACAGAATTTAGATAACGTGACAGTCTTGAGGGTCGCTATCAGTCATTAATGCGGTCTATAACTAGTCCGCGATAATAGAGAGATAGAGTCAATGCAAGAAGAAGTAAGGTCGACGCAAGGACAAGTCTGTGGCTGAACAACAACGCGACCGGAGAAACCACTGCGATAAGTCATTAACGCGACTATTCTATAGGGCGCGTTCATGCCAGTTCACAGAATAGTGGAAACCATGAAATGCTCTCTAACTTTGGGTTTTAGGGTACAACCAGCTTGGCGTCCTAGTGGGAATCCCAGGCTCGCGGAGTCTTACGGAGGTCTTGAAACAAGATCACCTAGTCTGACAGAAGGAATATCCTGTTGTGTCCCCTAGTTTTGATGATAACAAACCATAAATCATTATTAGATCTTTATGATATGTCTAACGAGTTTGGTTTAATTTATGGTTTGGACAAGTACACAAGAAGCACACTCAAAGTGTCGACCTGTCAATAGGACATGTCGACACGCCAAGAAGAGACTTGTCTGTGAGCTGCTTCTATTTGAGCTCTGGCATGAGCAACGTGTCGACACCCTATACAACGTGTCAACACGTCAAGAAGAAAATTGTGATTGAGCTGTTTCTGTTTGGGTTCTGTTTGGCACCACATGTCGACACCCTCTGAAAGAGTGTCGACACCTTCGGTTCAGCTCAGTGGATTACAACTCTGTCTGGCACACATGTCTCGACACTTCATGTTGATGCCCCGACATGAAGGCTGGAGCCGCACACGAGTGTGGCTCCCATGTCAACCTACGGGCGATGAAGTGTCAACATGTTGATTGAAGGCAGCTAGTTTCTTCAAGTAAACAAAGGGACGTTTCGACACTCCGTCTAAATGTGTCGACACCATCAAGCTCACCCAGAACGGATCTGATTCCGTTATTGTCTGCTTTTCATGATCCGCAATCGGTCGTGGAGGATCCGCTCGTGCACGAAAATCCTTCTGGAAGCCAACTTTTTCAGAGGATCTGATTGGGTGGCAGGCGAATCTTCCAAGAATGGGTCTCCTTCCCATTTTGGCTCTCTACCTACCCACGTACGGGCGCGCACGGCAGAAAAGACAAGCTATGGAAAGCAAATGATATACGGGGAGTTCTAGGTTCTACGATGGTGTTCTGAAGAGGATAAGCCTAGCTATCTTGAAGAAGAAGAAAGGGTGAGACGCAGCAAGTAGAGGGAACTAGAGTTGAAGAAACGAAGAGCAAGGTTCGACCCCTCTCCATGCAAGCCTAGCAGAGAAACAAGGAAGAAGCCCAGTGGAGAAGAGGATCGCAGAAGAGAGCAGAGATCTCTCCTTCCTCCTCTGTTCGCGGTGATGACCTAGAAGAAGAGGAAGAGCATCTAGGTGTTGCCCAGTCTTCTCTCAGACAGACAAGATCTTTTCTTTCTCCCATTGATCTTTGTTGATATACCTTGTCTGCTATCTTTTCAATTTGTTTTTCAGAAAACCCAGATTACTACTTCGCTCCCTACCTGTGTATAGGAAGACGGATGGTGTGCTCACTGGTCCATGGGTGTTGGGTTGTGTACCCTCAAGCTGTTTGGCAGTGGATTGTAGAGTGTTTTCTCTCGGGTAGAAGCTGTGAATCAGTGGTAGTGCTTTTGCACTAGTGAAGCCTCACTCAGTTGAGTGAGGGGTGGACGTAGGGCTCTGGATAGCGACCGAACCACCTTTAAATCTTGTCTCCCCATGGTTTGTTTTCTATCTTGCATTGACGCTAGATGCTTGCGTAGGAACGCTCTTAATCATCATTTGCGCATTTAGCTCACCAACTTGCGTCTGTTCATGTCTTACTATTCTTTAGTTTTTATCTAGTTGTTATTTCCACGAAGAAGGGGCTGATCTATTCACCCCTCCCCTCTAGATCCGCCTATCACTACTCATCACGTGGTATCAGAGCTAGTCTCTCTGTATGTGGTCTAACAACCTTGAGAAAAGTGGTGATATGGCATCCAAGAGTCCTATGCTCGAAAGGCATTCCATAAATAGACCTCCCTTTTTCACTGGGACAAACTATCCTTACTGGAAAAACCATATGTAGGTTTTTATCAGAGCCCAGGATCATTAGGTTTGGCGAGTGATTAGCAAAGGTCCGTTTGAATTGCCTGAAGATGAAGACACACGGACCAAGGAGCAGATTAAAAGATCAACATTAAACTGGGGTGTCAAGCACATAATGCAATGCTCCCTTCACCCAATAGAATTCTCAAGAGTGTCAACATGCGCCACTGCAAAAGGAATGTGGGACCGTCTTGAGGTAATCTATGAAGGGACAACCCAGGTACGTGCAACTAAGGCAAATATGCTAGTTTCTGAATATGAAAAGTTCAGAATGAAACCTGAAGAGTCTATTTCTGATATGTATGCTAGGCTAGCCATGCTCACTAATGGCTTAACTGAGTTAGGTATGACCTATTCTGAACAGGAGATTGTAAGGAAGATACTCAGATCCCTAACTATTGCATGGCATACAAAGGCAACCGTGGTTGAAGAATCAAAGGACTTGGCCACCACCAAAGTAGAAGAGCTCATAGGGTCACTGATGACCTATGAGATGAACCTGAAGAACAAAGAGGCTGAGGTAAATAAGAAGAAGCCCCTAGCTCTCAAAGCAGGGCCCAGTACCAAGAACACTTCTGATGATGAAGAACCTTCAAGTAGCAACTTTGACGAGGATGAAGTTGCTATGTTAACAAGAAAATTCAGAAAGTTTTTAAGAAAGGAAGGTAAAAGCTTCACAAAGAGGAAGCCTCAGGTAAAGAAAGGTTTCAGGCCAAGACCTGAAAATGCTATGAAATTTGAGAAACTTGTTTGCTATTCTTGCAGGAAACCTGGACACATCAAGTCTGAGTGTCCAGAAGGAGCCAAGAAGACAATGCCCAAGTGGAAGGGAAAGAAGAAACAGGCCATGATTTGCACATGGAGTGATGAAGAAGAGGAAGAAGATGAAAACGGCTCCACTGTAGAGGAGAATGAAGATCTATGTTTAATGGCCAAAGGAGACAAGAATACTGAGGTAAGCTCTCCATTTGAACACTTTACTACTGATGATTGGGAGGAAGCTTACTTTGAGTTAATGGATAAATATGAATTTTATAAGTAAGAAAACAAAGCCTTAAAGAAGAAAATTGACTCCCTTGTGCATGATCAAGGCCTAAATGAAAAAACTGCTTCCCTAGAATCTGAAATTGAAGATCTCAAGAAAATGATTAAAAACTTAGAAGAGGGAAGAAAAGAAATGAGGGATTTAGAAGATGAAAATGAAAGCCTCAAAGATGAAATTCATGAGTTGAAGCTAAAAATGCAAGACTATGTCAAAGACAACAAATTGTGTAATGAAAAATATGATGCAATAAATCAAGTCAACTCACAACTTCTTAAAGATAATGAAAAGCTCCAAAAGGTCTTAAATGACAAACAGAATTATTTAGAGAAATTTGTAGATGGGAGTGAAAACCTGAATGCTCTGCTTGGGACTAAGATGAACTTCAATAGGGAAGGGCTAGGATATAATCCCACTGAGAAAAGGTCAATTGGTATGAAAATCACAACTTTTGTCCCATCTTCTGAAGTATCAACTTCTAAAATAACACCTAGCCTAAACCAAGAAAAAGCTAAAAATAAAGGAAAAGAGAAAATGGGAGAGCCTATGAAGAACAGCCCTGAAAAACCCAAAAAGGTTCACCAGCAATACCAAACAGGCCGACACCAACCTAAGTTCAGGTCTGCACATCCTAAGGGTAGAAATAGTTTCAACAATGGCACAGGTCGGCACTACCCTCAGGACAGGTCAACACCTTCATGGTCAACCACCCATCAATTTGCTAGGTATGCTCCGACAGGTCCACATGTAGGTCACAGGGACTCGACACACCTCTCATCCAGAGACCGTTATAAATGGGTTGAACGGGAGGCAGGTCGACACGATCACTACAGGAAGTCGACACATTCAGTAAATAGAGACCGTTACAGATGGTCAGAACAGGGGAGAGGTCGACACTTCACCTCATACAGGTCGACACCTACATACACCAGGGGAAGTTATGAGCCATACTTCTACAAGCCAGGACAACCAAAGTACCCTATGAACTATAACAACTCCTACCACTATAAATCCAATCATTGGAACAAATGGACCAAGAATCAATCCTATTTCAACATCCATAAAACCTCAAAAGCTCAAGAGGTTAAAAGAGAGAAAATGAATGTTAACAAAGAAAAGAGGAACCATAACTTTCAACCAAGCAAGGAAAATAAGAATGTTAAGAAAGTTTGGATTTCAAAACCTATGTTATCTTGTTTTACTGAGATGAGAAGATTATTGGGACCCAATTGTCCTCGGGTTCCAAACATTGTCACTTAATTCCTTGTGCAGGAGTGTCTTGCAGTCATACATAATCGTTGGTACCTTGATAGTGGCCACTCAAGACACTTGACTGGGGACAGAACTAAATTATGTCTCTTGTTAGAAAAGGAAGCTGGTCATGTCACGTTTGGAGAGAACAACAAAGGAAAGATCATTACTACATGTAAAGTTGGTAAGAATTCCTCCAACTCAATTGAAAATATTTTACTTGTTGATGGTTTGGAATATAATTTGTTGAGCATAAGTCAGCTATATGATAAAGGCCACACTGTTGTGTTTGACTCTAATGAATGTAGGATCTTGCAGGCTAATTCAAAAGAAACCAAGTTTTCTGGTAAAAGAGTCAACAATGTGTATATGATTGACCTAGATGACCCTGCTCATATAAACATTTGTCTTGTTGCACCTAAATCTGATTTAGCATGCTTGTGGCATCGTAGATTAGGTCATACTAGCTACAATGCACTTCATAAATTGGTGAAGCATTCTATTGTTAAAGGATTGCCTGAAATTAAATTCAAACTGAACTCTAAAATTTATGATGCATGTGCACAAGGAAAATAGACTAGGAAGTCATTTAAAAGCAGAACTGAAATCTTATCATCCAAACCACTTGAACTAATCCACATGGACTTGTTCGGTCCAACCAAAACTGCTAGCTTAAGTGGTAAAAGATATGGCTATTGTTTAGTAGATGACTTTACTAGTTCACATGGGTGTTTTTCCTTGCACATAAAAATGACGCCTTTGATGAGTTTCAGTCACTCTACATGCAAGTAAAGCAAGATGGTAAGTTCAAAATTTCCAACATACTTTCATATCAGGGTGGTGAATTCGACAATGCTGATTTTGACAATCTTTGCAGGACTGAAAGAATAAATCATAGGTTCTCATCACCAAAGACCCCTGAACAAAATGGGGTGGTCAAGAGGAGAAACAAAACTCTCATAGAAATGGCTAGGACCATGCTTGCTGAAAAGCAACTACCAAGGTGGTTTTGGGCAGAAGCGGTAAATACTGTGTAGCAACCCTGGTAAATTAAAAGAATAAAATCTTAAATAGAATAAAAGAATTAAAACTAATGATAAAAAGTTCAACTCATATACACTTAAAACATATAACAAAAAGGGCCAAGATAAATAATGCCTCCGTTAAAGTCGTCATTTAATTGAAGACTGTTCACGCAGGCGCTAATTTAAGAATTGACGCCCTCTTGACATGCATCATATAAAAGAATTGAAGACTGTGACAGAGGCGTCATTTTTAAATAACGCCCCAACCTTAGGCGTCAATTACAAACCGAACCCGTTGGTGTTTGGTTCGAACAGGGATGTTAACTGGGTAAGTTTGATGAAGAAAAGGATTGATACATGGATATTTAAGTTTAGTAAGGATTCTACCTAGGAAATTTTAGTCCTAATCAAACTCTTAAAACCCGTTAGGATTCTTTTCCCTGTAAATACTAACCCCTCCATCGAACCAAGACGTCCTTCTGCTGATGTTTCCCTGGTGCTGCTACTGCGTTGCTCTTCATCCTACCGTGGTGTACGTGAAGAACATAACAGTTCTTCATCTTCTTCTTCCTCTTCTTCCTTGCTGCACGAAGGCCGGGTCTTGCTGATACCAAGGAGGGGGAAAGGCCATTGCTTTCTCTACTTACTACCACTACGTTGCGGAATCAAGAGCTCCAGCTCTTGTTCTTCTTCATGCTGCCTCTGTTTGCATTAAAATAGAGTATCATTCTTGTTATTGATTCTTCGTCGATTCTTCATCGTTCGTCACTCAAACCATCAATAAAGGTAGGTTTTCTCAAGTGTTAAGTCAAATTTAATAATTTAGGCTTTTATACATGCATATAGGTTTGTAAGGAATTACAGAGATCGCTCTGGATTGAGGTTTCGTTGTTTTACTGCATGAATTAAATTAGCGACCCCGTCTAGGGCGCCATTTTATTTGACGACCGTGCAAACAGTCGTCAATTGTCTAGTTATTTAATATATACACAATGTTCAAAAATTAATAACTGTGAACCCTTATATGTAAACTAATGCATGATCATGTCCATAAATTCCTGCTATTTTTCTCTATCTGTTCATATCTTTAGAATCTTAATCAGACATACTCCAAAAACCATGTGTCTATGATTGTACCTACCCGATGCAAATCAGATGACAAAGAAATAGCGACCCTGATTAGGTCGTCAATTGAATGAACGCCCATGTAAACGGGCGTCAATTTAGTGATAAACGGTGTATTATTGAAACGTTTATAATATTTTTGGATATTGAAATGACGACATATACCCTACCCTTTAATTTGATATATGACGCCCCTGACTAAGGCGCTGTTCAATGAATTGAAGACTTAATCCAAGTCGTCATTTGCATAATATTTGAGATGGATAATTTTTACTAAAATTTATTATTAACAGAATATGGGTATGACGACTGATTGAACAGTCGTCATATAGTGAACTGACGACCCTGACAAGGGCGCCATTTCATGAAATGAAGACGTTCTATAAGGCGTCAATTTACGGTTTTACTGATCGTTCATTTTTCTGTAACCCACTGTTAGTTGGTTATATGTATAGGCACTATATTCCATTCCGTGAATATAGTCTCATGTTTCATGTTGTTTTATCGATTACCCACTATTTCTCGGTGATAGATGAACCCTCCATGGGACATTCCGTTCCTTTGGACCGGTGACTTTATCATAGAGACCTCCGTAAGACTTCGCTAGCCTTGGATTCCCTCAAGGCAGCCGAGCATGTTGTACCATCAAAACCCATGACACTACTTGATTTCCATGTCACTCTAAAGAAACATGGTATACCGGCCCTCATGATATGCTATTTTGATGTCATGAGAATACTCTTTAATGGAATGGGAAACCATGCCATTAATACTGCTTAAGAATGATGTGCCATACTTGTGGACACTAATTCTATCTACCTTATCATGTACAAGAGTGAGCGACCATTTCTATATGAGTGCTTATTCTTAATATCATGGCACCTATCTAGGGAGTCGTTTCCACCTAGTTTTTTCGTTAATCGTGGTTACACCGTTATTTCCATCGTTACGTATCATGTTCCATCCTTGAAATCCTAATCTCTATGATCTACCTTAGAGTTCCTAGAAGCTTGAATCCCTTTGGAATTCTATATTGGCTATAACTATAGTGGATGTCGAAATACATGATCAATGCCTATGCATATAAGGGCCCGATCTGGTCCTGGGAGGAGCACCCGAAAGTACTAATGCCCATGGGAGTTGTAATGATCACGGTATGGCATTGTACCGAAGTGCATGACTAACTTGATTGACATGCCACAAATCTCGTACTTGACTTGACATGACATGACTTGCATGACCCGGAAAGGGTATTTATTGTACTTGCTTGAAATATGATAGCCAATTCTTGACATGACATGATTACTTGACATGATAGATATATGTGCTTGATTATCTTGCTATCTTAACATGAGTTCTTGAAAGACTTGCTAGTTCACTCACTATCACTTGATATACATTCTCTATTCTCTTGTTATACATTCTCTATTGCCATTTTATGCGAACATGCATAGCTAAATTGCATTCATCTAACTTGTAATTTACGTAAAGCAAGCTAGCTCTTGAGATATAATCCCTACTGAGTGTTCGCTCACATAGTGTTTTCCCCTTATTTTTCAGGTAAGTCCGAGGATGAAACTCTTTCGGATGGGGAAAGTCAAGAGTGATGAGATTAGAGCTACTCCAACTATCCAAGCGTTGTCTAGTCTTGACTTTTCTACATTCATGAGTCAATCATTGTACTTTTTCATTTTATTTAGTCTTAGCACTAAGAGGATTGTAATAGAAGTACTTTGAAGGTTTTGATGAAATAAAGGATTGGGTTATCTTTACTCTTGCGCGCTCTGTCTTTGTGTTGAATACACTAACGCTCTGATTGACATGATCGATATAAACTCGTCACGCGTCTCCGGGTTCCTTCCGCGCTCGGGGCGTGACAATTTTTGTGGTATCAGAGCCTAGGATATTCAATTCATAGGAAACCCAAGTCCCAGGATAGGTTTAAACCTTTAACCGGTGAGATTGGGTAGAACCATGGGTTAAGATAATCTAGATACGCAATTCTTGGTCGAATCTCATATTAATTAGTTATCTACAATCCTTGTAAGAAAATGGCTGCCGAAGGTGCTCAGTGGCGTAACATGCAACGCACTATTCAAGGCATGACGCAGGCACTTCAACAGGTGGCACAAGGTGGTGCGCACCGTGGAGTGGGAAATCTCTATCAAAGCTTTAGAAACATGAACCCTCCTATGTTCATGGGATCCACCGATCCGGATGACACCGAGCACTGGATCCGAGAGACAGAACGTATCTTCCAAGTTATGCAATGCACGGACCAAGAGAAGGTCTTATTAGCCACATTCCAACTAGAGAGAGACGCCCGATGCTGGCGTGAGTCAGTAGAAGTCACCTTAGAGCAAGTCCAAGTTACTTGGGAGGAATTTGTGGAACATTTTAACACTAAGTATTTCTCAGACTGAATTCAAGAGAAGAAAGCTGCCGAGTTCGCCGCTCTTAAGCAACGATCCTTGTCAGTAGCTGAGTACGAGGCACAATTCTCTAGGTTGTCCCGGTATGCTAAACATCTAGTCAGTACCGAGAAAATGAAAGCTAGGAGATTTATTAATGGGCTCAGGCCCCAATATATCACACAGCTGGCGCCGACGGACATACAGGTCTATTCGGAGATGGTACGACGAGCCCAGTTATTAGAAGATGCCATAGAACTATCTGATAAGATTCGTGGGAGAGATAAGAAGGAACAAGTCACTAGTTCTGGTTCCTTTAAACCCAATTTCAACAGGAAGAGGCCAAATAATGGACGAACACTCTCCCAAGAGCAAAAGCTCAAGAAGACCAAACCTTTCTCCATTACCACCACACCTTCTAAAGTGGTGTGTAAACACTGTGACATGGCCGGACATAAGGCCGAAGAATGTTGGAGAAAACTTGGAGCTTGTCTCCATTGTGGGAGCCGTGATCATCGAATTCCCGACTGCCCGTTGCTCAATGATCAAGCCGGTGATGGGAAACGCCTGGCAACGAAGAATGCACGCCTTCAAGCTATTAAGGAGACAGAACAAGATGAAGGCGGACTAGTGGAAGGTACACTGCAAGTTTGTTCCAAGTCTGCATATGTCTTATTTGATACTGGTGCATTACACTCATTTATTTCCAAGAAGTTTGCTGACCCATTACCTACGGAACCGGAGTGGATAAAATTAGTTATCTCAACTCCTCTTGGAAACGAAGTCGATATTGTTCACCATTATCAAAACTGTGAAGTCTTGGTAGAAGGAAGAAATTTACCCATCGACCTAATATGCCTAGACATGAAGGACTATGATATCATATTAGGAGCAGATTGGTTATCCAAATATCAGGTAACTGTTGATTGCCGTGACAGCAAGGTTACTTTCAAGGAATTCCCGGAACTGGTCTATACTGGTCCGAGGAGTCAGAGCAAGTCGCCTCTTGAGCTAGCTAGGTAATAAGGAAAGGATGTGTATCTTTCCTTGCTTTTGTCACCATTAAGGGAACTAAGGAAACTAAGCTAGGAGACGTTCCAGTTGTACAAGAATTTCCGGACGGGTTTCCGGAAGATTTGCCTGGACTACCCCCACAAAGAGAAGTGGCCTTCACCATCGACTTGGTCCCTGGTGCTGGTCCAGTTTCTAAGGCACCATATAGGATGTCCCCTGCTGAACTCAAGGAGTTAAAGGAATAATTGATGGAACTTCTTAAGAAAGGATTTATTAGGCCGAGTACTTCCCCATGGAGAGCACATGTACTATTTGTGAAGAAAAAAGGATAGATCCATGAGGTTATGCATCGACTATCGACAGTTGAATCATCTCACTATTAGGAACAAGTATCCACTGTCGAGAATCGATGAACTGTTTGATTAAATATCTGGATCCAAGTACTTCTTGAAGATTGATCTCAAATCGGGGTATCACTAACTGAGGATCAAAGATGAGGACATTCATAAGACTGCGTTCAGGAGCAGGTATGGGCACTATGAATTTGTTGCTATGCCTTTTGGACTAACCAATGCCCCTGCTGCCTTTATGCAGTTGATGAATAGTATATTCAGGCCTCATCTAGATCAATTGATAGTGGTTTTCATTGATGATATATTGATCTATTCAAAGACCAAGGAAGAGCATGAGGAGCATTTGAGGATTGCATTACAGATATTGAGGACAAATCAATTATATGCAAAGCTTAGTAAAGGTGAATTCTGGCTAGAAGAAGTATCTTTCTTGGGGCATGTTATATCAAAAGACGGTTTGTCCGTAGATCCATCAAAGGTTGAAGCTGTAAAGAATTGGGAGAGACCGACCAATGCTAGCGAGATCAGTGGTTTCTTGGGTCTTGCGGGCTATTACCGACGATTCATCAAGGATTTCTCCAAGATCATTGTACCACCCACTAGACTAACACGCAAGGAGATACGTTATGAATGGAGTGAGGAATGTGAAAGAAGCTTCCAAGCCCTCAAAGATCACCTAACTACTGCCCCGATTTTAGCTTTACCAATTGAAGGCGTGAAATTTGAAGTATACACCGATGCATCTGGCATTGGCCTTGGATGTGTTTTAATGCAACAAGGGAAAGTTATAGCCTACTCATCTCGACAGCAAAAGAAGCATGAAGAGAACTACCCAGTACATGATCTAGAATTGGCTGCGGTAGTGTTTGCATTGAAGATCTGGAGACATTACTTATACGGAGTGCAGTTCACTGTATACTCCGATCACAAGAGTCTCAAGTATCTTTTCTCTCAGAAGGAATTGAATATGAGGCAAAGACGTTGGCTAGAATATCTCAAGGACTTCGACTTCACAATACAATATCATCCTGGAAAGGGTAATCATGTAGCTGATGCCCTCAGTCGCAAGTCAAGAGTAATATTAGCCAGTTGTATAATTCAGGAGTGGAAGTTGCTAGAACAGTTCACTAGACTTAATATAAGCATGGATAAGGAGAGTAGGTGTGTCACACTATCCCATATGAGCATACAACTAGATCTACTCTCAGAGATACAAGGACTGCAAGATAATGACCCGGTATTAGTGGAAATCAAGGGCAAGATGGAAGAGCAATCTGATTTCAAATTAGCTTCAGATGGAAGATTGTTATTCAGAGATAGAAATTGCATCCCAGATTGTCCAGAGCTAAAGAAGAAGATCTTAGATGAAGCTCATAGATCAAGGTACACGATTCATCTAGGATCTACCAAAATGTACCAAGATTTAAAAAGGACCTTTTGGTGGCCCAATATGAAAAGAGAAATAGTAAACTTCGTGTCTTGCTGTCTCACTTGCCAATAAGTCAAGACGGAACACCAAAAGCCTGCCGGTAAGTTACATCCTCTTGATATCCCCAAGTGGAAGTGGGAGGATATCGGTATGGACTTCATTATGGGTCTGTCTAAATCTAGAGGAGGACATGATGGAATATGGGTCATCATAGATCGCCTGACCAAGTTGGCCCATTTCTTGCCAATCAAGAGCCGATGGTCAATTGACATCCTTGCTGCATTATACATTAAGGAGATAGCCATGTTACATGGAGTACCTATCTCAATCGTGTCTGACAGAGATCCTCGTTTTACTTCTCACTTTTGGAAGGGTCTACAACATTCGCTGGGGACGAGACATAACTTTAGTACAACTTTTCATCCTCAAACGGATGGTCAGACCAAGAGAACCAATCAGGTAGTAGAAGATATGCTCAGACCTTGCATCATTGATTTTGGTGGAAGCTGGCATGATCACTTACCTTTGGTTGAATTTACATACAATAATAGCTACCAGGCAAGTATACAAATGGCACCTTTCGAAGCCTTATACGGAAGGAGTTACCGATCACCCTTGTGCTGGGATGAAGTTGGCGAGAAACAACTATTAGGCCCAGACATGGTAAGGGATACCACCGAAAAGATTCAGATGATTAGAGAGAAACTTCAAGTAGCTCAGTCTAGACAGAAGGCTTATCCTGATACAAGAAGAAGAGATCTCAAATTTCAAGTCGGAGATCACGTATTTCTCAAAGTATCACCTGGACATGGAATAAGGAGATTTGGTGTTAACGGCAAGCTTACACCATGGTTTATCGGACCTTTTGAGGTATTAGAAATAGTTGGCGAGGTTGCTTATCGCATCGCTTTGCCTCCTCAATTGTCCGATGTCCATAATATATTCCATATATCCATGCTGAAGAAGTATGTGCACGATCCGTCACATATCATCGATCATGGAGACCTGGTGATTCAAAAGGATCTCACATATGAACAAAAGCCTATAAAGATCCTCGATCGTGAAGTTCGTATACTAAGAAATAAGATAATTCCCATGCTAAAGGTGCAATGGAGTAAATGCTCAGAGCACGAAGCCACATGAGAGACCGAGGAGTCTATGAAGAAGCAATTCCCGAATTTATTCTAAAGAGGTATGAGTCCTACACCCTCCGTAAATATGTGCGATTGAATTTGGGGACCAAATTCTTTTTAAGTGGGGGAGGGTGTAGCAACCTTGGTAAATTAAAAGAATAAAATCTTAAATAGAATAAAATATTTAAAACCAATGATCAAAAGTTCAACTCATATACACTTAAAACATATAACAAAAAGGGCAAAGATAAATAACGTCTCCGTTAAAGTCATCATTTAATTGAAAACTGTTCACGCAGGCGCTAATTTAAGAATTGACGCCCTCTTGACAGGCGTCATATAAAAGAATTGAAGACTGTGACAGAGGCACCATTTTTAAATAACGCCCCAACCTTAGGCGTCAATTCCAAACTGAACCCGTTGGTGTTTGGTTCGA
Source organism: Amorphophallus konjac (assembly GCA_022559845.1). Lineage (NCBI taxonomy): Eukaryota > Viridiplantae > Streptophyta > Magnoliopsida > Alismatales > Araceae > Amorphophallus > Amorphophallus konjac. The sequence continues at coordinate 101,434,550 of CM040120.1, forward strand.
ACAGGGATGCTAACTGGGTAAGTTTGATGAAGAAAAGGATTGATACGTGGATATTTAAGTTTAGTAAGGATTCTACCTAGGAAGTTTTAGTCCTAATCAAACTCCTAAAACCCGTTAGGATTCTTTTCCCTATAAATACCAACCCCTCCATCGAACCAAGACGTCCTTCTGCTGCTGTTTCCCTGGTGCTGCTACTGCGTTGCTCTTCATCCTACCGTGGTGTACGTGAAGAACATAGCAGTTCTTCATCTTCTTCTTCCTCTTCTTCCTTGCTACACGAAGGCCGGGTCTTGCCGATACCAAGGAGGGGGGAAGGCCATTGCTTTCTCTACTTGCTACCACTACGTTGCGGAATCAAGAGCTCCAGCTCTTGTTCTTCTTCCTGCTACCTTTGTTTGCATTAAAATAGAGTATCATTCTTGTTATTGATTCTTCACCGATTCTTTATCGTTCCTCACTCAAATCATCAATAAAGGTAGGTTTTCTCAAGTGTTAAGTCAAATTTAATAATTTAGGCTTGTATACATGCATATAGGTTTGTAAGGAATTACAGAGATCGCTCTGGATTGAGGTTTCATTGTTTTACTGCATGAATTAAATTAGCGACCCCGTCTAGGGTGCCATTTTATTTGACAACCGTGCAAACAGTCGTCAATTGTCTAGTTATTTAATAAATACACAATGTTCAAAATTTAATAACTGTAAACCCTTATATGTAAACTAATGCATGATCATGTCCATAAATTCCTGCTATTTTTCTCTATCTGTTCATATCTTTAGAATCTTAATCAGACATACTCCAAAAACCATGTGTCTGTGATTGTACCTACCCGGTGCAAATCAGATGACAAAGAAATAGCGACCCTGATTAGGTCGTCAATTGAATGAACGCCCATGTAAACGGGCGTCAATTTAGTGATAAACGGTGTATTATTGAAATGTTTATAATATTTTTGGATATTGAAATGACGACATATACCATGTCCTTTAATTTGATATATGACGCCCCTAACTAAGGCGCTGTTCAATGAATTGAAGACTTAATCCAAGTCGTCATTTGCATAATATTTGAGATAGATAATTTTTACTAAAATTTATTATTAACAGAATATGGGTATGACGACTGATTGAACAGTCGTCATATACTGAACTGACGACCCTGACAAGGGCACCATTTCATGAAATGAAGACGTTCTATAAGGCATCAATTTACGGTTTTACTGATCGTTCATTTTTCTGTAACCCACTGTTAGTTGGTTATATGTATAGGCACTATATTCCATTCCGTGAATATAGTCCCATGTTTCACGTTATTTTATCGATTACCCACTATTTCTCGGTGATAGATGAACCCTCCATGGGACATTCCGTTCCTTTGGACATGTGACTTTATCATAGAGACCTCCGTAAGACTTCGCTAGCCTTGGATTCTCTCAAGGCAGTCGAGCAGGTTGTACCATCAAAACCCATGACACTACTTGATTTCCATGTCACTCTAAAGAAACATGGTATACCGGCCCTCATGATATGCTATTTTGATGTCATGAGAATACTCTTTAATGGAATGGGAAACCATGCCATTAATACTGCTTAAGAATGATGTGCCATACTTGTGGACACTAATTCTATCTACCTTATCATGTACAAGAGCGAGCGACCATTTCTATATGAGCGCTTCTTCTTAATATCATGGCACCTATCTAGGGAGCCGTTTCCACCTAGTTTTATCATTAATCGTGGTTAGACTGTTATTACCATCCTTACGTATCATGTTCCATCCTTGAAATCCTAATCTCTATGATCTACCTTAGAGTTCCTACAAGCTTGAATCCCTTTGGAATTCTATATTGGCTATAACTATAGTGGATGTCGAAATACATGATCAATGCCTGCGCATATAAGGGCCCGATCTGGTCTTGGGAGAAGCACCCGAAAGTACTAGTGCCCATGGGAGTTGTAATGATCACGGTATGGCATTGTACCGAAGTGCATGACTAGCTTGATTGACATTCCACAAATCTCGTACTTGACTTGACTTGACATGACATGACTTGCGTGACCCGGAAAGGGTATTTATTGTACTTGCTTGAAATATGATAGCCAATTCTTGACATGACATGATTACTTGACATGATAGATATACGTGCTTGATTATCTTGCTATCTTAACATGAGTTCTTGAAAGACTTGCTAGTTCACTCACTATCACTTGATATACATTCTTTATTCTCTTGTTATACATTCTCTATTGTCGTTTTACGCGAACATGCATAGCTAAATTGCATTCATCTAACTTGTAATTTACTTAAAGCAAGCTAGCTCTTGAGATATAATTCCTACTGAGCGTTCGCTCACATAGTGTTTTTCCCTTATTTTTCAGGTAAGTCCGAGGATGAAACTCTTTCGGATGGGGAAAGTCAAGAGTGATGAGATTAGAGCTACTCCAACTATCCAAGCATTGTCTAGTCTTAACTTTTCTACATTCTTGAGTCAATCATTGTACTTTTTCATTTTATTGAGTCTTAGCACTAAGAGGATTGTAATAGAAGTACTTTGAAGGTTTTGATGAAATAAAGGATTGTGTTATCTTTACTCTTGCGCGCTCTGTCTTTGTGTTGAATACACTAATGCTCTGATTGACATGATCGATATAAACTCGTCACGCTTCTCCGGGTTCCTTCCGCGCTCGGGGCGTGACATACTGCTTGTTATATCATCAACCGCTCAATGGTAAGGTCATTCACTAAAATGACTCCTTATGAGTTGCTCAAAGGTAAAAAGCCATCTCTCTCTCACATGAAAGTATTTGGTTCAAAATGTTTTGTTCATAACAATGATAAAAGAGACTTGGACAAGTTTGAGTCCAAGAGTGAAGAAGGCATATTTCTTGGATAGTCAGATAGGTCTAGAGCTTATAGAGTGTATAATCTTAAGACCCTATGTGTGGAAGAGTCACCTCACATCACTTTTGATGAGACTAATGATGAAAATTCATGCAGGAAAAATGATGATGGGGAATTTCTGAATGCAAAAGGAAAAGAAGAACTTCCACATGAGGAGACACAAGGAAATGAAGACCAAGGAGAGTCACTGATGCAGATAGAGGTAACACTCAGATTGAAATAAGGGTGCTGAAAGACCATCCTTTAAAAAATATTTTGGGTAATCTGCTTGACCCACTTAGAACTAGGTCTCATTTTCAAATTATGGATGAAATTGAACAACTAGCACTTGTGTCTCAAACTGAACCTAAAAACATTGTAGAAGCTTCAAAAGATGAAAACTAGATAAATTCCATGCATGATGAATTAAACCAGTTTGAAAGAAATAATGTGTGGCATCTAGTTCCTAGGTCCCAAGAGAAATCTGTCATAGGTACTAAATGGGTCTTTAGGAACAAACTTAGTGAAGATGGTAGGATAATTAGAAATAAAGCCAGATTAGTGGCTCAGGGGTATAATCAAGAGTTTGGCATAGATTTCGAAGAGTCTTTTGCCCTTGTAGCTAGATTAGAGGCCATTAGAATTCTACTTACATTTGCATGTTCTCATAAAATCAAACTGCAATAATCGGATGTTAAGAGTGCTTTTTTGAATGGTTTAATAAAAGAAGAAGTATATGTAGAGCAACCCCCTGACTTTGAATGTTCACATTTTAAAGACCATGTTTATAAGTTGGACAGGGCTCTATATGGCTTGAAGCAGGCGCCCAGAGCTTCGTATGATAGACTAAGCTCATTCCTCACCGAACAAGGCTACACAGGAGGTAATGTAGACCAGACACTATTCACTAAAAGATAAGGTAAGGACATCTTGTTAGTTCAGATTTATGTAGATGATATAGTGTTTGGGTCCACAAAATCTCAAATGTGTGAGGATTTTGCTAAACTCATGACTAACGAGTTTGAGATGAGTCTTATGGGTGAGCTTCAATTCTTTCTTGGCTTGCAGATAAATCAAAGCCATGAAGGTTGTTTCATTAGTCAAGCCAAATATGTGAAAGAGTTGCTGAAGAGATTTGATCTAACCAACTGCAAACCATTAGGAACTCCGATGGGGACTGCCACTTCACTGGATGCAGATGAACAAGGTACACCTGTGGATGCAAAGAAGTATAGAGGCATGATCAGTTCATTACTCTATTTAACTACATCTAGACCAGACATTCAGTTTAGTGTTTACCTTTGTGCTAGATTTCAGTCTAGTCCTAGAGAGTCCCACTCGACTATTGTCAAGCGTATCTTTAGATACCTTGTTGGCACTCAAGATCTGGGATTATGGTATCCTACATCCTGTGAGCTTTCACTCATTTCATATTCAGATGCAGACTATGCAGGTTGTAAACTGGATCACAAGAGCACTAGTGACTATTTTTAATTTTTGAGTGGGTGTTTGGTTTCTTGGACCTCCAAGAAATAGCACTCGGTCGCCCTCTCCACTATAGAGGTAGAATATGTTGCTGCAGGGAGTTGTGGCACCCAAGTGCATGGATCAAACACCAACTCCAAGACTATTTAATAGATCTTATATGTGTCCCTATTTTGTGCGATAACACCAGTGCTATAAATCTTACAAAAAATCCAGTCTTGCACTCTAAGACTAAGCATATAGATATAAGGCATCATTTCATTAGAGATGAAGTCCTCAAAAATCATTTTGAGCTCTATTTTGTTAATTTAGAAAATCAGATTGCAGATATTTTCACCAAACCTTTAAGCAATGGCAGGTTTTCAACCTTAAGGAGAGAGCTAGGTCTATGCAGACCTCAATCAACTCAGGTTTGAGCTGTTTACTCCTTTTTAATGCTCAAGATACTTGTCTTTGCTATGATGGTTGCTAGTGTAACTGATTTGTCATGAATTAGTCTATTGAATGATTGAATTGCTTCATGAATGATGGTCACATTCAGGGGGAGTTTTATGTGCATATAACTTCATGTCTTCAACTTGAATGTTTTACATTGCATATCATCTTTTGACCTCATGTTATATCAAATGTCGAGTTGTGGAAAGAAAGGTTATGCATGTTCGAAAACTCTCCCCATGCGTGAGGATTGACCTCCGCCAAGTACCATGAGTCAATGTTGCATTTTAGGTATTGCATGATAACTTTAATTGCATAAGCATATTTAAAGCTTTAGCATCAAATAAGCACTCTCTCAGGCACAAAGTAAGTGGATTCTTATGACTGAATGAAATCAGAGTATCTGAGAGGATAAGAAATCAGAAATTGGCAGATGGTCTTGAAAATTCTGGCAGAAATGGAAGGATCTGGGTCAGAGTGGTTGGCTGAGAAGTTGCATCTGAACAGGTCGACACAGTTGTGAGAAGTGTCGACACTTGATTTGATATGATCAAGTATTGGCTTTTGTTATGCATCAGGAGGTCGACACCTTCAGTGGAAGTGTCGACACTACCCTCTAGCAACTCTGCCATCATGTGTTTGGAGAGTCATTCCAACCATTCCTTCCTACCTTATCTTGTGTTCTATCGAATCTCACCTCTACACCATTGATTTTGTCACCGGTCACTAATTCAGGGGGAGTTGAGATGGCTTCAACTCGTTAACAAACCTTGGATAAGTCATTCTATTCTACCTCTGATTAAGGAAATGGTTTAATATTTATAACCCTCAATTTTGTTGATGATTGGCTTAAGTTGAATCATCCTTGCGCTTCTAATAGGGTGAAAACATTCATCAAGTTTTGGTTGCAACCAGGCCTAAGCATCTGAAAGTTAATTGTAAAAAGGTTTTGGTTGGTTCAAGATTCATTAACTTGTATTGTTCTTAAACAAGTCCCCCAAATTGAAGCCAACTAGAGAATATGCCTCCAAAAATTATACTATAATAATTCCAGAGCAATGGCATCATCTTTAGAGAAACTAGATCCTACATCAATGAAATGCAGCAAATCTAGTCATGATAAAGATTTCTAACTCTAATCAAATGAAAATAGAAAGATAAGCTACACTGAGTAACCAAGGACTCTGGCGTCTAAACAACATGTTTCCTTGTGTCAAAAAGTGAATGCTATATCAGACTGTTCAATCATATTAAAAAAAAATTGGGGGGCTGACTCTAGATTTTACTTCAACAGGTTATTCTGTTTATTTTCAATACTCGTTTAATACTTTCATTCAATCTTGCCTAATGAACTTAATGAGTAAGATTAATAGGCTTGGTTAAAGCTTTTGACTTCATGTAATGTTTTTAATCTTATTATTGTTGCATAATCGATTTTACTTAATCCTTTATTCCTCAAAATTGAGCTTATGGGCTTTAAACCATTACAACTTAATAAAGGGGGGTATTTCAGACATTTCTTATCTAAAAGGGTGCTTTTTGCAAAAATCTATTAAAATCTCCTCTCCACCTTTATAACTGACCAGTGAAAAACCCTTTTCATTTACTTTACTCTTTTCATTTCCTCTCATGCAAAAACCCCTTCTCCGGTGCGTCTGCACGCCCTCATCGAAGGTCGACACTTTTCCCATCGTCGCCCTCCGCAAGTGATTCCTAGCACCATCGCTAGGTCTGCTAGTTGCTGCTATCTTCTACCATCCTTCCCTCTCTCTTCCAACCCTCACTCCTCTCTTTCTCTCATTTCTGTCTGCACACAGAGTATACTATCTCTTCCTGGTCGAACAGTTCTATAAGAACTTAGTTTATGACCAGAACCAAAGAGCACTTTGGACTGATGTTAAGGGAGTGAAGATTAAATTGTCTACAAAGCTTCTTCACAAAGCTTTACGTATACCCCGAGATGGGTTATTCGAATCTGAATTCGAAGTTGATTTGTTTGCTGCATACACTATACTGACCAGAAAGCCCAGCAACCCTGAGGATGAAACCCAACTTCTTGTGAAACATTTTGACACCAACAGGTTTACCCCATTGCAGTGACTACTGCACCACATTTGCACCACTATGATTACCCCACAAGGGGGGTGGCAGGAGTCGAATTACAGAAACTCAAAGATTCATCTTTTACTGCATATTCAATAATCTGTAGATATTTCTTCCAGAGATCATTCTTCAGATTATGGGGAGTTGTATAGGGCAAAAGAGAAGTCTACCCTATGCTGCACAGTTGACAGCAATATTTCAGAGTCAGAATTTCTTTGGAAAATGAAAAGTTGAAAGAAATCCCTCAGAGTAATGTTTACTGCTTGAGGTTCATTGAGAAATTTATGCACTTCAAGAAACAAGGAGACAAAGTTGTAAGGGATTTGCCTAGTCACCAGACTGAACCTCCAGCTGCACCTACACAGCAACAGCAGGTCGACCAGCCAGCACAGCCAGCAGAACAAGTACAACCAGCACCTACACAACAAGCTCAACAAGATGTAGAGGAGCACATAGAACAGTATGAGGAACAATTTCATGTGGATGCTCATTTTGATCAAGACCTGCAGCAGTAGCATGTGCCATAGGAAACATATTTTGGTCCCATAACACAATTTGAGATTCTTCCACCTCAGACTCCTCCATTTGAGCCTAGAGTTTTCACTGAAGGAGAGGCACCTCCTGAATTTCATACAAAAGCTTCATCATCTAGAGGACCACAATTTTTTGCCACTAAAGGTGTGATGGGTATTCACCCAACCCTCATTAGATTCCTTACTGCTCAGTTTGCAAATGTAAATTCCTCAATTATGCAGCTTGATATGAAGGTTGAGAGACTGGATGCAAGGTTTGTTCACAATGAACAAACTCAGAACAGCAGATGGGAGAAGTTTGTTAGAGACAAGCACATGTCTGATGGACAAAATGCCTTTATGAACTCCCTGATGCATGTCTATGAAAAAGTAGGCACATTGATGAAACGACTGAGAGAAGTACATACTGAAACTCAAGAAAAAACTTGTGAAATGCTCATGCATGCCTATGACATTCGTGAAGATCAGTCCAACCTGAATCTCAAATATGCTACATTGATTGATACTTCTAATCGAATTGAAGAAAGAGTGATTGTAGACTCTCTCACAATCAGAGAACTGGTGGCTGCTAACACTGCTAGAATTCTAGATGCCACCACAAATCTAGAAGCAGCAGTTCATGCCAACTTTGCATAGCTAATTGATGAGTCCATAAGACTGAAAGGAAAGGTTCATACTGACTCTAACAAGTTGCTTGATGCTTCTACCAAGCTTGCAGAGACAGTCAATGCCAGCACAGCCACAATGATGAACATCTCCACTAGAGCAGAAGAAAAAATAGATGTCGTCTATAACAAATTGGACATGGTGGGAGAAAAAATTCTTGAACTAATTCATCTTCACAAAGCTCAGCTTCAACCTAATCTGGAAGACATTGGTGAAGCCTACTACCCTCGACTATCTGAAGCAATATCATCTTATGTCTCTGCACAAGGCTCACAACAAAAAGCACAGACTGAATACATATGTGACATGTTGCATCAGTGGCTCGATGCTATAAATGACAACATCAAGTCTCTTCACCAGTTTGTGCAATAGAGAGATGAGCAGCTGACTCAGAAAGTGGACACTCTGGCTGCATTAGTTCTTTACTTGCAACAACAATTCTCAGAAGCTCAGAAACTTCAATTTCCTAGAAGCTCAAGCTCCATGCCTCCACCGCAGCAACCACCTCGTTCATCCCCTCCTTGCTGATGACAAAGGGGGAGAAGAGATGAAGACTAATGAGAGTGCTAAAATCATCATCATCATCAAAATCATCATCTGGCATTGGCATCTAGTTAGTTTCATTTAGTGTTAGAAGTCTAGAAAGTTCATACTTGTGTAAATGCTTGAATGAAAATCTTTTGTTTGATGAAATTGTGATTGATCAATGAGTCTGTATGACATTGTATGACATTTTGGTTGATGTGTATAAGAATGGCTTCTTATTGAATGGCAAAACTTTTTTTTTGTTCAACCAAAATGCTTAAATGCCATATGAATGCTTGTAGATAATGATTCATGGTTGTCATCATCAAAAATGGGGAGAATGTTGTGTCCCATGGTTTTGATGATAACAAACCATAAATCATTAATAGATCTTTGTGATATGTCTAACAAGTTTGGTTTAATTTCTGATTCGGACAAGTACAGGAGAAGCACACTCAAAGTGTCGACCTGTCAATTGGACGTGTCGACACGCCAAGAAGAGACTTGTCTGTGAGCTGCTTCTGTTTGAGCTCTGGCGTGAGCAACGTGTCGACACCCTGTACAATGTGTCGACACGTCAAGAAGAAAATTGTGATTGAGCCGTTTCTGTTTGGGTTCTGTTTGGCACCGCATGTCGACACCCTGTGAAAGAGTGTCGACACCTTCGGTTCAGCTCAGTGGATTACAACTCTGTCTGGCGCACATGCCTTGACACTTCATGTTGATGCCCCGGCATGAAGGCTCGAGCCGCACGGGAGTGTGGCGCCCGTGTCGACCTGCGGGCGATGGAGTGTCGACCTGTTGATTGAAGGCAGCCAGTTTCTTCAAGTAAACAAAGGGACGTGTCGACACTCCGTCTGAATGTCTCGACACCATCAAGCTCGCCTAGAACGGATCTGATTCCATTATTGTCCACTTTTCATGATCCGCAATCGATCGTGGAGGATCCGCTCGTGCACGAAAATCCTTCTGGAAGCGTACTTTTTCAGAGGATCTGATTGGGTGGCAGGGGAATCATCTAGGAATGGGTCTCTTTCCCATTCTGGCTCTCTACCTACCCACGTACGGGCACGCACGGCAGAAAAGACAAGCTATGGAAAGCAAATGATATACGGGGAGTGCCAGGTTCTGCGGTGGTGTTCTGAAGAGGATAAGCCTAGCTATCGAAGAAGAAAGGGTGAGACGCAGCAAGTAGAGGGAGCTAGAGCTGAAGAAACAAAGAGCAAGGTTCGACCCCTCTCCATGCAAGCCTAGTGGAGAAATAAGGAAGAAGCCCAATGGAGAAGAGGATCGCAGAAAAGAGCAGAGATCTCTCCTTCCTCTTGTGTTCGCGGTGAAGACCAAGAAGAAGAGGAAGAGCATCCAGGCATTGCCCAGTCTTCTCTCAGATAGATAGGATCTTTTCTTTCTCCCGTTGATCTTTGTTGATATACCCTGTCTGCTATCTTTTCAGTTTGTTTTTCACAAAACCCAGATTACTACTTCACTCCCTACCTGCGTGTAGGAAGACGGACGGTGTGCTCACTGGTCCGTGGGTGTTGGGTTGTGTACCCTCAAGCTGTTTGGCAACGGATTGGAGAGAGTTTTCTCTCGGGTAGAAGCTGTGAATCAGCGGTAGTGCTTTTGCACTAGTGAAGCCTCACTCAGTTGAGTGAGGGGTGGACGTAGGTCTCTAGATAGAGACCAAACCACCTTAAAATCATGTCTCTCCGTGGTTTATTTTCTATCTTGCGTTGACGCTAGATGCTTGTGTAGGAACGCTCTTAATTATCATTTGTGCATTTAGCTCACCAACTTGCGTCTGTTCGTGCCTTACTGTTCTTTAGTTTTTATCTAGTTGTTATTTCTGCAAAGAAGGGGCGAATCTATTCACCCCTCCCCTCTAGTTCCGCCTATCACTACTCATCATATCCGACGGAGAGGTTCACAAGTCCAAGAGAATGTGCCTATCATGTGCAAAGTGTAACTAATAGCAATGTATCGGAATACGCGCTGTATGTGATCTTATAAAATAGAAAATAAGATGAGAAAGGAACGAATGAAGATAATGTGTGACCAAGTCATGAAACCTCTTTAAGTACAAACCTATAAAGTTTGGCATGAAATTAACATACAATGAAAGAAACTTTAAAAGCATGCTTACAATTAAAATATGCAATCATGACATGGTCAGGAGGTGAAACTACTAACGTAAGGCAAGCATAATAGCATATATATATATATATATCATGGGAAATAAACTAGGTTTAATATGTCTCACGGAGCATTAACGCAACGGTCAGAACCAGTGCGTTAATAGAAGAATACAACACATAGGAATTATGCGTTAATACATTAACGTGATGTATTGGGCTTGCACGTTAATTGGCGCGACCCATGTTTCTACCGCCTTCATCTCACAGTGGGGCAGAGACAAAACGGCGTTGCAGGGCTACTTCCTAAGGCAAATCTATATGGAACTAACAGTAAACTAGCAGGGAAAGCATGCTATGATGGAAATAAGGCATGGAAACGCATGTAATCATCAAAAAGTTACCATCTTTTAATTAAGGTTCCATCGACAGTATGCAGTAAAAACCATATTGCGCAATCATAGGAAAACATGAAATTCGTCATGTATAATCAATGAAAACAGGAGGGAACAGAGGGCTTTTGTTCCTAACATGTTGTTTATGCCATCATGAGATAACTTACCTTTAAATTAATCTATAGATTTCGAATTTGTTGATGGAAGAGGGCCCTCAGTCCTGCGCGTCTTGCGTAGAAACATCAATTTCCAGGCCTTCTATCTCCTTAACCACTTGACTTAAATTCACGAAAGTTGGAGGGAAGTAAGAAGATATGAAGGGGAACAATTTACTCTAAAGGACCAATATGAAAATACCTTGGTTAGGGTTCCTAATCCTCAAGTCTTTGCTGGATGGACACCATGGTTCTTGTGCGTTCTGTAGAGAACCACCTACTTGCAGAGCTTCTAACTCCTCAACGGCGTAATCTCCTAACATGAAATTTGGAGGGGAGTTAGACAAAACTAAAGAGAATAAAATCCTCTGAAGGACTAACACGAAATAACATCATCATACCATCGATCTAGGCGAGCCAAAACTAGGGTTCGCACAGGTCGAATTGGGCTCTATTTATAGGTTTTAGCCTAGGGTTGAGGGATGAGATCGAGTTAGGAGTCCGTATTCGGGTTAGAGTTGGAGAGGGGAAATCTCACCGCCCATACGGAAAGGCCAAACGAGGTCTAAACCAGACCGAACAAGGCTCAACTCCTCAAAGTGGCAGCCCCCAGGCCCACTTATTATGAAGCCCAAAAATGCACTCGGTACAAGCGCTTTCTAGGCGGCCTTCGGGTTGGGAAGTCCGAGCATCAGTCAATCGGGAAAGCTCCCCTGGAGCCCCCTATTCTTTGTCCCGATCCAGCACTTATCACTCGAGAGACCACTCCTGAACAAGTGCCATTCGCTCGGGCTCGCTGATGGAAGCTTATTGATTTGGCCATTGCGAATCCCTTAATGGCAGGAAGCTCAAGGGGACAAGGGAGACCAAGAGTCCACGCGCCGTAAGGAGCCCGCATGAAGGACGTAACCCCCCCTGGAACTCCTCCGCTCATAAGGATCAATTCGCACAACAGGCCATTATTTAAACATGACATGCCCTACTATGAGAAGGTAAGCCTAAGCAAGGCAAGAGCTAGCAATCCTGAGTAAGAACCACTTCACCTTTCGGTGGAGAGGGATCTCGCGCTCCCCTTTTCCTCCCCACTCTACTCTTCGCACCAGTGCTCTACTATATGTGCTGACTTAAGCATCGGAGGGTCTCCGCCGGGCATCTATCCCTGGGCACCTCTGCCTTGTTTCCCTTCTTACGGTTCTTACTTCAAGGATACGTGGTCATCTTCCTCCCCGCTCAGGAGCAGCGCAAGATCGCCCCTCTTCATCTGGCGCCGTCTGTGGGAAACGCACAAAGATCCATCATGGTGCAAAGAAGTTCTGGCAGGAACACTGTCGGCGACATGGGAAAAGCACTGGTAACGGAGGAAGGCGCACCTTCCCTCCCCACGGAGCATTCCCCATCCGACAACCAAGCCAACGAGCTACCTCCATCGGTGGCGAGGGAATTGCTTCCCGGCGGGAGCACCGACACCCTCTAAACCCTCAACGCAAAACTAGATGTCCTCGGGGATCTCATGAGGGCCCAGGCGGCCAAGGAGGAGAAGACACAGCTCCCCACGAAAATCCCCCCATGTAGAGATGCCTCCCAGCAAACTGCTGGAGGCCGTTTCATCCTCCAGGGGCAGCAGCTCATTCGCAATCCATCAGGAGGACCGTCGCACGCCCCTCCCTCGGAGCAAGAAGCCTCCTCAACCCTGAGGAAGGAGAAGACTAGAGCACACAGACCGTTCTCGGACGCCGAGGCCCCTGAGGAGCGTCGAGGCAGCATGCAAGTGCGCCCCCCCAGCCCCTCAGGACAGCGACAACCGGAACTCTCTCTCTGACTGCGAGACTTTGAGAGGCGTTTTGCGGAGCAAGAGCGCGCTCTCCGCACCTTGCAGAAGTCCTCTCCTGTGGAGGATGAGGAGCGATCCCCGTTCTCCAACTACATCTTGAAGGTAGAGATATCTCCCAGAATCTCACTTTCTACCTTCAAGTCGTACGACGACCAGTGAGACCCGGCCGACCATTACGACAGCTTTGACGCCCTGATGGCCTTGCATGGGGCGTCCAATGTGATCAAGTGATGAGCGTTCGTGACCACTCTGGTTCAGGGCGCTCAGGCTTGGTTCAGAGCCTTCTCCCCCGGCAGCATCCACAACTTCAAGCAATTCGGGCGAGTATTCAAAGAAAGCTTCGCCGACAGCGGTCCGCCCCGGTCTATGGTGGGATTACTGGCCCTCAAACAGGAATAGGGGGAGAAGTTACGGCCTTATATCAACCGATTCAAATCGGAATCCCTGCGCATCCCCCGCTTGGATGTGACCTCTGCCATCACCGCCTTGACCGGGTGTACCCGTGACGAGAACCTACAGCGCGAGCTAGTGCTTCATCCCCCTACCTCCCTCGCCGAGCTAATGACCTTGGCCCTGCGCCACGCCGAGTGCGAGGAGGTCCTAAGCGCCTGCCGAGGTACAACCGGCTCGGGTCGGGAGGGGGACAAGAAGAGACAGTCCGAGCAAGGGACGGGACAAGGAAAGAGGCGGAACCAAGACAGAGATCAAAAAGAGCCGTCCCGAAAGTACGAGCGGTATACCCCACTTACCGCCCCCATCTATGAAATCTACGAAGACATCAAAGGCTCGGGTCTCCTCAACCAACCCGAGCCCATGAGGACCAAGCATCACAATCGCCGCAAGCATTGCCTGTTCCACAGCGACCACTGGCATCACACCAGCGATTGCCATCAACTTCAAGATGAGATCGAGCGCCTCATCCGCCAGGGACACCTATCTCGGTATGTGTCCGGGCAAAAGGAATATCGAGGCGCCGCTGAAGAGATTGATAATACCCCCCGCGGAGTCCACATCAATGTCATCGCGGGCGAGACGGCATCAGGCAGAGATAGCAGTCGAGGAAGAAAGCATCAGGCCGAGCGGGCAAGCCGAGCCTCTGCTGAGGCACCTGTAGCCCCGCAGGCCCTGGTATTCTCTGACCAGGACCTGGAAGGGCTAACCACCCCGCACAACGACGCTCTCGTTGTATCGGCTACAATAAACCATTGTAACGTGGATAGAATCTTAGTCGACAATGGTAGTGCCCCTGATGTATTATCTTATGAGTGTTTCCTCAAAATGGGAGAGAATCCATCTAAACTCCGCCAGATCCGAACCCCCCTCTGTGGGTTCAACGGCCAGGCTACTTATCCCGAGGGAGCACTGAGCTTGCCAGTTACTGTCAGCACCCCGCCTAAAATCGTTACGGTTATGTCATGATTAAGGGGATGATGGCATACGACACCATCTTCGGTCGAGGCATTCTCAGCCAAATGAGAACGGTGCCCTCTACCTTTCACCAAAAGATGGAGTTTCCAACCAAATATGGCGTGCGGGAAGTTCGAGGTAACCAGGCATTGGCTAGACGGTGCTATATAGTCTCGGTTGATGCCACTAGGCCAGAAGGGAAGAATAAAGGGGTAAAGGTAGCCGAGGAGGGACCCGCAACAGCTGAGCCTGGCGGCGAGTTGCTAACGGTATTCCTTAACGGTGACCTGACCCTAGGAGTAAAGATTGGAGCCGAGCTCCCACTTGAGGAACAAGAAAAATATAAAGATTTCCTTGCACAGTACATCCGAGTCTTTGCATGGTCTGATGAGCACCTTCCCGGGCTCCCGGGAGATGTGGTGATGCACAAGCTCAATCTCGACCCGACAGCAAAGCTAGTACAACAGGGCAAGAGAAAGCACGCCCCAGAGAAGCAAACGGTCATCAAAGAGCAAGTCATCCAGGGGCAGAAGACTGGCCTCTTTTGTCCGGTTCTATACCCTACATGGCTCGCCAATGTCGTCCTAGTACCGAAAGCTTCTGGGAAATGGCGGATGTGTGTGGATTTCACCGACCTCAACCAGGCTATCCCGAAAGATTGCTACCCATTATCGAGCATCGATCAAATGGTCAATTCAACCTCTGGCAACGAGATGCTCAGCTTCCTGGACACCTACTCCAGCTACCATCAGATCAGGATGGACCCAGAGGACATCGAGAAGACCGCCTTCATCATTGACTTCGGCGTACACTACTATACACGGATGCCGTTCGGGTTAAAGAACGTTAGAGCAACATATCAGAGACTGATCAACCACATTTTTGAAGGATAGCTCGGCCAAAATGTCGAGGCCTATAGTGATGATATGCTCGTCAAAACACCGAAGGCCAAAGACAAGCCGAGACCTTCGACACCCACCTGAAGTGCAACATGAAGCTCAACCCCGCGAAGTGCGCCTTCGGAGTCAGATCCAGGATGTTCCTAGGCTTCCTGGTCACTCAGCGTGGAATTGGGGCCAACCTCGAAAACATCCAGGCCATCCTGGACATGAGGCCACCTACCTGCATCAAGGACATACAATGCCTAACGGGGCGCATTGCTAGCACTCAACCGTTTCCTGTCTCAGGCGGCTGAACGATGCTTACCCTTCTTTAAACTGTTGAGGGGACCCAAAATGGCATCAACTACGTTCGCCTGGGACGAGGAATATCAAAAGGCGTTCGGTAAACTCAAGGAATTCTTGGCCTCGCCCTCGGTGCTGTCCAAACCAGTCCAAGGCGAAGCTCTACACCACTACCTCTCGGTGACCCCTTCTACTATAAGCTCGGTCCTGGTCAGGAATGACGTAGGAGTCGAAAGACCAGTTTACTATGCCATCAAGGTGCTTAATGAGGCCGAAAGAAGGTACCCTACAACCGAGAAACTCGTGCTAGCATTGGTTACCTCGGCCAAGCGCCTCCGACCCTACTTCTAAGGGCACTCCATCATCGTATTGACCGGTGAACCCCTGAAGAAGATTCTCTTTCACCCTGAAGCCTCGGGACGCCTCGTCAAATGGGCCATCATGCTCGGGGCCTACGATATTTCGTATCGCCCCCACTTGGCTATGAAAGGACAGGTACTCGTGGACTTCATCGCTGAAAGTACAGTCCCGATTGAAGAAGCACTTCCACCAGCGTCCGGGCCTACCTGGGATCTATTCGTCGACGGGTCCTCCAATTCAACAGGAAGCGGCACCGGTATTCTCCTCAAGTCCCCCGAAGGAGCGGAGCTGCGGTACGCCCTGAAGTTCAACTTCCAGGCGTCCAACAATGCCTTCGAGTATGAAGCCGTTATCTTGGGAGCCAGGATGGCTCGACGACTGGGGGCCGAACGAGTCAGGATCCACACTGACTCCCAATTGGTCACTAGCCAGGTCAACGGTGAATACGAAGCTCGGGAAGGACAAATGGTCAAGTACCTCCAGGCGGTCAAGAGGATGGCCCAAGTCTTAGAGAGCTTTGAGGTAGTCCGACTAGCCCGGGAGGAAAACTCCAGAGCGGACGCTCTCTCTCGACTGGCCTCCTTGCCCGACGCCGCCAGTACACGATCGATCTTCCTCGAAGAGCTCAGGCAACCGAGCATCGAATCTGAGCTTATGACTATTGACCCGGCACCCTCAAGCGACTGGCGGACCCCCTACATATCCTGGCTCCGGGATTCTCAAGAGCCCACCGACCCTCGGGAGGCTCGGAAGCTCAAGTACCAAGCTCGGTGTTTCGGCATGCTGGATGATGCCTTGTACTGTAGATCATTCTCCGGTCCTCTCCTCAAGTGCATCAGCGCCGACGAAGCCATTCGGGCGATTCATGAAGTACACGAAGGCATCTACGGAGCGCACCAAGGAGGAAGATCACTCGCCAGGATCTTGCTATGGCAGGGTTACTAGTGGCCCACTCCCCAGGGCGACTGCTCGACCTACGTACAGAAGTGCGATCGATGTCAGCGCTTCGACCACCTGATTCATCAGCCCGCTGCGGAGCTCATCACCCTTACCGAGCCATACCCTTTCGCTCGGTGGGGGATCGACATTTTGGGGTTGTTCCCTACGGCTCAAGCTCAGAAGAAGTTCGTCATCATCGCCATCGACTATTTTACCAATTGGATCGAGGCCCAAGCCACCATCAGGATCACCGAATCGATCGTATGGAGTTTTATTTGGAAATCGATCATCTGTCGCTATGGTGTCCCCCGAGTGATCATGAGTGACAACGGTCAGCAGTTTGATTCTCATTATTTCAGAGACAGATGTGCCGACCTTAACATTCGCAACCACTTCACTTCGGTAGCCCACCCTCAGGCTAACGGACTGGTCGAAAATGCCAATAAGACTATCTTAAAAGTCATCAAAACTAGGCTCGGCAAATCCAAGGGAAGTTGGCTCGAGGAATTTCCAAGCGTACTATGGTCGCACCGAACTACTCCGAGAACGGCTACAGGTGAAACACCTTTTCAGCTGGTGTATGGCATGGAAGTCATGATTCTGTTGGAGGTCAGCAATCCCTCTCTCCGTATCATTCACTTCCAGCCCAAGGTAAACGAGCAGAAACTGTGAGAGAACCTCGACTTAGCAAATGACATCCGAGAGAGTGCAAGGATCCGAGCAACGGAATACCAACGGTGCATCACTCGATACTACAATAGCAGAGTCCGAGACAAACACTTCCATCCAGGAGACTTCGTCCTGAGGAAGGCCGAAGTATCTCGACCACTAGAGGCGGCAGGGAAGCTGGCCCCTACCTGGGAAGGTACCTACCGAGTGGTCGAGAAGCTCAGGAAAGGAGCATACCGATTGTCCACCATGGAAGGAACACCCATTCCTCGGACGTGGAACGCGACAAATCTTCGCAAGTTCTACTTTTGAACATTTGACAAGCATACACATGTAAGCGAAATAGAATTATCACTATTCTTCTCTTCTTATTAAACTTCGAGGTACATCAAGAAGGCCGTAGACGGTATAGTATACATGTACAAAAAATTACATCCCCTGGTACTATAACGCGAGCAGAATGCTTGGCCGACCCAGTAGGCGCTCCCACGTCCAGCCACTGACTCTGCCTCGTGTAGAAACTGGCTCGAATAAGGGATCGCCGGCTTCCTTGGTTTGAGAAGGCTCAGAGGAAAGGTGCCAAAGGGATTGGAAGGACAACAAAAAAGAAAAAGTGGTCGACCCGAAAGGCAAGGAATCTTGAGAGAGCTCCCTCCCTAGGCAACGGGATCGACGGTGGATGGAGGGGCGGGGGCGATAGTGAAAGAATGAAGCTAGACGAGCTTCATTCTCCCTTAGAAGAGCGTCGGCAGGACAGGGACAGGAAGGCGGCATGCTCCGGCATGAACCTCCCCCCTGATTGACCTCCGACTGACGAACCCTCTTCCAGACTGAAATAACGGGAGCTTCCCTCCTACCGCCATCTACATCATCATCTTCTGAAACGCCTTCCATGCCCCGCCAAGACTAACAGCACAACGCTTCACAGAAGGGAAAAACCGCCAGGAACGGCCTTAAGCGATGAAAGGAAAAGGAGACGTCCCTCGGACCTTTTATAGGCCGAAGGGGGAGCTGATCGCCTTAAATGACTCTCCCCTTACAAAATATGCTACCAAGATTTTCCCTGGGTTGGTTACCTCATTTCCCGATATTCCCCCAGCGGGACGCGCGAAGTGGCAAGTCATTAAGGGCGGTATGGAAAAATGGAAAGGTGCCAGCGCCATGTCAGTTATTTGACAAATCGGCGCGCTCAAGATCTACAGAAAATCGGTGCCTTCTTCAAATGACTGCGGATACGGTAGCAAATCACACCAAAAGCGGTAAGAAACAGTCAATTCCGCATTCAATACTGCCGCTATTATAAGTTCCAAAAAAGCCTTCCTCGGCTACATACGAAAAAGAATGAAAAAAAGAAAAGAGCTATTACATCAGGCCTCGGGCCCATCTCCAAGCTCGACAGACAAGGCTTCTTCGGCACCAGACGATCTGCCCCCAGTGTTCTCGGCGATGGCTGGCCCAGACACTGACCCCACTTGTGTGGGAACTGTCTCGTCCGTGTGCCCTCCCGAGGATGCTAGAGTTGGCGGTCGCTCGGACGGGGCCGAACTCACCTCTTCACTCGATGTGTAGTGGGAAGAGTCAGTGGAGCCCCAATCCGAGTCATAGCGCTGACCGGAAGGAAAAAAGTGCGTAGACGACTGGGCCTCTGTCTCTAGGATGGCCCGATCATAGCCTTGAGAGAAGCCCTTCCGGAGTCCCCGTCGGTAGCCTGACTCGTAGTAGGGAAAGGCCGCCTGTTGAAGAGCTGCCTGGCAAGCCTCTGAACACTTATGTTGCTCGAGCGCTTCCTTCCCAGCCAACTCCGCCTTCCTCTCGAGCTCAGCTATCCATTGCTCAGACTCGGGTAGCCTTCTCTCGGCCTCGGAAAACCTTCGCTCGGCCTCGGTCAGCGAATCCTCGGTCACCCGAACTCGGCCCTCGAGCCCCTCTCGCTCGGCCCTCCATTGGTCATCGCGCTCGACCTAGTTTCTGCACTCCAACTACAGTAGCTCACTCTTCTGGTTGACCATGCGATGAGCCTGGGCCAACTGCTCCACCAAAGACCGAGCCTCCGATTGGCTTGACTGCACCAGTGCTCGGAGCGGGGCCATCTCCCGGTGAAGGTCCCCAAGATCGAGGGTCAGACGCTCGACCTTCCAATCAAGCGCACCGCGGGTCCATGAGAGAGTCTCCCGCTCGGACTCCACCCGAGTGTACGCGTCCACTACTTCAGCCCCCAGCTGGGCCAAGACCAGCCCCCCCTCCTCAAATATAACTATAAAGAGAGGCAAAACCCTAAAACCCCGGAGATAAAGGGACGCAAAATGCGTAATGCCTAAAAACGCTGACGGGAGGCGGCGTGGCGTCCGATCTCCCAAGGAGGGGCCTTCTCTTATTCATCATAATAGGCGCATTTTCAAGGTGAGCTACGTCACGTGGCCCCTACCAGAGAGATATCTTTACCCAACCAGTGTCACAAACAGTCCGGCCCAATTGCTACACGTCCGAGCCTAATCTTGGCTCGGGTGTAGGAGGGGGACAAGTGGAGAGGGGAAATCTCACCGCCCGTACGGAGAGGCCAAACGAGGTCTAAACCAGACCGAACAAGGCTCAACTCCTCAAAGTGGTAGCCCCCGGGCCCACTTATTATGAAGCCCAAAAATTCACTCGGTACAAGCGCTTCCTAGGCGGTCTTCGGGTTGGGAAGTCCGAGCATCAGTCGATCGGGAAAGCTCCCCTGGAGCCCCCTATTCTTTGTCCCGACCCAGCACTTATCACTCGGGAGACCACTCCTGAACAAGTGCCATTCGCTTGGGCTCACTGATGGAAGCTTATTGATTCGGCCGTTGCGAATCCCTTAATGGCAGGAAGCTCAAGGGGACAAGGGAGACCAAGAGTCCGCGTGCCGCAAGGAGCCCGCATGAAGGACGTAACCCCCCTTGGAACTCCTCCACTCACAAGGATCAATGACTTAAGCATCGGAGGGTCTCTCCCGGGGATCTATCCCTGGGCACCTCTGACTTGTTTCCCTTCTTGCAGTTCTTACTTCAAGGATATGTGGTCATCTTCCTCCCCGCTCAGGAGCAGTGCGAGATCGCCCCTCTTCAAGAGTCGATCCCCAAGAGTACTAGTTCAGTTTTCCCTTCGAGATAACATCGATCCATGGCTACCCATGGGTAAAAATCCAATCTTTCCATGTTTTACTGCACTTCGGTTCCGTAATCGTAACGCGATCATCAATAGTACCGCGATCTTCATGAACGCGGCGTATCGTATGGGCGCGTTCTGGTCTTCCATTCGAAATTGAGTTTTATTCAAACTCCTCCTTCTAATTAGCCTCTATTTATCTTATAAAACTTGTGAATTATGATAAGGACATTTCTAGAGTGTGGGCTTGGGCCTAAGGTCATGACAATTCATTTTTGGGCCTTCTTTAATTGAGCTCAACCCTTTGTTTAATATAGGTTCTTCAATATTAATTTATTTAACCCAAAATTCATTTAATGGCCTACTAAGATTTATTAAATGCTTAGAAATTTTATTTAATTCCTAAAAATTCCTAGAAAAATGTGGGGTGTTACACCCTCCCCCACTTAAGAAGAATTTGGTCCCCAAATTCATCACATGAGTTTTATGGAGTATTTTTTACTTGTAATTAATTAATTAATTTCACTAATAATTAAGGCAATACTGAATGCAAATAGGTCAAGATAATACCTTTGATCGTTTTACCTTCCCCATCCAAGATGGCGTTTAGTCGACCCTGTCGCCTTCGTCCATTATCATTTCTTGAAGATGGTTCCTTTATGACGGGACACGTGGGTACGCGGTGCTCCTGGCTCCCACATTTGAGGCAAACGCTGAGACGCTTCCTACACTCTTCGGCCGAGTGACCGAACTTCTCACAAAATGAGCAAGCTGCCATGACTTTTTTTTTAATCAAAAAGACGGACCACAGGGTCGGCTGCTGGTCGAGTGCATCTTACCCCAGGGGGGAACATGTTCTCACTCCCCCAGGTAAAACCTGTGTCCAAAAATTTGTATTGCTATTAATAGATTACAAGAGAACAGCAGGGCATACCCCTGAGTAGTCCAATACATAAAAAGATGAGCACTAGTTAGGAAATCTAAAGGCTGACAGTCTAGCTTTATCCAAGGTGTAAGCCCCCCTAGCCATTCGAGGAAGTTCTCTTGCATTGGCATATATCATATTGACCTGCAGACCACACGCATGTGATGCCAAGGAATCAGCTACCAGGTTACCTTCTCTATAGACAGGGTGAATAGGACACCTGCTAGCTTCTATAAGACGCATGATCTCCCTCCACCAAGGCAGAGCAGTCCAGTTGGGAGCAAACCCTTTGCGGACTGTGTCAACTAAAAAGGCACAATCTGAGAATATCGCAGACAGAGTAATACCACCTTCCAAAGCAATCAGCAGTCCATCATGCAGCGCTCTGGTCTCAGCTAGAATACTTAAACCAAAACCATAATTAAAAGCAAAACCTAGCAGTAAATTCCCTCGAGAATCGTTGATGCAACCCCCTCCTCCACACATACCAGGGTTACCCTTCGAGGCCCCATCAACGTGAAGTGAGAAATTAGTAATCGCCAAACTGCGAGTGACCTGAATAGGTTGCTTGAGCTTCACATGAGGCTTAAGGTTGTAAATTTCCAGACGAGCAGCTTGCATAGGGGACAAAGGAGAGTAGAAAGTCAATTTTTCCAGAGCGTAGGTAATATAGGATAATATGTTACTTTTGATGCAACCAAAACTGCTCTGGTTATTACCGAACTTCTTATAGCATCTATATTTCTATATTTCCCAGAGCATGAGGATATTGGCATATAGCCCAACAAAATTTTATGCAGACTGCACATTAGCATTAGTAAGAATACTCCAGCAGCGAATGGTAATTTGGTCGCTCATTTGTACCTTATCGTTAACTAAAGGCAAAACCCATTTCCACCGGTCGGATGCTAAATCACAAGTAATGAACAGATGATTGAGATCCTTCTGGGCTAGGCGAGTACAACATTCACATCTTGACACCATGGGGATTCCAGCGTCCGCCACCCTGCTATCCACTAAGACTGCTCTGTAGAGAATCTTCCAAGTAAACATCGTAGCCCTGGGCGCAAAGGAAGAATGCCAAAGCTTCAACCAAGGTTGCCGAGCATTACCACTAGGCCGAAGCAGGCTGTAAGCCAACTTGATAGAAAAGACTCCCTTAGCTGTGCTAGCCTAGACAAACATATCATTCTCCCTGTTCAGGCTAATGTTGATAAACTATCTACCCCGCCCCTTTAAACTAATGATGTGTGTATGCACATGAACAAGCATGAACCGACATGAAAGTATGAACAAAACGGGGGTAAATAGACATGGAAACGTACTGTGATCACCACCAACGTTGCAACAACGCCAAAGTGATAAAGAGATAAAGGAAAGGGCGCCGCGAACCTTGGAAATATGAAGAATTGATCGTGCTTAAGAACGGGACGCAGGGAACTTGTGGAGTCAAACCTCTTCTCCTTCCAGCCAGCTAGATGAAGAAGGCCTCACGTTCATTCATGCTTCTCCTGCAAAACAAAGCCAAAACAAGGATAAAAACCCATTAGATCATGAAGTGTAGCATCAATCCCGCATTGATAAAATAGGGGTAGAAATTGAGGGAGAATGCACCGGGGGGAGGTTTTTAACCCCTGTGGAAGGGTGGAAAAGATAGGTGTGTATGTTGTGGCGAGAATGAAGCAAAGATATATATGAGAAAATCACGCAGCACAACTGTGGGAAACGTGCATGCAAAATGGGGGAAAATGCATGTGTAGCAGAAAAATAGTGTTTTGTGATGATTTGGGAAATTGGGGGATGAATAACTAAGAGGATAGACCATGAAATTAAGCCCAAAAAAGATGCAATGGAAGGCCAATACTTCCCTCTTCAAGCTAGAGTCGAAGGATTGAGTCGGCGGTGCAGCATTGCTTCGCCCCGAGTTGAAGAAGAGTCCCCCGTCGCCACTACAAATTGGGTCCTTTAAATAGGAGCAGGAAACTTCTGGAGATAGATCCGAGATAAACACCCAATTTTGGGGATATAGATGCATAAACCTTAAGATAATAGTGGTGGGAAGAGTCCCAGATCAATGGAAACCGAGGTGGAAGCTTATCTCCCTAGAAAGTGGTGTCATCAAGGGTTCTAAAGAGTCCTACGGCGAAGAAATCTGAGTTCCGAAAGTTTAGGACTCTTTGTCCAGCAAATGGTCTATCATACGTCCGTTTCTTGGTGAAAATGGTCTATCGTAGGACCGCAAGGGGATGGCAAACGGTCTAGGGGGTGACCGCAGGGCTCCAGGAGAGAAACGGGGTGATTTCGGACAAGTTTCTGGAAAACGGTCTAGTGAGTGGCCGTTTCTTGTGGGCTAGCGGTCTAGCAAATGATCGCTAGGCTGCTGGAGGAAAATTTCTAGGTAGACTTTGCGCTACTTTGGAAATCGAAGCATATCTCTCAAACGGTGTAGAACGAGTGAAAGTGGTAGAAAAAGAAATTATAGATAGCATAAATATGAACAACTTTCATGATGAGAGAAAGATGAGAAAACGAGTGGAAGGGGGAGAGAATAGGGCGAGAACAGAGAGAGAAAATTCTGGGATGCAGGTGAACAGCATAGCCTACCAGAAAAACGCAAATAACTTGAAATCTATAGAGAACTGGCCAATGGCGTAGAAGAAGACATTGTATATCTTTGAAAGATGAACAACTTTGGTGAAGCAAACTTTTGAATAGAGGAACAGAAGGGGATGAAAAAGGACCATTTTCAAGACTGTGCAGCGAAAGGGGCCGAATGCTTGAATGAAAATGGGCCTAAATGGGCCGTAAGTCAACTTGGAAGGTCAGAAGTTGATAAGATAAGCTCCATCGCTCTAAAAAATCATGATCTCCGAAGTCCAAAGGCCAGGGAACAATGAAAATAGGCTCAAAATCCATCCAAGGAAGGCTCCAAAATAATGGGTAATTCGGGACATCAAAAATGATGAATAAGAGAAATGACGCAACTTGCGGGCTAAAAATGAGTGTCAACAGATGTTTCTCCTTGATGTCCGCTTTGCAAGGGAACGAGCGAAAGCGACGCGGAGGCGGAATGGAAAGGAGATGGGGCGAAAATGATAGCAACATGAAACACAGATGAAGCAGAGATGAAGCAGAGAGAACTGATGTGGATGCACTTTATATTAAATATGTTTGGTTCATTCATGTTATTGGTTTATTAAGTGCATGGCCGTGCCAGTCACAAAGTGACGATTTATTGTGCGCTCGATCTGGCTAATCAGACGATTGTGTGGTTCGTGTCGGGACCAAAACCCACCGTGCCATAAAGGTCACGGTGTTATTTACATCCCCTAGGAGAGGGGAACACCCTTGATTAATCACCGGGAATCAGTGCCTCATGGCCAGGAAAATATGTCGAGAGAAGCAAGACGATAGCGATCTTGAATCAGTCGGAAAGCCCTATGTCTACGGAAGTAGGCATTCGAAACATGTCGGTCACTTAGGGGACCATTTGATATTCGGACGAGTGTCCAGCTTGATAAGAGCGTCACCGGAAAATCGGAACGTATGTATGCCGGGGTACGGCAAATTTATTGTTCAGAGGAACGGGAAATATTCGGTTGATTCCTAGTTGGAATGGTAGGAAATCAGTGAGTTTATTGACCCGGTGCAAGATCAAGCTAAGATCATTCTGGGGAAGCTTCCTGCGGTCAAAGCGAGGCTTGCGTGGGCATCGTTAAGCAGCGAGAATGTCTCGGGATTAGATCCCAAAACAAAGATATGTTCGAGGATAGTGGGCTATAGGCCTAGGATATGGGTCGGGCAATGACCATGGTTGGGGCGAACCCGTGGTCTAAGCATGACCCAGGAAGGTCTTATCAATATTCCCATGCGAAGGATCCGGGGATGACGAGAGCCGTCTCGTTCTATTCATTATTATTATACATTAATTTATATATATATCTTTTTTATGTTGATTGACTTTTCTTTTATTGCATGTACGTGATGTCCCTTCTTATTTTTTTTATTTATTTATTTTATTATTATTATTCTCGTTATTATTATTATTATTATTTATTTATGTTTTTTGTGTTAATTGATTCTTGTTTCATTACCTATGCGTTATATCCCCTTTTTTATTGTTTATTTTTATTTCAAAAATTTCTATTATTATTCTTTTTATTATTATTATTATTCTTTTGATTATTATTATTATTCTTTTGTTTTATTATTATGTTCTTCCTTGTTTTATTACATTTCGGGTGTACCGGGCAAGGGAGGCTGGGGGTGGTGTACCGCTGGAGGAAGGTGAGAGTCCACCGGGTAGGGAGATAAGGCTGTGCCGGGTAGAGGCACAGAGAGTGTGCCGGAGAAAGAGGCACGAGTGCGCCGGGAAAGGCTGGGTAGAGCGTGCCGACAGGGAGACGTTGGAGTGTGTCGGACAGGGCAAAGGCAGAGTGTGCCAGGTGAGGATGGAACGAGGGTGTACCGGGTGGAGGGTGCAAGTGCCAATGCAGCTGGGCTAGAGTCCATGTAGGTGGAGTAAGGTCTGAGAGGAGGTTCCCTTGTTAGTGATGCTCATGTGAGGAGTCTTCTTTTATTCATGATATGCATGCGCATGGATTTTCTTTTATTCATGAAATGCATAAAGGGGCTCTCCTTTTTTATTCATGGAATGGATGCATGAGTTTTGATTTGATTTTCTTTTATTCATGTAGACCATGTTCGTGGTTATGTTTGGTAGTCCGTCATGCAGATATAAGTGTTCAGTTATTCAGGATCTCCGTGGTTCATTGTTATTCTGGCAAAGCCGTTTTGTTGGTGTTTATTTTGTTTATTTATTGTTTCCTTTTATATTATTGCTTTCCTTTTATTGTTATTCTTATTAGGTTAATTCTGACGAAAATTTGGCAGCATCTCCCCTTGACCCAGATGCTAAGGGGGATAAAAGGGGAACACGTCCACAGGGAGTGGCATAACTCAACAACTCGAGGTGCGTGCCAAGGAAACAACACCTTAGAGAAAACTTCAGAAAACCAGGGGAAAACAACAGACACTAGGCTAGTGCAGGCTAAGAATGCCCTGACTGAAAGGGAGGGGGCCAGGTGTGCCGGGTAGAGGCAGGCCAAGGGTTGATGGAGGTGTGCCGGATGAAGCACCCTGAGGGTGTGCCGGGTAAGGGGTGGTCAGTGTACCGGCTAGGCTAAGCCCAAGGTGTGCCGGGTTGGGATGGTTTGGAGATAAAGTGTGCCGGGCAAGGCACGTTGGGGGTGTGCCGGCAGGGACAAGGCTGAGGGCGTGCCGGGCTAGGATGACCCTGTTACAAAAATGCATTGGAAGAAGGCCAGCCTCATCCCATCACGCCAGAGACACGACCAATTGAATTGGATAGGCTCTACGACATTTTGGAGGGCAGGTAACCCAAAACAAAAGGGAGAAATTTGGAACGGGCATAAAGCAAACCACCGTATACACCGTGGGGTGAAGGATGGGCAAGATGACACAAGAGGGGTGTTTTCATTCGTAGGAATAGGGTGGTATGAACACTTAATGAACTTTCTATTTCCATTCTCATGAGAGGAGTGCCCAAAGGGAGCGAATACATTGCAACAAAAAGGGAATGGGGGAAAAGGAGGAAGCAAAGAAAATACAGTGGTGAGGGGAACGGAGCATGGGCTCCTCCCCTCCCGGACCTCACTCTCTCCCTTCACCCACTCTTCTTCTCTTCACATAGACGGTGGTGGACGGGATAGCAGCAAGGGGGCAGGAGCCTCTCCTTCCTTCTCCTCTTCTTCTCTTTTCTTCTTTTCTTTTATACGCAGGAGCTCCTCCCCTTCCAGTTCAGCCTCTGTGGACAGTCTCTCTCTATATATCTCTTCTTCTTTTCTTGTCTTCCTTTTTCGCACGGGATGTAGCACCCTCGATAAAGCAATTGAGAAATTTTTAAAACTTCTTCCTAAAGAATCCTACATGAAGGCCTTACATAAAGAACCCAACCTCATGAGGACTATTATATAAATATACAAGCCAACATCACTTTATGCCATCATGCGTATTATGTAAGTGACCTCTTTTCCAAAAAAATACTATATGGAGGCCTTATATAAAGAACCAAATCATAAGAGGACTAGTATATAAATGTATAAGCCAACTTTATGCCAACACATGGGTTGTATGTAAGTGGGGTTTCGTTTCCAACACCAAGAGAATGGGCGCCCCTTACCAGGGCGCAATTCAACAAATTGAAGGCCCTATGGACAGGCGCCATTTCCCTTGGGGCCACCATCCCACTATAGTATTAATATATATATATACACCATGAAGGCCAACACGTGAAAGTGACAGTTTTGTCTAAAATGGACGCCCTCATGAAGAGGCGTCATTTACATGAATAGGAGCACCTAGATTAATGGGCGTCCCCTTACAAGGGCGTCATTTCATTTGTGCTTCTAGAAGGTTGAGGCACGAACAACCTCATTTAGCAGGCAAAGCACCACGGACAGCAATGATCTAGGATCTTGTTCATCAACCGGACCCGCAAGGCAATAAACCCATGCTCTGTGTTTCCTATAACTAATTCTCACCGTAGCACTGGCAGAGGCTACTGCCATTATCATTGCTGCTCGGAGAAGAGAATATTTCCCTTCTTTCTCTCGGTAGACGTGAAGTCTACGTCTTGCTGCTGGAGCTTTACGGTGGCGGAGAACGTGTGGCTTCATCCTTAGATTTCTATTCTTTCATCGTAATCACGTCAAAAGGTAGTTGTTCTCAAGATCTGGCTTAACTAATAGTTAATATAGGTTAACATGCATGCTAGTTAAATCTGGTCATTTAAGTCAGGGGTATATCAAAAGGCTTAGTGGGAAGGTTAGGCCACGCCTATCTGAAACACAAAATCTTGCGTGAGTAGATTCTCCGCCAAGTACCCCCTATACAGCACATGGTTTATACTCATAATCTGTCCCGATTCTTGTAAATTAATCCATGTTTAAAAATTGATATCTATGAAATTAAACTCAGACATTGTTGCATGAGCATGATCGTACAATCCTGTAAATTTCCATGTCGATCTATGTCCTTGCTTCCTGATTCTGTGAACATGTTATAAATCATGAATAGTAAGTACGTGATTAGTATCCACCATGTTCAGAAATTTATATCTATTGAAACAGACCATAAAATTCTCGCATGAAAATAGTTCTGTGATCCTGATATTTTTCTCTACCTGCCCATGTCCTTACTTCCTGATTCGGAGAAACTTTGAAAATATGAATAGTAACTTGTATCTCAGAATGTACCTCTCTGATGCGAAGCATGACTCACTTGAAAATGGTTCAATTGGTGACTATCCTCAGTAACGTCAATTAATTGAAGACACTGTAGAGGGGCGCCAATTGACCATAGCCTTTACATCAAATAGCGACACCCCTAGATATCTTCAATTAAATGAAGACACCTTGAGGGGGCGCCAATTCCATTTTTTGGAAAATATATAAACACCGCATTAGAAATTTTATATCTATGGAATCAAAACCCAACAATTTTGCATGAGCATGATTCTGAACTCCCGAGAATTTTCTCTACCTGTTCATATCCTTGCTTTCGGTTTCTGAGAAACTTTTATGGTATGAATAGTGTATGAATAGTATTTTGAGTCACAGAATGTACCTGCCCGGTGTAAATCACCCTATTTTATTGAATAGCGAAACCCAACAATTTTGCATGAGCATGATTCTGAACTCCCGAGAATTTTCTCTACATGTTCATATCCTTCTTTTCTGTTTCTAAGAAACTTTTACGGTATGAATAGTGTTTTGAGTTACAGAGTGTACCTGCCCGGTGTAAATCACCCCCCAATTCATTGAATAGCGACACCCCGGGAAGACTCCAATTCATTGAATAACGACACCCCGGGAAGACTTCAATTCTTCAATTAGCGACACCCGGTAACGTCATTTACTTTTGGTTATTTTATTATTTTTAAATAGCGCCCACCCCCTATGTCGCTAATTCGTTTTCGATTTTTTTATTTTCTGATTTTCCTGGTGAAGGTGCTTTTGGTTGAGATAATTCTAAATATATTTTTTCATATATTTCTGGAACCCGAAAGGCCATCAAAATACCTCGGAAAGTGCAAAAGAATTAGAGAACGAGATATAACTGAAACCCATTCTTGATTTAAATGAAGACACCCCAAAGAGGCGTCATTTTCATTTGTATTTTTTATTATTCTTATTATTTTTGAAATAGCGCCTCCCATATTGCCGCTAATTCTTAAAAAATCTAGAAAAATAGAGAAAAATACCCAAAAAATCCAAACAAATATGGAAAAATAGGAAAAAGTATAAAAATGTGATAAACTCAAGAAAAGTGGGAAAAACCACTCAAACAAGGTCAATTTGCGGGTCAAATTGGGGTATTATGAGACAATATGAGATGTACTCACAGTAATATCAATTTTAGCGTGTCTACAACCCCTAGGCGCCAATTCAGTCTGTTAGCTGCCAATCTTCATTCTGATTACTGATTTGTCTCGTGATTCGTATCGATATAACCTTAGTACATGTTCCTGCATCATATATGCCTTTGAACTCTATTCATGGACTCTACCTTATACTCTTACAATAGCAACCCTTGAAATTCTATATTGGCTATAAATGAGAGTGGATGTCAAAAGAAATACATGAAATGCTATGCATATAGGGCCCGGTCTGGTCTTGGGAGGAGCGCTCGAAGGTACTTGTGCCCATGGGAGTTTATTGACCACGGTGTTTGACATTGCACCAAACTACTTGCTTGACTTGACTTGCTTGGCCCAGAATGGGCAATACTTGACTTGCGTGGCCCAGAATGGGCAATACTTGACTTGAGGCCCGCAGAAGGGCGAAAGTACTTGCTTGACTTGACTTGAGACATTCCACGCTTACTCTCTCTCTCTCTACTTACTTGACTTGACTCGCGTGGCCCGAAAAAGGGCAATTACTTGCTTGAATGAAATGAACGAAATAGGCAATTCTATTGCATTACTTGTTATTATATGAGCTTGAGATTACTCGCTTGATCATTGATTATTACCTTCTTGAAAGGGACTTGCTTGAATATTGATTATCATCTCCTTGGAAAGACTTGCGCAATTACTTACAAATTTCTTGCTAGTTTCCTTAAAGAAACATTTTATTGGAATTCATATGATACTCTTTCTCCATACAGTTCTTGCTCTCTTATTGTTCATCATGCATAGATTTACCTGTATACCTGATTTTCTTACTCGTACATCATGCATAGCTATACTGGCAATACATGTAACTTGTAAATCACTTAAAGATTGCTCAAACTTGAGATGTAATTCCTACTGAGCGATTCGCTCATCCAGTTGCTCCCTAACATTTTCAGGTGATTCGGATAGCGACAAGAATGTGATTGAGACCGAGTGAATCGTGCTAGAATGCCAATCGCCTATCATTATCTAGTCGCGTCTTTGAAGTTATTTGAGTCCTACCTTGTATTTCCAGTATGTCAATTTAGTTGTCTAAATTGTGTTAAGGCATGTAGCCTAGTGTTGGATTTTTAATTTGGAATTGTCATGGACTATCTTTATCTCCTTTGTTAATCAAATAATTATCACTTTGGACTATTGGGATCATTTAGATTTTTATTAGTCTTTTGCGCACTAAGTAATTATGTATGTCAAATTTTATCGCTCTAACGACACGATCTATATAGACGCATCACGCATCCGAGTATCTTCCGCGCTCGGGATGTGACAGTCTTCGTGGTATCAGAGCCTAGGATTTCGATTCCCTAGGAAATTAGAAGGAATAAGAAGTTAAGAAATTAGGAGTCATGATCAAAATCTAGGAAACCACAAGTCAAACCCAAGTCTAAGGATATGTTTACACCATACCCGGTGAGATGGATAGGGCCATGGGTTAAGTTCCTTAATGACATTTGACCTTTGACCCTATAGTTATACATGACACTTGACCTTATGGCTAACAATGATACTTAATAGACTTAAAAATTCCTTGTAGGATCATGGCTGCTGAGAAAGCACAATGGCGCGAGATGCAACACACCATGCAAGGTCCTACGCAGGTGCTACAGCAAGTGGTGCAAGGCGAAGATCGCCGTGGAGCCGGTGACCTTCATTGGGATTTTTGTAATATGAACCCACCAAGGTTCATGGGTTCGACTAACCCCGAGGATGTCGAGAACTGGCTAAAGGAAATCGAGAGAATTCTCTATGTAATGCAATGCACGGATGAAGAGAAAGTCTTATTGGCCACTTTTCAACTGGAGCGAGACGCTAGAGATTGGTGGAAATCCGGCAAAGTAACATTGCCTGATGACCGTGCCTCGTGGGATGACTTTGTTGAACACTTCAACAGTAGATACTTTTCCAACCGCATTCAGGAAAAGGAGGCCGAGGAATTTGCTGCACTAAAACAACGAACCCTTCCTATGGCCGAGTATGAAGCCAAGTTCGCAAGATTGTCTGTGTATGCACCTCACTTGGTGTGTACCAAAAGGATGAAGGCTAAAAGGTTCCTCCACGGGCTTCGGCCCCACTATGTTACACACCTCGAACCGATGGACATTCGAGTCTATTCGGAGATGGTTAGGCATGCCCAATTGCTCGAGGACGCCACTGAACTCTCTAACAAGATTCGAGGAAGGAACAAGAAGGAACATGTCGCAAGCCCGGGGAATTTCAAATTATCGTTCAACAAGAAGCGGTCCTACAATGGAGGAGAATCCTCCATGGGGAATACATTTCAGGGGAGTAACATGCCATTCTCCACTACTACACCTTTTAAGGAAGTTTGTAAATATTGTGACAAAGCTGGCCACAAGACAAAGGAATGTTGGAGGAAGTTAGGAGCATGCCTCCGATGTGGGAGCCAAGAGCATCGAATCCTAGACTGTCCATTGAAGAAGGAGCAAGCCACTAAGGAGGAGAAGCGTTCGATGAAGAATCAAGGCCGTCTACAAGCTCTCTAAGAAAACGGAACCAACAGAAGGTGGAAGCATGGAAGGTAGACTAATTGTTTGCTCTAAAGCCGCTAAAGTTTTATTTGTTACCAGTGCAACTCATTCAATTGTTTCCATGACATTTACTGCTCTATTTTCCAAGGAGCCCGAATAGTTAGACTTAGCCATATCTACACCCCTCAAGAATAAGTTCGATATCACTGATCATTACCTGAATTGCAAGGTTATGATTAAAGGGAACAACCTCCTATCAACCTGATAAGCCTAGATATAAAGGGTTCGCTGACTGGATGGCACGATAACTTTTGTGGATTTTGCCGAGCTAGTTTATATTAACCCTCGAATGAGAACACCTCTTATCTTAGCTCTCCGAGCTAGCAAAAGAAAAGGTTGCATGGCTTTTCCTAGCCTTTGTGACTGCCACAAAAGGTGAGGAGACGGAGTTTGAAGACACCCGTGTAATTTAGGATTTTCTCGATATTTTTCTGGAAGAATTAACCGGCTTACCCCCCTAAAGGGAAGTGTCATTCACAATCGACCTTGTCCCTGGTGCTGGTCCCGGAAATTGAAGAAGCATGAAGAGAATTACCCGGTCCATGACTTAGAGCTAGCCGCGATGGTATTTTCCTTGCAGATCTGGAGTTTCTAGTTGGTAACCATATTTTTCTCATGGTATCTCCTAGCCAAGGTGTTAGGAGATTCGATGTTAAAGGTAAACTTACACGAAGGTTCATCGGTCCATTCGAGGTATTGAAAAGAGTGGGCGAGGTAGCTTACCGCATTACCTTACCTCCACAACTATCAGAAGCGCACAACGTATTCCATGTTTCAACGCTGAAGAAATACGTGCATGATCCTTTCCACGTGATTAACCACAATGACTTAGTGATACAAAAGGACCCTACCTACGATCAAAAGCCAATGAAGATCCTCAACCAAGAAGTTTGAGTTCTTAGGAACAAGATGATCCCTATGGTGAAAATCCAATGGAATCGATGCTTAGAACAAGAAGCTACATGGGAAACTGAAGAGTCTATAAAGAGAAGATTTCTGGAGTTATTCAAGTCTGTAAGTACTTCGCACCCTTCCTATTTCTGCATAATACAGTTGAATTTGGGGACCAAATTCTTTTCAGTGGGGGAAGGTGTAGCACCCCCGATAAAGCAATTGAGACTAATTTAAAACTCCTTCCTAAAGAATCCTACATGAAGGCCTTACATAAAGAACCCAACCTCATGAGGACTATTATATAAATATACAAGCCAACATCACTTTATGCCATCATGTGTATTACGTAAGTGAACTATTTTCCAAAAAAATCCTATATGGAGGCCTTATATAAAGAACCAAACCATAAGAGGACTAGTATATAAATGTACAAACCAACTTTATGCCAACACATGGGTTGTACGTAAGTGGGGTTTCTTTTCCAACACCAAGAGAATGGGCGCCCCTTACCAGGGCGCCATGCAACAAATTGAAGGCCCTATGGACAGGCACCATTTCCCTTGGGGCCACCATCCCACTATAGTATTAATATATATATATATATATATACACAATGAAGGCCAACACGTGAAAGTGACAATTTTGTCTAAAATGGACGCCCTCATGAAGAGGCGTCATTTACATGAATAGGAGCACCAAGATTACTGGGCGTGCCCTTACAAGGGCGTCATTTCAGATGTGTTTCTAGAAGGTTGAGGCACGCACAACCTCATTTTGCTGGCAAAGCACCACGGACAGCAATGATCTAGGATCTTGTTCCTCAACCGGACCCGCAAGGCAATAAACCCATGCTCTACGTTTCCTATAACTAATTCCCTCCGTAGCACTGGCAGAGGCTACTGCCATCATCAGTGCTGCTCGTAGAAGGAAATATTTCCCTTCTTTTCCTCTGTAGATGTGAAGTCTACGTCATGCTGCTGGAGCTTTACAGCGGCGGAGAACGTGTGGCTTCATCCTTAGATTTCGATTCTGTCATCGTAATCACGTCAAAAGGTAGGTGTTCTCAAGATCTAACTTAACTAGTAGTTAATATAGGTTAACATGCATGCTAGTTAAATCTGGTCATTTAAGTCAGGGGTATATCAAAAGGCTTAGTGGGAAGGTTAGGCCACGCCTATCTGAAACACAAAATCTTGCGTGAGTAGATTCTCCGCCAAGTACCCCCTATATAGCACATGGTTTATACTCATAATATGTTCGGATTCTTGTAAATTAATCCATGTTTAAAAATTGATATCTATGAAATTAAACACAGAAATTGTTGCATGAGCATGATCGTATAATCCTACAAATTTCCATGTCGATCTATGTCCTTGCTTCCTGATTCTGTGAACGTGTTATAAATCATGAATGGTAAGTACGTGATTAGTAGCCACCATGTTCAGAAATTTATATCTATTGAACCAGACCATAAAATCTCGCATTAAAATAGTTATGTGATCCTGATATTTTTCTCTACGTGCCCATGTCCTTATTTCCTGATTCGGAGAAACTTTGAAAATATGAATAGTAACTTGTATCTTAGAATGTACCTCTCTGATGCAAAGCTTGACTCACTTGAAAACGGTTCAATTGGTGACTCTCCGCAGCAACGTCAATTAATTGAAGACACTGTAGAGGGGCGCCAATTGACCAGAGCCTTTACATCAAATAGCGACACCCCTAGATATCTTCAATTAAATGAAGACACCTTGAGGGGGTGCCAATTCCATTTTTTGGAAAATATATAAACACCGCATTAGAAAATTTATATATATGGAATCAAAACCCAACAATTTTGCATGAGCATGATTCTGAACTCCTGAGAATTTTCTCTACCTGTTCATATCCTTGCTTTCTGTTTCTGAGAAACTTTTACGGTATGAATAGTGTATGAATAGTGTTTTGAGTCACAGAATGTACCTGCCCGGTGTAAATCACCCCAGTTTATTGAATAGCGAAACCCAACAATTTTGCATGAGCATGATTCTGAACTCCCGAGAATTTTCTCTACCTGTTCATATCCTTCTTTTCTGTTTCTGAGAAACTTTTACGGTATGAATAGTGTATGAATAGTATTTTGAGTCACAGAATGTACCTGCCCGGTGTAAATCACCCCCAATTCATTGAATAGCGACACCCCAGGAAGACTCCAATTCATTTAATAACGACACCCCGGGAAGACTTCAATTCTTCAATTAGCGACACCCTTGGGTGACTTCAATTAAATGAAGACCCCTCAGAGAGACGTCATTTACTTTTGGTTATTTTATTATTTTTAAATAGCGCCCACCCCCTATGTCGCTAATTCGTTTCTGATTTTTTTATTTTCTGATTTTCCTGGTGAAGGTGCTTCTGGTCGAGACGATTCCATATATATTTTTTTCATATTTTTCTGGAACCCGAGAGGCCATCAAAATGCCTCGAAAAGGGCAAAAGAATTAGAGAACGGGATATAACTGAAACCCATTCTTGATTTAAATGAAGACACCCCAAAGAGGCGTCATTTCCATTTGTATTTTTTATTATTTTTATTATTTTTGAAATACGCCTCCCACCTTGCCGCTAATTCTTTAAAAATCTGGAAAAATAGAGAAAAATACATAGAAAATCCAAACAAATAGGAAAAAATAAGAAAAAGTATAAAAAGGTGAGAAACTCAAGAAAAGTGAGAAAAACCACTCAAACTAGGTTACTTTGAGGTTCAAATTGGGATATTATGAGGTAATATGAGATGTACTCACAGTAATATCAATTTTAGCGTGTCTATAACCCCCAGGCGCCAATTCAGTCTGTTAGCTGCCAATCTTCATTCTGATTACTGATTTGTCGCATGATTCGTATCGATATAACCCTAGTACATGTTCCTGCATCATATATGCCTTTGAACTCTATTCATGGACTCTACCTTATACTCTTACAATGGCAACCCTTGAAATTCTATATTGGCTATAAATGAGAGTGGATGTAAAAAGAAATACATGAAATGCTGTGCATATAGGGCCCGTTCTGGTCCTGGGAGGAGCGCCCGAAGGTACTTGTGTCCATGGGAGTTTATTGACCACGGTGTTTGACATTACACCGAACTACTTGCTTGACTTGACTTGCTTGGCCCAGAATGGGCAATACTTGACTTGCGTGGCCCAGAATGGGCAATACTTGACTTGAGGCCCGCAGAAGGGCAAAAGTACTTACTTGACTTGACTTGAGACATTCCACGCTTACTCTCTCTCTCTACTTGCTTGACTTGACTCGCGTGGCCTGAAAAAGGGCAATTACTTGCTTGAATGAAATGAATGAAATAGGCAATTCTATTGCATTACTTGTTATTATATGAGCTTGAGATTACTCGCTTGATCATTGATTATTACCTTCTTGAAAGGGACTTGCTTGATTATTGATTATCATCTCCTTGGAAAGACTTGCGCAATTACTTGCAAATTTCTTGCTAGTTTCCTTAATGAAATATTTTATTGGAATTCATATGATACTCATTCTCCATACAGTTCTTGCTCTCTTATTGTTCATCATGCATAGATTTACCTATATACCTGATTTTCTTACTCATACATCATGCATAGCTATACTGGCAATACATGTAACTTGTAAATAACTTAAAGATTGCTCGAACTTGAGATGTAATTCCTACTGAGCGATTCGCTCATCCAGTTGCTCCCTAACATTTTCAGGTGATTCGGATAGCGATAAGAATGGGATTGAGACCGAGTGAAGAGTGCTAGACGCCAATCGCCTATCAGTATCTAGTCGCGTCTTTGAAGTTATTTGAGTCCTACCTTGTATTTCCAGTATGTCAGTTTAGTTGTCTAAACCGTGTTACGGCATGTAGCCTAGTGTTGGATTTTTAATTTAGAATTGTCATGGACTATCTTTATCTCCTTTGTTAATCAAATAATTATCACTTTGGACTATTGGGATCATTTAGATTTTTATTAGTCTATTGCGCACTCAGTAATTATGTATGTCAAATTTTATCGCTCTAACGACACGATTTATATAGACGCATCATGCATCCGAGTATCTTCCGCGCTCGGGACGTGACAGTCTTCGTGGTATCAGAGCCTAGGATTTTGATTCCCTAGGAAATTAGAAGGAATAAGAAGTCAGGAAATTAGGAGTCATGATCGAAATCTAATAAAACCACAAGTCAAACCCAAGTCTAAGGATAGGTTTACACCATACCCGGTGAGATGGATAAGGCCATGGGTTAAGTTCCTTGATGACATTTAACCTTTGACCCTATAGTTATACATGACACTTGACCTTATGGCTAACAATGATACTTAGCAGACTTAAAAATTCCTTGTAGGATCATGGCTGGTAAGAAAGCACAATGGCGCGAGATGCAGCACACCGTGCAAGGTCCTACGCAGGTGCTACAGCATGTGGCGCAAGGCGAAGCTCACAGTGGAGCCGGTGACCTTCATTGGGATTTTTGTAATATGAACCCACCAAGGTTCATGGGTTCGACTAACCCCGAGGATGCCGAGAAGTCGCTAAAGGAAATCGAGAGAATTCTCTGCGTAATGCAATGCACGAATGAAGAAAAAGTCTTATTGGCCACTTTTCAACAGGAGCGAGACGCTCAAGATTGGTGGAAATCCGGCAAAGCAACATTGCCTGATGACCGTGCCTCATGGGATGACTTTGTTGAACACTTCAACAGTAGATACTTTTCCGACCGCATTCAGGAAAAGGAGACCGAGGAATTTGTCGCACTAAAACAACGA
Organism: Amorphophallus konjac; assembly: GCA_022559845.1. NCBI lineage: Eukaryota > Viridiplantae > Streptophyta > Magnoliopsida > Alismatales > Araceae > Amorphophallus > Amorphophallus konjac. The sequence continues at coordinate 101,473,007 of CM040120.1, forward strand.
ACCCTGCCTATGGCCGAGTATGAAGCCCAGTTCGTAAGATTGTCTGTGTATGCACCTCACTTGGTGTGTACCAAAAGGATGAAGGCTAAAAGGTTCCTCCACGGGCTTCGGCCCCACTATATTACACACCTCGCACTGATGGACATTCGAGTCTATTCGGAGATGGTTAGGTGTGCCCAATTGCTCGAGGATGCCACTGAACTGTCTAACAAGATTCGAGGAAGGGACAAGAAGGAACCTGTTGTAAGCCCGGGGAATTTCAAATTATCGTTCAACAAGAAGCGGTCCTACAATGGAGGAGAATCCTCCATGGGGAATATATTTCAGAAGAGTAACAAGCCATTCTCCACTACTACACCTTTTAAGAAAGTTTGTAAATACTGTGACAAAGCCGGCCGCAAGACAAAGGAATGCTGGAGGAAGTTAGGAGCATGCCTCTGATGTGGGAGCCAAGAGCATTGAATCCTAGACTGTCCAATGAAGAAGGGGCAAGCCACTAAGGAGGATAAGCGTTCGATGAAGAATCAAGGCCGTCTACAAGCTCTCTAAGAAAACGGAACCAATAGAAGGTGGAAGCATGGAAGGTAGACTAACTATTTGCTCTAAAACCGCTAAAGTTTTATTTGTTACCAGTGCAACTCATTCAATTGTTTCCATGACGTTTACTGCTCTATTTTCCATGGAGCCCGAATGGTTAGACTTAGCCATATCTACCCCCCTCGAGAATAAGCCCGATATCACTGATTGTTACCTGAATTGCAAGGTTATGATTAAACGGAAAAACCTCCTATCAACCTGATAAGCCTAGATATAAAGGGTTCGCCGACTGGATGGCACGATAACTTTTGTGGATTTTCCCGAGCTAGTTTATATTAACCCTCGGAATAGAACCCCTCTTATCTTAGCTCTCCGAGCTAGCAAAAGAAAAGGTTGCGTGGCTTTTCCTAGCCTTTGTGACTGCCACAAAAGGTGAGGAGACGGAGTTTGAAGACACCCACGTATTTCAGGATTTTCTCGATATTTTTTCGGAAGAATTAACCGGCTTACCCCCTGTTGACACCCGGAAAATGATCAGGGGTGGAAGCATGATTGAAAAGAAGATCTGACCAACAGCGAAAGACTGAGGTTGATGTCCGAGCTCGTCACCATTCGAGTGACGATATTGATAGGATAGAACCCTGTCTACGGACTGATAAATCCCTGTCTACGGACTGATAGAACCCTGTCTACGGACTGATAAATCCCTGTCTACGGACTGATAGAACCCTGTCTACGGACTGATAGAACCCTGTCTGCGGATCGATGAAAATTGCAATTGTGACGTCAATACAAGATATTTCAGAAATGATAGACCATTTGGGATGATGATACATTCGAAGAAACTCTAAGTGGGCCTATATGAAGACGGCGCCCAAAGCCCATGTCGAGGCCCAGATATGGCGTCGAGAAATCAAGGTTGAGCGCGCCGTGAAGATCCCTGCCGAGAAGGAAGAGGAAAGGGGCTATAAAACCCCTCCCTTCGATAGAGATAAGGGGGGGGATAACATCGGAAAAAAAAAAGATCAGAGGGCTCCGGGATCGATCGACTGGAGAGAAAAAAAAGCTGAAGAAAAGAAAAAAGAGAGAAAGCCAGATAGAAAAAGGGGATCGTTCTGAGAGAAAGAGCCACCCCTCCCCTTTCGATCAACAGAGAGGAAATAGAAGAGAAGAAGAAGGAGAGCTCAAGGTGGGCACCGGGGAGGGAGAGGAGTCAATGCTCCTCCCTCCCCTCCATGTTTTCTTTCTTTCTTTATCTGATGTAATATGGCGAGTTCCATCTCGATCTAGCAACTGTAGCCGGAGTTCCGGCCTTGATTTTAGATTTCTGCTTTACATGTTGTCTTCCATGGTCGGTGTAATCTCTTTTATCTGCAATGCAATGAAGCATCAAGATGACCCGTCTGGGTATTGATGGATCAACATACCGATCTACATCTGTCTGTCTCTCAATGTATACGGCCCTTGTCTGAGAAGAGCACAGATTATTTTCTTTGGGTTTAGAAGCCGATCGCCTGGGTTCGTTCCTTGAAGGGGGACGAGGGCAAGACTCCTAACCCCATCCAATGGGTTACTGAGTCTTGTTCTCTCTTTCCCCTCCGATCTCGATACCCCTTTTTTTTTATATATACATCTATGATCTGGGTTTTCTGAGGAGCCCTCCCCTTTGGCGGTTCAGGAGCCAGAGATATCAGTTTTCTGGTTTCCTGGGCTGCCCATCTCTCATGAATAACGATCTGATCTCAGGCTCTCCATCCTAAACGTTGGATGCTTAGGGTCTGAAGTTATATGGTTGACAGCCCTTCATTCTCCATGGGTTTAATGTCACTGGATTCTTCTGGAGGGGTCAGAGGGCAGTCATCCCCCGATTCCCCCAAATGACCTGCAACAGAGGGCAAAATCCTCAACAGGATCAGGTGGTAGTCTGATCTCTTCCGTTTGATTCATTCAGCCAAAACCCTTGGCACTCTTCTGATAGAAGTCCCCATGAAGTTCCTCCCTTGCACCTCTGGCCCAGCATTTGATTCGAGCCTGAAAATCCCCAGAAAATACCAGAACAGAGCATCGTTCCTGAGCTCTGGAAACCCTGAGATTCTCCTGCGTTTCACCCCCTCGGCGTGCTAGCTTCCCCGCCGAGAACCATAAGGCCGAGACGCTTTCCCCGTCTTTTAGCTCAACGACAACCCAGTTGGTTATCAAACGCTTTCCTCGTGAGGCTACGCATGCAAGGCTCCAGGCGTACAGACTCCCGGCGTGGCCAGGAGCACGCCGGGAAGCCCTCTGCCGAGAGCCAGTTCGTCTTCATAACTACCCACACCTTTTGCCCAATATTGAAGCTGCCCCTCTCGGCGCCCCCCTTCCCGGCGTGCCCGTGAGCCCGCCGAGAAGCCCCAGGCTGAGAGGCCTTATCTCCCTTTGGCCAGCCCAAACGACCAGGCCGAGAACCCCCCTTTGCCTATAGCCCGTTCACCCCTTTTGCCCAAGCCTGCTGCCCCTCTCGGCGCCCCCCCTTCTCGGCGCGCTCAGGTGCCGGCCGAGAGCCTCCGCGCCGAGAGGGTCTTCCCCCCTTTCTTTCTGCCGCCGAGAGCTCTTGGCCGAGAGCCTTCCCTCGGCCGCCGAAAACCTCTTTGGCCAGCCCAAACCGCCAGGCCGAGAGCCCCTCTCCATCCATCAAATGCCAGGCCGAGAGCCCCATTTTGTCCAAACCAAAGGCCAAGCCGAGATCCCTTCTTCAGACAGATGAAGCCCACTCAGAGGCCCACCTCTGCACCATTCTTCTATAAACTTCTTAAGCTCCCCTACATCCGTTTAAGGAGATACTCATAGACCATCACTCGTGTCTTAATGAGATACAATAAATGGGGAAGATCTCCCCTACAGCTTTCATCCCGAACCCGGATTTCACCGATGCCTTATGAACCTAAAAGAACCATGTCATTATATGTGTTCTGATGGGTTCCAAGGGAATATTGATCAATAATATGACGGCAAGAGATGTCCCCGGGCCTGGTGCCCATCTTTGTTCGGTCATCGTCCCGGCTCTCCGTGGATGATGACCTATTCTCCCCTGGCATAATCCAGATGGAGGGAACATGCTGCCGAAATTCATATAGTCCCACCAATTGAGCACGGTATTCTCCTATAACCCCGCTGGCTCACAGAGTTATGCCCTTATGCGATCTCTGATGGCCCTCCGAAGGGGGATATTAATAAGATATCGCACTCGTACCGGGTGTGTTACATCAGGACCGGTCCCCATCCGGATTCCGGGTTATGTCTATATACATATACCCGATCTTTTGCGGAATCTACCCTGCCGCTGCATGGGTGGTTTCCCATTCCCCACTTGGCATCACCCAAGATGGTGGGAATACGCCGGCGGGTCCCCCCCCGTAATTAATAAACCCCTGTTCTGTTCAAATACGTTTAAACGTCTTGTAAACAGATGAACTTTGTCTCCTTTGAGTATACGGTTTTACCGCTGTCTTCCTCCTACCTCTAGCGTTTAATCAAGGGTTGTCCTCCTTAGGGAGGACGTAATTAACGTCATAGCGTTCAGGGTATGACGGACTAGTAGTCCAGACACGATCACTCACAATCGACTGACCAAGTCAGATCGAGCGCACAATAAGAATCGTCACCACGGTGACTGGCACGCCAATAAACCAATAATTAAACGACATAACGAGATAAAAAAGATAATAATATAAACATAAAGATTTCGCGTCAAACAAGTCTGGCACGCCCGGTGGGACTTAGTCTCCCATCATCTTTGCGCTAAGGTAGGAGGCCCAGCGGGCCCCCCCCTCAATTTCTGATTCTATGTGCTTTCCTTATTTCCAGGAATCTACAATGACAGTCGGAATCATGTCCGTTTGCTTCGGCCAGCAGCCGATCGACATGCACGTGCGAGAAGGCTACCTGGCGGTACCCCTCGCGTTCGGATCAATGACGCCCGCCGTCGGGCTGCCCAACTGTCTGGGCCTTATCTTCACCGACCTACTGCAGGTCGACAACAACAAACAAGGCGCCGCTGCAAGTGCCCCGATAAGGGCTGCTGATGAGAAGGCTAGCTTACCGGAGAAGACGGCCTCGACAGCCGTCGCCTGCTATGTGCACCATGTTCAAAGGAGGGACGTGGTCTCCACTGCTGCCCAGAAAGGAAAAAGAACCAACCGGAAGAGCCGGTATGCTGCTGCTGACCGTCGTCTTTCAAATTCTGGGAAGACAATGATGATGGGCGATGTTAGGGTGAACCTCGACGGTCGCCCCCGAGAAGTCCGGCCGGACAGGATTGTCCCGACCATCCAGATTGACAACAAGTTCCAAGTTCTGGCCACCAGGAAGGCCAACTGGGAAGCTGATGGGAGGAAGCCACTGGCGCCCAAGCCAGCAAGATATAAGCAGGTATGGCAACTGAAGAAGATGCAGAGCTGGGCTCCAGCTCAAGATGAGGAGAAGGCTACCAATGATGCTGTTGCCCACTTCAGGGCGGGAAGCCGAAGAATAAAGGGAAAAGGAATAGGAAATACTATTGCTGCTCACCACAGAGCCTGGGGTAGGAGAGATGAAAGAAATGATGGAGAAAGAAAACTGACTGCTGCTCGCCCCATGATGAGGGGTAGAAGACCTGAAAAGAAAGAAGACCTTGCTGTCACCCACCCCAGGGCCGGGGGCAGAAGATGGCAGAGGAAGAACCATGATGCTGTTGTCAACTGCTGCCAGAATGGCGATGCGGGAATGTGTGAACCAGCCATGGTTGCCGTCCCAAGAAGATCGAGGGCCTGCGCCAGACAGGCCGACATCTTCAGATATTCCAAGACCGAGCATTCGAATGCTCAGATAACAAGACTGGCCTGCCAGCAAAGAAGCCAGGAAAGACTGACGTTCCAACCTGAGCCGCAGAGGCACAACTCTGAAGAGATGAAGCAAGTGGTCAAAGACTACTTCCACTGCCTTGGGAACTCCGCCCTCGGCCAACAAAGATTATCCCGTGCCTTGGGTACCGTGGATGAAGGAGAAGAAGATATCCCTCAAGAAATGATATACGGAGTCTCTTCCTCCGATTCAAATGATTATGAAGAAGGCCTCAGGGCCGGACATGATAAAGAAGACCTGCACGGGAAAGAAGCCAAAGAAAGAATATCGGTCTTTGACCGGCTCAGATATCCTAGCCAAATAAAAAGAAAGGTCTGCAGGCAGAAAGGAAAGATGCAAATCTTCGCCTGCAATATGGCTGGACTGGCCAGGGGGCAAGATATATTACCAACTCAGCCAGATGAATTGCTCAGGCTGGCAACTAGACCTGGTCCTGTCACCAGAAGTGGCCAGGCAGCAAAAGATAAAATCAAAATTGATGATGAAGCCCGCAGGGTTACCACTATGACAGTTAATGTGGTGACAGCGGAAGATGGAGATAACCCCTTCGTTGATGATGCTGAAGGGACTTCTGAAGATATACAAATTCCATCGACCATGGATCCCATGATCCAGATGATGTTCAGAAGATACCAACAAGAGATCAATGCTCTTCGAAGACAGCTCAATGAGAGACAGGAAGCTACATCAGTCTCGAAACAAGCTGAACCTGCGGGGCAGACATCCAGCTCCACAGAAACAACTATCCTGGCTAATCCTCTCTTAGCTGATAAGGGCAAAGCACCAAGCCAACCTGTTCCACAGCAAATAGTAGCTCAGCCCTCTGTGTCTCAGACGCAGCCTACCGCGCCCATCTTGCGCGCCACTGTGATGACAACTCCTCACAGCCAGCAACAAGCTCACTTCTTCCCAGAAGAGATAGATCCGGCTGTAGCCCACAAGCAGATGATTGAAAGAATTATGAAAATGAAGCTATCAGAGAAGACCGGAGACGATACTAGTGCCTATGATGTGTACAAGGTACCATATCCTCCCCAGTATGCTGCCAAAAGGCTGCCTCCAGGCGTCAGCAAGCCGCCAAAGTTTGAGAAATTCAATGGCCAGGGCTCCCCCAGGGAGCATATAGCCTACTATACTACAATCATGGGCGACCTAGCAGTCGATGAAGCCTATCTGCTCAAGTTCTTTGGCTCGTCCCTCACTGGGTTAGCCTTTGAATGGTATTCAAGCTTGTCAGCAGGATCAGTGGTTGATTGGCCCGATATGCAGAGAAAATTTCGCGACAGGTTTCATGTCATTGAAAGGGAAATCACAATAGCAGAACTGTATGCTACCAGGCAGAAACAGGATGAAACTGCGCTGGAGTACATCAAAAGATGGAGGAATTTAGCCATGAGATGCAGGAGACCTCCTCATCAGGAGGATGCAGTGCAGATATGCAAGCATAACCTCAGGAGGGAGGTACTGGAAAAAATGATCGGTGCAGATGTCAAAACATTTGACCGACTGAACAATATAGTGGCGGAGGTCGAGACGTTCTTGTCCAAACGTCCGACCGCCAATGCTCCCGCCATACCAAAAGGGAAATCCAATGATCGGCGGCCGGCACACTCTGAGGCCAACACCGTCGATTTCAGAACCTTTGAACAACAAAAAGGGAAGAAAGGGGCAGATGAAGCTCCCCCGATGGCAGATACAGCAGAAAGAAGAGACAAAGTCTCTCTAAGGGACAGGATGAGAAGGGCTTACTCTTTTCCCAAGGATAAGACTGCAGCATTATTTATGTAGCAACCCTAATAAATGAATAATTGAAATGAATTAAAACATATATAATACAGAAGTAATATATAAAAGGAATAGGGTTAATTGGACGAAGTAAAGCAAAATTAAAAATAACGCCTCTTATTAAGGCGTTAATTTATAAAGAAACGCCTCTATCCATGGCGTGAATAAAGAAAGGACGCCCACACCTACGGTCGTCAGTTCTCACGCGACCAAATGGGTAAGTAAAAGAAACGCCTCTATCTTGGGCGTGTTTTAAAACACGAAACGCCCTTTTTCAAGGCGCTTTTTAAGAAACGCCCTTATGCAAGGCGTTAATTAAAGAATACACGCCCTGACCAAAGGCGTTAATTCAGTTCGTGACTCGTTCGAACCCAGAGCTTATCCAGGGAAAGATTAACCTAATCTAGTAAGTGTCTATTAGAGTAAGGACTCTATTAGGGATATACTACCCTCAATCAAACCCTACTCTTGTTAGGACTCCAAAATCCTATAAATAGTCTTGATCGAACAAACCCTAAACCTATTTTATCGATCATCTGCTACGGTGAGTGAAGAACCGAACGTTCTTCTCTTTTTTTTTTAAAGCATATGAAGAGTTACTGACTCTTCATCTCCTTCTCTTCTGTACAGGTTAAGAAGATCTGCGTCCTGAAGAACTTATGTAAGTTCTTATTTCTTCGCTTCCAGCAAGCCATTACAAAGAAGATTGATATCTTTGATATATCTTCTGCAGGTTCTCTCATCCTCATCAATCATCTTCCTGCCCTTTCTTGCTGCCAAGTCGTAGGAGTTTCAGAACACCTCACGTCGATCTCCAGATTATCAATTAAGGTAGGATTTTCTCAAGTTATTGTAGCCCAAATAAGAATTAATGCAAGATATCTATACATACGTATATGAGCATGGCATGCATACTGTTTATAAGGTTTTATTACGTTTTCTGCAAAATTTTGAAAGAAACGCCCTTGATTAGGGCGCTAATTTAAAAGAAACGACCATGCTAGTGGTCGTCAATTTAATATTTGACGCCCTCTACGTAGGCGTTAATTTCATAAGAATCGCATGTGGTTAATAATTGATCCTGTTTAAAAATTACAATACATATGAAATATTGATTTTTAATATCTTGCATGACTCTGTGAATTCCTGTTAAATTTTACTGCCATGACATGTCTCCTGTCTCTCGAAATATTATTTATTAAAATATCGTAAATCCCTTGAAATTCACGACTTGGACAAAGTCGTTTTCCATATTCTAACGCCCCAGTACAAGGCGTGAATCTGAAAAGTAACGCCCCTTACTAGGGCGCGTACCTGTTAAAATCCTGGAATATATATTCTGTGAAAATAAGAATTTAATGATTAACGCCCCTGACAAGGGCGCGTTTTTGATAAATTTCTGAGAATAATTATATCCTGTCGAATATGTAAATGATGAGACGCCTGCCTCTGCAGTCGTCAGCTTAGAAGAAACGCCCCCAGGAAAGGCGTGTTTTTGATAAATTAATGAAATAATGGAAATTCTGCAAATTGGCAATATATGTAAACGCCCTTCTGTTAGGCGTTAATTATTCAATACACGACTTTACTTAAGTCGTTATTTTACTGTAAACTGATTTTATCCTGATTCTATTACTGATGGTTTCATATTATACATATATATATATATATCGGCACTATTCTCCACTCCGTGAGTATAGTCCCACGTTTCTTGTTGATTTATCGATCACACTCAACTCTCATTGACATACAAGCTCTCCATTGGACATTCCGTTCCTTTGGACTAGCGAGTTAGTCATAGAGACCTCCGTAAGACTCCTCGTAGCCTTGGATTCCCTCAAGGCCGACTGAGCTGGTTGTACCCTAAAAACCCATTACACAGTTTTTGCCATGTCAATCTAAAGAAACATGGTATACCGGCCCTTATGATTATACAACGAGTATATCATAAGAAATTCTTGATGGGATGATGATATCATGCCATATCGTGTCATTCTTGTAAACCCCAATTCTATGATAAGAATGAGGGTATCTTGCTTGATCTAATGTTCATGTGGACCTCAATTCTATATAAAGAATGTCCATATTGATTTGTCATGGTACCTAAGTTAAGGGAACCATATTCTACCTAGTTTTATCGATATCGTGATTATACCGTTATTATCGCCATTCTATGTCCTTTGTCATATTTTGGACTCTATTCTATCAAAGTTGTCATACGTGTCTACAAGCTTGATTATTGAAATTCTATGTTGGCTATATAAACGAGAGTGGATGTCAAAACACATGATAAATGCCTGCGCATATAGGGCCCGATCTGGTCCTGGGAGGAGCACCCGAAAGTACTTGTGCCCATGGGAGTTAAAATGATAAGGTATCTGGCATTATACCGAGTACTTGACTTGCTTGATTGGACATTCCACACACATCTTGTACTTGAATCGTACTTGACTTTACATGAAATGCGTGGCCCGAAAAGGGGTAATTTACTTGCTTGATACATGATAGCCAAAGTTCTTGACATGACTTGTTAAATGTACTTGCTTGAATATCTCGAATAAACTTGTTATCTTGTTGGAAGTTCATGATTAAGTTCATCTTATTTTCTTGATATTACATTCTCTCTATCTTGTCGTTTTATGCGAGCATGCATAGCTTTATTGCATTCATGAAAATGTAATTACTTAAACCCCTCGCTAGTACTTGAGATATAATTTCCTACTGAGCGTTCGCTCATTCCGTTTGTCCCTTTCTACTTTTCAGGTAAGTCCGACGACGATGGAAGTCAATCGGATGGGAATGGTCAAGAGTGAAAGTGATAGAGCTTCTACAAGTGTCATCTAGTCTTTTCTATAGTTTTCTCGAGTCAACTATGTACTTTTCTTTTTATTAAACAGAGTATTGGATTTGTAATAGTCTATCCATTATGAAATAAAGGATTGGGTTATCTTGCTATTTTGCGCATCTCTGTCTTTGTGTCGAATACACGACCACTCTGATTGACATGATTGATATAGACACGTCGCGCATCTCCGGGTATCTTCCGCGCTCGGGGCGTGACAGTCTTTGTGGTATCAGAGCCTAAGGTATTCAATTCCTAGGAAACCCAAGTCCAAGGATAGGTTTCAAAACCTTTAACCAAGTGAGAGTGGGTAGAACCAAGGGTTAAATGATCAATGAGTCCTTTATAAGATCATAGTGATATAATACTAACATAGCTATTGTAATTGTAGGATAATGGCTGCCGAACGTGCTCAATGGCGCAACATGCAGCGTACCCTTCAAGGGATGACCCAAGTGCTACAACAGGTAGCACAAGGTGGTGCTCCACGAGCTGGAAGCTTACACCAAGCATTCAAGAATATGAATCCCCCGAAGTTCATGGGATCGACCGATCCAGACGATGCCGAGCATTGGGTTCGGGAGATTGAACGTATATTCCGTGTTATGCAATGCACGGATCAGGACAAAGTCTTATTAGCTACTTTCCAGTTAGAAAAGGATGCTAGATGCTGGTGGGAGTCGATTGAAGCTACAATTGACCCAACTCAAGTTACATGGGGAGAATTCGTTGAATATTTCAACGCCAAATATTTCTCTGATAGGGTCCAGGAAAAGAAGGCCGCCGAATTTGCCGCATTAAAGCAAAGATCTTTATCGGTGGCTGATTATGAAGCACAGTTCTCTAGACTGTCTAGATATGCTAAGCATTTAATTAGCACGGAAAAGATGAAAGCCCGTAGATTTCTTAATGGGCTTAGGCCCCACTACATTACTCAACTGGCGCCTATGGATATTCAAGTTTATACTGAAATAGTGCGCCGAGCTCAGTTGCTTGAAGATGCCACGGAACTATCTGATAGGATCCGTGGGAAAGACAAAAAGGAGCAAGTCACAAGTTCGGGTTCTTTTAAACCCAACTTTAAGAAGAGGCCCAATAATGGAGGTTCTTCCTCTCAAGATCAGAAGTACAAGAAATCCAAGCCTTTCTCTATCACCACTACCCCTTCAAACGTAGTATGCAAGCATTGTGACAAGGCTGGTCACAAAACAGAAGAATGCTGGAGGAAATTAGGAGCATGTCTCCGTTGTGGGAGTCGTGAACATCGGATTCCCGATTGTCCATTAATGAATGACCAAGACGGTGAGGGTAAACGCCCAGTGACAAGGAACGCGCGTCTTCATGCGATCCAAGAGACCGAACCAGAAGAAGAAGGCGGATTGGTGGAAGGTACATTAAAAATTTGTTCCAAATATGCACATGTCTTATTTGATACAGGTGCATCGCATTCCATTATTTCCAAGAAGTTTGCTGACCCATTACCTCTAGAACCAGAATGGATGAAGTTAATATTGTCTACTCCTCTCGGAAACGAGACGGATATCACACATCATTACCAAAATTGTGAGGTATTGGTTCGAGGAAAGAATTTTCCTATTGATCTTATCTGCTTAGATCTAAAAGAATATGATGTTATACTAGGAGCAGATTGGTTATCCAAATACCAGGCAACGGTTGATTGCCGTGATAGCAAGATTGTTTTCAAGGAATTTCCGGAACTGACTTATACTAGTCCTAAGAGTCGAAGCAAATCCCCTCTTATTTCGGCTCTTCGAGCAAGCAAGCTCGTCAGGAAAGGATGTGTATCCTTCCTTGCTTTTGTCACTATTAAAGAAGCTAAGGAAACCGAGATAGAAGGCATTCAGGTAGTGCGAGAATTTCCAGACGTATTTCCGGAGGAATTGCCGGGATTACCCCCGCAAAGAGATGTGGCCTTTACCATCGACTTAGTCCCTGGTGCTGGTCCTGTTTCAAAGGCACCATATAGAATGTCCCCTGCTGAACTCAAGGAGTTGAAGGAGCAGTTGATGGAACTAATCCGAAAAGGGTTTATTAGACCAAGTACTTCCCCGTGGGGAGCACCAGTCTTATTTGTAAAGAAGAAGGATGGATCCAGGAGATTGTGTATTGACTATCGACAGTTGAATCATCTTACTATCAAGAACAAGTATCCACTGCCGAGAATCGATGAATTGTTTGATCAGATTTCAGGATCCAAATATTTCTCCAAGATTGATCTCCGGTCGGGATATCATCAATTAAGGATCAAGGATGATGACATTCACAAGACCGCATTCAGAAGCAGGTATGGCCATTACGAATTTGTTGTTATGCCTTTTGGACTAACAAATGCCCCTGCTGCCTTTATGCAGTTAATGAATAGCATATTCAGGCCTTACTTGGATCAATTCATAGTAGTCTTCATCGATGATATATTGATATATTCTAAGACTAAGGAAGAACATGAAGAGCATTTGAGGATTGCATTGCAAGTCTTGAGGACAAATCAATTATATGCTAAACTCAGCAAATGCGAGTTCTGGCTTGAAGAAGTGGCTTTTCTCGGACATGTCATATCCAAGGACGGTTTATCTGTGGATCCGTCAAAAGTTGAAGCTGTGAGAAACTGGGAGAGACCCACTAATGCAAGCGAGATCAGAAGTTTCTTAGGTCTTGCAGGCTATTATCGGCGATTTATCAAAGATTTCTCTAAGATCGCCGTACCACTTACAAGATTAACTCGTAAGGAGATCCGATATGAATGGAGTGAGGAATGTGAAAGCAGTTTTCAAACTCTCAAGGATCATCTCACCACAGCTCCGGTCTTAGCCCTACCAATTGAAGGAGAGAAATTCGAGGTCTACACTGATGCTTCTGGCATTGGCCTCGGATGTGTTCTAATGCAACAAGGGAAGGTCATAGCATACTCTTCTCGTCAACTGAAGAAGCATGAGGAGAATTACCCCGTCCATGACTTGGAACTGGCCGCGGTAGTATTTGCCCTAAAGATATGGAGACACTATCTCTATGGGGTACAGTTCACTGTATACTCCGATCACAAAAGTCTCAAATATCTATTTTCACAAAAGGAGCTGAACATGAGACAAAGACGCTGGCTAGAATATCTCAAGGACTTCGACTTCAGTATACAATACCATCCCGGAAAGGGTAATTATGTGGCTGATGCCCTTAGTCGAAAGCCGAGAGCAAGGATAGCAAATTGTATGATACAAGAATGGAGGTTACTTGAACAATTCTCCGAGCTCAATATAAGCTTGGACACGGAATCCAAATTTGTCACACTATCCCATGTAAGCATACAGTCAGATTTGTTATCTGAGATACAAACACTTCAGGATGATGATCCTATGTTAATAGAAATCAAAGGCAGATTAGAAGGACAATCTGATTTTCAACTAACTTCTGATGGAAGATTATTATTCAAAGATAGAACTTGTATACCCGATTGTCCGGAATTAAAGAAGAAGATCTTAGATGAAGCTCACAGATCAAGATACACTATTCATCCTGGATCAACTAAAATGTACCAAGATGTAAAGAGGAACTTTTGGTGGCCCAATATGAAAAGAGAAATAGCGGACTATGTATCACGCTGTCTCACATGCCAACAGGTCAAGGCGGAACACCAAAAGCCTGCGGGAAAACTACATCCTCTAGATATTCCTAAGTGGAAATGGAGGATATTGGTATGGACTTCATCATGGGTTTGTCTAAATCTAAAGGAGGACATGATGGAATCTGGGTTATCATTGACCGATTGACTAAATCGGCACATTTCTTGCCAATCAAAAGCCGATGGTCGATTGATGTGCTAGCTGCACTATACATTAAAGAAATAGTCAGGATACATGGAATTCCTGTCTCAATCGTGTCTGATAGGGATCCCCGTTTTACTTCTCATTTTTGGAAGGGATTACAACATTCGTTGGGGACAAGGCTCAACTTTAGTACTGCTTTTCACCCACAAACGGATGGTCAGACCGAGCGAACTAATCAAGTTGTTGAAGATATGCTGAGAGCATGCATTATTGACTTTGGAGGAAGCTGGCATGACCACTTACCTTTAGTTGAATTTGCATATAATAATAGCTACCAAGCTAGTATCCAAATGGCACCTTTCGAAGCCTTATACGGAAGGAGTTGCCGATCTCCCATATGTTGGAACGAAGTTGGAGAGAAACAACTATTAGGTCCAGACATGGTAAGGGATACAACTGAGAAGATACAAGTAATCAGAGAAAGATTGCAAGTTGCTCAGACGAGACAAAAAGCTTATGCTGATACAAGAAGGAGAGATCTTGAATTCCAGGTTGGAGATCATGTATTTCTTAAAATATCCCCTGGACGTGGCATACGAAGATTTGGTGTTAAGGGCAAGCTTACGCCAAGATTCATCGGACCATTTGAGGTACTCGAAAGAGTTGGCGAGGTTGCTTATCGCATCGCGTTGCCTCCTCAGTTGTCCGAGGTACACAATGTATTTCACATATCTATGTTGAAGAAGTATGTGCACGATCCGTCACATATTATTGAGCATGGAGATCTGGTGATCCAGAAAGATCTCACATATGAACAGAGGCCTTTAAAGATATTAGATCGAGAAATACGAGCTCTAAGGAATAAGGTTATTCCCATGCTCAAGGTGCAATGGAATAAGAATCCTGAACGCGAAGCGACATGGGAGACCGAGGAATCTATGAAGAAACGATTTCCCGAGTTATTCTAAGAGGTATATGTCCTACACTCTCCGCGTGTATAATTATATATATATTGAATTTGGGGACCAAATTCTTTTTAAGTGGGGGAGGGTGTAGCAACCCTAATAAATGAATAATTGAAATGAATTAAAACATATATAATACAGAAGTAATATATAAAAGGAATAGGGTTAATTGGACGAAGTAAAGCAAAATTAAAAATAATGCCTCTTATTAAGGCGTTAATTTATAAAGAAACGCCTCTATCCATGGCGTGAATAAAGAAAGGACGCCCACACCTACGGTCGTCAGTTCTCACGCGACCAAATGGGTAAGTAAAAGAAACGCCTCTATCTTGGGCGTGTTTTAAAACACGAAACGCCCTTTTTCAAGGCGCTTTTTAAGAAACGCCCTTATGCAAGGCGTTAATTAAAGAATACACGCCCTGACCAAAGGCGTTAATTCAGTTCGTGACTCGTTCGAACCCAGAGCTTATCCAGCGAAAGATTAACCTAATCTAGTAAGTGTCTATTAGAGTAAGGACTCTATTAGGGATATACTACCCTCAATCAAACCCTACTCTTGTTAGGACTCCAAAATCCTATAAATAGTCTTGATCGAACAAACCCTAAACCTATTTTATCGATCATCTGCTACGGTGAGTGAAGAACCGAACGTTCTTCTCTTTTTTTTTTTAAAGCATATGAAGAGTTACTGACTCTTCATCTCCTTCTCTTCTGTACAGGTTAAGAAGATCTGCGTCCTGAAGAACTTATGTAAGTTCTTATTTCTTCGCTTCCAGCAAGCCATTACAAAGAAGATTGATATCTTTGATATATCTTCTGCAGGTTCTCTCATCCTCATCAATCATCTTCCTGCCCTTTCTTGCTGCCAAGTCGTAGGAGTTTCAGAACACCTCACGTCGATCTCCAGATTATCAATTAAGGTAGGATTTTCTCAAGTTATTGTAGCCCAAATAAGAATTAATGCAAGATATCTATACATACGTATATGAGCATGGCATGCATACTGTTTATAAGGTTTTATTACGTTTTCTGCAAAATTTTGAAAGAAACGCCCTTGATTAGGGCGCTAATTTAAAAGAAACGACCATGCTAGTGGTCGTCAATTTAATATTTGACGCCCTCTACGCAGGCGTTAATTTCATAAGAATCGCATGTGGTTAATAATTGATCCTGTTTAAAAATTACAATACATATGAAATATTGATTTTTAATATCTTGCATGACTCTGTGAATTCCTGTTAAATTTTACTGCCATGACATGTCTCCTGTCTCTCGAAATATTATTTATTAAAATATCGTAAATCCCTTGAAATTCACGACTTGGACAAAGTCGTTTTCCATATTCTAACGCCCCAGTACAAGGCGTGAATCTGAAAAGTAACGCCCCTTACTAGGGCGCGTACCTGTTAAAATCCTGGAATATATATTCTGTGAAAATAAGAATTTAATGATTAACGCCCCTGACAAGGGCGCGTTTTTGATAAATTTCTGAGAATAATTATATCCTGTCGAATATGTAAATGATGAGACGCCTGCCTCTGCAGTCGTCAGCTTAGAAGAAACGCCCCCAGGAAAGGCGTGTTTTTGATAAATTAATGAAATAATGGAAATTCTGCAAATTGGCAATATATGTAAACGCCCTTCTGTTAGGCGTTAATTATTCAATACACGACTTTACTTAAGTCGTTATTTTACTGTAAACTGATTTTATCCTGATTCTATTACTGATGGTTTCATATTATACATATATATATATATATCGGCACTATTCTCCACTCCGTGAGTATAGTCCCACGTTTCTTGTTGATTTATCGATCACACTCAACTCTCATTGACATACAAGCTCTCCATTGGACATTCCGTTCCTTTGGACTAGCGAGTTAGTCATAGAGACCTCCGTAAGACTCCTCGTAGCCTTGGATTCCCTCAAGGCCGACTGAGCTGGTTGTACCCTAAAAACCCATTACACAGTTTTTGCCATGTCAATCTAAAGAAACATGGTATACCGGCCCTTATGATTATACAACGAGTATATCATAAGAAATTCTTGATGGGATGATGATATCATGCCATATCGTGTCATTCTTGTAAACCCCAATTCTATGATAAGAATGAGGGTATCTTGCTTGATCTAATGTTCATGTGGACCTCAATTCTATATAAAGAATGTCCATATTGATTTGTCATGGTACCTAAGTTAAGGGAACCATATTCTACCTAGTTTTATCGATATCGTGATTATACCGTTATTATCGCCATTCTATGTCCTTTGTCATATTTTGGACTCTATTCTATCAAAGTTGTCATACGTGTCTACAAGCTTGATTATTGAAATTCTATGTTGGCTATATAAACGAGAGTGGATGTCAAAACACATGATAAATGCCTGCGCATATAGGGCCCGATCTGGTCCTGGGAGGAGCACCCGAAAGTACTTGTGCCCATGGGAGTTAAAATGATAAGGTATCTGGCATTATACCGAGTACTTGACTTGCTTGATTGGACATTCCACACACATCTTGTACTTGAATCGTACTTGACTTTACATGAAATGCGTGGCCCGAAAAGGGGTAATTTACTTGCTTGATACATGATAGCCAAAGTTCTTGACATGACTTGTTAAATGTACTTGCTTGAATATCTCGAATAAACTTGTTATCTTGTTGGAAGTTCATGATTAAGTTCATCTTATTTTCTTGATATTACATTCTCTCTATCTTGTCGTTTTATGCGAGCATGCATAGCTTTATTGCATTCATGAAAATGTAATTACTTAAACCCCTCGCTAGTACTTGAGATATAATTTCCTACTGAGCGTTCGCTCATTCCGTTTGTCCCTTTCTACTTTTCAGGTAAGTCCGACGACGATGGAAGTCAATCGGATGGGAATGGTCAAGAGTGAAAGTGATAGAGCTTCTACAAGTGTCATCTAGTCTTTTCTATAGTTTTCTCGAGTCAACTATGTACTTTTCTTTTTATTAAACAGAGTATTGGATTTGTAATAGTCTATCCATTATGAAATAAAGGATTGGGTTATCTTGCTATTTTGCGCATCTCTGTCTTTGTGTCGAATACACGACCACTCTGATTGACATGATTGATATAGACACGTCGCGCATCTCCGGGTATCTTCCGCGCTCGGGGCGTGACAATTTAACTGGGCATATAAGTTCAATAAGGTAACATTGCCTGAACCAAAGAAGCCCGAAGATGCAGAAAAGAAAGATGATCCGATGTTCTGTCCATTTCACCGGGTGTTGGGGCACCCAATTGAGGACTGTTATGTCTTCAAGGATATCATGGAAGGAATGGTCAAGAAGGGTGAACTGCAGCTGGGAGATTACCAGGTGAAGCCGCCTCGGCCACATGAGCTTCCGCCCTGGAGGGTGGCCGCCAATATGATCTCAATCTATCAACAGCTGCCTAAGGGAGCCGCTGAAGAATGCACCAGGCACACCTATGAAGCCTGCCTCCTCACCCCATTACGAGATCAGGAAGGATGGCAGATGGTACCCACAAAAAAATAGAAAGAAGACTCCCGCAGTCAAAACCAACAGAGCAGTTATCCGGGGTATCACCCCAAGGCCTGAGTCGCCTCCAATAAAGCCAATATGGCCTACAGTTGAGACCGGACCAGTCATCCGGATCCATACTCGCAACCGGAGGAGACAAACTCCCCTCCCTACGCATAAAGAAGAAAGTCTTGCAACCAGGCGTCTGCAGCAATATATTGATGAGCTTGATGAGTATGAGCAGAGAGAGCCGAAACACCTGTTGGTGAAAGACTGTATACTCTGGGAGCAGCTCGAAGAATTGAAAATTGAAGAGCAGCCGGAGGCAGAACAAAGAAAAGATGAGACTGAGCCCTTCTCGGGACAGGAACTAACAAAGCCTAATTCCCAGAAAAAGAAGAGACGGCCTAAGGCCAAAAAGGGAAAGAAGGCCACGACAGTACAATGCAATACTCTGTCGGTACTCTTCTCCCTGCCCGGGGAGGATGATGAACAAGAAGCATCAGATGTCCAGCTGGAAGCCAATCATGCTGAGGCCTCTACCTCAGCCCATGCAACACGTTCCGGGAGAAAATGGGGGCGTCCGCCACCAGCCAACCATAATATTATGTTCAGAGGGGAGCAACCCTATCAGATCCCGAAACCAGAGGTGCGCGGTGTCCAGGTTCCTCCCCCTGCCAGCTTGTACCAAGGAAAAGATGAAGCAGAAGGATCCCCTTCATTCCTGGAGTTCCTGTCCAGCTTAGAAGACGAGCAGCCGTCTCATACTGCTCCAGCTAAAAGCAATAAATGCCAGCAGACAGTAAATGGAAAGCAGAAGCAGCATAAAGAAAATGAAGAAAATAGCCCTCTAGCAAAGACAGGGGCAGTCATTACAGAAGAAGCCCTCCGGGAGACCGATGAAGAAAATGAAACTGGGACCGGGCAGCAAAGGCCGCAGGCACCACATGAACCTCCAAGACCCCGGTGGGCAGAGGAAATGAGGCTGTCTAATGTTCGGGTTGGCAGTCGAATCATGAAAATGTTGAAGAAGCTCCCCACCAGATTCTCCATCTGGGAAATACTCTCTCTGAGTGAAGAGGCCCGCCAAGCAATTGTGGATGCCCTGCAGTCACCGGCACAATATGAAGCACTCTTAACAGAAGTGAATGCTGGACCATCAGTCACGTTCACAGAAGATGATATGCTGATCCCAAATGCCAGTCACAACAGGCCATTGTATATGAGGGGCTCCCTGAACTGTCAGTCGCTGAGCAGGATACTGATAGATCCCGGGGCTGCTGTAAATATTCTCCCGTATTGCATCTATCAGAAATACTACTTTGACCTGCAGCTTACCAAGGTCAGAGACATGAAGATTGCTGGGTTCAACCAGAAATGTGAAACACCTCTCGGGGTGGCTGATTTCAACCTCACATTGGGCGACCTCACTACCGTGGTACGATTCTATGTGATCGACTCCAATACCACGTATAAGGCCCTGTTGGGGAGACCGTGGCTGCATGAATATCAAATAGTGCCATCCACGCTACACCAATGCATAAAATACTGCCATGAAGGAAAGGAAGAAAGGGTGTTTGCAGACCTACATCCTTTTGAAGTGTTCGAATGCCATATGCTCGATGCCTCCTACTACACTGAGGTGTCACAAAAAGATGAAAAGAAAGAGGCTGTGATCAGCCAGAAGAAGCCGGCGATGAAGACAAAAGCTTGGTCTCCACCACCACCCAGAGGCTATGTTAAAAAGCATGAAGTAGCTCACGTCTCTTATGCTGATGATTTTGCTCGGATCACCCCTCCTGGCATCCATCCAGATAGCACTGATCAAGAAATGAAAGAAAGGTGCATACAGGTAAAGGTCCCACGAGGTTTAATCAAACCCGTCGCCAGCCTAGAATACCAAACAGTGTTGCCACTGAAGACTATGGAAATCCCTCGCTTCTGCGAGCCACCTACCATATTCTACACCGGGGAGGCAGTCGAAGAAGATGATCAAGACTGCATGGTCCCTGAAGAAGCCACAAACCAGATGGTGCCGATTACAGGCCTGGAGTATACTACCCAGCAGGTTTCGCAGATGTTCTCCAAGATGCAAATGCCATCACTACAATCTGCAGCCCAGAAGAAAGCATTCAGGGAGCTATGGGATCCGCCTCGAGATAATAAGGAACTGAGGAAGATAACACAGCATCCGGGATTGGGTTATACCCTTCAAGAATATTATGAAGCCGAGGTGGATGTCATCTCTACCTTCTGCCAGCATGGAGACTCCCCTGGGATAGGATATGATCAATATCCCTTTGAGGATGAAGAGATTATGTATCAAACCATAACAGACAATGAAGCCCAAGATGACCAGCCAGAAGCAGGGATGTCTGATAAAACTGAGAGGGGTCGTGTTGGAAGGACCCGTCCTGCAAGGAGGATCTGTTCCAGGCTGAAGCACAATTTGATACGGGAACCCCGGATGAAGACCAGATGAACAAAGAACTGAGAGAATGCCTGGAATTTGAGCGCATTCTGGAAGAAGTCCGGGCTCTACAAGAAGATGACCTTTCAAGGGAACCTGCAACAGAAAGATCCTTAAGAGCGGAAGATTCCACTTTTGAATTCTCTTCTGAACCAGTCTCGTCCTCGGGGCAGACTGAATAGAATCCGATGGTATCGGCCCTATATGATAAGCCGACACCCGCTGATGAGCAGGATGACGATGCAGAAGAACATGAAACTGAAGAGAATTATATCCCGGGAGGCTTCATTGATTTGCAAGAAGCCCCACCCGAAGTTGAGGACGGAGGCCAGGCCACCGTCGATGAGCTGATAGAAGTGAATCTGGGGTCAGCAGATGAGCCGAGACCGACGTTCCTCAGTGCACTGCTAGAACCAGCTGCCAGAGAACAGTACATACAGTTTCTAAAAGAGTTCCGAGACTGCTTTGCATGGACATATGATGAGATGCCGGGACTGAGCTCTGATGTGGCACAGCACCGATTGGCGATAAACCCGGAGGCTAGCCCTGTAAAGCAGCCTTCAAGGAGAATGCGTCCTGAACTGATAAATCAGATCAACAAAGAAGTCGACAAGCTGATTGATGTGGGCTTTGTTGAAGAAAACCAGTATACTACATGGCTGGCCAATATAGTGACCGTGAAGAAGAAAAATGGGCAGATCAGAATATGTGTAGACTTCAGGGACCTGAATAAGGCTTGCCCGAAGGATGATTTCCCAGTGCCAATCACTGAAGTAATGATCGATGCAACCACCGGCCATGAAGCCCTGTCATTCATGGATGGGTCATCTGGATATAACCAGATCTGGATTGCTAAAGAGGACAGAGTGCACACCGCATTCCGCACCCCGAAGGGGATATTTCATTATAAAAGAATGCCGTTCGGCCTCAAGAATGCCGGCGCTACCTATCAAAGAGCTATGACAAAGATCTTTGATGATTTGCTCTTCAAAAAAGTAGAGTGCTATATTGATGACCT
The DNA here is from genome assembly GCA_022559845.1 of Amorphophallus konjac. Classification (NCBI taxonomy): domain Eukaryota; kingdom Viridiplantae; phylum Streptophyta; class Magnoliopsida; order Alismatales; family Araceae; genus Amorphophallus; species Amorphophallus konjac. The sequence goes on from CM040120.1 coordinate 101,494,793, forward strand.
GGTGGTGAAAACCAGCAGAAAAGAAGACCATTTGCAGGATCTGAGAGTAGTATTCCAGAGGCTGCGCAAATATGAGCTCAAAATGAACCCTATGAAATGTGCCTTCGGCGTATCCAGTGGAAAATTCCTTGGGTTCATCGTCCGTCACAGGGGCATTGAGATTGACCCATCCAAGATTAAAGCCATCCAGGAGCTCCCTCCACCAAGGAATCTCCACGAGCTGAGATCTTTACAAGGGCGTTTGGCCTACATCCGACGGTTCATATCAAATCTGTCGGGAAAATGCCACCCTTTTCACAGGCTCATGATGAAAGATGTGCCGTTCCTCTGGGACGATGGCTGTCAGGAAGCCTTCGAGAAGCTGAAAGAATATCTCAAGACCCCTCCAGTGCTGGGGGCACCTATTAAGGGCAAACCCCTGATACTATACATTGCAGCCACACACTGTTCCCTGGGGGCAATGCTGGCACAGATAAATGAAGAGGGCAAAGAGCAGGCTCTATACTACTTGAGTAGGAGGCTGATCAGAACCGAAGAAAGCTACAGCTATATAGAAAAGACATGCTTGGCACTAGTCTTTGCCGTTAAAAAGCTCCGGCACTACATGCTGTCACATGAAATCAGATTGATATCTGCGGCAGATCCACTTAAATACATACTGACTCAACCAGTACTGAAAGGCCGGTTGGGCAAATGGGCAGTAATTCTGATGGAATTCGATATCACATATATACCCCATAGGGCAATAAAAGGACAGGCTGTGGCCAATTTCTTCGCAGAACATCCTGTGCCAGAGAATGATATGTTGGGGACTGAGTTACCCGACGATGAGACACTAGAAGCCTGTCAAGCTCAGTCAGCTATGTGGCAGCTATTCTTTGATGGAGCATCTAGAACGGAGACGGATTCCGATGGAAAGACCAGAATACGGGCCGGAGCCGGTATTGTGCTGAAATCGCCAGAAGGGGAGGTTGTGCACACTTCCTGTTCTATAAACAAGCCCTGCACTAATAATGAAGCCGAGTATGAAGCTCTGATAATCGGACTACATATAAGCCTCAACATGGGTATCCAGATGCTTCAGGTATTCAGGGATTCAATGTTGATAATAAAACAAATCCAAGGGGAGTTCGAAGTGCGGAAGCCGGAGTTGAACCCCTACCACCAAAAAGCTGTGCGCCTCATGGCGAAATTCTATCATATTGAACTCAAACATGTGGGCCGTGCACATAATGCCCAGGCTGATGCATTGGCAAAACTAGCCAGCTCAATAGCAGTCCCACCAGATGAAACACTGAACATTGTTGTTATAAATCGGCGGCAGGTCCCCAGCATGCTAGAAAGCTGCCCTGAAGAAAATGAAGTTGCCACGATCAGTACAGAACATGCGTCTGATTGGAGACAACACCTGCTACAGTGGTTTTTACATCAACAGCTGCCGCAGAAAAGAGAAGAAAAGATGAAACTTCTAAGGATCAAAGATTCTTATGAATTCAGAAATGGAACCCTGTTCCGAAGAATGGCAGATGCACGCAAGAAGATTTTGCTCCGCTGCCTGTCCACTGAGGAAGCTTGGCAAGCGATGAAAGAAGTACATGCTGGGACAGCAGGTGCCCACCAGGCTGGCCCCAAGATGAAGATAGAAATCAAGAAATTGGGTTACTATTGGCCCACTATGTTTGAAGACTGCTGCACATTTGCAGAGTCATGCCAGAAGTGTCAGGAACATGCTGTTGTGCCTAGAAGGCCACCTACGATTCTACACCCTACAGTCCCTAGCTGGCCGTTTGCACAATGGGGGACTGATGTAGTCGGCCCACTACCGACTTCCTCGGCCGGGCATAAGTATATACTGGCCATAACAGATTACTTCTCCCGATGGGCAGAGGCTATAGCACTAAGAGAAGTCACTGGTGAGCTGGTCGCCAGATTCATCAAGCGAAACATCATCTTCCGGTTTGGGATCCCCAGCCGAATAATATCTGACAATGGGAGTCATTTCAGAAATCAGAAAGTCTATCGGCTTGCCGAGAAATATAAGATCGGATGGAGGACTTCCACTCCTTACAATCCACAGGCAAATGGATTGGCAGAAGCTTTCAATAAGACTTTGTGCACCCTGCTGGCCAAGGTCGTCAGCGCCAATAAGAAGGACTGGGAAGAAAAGATGTATGAAGCTCTGTGGGCGTACCGCACCGTCTTCAAAACACCTACAGGGTGCTCACCATACTCCTTGGTATACGGCTCAGAGGCAGTAGTCCCACTAGAGCTGGAAGTCCCGTCACTCAGAGTGGCAGTCCAATACGACCTAGCCCATGGCGAACAAACCAATGCAGAAAGAAGATTAGAAGAATTGGCTGAATTGGAAGGGAAACGCCTCCAAGCTCAGAAGAATATCCAAATGTATCAGGTCCGCATGGCCCCTGCATTTAACAAACTCGTAAAAGGACGAGAATTTAAGAAAGGTGACCTTGTCATGGTCAAGAAAAAAGAAGTCATGGCGTCCAACCCAAAGGGAAAGCTAAATCCCAATTGGGAAGGTCCATATGTGATACAGAGGGTCTACGAAGGAGGGGCCTACATAGTTGTTAATCATCGAGGGGAGATCCAATTCTCACCACTCAACGGTAAACACCTGAAGCTGTATCATGCTGCACAGCTGATATTCCCCGAGTAATCGGGCAAGAGATACCCTTTTCTTGGCCTAGCGGCACTCCGCCCTAGCCGAACTACCCTTCCTTGGTCTAGTAGCACTCCGCCCTAGCCGAGATATTCTTTCCTTGGTATAGTGACACTCCGTCCTAACCAGGCTACCACTTATCGTGACCTTGTGTCGTCACGATCTGAACACCCTCTAAACAGGAAGGGGGGATTTAAAAAAAAAAGAGGAAATAAAAAATGGGGTTAAAAAATAGAGATACCCCGCCAGCCTTGTTCAGACATTCTGAACAGGGGCAAAAATGGCCAAAACCCAGATGTGGTGAAAACCCGAAAGGGCACTGCAGGCAAAATTGGGTACCCCGCCGTGTAAAAACCCGAAAGGGCGCATGGGCAAAAGCAAGAGGGGGCTGGCTCTGGTGAAAACCCGAAAGGGCGCTTGGGTCAGTAATGTGGTAACCACGAAGAAACCCGCACATCTCTTTACGTCCCGCCATGATAAAACCCATCCAGTTTGGGCCTTACGTCTATCCTGGTGAAATTTATATAAAAATCCTTGCATTGGTATAAACCCAATACCGATGATGAAACCCGTTGCTGATCGATCGGCGCATTGCCCGATCAGCGATGAAATCTATCCAGTTTAGACCTTACGTCTATCCTGATGAAACCTATAAAAATCCTTGCATTGGTATAAACCCAATACCGATGATGAAACCCGTTGCTGATCGATCGGCGCATTGCCCGATCAGCGATGAAATCTGTCCAGTTTAGACCTTACGTCTATCCTGATGAAACCTATAAAAATCCTTGCATTGGTATAAACCCAATACCGATGATGAAACCCATTGCTGACCGATCGGCGCGTTGCCCGATCAGCGATAAAATCTGTCCAGTTTAGACCTTACGTCTGTCCTGGTGAAATTTATATAAAAATCCTTGCATTGGTATAGACCCAATACCAATGATGAAACTCATTACGGATTGATTGGCGCTTTGCCCAATCAGCGATGAAACCCGTCCAGTTTAGACCTTACGTCTATCCTGATGAGACCTATAAAAATCCTTGCATTGATGTTAGCACCCACGTCAATGATGATATATGCACAAGCTGCGCCTATCAGTTATAGAATCAAAGTTTCAATATAAAAAAAAAAGAAGAAGAAGAGGCAAAATGGGGTTAAAAATAGAGATACCCCGCCAGTCTTGTTCAGGCATTCTGAACGAGGGCAAAAATGGCCAAAAACCCAGCTGTGGTGAAAACCCGAAAGGGCACTGCAGGTAAAATCGGGTACCCCGCCACGTGAAAATCCGAAAGGACGCGTGGGCAAAAGCAAGAGGGGGCTGGCTCTGGTGAAAACCCGAAAGGGCACTTGGGTCAGTAATATGGTAATTAAAAAAGGTCCCGTGCCAACCGGCACGATACCTTCATCTGCCTTTGTTGGTAAAACCTTCCGTCGGTCATACGGCTCCATGCCCCACCGATGATAAAGCCTTTCTGGGACAGACCTTACGTTTGCCCTGGTGAAATCCACATACCCCCTTTCGCATGTCCCACCTGCAATAAACCCTACTCAGTTTAGACCTTTCGTCTATTCGGAGGAAATTTATAAATCCTTCTTACATCGATATAAACCCAATATCGATGACGAAATCAACTGTTGATCGATTGGCACCTCGCCCGATCAATGATAAACCCTACTCAGTTTAGACCTTTCGTCTATTCTGAGGAAACTTATAAATCATTCTTACATCGATATAAACCCAATATCGATGATGAAATCAACTGTTGATCGATTGGCACCTCGCCCGATCAATGATAAACCCTACTCAGTTTAGACCTTTCGTCTATTCGGAGGAAACTTATAAATCCTTCTTACATCGATATAAACCCAATATCGATGATGAAATCAACTGTTGATCGATTGGCACCTCGCCCGATCAATGATAAACCCTACTCAGTTTAGACCTTTCGTCTATTCTGAGGAAACTTATAAATCATTCTTACATCGATATAAACCCAATATCGATGATGAAATCAACTGTTGATCGATTGGCACCTCGCCCGATCAATGATAAACCCTACTCAGTTTAGACCTTTCGTCTATTCGGAGGAAACTTATAAATCCTTCTTACATCGATATAAACCCAATATCGATGATGAAATCAACTGTTGATCGATTGGCACCTCGCCCGATCAATGATAAACCCTACTCAGTTTAGACCTTTCGTCTATTCTGAGGAAACTTATAAATCATTCTTACATCGATATAAACCCAATATCGATGATGAAATCAACTGTTGGTCGATTGGCACCTCGCCCGATCAATGATAAACCCTACTCAGTTTAGACCTTTCGTCTATTCTGAGGAAACTTATGAAAATCCTTGCATCGGTATAAATCCAATATCGATGATAAAATCAACTGTTGATCGATTGGCACCTCGCCCGATCAATGATAAAACCCTACTCAGTTTAGACCTTTCGTCTATTCTGAGGAAATTTATGAACTCTTCTTACATCGATATAAACCCAATATCGATGATAAAACTAGCTGTTGATCGACTGGCATTTTCGCCCGATCAATGATGAAACCCTATTCAGCCCAGACCTTACGTCTGTCTTGATGAAAACCACATAGCCTATAATCATCCCACCTGTTATAACCTCTACCCAGTCTAGACTTTCCGTCTATTCTGATAAGGCCCTTTCTTTCACATTTCTTGCAAATTGTCTCCCTCACAGCACATATTGCCAAGAGGGATGTTTGCCGCTACTAACAGAATCCGGTTTAAGCACCTCTTCGGATGCCGTCACGCGGTGGAGCGAGTTCCCCATCCTTTCTCTGAAGGGGTGGACACTCTCCTGCCAGATACGCGCCATTCGCATGAGGGCTTGCCAAAACCAATACCCCACTTCCCTGAAGTGATAAAACCACATGGAAAAGAAGGTGGATACACATAAGGAAAAATTTTTCCTTTCATTAAGAAGTGGGTACATAAAGGGCCCCGAGGGGACATTGTATCACAAAAGAGCAAAAAAAGGAGAGAAGAAAAGAAAAAGAAAATGATTCATGGCTGCCGGAAGATATCCTCGAATGCCAGAAGACCCACAGAAGGGGCGGCTCCTAGTTCATGAAGCTGAGCCTCCTCTTCCTGCAGTCGAACAGACTGGTCTTGAAAGGATGCCACCTGCCCCTCTAATAAAGCTGCTTCTTCCTCGAGTTGCGGTCGAGAAGTTGTCAGCTGTGGCAGCTCAGCTTGGAGATCAGACAGTTCAGCTTCCAGGATAGTTATCCGGTCGCGCACGAAATGCTCCCGCTCCGCCAAAGACTGCATTTGACGCTGTCGCTCCTGAAAGATAGAGTTCACCTTTGCCAGCTCGGACTTGCACTCCATTCTTTGCAACTTCAAGGCTGCCAATCTATCGGACATGATATGTGTCAAGAAATCCCGGCGATGAACAAATTTTAACAGCAAAAGAACCCGCTGGGCCCATATTTCTGTGGGACATCCCATCGCCTGTAAACCAGCGGTGAAGCGCCCGGCTATCTCTTTCAACTGTAAATAAGTTAGTCCAGGTTGGGACTCCACCAGTTGACGCAGCATGCCCAGATGTTGCCAAACAAAACTCTCAGGGGAGACGAAGCCAGGCGAAGGAAGGGGAGCTACTTCAAAAGTTACTTCGCTGTCTATATCCGCCCATAGGGTGATATCCGACTGCGAAGAAGAAGACGGCAGGTCTGCCGAAGCCACCAACTGACCACCACCCATAGCCTCTGAGGTGGTCGGGAAATCTTCCACCTCCATCTCCTCAGAGGCGGCCGTTGAGATACTCCCGGACGCAACTTCAGGCATCTCCCCCTCAGATTCTGAAGATACGAAAGCAGATTCCGTGGTCATTATAGGCGATACTCCCAGTTCTCCAACAGATACCTCTCCTTCTCCCATTTCGGTGCCCGCCCCCTACAATGTCAAGGCGGCGGGGGCCACGGTCTGAAGAGGCACAGGTTCGCTTTCCATGACTGATACTGTGGGAACTGTTGATTCCGAAGCAATGGTCATCACTGCAGCTGGTATAAAGGCAGAACCCCTGGCTGGGTCCATTTCAGCTCTAAAATCCAAAGCTCTGATGAGAGCCGGGCCTTCCCCTGCATTCCGCAGGTCCAATGATGCTAAGTCTGTGGAGGACTGCACCCTCACCGGCACAGGGCGAATTATCTCAAGAATGGCTGCCGAAGCAGGAACAATAGCCAAGGTGCCAGATAAAGTGGCTTCAACGGCTGCACTCGTGGCCGGGAGGGCAACAATGGGTTCCTGTGAACGAATCAATGCGGCGTCAAGCAGCAGATAAAGATGGGGAAAAGGAAACCATAAAGGGAAGAGACTCACTTCTAAAGTGATGCCAATATCCTCAAAAGATTGCAGAGAAGAGGAAAGCTCCGCTGATGGGACCACAAAAGGGGGAGTTATGTCTGCCTCGGTATCCAGAGCGGTGAACTCTTTCGGTAATTCTTCTCTAGAAGATGGCACCAGCAGCTTAGGTGGTGTAAATGATAAAACAATGGCGGTACACACGGATGGGGCCTCTGGTCTGGAGGCATCCTCCGTGTCGCTCCCGCTGAAATCTATTTCTTCTCCACCTATCTCAGAAGCGGCCGCAGAGCTACCGGAGGAGATCTCTACTCTGTCCATGGGCGGGGCCATCAATGTTAACATCTGCTTGGAGGAGGACCGAGTAACTATGCGCCTTCCGGGAGCGGGGCCCCATTTCACCTGGGTCGTATAAACCTCCCGCGGCTGAGTAATATCGCCAGCCGCTCCTGTAATCTCAGTCTCCTCCCCGGCCATCACTGTAAAGAAAAGCCTGTGAGAGGGACGATGAAAGATAATTGAAACAAACATAAAAAGATGAAAGGGGTATGCTTACCCTCCGCCTCACTAGTCGGCGTGGGAGAGGGCAACCTGGTCTCCACCTCGGAGGGCGCCGCAACTGGTTCTTGGGCTATGTAAAAAGGGGTGGTCAGATTTAAACACTCCTCTGAAATCCAGCAAGAGAGAATGAAGAACGCAATGTCAGAATATTGATGTTACCCTGAACTGATGCCTGAGCGGCTTCCCTCTGAGTTTCAAACTCATCAAATGAGGGAATGTCAGGGAGAGGGGTCCCGATGTCCATCACTACCGAAGCCGATTGTTGAGCCTGAGCTTTCTTGGCCTTCCTGGCCTTCCCAACTGCAGCCTTGACTGCAGAAGCCTTCCTCTTCCTGCCAGGAGGCAGGGGAGTAGTGGTCGGTGCTGCAGCAGGAATTTCAAAATAAGTGGGCTTCTCAGCCTGCGCAATAATCTTCCTGTAGAGCCCCTGCCGCTTTATGTCGGGCCGGTCTGTTAAGAACGACAGAAATATGATGGGATCAATAGATACAAAATTCATATGCTAAACAGAAAAACATTACAGTCAGAAAGGAAAAGATTATACCTGCTGGTCCATCGTAAAATACAGAGAGCGGCCAGTACAGATAAGCTACCTCCTTGGAGCGGGAGGCAGCCTCCTTGATGAGCCAGCACACATCACCAAATAGCTGGAACTTCTCTAGCAAAGCTGCCAAATCATTATGGCCATGAAGGTCGAGGCAGCGAAACAAGTCGAGATGGTCCATGCCCCAGCCATCGACATAATGAAATGATATAAATAACGGCTTGTTCAAAATGCCAGCTATCGGGCTCTCTGCAGATAACCCATGCAAATTCAGCAGAATGAACAGCCAGGACGTTTGCTTATAGTACGTCTGAGTTCTATCCTCTCGACGTACAAACGTCCTATATGGATGAAATTTATCAACTGGACCCCTCCAATGAGCTACTGCCGGGAGTGGCTCTTCAACGGGGAATGGATACTGCTGCTCCTCCAAGCGAGCGCCCCCTATATGGCTCAGATGTCTCAGGCTCTGCATAAAGGTGTCCTCGTTGATGGCAGCAAAGACAGGAGCGAGCGGCTCGGAATTCTTTTCCTTCAGAGCTCGGCGCTGGGACAGATAGTTCTCTGCCTCCCTCGGGTTCTGCGAATAAAGCTTTCTCAGATGGGCCTCAGAAATTTCAAACACCGGCCCAGGCTGCTATTTTAGGAAGGAGCGCTCTGCAATGTCCCAGAAGGTGCCTCTGCCGTCTCTATAAAAGCCGGTCCGGATATTCCACCATTTGATATATTCTGATGTTACCCGGGGAACACGGTTAGAAACAACGGGCACCCTGAAGATTGCATCATCATGACGATGATAGAAATCCCACCACAACCAGCCCTCGCCAATAATGAGGGACCCGTGCTTGGCCCGGCTATCTAGGGGGAACTGGGCAGCCGAAGTGGGAATATGCTGATCATAGCCGAAGTTTCGCCCAAAGTGGAACGGATAATACGGCTCCAACAGAAGCAGGCCACCCTTCCTATAAACCAAAACACTGGGCCGAATTGCCATGGCCCATCTCACCAGCTCCGGTTCCAGGATAGGCCGAGCAATGTTGACCCCGGAGATGGGGTGGATATATGTTTCTACCTCCTCCAGCTTGCATTCTCTCTGAGGATCAATCAAAGGAGCCGAACCTGCTGCCAAGCTCCAAAAATGTATGCTACCAGGAGCGTCCATCGGTACCTTTATCAGTCGGCCCCTGATTTTAAATAGCTGATCATAGAAGGGACCAGGCTCAGCGCTGGCAAATTCAATCATCCTGGGCGACACTGTATCCGCCTGCAAGGTTCTCGGAGCTAATTCGGGGAATATGCTGCAGACCCAGGCATTGAAGAAATGAAAAGGACCCACGGTCCTCAAAGAACGGGGAGTCCGATGTCTGTACAGGTCCCCCAAGGATTTGTATATCAAACACATGGCCACTGGGCAGAGCGACAGCCTCATCCCCCATGCCATCTGACAAGCTGGATATATGACCTCTGGTCGAATGACTGTCTCGTCCCCTTGTGGAAGAGCAAAAGTGCACAGCCAGAATGTGAGATAGGCTGCACAGTGTGTGATAGGATCTACCCCTACCGGGTTGGGACCACCTTTGCCCGCATGGCGCAATGAAGATGGCAATGCCGATTTATAGCGGGGAGCTCTTATCTGCTTGCTCGCGACAGGACCCATGGAGGGGAAATCTGCATATTTCAGGGGACCGGCGAAGAAATACTGAAGCCACTGCCCGATCCGGACCCTCAGCTTGCTACCTTTCTCTCGAGGATGATAGCCTTTGGAGGATCCTCTACTGTATGCTAGACAGATGGAGCGATAAACCTTCATCAAATATCGGTAGGAGAAGCCGAGGGAATACTTGCCTTCTCCATCAGAGCTGTCTTTCTCGGAGTCCGCCAAACAGACTTCTTCATACGGCTCGCCATCAATGGGCAGGCCGGAAAGCTGTGATAAGCTCCAAAGATCCAGAGATGTTTCCCCCTCCGCCGTATAGAAAGTGTTGAACAAAGGGCAGAACACCTCAAACATCCCACAGCACAGCCCCCGGGATATGGGATACCGGAATATGGAAGCAAAGACACTGTGATACACTCCTGCTCTGATTAGCAGGGGGGCATACTCTAGCAGAACAAACTCTGTAAATTCCACTGCCCCCACTCGGAATAGGTGAGCGTCAGTGATCTTGCAATCTCCAAACCAGCCGGCCGCCAGAAGATATTTAAACTGAATGACCGAGCAATTTAGCACGAAGGGCTCCTCGCGATATCCCCACTTTATAGGTGCCAAGAACATGCCGTAGCCGGGCTTCTCCCTATGAACTCGGCCGCTGACATTATCCCACCGGGCTGGTGTGAATTCAGGTGCCCGGATCAGCATTTTCTTCTCGGGTTCTAGCTCCGATATTCCAAGGACTGCACCCCAGTCCCGCTTCTCTCCGGGAAGATAAATGGCCTGGCCACGATATACTGAGTCCTTCAGGCTATCCCGCTCAGCAAGAATGGCAGCTTCGACTGCACGAGCTATCCGGTAGTCTCGCATGCCGCCCACTGTAAAGGTCCGTATGAACGGCATCAGATGTTGGTCCTTCGGAAAGTCTGGCCGATAGTTACTATCCCGCCTGAAGCATGTCTCGGTCACCGTGGAATATACTCGGGCCGTCTGCACTGTGTCAGTTTCAGAATCAGATGATTCGTCAATTGAAGCTATTTTATCATATCCATAATCCAAGCTGTGCACGTTCAACCAATTCACTCTTGCCCGAGATATGTCTGGCTGGGCCGTTGAGCTAGCTCCAACAGCTCCAGAGGATGTAGCAGCAGAGGCAGAAGCCATGGCTATGTCTGTAAACAAAGAAGAAATGTGGATTAAAAAGGCAGTCTTATAAGGATTGCAACATGATATTCTATGAAAATTTCGGCAGCATATCCCCTTATTCGGGATCTGCCCAAAAAGAATAGGGAGTCACCAACCAAGAGGGGGTGATCCCGGAAGCAAAGGGATCGAATCCCAAAAAATACGTCACCCAGACGGAAGACTCGCGGCGACGGCCGAGAGGGCGAAGGCTACTCGCGCCGAAGAAAGGAAATGAGAGAATGAAACTGAAGAGAGAGAGAGACAGGTGGAGAATGAAGGAAAAATGGGCGATCGGCGCCCTAAATAGGGCCCAGGCGACAGAGGTCTCGGCACGGCAAAATGCGCGCCGAGAACCTCTCGGCCGAGAGCCCCCCGGCGGCCATAAGGTGCGCCGAGAAGCCCCAGGCCGAGAGGCCCCCGCGCCGAGAAGCCCCCAGGCCGAGACCCTCTTGCCAGGGCGCGCCGATAAGGCCCCCGCGCCGAGAAGCCCCCGCGCCGAGAAGCCCCCAGGCCGATGACACCCCAGGCCGAGACCCTCTTGCCAGGGCGCGCCGAGAAGGGCCAGGCCGAGAGCCCAGCCCCCAGGCCGATGACACCCCGCGCCGAGAAGCCCCCCAGGCCGATAACATCCCAGGCCGAGATACCCGCGCCGAGAAGCTTCGCGCCGGGAGGTACTGCAGGCCGAAAAGCCCCAAATGCTGAAAATGATGACAGAAGTTATGAAGAAGAGAAACATCGATGTGCAGAATACTGTTACAGCAAGATGATCAGGTCTGAGGACTGAATTGAAGACAAATTGAGGAAGATACCCTCAAATAGTGAAAGACACCTGCAACCCCCGTGGCGCTTATTCTGCGCTTACGCCGCCCGCAGGTGGGGGGCATTTGTTGACACCCGGAAAATGATCAGGGGTGGAAGCATGATTGAAAAGAAGATCTGACCAACAGCGAAAGACTGAGGTTGATGTCCGAGCTCGTCGCCATTCGAGTGACGATATTGATAGGATAGAACCCTGTCTACGGACTGATAAATCCCTATCTACGGACTGATAGAACCCTGTCTACGGACTGATAGAACCCTGTCTACGGACTGATAGAACCCTGTCTGCGGATCGATGAAAATTGCAATCGTGACGTCAATACAAGATATTTCAGAAATGATAGACCATTTGGGATGATGATACATTCGAAGAAACTCTAAGTGGGCCTATATGAAGACGGCGCCCAAAGCCCATGTCGAGGCCCAGATATGGCGTCGAGAAATCAAGGTTGAGCGCGCCGTGAAGATCCCTGCCGAGAAGGAAGAGGAAAGGGGCTATAAAAACCCCTCCCTTCGATAGAGATAAGGGGGGGGATAACATCGGAAAAAAAAAAGATCAGAGGGCTCCGGGATCGATCGACTGGAGAGAAAAAAAAGCTGAAGAAAAGAAAAAAGAGAGAAAGCCAGATAGAAAAAGGGGATCGTTCTGAGAGAAAGAGCCACCCCTCCCCTTTCGATCAACAGAGAGGAAATAGAAGAGAAGAAGAAGGAGAGCTCAAGGTGGGCACTGGGGAGGGAGAGGAGTCAATGCTCCTCCCTCCCCTCCATGTTTTCTTTCTTTCTTTATCTGATGTAATATGGCGAGTTCCATCTCGATCTAGCAACTGTAGCCGGAGTTCCGGCCTTGATTTTAGATTTCTGCTTTACATGTTGTCTTCCATGGTCGGTGTAATCTCTTTTATCTGCAATGCAATGAAGCATCAAGATGACCCGTCTGGGTATTGATGGATCAACATACCGATCTACGTCTGTCTGTCTCTCAATGTATACGGCCCTCGTCTGAGAAGAGCACAGATTATTTTCTTTGGGTTTAGAAGCCGATCGCCTGGGTTCGTTCCTTGAAGGGGGACGAGGGCAAGACTCCTAACCCCATCCAATGGGTTACTGAGTCTTGTTCTCTCTTTCCCCTCCGATCTCGATACCCCTTTTTTTTTATATATACATCTATGATCTGGGTTTTCTGAGGAGCCCTCCCCTTTGGCGGTTCAGGAGCCAGAGATATCAGTTTTCTGGTTTCCTGGGCTGCCCATCTCTCATGAATAACGATCTGATCTCAGGCTCTCCATCCTAAACGTTGGATGCTTAGGGTCTGAAGTTATATGGTTGACAGCCCTTCATTCTCCATGGGTTTAATGTCACTGGATTCTTCTGGAGGGGTCGGAGGGCAGTCATCCCCCGATTCCCCCAAATGACCTGCAACAGAGGGCAAAATCCTCAACAGGATCAGGTGGTAGTCTGATCTCCTCCGTTTGATTCATTCAGCCAAAACCCTTGGCACTCTTCTGATAGAAGTCCCCATGAAGTTCCTCCCTTGCACCTCTGGCCCAGCATTTGATTCGAGCCTGAAAATCCCCAGAAAATACCAGAACAGAGCATCGTTCCTGAGCTCTGGAAACCCTGAGATTCTCCTGCGTTTCACCCCCTCGGCGTGCTAGCTTCCCCGCCGAGAACCATAAGGCCGAGACGCTTTCCCCGTCTTTTAGCTAAACGACAACCCAGTTGGTTATCAAACGCTTTCCTCGTGAGGCTACGCATGCAAGGCTCCAGGCGTACAGACTCCCGGCGTGGCCAGGAGCACGCCGTGAAGCCCTCTGCCGAGAGCCAGTCCGTCTTCATAACTACCCACACCTTTTGCCCAATATTGAAGCTGCCCCTCTCGGCGCCCCCCTTCCCGGCGCGCCCGTGAGCCTGCCGAGAAGCCCCAGGCCGAGAGGCCTTATCTCCCTTTGGCCAGCCCAAACGACCAGGCCGAGAACCCCCCTTTGCCTATAGCCCGTTCACCCCTTTTGCCCAAGCCTGCTGCCCCTCTCGGCGCCCCCCCTTCTCGGCGCGCTCAGGTGCCGGGCGAGAGCCTCCGCGCCGAGAGGGTCTTCCCCCCTTTCTTTCTGCCGCCGAGAGCTCTTGGCCGAGAGCCTTCCCTCGGCCGCCGAAAACCTCTTTGGCCAGCCCAAACCGCCAGGCCGAGAGCCCCTCTCCATCCATCAAATGCCAGGCCGAGAGCCCCATTTTGTCCAAACCAAAGGCCAAGCCGAGATCCCTTCTTCAGACAGATGAAGCCCACTCAGAGGCCCACCTCTGCACCATTCTTCTATAAACTTCTTAAGCTCCCCTACATCCGTTTAAGGAGATACTCATAGACCATCACTCGTGTCTTAATGAGATACAATAAATGGGGAAGATCTCCCCTACAGCTTTCATCCCGAACCCGGATTTCACCGATGCCTTATGAACCTAAAAGAACCATGTCATTATATGTGTTCTGATGGGTTCCAAGGGAATATTGATCAATAATATGACGGCAAGAGATGTCCCCGGGCCCGGTGCCCATCTTTGTTCGGTCATCGTCCCGGCTCTCCGTGGATGATGACCTATTCTCCCCTGGCATAATCCAGATGGAGGGAACATGCTGCCGAAATTCATATAGTCCCACCAATTGAGCACTGTATTCTCCTATAACCCCGCTGGCCCACAGAGTTATGCCCTTGTGCGATCTCTGATGGCCCTCCGAAGGGGGATATTAATAAGATATCGCACTCGTACCGGGTGTGTTACATCAGGACCGGTCCCCATCCGGATTCCGGGTTATGTCTATATACATATACCCGATCTTTTGCGGAATCTACCCTGCCGCTGCATGGGTGGTTTCCCATTCCCCACTTGGCATCACCCAAGATGGTGGGAATACGCCGGCGGGTCCCCCCCCCGTAATTAATAAACCCCTGTTCTGTTCAAATACGTTTAAACGTCTTGTAAACAGATGAACTTTGTCTCCTTTGAGTATACGGTTTTACCGCTGTCTTCCTCCTACCTCTAGCGTTTAATCAAGGGTTGTCCTCCTTAGGGAGGACGTAATTAACGTCATAGCGTTCAGGGTATGACGGACTACTAGTCCAGACACGATCACTCACAATCGACTGACCAAGTCAGATCGAGCGCACAATAAGAATCGTCACCACGGTGACTGGCACGCCAATAAACCAATAATTAAACGACATAACGAGATAAAAAAGATAATAATATAAACATAAAGATTTCGCGTCAAACACCCCCCTAAAGGGAAGTGTCATTCAGAATCGACCTTGTCCCTGGTGCTGGTCCCAGAAATTGAAGAAGCATGAAGAGAATTACACGGTGCATGACTTAGAGCTAGCCGCGATGATATTTGCCTTGCAGATCTAGAGTTTCCAGTTGGTAACCATATTTTTCTCATGGTATCTCCTGGCCAAGGTGTTAGGAGATTCGATGTTAAAGGCAAATTTACACCAAGGTCCATTGGTCCATTCGAGGTATTGGAGAGAGTGGGCGAGGTGGCTTACCGCATTACCTTGCCTCCATAACTATCAGAAGCGCACAACGTATTCCATGTTTCAACGCTGAAGAAACACGTGCACGATCCTTTCCACGTCATTAACCACAATGACTTAGTGATACAAAAGGACCCAACCTATGAGCAAAAGCCAATGAAGATCCTCGACCGAGAACTTTGAGATCTAAGGAACAAGACGATTCCTATGGTGAAAATCTAATGGAATCGATGCTTAGAATAAGAAGCTATATGCGAAACTGAAGAGTCTATGAAGAGAATATTTTCGGAGTTATTCTAGTCTATAAGTACTTCGCACCCTTCTTATTTCCGCATAATACAATTGAATTTAGGGACAAAAATCTTTTAAGTGGGGGAAGGTGTAGCACCCCCGATAAAGCAATTGAGAAAAATTTAAAACTTCTTCCTAAAGAATCCTACATGAAGGCCTTACATAAAAAACCCAACCTCATGAGGACTATTATATAAATATACAAGCCAACATCACTTTATGCCATCATGTGTATTACGTAAGTGAACTCTTTTGCAAAAAAATCCTATATGGAGGCCTTATATAAAGAACCAAACCATAAAAGGACTAGTATATAAATGTACAAGCCAACTTTATGCCAACACATGGGTTGTACGTAAGTGGGGTTTCTTTTCCAACACCAAGAGAATGGGCGCCCCTTACCAGGGCGCCATTCAACAAATTGAAGGCCATATGGACAGGCGCCATTTCCCTTGGGGCCACCATCCCACTATAGTATTAATATATATATATATACACCATGAAGGCCAACACGTGAAAGTGACAGTTTTGTCTAAAATGGACGCCCTCATGAACATGCATCATTTACATGAATAGGACCACCTAGATTAATGGACGTCCCCTTACAAGGGCATCATTTCATCTATGCTTCTAGAAGGTTGAGGCACGAACAACCTCATTTAGCTGACAAAGCACCACGGACAGCAATGATCTAGGATCTTATTCCTCAACTAGACCCGCAAGGCAATAAACCCATACTCTGCGTTTCCTATAACTAATTCCCTCCGTAGCACTGGCAGAGGCTACTGCCATCATCAGTGCTGCTCGCAGAAGGGAATATTTCCCTTCTTTTCCTCGGTAGATGTGAAGTCTACGTCCTGCTGTTGGAGCTTTACGGCGGTTGAGAACGTGTGGCTTCATCCTTAGATTTCTATTCTATCATCGTAATCATGTCAAAAGGTAGGTGTTCTTAAGATATGGCTTAACTAGTAGTTAATATAGGTTAACATGCATGCTAGTTAAATCTGGTCATTTAAGTTAGGGTTATATCAAAAGGCTTAGTGGGAAGGTTAGGCCACGCCTATCTGAAATAATAAATCTTGCATGAGTAGATTCTCCGCCAAGTATCCCCTGTACAGCACACTGTTTATACTCATAATCTGTCCCGATTCTTATAAATTAATCCATGTTTAAAAATTGATATCTATGAAATTAAACACAAAAATTGTTGCAAGAGCATGATCGTACAATCCTACAAATTTCCATGTCGATCTATGTCCTTGCTTCCTGATTCTGTGAACATGTTATAAATCATGAACAATACGTAGGTGATTAGTAGCCACCATGTTTAGAAATTTATATCTATTGAACCAGACCATAAAATTCTCGCATGAAAATAGTTCTGTGATCCTGATATTTTTCTCTACCTGCCCATGCCATGTCCTTACTTCTTGATTTGGAGAAAGTTTGATAATATGAATAGTAACTTGTATCTCAGAATGTACCTCTCTGATGCGAAGCATGACTCACTTGAAAATGGTTCAATTCGTGACTCTCCGCAGTAACGTCAATTAATTGAAGACACTGCAGAGGGGCGCCAATTGACCAGAGCCTTTACATCAAATAGCGACACCCCTAGGTATCTTCAATTAAATGAAGACACCTTGATGGGGCGCCAATTCCATTTTTTGGAAAAAAATATAAACACCCGATTAGAAATTTTATATCTATGGAATCAAAACACAACAATTTTGCATGAGCATGATTCTGAACTCCCGAGAATTTTCTCTACCTGTTCATATCCTTGCTTTCTATTTCTGAGAAACTTTTACGGTATGAATAATGTATGAATAGTGTTTTGAGTCACAGAATGTACTTGTTCGGTGTAAATCACCCCAATTTATTGAATAGCAAAACCCAACAATTTTGCATGAGCATGATTCTGAACTCCCGAGAATTTTCTCTACCTGTTCGTATCCTTATTTTCTGTTTCAAAGAAGCTTTTACGGTATAAATAATGTATGAATAGTGTTTTGAGTTACATAATGTACCTGCCCGGTGTAAATCACCCCAATTCATTGAATAGGGACACCCGGAAAGACTCCAATTCATTGAATAACGACACCCCGGGAAGACTTCAATTCTTCTATTAGCGACACCCTGGGGTGATTACAATTAAATGAATACCCCTCAGAGAGATGTCATTTACTTTTGGTTATTTTATTATTTTTAAATAGCGCCCACCCCCTATGTTGCTAATTCGTTTCTGATTTTTTTTATTTTCTAATTTTCCTGGTGAAGGTGCTTCTGGTTGAGACGATTCCAAATATATTTTTTTCATATTTTTTTGGAACCCGAAAGGCTATCAAAATGCCTCGGAAAGGGCAAAAGGATTAGAGAACGTGATATAACTGAAACCCATTCTTGATTTAAATGAAGACACCTCAAAGAGACATCATTGTCATTTGTATTTTTTATTATTTTTGAAATAGCGCCTCCCACCTTGCCGCTAATTCTTTAAAAATCTGGAAAAATGTAGAAAAATACCCAAAAAATCCAAAAAAATACGGAAAAAATAGGAAAAGTATAAAAAGATGAGAAACCCAAGAAAAGTGAGAAAAACCACTCAAACTATGTCAATTTGAGGGTCAAATTGAGATATTATGAGGTAATATGAGATGTACTCACAGTAATGTCAATTTTAGCGTGTCTACAACTCCCAGGCGCCAATTCAGTATGTTAGCTGCCAATCTTCGTTCTGATTATTGATTTGTCTCGTGATTCGTACCGATATAACCCTAGTACATGGTTCTGCATCATATATACCTTTGAACTCTATTCCTGGACTCTACCTTATACTCTTACAATGGCAACCCTTGAAATTCTATATTGGCTATAAATGAGATTGGATATAAAAAGAAATACATGAAATGCTATGCATATAGGGCCCAGTCTGGTCCTGGGAGGAGCGCCCGAAGGTACTTGTGCCCATGGGAGTTTATTGACCACGGTGTTTGGCATTGCACCGAACTACTTGCTTGACTTGACTTGCTTGGCCCAGAATGGGCAATACTTGACTTGCGTGGCCCAGAATGGGCAATACTTGACTTGAGCCCCGCAGAAGGGCGAAAGTACTTGCTTGACTTGACTTGAGACATTCCACGCTTACTCTCTCTCTCTACTTGCTTGACTTGACTCGTGTGGCCCGAATAAGGGCAATTACTTGCTTGAATGAAATGAATGAAATAGGCAATTCCATTGCATTACTTGTTATTATATGAGCTTGAGATTACTCGCTTGATCATTGATTATTACCTTATTGAAAGAGACTTGCTTGAATATTGATTATCATCTCCTTGGAAAGACTTGCGCAATTACTTGCAAATTTCTTGCTAGTTTCCTTAATGAAACATTTTATTGGAATTCATGTGATACTCTCTCTCCATACAGTTCTTGCTCTCTTATTGTTCATCATGCATAGATTTACCTGTATACCTGACTTTCTTACTCGTACATCATGCATAGCTATACTGGCAATACATGTAACTTGTAAATCACTTAAAGATTGCTCGAACTTGAGATGTAATTCCTACTGAGCGATTCGCTCATCCAGTTGCTCCCTAACATTTTTAGGTGATTCGGATGGCGATAAGAATGGGATTGAGACCGAGTGAAGAGTGCTAGAACGCCAATCACCTATCATTAGCTAGTCGTGTCTTTGAAGTTATTTGAGTCCTATCTTGTATTTCCAGTATGTCAATTTAGTTGTCTAAACCGTGTTAAGACATGTAGCCTAGTGTTGGATTTTTAATTTGGAATTGTCAAGGACTATCTTTATCCCCTTTGTTAATCAAATAATTATCACTTTGGACTATTGGGATCATTTAGATTTTTATTAGTCTTCTGCGCACTCAGTAATTATGTATGTCAAATTTCATCGCTCTAACAACACGATCTATATAGATGCATCACGCATCCGAGTATCTTCTGCGTTCGGGACGTGACACGGGATCCCCTTTTTCAGCCCTCTGGGGAGGCCCCATTTATATAGACGGACGTGAAATCATTTTTTCACTGTATTAGAAGTCCAGGTCTCCATCGTACCAGATGGCTTCTTGTAGTGCAAGGCAATGAGCTGTCGACCGAAAAGGTGAGACTACTGGTCAAAAGCAGTCCTTTTGTCAGACAGGAGGACTGCTACCATGCTCGGCCTACTACAGTGCTCGACCTGCTACAGTGGTCGGACCTTTTCTTCTTTGGTAGCTTAGCCTGCTATAGTGCTCAGACTGCTACAATGCTCGGACTTCTTCTTCTTCAGTGGCTCGACCTGCTACAGTGCTCGGACTGCTACAGTGCTCGGCCTGCTACAGTGCTCGGATTGCTACAGTGCTTGTTGTGCCCCTGTGTGGTTTTGATGATGGCTGACACACCATGAGTCACACTGAGGTGTGCTAATTAATTTAGATGACTGTTTGACTGCTTAAATATCTGATTCTTTGCTTGAATAGCTAATTCATGAATATGGCTAGATTGGGTTAACGTAGTGGCTAATTGTTCATGCAGTGCGTTGACGCAGTTGGAGATTGGGTTGACGCATTGGCTGTATGTTCACTAGCTGCGTTGACGCTACAAGGACACTGCGTTGACGCAGTAGTTGCTGGTTTACTTGCTGCATTGACGCAGTGGAACAGCTGGGTTGACGCCATGCTGCTTTGTCTACTTTTTGTGCGAAGTCTATACACTGCTGGATGTTCATGTCTACACATTGGTGCTTTTCCCTACGTTTGGCCAAGTCTATACACTGCTAAAGTCTGAACATCGTAGTGTTCATGTCTCTCAAAGTCTGTACATCGGCTTCACTCATTCAAGTCTATACATCCACAGTGGATCATCAAGTCCATACATCCGCAGTGGAACTTCCAAGTCTGTACAACGCTGAAGCCTTCACAAGTCTGTACACTGTTTGAACCACCAAGTCTGTACATCGCTTCAAGCGCTTCAAGTCTATACAGCCTGCCTTCACATTCAGACTCTATACATCGTTCCTCAAAGGCTAAGTATATACATCCGTCAAACGCCTCAAAGTCTGTACACTGGTTTTCATGAGAAGTCTATACACTGGTCTCCACTTGATGTCTGTACATTGGCTCAGACTTACCAAGTCTGTACACTGCATACACTCCCTCAGAGTACATACTTATTCATTTGCTGGTTCAAAGTCCATACACTCGTTTCTAAGGCAAAGTCTATACACTCGTCTTTGAGCATCAAAGTCTGTACAGCCTGTCTGTCTTCATGGGTTCTGTGCTTTTAGGGCGTTGACGCACTTGGCTGACTGCGTAGACGCAATTGTGTGTCTTTTGCTTTCTGTCTTGTTCACTGCATCGACGCTGACACAGGATGCGTTGACGCATTGGCCAGTTGCCAAGGGCGTGAGCATCTCGCGTGAGGAGCTGAGGCGACGCTGCACGATGGAAGCGTTGACGCCTTGGGCTGATGTCCTCACGAAGTCTGTACACTCAGTTAAACTTTCAAGTCTATACATCATCTGATACTGTTATTCAATTGATTATCTGACAGGTTTAATGGATGAGGCCATCAAGACTTGCACGTGATCCTAGAGGCTGAAATGCTGACACGTGGACCACTGAAGCTTGGGCGGGAATCGAAAAGAGCATAAGCCCTAGCTGCCTGCTGCTGGTATATATATGGAGTCTCCTCCATCGACTGAGGGAGATCGAAATGCAGAGAGCCATCGAGAAAAGCTGAAGAGCAGAGAGTGCCTCCATGATACAGAGAATAGAGAAGAAGAAGAAAAGAAGTGAGAAGAAGGAGAAGGCTGAAGCAGTGAGAAGAAGAAGAAGAAAGAAAGAAGAAGAAGAAGAAAAGAGAGTTCGTGCTGGGAGAAAGAGAGAAGCAGAAGAAGAAGTTCCTGCTGGACCGTGGATCAAATCCAGGCCAGCCAGCTCCTGCGAGAGCCACATTTGATTTTATCTTTTCAGCTTTCTGTTGCTGCATTTTTGTTTTTCCTTTGAACTATTCACTTGCTGTTCTTCCGATCCTCTAGTGTGAGGTCGGGTTCCCTCCGGTGTGGAGGAAGAGAGACTTGCGTCTCTGGTTGCCTTTGACTGGGTGTCATTGGTTGTTTCCCTCCGGTTGGGAGGAAGAGAGGTCCGAGACCTCTAGTTTGCAGGTGACTTGGTGTCACTTGTGTTTCCCTCTGGGTTTCAGAGGAAGAGAGACTTGGGTCTCTAGGTTCCCCTCCGGTTTGGAGGAAGGGAGGTTTGGTCCTCCGATTCTGGGCTTGTGGGTAGCAAGTCCAGGGGTTCCCTCCGAGTCTGGAGGAAGAGAGACCGTGTGTCTCTGGTTTCCAAGTGGCTGGGAGTCACTTGGGGTGTCCTTCCGGTTGGGAGGAAGAGGGGAGGTTGTTCCCCTGGTCAAGCTGTTTGGCAGCATTTGTTGCAGACTGAGTCAGCTGTGCTAGTGTTACTAGTGGAAGCCTCACTCCGGTTGGGAGTGAGGGGTGGACGTAGGTCTTTGGACCGAACCACCTAAAAATCCTTGTGCAGTGGTTTGGTTGATTGCCTGCTTCCGCTAGATGCATGCTAGGACCGTGATTTAATTGATTATCTATATCCTAGAGTTTAATTGAGTTTGCATATCTTATGTTTGATCAATTGTCCACTGATCTTGTTGTTATCATCTCATGCGAATTTTAAATTGGGTAGAATTCCTTGAAAGATCCATTCACCCCCCCCTCTAGATCTATGTTTATCAATCGCACCTAGCTAACAATTGGTATCAGAGAGGTTCTCTGATTGATCAGATCCAACGATTTGCAGAGGATCCTGTTGTCCCTTGGTGCATTTCTGTTTCTACCCTTTGCTGCATTAATCTGGTTGCCGATTTATTCAATGGGTTCTCCACCGGTTTTCAATGGCTCTAACTTTAACTCATGGATTAGCAGTCTTCACAATTATGTGAAAATGATTAATCCGGATATGTGGAAGTTAATTTCACAAGGTCCCCACAGATTGCCAAAGGAAAAGTCCAAATGGACTAAATGTCACAAGTCAAAATATGGAGAAAATCAGAAAGCCTTTAACCTGATGAGAGCAGCTACTGACAAAGCTCTACATTCTTATTTTTATGACTGCAGGTCCGCTAAGGACATTCTGGATCAGCTTAAGCTAGCTCAGAGGATGAATGAGGACAACTGCATGATGGCTGACGAGAGCAACCATAGCAGTGATCAAGAGGAATTCCAAGATGCTGAAGAGGTAATCATCCCCTTCTCTAGCTTCACTTTAGATGACTGGGTAGATGCCTATGCTGATCTATTACACTCCCATGAAAAAATGAGTAAGAGGTATAGAAGACTGAAAAAGAAGCTGGAAAAACTAGGAGGTGAAAATCTTGAAAATCTTGAAACTCTGAAAACTGAAAATGAAATATTTAGAAGATAGATAACATAGTTTGATTCTATTAGTTCAGATTTAGATCATTTCAAATCTGAAAAACAATCTCTTATGAAACAAGTTGGTCTACACAAAAAGGAGAGTCAAGAGCTTGTTTGTGAAATTGCTGAACTAAAGGAAAGGCTTAGCTTAGTTGATCAGGCTCACAACAATGATATTGTTCAAAATGAAAAATTGGTGAGAGAATTAGAATGTGTCAACTCTGAATTGGAAAAAATGAAATCTGCAAATGAAATACTCAATAATCAGCTCAAGGAATTTGAACTCAAATCAATAAATCTTGAAAAAGAAAATAGATTGATTTCTGAAAAACTAGAGGCTGATAGAGTAACAAATTCAGAGATTCAGAAAAATCTTGACAAACTTCAATCTGAAAAACAACAGGAAATGTTTCCTGAATGTCAGTCTCTCTCAGATGAATGGGTGCTTGATGCTGATCTCCTAGAGCAAAACAGTAAACTGAAAGAGGAAATCAATGAGTTGGAACATCTAAACACCCAGCTGACAGATAGGCTAATGACAATAGAAAAAGGCAAGTGTGTGAGTGTGGATAATTCTGATAGGTTGATGAATGCTGAACAAAAAATTGAAAGTCTGAAAACCATCAACTTAATGTTAAATGGAAATGTCAGTTGCAGTGAACGAAAAATAGCTGGATATGAGCTTACTATCACATCCCTTCAACAAGAAGTTGATGATCTTTATAAGTCCCTATCTGAAGCTGACAATGAAATAAAACTAAAACAGGAAGTTGAAAAACTCAAAAGTCTGAATGATGCCTTGCATCAACAAGTCATTTCCTGTGAAACAGATCTGTCCAAATATGAAGCTAATATTTGTGGCTTGAATTCTGAGATTAAAGATTTGAAAAATTCTCTATCAAAATTTGTCAAAGGAAAGGACAATCTGAATAAGCTTCTTGGAAAGAGTGATAACTTTGAGAGAAAGGGACTGGGCTATAGTCCGACAAATAAAAGGAGTAATGGGAATGAAACATCTACTGTTTTTGTCAAAGCTACCAATCAGAACACAACCTCTGCTCCTTCTGTCTTCCAATTCACTGCACAAAAATCCACTGTGAAACCCAAAAATGTGGAACAAAGTCAAAAACTGAAAAAGGATGAAAATTCACAGAAAAAGGAAAAACCCAAAACTGTGGAACAAAATCAAAAACTGAAAAAGGGTGAAACTTCACAGAAGAAGGATAAAGACACTCCTGTTATTATAAAGAAGGTTACACACAATTCACATGATCTCTCACACACTCATATTAAAAAGGGGTCATGTTATTATTGTGGGAAAGGAGGTCACATAATGGAAGATTACAGATTGATGTTAAAGGATGAGCATACTAGTGGAACTTTACATTCAAGAAATCTTTCTGATAGAAACCATGCTGCTAGGAAGCCTGATGCTTCATGTTATTATTGTGGGAAGCATGGTCATCTCATGAATGCTTGATTTATCATGAAAGAAGACAATAAACTACATGCCAGGTCTTCCATGCACTTTCATGATCCATATGGATCTAAACACAATTCTAGTCAGCACATTGTGTGCTTCAACTGCAATAAGCCTGGGCACAAGGCTGCTGAGTGCTGGTTTAGATCTACTTGGGGTAAAAATGGTTTTCATAGAAGAAATTCTTTTGCTTGCTCTCACTGTGGGAAGAATGGCCATACAGTTAAGAACTGTTGGCATGTTCAGAAGAACACTATTAACCCCTATGGTGTCAAATTCCCTGCAAAACCATTTGCAAGATTTTCATGCTATAACTGTGGGAAGCAAGGTCACAAATCTTCTGAATGTTGGCTGGTTAGGAATAAGAACCAAACTGTTCATGCATATAACAGAAAATCTTATGAATATGTTTATAAACCTTATGCTACTGTTACTATGCATCATAAAAACCAGAAACCAGTCACGTCATGTAGATATTGT
The DNA here is from genome assembly GCA_022559845.1 of Amorphophallus konjac. NCBI lineage: Eukaryota > Viridiplantae > Streptophyta > Magnoliopsida > Alismatales > Araceae > Amorphophallus > Amorphophallus konjac. The sequence continues at coordinate 101,519,797 of CM040120.1, forward strand.
GGGAAGTTTGGTCACTCTATGAAAAATTACTATCTGATGGATCATGGTGACCATATTGCTATGAATTTGCTTAGATCACCTGTCAGGGCTAACGCAGGACCCAAAGCTTCTTGGGTCCCTGCAGGATCAAGATGATCAAATACTTTGTAGGTGTGCCTTGGACTGAGGAATAAAGAGGGGTAAAGTAAACCAAGGCACCCAAGATGATAAAGCCCTATTCAGGTAAATTCTAAAAACTTTGTATTCTGATTTGTGTGATCTGAATGCACTGCATATCATGATAATTCTTTTGCGCATTGTCTAACTGAAACTAATTGGAAAAATCTGAAATGCTCATGAAAATGATTGAGTTTATTTCTAAATGCATTGCACACAAATGCCATGATGAATGATATGCCAAACTTCTTGTATGTTGAATTGCATATCATGCACTCTGTAAGGGGGAGCTTGACTGATGTTGCATTTGAAGAGTAGTGCATTGCATGCCTTTGCATACATGTAGTTAGTTGCATTACACTTTCCTTCATTGAAAAATCTAAAAAGAAATATTTCATCGCATCTAGAAAGGAGGAGCATTCCTATTTGAAAAATCAAAAAAAAGGGGGAAGGTAGTGTCTCACTGCATATAGATAGGGGGAGCATGCTTAAACCGTTCAGTTGTGTTTTTATCTGAACTCTTCCTATCCACCTACTTGATTCACCTTGTCAATTCTATAGTGTCAGTGATTCCATCACGAAAGTGGTATCAAAAGATCTTTCTTGACTGCTTCTGAAGTTGTTCAAAATCTGAATTCATACTTTATAGGCATCTGTCTGTCTCTCCTAAATCTGCTGAAGGAGAGCTTCACTTCTTTTCAGTCATCCTTGAACTTCTATGCTCAAGAGCAGCTCCTTTGCTACAATTTTTCAGAATCCATGCTGTCTGTTGAATATTCTCACTTGAATTACTAAGCTGAGATATGAAGTAAATCTTCAGCCTGAATACTACTTCATAAAAGTTAAAACATCTTCAATGAGGAACCTTCCATTATACATGCTTAAGAACATTTGTTAACTGGAACTGGTTTAAGTCTTATGTACTCCTGTTTGGACACAAGGAACTTGGAAATATCTGATTCAATCTCTTAATAAACTTTAACTGTCTGCTTCATGTAAATTCATGTAAGAGCTTCTGACATCTGAAAAGTTGATATCCTTGTCTATGTTGACTAAGATATATAGTGTATGTGATTTTTCTAAAACACTTAACTTGTTCTGAATCATGGACAGAGCAATAACGGTGGTTACTGAGAAACCTGTCCAAAGGATTGTGTCATGAAGTACCATGGTTAACTCTGCTTAAAGAGATGATTGAAAATACTGTGAAAATTTGGCAGAGAAATGGCATTGTTATATTGAGTAACTGGGGATTCTGGCCTCTAATCAAGGTGTATCCTCATGCCAAAGATACTTCCAATGCTACCTCTGTTCTCCAAAATGGGAGAAGCAATACGGTTGTCACACTAAGAAACTAGGGTTTCGGGCCTCTGATCAAGGTGTCTCCCCATGTCAAAAGGTGTTGATAAATCAAAATTGTTCATTTAAAAAGAAAATTATGAGCAAGTGTAAATCAAATTCTGAAAGAACAATGTAAAATTCTGGTTCATTCTCTTATGTATCTCCTAAAACTGTCATGGAAAGTAAACTAAGTAAGATGGAAGTTAGTTGAACTAGAATTTTATATGAGCTTGTAGTTCCTTTTATTAAGAGCTGGTTCAGATATGAGTACAATTCTTTTTGAAAAACTTGTTTACATCATTCTTAAACCATATCTGAAAATCAAGGTTTCATAAGCTTTTATAATGGAGGACTCTAGAACTTAAAAAATTCTGTTCTATGAAGTTAGTATCTTGCTGAAAAGTTCAATATCTCAATTTTCACTAACTGTTGAATCTGCTCATCCTATGGCTCTTTATCACTGTGTTTTGATTCAGTGGTATTAGACTGGTTGTCATTTTTGAGAAGCACTTCTCTCAGTTTACCATGTGTACGTGCAGTTTTTGGATAACCAGAGTTCATCCTTGTGGATTTCTCTTGCATCATAGATCATAAGGGCAAGATTCTCTGGTCTGTTTGAGAGACTATTTGCATAAGGGGACAATGTGCTAGATTGTCTGATCATGTTGTTTGTCTGCATTAGCTCTATATCTTCTGCCATGTCAAAGGGGGAGTATTTGTTGCATATGCATCACTGCATAAGTTGTTTAACAAAGGGGGAGAATTGATTTAATTACTTCTGATATTGTGTTGTCCTCATATGCTGAACTATGTTGAGTGTCTCATATGACATCTCTGGATTATTCATTTTGCTAAAGTAAAAGGGGCAGATTAGTCAAAAGGGGGAACTTTTAATTCACTCTTTTTATACAGTCTTATTCTTTCCTCTTCAACTCATGTCTTTTTGCTGAAGGCAAAGGGGGAGAAGAATCTAATCTGAGTCAGTGTAACTCATAGTGTTGCCATCATCAAAAAGGGGGAGATTGTTGTGTCCCTGTGTGGTTTTGATGATGGCTGACACACCATGAGTCACACTGAGGTGTGCTAATTAATTTAGATGACTGTTTGACTGCTTAAATATCTGATTGTTTGCTTGAATAGCTAATTCATGAATATGGCTAGATTGGGTTAACGTAGTGGCTAATTGTTCATGCAGTGCGTTGACGCAGTTGGAGATTGGGTTGACGCATTGGCTGTCTGTTCACTAGCTGCGTTGACGCTACAAGGACACTGCGTTGACGCAGTAGTTGCTGGTTTACTTGCTGCGTTGACGTAGTGGAACAGCTGGGTTGACGCCATGCTGTTTGTCTACTTTTTGTGCGAAGTCTATACACTGCTGGATGTTCATGTCTGCACATTGGTGCTTTTCCCTACGTTTGGCCAAGTCTATACACTGCTAAAGTCTGAACATCGCAGTGTTCATGTCTCTCAAAGTCTGTACATCAGCTTCACTCATTTAAGTCTATACATCCACAGTGGATCATCAAGTCCATACATCCACAGTGGAACTTCCAAGTCTGTACAACGCTGAAGCCTTCACAAGTCTGTACACTGTTTGAACCACCAAGTCTGTACATCGCTTCAAGCGCTTCAAGTCTATACAGCCTACCTTCACGTTCAGACTCTATACATCGTTCCTCAAAGGCTATGTATATACATCCGTCAAACGCCTCAAAGTCTGTACACTGGTTTTCACGAGAAGTCTATACACTGGTCTCCACTTGATGTCTGTACATTGGCTCAGACTTACCAAGTCTGTACACTGCCTTTGGGTTCCAAGTCTATACACTCCCTCAGAGTACATACTTATTCATTTGCTGGTTCAAAGTCCATACACTAGTTTCTAAGGCAAAGTCTATACACTCGTCTTTGAGCATCAAAGTCTGTACAGCCTGTCTGTCTTCATGGGTTTTGTGCTTTTAGTGCGTTGACGCACTTGGCTGACTGCGTAGACGCAATTGTGCGTCTTTCACTTTCTGTCTTGTTCACTGCGTCGACGCTGACACAAGATGCGTTGACGCATTGGCCAGTTGCCAAGGGCGTGAGCATCTCGCTTGAGGAGCTGAGGCGACGCTGCACGATGGAAGCGTTGACGCCTTGGGCTGATGTCCTCACGAAGTCTGTACACTCAGTTAAACTTTCAAGTCTATACATCATCTGATACTGTTATTCAACTGATTATCTGACAGGTTTAATGGATGAGGCCATCAAGACTTGCACGTGATCCTAGAGGCTGAAATGCTGACACGTGGACCACTGAAGCTTGGGCGGGAATCGAAAAGAGCATAAGCGCTAGCTGCCTGCTGCTGGTATATATATGGAGTCTCCTCCATCGGCTGAGGGAGATCGAAATGCAGAGAGCCATCGAGAAAAGCTGAAGAGCAGAGAGTGCCTCCACGATACAGAGAATAGAGAAGAAGAAGAAAAGAAGTGAGAAGAAGGAGAAGGCTGAAGCAGTGAGAAGAAGAAGAAGAAAGAAAGAAGAAGAAGAAGAAAAGAGAGTTCGTGCTGGGATAAAGAGAGAAGCAGAAGAAGAAGTTCCTGCTGGATCGTGGATTAAATCCAGGCCAGCAAGCTCCTGCGAGAGCCACATTTGATTTTATCTTTTCAGCTTTCTGTTGCTGCATTTTTGTTTTTCCTTTGAACTATTCACTTGCTGTTCTTCTGATCCTCTAGTGTGAGGTTGGGTTCCCTCCGGTGTGGAGGAAGAGAGACTTGCGTCTCTGGTTGCCTTTGACTGGGTGTCATTGGTTGTTTCCCTCTGGTTGGGAGGAAGAGAGGTCCGAGACCTCTAGTTTGCAGGTGACTTGGTGTCACTTGTGTTTCCCTCTGGGTTTCAGAGGAAGAGAGACTTGGGTCTCTAGGTTCCCCTCCGGTTTGGAGGAAGGGAGGTTTGGTCCTCCGGTTCTGGGCTTGTGGGTAGCAAGTCCAGGGGTTCCCTCCGGGTCTAGAGGAAGAGAGATCGTGTGTCTCTGGTTTCCAAGTGGCTGGGAGTCACTTGGGGTGTCCCTCCGGTTGGGAGGAAGAGGGGAGGTTGTTCCCCTGGTCAAGCTGTTTGGCAGCATTTGTTGCAGACTGAGTCTGCTGTGCTAGTGTTACTAGTGGAAGCCTCACTCCGGTTGGGAGTGAGGGGTGGACGTAGGTCTTTGGACCGAACCACCTAAAAATCCTTGTGCAGTGGTTTGGTTGATTGCTTGCTTCCGCTAGATGCATGCTAGGACTGTGATTTAATTGATTATCTATATCCTAGAGTTTAATTGAGTTTGCATATCTTATGTTTGATCAATTGTCCACTGATCTTGTTGTTATCATCTCATGCGAATTTTAAATTGGGTAGAATTCCTTGAAAGATCCATTCACCCCCCCTCTGGATCTGTGTTTATCAATCGCACCTAGCTAACAGTGCTTGGACTTTTCCTTCTTTGGTATCGGCCTGCTACAGTGCTCGGACTGTTACAGTGCTCAGACTGCTATAGTGCTTGGACTTTTCCTTCTTCGGTAGCTCGGCCTGGTATAGTGCCCGGACTGCTAAAGTGCTCGGTCTGCTATAGTGCTCGGACTCCTTCTTCTTCAGTAGCTCAGACTACTACAGTGCTCGGCTTGCTACAGTGCTCGGACTTCTTTTTCATAGATAACTCAGACTGCTACAGTGCTCGGACTGTTACACTGCCCGGCCTGCTACAGTGCTCGGACTTTTCTTCTTCTTCTTCTTGTTCTTCTTTTTTGCTTCAGTCCCTCCCCCTTTTTCTTTCTTCTTCGTGACTGACCTTTATAGGTCTGGTGGCCATGGCGTTCGGGGATTGACCTCCGTCTTGTCTTCGAGCAGGGGCCGTCTGCATGCCTTAGCTCACCGTTGACACCTGGGCAGTTCGGAGCTGGCCTCGACGTGATTTCACTGCGCGCCAAGGGTCACGCGCAGTGACCGCTGTATTCGCCGTCGGTCGTGCCGGGTCAAAAGGGCTAGATTGCCTTGCCGGGTGGAGATATGGCGAGGTTGTGCTGGGTGAAGCCCACTTGAGGCATGCCGGGTGAAGGCCTTTGAAGGTGTGCTGGCTGGAGTGAGCAGCAAGTGTGTCGGATGGAGGCTCTTGCAGGTGTGCCGGCCAAAGCCAGTTTGGGGCGTGCCAGGTGGAGGGTGTCAAGAAGTGTGCCGCTGGAGGGCTTCTCAATGTGTGCCGCTGGAGGGCCTAGATAGTGTGCCATCGGGAGAGGCACTTGGAAGTTTGCCGCTGAAGGGGCTTGGTGGTTGTGTCGTGGAAGGCACTTCAAGGTGTGTGCTGTTGGAGGCACTTCAGGGGTGTGCCGTTAAGGCACCTGAAAGTGTTTCCTTTTCTTCTTTTCTTCTTTTCTTCTTTTCATCTTCTCTTCTCTTTTCTTCTCTTCTTTATTCCCCTGCATGTAAACATAGGGTGAGAATTTTTATTGTCCACAACTGATAAGCGGGCATCAAGGTAAAAGACACCCGTCACAACCAACAAGTGATAGGAATTCTCCTAAAAACGTCAAACTAACCACAAGGAATGGATGATGCAGATGAGACATGTCTGGAGAACTAAACTAACTAAAAGAAAGGAAACATGGCCAACCTCATCGGGGACACAATCCATGGACAATGACGGGATCAGAAGGAATACAGCTGAAAAGCTGGAAAAGGAAAGATAAAACTGAGATAAAATCCAGACAAGAATCACGCTGGCCAACCAGACCAAGTTGGAAGATCAGAGAAATTGTTCAAATTCAGAGTGGAATGAGAATCTCTTATCTAAAAGAATTGAAGAGCAACTAACCATTGCTAAGGAAAAACCTTGAACGGATAACGAGACGTGAGTGCTCAAAATGACATGATGCATGCTGGGCTAAAATAAAGAAATCATCAAAACGAATGCAAAGAAAGCATAAAGTAGAAAGTACTCAAGGATACTATTGCTAGACCAAGCCACGGTGGAGTCAAGAGTCTTCTGCAACCCGGCGTGCGAGACAGAGTCCATCATCCCCCACCCGACTCATCCGAGCGGCCTATCCAACGATTAACCGTATGCTCCTAGATCATCATCGCTTTTGTTAAAGGGGAACATCAGATCCCAGAACACACGGACAACCAGCCGGTCCTTGAGAGGCTATAATAACATAGATACCATATAGTAATGCAACAATGAGAAGGGATAGAGTGCCATACCTCACTTACCTACCAAGCGAAACGGTATTTTTTTTGGATTTTTCATTTCTGATTTTCAAATTTTTATGAGATTTTCAAATAAGACACAACAACATGACATGACATAACAATAAATATAACAAAACCACGAAGACGAACATAACAAAACAAGACAAATATGAACAAAACATAACATATCAAAGATGAAAGAAGCAAAACGTCACAAGAACAAACTGTAAGCATGCGTGGCACGGTGGGACAAGACACCATAACACGGTGGGATAGCACACACGGTGGGACAAGGACATGGTGGGACAAAGAAACGTGAGATGACAACACCACAGGGGATAAAAGATACGGACAACACCTGCCACGACGCGGAGGGACATAGACATGTGGCAACATGGCGGGACATAGACACGGGAGGCGACAATCATAAACACATGTGACAACCAACATAGGGGACAAAAGACAACAAACATATTCTTGAATCAAAGCCCCAAGATCGGATGAAGCAGAACCGCTAGGTTCAAAATCGTGAGGGGATGCCCTCTCATGGAGATATGAGGAGGTGAGGTAAGCTGAGAAGGACATGATCTTCAGCATAGATCTAGAGATAAGATTGAAGAAGAGAACAGATCGAAGGATATGAACAGGAGGCAGCGCAAATGATAAGGAGTCAGGAGAGCTTGAACACCTACAACCTGCACACTTAACAAACAGATCATACCTGTCCTCGAAACAAATAGGTAAAAAAATATTTTTGTTTGGATTTTTGACAATTTTTTGATTTTTTTGGATTTTGAAAATTTTGACATATCTTAATTTTTTTTGGACTTTTGGTAATATTTGATTTTTTTAGATTTTGACATAGCAATCCGCAACACCCAAAGATAGGCTCAGACTACAGGCTAGGAATCGTCATCCCCCCTTTCATTGAAGACTTCCCTTGAGTACGGCGTGCATATGAGGATGGCTTACCACAACCAACCGCCTCTAAAGAACGGTGTCCCTACTAAGGCCATACTCGGGATACAACCCAGCCTAAGAGGGAGAAGCATAAGAAAAATTGGAGACAAGCTTTATGCAGGATGGGAGATATCAGGACTCGAATTCCTTCCAATGCACTACCCCTCAAAGAGTAGGTCTGTTGCGCCGGGACTTTGTGTCTTTGATTTTGAGACCCATATTTATCAGGCACGCATGCGACCGGCTCATGACGTCCCACGGGGAACTGTACTGCCACTCTTGCCATGCCTTCGATTCATAATTTTACATTGATTCATTGAATTATCTTTTTGACAGCCCTTATTGGCTAGATTTAGCATGAACGCTCATATTCGAGGGTGAAGACTGCCCCTCTTTGAGACCTCTCTCGTCTTAGGGAGCGCCTAGGTTGGTCATCTCATCCATCCATCTCTTTCCCCTACACTTGGCCGAGTAGAGAAGAGAAAAAGACCTTTGTGCATATCCATGGTATGGCCAAAGCAGCAACAGTGTACCTCAGAGGAATCGGCTATGGCTTGCCGTGTAGTGTGTGAAAAAACCATATTCAAAGGGTCACCCTCAACGATCGGGAAAAGAAACTAGACTCCCAACATAGAGCTATTACCAGCCTAAGGATGTTGCAGAAGCGAACTCGTCTTGATCTAAACTTAACTAAGGCCTAAAGACACTCAATCATGTTGAGGAATAGCATTATAACAATTCACGGGCATAATAATAAGAGTAATAACAATGATAGCATATTCTTACGCAAAACAAAGATACCTTTTCAATCCATAGTGTGAAAACATCATCCTGAAGCAATCTTGATCAATGCGAGCTTCATATAGCACGAGCTTCGTATTCCTTGCTGGACAGGATAAAGAATGTAGAGGATGACAAGGGATTGAGATTCCTTGACACGAAGGAGCGGCAGACATCAAACCAGACGAATAAGGATAAAAAGGAAGAGGGACGAGGGCTAGAACTCCCTCGTTAAGGCATAGAGACCCTGATAACAAGGAACCCAATACAGAATAAACAGGGATTGATTGAGATCAAGGCGGACTAAAGCCTTGAAAGTAGCATGAAAAAGGGTGATGACCCCGAAAGGGTGAGGAAGAATGAATAGGAAGAGGAGAAGGAAAATCATCCGACGTGGTCAGAGAAAAGGAATGAGAATCATCCGATAGGTCGAAGAAGGAGAATGAGAATCACCCGACAGGGTCGGGGAAAGAGAATCATAGACACCCAGACATACCGGAGGAGAAGAATCAGCAGAAGAAATCCCTAGATCAAGACGAAGGGATGACATGGGCCTAGGCCTAAAATAGTAAGAATAAGGAGAATCCGGAGAACCCGGATGAGAAGAGTGGGGGTTCACTGACCCGGGAAGAGAGGATAAAATCATGGACGTGGGATTGGAATAAGGAAGGTACGCCACCCAAGGGTGGGAGCTAAGCAGAAGGAAAAATGAATGAAAAGATAGGGAAGAGGAAGTGGACCCTGAGTGTGCAATACGCGGCCCTTGAACTTGCGCCGCCGCTACTTCTTAGCAAAATTTCCTCGAACATGGACCCGCCTGGCGCGGGCTCGGTCCTTCAGGCTTCTTGACTTGCAATGTCTTCTCAAATAACGAGCCCATCTGGCAGACGGCCTGGTCTGATTATGAACATGCAGCTTCGCTAGGGCGGTTGCCCCTAGACATCCGATGCTAACAATAGTTGGACATCCTTGAACATGTAACTCTTCAGAATGATAAACAGTACGAAACCATGGAGTCTTGTTACTTGGCACTAGAAGTATGAGGTTCGGCAACTCCACTCGGCAATCGGGCATGAAATACAACTCCCTTACTAGAAGAGCAGAATGAAATTGAGGGAGTGTAATGCGCGGCGTTGACGTGGCGGACTCACCAATAAATCGAGGAAGATTGTATAATAAGTGCAGAATATCCTTGGAAAATCGTGAGAATATAGCCAATTGCCCCTTGAATATAGAATTCATAATCTGCTTGGTGGCCGTATGAGTTAGTACAATTTGGGTAGAGAACCCTTCTCGGCCAGTGAACTGAACAGCAATAGAGCGAGAAGTAATAACAACATCAATAATTGATCCTCCGGCAAGCAATGTGTTGGGTCCCACAGTGTTGTGGCACGGATCTAGAGGGGGGTGAATAGATCCCTCTCTAAAAATTAAGACCAATTTAAATAACTTGAAAGGCTTCTCAATCAAACCTCACCAAACGTGCAGGTGACAAGATCACACATGGAGAATTAGAAATTTGAACTAGCCGTATACATTGACAAATTTAGCATCGATGTGCAACACAGTTCATAATCCATCCTGTAAATGGTGGTAGAGGATAAGGAACAAACACACAACCAATCACACATGCACAAAGATTTTTTAGGTGGTTCGGGACCACGACGGATACCCTACGTCCACCCCTCACCACCTCAGTGAGGCTTCACTAGAACGCTACACGAGGTAGCACACGGGGATGAACCCCAATACACCACACGCTGCACGACGGCAGCAAACCACACACACACACACGAGGGCGAACCCTCAACACGGTGCTCAGCACCACACAAACACACCAAGATGGGGAACGCACCCTAACAATCAATCCACACTCAGAGACACCGCTCTGAACACACACATAGTTTTCTTCAGTTTAAGAGATGGACACAGATGTACATTTTCAAGCTCAATAAGCACAAATCTTCAAAGCAATATCACTAGACATCAACTAAGCACTAGACTGCAGCAAGTAAGAACAAGGACGGGTTGAGAGAACTCCTGGCTGGAGGACAATGGCCTTGGCTTCTTTAATGACTGAGGTGGACTGGACTTTGGAAGGAGGATCGATGAAGGTTGATGCTTCAACAGGTTCATTTCTGAAAGATGGAAGAGGATGAACATCAGACCCTTTCTTCTTCACCTTGGATCACTTCCTGCGCATTGGGTAGCTTGGAGATGGTACAGTCGTCTTCTTCAACAAGATGGCTTCTGGAAGGTGGAAGACGATGGTCTTCAACCTTGAATCGAGCTCAGCACGACCTGGGAAGAAGCATCCTTCAGCTCCGGTTGCACTCCCTGCAAAAACCCCAAAACGAATGTTTCATTCGAAGCTTTCTCTCATCTTCAATAAACCCTATCACATCCGATTTATACCCAAGAGGAATGGACGGCCACGTGGAGGATATTATCCCCCAAGGACCAATCACAATAGGGCACAAAAAGATGGGATCGAGCAAGGGCTCCGGCCACCACGTGAACCGACGTTTTTCCCGGTTGCCGAAAAGTGTCGACCCCATGGGTCGACACTCGTGTTCGGGCAAGACAGAACAAAGCCCAAACAGAACCCAGTGTAGAAAGTGTCGACCCATGGGGTCGACACTTTCTACCTGTGGCATTGAAACAAGCCACGGCAGAAAGATCCGAAATAAGTGTCGACCTTGTGGGTCGACACTTATGTCCAAGGTTCTGAAAAATGAACCCAGACAGAACCTAGTGATAAAAAGGTCGACCTTTTGGGTCGACTTTTTATCCCTATGTTCAAAGACATAAGAGGGCCAGCTGAAAATAGCTTACCCCTGGACAAAGTGTCGACCCCTGGGGTCGACACTTTTCCTGACATAAGCAAATTATAACACAGCACATAATGGGGTTAATCAAAAGACATGAGACAACAAAGATGAATACCTGTAAGAGAGAAATGGGTATTAAGTACCCCAAATCATAGATATACCAAGTAGAGATTGTTAAGGAATTACCTTGAGAGATGTCCATCCATTTTTCACAATAAACCTCCTCCTACCATTCAACCAAAGCAACTTACCACTTTGTTGGTCCACATGCATGTGAAGATCCAATTGGAAGATATCCAATGTGGTCTATATGTTCATTCCCACTCTTTACACCTGTCACATTACATACTGGAAGTTAGTCTTCCATATCATTCAAGTTCTAGAAATTGAAACCTATCTCTCATAAATCACTCAATATTTAGACTAAGTCTCTTCAAACCATATGTTAGCTTTCACAATAGCTTGAATCCTATCCAAATCAACTAAGGAAGAGTTAGAAGAATTTCACCCAAATTGTTCGGAGACTTTCCTTTCTCACTAACTCCTGTAAACATTTCAAAACACACATCAGTTAATTTCATCAAATCAGTTGACTGTGTCATACACTAGCCGTTCAATCAAATGGAGTTTGCTCAATTCATTTCAAATCCACAAACTACATATGCAAAAAGTTTACATGGAGAACAATCACATGGTATATAGTTCATCATCAAAATTCCTTAATACACGGTTGTGCACGGGGTTCAACAATCTCCCCCTTTTTGATGATGACAAATACTACGTGTAAATAAACAAAATAGAGTTGACGGATAAAAAGTGTTTCAAGGAAATTCAATTCACATCTAGCATTCTAGACATAAAACCATGCTTAACAATCCAATCACACTCATTCTCAAAATGCAGTCAAAATACAGTTCACACTTTTTAAACACACTAGGCTTCCTGTAAACCATTTGATAACACAATCAAGAATATAATGCATTCTAACCATGAATTAAGATACCATTCTGCATGAATGATGAATCATCCATCAAACATAACATCCACCAACAAGACATGTTCTTTAAGCATAAGTGATCATCCCACAAAATGAACACAAGTCCACAAAATATTCCATTGACAAACTAACTCATAACTTCAACATTGTCCATCAGGCAATCACAACTACTGTCCACTTCAACTACTGTCCACAAAATAAACAAGACAACCATGTCCACAAAATAAACAAGACAACCATGTCCACACATATAACATCCATACATATAGCATATAGCACATTTTATCATATAGCACATTTCATCTCCCCCTTTGTTATCAACAAAAAGGAGTGGTAAGGGGGTTAAAGTCAATCAGCTTGTCCATTAGAAGGAGGGTGCTAAAGCTTCAAGGAGAGTCAGGAGGTGTCAGAGGACGCCTGAGAAAATCAGAGAGATCGTCAAACTTGGAGTTTTGAATGCCAATGGCAGTATGGAGTGAGTCAATGGAGTCGGCCATGGCAGCGAACTTCTGAAGATAAGTATCATGATGAAGCTTGAGTTCTTTGACTTCCCGTGCGAGGGCATCCACTGATTCTTTGACATTGCAAACTTCATCAGCTAATTCATCAAATTTGGTGTTCATTGATGTATCTGCTGAAGATGTAGCCTGTAACACTCTGGTTCTGGCAGTTCTACTGATGGGTTGTTCATGACCTTCACCTTCATTCTGCTCAGACCCTACTGCCGGGGCTTTACCTTTCTTTGACGGAAGTGTGCGAACAAGAACACCATTTATCAATTCATATCCCATGTTGGTGCAAATGGATGGGATAGTATAGATGTCGGCATCCTTAATTGGATGACTGACCTGCTGACTCAAGTCAATATGCAAGGACTGAAAAATTGGTGTTAAAGCAGCTCCATAAGGTAAATTTCGGTTCTTGGACTTCCTGCAGCTGGTTATGTACTCCATCATCACCATTGGGAAGTTAACCGGTTCTCCACTCATGATTTGTACAAATAGGAATTTGTGCATGTCATTTACTTGTTCCCTAGACCCTGATCTTGGCAATATAATAGTGGTCATCATGTGGTGCAGAATTATCTGAAGAGGTGGAAATTCATTTGCATTGAGCTTCGGTACACAGCCTGGTGTTGCTACCTTATCCGTCATGAGTTCATACACAAGCTCTTCAGAATAAATGGCTTCTTCATAAATCATCCCACTATCCCAAGGCAAATTTAGAGCTCTACCAATCAATTGAGCAGTTAATGGAATAGAGTGCCCATCTAACTTGGTGTACAATTCATCATTTTTCACAACCATATTCCCATAGAACTGATGAACTAGGGAAGGATAGACTCTTCTGTGCTCAGTCATGAATAGAATCAAATTTGGCTGCTTCCTCAACAATTCTACTAACCTTGGCAGAGCAGTTTCGATGCTTCTAAAATCAACGGCACGAGGTCGCAACACTTTTCTCTCAACCAACATTTTTGTTTCAGCAGCCCTTTTTCTTGTCTCAGCATGGGCTTCTTTGTCCTTATGCCGTACCTCTTTTAGGATGCGAGCTTCCTCCCTTTCTAACACCGATCTCTTCTTGGGTGCCATATGTGTAGCTTGGATAGCAGATGGAGGATGTAGATGCAGCAGTGAGACCCTCGAGCAGCTGGAAGGCTACCTCTGAATCGACTGGAGTTCACGCCACAAGCAGCAGCTTCTCCAAAAAGATGTGTTTCGAAGGAGGGCGCCGCGATAGCTTCAAGAGAAAGAAGGAGGGGCAAATGCCGCCGCTCGCCAGAGGATGCTCTTGGAAAAGATGGGGTGGATGGAGAGAAACAAGGGCTGGAGGACGAATGGAGAGGAAGAGCCGTGGAGGCTTGGGAAGTGGAGGATCATCCGTGGGGTGTTGCGGATGGAACGTTAGGGCAGGAGAGGATGGGTGATGAAAGGGTTTAAGGAGAAGAGAAAAGGGGTTTGGTTCGATTAGGTTCGACCAGAAGAGAGACCCAAGTGACCTTGGGTTCAAACCAAGAGAGCAACCGGTGTGAGGAGTGAACCCTGCGCTCCGGTTCACAAATCGGGTTCCGAAACAAAAGTGTCGACCTTGTGGGTCGACACATTTTGGAGACGATTTTATCTGGCCAGAAACAGAGGGACACACGGTAAGAGTGTCGACCTTAGGGGTCGACACTTCTTATGCACTTTGAAAAATCAAGTGAAATGGAGTGAATTGAAGGCCAAATGAACCCAACTTGATATCCACAAAATGATAAACACAAAATGGGCAATATGTGGGTTGCTCAACTGAGAGAAGTTGATTTTGGACAAGGGAAATCAAATACCCACACTTGGATGATCAATTCAATTAAACGTGCAAGCTTTCATTTCTAATAACCAACACAAATCATTGAAACTGAATTGTTGCACAGAATAGACCAAATTTCAATTGAGCACACTTCATCTCATGAATAGCAGTAAAGCCAGGATTGCTTACCTTATCTCCTTCCTTCTGAGCACTTCACTGAACTGAAGATTAAAACATGTTAGGGTCACCAAATGTAATCTAATAACCCTGTGCATTAGAACTCGTGGTCAATGAATTATGAGACAAAATCTGAGGAATGGACACAATGTCAGAGTAGTAACTCAACGCACAAAAACATTTCAATCAGAATTTGTATTCCCTTTACCCATCACAATTTTTAGTTGGTCACATGGGAGTGTTTCTAATCGACTCAGTTCAACAATCAAACATACATGGTTTTCTCTTCAGCAAAATCCATTTTAGAGGGAATTCAGGGAATTTGAGTGGGATTGCAGATTCAAAGTGAGTTATGTACTTCAATTGTGGGGGTTCAACAATTGAGTTCTTATAATGCATTTTAAGCATGTAGGCAGACAAGCAAGCATACATAGTTATAAAATCAAGCATAAAGGTCCCTTAGGGACAGGTATAAGAAGAATGCAATAGATTTGAGCAATTATGTCCATGAACCATAATAACATGGTTGTGCTTACAAGTAGACGTACTGCTTAACCATTGATGATCAACTAATTCAAGAAATACATTCAAACAATCAAGCTCAGATTCAACATGTGAACGATGAAGAATGACTTTCAAAACAATATGGATAATCATATGTTCTAAGTAACACTAATAAGAATCTCTCCTCCCTACATTTCAATACAAAATGCTCGGATTTTGGTAGCTTCGCACAGTCCCATACAATTTTGTATTTATTTTAAATAGCAACAAGACTAGCCTTTTGACATGAGGCATGCCCTTTGTCTCAGGGGCAGTTCCTGGCTACTCAGTATCGTCATTTATGATAATGTGGATAAGACACTTTTCGATGCGAGTTTCCTCCTTTATTTCAGGGGGGATTCCCGATGTACTCGATGTCAAATCACACTTCTTCAATTTGTGGAGGGACTAACAACTTTTTCATGACGAGTCACTTGACTTTAATGTAGGGGTTTAAGAATCTTTAAAAGTGTTTAGTGGAATAACAGAGATCCTTATTGAATGAAGTCAGTTGTATCAAGGTTCCATATGAAGTGAGTGATTGAACAGATAGTAGAACATGAATTAGCCTTTTCAAGGTTTTGTCTCCCCCTAAGTGTATGCATGGTTGAAAACCAAAAAGACCTTGTTAACATGTGTCATGAGTAATTCATGCCTGAATCAGTGCAAATTTATTTAACAAGGTTGTTCAGTCGTAGAAGAGTTCAAAAAGAACTGGGTGTATATTATATACATTCAGGCAAGTCATGTAGCAACCCTGGTAAATGAAAAAGGGGATAAGATGATAAATCCACTAATGATAAGAGTCCTAGCTTATATAAATACTTAAAACAAAATAACGCCTCTGATCAAGGCGCTAATTAATTGAAGACTGGCGTGAAGACGCGAATTAGAGAATTGACGCCTCTATGACAGGCGTCAAATAAAGAATTGAAGACTGTTTGTACAGGCGTCAATTTCAAATAAACGCCCCAACCTAAGGCGTCAATTACAAAAGGACCCGTTTGTGTTCGGTTCGAACTAGGATGATAACTGGGTAAGTTTAGATTAAGGAAAGGATCAATACGTGGAATAGTTAAATGCTAATTGGATTCTAAGAAGGAAGTTCTAATCCTAATAAAATTCTTAGAACCTATTAGGATTCTTCTCCTATAAATACCCATCCTCTTTCCATCGAACTCACGTTAATACTAATTGCCAAAGACGTCCTCCTGCTGCTGCTGCTCTTCTACCTTGAAGTTCCTCTTCGTTCTGCTGCTCCTATTGTGCTGCTGTATAGCAGTTCTTCATCAGCATCTTCCTCTTGCTGTCAATACCTTGAAGGGAGGAAGTTGTCTTCTGCTTCTTCTTCTGAAGGTTTTGGTTGTTCGTGGGAGGCTCCTGCTGTTCTAATCTGGACCAAAGGAGCTGCTGCAATTGTTGCTCTTACCATCATCTTCCTGCCGGGAACGTAGAAGAATCATCTCCTTCTTCCTTGTTCCCACTGCGTTGCTGAAGCTATTATCACCCTCATCATCCTACTGCATCTTCCGAGGGGTGCTGCTATTGCTTTGGCTAAAGAGTTGCTTCCGGAAACTCTGTTTGAAATAGAGTATCATTCACAGTTATTTTCTTCACCGTTCTTCAGCGTCTGTCAACCAAACCACCCAACCAAGGTAGGTTTTCTCAAGACTTTGAAAAATTCTATAGTTGTCAAGTTAATACATGCATATAGGTCTATATATGTCTTCAGTAGTTACAGATTTCGTTTTCCAGAATGAAGTTTCTCCGTTTACTGCATAAATGAAATTGATGACCCACACCAGGGCGTCATTTTAAATCGACGACCGTGTAACAGTCGTCAATTTGCTAGTTATTTAATAAATACCCCATGTTCAAAATTTAATAACTGTGAACCTATGTATGTAAACTAATGCATAATCATGTCCATAAATTCCTGATATTTTCCTCTATATGTTCATACCTTTAGAGTCTTAATCAGACATACTCCAAAAATCATGTGTCTGTGATTGTACCTACCCGGTGCAAATCGTATGACAAAGAAATAGCGACCTTGCTTAGGTCGTCATTTAAATGGACGCCCGTATACATGGGCGCGACTTAGTGATAAAACGTGAAATTTTGATATATCTTTCCTGGATATTGGAATTGACGATGTGAACCCTGCCATTGTTTTTGATATATGACGCCCCTGACTAGGGCGCTGTTTAATAAATTAAAGACTTGAGCTAAGTCGCCATTTACATAAACAACCGAAATTTAGAATATTTACGAAATTTATTTATAGAAATCTGGTTGAAACGACTGAATTGACAGTCGTCATTTATTGAAATGACGACCCAAACAAGGGCGTCATTTATAAAAATGAAGACTCAAGGTCAGGCATCAATTTACTGATAGTTCTGACTTTCTGATTTTCATGGTTTTTCAGTAACCCTTGACAAGGGGTTATGTGTATAGGCACTATGTTCCATTCCGTGAATATAGTCCCATGTTTCACGTTGTTTAATCGATTACCCACTATTTCTCGGTGACAGACGAACTCTCCATGGGACATTCCGTTCCTTTGGACCGGTGCTTTATCATAGAGACCTCCGTAAGACTCCGCTAGCTTTGGATTCCCTCAAAGCAGCCGAGCTGGTTGTACCCTTAAAAACCCATGACACTTCTTAATTGCCATGTCACTCTAAAGAAACATGGTATACTGGCTCTCACGACATGCTGTTTGTATGTCATGAGAATATTCTTGAAATAATGGGATGGGTAATCCATACCATTCATATCCTTTAAGAATAGTGTGTCGTACTTGTGTACACTAATTCTATCTACCTTATCATGTACAAGAACGAGCGACCATGTTCATGTGGGCGCTTATTCCTATCATCATGGCACCCGAGTTAGGGAGCTGATTCAACCTAGTTTTATCGTTAATCGTGATTATACCATTACTATCGTCATTATCCAACATGTTCAAATCCTTGAAATGCTATTCCTCAAAGAGCTACCTTAAAGTTATACAAGCTTATTCCTTGAAACTCCATATTGGCTATAACTTTAGTGGATGTCGAAAAATACACGATCAATGCCTGCGCATATAGGGCCCGATCTGGTCCTGAGAGGAGCACCCGAAAATACTTGTGCCCATGGCAGTTGTAATGATCACGGTATGGCATTGTACCGAAGTGCATAACTAGCTTGATTAGACATTCCATAATCTCATACTCGACTTGACATGACATGACTTGCGTGACCCGGAAAGGGTATTTATATACTTGCTTGAAACGTGATAGCCAATTTCCGACATGACCTGATGAATATACTTGCTTGAATATCTTGACATCTATTGATATAAGTTCTCGAAAGACATGCTAGTTCACTCAATTATCTCTTGTTATACTCTCTCTCTCTCTTGTCGTTTTACGCAAACATGCATAGCTTTATTGCATTCATGTAACATGTAATTTACTTAAAGCAAGCTACCTCTTGAGATATAATTCCTACTGAGCGTTCGCTCATTCAGTGTTTTCCCCTATTTTTCAGGTAAGTCCGATGATGAAACTCAATCAGATGGGGAAAGTCAAGAGTGAAGAGATTAGAGCCACTCCGTCTATCCAAGCGTCTACCAGTCTTATCTTACTATATTTTTGAGTCAATCGTTATACTTTTCCCTTTATAGAGTCTTTGCACTTTCATTAAATGGATTGTAATAGAAGTACTTTTGAGGTTGTGATTGAATAAAGGATTGGGTTATCTTTACTTTTGCGCACTTTGTCTTTGTGTTGAATACACTAACGCTCTGATTGACATGATCGATATAAACTTGTCACGCACTCTGGGTTCCTTCCGCGCTCGGGGCGTGACAGTTTTTGTGGTATCAGAGCCAGGTTATATTCAATTCCTAGGAAACCCAAGTCCAAGGATAGGATTAAAACCTTTAACCGGTGACATTGGGTAAAACCAAGGGTTAAGTTAACTTAGGATCAAAACCTTCGAACATCATCACATATTAATATAGTATTGTAATTGTAGGACAATGGCTGCCGAACGTGCCCAGTGGCGCAACATGCAACGCACTCTGCAAGGCATGACCCAAGCACTTCAACAAGTGGCACAAGGAGGTGCACATCGTGGAGCAGGAAATCTCCATCAAAGCTTCAAGAACATGAACCCTCCTAAGTTCATGGGATCCACTGATCCGGATGACGCCGAGCACTGGATCCGGGAGACCAAACGTATCTTTCGAGTTATGCAATACACGGACCAAGAGAAGGTCTTGTTAGCAACGTTTCAATTGGAAAGGGACGCCCGCTGTTGGTGGGAGTCGGTAGAAGCCACATTAGATCAAGGACAAGTTACTTGGGAGGAGTTTGTTGAACATTTCAACAATAAATATTTTTCGGACCGACTCCAGGAGAAGAAGGCCGTCGAGTTCGCCGCACTTAAGCAACGATCATTATCGGTGGCCGAGTATGAGGCACAATTCTCGAGGTTATCCAGGTACACTAAGCATTAAGTCAGTACCGAGAAAATGAAAGCTAGAAGGTTTCTAAATGGGCTCAGGCCCCAGTTTATCACACAACTGGCCCCGATGGACATACAAGTCTATTCGGAGATGGTACGACGAGCCCAGCTACTGGAGGATGCCACGGAACTATCTAATAGGATCCGTGGGAGAGACAAGAAGGAACATGTCACTAGTTCAGGTTCCTTCAAACCCAATTTCAAGAAGAGACCGAGTAATGGAGGTACTCCCTCCCAAGAACAAAAGATCAAGAAGACCAAACATTTCTCCATCACCACTACCTCCTATAAGGTGGTATGTAAGCATTGTGATAAGGCCGGGCACAAGGCCAAAGAATGTTGGAGGAAACTTGGAGCGTGTCTCCATTGTGGGAGCCATGATCATCGGATTCCCGACTGTCCCCTACTCAATGATCAAGCCGGTGACGGAAAGCGCCCGGTGACAAATAATGCACGTCTCCAAGCTATTAAGGAGACAGAACAAGATGAAGGCGGACTAGTGGAAGCTACATTGAAAGTTTGTTCCAAGTCTGCATATGTCTTACTTGATACTGGTGCCTCGCATTCTTTTATTTCTAAGAAGCTTGCTAATCCATTACCCATGGAATCGGAATGGATGAAAATAGTTCTTTCAACTCCTCTCGGAAGCGAAGTTGACCTTACTCACCATTATCAAAACTGTGAAATAATGGTAAAAGGAAGAAATCTTCCTACCGACCTCATATGTTTAGACCTAAAGGAATATGATGTCATATTGGGAGCAGATTGGTTATCTAAGTATTAGGCAACTGTGGATTGCCGTAACAGCAAAGTTACTTTCAAAGACTTTCCGGAACTGGTCTATACTAGCCCTAAGAGTCGGAGCAAGTCACCTCTTATTTCCGCTCTCCGAGCTAGCAAGCTAATAAGGAAAGGATGTGTATCTTTCCTTGCGTTTGTCACCATTAAGGAGACTAAGCTAGAAGACATCCCAGTTGTGCAAGAATTTCCGGACGTGTTTCCGAAAGATTTTCCTGGATTACCCCCACAAAGAGAAGTGGCCTTCACCATCGACTTGATCCCTGGTGCTGGTCTAGTTTCTAGGGCACCTTATAGGATGTCCCCTGCCGAACTCGAGGAACTAAAGGAGCAATTGATGGAACTTCTCAAGAAAGGATTTATCAGACCAAGCACTTCCCCGTGGGGAGCACCTGTGTTATTTGTAAAAAAGAAAGATGTATCCTTGAGGTTATGCATCGACTATCGACAGTTGAATCATCTCACTATCAAGAACAAGTATCCACTACCGAGAATCGATGAGTTATTTGATCAAATATCTGGATCCAAGTATTTTTTGAAGATTGATCTCAGGTTGGGATATCACCAACTAAGGATCAAGGATAAGGACATTTATAAGACCGTATTTAGAAGCAGGTATGGGCACTATGAATTTGTTGTTATGCCTTTTGGACTAACAAATGCCCCTGCTACCTTTATGCAGTTGATGAATAGTATATTCAGGCCTCATCTAGATCAATTTATAGTGGTTTTCATTGATGACATACTGATCTATTCAAAGACCAAGGAAGAGCACGAGGATCATTTGAGGATTGCATTACAGATATTGAGGATGAATCAATTATATACAAAGCTCAGTAAATGTGAATTCTGGTTAGAAGAAGTATCTTTCTTGGGGCATGTTATATCAAAAGATGGTTTATCCGTAGATCCATCGAAGGTTGAAGCTGTAAAGGATTGGGAAAGACCGACCAATGCTAACGAGATCTGTAGTTTCTTGGGTCTTGCGGGCTACTACCGACGATTCATCAAGGATTTCTCCAAGATCGCCGTACCACTCACTAGGCTAACTCGCAAGGAGATCCGTTACGAATGGAGTGAGGAATGTGAAAGAAGCTTCCAAACTCTCAAGGATCACCTAACTACAGCCCTGGTCTTAGGTCTACCAGTCGAAGGAGAGAAGTTCGAGGTATACACTGATGCATCCGGTATTAGCCTCGGATGTGTTTTAATGCAACAAGGAAGAGTTATAGCTTACTCTTCTCGCCAATTAAAGAAGCATGAAGAGAACTACCCAGTTCATGACTTGGAGTTGGCCGCGGTAATATTTGCATTGAAAATATGGAGGCATTACCTATACGGAGTGCAGTTTACAGTATATTCTGACCATAAGAGTCTCAAGTATCTCTTCTCTCAGAAGGAATTAAATATGAGGTAAAGACGTTGGCTAGAATATCTCAAGGATTTCGACTTCATAATACAATATCATCCTGGAAATGGTAATCCTGTAACTGATGCCGTCAATCGAAAGCCAAGAGCGATTTTAGCAAATTGTATGATTTAGGAGTGGAAGTTGCTAGAATAATTCTCTAAACTTGATATAAGCCTGGACAAGGAGAACAAGTGTGTTACACTATCCCATGTAAGCATACTGCCAGATCTACTCTCAGAAATACAAGGACTACAAGATAAGGATCCATTATTAGTGGAAATCAAGGACAAAATTGAAGAACAATCGGAGTTCAAATTAGCATCAGATGGAAGATTGATGTTCAGGTATAGAACATGTATACCATATTGTCCAGAGCTAAAGAAGAAAATCTTAGATGAAGCTCACAGATCAAAGTACACGATTCATCCAGGGTCTACCAAAATGTACCAAGATTTGAAAAGGACTTTCTGGTGGCCTAATATGAAAAGAGAAGTAGCGGACTTTGTGTCTCTCTGTCTCACATGCCAACAAGTCAAGGCTGAACACCAAAAGCCTACCGGTAAGCTACATCCTCTAGAAAATCCCAAATGGAAGTGGGAGGATATCGGTATGGACTTCATTATGGGTCTATCTAAATCAAAAGGAGGACATGATGGAATATGGGTTATCATCGACCGATTGACCAAATCGGCACACTTCTTGCCAATCAAGAGTCGATGGTCAGTTGATGTTCTTGCTGCATTATACATTAAGGAGATAGTCAAGTTACATGGAGTACCTGTCTCAATCGTGTCTGACAGAGACCCCCGTTTTACTTCTCACTTTTGGAAGGGTCTACAACATTCACTAGGGTCGAGACTTAACTTTAGTATAGCTTTTCATCCTCAAACGGATGGTCAGACCGAGAGAACCAATCAGGTGGTTGAAGATATGCTCAGAGCTTGCATCATTGATTTTGGTGGAGGCTGGCATGATCACTTGCCTTTGGTTGAATTTGCATACAATAACAGCTACCAGGCAAGTATACAAATGGCATCTTTTGAAGCCTTATACGGAAGGAGTTGTCGATCACCCTTGTGTTGGAACGAAGTTGGCGAGAAATAACTATTAGGTCCAGACATGGTAAGGGATACCACTGAAAAGATTCAGTTGATTAGAGAAAGACTTCAAGTTGCTCAGGCTAGACAAAAGGCTTATGCTGACACAAGAAGAAGAGATCTCGAATTCCAATTCAGAGATCACGTATTTCTCAAGATATCACCTGGATGTGGAATAAGGAGATTTGGTGTTAAGGGCAAGCTTACGCCGAGATTTATCGGACCTTTTGAGATACTAGAAAGAGTTGGCGAGGTTGCTTACCACGTCGCCTTACCACCTCAATTGTCTGAAGTTCATAATGTATTCCACATATCTATGTTGAAGAAGTATGTACACGATCCGTCACATATCATTGATCATGGTGACCTGGTGATTCAAAAGGGTCTCACTTATGAAGAAAAGCCCATGAAGATCCTCGATCGTGAGGTACGTACATTAAGGAACAAAGTTATTCCTATCACGCCCCGAGCGCGGAAGATACCCGGAGATGCGCGACGTGTCTATATCAATCATGTCAATCAGAGTGGTCATGTATTCGACACAAAGACAGAGATGCGCAAAATAGCAAGATAACCCAATCCTTTATTTCATAATGGATAGACTATTACAAATCCAATACTCTGTTAAATAAAAAGGAAAAGAATACATAGTTGACTCAAGAAAACTATAGAAAAGACTAGATGACACTTGGAGAATCTCTATCTCTTTCACTCTTGATTATTCCCATCCGATTGACTTCCATCATCGTCGGACTTACCTGAAAAGTAAAAAGAGACAAACGGAATGAGCGAACGCTCAGTAGGAAATTATATCTCAAGTACTAGCGAGGGGTTTAAGTAATTACATTTTCATGAATGCAATAAAGCTATGCATGCTCGCATAAAACGACAAGATAGAGAGAATGTAATATCAAAGAAACAAGATGAACTTAATCATGAACTTCCAACAAGATGACAAGTATATTCAAGGTATTCAAGCAAGCACGTTTAACAAGTCATGTCAAGAACTTTGGCTATCATGTATCAAGCAAGTAAATTACCCTTTTTCGGGCCACGCATTTCATTTCATGTCAAGTACGAGTCAAGTACAAGATGTGTGTGGAATGTCCAATCAAGCAAGTCAAGTACTCGGTATAATGCCAGATACCTTATCATTTTAACTCCCATGGGCACAAGTACTTTCGGGTGCTCCTCCCAGGACCAGATCGGGCCCTATATGCGCAGGCATTTATCATGTGTTTTGACATCCACTCTTGTTTATATAGCCAATATAGAATTTCAATAATCAAGCTTGTAGACACGTATGACAACTTTGATAGAATAGAGTCCAAAATATGACAAAGGACATAGAATGGCGATAATAACGGTATAATCACGATGTCGATAAAACTAGGTAGAATATGGTTCCCTTAACTTAGGTACCATGACAAATCAATATGGACATTCTTTATATAGAATTGAGGTCCACATGAACATAAGATCAAGCAAGATACCCTCATTCTTATCATAGAATTGGGGTTTACAAGAATGACACGATATGGCATGATATCATCATCCCATCAAGAATTTCTTATGATATACTCTTTGTATAATCATAAGGGCCGGTATACCATGTTTCTTTAGATTGACATGGCAAAAACTGTGTAATGGGTTTTTAGGGTACAACCAGCTCAGTCGGCCTTGAGGGAATCCAAGGCTACGAGGAGTCTTACGGAGGTCTCTATGACTAACTCGCTAGTCCAAAGGAACGGAATGTCCAATGGAGAGCTTGTATGTCAATGAGAGTTGAGTGTGATCGATAAATCAACATGAAACGTGGGACTATACTCACGGAGTGGAGAATAGTGCCGATATATATATATATATGTATAATATGAAACCATCGGTAATAGAATCAGGATAAAATCAGTTTACAGTAAAATAACGACTTAAGTAAAGTCGTGTATTGAATAATTAACGCCTAACAGAAGGGCGTTTACATATATTGCCAATTTGCAGAATTTCCATTATTTCATTAATTTATCAAAAACACGCCTTTCCTGGGGGCGTTTCTTCAAAGTTGACGACTGCAGAGGCAGGCGTCTCATCATTTACATATTCGACAGGATATAATTATTCTCAGAAATTTATCAAAAACGCGCCCTTGGAAGGGGCGTTACTTTCTAATTCCATTTTACAGAATATGTGAATTTCAGGATTTTAACAGATACACGCCCTAGGAAGGGGCGTTACTTTTCAGATTCACGCCTTGTACTGGGGCGTTAGAATATGGAAAACGACTTTGTCCAAGTCGTGAATTTCAAGGGATTTACGATATTTTAATAAATAATATTTCGAGAGACAGGAGACATGTCATGGCAGTAAAATTTAACAGGAATTCACAGAGTCATGCAAGATATTAAAAATCAATATTTCATATGTATTGTAATTTTTAAACAGGATCAATTATTAATCACATGCGATTCTTATGAAATTAACGCCTGCGTAGAGGGCGTCAAATATTAAATTGACGACCACTAGCATGGTCGTTTCTTTTAAATTAGCGCCCTAATCAAGGGCGTTTCTTTTAAAATTTTGCAGAAAACGTAATAAAACCTTATAAACAGTATGCATGCCATGCTCATATACGTATGTATAGATATCTTGCATTAATTCTTATTTGGGCTACAATAACTTGAGAAAATCCTACCTTAATTGATAATCTGGAGATCGACGTGAGGTGTTCTGAAACTCCTACGACTTGGCAGCAAGAAAGGGCAGGAAGATGATTGATGAGGATGAGAGAACCTGCAGAAGATATATCAAAGATATCAATCTTCTTTGTAATGGCTTGCTGGAAGCGAAGAAATAAGAACTTACATAAGTTCTTCAGGACGCAGATCTTCTTAACCTGTACAGAAGAGAAGGAGATGAAGAGTCAGTAACTCTTCATATGCTTTCTGAAAAAAAAAAGAGAAGAACGTTCGGTTCTTCACTCACCGTAGCAGACGATTGATAAAATAGGTTTAGGGTTTGTTCGATCAAGACTATTTATAGGATTTTGGAGTCCTAACAAGAGTAGGGTTTGATTGAGGGTAGTATATCCCTAATAGAGTCCTTACTCTAATAGATACTTACTAGATTAGGTTGATCTTCCCTGGATAAGCTCTGGGTTCGAACGGTTCACGAACTGAATTAACGCCTTAGGTCAGGGCGTGTATTCGTTAATTGACGCCTTACTTTAGGGCGTTTATTAAAAAGCGCCTTGAAAAAGGGCGTTTCGTGTTTTAAAACACGCCCAAGATAGGGGCGTTTCTTTTACTTACCCATTTGGTCGTATGAGAACTGACGACCGCATTTGTGGGCGTCCTTTCTTTAGTCACGCCATGGATAGAGGCGTTTCTTTATAAATTAACGCCTTAATAAGAGGCGTTATTTTTAATTTTGCTTTACTTCGTCCAATTAACCCTATTCCTTTTATATATTACTTCTGTATTATATATGTTTTAATTCATTTCAATTATTCATTTATTAGGGTTGCTACACCCTCCCCCACTTAAAAAGAATTTGGTCCCCAAATTCAATATATATATAATTATACACGCGGAGAGTGTAGGACATATACCTCTTAGAATAACTCGGGAAATCGTTTCTTCATAGATTCCTCGGTCTCCCATGTCGCTTCGCGTTCAGGATTCTTATTCCATTGCACCTTGAGCATGGGAATAACCTTATTCCTTAGAGCTCGTATTTCTCGATCTAATATCTTTAAAGGCCTCTGTTCATATGTGAGATCTTTCTGGATCACCAGATCTCCATGCTCAATAATATGTGACGGATCGTGCACATACTTCTTCAACAT
Source organism: Amorphophallus konjac (assembly GCA_022559845.1). Classification (NCBI taxonomy): domain Eukaryota; kingdom Viridiplantae; phylum Streptophyta; class Magnoliopsida; order Alismatales; family Araceae; genus Amorphophallus; species Amorphophallus konjac. The sequence continues at coordinate 101,546,742 of CM040120.1, forward strand.
AGATATGTGAAATACATTGTGTACCTCGGACAACTGAGGAGGCAACGCGATGCGATAAGCAACCTCGCCAACTCTTTCGAGTACCTCAAATGGTCCGATGAATCTTGGCGTAAGCTTGCCCTTAACACCAAATCTTCGTATGCCACGTCCAGGGGATATTTTAAGAAATACATGATCTCCAACCTGGAATTCAAGATCTCTTTTCCTGGTATCAGCATAAGCCTTTTGCCTTGTCTGAGCAACTTGTAATCTTTCTCTGATTACCTGTATCTTCTCAGTTGTATCCCTTACCATGTCTGGACCTAATAGTTGTTTCTCTCCAACTTCGTTCCAACATATGGGAGATCGGCAACTCCTTCCGTATAAGGCTTCGAAAGGTGCCATTTGGATACTAGCTTGGTAGCTATTATTATATGCAAATTCAACTAAAGGTAAGTGGTCATGCCAGCTTCCTCCAAAGTCAATAATGCATGCTCTCAGCATATCTTCAACAACTTGATTAGTTCGCTCGGTCTGACCATCCGTTTGTGGGTGAAAAGCAGTACTAAAGTTGAGCCTTGTCCCCAACGAATGTTGTAATCCCTTCCAAAAATGAGAAGTAAAACGGGGATCTCTATCAGACACGATTGAGACAGGAATTCCATGTATCCTGACTATTTCTTTAATGTATAGTGCAGCTAGCACATCAATTGACCATCGGCTTTTGATTGGCAAGAAATGTGCCGATTTAGTCAATCGGTCAATGATAACCCAGATTCCATCATGTCCTCCTTTAGATTTAGACAAACCCATGATGAAGTCCATACCAATATCCTCCCATTTCCACTTAGGAATATCTAGAGGATGTAGTTTTCCCGCAGGCTTTTGGTGTTCCGCCTTGACCTGTTGGCATGTGAGACAGCGTGATACATAGTCCGCTATTTCTCTTTTCATATTAGGCCACCAAAAGTTCCTCTTTACATCTTGGTACATTTTAGTTGATCCAGGATGAATAGTGTATCTTGATCTGTGAGCTTCATCTAAGATCTTCTTCTTTAATTCCGGACAATCGGGTATACAAGTTCTATCTTTGAACGATAATCTTCCATCAGAAGTTAGTTGAAAATCAGATTGTCCTTCTAATCTGCTTTTGATTTCTACTAATATAGGATCATCATCCTGAAGTGTTTGTATCTCAGATAACAAATCTGACTGTATGCTTACATGGGATAGTGTGACAAATTTGGATTCCGTGTCCAAGCTTATATTGAGCTCGGAGAATTGTTCAAGTAACCTCCATTCTTGTATCATACAATTGGCTATCCTTGCTCTCGGCTTTCGACTAAGGGCATCAGCCACATAATTACCCTTTCCGGGATGGTATTGTATACTGAAGTCGAAGTCCTTGAGATATTCTAGCCAGCATCTTTGTCTCATGTTCAGCTCCTTTTGTGAAAATAGATATTTGAGACTTTTGTGATCGGAGTATACAGTGAACTGTACCCCATAGAGATAGTGTCTCCATATCTTTAGGGCAAATACTACCGCGGCCAGTTCCAAGTCATGGACGGGGTAATTCTCCTCATGCTTCTTCAGTTGACGAGAAGAGTATGCTATGACCTTCCCTTGTTGCATTAGAACACATCCGAGGCCAATGCCAGAAGCATCAGTGTAGACCTCGAATTTCTCTCCTTCAATTGGTAGGGCTAAGACCGGAGCTGTGGTGAGATGATCCTTGAGAGTTTGGAAACTGCTTTCACATTCCTCACTCCATTCATATCGGATCTCCTTACGAGTTAATCTTGTAAGTGGTACGGCGATCTTAGAGAAATCTTTGATAAATCGCCGATAATAGCCTGCAAGACCTAAGAAACTTCTGATCTCGCTTGCATTAGTGGGTCTCTCCCAGTTTCTCACAGCTTCAACTTTTGACGGATCCACAGATAAACCGTCCTTGGATATGACATGTCCGAGAAAAGCCACTTCTTCAAGCCAGAACTCGCATTTGCTGAGTTTAGCATATAATTGATTTGTCCTCAAGACTTGCAATGCAATCCTCAAATGCTCTTCATGTTCTTCCTTAGTCTTAGAATATATCAATATATCATCGATGAAGACTACTATGAATTGATCCAAGTAAGGCCTGAATATGCTATTCATTAACTGCATAAAGGCAGCAGGGGCATTTGTTAGTCCAAAAGGCATAACAACAAATTCGTAATGGCCATACCTGCTTCTGAATGCGGTCTTGTGAATGTCATCATCCTTGATCCTTAATTGATGATATCCCGACCGGAGATCAATCTTGGAGAAATATTTGGATCCTGAAATCTGATCAAACAATTCATCGATTCTCGGCAGTGGATACTTGTTCTTGATAGTAAGATGATTCAACTGTCGATAGTCAATACACAATCTCCTGGATCCATCCTTCTTCTTTACAAATAAGACTGGTGCTCCCCACGGGGAAGTACTTGGTCTAATAAACCCTTTTCGGATTAGTTCCATCAACTGCTCCTTCAACTCCTTGAGTTCAGCAGGGGACATTCTATATGGTGCCTTTGAAACAGGACCAGCACCAGGGACTAAGTCGATGGTAAAGGCCACATCTCTTTGCGGGGGTAATCCCGGCAATTCCTCCGGAAATACGTCTGGAAATTCTCGCACTACCTGAATGCCTTCTATCTCGGTTTCCTTAGCTTCTTTAATAGTGACAAAAGCAAGGAAGGATACACATCCTTTCCTGACGAGCTTGCTTGCTCGAAGAGCCGAAATAAGAGGGGATTTGCTTCGACTCTTAGGACTAGTATAAGTCAGTTCCGGAAATTCCTTGAAAACAATCTTGCTATCACGGCAATCAACCGTTGCCTGGTATTTGGATAACCAATCTGCTCCTAGTATAACATCATATTCTTTTAGATCTAAGCAGATAAGATCAATAGGAAAATTCTTTCCTCGAACCAATACCTCACAATTTTGGTAATGATGTGTGATATCCGTCTCGTTTCCGAGAGGAGTAGACAATATTAACTTCATCCATTCTGGTTCTAGAGGTAATGGGTCAGCAAACTTCTTGGAAATAATGGAATGCGATGCACCTGTATCAAATAAGACATGTGCATATTTGGAACAAATTTTTAATGTACCTTCCACCAATCCGCCTTCTTCTTCTGGTTCGGTCTCTTGGATCGCATGAAGACGCGCGTTCCTTGTCACTGGGCGTTTACCCTCACCGTCTTGGTCATTCATTAATGGACAATCGGGAATCCGATGTTCACGACTCCCACAACGGAGACATGCTCCTAATTTCCTCCAGCATTCTTCTGTTTTGTGACCAGCCTTGTCACAATGCTTGCATACTACGTTTGAAGGGGTAGTGGTGATAGAGAAAGGCTTGGATTTCTTGTACTTCTGATCTTGAGAGGAAGAACCTCCATTATTGGGCCTCTTCTTAAAGTTGGGTTTAAAAGAACCCGAACTTGTGACTTGCTCCTTTTTGTCTTTCCCACGGATCCTATCAGATAGTTCCGTGGCATCTTCAAGCAACTGAGCTCGGCGCACTATTTCAGTATAAACTTGAATATCCATAGGCGCCAGTTGAGTAATGTAGTGGGGCCTAAGCCCATTAAGAAATCTACGGGCTTTCATCTTTTCCGTGCTAATTAAATGCTTAGCATATCTAGACAGTCTAGAGAACTGTGCTTCATAATCAGCCACCGATAAAGATCTTTGCTTTAATGCGGCAAATTCGGCGGCCTTCTTTTCCTGGACCCTATCAGAGAAATATTTGGCGTTGAAATATTCAACGAATTCTCCCCATGTAACTTGAGTTGGGTCAATTGTAGCTTCAATCGACTCCCACCAGCATCTAGCATCCTTTTCTAACTGGAAAGTAGCTAATAAGACTTTGTCCTGATCCGTGCATTGCATAACACGGAATATACGTTCAATCTCCCGAACCCAATGCTCGGCATCGTCTGGATCGGTCGATCCCATGAACTTCGGGGGATTCATATTCTTGAATGCTTGGTGTAAGCTTCCAGCTCGTGGAGCACCACCTTGTGCTACCTGTTGTAGCACTTGGGTCATCCCTTGAAGGGTACGCTGCATGTTGCGCCATTGAGCACGTTCGGCAGCCATTATCCTACAATTACAATAGCTATGTTAGTATTATATCACTATGATCTTATAAAGGACTCATTGATCATTTAACCCTTGGTTCTACCCACTCTCACTTGGTTAAAGGTTTTGAAACCTATCCTTGGACTTGGGTCACGCCCCGTACTCTATACCGTCAAGGTATTGTCCGCTTTAGCCTACCGGCCTCACGGTTTTATCCCTTTTTAAGGGTGATCGGCTCCAGAATGGGGGACTTCCTGGGCAGGTCACCCATCCCAGTACTACTCCCCATTAAGCACGCTTAACTTCAGAGTTCTTTACAAGAACTGAGCCGATACTTCAAAAGGCGCCTCGGTGATATAGAGTACAACTTAGCTATATTTGAGGGTGTTACAATCTACCCCTCTTATATAGGCGACGTCCTCGTCGCTGGGCACATATAGCACGCAATCATGCAATCAAGCCCCCTGGCAGGTAGGACTCTAGAGGTGGCCCCTACAGGCTCAAGAGGTGGCTCCCACTATGTAGCACTTTGCTCCATTACGGACTCAAGAGGTGGCTCCCATAGCGTAGCACTTTACCCTGCATGGCACTTAGTTCCCACACTTCCGGCTGGGGTATAGCTCTGATACCATTCAGAGACTGTCACGCCCCGAGCGCAGAAGATACCCGGAGATGCGCGACGTGTCTATATCAATCATGTCAATCAGAGTGGTCATGTATTCGACACAAAGACAGAGATGCGCAAAATAGCAAGATAACCCAATCCTTTATTTCATAATGGATAGACTATTACAAATCCAATACTCTGTTAAATAAAAAGGAAAAGAATACATAGTTGACTCAAGAAAACTATAGAAAAGACTAGATGACACTTGGAGAATCTCTATCTCTTTCACTCTTGATTATTCCCATCCGATTGACTTCCATCATCGTCGGACTTACCTGAAAAGTAAAAAGGGACAAACGGAATGAGCGAACGCTCAGTAGGAAATTATATCTCAAGTACTAGCGAGGGGTTTAAGTAATTACATTTTCATGAATGCAATAAAGCTATGCATGCTCGCATAAAATGACAAGATAGAGAGAATGTAATATCAAAGAAACAAGATGAACTTAATCATGAACTTCCAACAAGATGACAAGTATATTCAAGGTATTCAAGCAAGCACGTTTAACAAGTCATGTCAAGAACTTTGGCTATCATGTATCAAGCAAGTAAATTACCCTTTTTCGGGCCACGCATTTCATTTCATGTCAAGTACGAGTCAAGTACAAGATGTGTGTGGAATGTCCAATCAAGCAAGTCAAGTACTCGGTATAATGCCAGATACCTTATCATTTTAACTCCCATGGGCACAAGTACTTTCGGGTGCTCCTCCCAGGACCAGATCGGGCCCTATATGCGCAGGCATTTATCATGTGTTTTGACATCCACTCTTGTTTATATAGCCAATATAGAATTTCAATAATCAAGCTTGTAGACACGTATGACAACTTTGATAGAATAGAGTCCAAAATATGACAAAGGACATAGAATGGCGATAATAACGGTATAATCACGATGTCGATAAAACTAGGTAGAATATGGTTCCCTTAACTTAGGTACCATGACAAATCAATATGGACATTCTTTATATAGAATTGAGGTCCACATGAACATAAGATCAAGCAAGATACCCTCATTCTTATCATAGAATTGGGGTTTACAAGAATGACACGATATGGCATGATATCATCATCCCATCAAGAATTTCTTATGATATACTCTTTGTATAATCATAAGGGCCGGTATACCATGTTTCTTTAGATTGACATGGCAAAAACTGTGTAATGGGTTTTTAGGGTACAACCAGCTCAGTCGGCCTTGAGGGAATCCAAGGCTACGAGGAGTCTTACGGAGGTCTCTATGACTAACTCGCTAGTCCAAAGGAACGGAATGTCCAATGGAGAGCTTGTATGTCAATGAGAGTTGAGTGTGATCGATAAATCAACATGAAACGTGGGACTATACTCACGGAGTGGAGAATAGTGCCGATATATATATATATATGTATAATATGAAACCATCGGTAATAGAATCAGGATAAAATCAGTTTACAGTAAAATAACGACTTAAGTAAAGTCGTGTATTGAATAATTAACGCCTAACAGAAGGGCGTTTACATATATTGCCAATTTGCAGAATTTCCATTATTTCATTAATTTATCAAAAACACGCCTTTCCTGGGGGCGTTTCTTCAAAGTTGACGACTGCAGAGGCAGGCGTCTCATCATTTACATATTCGACAGGATATAATTATTCTCAGAAATTTATCAAAAACGCGCCCTTGGAAGGGGCGTTACTTTCTAATTCCATTTTACAGAATATGTGAATTTCAGGATTTTAACAGATACACGCCCTAGGAAGGGGCGTTACTTTTCAGATTCACGCCTTGTACTGGGGCGTTAGAATATGGAAAACGACTTTGTCCAAGTCGTGAATTTCAAGGGATTTACGATATTTTAATAAATAATATTTCGAGAGACAGGAGACATGTCATGGCAGTAAAATTTAACAGGAATTCACAGAGTCATGCAAGATATTAAAAATCAATATTTCATATGTATTGTAATTTTTAAACAGGATCAATTATTAATCACATGCGATTCTTATGAAATTAACGCCTGCGTAGAGGGCGTCAAATATTAAATTGACGACCACTAGCATGGTCGTTTCTTTTAAATTAGCGCCCTAATCAAGGGCGTTTCTTTTAAAATTTTGCAGAAAACGTAATAAAACCTTATAAACAGTATGCATGCCATGCTCATATACGTATGTATAGATATCTTGCATTAATTCTTATTTGGGCTACAATAACTTGAGAAAATCCTACCTTAATTGATAATCTGGAGATCGACGTGAGGTGTTCTGAAACTCCTACGACTTGGCAGCAAGAAAGGGCAGGAAGATGATTGATGAGGATGAGAGAACCTGCAGAAGATATATCAAAGATATCAATCTTCTTTGTAATGGCTTGCTGGAAGCGAAGAAATAAGAACTTACATAAGTTCTTCAGGACGCAGATCTTCTTAACCTGTACAGAAGAGAAGGAGATGAAGAGTCAGTAACTCTTCATATGCTTTCTGAAAAAAAAAAAAGAGAAGAACGTTCGGTTCTTCACTCACCGTAGCAAACGATTGATAAAATAGGTTTAGGGTTTGTTCGATCAAGACTATTTATAGGATTTTGGAGTCCTAACAAGAGTAGGGTTTGATTGAGGGTAGTATATCCCTAATAGAGTCCTTACTCTAATAGATACTTACTAGATTAGGTTGATCTTCCCTGGATAAGCTCTGGGTTCGAACGGTTCACGAACTGAATTAACGCCTTAGGTCAGGGCGTGTATTCGTTAATTGACGCCTTACTTTAGGGCGTTTATTAAAAAGCGCCTTGAAAAAGGGCGTTTCGTGTTTTAAAACACGCCCAAGATAGGGGCGTTTCTTTTACTTACCCATTTGGTCGTATGAGAACTGACGACCGCATTTGTGGGCGTCCTTTCTTCAGTCACGCCATGGATAGAGGCGTTTCTTTATAAATTAACGCCTTAATAAGAGGCGTTATTTTTAATTTTGCTTTACTTCGTCCAATTAACCCTATTCCTTTTATATATTACTTCTGTATTATATATGTTTTAATTCATTTCAATTATTCATTTATTAGGGTTGCTACAATTCCCATGGTCAAGGTGCAATGGAGTAAAAGCTCAGAACATGAAGCCACATGGGAGACCGAGGAGTCTATGAGGAAACGATTTCCAGACTTGTTTTAAAAGGGTATGTACTCTACACTCTCCACATAAAACATGCAATTGAATTTGGGGACCAAATTCTTCTAAGTGGGGGAGGGTGTAGCAACCCTGGTAAATGAAAAAGGGGATAAGATGATAAATCCACTAATGATAAGAGTCCTAGCTTATATAAATACTTAAAACAAAATAACACCTCTGATCAAGGCGCTAATTAATTGAAGACTGGCATGAAGACACGAATTAGAGAATTGACGCCTCTATGACAGGTGTCAAATAAAGAATTGAAGATTGTTTGTACAGGCGTCAATTTCAAATAAATGCCCCAACCTAAGGCGTCAATTACAAAAGGACCCGTTTGTGTTCGGTTCGAACTAGGATGATAACTGGGTAAGTTTAGATTAAGGAAAGGATCAATACGTGGAATAGTTAAATGCTAATTGGATTCTAAGAAGGAAGTTCTAATCCTAATAAAATTCTTAGAACCTATTAGGATTCTTCTTCTATAAATACCCATCCCCTTTCCATCGAACTCACGTTAATACTAATTGCCAAAGACGCCCTGCTGCTGCTGCTGCTGCTCTTCTGCCTTGAAGTTCCTCTTCGTTCTGCTGCTCCTATTGTGCTGCTGCATAGTAGTTCTTCATCAGCATCTTCCTCTTGCTGTCAATACCTTGAAGGGAGGAAGCTGTCTTCTGCTTCTTCTTCTGAAGGTTTTGGTTGTTCGTGGGAGGGTCTTGCTGTTCTAATCTGGACCAAAGGAGCTACTGCAATTGTTACTCTTACCATCATCTTCCTGCCGGGAACGTAGAAGAATCATATCCTTCTTCCTCGTTCCCACTACGTTGCTGAAGCTATTATCACCCTCATCATCCTACTGCATCTTCCGAGGGGTGCTGCTATTGCTTTGGCTAAAGAGTTGCTTCCGAAAACTCTGTTTGAAACAGAGTATCGTTCACAGTTATTTTCTTCACCGTTCTTCAGCATCTGTCAACTAAACCACCCAACCACGGTAGGTTTTCTCAAGACTTAGCAAAATTCTATAGTTATCAAGTTAATACAAGCATATAGGTCTATATATGTCTTCAGTAGTTACAGATTTCATTTTCCAGAATGAAGTTTCTCCGTTTACTGCATAAATGAAATTGACGACCCACACTAGGGCGTCATTTTAAACCGACGACCGTGTAACAGTCGTCAATTTGCTAGTTATTTAATAAATACCCCATGTTCAAAATTTAATAATTGTGAACCTATATATGTAAACTAATGCATAATCATGTCCATAAATTCCTGATATTTTCCTCTATCTGTTCATACCTTTAGAGTCTTAATCAGACATACTCCAAAAATCATGTGTCTGTGATTGTACCCAACCGATGCAAATCGTATGACAAAGAAATAGCGACCTTGCTTAGGTCGTCATTTAAATGGATGCCCGTATACATGGGCGCGACTTAGTGATAAAACGTGAAATTTTGATATATCTTTCCTGGATATTGGAATTGACGATGTGAACCCTGCCATTGTTTTTGATATATGACGCCCCTGACTAGGGCGCTGTTTAATAAATTAAAGACTTGAGCTAAGTCGCCATTTACATAAACAACCGAAATTTAGAATATTTACAGAATTTATTTATAGAAATCTGGTTGAAACGACTGAATTGACAGTCGTCATTTATTGAAATGACGACCCAAACAAGGGCGTCAATTATAAAAATGAAGACTCAAGGTCAGGCGTCAATTTACTGATAGTTCTGACTTTCTGATTTTCATGGTTTTTCAGTAACCCTTGACAAGGGGTTATGTATATAGGCACTATGTTCCATTCCGTGAATATAGTCCCATGTTTCACGTTGTTTAATCGATTACCCACTATTTCTCGGTGATAGACGAACTCTCATGGGACATTCCGTTCCTTTGGACCGGTGACTTTATCATAGAGACCTCCGTAAGACTCCGTTAGCTTTGGATTCTCTCAAAGCAGCCGAGCTGGTTGTACCCTTAAAAACCCATGACACTTCTTAATTGCCATGTCACTCTAAAGAAACATGGTATACCGACTCTCACGACATGTTGTTTGTATGTCATGAGAATATTCTTGAAATAATGGGATGGGTAATCCATACCATTCATATCCTTTAAGAATAGTGTGCCGTACTTGTGTACACTAATTCTATCTACCTTATCATGTACAAGAACGAGCGACCATGTTCATGTGGGTGCTTATTCCTATCGCCATGGCACCCGAGTTAGGTAGCTGATTCCACCTAGTTTTATCGTTAATCGTGATTATACCGTTACTATCGTCGTTATCCAACATGTTCAAATCCTTGAAATGCTATTCCTCAAAGATCTACCTTAAAGTTATACAAGTTTATTCCTTGAAACTCCATATTGGCTATAACTTTAGTGGATGTCAAAAAATACATGATCAATGCCTGCACATATAGGGCCCGATATGGTCCTAGGAGGAGCACCCGAAAGTACTTGTGCCCATGGGAGTTGTAATGATCACGGTAGGGCATTGTACCGAAGTGCATGACTAGCTTGATTAGATATTCCACAATCTCATACTTGACTTGACATGACATGACTTGCGTGACCCGGAAAGGGTATTTATATACTTGCTTGAAACGTGATAGCCAATTTTCGACATGACCTGATGAATATACTTACTTGAATATCTTGACATCTATTGATATAAGTTCTCGAAAGACATGCTAGTTCACTCAATTATCTCTTGTTATACTCTCTCCCTCTTGTCGTTTTACGCAAACATGCATAGCTTTATTGCATTCATGTAACATGTAATTTACTTAAAGCAAGCTACCTCTTGAGATATAATTCCTACTGAGCGTTCACTCATTCAGTGTTTTCCCCTATTTTTTAGGTAAGTCCGATGACGAAACTCAATTAGATGGGGAAAGTCAAGAGTGAAGAGATTACAGCCACTCCGTCTATCCAAGCGTCTACCAGTCTTATCTTACTATATTTTTGAGTCAATCGTTATACTTTTCCCTTTATAGAGTCTTAGCACCTTCATTAAATGAATTGTAATAGAAGTACTTTTGAGGTTGTGATTGAATAAAGGATTGTGTTATCTTTACTTTTACGCACTCTGTCTTTGTGTTGAATACACTAACGCTCTAATTGACATGATCGATATAAACTTGTCACGCACTCCGGGTTCCTTCCGCGCTCGGGGCGTGACAGTTGTAACACCCTCAAATATAGCTAAGTTGTACTCTATATCACCGTGGTGCCTTTTGAAGTATCGGCTCTGTTCTTGTAAAGAACTCCGAAGTTAAGCGTGCTTAATGGGGAGTAGTACTGGGATGGGTGACCTGCCCGGGAAGTCCCCCATTCTATAGCCGATCACTGTTAGAAAGAGATAAAATCGTGAGGCCGGTAGGCCAAAGTGGGCAATACCTCGACGGTATAGAGTACGGGGCGTTACAGAATGGTATCAGAGCCATACCCCAGCCGAAAGTGTGGGAACTAAGTGCCATGCAGGGCAAAGTGCTACGCTATGGGAGCCATACCCCAGCCGGAAGTGTGGGAACTAAGTGCCATGCAGCCCAGCGACGAGGACGTCGCCTATATAAGAGGGGTAGATTGTAATACCCTCAAATATAGCTAAGTTGTACTCTATATCATCGAGACTCCTTTTGAAGTATCGGCTCAGTTCTTGTAAAGAACTCTCAAGTTAAGCGTGCTTAATGGGGAGTAGTACTGGGATGGGTGACCTTCCCGGGAAGTCCCCCATTCTGGAGCCGATCACTGTTAGAAAGAGACAAAACCGTGAGGCCGGTAGGTCAAAGTGCAAAATTATAGTTATTCACATAAGAAAACATGAGTGAAAGCGGATAAACTCTATGAACAATTGCAAAAGATTATTATTCAAACGTGGAAGTAAAAGTGGAATGTATTACCACAATAGCTCATCAAATTTCTTGCCTTGGAGGAATTTTATTCTATTGACTGCTTCTTCCATCATAAGGCATTCCTGCAAGACAAAATCTTCACTTTGATGTTTTGGGAACCCAAGCCATCTTGGGTCCCTAGGGGTTAGGTGCACCACGATTTGTGGCTCTCCACAATTTACTTGCATTCATATCATCAAGGTGCGATAACGAGCAATCATTCATGACATGTCCCACATAACCACAGTAATGACAATACACACATGGTTTTAATTTCATTGGTTGAACATAAGCATTGGACTTTTGTGAATTTCTAGGGGGTCTTTGATTTTGATTATGAAATCTGGGTTTCACATTTAACGACCAACAATTTTTCATGGTATGGCCCACTTTCCCACAATAAAAACATTCAACTTTTCTGTTCTGATCAGCTTGAAATCTATTGTCATGCATCTTACAAGCATTCAAGTCATCCTCTTTCATTAAACTACAATCATGCATTAGATGTCTAAGCTCACCACAATAGTGACATGGTGCATTGTTTTGTTTTCGAGCTTGGTGTTCCACATTAGATTTCTTTGCATGCATAATGGGATTTTGTTTGACAGATGAAGAGGTATTTGGTGTACTTGAGGAACTAGAAGCATGCACAAACAAAGTTTTTGTTTTCAGATTAAATGCTTCCTTTTTACTAGGATTGTATCCTAGACCTTCCCGTTGGAAGTTCACCTTAGTCCCCAAGAGTTTGTTTAGATTCTCTTCACCACTCACAAACTTGCCCAATGATTTGTTCAGGTCAATGATTTCACTTTGAAGTGAAGCAATTACAAGTTCACAAGACAGAATTTCATTTTCACAAGAAGTGACCTTTTCATTTAGAGTGGCATTTATCGTCTTGTAAGATTCTATTTCCTATTCTAGAATACTTACATTCTCACTTTCTTGAGAGACCATGGACTTGCCTTTTTCAAATGTCAAAAGTCTTTCACACATGGTCGAATTTAATTGTTTCAGATTTTCAAGTTCAGATTTCAACAGATCATTTTCTTTTTCAGATTTCTCGAGGTACTTCAGTTTTCCCTCTAGAAATAAGATTTGAATGACAAAAATATCGTTGTCCCCTTTTAGTTTTTCATTTTTATCCAGAAGGGACTTGGCATCTATCTCAGAATCAAGAAGTTTATCAAAGAGTTTATCATCATCTGATAAAGAATCTAACTTACTTTTTAGACTCTCTTCAGTTTCCTTAAGCAATGAAACTTGGCATGTCAGAAGTTCATTTTCTTTTTCCAGTTCTTCAATTTTTGAAATTCGATCAACGCATTTCACACAAGAAAAATTATCATGGATATTTTCATTAGACCTTTTCTTCAGTGCTTTGTTTTCATGTTTCACCTTTTGATATTTTTCTGACAGTTCTTCATAGGCATCTACTAAATCTTCAAAAGATAATTCATCTTCATCTGATTTAGAGCTTACCTCCTCAGCACTTTCATCACAAGTTTGATAGATATCATCAGCCATTAATCCCTTTAGTCCTTGCTTCTCTTGAGCTTGCATCAATTTGTCCATAAGTTCTTTGGCGGTTCTGCAAGAGGAGACAAATGTGAATCTGTTAGCATTGACAGAATTTTTCATCAACCTCAAAATTGTAGAATTTTCATGACTCTTTAGTCTATCTCGGTTGGACCACTTGGTCTCATCCCGAGGCAACTTATGAGGACCATCGTTAACTAATTTCCACAAATTTGGACCAATTGAATTTATGGTCCTACACATTCTTCCCAGCCATGAGTTAAAGTCATCACCATTATAAAAGGGTAAGGAAGTCAAAGAAGCAATATCTGAAGAAGCATTCATCATTCAAAATTACACTAGGATCCCTATGAAGATAGTTTGATCTCAAATAATAGAGCCGGGCTCTGATACAAATTGTTGGGTCCCACAGTGTAGTGGCACGGATCTAGAGGGGGGGTGAATAGATCCCTCTCTAAAAATTAAGATCAATTTAAATAACTTGAAAGGCTTCTCAATCAAACCTCACCAAACGTGCAGGTGACAAGATCACACATGGAGAATTAGCAATTTTAACTAGCCGTATACATTGACAAATTTAGCATCGATGCGCAACACAGTTCATAATCCATCCTGTGAATGGTGGTAGAGGATAAGGAACAAACACACAACCAATCACACATGCACAAAGATTTTTTAGGTGGTTCGGGACCACGACGGGTACCCTACGTCTACCCCTCACCACCTCGGTGAGGCTTCACTAGAACGCTACACGAGGTAGCACACGGGGATGAACCGCAATACACCACACACTGCACGACGGCAGTAAACCATACACACACACGAGGGCGAACCCTCAAGACGGTGCTCAGCACCATACAAACACACCAAGACGGGGAACACACCCCAACAATCAATCCACACTCGGAGACACCACTCCGAACACATACATAGTTTTCTTCAGTTTAAGAGATGGACACAGATGTACATTTGCAAGCTCAATAAGCACAAATCTTCACAGCAATCTCACTAGACATCAACTAAGCACTAGACTGCAGCAAGTAAGAACAAGGACGGGTTGAGAGAACTCCTGGCTGGAGGACGATGGCCTTGGCTTCTTTAATGACTGAGGCGGACTGGACTTTGAAAGGAGGATGAAAGTTCATGCTTCAACAGGTTCATTTCTGAAGGATGGAAGATGATGAACATCAGACCCTTTCTTCTTCACCTTAGATCACTTTCTGCGCATTGGGTAGCTTGGAGATGGTACAGCCGTCTTCTTGAACAAGATGGCTTCTAGAAGGTGGAAGACGATCGTATTCAACCTTGAATCGAGCTCAACACGACCTGGGAAGAAGCATCCTTCATCTCCGACTGCACTCCCTGCAAAAACCCCAAAATGAATGTTTCATTCGAAGCTTTCTCTCATCTTCAACAAACCCTATCACATCCGATTTATACCCAAGAGGAATGGATGGCCACGTGGAAGATATTATCCCCCAAGGACCAATCACAATAAGGCACAAAAAGATGGGATCGAGCAACGGCTCCGGCCGCCGCGCGAATTGGCATTTTTCCCGGTTGCCGGAAAGTGTCGACCCCATGGGTCGACACTCGCGTTCGGGCAAGACAGAACAAAGCCCAAACAGAACCCAGCGTAGAAAGTGTCGACCCATGGGGTCGACACTTTCTACTTGTGGCATTGAAACAAGCCACGGCAGAAAGACCCGGAATAAGTGTCGACCTTGTGGGTCAACACTTATGTCCAGGGTTCTGAAAAATGAACCCAGACAGAACCTAGTGATAAAAAGGTCGACCTTTTGGGTCGACTTTTTATCCCTACGTTCAAAGACATAAGAGGGTCATCTGAAAACAGCTTACCCCTGGACAAAGTTTTGACCCCTGGGGTCGACACTTTTCCTGACATAAGCAAATTATAACACAGCACGTAATGGGGTTATACAAAAGACATGAGACAACAAAGATGAATACCTATAAGAGAGAAATGGGCATTAAGTACCCTAAATCATAGATATACCAAGTAGAGATTGTTGGGGAATTACCTTGAGAGATGTCCATCCATTTTTCACAATAAACCTCCTCCTACCATTCAACCAAAGCAACTTACCACTTTGTTGGTCCACATGCATGTGAAGATCCAATTGGAAGATATCCAATGTGGTCTATATGTTTATTCCCATTCTTTACACCTGTCACATTACATACTGGAAGTTAGTCTTCCATATCATTCAAGTTCTAGAAATTGAAACCTATCTCTCATAAATCACTCAATATTTAGACTAAGTTGTTGTGCCCCTGTGGTCTTGTTGATTGGTTTTGATGATAGCAAACACTATAAGTCACCATATGCATGTGTGCATCAAAGACCTTGTTGATTCATTTAAGTGCGTTCATATGTGTTCGTGTGTTTGTGAATGACATTCCATTATATCTCACTGACATCTGGACAGAAGCGCTGTGAATGTGTGCTTGTGAATGGCATTCCATTATATCTGTCTGACATCTGGACAGAAGTGGGTCGACGCCCCCTCTTAGATGGGTCGACCCCCTCAAGATTCGCATGTCTATACATTGGCTGCTGCATGCTCACACGATCAATTAAGTCCATACATTGCTTCTGGCATGCGAACACACACCCAAGTATATACACGGCTACATGCTCACTGCATTTGATGTCATGTCTGCACATTGCTTAAGTCTGTACAGAGTTAACATTGTCTCGCACACAAGTTCACTTCCAAGTCTATACATTCTTGCATATTGTGCTTCACGCTTTGTTCAAGTCTATACACCATGTTGCATATTGAACGTGAAGTCTATACATCATCCAGAGCCTTGTTGCATTGTGTCACAAAGTCTATACATTGCCAGCACACACGTTCATGTCGTTTCATTTGAAGTCCATACATTGCCTTGTAGCTTGCCTTACTGAAGTCTGTACATCCACCGTTGAATTTTCCAAGTCTATACATCGGTGAAGTCTATACAGTCAGTGTGTTTCACTCATCTAAAGTCTATACATTCCTTTCCATCTTTACCTACGTTTTGAACTGAGCAAGTCTATACATTCCTTTCCTTTGCCTACGTTCAAAACACAAGTCTACACACTGGTCTGTACATCGCTTCAAGCTTTCCAAAGTCTATACATTCACTTGTAGGCAAAGTCTGCACATTGGCAGCACTATGCAAGTCTATACATCGGACTGTAGCATGCATTTCTTCAAGTCTGTACATTGGCCAAGTATGTACATCGACTGTTCATGCATCAATTCCAAGTATATACATCGACTGTTCATGCAAAGTATATACATTCGATCAAGTCTGTACATCGGCGCACTGTTCATGCATTCATCGAACAAGTCTATACATTCATGGCATATGTGCAACGTGTGTTCTGCAAGTCTATACATTGATTCACTATAGCTTGCTTAGTTGAAGTCTATACATTGCATGCTACAAAGTCTGCACATCCAGTTTGCATCAAGTCTGTACAGAGCCTTTTGCATCGCTCACCAAGTCCATACATTAGCACTGTAGCTTGCACGAAGTAAAGTCTATACATTGGTCTTCACTTTAAAGTCTGCACATTGTGCCTTGAAGCTGTTCAAGTCTGTACATTGTCCCTGTGTTCACTTGCCTTAAAGTCTATACATCGTGGCCTTCAAGTCTTCAGAGTCTGTACATTCTTCAAGGGCCAAGTGTATACAGTGTCTCGCTCACATCTTCAAGGGGTAAGTCTATACATTGATTATGGGTGTGCATCGTGAAGTCTATACACTCGAGTGTTTCATCAAGCCTATACACTCGTGAGTGTTTCATCCAAGTCTATACACTCGTTCTCAAGCTTTCAAGTCTATACAGCCTTCGCATTCTCACAAGTCCATACATTGCTTGTGTAACTCAAGCCTTTACATCAAAGTCTATACATTGGTTAGGCTTGTTCATGCATCGTTCTTCTCAAGTCTATACAGTGCATATAGTTGTGTTTCACATAGTCTATACACTCGCGTGCATTCATCAAGTCTATACACTCCCCTGTTTGAAAGTCTATACACTCGCTTGTGTTATCAAGTATATACACTCGTCCTCCTTCACACGACTGACTCTATACGTCCATTGTCCTGCTTGCTGAATAAAGTCTGTACACTGTCTTCAGCTGATATTATTCATCGACTGATTTCTTCATTAATCTTGCAGGTGTCTGGGCACGTGATCTGAGGTTGGCACCTGGAAAGTGATCCAAAGAGCTGAGATGCTGACACGTGGCAGAGTCAATTGGGCGGGAGATGTGGAAGACACACGCCCTAGTTGCTGCTGATATATATATGAAGCTTCTTCATCCGCAGAAGATCAATATAGAAGAGGGCTGATCAAGACTGTGAGTAAAGAAGAAGAGAGGCAGAGAGCAGAAGAAGAAGAAATAGAAGAAGAGTGCAGCAGAAGAAAAAGAGAAAGAGAGAGAGCTCGTGAGGATTGAGAGAAGAAGAGTAGACAGTGAGAGAAAGAAGCAGAGAAGAAAAAGAAGAGTAAGAAAAGGAGAGATCGAGAGATAAGAAGCTTCATCAGAAGATTTGATCCTGCTGGACCGTGGATCATATCCAAGCCAGTCAGCTCCTACGAGAGCCAAATTGTGATTTCATTTTCCAGCTTTCTACTTGCTGTGTTTTTATCATTTCTTATTTTTTCCTTTCTTCTGTTATCTGTTCATCATTGTTCTTCCGACTCTCTGGATTGAGGTCGGGTTCCTCCTGTGGACTCAAGAGAAGGGAGACATTGTGTCTCCGGTTGCAAGTGGCTGGGAGTCACTTGTTGGGTTCCCTCCGGGTTGGAGGAAGGGAGACTTGTCTCCGGTTCTGGTCTTGTGGGTTGCAAGTCCAGGTGTTCCCTCCTGGTCTGGAGGAAGAGAGACCTAGTCTCCAGTTCCAAGTGGCTGGGAGTCACTTGGGGTGTCCCTCCGGTTTGGAGGAAGAGGGGAGGTTGTTCTCCTGGTCAAGCTATTTGGCAGCAAGTGTTTGCAGACTGAGTCTGGTGTTCTAGCGTTGCTAGTGGAAGCCTCACTCCGGTTGGGAGTGAGGGGTGGATGTAGGTCTGGAGGACCGAACCACCTAAAAAATTATATGTGCAGTGGTTTGCCTTGTGTGTTAGCTCCATATCTTCTACCACCCTCACAGGTTGTCCGAGCTTTCATATTGCTATCTGTGCAGTAGGTTGATTACCTTCTTCTGCTTCCGCTAGTTGCTTGTTTAGGAGCGCCTCATCTATATTTGCTCATTGATTTAAAAGAGAATTCAACTTGTTCTTCAGATTATCTATTTTACCTTGATAGTATTCTAGTTTTTATTGAGCGAAAAGTTTTTTAACGGTGGGATTCATTCACCCACCTCTGAATCCAGCGCACCGATCCTATCATAAGTCTCTTCAAACCATATGTTAGCTATCACAATAGCTTGAATCCTATCCAAATCAACTAAGGAAGAGTTAGATAAATTTCACCCAAATTGTTCAGAGACTTTCCTTTCTCACTAACTCCTGTAAACATTTCAAAACACACGTCAGTTAATTTCATCAAATCAGTTGACCATGTCATACACTAGCCTTTCATTCAAATGGAGTTTGCTCAATTCATTTCAAATCCACAAACTACATATGCAAAATGTTTACATGGAGAACAATCACATGGTATATAGTTCATCATCAAAATTCTTTAATACACGGTTGTGCACGGGGTTCAACACAATGAGATTGCCACCGGCCTCGCTCTTGAAGAAGCTGGCACTAGTACAAGAGCACTCTTCTTGACAACCGTCTTCACTGGAAGTGTAGGCTCAACATCCCCAAAATAGCCAAGGAGTAGGATGTGGATCGACATTCGGCAAATGAAATCTTGTGGCTTAAAATGCATAACCTTCATCCAATCATCCTGACTCGGCTCATTTTCACCCCGGGGACCAGATCCGTCAGGCACCAAAGGCAGCGCACACCCGCTCCGTGGGGTAGAAATAGGAGGCGAACTGGAGGGAATAGGTTCTAGTGGCGTGGAGGTTTCAATGGAGATGGTGATATCAAGTGGTGGCAAAGGCAATGGGGGTGAAGGTGGAGGTAACGGTGGAGCTTGCTCAGGCTCAGGCGGAGGCAACGGCAGAGAAGATGGTGGAGACAGTGATGTAGGCACTAACGGTGGAGATGGAGGTGGTGATGAAGGCAAAGGGGAAGGCCGTGGCGCCCATCGTCGGTGTATCGACACGACGCGTCGGGTGGCGGTGGAAGTGGAAGCGGTGGTAGTGGTAGAAGAAGGGGAGGCATTAGCCTGAGCAAGGGCTTGGGTAGGTGAAGGGGATGGAGCCGGGATAGGAGGTGAAGGTGATGGTGGGGTAGGAATAGAGGGGGAACATGTGATAGACTAGGTGACATAGTGGATGATGGAGCTGGCGTAACACTAGATGAAGAGGAATCATAGGGGTGCCCCTGGTCTTGCAGTGATGGAGACGGCTGCTTAGGCGGTGCTTCTTGCTGCTGCTTGCTACGAAGATGTAGAATGACTTTGTGAATAGCGGCCCAATCGATCCTTTTCTTATCTTCCAGGTCATAAACAAACTCCTGAAACTTGGGGCAATCCTCAACCAAATGCCCCTGCTAGCGATGATAATCATAAAATTGAGCAAATCCCTAACCGCGGGTCGGCAAGGCACAACCGAAGGGAGCTGCAATGCGTGAGTAGCCACCAAAGCCCGAAAAATATCCGTGAAACACTCCGGCAACGGAGGATGAGGGGCCCGCTTTGGGCAAGGTGGATGGAATAAAGGTGGAGAAGGTTGCGGAGACGGAACCGGAGGTTCCGTAGGCAATAGTGCTTGGCCGGCAGTGGAGGGATTTGGTGAAGGCATATGTGTAGCGGGATGAGAGGGTATATAGACGGCATCCACCTGCTCAGGATGTGGTGTTTCTTTGACCGAGGGTGGAGACACAGGCGGAGACACATGGGGGTGCAAGGAGGCAAAAGGTGGACTCATGGAGGGCTGATATGCGGGGGTGTATGGGTATGTAGGAGCGGAAGGCTGACTCATAGAAAGATAAGTGGTGGAGGGCTGACTCATGGAGGGCTGACTCATGGGAGCATAGGGTTGGCTTGTGGAGGGCGAGGTGTCAGTGGATGGGGATGGTGGAGACTCGGGGTCAAGGGAACCTTGGATTTGCTGGCGAATGAAGCGGGCTCGGCTATATAATTGTTGCCACGAGGTGATGTTGTTGAGGGCTAAGATGAACCGATACTCGGGTGTTGCATTGGATATCAACATCTTAATCAGCTCCTGCTCCGGAATGTGCCTCGAGACTTTGCGCGGCAAGGCGGCGCCAGCGATCGGCAAAGGTAGAGAACTCCTCGTCGGGCTTCCTCTTCTCATGGGCCAGATCAACAACAGAATACTTGGGCCCAACCTGGTCTTGAAACTGCTGAATGAATCTTTCTTGCACAACTTGGAAACTCACGATCTGATCTTACGGTAATGAAAATAACCAATCCCGAGCAAGGCCCTCCAATGACAAACCGAATAGATAAGCCATCAAGCATTGGTCATGTCGAAACTGGGCCGACTCATAGAGGAACTCCTTTAAGTGCACATAAGGGTCACCGACTCCACCATAACGGCGATATGCGGGAATTTGAGAAGATGGCGGGAGCCGAAGATTTTGGAATGCAAAAGGGACACTTAAGGAGGACTTGGGATCAATTTGACGTTGAAGTTCATCAAGCTAGCGTTGGGTTTGAGCAATCATCTCCTGGGTAGGGAGAGATCGAGAAGAAAGTGGGCCAACTTGAGCAAGAGATCGTGAATTTGAACCCGGATGATGGTATTGGGCTGGATGAGAGGATCCAGGCTGAGAAGAATATGGGCTCATTCCGGGAGTGGAAGGGTATGTAGGCCTGGAAGAGTCGTTGGCATATGGGCCGAATGGGCCGGCAGCAATATGGGCAGAAGAAAGAGGCCCATTAGAGGAATAAGGCCCATTAGAAATTGGGCCAGCAGCATATAAAGGAGAAGAAAGAGGCCCATAAAGGGAAGATGGCCCATTATGAGAAAAAGGCCCATTAAGATGACATGCAATGAGATGTTGGGCCTAGGCCGGGTCCATTTGGCGAACAAGACTTGATAAGTGGGCCATGGGATTAGCCTGTTCCTCGGATGGATCAGAGGGACCACGGGAAGATGGGCCCACGTAGGAGGAAGATTCCATGCGGGAATAAGAAGAAGATTTGGAAAAAGAATGATACAAGGGGTTGGAATGATGCTCCATGAGGGCAAATGGAGGCATAATACAAGGATATCAAGGAGAATACAGGTGGGGAAGCAAGGGCTTATGATGGGAATCAACACCGAGCACTACATTTTATTTTTTTGCATTTCTGTCCTTTGTTTGCATTTATATCCTTGGGTAATTGGGTTTGCAATTGTAAGGTATTATAAGCCTATTTGTTAGTCTTTAGAAGTCCTTGGGTTTCTATGTAAAATGTCAGTAGGTCCAGCAGGGACCCCCACCCTCCTTCCCTATGGTCCACATAGGGTCATGGGCCATGTGGGGCTGGTTCAAAGTCCAAGGTTGGACTTGGACCAAGGAGACAAGATGGAAGAAAATTCCATTTTTCCACCCCATTTTCAAAGGGGCGCCCCCTTCTTTGTCCTTATATGTAGTTTTTTTTATTTTTCTTTGACCACATGGTAGAATTCACATTCCCTATGTACCCCTCCCAAATCCTAGATCTAAGGGTAGTCTTAGTCATTTACCTAGGGTTTCCATTTCATATAAAAGTATTGTTTTTCCATATTTGATAGAATTAATGTGAAAAAAAGTTGGAAAATTACCCAAGAAGGCCAAGTGCACCCCTCCGCTCTCCTCTCCCACCCTTGCAGCTATGAGATCTCCAATCCCTGAGGTGTGATTCCTCCCTATCAGTTCCCCTTTGAGTGAGAAGCTCATCTCCGCCGCTGCCGCCGCCATCGAGCTGCCAACCCGACGGAGTTCTGTCCAACCCTGGACAGCAGCCCAGTGTCGGACTTCTTCCTCCCAATCCCCAGATCAAATCGATCTGAGATTTTGAGGGTAAGTTCCCCATGTGATCACCCTCCTCCATAAAAATTTTCATGCCCTAATTCCTCCGTTTGCCCCCCGTTCCATCCACATTTCCCTAGAACTACACAGCCTGCCCCAGTGCAGATCTGTGTTCCAACAAGCTATCTCTTCGCCCCTTTCACCCCCTTTCCGATTTTAGATTGAGCTGAAATTTGGACTGGGAGTTTTGTCCACCAAAGCCTTCGTCACCAATTTTTTTTGGGATTTGATGAATTTTCTTTCACATCCAAAAAACCACTACATTTTCCTAAATCTCTTCTGCCCCTGCAGTGCAGATCCGAACCATCCCAGTTAAAAAATCCATTTCCCCATTCAAACCATCTTTAAAAATTACAAAAAATTTATTCCCGTGTTCCTTACCCTCCCATCTACCATCCATAAAAATTTCAAATCCAAACTCCATCGTTTCATCTTCGATCAACTCACGTTCTCAGGCAGATCCCACTGTGCCCAATATTTCTTTAGTCTGTCAATCCGCCTGTTATAAATTCAACCACGGCAAATATAGAGACAGAAAAATTCATGTAACACTAGAGGGTTGAAGACCTCCGAGTTCACTTCGCAACGGCGCCAGTATCGCATCGATCCGACGTCTGGTATGATCGCAACAGTTATTTTTGCCGGATCGCGTAGCCCTGAAATAGCAGAATAGGTCCGTGGACAGCAAGCAACAACGCTCCCCAGTCGGGCCGCCTTGCCTTCCACGAGGCGAACTAGCGCATTCCCTTCCTAGGGATCGTCTCTCCAGGAGCCCCCACCACAGCGGTACAACTCCCAACCCGATCGGCCCGCCGACCAGGACGTGGACCCCACGCTTTTGGTGCGCGCTACTGCCAGAGCTGCCCAAAATGCTTCCCGTCAACCCAAGCCCGCTACTCCCAGGTCCCACATTGTAGCCCTTTACCTCCCTGCGTGGAGTGGGTGATAAATTCATTTATGTAATTATTGGTTATTGTTGTACCGGGGGTACGAGTCTCGACCGGGGTCGCCTTCCCCACGCCCGGTAGCGTGGAGGTATCGTGTTCGCTCCCCTCTTTGGCATTTGCTTTACTCGTATACATTCCTATATGCCGCTGCTAGAGTGATAGGAATTTAGCTCGATATATTTTTATCACTGCTGCGAGAGTGAGTGAGTGGAACCCGTCCCGTGACTCGATCCAAGCACGCAGAAAAGTCGAGTACCCGAGATTCATTGTCGATTTCTCAACCGTGCAGATCCACGCATTTCCCTCGCTTAGGGACGTCCGCGAGCTAGAGCCCCAGGTTCGCGTCCCGTCCCGCATCAAATTGGTATCTGAGCTGAAGGTTGAGTCTAGGGTAGCCTTTGATTAAAAACAAAAAAAAAGTCATTTAAGTCTAGAGAGAGTCTAAGTCGGTCCAAGGTCACATTGCATCTGTATATCCGGTATATCAAAAGGTGCCTCTGAAATGATAGGTTACGCCTATCGGGAAGGTAGCACACTTGCGTGAGTGCGATCTTTGGATCAAACCTCCACCACGTACTGAATATTGAAGTTTGGGTCGTCCTTCACTTCGCCTTAGTCGGTGCATTCCAACCCCGTGTCTATTGCATGCCCACTCGTAGGGGTACCCAATACTCACCACCACCACCACCTATGGCAAATTCCTGAGTCCCTAGTCCCGATGCGTCATCGGTGGTCGACATGTTTTGAGCTATTATGGGAAAAATGGATGATTTGAGTGCTCGAGTGGATAAGATGGAAGGATTGAGTACGCGAGTGGATGGCTTAGGCGCACGTTTGGAAGGAAGGATGAAGGCCTTAGAGGATAGGGCCGTAGAGTCGGACCAGTCTTTTCATGGTCTGGTAGGGAGGGTAGCCGTCCTAGAGAGACCCCTGGTTGAGGCGCACCTTGTGCTGACAAATGGTCAACTGGAGCCGATTCAGCCACCTATTGCTCCTAGGGCTTAAGGGGTAGATGATAGGAGGCGCCGAGCCCCTGAGGTGGATGACTACGAGTCTGATAATGAGAATAGGGGCTATGGTCGTGACCGTCAAGTTCAACGGTGGAATCGCGATCATGATGAGGATGAGCGGACCCTCAGGACCGTTCGTGCGGATCCTCCCACTTTTGACGGGTCCTTGGACCCGAAGGTCTATCTCGATTGGGAGTCTGACATGGATCGATACTTTGACTGGTTCGATATGACTGACCGTCGAAGAGTCTGATTGGCTACCATGAAGCTGATGGGACAGGCTCAGACCTATTGGAAGAACGTAGAGAGCATGTTATTTCATCGGCAGGAGCCCTAGGTTGAGACATGGGGTGAGATGAAGGTCAAGCTTCGACAAAAGTACCTTCCGGCCACATACCGTCAGTGACTCATCGATAGGTGGCAAAGCCTCAGTCAGGGAGATTGGTCCGTCTCCGAGTATATCGCTGAATTTGATGATATTTTTTGCGATGTGGCGTAGCGGAGGAGAGTACCATGCCCATTTCTCGCTTCCATTGTGGTCTGCGGCCCCACTATCAGTATGAGCTTTTTCACCGCAGTACCAAGACTTTGGAAGAGGCATACCAGGTTGCCCTAGAGTTGGAGCAGTTTGAGGGAGAGTTCGAGTCTACCCAACGGTTGGGCCCCGTCCCTCTTCGTAGTGCCGAGCCCCGTAGCTCTTTAGGCCCATATCATAGGGCCCCCATGACTCGACCTCAGGAACCCACCAGTCAGCAGCCATTCACCCCAAGGCCTCGCCCTCCCCCGCCAAGGGATCTACCTCCTCCCCAACATTGCTCGCCCCCGAGGCCTATTGCTCGTCCCCCGGCACCCACACCTCCACCCCTGTTGCCTACACCCCCTGTCCATCGGGAGGATAAGGGTAAGGGACCACTTATCGGAGAGACTAGTGGGTCACGACAACAGTGTTATCGCTGGCAGGGGTTTGGCCAATTTGCAGGCCAGTGCCCCACATGTACATCTCTAGTCATTGGGGACCAACGGGTTGGAGAAGCCTCACCATCACGGCTAGTGCCAGTCAGCTATGAGGCCGAGCAGGACCTAGCTGACGAGTTCTTTCGTGACGAGGAAGATGTCCATGGGGATCCACCAGACCTCCGATATACTCAGTAGCCAGTATACCGCATTATGCATTAAGTCTAGGGTCATGCATGAGTCTATTTTTTCTTCTTTGTGTGGTTTGTTTGTGTGGTTTGTTAGGAGTCTATGCATGCATTTGTCAAGTGCTTGGTGTGTCTGCCTATGTCGAGTCGAGTCGGTCTTATGCAAGCTCGTAGAGGTCAGTCCCTTACGAGTGCGAGATAAGTCGGATCTAATGCATACGTTGTAGACTTGTCGGCATATGGGATCAGCTCTACATCAATGTCTCGGATCTAGTCACCCATAGGGACCCAGCGGTGATTCCTAGTGAGTCTTCAAGCAGCCTCCACCCCTTTGCGACTGACCCCACCCCGGAGTGTCCACCACTAGCCTCATTCTCACCGCAGCATGTGCATATCGAATATATACGGGATGAGCAGGTGACGATTACTTGGAGTGGAGCGTACTCCGCGCTACTTGGTACGGTGATAGATCCGCAGGAGCCACACGAGCTGCCGTACCCCTTACTCGACGGGGTCGAGTTCTTCCCACCCGGGGAGAATTGATGGGAATCAACACCGAGCACTACATTTTATTTTTTTACATTTGTGTCCTTTGTTTGCATTTATATCCTTGGGTAATTGGGTTTGTAATTGTAAGGCATTATAAGCCTATTTGTTAGTCTTTAGAAGTCTTTGGGTTTCTATGTAAAATATCAGTAGGTCCAGTAGGGCCCCCACCCTCTTTCCCATTGGTCCACATAGGATCATGGGCCATGTGGGGTTGGTTCAAAGTCCAAGGTTGGACTCAGACCAAGGAGACAAGATGGAAGAAAATTCCATTTTTTTCACCCCATTTTCAAAGGGGCGCCCCCTTCTTTGTCCTTATATGTAGTTTTTTTTATTTTTTTTGACCACATGATAGAATTCACATTCCCTATGTACCCCACCCAAACCCTAGATCTAAGGGTACTCTTAGTCATTTACCTAGGGTTTCCATTTCATATAAAAGCATTGTATTTTCCATATTTGATAGAATTAATGTGAAAAAAAGTTGGAAAATTGCCCAAGAAGGCCAAGTGCGCCCCTCCTCTCTCCTCTCCCACCCTTGCAGTTGTGAGAGCACCAATCCCTAAGGTGTGATTCCTCCCTATCAATTCCCCTTTGAGTGAGAAGCTCAACTCTGCCGCCGCCGCCGCCGCCATCGAGCCGCCGTCGCACCGCCACCGCCAACCCGTCGGAGTTCTATCCAACCCTGGACAGTAGCCCAGTGTCAGAATTCTTCCTCCCAATCCCCAGATCAGATCGATATGAGATTTTGAGGGTAAGTTCCCCACATGATCACCCTCCTCCACAAAAATTTTCATGCTCTAATTCCTCTGTTTGCCCCCCGTTCCATCCTTGTTTCCCTAGAACTACACAGCTTGCCCCAGTGCAGATCTATGTTCCAACAAGCTATCTCTTCGCCCCTTTCACCCCCTTTCCGATTTTAGATTGACCTGAAATTTCGATTGGGAGTTCTGTCCACCAAAGCCTTTGTCCCCAATTTTTTTGTGATTTTATGAATTTTTTTTCCCATCTAAAAAATCACTACATTTTCCTAAATCTGTTCTGCCCCCTGCAATGCAGATCCGACCCATCCCAGTTAAAAAATCTATTTCCCCATTCAAACCATCTCCAAAATTTACAAAAAAAATATCCTCGTGTTCCTTACCCTCCCATCTACCATCCATAAAAATTTTAGATTCAAACTCCACCATTTGATCTTCGGTCAACCCATGTTCTCAGGCAGATCCCACTCTACCCAGTATTTCCTGAGTCTGTCATACCGCCTGTTATAAATTCTACCACGGCAAATACAGAGATAGGAAAATTCCTGTAACACCAGAGGGTTGAAGATCTCCGAGTTATCTTCGCAACAGCGCTAGTCTCGCGTCGATCCGACATCAGGTCTGATCGCATCAGTTGTTTTTGCCGGATTGCGCAGCCTTGAAACAGCAGAACAGGTCCGTGGATAGCAAGCAACAACGCTCCCCAGTCTGGCCGCCTTGCCTTCCACGAGGCGAACCAGCGCGTAGCCTTCCTAGGGATCATCCCTCCAGGAGCCCGCACCGCAGCGGTACCACTCCCAGCCTGATCGGCCCGTCGACCAGGACGTCGACCCCACGCTTGTTAGCGCGCGCTACTGTCTGAGCAGCCCAAAACGCTGCCCGTCAACCTGAGACCGCTACTCCCGGGTCCCACATTGTAGCCCTTTACCTCCCTGCGTGGAGTGGGTGATAAATTCATTTCTGGAATTATTGGTTATTGCTGTACCGGGAGTACGAGTCTCGACCGGGGTCGCCTTCCCTACGCCCAGTAGCGTGAAGGTATCGTGTCCGCTCCCCTCTTTGGCATTTGCTTTACTCGTATACATTTCTATATACCGCTGCTAGAGTGATAGGAAATTAGCTCGATATATTTTTATCACCTCTGCGAGAGTGAGTGAGTGGAACCCGTCCCGTGACTCGATCTGAGCACGCGGAAAAGTCGAGTACCTGAGACTCATTGCTGGTTTCTCAACCGCGCAGATCCACGCGTTTCCCTCGCTTAGGGACGTCCGCGAGCTAGAGTCCCAGGTTCGCGTCCTGTCCCGCATCAACTTAATGGGCTTGAGGACAAGAGGGGGCTGACCCACTAATGCAAAGACCAATGGAGAATGGGACTGGACAATGGACTAGACAATGGACACACAAAATGGGCTAACCTAAATGGGCCTATCAACAACAAAACATGTGAATGATGATGGAAATGCAACACAAACACCACTAATGGGCTTTGAGAAGCCCAAACAACGCAAAACAATGCAATGTGAGAGTTTTCACCCAAGTCAAACAAGTTGATTGATGTGACACGACCTATGATGTTTGATGAAGCCTTAGGAATGCAGCAACTAATCTATCAATCCCTCGGACTTAGCAAGCAAACAAGATTCATAGATCGGCAACTTCACTCGAGCAGACTCTCCCGCTAATCGCACATTAGTGCCCGTAGGCAACTTCGTGATGGTGGTGAGGGTCCGAGACGAGACCTCGCGGCTCCAGAGATTGGCTAGCTTAAGGTTGAACACCTAAGGTGATGGGGGCATCCCTTGTTCCTCCACATTTTTTCGAGGCTCAGATTATTCATCGGCATGTGCCATTGTGTTCGTCATGTGTTTTAGAGTCTAGTCATGTAATTTTTATATTTTATTTGAGTCATAAACCATGTAATTTTTCCTTTATTTGAGTCTTGTACCTAGGTTAGTAAGTCATTTTGCTAAGTTAGTTGTCATATGGTTGGTTTGATAGGCTTTTGGGCCCAATTCAATGGG
Organism: Amorphophallus konjac; assembly: GCA_022559845.1. Taxonomy (NCBI): domain Eukaryota; kingdom Viridiplantae; phylum Streptophyta; class Magnoliopsida; order Alismatales; family Araceae; genus Amorphophallus; species Amorphophallus konjac. The sequence continues at coordinate 101,575,624 of CM040120.1, forward strand.
CTAGGCCCAGGGGCGCCCCTCCTTGGACTGTGTGGTCAATATGTCAATTATCCAGGGGCACTTTGGTCCTAGGAAAAGTATGGAGGCTATAAAAAGCCCCCTCCCCTCTCTCATTTGTAACTTTGGAATGGATTATTGCAAGAAAAAATTCTAGCACTCCTTTTCTTATCCACTCAATTTCCCCTCTCTTCCCCCTCTCTCTCTCTCCCACCTACTTCCTAACTCCCCTCCCCTCATTCAATACCCTCCCCAACTACCTCCAACCCCTCTTTACTCCACCCCAACCCCAAGAGAACCTCCACCACTCCTTGCTCCACCATCCAACCCCCAACTACGCATTTCCCTTCCCCATGCACCCCTCCACTTCCCAAGACTGATATGACTCCTCCCTAGGCCCCCAAAATTCAAATTTCCCTCCCCAAGAGTATCCATCCACGTTCCCCGCACCTCCCACAACCACCAGCTATCATCCCAATTCCAAACCATCACCCATCTCCACCTTCCATATCCCCTCCACAATCAGTCTTGTTCTGGTTCGCAGGCAGCATACTACCCAGAGATTGCAGAGGCAGTCACGTCATCATCGTGAGGCTCCTGGTGGCATACCATATACCTATGGATTCCTTGTCAAGTCAGCTTTGCAGCCGAGGTGGTCTTGCATCGATCCGACATCTCTGCTGCCCAGAGGATCCAATCTCCCCCGATTGTGCAAAGCTACTCCGGCAGGGAACCTGAGCCTGAGTGGAATCTCGACCCCGGCCGCTACCATTCAACTTTTGGCACAATTCCTTCACTAAAATCTTCTCCTACAAGTCCTCTATCATCTCCAACAAGCAGAAATAAGTTTGGACCTCGGCATCAAAAGTTCCACATTTTCCATCCCAAGTGTGTCAAGTCAGTTTTCCTGAGCAAGAACCGACACATCCCTGCTGTTAGGGCTTTCATGATCAGCTCCGACATCTTCCGACAACGCCGTTGGTCCCGATGGAGAGAAGACTCGACCACGATCATAACGGTACCTGCCTCACCTCCAACAGAGTACAGGTCAGTTCGTGGCGCTCCCATGCTCCAGCAGCATCACCCTGAGAGCAACGATAACCAGAGAAGACCAGCCCTGTTCCAGGCTCTGCCCCGACCAGAGACATCATCACGAAGCTCCACAAAAATTCAGGCGACATTTTGGGCCAGTCTGAAAAATTTCGGCACTGATTTTGACTAATTCTAAGCTCGGCTGAGCCCGTGGCAGTGCCAACATCAACAACCTATCAAGCTGTTCCTGAAGTTGGCAGAACCGGCGAAGCTCGGCAACTTGGTTTCTATCATAGTGTCCCCACCCCGCCTGGCCGGCTGACCGCCCCTCCCTACGTGGAGGTAGTTTTGGATGTGATTCAATAAGTCCCCGCCCCAAGATCCCCCTCCTGTGAGAGGTGTAGTGGTGTAACATTTTCAATTTCAGATCAAAGCTACACCAACGCGGCGTGCGGGTGCATACCCACGCCTCCCTGCTCGCCCCCGTCTCCGGCCGAGATCGGTGTATTCACGCCGATAAGGTGAGCTCCTGAACACTTCTCATTGCTGGGATTTAATTGCTTAGTTTAGTATTGCTTTTGGATGCTCCGTCGGCGGTGAGAGAGTGCTCGGTCCCAAATTGCCATCAAATTGAGCGACCCCCGCTGATCGAGTTGTGAGAGAGACCCTATAACCCACGCCCCCGGCATGCTGACCGCCCGTGAAATTGGGCATCCCGAGCCATTAGGAGTTCAGCCTCAAGCTATCCAAATCCCCCAGAGCGTCAAGGTCCCACCCCGGACCCTCTCCATCATCACCGGGTTGCCCACGGGCACATGTGTGCGTACGCGGGTGAGTCAGCTTGTATGACATCACCGTGTCCATTGCGTTGCTTGCGATCTAGGTCCTAGGTCGTTTCACATCAAGTGGTATCAGAGCAAGTTTGTAACTTATGTCTACAAGTTGGTCCTAGGGCGCGCCTATGCATTTAGAGTCACTCGGTGCCTCACCAATGTCACCTAGCATGGTCACCTCATACCGATCATACTCGTCAACCCTCTCCTTGAGTCCCAACCCAAGGGAAACCCACCACCAATGCTGATGACCTCCTTGGCCACGTCAACTATCTCATGGGGGCCTTGACCTATGCCAATGAGTGGCTTGATAACCTATCGGGTCGACTCGATCTATTAGGAGAAAATAGGCCCGCCCCAATGGCCAACGATGGAAGCACACCTCCCCCACCTCCCAACTTTGATGGAACCCATCCTAATGACTATTTAGATTGGGAGACTTGAATGGACCAATACTTCACTTTGTATCCCATGTCCGAGGATGAAAAGGACTGGGTTACCAAAATGCAACTTACCAAACGGGCTCAAACCCATTGGTTGCAAATTGTCGGGTTAAGGATAATTAGAGGGGAAGCTCTGATCACCACATGGGGGGGCATGAAAGATCAACTTATGGCTAGATATGTTTCCCCTTCCTATCCAGGTAGTCGTAGCCCAAGGAACACTATCACTCCTCCACTTCAACCTGGCCCACCTAAGGTCACCCCAATGGCCCAAACCCCACCTCTCCATACGAATCCTATCTCGGCCACCTCCCCCACACCCCACCACCTAACCCTCAACACTGAAGCCCAAATGGTCCCGCCCTCCGCCCCTCCATCTACCCCAATGGAGAACGCACCACCCCAACCTAAAACCCCTTACCCAACCCACCTCCCACTTCCTACCCCAACCCGACCTCAACATAAACCTCCACTACTACCACTCCCTACCCCAATCCAATCCTACCCTAGCCCACCACCACGGGTGCACCATGTCTCAACTATCACCACTCCACCACCCAAAGACCTTCCCACCCCCTTGGTAGAGGAGACCACGACCCATATGCCCAATCCCATGGGGATAGATGCCAACCCGGAACCACTCCCCACCTTGGAAGAAACTCACGCCCAAGTTGAGGAAGAAGCCTCACACTTTGAACTTCACTCCACGCTATCCCCTCTAATTGAGAGTGAGATCATCATAAGTGGGTCCATGGTGGGATGGCTAAAGGAGAGACCGGTTCACCCTCTCACATCTCATGTCTACCTTCCCATGGAGCGACACCTCCCCATAGTTCCCTTCATAGTTCCCTTCATCTCCTATGGCACCACCATCCAATCATACTACCAAGTGGAGACTTTGAAGGATCTTCTTAAGGGCCTGGCATGGCAAATAGAGTTGACCAGTATGTTGACCACATTGGCCGACCGGCCTAGGAGCCTTGACCTCCTACACCTATGTGTCGGGTCTATCACCTCAATTTACACAATTGGTTGCTACACTAGCGACCTTCTTCTATTCCTCCCTACACCCAATGAGCCTGACCTGATCTTTGAAGTGGAGCCCCTTATCTCAGGTAGACGGCCAAACCTTCCCCTCAAAGCCAACACCCCATCTCCCGTCACTCTTGGAGAAGACCCATTACCCGGTGAGAGAATTATGATGTGGGAACCTATTGGGGATAAACTTGTCATTGATCCCTTTGACCCCTTCCTATGGGCGGCTAGTTGCCCATGTGACCCACCTGCCTTACTTACCACCCACTACTCCCTACCCTCACCAACCATAGTAGGACAGGACCACCCCTTCCTAAACATAGGCTATATCATGGGAGCCATGACCTTGGGTAACATACGCCTAGGGATTGAGGAAGTGCCCCACTCCACCCTCCTAGACCCCTTCGACCCTTTTGAGTGGAAGCTCAAAGGCCATCCCAAAACCCCGTACATGGGAGTCATCTTTGGGATAGCACTGCATAGGTCTTGGCATCTCACAACACCTGGCATGATTAGTAAGTCGGGTCCTTTCATTCATGTCACCTACATGTCAGGTAGGAAGCATGATTGGTCCATATTTGGGTGTAACGGCCCTCCCTCATTCATCATTGGTCTTACACATGTTAGGAGCATTCATGGATGTCCGGGTCCCCCAGTATTTGTCACCCCCATGCACGATAGATCCACCTATGGGTGCCCCGGCCCCCCTGAGTCCATGAAAGTCTTCATCGCATCAATGCATGATAGGTCTATATATGGTTTCCCAGGTCCACCTTTGCAAACCATACATTTCACTCCCACATTGCATTGTAGTACACGACACGAGCAATCAAGCAAGCATCAAGCAACGAGCGGTGAGATTCATGAAGAGCGAACAAAGGATCGTGAGCGCCACTTGGATTTCCAAGTAGGCAGTCTCGTGATGATGACTTTGGAGTGGCACTACCCTAGAATCACCTCCAACTTGAGGGCACGAGGATTTGGACCTTGCCAAGTTCCGAGTGACTTTGGCAGCCCGGCTTACAGGTTGGACTTGTCGATGGGTTTTGGGATTCACCCTTCCCACGTGGCAGAGCCGGCACCCTATATGGGCACTGCGGTGAATCCTAGTGAGTGCCTTGAGCCTATACCTTCCTTTGAGAGGGACACCTCCGGAGAGCCACCCCAAATCATCCTTAGAGCCCGACGTGTGCACGCGGAGGTAATACTAGGCAAGCAAGGTATCATCGCCAGCATGAGGGTGTGTCCATGCCACTCTGAGAAGCTGAAGCGCCATCCCTCGGCCTTGGACGCGGGTTGAGACAGGAGATCATGGTTCACCCAGAGCTGCCTTGGTGCACCACTTCCCGGTGGATCCATACTCGACGGGGTCGAGTTCTCCCCACCCCGGGGGTATGATGGCGGCATCCCTTGTCCCTCCACATTTTTTCGAGGCTCGGATTATTCGTCGGCATGTGCCATTGTGTTCGTCATGTGTTTTAGAGTCTAGTCATGTAATTTTTATATTTTATTTGAGTCATAAACCAAGTAATTTTTCCTTTATTTGAGTCTTGTACCTAGGTTAGTAAGTCATTTTGCTATGTTAGTTGTCATATGGTTGGTTTGATAGGCTTTTGGGCCCAATTCAATGGGCTAGGCCCAGGGGTTCCCCTCCTTGGACTGTGTGGTCAATATGTCAATTGTCCAGGGGAACTTTGGTCCTAGGAAAAGTATGGAGGCTATAAAAAGCCCCCTCCCCTCTCTCATTTGTAACTTTGGAATGAATTATTGCAAGAAGAAATTCTAGCACTCCTTTTCTTCTCCACTCAATTTCCCCTCTCTTCCCCCTCCCACCTACTTTCTAACTCCCCTCCCCTCATTCAATACCCTCCCCAACTACCTCCAACCCCTCTTTACTCCACCCCAACCCCAAGAGAACCTCCACCACTCCTTGCTCCACCATCCAACCCCCAACTACCCATTTCCCTTCCCCATGCACCCCTCCACTTCCCAAGACTGATATGACTCCTCCCTAGGCCCCCAAAATTCAAATTTCCCTCCCCAAGAGCATCCATCCACGTTCCCCCCACCTCCCACAACCACCAGCCATCATCCCAATTCCAAATCATCACCCATCTCCACCTTCCATATCCCCTCCACAATCAGTCCTGTTCTGGTTTGCAGGCAGCATACTACCCAGAGATTGCAGAGGCAGTCACGTCATCATCGTGAGGCTCCTGGTGGCATACTATATATCGCTGGATTTCTTGTCAAGTCAGCTTCGCAGCCGAGGTGTTCTTGCATCGATCCGAGATCCCTGCTACCCAGAGGATCCAATCTCCCCCGACTATGCAAAGCTACTCTGGCAGGGAACCTGAGCCTGAGTGGAATCTCGACCCCAGCCACTACTATTCGGCTTTTGTCGCGATTCTTTCACTAAAATCTTCTCCTACAAGTCCTCTATCATCTCCAACAAGCAGAGATAAGTTTGGACCTCGGCATCAAAAGTTCCACATTTTCCATCCCAAGTGTGTCAGGTCAGTTTTCCTGAGCCATAACCGACACATCCCTGCTGTTCGGGCTTTCACGATCAGCTCCGACATCTGCCGACAACGCTGTTGGTCCCGACAGAGAGAAGACTCAACCATGATTGCAACGGTACCTGCCTCGCCTCCAACAGAGTACGGGTCAATTCATGGCGCCCCCGTCCTCCAACAGCATCACCCTAAGAGCAACCATAACCAGAGAAGACCAGCCCTGTTCCAGGCTCTGCCCCGGCCAGCGACATCGTCACAAAGCTCCAATAAAATTCAGGCAACATTCTGGGCCATTCTGAAAAGTTTCGGCACTAATTTCGACTAATTCTGAGCTCGGCTAAGCCCGTGGCAGCGCCGACATCAACAACCTGTCAAGCTGTTCCTGAAGTTGGCAGATCGGGGAAGCTCGGCAACTTGGTTTCTATCATAGTGTCCCCACCCTGCCTGGCCGGCTGACCGCCCCTCCCTACGTGGAGGTAGTTTTGGATGTGACTCAATAAGTCCCCGCCCCGAGATCCCCCTCCTACGAGAAGTGTAGTGGTGTAACATTTTCAATTCAGATCAAAGCTACACCAATGCAGCGTGCGGGTGCATACTCACGCCTCCCCGCTCGCCGCCGTCTCCGACCGGGATCAGTGTATTCATGCCGATAAGGTGAGCTCCTAAACACTTCTCATTGCTGGGATTTAATTTCTTAGTTTAGTATTGCTTTTGGCTGCTCCCTCGGCGGTGAGAGAGTGCTCGGTCCCAAATTGCCATCAAATTGAGCGACCCCCGTGGAGCGAGTTGTTAGAGAGACCCTATAACCCACGCCCTCGACGTGCTGACCGACAATGAAATTGGGCATCCGGGCCCTTAGGGGTTCAGCCTCAAGCTAACCAAATCCCCCGGAGGGTCAAGGTCCCACCCCGTACCCTCTCCATCATCACCGGGTTGCCCACGGGCACATGTGTGCGTACGCGGGTGAGTCCGCTTGTGTGACATCACCGTGTCCGTTGTGTTGCTTGCGATCCAGGTCCTAGGTCGTTTCACATCATAAGGGTCCTAGGATGCCCACTCTCGGGGGCAGCCAGCACACTGAGGGCGTGGGAGGAAATGGCTCTCTCACAACTCGCCCGTGGTAGACACTCACACAGTAGTAATTTGGGATCGGGCACTCACTTACCGTCCGACGGCACTAGCGGCAATACTAAACCAGCAATGGAAAGAAACCAGCAAAGGGGTAACCAAAGCTCACCTGACCGGTGTGAAGACACTGATCCCAGCCGGAGACGAGGGCGAGCGAGGAAGCGTGGGCTTACTCGCACGCCGCGCCGATGAAGCTTCAACCTGAAATGTCAGTTTACATGCACTACGCCCCTTACAAGGGGGTTGGACTAGGGGTGGGGATTAATTTTTACAACCAAAATGTACCTCCACGCAGGGAGGGGCGGTCAGCCGGCCAGACGGGGTGGGGAAAACTACGCTAGAAGCCGAAGTGGACGAAGATCATCGGTTCTACTAGCCCTCTGAAACAGTGGATAGACAGTCGGTGTTGATGCCACTGCAGACTGCCCTGAGCTCCATTTGCAATGAAACTAGAGGCAAAACCTCTGTGGTTGACCCAGGATGTCGTCAGAATGTTTTGGGGATTTTCTTGTTGGCGACGACGGTCGGGGCAGAGGCATGAACAGGGTTGCAGGCTTCTGATTCTGGTAGCTTCTGTGTCACTATAGCAGGAAGGCGAGGACACCACGGTTGGTCTCGAGCTCTGATTTAGGCGAGGCCAGAGTCGTTGGATTTATGGTCAAACCCTCTTCGAACAGAGACCCACGGGGATGCCGTCGGAGGTCAGAGCTGACCTCGAGAGCCTGAGAAGTGGGAGGGGGTCGGATCTATCTTCAGTTAGACTGACCTGTGCACTAATGGTAGGAAATTCAAAACTTTGTGCTTCGGGCTTCAAACGACGCTCCGCTTCTTGGTGATGCTAGGGGACTTGGAGGAGAACGTTTCAGCCAAGCGCTGCTCTAAGAAACTCAGAACTCTGGTCGTGGTAGCCTCTGCAATCTGCTTTTGGATGACTGTCAGGAGAATGATGTGCAGTCCAATGATGTCGGCTCTCCTGGGCAGCCACAAACTCAGACTGGGACGAGGCCACCACCATTGCGAAGAGGACTGGGAGACGCTTCCAATGATATATGGTATGACCTCTGAAGCTTCTTGGTGATGATGTGGCAGCCTCAGAAAGTCGCTGGTACTATGCTGCCTACGAGCTGGGAATAGGATGAAGGTGTAGGGTTGTGTGTATGAGGGTGGGATGGCCAAGGGAAGTAAGGGGAAATGGGGAGGGCAACCAGGGTATGAAGGGGGTGTTGGGGAGGGGTGAGGGGCATCCAACAAGGGAAGGAGATTCAAATTCAGTCTTGGGGAGATGGAAGGGTGCTTGGGAAGGGTAGTGGATGGTTGGGGGTTGGCGGGTGGCTTGGAGATTGGTGGATTCTCCCTTGGGACTAGGGGTGGAGTAAAGAGGTGTTGTGGGAAGTTGTGGTGACTATTGAATGAGGGGAGGAGAGAGAGAAAGTAGGTGGGAGGGAAAGGAGAGAGAAAGAGGATAGGGGAGGGGAGTTTCTCACTCCTCTCTAATAGCTTTTCACCAAATGAACTCAATTTTCTGGACTCACAATAATGGATCTTCATTAACATAAAATGGGGGGAATGGGGTCCTATTTATAAGGAACCCACATTTTACAATAAGTCCCTAACTTTAGGACTAATGACAAATAACCAAGGGGGAAGGGGGCGCCCCTGGGCCTAGCCCATTGAATTGGGCCCAATAACCAAACTAATCAACCCTATGACACTTAACTTAGGTAGATGACTCATTAACCTAGGTACATGACTCAAATAAAAGGAAAATTATAATGATATGACTCAAATAAAACATGAAAATTACATGACTCGACTTATAAAAATGTAACAGACACAATGGAGCCACGATGGCGAGCAAGAGGAGCTTGTAAAAATGTGAAGGGCGAGCGATGCCCCCATCATTCCCCCGGGGTGCGAAGAACTCGACTCCGTCGAGTATGGGTCCGTCGGGGAAGGGGTCATCCGATGCAGCTCCGGGCTAGCCACGACCTCCTAACTCAACCCTGCGTCCGCAACCAGGGGACGGTCCTTCATCCTCTCAAGGTGGCTCGGACACACCCTCTTGCCGGTGATGAATCCATGCTTGCCTAGTATTGCCTCCGTGTGCACACGTCGGGCTCTCAGGCTTGATATGTGGTCGCTCTCCGAGTGTGTCTCTCACAAGGGTAGGGGTAGGTTCGAAACTCTCACTAGGATCCACCACGGTGCCCATTTAGGGGCCGGACCCGCCACGTGGGAAATGGGGGTGAATCCCAAAACCCATTAGAAAGCCCAACCCATAAGCCGGGTTGCCAAGGCCACTCGGAACTATGCAAGGTCCTAGTCCTCGTGCCCTCAAGTTGGAGGTGACCCTAGAGTAAAGCCACTCCAAAGTCACCATCGCCAAGTTGCCAACTTGGAATTCATAGTGGCGTTCGCAAGGTTTTGCCCGCTTTTTGTGATTCTCACCACTCGTTGTTTGTTGCTTGCTTAAATGCTCATGCCAAGTACTTCGATGCGGTGTGAGTGAGAGATGCATGATATGCAAAGGGGTGCCAAGACAACCATATTTAGACCAATCATTCAGAGATGCCATGGAGACTTTGAAGGGTGTGGGAGGACCGGTGATGTGACACCGACCTATGGACCTATTTTGCAAGCATTCAAGTTTTGAGCAGCGAACTCACACTAGCGAGCTCAACCGTATGGCGCACACTTAGTGCCCGATGGCGACTAGGCGATGTTGGAGAGGGTCCGAGGCAGGACCTTGAGACTCCAATGGTTGGCTAGCTTGGGGAGAACCCCAAATGGACCTAGGATGCCCAAATCATGAGTGGCCAACACACCAAGGGTGTGGGTTAAGTGGATGCTCTCACAACTCGCCCGCGGTGGTCACTCAATTTGGTGGCAATTTAAGATCGGACACTCTCTTACCGCCGACGGAGTAACTATAGCAATACTAAGCTAAGCAAGTCCATTACAGCAATGAGAGATGTTCAGGAGCTCACCTAGCTGGCGTGAAGACGCCAACTCCGGCCGGAGACGGGGGCGAGCGGGGAGGCGAGGGTATACACCTGCACGCCGCGTCGGTGTCGCTTCAACCTGAAATGGCAAGATTACACCACTACGCCTCTCGCAGGAGGGGTGATCTTAGGGTGGGGATTAATCTTATTACATCCAATACTACCTCCACGCAGGGAGGGGCCTTCAGTCGGCCAAGCGGGGTGGGGGAGTTATGAAGAAAACCCGACGTTCGGATCGTTGCCGGTTCTGCCAATCTTCAGAGTTGCTGGATAGTAGGGCGGTGATGATGCTGCCAAAAATTCCACAGAGCTCAGAACTTGATGAGACTTGTGCCAAAAGCTTTCCAACGGACCAAGGATGACCTCTGAATTTTTTATGTGCTTGTTAAAGTCGTTGCTGGCCGGGGCAGAGTCTGGAACCGGACTGATTGGTTCTGCCTCTGTCTGGTGCAGAACAATGTGGCTGGTTGCAGAGGGTGCCACGATCTCTACCAAGCTCTGATTGAGACGAGACCTGAACTGTGGGAACCGTGGTCGAGTCTTCTTTCTGTCGGCACCAATGGCATGGTCGGCAGATGTAGGAGAAGACCGGGACGATCAGATGAGTAGAGGGGTGTCAGTTCTGGCTTCTGTAAACTGACCTGACACACTTGGAGTAGAAAATTCGTAACTTTAGATGCCGATGCCCAAATGCAGCTCTGCTTATTGAGGATGAAAGAGGACTTGCGAGGGAAGATTTGTGCTGAGGAAGACTTGATCTGAATCCCAAAAGGTTCGTCGTGGTCGAGCTTCCCCTCTCGCTCTAGTTCCCTGCCTGAGAGGTCCTGCACAGTCGAGGGAGAATCGCTCCTACCAGAAGCTCGGAACTGAGATGTCAACGAAACCACCTCGCCTTGAAAGCTCTCTGGACGACCTTTCCAGAGATGTAGGCCTTGACACCAGAAGGACCAGGGAGAGGCCGGATCCGATGCAACTTTCAGGACCCAACTCTGTTGCTTGCGACCTGCTATCTGAAACTGCAAACCAGCAAGATTAAGGGAATGGGAGAGAGGGTAGCATAGCTTGGGAGTGATGGCTGATGGTTTGTGGAGGGGGGAGGGACGTGGCTAGGATCTTCCAAGTGGTCTAGGGGGGCAGGGATGGGTGGAGGAAGAGCTGGAGCTGCAAAGGGTGGTGGGGGGAAGATGGAGGTGCACAAGAGAGATGGTGAGTAGGAGAGGAGGTGGGGGGCGAACTTGGCTGTTGGGGGGAGATGGAATTCGACCTAGGGTGGTTTAGGTGGTGGGGAGATGGAAGGGCACAGCCCTAGGGAGAGGGAAATTCGAATTTGGGCTTAGGGAAGAGCCCCTTCAACCTTGGGGAGAGGAAGGGTTGCTTGGGAGAGTGGAAAGGTGCCTAGGAGAAGGGGTTTCCACCTAGGGGTTGGAGGGGGAATTGAATGAGTGCATGGGGAAGGGGAAGGGGCCTTAATGAGGGGTGAATGGGGAGGAGAGAGAATGAATTTTGAAATTGGGGTGGGGAGGAGAGAGAATGAATTTTGAAATTGGGGTGGGGAGGAGAGAGAGAGGGGGCACAACCCACTTAGAGAGAGTGATAGTAAGAGAGAGAGAGAGAGGGAGATATTGAGAGGGAACTAGAAGGTGTGGAAATTTTCTGGATTCATTATTCAAGCATAAGTTGTTACAAATGAGAGAGGGGTGGGGCTATTTATAGACTCCACACTTTTCCTAAGACCAAACTGACCCTGACAAACTAACTAATGACCAAACAATCTAAGGGAGGGGCGCCCCTGGGCCTAGCCCAATGAATTGGGCCCATTAACCTAATCATACCAACATAATGACTTCAAGACTTAGGAAAATGACTCACTAACCTAGGTACATGACTCAAATAAAGTGAAAATTACATGATATTGACTCAAAGAAAATGTGAAGATTACATAACTAGACTCAAAAATACATGACTAACATAATGGCGCTAGCCGACGAACAATCCGAGTCTGGAGAAAATGTGGAGGGGCATGGGATGCCCTCATCATACCCCCGGGGTGGGGAAAACTCGACCCTGTCGAGTATTGGTCCACCAGGGAAGTAGTACATCGAACTGCGGCTCTGGGCGATCCGCGATCTCCATACACAACCCGCGACCATAGTCGGGGAATGGCGCTTCAGCTCGATAAAGTGGCTCGGTCATACCCTCATGTTGGCGATGGGATCTTGCTTGCCTAGTATTGCCGCTGTGTGCTCACGTCGGGCTCTCAGGCTATTTTGTGGTGGCACTTCGAAGGTGTCTCTCGCAAGGATAGGTGTAAGCTCAAGGCACTCACTAGGATCCACCGCGGTGCCCTTAGAGGGTGCTGGATCCGCCACATGAGAAATGGGGAGAATCTCAAAACCCTTTTGAAAGTTCAACCCATAAGCCGGGTTGCCAAAGCCACTCGGAACTTGGCAAGGTCCAAGTCCTCGTGCCCTCAATTTGGAGGTGACCCTAAAGTAGAGCCACTCCAAATCCATCATCGCCAAGTTATCAACTTGGAACTCAAAGTGGTGCTTTGGAGTTTGTGCTCGCTTCTTGTGAATCCCACCGCTTGTTGCTTGATACTTGCTTGAATGCATATGCCATGCACTATGATGCAATGTGAGTTGACAATGTATGGTATGAAAAGGTGGTCCAGGACAACCACATATAGACCTATCATGCATTGATGTTATGAAGATTTTGAAGGATTTGGGAGGACCGGGGCATCCATAGGTGTCCCTCTTACAAGTGAGTGTGATGAATGTTGGAGGACCCGGACACCCATGTAGGCTCCTAGCATACATAAGACCAATGGTGAATTGGGGAGGACCGTTACACCCAAATAGGGACCACTCATGCTTCCTACTTGACATGTGGGTGATGTGAATGAATTGACCCGTCTTTCTAATCATGCCAAGTGGTGTGTGATGCCAAGACTTATGCACTCCTATCCTAGAGATGACTTCTATGTGCATTGGTATGGGGTGGCCCTTGAGCTTCCACTCGTATGGATCAAAGTGATCTAAGAAGGGGAAAATCATGGAGTGGGGTAACTCATCAATCCCAAGGTGTATGTTGCCGAAGGTCAAGGCTCCCATGGTGTAACCCGAGTCTAGGAAGGGAGGGGTTTGGTTCATCATGGGTGGTAAGGGTAGGGTAAGGTGGGTGGTGAATAAGGTAAGTGGGTCACATAGAGATCCAGGTTCCCATAGGAAAGGGTCGAAGGGATCATGGTAAGGGTCACCTACATAGGGGTACTCCATGTCCTCAGGATCCTCGAATGGTGAGTCATCCTCCTCAATAAGTGGGCCAAGGTTGCTAATGGGTTGGCCGATCAAAGCACTTGGGATCTCAATGGTTGGGGAGTAGACTAGGATGGGTTCCTCCTCCATGGGGAGCAAGAGTATGATCTCACTTGTAAATTGGCCATTAGTGTAGATGGAAGTGATGGAGCCAATGGTGGGATATGCTAGGCTAATGGTGTTAGCTTCAGACGGCCTCATGGCTAGCATATTGGTCAAGTGAATTTGCCCATGTAGGTAGTTCACTAAGTCTCCCAAATCTTCCACACAATAGGAAGTTTGATAAGTGACATGTGGCTGAATGGGAATGATTTGGGATTGATATCCCATGGGTAGGTGGCATGGTTGTGAACTAGGAATGGTGAGACCTTTCTTGAGCCATTGGAGTATGGACTTATCTATGGTGAGGTTGGGTGTCTCTAGAGGAGCTAGGCTAGAGGTGTGTGAGTTGTTTGGCCTTTGGATTTCCTCTATGTTGCAAGGTGAATTCGGATGGGCATCCTTCTCCACTTGGGTGGGTGTGTGGGTTGAAACTTCTATTGCTAATGGAGTAGGGGGATCTATGGTGGGTGGTTTGGTGATAGCTAGCGTATGACACACCCGAAGTGGTGAACAAGCATGGGCTTGGGTTGGGATAGGAAGGTGAAGTAGAGGAGGCCTAGGTTGGGGAAAGATTGGTGTAGGAAGCGGGAGGTGGGTTTGGTGAGGGGTTTTGGGTTTGGGGGTAGTGGCCATTATGGGCCTCGGTGGAGGGGTGGACACGGGGTCCAATTGGGTTTGTGGACATATGGTTGTGGTGGGAGTTTGTAGGTAGGGTGCTGGTGTGGTGGTTGGGGTAGGATAGGTGGGAAGTGATGTGGAATGGGGGATTAGGTCATGGGCTGGCTAGGTGGGGATGAAGGAGTTGAAGTGCTCCTTAGGTCTTGGTGATTTGAGTATGAGGGGGAAACATATCTAGCCCTAAGTTGCTCCTTCATGTCCCTCCATGTGGTGATGGGTGCTTCCCTTCTAAGTATTCTTAGCCCGACAATTTGCATCCAATAAGTTTGACCTTGTTTGGTTAGTTGCATTTTGGCGACCCAAGCCATTTTATCCTCGGACATGAGATACCAAGTGAAGTATTGGTCTAATGCTGCTTCCCAATCTAAATATTCTCTAAGAGAGGTTCCATCAAAGGCGGGAAGTGGGTGGGGGACCAATCTATCAGCTACCCTTGGGGTGGGCTCATTGTCACCTAATCGGGTAAGTTGGCCTTTTATGCTATCTAGGCGATCAAAGGTATTGTTCATAGCTCCCATGAGGTATTCAACATGACTGTGGAGGTCATGTGTGTTGGTGATGGGTCTCTCTTGGGGTTTTGGACTCATGGAGAGGGACGATGGGCAAGGTTGGTATGAGGTGGCCATACTAGGGGACAAGAGTGATGCACTTGAAGACTCTAAATGCATAGACATACCCTAGGACCAACTTGATAGAGACAAGTTGTGAACTTGCTCTGATACCACTTGATGTGACACCGACCTATGGACCTATTCTGCAAGCATTCAAGTTTTGAGCAGCGGACTCACACTAGCGAGCTCACCCGTATGGCGCACACTTAGTGCCCGATGGCGACTAGGCGATGTTGGAGAGGGTCCGAGGCGGGACCTTGAGACTCCAATGGTTGGCTAGCTTGGGGAGAACCCCAAATGGACCTAGGATGCCCAAATCATGAGCGACCAACACACCAAGGGTGTGGGTTAAGTGGATGCTCTCACAACTCGCCCACGGTGGTCACTCAATTTGGTGGCAATTTAAGATCGGACACTCTCTTACCGCCGACGGAGTAACTATAGCAATACTAAGCTAAGAAAGTCCATTACAGCAATGAGAGATGTTCAGGAGCTCACCTAGCCGGCGTGAAGACGCCGACTCCGGCCGGAGACGGGGGCGAGCGGGGAGGCGAGGGTATACACCCGCACGCCGCGTCGGTGTCGCTTCAACCTGAAATGGCAAGATTATACCACTATGCCTCTCGCAGGAGGGGTGATCTTAGGGTGGGGATTAATCTTATTACATCCAATACTACCTCCACGCAGGGAGGGGCCTTCAGCCGGCCAAGCGGGGTGGGGGAGTTATGAAGAAAACCCGACGTTCGGATCGTTGCCGGTTTTGCCAATCTTCAGAGTTGCTGGACAGTAGGGCGGTGATGATGCTGCCAAAAATTCCACAGAGCTCAGAACTTGATGAGACTTATGCCAAAAGCTTGCCAACGGACCAAGGATGACCTCTGAATTTTTTCTGTGCTTGTTAAAGTCGTCGCTGGCCGGGGTAGAGTCTGGAACTGGAATGATTGGTTCTGCCTCTGTCTGGTGCAGAACAATGTGGCTGGTTACAGAGGGTGCCACGATCTCTACCAAGCTCTGATTGAGACGAGACCTGAACCGTTGGAACCGTGGTCGAGTCTTCTTTCTGTCGGCACCAATGGCGTGGTCGGAAGATGTCGTAGAAGACCGGGACGATCAGATGAGTAGAGGGGTGTTGGTTCTGGCTTCTTTAAACTGACCTGACACACTTGGAGTAGAAAATTCGTAACTTTAGATGCCGATGTCCAAATGCAGATCTGCTTCTTGAGGGTGAAAGAGGACTTGAGAGGGAAGAGTTTTTCTGAAGAAGACTTGATCTGAATCCCAAAAGGTTCATCGTGGTCGAGCTTCCACTCTCGCTCTGGTTTCCTACCTGAGAGGTCCTGCACAGTCGAGGGAGAATCGCTCCTACCGGCAGCTCAGAACTCAGATGTCGACGAAACCACCTCGCCTTAAAAGCTCTCTGGACGACCTTTCCAGAGATGTAGGCCTTGACACCAGAAGGACCAAGGAGAGGCTGGATCCGATGCAACTTTTAGGACCCAACTCTACTGCCTACGACCTGCTATCTGAAACTGCAAACCAGCAAGATTAAGGGAATGGGAGAGAGGGTAGCATAGCTTGGGAGTGATGGCTGATGGTTTGTGGAGGGGGGAGGGATGTGGCTAGGATCTTCCAAGAGGTCTAGGGGGGCAGGGATGGGTGGAGGAAGAGCTGGAGCTGCAAAGGGTGGTGGGGGGAAGATGGAGGTGCACAAGAGAGATGGCGAGTAGGAGAGGAGGTGGGGGGCGAACTTGGCTGTTGGGGGGAGATGGAATTCGACCTAGGGTGGTTTAGGAGGTGGGGAGATGGAAGGGCATAGCCCTAGGGATAGGGAAATTCGAATTTGGGCTTAGGGAAGAGCCCCTTCAACCTTGGGGAGAGGAAGGGTTGCTTGGGAGAGTGGAAAGGTGCCTAGGAGAAGGGGTTTCCACCTAGGGGTTGGAGGGGGAATTGAATGAGTGCATGGGGAAGGGGAAGGGGCCTTAATGAGGGGTGAATGGGGAGGAGAGAGAATGAATTTCAAAATTGTGGTGGGGAGGAGAGAGAGAGGGGGCACAACCCACTTAGAGAGAGTGATAGTAAGAGAGAGAGAGAGAGGGAGATATTGAGAGGGAACTAGAAGGTGTGAAAATTTTCTGGATTCATTATTCAAGCATAAGTTGTTACAAATGAGAGAGGGGTGGGGCTATTTATAGACTCCACACTTTTCCTAAGACCAAACTGACCCTGACAAACTAACTAATGACCAAACAGTCTAAGGGAGGGGCGCCCCTGGGCCTAGCCCAATGAATTGGGCCCATTAACCTAATCATACCAACATAATGACTTCAAGACTTAGGAAAATGACTCACTAACCTAGGTACATGACTCAAATAAAGGGAAAATTACATGATATTGACTCAAAGAAAATGTAAAGATTACATAACTAGACTCAAAAATACATGACTAACATAATGGCGCTAGCCGACGAACAATCCGAGTCTGGAGAAAATGTGGAGTTGCATGGGATGCCCTCATCAGCTGGGGCATCCATAGGTGTCCCTCTCATGCGTGGGTGTGATGAGTGCCGGAGGACCCGGACATCCATGAATGCTCCTAACATGCTTAAGACTCATGATGAATGAAGGTGGACCATTACATCCGAATATGGACCACTCATGTTTCCTACTTGACATGTGGGTGATATGAATGAATGTACCCGACTTATGAATCATGTCAAGTGGTTCGAGGTGCCAGGACATATGTTTTCCTAACCCAAAAATGACTTTGATGTGTTGGGGTATGGTTTGGCATTGGAGTTTCCATTCAAAAGGATCGAAGCGGTCAAGGAAGGTGGACATCATGGGGAGAGGCACCTCCTTGTTCCTTAGGTGTAGATCTTCCTTGGTCATAGCTACTCTTGTGTTGCCCGGCACTTGGGAGAGGTGGGCTTGGTCCAACATGATGGGTGAGGGTAGGAAGGAGTGGGTGATAAGTGATGTTGGTGGACCACATGGGTTCCCGGGTTCCCTTTGGCAGGGGTCAAAAGGATCAACATAAGCGTACCCGGGGGAAAGGAGCTCTAAGTTCATCTCAACATCCTCAAGGTTCTCACAATATGGTGGTGGATCATCCTCCTCGAATGAAATGATTGGGCCGAAGTTTTTAGTGGGTGGGTTGGCCATAAGGGAATGGCTTGGCTTTCTACCCGATATGAGGGACTCAAATTTGAGGATAAGGTCGGGGTCATCGGGTGTGGGGAGGATAGAAGGAGGTCACTAGTGTTGAAACCAATGGTGCAAATCAAGGTGATAGACCCGACACATAGGTGTAAGAGGTCAAGGCTCCTAGATTGGTTGGACATTGTGGTCAACATGCCGGTCAACTTCATTTGCCATGCTAAGCCCTTGAGAAGATCCCCTAATGTGTCCACTTGGTAAGATGATTGGATGGTGGTGTGATAGGAGAGGGGCACTATAGGGAGGTTTTCCTCCATTGGAGGGAAAACATGGGCCATAATCATTCTAATTGGGCTCTCCTTTAGCCAACTATCAAGGGGTTCTCCTAAGATGAGCTCGGCCCCAACTAGAGAGGGTGGTGTAAGGTGAAGACCACCATGCGAGGTTTCTTCTTCGGTCGGGTATGGGTTTCTCTACCAAGGAGGTGAGAGGGTCTTTTGAGGGTGGGGTGATGATGGTTGGTGTATGGCGCACCCGGGGTGGAGGGTAAAGGGAAACTTGGTTTGGGATTGGTTGGAGAAGTAGTGGAGGCCTAAGTTGGGGTAGGATTGGAGTTGGAAGTGGAAGATGGGTTGGGTGGGCATCGGTGGGGGTATCCCTTATGGGGGAAGGTGGAGGGGTGGAGGTCAATTGGGTGTGGGTGTCAATTGGATAATGGATAGTGGGTTTGGGGGTGGTGACTGTCATGGGCCTAGGTGGAGGGGTGGACACAGGGTCCACTTGAGTTTGAATGGTGAAGGTTGGGTGAGTGACTTTGGACAGGGGAGTGGTGGTCATCACGGGGGAAGCCGGGTCGGTTAAGGGTCTCTTGACCTTGGGATTAGCCGGTTGTGGAGGGGTGGGAGTGGGGGCCAATTTGGTTTGAATGGTGGTGGTTGGGTAGCAAAGTGTAGAGGTGTTGATTGGGGTTGGAGGTGGTGGGTGTTGTGGGGGTTGGGAGATGTAGAGGGCCTTTATGGCGGCTTTGAACTGGCCAGGAGAGAAGGGAGGAGTGGTAGTGCTCCTCGGACTATGGCTCTCCAAGTAGGGAGGGGGACGATGGGGAGCATAGATCTTCCTAAGTTCTATCTTCATCTCCTCCCAATTTGAAATAGGCTCTTGCCTCCTAACCCTCCTTAAGCCCTCTATGTGTTCCCACTTACTCTTGGCTTGACCCCGAAGTCGTCCCTTGGCAATGTGGACTCTCGCCGATCCATATGCCATAATCCTTTCAAAGTGCATTTCCATGGTAGCCTCCCACTTTAGATAGGCACTAGGGCTTGATCTGTCAAAGCGAAGGTCCTCATCTAGAATGATGCCCAAGAGGGGTGGACTGCTAGGACCCTTGTGGAGGGCCGAATTATATGGAATTGACCATAGAGGAATAGCCATGATGATGCATCGGAGACTCTAAATGCATATGCACCCTAGGACCAACTTGATAGAGACAAGTTGTGAACTTGCTCTGATACCAATTGATGTGACACGACCTAGGATGTTTGATGAAGCCTTAGGAATACAGCAACTAATCTATCAATTCCTTGGACCTAGCAAGCAAACAAGATTCACGGACCGGCAACTTCACTTGAGCGGACTCTCCCGCTAAGCGCACATTAGTGTCCGTAGGCAACTGGGTGATGGTGGTGAGGGTCTAAGACGGGACCTCGCGGCTCAGGGGATTGGCTAGCTTAAGGTTGAACCCCTAAGGGTCCTACGATGTCCACTCTCGGGGGCGGCCAGCACGCTGAGGGCGTGGGAGGTAATGGCTCTCTCACAACTCCCCCGCGGTAGTCACTCACACAATAGTAATTCGGGATCGGGCACTCACTTACTGTCCGAAGGCACTAGCGGCAATACTAAACTAGCAATGGAAAGAAACCAGCAAAGGGGTAACCGAAGCTCACCTGACCGGTGTGAAGACACCTATGCCGGTAGCAGACGAGGGTGAGCGAGGAAGCGTGGGCTTACCCCCACGCCGCGCCGATGAAGCTTCAACCTGAAATGTCAGTTTACATGCACTACGCCTCTTGTAAGGGGGTTAAACTAGGGGTGGGGATTAGTTTTTACAACCAAAATGTACCTCCATGCAGGGAGGGGCGGTCAGTCGGCCAGGCGGGGTGGGGAAAACTATGCTAGAAGCCGAAGTGGACGAAGATCGTCGGTTCTGCCAGCCCTCTGGAACAGTGGATAGATAGTCGGTATTGACATTGCTGCAGATTGCCCCGAACTCCGTTTGCAACGAAACCAGTGGCAAAACCTCCGTGGTTGACCCAGGATGTCGTCAGAATTTTTGGGGATTTTCTTGTTGGCAACGACGGTCGAGGTGGAGGCGTGAGCAGGGTTGCAGGCTTCTGATTCTGGTAGCTTTTGTGTCACTATAGCAGGAAGGCGAGGACACCACAGTTGGTTCCAAGCTCTGATTCAGGCGAGGCCAGAGTCTTTGGATTCTTAGTCGAACCCTCTTCGAACGGAGACCTATGGGGATGACATCGGAGGTCAGAGCTGACTGCGAGAGCCTGAGAAGTGGGAGGGGGTCAGATCTATCTTCAGTCAAACTGACCTGCGCACTAATGGTAGGAAATTCGAAACTTTGTGCTTTGGGCTTCAAACGACGCTCCGCTTCTTGGCGATGCTAAGGGACTTGGAGGAGAACGTTTCAGCCAACCGCCGCTCCAAGAAGCTCATAACTCTTGTCGTGGTAGCCTCTGCAATCTGCTTCTAGATGACTATTAGGAGGATGATGCGCAGTCCGGCGATGTTGGCTCTCCTGGGCAGCCACGAACTCAGACTGGGACGAGACCACCACCGTTGTGAAGAGGACTGGGAGACGCTTCCAACGTTATATGGTACGCCCTCTGAAGCTTCTTGGTGATGATGTGGCAGTCTCATAAAGTCACTGGTACTCTGCTGCCTGCGAGCTAGGATTAGGATGAAGGTATAGGGTTGTGTGGATGAGGGTGGGATGGCCAAGGGAAGTAAGGGGAAATGGGGAGGGCGACCAGGGTAGGAAGGGGGTGTTGGGGAGGGGTGAGAGGCTTCCAACAAGGGAGGGAGATTCAAATTTGGCCTAGGGTTTGAACCCCTTCAGCCTTGGGGAGATGGAAGGGTGCTTGGGAAAGGGTAGTGGGTGGTTGGGGGTTGGAGGGTGGCTTGGAGATTGGTGGATTCTCCCTTGGGACTAGGGGTGGAGTAAAGAGGTGTTGTGGGAAGTTGTGGTGACTATTGAATGAGGGGAGGAGAGAGAGAAAGTAGGTGGGAGGGGGACGAGAGATAAAGGGGATAGGGGAGGGGAGTTTCTTACTCCTCTCTAATGGCTTCTCACCAAATGAACTCAATTTTTTGGACTCACAATAATAGATCTTCATTAACATAAAATGGGGGGAATGGGGTCCTATTTATAGGGAACCCACATTTTATAATAAGTCCCTGACTTTAGGACTAATGACAAATAACCAAGGGGGAAGGGGGCGCCCCTGGGCCTAGCCCATTGAATTGGGCCCAATAACCAAACTAATCAACCCTATGACACTTAACTTAGGTAGATGACTCATTAACCTAGGTACATGACTCAAATAAAAGGAAAATTACAATGATATGACTCAAATAAAATATGAAAATTACATGACTCGACTCAGAAAAATGTAACAGACACAATGGAGCCATGATGGCGAACAATAGGAGCTTGGAAAAATGTGAAGGGCGAGCGATGCCCCCATCATAGATATGATGGGAAATATTTTAAAAGTTTTAATGGACCTTTTAATGATTTGAGTTAAATATAATTCCCTCAAGATAGGAATCCTATGGGAATAAGATCTAAACTTTGGGTTGACTAAGGTTAACTCCCTCACGTATGCAAATGCAAGTTTAAGGGGTGGAAAGGTACAACAGGCTCGGCGTCCATGTGAGAATCCACGGATCACGGGGACTTACGGAGGTCCTGGATAAGATCACCTAGTCGACCCCAAGGAATATGGAGGCGAGAGGATCACTTACCGAGGAGGGAATGCAACTATATGAATGAAGAATGCATGGCCTTATGTGCACCGGAGTGCATGCAATTTCTAGTCTAAATCTAGCAAATCAATGCAATATTAAACCATGCAAACATAATGATATGGGTGCAAACAAAGTGGGAAATCCAAGACAATGTGAAGGACAAGAATGCAAGACCAAAACTAGGCACAATCAGGTACTAAAAGATGTGAAAAAGCAAGAATGAGCGGCGTACCTCTGTGTCTGCCACTGGACCTGCATGCAGATTTTATGCACAAAATGCAAAAATGGAGACAGAATTTTACTGTGCAAATGTGACCCAAATAATGCAAATAAGATATGGATGGAAAGAAAATACAAAGATCTACACAATGGGCCCAAGAACAAGGCAATCCGACCTCGGGAGGCAAATTAAATCGTCCAAGAAAGTTGCCCCATGAACCTGTGAATCTATCCCTGTGCCTGCGTGTAGATTTTATGCACAAAACCCTAAAATGATGACAAGATTAGACTATGCAAATGTGACCCAAATAATGCAAATAAACTATGGATGGAAAGACAATACTAAGGGGAACAAGATGGGACCAAGAACAAAGTAATCATATGTCGGGAAGGTAATTAAATCATTAAGAAAAAATGTACCTGTGAACCTGTCCCAGAGCCTGCCTGCAGACTTTATGTAGAAAGTGCTAAAATGATGGTAAGATTAAACGATGCAAATGTGACTCAAATGATGCATATGATATATGGATGGAAAGACAATACAAATGGCTACACAATGGAATAAAAATCAGCGCAATCGGACCCCGAGAGCGAATGTTATGCCTCGACGAACATGGCCCCATGAGTATTGCATGCAAACCTGCCAGACTTAGAAAGTGGTCTACCAAACGACCATTTTTGAAGCCCTTGCAGTCTACCAAACAACCGCTAGGGGAACAGAGAATCCCTAGCAGTCCAGTGACGACCGTTAGGCTCTCCAAGCGGTCCTGGAGGCGACCGCAAGGCCCTGACAGACCTAAAAATGCCTAGAACTGTGAGAAAATGAAAGAAAAGCTATCTAAACATGCACAAACCAACACCCAACTTGTAAAAAGGTATGAATAAACGTGATGGGCACTAGGTGTCCCACTGTGATCGCTAAAAAATTGTAGATAAATTAATCTACCCTGCCCCTTTAAACTAATGATGTGTGTATGCACATGAACAAGCATGAACCGACATGAAGGTATGAACAAAAGGGGGGTAAATAGACATGGAAACGTACCGTGATCGCCACCAAAGTTGCAACAACGCCAAAGGGATGAAGAGATAAAGGAAAGGGCACCGTGAATCTTGGAAATATGAAGAATTGATCGCGATTAAGAACGGGACCCGGGGAACTTGTGGAGTCAAACCTCTTCTCCTTCCAGTCGGCTAGATGAAGAAGGCCTCACGTTCATTCATGCTTCTGCTGCAAAATAAAGCCAAAACAAGGATAAAAACCCATTAGATCATGGAGTGTAGCATCAATCCCGCAGTGATAAAATAGGGGTAGAAATTGAGGGAGAACGCACCGGGGGGAGGTTTTTAACCCCTATGGAAGGGTGGAAAAGATAGGTGTGTGTGTTGTGATGAGAATGAAGCAAAGATATGAGAAAATCACGCAGCACAACTACGGAAAACATGCATGCAAAATGGGGAAAAATGCAAGTGTAGCAGAAAAATAGTGTTTTGTGATGATTTGGAATATTGGGGGAAGAATAACCTAGAGGATAGACCACAAAATTAAGCCCAAAAAGATGCAATAGAAAGCCAAAACTTCCCTCTTCAAGCTAGAGTCGAAGGATTGAGTCGGCGGTGTAGCATTGCTTCGCCCCGAGTTGAAGAAGAGTCCCCCGTCGTCACTACGAACTGGGTCCTTTAAATAAGAGCAGGAAACTTCTGGAGATAGATCCGAGATAAACACCCAATTTCGGGGATATAGATGCATAAACCTCAAGATAATAGTGGTGGGAAGAGTCCCAGATCAATAGAAACCGAGGTGGAGGCTTATCACCCTCGAAAGAGGTGTCATCAAGGGTTCTAAAGAGTCCTACGGCGAAGAAATCGGAGTTCATAAAGTTTAGGACTCTCTGTCTGGCAAACGGTCTATCGTACGTCCGTTTCTTGGTGAAAACGGTCTATCGTAGGACAGCAAGGGGATGGCAAACGGTCTAGGGGGTGATCGTAAGCCTCTAGGAGTGAAACGGGGTGATTTCGGACAAGTTTCTGGAAAACGGTCTAGTGAATGGCCGTTTCTTGTGGGCCAGCAGTCTATCAAATGACTGCTAGGCTGCTGGAGGAAAATTTTTGGGTAGACTTTGCGTGACTTTAGAAATCGGAGCATATCTCTCAAACGGTGCAGAACTAGCGAAAGTGGTAGAAGAATAAATTGTAGATAACAAAAATATGAACAACGTTCATAAAGAGAGTAAGATGAGAAAATGAGCATAGGTGGGAGAAAATAGGGCGAGAACATAGAGAGAAAATTCTGGGATGCAGGTGAACAGCATAGCCTGCCAGAAAAACGCAGATAACTTGAAATCTGTGGAGAACTGACCAATGGCATAGAAGAAGACATTGTAGATCTTTGAAAGACGAACAACTTTGGTGAAGTGAACGTTTTGAATAGAGGAATAAAAGGGGATGAAAAAGGACCATTTTCAAGACTGCACAGCGAAAGGGGCCGAATGCTTGAATGGAAATGGGCCTAAATGGGCCGTAAGTCAACTTGGAAGGCCAGAAGTTGATATGATAAGCTCCAAGGCTCTAAGAAATCATGATATTCGAAGTCCAAAGGCTAGGGAACAATGAAAATGGACTTAAAATCCATCCAAGGAAGGCTGCAAAACAATGGGTAATTCGGGACATTAAAAATGATGAATAAGAGAAATGACGCAACTTACGGGCTAAAAACAGGTGTCAACAGCTAAGACGGGGGATTTGTGGGTCATGGTTGAGCATCCTCCAAGCAGCATGGTTTGGATCCATCAGCACCTCTTTGACAGAAACAAAGGGAAAAATATGAGTCTGGCCATTATTGTTCAGATGATCTGAGTGGAGAATGGTGCCACTTCCTGTCCAATTGTCTCTAAAAAAATCAGTTGCTTCCCCATTGCCAATTACCCAACGGGAATTATTGAGGATGATACTCTTAGCTTGTTGGAATACACCCTTGGATAAGCCAGCGGGGGAAGGTTTATTAGATTTTGAGAAATGAAACTTGATACATCTCTGTCTGGCGTACCTAGACCAAAGAGAAGAACCATGGATTATGTTCCATAAGAGCTTGGCTGCTAAGGAAATCTAAGCTTGGTACAAGTCTCTAAATCCAAGTCCCCCTTGGATAAGTGGTCTTTGAATGTCCTTCCAGGCCACCCAATGTCTACGTTTCATTCCATCTGAACCCCGCCAAAAAAAATTGGCACATAGTCTATCAATAATTTGAATAGTAGCTTTGGGAATAGAACAAGCAGATGTAAGATAAACCGACATGCTGTGAAGTACAGTGTTGATGAGAACCTTTCTCCCTGCCTGGGAAAGCATGTTGGATTGCCATCCCTCCAACGTCATCTTCACCTTATCAATAAGGGGTTTATAATCAGACAAAGTGTACCTACCTTTCTTAACAGAAATTCCCAGGTAACGAAAGCCTTCAGCCTGATACTTGTATCCTGTTGAAAGGTGGATAAAATGCCGAAGATTTGGTGGGGCTTTAGAAGAGAGAACAAAACTACTCTTACCCGCATTAGTCTTATGCCCAGAACTTAGTTCATATTTTTTGATGAAGCGAAGGAAGGTCCTTACATTATGTATGCCAACATTTAGGAAAATTAATGTGTCATCAGCATACAGCAGGTGCGTAACCTATAAACAATGCCTCGGCCCATTGTAACCCATCAAAACCCCAGATTGGAATAGAGCGGACAGACCTCTACTGAGCACTTCGGAGGCAATTATGAAAAGATAAGAGCAAGAGGATCACCCTGACGGATCCCTATGCTAGATTTAAAGAAGCCGAACTGGCCCCATTAAAATTGACAGAGAACCAGCAGTTAGAAAGCAACATACCGATATAGGAAGTAAAGCGGGTACTGAAACCAAATTTACGCAAGACAACAAAGATAAAATCCCACTCCATTCTATCATAGGCTTTTGCCATATCCATTTTGAAAATGGCATTATGACCTCTGACTTTCCTATTAATATCCATCATCAGTTGTCTCATAGAGCCACATATTCCAAAATGTCTCATGACCCCTGTTCCTCAGAGACGATGCTGGGCAGCAGTGGAGCTAACCTCTCAGATAAGATGCGAGAGATGATTTTATAGGAAAAATTACATAGGCTGATAGGACGAAAATCATTAAAGGAGCGAGGCTCTTGCACCTTTGGTACCAAAGTGATCAGAGATGAGCAAATTCCTCTGGGAAGTGGGAAACCAGCAAAGAAAGCACGCACCGCATCAGCCACATCTCGCCCTATGATATCCCAAGTAGAAGGGAAAAAATCGCCAGAAAAACCATCGGCCCCTAGCGCACTAGAGCCCTTCAAGGACCAAACAGCCTTTCGAATTTCCTCCTCCTCCGGAGCCCTACAAAGGGTAGAGTTTTGAGTTTCCGTAATCAAGGAGGGAATGTTCTCCAATAGAGAAACATCAACCAGGTGGTTTTCAGAAGAGAAAAGATTTTTGAAGTGTTGTTCTGCATGATGCCGCAGCATGTCCTGGTCTGAACACCAATTGTCTGACTAACCAACCTTGAGTCTATGGATATAGCTTCTTCGGCGGTTGCACTGGGCCATTGCATGATAGAATGAGTTGTTCCTATCCCCACTCTCTATTCACTCTAGTCTAGCCTTTTGGTTCCAGAAAACCTCTTCCCTATAGAGGGCCTGACGTAAAATAGCACTGGTAGCATTAAGCCTTTCCCTGTTGTAGGGAGATGGGTCAGAGTCATACATAGCCTGCCGATTTTCCATCTCAGCTTCCGCTTGTCTGGCATTAAGAGTAACATCCGCAAAAACATCCTTATTCCACTTCCGGAGAGTGATTTTGGTTTCCTTCAGCTTGGTAGATAACCTAACTAGGGCATAAGGATGGTCTATATAAGAATGTTGCCAAACGTTGGAGACCACCTCCTGAAAAGAATTGTGGGTACACCACATCCTCTGAAAAATAAATCTAGTAGGGAAAGAGGAAGACATCCCCGCAGACAGTAACATTGGGGCGTGGTCCAAGGGCCCCCTAGATAAATGCTTAACAAGAATGGTTGGCATAGTAGATAGCCAGACACTATTAATGAGAACTCGATCCAACCTCGCCCGGATGTTAGCCAGACCAGTTCTATTATTAGACCATGTCATCTGAGGCCCAGAAAAACCAGCATCAGAGAGACCGACTGAACAAAGAAAAGCATTAAAGTCTATCATAGAAGTCGATGCAGGAAAGTCCCCTCCTATTTTCTCAGACGGCCACAGAATACAGTTGAAGTCACCCCTTATAATCTAGGGAACAGCCACCGAGGAAGCAAGAGAAAGCAAGTCACTGAATAGAACCTGTCTTACTTGAGGGTCACACGCTGCATAAACAAAAGTACAATATATGGAGAATGAATTATCGGCCTTCTGACCAAGGGTGACAGACTGCGATGAAGAAGAGACAACCTCTAAGTTGAGGCAGGCACGCCAAAAAACCTAGATCTTGGAGTCTTCCATACCATTGCCAGCATATCTGTCAAACCTAAAATATTTACTTAACTCCGGAGCTTTATTAAAAGCAATCATGGGTTCACTAATGGCGGCAATGCTGACCTTATTTTTATTAACAAGATGCTTCAAGCTTCTACGAGAACCAGAGTTCCCCACTCCTCTAATATTCCAAATAAGTATATTATTCATAGCAATGAATTCTTATTCACATCCTCCGCTGATCTGGCTCGGGATCTAGTAAGCATCCCACCTTCACTTGTTTTTCGACTGTCAACACCATTAAATTCAGGCCCAATGAATGGATTCAGAAGAAAATTATCCTGGGCAACCTTCTCTGCAATTTTCCGACTAACCTCCAACAATTGCTGAGATTGCTCAATAGAGCCATGCTTAGCCGCATCAATATTACTATAGTCTCTGACTTCTATAATAACCGAAGCATCAGTGACAGATTTGTTAGGCAAGACCTCCCTTGCCTCAGTACCAACAGACAGGGGAGGAGCACCTAGAGTAACCTTAGCACTGCATTGCTTGAGATTGGTCTCATTCTCCCCTTGGGGAACAACAGAAAAAGATCTATCCTCTGAAGGACAATGCCTCGGAGCCTGCTGCGAGACCATCAGGGTGGTTATAGACTCGATATCTTTATCAGAATGCTCCCCTCCTTCAACAGTAGTCGGAACACCGGTGACTCTTCTATTGGGAAGGTTCAGCATTTGGAATGAAGGGAGCTCGAAAGTTGAACTCAGATGAGGGATAGCAGCTGGGGACTCAGGAGCCTTGGAAGTGCCTGGGGAATGTAGAGTCAACTCTTGTACCTGCAAAAATGATGGACCAGCTTGCAAAGTGGCAGGGATAACCAACTGCTCCAAAGTAGGCACCGAAGGTGGGGAAACCAAGCGACCTTCAGATCCATCCGATAATGTGACAGCCTCATCAGATGACGGTGCCAAACAATTTGCATCCTCCTACAAGGCAGTAAACCGATTGTGGTGTTCCACATCTTGTCGAATAGGTGGGGGGCCTGACGGACGAGGCCTAAAGACATGACGGGGTTGCCTGGACTCTGTTCCAGAACGTGTTGGAGGAGGTCCTCCCTTACCCAGTTTCTTCTTACAATCGACGTCAAGATGGCCAAGCTTATGGCAATAGGAGGAGAGATGTGGAACCCGATGGTAATTGACCGCCTGCCAGAAACCTACACCGTCCAAATCAATCCACAGCCGTTCCTTACATTGAGCTGCCAAATCCATTTCCGCACAGGCAAGTGTTGCATTCTACGTTTGATGATGTCAATATTTTTATGATGTCAACCATTATGACTATATTTGACTGAAAATTAGAAAAGGGTGAAGTATGCTGAATTACTTGAATTGAATGATGATGATGATGTTATAAGTATTGAGCAGTACTTATTTTACTATGCCTGATGTCATAGTTGTTGAATGATTCCTTTAATAGGAAGGTCGGTGGACATACTGTTCAAGTCGGTGCACATTTGAGCAACTTCAATAGAAAGGTCAGTGCACATCGTCTAACTCTAAAGAGAGGTCGGTGCACATTTGAGCAACTTCAATAGGAAGGTCGGTGCACATACTATTCAAGTCGGTGCACATTCGAGCAACTTCAATAGAAAGGTCGGTGCACAACAGCTAACTCTGAAGAGAGGTCAGTGCACATTTGAGCAACTTCAATAGGAAGGTCAGTGCACATACTGTTCAGGTCGTTGCACATTTGAGAAACTTCAATAGGAAGGTCGATGCACAATGGTCAACTCTGAAGAGAGGTCGGAGCACATGTGTTCACTGGGCTATGTAAACGTCGGAGCACATGTTCAAAGTTGCATAAGGTCAGAGCACCTTCATTCAAGGTCAGTGCACATGTCACTTGTAAAGCATGAAGGTCTAAGCACCTTCATGCAAGTCAGTGTACAAGCTCGCATAAGGTCGGAGCACATTCACATCTTTAGTTTGTTAAGGTCAGTGCACATGCACTGCTTTGCTCTGACAGGTCGGTGCATCTATTGTTATCTTACTAAGACAAGTAGGAGCACATGCTTTAG
This sequence comes from Amorphophallus konjac, assembly GCA_022559845.1. Taxonomy (NCBI): domain Eukaryota; kingdom Viridiplantae; phylum Streptophyta; class Magnoliopsida; order Alismatales; family Araceae; genus Amorphophallus; species Amorphophallus konjac. The sequence goes on from CM040120.1 coordinate 101,605,303, forward strand.
AATGTTGCATAAGGTCTGTGCAATGAAGACCATCATGCTGAATAAGGTCAAAGCAGCTGATTGTTAAGATTAACATTTTCAGCTAAGTCAAAGCACCTGGAGGACATTACAACAAAGACATGGGGAGCTCGTTAAAGATCAAGTTTCCACGTGCTATTCAAGGCACACAATCCAATTCACGTGACAAGTAAAGTGTGCTACATGGGACTTCTCTTTGGCGCGAAAAAAATTATCCACGTGGCAGACCCTTTGAGAGGCCAATAATTGGAGAATATTCTTCTTCACGTGGATGAGAGTGGTTCGTTGGGTCTTTAACCTACAGTACTATGCTCTATAAATAGAGAGCAACCCAGATCGCAGAAAGGAGCAGAGACTGCCATAAAGCTTAGAGCTCCTATTGAGAACAATCCATCTGAAAAAAGAGTAGCTCCAGGAAGAAAAGAGAGTGTGAGAAGCCTAGTACGAGGGAATAGAAAGAGAAAAGAACGTCTGAGAGCAGCCAGCCAGTTCATTTGAAAGCGCTTCTTCGAAGCTACATTAAGTTCTTATTTTTTGTTCTTATGCTTTTATTTTCGCCTTGATTTCTCATTTTGTTCCCTCTGAGTGCTCTTAGAGGAAGGGAGACACTATCTCCGGTTGCGAGTGACTTGGGGTCGCTCGTGGGTTTCCCTCTGGTGTGGAGGAAGGGAGGATCTGTCCTCCGATTCTGGACTTGTAGGCAAGGCCAGGTTTCAGGTTATGTGTGGTGCAGGAGCTGGGTCGAGGGATTTGTCTCCCTCAGGGCAAGCTGTCAGGCAGCGTTGTGTCGCAGACTGAGTCTACTTCCTCTCCAGCATTTGCTAGTGAATCCTAGTTCAGTGTGAGCGAGGGGTGGACGTAGATTGCCATTGTCAATCGAACCACCTAAAAACTCTTTTGTCTCCTTGTGTGGTTGTTGCATAGATCATCATTGTTGGCGTGAATTTTCAGTATCCGGTTGGTAGATAAAAAGACCCAGTCAGAACTATAGGTCAGGCTTATCTGGAAGATTGGCTTCTTGCGTGAGTAGACTCCCAAGTCAAACCTTCGCCGAGTGCCACTGGTTATCTGCTGAATTCACATTTGCTCTACCATTGCTCGGCTACTGATCATGTTTTTGTTTTTAAAGAGCTCTATTTACATTGTCTTTCTAGACCCATCTATTGTTCGATCATTTATCTGACCATCTCTCTCTACTTTTACTGGTTATCATGTCATTTGTTAGATTGTTTAGACGTTTCTTAGCTGTGTTATGGGCGTCAGCATCATCATTCTGAGTTCATTAATCGAATTCCCTCGAACTGATTATATTTTAGAGTGATCTATTCATCCTCCCCTTCTAGATCACTCTCTGGTATTTCTATCATTTGGTATCAGAGCGGGTTACCCAACATGTGGTCTAACGATCAGGGTAGACCTGGAACTAACACTCCTCGCAGCTTCATTGCTGAGGGACATTCAATTAACCGTCCTCCCTTCTTTGATGGTGTCAATTTTCTTTACTGGAAGAACAGGATGGAAGTGTTCTTAAGAGTGTAGAGTCACGAACTTTGGAGAGTAATCACCTTAGGACCGTTCGAGCTTCCAGAGGACGAGAATACATGGACAAGGGAACACATCAGGCTTTCCACTGTGTACTGGATGGCACTAAATATAATGCAGTGTGCATTCCATCCAGAGGAGTATGCTAGGATATTAGCTTGTAAGATAGCAAAGAAAATGTGGGATGAACTAGAACTTATGTATGAAGGTACATCCCAGGCCAAGGCTACAAAGGTAAACATGCTAACCTCTGAGTATGAATTGTTTAAGATGAATTCTGATGAGACAATTACTGAGATGTATGCTAGACTGTCGTTGATCACGAACAGCCTCAAGGGTCTAGGGAAACATATCCCAGAAGTGGATCTCGTTAAGAAAATTCTCAGGTCATTGACCCCAATGTGGCATACTAAGGCCACAGTCATAGAGGAATCTAGGGATCTATCAAAAATGATAGTCACAGAGTTAATTGGATCCCTAATGACATGAATTAAATTTCAAGAGAAATGTTGAAGAAAATCACAAAAGGGCAAGAACATTGCTCTCAAGGTGTCTCGTAGTGGCAGTAGCAGTAGCAGTAGTAGTGAGGAGTTTGACAATTTCTCAGATCTTGATCAAGAGTAGCAAGCCATGCTAACTCATAGGTTCCAACAATTCCTGAGATCCAAGGGCAAGACGTTTAGAAAAAGAAGGTCACAATCGTCTGGTAGGAATTTTAACTCTAAATCAGGCAAATTCAAGACTACTGACAAGCTTACTTGTTTTCACTGTCACAGACCCGGTCATATGAAGAGTGACTGTCCCGATCCTCTGAAGAAGAACACCAAGGTGCAGAAGAAAAAGCCCAAAGCTATGGTCTGCACTTGGAGCGATGAAGAGGAAGATGTTAAAGAAAGCTCTTCTGAAGAGGAAGAGGAAAGACTATGTCCGATGGCCGACACAGACACTGAGATAAGCAATCCTTTTGAAAAATACACTTTAGATGATTGGGAGGATGCTTATGCTGATTTACTAGATAAGTTTAACTGTCAAACAAAGGATTACAAAATGCTGAAGAAAAAATTGAATAACATGGTTGAGGAACAGAACTGTTTGAGAAAAGAAAATGATGAACTGAAAAAACAATTTGAAGAATTAGGGTCACTAAGAACTGAAAATAAAAATCTCCAAGTTTAATGTGAAGAAGTCAATAAGAATCTGTATGAGTTTAAAGTAAAACTTCAGGAGATCCAGAGAGAAAATGCACTTGTTTCTGAGAAATATGACGCTATAAATACTGCCAACTCTGAGATACAGAAACATAGTGAAAAACTTCATAAAGACATCGAAGATAAACAAAACACATTGGAGAAATTTGTGCAAGGCAAATCCAACCTAGATACCATACTAGGTATGAGGGTGAACTTCAATAGGGAAGGATTGGAATATGATCCCACCAATAAAAGGCCCTTTGAGTTTAAAACTGTAACCTTCTGCTCAGAAAAGGGAAAGGAGAAGTTGGACACCTCATCCAGCTCTGACAGCAAATTCCAAAAATCTGTAAAAACAAATTTCATTCCATCAAAAATCATCAATAAAAATTTTCATGCTAAGCCTACAATGCATCAACGTAGCAAGACTACTGCTTCAAGGAATCTCGGCATCTACAAAGCTAATACAACTCACTTTAATGGGATGCAACGAGGTAGCAATTTTAAAAATTCGAAGCAGTTGAATCAACACAGATGGCCAATCAAAATAGAAATTGGTATCATTATACATCAAATTGGGCACATTCTAATAATTCACAGAAGCAATTCAATCATAAAAGATTCTGGAAAAATTCACAAAGAAATACTTACAATTGGAACAACTCATTCTACAATAAGAAAAAAACTCATCAAAATCCAATGACTGGAGCCAATAAAATTTTCCATGCTGAAAATGAAAACTTAGTTCACAGGAAGGGAACCAAACAGATATGGATTCCAAAGACTATTCTGGAAGGCATGAGCAACTTGTTTGGACCCAACCTTTCTTGGGTTCCAAATTCTCTTTGTCTGAATTGATTGCAGGTTGGTCTGGAAGCTGAGTATAACATATGGTACCTGGTGTGGACGCACTTTTCGACACGCTCATGGCGTTGATTCATTTATTCAGGGGTTGTGGACGCACTTTTTTCACTTATTATTCTCTCTTGCTGGTTTATTCGTTTATTGAGTGCGTGGGCGTGCCAGTCACCGGAGTGACAATTTATTCGGGCTCCGAAGAGCCCATGGTGCGCTCGATCTGACTTCGTCAGTCGATTGTGTGGTTCATGTCGGGACCAAAACCCGCCGCGCCATAAAGGTCACGGCGTCATTTACATCCCCCATACGAGGGAACACCCTTGATTAATCGCCGAGATTCAGGGCCTCATAGCCAAGAAATCAATTGCATGAAAGGTCTATTACGCGGCATTAAAATCCTCACACGAGGGCGAGAAGAAAAACCATTCGCGGTCATGTCGGTCATGTGTTGACCATTTAATGTTCGGACGAATGTCCGGCTCGATAAAATCGCGGTTGTCGCGGGAAAACTGGAGCGTATGTATGCCAGTATATGGCAATTTATTGTTCAGAAGAACGGAAAACGTTCGGCTAAACCTCGGCTGGAGCGGTCGGAAACCGGTAAATCTGTTGGCCCGGTGCAAGAGCAAGCTGCGACCATACTGCGGTGGGCCCCCCGCGGTCGAAACAAGACTTGCATGAGCGTCGTTAATATTTCCGGTGCCAAGGGGCAGCGAGGGAATATCCCTCGAATCGGCTGAAAAGCCCTGTGTCCGGAGAAGCGGGCGTTCTAAACGTGTCGGTCATTCAAGAGACCGTTTAATGTTCGGACGGGTGTCCGATATTGGACATATCGTAATCGTCGCGGAACGACCGAGAATGTATGTGTGCCGGGACACGGCAAGTTTTATTATTCCGAGACACTGAAAGCGTTTGATTGAATCTCGGCTATTATATCCGTAAACCCGTGAATCTATTGGCCCGGTGCGAGATCGAGTCGGGACCATGCCGGGGGCGCCTCCCGTGATCCAAACGGGGCTCGCGTGGGCAGCGTCAATATTTCTGGTGTCGGAGGGCAACGGGGAAAAGTCCCGGGACTAGACTCCAGAGCCGAAAACGTGTTCGAAAGGAGCGGGCTGTAGACCGGGGATGTGAGCCAGACGATGACCATGATCGGGACAGGCCCGAGGTCTGAGTGTGGCCCACGGAGGTCTTATCGATATTCCCATGGAAGGAGTCCGGGGGTGGCGAGAGCCGTCTCGTTCTAATTCAGATTCCGTCGGTCACTTGCTGACCTTTTCATGTTTGGGCAAGGGCCCATATTGAGAGTGCGACGCGGGCGGGAACAACCCCGTACAAATATATATGCCGAGTTTACGGCAATTTCGATAAAAGGGCGGGAACGAATCCCGATAGGAACGGGTCGGAATTGATGAGCTATTGGCCTGGAGCAATGCCGGCTCACAACCATATCGGGGTGGGAGCCACCGGCTATGCAGGTCGCTCACGGGCCCTTTTCATGTTCGGACATAGGTCCGTAATAAGAACGCGGCGGGAACCGGGGTGAATCCGTTCAAATGTTTGCCGAACGTGCGTCAATTTTAGTAACGGCTCGGAAGGGATCCGGCCGGAGAAATGAGTCTGGTTTAATCGGAATGTCAGCCCGAGGCGAGGTCAGGCCATGGCCATTTCGGGATAATTCCCTAGACTCAGGCCCAACTCGCAAGGGCGGTATTGTTGTTCCTCCGGCACCGAGTCACGGGAAAGACGGGGTTGCGAAGCGGATCCCATTGTTTTATTATTATTTAAGAGATGTTATCATTATCATTTGTTAATTTATATATGTATCTTCGAGTGAATTCTTTATTACTATTTATTCATTTTTTTCTTATGATTTATTCATTTATTATTGTTATTATTAGGTTTGTTATTATTTTTTGTTCGTTTTATTATCATTCATTCGCTTGTCGTGTTTTGTTAAGTTTGTTATCGTTATTTATTCTAGTTATCATTTAGTTATTTATCATTCATTCTTATTGAGTTTGTTATTATTATTCGTTCATCTTTGTTATCATTTATTGGTCTAATTATTATGATTGTTGTTATTTATTTGAAGCTTATTATTATTATTGTTTGTTCCATTATTATTCTTATTTATTTATACATTTTAGAATTTGTTATTATTTATTATTTGTTATTATTTTAATTATTATCATTACTCATATTTTCTGGGGAGAGAATGGGCCATTAGAGGGCTAAACGGGGTGTACCGCTGAGGGGCTGATGGCGTGCCGCTGAAGGGCTAGGAGGGTGTACCGCTGGAGGGTTAAAAGGGTGTGCCGCTGAAGGCCAGGGGCGTACCGTTGGAGGGCCAAGGGAGCGTGCCGGGGAAGGGCTGGAGCGTGCCGCTGAGGGGCTGAGGGAGGCGTGCCGGGGAAGGCCCGTAGGGGCGTGCCGGCGAGGGGCTGGCTGGAGCGTGCCGGCAAAGGGCCAAGCAGCCGGGCTAGGGGCGTGCCGGCGAAGGGCGTGGGGAGCGTGCCGTTGAAGGGCTGAGCAGCCGGGCTAGGGGCGTGCCGGCGAAGGGCGTGGGGAGCCCACTCCTCCTCCGTTCTTATGTCTTTTCTCTTTTCCTTTTCTCTCTTGATTTTATTAAGTTTGCATGGGTTTCTTCTCTCTTTCTCTTGATCATCTTTCATTCTTTCTCCCACAAGGACGAATGTTCAAGTTGCTTAGTTATCGTTCGATTTGGCTCTCTTTGTGTTGATTGCGGTTCCCTTGCATTGGTTGAAGTGTTTTACCGTTGTTCTCTTTTTATTTGTTTGTTGCTTCTTTTATCTTTTTAACATGTTATTGTTTCTGACGAAAATTCGGCAGCATCTCCCCTTGACCCGAGCATAAGGGAGAAAAAGGGAACGCGCCCACATGGAGTGGCAGAACCTGACAACTGGAGGTGGGCGCCCGAAGGCAGCAACACCTTTAGTAAAACTTCGGAAAGCTTGGAGGAAACAGCGCGTGGGAGGCCTCTCTAAGGCTGGCCGGGGGTGCACCGGGCAAGAGGTTAGGGGAGTGTGCCGGACAAGGAAGGCACGAGGGGGCGTGCCGACGAAGGGCCTGGCCAAGGCGTGCCGGCGAACAGACGGCTGAAGGTGTGCCGCTGAGGGCCAAGGAGTGTGCCACTGAGGGCAGTTGAAGGGCGTGCCGCTGAAGATTGCTGGGGCGTGCCGCTGAGGCGCCAGGGAGTGTGCCGGCGAAGGGCTGATGGAAGCGTGCCGCTGGGGCACTTCAAGGGTGTGCCGCTGAAGGCCCAAAAGAAAAGGGGGGGGGTGCCGTTGGAGGCCAGCTGGAGTGTATCGGGGATGTTGGTTGGCTAGGCCGAAGGAAACCTTGGCAGGAGGAGGGAGAGAGGCTCAAGGGGTGTTGGGCCTGGGTGTCCGAGGAGAGACGGAAGGGCGTCTCCCTTCAGGCAAATGGGAAGATGCGGCAGCGAGGAGGTGGAGGGGCAGTAGGCCCTCTTCCCTCTCTTCCTCTCTTCCCTCTTATTCTCTTCTCCTTCTTCCCCTTCTTTCCTTTTCCCTTCTTCTCTTTGCGTGGACGGCGGAGGATGGAACAGCAAGGGGGGGGGGCTGCCCTCCTCTTCTTCTTCTCTTCTTCTCTTCACGCGGACGGCGATGGACGGAGTAGCCGGGGGGAGCCTCCCCTCCTCTTCTTCTTCTTTTCTTCTTCTTCTTCTTCTTCTCTTCTCTCTGGGAGTGGGTGTGTCTGTCGCCCTCCTCCCTCTCCCGTTCTTAGCGAAGAAGAGGGGTCTTATACCCCCGCCACGGCGAGCGTCCCAAGGCCGGAACGATTCGACGGGTATTGAATGGGGGTTGACCCCATTGTCCTGGGTGGCAGGGGGATAGGCAGCGTGGGCCTCTCCCCGGGCGACACCTCGGACGACCCACTGCGCGCCAAGGATCCGTAGGGCATGGGCTCCGTTGAAGATGCTTCACGCTGTGCCGCTGGCGGGCTGGACAAGCGTGCCGCGGGGGAGCCAAAAGGGCGTACCGCTGGGGGCTCGAATGGGCGTGCCGCTGAAAGCCCATGGGGCGTACCGCTGAGGCCAGGGGCTGTGCCGTTGAGGGGCCAAACGGGCGTGCCGGTGAAGGCTTTGTGGGCGTGCCGCTGAACAGCCTGGGGGCCGTGCCGCTGAAGGCCCAAAGGGCGTGCCGCTGAAGGCCCATGGGGCGTACCGCTGAGGCCAGGGGCTGTGCCGCTGAGGGGCCAAACGGGCGTGCCGGTGAAGGCTTTGTGGGCGTGCCGCTGAAGGCTTTGTGGGCGTGCCGCTGAACAGCCTGGGGGCCGTGCCGCTGAAGCCCAGGCTGTGCGTGCCGCTGAAGGCCCAAGCTGGGCGTGCCGCTGAAGGCCCAGGGGGTGTGCCGCTGAAGCCCCTCCTGGGGTGTGCGGCTGAGGCTTGACTTGGGCCCGTTTTGAGCACGCGTTATGATTCGTTTGATTTTCTTCAGGGGCCGCGGATTGTGAGCTTCCTGGGGGTTGGTTTCTCTTTGTTGTCGTGGCTCCGGGGACGGCTCCACGGTAGTGTGCATATGTGGGGGCGTCTGGATGACCAATCTCTCCGGGGGTTCTTCACTCGGCGCTGTTGTTGATGCTGGGCCGAGCAGGATGTTTGGGTGTGCAATTTTCGGTGTCCACAAATGCCCCCCACCCACGGGTAGCGCAGGCGAAGTATGAGCCGGGCGGTGCCCGTGGGTGTACTTGTCTCTTTTCTCTTCGTCGATGCCGACGGGATGTTGGGAGCTGGCGTAACATGTTGGTCTCGTCTTCTCTTCGTCAGTGCCGACGGGGTGTCGGGAGCCGACGTGGTATGCTCGTCTCTTTGTCTCTTCGTCAGTGCCGACAGTGTGTCGGGAGCTGACATGGCATGGTATGCTGACCTCTTTGTCTCTTCGTCAGTGCCGACAGGGCGTCGGGTGCTGACATGATATGCTGGTCTCTTTGTCTCTTCGTCAGCGCCGACAGGGTGCCGGGGGCTGACATGGCTTGTTGGTCTCTTCTTCTCTTCCTTTTTTTTTTTTATATTACCGACAGGGCGTCGGGAGCTGCAGTAGCATGTTGGTCTCTTCTTCTCGTTTGCATAAGTACCGACAGGGTGCCGGGAGCTGCCATGGTTCGTTGATCTCTTTGTCTCTTCATCAGTACCGACGGGGTGCCGGGGACTGGCGTAGCATGTTTGTTTCTTCTTCTCTTCATCAGCGCCAATAGGACATCTGGAGCTGACATGATATGTTGATCTCTTCTTCTCTTCGTCAGTGCCGACGGGGTGTCGGGAACTGACATGCTTTGTTGGTCTTTTCTTCTCTTCGTCAGCGTCGACGGGGTGTCGGGGGCTGACCTGTTTTGTTGGTCTTTTTGTCTCTACGTCAGCGTCGACAGGGTGTCGGGAGCTGACCTGGTTTGTTGGTCTCTTGGTCTCTTCGTCAGTGCCGACAGGGTGTCGGGAGCTGACCTGGTTTGTTGATCTCTTGGTCTCTTCGTCAGTGCCGACAGGGTGTCGGGAGCTGACCTGGTTTGTTTTTCTCTTGGTCTCTTCGCCAGTGCCGACAGAGTGTCGGGAGCTGGCCTGGTTTGGTTTCCTCTTGGTCTCTTCGCCAGTGCCGACGGGGTGTCGGGAACTGAAGCATTTGTTGGTCTCTTCATCAGTGCCGACAGGGTGTCGGGACCTGAAGCAGTTTGTTGTCTCTTCATCAGTGCCGACGGGGTGTCGGGGCCTGAAGCAGTTTGTGTTCTCTTCATCAGTGCCGACGAGGTGCCGGGGACTGAAGCAGTTGTTGGCCTCTTCATCAGTGCCGACGAGGTGCCGGGAACTGAAGCAGTTGTTGGTCTCTTGGTCTCTTCATCAGCGCCGACGGGATGCCGGGGACTGAAGTTGTATATTGGTCTCTTCATTAGTGCCGACGGGGTGTCGGGAACTGAAGCATTTGTTGGTCTCTTCATCAGTGCCGACAGGGTGTCGGGAACTGAAGCAGTTGTATATTGGTCTCTTCATCAGTGCCGACGGGGTGTCGGGGACTGAAGTTGTATATTGGTCTCTTCATCAGTGCCGACAGGATGCCGGGAGCTGACCTGGTTTGCTGGTCTCTTCTTCTATTCTTTTCTTTTGTTTTTCTTCTCTTCTCTTTTTTGTCATCATTTTTTTTCTTTTTTTTTTCTCTTTTTCTTTTCTCTTCTCTGTTTCCTTCTTCTTCTCTTCTTCCCTTTTTTCTCTCTCTTTTTTTCTCTTCTCTTTTTCTGAAGAACTCCAGGTGGTTGTTGGCGTGGATGCCAATAATGTAAGAGCTGTCGGCGCAGGGGCCAACAGGGGAGGCCAAAACAGCCGAGGCTGGAAGCGGGCTTCAAGAGCCAAAATTGTGAAAGGCGAGCCACGAGGGCGGGGAAAAGGGTTCATTGATTCAACAGGGGTATTCGTCGCCTGAAGGGACGGAGAGAAGAGTTTGTTGATTCAAAAGCACCGGGGATTCCGGTTATGAAACCCGGGCTCGGGAAAGTGGGCCGCAAGGGCCGGAGTTGGTGTCACAGGGGTAGGCCGCGAAGGCTGAAATCGGAGAAGCAGGCCGTGAAGGCCGAATTCTGGGAAGTAGGCCGTGAAGGGCCGAATCCTGAGAAGCAGGCTGGAAGAGCCAAAGATATTGGGAAGCGGGCTGTAAGAGCCGAGACGTTGGGAAGCGGGCTATAAAGAGCCGAATCGGGGAAGCAGGCTACGAGAGCCAGAATTGGGGAGCGGGCTGTAGGAGCCGAAATTGGGAAGCGGGCTACAAGAGCCGAATTCTGGGAAGCAGGCCATGAAGGCTGAATTCTGGGGAGCAGGCTGCGAGAGCCAGAATTGGGAAAGCGGGCCGTGGGGGTCGAGATAAGCAGGTTACAAGAGCCAAAGTTGGGAAGCGGGCCGTGAAGGCCGAGATTATGGGCAGCGGGCCGTGAAGGCCGAATTTTGGGAAGCAGGCCGTGAAGGCCAGAATTGGGAAAGCGGGTCATGGGGGCCGAGATAAGCAGGCTACAAGAGCCAAAGTTGGGAAGCGGGCCGTGAAGGCCGAAATTATGGACAGCGGGCTGTGGAGGCCGAATTTTGGGAAGCAGGCCGTGAAGGCCAGAATTCTGGGGAGCAGGCTGCGGGAGCCAGAATTGTTGGGAAGCGGGCCGCGAAGGCCGAGATTATGGGCGTAAGATGTGAAAGCCCAAATCGGGGAAGCGGACTACAGAAGCCGGAGTTGGGAGACTAACGAGCCGTGAGGGCGAGAGGTAGGCCATGGGGGGCCAAGATTGGGCTCTACGAACAAGAGCTGGGAAAATAGGCTGCGATAGCCGTGATTGAGTTCATTGTGTACACACACATTCTTGTTATTTTATTGTTATTATACTTTTTATTTATTATATTTATGTTGTTTTATTTTGTTTGTTTTTTTTTTATCATTTTCATTCATTTTTAATTTTTTTTTTTAGCATGCAAGCATTCATTAGCAGGCATAACATAAATATAAGTAAGGTAGCTCCCTCTATAGGGGATAGGATAGGGACGTCGCCCGTAATTCGTAGATGCGGTGCGGGCCGCGGGGCACAATCGAGGGGTGGTGCACCCATCAAGAGGATATCGCACGTCTTGCATGCATAGCCTAAATTCATGCATTTCACCCGAGGCAATTCTCTGTGGCGTGGCAGTGCAAATGTGTGAACAAAGGACCCTAACCATAGGGATATGCAGGTTTTCCTGGTGACACTCGAGGATCACTCTAGTGCCTACACATTAGTTCCAGGCTTTCGACTTTCGGTAGCTTCACACAGCCTCCATCTATTTATTTTGGTAGCGGATTTCACCGTTCGGCGCGAGTCTCCTCATGTGTCTCAATGGGGATTCCCGGCTACTAGGATTCATCCTTATTATAATTCTATTACGGATTCTACCGTTCGGTGCGAGTCTCCTCATGTGTCTCAATGGGGATTCCCGGCTAATAGGTTTCATCCTTATTATAATTCGCTTTACCATTTCGCGCGAGTCTCCTCATGTGTCTCAATGGGGATTCCCGGCTACTCGGATTCACGTGTCTCTCTCTTTTCTTTTTTTTTTCTCTCTCTTTTTTCTCTCTTTTTTTTTCTTCTTTTTTTTTACAGTAGGGGTAGGCAGCTTTTTCCTCACGATTACCTATCACGCGAGTGCAGGAATTCAAGTCTCCGTAGAGCGCTAAGAAGAAATTCGGGCAATCCCTATAGTTGAAGGCTATTGAACACATCAAGTGCTAAGTGTGGGAGCGTTGCCCCAGGTTTATTTTGTGAGTTGGGCTTAGCGATTCAGCCATGACTCTTCCCCTTGACGTGTGCACCCACCATAATTGGGTTCCCTTCGAGCATGTGCCGTGACGCGTCTGCATCCGGAATCGGGGCGACATTATTATTTAGCAAGGAAACACGGTCCTAGAAAATTTCAAGGATGTGTATTATTCTATATTAAGCAAGCATGCAAACAGGGCAATCAAGCATTCTCTTCTTTTGTTTCTGTTTTCTTTTTTTGTGTGTGTGTTTGTTTTATTATTTTTTGTTTGGGTGTTGTTTTTTTTGTTTTTGTTTGTTTTGTTTTTGTTTGTTTTTTTTTATAAGAAAATATTGTTGTCACGTATAAGTGTAGTGGTAGTAAAGGTATTAGGGAGGCAGACCGCAAAAGGGCTGAGAGGATATTAGGGGAGTGGGCTGCAAGAGCCGAAGTTATGGGATGCGGGCCACGAAGGCCGAATCTTGGGAAGCAGGCTACGAGAGCCAAACTTGGGAAGCAGGCCACAAAGGCCAAATTTAAGCAGGCTGCAAGAGTCAAAGCTGGGAAGCAGGCTGTGAAAGCCGAGGGGAAGCAGGCTGCGAGAGCCAAAGTTGGGAAGCAGGTCACGAGGGCCGAATTTTGGGAAGCAGGTTACAAAAGCCAAGATCTGGGAAGCAGGCTATAAAAGCCGAAGGGAAGCAGGCTGTGGGAGCCAAAATTATGGGAAGCGGGCCACGAAGGCCGAATTCTGAGAAGCAGGCCTTGAAGGCCGAATCTTGGGGAGCAGGCTGCAAGAGCTAAGGGTAAGCAGGCTGCAAGAGCCAAAGTTTGGAAGCAGGCTATAAAAGCCAAGGGGAAGTAGGCTGCGAGAGCCAAAGTTGGGAAGCAGGCCACGAGGGCCAAAGATAAGCAGGCTGCAAGAGCCAAAGTTGGGAAGCAGGCTATAAAAGCCGAAGGGAAGCAGGCTGCAGGAGCCGAAATTATGGGAAGCGGGCCACGAAGGCCGAATTCTGAGAAGCAGTCCTTGAAGGCCGAATCTTGGGGAGCAGGCTGCAAGAGCCAAGGATAATGAATAGTAAGCTAAAAAGCCAAGGGATATTGGCGAGCGGGCCACAAGGGCCAAAGGTTGAGGGAGCAGGCTACGAGAGCCAACATTGGGAAGCAGGCCACAAAGGCCAAAGGGAAGCAAGCTGCTAGAGCCAGAGATAAGCAGGCCACGAGGGCCGAATTTTGGGAAGTAGGCTACATGAGCCAGGATCTGGGAGGCCTTTGTCGGTTTAACGCCCCGTCGGCGGAAGGTCTAGTCGGTTTAACGCCCCGTCGACGAAAGGTCTAGTCGGTTTCTGTTTGTTGGGTGGCTGAAGGTCAGAGGTAAAAGTTCATCTTGTGACTCTTCTTTCTCTTCTTTTCTTCCTCTTTTGTGAGGAGAGGTGGGTGCAAAGACCATGTTTGCCTCGTGATCATTTCCTTCTTTTCTTCTCTTCTTCTTTTGTGTGAAGAGGCGGGTTCAAGGACCGTGTTCGCCCTGTGACTGTTCTTTCTCTTCTTCTCTTCTTCTTTTATGGGGAGGCAGGTGCAGAGACCATGTTCGCCTCGTGATCATTTCTTTCTTTTCTTCTCTTCTTTTTTTGTGTAGAGAGGCGGGTGCGAAGACCGCATCTGCCTCGTGACTCTTCTTCTATTCTTCTTTCATGGAGAGGCAGGTGCAAGGACCATGTTCGCCTCATGTCTCTTTTTTTCTTCTATTCTTCTTTTGTAGAGAGAGGTGGGTGTGAAGACCGCATCTGCCTCGTGACTCTTCTTTTGGTTCTGCTCTTCTTCTTTTGTGTGAAGAGGCGGGTCCAGGGACCACGACTGCCTCATGTGTCTTTTCTTCCTCTTCTTCTCTTTTTTTGTGTGATGAGGCGGGCTTGAAGACCACGTCTGCCTCATGTGTCTTTACCTCATCTTCTTCTCTTCTTTTGTGTGATGAGGCGGGCTCGAAGACCACGCCTGCCTCATGTGTCTTTACCTCATCTTCTTCTCTTCTTTTGTGTGATGAGGCGGGCTCGAAGACCACGTCTGCCTCACCTCCTCTTCTTCTCTTCTTTTGTGTGATGAGGCGGGCTCGAAGGACCACGTCTGCCTCATGTGTCTTCTTTTGGTTCTGCTCTTCTTCTTTTGTGTGAAAAGGCGGGTCCAGGGACCACGGCTGCCTCATGTGTCTTCTTTTGGTTCTGCTCTTCTTCTTTTGTGTGAAAAGGCGGGTCCAGGGACCACGGCTGCCTCATGTGTTTTTTCTTCCTCTTCTTCTCTTCTTTTGTGTGATGAGGCGGGCTCGAAGACCATGTCTGCCTCATGTGTCTTTACCTCATCTTCTTCTCTTCTTTTGTGTGATGAGGTGGGCTCGAAGACCACGCCTGCCTCATGTGTCTTTACCTCATCTTCTTCTCTTCTTTTGTGTGATGAGGCGGGCTCGAAGACCACGTCTGCCTCATGTGTCTTTACCTCCTCTTCTTCTCTTCTTTTGTGTGATGAGACGGGCTCGACGGACCACGTCTGCCTCATGTGTCTTCTATTGGTTCTGCTCTTCTTCTTTTGTGTGAAAAGGTGGGTCCAGGGACCACGGCTGCCTCATGTGTCTTCTTTTGGTTCTGCTCTTCTTCTTTTGTGTGAAAAGGCGGGTCCAGGGACCACGGCTGCCTCATGTGTTTTTTCTTCCTCTTCTTCTCTTCTTTTGTGTGATGAGGCGGGCTCGAAGACCACGTCTGCCTCATGTGTCTTTACCTCATCTTCTTCTCTTCTTTTGTGTGATGAGGCGGGCTCGAAGACCACGCCTGCCTCATGTCTCCCCCTTTTTTTTTGCGGAGAGGCCGGTGCAAGGACCGTGTGTGCCTCATGATTGCTCTTTCTCTTCTTCTCTTCCTTTTTTATGGAGAGGCAGGTGCAAGGACCATATTTGCCTCGTAATCATTTCTTCTTTTTTTTTCTCTTCTTATTTTGTGTGAAGAGGCGGGTTCAGGGACCACGTCTGCCTCATGTGTCTCTTCTTTCATTTTCTTCTCTTCTTTTATTTGGTGAGGCGGGCTCGAGGGCCACGTCTGCCTCATGTCTCTTTTTTTTTCTCTTTTCTCATTAGCGCTTCCGTGCTGGAGCGTATTTCTCTTAATGGGCCCCCAAGTTGGGGTGTAGCTTCATTGGGTGTGCATCCCCCCTGAGGGGTGTGCTTTGTCTCTTTGCTTCTGTGCCCCCAGGCGGGGTGTATTTTTTTTGGCTTCTATGTCCCTAGACCAGGGTGTGTTTTTGTTTGTTTTTTTTGTGCCCCCGAGGCGGGGTGTAGCTCTCTTCAAATGCCCCCATGGTGGGGTATACTCTTCGCGGCTTCTATGCCCCTAGGTGGGGTATGTTTCTTCTTCATATGCCCCTAAGCCAGGGTGGACTTCTCTTCATATGCCCCTGAGCCGGGGCGTGTTCTTTATAGCTTCTAGGCCCTCGAGGCGAGGTATGCTTCTTCTTCATATGCCCCTAGTACGGGGTGTAGCTCTCTTCAAATGCCCCCCCTAGGCCGGGGTACAGTCTTCACAGCTTCTATGCCCCCAGGCGGGGTATGTTTCTTCTTCATATGCCCCTGGTACGGGGCGTGTCTCTTGTTTCTTATACCCCCCATAGCGAGGCAAATTCTGCTCTCTTTCTACCCCTGAAGGCGGAGGAGTGATTCTCTTCATATGTCCCCGGCACGGGGGTGTATCTCTTGCTTCTTATGCCCCCCCCCCCTGAGGCCGGGGTGCATCTTTTTACGGCTTCTATGCCCCCAGGCGGGGTATGTTGTTTCTTCAAATGCCGCTAGGCCGAGGTGTATTCTTCTCTTTCTTATACTCCCGAGGCGGGAGGGGCTCTCTTCACGTGCCCCCGTGGCGGGATGTGCTTCTTTCTTCAAGTGTCCCCAGGCCGGGGTGAAATTTTTTTTCTTCCCAAACACACCGGGGGATGTTTGCTTCTTGTGCTCCCGAGATGGGGTGTATTGCAGCTTTTGATGCCCCCAGAGCGAGGTATCCCCTTTTTTTTTATGCCCCCGGCACAGGGTGTTTTCTGCTTCTAGTGCCCCCAGAGTGGAGTGTATTGCCGCTTTTGATGCGTGGTGTAGTTCTTGCTTTTTATGCACCCGAGGCGGGGTGAATTCTTCTTCTTTGTTTACGTGCCCCCATATCGGGGTATATTCATCTCTTCATATGCTTCCCAAAGCCGGGGGATGTTGTTTGTTCTGCTCCAGATGTCCCCCCCCCCTCGGGGGGGGGGGGGGGGGGGTTAATGTTGCTTCATGGACTCCGAGCCTTGGGTATGCTCTTTCAAAGGTCCCTAAGCCGGGGTGGATTCTCTTTTCTTCTCATGCTCCCAAGGCGGGACGTAGCTTCTTCAAGTACCCCTAAACGGGAGCGGATTCTTTATGGCTTCTATGTCCCCTGGCGGGGTATGCTTCTTCTTCAAATACCCCTAGGCCGGGGTGGACTTCTCTTCATATGCCCCTGAGTCGGGGTGTGTCTTTTTTATAGCTTCTAGGCCCTCGAGGCGAGGTATGCTTCTTCTTCAAATACCCCCGAGATGGGGGTGTGTTTCTTGGCTTCATATGCCCCAGACGGGGTGTATTTTGCTTCTTCTCATGACCCCAGGCCGGGGTGGAGTTCCCTTCCGTTACCCCTGAGTCGGGGTTGATTCTTCTGCCTCTTATGCCCCAAGGTGGGGTGCACTTCTCTTCATATGCCCCCTAAGCCGGGGTGCAACTCTGCTTCTTCTCATGACCCCAGGCCGAGGTAGTCTCTTCTTCTTATGCTTATGTGCTCCCACATCGGGGTGTATTCCTTTCTTCACGTACTCCCCTAAGCCGGGGAATATTGTGTGTTCTGCTTCAGATGCCCCCCCCGGGGGAGGGGGGGGGTTAATGTTTGCTTCATGGACCCCAAGGCCGGGATGTATTCCTTCTTCGAATGCCCCTAGGTCGGGGTGTATTCTTCTCTTCTTATGCTCCCAAGGTGGGATGTAGCTTCTTCAAATGCCCCTAAACCGGAGCGTATTCTTTTATGGCTTCTATGCCCCCAGGCGGGGTATGTTTCTTCTGCAGATACCCCTAGACCGGGGCGTATTCTTCTCTTTCTTGCGCTCCCGAGACGGGATGTAATTTCTTAAGATGCCCCTAAGCTGGGGTGCAACTCTGTTTCTTCTCATACTCCCGAGTCGGGGTGGGTTCTTCTGCTTCTCATGCCCCCGGACAGGGGTGTGTGTTTCTTTTTTCAAACACCCCTAGAACAGGGGTGTGTTCTCTTATGGCTTCTATGTCCGGGACGGGACATGTTTTACTTCTTGTGCCCCTAAGCCGGGGTGGACTTTTCTTCAAGTGCCCCTGAGTCGGGGCGTAATTGTGTCCCACATGCCCCCATGCGGGGTGAGCTTAGCTTCTTGTGCACCCGAGGCGGGGTGTGCTGTTACTTCAAATGCCCCCACGCGGGGTGAGTCCTTCTTCGTCTTACGCCCCTCAAGATGGAGCGTGTTCCTCTTCATATGCCCCCAAGCCGGGGTGAGTTTCTCTTTTTGTGTGTCCCCAGGCCGGGGTGAATTCTTTTCTTCTTATGCCCCCATGGCGGGGTATGTCTTTTGCTTCAGGTGCCCCCATATCGGGATGTACTTCCCCTTCAAATGCCCCTAAGCCGGGGTACAGTTCTATTCCTTCTTACGTCCCCAGGTCGGGGTGGACTCTTCTTCACATGCCCCGAAGTCGGGGTGTAGATTTTGCTTTGTATGCCCCTCGGTCGGGGCGGATTCCCTTCATGTGTCCCTGGGAGCGGGGTGCATATCATTTGCCTCTTAGGCCCCTATGGAGGGGTATATTTCTTCTTCTTAACCCCCATGGCGGGGTATGTGTATGCTCTCTTCGGAAGTGGCGGCCGTGCTTGGCCTCATTGCTATAAAGCATTCCCCGCAGCGGGCAACTATTCACCAAGCTACAATTGTGGCTCGCTGGGTCTTTTAACAGCCACTCGGGGGCCGTTTTGTATCGGATGGAGGCAGCAGGAAGGAGGGACAGGCCGGGTCATTACACCATAGACTCGGGGCCTCCTAGAGTTGGGCGGGACGCCGGGTTTCTTCTTGCTCTTTTGGTTGGCAATGCTGGCCAACTTTTCTTATTTTCTTTTTGCTTTCTTTCTTCTCTCTTTTTTTTTCTCTTCTTATTTTCTTTCTCTTTTTTTTTGTCCCTTCTCATCTTCTCTTCTTTTGTATGATTGACCAGGGTGGAGGTGCAGGAGAGCGCTCACCCCCTCAGGGAGGGGATGAGTGGTTCGCTCCACCGCATCAACCCCACGGTGGTAATCTTTGTTCAGCACGGGTCTCGACGGACGTGGTCGCACAACCCTCTCTCGCCAATTCCTTTTCTTCTTTTTTTTTCTTCTCTCTCTCTTTTTTTTTCTCTTCTTCTCTTCTTCTTTTCTTCTTTTCTTCTTTTCTTCTCTTTCTTCTTGAGGGAAACAGGGGCTTGCTTTCCCCCTCCCTTCTCTACTCTTTCTCTTCTCTTTTCCTTTATTTATAACAGCCCCATGATTCATGGAAGTTGCATATGCTTCGAAGCAGCGTCCTCGAGGCCGCGAAGGCAGCTGCATCGAGTCTGGATTTTCTCCCCATAGGGCTGGCGAAGACAGCACCTGCAGTTCATCAAAGCAGGCAAACATCGTTTATTAGGGGGCCATGAGACCCTGAATCTCGGCGAAGAGATGAAGGGTGGTTTGGTCCCACCGGGCGTGCCAGAGTTGTGGACGCACTTTTCGACACGCTCATGGCGTTGATTCGTTTATTCAGGGGTTGTGGACGCACTTTTTTCACTTATTATTCTCTCTTGCTGGTTTATTCGTTTATTGAGTGCGTGGGCGTGCCAGTCACCGGAGTGACAATTTATTCGGGCTCCGAAGAGCCCATGGTGCGCTCGATCTGACTTCGTCAGTCGATTGTGTGGTTCGTGTCGGGACCAAAACCCGCCGTGCCATAAAGGTCACGGCGTCATTTACATCCCCCATACGAGGGAACACCCTTGATTAATCGCCGAGATTCAGGGCCTCATAGCCAAGAAATCAATTGCATGAAAGGTCTATTACGCGGCATTAAAATCCTCACACGAGGGCGAGAAGAAAAACCATTCGCGGTCATGTCGGTCATGTGTTGACCATTTAATGTTCGGACGAATGTCCGGCTCGATAAAATCGCGGTTGTCGCGGGAAAACTAGAGCGTATGTATGCCAGTATATGGCAATTTATTGTTCAGAAGAACGGAAAACGTTCGGCTAAACCTCGGCTGGAGCGGTCGGAAACCGGTAAATCTGTTGGCCCGGTGCAAGAGCAAGCTGCGACCATACTGCGGTGGGCCCCCCGCGGTCGAAACAAGACTTGCATGAGCGTCGTTAATATTTCCGGTGCCAAGGGGCGGCGAGGGAATATCCCTCGAATCGGCTGAAAAGCCCTGTGTCCGGAGAAGCGGGCGTTCTAAACGTGTCGGTCATTCAGGAGACCGTTTAATGTTCGGACGGGTGTCCGATATTGGACATATCGTAATCGTCGCGGAACGACCGAGAATGTATGTGTGCCGGGACACGGCAAGTTTTATTATTCCGAGACACTGAAAGCGTTTGATTGAATCTCGGCTATTATATCCGGAAACCCGTGAATCTATTGGCCCGGTGCGAGATCGAGTCGGGACCATGCCGGGGGCACCTCCCGTGATCCAAACGGGGCTCGCGTGGGCAGCGTCAATATTTCTGGTGTCGGAGGGCAACGGGGAAAAGTCCCGGGACTAGACTCCAGAGCCGAAAACGTGTTCGAAAGGAGCGGGCTGTAGACTGGGGATGTGAGCCAGACGATGACCATGATCGGGACAGGCCCGAGGTCTGAGTGTGGCCCACGGAGGTCTTATCGATATTCCCATGGAAGGAGTCCGGGGGTGGCGAGAGCCGTCTCGTTCTAATTTAGATTCCGTCGGTCACTTGCTGACCTTTTCATGTTTGGGCAAGGGCCCATATTAAGAGTGCGACGCGGGCGGGAACAACCCCGTACAAATATATATGCCGAGTTTACGGCAATTTCGATAAAATGGCGGGAACGAATCCCGATAGGAACGGGTCGGAATTGATGAGCTATTGGCCCGGAGCAATGCCGGCTCACAACCATATCGGGGTGGGAGCCACCGGCTATGCAGGTCGTTCACGGGCCCTTTTCATGTTCGGACGTAGGTCCGTAATAAGAACGCGGCGGGAACCGGGGTGAATCCGTTCAAATGTTTGCCGAACGTGCGGCAATTTTAGTAACGGCTCGGAAGGGATCCGGCCGGAGAAATGAGTCCGGTTTAATCGGAATGTCAGCCCGAGGCGAGGTCAGGCCATGGCCATTTCGGGATAATTCCCTAGACTCAGGCCCAACTCGCAAGGGCGGTATTGTTGTTCCTCCGGCACCGAGTCACGGGAAAGACGGGGCTGCGAAGCGGATCCCATTGTTTTATTATTATTTAAGAGATGTTATCATTATCATTTGTTAATTTATATATGTATCTTCGAGTGAATTCTTTATTACTATTTATTCATTTTTTTCTTATGATTTATTTATTTATTATTGTTATTATTAGGTTTGTTATTATTTTTTGTTCGTTTTATTATCATTCATTCGCTTGTCGTGTTTTGTTAAGTTTGTTATCGTTATTTATTCTAGTTATCATTTAGTTATTTATCATTCATTCTTATTGAGTTTGTTATTATTATTCGTTCATCTTTGTTATCATTTATTGGTCTAATTATTATGATTGTTGTTATTTATTTGAAGCTTATTATTATTATTGTTTGTTCCATTATTATTCTTATTTATTTATACATTTTAGAATTTGTTATTATTTATTATTTGTTATTATTTTAATTATTATCATTACTCATATTTTCTGGGGAGAGAATGGGCCATTAGAGGGCTAAACGGGGTGTACCGCTGAGGGGCTGAGGGCGTGCCGCTGAAGGGCTAGGAGGGTGTACCGCTGGAGGGTTAAAAGGGTGTGCCGCTGAAGGCCAGGGGCGTACCGCTGGAGGGCCAAGGGAGCGTGCCGGGGAAGGGCTGGAGCGTGCCGCTGAGGGGCTGAGGGAGGCGTGCCGGGGAAGGCCCGTAGGGGCGTGCCGGCGAGGGGCTGGCTGGAGCGTGCCGGCAAAGGGCCAAGCAGCCGGGCTAGGGGCGTGCCGGCGAAGGGCGTGGGGAGCGTGCCGCTGAAGTGCTGAGCAGCCGGGCTAGGGGCGTGCCGGCGAAGGGCGTGGGGAGCCCACTCCTCCTCCGTTCTTATGTCTTTTCTCTTTTCCTTTTCTCTCTTGATTTTATTAAGTTTGCATGGGTTTCTTCTCTCTTTCTCTTGATCATCTTTCATTCTTTCTCCCACAAGGACGAATGTTCAAGTTGCTTAGTTATCGTTCGATTTGGCTCTCTTTGTGTTGATTGCGGTTCCCTTGCATTGGTTGAAGTGTTTTACCGTTGTTCTCTTTTTATTTGTTTATTGCTTCTTTTATCTTTTTAACATGTTATTGTTTCTGACGAAAATTCGACAGCATCTCCCCTTGACCCGAGCGTAAGGGAGAAAAAGGGAACGCGCCCACATGGAGTGGCGGAACCCGACAACTGGAGGTGGGCGCCCGAAGGCAGCAACACCTTTAGTAAAACTTCGAAAAGCTTGGAGGAAACAGCGCGTGGGAGGCCTCTCTAAGGCTGGCCGGGGGTGCACCGGGCAAGAGGTTAGGGGAGTGTGACGGACAAGGAAGGCACGAGGGGGCGTGCCGACGAAGGGCCTGGCCAGGGCGTGCCGGCGAACAGACGGCTGAAGGTGTGCCGCTGAGGGCCAAGGAGTGTGCCACTGAGGGCAGTTGAAGGGCGTGCCGCTGAAGACTGCTGGGGCGTGCCGCTGAGGCGCCAGGGAGTGTGCCGGCGAAGGGCTGATGGAAGCGTGCCGCTGGGGCACTTCAAGGGTGTGCCGCTGAAGGCCCAAAAGAAAAGGGGGGGGTGCCGTTGGAGGCCAGCTGGAGTGTATCGGGGATGTTGGTTGGCTAGGCCGAAGGAAACCTTGGCAGGAGGAGGGAGAGAGGCTCAAGGGGTGTTGGGCCTGGGTGTCCGAGGAGAGACGGAAGGGCGTCTCCCTTCAGGCAAATGGGAAGATGCGGCAGCGAGGAGGTGGAGGGGCAGCAGGCCCTCTTCCCTCTCTTCCTCTCTTCCCTCTTCTTCTCTTCTCCTTCTTCCCCTTCTTTCCTTTTCCCTTCTTCTCTTTGCGTGGACGGCGGAGGATGGAACAGCAAGGGGGGGGGCTGCCCTCCTCTTCTTCTTCTCTTCTTCTCTTCACGCGGACGGCGATGGACGGAGTAGCCGGGGGGAGCCTCCCCTCCTCTTCTTCTTCTTTTCTTCTTCTTCTTCTTCTTCTCTTCTCTCTGGGAGTGGGTGTGTCTGTCGCCCTCCTCCCTCTCCCGTTCTTAGCGAAGAAGAGGGGTCTTATACCCCCGCCACGGCGAGCGTCCCAAGGCCGGAACGATTCAACGGGTATTGAATGGGGGTTGACCCCATTGTCCTGGGTGGCAGGGGGATAGGCAGCGTGGGCCTCTCCCCGGGCGACACCTCGGACGGCCCACTGCGCGCCAAGGATCCGTAGGGCATGGGCTCCGTTGAAGATGCTTCACGCTGTGCCGCTGGCGGGCTAGACAAGCGTGCCGCGGGGGAGCCAAAAGGGCGTACCGCTGGGGGCCCGAATGGGAGTGCCGCTGAAAGCCCATGGGGCGTACCGCTGAGGCCAGGGGCTGTGCCGTTGAGGGGCCAAACGGGCGTGCCGGTGAAGGCTTTGTGGGCGTGCCGCTGAACAGCCTGGGGGGCGTGCCGCTGAAGGCCCAAAGGGCGTGCCGCTGAAGGCCCAAGCTAGGCGTGCCGCTGAAGGCCCATGGGGCGTACCGCTGAGGCCAGGGGCTGTGCCGCTGAGGGGCCAAACGGGCGTGCCGGTGAAGGCTTTGTGGGCGTGCCGCTGAAGGCTTTGTGGGCGTGCCGCTGAACAGCCTGGGGGCCGTGCCGCTGAAGCCCAGGCTGTGCGTGCCGCTGAAGGCCCAAGCTGGGCGTGCCGCTGAAGGCCCAAGCTGGGCGTGCCGCTGAACACCCAGGGGGTGTGCCGCTGAAGCCCCTCCTGGGGTGTGCCGCTGAGGCTTGACTTGGGCCCGTTTTGAGCACGCGTTATGATTCGTTTGATTTTCTTCGGGGGCCGCGGATTGTGAGCTTCCTGGGGGTTGGTTTCTCTTTGTTGTCGTGGCTCCGGGGACGGCTCCACGGTAGTGTGCATATGTGGGGGCGTCTGGATGACCAATCTCTCTGGGGGTTCTTCACTCGGCGCTGTTGTTGATGCTGGGCCGAGCAGGATGTTTGGGTGTGCAATTTTCGGTGTCCACACCTGGATAGCGGCTGCTCCAGGCACATGACAGATGATAAGACCAAATTCAGTGAATTGAAAATGAAGGTAGGAGTCTTGGTCAAATTTGGAGGGAAGAATAAAGGTAAGATCATTGGTGCAAGTACAATTGGTAAGTTCCCTTCAAACACAATTGAAAGAGTTTTGCTTGTAGAAGGTCTTCAATACAACCTGCTTAGCATAAGTCAGTTATGTGACAAGGGTCACAGAGTAATTTTTGATAATAAAGCATGCAAAATTTTGAAGTCAATTCTGACAAAATCATGTTCATAGGACATAGAGTGAATAATGTCTACATTGTAGACCTTAATGAAAATTCAGAATCAAACCTTTGTTTATCTGCTGATTTAGATAATAATGCTTACAACTGGCATAGACGGTTAGGCCATGCTAGTTACAGTACCTTAAATAAATTAGTGAAACATGATCTAGTTAGAGGGTTACCTAAAATAAAATTCAACACAAATTCAAAAATCTGTGATGCATGTGCTCTGGGTAAACAAACCCGTAAGTCCTTTAAACTAAGATTTGAGCCATTTTCCTCAAGGCCAATAGAATTGTTGCATATGGATCTTTTTGGTCCTACTAGAACTCAAAGTCAGAATGGTAAGAGGTTTGGTTTTGTGATTATTGATGATCATTCTAGGTTTTCATGGATATTTTTCCTAACCAATAAAAATGATGCTTTTCAGAAATTCAAACAGTTTTTCAATAAGATTAAACAAGAAGGAAAACATAAAATCTGTTCAATTCAATCTGACCATGGAGGTTAATTTGAAAACTCCATGTTTTCTGATTTTTGTGAACATGGGGGACTAACTCATAAATTTTCTTCTCCCAGGACACCCGAGCAAAATGGATTTATGGAGAGGAGAAACCGAACTATTGTGGAGATGGCCCAAACTATGCTGATTGAGAGTCAACTACCAAGGAAGTTCTGGGCAGAGGCAGCCAACATAGCATGTTATACAATCAATAGGGCCATGGTAAGACAAATCCATAAGAAAACCCCTTATGAACTTCTGAAAGGTAAGAAACCAAACTTAGCTCACTTCAGAATTTTTGGCTCTAAATGTTTTAATCATAATAACGAGAAGAAGGACCTGGATAAATTTGAAGCTAAAAGTAGCCCTAGAATCTTTTTAAGATACTCTGAAGTGTCTAGAGCATATAGGGTTTTCAATATTTCTAAACAAAAAGTTGAAGAGTCTCCACATGTTATTTTTGATGAAACAAAAATTACAACTAATCTTGAAAATGATGACAGGGACTCCAAGTATGATGGAGAGTTTCTAGAGGACAAGCTGAATGAAGAAAATTCAGCACCTGCTACATCAAGGGGTCCTGATCAGGGTGAGTCAGCCGAACCAGGTGAGTCCTTAATAAATTTAAAATTTCTGAAAGATCATCATGTACAGAATATTATAGGCAACTTACATGATCCCCCTAGGACTAGGTCATATTATAGAGATGTAAATAACCAAGACTTAGTTGCATTAATGTCTCAAATTGAACCCAAAAACTGTAGAAGATGCAGTGAATGATGAATCTTCGGTTAATGCAATGAATGAGAAACTAGAACAATTTGAACAAAATTATGTTTGGAAACTAGTTCCCAGACCTGAAAATGCAACTATCATTGGAACAAAATGGGTTTTTAAGAATAAAAAAAATGAAGATGGAATAATTTCAAGAAATAAAGCTAGATTGGTAGCTAAAGGCTACTGCCAAGAGTATGGAGTAGATTTTGATGAATCATATGCTCATGTTGCCAGATTAGAAGCAATAAAATTTTTACTAGCTTTTGCTTGTTCCAAAAATATTTAACTTCACCAAATGGATGTTAAGAGTGCCTTCTTGAATGGATTCATTAAGGAAGAGGTTTTTGTACAACAACCCCCTGGATTTCAAATGTCTGCACACCCTAACCATGTTTACAGGTTGAATAAAGCCTTAAATGGACTGAAACAGGCTCCTCGGGCCTTGTATGAAAGGCTGATAGAATTTCTGCTTAGCAAGGGCTACAAAATAGGTAAGGTGGATCGGACTTTATTTACAAAGGTTCTAAATAAAAATCTCATCATAGTTCAAGTATATGTAGATGACATTATTTTTGGCTCAAGATGCACTAACTATCCAATGAATTTGCTCAACTGATGTCTAATGAATTTGAAATGAGCTTGGTAGGTGAACAGAAATATTTTCTTGGATTGCAGGTACAGTAATTGGAGGATGGGTGCTTCATTAGCCAGACCAAGTACGCAATAGAAATTCTCAAGAGATTTGGTATGGACAAGTTGAAGCACATCTCAACTCCAATGGGTACCAATACATCTTTGGATGCAGATGAATCAGGTAAAAAAGTTGATGCAAAATTATTCCGAGGTATGATCGGATCCTTACTCTACTTAACTGTCTCATGGCCTCAGTATAGGTATGTGTGCTAGATATCAATCTAGGCCTACTGAATTGCATTTAGCTATTGTAAAAAGAATTTTTAGATACATTTCTGGAACTCATACTGTAGGATTGTGGTACCCTGCATCAAACTCTTTAGATCTCATATCATACACTGATGCTGATTACGCTGGCTGCAAACTAGATAGGAAAAGCACAAGTGGGCACTGTCAATTTTTAGGTGGGTGTCTAGTTTCTTGGGCCTCCAAGAAGTAGCACTCTGTGGCCCTCTCCACTGCAGAAGCTGAGTATGTAGCCTCAGGGAGTTATGGTACACAGGTAATATGGATCAAGCACCAGCTTCAGGACTACCAAGTAGACCTTGGGTTGCACCCCCATATACTGTGATAATACTTGTGCCATTAATCTTGCAAAAAATCATGTCTTGCACTCACACACCAAACATATTGAAATCAGACATCATTTCATCAGAGATGAGGTTTCTAAAGGCACTTTTGAATTGATCCATATTGGCACTGCCCATCAGATAGCTGATATTTTCACTAAGCCACTGGATAATGAAAAATTCACAACCTTAAGGGGAGAATTGGGCATCTTTAAATCTCCTTGAATTATGAATTCTTTGAATAAAATACATCCATGTTTCTGTGTCATCATTCAGCTGCGTACCATCCTCATTTGTATACATCTACATTTAGCATTTGTCATACTTTAGTGAGTTGCATTGGCATGCATAACCTGTTGGTATATCAAATGATAAGCTGGGAGAAGGTCAGATTGCTTCTGACTGGAAACCCACATCATGTGTGAGGTGGTCATATGACCTACGTTCTCCGCCAGGTACAACAGGTTCATTTACATATAGACCAGGTTTAATGTCCATCAACATTTTTTGCATAGCAGTATATTTTGCATTTGAAGTGTCTGCATTTCTGATTCATAGTGTGAGGGGGAGCTTGGTCAATTTGTCAGTTGGTAAATTTAGGGGGCTGATTCAAAAGATGTTGACAGGTCTAGCTGCTGCACAAAGCTCATTGAAATCTTATACAGTTTATTCACGAAAGATAGAAACTCATGACTTTCTTAAACTTTTAAGTTTGATTAACTAAAATATAGCTGGGAGGCTTCTATCTAATAATCTTGCAAAGACCTAGACAAAGAATCTGAAGAATATTATTATGCCCCGGAGTATTTTGACGAAGACAACTGTTCTATTTTGGTGTAATTTGCATTGAATGTATGTTTGATGAATGTGAGTCATTTTGAAAGGTCTCTTGAATGGTTTTCAATAAACCGAGCAAAATGCTTGATATTTGAATTGTGCCTCGGAAGGATTGATTGATCATTTGGAAAGGTGCAATCGTAGCTTCAGTTTTGTTGTGATGATTTATTTAAGGTATGAGTCCAGCTTGCTATGAAATTCATGTATGGCTTGATAACAAGATGGAAAATGAGTATGGGTGTGTTTGTGTTGGATATGGCCTTGCCATGCATGAACCTTAATTGAATGAAGAGCCTGTATTGCAAATCAATTGAAACACCCTGTTATACTTTCATAGGTGATGTATTTCATGGTACCTAATAGTAGGTTGAAAGGACTTTGTGAATGTTGAATGGCAATGTACTTGTGCATTTATTTGCATTGCTTGAAGAGTGATATGAAATTGACTCACTAAGTGATGCAGGTTCAAAGTGCCTATAGTTTACTACATACATGGTAAGAACATATGTTTGAAAGTGTTTCCTTTTGTCAAGATTGGGTTTTCAGTTTTACTCATGTTCTTGGGTTTATTTTGACTACCTTGGGCAGTTTAGCTTTTCCCCACTGCAAGTGTCGACCCTTGGGGTCGACACCCAGCTCTCTTTTGAGCGGGCAGAACACCTGGATTTAGGTGTCGACTCTAGGAGTCGACACCTTCACCCTTGGTGTGGCTTTTGGTGAAGGGGACAAAACATTCTCCAATTGGTGTCGACATCTGGTGTCGACACCTTGTCCCTGGGTCCCTTTTCTCTCAAAGGGATAGAACTCTTGAAATTTGGTGTCGACACCAGGTGTTGACACTAGCTCAGGCAGATCCGAAGCGCGTCTGTGAACTTGGTTTCGAAATGCCCATTTTATGGTCCGATTGGCTTGGGTTTTTACACTCTTACCCTTAGGGTTTCTATACTTCATTGGGTGTGGTTTAGAGAGGTTTTCTCATGGGCTTGTATGTCTATTTGCATCATTTTCCCTTGAGTATATGTATGCTGCGATCTCTATCGAAGGAGAACATTCCTTGGAGCTAATATTGTTCTATCCTTGCAGGAGGAGGAGAGGGCGACACACACCTGTTGGAAAAGGAAGAAGAAGCTGGAGAGATCGTCTTCCACGAGCCCAAGCATCGATCTGGAGGCCGTTGCTGCCGTTCTCCACCGTTCGTTGTCTTGGGTGTCTGTTTCTACAGGACTGGCTACTTCTACTTCCTTGGTTTATCCTTTCTAGTGCACCCTTCCATCTTATCTACGAGATTGATTGAAGATTCAAAGGGGGATTTATTGTTCTCTTGTTTCTACATCTCTATTTGAGCATAGTTTAAGAAATCTGAACTGGGCTTTGTATTTCCATATAGCTTTTCTTCATAGACGATTTCGGAGCATCGTCTCCGTGTGCGTGGTTTCTCATCGTCGTACCAGAACGCGTGTGTGTTGGGCCATCGAGCCCATGTGTGTTTGTTTTGCTGCCATCGTGCAGCGGGTTTTAGTGAAATCCTCTCAGGTTGAGAGGGGTGGACGTAGGACGACACTTGAGTGCGTCTGAACCACCTAAAAATTCCTTGTCTTGTGGTTTGCTGCTTGTGAGATTGTTGTTCTATTCCAACTGTTTTGTCTTACGAGTGTGATGCAGTGAGCTGAGAGTTCATATAATCTGTTCACACTTTACATTTTATCCGAGTGGTTCATCAACTGCACTGGAGAGTTGTGAGAGCTTGCTTGATCATTTTCTTTCCTAAATCATCTTGTTCTATTTTCTAGATATCTTCTGTCATCTCTGCATTTAGTTTTCAAAAAGGGGGCGCAATCTATTCACCCTCCCCCTCTCGATTGCCTTCCTAACCAAGCCAACAAATATCTTCCTACATAATTAATGAGCATGGATCAAAGTTAAAACTCTTATGTCATAAGATCTCCTAAAAGCTTGAAACTTAGACTTCTAGAAGCAAATTCTCTGAGGATCAGTACATGTGGTATTGTCTTCAAACATCACATACCAAAATAAAAAATTGGGGGTATCAAAATCCCAGAGCAATGATCTGGTTACCGAGAAACTAGATGACTCATCAAAGAAATGAAAAGTACTCTATGTCATGAAGTGCCAGAATATCTCTGTTTAAAAAGTTTATGGAAAATTAAAATTAATGGCAGAGCAATGGCATTAAAGTGTTGAGTAACTGGAGATTCTGGCCTCTGATCAAGGTGTCACCTCAAGTAAAAAGACACTTCAAATGCAAACTCTATTATCTAAAGAGAAGTAATACAGTTATCACACTGAGTAACTGGGGATTCCAGCCTCTAATCAAGGTGTCTCCTCATGTAACAATGTGTGATTTACCAAAATTACTCAATGGCAATTTCACTGCTCAAAAAATAAAAATATGTCAACCCCTCTGTTTCTGAATTGACTTGTAGACTATTTATCCTCAATACCTTTGGAACAATCTTTAGTGGATGAGTTTCTAGTCATCTGATCTGTACAGCATCTAGAAAGATCTCTCTTGGCATAACTGTTAAACCTTGGTTATCCTTATTATTTCTGTACGATGGTAATCTTCACTCTTACTCTATGTCTATCCTGAATATTAGACTTGAAGAACCTGAGCTTAATTCAGTTCTCTTACTTACTCCTTTAAGAGATGGATTTGAAGTCCTCTATATTGTGAATTTATTGTTCTCTCTCCACTCCTTTTGATGATGTCAAAGGGGCAGTGTTTTTGGCTGGCATGAGTCATTGAGTGATCATTGTGTGGGCTAGAGTCTGTCTATTTTTGTTGATTTGATGGAAAATAGAAGGTTGTCTTTGTTAGGGGGAGTTAGTGTGAAGGAGTCAGTGTCATTCTGCATGCATCTCAGGAATAGTGTGCATACTTTAGTTTATCATCTCATCTTTGAATCTACCTATTTTGATTGCCCAAACTTCATCAATAAAATCTCAATAAAATCTTCATCAATAACTCATATGATTGCCATCATCAAAAAGGGGGAGTGTGTTGCATTCTACGTTTTGATGATGTCAATGTTTTTATGATGTCAACCATTATGACTAAATTTGATTGAAAATTAGAAAAGGGTGAAGTATGTTGAATTACTTGAATTGAATGATGATGATGATGTTATAAGTATTGAGCTGTACTTATTTTCCTGTGCATGAGGTCATAATTGTTGAATGATTCCTTTAATAGGAAGGTCGGTGCACATACTGTTCAGGTCGGTGCACATTTGAGCAACTTCAATAGAAAGGTTAGTGCACATCGGCTAACTCTGAAGAGAGGTCGGTGCACATTTGAGCAACTTCAATAGGAAGGTCGGTGCACATACTGTTCAGGTCGGTGCACATTTGAGCAACTTCAATAGAAAGGTCAGTGCACATTGGCTAACTCTGAAGAGAGGTATGTGCACATTTGAGCAACTTCAATAGGAAGGTCAGTGCACATAATGTTTAGGTCGGTGCACATTTGAGCAACTTCAATAGGAAGGTCGATGCACATCGGTCGACTCTGAAGAGAGGTCGGAGCACATGTGTTCACTGGGCTATGTAAACGTTAGAGCACATGTTCAAAGTTGCATAAGGTCAGAGCACCTCCATTCAAGGTCGGTGCATATGTCACTTGCAAAGCATGAAGGTCTGAGCACCTTCACACAAGTCAGTGTACAAGCTCGCATAAGGTCGGAGCACATTCACGTCTTTAGTTTGTTAAGGTCAGTGCACATGCACTGCTTTGCTCTGACAGGTCGGTGCATCTATTGTTATCTTACTAAGGCAAGTCGGAGCACATACTTTAGAATGTTGCATAAGGTCTGTGCAATGAAGACAATCATGCTAAACAAGGTCAAAGCAGCTGATTGTTAAGATTAACATTTTTAGCTAAGTCAGAGCACTTGGAGGACATTACAACAAACATGTGGGGAGCTCGTCGAAGATCAAGTTACCACGTGCTATTCAAGGCACACAATCCAATTCACGTGACAAGTAAAGTGTGCTACTCGGGACTTCTCTTTGGCGCGAAAAGAATTGTCCACGTGGTAGACTCTTTGAGAGGCCAATAATTGGAGAATATTCTTCTCCACGTGGATGAGATTGGTTCGCTGGGTCTTTAACCTACGGTACTCTGTTCTATAAATAGAGAGCAACCCAGATCACAGAAAGGAGCAGAGACTGCCATAAAGGTTAGAGCTCCTGTTGAGAAGAATCCATTTGAAAAGAGAGCAGCTCCAGGAAGAAAAGAGAGAGTGAGAAGCCCAGTACGAGGGAAGAGAAAGAGAAAAGATCATCTGAGAGTAGCCAGGCAGTTCATTTGAAAGCGCTTCATCGAAGCTACATTAAGTTCTTATTTTTTGTTCTTCTGCTTTTATTTTTGCGTTGTTTTTCGCCTTCATTTCTTATTTCATTCCCTCTGAGTGCTCTTAGAGGAAGGGAGATACTATCTCCGGTTGCGAGTGACTTGGGGTCGCTCATGGGTTTCCCTTTGGTGTGGAGAATGGGAAGATCTGTCCTCCGATTATGGACTTGTGGGTAGCAAGGCCAGGTTTTAGGTTTTGTGGGGTGCCGGACCTGGGTCAAGGGATTTGTCTCCCTCAGGGCAAGCTGCCAGGCAGCGTTGTGTCGCAGGCTGAGTCTGCTTCTTCTCCAGCATTTGCTAGTGAAATCCTAGTTCTGTGTGAGCAAGGGGTGGATGTAGATTGCCATTGGCAATCGAACCACCTAAAAACTATTTTGTCTCCTTGTGTGGTTGTTGCATAGATCATCATTGTTGGCGTGAATTTTCATTATCTAGTTGGTAGATAAAAAGACCCAGTCAGAACGATAGGTCAGGCCTATCTGGAAGATTGGCTTCTTGCGTGAGTTGACTCCCAAGTCATACCTTCGCCGAGTGCCACTGGTTATCTGCTGAATTCACATTTTCTCCACCATTGCTCGGCTACTGATCGTGTTTTTTTTTTAAAGATCTCTATTTACATTGTCTTTCTAGACCCATCTATTGTTCGAACATTTGTCTGACCATCTTTCTCTGCTTTTACTAGTTATCATATCATTTGTTAGATTGTTTAGCCGTTGCTCAGCTGTGTTATGGGCGTCAGCATCATCATTCTTAGTTCATTAATCTAATTCCCTCGAACTGATTATATTTTGGAGTGATCTATTCATCCCCCCTTCTAGATCACTCTCTGGTATTTCTATCAGGAAGAGCCTCTGAGGTATCAATCATAGCCAAGGTATTGTCATGGATTCTCAACACTTGCCCGAAGTTCCCTGCAATGGAACACACGCAATCTTCATGGTAAAGTTTAGCAGGTAGGGAAGGAAAGCCAATCCATACTGGGGCAATAGCTGCAAAATCAAAATCTGGCGACTAGCAGAAGAAGCAAAAAGAAAAACCTTTGATGTATATGTTCTTCTGAATAAGAAGCTTCAGAAAATCACCCTCACACCCAAGACGAAGAAGGATGTGTCTCGGATTTAATAGGCTAATGATGAAGTCAACAGATAGAGACAACCGCTGCGCCAAGCATTATTTAATATCAGGGAAAGTAGGGCATCCATACGCACACTTGGAGATGATGGCGAAGTTTAGACACTGCAACGAAGCTTGGACTTCAGCTTTAGAAAAGAAAACAGCCGATTCTCCCAAATCCCTGAAGCTTGGGCCCTTGATAGGAATAGGAAACTTAGCCTTCTGGGTGGATGACAGGAGCAACTGTGCATATGTATGATGAGGGCCAGAGGGACCAGTGGGGCCAGAATCAGCGAATGAGGGCGGTGGCTCGCCCACCACACCGTCCATGGCCGGCGGCTAGGTCAAAGTCACTCTTCGAGCTGCCATGACTTCCTTTTTCGCTTCTTCCTTGACTCTTTTATTCTTGCCATTACCATTACCATTGCAATCGCCATTCCTTTTTCCGTTGCCCTTGCCATTGCGAGTCCTCTTCTTATTATTACGGGATTCGTCATCTTTCATGATACCAAACCTTTCTTCCTTTTCTTCTCACCCATCATATTTTTGACTCGACTTTTCTTCTTTCCCACTGAACTTCTCTACCTTCTCTAAGGTCCTTTCACATAGGTATGCTCATTGGACCATCTCCGTATATGTGCGGATATTTTTAGGCCCAAGTTGTTGAATAAAGCCAGGCCTTAGGCCATCCATGAATTGGTTAGCCTTTAATAGATTGATACTAACCAGATGAGGAGCATAAGGGGCCAGACGAGAGAATTGAAGCTCATACTCGGCAACTGACATCATGCCCTGCCTGAGCGAGGCAAATTTGGCCGCCTTCCTCTCCTTGACGTGTTCGGAGAAATATTTTGCTCGAAAGAGTCCAAGAAACCCTTCCCATGTAAGCTGAGCATTTTGAGGTTGTGCCGAGGTGGCTTTCCACCAAGTACGTGCATCCTTGCTTAATTGGAATGTGGCGAGATGAACCTTCTCTTGGTTGGTGCATTGCATGACCTCAAATATCCGGGTCATCTCATCTATCCAATTTTCAGCTTTGTCAGGGTTAGAAGATCCAGAGAATCGTGGAGGATTCATACTCTGAAAGTTCCCGTGTAAATTACTCGTGCCAGCCCTTGCGCCAGCTTGGGTCACAGTCTGAAGGGCTTGGGTAAGACCCGCAACGGTCTGTTGCATCTCATCCCAGTTTACACGGTGAGCCATTGCGATAATATGGTACTTGAGAAAATAAACACTTAGTTATTTCTTATGGAGTTTTAGGGATTTGTCTTAGGTAAATCTTCTTGAACAACTATCTCATCCCAGGTTCTACCCAATCTCACATGGGTTTAGAAATTTCTTTCCTAGTTCATATGTGTGGGTCTTTAAACCTTGGACTTAGCCTATGACATGGCATTCTCCTAGGACTTACTTATGTCTATGCTCTGATACCACCTTAACTGTCACGCCATGAGATTATGCAGTGGAAGTAGTTCGGGAACGTGAACAGCTGATGGAGGCATCCCTTGCCCCTCCGCATTTTTTCGAGGCTCGGATTGTTAGTCGACATGTGCCATTGTGTTCGTCATGTGTTTCTGAGTCTAGTCATGTAATTTTTATATTTTATTTGAGTCATAAACTATGTAATTTTCCTTTTATTTGATCCGGTATCTATGTTTGAGAGTCATTTATCTATGTTGAATGTCATTAGGTTGATTAGGTTGGTTAATGGGCCCAATTCAGTGGGCTAGGCCAGGGGCGCCCTCCCTTGGACTGCTTTGGTCATTAGCTGTTTAGTCAGGGTCAGTATGGTCATGTGAAAAGTCATGTGCCTATAAATACCCCCCTCCCCTCTCTCATTTGTAACCTTTGATGATCAATGAAATTAGAAATTCTCTTGGAATTTTATCTTCCCTCTCTCTCTTCAAATATCTCTCCCATATCTCTCTCTCTCTCTAAGACGGTCACCCCTCTCTCTCTCTCTTCCCCCACCCCTAAATTTCGAAATTTCTCTCTCTCCTCCCCATTCACCTCTCATTAAGACCCCTCCCCCTTCCCCATACACTCATTCAACTCCCCCCCCAACCCCAAGGTGGAATCCTCCAATCCTTGCTCCACCCTCCAACCACCGACTACCCTCTTCCCTTCCCCAAGCACCTCTCCACATCCCCATGGCTGAAGGGGCTTTACCCAAGGCCAAAATTTTGAATTTCCCTCCCTTGTTGGCTGCCTCTCACCCCTCCTCAACACCCCCTTCCTACCCTGGTCGCCCTCCCCATTTCCCCCTTGCTTCCCTTGGCCATCCCACCCTCATACACACAACCCCACACCATTAGCCTATTCCCAGCTCGTAGGCAGCAGAATACCAGAGACTTTCTGAGGCTGCCACGACATCACCAAGAAGCTTCAGAGGGCGTACCATATACCGTTGGAAGTGTCTCCCAGTCCTCTTCACAACGGTGGTGGTCTCATCCTAGTCTGAGTTTGTGGCTGCCCAAGAGAGCCGACATCGCCGGACTGTGCATCTTTCTCCTGACAGTCATCCAAAAGCAAATTGCAGAGGCTCCCACGGACATTCCCCTGAAGTTCTTGATACAAGGATTGGCTGTGGTCTTCTAATACAAGTCTCCTGCCACCACGAAGAAGCGGCACTCCGTTCGGCATCCGAAGCTGTGAGTTCCAAATTTTCTCCCTCCGGTGCACTGATCAGTTTCCTCTGGAATTAGTCTGATACCCCGGCACTATTCAAGTTTTTGCCATCTGCTCCAACCTCCTCCGGCATAACCGCTGGTCTCTGATCGAAGAAGACTCAACCACAAATCCAACAACTCTGCCACGCCTGAACCAGAGCTCGGGAGCGTCCGTGGCGGCCTCATCTTCCTGCTGCAGAGGTGCAGAAGCTACCAGAACCTACAAACAGGGACCCTGTTCACGCCTATGCCCCGACGAACGCCGTCATTCAAAAATTCCCTCAAAAATTGGACGTCCTGCTGGGTCAACTATGAAGGTTTTGCCACTAGTTTCATCACAATCAGAGTTTGGGGGAGTCCACAGCGGTGCCGACAGTGACAGTCTATCCCCTGTTCCTGAGAGTGGACAGATTCGGCGAATTTCTTGTCCTAATCTTTTAAGCTAGTTTTTCCCCTCCTCGCCTGGCCGGCTTATCTCCCCTCCCTGTGGGAGGTAGTGTTTGGTTATAAAATTGACTTCCCCACCCCTATTCCAACCCCCTTGCAAGGGGCGTAGTGCATGTATTAGCAGGTTGCCGACCCAAGCTTCATCGACGTAGTGTGCGGGAAATACCCACGCTTCCCCGCTCGCCTCGTCTCCGGTCGGGATCGGAATTTTCACACCGATCAGGAGAGCTACTGAACACTTCTATTTTATAGTTTCCTTTGCTTAATTAGTATTACATGTTAGTGCCGTCGGTAGTAAGAGAGTGCCCGATCCCGAATTTACTTATAATTGAGTGACTACCACGGGTGAGTTGCGAGAGAGCCATTATATCCCACGCCCTCGGCGTGCTGGCTGCCTGTGAGAGTGGGTATCCCGGGACCCTTGGGGATTCAATCTTAAGCTAGCCAACCCCCTGGAATCTCAAGATCCAACCTCGGACCCTCATCCCCATCGCAGGTCCACCTACGGACCCGAGTGCGCGCTACGCGGGTGAGTCCGCTTGAGTGAAGTTGCCGGTCCGTTGCATTGCTTGCTTGCTAGGTCCGAGGGGTCTTCGGTCTTGTGACTATCACCCCAAGGTGGTGTCACATCAAGTGGTATCATAGCAAGTCATTGACTTGTCTCTACAAGTCAAGTCCTAGGGCATTTGCATCCATCACCCCGAGCATCATCACTTTCCCATTCCTATGGCTACCTCATACCAATCACACCCATCTCTTTCACCTCTCCCAATGGATCCCAAACTCCTTGGAAGCCCCACTGCCAACAAGGTTAATTGCATCAACTCCCTCATGGAGGCCATGCCCAACATTTTTGGGCGGCTTGATAATATCACTGCCCAACTCGATAAACTTGAGGGAAGTAGGCCTGCACCAAGAATGGATGAGAGTTACCCCCGAAAAAATCGGGATGATCACCTCTTGGCGCTTTTGAAAATCAAAACTCCCGCCTTTGAGGGATCCAACAACCCAAGCCTTTATCTAGATTGGGAATTTTCGATGGGCCAATACTTTGATTGGTACCCCTTGGCCGAAGAGAGGAAAGTGAGACTAGCCAAAATGCACCTCTCAAAGCAAGCCAAAACTCATTGGCTAATGGTTGAGGGTTTAAGGAGGATCCGTGGGCAAGCCCTGATTAACACTTGGGAAGAAATGAAAACCGAGCTTAGAATGGTCTACACACCCCAACCCTCCCCCTCCTACCCGAGTAGTCATAGCCCGAGGAGCACTACCACTCCTCCACTTCCACCCGACCTGCCTAAGGTCACCCCAATGACCGAAACCCCACCGCTCTCTACCGATCCTACCTCGGCCACCTCCCCTACACCCCACCACCAAACCCTCAACACTCACGCCCAAATGGTCCCACTCTCCGCTCTTCCATCTTCCCGCATAAGGGACACACCTCTCAAGACCAACCAAACCAAGCCTCCTCACCCAACCCATCTCCCACTCCCGACCCCAACTCTACCACGTCCTAGGCCTCCACTACTTCCCCTCCCTATCCTAACCCAAGTCTCCCTTTACCCACCACCCCGGGTGCGCCATGCACCAACCATCATCACCCCATCCCCAAAAGACCTTCCCATTCCCTTGGGAAAGGAGGCCACACCCACTCACATAGGCGTAGATGCTAGCATGGACCCTCTCCCCACCCATGAGGAAACCCAAGTTCACACCAATGATGAGGAAGAGCCTCAAGCCTTCACCACTCCAAACACTCCGGAACCTCAAGAACCACAAACCTTCACAAATGGCACCATAATCTTAGATGGGCCCCTAGCTAGATGGCTAAAGAACATACCGATCCCTCCCATCACATCCCATGCCTACCTTCCCATGGAGCTAGACCTCCCCATAGTACCCTTCTCCTCCTATCACACCACAATCCAATCATCCTACCAAGTGGAGACCTTAGGGATCTTCTTAAGGGCTTAGCATGGCAAATCAAGTTCATGAGCATGTTGACCACAGTGACCAACCAATCTAGGACCCTTGACCTCTTACACCTATGTGTCGGGTCTATGACATTGATTTGCACCGTTGGTTGCTACACTAGCGACCTCCTTCTATTCCTCCCCACACCCGATGAGCCCGACCTTATCCTCAAATTGGAGTCCCTCATATCGGGTAGAAAGTCAAGCCATTCCCTCATGGCCAACCCACCCACTAAAAACTTCGGCCCAATCATTTCATTCGAGGAGGATGATCCACCACCATATTGTGAGAACCTTGAGGATGTTGAGATGAACTTAGAGCTCCTTTCCCCCGGGTACGCTTATGTTGATCCTTTTGACCCCTGCCAAAGGGAACCCGGGAACCCATGTGGT
The DNA here is from genome assembly GCA_022559845.1 of Amorphophallus konjac. NCBI lineage: Eukaryota > Viridiplantae > Streptophyta > Magnoliopsida > Alismatales > Araceae > Amorphophallus > Amorphophallus konjac. The sequence goes on from CM040120.1 coordinate 101,643,263, forward strand.
CCACCAACATCACTTATCACCCACTCCTTCCTACCCTCACCCACCATGTTGGACCAAGCCCACCTCTCCCAAGTCCCGGGCAACACAAGGGTAGCTATGACCAAGGAAGATCTACACCTAAGGAACAAGGAGGTGCCTCTCCCCATGATGTCCACCTTCCTTGACCCCTTCGATCCTTTTGAATGGAAACTCCAATGCCAAACCATACCCCAATACATCAAAGTCATTTTTGGGTTAGGAAAACATATGTCCTGGCACCTCGAACCACTTGACATGATTCATAAGTCGGGTACATTCATTCATATCACCCACATGTCAAGTAGGAAACATGAGTGGTCCATATTCGGATGTAATGGTCCACCTTCATTCATCATGAGTCTTAAGCATGTTAGGAGCATTCATGGATGTTCGGGTCCTCCGGCACTCATCACACCCACGCATGAGAGGGACACCTATGGATGCCCCGGCCCTCCCACAACCTTCAAAGTCTCCATGGCATCTCTACATGATTGGTCTAAATATGGTTATCCTGGACCCCCTTTGCATAGGATGTATTTCCCACTCGCACCGCATCGTAGTACTTGGCATGAGTATTTAAGCAAGCAACAAGTAACAAGTGGTGAGAATCACAAGAAGCGGACAAAAGCTCGCGAACGCCACTTTGATTTCCAAGTTGGCAACTGGGCGATGATGACTGTGGAGTGGCTCTACCCAAGGGTCACCTCCAATTTGAGGGCACGAGGACTTGGAGCTTGCCAAGTTTTGAGTGGCTTTGGCAACCCGGCTTACGGGTTCGACTTACCGACGGGTTATGGGATATACCCCACTTCTCACGTGGCGGACCCAGCACCCTATACGGGCACCGTGGTGGATCATAGTGAGTGTCTCAAGCCTCTACCTACCTTTGAGAGTGACACCTTCGGAGAGTCTCCACCAATCAGCTTGAGAGCCCGACGAGAGCACACGGAGGCAATACTAGACAAGCAGGGTACAATCGCCGGCAAGAGGGTGTGCCCGACCTACCTTGAGAGGCTGAAGTGTCGTCCCCCGACTAGGGACGCGGAGTTCAGTTTGGAGATCGTAGCTCGCCCGGAGCTGCATTTTGTGTACTACTTCCCCGGTGGACCCATACTCGATGGGGTCGAGTTTTCCCATTCCCGGGGGTATGATGGGGGCATCCCTTGCCCCTCCGCATTTTTTCGAGGCTTGAATTGTTAGTCGGCATGTGCCATTGTGTTCGTCATGTGTTTCTGAGTCTAGTCATGTAATTTTTATATTTTATTTGAGTCATAAACTATGTAATTTTCCTTTTATTTAAGTCCGGTACCTAGGTTTGAGAGTCATTTACCTAAGTTGAATATCATTAAGTTGATTAGGTTGGTTAATGGGCTCAATTCAGTGGGCTAGGCCCAGGGGCGCCCTCCCTTGGACTACTTTGGTCATTAGTTGTTTAGTCATGGTCAGTATGGTCATGCAAAAAGTCCTGTGCCTATAAATTGTTGTGCCCCTGTGATTTTGATGATAGCAAACACTATGAGTCAGCATTGCATATCATGAACATTTGTGTCTGAATGATTGTTCTGCTTTGGGCATATGAATGTGTTATCTTGCATTAGTGCAGACATACAGTTCATACAGCATTGCATTCTGTCAAATATCAAGTCTATACATTGCATATGTTTGTGCATCAGTGCATTAACAGAGTCTATACATCGTCAGGTTGCTTGCACGTAGAGTCTATACATTGGCTGCTGCATGCTCACATAGTCCATGCGTTCATTCATTGATCAAGTCTATACAGCCAAAGCCAATGCATTTCACGTCTCACTTAGCGTCTCATGCTATACTGCAAAGTCTGTACATTGGGAAAGTCTGTACATCATTGGCTTGTGCATGCATCGTGTTTCAAAGTCTGTACATCGGTCAGTCTCACTCAGCGTCTCATGCTATCAAGTCTATACATCGCATGCATTACACACAACAAGTCTGTACATCCATCGTCTCACTCAGCGTCTCACTCAAAGTCTATACATTGCAGCATGTTCATGTTCAAGCTTTTAAAGTCTATACATTGCTTATCTTTACCTACGTTCAGAACACTAAGTCTATACATCGCGTGAAGTCTGTACATCGGTAAAGTCTGCACATAGTTGCTTTGAAGCCGCATCAAGTCTATACATTGTCGCCTGCTCGTGCAAGTCTATACATTGCTGTCTCATGAATTCTAAGCAAATACAATATGCAGTTGGGCATCGTTCATTACAGCAAGTTTGTACATTGTCTTCTCATGCACCTAAACGTCAAGTCTGTACATCGCTGCAGGCTATCATGTATGTACAGCCTGTGTGTTGCACGAACACAAGTCTATACATCTCATTAAGTCAGTACATCCATTAGCTGATAGCTGAGCAAGTCTATACATTCTTTAGCTCAGTTCGCAGCTGAGTCTGAAGTCTGTACAACCTGTTCTTCATTCAAGTCTGTGCATGCATAAATCAAAGTCTATACATCCTCATTGTGCATACTTTGTTTAAGTGCATTCTGCATTACAAACCATCAAGTTTGTACGCATCTAAAGTCTGTATAGTGGTTGACTGCATGTCCGAGCATCCATGATTCAATGTGTAGACTTCCCTATCTGCATTTGTTCAATCTCACAAATGAAGTCTATACACTCGTTATCATTCATCTCAAGTCTATACATTGCCTGCTAGCATACATACTACGTGCACTGTTCAAAACATAAACTTACTCAATGTATCCTCTTATGACTGTTTGATAGGTATATGTGAGGTTGGCACCTGGCACGTGATCCGAGGTTATCTCTGGACAAAGAGGGCACAAGCCCTGCACACGCCCTAGTTGCTGCTGCTATAAATACGAAGCTTCTTCCTCAGAAGAAGACTAATCGAGCAAGAGAGATCGAGAGAGTAGCAGAAGAAAGAAAAGAAGAAGAAGAGAAAAGCAGAGAGGCAGAGTGTGAAAGCTTAAGAAGAAAAAGGGAAGAGAGACCTTGCAGGAAGAGAGAGGCAGAGAGTCGAAGAGGAAGAGAAGAAGAAGACTTCGTTCTTCTGGCATTTGGATCAAATCCATGCCAGATTACTCCTTGGCTAGCTACATCTTGTGGAATTCATCTCCAGCTTTCTGATTGCTGTATTTTCTTTTCTTGTTTTAGTTTACACTTCCGTTGTTTTTCTTCCGATACTCTGTAGTGAGGTCGGGGTTCCTCCTGTTGATTCAGGAGAAGGGAGACTTGGAGTCTCCGGTTGCTAGTGACTGGTGTCGCTAGCGGTTTCCCTCTGGGTTTCAGAGGAAGAGAGACTTGGGTCTCTGGGTTCCCCTCCAGTTAAGAGGAAGGGAGGATTGGTCCTCCGGTTGCAAGTGGCTGGGTGTCACTTATGGGTTCCCTCTGGTCTGGAGGAAGAGAGACTTCGGTCTCTGGTTGCTAGTGACTAGGTGTCGCTAGTGGTTTCCCTCCTGGGTGGAGGAAGAGAGGAGTGTGTTCCTCTGGTCAAGCTGTTTGGCAGCGTTTGTTTGCAGACTGAGTCTGCGGTTCTAGCTTGTGCTAGTGGAAGCCTCACTCCGTTTTGGAGTGAGGGGTGGACGTAGGTCTGTGGACCGAACCACCTAAAAAATCTTCTGTGCCGTGGTTTGCCTTGTGCGTTTGCCCCTTGTCTTCTACCTCTTTCACAGGTTGTCTGAGCATTCTTATTTCTATCTGAAGTGACCTTGAGCATTACATGTTTTGCTAAGTGAGTCTGGTTTGCTTAGTTCTGTCTTCGGCATTAGACTTGATCAGGTACCACCAGTATAGTTAGCAGTTCAACTGTTTGATCAAATGTTTTTTTGAATATCTTCTTGAAGAGCTCTATAGCTTTTATTCCGCAACTGTGTCTAGCTACAGGCATATTGTTTTTAAGTGGGGCAATTTTGTAGAGGGATACATTCACCCCCCCTCTATATCCATCGCACCGTCCCAACATAAATACCTCTCTCCCCTCTCACATTTGTAACCTTTAATGATCAATGAAATTAGAAATTCTCTTGGAATTTTATCTCCCCTCTCTCTTGAAATATGTCTCTCATCTCTCTCTCTCTCTAAGGGGGTCACCCCTCTCTCTCTCTTCCCCCACCCCTAAATTTTGAAATTTCTCTCTCCTCCCCATTCACCTCTCATTAAGACCCCTGCCCCTTCCCCATACACTCATTCAACTCCCCCCCAACCCCAAGGTGGAATCCTCCAATCCTTGCTCCACCCTCCAACCACCAACTACCCTCTTCCTTTCCCCAAGCACCTCTCCACATCCCCAAGGCTGAAGGGGCTTCACCCAAGGCCAAAATTTTGAATTTCCCTCCCTTGCTAGCTGCCCCTCACCCCTCCCCAACACCCCCTTCCTACCCTGGTCGCCCTCCCCATTTCCCCCTTGCTTCCCTTGGCCATCCCACCCTCATACACACAACCCTACACCATTAGCCTATTCCCACCTCGCAGGCAGCAGAATACCAGTGACTTTCTGAGGCTGCCATGACATCACCAAAAAGCTTCAGAGGGCTTACCATATACCGCTGGAAGCGTCTCCGAGTCCTCTTCACAACGGTGGTGGTCTCGTCCTAGTCTGAGTTCATGGCTGCCCAAGAGAGCCGACATCGCCGGACTGTGCATCTTCCTCCTGACAGTCATCCAGAAGCAGATTGCAGAGGCTCCCACGGCCATTCCCCTGAAGTTCTTGAAGCAGGGCTTGGCTGTGGTATTCTACTACAAGTCTCCTGCCACCATGAAGAAGCGGTACTCCCTTCGGCATCCGAAGCTGTGAGTTCCAAATTTTCTCCCTCCGGTGCACTGATCAGTTTCCTCTGGAATCAGTCTGATACCCTGGCACTGTTTGAGTTCTCGCCATCTACTTTGACCACCTCCAGCATCACCACTAGTCTCTGATCGAAGAAGACTCAACCATGAATCCAACAACTCTGGCCATGCCTGAACCAGAGCTCGGGAGCGTCCGTGGCGGCCTCATCTTCCTACTGCAGAGGTGCAGAAGCTACAAGAACCAGCAAATAGAGATGTTCGCGCCTCTTCCCCGACGAACGCCGTCATTCATAAATTCCCCCAAAAATTGGACGTCCTCCCGGGTCAACTACAAAGGTTTTGCTACTAGTTTCGTCACAATCGGAGTTCGGGAGAGTCCGCAGCGGTGCCGACAGTGACAGTCTATCCCCTGTTCCTGAGAGTGGACAGATTCGACGAATTTCTTGTCTTAATCTTCTAAGCTAGTTTTTCCCCTCCCCGCCTGGCCGGCTTACCGCCCCTCCCTGTGGGAGGTAGTGTTTTGATGTAAAATTGACTTCCCCACCCCAATTCCAACCCCCTTGCAAGGGGCATAGTGCATGTATTAGCAGGTTGGCGACCCAAGCTTCATTGACGCAGCGTGCGGGAAATACCCACGCTTCCCCGCTCGCCTCGTCTCCGTTCGGGATCGACGTTTTCACGCCGATCAGGTGAGCTACTGAACACTTCTATTTTCTGATTTCCTTTGCTTAATTAGTATTGCATCTTAGTGCCATCGGCGGTAAGAGAGTGCCCGATCCCGAATTTGCTTATAATTGAGTGACTACCGCGGGCGAGTTGCGAGAGAGCCATTATATCCCACGCCCTCGGCGTGCTGGCCACCTATGAGAGTGGGCATCCCGGGACCCTTGGGGGTTCAATCTTAAGCTAGCCAACCCCCTGGAATCTCAAGATCCAACCTCGGACCCTCATCCCCATCGCCGGTCCACCTACGGACCCGGGTGTGCGCTACGTGGGTGAGTCCGCTTGAGTGAAGTTGTCGGTCCGTTGCATTGCTTGCTTGCTAGGTCCGAGGGGTCTTCGGTATTGTGACTATCACCCCAAGGTGGTGTCACATCAACAACTGACAAGATAAGCCTCATGCTAGCAAGGCAATCAGAGCACTAACACATCCACATAAAAGAGGAATGCACAAGGTCATATACTCAAAAATCAATCTTATTGAATAATAATCACAAGTGCGTTGACACTTGACTCTCTTGACATAGTGACTAACTAGACTCAAATAAAGATAAATTTACATAGTTGACTCGACACTATAGCAATCTAGGGTCTCTCACTTGACTTTAGTCGCTCTCAGATCTGCCACTTGAATAGTCCGTATCCGACCCGCTAGAATTTTTTGAAAAGATTGAAAAAGTAGGGAATGAACACACTTGCCCTGTAGGTATCTTTGTATCAATATGAAGGTAATGTTTAAGTAATTAGCATTTTTGCTCTATGAAAAGTAGTAATGCAAAAATGCGATAAAACGTGCGATAAACCAAAGTAACATCGCAAGTAACGAGATATAGATCATAGAGATATAAATGTTCATGTATAATGAGAGTATGATCAAGCAAGAATATCATGTAGCCTTTCATTAACGAGAATGTAACGAGAATGCACTTTTCATAACCATAAAGGCTATGCACTAGAAAGTCACTTAACATGCAAGTATAATTTGTAATGAGCCTCGTGATTTTCACCCGTTTATAAAAAAAGTACTCCCGACGCAATGTTACGCCAGTGTTCATCATACCCCATGGTTTAGAGTATGTTTCCAACAATCAGCCGAGGGGGCTAGTGTCGAGCCCTTGAACACAATTGATAGAAATAGAGAGATAGATCTAGAAGGGGGGATGAATAGATCTATACCCCAAATGACCAAATTGAAAACCCAAGTACTAAGCTATGATTTAGCACAAAAAGCTGAAGCAATTCAAACACAAGTACTGGATCAGATCAAGAAACAACAAGCTGATGTGCAGAGGATAATGAAGTGAATTAGGTACGCACAAACACATATATTGACAATGTGTTCTCACCATGCAGCAAACCAACATATAACCAACAACTAAGATTAGTACGTGGCGAAGGTTTGATCTAATGATCTCCTCATGCAAGGGGCAGCGTTCCAGATAGGCTTGACCTATCTTTCCAGCTATGTCGTTTGATATACCACTTAGTTGTTGCAAATCATGATGAATAGCAGGAGAAGCAAACCACACAATAGACGAGAAGATTTTTTAGGTGGTTCGATTACGACCCGCAATCTACGTCTACCCCTCACTCGATTTGAGTGAGGCTTCCTTGCACAATGCAAAAACAAAAATGCAGACTCGGTCTGCAACAATGGCTGATTCCACAGCTTGACACCAAGGGAAACATATCCCTTAAACTTCGATCCAACTCCCAGCAGAAATCGAACCCACTACGCAGTGCAGTGGCCGGAGGATCAAACCTCCCTTCTTCTGAATTCTCAGAAGGAACCCGAGAGAACTAACTTCTCCCTTCCTCTGATTACACAGAGGGAACCCCGGAAACAAGATCTCCCTTCTTCTGAATGCTCAGAAGGAATAGAAACAAAAGACTTCGAACTGAATTGAAAGAAAGAACAGAAAAAGAAATACAAGTGACTGATGTAGAAAATCGAAAAATCAAATCGAGTTGTAGCTTCAAATTGAAGCACTCTCCATTGGAGATGGATTGGCTGCGCTCAGATTTCTCTTATTCTCTCAGGTTGAGGCAGATCTCTCTCTTTTTCTTTGAAGATCTTTCTCATTTCGAAACAGCAATTGCAGCAGTGACGACCTCAATGAATGGCTTTATATATATATAGCAGAGAATCGCTTTCCACAAGAAATCTGATCCACCACCAAAATAATTAATTGGTCCAGGTGGCAAGGAGAATATTCTGACTCTTGCAAACCTTCCAGAGCTCAGCCACGTGTGTAGAGTTTCGCGCCAAAGATTGGAGATCGAGAGCTGATCGAACGCGAAGCTCGTCGTTAAAAACTCGCGCACTCAATTTAAAAAATTTCATACTCACATAAAATTAAGATTTTAAGTATAGTAATCAATACGGGTCAATCCCACGAGGAGGATAATATTTTGAAGTAAAAAATTCTTTTTTTTATATGAAATGTAATACCCCAAAATTTTGTATATGATATTTTAGAATTTTCTAGAATTTATTCAGTTTTTCTAAGATTTTCTATAGATAAATAGACTATTAAAAGAATTTGGGTTAATTTAAAATCAAATAATAAGGCCCAATATTTATTAATTAACTTCTCCTTTTTAAATAAGACCAAAATGGCCCAAAACCAAGCCCACAAGGTTTGACCCACATTCTAGAAGCTTAAATTTGTATATTTATAAAATTTATGGTGATAATTACTATTTATTAGATAAATAAATAGATAAATAATAGGAAGAGTTTGAACCAATTCAAATTTCGGCGCCCAACATTGAAAACGGTCTATCGGGCGACCGCTTGAGGCAATAAACGATCGCTACAAGACCGCATGGCTCTTCAGATTCCGTGAATGGAAGAATGTATGAAAAGATGGGAACTTTAGCATCCAAATCGCCTAGGATCGATGCTATCTCTTAGATAGATGAGTCTAGAAGGCTTAAGGATCGAATTGAAACCTTAATTAGGACTCTATGTTTGTTCTAATCTATGGAAACCCTAGCTAACCCTATAAATAGACCCCATAACCAACCTGCGCGACCCTCACTTTTGGCTCACGTGGAACTAAGGTAAAGAGGCCGAATTAGAGGTATGTTATTTAGAAGAATTTGTTTATAATAGTAAGGTTTAACTATCCTCCAAATTTCATCTTAGGATATCGAGCCATTAGGAAGATAGAAGCTTGCAAAGTCACTGGTTCAGAGCAAGCAACCCAGAAACCTATGCAACAGACCCAGATTGATCGGTCAAATAGAAGCCCTAAATGAGGTAATTAGATAGGGGTTCTTTAGAACAAATTGTTCCTTTTAGTACCATCTTCTTACCCTCAAAATTTTGTGGCCATAGGTGAAGAGGATCAAGAGGTAAAAGGCCACGAAGTTGCTGTTCGAGTTCAGGATGAGCAGAAAATAGGGTCAAGTTCCAATCTTAAATTCGACAGTTAAAGCCTAGTCCAAAGGTAGGTTATCTCATGAATGGCTTATACTGGATGTTATGAATAAAAGTCCTCTGATTTTAGTCATTTTCATGTACTGTACATAGAGAATTTTATGTTTATTGGGACTATGTATTTAGTGCAATCTCCATGCATAAATCTCAGCCCTAATTAAGTTAAAAGAAAATTACTTGTTCATTTTACACAAACCCATGCATATTCCTGACATATTCTCATTTTATCATGTTTTACAATATGTTCTCATTGATTCTCATGCATAACATGCCCTAGATTAGAGTTTATTTTACTATTTTCTTAGTTTTCTGTCAAACAGACATAAATGGTCTATAGGTGACTGCCAGAGGTAACTAAGCGGCCCCTCGATAGACCGCTAGACTCCTGAAAATAGTCCGCACTAGACCACTTTTTAATTCTGAGAACCAGTCCGAGTCTAATTGAATTTTTGCCTAAGTATAACTCTATAATTATGGTATTTTCACTCAAAATTATGTTAAATACCTTGTTTTAACATGAGCATGATTTCAATCATTATTTTTCATTATCATGTAATTTCGTGCCAAAATATTATAATTTTGTAATTAAATGGTTTCTATGTTGTGTACATAGTACATATGGTGTTTTGTCCGTATGTTTCACTATTTCACTCTTATCTCTTGAGTCATTTTCTTAAGTACAGGGCATATACTCTGGTATGTGACCTTTAGTTACACTTTGTACTTATAGGCACACTTTCTTGGACTTATGAACCTCTCCGTCGGATATTCCTTCTGTCGGACTAGGAGATTATGTTTCAAGGCCTCCGTAAGACTCCGCGAGCCTGGGATTCCCACTAGGACGCCGAGATGCTTGTACCAGCAAAGCTAATTGTCTAGAAAAGCACTTTACCGGTGTTTTATGTGTCCTGGACCTTAGCGGCCCTATGGTTGACCGTTAAAAGATACCAAGCGGCCATTCACTAGACCGCTGAAGCTCCAAAAGGTTTTCCTGCATCGACACTTCTTTTTCATGCGTCGACTCTATTTATGAAATGGTCTAGACTCAGACCGCTTTCTTCATGAAACTATCCAGTAAACGATCGCTTTATCTCTGAGCCTGTCTAACCCGAGGTTTGACCTTTGGGGTTAGTTTTCTTAAGTTCCTAGATGGTCTTAGGATTATCTGGAGTCTCAACATATGGTTAACAAGTTAATGTTAAGATATGGAACTTAATGAAAATACTGTTATGCTGTCGAAATGTCGCCGAAGTATAATATCCTTTTAATTCTTCTTTGATATCTCATATCAATTTTGGTACGTTCTATACCTTGGTTACTTGGTCATGAAACTTATTATTTAGAATTGAATTATTGGTCGAAATTATTGTTATATCTCGTGGAAGTAGCTGGATTTATAACTTGAAGATGCAAGACCATGCACGGATTGTGTTCAAGGGCTCCATGCTAGCCCCCTCGGCCGATGGTCGGAAACGTGCTATAAATCATGGGGTACGATGATACTGGTGTCGCATTGCGCTGGGAGTACTTTCTCTTATAAATGAGTGAAACACCACGAGGCTCGTTATGAAAATCACATGCTTATTAATGACTTTCTAGTACATAGCCCTTACAAGGTTGTGTAAGGTACTTTCTAGATTCTTGTTCGTACATTCTTGTTCATGAAAGGCCAAATTTATTTCTACATGATTAATCTTGCGTGTTAATGGTCTATACTCGCTTACATCTACTTGCTCAGTTATTTCATGATTCTATATTCTTGGTTATCTTGGTTTATATCGCTTGTTTGTCGCGTTCTTATTTTTACCTTAAGATCTAGAGCTAAGACATTAATAATTTAAACACAGCCTTCATGTTGATGCGAAGATACCTACTGGGCAAGTGTGCTCATACCTACTTTCTCAATTTTCCAGGAAGTACTGAGGGATCGGATTCAGAATATACAAGTAGCGGGTCCGAGAGTGATTGAAGGTCAAATGGATTGAGAGAAGACCTATTTACCAAGTGTCTAGTCGAGTCCTATTGTACTTTTCTATTTTCTTGAGTCTATGATGTAAGGATGTTTGAAGTCATGATCTTATGTACATTTGGGTCATTATTATGAATAAAGCATTTGGAAAGAAATTTACTTGTGCAATTACTTTTATGTGATTATCTTGCACTCTGATTTCTTGCTTACGAGAGGCTTACCATGCCGATTGTTCACGTTCCGAAATTCCTTCCGCTGTATTAAAAGCTTGGGGCGTGACATGAAACAATTAAAATTATCTAAGAGGAAAATCTATTTAAAGAAACCTGGAGGGGTAAAGGAAAGAAAAAGAAAAGAGAGAGAGAGATAGAGAGACCAAAAGATTTAGAAGGGCAAACACACTAACTATTTCTTAATGCTCCAAAATGAATGGTTACAATGAGTAGATGTTGAAGAAAATACAAAAGAGAATTACAACACTTGAAATAAAAACTAACTAAAAATACACATTAAAGAACTAAGGAAGAGGGGATGTAGCCGGTGAGCCGAAGTCATCATCGCCCATGCCTTTGGGCCTTGGAGAGCTGCCCAACTTGGAGTAGACGCCGCCGTGAGTGAGCTTTAGAGAGAGAAATTTAGTGATAGAGACATGAGGAGAGATATAGAGAGAGGAAGAAATAGGGAGAGAGAGGGATCGTGAGAAGAGAGAAAGGCTAGCAGGAGGGGGTTGTGTGAGTAATGGGGTGTGTGTGCGTCGGGTGTGCATGCATGCGATGTCTGAGCACAGGGTGTGGTGTGTGTTGTATCGGGAGTGTGTAAGTGCAGAAGAGAGGGTGTGTCTGTGTTCAGTGGTGCAGAAAATGGGTAAGAGGGTTAGAGATAGAGCGAACGGAGGTGAGAGGTGGAGCTGTGGGAGCAAATGTGGGGGGAGTGTGTGTGTGTGCGAGAGAAAAAGAGAGAGGGACGGAGGGGGCGTCGACGCTACGTGAAGGAGAGAGGTTGTTCGGTGCGTTGTGTGTGGGACATGAGAGTGTATAGGGCAGCGGTGGAGGTGTGTGGTGCAAAGAAGGCTGCTGGTACGTGAGCAGGAGAGAGAGGAGCAAAGAAGCCGCCGGTAGAAAGAGGTGATAGCGCAGCAAGAGTGATATAGAAGGGGGGGGATGAATAGATCACTCCCAACTTGTAGAAACTTAGGCGGAAAATAAATTCTACTACTAACGCACCTCCTTAAACCGTACACAGAGAAGTGTAAATGAGAATGAAGAACTGATCACATGGAAGCAAAGGGACGAGCAGATGAAGAGCGTAGATAACAATAGCAAACCACAGAGGAGGCACTCGGTTTTTAGGTGGTTCGATTGCAGTCCGGAATCTACATCCACCCCTCACTCCAACTAGAGTGAGGACTTGTGGACGCGGATTTTTTATGATATCTTTATTTATTTATTTAATTTAATTTATTGGATTGATTTATTATTTATTGATTTATTGGTTCATTGGCGTGCCAGTCACCGTGGTGACGATTCTTATTGTGCGCTCGATCTGACATGGTCAGTCGATTGTGAGTGATCGTGTCTGGACTAGAAGTCCGTCATACCCTGAACGCTATGACGTTAATTACGTCCTCCCTAAGGAAGACAACCCTTGATTAAACGCTAGAGGCAGGAGGAAGACAGCGGTAAAGCCGTATGCTCAAAGGAGACAAAATTCATCTATTTGCAAGACGTTAAATGTATTTGAACAGAGCAGGGGTTTGTTAATTACGGGAGAAACCCGACGGCATATTCCCACCATCTTGGATGATGCCAAGTGGGGAATAGGAAACCACCCATGCAGCGGCAGGGTAGGATCCGTAAAAGATCGGGTATATACACATAACCCGGAATCCGGATGGGGACCGGCCTGATGTAACACACCCGGTACGAGTGCGATGTCTTATTAATATCCCCCTTCGGAGGACCATCGGAGATCACGCAAGGGCATAACTCCGTGGGCCAGCGGGGTTAGAAGAGAGTACCACACTCGATTGGTGGGGTATATGTAAATTTTGGCAGCATGTTCCCTCAACCTGGATTATGCCAAGGGAGGATAGGTCGTCATCCACGGAGAGCCGGGACAACGACCGAACAAAGATGGGCACCAGGCCCAGGGACATCTCTTGCCTTCATATCATTGATCAATATTCCCTTGGAACCCATCAGAACACATGTAATGACATGGTTCTTTGGGTTCATAAGGCAGCGGTGAAATCCGGATTCGGGACGAGAGCTGTAGGGGAGCTCTTCCCCATTATTGTATCTCATCAAGACACAAGTGATGGTCTGTGAGTATCCCCTTAAACAGATGTATGGGGAGATTAAGAAGTTTGAAGAAAGATGGTGCAGAGATGGGCCTCGGAGTGGATTTCGTTGTCTGAAGGAGGGATCTCGGCGTGGCTTTAATATTGGCCAAAGAGGGGATCTCGGCCTGGGGCATAATCGGCCAAGGGAAAAGGGTCTCGGCCTGGGTTCAATCGGCGGCCAAAGAGGGTCTCGGCCAGGGGTTCAGCCGGTCAAAAAGGGGGGTCCTGGCCAGGGGCTTTCGGCGGCCAAAAAGGGGGTCTCGGCCAGGGGTTTTCGACGGCCAAAAAATGGGTCTCGGCCAGGGGCTTAGCCGGCCAAAAGAGGGAGGAAGGCCCTCGGCGTGGAGCTTCCCGGCGGGCTCCTGGGCGCGCCGGGAAGGTGGCGCCGGGAAGGGCCAGCATCAGGTTTGGCAAAAAAGGGGGGTGAATGGCTGACAAGGAGGAGGGGCTCTCGGCAGAGGGCTTCCCGGCGCGCTCCTGGCCGCGCCGGGAGTCTGCCGCCGGGAGCCTTGCACAGAGACTCATGTGGAAAGTGTTTAGCTAACAGATTGGTTTGTCGTTTAGCTAAGGGGACAGACTTCTCGGCAGAGGGGTTTTCGGCGGGGAAACTTGCACGCCGAGAAGGTGGAATTGTTACAGTATTTCAGGGTTTCAGAGCTCAATAACGATGCTCTGTTCAGATGTTTTTCTGGGATTTCAAGCTCGAATTGATGCCGGGCAAGAAGTGCAAAAGGGGAATTTCATGGATGCTTCTATTAGAAGGGTGCCAAGGGAATTGGATGGTGGAATCAATGAAAGAAACCAGACCATCACCTGATCCTGTGGAGGGTTTTATCTGCTTGTTGCAGGCCATCTGGGGGAGTCAAGAGATGACTGTCCTCTGACCCCTTCGGACGAGCCCAGTGACATTGAAAACCGGCGAAGGGGGGACTCTCAACGCAGAAACTTCAGGCCCTAAGCATTCAAGACTTAGAATGGAGGACCCAGGGATCGGATCATCATTTATCAGAGCTAGACAGTCCAGGAAACCAAGAGATTGATGTCTCTGGTTCCTAAACCGCATAAAGGAGCTCGACAGAAAAACTTAGATTATATGCAGAGAATCAGTCACTGAGATAGGAGAGGGAAGAAGAGAATAAAACTCGGTAACCCATTAGATAGGGGTAGGAGTCCTATCCTCGTCCCTCTTCGAAGAACAGACCCATATGATCGGCTCTGAAACTCGAAGAGTCTAATCTATACTTTCTTTCAGACAAAGACCATACACATAGAGAGACAGAGATCGGATGTCTTGATCAATTAGTGCCCAGGCGGGCCATATCGATGTTTCATTGCATTGCATAAAAAAACTTACACTGATCATGAAAGAGAAATGCAAGACAGAAAGGTAAAAATCAAGGCCGGAACTCTCCGGCTACATTTGATAAATCGAGAAAAGACTCGCTATATTACATCAAAGAAAAGAAAACATGGAGGAGGGGAGGGTGGAGCATTGACTCCTCTCCCTCCCCAGTGCCCACCTGGAGCCTTCCTTCTTCTTCTCTTCTCTGTTGGTTGAAAGGGGGGTGGCTCTTGCTCTCCGAACAGGACTCCCTCTCTATCTTTCTATTGCTCTATCCTTTTCCCCCTTTTCTTTCTTCCGATCGATCCCCTTTTTCTATCGATCCCCTTTTTCTCTCCGGCTTGGCTTTTTCTCCTCTTCTCTCCACCTCTTCTCTCCGAAGGGAGGGGGTTTTATAACCCTTTTCCTTTTTCTTTTCGGCAGGCACCTTCACGGCGTGCTTGAGGTAAGCTTCCCGGCGCGCTCGAATCTGGTCTCTCGGCGCCAGTATTTGGGCTTCGACACGGGCTTTCGATGCCACCTTCATACAGGCCCACTTGGGGTTTCTTTAAGTGTATCATCACCCCCAAAGGGTCTATCATCTATGAAATATCTTGTATCGAAATCGTGATTGCAATTTTCGTCAGTCCGCAGACAGGGTTTTATCAGTCCGCAGACAGGGATTTCATCAGTCCGTAGACAGGGGTTTCATCAATCCGTAGACAGGGATTTCATCAGTCCATAGACAGGGGTTTCATCAGTCCGTAGATAGGGATTTCATCAGTCCGTAGACAGGGGTTTCATCAGTCCGTAGACAGGGATTTCATCAGTCCATAGACAGGGGTTTTATCAGTCCGTAGACAGGGATTTTATCAGTCCGTAGACAGGGGTTTTATCAGGATTGTCATCTGAACGGTGACAAAACCGGGTATCATCTTATCAATATCGTCACTCAAATGGCGACGAGCTCGGATATCAGCTTTAGTCTGGGAAGACCTCAGCTGGGTGCATAATCTATGGAGACGACTCTTCTTCTGCTCTATCTTCTCAGGAGCCTTTACCATCTTCATCTGCCGGTGCTGGCTTCATCTTTATCTCATATTACTTCCGTCAGTAAGCCGACATCTGACTTACCCTGACATATCGTCCGTGACTTCTTGGACGAAGCAGTAGTACAGCTCTTCTTAAAGGGCTGGAAGATCTCATTAGTCGAGTGACTGCTGCTTTATCAGTGCTGCCGTCTGAGTGACATTGGCACCGGGCATCAGCTTTGGCCGACAAGGGCTTTAGCCGGGTGAAAGGTTGATAAGCTTCATCATTAGTCTTTCGCTGTTGGTCAGATCTTCTTTTCAATTATGCTTCCACCCTTGTTCATTTTCCGGGTGTCAACAAATGTCCCCCACCTGCGGGCGGCGTAAGCGCAGAATAAGCGCCACGGGGGTTGCAGGTGTCTTTCACCATTCGAGGGTATCTTCCTCAATTTGTCTTCAATTCAGTTCTCAGACCTGATCATCTCGCTGTAACAGTATTCTGCACACCGATGTTTCTCCTCTTCATATTTTCTGTCATTATTTTCAGCATTTGAGGCTTTTCGGCCTGCAGGACCTCCCGGCGCGAAGCTTCTCGGCGCGGGGGGTCTCTCGGCGCGGCCTGGTTGGCTGGGCTTTCGGCCTGGACCTTCTCGGCGCGCCCTGGCGTAGGGGGGTCTCGGCCTGGGGTGTTCTCGGCCTGGGGACCTTCTCGGCACGCCCTGGCCGCAGAGGGCCTCGGCCTGGGGGCTTCTCGGCGCGCCTTCTGGCCGCCGGGGGCTCTCGGCCTGGAGGTTCTCGGCGCGCATTTCACCGCGCCGAGACCCTGGTCGCCTGGGCCCCTATTTAGGGCGCCGATGGCTTGTTTTTTTCTCATTCTTCATCAATCTTTCTCTTTCTTCAGCTTTTCTCCATTTCTTCTCTTCGGCGCGAGCCGTCTTCATCCTCTCGGCGGTGGCCGCGAGTTCTTCGTCCCGGGTACGACGTCTTTTGGGGATTTAATCCCTTTGCTTCCGGGATCACCCCCTCTTGGTTGGTGACTCCCTATTCTTTTGGGCAGATCCCGAATAAGGGGAGATGCTGCCGAAATTTTTTATAGAATCTCATGTTGCAATCCTTATAAGACTGACTTTTAATCCACATTTCTCCTTTTGTTTACAGATATAGCAATGGCTTCTGGCTCTGCTGCTGCATCTTCCGGAGCTGTTGGAGCTAGTTCATCGGCCCAGCCAGACATATCTCGGGCCACAGTAAACTGGTTGAACGTGCACAGCTTGGATTTCGGATATGATAGAATAGCTTCAGTTGACGAATCGTCTGATTCTGAAACTGACACAGTGTCGACGGCCCGGGTATACTCCACGGTGACCGAGACATGCTTCAGGCGGGATAATAACTACCGGCCAGACTTCCCGAAGGATCGCCACTTGATGCCGTTCATCCGGACCTTCACAGTGGGTGGCTTGCGAGATTATCGGATAGCTCGCGTAGTTGAAGCTGCCATCCTTGCCGAGCGGGATAGCCTGAAGGAATCAGTGTATCGCAGCAAGGCTATATATCTTCCCGGGGAGAAGCGGGACTGGGATGCAGTCCTTGGAATATCGGAGCTAGAACCGGAGAAAAAGATGCTGACCCGGGCACCGGAATTTACACTTGCTCGGTGGGACAATGCTGGCGGCCGAGTTCATAGGGAGAAGCCCGGCTATGGTATGTTCTTGGCACCTATAAAGTGGGGATATCGTGAAGAGCCCTTCGTGCTAAATTGTTCGGCCATTCAGTTCAAGTACCATTTGTCGGCTGGTTGGTTCGGAGACTGCAAGATCACTGACTCCCATCTATTCCGAGTAGGGGCAGTAGAATTTACCGAGTTTGTTCTGACGGAATATGCCCCTCTACTGATCAGAGCGGGAGTATACCACAGTGTTTTTGCTTCCAGATTCCGATATCCCATCTCCAGGGGGTTATGCTGTGGGATGTTTGAAGTGTTCTGTCCTTTGTTCAACACTTTTATACAGCAGAGGGTGAGACATCTCTAGACCTCTGGAGTTTATCACGGCTCTCCGGTCTGCCTATTGACGGTGAACCGTATGAAGAAGTCTGCTTGGCAGACTCCGAGAAAGACAGCTCTGATGGGGAAGGCAAGTATTCCCTTGGCTTCTCTTACCGATATCTGATGAAGGTCTATCGCTCCATCTGTCTGGCATATAGTAGAGGATCCTCCAAAGGCTATCATCCCCGAGAGAAAGGTAGCAAACTGAGGGTCCGGATCGGGCAGTGGCTCCAGTACTTCTTCGACGGTCCCCTGAAATATGCAGATTTCCCCTCCATGGGTCCTGTTGCGAGCAAGCAGATAAGAGCTCCCCGCTATAAATCGGCACTGCCATCTTCATTGCGCCATGCGGGCAAAGGTGGTCCCAACCCGGCAGGGGTAGATCCCATCACACACTGTGCAGCTTATTTTACATTCTGGCTGTGTACTTTTGCTCTTCCACAAGGGGACGAGACAGTCATTCGGCCAGAGGCCATATATCCAGCTTGTCAGATGGCCTGGGGGATGAAGCTGTCGCTCTGCCCAGTGGCCCTGTGTTTGATCTATAAATCTTTGGGGGACCTGTACAAGCATCGGACTCCCCGTTCTTTGAGGACCGTGGGTCCTTTTCATTTCTTCAATGCTTGGGTCTGCAGTATATTCCCTGAATTAGCTCCGAGAACCTTGCAGGCGGATACAGTGTCACCCAGGATGGTTGAATTTGCCAGCGCTGAGCCTGGTCCCTTTTATGATCAGCTATTTAAAATAAGGGGCCGACTGATAAAAGTACCAGTGGACGCCCCTGGTAGCATACATTTCTGGAGCTTGGCCGCAGGTTCAGCTCCTTTGATTGATCCTCAAAGAGAGTGTAAGCTGGAGGAGATAGAGACATATATCCACCCTGTCTCAGGGGTCAACACTGCTCGGCCAATCCTGGAACCGGAGCTGGTGAGATGGGCCATGGCAATTCGGCCTAGTGTTTTGGTTTACAGAAAGGGTGGCCTGCTTTTGTTGGAGCCATACTATCCGTTCCGATTTGGGCGGAACTTTGGTTATGACCAGCACATCCCTACATCAGTTGCTCAATTTCCCCTGGATAGCAGGGCCAAGCACGGGTCCACCATTGTCGGCGACGGCCGGTTGTGGTGGGATTTCTATCATCGTCAGGACGATGCAATCTTCAGGGTGCCCACCGTCTCCAACCGTGTTCCCCGGGTAACATCAGAATATATCAAATGGTGGAACATTCGGACCGGCTTTTTCAGGGATGGCAGGGGTGCTTTCTGGGATGTAGCAGAGCGCTCTTTCCTGAAACAGCAGCCTGGGCCGGTGTTTGAAATCCCCGAGGCCCATCTGAGAAAGCTTTATTCGCAGAACCAGAGGGAGGCAGAGAACTATCTGGCCCAGCGTCGAGCTCTGAAGGAAAAGAATTCTGAGCCGCCCGCTCCTGTCTTTGCCGCTATTAACGAAGATAATTTCATAAAGACCTTGAGACATTTATGCCATGTAGGAGATGCTCGCTTGGAGGCACAAAAGTATCCATTTCCTGTTGAAGAGCCGCTCCCGGCAGTAGCTCATTGGAGGGGTCCAATTGATAAATTTCATCCATATAGGACGTTTGTATGCTGGGAAGATAGAACTCAGACGTACTATAAACAAACATCCTGGCTGTTCATTCTGCTGAGTTTGCATGGATTATCTGCAGAAAGCCCGATAGCTGGCATTTTGAACAAGCCACTGTTTATATCATTTCATTATGTCGATGGCTAGGGCATGGACCATCTTGACTTGTTTCGCTGCCTTGATTTTCATGGCCATAATGACCTGGCAGCTTTAGTGGAGAAATGCCAGATATTCGGCGATGTTTGCTGGCTTATCAAGGAGGCTGCTTCCCGCTCCAAAGAAGTGGCTTATCTGTACTGGCCGCTCTCTGTATTTTATGATGGACCAGCAGGTATAATCTTTTCCTTTCTGACTGCAGTGTTTTCTGTTTAGCATCTGAATTTTGCATCTATTGATCCCATCATCTTTCTGCCGTTCTTAACAGACCGGCCCGACATAAAGCGGCAGGGGCTCTATAGGAAGATTATTGCGCAGGCCGAGAAGCCCACTTACTTTGAAGTTCCTGCTGCAGCACCGACCACTACTCCCCTGCCTCCTGGCAAGAAGAGGAAGGCTTCTGCAGTCAAGGCTGCAGTTGGGAAGGCCAGGAAGGCCAAGAAAGCTCAGGCTCAACAATCGGCTTCGGTAGTGATGGACACCGGGACCCCTCTCCCTGACATTCCCTCATTTGATGAGTTTGAAACTCAGAGGGAGGCCGCTCAGGCATCAGTTCAGGGTAACATCAATAATCTACCATTGCATTCTTCATTCTATCTTGCTGGGTTTCAGAGGAGTGTTTAAATCTGACCACTCCTTCTTGCACAGCCCAAGAGCCAGTCGCGGTGCCCTCCGAGGTGGGGACCAGGTTGCCCTCTCCCACGCCGACTTGTGAGGCGGAGGGTAAGCATGCCCTTTTCATCTTTTTCTGTTCATTTTGGCTACTTTTCATCGTCCCTCACACAGGCTTTTCTTTATAGTGATGGCCGGGGAGGAGACTGAGATTACAGGAGCGGCTGGCGATATTACTCAACCGCGGGAGGGTCACAAGACCCAGGCGAAATGGGGCCCCGCTCCCGGAAGGCGCATAGTTACCCGGTCTTCCTCCAAGCAGATGTTAGAATTGATGGCCCCGCCCATGGACAGAGTAGAAATCTCTTCCGGTAGCTCTGCGGCCGCTTCTGAGGCAGGTGGAGAAGAAACAGATCTCAGCGGGAGCGACACGGAGGGTGCCTCCAAACCAGAGGCCCCATCCGTATGTACCGCCATTGTTTTATCATTTACACCCCCCAAGCTGCTGGTGCCATTTTCTGGAGAAGAATTACCAGAAGAGTTCGCCGCTCTGGATACCGAGGTAGATATAACTCCTCCTTTTGTGGTCTCATCAGCGGGGCTTTCTTCTTCCCTGCAGTCTTTTGAGGATATTGGCATCACTTTAGAAGTGAGTCTTTTCCCTTTATGGTTTCCTTTTCCCCATCTTTATCTGCTGCTTGACACTACATTGATTCGTTCACAGGAATCCCCTGTTGCCCTCCCGGCTACGAGTGCAGCCGTTGAAGCCACTTTATCTGGCACCCTGGCTATTGTTCCTGCTTCGGCAGCCGTTCTTGAGATAATTCGCCCTGTGCCCGTGAGGTCCTCCACAGACTTAGCATCATTGGACCTGCGGAATGCAGGGGAAGGCCCGGCTCTCATCAAGGCTTTGGATTTCAGAGCTGAAATGGACCCAGCCAGGGGTTCTGCCTTTATACCAGCTGCAGTGATGACCATCGCTCCAGAATCAATAGTTCCCATAGTATCAGTCATGGAGAGCGAACCTTTGCCTCTTCAGACCGTGGCCCCCGCAGCCTTGACATTGCAGGGGCTGGGCACCGAAATGGAAGAAGGAGAGGTATCTGTTGCAGAACTGGGAGTATCGCCTATAACGGCCACGGAATCTGCTTCCGTATTTTCAGAATCTGAGGAGGAGATGCCTGAAGTTGCATCCGGGAGTGTTCCGACGGCCGCCTCCGAGGAGATGGAGGTGGAAGATCTCTCGGCCACGTCAGAGGTTACGGGCAGAGCTCAGTTGGTGGCTTCGGCAGACCTGCCGTCTTCTTCTTCGCAGCCGGATATCACCCTATGGGCGGATATAGACAGTGAAGTAACTTTTGAAGTAGCTCCTCTTCCTTCGCCTGGCTTCACTTCCCCTGAAAGTTTTATCTGGCAACATCTGGGCATGCTGCGTCAACTGGTGGAGTCCCAACCTGGACTAACTTATTCACAGTTGAAGGAGATAGCCGGGCGCTTCACCGCCGGCTTACAGGCGATGGGATGTCCCACAGAAATATGGGCCCAGCGGGTTCTTTTGTTGTTAAAATTTGTTCATCGCCGAGATTTCTTGACACACATCATGTCAGACAGATTGGCAGCCTTGAAGTTGCAAAGAATGGAGTGCAAGTCCGAGCTGGCAAAGATGAACTCTATCCTTCAGGAGCGACAGCGTCAAATGCAGTCTTTGGCGGAGCGGGAGTATTTCGTGCGCGACCGGATAACTATCCTGGAAGCTGAACTGTCTGATCTCCGAGCTGAGCTGCCACAGCTAACAACTTCTCGACCGCAGCTCGAGGAAGAAGCAGCTTTATTAGAGGGGCAGGTGGCATCCTTTCGAGACCAGTCTGTTCGACTGCAGGAAGAGGAGGCTCGGCTTCATGAACTAGGAGCCGCCCCTTCTGTGGGTCTTCTGGCATTCGAGGATATCTTCCGGCAGCCATGAATCATTTTCTTTTTCTTTTCTTCTTCTCTCTTTTTTTTGGTGCTCTTTTGTGATACAATGTCCCCTCGGGGCCCTTTATGTACTCACTTCTTAATGAAAAGAAAAATTTTGCTTTATGTGTATCCGCCTTCTTTTCCATGTGGTTTTATCACTTCAGGGAAGTGGGGTAGTGGTTTTAGCAACCCCTCATGCGAATGGCTCGTATCTGGCAGGAGAGCGTCCACCCCTTCAGAGAAAGGATGGGGAACTCGCTCCACCACGTGACGGCATCCGAAGAGGTGCTTAAACCAGATTCTGTTGGTAGCGGCAAACGTCTCTCTTGGCAATATGTGCTGTGAGGGAGACAATTTGCAGGAATGTGAAAGAAAGGGCCTTATCAGAATAGACGGAAAGTCTAGACTGGGTAGAGGTTATAGCAGGTGGGACGATTACAGGATATGTGGTTTTCATCAAGACAGACGTAGGGTCTGAACTGAATAGGGTTTTATCATTGATCGGGCGAAATGCCAGTCGATCAACAGCTGGTTTCATCATCGATATTGGGTTTATATCGATGCAAGAAGAGTTCATAAGTTTCCCCAGAATAGACGAAAGGTCTACACTAAGTAGGGTTTCATCATTGATCGGGCGAGGTGCCAATCGATCAACAGTTGATTTCATCATCGATATTGGATTTATATCGATGCAAAAAGGATTTATAAGTTTCCTCAGGATAGACGAGAGGTCTAAGCTGAGTAGGGTTTCATCATTGATCGGACGAGGTGCCAATCGATCAATAGTTGATTTCATCATCGATATTGGATTTATATCGATGCAAAAAGGATTTATAAGTTTCCTCAGAATAGACGAAAGGTCTAAACTGAGTAGGGTTTCATCATTGATCGGGCGAGGTGCCAATCGATCAACAGCTGATTTCATCATCGATATTAGATTTATATCGATGCAAAAAGGATTTATAAGTTTCCTCAGAATAGACGAAAGGTCTAAACTGAGTAGGGTTTCATCATTGATCGGGCGAGGTGCCAATCGATCAACAGCTGATTTCATCATCGATATTGGATTTATATCGATGCGAAAAGGATTTATAAGTTTCCTCAGAATAGACGAAAGGTCTAAACTGAGTAGGGTTTCATCATTGATCGGGCGAGGTGCCAATCGATCAACAGTTGATTTCATCATCGATATTGGATTTATATCGATGCGAAAAGGATTTATAAGTTTCCTCAGAATAGACGAAAGGTCTAAACTGAGTAGGGTTTATCGCAGGTGGGACTTTGCCAAGAATGTATAGGTTTCATCAGAACAGTGATGGGTTTCATTGTTGGTGGGCCATGCGAATGGGGGTATGTGGATTTTATCAGGGCAAACGTAAGGTCTGTCCCAGAAAGGCTTTATCATCGGTGGGGCATGGAGCCATATGACCGACGGAAGGTTTTACCAATGAAGGCAGATGAAGGTATCGTGCCGGTTGGCACGGAACTTTTTGAATTACCATATTACTGAACCAAGTGCCCTTTCGGGTTTTCACCAGAGCCAGCCCCCTCTTGCTTTTGCCCACGCGTCCTTTCGGATTTTCACGTGGCGGGGTACCCGATTTTGCCTGCAGTGCCCTTTCGGGTTTTCACCACAGCTGGGTTTTAGCCTTTTTTGCCCACGTTCAGAATGCCTGAACAAGACTGGCGGGGTATCTCTATTTTTAACCCCATTTTGTCTCTTCTTTTCTTCTCCCTTTCTCTTTTTTTTTTATTGAAACTTTGATTCTATAACTGATGGGCGCAGTTTGTGCATATGTCATCATTGATGTGGGTGCTAACATCAATGCAAGGGTTTCATAGGTCTCATCAGGATAGACGTAAGGTCTAAACTGGACAGGTTTCATCGCTGATCGGGCAATGCGCCAATCAATCAGCAACGGATTTCATCATCGGTATTGGGTTTATACCAATGCAAGGATTTTTATAGGTTTGATCAGGATAGACGTAAGGTCTAAACTGGACAGGTTTCATCGCTGATCGGGCAATGCGCCAATCAATCAGCAACGGGTTTCATTATCGGTATTAGGTTTATACCAATGCAAGGATTTTTATAGGTTTGATCAGGATAGACGTAAGGTCTAAACTGGACAGGTTTCATCGCTGATCGGGCAATGCGCCAATCAATCAGCAACGGGTTTCATCATCGGTACTGGGTTTATACCAATGCAAGGATTTCTATAGGTTTTATCAGGATAGACGTAAGGTCTAAACTGGACATGTTTCATCGCTGATCGGGCAATGCGCCAATCAATCAGCAACGGGTTTCATCATCGGTATTGGGTTTATACCAATGCAAGGATTTCATAAATTTCATCAGGGTAGACGTAAGGTCTAAACTGGATGGATTTCATCACGGCGGGACGTAAAGAGATATGCGGGTTTCTTCGTGGTTACCACATTACCGACCCAAGTGCCCTTTCAGGTTTTCACCAGAGCCAGCCCCCTCTTGCTTTTGCCCGTGCGCCCTTTCGGGTTTTCGCATGGCGGGGTACCCGATTTTGCCTGCAGTGCCCTTTCGGGTTTTCACCACAGCTGGGTTTTAGCCATTTTTTCCCTTGTTCAGAATGTCCGAACAAGACTGGCGGGGTATCTCTATTTTTAACCCCATTTTTATATATATATTTTTTTATTTTCTTCTATCCCCCCCCTTCCTGTTTAGAGGGTGTCAGATCGTGACGACACAAGATCACGATAAGTGGTAGCTTGGTTAGGACGGAGTGTCACTATACCAAGGAAAGGATATCTTGGCTAGGGCGGAGTGCCATTAGGCCAAGGAAAAGGTATCTTGACTAGGGCGGAGTGCCGCTAGGCCAGGGAAAGGGTATCTCGGCTAGGGCGGAATGCCACTAGACCAAGGAAGGGTAGCTCGGCTAGGGCGGAGTGCCACTAGACCAAGGAAGGGTAGCTCGGCTAGGGCGGAGTGCCGCTAAACCAAGAAAAAGGTATCCCGGCTAGGGCGGAGTGCCGCTAGGTCAAGGAAAAGGTATCTTGACTAGGGCGGAGTGCTGCTAGGCCAAGGAAAGGGTATCTCGGCTAGGGCGGAGTGCCGCTAGGCCAAGGAAAGGGTATCTTGACTAGGGCGGAGTGCCGCTAAGCCAAGGAAAGGGTATCTCGGCTAGGGCGGAGTGTCACTAGGCCAAGGAAAGGGTATCTCGGCTAGGGCGTAGTGCCGCTAGACCAAGAAAAAGGTATCTCTTGCCCGATTACTCGGGGAATATCAGCTGTGCAGCATGATACAACTTTAGGTGTTTACCGTTGAGTGGTGAGAATTGGATCTCCCCTCGATGATTAACAACTATGTAGGCGCCTCCTTCGTAGACCCTTTGTATCACATATGGACCTTCCCAATTGGGATTTAGCTTCCCTTCGGGTTGGACGCCATGACTTCTTTTTTCTTGACCATGACGAGGTCACCTTTCTTAAATTCTCGTCCTTTTACGAGTTTGTTAAATGCAGTGGCCATGCGGACCTGATACATTTGGATATTCTTCTGAGCTTGGAGGCGCTTCCCTTCCAATTCAGCCAATTCTTCTAACCTTCTTTCTGCATTGGTTTGTTCGCCATGGGCTAGGTCGTATTGGACTGCCACTCTGAGTGACGGGACTTCCAGCTCTAGTGGGACTACTGCCTCTGAGCCGTATACCAAGGAGTATGGTGAGCACCCTGTAGGTGTTTTGAAGACGGTGCGATACGCCCACAGAGCTTCATACATCTTTTCTTCCCAATCCTTCTTATTGGCACAGACGACTTTGGCCAGCAGGGTGCACAAAGTCTTATTGAAAGCTTCTGCCAATCCATTTGCCTGTGGATTGTAAGGAGTGGAAGTCCTCCATTCGATCTTATATTTCTCGGCAAGCCGATAGACTTTCTGATTTCTGAAATGACTCCCATTGTCAGATATTATTCGGCTGGGGATCCCAAACCGGAAGATGATGTTTTGCTTGATGAATCTAGCGACCAACTCACCAGTGACTTCTCTTAGTGCTATAGCCTCTGCCCATCGGGAGAAGTAATTTGTTATGGCCAGTATATACTTATGCCCGGCCGAGGAAGTCGGTAGTGGACCGACTACATCAGTTCCCCATTGTGCAAATGGCCAGCTAGGGACTGTAGGGTGCAGAATCGTAGGTGGCCTTCTAGGCACAACAGTATGCTCCTGACACTTCTGGCATGACTTTGCAAATGTGCAGCAGTCTTCAAACATAGTGGGCCAATAGTAGCCCAGCTTCTTGATTTCTATCTTCATCTTGGGGCCAGCCTGGTGGGCACCTGCTGTCCCAGCATGTACTTCTTTCATCGTTTGCCAAGCTTCCTCAATGGACAGGCAGCAGAGCAGAATCTTCTTGCGTGCATCTGCCATTATTCGGAACAGAGTCCCATTCCTGAATTCATAAGAATCTTTGATTCGCAGGAGTTTCATCTTTTCTTCTCTTTTCTGCGGCAGCTGTTGGTGTAAAAACCATTGTAGCAGGTGTTGTCTCCAATCAGATGCCTGTTCTGTACTAATCGTGGTGACTTCATTTTCTTTGGGGCAGCCTTCTAGCATGCTGGGCACTTGCCGCCGATTTATAACAACAATGTTCAGTGTCTCATCCGGTGGGACTGCTATTGAGCTGGCTAGTTTTGCCAATGCATCAGCCTGGGCATTATGTGCACGGCCCACATGCTTGAGCTCAATATGATAGAATTTCGCCATGAGGCGCACAGCTTTTTGGTGGTAGGGGTTCAACTCTGGCTTTCACACTTCGAACTCACCTTGGATTTGCTTTATTATCAACATTGAATCCCCGAATACCTGAAGCATCTGGATACCCATGTTAAGGCTTATATGCAGTCCGATTATCAGAGCTTCATACTCGGCTTCATTATTAGTGCAGGGCTTGTTTATAGAACAGGAAGTATGCACAACCTCCCCTTCCGGCGATTTCAGCACAATATCGGCTCCGGCCCGTATTATGGTCTTTCCATCAGAGTCCGTCTCTGTTCTAGATGCTCCATCAAAGAATAGCTGCCACATAGTTGACTGAGCTTGGCAGGCTTCTAGTGTCTCATCATCGGGTAACTCAGTCCCCAACATATCATTCTCTGGCACAGGATGTTCTGCGAAGAAATCGGCCACAGCCTGTCCTTTTATTGCCCTCTGGGGTATATACGTGATATCGAATTCCATCAGAATTACTGCCCATTTGCCCAACCGGCCTTTCAGTACTGGTTGAGTCAGTATGTATTTGAGTGGATCTGCTGCAGATATCAATTTGATTTCATGTGACAGCATGTAGTGCCGGAGCTTTTTAACGGCAAAGACTAGTGCCAAGCATGTCTTTTCTATATAGCTGTAGCTTTCTTCTGTTCTGATCAGCCTCCTACTCAGGTAGTATAGAGCCTGCTCTTTGCCTTCTTCATTTATCTATGCTAGCATTGCCCCCGGGGAACAGTGTGTGGCTGCAATGTACAGTATCAGGGGTTTGCCCTTAATAGGTGCCCCCAGCACTGGAGGGGTTTTGAGATATTCTTTCAGCTTTTCAAAGGCCTCCTGACAGCCATCGTCCCAGAGGAACGGCACATCTTTCATCATGAGCTTGTGAAAAGGGTGGCATCTCCCTGACAGATTTGATATGAATCGTCGGATGTAGGCCAAACGCCCTTGTAGAGATATCAGCTCGTGGAGATTCCTTGGTGGAGGGAGCTCTTGGATAGCTTTAATCTTGGATGGGTCAATCTCAATACCCCTATGACGGACAATGAACCCAAGGAATTTTCCACTGGACACGCCGAAGGCACATTTCATAGGATTCATTTTGAGCTCATATTTGCGCAGCCTCTGGAACACTACTCTCAGATCCTGCAAATGGTCTTCTTTTCTGCTGGTTTTCACCACCAGGTCATCGATGTAGCACTCTACCTTCTTGAAGAGCAAATCATCAAAGATCTTTGTCATAGCTCTTTGATAGGTAGCGCCGGCATTCTTGAGGCCGAACGTCATCCTTTTATAGTGGAATATCCCCTTCGGAGTGCGGAATGCAGTATGTACTCTGTCTTCTTCAGCGATCCAGATCTGGTTATATCCGGATGACCCATCCATGAATGACGGGGCTTCATGGCCAGTGGTTGCATCGATCATTACTTCAGTAATTGGCACTGGGAAATCATCTTTTGGACAAGCCTTATTCAGGTCCCTGAAATCTACACATATTCTGATCTGCCCATTTTTCTTCTTCACGGGCACTATATTGGCCAGCCATGTAGTATATTGGTTCTCTTCAACAAAGCCCACATTGATCAGCTTGTCGACTTCTTTGTTGATCTGATTTATCAGTTCGGGACGCATTCTCCTTGAAGGCTGCTTTACGGGGCTTGCCCCCGGGTTTATCGCCAATCGGTGATGTGCCACATCAGAGCTCAGTCCCGACATCTCATCATATGTCCATGCAAAGCAGTCTCGAAACTCTTTCAGAAACTGTATGTACTGTTCTCTGGCAGCTGGTTCTAGCAGTGCACTGAGGAATGTCGGCCTTGGCTCATCCGCTGACCCTAGATTCACTTCTATTAGCTCATCGACGGTGGCCTGGCCTCCGTCCTCAACTTCGGGTGGGGCTTCTTGCAAATCAATAAAGCCTCCCGGGATATAATTCTCTTCAGTTTCATGTTCTTCTGTATCGTCATCCTGCTCATCAGCGGATGTCGGCTTATCATATAAGGCCGATACCATCGAATTCTGTTCAGTCTGCCCCGAGGACGAGACTGGTTCAGAAGAGAATTCAAAAGTGGAATCTTCCGCTCTTAGGGATCTTTCTGTTGCAGGCTCCCCTGAAAGGCCATCTTTCTGTAGAGCCCGGACTTCTTCCAGAATGCGCTCAAATTCCAGGCATTCTCTCAGTTCTTTGGCCATCTGGTCTTCATCCGGGGTTCCCGTATCAAATTGTGCTTCGGCCTGGAATAGATCCTCCTTGCAGGACGGGTCCTTCCAGCACCGACCCCTCTCAGTTTTATCAGACATCCCTGCTTCTGGCTGGTCATCTTGGGCTTCATTGTCTGTTATGGTTTGATACATAATCTCTTCATCCTCAAAGGGATATTGATCATATCCTATCCCAAGGGAGTCTCCATGCTGGTAGAAGGTAGAGATGACATCCACCTCGGCTTCATAATATTCTTGAAGGGTATAACCCAATCCCGGATGCTGTGTGATCTTCCTCAGTTCCTTATTATCTCGAGGCGGATCCCATAGCTCCCTGAATGCTTTCTTCTGGGCTGCAGATTGTAGTGATGGCATTTGCATCTTGGAGAACATCTGCGAAACCTGCTGGGTAGTGTACTCCAGGCCTGTGATCGGCACCATCCGGTTTGCGGCTTCTTCAGGGACCATGCAGTCTTGATCATCTTCTTCGACTGCCTCCCCGGTGTAGAATATGGTAGGTGGCTCGCAGAAAAGAGGGATTTCCATAGTCTTCAGTGGCAACACTGTTTGGTATTCTAGGCTGGCGACGGGTTTGATTAAACCTCGTGGGACCTTCACCTGTATGCACCTTTATTTCATTTCTTGATCAGTGCTATCTGGATGGATGCTAGGAGGGGTGATCCGAGCAAAATCATCAGCATAAGAGATGTGAGCTACTTCATGCTTTTCAACATAGCCCCTGGGTGGCGGTGGAGACCAAGCTTTTGCCTTCGTCGCCGGCTTCTTCTGGCTGATCACAGCCTCTTTCTTTTCATCCTTTTGTGACACCTCGGTGTAGTAGGAGGCATCGAGCATATGGCATTCGAACACTTCAAAGGGATGTAGGTCTGCAAACACCCTTTCTTCCTTTCCTTCATGGCAGTATTTTATGCATTGGTGTAGCGTGGATGGCACTATCTGATATTCATGCAGCCACGGTCTCCCCAACAGGGCCTTATACGTGGTGTTGGAGTCGATCACATAGAATCGTACCACGGTAGTGAGGTCGCCCAATGTGAGGTTGAAATCAGCCACCCCGAGAGGTGTTTCACATTTCTGGTTGAACCCAGCAATCTTCATGTCTCTGACCTTGGTAAGCTGCAGATCAAAGTAGTATTTCTGATAGATGCGATACGGGAGAATATTTACAGCAGCCCCGGGATCTATCAGTATCCTTCTCAGCGACTGACAGTTCAGGGAGCCCCTCATATACAACGGTCTGTTGTGACTGGCATTTGGGATCAGCATATCATCTTCTGTGAACGTGACTGATGGCCCCGAATTCACTTCCGTTAAGAGTGCTTCATATTGTGCCGGCGACTGCAGGGCATCCACAATTGCTTGGCGGGCCTCTTCACTCAGAGAGAGTATCTCCCAGATGGAGAATCTGGTGGGGAGCTTCTTCAACATTTTCATGATTCGACTGCCAACCCGAACATTAGACAGCCTCATCTCCTCTGCCCACCGGGGTCTTGGAGGTTCATGTGGTGCCTGTGGCCTTTGCTGCCCAGTCCCAGTTTCATTTTCTTCATCGGTCTCCCGGAGGGCTTCTTCTGTAATGACTGCCCCTAGCTTTGCTAGAGGGCTATTTTCTTCATTTTCTTCATGCTGCTTCTGCTTTCTATCTACCGTCTGCTGGCACTTATTGCTTTTAGCTGGAGCAGTGTGAGCCAGTTGCTCATTTTCTAAGCTGGACAGGAACTCCAGGAATGAAGGGGCTCCTTCTGCTTTATCTTTTCCTTGGTACAAGCTGGCAGGGGGAGGAACCTGGACACCGCGCACCTCTGGTTTCGGGATCTGATAGGGTTGCTCGCCTCTGAACATAATATTATGGTTAGCTGGCGGCGGACGCCCCCATTTTCTCCCAGAACATGTTGCATGGGCTGAGGTAGAGGCCTCAGCATGATTGGCTTCTAGCAGGGCATCTGATGCTTCTTGTTCATCATCCTCCCCGGGCAGAGAAAAGAGTACCGACAGAGTATTGCATTGTACTGTCGTGACCTTCTTTCCCTTTTTGGCCTTAGGCCGTCTCTTCTTTTTCTGGGAAGTTGGCTTTGCTAGTTCCTGCCCCCAGAAGGACTCAGTCTCATCTTTTCTTTGTTCTGCCTCCGGATGCTCTTCAATTTTCAATTCTTCGAGCTGCTCCCAGAGTATACAGTCTTTCACCAACAGGTGTTTCGGCTTCTTTTGCTCATACTCATCAAGCTCATTAATATATTGCTGCAGACGCCTGGTTGCAGGACTTTCTTCTTTATGTGCAGGGAGGGGAGTTTGTCTCCTCCGGTTGCGAGTATGGATCCGGATGACTGGTCCGGTCTCAACTGTAGGCCATATTGGCTTTATTGGAGGCGACTCAGGCCTTGGGGTGACACCCCGGATAACTGCTCTGTTGGTTTTGACTGCGGGAGTCTTCTTTCTATTTTTTGTGGGTACCGTCTGCCATCCTTCCTGATCTCTCAATGGGGTGAGGAAGCAGGCTTCACAGGTGTGCCTGGTGCATTCTTCAATGGCTTCCCTAGGCAGCTGTTGATAGATTGAGATCATATTGGCGGCCACCCTCCAGGGCGGAAGCTCATGTGGCCGAGGCGGCTTCACCTGGTAATCTCCCAGCTGCAGTTCACCCTTCTTGACCATTCCTTCCATGATATCTTTGAAGACATAACAGTCCTCAATTGCGTGCCCCAACACCCGGTGAAAGGGACAGAACATCGGATCATCTTTCTTTTCTGCATCTTCGGGCTTCTTCGGTTCAGGCAATGTTACCTTATTGAACTTATATGCCCAGTTAAATAATGCTGCAGTCTTATCCTTGGGAAAAGAGTAAGCCCTTCTCATCCTGTCCCTCAGAGAGACTTTGTCTCTTCTTTCTGCTGTATCTGCCATCGGGGGAGCTTCATCTGCCCCTTTCTTCCCTTTTTGTTGCTCAAAGGTTCTAAAATCGACGGTGTTGGCCTCAGAGTGTGACGGCCACCGATCATTGGATTTACCTTTTGGCATGGCGGGAGCATTGACGGTCGGACGTTTGGACAAGAACGTCTCGACCTCCGCCACTATATTGTTCAGTCGGTCAAATGTTTTGACATCTGCACCGATCATTTTTTCTAGTACCTCCCTCCTGAGGTTCTGCTTGCATATCTGCACTGCATCCTCCTGATGAGGAGGTCTTCTGCATCTCATGGCTAGATTTCTCCATCTTTTGATGTACTCCAGTGCAGTTTCATCCTGTTTCTGCCTGGTAGCATACAATTCTGCTATTGTGATTTCCCTCTCCGTGACATGAAACCTGTCGCGGAATTTTCTCTGCATATCGGGCCAATCAACCACTGATCCTGCTGACAAGCTTGAATACCATTCAAAGGCCAACCCAGTGAGGGACGAGCCAAAGAACTTGAGCAGATAGGCTTCATCGACTGCTAGGTCGCCCATGATTGTAGTATAGTAGGCTATATGCTCCCTGGGGGAGCCCTGGCCATTGAATTTCTCAAACTTTGGCGGCTTGCTGATGCCTGGAGATAGTTTCTTTGCAGCATACTGGGGAGGATACGGTACCTTGTACACATCATAAGTACCCGCATCACCACCAGTCTTTTCTGACAGCTTCATTTCCATAATTCTTTCAATCATCTGCTTGTGGGCTACAGCTGGATCTATCTCTTCTGGGAAGAAGTGAGCTTGTTGCTGGCTGTGAGGAGTTGTCATCACAGTGGCGCGCAAGATGGGCGCGGTAGGCTGTGTCTGAGACACAGAGGGCTGAGCTACTGTTTGCTGTGGAACAGGTTGACTTGGTGCTTTGCCCTTATCAGCTAAGAGAGGATTAGCCAGGATAGTTGTTTCTGTGGAGCTGGATGTCTGCCCCGCAGGTTCCGCTTGCTTCGAGACTGATGTAGCTTCCTGTCTCTCATTGAGCTGTCTTCGGAGAGCATTGATCTCCTGTTGGTATCTTCTGAACATCATCTGGATCATGGGATCCATGGTTGATGGAATTTGTATATCTTCAGAAGTCCCTTCAGCATCATCAACGAAGGGGTTATCTCCATCTTCCGCTGTTACCACATTAACTGTCATAGTGGTAACCCTGCAGGCTTCATCATCAATTTTCATCTTATCTTTTGCTACCTGGCCTCTTCTGGTGACAGGACCAGGTCTAGTTGCCAGCCTGAGCAATTCATCTGGCTGAGTTGGTAGTATATCTTGCCCCCTGGCCAGTCCAGCCATATTGCAGGCGAAGATTTGCATCTTTCCTTTCCGCCTGTAGACCTTTCTTTTTATTTGGCTAGGACATCTGAGCCGGTCAAAGACCGATATTCTTTCTTTGGCTTCTTCCTCGTACAGGTCTTCTTCATTATATCCGGCCCTGAGGCCTTCTTCATAGTCATTAGAATCGGAGGAAGAGGCTTCGATCATCATTTCTTGGAAGGTTTCTTCTTCTTCATCATCCCTGGTGCCCAAGGCACGGGATAGTCTTTGCTGGCCTAGGGCAGAGCTCCCTAGGTAGTGGAAGTAGTCTTGGACTACCTGCTTAGTCTCCTCTGGGTCGCGCCTTTGCGGCTCAGGCCGGAGCATCAGTCTATCCTGGCCCTTTTGCTGCCAGGCCAGTCTTGTCACCCGAGCATTCAGATGTTCGGCCCTGGGATATTTGAAGATATCAGCCTGTCTGGCACAGGCTCCTGATCTTCTTGCAGTAACCATAGTGACTGGCTCACTTCTTCTTATATTGCCAACTTGGCAGCGGTTGGCAGCAGCATTGTAGATCTTCTCTTCCCATCTCTTGCCCCTGGCCATGGGATGGGTGTTGGTGAAGTTTTCCCTGGTCTCATATCTTCCGCCCCTCATCATGGGACGAACAGCAATCATATTTCTTTCTTGACCCTCAATCTCATCTCTCTTCCCCCGGGTCCTGGGGTAGGCAGCAGTAGCATTTCTTTCATCTTTCTTCATCTCCCTTCTGCCCCCTGCTCTGAGGCGGGCAACAGTGATATCAGTGAGGTTCTCTCTGTCTTCAGCTGGGGCCCAGCTTTGGATCCTCTTCGGTCGCCAGACCTGTTTGTATTTTGCTGGCTTGGGCGCCAGCGGCTTCTTTTCAGCAGCTTCCCAGTTGGCCCTCCTAGCGGCCAAAACCTGGAACTTGTTGTCAGTTGGGATGGTCGGGACGATTCTGTCCGGTCGGACTCCCCTGGGGCGACCGTCGAGGTTCGCCCTAATAGCACCCATCATTATCGTCTTTCCGGAATTGGAAAGGCGACGATCAACAGCAGTAGACCGGTTCCTCCGGTTGGTTTTCTTCCCCTTCTGGGCAGCAGTGGGGACCATGTCCCTTTTCTGGACATGATGGACGTAGCAGGCGACGGCCGTGGGGGCCGTTTTCTTCGGTAAGCCATCCTTGCGATCAGCGGCCTCCACTGGGGCGTTTGCAGTAGCGCCTTGCTCCTCGTTATCGACTTGTAGAAGGTCGGTGTAGACAACGCCCAAGCAGTTGGGCAGCCCGACAGCTGGGGGAAACGAACCGAACGCCAGTGGTACCGCCAGGTACCCCTCCTGGACGTGCATGTCCACCGGTTGCTTGTCGAAGCATAAAGACGCGATTTGTGTTGTCATCGTAGTTTCCTGGAAACAAGGAAACACACGGAATCAGAAATTTGAGGGGGGCCCGCTGGGCCTCCTACCTTAGCGTAAAGATGAAGGGAGACCTCTCCCACCGGGCGTGCCAGACTTGTGGATGCAGATTTTTTATGATATCTTTATTTATTTATTTAATTTAATTTATTGGATTGATTTATTATTTATTGATTTATTGGTTCATTGGCATGCCAGTCACCGTGGTGACGATTCTTTTTTTTTTTTAAGGGCAATACCTGACAAGCGGAAGGGGCTGGACCGTTCATCCCTACAAGAAGGGAAGGGACGCTCCACTCCTAGCCGCCGGGCAGGGAATTTTATATATATGAAAGCAAAGTACAAAGAGAGATTAGGGCCTGAAGGAGGGACACCCTATCTTATCAAGACGATAGGGGCCCTTAACAGAAGAGGGAAGCTCGGCCCAAGAACAAAATGTGGAAGAAGACGACAACAAGCACCCATGGGCAGCCAACCTGTCCGCCACATGGTTGCCTTCCCTAAAGATGTGGGTGATGGCCACGTGAAGACGGAGGGAGATGCAATCCACGTCCAACATGATGAGGTGCAGGCTCCACGGGCGAACAAATAGCCGGTTAGCAACTCTGGCAACCACAAGAGAATCTGTCTCGACCTCAACCGCAAGGACTCCCCGCTGAAGACAAAGGGAGAGGCCATCACGAAGAGCAAACGCTTCAGCTTGAATGCTGGAGGTGACGTTGTGGTACGGTGCAGCAAAAGCAAAGACGATTTGGCCAAGAGAATCCCGAAGAACAGCCCCTCCTCCGGCCAAGCCAACATCACGCTTGAACGCGCCGTCAACATTGAGTTTCAGCTTGCCCGGGTGAGGGGGCAGCCACCGGATAACACGAGGTAAACCTTGGTGCACCCTCGTAGGGGAGACCCCCCAAGAGGTGAGCCAATCACGCTGTGAGTTGTTAATGTCCCGTCCCTTGAACCGGTGAATCACAAGAATAGAGCGGACAGCTAGCATAGTCTGGCCAAGGAAACGGCGGGAGTCCATGGGCTGCCCTTCAAACCTCGCATGGTTCCGGCTGAACCAAATCTCCGAGAGGGCGGCCATGAAGATGCAGCGAGATAAGTTCCCAGCCACCGAGGAGAGCTGAAGACTGCCCAAGTAGCCAAAAATAGCGGTGGAGACCGAAGAGGTACTAGCATAGTTGAACCGAAGGAAGTCAAAGAGGGAGCCCCAAACCTCCTTTGCAACCCGGCTGTGGAAGAAAAGGTGGAGACAACCTTCAGCTTTGGGGGAGGAGAAGCATGAACACATGGAGCAAAGCGGTACACCACAACGAGAGATGACATCGTCCGTTGGTAAGCAACCGAGGAGGAGCCGCCAAGAGAGCACCGACCACTTGAGAGGGATGGAGTGGTTCCATATAGCAGCCCACGGAAGGGAGGCAGCAGGAGATAGCATGAGTCGAACCGATTTGGAGGAGAAATGCTCGTCAGAGGAGGGGGTCCAAACCCATAAGTCTTGATGGCCAGTAGTGCCAAAAGCTTGCTGCAATAGAACCGGTGGGCAGAATTGGGAAGCTGTTCGGAATGCAGCCCCCATGGGGCATGAAAGTGCATGGCGGACTGAACATGTTTTATCTTCCATGGCAGCCCACACTTGGGGTGGCAGAAAAGACATCAAGGGGGATGCCCCTGTCCATTTGTCAAGCCAAAAGCATGCACGTGCATCATGTGGTGAGACCATGACACGATGGTGCAAGAAAATGATGTTGGCGGCCTGCTGCCAAAGCACCTTGTCCGCTGCCAATGCATGGCCGAAACTAGCCACAGAGTAGTGATCAGATGATAGGTGCTTAGCCCGGAAGAAGTTAGCCCATATAGAAGAAGAAGAGATGGCTTCCCATAACAATTTGGATCTCATGGCAGTTTGCATAGCATGAAGATTTAGAACCCCTAAGCCGCCACATCCAATGGGGCGGGAGATGGTGTCCCATGATTTCCAGTGCTTCTTTGGAGAGCCCTCGTAGGAGCCCCAAAAGAAGTTAGCCAAAAGCTTGTTGAATGCTTTGAAGATAGTTTTGGGGATGGCTGTCGATGACATGGTGAAGAGTGGCAGTGCGGAGAGTACATGGCGGATAAGGACTATCCTTCCTCCCGAAGAAAGAAAGCCGGTCTTCCACGCCTGTAGCTTGCCCGCCGTCTTGGATAGAATATAGAAGAAGTGAGCCGGCTTCGGACGGTCGGAGTATAAAGGGACCCCCAAGTAGGTGAAGGGGATGGTAGACTTGTTGAATCTCGTGACCGCTTCAATGGATCGCCTGAGAGAGATCGGAGCATCATGTGCAATGACAAAAGTGCTTTTGGAAGTGCGTGGTGACGATTCTTATTGTGCGCTCGATCTGACATGGTCAGTCGATTGTGAGTGATCGTGTCTGGACTAGAAGTCCGTCATACCCTGAACGCTATGACGTTAATTACGTCCTCCCTAAGGAAGACAACCCTTGATTAAACGCTAGAGGAAGGAGGAAGACAGCGGTAAAGCCGTATGCTCAAAGGAGACAAAATTCATCTATTTGCAAGACGTTAAATGTATTTGAAAAGAGCAGGGGTTTGTTAATTACGGGAGAAACCTGACGGCATATTCCCACCATCTTGGATGATGCCAAGTGGGGAATAGAAAACCACCCATGCAGCGGCAGGGTAGGATCCGTAAAAGATCGGGTATATACACATAACCCGGAATCCGGATGGGGACCGGCCTGATGTAACACACCTGGTACGAGTGCGATGTCTTATTAATATCCCCCTTCGGAGGACCATCGGAGATCACACAAGGGCATAACTCCGTGGGCCAACGGGGTTAGAAGAGAGTACCACACTCGATTGGTGAGGTATATGTAAATTTTGGCAGCATGTTCCCTCAACCTGGATTATGCCAAGGGAGGATAGGTCGTCATCCACGGAGAGCCGGGACAACGACCGAACAAAGATGGGCACCAGGCCCAAGGACATCTCTTGCCTTCATATCATTGATCAATATTCCCTTGGAACCCATCAGAACACATGTAATGACATGGTTCTTTGGGTTCATAAGGCAGCGGTGAAATCCGGATTCGGGACGAGAGCTGTAGGGGAGCTCTTCCCCATTATTGTATCTCATCAAGACACAAGTGATGGTCTGTGAGTATCCCCTTAAACAGATGTATGGGGAGATTAAGAAGTTTGAAGAAAGATGGTGCAGAGATGGGCCTCGGAGTGGATTTCGTTGACTGAAGGAGGGATCTCGGCGTGGCTTTAATATTGGCCAAAGAGGGGATCTCGGCCTGGGGCATAATCGGCCAAGGGAAAAGGGTCTCGGCCTGGGTTCAATCGGCGGCCAAAGAGGGTCTCGGCTAGGGGTTCAACCGGTCAAAAAGGGGGGTCCCGGCCAGGGGCTTTCGGCGGCCAAAAAGGGGGTCTCGGCCAGAGGTTTTCGGCGGCCAAAAAATGGGTCTCGGCCAGGGGCTTAGCCGGCCAAAAGAGGGAGGAAGGCCCTCGGCGTGGAGCTTCTCGGCAGGCTCCTGGGCGCGCCGGGAAGGTGGCGCCGGGAAGGGCCAGCATCAGGTTTGGCAAAAAAGGGGGGTGAATGGCTGACAAGGAGGAGGGGCTCTCTGCAGAGGGCTTCCCGGCGTGCTCCTGGCCGCGCCGGGAGTCTGCCGCCGGGAGCCTTGCACAGAGACTCATGTGGAAAGTGTTTAGCTAACAGATTGGTTTGTCGTTTAGCTAAGGGGACAGACTTCTCGGCAGAGGGGTTTTCGGCGGGGAAACTTGCATGCCGAGAAGGTGGAATTGTTACAGTATTTCAGGGTTTCAGAGCTCAATAACGATGCTCTGTTCAGATGTTTTTCTAGGATTTCAAGCTCGAATTGATGCCGGGCCAGAAGTGCAAAAGGGGAATTTCATGGATGCTTTTATTAGAAGGGTGCCAAGGGAATTGGACGGTGGAATCAATGAAAGAAACCAGACCATCACCTGATCCTGTGGAGGGTTTTATCTGCTTGTTGCAGGCCATCTGGGGGAGTCAAGAGATGACTGTCCTCTGACCCCTCCGGACGAGCCCAGTGACATTGAAAACCGGCGAAGGGGGGACTCTCAACGCAGAAACTTCAGGCCCTAAGCATTCAGGACTTAGAATGGAGGACCCAGGGATCGGATCATCATTTATCATAGCTAGACAGTCCATGAAACCAAGAGATTGATGTCTCTGGTTCCTAAACTGCATAAAGGAGCTCGACAGAAAAACTCAGATTATATGCAGAGAATCAGTCACTGAGATAGGAGAGGGAAGAAGAGAATAAAACTCAGTAACCCATTAGATAGGGGTAGGAGTCCTATCCTCGTCCCTCTTCGAAGAACAGACCCATACGATCGGCTCTGAAACTCGAAGAGTCTAATCTATACTTTCTTTCAGACAAAGACCATACACATAGAGAGACAGAGATCGGATGTCTTGATCAATCAGTGCCCAGGCGGGCCATATCGATGTTTCATTGCATTGCATAAAAAATCTTACACTGATCATGAAAGAGAAATGCAAGACAGAAAGGTAAAAATCAAGGCCGGAACTCTCCGGCTACATTTGATAAATCGAGAAAAGACTCGCTATATTACATCAAAGAAAAGAAAACATGGAGGAGGGGAGGGTTGAGCATTGACTCCTCTCCCTCCCCAGTGCCCACCTGGAGCCTTCCTTCTTCTTCTCTTCTCTGTTGGTTGAAAGGGGGGTGGCTCTTGCTCTCCGAACAGGACTCCCTCTCTATCTTTCTATTGCTCTATCCTTTTCCCCCTTTTCTTTCTTCCGATCGATCCCCTTTTTCTATCGATCCCCTTTTTCTCTCCGGCTTGGCTTTTTCTCCTCTTCTCTCCACCTCTTCTCTCCGAAGGGAGGGGGTTTTATAACCCTTTTCCTTTTTCTTTTCGGCAGGCACCTTCACGGCGCGCTTGAGGTAAGCTTCCCGGCGCGCTCGAATCTGGTCTCTCGGCACCAGTATTTGGGCTTCGACACAGGCTTTCGGCGCCACCTTCATACAGGCCCACTTGGGGTTTCTTTAAGTGTATCATCACCCCCAAAGGGTCTATCATCTATGAAATATCTTGTATCGAAATCGTGATTGCAATTTTCGTCAGTCCGCAGACAGGGTTTTATCAGTCCGCAGACAGGGATTTCATCAGTCCGTAGACAGGGGTTTCATCAATCCGTTGACAGGGATTTCATCAGTCCGTAGACAGGGGATTCATCAGTCCGTAGAGAGGGATTTCATCAGTCCGTAGACAGGGATTTCATCAGTCCGTAGATAGGGATTTCATCAGTTCGTAGACAGGGGTTTTATCAGTCCGTAGACAGGGATTTTATCAGTCTGTAGATAGGGGTTTTATCAGGATTGTCATCTGAACGGTGACAAAACCGGGTATCATATTATCAATATCGTCACTCAAATGGCGACGAGCTCGGATATCAGCTTTAGTCTAGGAAGACCTCAGCTGGGTGCATAATCTGTGGAGACGACTCTTCTTCTGCTCTATCTTCTCAGGAGCCTTTACCATCTTCATCTGCCGGTGCTGGCTTCATCTTTATCTCATATTACTTCCGTCAGTAAGCCGACATCTGACTTACCCTGACATATCGTCCGTGACTTCTTGGACGAAGCAGTAGTACAGCTCTTCTTAAAGGGCTGGAAGATCTCATTAGTCGAGTGACTGCTGCTTTATCAGTGCTGCCATCTGAGTGACATTGGCACCGGGCATCAGCTTTGGCCGATAAGGGCTTTAGCCGGGTGAAAGGTTGATAAGCTTCATCATTAGTCTTTCGCTGTTGGTCAGATCTTCTTTTCAATTATGCCTCCACCCTTGTTCATTTTCCGGGTGTCAACAGGATTCCACTAGACGATGCTCGATCAATGCAGACCCAGTCTGCGAACAACATGCTGCCACACAGCTTGAACACCAAGGGAAACAAATCCCTCAACCAAGCTCTGCTACCCACAGAACTTGAAACCTGTTCTAGCTCCCAGCTAGAACACAACCGGAGAATCCTCTCCCTTCCTCCACACGCGGAGGGAAACTGTTAATGACAACATGTCAATAACAACACCAGAGATCACCGTTCTCTCTTCCTCTGCAACCCAGAGGGAAACTGGAGTAGTACTCCCTTCCTCCACACACCGGAGGAAAACCGATTCAAATCAGAATGGAAGAACGAAAATAAATGAAAGCAAAATAGAAACAAAAACCAATGAAGAAGAAATCGGTTCTGAAACCCATTACAAATGTAGCTTCAAATGAAGCAATTCATCAATCCACACACACTCTCTCTCCCTCGAACAAACTCCTCTCAGATATGGAACTCTCTACTCTTTTTCTTTTCTGGATCGTGAAGACTCTCACCAATGGCTTCTGCCTTTTCTTTTCACGATCTCTCTCGCTCACTCTCTTTCTCTCTTTCTTTCTCTTCTGCTCTCCAAATCTCTCACTCTCTATCTATCTCTTTCTCTTCTTTTCCTTCTGCTCTTCTTCTCTTTCTTTTCTTCTGGATCGAACTCTCTTCACTTCTCCTTTTTTGCTTTTTCCTTTCGATCAACCTTCATCTGTGGACGAAGGCTTCCTTATATAGCAGCAGCAGCAAGTGGGTAAGGTGCAGAATGCGTGTGCCTCCCACGCTTCATCCAGAACCTTCTTGCCACGTGCCCTTATAGCATTGGTTCCTTTAGTATCGGATCACGTGCAGCCCAGACACCGGTGAATGTTCTTCCTCGGACCTGCAAGGAGATCAAAACCATTAACACTGAGGGCCACAAGAACTACGACTGCATGAGGTATGTGATAGCAAAACGAGATGCACTTTACTGAGAACGACACGAGATACACAAGAGTATTACAGTACGAGACAAGGAGAAAAATGACACGGGGTCAGATGAAAACAGCACGAGGTAAAAAGGAAACGACACGAAGTATCACTGTAACAAAACAAACACTACGAATAATACCACAAAGAAAACGACACGAAGTCGAGAGAGAACAGCACGAGGTAAAAAGGAAATAGCACGGAACTAAAAAAGGTAGTAAGACACGCGGTCAGAGGAGACCTGGACGAAGGTAGAAGCAAAACAACACGAGGACATAAACACAAGAGAAACACGAAAATAGAAACCGACACGAAGTGTGGTTTCAAAACAAGAAAGACACGAGGTCTAGGAAAAGCAACACGAAGATAGAAATAACAAAGAGCCGACTCGAACACAAAAATAACACGAAGACATGAA
This sequence comes from Amorphophallus konjac, assembly GCA_022559845.1. Lineage (NCBI taxonomy): Eukaryota > Viridiplantae > Streptophyta > Magnoliopsida > Alismatales > Araceae > Amorphophallus > Amorphophallus konjac. The sequence continues at coordinate 101,685,139 of CM040120.1, forward strand.
ATGCAAAAGCAACACGACATAACAAACAGTAAAGAGAACGGCACAAGAGCAACATGGACTGAAACCAACTCGAAGAGAGAAAACAAAGCTGACACGAAGTGTGGTCACCAAGCAGAGAAGACACGGGGTCTAGGAAAGACAACACGTGGTCAGAAGATAGGAACGGTTTCAATCGACACGTGATAAAACAAAGAAAGCGGAAAAATGACTCGAGTATCTACAGTAAATGACACGAAGACAAGCCCTGAAAATACTGTTTGGACTTCACGCTGTACAGACTTGTCCAATGCATGAAGCACAGTCCACTGTATAGACTTGATGCCTTGAACGCAATGTGCAGACTAAGCGATGTATAAACTTTGCCCAAGGAACCGAATGTATAGACTTTATGAGATGTAAACGGCTGAGCAGACTTGAATGAGTATATGGTGTATAGACTTGAAAGTCTGAAGGCGAAGTGCAAACATGCTGAGTTGACGCTGCAGCACAATGAGTTGACGCTGCAACGTATTACTTTTACGTTCAACTGATGATGTGTAGACTTAATCAAATGAAGAACCTGAATAGAAGAGTCTACGCATCAGCACACTGAGTTGACGCACTGGTGTGAAGACTGAGCAGACAGAGTGAAGGCTGAATTAAGGTAGCCATTGAACTGTACTCACTCACATGATGAAACAGCATTAATCTAGAGATAGAAGATTGATTTATAGTGTGGGACATCATCAAAACCATAGGGATGCAACACTCTCCCCCTTTTTGATGATGACAGCACTATGAATCAAGCAATATCAAGTTTTCAACAACAAGTTAATACCAGCTGCTAGAAGCAGAATAAATTCAAGACATGCTCATGCAAATGAATTAAACATTCCCTACAGCACACTCTCATCTCCCCCACAACTCATAACCATATCTTCCACGAAACAAAAACAACATGACTCCCCTCAAAGCTCAAGACAAAAACATAAAACAATACTCACCGATATTGCAAACTTCTCTCCCCCTTTGACATCAGCAAAAAGAACTACAGAATGTATGACAGTGCTGGGAACATGAGGACTCAGGGGAGTAACTTCTTAGTGCAGAAAGTCACGAGTAGGTCTTAAGAGAATAAGTGAGTTTCTAATCTCAAGAGAGGATTCTTTAGACTTCAGTACACAATAGAGAGGTAGAATGATACACAAGTTTATCAGCATACATAGTGGATGATTTAGAGCAGGAGTTCACAAGTATGGCCAAATATAGCTGATCATTCAACTATTCCATAAGACAGCAAGAGACTAAATCATAGAGGTGTTCTCAAGGTATTGAAGACAAGCAATCCATTAGTTGCATAACAACAAGGAATTTTTGTTGGAGATGGTTTTCAAGAAGATCAATGAGTAAGTTGGTAGTTCACTTCCTTTGACATTAGGGAGACACCTTGATTAGAGGCCTGAAACCCCAGTTACTTAGAGTGAGTACCTCATTACTTCCTTCCCTTTTTTTTTATTAAGGAACAGAGTTAGTAACTGTGGCTTTTGACATGAGGAAACACCTTGATTAGAGGCCAGAGTCCCCAGTTACTTACCAGCAAGCCACCATTGCTCTGTCATGACTTTTCATTCATTTTAAGCATTTGACACCTCATGACATGGGAGAAATATTCATTTCATTGATGAAGCTCCCAGTTTCTCAGTGATCAAAATAGAACATGTTTGTTCAGTTAAGCCCTTGAGTTAAAGAGATAGAATGATTGAAGACAATACCAAAAAGGACTTTTCTTGAATTGAGTCTTGAAGTCTAGATTTCAAGTTGATTGGGTCAGATATCAAGACATACAAGTTTTTGGCCTGAACCATAATCAATGACAATGTAGGAAGATATACTTTATGCAATTAGTCCAGATCTCTGAAGGAGTACCAAAGGAAAGATTCTAACTTGGAGATTAGAGTCACTGACTTATAGACTTAAGAGATAAGTGACACTCTACTTTCTGAGAGAACCATACTAAATCAGTCATGCAAGACCAGCAAAGGTACACATCTGGACAGCCCTTTTTAAATCTGTCAAAGAACTCCTCTTCTCACATCACAACTCAGCTCCCCCTAAGACATAGCATTCCTCAGTAAAATATTCCAGCAAAATCTCAAGGCTTCCCCTTACTTAGAGCATTCCTGAAAGCTAACCAGTAAGCATTCTGAACTCCCCCTTAAACCAGCATGCAAGTAGGCTAAACATCAGACAAACACAACTTCCCCTCACAACAAGAACAGGCTTCATAATTAAGACAATTTGTATAAGCCTAGTTCTCTTCTTAATGTGGAAAATTTTTCATTATCCAGAGGTTTTGTGAATATGTCAGCAATCTGATTATCTGTGCCTACATGAATCAGTTCAAAATTATTCTTAGACACCTCATCTCTTATAAAATGATGTTTTATTTCTATGTGTTTGGTTCGTGAATGCAAGACAGGATTTTTAGCAAGGTTGATGGCACTAGTATTATCACAGTAAATAGGTATGCACCCCAGGTCTACTTGGTAGTCCTGAAGCTGGTGTTTAATCCATATGACTTGTGTTCCACAACTCCCTACAGCCACATATTCAGCTTCTGCAGTGGAGAGGGCCACAGAATGTTATTTCTTGGAGCCCCAAGATACTAAACACCCACCCAAGAATTCACAATGGCCACTTGTGCTTTTCCTGTCTAGTTTACAGCCTGCATAGTCAGCATCTGTGTATGCTACTAGGTTAAATGTGTGAGATGCAGGAAACCATAAACCAAGAGAGTGACTAGCTGACAAATATCTGAAGATTCTTTTAACTGCAGCTAAGTGTAGTTCAGTAGGTTTAGACTGATACCTTGCACACATTCCTACACTGAATTGTATATCAAGTCTAGAGGCTGTCAAGTAAAGTAGTGATCCAATCATACCTCTATAAAGTTTGGCATTTACTTCTTTACCTGTCTTATCTGCATCCAATGAAGTATTGGTGCCCATGGGTGTAGTAATGTGCTTTAAATTTTCCATGCCAAACCTTTTGAACAGTTCCATTGTGTATTTGGTTTGGTTGATGAAGCACCCATCTTCTAGCTGCTGTACCTGCAATCCAAGAAAATATTTTAGTTCACCAACCAAGCTCATTTCAAATTCAGCAGACATCATGGTAGAAAATTCATCACATAGTTCATGCTTAGTTGATCCAAATACAATGTCATCTACATATACCTGAACTATGATGAGATCTTTATTCATGCCCTTGGTAAATAAAGTCTGATCAACTTTACCTCTTTTGTAGCCCTTGCTGATCAGAAATTCAGATAATCTTTCATACCAAACTCTTGGAGCCTGCTTTAGACCATACAAGGCTTTGTTTAACCTGAAAACTTGGTTAGGTTGAGGAGAAAATTGAAATCCAGGAGGTTGTTCAACAAAAACTTCTTCTTTAATGACTCCATTTAAAAAGGCACTTTTAACATCCATTTGTTGGAGTTTTATGTTCTTTGAGCATGCAAAGGCAAGAAACAGTCTTATAGCTTCCATCCTAGCGACAGGTGCATAGGATTCATCAAAGTCTACACCAAATTCTTGACAGTAGCCTTTGGCTACTAGTCTGGCCTTATTCCTCGAGATAATTCCATCTTCATTCATTTTATTTTTGAACACTCACTTGGTTCCTATGACATTTAAACCATCTGGTCTTGGGACAAGCTCCCAGACATTATTCCTTTCAAACTGACCTAATTCCTCACTCATAGCATTGACCCAAGCTTGATCAGCTAAGGCCTCTTCTACTGTTTTGGGTTCAATTTGTGAGACTAAAGCAATTAAGTCATCATTATTCACATTTCTAAAATGAGACCTAGTCCGAAGAGGATCTTCAGGATTGCCTATGACTTTATCTAAAGGATGGTCTTTAAGAAATCTGATATTTGTTGAAGACTCACCTGTTTCTCTTGACCCTTCCTGATTGGGGGAATTTATTTCTCTATTTGGCTGAGTCTTCTCTTCTTCCTGTTGGTCTTCTAGAAAGTCTCCACCAGCATTGGAATCCTTGTCAAGATTTTCAACATTAGAGACATCTTTCTTTTCACTAAAAAGGATGTGTGGAGATTCTTCCACTTTCTGATCTGATATGTTAAATACCCTATATGCCCTTGACACTTCAGAGTAACCCAAGAATATTCCAGGTGAACTCTTGGCTTCAAACTTGTCTAAATCTTTCTTATCATTGTTATGAATAAAATATTTTGCTCCAAAAATTCTGAAATGAAACAAGTTTGGTTTCTTACCTTTTAGAAGCTCATAGGGTGTTTTCTTGTGTATGGGTCTTACCATGGCCCTGTTGATTATGTAGGTTGCTGTATTGGCCGCTTCTGCCCAAAACCTTCTAGGTAATTTACTTTCAATCAACATGGTTCGGGCCATCTCCACCACTGTTCTATTTCTTCTCTCCATAATCCCATTTTGTTCAGGTGTCCTGAGAGAAGAAAACCTGTGAGTTAGTCCTTCTTTGTCACAAAGTTCAGTAAACATGGAGTTTTCAAACTCACCTCCATGGTCAGATTGAATGGAACTAACCTTGTACTTCCCTTCTTGTTTGACCTTAGTGAAAAACAGATTAAACTTTTGAAATGCATCACTCTTATTTGCTAAGAAAAATATCCATGAATATCTGGAGAAGTCATCTATGATGACATAGCCAAACCTGTTTCCATTAAGACTCTGAGTTCTAGTTGGACCGAAAAGGTCCATATGAAGAAGTTCCATTGGTCTAGAAGACAATGGCTCAGATCTTAATTTAAAAGAATTTCTGGTCTGTTTGCCTAGAGCACAGGCATCACATGCTTTTGAAATTGAGTTGAATTTAATTCTAGGCATGCATCTAACTAAATCATGCTTGACCAATTTATTTAAAGTTGAAAAGCTAGCATGACCCAGACGTCTATGCCATTCAAAGGCATCATTTTCAGAATTGGCAGATAAGCAAATAGTAGATTCAGATTTCTCATCTAAGTCTACAATGTAGACATTATTAATCCTGTTGGCTACAAATTTAACATGTCAGAATTTGTTTCAACGATTTTGCATGAATTATCATCAAATACAACCTTGTGACCCCTGTCACATAATTGGCTAATGCTAATCAGGTTGTGTTGAAGCCCTTCCACAAGTAATACTTTTTCAATGGAATTTGTGGAAGACTTACCTACTGTGCCAACTCTAATTATTTTACCTTTGTTCTTTCCTCCAAACTTGACCAGACCCCCTGGCTTCATCTCTATCTTGCTGAACTTGGATCGGTCTCCTGTCATATGCCTGGAGCAGCCACTGTCGAGGTACCACTTGTTGTCTTCAGCTGCCAGGCCGACCTACACAAATATATCAAGCAGAGTGATTTGGAACCCAAGATGAGTTGGGTCCAAGGACATTGTTCAAATTTGTGATCAAGTGTTTAGGTATCCAGATTTGTTTCAGCATGGTTTTCTCTGGCAACTTCCTTTCTGGTTTATTAAAGTTGAATCCAGCTGAACTGGAGAAGTGAGTTCTATTCCATTCATTAGTCTTCCTATTCCTAGGAAATTTCCTGTAGGCTTGTTGATTAGCATATCTTTGACCATGAAAGTTATTTCTCCAGTAGGTCCTGTTTGGACCCACCTGATTGTTGTAATTCCAGCTCTTATTCTGATTTATTTTCTTGGTCCATCTACCATTTGTGTTCTGGTGAGTGGACTTAATGTTATTCTTCATAAAGTTCATTCCCATCTTAAATGGTTGTCCAGTACTGGTTTTTGTGTTTTCTTTAGGACTTTGAGTTTCCTTAGAGCTGTTTGAGCTGGATGGTCTGTCCAGCTTTTCTTTTCCCTTCTCTGGACAGAAGGTGATGGTCTTGAATTGCAAGGGTCTCTTGTTGGTTGGGTCATAGCCTAGACCTTCCTTATTGAAGTTGACCCTAGTCCCTAGTATAGCATCTAGGCTAGTCTTTCCTTGGACAAACTTTTCTAAGACTTTCTGTTTGTCTTCCAGCTCCTTTTGAAGAGACTCAGAATTCTTTAGGAGTTCAGCATTTACTTTCTTCACAGCTTCATATTTCTCTGAATTCACTCTAATTTCATTCATGCCTTCTTCAATTTTAGTTTTGAATTCATTGAGCTGTTTTTGACTTTCTTGAGTTTCTCCCTTGAGCTTATCATTTTCTTTCCTTAGTGAGGTTATTTCTCTTAGTTGTTCTTTTAGTTTTTCATTTTCCTCACAGACTAGAGTTTATTCTTCAACATTTGTGTTAAATTTTCTTTTCAGAACTCTGTGCTCTTTGCTAAGAGAATTAAATTTATCTAGCAAGTCACCATAAGTATCCTCCCAGTCATCAATTGAGAAATTTTCAAAAACGTTTATTACCTCCTTTTCACTGTTTGCCATAAGGCAAATTCCATCTTCATATTCTTCTGAGGAAGCATCTTCGGGGTCTTCTTCTTCCTCGCTCCATGTGCAGACCATCGCCTGTGGCTTCTTCTTCTTCTGTACCTTTATGTTTTTATTCTGAAGATAGGGACCCTTCTTCTGGAGGTCTGGGCATTCACCTCTCATGTGTCCCTGTTTGTTACAATTAAAACAAGTTAGTTTCTTAGGATTTCTATCCCTGTAACTGGTAAATTCAGCATTCTTGTTAAAGGGTTATGGCTTCTTCTTCCTAAAGATCTTTCCCTTTTTCTTCAAAAATTTTCTGAACTGTCTAGTGAGCATTGCCTGCTCCTCCTGGTCGAGATTTGATAAACCTTCAAGCTCGGACTCAGACTCGGGGCTACTGCTACTGCTCCCACTATTACTACCCTTGTTGCGGGAAGCTCTTAGAGCTACATTTTTACCCTTCCTCTCACTTCCTTCTCCACCTCCTTGGAAATTCATCTCATAGGTCATAAGGGATCCTATGAGTTCATTCACAGTCAAGACAGTCAAATCTTTTGATTCCTCAATCACAATGGCCTTAGTGTGCCATGCCGGGGATAAAGATCTAAGGATTTTCCTGACTATATCTGCCTCAGCAAGATCCTTCCCTAGCCCTTTAAGAGTGTTAGTGATCAAGGATAACCTGGCATACATTTCGGTTATATTCTCATCTGCATTCATCTTAAACATTTCATACTTAGAAGTGTAGAGGTTTACCTTCGAGGCTTTTACTTGAGCTGTACCTTCATAGATCAATTGAAGCTCATCCCACATTCGCTTGGCAGTTTTGTATGCAGATATACGGGCATATTCCTCTGGATGAACAGCACACTGGATTATGTTCAGCGCCGTCCAGTTGAGTGAGGAGAGCTTGACATGGTCATCTGTCCAAGCATCCCCGTTTGGTGGCAGCTCATATGGCCCCACCGTAATTACTCTCCACAGTTTATGACTCTGAGCCCTGATGAACACTTCCATCCTGTTCTTCCAAAACAGATAGTTACTACCATCGAAATAAGGAGGGCGACTAATGGATTGACCTTCGGCCATGAAGGTTCTAGGACCACCAGCATTTCCTTGACCGTTCATCCACATGGCGTAAACCAGCTCTGATACCAATTGATAGCGCAGCAAGAGTGATATAGAAGGGGGGGGATGAATAGATCACTCCCAACTTGTAGAAACTTAGGCGGAAAATAAATTCTACTGCTAACGCACCTCCTTAAATCGTACACAGAGAAGTGTAAATGAGAATGAAGAACTGATCACATGGAAGCAAAGGGACGAGCAGATGAAGAGCGTAGATAACAATAGCAAACCACAGAGGAGGCACTCGGTTTTTAGGTGGTTCGATTGCAGTCCGCAATCTACATCCACCCCTCACTCCAACTAGAGTGAGGATTCCACTAGACGATGCTCGATCAATGCAGACTCAGTCTGCGAACAACATGCTGCCACACAGCTTGAACACCAAGGGAAACAAATCCCTCAACCAAGCTCTGCTACCCACAGAACTTGAAACCTGTTCTAGCTCCCAGCTAGAACACAACCGGAGAATCCTCTCCCTTCCTCCACACACGGAGGGAAACTGTTAATGACAACCTGTCACTAACAACACCAGAGATCACCGATCTCTCTTCCTCTGCAACCCAGAGGGAAACTGGAGTAGTACTCCCTTCCTCCACACACCGGAGGAAAACCGATTCAAATCAGAATGGAAGAATGAAAATAAACGAAAGCAAAATAGAAACAAAAACCAATGAAGAAGAAATCGGTTCTGAAACCCATTACAAATGTAGCTTCAAATGAAGCAATTCATCAATCCACACACACTCTCTCTCCCTCGAACAAACTCCTCTCAGATATGGAACTCTCTGCTCTTTTTCTTTTCTGGATCGTGAAAACTCTCACCAATGGCTTCTGCCTTTTCTTTTCACGATCTCTCTCGCTCACTCTCTTTCTCTCTTTCTTTCTCTTCTGCTCTCCAAATCTCTCACTCTCTATCTCTCTCTTTCTCTTCTTTTCCTTCTGCTCTTCTTCTCTTTCTTTTCTTCTGGATCGAACTCTCTTCACTTCTCCTTTTTTGCTTTTTCCTTTCGATCAACCTTCATCTGTGGACGAAGGCTTCCTTATATAGCAGCAGCAGGTGGGTAAGGTGCAGAATGCGTGTGCCTCCCACGCTTCATCCAGAACCTTCTTGCCACGCGCCCTTATAGCATTGGTTCCTTTAGTATCGGATCACGTGCAGCCCAGACACCGGTGAATGTTCTTCCTCGGACCTGCAAGGAGATCAAAACCATTAACACTGAGGGCCACAAGAACTACGACTGCATGAGGTATGTGATAGCAAAACGAGATGCACTTTACTGAGAACGACACGAGATACACAAGAGTATTACAGTACGAGACAAGGAGAAAAATGACACGGGGTCAGATGAAAACAGCACGAGGTAAAAAGGAAACGACACGAAGTATCACTGTAACAAAACAAACACTACGAAGAGAACGACACGAGATTAATAAAGCTAATACCACAAAGAAAACGACACGAAGTCGAGAGAGAACAGCACGAGGTAAAAAGGAAATAGCACGGAACTAAAAAAGGTAGCAAGACACGCGGTCAGAGGAGACCTGGATGAAGGTAGAAGCAAAACAACACGAGGACATAAACACAAGAGAAACACGAAAACAGAAACCGACACGAAGTGTGGTTTCAAAACAAGAAAGACACGAGGTCTAGGAAAAGCAACACGAAGATAGAAATAACAAAGAGCTGACTCGAACACAAAAATAACATGAAGACATGAAATGCAAAAGCAACACGACATAACAAACAGTAAAGAGAACGGCACAAGAGCAACATGGACTGAAACCAACTCGAAGAGAGAAAACAAAGCTGACACGAAGTGTGGTCACCAAGCAGAGAAGACACGGGGTCTAGGAAAGACAACACGTGGTCAGAAGACAGGAACGGTTTCAATCGACACGTGATAAAACAAAGAAAGCAGAAAAATGACTCGAGTATCTACAGTAAATGACACGAAGACAAGCCCTGAAAATACTGTTTGGACTTCACGCTGTACAGACTTGTCCAATGCATGAAGCACAGTCCAATGTATAGACTTGATGCCTTGAAGGCAATGTGCAGACTAAGCGATGTATAGACTTTGCCCAAGGAACCGAATGTATAGACTTTATGAGATGTAAACGGCTGAGCAGACTTGAATGAGTATAGGGTGTATAGACTTGAAAGTCTGAAGGCGAAGTGCAAACATGCTGAGTTGACGCTGCAGCCCAATGAGTTGACGCTGCAACGTATTACTTTTACGTTCAACTGATGATGTGTAGACTTAATCAAATGAAGAACCGAAACAGAAGAGTCTACGCATCAGCACACTGAGTTGACGCACTGGTGTGAAGACTGAGCAGACAGAGTGAAGGCTGAATTAAGGTAGCCATTGAACTGTACTCACTCACATGATGAAACAGCATTAATCTAGAGATAGAAGATTGATTTATAGTGTGGGACATCATCAAAACCATAGGGATGCAACAAGAGGGAGAGGTGGAGAGGAGAACGGGAGAAAGAGAGTGATAGGGAGAGGGTGAAGAGGGATAGTGTATGAAGCAGAAGAAGAGAGAAGAAGTTCTGTAGAGGAAGCCCAATCCTCATAGGGGGGGTTGCATGTTTTATAGGGACCAAGGGGGCGAGTGAGAGCCCCACGACTACGCACGTCTGCCGCTCGCCCTCTCACGCCTGCTGCCGTAGACTATCCACGTCGCCTGCAGAGCCGCTACTGGAGGAGACATGCTCAGCTGTTGCTGAGCCTGTAAACACGCCATCATGCACCTGCCATGACCTACATGCCGATTCCATGGGAGACCTGCTCAACTATTGTTGAGCCCAAGAACACCAGGCCTACTGCTCGCCTGTCGCTGCTGTCGTGCCTATGCGATCTTGCAAGCACGCCATCGCTCACCGTCCCTGCTGCTAGATCTGCCGTGTTGCACTGTGTTTTTTGAAGCTTGCCAACCTACGTATGGAGTTCTGCCATCGCCTGTGCATGGAGCTGCTCACCGTGTCTGCTTGGAGCTCTCGGCTCCCCTGCAAGCTGCCATTCTCCACACGCTATCACAATTGCTGTCATCGCCCTTGCTGCCCTGTTATGTTGCCGCTGTCTTTCGTGTGCTGCTGCCGTGTTTGCCTGAAGCTCGCTGGCCTGCGCATAGAGTTATGCCATCGCCTATGCATGGAGCTAGTCACCGTGTCTGCCTGGAGCTCACCGGCTCTGCGTGAGAGACCAGCCAACTGCCGTGCCTACGCAAGCAAACCCACCATGCACACGACCGTCCGGAGATGCACACACGCGAGGGGCTTCTTATTTTGTCGCTGGCGCACGCGATCACTTTTTCCCAACCACTTGCAAAGCACACACGGGAGGAGGAGAGTTGCTTCGCATGCCACGGTGATGCATGTCCTGTTGGTGTATAAGGGTGATAGGAATTATACAAAGGCCCTTCAAAAATGTTTAAAGCTATAAACGCTTTTGTCCTCCTATTTGGGTTGTAATGAATTTTGTAAAAAAAAGATTTGGAGAGAATTCTTATGATTTCCCTTAATTATGTAATTCTCTTAAAAAGTCTCAAGTCCTATTAATTATAGAAAATTCTCCATTTTACGTAAGACCAAGATTATCATGTAAAATTGCATAAATAACTTCATTAAAGCCCAAAAATGATGTGTGTGATATGAATAAGAATAGATAATTACGCGTGTATCACACCACCCAACTTTCCAATTGCTAGGCCCTTAGTAATGCAAACAAGTTAAAAATTAAGGACCAACAAGAGTTTAAAAGATTTCATACCTCATGACAAGATCCTCCTTCGTGGAATCGATTATAGATTAGGAATTTCGAATTATGAAAGCATATTAGCCATAGGATTAGAACATGATGCTCATAATTCTCTTAGAATATTCCCAAGGTCTCATGGCACTTGTGCTCGTGAAATCTAAATCCACAGTTTAGACAATTGCATCCTCCATATTGCCATTTTAGATCGGTGTCTTTCAACTCTACCTCCCAGATCAGAGCTTTGATCACAGAAGCCTTCACTTTTTTTTTAAACACATGGTGTTGCACAACCCTTCACCGTTTGACGTGAACCTCAACTCTTGCCTTAGGAGAAGCATGCTCGGTTACTAAGATTAGGGGCATTTTTCATGATTTTTTTTCAGATTTAATTCTTCACTAGGGAGGACAGAGTATCAGACACCATACCAAATGACAGAAGGCTTGTCCTTCCTGTTTCATTAGTGTGCAAGTGATTTTTTTTTGATGCTAAGAGACCTTAGGAGATTATAAATTAGTTCCCATGACTAGGCACACAAATAAAAAATCATTCCATCATCCATCTCCACAGTCTTTTCCATTCCAGAGTCTCTTTTATGAAAGCATGAATCAAGAAAACTCAGTTGGAGCTCTCTCTCTCTCTCTCTCTCTCTTTTTAACAAAATGAGGCAACAGGTTGCATGAGATTTTTACAATGATTACCCTTACCCCCCCAACTTGAATGACATCGTCTCTGATGACATGAACAAAATATGAACAGAACAATGTGTACATGAATGCTTGGCAAGGAAAGGTACAACCTGGGGTGCGCCGACGTGACTATTTAACATGTGGCCTTGCAAAATGACTTCTTCATGCTCCAACAAACACAAATGAAAATAACGCACAAGATTATTGAAGGAGAAATGGTTGGGTTGCCTCCCAACAAGCGCTAAGTTTAACGTCTTCAGCCAGACGACCTCCTTACATTGATTATGGGTCACTTAGCGGGATTGATTCTTTTGGTGAAAGTTGTGTGTCCTCCAAGTAGGGTTTGAGTCATTGACCATTAACAATGAAAATTTGACAATTTTTAGGATCTAGAATTTGGACAACACCATGTGTATACGTTTTATCTACCCTGCCCCTAAACTAATATGAATATGCATGCATGGACATGCAACAATATGAATAAAGGGAAAAGGGGTGATGAAGATTTGGAAATACTAACCGTGATCGCCTGTTGACACCCGGAAAATGAACTGGGGTGGAAGCATGATTGAAAAGAAGATCTGACCAACAACGAAAGACTGAGGCTGATGTCCGAGCTCGTCGCCATTCGAGTGACGATATTGATAAGATAAAACCCTGTCTACGGACTGATAAAACCCTGTCTACGGACTGATAAATCCCTGTCTACGGACTGATAAATCGCTGTCTACGGACTGACAGAACCCTGTCTACGGACTGATAAATCCCTGTCTATGGACTGATAGAACCCTGTCTACGGACTGATAGAACCCTGTCTACGGACTGATAAATCCCTGTCTATGGACTGATAAATCCCTGTCTACGGACTGATAGAACCCTGTCTACGGACTGATAAAACCCTATCTACGGACTGATAAATCCCTGTCTACGGACTGATAGAACCCTGTCTACGGACTGATAGAACCCTGTCTACGGACTGATAAAACCTTGTCTACGGACTTATAAATCCCTGACTACGGACTGATAGAACCCTATCTACGGACTGATAGAACCCTGTCTGCGGATTGATGAAAATTGCAATCGTGACGTCAATACAAGATATTTCAGAAATGATAGACCATTTGGGATGATGATACATTTGAAGAAACCATAAGTGGGCCTATATGAAGATGGTGCCCAAAGCCCATGTCGAAGCCCAGATATGACGCCAGAGATCAAGGTTGAGCGCGCCGGGAAGCATGCCTCAGGCGCGCCGTGAAGATGCCTGCCGAGAAGGAAGAGGGAAGGGGTTATAAAAACCCCTCCCTTCGATAGAGATTAAAAGGGGGACAACATCGGAGAGAAAAAAAAAATCAGAGGGCTCCGGGATCGATCGACTGGAGAGAAAAAAAAGGCTGAAGGAAAAAAAGAGAGAAAGCCAGATCGAGAAAGGGGATCGTTCTGAGAGAAAGAGCCACCCCTCCCCTTTCGATCAACAGAGAGGAAATAGAAGAGAAGAAGAAGGAGAGCTCCAGGTGGGCACCGGGGAGGGAGAGGAGTCAATGCTCCTCCCTCCCCTCCATGTTTTCTTTCTTTCTTTTTCTGATGTAATATGGCGAGTTCTATCTCGATCTAGCAACTGTAGCCGGAGTTCCGGCCTTGATTTTAGATTTCTGCTTTACATTTTGCCTTTCGTGGTCGGTGTAATATCTTTTACATGCAATGCAATGAAGCATCAAGATGACCCGTCTGGGTATTGATGGATCAACATACCGATCTACGTCTGTCTGTCTCTCAATGTATACGGCCTTCGTCTGAGAAGAGCACAGATCATTCTCTTTGGGTTTAGAAGCCGATCGCCTGGGTTCATTCCTTGAAGGGGGACGAGGGTAAGACTCCTAACCCCATCCAATGGGTTACTGAGTCTTGTTCTCTCTTTCCCCCCCGATCTCGATACCCGTTTTTTTTATATATATCTATGATCTGGGTTTTCTGAGGAGCCCTTCCCCTTTGGCGGTTCAGGAGCCAGAGATATCAGTTTTCTGGTTTCCTGGGCTGCCCATCTCTCATGAATAACGATCTGATCTCAGGCTCTCCATCCTAAACATTGGATGCTTAGGGCCTAAAGTTATATGGTTCACAGCCCTTCATTCTCCATGGGTTTAATGTCACTGGATTCTTCTGGAGGGGTCGAAGGGCAGTCATCTCCCGATTCCCCCAAATGGCCTGCAACGGAGGGCAAAATCCTCAACAGGATCAGGTGGTAGTCTGATCTCCTCCGTTTGATTCATTCAGCCAAAACCCTTGGCACTCTTTTGATAGAAGTCCCCATGAAGTTCCTCCCTTGCACCTCTGGCCCGGCATTGATTTGGGTCTGAAATCCTCAGAAAATACCAGAACAGAGCATCGTTCCTGAGCTCTGGAAATCCTGAGATTCTCTTGCGTTTCACCCCCTCGGCGTGCTAGCTTCCCCGCCGAGAACCATAAGGCCGAGATGCTTTCCCCGTCTTTTAGCTAAACGACAACCCAGTTGGTTATCAAACGCTTTCCTCGTGAGGCTACGCATGCAAGGCTCCAGGCGTACAGACTCCCGGCGTGGCCAGAAGCACGCCGGGAAGCCCTCTGCCGAGAACCCTTCTGCCTTCATAACCACCCTCACACCTTTTGCCCAATATTGAAGCTGCCCCTCTCGGCGCCTCCCTTCCCGGCGCGCCCATGAGCCTGCCGAGAAGCCCCAGGCCGAGAGGCCTTATCTCCCTTTGGCCAGCCCAAATCCCAGGCCGAGAACCCCCCTGCCGATAGCCATTCACCCCTTTTTGCCCAAGCCTTGATGCTGCCTCTCTCGGCCCCCCCCCCCTTCTCGACGCGCTCAGGTCCAGGCCGAGAGCCTCCACGCCGAGAGGGTCTTTCCTCCCTCTTTTGGCCGTCGAGAGCCCTCGGCCGAGAGCCTTCCCTTGGCCGCCGAAAACCTCTTTGGCCAGCCCAACCGCCAGGCCGAGAGCCCCTCTCCATCCATCAAATGCCAGGCCGAGAGCCCCATTTGGTCCAAACCAAAGGCCAAGCCGAGATCCCTTCTTCAGTCAGATGAAACCCACTCAGAGGCCCACCTCTGCACCATTCTTCTATAGACTTCTTAATCTCCCCCTTTCACCTGTTTAAGGAGATATTTATAAACCATCACATGTGTCTTGATGAGATACAATAAATGGGGAAGATCTCCCCTACAGCTTCTGTCCCAAATCCGGATCTCACCGATGCCTTACGAACCTAAAGAACCATGTCATTATGTGTGTTCTGATGGGTTCCGAGGGAATATTGATCAAATAATATGACGGCAAGAGATGTCCCCGGGCCCGGTGCCCATCTTTGTTCGGTCGTCGTCCCGGCTCCCCGTGGATGATGACCTATTCTTCCTTGGCATAATCCAAGTTCAGGGGACATGCTGACGAAATTTACATATCCCCACCAATCGAATGTGGTATTCTCCTCTAACCCCGCTGGCCCACGGAGTTATGCCCTTGCGTGATCTCTGATGGCCCTCCGAAGGGGGATTTTAATAACACATCGCACTCGTACCGGGTGTGTTACATCAGGCCGGTCCCCATCCGGATTCCGGGTTATGTCTATACATATACCCGATCTTTTGCGGAGCCCACCCTGCCGCTGCATGGGTGGTTTCCTATTCCCCACTTGACATCATCCAAGATGATGGGAATATGCCGGTAGGTTCCCCCCCCCCCCGTAATTAATAAACCCCTGTTCCGTTCAAACACGTTTAACGTCTTGTAAACAGATGAACTTTGTCTCCTTTGAGCATACGGCTTTACCGCTGTATTCCTCCTACCTCTAGCGTTTAATCAAGGGTTGTCTTCCTTAGGGAGGACGTAATTAACGTCATAGCGTTCAGGGTATGACGGACTACTAGTCCAGACACGATCACTCACAATCGACTGACCAAGTCAGATCGAGCGCACAATAAGAATCGTCACCACGGTGACTGGCACGCCAATAAATCAATAGATAAATGAATAGGATACGTGCGAGATAAAATCCGCGTCAAACAAGTCTGGCACGCCCGGTGGGACTCAGTCTCCCTTCATCTTTACGCTAAGGTAGGAGGCCCAGCGGGCCTCCCCCTCAATTTCTGATTCTGTGTACTTTCCTTATTTTCAGGAATCTACAATGACAGCCGGAATCATGTCCGTTTGCTTCGGCCAGCAGCCGATCGACATGCACGTGCGAGAAGGCTACCTGGCGATACCCCTCGCGTTCGGATCAATGCCGCCCGCCGTCGGGCTGCCCAACTGTCTGGGCCTTATCTTCACCGACCTGCTGCAGGTCGACAACAACAAGCAAGGCGCCGCTGCAAGTGCCCCGATAAGGGCTGCTGATGAGAAGGCTAGCTTACCAGAGAAGACGGCCTCGACAGCCGTCGCCTGCTATGTGCACCATGTTCAAAGGAGGGACGTGGTCTCCACTGCTGCCCAGAAGGGAAAAACAACCAACCGGAGGAGCCGGTATGTTGCTGCTGATCGTCGTCTTTCAAATTCTGGGAAGACAATGATGATGGGCGATGTTAGGGTGAACCTCGACGGTCGCCCCCGAGAAGTCCGGCCGGACAGGATTGTCCCGACCATCCAGATTGACAACAAGTTCCAAGTTCTGGCCACCAAGAAGGCCAACTGGGAAGCTGATGGGAGGAAGCCACTGGCGCCCAAGCCAGCAAGATATAAGCAGATATGGTAACCGAAGAAGATGCAGAGCTGGGCTCCAGCTCAAGATGGGGAGAAGGTTACCAATGATGCTGTTGCCCACTTCAGGGCGGGAAGCCGAAGAAGAAAGGGAAAAGGAACAGGAAATACTATTGCTGATCACCCCAGAGCCTGGGGTAGGAGAGATGAAAGAAATGATGGAGAAAGAAAGCTGACTGCTGCTCGCCCCATGATGAGGGGTAGAAGACCTGAAAAGAAAGAAGACCTTGCTGTCACCCACCCCAGGGCCGGGGGCAGAAGATGGCAGAGAAAGAACCATGATGTTGCTGCCAACTGCTGCCAGAATGGCGATGCGGGAATGTGTGAACCAGCCATGGTTGCCATCCCAAGAAGATCGAGGGCCTGCGCCAGACAGGCCGACATCTTCAGATATTCCAAGGCCGAGCATTTGAATGCTCAGATAATAAGACTGGCCTATCAGCAAAGAAGCCAGGAAAGACTGATGTTCCAACCTGAGCCGCAGAGGCACAACTCTGAAGAAATGAAGCAAGTGGTTCAGGACTACTTCCACTACCTTGGGAACTCCGCCCTCGGTCAATAAAGATCATCCCGTGCCTTGGGTACCGTGGATGAGGAAGAAGAAGATATCCCTCAAGAAATGATGTACGGAGTCTCTTCCTCCGATTCAAATGATTATGAAGAAGGCCTCAGGGCCGGACATGATGAAGAAGACCTGCACGGGAAAGAAGCCAAAGAAAGAATATCGGTCTTTGACCGGCTCAGATATCCTAGCCAAATAAAAAGAAAGGTCTACAGGCAGAGAGGAAAGATGCAAATCTTCGCCTGCAATATGGCTGGACTGGCCAGGGGGCAAGATATATTACCAACTCAGCCAGATGAATTGCTCAGGCTGGCAACTAGACCTGGTCCTGTCACCAGAAGAGGCCAGGCAGCAAAAGATAAAATCGAAATTGATGATGGAGCCCCCAGGGTTACCATTATGACAGTTAATGTGGTGACAGCAGAAGATGGGGATAACCCCTTTGTTGATGATGCTGAAGGGACATCTGAAGATATACAAATCCATCAACCATGGATCCCGTGATCCAGATGATGTTCAGAAGATACCAACAGGAGATCAATGCTCTCCGAAGACAGCTCAATGAGAGACAGGAAGCTACATCAGTCTCGAAACAAGCTGAACCTGCGGGGCAGACATCCAGCTCCACAGAAACAACTATCCTGGCTAATCCTCTCTTAGCTGATAAGGGCAAAGCACCAAGCCAACCTGTTCCACAGCAAACAGTAGCTCAGCCCTCTGTGTCTCAGACGCAGCCTACCGCGCCCATCTTGCGCGCCACTGTGATGACAACTCCTCACAGCCAGCAACAAGCTCACTTCTTCCCAGAAGAGATAGATCCAGCTGTAGCCCACAAGCAGATGATTGAAAGAATTGTGGAAATGAAGCTGTCAGAGAAGACTGGAGACGATACTAGTGCCTATGATGTGTACAAGGTGCCGTATCCCCCCCAGTATGCTGCCAAAAGACTACCTCCAGGCGTCAGCAAGCCGCCAAAGTTTGAGAAGTTCAATGGCCAGGGCTCCCCCAGGGAGCATATAGCCTACTATACTACAATCATGGGCGACCTAGCAGTCGATGAAGCCTATCTGCTCAAGTTCTTTGGCTCGTCCCTCACTGGGTTAGCCTTTGAATGGTATTCAAGCTTGTCAGCAGGGTCAGTGGTTGATTGGCCCGATATGCAGAGAAAATTCCGCGACAGGTTTCATGTCACGGAAAGGGAAATCACAATAGCAGAACTGTATGCTACCAGGTAGAAACAGGATGAAATCGCACTGGAGTACATCAAAAGATGGAGGAATCTAGCCATGAGATGCAGGAGACCTCCTCATCAGGAGGATGCAGTGCAGATATGCAAGCAGAACCTCAGGAGGGAGGTACTGGAAAAAATGATCGGTGCAGATGTCAAAACATTTGACCGACTGAACAATATAGTGGCGGAGGTCGAGACGTTCTTGTCCAAACGTCCGACCGTCAATACTCCCGCCATGCCAAAAGGTAAATCCAACGATCGGCGGCCGTCACACTCTGAGGCCAACACCGTCGATTTTAGAACCTTTGAGCAACAAAAAGGGAAGAAAGGGGCAGATGAAGCTCCCCCGATGGCAGATACAGCAGAAAGAAGAGACAAGGTCTCTCTAAGGGACAGGATGAGAAGGGCTTACTCTTTTCCCAAGGATAAGACTGCAGCATTATTTAACTGGGCATATAAGTTCAATAAGGTAACATTGCCTGAACCGAAGAAGCCCGAAGATGCAGAAAAGAAAGATGATCCGATGTTCTGTCCATTTCACCGGGTGTTGGGGCACCCAATTGAAGACTGTTATGTCTTCAAAGATATCATGGAAGGAATGGTCAAGAAGGGTGAACTGCAGCTGGGAGATTACCAGGTGAAGCCGCCTCGGCCACATGAGCTTCCGCCCTGGAGGGTGGCCGCCAATATGATCTCAATCTATCAACAGCTGCCTAAGGAAGCCGCTGAAGAATGCACCAGGCACACCTATGAAGCCTGCCTCCTCACCCCATTGAGAGATCAGGAAGGATGGCAGACGGTACCCGCAAAAAATAGAAAGAAGACTCCCGCAGTCAAAACCAACGGAGCAGTTATCCGGGGTGTCACCCCAAGGCCTGAGTCGCCTCCAATAAAGCCAATATGGCCTACAGTTGAGACCGGACCAGTCATCCGGATCCATACTCGCAACCGGAGGAGACAAACTCCCCTCCCTGCACATAAAGAAGAAAGCCCTGCGACCAGGCGTCTGCAGCAATATATTAATGAGCTTGATGAGTATGAGCAGAAAAAGCCGAAACACCTATTGGTGAAAGACTGTATACTCTGGGAGCAGCTCGAAGAATTGAAAATTGAAGAGCAGCCGGAGGCAGAACAAAGAAAAGATGAGACTGAGTCCTTCTGGGGGCAGGAACTAGCAAAGCCAACTTCCCAGAAAAAGAAGAGACGGCCTAAGGCCAAAAAGGGAAAGAAGGTCACGACAGTACAATGCAATACTCTGTCGGTACTCTTTTCTCTGCCCGGGGAGGATGATGAACAAGAAGCATCAGATGTCCAGCTAGAAGCCAATCATGCTGAGGCCTCTACCTCAGCCCATGCAACACGTTCTGGGAGAAAATGGGGGCGTCCGCCACCAGCCAACCATAATATTATGTTCAGAGGGGAGCAACCCTATCAAATCCCAAAACCAGAGGTGCGCGGTGTCCAGGTTCCTCCCCCTGCCAGCTTGTACCAAGGAAAAGATAAAGCAGAAGGAGCCCCTTCATTCCTGGAGTTCCTGTCCAGCTTAGAAAACGAGCAGCTGTCTCATACTGCTCCAGCTAAAAGTGATAAATGCCAGCAGACAGCAACTGGAAAGCAGAAGCAGCATAAAGAAAATGAAGAAAATAGCCCTCTAGCAAAGACAGGGGCAGTCATTATAGAAGAAGCCCTCCGGGAGACCGATGAAGAAAATGAAACTGGGACTGGGCAGCAAAGGCCACAGGCACCACATGAACCTCCAAGACCCCGGTGGGCAGAGGAGATGAGGCTGTCTAATGTTCGGGGTGGCAGTCGAATCATGAAAATGTTGAAGAAGCTCCCCACCAGATTCTCCATCTGGGAGATACTCTCTCTGAGTGAAGAGGCCCGCCAAGCAATTGTGGATGCCCTGTAGTCGCCGGCACAATATGAAGCACTCTTAACGGAAGTGAATTCAGGGCCATCAGTCACGTTCACAGAAGATGATATGCTGATCCCAAATGCCAGTCACAACAGGCCGTTGTATATGAGGGGCTCCCTGAACTGTCAGTCGCTGAGCAGGATACTGATAGATCCCGGGGCTGCTGTAAATATTCTCCCGTATCGCATCTATCAGAAATACTACTTTGATCTGCAGCTTACCAAGGTCAGAGACATGAAGATTGCTGGGTTCAACCAGAAATGTGAAACACCTCTCGGGGTGGCTGATTTCAACCTCACATTGGGCGACCTCACTACCGTGGTACGATTCTATGTAATCGACTCCAACACCACGTATAAGGCCCTGTTGGGGAGACCGTGGCTGCATGAATATCAAATAGTGCCATCCACGCTACACCAATGCATAAAATACTGCCATGAAGGAAAGGAAGAAAGGGTGTTTGCAGACCTACACCCTTTTGAAGTGTTCGAATGCCATATGCTCGATGCCTCCTACTACACCGAGGTGTCACAAAAAGATGAAAAGAAAGAGGCTGTGATCAGCCAGAAGAAGCCGGCGACGAAGGCAAAAGCTTGGTCTCCACCGCCACCCAGGGGCTATGTTGAAAAGCATGAAGTAGCTCACATCTCTTATGCTGATGATTTTGCTCGGATCACCCCTCCTAGCATCCATCCAGATAGCACTGATCAAGAAATGAAAGAAAGGTGCATACAGGTGAAGGTCCCACGAGGTTTAATCAAACCCGTCGCCAGCCTAGAATACCAAACAGTGCTGCCACTGAAGACTATGGGAATCCCTCGCTTCTGCGAGCCACCTACCATATTCTACACCGGGGAGGCAGTCGAAGAAGATGATCGAGACGGCATGGTCCCTGAAGAAGCCGCGAACCAGATGGTGCCGATTACAGGCCTGGAGTATACTACCCAGCAGGTTTCGCAGATGTTCTCCAAGATGCAAATGCCATCACTACAATCTGCAGCCCAGAAGAAAGCATTCAGGGAGCTATGGGATCCGCCTCGGGATAATAAGGAATTGAGGAAGATCACACAGCATCCGGGATTGGGTTATACCCTTCAAGAATATTATGAAGTCGAGGTGGATGTCATCTCTACCTTCTACCAGCATGGAGACTCCCCTGGGATAGGATATGATCAATATCCCTTTGAGGATGAAGAGATTATGTATCAAACCATAACAGACAATGAAGCCCAAGATGACCAGCCAGAAGCAGGGCTGTCTGATAAAACTGAGAGGGGTCGGTGCTGGAAGGACCCGTCCTGCAAGGAGGATCTATTCCAGGCCGAAGCACAATTTGATACGGGAACCCCGGATGAAGACCAGATGGCCAAAGAACTGAGAGAATGCCTGGAATTTGAGCGCATTCTGGAAGAAGTCAGGGCTCTACAAAAAGACGACCTTTCAAGGGAACCTGCAACAAAAAGATCCTTAAGAGCGGAAGATTCCACTTTTGAATTCTCTTCTGAACCAGTCTCATCCTCGGGGCAGACTGAACAGAATCCGATGGTATCGGCCTTATATGATAAGCCGACATCCGCTGATGAGCAGGATGACGATACAGAAGAACATGAAACTGAAGAGAATTATATCCCGTGAGGCTTTATTGATTTGCAAGAAGCCCCACCCGAAGTTGAGGACGGAGGCCAGGCCACCGTCGATGAGCTGATAGAAGTGAATCTGGGGTCAGCAGATGAGCCAAGGCCGACATTCCTCAGTGCACTGCTAGAGCCAGCTGCCAAAGAACAGTACATACAGTTTCTGAAAGAGTTCCGAGACTGTTTTGCATGGACATATGATGAAATGCCGGGACTGAGCTCCGATGTGGCACAGCACCGATTGGCGGTAAACCCGGGGGCAAGCCCTGTAAAGCAGCCTTCAAGGAGAATGCGTCCTGAACTGATAAATCAGATCAACAAAGAAGTCGACAAGCTGATTGATGTGGGCTTTGTTGAAGAAAACCAGTATGCTACATGGCTGGCCAACATAGTGCCCGTGGAAAAGAAAAATGGGCAGATCAGAATATGTGTAGACTTCAGGGACCTGAATAAGGCTTGCCCGAAGGATGATTTCCCAGTGCCAATCACTGAAGTAATGATCGATGCAACCACCGGCCATGAAGCCCTGTCATTCATGGATGGGTCATCTGGATATAACCAGATCTGGATTGCTGAAGAGGACAGAGTGCACACCGCATTCCGCACCTCGAAGGGGATATTTCATTATAAAAGAATGCCGTTCGGCCTCAAGAATGCCGGCGCTACCTATCAAAGAGCTATGACAAAGATCTTTGATGATTTGCTCTTCAAAAAGGTAGAGTGCTATATTGATGACCTGGTGGTGAAAACCAGCAGAAAAGAAGACCATTTGCAGGATCTGAGAGTAGTATTCCAGAGGCTGCGCAAATATGAGCTCAAAATGAACCCTATGAAATGTGCCTTCGGCGTATCCAGTGGAAAATTCCTTGGGTTCATCGTCCGTCACAGGGGCATTGAGATTGACCCATCCAAGATTAAAGCCATCCAGGAGCTCCCTCCACCAAGGAATCTCCACGAGCTGAGATCTTTACAAGGGCGTTTGGCCTACATCCGACGGTTCATATCAAATCTGTCGGGAAAATGCCACCCTTTTCACAGGCTCATGATGAAAGATGTGCCGTTCCTCTGGGACGATGGCTGTCAGGAATCCTTTGAGAAGCTGAAAGAATATCTCAAGACCCCTCCAGTGCTGGGGGCACCTATTAAGGGTAAACCCCTGATACTATACATTGCAGCCACACACTGTTCCCTGGGGGCAATGCTGGCACAGATAAATGAAGAGGGCAAAGAGCAGGCTCTATACTACCTGAGTAGGAGGCTGATCAGAACTGAGGAAAGTTACACCTATATAGAGAAGACATGCTTGGCACTAGTCTTTGCCGTCAAAAAGCTCCGGCACTACATGCTGTCACATGAAATCAGATTGATATCTGCGGCAGATCCACTCAAATACATACTGACTCAACCAGTACTGAAAGGCCGGTTGGGCAAATGGGCAGTAATTCTGATGGAATTTGATATCACATATATACCCCAGAGGGCAATAAAAGGACAGGCCGTGGCCGATTTCTTCGCAGAACATCCTGTGCCAGAGAATGATATGTTGGGGACTGAGTTACCCGACGATGAGACACTAGAAGCCTGTCAAGCTCAGTCAGCTATGTGGCAGCTATTCTTTGATGGAGCGTCTAGAACGGAGACGGATTCTGATGGAAAGACCAGAATACGGGCCGGAGCCGGTATTGTGTTGAGATCGCCAGATGGGGAGGTTGTGCATACTTCCTTTTCTATAAACAAGCCCTGCACTAATAATGAAGCCGAGTACAAAGCTCTGATAATCGGACTACATATAAGCCTCAACATGGGTATCCAGATGCTTCAGGTATTCGGGGATTCAATGTTGATAATAAAACAAATCCAAGGGGAGTTCGAAGTGCGGAAGCCGGAGTTGAACCCCTACCACCAAAAAGCTGTGCGCCTCATGGCGAAATTCTATCATATTGAGCTCAAGCATGTGGGCCGTGCACATAATGCCCAGGCTGATGCATTGGCAAAGCTAGCCAGCTCAATAGCAGTCCCACCAGATGAAACACTGAACATTGTTGTTATAAATCGGCGACAGGTCCCCAGCATGCTAGAAAGCTGCCCCGAAGAAAATGAAGTTGCCACGATCAGTACAGAGCAGGCGTCTGATTGGAGACAACACCTGCTACAGTGGTTTTTACATCAACAGCTGCCGCAGAAAAGAGAAGAAAAGATGAAACTTCTAAGGATCAAAGATTCTTATGAATTCAGAAATGGAACTCTGTTCCGAATAATGGCAGATGCACGCAAGAAGATTCTGCTCCGCTGCCTGTCCACTGAGGAAGCTTGGCAAGCGATGAAAGAAGTACATGCTGGGACAGCAGGTGCCCACCAGGCTGGCCCCAAGATGAAGATAGAAATCAAGAAGCTGGGCTACTATTGGCCCACTATGTTTGAAGACTGCTGCACATTTGCAAAGTCATGCCAGAAGTGTCAGGAGCATGCTGTTGTGCCTAGAAGGCCACCTACGATTCTGCACCCTACAGTCCCTAGCTGGCCGTTTGCACAATGGGGAACTGATGTAGTCGGCCCACTACCGACTTCCTCGGCCGGGCATAAGTATATACTGGCCATAACAGATTACTTCTCCCGATGGGCAGAGGCTATAGCACTAAGAGAAGTCACTGGTGAGCTGGTCGCCAAATTCATCAAGCAAAACATCATTTTCCGGTTCGGGATCCCCAGCCGAATAATATCTGACAACGGGAGTCATTTCAGAAATCAGAAAGTCTATCGGCTTGCCGAGAAATATAAGATCGAATGGAGGACTTCCACTCCTTACAATCCACAGGCAAATGGATTGGCAGAAGCTTTCAATAAGACTTTGTGCACCCTGCTGGCCAAAGTCGTCAGTGCCAGTAAGAGGGACTGGGAAGAAAAGATGTATGAAGCTCTGTGGGCGTACCGCACCGTCTTCAAAACACCTACAGGGTGCTCACCATACTCCTTGGTATACGGCTCAGAGGCAGTAGTCCCACTAGAGCTGGAAGTCCCGTCACTCAGAGTGGCAGTCCAATACGACCTAGCCCATGGTGAACAAACCAATGCAGAAAGAAGATTAGAAGAATTGGCTGAATTGGAAGGGAAACGCCTCCAAGCTCAGAAGAATATCCAAATGTATCAGGTCCGCATGGCCACTGCATTTAACAAACTCGTAAAAGGATGAGAATTTAAGAAAGGTGACCTCGTCATGGTCAAGAAAAAAGAAGTCATGGCGTCCAACCCAAAGGGAAAGCTAAATCCCAATTGGGAAGGTCCATATGTGATACAGAGGGTCTACGAAGGAGGGGCCTACATAGTTGTTAATCATCGAGGGGAGATCCAATTCTCACCACTCAACGGTAAACACCTGAAGTTGTATCATGCTGCACAGTTGATATTCCCCGAGTAATCGGGCAAGAGATACCCTTTTCTTGGCCTAGCGGCGCTCCGCCCTAGCCGAACTACCCTTCCTTGGTCTAGTGGCACTCCGCCCTAGCCGAGATATCCTTTCCTTGGTCTAGTGGCACCCCGCCCTAGTCAAGATACTTCTGCCTTGGACTAGTGGCACTCCGCCCGAGCCGAACTACCCTTCCTTGGTCTAGTGGCACTCCGCCCTAGCCGAGATATTCTTTCCTTGGTATAGTGACACTCCGTCCTAACCAGGCTACCACTTATCGTGACCTTGTGTCGTCACGATCTGAACACCCTCTAAACAGGAAGGGGGGGGATTAAAAAAAAAAAAAGAAGAGAGGAAATAAAAAATGGGGTTAAAAATAGAGATACCCCGCCAGCCTTGTTCAGACATTCTGAACAGGGGCAAAAAATGGCCAAAACCCAGATGTGGTGAAAACCCAAAAGGGCACTGCAGGCAAAATCGGGTACCCCGCCGTGCGAAAACCCGAAAGGGCGCATGGGCAAAAGCAAGAGGGGGCTGGCTCTGGTGAAAACCCGAAAGGGCGCTTGGGTCGGTAATGTGGTAACCACGAAGAAACCCGCACATCTCTTTACGTCCCGCCGTGATAAAACCCATCCAGTTTGGGCCTTACGTCTATCCTGGTAAAATTTATATAAAAATCCTTGCATTGGTATAAACCCAATACCAATGATGAAATCCGTTGCCGATCGATTGGCGCACTGCCCGATCAGCGATGAAACCTGTCCAATTTAGACCTTACGTCTATCCTGATCAAACCTATATAAAAATCCTTGCATTGGTATAAACCCAATATCGATGATGAAACCCGTTGCTGATTGATCGGCGCATTGCCCGATCAGCGATGAAATCTGTCCAGTTTAGACCTTACGTCTATCCTGTTGAAATTTATATAAAAATCCTTGCATTGGTATAGACCCAATAACAACGATGAAACCCATTGCGGATTGATTGGCGCTTTGCCCGATCAGCGATGGAACCCGTCCAATTTAGACCTTACGTCTATCCTGATGAGACCTATAAAAATCCTTGCATCGATGTTAGCACCCACGTCAATGATGATATATGCACAAGCTGCGCCTATCAGTTATAGAATCAAAGTTTCAATAAAAAAAAAGAAGAAGAAGAGACAAAATGGGGTTAAAAATAGAGATACCCCGCCAGTCTTGTTCAGGCATTCTGAACGAGGGCAAAAATGGCCAAAACCCAGCTGTGGTGAAAACCCGAAAGGGCACTGCAGGCAAAATCGGGTACCCCGCCACGTGAAAATCCGAAAGGACACGTGGGCAAAAGCAAGAGGGGGCTGGCTCTGGTGAAAACCCGAAAGGGCACTTGGGTCAGTAATATGGTAATTCAAAAAGGTCCCGTGCCAACCGGCACGATACCTTCATCTGCCTTTGTTGGTAAAACCTTCCGTCGGTCATACGGCTCCATGCCCCACCGATGATAAAGCCTTTCTGGGACAGACCTTACGTTTGCCCTGGTGAAATCCACATACCCTCTTTCGCATGTCCCACCTGCAATAAACCCTACTCAGTTCGGACCTTTCGTCTATTCTGAGGAAACTTATAAATCCTTCTTACATCGATACAAACCCAATATCGATGATGAAATCAACTGTTGATCGATTGGCACTTCGCCCGATCAATGATAAACCCTACTCAGTTTAGACCTTTCGTCTATTCTGAGGAAACTTATAATCCTTCTTACATCGATATAAACCCAATATCGATGATAAAATCAAATGTTGATCGATTGGCACCTCGCCCGATCAATGATAAAACCCTACTCAGTCTAGACCTTTCGTCTATTCTGAGGAAACTTATGAAAATCCTTGCATCGGTATAAATCCAATATCGATGATGAAATCAACTGTTGATCGATTGGCACCTCGCCCGATCAATGATAAAACCCTACTTAGTTTAGGCCTTTCGTCTATTCTGAGGAAATTTATGAACTCTTCTTACATCGATATAAACCCAATATCGATGATAAAACCAGTTGTTGATCGACTGGCATTTTCGCCCGATCAATGATGAAACCCTATTCAGTCCAGACCTTACGTCTGTCTTGATGAAAACCACATATCCTATAATCGTCACACCTGTTATAACCTCTACCCAGTCTAGACTTTCCGTCTATTCTGATAAGGCCCTCTCTTTCACATTCCTGCAAATTGTCTCCCTCACAGCACATATTGCCAAGAGGGACGTTTGCCGCTACTAACAGAATCCGGTTTAAGCACCTCTTCGGATGCCGTCACGCGGTGGAGCGAGTTCCCCATCCTTTCTCTGAAGGGGTGGACGCTCTCCTGCCAGATACGCGCCATTCGCATGAGGGCTGGCTAAAACCAATACCCTACTTCCCTGAAGTGATAAAACCATATGGAAAAGAAGGTGGATACACATAAGGCAAAATTTTTCCTTTCATTAAGAAGTGAGTACATAAAGGGCCCCGAGGGGACATTGTATCACAAAAGAGCAAAAAAGGAGAAGAAGAAAAGAAAAAGAAAATGATTCATGGCTGCCGGAAGATATCCTCGAATGCCAAAAGACCCACAGAAGGGGCGGCTCCTAGTTCATGAAGCCGAGCCTCCTCTTCCTGCAGTCGAACAGACTGGTCTCGAAAGGATGCCACCCGCCCCTCTAATAAAGCTGCTTCTTCCTCGAGTTGCGGTCGAGAAGTTGTCAGCTGTGGCAGCTCAGCTCGGAGATCAGACAGTTCAGCTTCCAGGATAGTTATCCGATCGCGCACGAAATGCTCCCGCTCCGCCAAAGACTGCATTTGACACTGTCGCTCCTGAAAGATAGAGTTCATCTTTGCCAGCTCGGACTTGCACTCCATTCTTTGCAACTTCAAAGCTGCCAATCTGTCCGACATGATATGTGTCAAGAAATCCCGGCGATGAACAAATTTTAACAGCAAAAGAACCCGCTGGGCCCATATTTCTGTGGGCCATCCCATCGCCTGTAAACCAGCGGTGAAGCGCCCGGCTATCTCCTTCAACTGTAAATAAGTTAGTCCAGGTTGGGACTCCACCAGCTGACGCAGCATGCCCAGATGTTGCCAAACAAAACTTTCAGGGGAAGTGAAGCCAGGCGAAGGAAGAGGAGCTACTTCAAAAGATACTTCACTGTCTATATCCGCCCATAGGGTGATGTCCGGCTGCGAAGAAGAAGACGGCAGGTCCGCCGAAGCCACCAACTGAGCTCCACCCATAGCCTCTGAGGTGGCCGGGAAATCTTCCACCTCCATCTCCTCGGAGGCGGTCGTCGAGATATTCCCGGACGCAACTTCAGGCATCTCCTCCTCAGATTCTGAAGATACGGAAGCAGATTCCGTGGTCATTATAGGCGATACTCCCAATTCTGCAGCAGATACCTCTCCTTCTTCCATTTCGGTGCCCGCCCCCTGCAATGTCAGGGCTGCGGGGGCCACGATCTGAAGAGGCAAAGGTTCGCTCTCCATGACTGATACTGTGGGAACTGTTGATTCTGGAGCGATGGTCATCACTGCAGCTGGTATAAAGGCAGAACCCCTGGCTGGGTCCATTTCAGCTCTAAAATCCAAAGCTCTGATGAGAGCCGGGCCTTCCCCTGCATTCCGCAGGTCCAATGATGCTAAGTCTGTGGAGGACTGCACCCTCACCGGCACAGGGCGAATTATCTCAAGAATGGCTGCCGAAGCAGGAACGATAGCCAAGGTGCCGGATAAAGAGGCTTCAACGGCTGCACTCGTAGCCGGGAGGGCAACAATGGATTCTTGTGAACGAATCAATGCAGCGTCAAGCAGCAGATAAAGACGGGGAAAATGAAACCAGAAAGGGAAAAGACTCACTTCTAAAGTGATGCCAATATCCTCAAAAGGTTGCAGGGAGGAAGAAAGCTCCGCTGATGAGACCACAAAAGGGGGAGTTATATCTGCCTCGGTATCTAGAGCGACAAACTCTTCTGGCAATTCTTCTCTAGAAGACGGCACCAGTAGCTTGGGGGGTGTAAATGATAAAACAATGGCGGTACATACGGATGGGGCCTCTAGTTTAGAGGCACCCTCCGTGTCACTCCCGCTGAAATCTGTTTCTTCTCCACCTGCCTCAGAAGCGGCCGCAGAGCTACCGGAGGAGATCTCTACTCTGTCCATGGGCGGGGCCATCAATGCTAACATCTGCTTGGAGGAGGACCGAGTAACTATGCGCCTTCCGGGAGCGGGGCCCCATTTCACCTGGGTCGTATAAACCTCCCGCGGCTGAGTAGTATCGCCAGCCGCTCCTGTAATCTCAGTCTCCTCCCCGGCCATCACTGTAAAGAAAAGCCTGTGAGAGGGACGATGAAAGATAATTGAAACAAACATAAAAGGATGAAAAGGAAATGCTTACCCTCCGCCTCACTAGTCGACGTGGGAGAGGGCAACCTGGTCTCCACCTCGGAGGGCGCCGCAACTGGTTCTTGGGCTATGTAAAAAGGGGTGGTCAGATTTAAACACTCCTCTGAAATCCAGCAAGTTAGAATGAAGAATGCAATGTCAGAATATTGATGTTACCCTGAACTGATGCCTGAGCGGCTTCCCTCCGAGTTTCAAACTCATCAAATGAGGGAATGTCAGGGAGAGGGGTCCCGGTGTCCATCACTACCGAAGCCGATTGTTGAACCTGAGCTTTCTTGGCCTTCCTGGCCTTCCCAATTGCAGCCTTGACTGCGGAAGCCTTCCTCTTCTTGCCAGGAGGCAGGGGAGTAGTGGTCGGTGCTGCGGCAGGAATTTCAAAATAAGTGGGCTTCTCAGCCTGCGCAATAATCTTCCTGTAGAGCCCCTGCCGCTTTGTGTCGGGCCGGTCTGTTAAGAACGGCGGAAATATGATGGGATCAATAGATACAAAATTCAGATTCTAAACAGAAAAACACTGCAGTCAGAAAGGAAAAGATTATACCTGCTGGTCCATCATAAAATACAGAGAGCGGCCAGTACAGATAAGCTACCTCCCTGGAGCGGGAGGCAGCCTCCTTGATGAGCCAGCACATATCACCAAATAGCTGGCACTTCTCTACCAACGCTGCCAAATCATTATGGCCATGAAGGTCGAGGCAGCGAAACAAGTCGAGATGGTCCATGCCCCAGCCATCGACATAATGAAATGATATAAACAACGGCTTGTTCAAAATGCCAGCTATCGGGCTCTCTGCAGATAATCCATGCAAATTTAGCAGAATGAACAGCCAGGACGTTTGCTTATAGTACGTCTGAGTTCTATCCTCCCGACGCACAAACGTCCTATATGGATGAAATTTATCAACTGGACCCCTCCAATGAGCTACTGCCGGGAGCGGCTCTTCAACGGGGAATGGATACTGCTGCTCCTCCAAGCGAGCGCCCCCTACATGGCTCAGATGTTTCAGGTTCTGCATAAAGGTGTCCTCGTTGATGGCAGTAAAGATAGGAGCGAGCGGCTCGGAATTCTTTTCCTTCAGAGCTCGGCGCTGGGACAGATAGTTCTCTGCCTCCCTCGGGTTCTGCGAATAAAGCTTTCTCAAATGGGCCTAAAAAATTTCAAACACCGGCCCAGGCTGCTGTTTTAGGAAGGAGCGCTCTGCAACGTCCCAGAAGGTGCCTCTGCCGTCTCTATAAAAGCCGGTCCGGATATTCCACCATTTGATATATTCTGATGTTACCCGGGGAACACGGTTAGAAACAACGGGCACCCTGAAGATTGCGTCGTCATGACGATGATAGAAATCCCACCACAACCGGCCCTCGCCAACAATGAGGGACCCGTGCTTGGCCCGACTGTCTAGGGGAAACTGGGCAGCTGAAGTTGGGATATGCTGGTCGTAGCCGAAGTTTCGCCCAAAGCGGAACGGATAGTACGGCTCCAACAGAAGCAGGCCACCCTTCCTATAAACCAAAACACTGGGCCGAATTGCCATGGCCCATCTCACCAGCTCCGGTTCCAGGATAGGTCGAGCAATGTTGACCCCGGAGATGGGGTGGATATATGTTTCTACCTCCTCCAGCTTGCATTCTCTCTGAGGATCAATCAAAGGAGCCGAACCTGCTGCCAAGCTCCAAAAATGTATGCTACCAGGAGCGTCCATCGGTACCTTTATCAGTCGGCCCCTGATTTTGAATAGCTGATCATAAAAGGGACCAGGCTCAGCGCTGGCAAATTCAATCATCCTGGGTGACACTGTATCCGCCTGCAGGGTTCTCGGAGCTAATTCGGGGAATATGCTGCAGACCCAGGCATTGAAGAAATGAAAAGGACCCACGGTCCTCAAAGAACGGGGAGTCCGATGTCTGTACAGGTCCCCCAAGGATTTGTATATCAAACACAGGGCCACTGGGCAGAGCGACAGCCTCATCCCCCATGCCATCTGACAAGCTGGATATATGACCTCTGGTCGAATGACTGTCTCGTCCCCTTGTGGAAGAGCAAAAGTGCACAGCCAGAATGTGAGATAGGCTGCACAGTGTGTGATAGGATCTACCCCTGCCGGGTTGGGACCACCTTTGCCCACATGGCGCAATGAAGATGGCAATGCCGATTTATAGCGGGGAGCTCTTATCTGCTTGCTCGCGACAGGACCCATGGAGGGGAAATCTACATATTTCAGGGGACCGGCGAAGAAATACTGAAGCCACTGCCCGATCCAGACCCTCAGTTTGCTACCTTTCTCTCGAGGATGATAGCCTTTGGAAGATCCTCTACTATATGCTAGACAGATGAAGCGATAAACCTTCATCAAATATCGGTAAGAGAAGCCGAGGGAATACTTACCTTCTCCATCAGAGCTGTCTTTCTCGGAGTCCGCCAAACAGACTTCTTCATACGGCTCGCCATCAATGGGCAGGCCGGAAAGCTGTGATAAGCTCCAAAGATCCAGAGATGTTTCCCCCTCCGCCGTATAGAAAGTGTTGAACAAAGGGCAGAACACCTCAAACATCCCACAGCACAGCCCCCGAGATATGGGATACCGGAATCTGGAAGCAAAGACACTGTGATACACTCCTGCTCTGATTAGCAGGGGGGCATACTCTAGCAGAACAAACTCTGTAAATTCCACTGCCCCCACTCGGAATAGGTGAGCGTCAGTGATCTTGGTGTCTCCAAACCAGCCGGCCGCCAGAAGATACTTAAACTGAATGACCGAGCAATTTAGCACGAAGGGCTCTTCGCGATATCCCCACTTTATAGGTGCCAAGAACATGCCGTAGCCGGGCTTCTCCCTATGAACTCGGCCGCTGACATTATCCCACCGGGCTGGTGTGAACTCAGGTGCCCGGATCAGCATTTTCTTCTCGGGTTCCAGCTCCGATATTCCAAGGACTGCACCCCAATCCCGCTTCTCTCCGGGAAGATAGATGGCCTGGCCACGATATACTGAGTCCTTCAGACTATCCCGTTCAGCAAGAATGGCAGCTTCGACTATGCGAGCTATCCGGTAGTCTCGCATGCCGCTCACTGTGAAAGTCCGTATGAACGGCATCAGATGTCGGTCCTTCGGAAAGTCTGGCCGATAGTTACTATCCCGCCTGAAGCATGTCTCGGACACCGTGGAATATACCCGGGCCGTCTGCACTGTGTCAGTTTCAGAATCAGACGATTTGTCAACTGAAGCTATTTTATCATATCCATAATCCAAGCTGTGCACGTTCAACCAATTCACTCTGGCCCGAGATATGTCTGGCTGGGCCGATGAGCTAGCTCCAACAGCTCCAGAGGATGTAGCAGCAGAGGCAGAAGCCATGGCTATGTCTGTGAACAAAAGAAGAAATGTGGATTAAAAGGCAGTCTTATAAGGATTGCAACATGATATTCTATGGAAATTTCGGCAGCATATCCCCTTATTCGGGATATGCCCAAAAGAATAGGGAGTCACCAACCAAGAGGGGGTGATCCCGGAAGCAAAGGGATCGAATCCCAAAATACGTCACCCAGACGGAAGACTCGCGGTGACGGCCGAGAGGGCGAAGGCTACTCGCGCCGAAGAAGAGGAAATGAGAAAAAGAAACTGAAGAGAGAGAGAGGCAAGTGGAGAATGAAGGAAAAAAGGGCGATCGGCGCCCTAAATAGGGCCCAGGCGACTGAGGTCTCGGCGCGGCGAAATGCGCGCCGAGAACCTCTCGGCCGAGAGCCCCCCGGCGGCCATAAGGCGCGCCGAGAAGCCCCAGGCCGAGAGGCCCAGGCCGAGAAGTCCCAGGCAAAAAGCTCCCTAGGCCGAGATCCCCCGGCGGCCAGAGGGCGCGCCGAGAAGGTCCTCAGGCCGAGAAGGTCCCCAGGCCGAGACCCTCTGCGGCCAGGGCGCGCCGAGATCCCCCGGCGGCCAGAGGGCGCGCCGAGAAGGTCCTCTGGCCGAGAAGGTCCCCAGGCCGAGACCCTCTGTGGCCAGGGCGCGCCGAGAAGCCTCCCAGGCCGATAACATCCCAGGCCGAGACACCCGCGCCGAGAAGCTTCGTGCCGGGAGATACTGCAGGCCGAAAAGCCCCAAATGCTGAAAATGATGACAGAAATGATGAAGAGAAGAAACATCGATGTGCAGAATACTGTTACATCAAGATGATCAGGTCTGAGGACTGAATTGAAGACAAATTGAGGAAGATACCCTCGAATAGTGAAAGACACCTGCAACCCCCGTGGCGCTTATTCTGCGCTTACGCCGCCCGCAGGTGGGGGGCATTTGTTGACACCCGGAAAATGAACAGGGGTGGAAGCATGATTGAAAAGAAGATCTGACCAACAGCGAAAGACTGAGGCTGATGTCCGAGCTCGTCGCCATTCGAGTGACGATATTGATAAGATAAAACCCTGTCTACGGACTGATAAAACCCTGTCTACGGACTGATAAATCCCTGTCTATGGACTGATAAATCCCTGTCTACGGACAGATAAATCCCTGTCTACGGACTGATAGAACCCTGTCTACGGACTGATAAATCCCTGTCTACGGACTGATAGAACCCTGTCTACGGACTGATAGAACCCTGTCTACGGACTGATAAATCCCTGTCTACGGACTGATAAATCCCTGTCTACGGACTGATAGAACCCTGTCTACGGACTGATAAAACCCTGTCTACGGACTGATAGAACCCTGTCTACGGACTGATAGAACCCTGTCTACGGACTGATAGAACCCTGTCTACGGACTGATAAATCCCTATCTACGGACTGATAAATCCCTGTCTACGGACTGATAGAACCCTATCTACGGACTGATAGAACCCTGTCTGCGGATTGATGAAAATTGCAATCGTGACGTCAATACAAGATATTTCAGAAATGATAGACCATTTGGGATGATGAAACATTTGAAGAAACCATAAGTGGGCCTATATGAAGATGGTGCCCAAAGCCCATGTCGAAGCCCAGATATGACACCAGAGATCAAGGTTGAGGGCGCCGGGAAGCATGCCTCAGGCGCGCCGTGAAGATGCCTGCCAAGAAGGAAGAGGGAAGGGGTTATAAAAACCCCTCCCTTCGATAGAGATTAAAAGGGGGACAACATCGGAGAGAAAAAAAAATCAGAGGGCTCCGGGATCGATCGACTGGAGAGAAAAAAAAGGCTGAAGGAAAAAAAGAGAGAAAGCCAGATCGAGAAAGGGGATCGTTCTGAGAGAAAGAGCCACCCCTCCCCTTTCGATCAACAGAGAGGAAATAGAAGAGAAGAAGAAGGAGAGCTCCAGGTGGGCACCGGGGAGGGAGAGGAGTCAATGCTCCTCCCTCCCCTCCATGTTTTCTTTCTTTCTTTATCTGATGTAATATGGCGAGTTCTATCTCGATCTAGCAACTGTAGCCGGAGTTCCGGCCTTGATTTTAGATTTCTGCTTTACATTTTGCCTTTCGTGGTCGGTGTAATATCTTTTACATGCAATGCAATGAAGCATCAAGATGACCCGTCTGGGTATTGATGGATCAACATACCGATCTACGTCCGTCTGTCTCTCAATGTATACGGCCTTCGTCTGAGAAGAGCACAGATCATTCTCTTTGGGTTTAGAAGCCGATCGCCTGGGTTCATTCCTTGAAGGGGGACGAGGGTAAGACTCCTAACCCCATCCAATGGGTTACTGAGTCTTGTTATCTCTTTCCCCCCCGATCTCGATACCCGTTTTTTTTATATATATCTATGATCTGGGTTTTCTGAGGAGCCCTTCCCCTTTGGCGGTTCAGGAGCCAGAGATATCAGTTTTCTGGTTTCCTGGGCTGCCCATCTCTCATGAATAACGATCTGATCTCAGGCTCTCCATCCTAAACATTGGATGCTTAGGGCCTGAAGTTATATGGTTCACAGCCCTTCATTCTCCATGGGTTTAATGTCACTGGATTCTTCTGGAGGGGTCGGAGGGTAGTCATCTCCCGATTCCCCCAAATGGCCTGCAACGGAGGGCAAAATCCTCAACAGGATCAGGTGGTAGTCTGATCTCCTCCGTTTGATTCATTCAGCCAAAACCCTTGGCACTCTTCTGATAGAAGTCCCCATGAAGTTCCTCCCTTGCACCTCTGGCCCGACATTGATTTGGGTCTGAAATCCTCAGAAAATACCAGAACAGAGCATCGTTCCTGAGCTCTGGAAATCCTGAGATTCTCCTGCGTTTCACCCCCTCGGCGTGCTAGCTTCCCCGCCGAGAACCATAAGGCCGAGATGCTTTCCCCGTCTTTTAGCTAAACGACAACCCAGTTGGTTATCAAACGCTTTCCTCGTGAGGCTACGCATGCAAGGCTCCAGGCGTACAGACTCCCGGCGTGGCCAGAAGCACGCCGGGAAGCCCTCTGCCGAGAACCCTTCTGCCTTCATAACCACCCTCACACCTTTTGCCCAATATTGAAGCTGCCCCTCTCGGCGCCTCCCTTCCCGGCGCGCCCATGAGCCTGCCGAGAAGCCCCAGGCCGAGAGGCCTTATCTCCCTTTGGCCAGCCCAAATCCCAGGCCGAGAACCCCCCTGCCGATAGCCATTCACCCCTTTTTTCCCAAGCCTTGATGCTGCCTCTCTCGGCGCCCCCCCCTTCTCGGCGCGCTCAGGTCCAGGCCGAGAGCCTCCACGCCGAGAGGGTCTTTCCTCCCTCTTTTGGCCGCCGAGAGCCCTCGGCCGAGAGCCTTCCCTTGGCCGCCGAAAACCTCTTTGGCCAGCCCAACCGCCAGGCCGAGAGCCCCTCTCCATCCATCAAATGCCAGGCCGAGAGCCCCATTTGGTCCAAACCAAAGGCCAAGCCGAGATCCCTTCTTCAGTCAGATGAAACCCACTCAGAGGCCCACCTCTGCACCATTCTTCTATAGACTTCTTAATCTCCCCCTTTCACCTGTTTAAGGAGATATTTATAAACCATCACATGTGTCTTGATGAGATACAATAAATGGGGAAGATCTCCCCTACAGCTTCTGTCCCAAATCCGGATCTCACCGATGCCTTACGAACCTAAAGAACCATGTCATTATGTGTGTTCTGATGGGTTCCGAGGGAATATTGATCAAATAATATGACGGCAAGAGATGTCCCCGGGCCCGGTGCCCATCTTTGTTCGGTCGTCGTCCCGGCTCCCCGTGGATGATGACCTATTCTTCCTTGGCATAATCCAAGTTCAGGGGACATGCTGCCGAAATTTACATATCCCCACCAATCGAATGTGGTATTCTCCTCTAACCCCGCTGGCCCACGGAGTTATGCCCTTGCGTGATCTCTGATGGCCCTCCGAAGGGGGATATTAATAACACATCGCACTCGTACCGGGTGTGTTACATCAGGCCGGTCCCCATCCGGATTCCGGGTTATGTCTATACATATACCCGATCTTTTGCGGAGCCCACCCTGCCGCTGCATGGGTGGTTTCCTATTCCCCACTTGACATCATCCAAGATGATGGGAATATGCCGGCAGGTTCCCCCCCCCCCCCATAATTAATAAACCCCTGTTCCGTTCAAACACGTTTAACGTCTTGTAAACAGATGAACTTTGTCTCCTTTGAGCATACGGCTTTACCGCTGTATTCCTCCTACCTCTAGCGTTTAATCAAGGGTTGTCTTCCTTAGGGAGGACGTAATTAACGTCATAGCGTTCAGGGTATGACGGACTACTAGTCCAGACACGATCACTCACAATCGACTGACCAAGTCAGATCGAGCGCACAATAAGAATCGTCACCACGGTGACTGGCACGCCAATAAATCAATAGATAAATGAATAGGATACGTGCGAGATAAAATCCGCGTCAAACATCGCCGCCAAGGATTTAACAACGCCAAAGGATGTGGGAAGATGATGCAACGGCGCCGTGTACCTTGGAAAAGGATGAAGACTTGATCACGCTTGAACAAAGGGGTGTGGTGAACTTGTGGAATCAGACCTCCTCTCCATCTAGCTGGCTAGAGGAAGAGGGCCTCGCGTTCTATTCATGCTTCTCCTGTAAAACAAAGCAAACACAAGAGCAAAAACCCATTAGAAAACTATGAGTATAGCATCAATCCCGCAATGGTAAAATAGGGTTAGAAATTGAGGGAGAACGCACCGGGGGGAGGTTTTAACCCCTGTGGAAGGGTGCAAAAGATAGGTGTGTGTGTTGTGATGATAATGAAACAAAGAGAAGGAAAAATCACGCAGCACAACTGCAGGAATATGCTACGTAAAACGGAGAAAAGTGCATGTGTAGCAAAAAATAGAGATTTGTGATGATTTATGAAATTAGGAGGATGAGAACTAGAGATAGGAATGATGAAATCAAGCCCTTGAGCGTGGAAAACATAGACAATACTTCCCTTAGAAGCCTGAGGTCGAAGAGGAGAGTCGGCGGTGCAGCATGGCTTCGCCTCAGGTTGAAGAAGAGCCCCCCTTCGCGACCTGCGAACTGGGTTCCTTTTATAGAGAATGCAGAAAACCAGAAAGTTCTCCCAAGATTTCAGGGGATAGAGTCCAAGATAAATCGAGTATGATATATCAATCTTGAGATAATATAAAGGGGAAGAGCCCAGAAAAGATAGATTGTGATTTGGTGGAATAATCTGGAAGATATCAGCCCCGGGGGATAGCCCCGTCGAGCAGATTATAGAGTCTGGAAGAAGTTGGACTCTTCAGACAGCCTAGCGGTCGGTCGACCGATCGCCTGCAGGAAAAAACGGTCGGTCGACTGACCTTCTGCAGGTTGGCACAGAAGAGAAGGGTTAACGGTCGGTCGACCGACCGTTACCTAAAATAAATGGTCGGTCGACTGACCGTTTGCAGGTATCAACTATGAAAAGGCCATCGGGTTATAGGGTTCGACTCAGGGGTGTCCTATGTCGACTTGGAATGACCCAAAAGGGTGGGAACTCATGAAATAAGGCTTAGGGCTCAATGAAATCATGATTTCCAAGGCTCAAAGGGAATGGAGCAATAAAAATGGGCTTGAAATTCATCCAAGGAAAGCTCCAAAGAAATGGTTAACTCGGGGCATCAAAATGACAAATAAGAGAAATAACGCAACTTGCGGTCTAAAAATTGGTGTCAACAGATGCCCCTCCTTGATGTCCACTTTGTAAGGGAGCGAGCGAAAGCGGCGTAGAGGTGAAATGAAAAGGAGATAGAGTGAAAAATAATAACGATGGGAAATGGAGATGAAGTGGAGTGAACTAAAAAGCGGGTATCAAGGCAAAAGACACCTGTCACAACCAACAAACTATAGGAATTCTCTCAAAAATGCTAAAGTAACCACTAGGAATGAATGACAAGGATGAGACATGCCTGGAGAACTAACCAAGGGAAAAGAGAAGAAAAACACGACCAACCTCATCAGGGGACACAATCCACAGACAGTGAGGGGATCAGAAGAACACAGCTGAAAAGCTGGAAAAGAGAAAGAGTAAAACTGAGATAAAATCCAGACAGGAATCACGCTGGCCAACCAGACCAAGCGGGAAGATCAGAGAAATCATTCAAATTCAGAGTAGAATGAAGATCTCTTATCCAAGAGAATTGAAGTGCAATCAACCATTGTTGAGGAGAAAATCTTGAGAGAATTACGAGACGTGAGTGCTCAAAATGAGATGATGCATGCTGGGCTAAAATAAAGAAATCATCAAAACAAATACAAAGAAAGATAAAATAGAAAGTACTCAATGATACTATTGCTAGACTGAGCAAGAAGGGGTCAAGAGTCTTCTTGCAACCACGACGTGTGAGGTAGAGTCCATCGTTCCCTACCCAACTCAACCGAGCGGCTTATCCAACGATTAACCGTATGTTCCTAGATCATCATCATTTTTGTTAAAGGGGAACATCAGATCCCAGAATACACGGGCAACCAGTCGGTCCTTGAGAGGATATAATAATGTAGATACCATATAGTAATACAACAATGAGCAAGGATAGGGAGCCATACCTGACTTACCTGCGAAGCGAAACAGCATTTTTTTAGGATTTTGATATAAGACAACCAAAACAACAAAAGAACAAGCATTAACATAACACAACATCACAAAGATAGATGAAAGATAACATAACATAACATAACGAAGGATGAAATAACATGAACAACATATGCAAGACATCACATGAACAAATAATAAGCGTGAGCGGGACTAAAGAGTATGGTGGGGCAAGACAACACCACAACATGGTGGGACAGTACATGAAGTGGGACAAGATATGGTGGGACAAAGGTACACGAGGCGACAACACCACGGGGGACAACAACAACGCACAGCATGGTAGGATAAGACACACGTGGGATGAAAACATAGTGGGAAGAAAAAACATGATAGACACGGAGGGACAAAGATACGCGTGATGACAGGGAGGGACATAGACACATGTGACGACACAGCGGGACAAAAGACATGACAAATACGCTCCTCAATCAAAACCCAAGATCAAATGAAGCAGAACCACCAGGTTCATAATCGTGAGGCAAAGCCCTCTCATGGAGATATGATGAGATAAAGCGAAAGCTGAGAAGGACATGAGCTTCAGAATAGATCGAGAGAATATATTGAAGAAGAGACAGATAAAATATATGAACAGGAGGAAGAGCAAATGATGAAGAGCAAGGAAGCTTGAACCTTCAACCTGCACACTTAGCAAACATATTATATCTATCCTCAAGACAAATAGATAGAAAACACTAGAAAAAGGGAACATAAGACACATATTTTTAGATTTATTTCTACAAATTTTTTTGTTTCATTTTTTTTGGCAATATCTAAATTTTTTGGGGATTTTTGCCAATATTTATTTTTTTTAGATTTTTGACAATATTGTAATCTATAGCACCGAAAGACGGGCTTAAACTATTGGCTAGGGGTCGTCATTCCTCCCCTCTTATTAAAGAGTCCCCTTGAGCAGGGCGTGCATTTGAGAATGGCTTGCCACAACCAACTGTCTCTAAAGAACGGTGCCCCTACTAAGGCGCCCATACTCGGGATTCAACCCAGCCTAAGAGGGAGAAATAGAAGAAAAAATTAGAGATAAGCTTAATACATGATGTGAGATATCAGGACTTGAATTCCTTCCAGGGCACTACCCCTCAAAGATACAGTCTGTTGCGCCGGAGCTTTGTGTCTTTGATTTTGAGACCCATATTTATAGGCACCCATGCGATCGGGCTCATGATGTCCCGCGGGGAACTGTACTGCCACTCTTACCATGCCTTTGATTCATAATTTTGCTTTTATTCATTGATTTTTTTATTTTCTTTTGATAGCCCTCACTGGCTAGATTTAGCATGAAAGCTCATTTTCACGAGGGTCAAGACTGCCCCTATTTGAGACCACTCTCGTATTGGGGAGCGCCTAGGTTGGTCATCTCATCCATCAATCTCTTGCCACTGCACTTGGCCGAGCAGAGAAAAGAAAAGGCCTTTATGCATACCCATAGTATGGCCAAAGTAGCAACGGTGTGCCTCAGAGGAATCGACTATGGCTTGCCGTGTAGTGTGTGAAAAACCCATGCTAAAGATCACCCTCAACGATCGGGGAGAAAAACTAGACTCCCAGTGCGGAGCTATCGCCAGCCTAAGAATGTTGCATAAGCGAACTCATTTAACACAAACCTAACTAAGACCACTCATTCGCGTGAAGGAACCAACAATATAGTCATGCACAGGAGAAATAGAAATGATAGCAATAATAGCATGTTCTTGCATAAAATAAAGATACCTTGCAAATCCATTGAGCAGAAACTAGCACCCTGAAGCGAGAGCTTTATCATCGATCTTCGAGCAGCACAAGCTTTGTATTCCTTGCTTGACAGGACCAAGAATAGAGAGGATAGCAAAGGCTTGAAGATCCCTCTTCACGGAGGAGCGACAGACACCAAACTGGATGAAGAAGAATAAAAAGGAAGAGAGACGAGGGCTAGAACTCCCTCGTTAAGGCACAAAGACCCTGATAACAAGGAACCAGATACAGAATAACCAGAGATCAACTGAGATCAAGGCAGGCTAAAGTTTCAAAAATAGTAAGAAAAGGGCAAGAACCCTGAAAGGGTGAAGAGGAGTGAGTAGAAAGAGGAGAAGAAGAATCATCCGACGCAGTCGGAGAAGAAGAATGATAATCACTGGACGGGGTTGGGGAAGGAGAATTAGAATCACCCGACAGGGTCGGGGAAGAAGAACCATAAACACCTGATAGGGTCGGGGAAAGAGAATGAGGACCACCCGACAGGGTCGGGGAAGAAGAACAAGAATCACCCGACAGGGTCGGGGAAGGAGAATAAGGACCACCCGACAGAGTCAGGGAAAGAAAATCATAGACACCCGACAGGGTCGGGGAAGGAGAACAGGAATCACCCGACAGGGTCGGGGAAGGAAAATTAGAACCCGAAGATATCGGAGGAGAAGAATCAGAAGATGTCCCAGGATTGGGATGATGAGAGGGCATAGGCCGAGGCCTAGAATAATGAGAATGTTGATAACTCGGAGGCCCCAAATGAGAAGAAGAAAATCGGGGGTTGACGGACCCGGGAGGAGAGGAGAGAATCGTAGAGACAGAGTCAGAAGAGGGAAGATACAACACCCAAGGGTGGGAACCAAGCAGAAGAAATGATGAGTGAAAAGGAGAAGAAGGAGAAGTGGATCCCTGAGTGCACAACTGACGGCCCATAAACTTATGCCGCCGCCTCTTCTTAGAGGAGATTTCTTGAAAATGGGGCCTCCTAGCATGGACTCGGACCCTTGGGCCTCTTGTCTTGCAATACCTTCTCAAATAACGGGCCCACCTGGCAGACGGCTTGGCTCGATCATGAACATGCAGCCTCGCTGGGGTGATTGCCCCTAGATATCCAGTGCTAACAATATGTGGACATTCTTGAATAGTGAACTCCTTAGATGGATGAGCATCAGAAAACCATGGAGTTTTGTCACTTGGCACTAGTAGCATGAGATTCGGCAACTCCGCTCGGCAATCCGGCATGAAGCATAACTCCCTTGCTAGTAGAGAAGGACGAAGCTGAGGGAGAGTAATGTGCGGCGTTGACATGGCCAGTGTACCAATAAAGTGAGGGAGATCACATAAAGAGTGCAGAATGTCCTTGAAAAATCCTGAGAATACGGCCAATTGCCCCTTGAGCATTGAATTCATCAAACTCTTGGCAGCCGTATGAGTTAGCACCATGCGAGTAGAGAACCCCTCTCGG
Organism: Amorphophallus konjac; assembly: GCA_022559845.1. Taxonomy (NCBI): domain Eukaryota; kingdom Viridiplantae; phylum Streptophyta; class Magnoliopsida; order Alismatales; family Araceae; genus Amorphophallus; species Amorphophallus konjac. Next base: position 101,728,219 of record CM040120.1, read on the forward strand.
CCAGTGAACTAAATAGCAATGGAGCGAGGGGTAATAATAGCATCGATAGTGAATCCACCGGCGGGCAATGAGATTGCTACTGGCCTCGCTTGAGAAGAAACCGGCACCAGTGCATGAGAGCTCTTCTTGGCAGCCATCTTCTTTGAAAGTGGAGGCACATCGTCTCCAAAATAGCCAGGGACCAGGACCCGGACTGGCATGTGGTAGATATAATCTTGAACTTTGAAACACAGAATCGACACTGAACCATCCTGACTCGGCTCATTGTCTCCTTGGGGACCAGACCCAAGGGGCACCAAAGACAGCGTACACCTGCTCCGTGGGGTGGAAATAGGAGGCCGAGTGGAGGGCTTGGAAGATACGGGATGAGGTGGAAGAGGGATAGCGGCAATGATAGACTCGGGCCTAGACGGAGGTAAGGGCAAAGGCAAAGGTGTGGAGGCAATGGTAGGCTCGGATGTAGGTAAAGGCGTGATGGTAAAGATAGATTCGGGTGTGGGTGGAGGTAAAGGTGGCAAAGGTGTGGAGGCAATGGTAGGCTCGGCCGTGGGTAGGGGTAAAGGCGAAGTCGAAGGTGGGGGTAAAGGTGTTGCTTGCTCAGGCTCGGGCGGAGGTGACAGAGGAGAGGGTGGAGATGGTTACGGCAATGGAGATGGAGTGGACAAAGGTAGCGGAGACGGAGGTGACGCGGGTAATGAGGATGATGAAGAGGGAGGTGATGGAGATGGTTCCGGCAAAGAAGACGGTGATGATGAAGGCGAGGAGGCACGAGGCGGCCACTCTCGGCGTGTCGAGATGACACGTCGGGCGACGTTAGGAGCAGAAGCGGGGGTGGCAACGAGAGTGAAGGAAGCGGTAGAGATACCCGCCTGAGGGTAGGTGGCGGTGATAGAGCCGGGGTAGGAGATGGCGATGGGGTAGGTGGAGACATAGCTGAAGGAACGGGTGATGGACTAGGCGATGAAGCGGATGATGGAGAGGGTGCAACACAAGACAAAGAGGAATCACAAGGGTGCACCTAGTCTTGCAATGATGGAGACGGTTGCTTGGGCGGCGCTTCTTGCTACTGCTTGCTGCGAAGATCTAAAATAACTTTATGCATGGTGGCCCAATCAATCTTCTTCTTATCCTCTAGATCATAAAGATAATCCCAAAACTTGGGGCAATCCTTGACCAAATACCCCTGCTGGTGGTGAAATTCATAGAACTAAAGCATATTCCCAACCACGGGTCGGCAAGGCACAACCGAAGGGAGTAGCAATGCGTGGGTGGCCGTTAAAGCCCAAAAGATATCGGAAAAAGACTATGGCAATGGAGAACAAGGAGCCTGCTTCGGGCAAGGTGGATGCCGAGGGATATGGGATGAAGGTAGAGATGGTTGCGGAGACGGAAGCGGAGGTTGCGTAGGCAATGGTGCGTGGTGACTAGTGAAGAGACTAGGTGGAGACAAATGTGGAGTGGGATGAGGGGGTATATAGACGGAATCCACCTGCTCGGGGTGTGGTGTTTCCTTGACCGGAAGCGGATACGGATGGGCATATGCGAGGGTGGAAGGCTGACTTGTGGAGGGTTGATGTGGTGGACTCATGGGAGGCTGATATGCAGAGGCGTATGAATTCGTGGAGGGATATGTGGCGGAAGGCTGACCCATGGAGGGTGAATACGTGGTGGCAGGCTGACTCGTGGAGGGATATGTGGAGGAAAGTTGACTCATGGAGGGCTGACTCATGGGAGATGGTGGATAGGAGGCCTATGTGGGCGTAGAAGGTTGAGAAGACTCGGGGTCAAGGGAATCTTGTAGTTGTTGGGGAATGAAGCGGGCTCAGCTATATAGATGTTGCCAGGAAGTGATGTCATTTAGGGCCAAGATGAAGCGGTACTCGGGCGTCGCATTGGATATAAGCATCATGATTTGGTCTCCCTCCGGAATGTGCCCCGAGACTTGTGCAGCCAGGAGACGCCAACGGTCGGCAAATGTGGAGAATTCCTCGTCGGGCTTCATCTTCTCATGGGTCAAATCCACAACGGAATATCTGGGCCCAACCTGATCCTGATACTGCTGAATGAACTTGTCTTGTATAGCTTGGAAATTCACAACTTGCTCTTGCGGTAATGAGAAGAACCAATCCCGAGCCGGGCCTTCCAAAGAAAAACCAAATAAATATGCCATCAGGCATTGGTCGTGTCAAAATTGGGTCGACTCATAAACGAACTCCTTAACGTGCACATACGGGCCACCGACTCCACCATAACGGTGATATGCGGAAATTTGTGAAGATGGCGGGAGCGGAGTCGAAGACCTTGAAATGCGAATGGAATACTTATTGAGGATTTGGGATCAATTCGGCGTTGGAGTTCATCAAGCTGGCGTTGGGCTTAAGCAATCATCTCTTGGGTAGTGAGAGATCGAGAAGAAAGTGGGTCATCCTGAGCAAGAGATTGTGAATATGAACTAGGATTATAATGGGCCGGATAAGAGGATCCGGGCTGAGAAGAAGGGCCCATTCTAGGAGTGGAAAGGTATGTGGGCTTGGAAGGAACATTAACATAAGTACCCATTGGGCCAGTGGCATGAGGAGACGAAGAATGAGGCCCATTAAGAAAATAAGACCCATGAAGGTGAGATTGGACATTAGAAACTGGGCCAACAGTATGGCGAAGGAGAAGGCCCATCAAGATAAAATTGTCCATTAGAAGTTGGGCCAGCCGCATGGGAAGGAGAAGAAGGGGGTCCATGAAGGTAAGAAGGCCCATTATGTGGGGAAGGCCCATTAAGATGAGAAGAAGGCCCATTAAGGTGACTGGCAATCAATTTTTGGGCCTGGGCCGGGTCTATTTGGCGAACAAGGCTTGAAAGATGGGCCATGAGATTAGCCTGTTCCTCGGATGGATCAGAGGGACCACGGGAAGATGGGCCTACGTGGGAAGAAGATTCCACACGAGAATAGGAATAAGACTGGTAAGGAGAAGGATACATGGGATGGCGATACTCCATGAGGGAAAATGGAGACTTTCTACAAGATATCAATGGGAATACAGCTCGGGAAGCAAGGGCTTAATGAGGAGGGGGCCAAGGAAGAGGACGGGGTCCACAGGGGAAGATGCAGTCCTGGGGAGACCGCTAATGGACAGAAATGGCCCGACAAGGACCGCTACTGGACTCTGAGATAGACGGGCGGACAGACCACTACGCAAATAGATGAGACAAACTAGATGATGAGGGAAATGCAACTCACAAAATGTAGGGGATTATGCAAAGAATGTAGAACAATATGAACACATAACAACAATATGCTAAGGGGGTTTCACCAAAGTCAAACAAGTTGATATGATCGTTAGGTTATTTTGGAGTTCCAATGGACCATTTAATGTTTTCAATTAAGAATAATTCCCTCAAGATAGGTATCCTATGGGAATAAGGTCCAAACTTTGGGTTGACTAGGTTTAACTCCCTCACACGTATGCAAAATGTAAACCTAACGGATGAAAAGGTACAACCGGCCCGGCGTCCGTGTGGGAATCGACGGCTCACGGGGACTTACAAAGGTCCCGGATAAGATCACCTAGTTGACCCCAAGGAATATGGAGACGAGAGGATCACTTACCAATGGGGAATGCAACTATGGTACGAAAAATGCATGACCCTATGTGCACCGGAGTGCAAGCAATTTCTAGCCTAAAACTAGAAAATTAACGCAATATTAAATCATGCAAACATGATCAAATGACTGCAAATCATATATGAAAATGAAGCTAATACAAAGGACAGCAATGCAGGATCAGAAACAAGCACAATCGGAACCTGGGAGGTAATTAAATCATTAATGCAAAACATACCTGTGAGTTTTCCCTTGAACATGCATACAGATTTTATGCACAAAACCCAAAAATGGAGACAATCTTTTACTATACAAACGTGACCCAAATAATGCAAATAAAGTATGAAAATGAAGATAATACAACGGGAAACAAGATGGAAGCAAGAAGTAAGCAATCAGATCTCAGGAAGCCAATCAAATCATCGACCAAAGACGTACCTGTGAATCTATCCCTGGACCTGCCTGCAGACTTTATGCAAAAAACTTAAAAATGAAGACACAATTAAACTATGCAAATATGACCCAAATAATGCAAATGATATATGGATGGAAAGACAATACAAAGTGCTACAGAATGGGCCCAAGAACAGGGCAATCCGACCTCGGGAGGTCAATTAAATTACTCAATAAAGATGCCCACGTGAGCCTGCGCGCAGACCTGCCAGAATCAGCAAATGGTCTCCTAGATGACCGTTTTCATCACCATGCGGTCTACTGGTAGACCGCAAGGCCAGCAGAGAGGCCTGGCGGCCCTGTGATGGCCGCTAAGAGCATTTGGCGGCCTCGGAGAGGACCGCAACCCCCTTACAACTATGGATACACCCACACCCAACTTATAAAGAAGCATGAATAATGTCATGGGCACTAGGTGTCCCACCGTGATCGCCAAAAAATAACGGTTGTAGATGTTTTATCTACCCCGCCCCCAAACTAATATGAATATGCATGCATGGACATGCAACAATATGAATAAAAGGAAAAGGGGCGATGTAGATAAGTAAATACTAACTGTGATCGCAACCAAGGATTTAACAACGCCAAAGGATGATGCAACGGCATTGTATACCTTGGAAAATGATGAAGACTTGATCGCGCTTGAACAAAGGGGTGCGGGGAACTTGTGGAATCAGATCTCCTCTACTTCCAGCCGGCTAGAGGAAGAGGGCCTCACATTCTATTCATTCTTCTCCTGCAAAACAAAGTAAACACACGAGTAAAAACCCATTAGAAAACTATGAGTGTAGCATCAATCCCGCAGTGGTAAAATAGGGTTAGAAAATGAGGGAGAACGCACCGGGGGGAGGTCTTTAACCCCTGTATAAGGGTGCAAAAGATAGGTGTGTGTGTTGTGATGATAATGAAACAAAGAGAAGGAAAAATCACGCAGCACAACTGCGGGAATATGCTATGCAAAATGGAGAAAAGTTCATGTGTAGCAGAAAATAGAGATTTGTGATGATTTGTAAAATTGGGAGGATGAGAACTAGAGATAGGAATGATGAAATCAAACCCTTGAGCATGGAAAATGTGGATAAAACTTCCCTTAACAGCCTGAGGTCGAAGAGGAGAGTCGGCGGTGTAGCATGGCTTCGCCTCAGGTTGAAGAAGAGCCCCCTTCGCGACCTACGAACTGGGTTCCTTTTATAGAGAATGCAGAAAACCAGAAAGTTCTCCCGAGATTTCAGGGGATAGAGTCCAAGATAAATCGAGTATGATATATCAATCTAAAGATAATATAAAGGGGAAGAGCCCAGAAAAGATAGATCGTGATTTGGTGGAATAATCTGGAAGATATCAGCCCCAGGGGATAGTCTCGTCGAGCAGAAAATAGAGTCTGGAAGAAGCTAGACTCTTCAGATAGGCTAGCGGTTGGTCGACCGACCGCCTGAAGGAAAAAATGGTCGGTCGACCGACCGTTTGCAGGTATCAACTACGAAAAGGCCGTCGGGTTATAGGGTTCGACTCCGGGGTGTCCTAAGTCGACTTGGAATGCCCCAAAAGGGTGGGAACTCCTGAAATAAGGCTTAGGGCTCAATGAAATCATGATTTCCAAGGCTCAAAGGGAATGGAACAATAAAAATGGGCTCGAAATTCATCCAAGGAAAGCTCCAAAGAAATGGTTAATTCGGGGCATCAAAATGACAAATAAGAGAAATAACGCAACTTGCGGGCTAAAAATGGGTGTCAACACCATGATCAAAGACTTTGAGCACAACAATTGGTCCATCCCATCTAGACTTCAATTTTCCATGGAATAAGTGCAGCCTTTAATTAAAGAGCAAGACTTTTTGATCAGGTTGTCAGGATTTTCTCACAATGTGTTTATCATGGAAAGGTTTGGTCTTGGCTGTATAAATCTTAGCAGTTTCATAGGCTTCATTCCTCAATTTCTCCAACTCATTTAATTGTAGGACCTTATGAGACCCGACTTGGGCCAAGCCAAAGTTGAATTGTTTAATAGACGGATAGGCCCTATGCTCAAGCTCAACAGGTAGGTGACAAGCTTTTCAAAAGATCAACTTATACGATGACATCCCAATGGGAGTTTTGTATGCTATCTGATAGGCCTAAAGAGCATCATCCAATCTTTCAGATCAATCCTTCTTATCGGGCCTAACAGATTTTTGCAGGATATTTTTGATCTCCCGATTGGATATCTCCACTTGGCCACTTTTTTGAGGGTGGTAGGGGGTGGTAATTTTGTGAGTGATCTCATATTTCCCGAGAAGAGCTCGGAATTGTGCATGAGTGAAATGAGAACCCCCATCGCTAATGATGGCCCTAGGACACCCAAACCTTGAAAATATATTCTTTCGGACAAACTTCATGACAACTTTGTGATCGTAGGTCCGGGTGACAATGGCTTCAATCCACTTAGACACATAGTCGACCGCCACAAGAATGTACTCATGTCCGAATGATGGCAGAAAGGGCCTCATAAAGTCAATTCCCCAAACATCAAAAATTTCGACCACTAGAATGGGGTTGAGTGGCATCATATCTCATTTGCTCATGTTTCCCACAAATTGACACCTAAGACAAGTCTTTCTAAATTTATAGGCATCCTTGAAGAGAGTGGGCCAAAAGAATCCACTTTGCAACACTTTGGTAGCAGTTTTCTTTCCTGCGAAGTGTCCCCCACAAGTTAGAGTGTGACAAAAGTTCAGGATGCTTTGTTGCCCCTTCTCGAAGACACACCTCCTAATTATTCGATCCGAACTCACATGGAACAATTTGGGGTCTTCCCAGAAATAGTGTTTGATTTTGGCAAAGAAGTGTTCTTTTTCGAGTTTAGACCACCCCTTAGGAATTTGTCCCACAGCTAAATAGTTGACAATATTGGTGAACCATGGGAGTTGACTATGGGTGATGGACAAGAGGTCTTCATCAAGAAATGAATCTTACAAAGGTGCATTATCAGTTGTGAGAATCTGAGATAGATGATCGGCAACTTTATTCTCAGAACCTTTTTTGTCTCGGATCTCAAGATCAAATTCTTGGAGTAAGAAGATCCACCTAATGAGTCTAGGTTTGGCATCCTTCTTGGAGAACAAGTACTTGAGTACTGAGTGATCAGAATACACAATGACTTTTACCCCTAAAAGATGTGACCGAAACTTTTCAAGGGCAAAGACGACAGCTAACAACTATTTTTCTATGGTGGTGTAATTAAGTTGAGCATCGACGAGGATGCGACTCGCATAATAAATCACCACAGGAAACCTATCCATCTTTTGGCCTAGAACTGCTCCAATAGCATAATCGGAGGCATCATACATGATTTCAAAAGGCAGAGACAAATTGGGAGGTTGGAGAATAGTTGCCTTGCTCAAAGCCTCCTTAAGGGAATTGAAAGCCTCTAGGCAAGCAACATCTAAATAGAATGGGGCGTCTTTGGCTAAGAGAAGAGTTAACGGGCGGGCAATTTTGGAAAAGTTACTTATGAATTGATGTTAAAAACTGACATGGTCAAGGAATGACTGAATTTGCCTAACAGAGGTTGGAGGAGGAAGATTAGAAATGAAGTCAATTTTGGCCTTATCCACCTTTATATCCCGTTCGGACACAATGTGGCCTAAAACTATGCCCTCTTGAACCATGAACTGGCTCTTCTCTCAACTAAGAACAAGGTTGGTTTCAATACATCTCGCAAGCACTTTCTTCAAATTTTACAAGAAATTTTCAAATGATTCCCCAAACATAGAAAAATCATCCATGAAGATTTTTGATAATTATTTTACCATACCGAAGAAAATAGCCATCATGCATCTTTCAAAAGTGGCCGGTGCATTGCAAAGACTGAAAGGCATCCTCCGAAAGGAAATGTGCCATATGGGCATGTGAAGGTGCTCTTCTCTTGGTCTTCTGAATAAATAGCCATTTGATTGTACCCGGAGTATCCCTCTAGGAAACAAAAATATCTTTGGCCCACCAATTTCTTTAGAATCCGGTCAATAAAGGGGAGTGGAAAATGGTCCTTTTTTGGTCATGGCATTGAGTTTCCTATAATCAATGCACACTCTCCATCCTATTGTGGGCTTAGTGGGCACATCTTCTCCTTGTTCATTTTTGACCATGTTGATGTTAGACCAGGTGGTACACGGAAATAGATCCAGAGGGGGAGTGAATGGATCTTTTGAAATTTTCACCCTATTAAAAACCAAACCCCACTCTAGGAAACAAATGAAAATAGCTCCACGGAAGACACTTAACAATGAGAGCTTCTACTGGACCAGAGGACAAACACTTAACATTCTAACACAAACTCAACGGGAGGTAAGGTATAGCCCACGGTACACACAGCTCAAGAAAGCAGGTAAGGAGTTGAATAACCACCGCCCAATAGAACAATTAACGAAACCTGTGAAGTGGGCAGAATATAAGGAACAAGCCCACAATTCAAACCACTACTCATAGGATTTTTTAGGTGGTTCGATCTATTACCCCAGATCTACATCCACCCCTCACTCAAACCGAGTGAGGCTTCTCTTGCTCAAACCAAGCAAGAACACCACCGTAGACTCAGTCTGCACCATACGCTGCCTAACAGCTTGGCAAACCGAGGGAGACAAATCCCTCAACACAGATCCTGCAACCCACAGAATCTGAACCCTGACCTTGCAACCTACAAGGTAAGAGCTGGAGGACCAGTCCTCCCTTCCTCCAAATCGGAGGGGAACCGGAGATAAATCTCCCTTCTTCTGCTACCGCAGAAGGGACGTGAACAGCAACCCACTGCTCACCAAAACCTAGAGGAATAAGTCCTCTCTTCCTCTGAATCCACAGAGGGAAACCACGAGTGACACCCCGCCACTCGCAAGCCGGAGAACAAGTCTCCCTTCTCCTGAACCCTCAGGAGGAACCTAAAACGAGAATGCAAGGAAAGAATGAAACTAAAAAGGAAAAATGAAAAGCAAGGACAAAATATAGCTTCAATGAAGCTCTTTCAAAAACAAGTCTGTTCAGGATTTGATCCTGACACAGATGAAAAACAAATCTTCAAAAGCATCCAGTTGACGGCTGTATCTCTATATTTCTTTTCTCTCTTCTTCTCTTTTCTTCTCTCTCACTCTGGCTCACTGCTTCTTCTTCACTCACTGACTGGCTCTCTCTCCGACTGCTTCTTCTTTCTCTCTTTCGCTCTGCGGCTCCTACTCTCTCTCCCTCCTGAAGATGCTCTCTTTTCAGGCGAAGACAATGGCAGCAACTACGGCAGCTTTCCTCTCCCTTCTTTGAAGAGCTGGGTGTCCTTATATAGAACAGGGGCACTGTATGGATGTGGCAGAAAAAACCTACTGAAACCCCATTGGTCTACGTGGCAGGGATGAGAAAGTTCCTCTGTCATAGTACCTTGGATCACGTGCACTTTAACCTAGTACTTTGATTCCACATGAGGTAAATTCCCAGGTAGCTCATCATATGTTCGGCCTTATGGCTGTCCTGGCAAACAGATGAAAGTGTTGGCCTTTTAACACAAAGAATATTACTAGCGTCGACTATTTATATATGCAGCACAGTAATGTGCACTGACCTTCCATGCTGAGCAACTAAGTATCCACCGACTCTAGCATGCCAGTTTAGAAAAGATGCGCAGACCTTACATGCTGAGCGACTAAGTATGCATCGACCTTGGTATGTGCAAAACAGATCCTGCACCGACCTTGTGTATGGTCAAGACAAAATCTGCACAGACCTTTACGCATGAATAAACAAGACATGCACTGACATTCTCTACATGGTGCGAAAAGTTGCACCGACCATATGCACAGTACTACAGAGACTTGCACTGACCTTATATGCAATACATGCTATACTAGCATCGTCCTCATCGTGCTAGCATCGACCTTAGCAAAACTAGCACTGACCCAGTGACAAAGCATGACAGGCTAGCACAGACCTTATATGCATGCACTTCCATACTAACACTGACCTGATGCGTATGCAACTCAACTAGCATCGACCTCTCAAGTAAGACATGATGTACTAGCATCGACCTTACTTGCATGCTACAGTGATATGCACATACCCTCTTATGCATCTAGCCTAAACTAGCATTGACCTGTATGCATGCTACAGTGATGTGCACAGACCCTCTTATGCATTTGGCCTAGACTAGCATCAACCTTAGTTGCTTTGAAAGCAAACTAGCATCGACCTGAATGCAATGCATAAGACACTAGCACTGACCCTATATGCCACTAGCATTGACCTTGGTATGAAATATGCGAGATGCTAGCATCGGCCTTAGCTATGTGAAGAACGCAACTAGCATCGACTATGTATGACACTAGCACCGACCCTTTAGACTCATGTGCACGGACTTTGTGTGAAGGAGGAAAACATGCACCAACCGTATAATGCAGTTGCTGATTCAACAATTTTATCAGTTGACCTTTTGACACCTCATGAACAGTAGCGTTGACCTCATGACCTGCGTTGACTGTCCTGCGTTGACTTGCGTTTGTGCATATCAAAACAATCATCAAAGCCTCATGAATCCATCAAAATTATATCTAAAATGAGTCATTTAAATTGTCATTATCAAAATCAAGCATCAACATTATAAACACATATGACACCATGCTTAGATGAGTCATAGTGTTTGGCATCATCAAAATCACAGGGGTACAACAATTGAGTCCCGATTTCTTAGGAACCACTTGAGTAGGACTCACCCATTGGCTATCCGAGATAAGAAAAATAATTCTCGCATCAAGCCATTTGACAACCTCCTTCTTCACTACCTCCTTCATGTTCGGATTCATCCTCCTTTGCATTTTCCGGCTTGGTTGGGCATCATCCTCCATGTAAATGTGATGCATGCAAATGGATGGACTTATCTCCTTCAGATCAGCCACCGTCCAACCTATGGCACCCTTATGAGTCCTAAGGACTTCTAGTAGAAGTGTTTCTTAGGTAGGGGTAAGGTTGGAAGCTAAGATAATAGGAAGACTTTGATCGGGACCTAGGAATGCATATTTGAGGGAGTCCGGAAGAGGCTTAAGATCAAGTTTTGGAGGACTTTCAAGGGATGGTAGGGCTGGTTCATCTTGTAAAGCCGGAAGAGGTTCAACCTTAGGCCAAATGGTACTATGATGAGGGAAATATTGTAGAGCATTAGCCTCCCTTATTTGACCCATGCCCAGACCATTCTCAAAAAATTAATAGTAGATGTCTATGAAATGACATTCCTCATCAAGGTCCAAATATTGGGAGTCTTTGAACACATTGAGAGAGACTTTTTGACAGCCAAATGAGATGTCCATAGTTCCCGTAGCACAATTGATGTTGGCTTTGGCAGTGGCAAGGAATGGACGGCCTAGGATGATTGGAGTGTGACTTAGCTCTAAGAAGGAGGCCATGTCAAGAATGAGAAAATCAATGGGGAAGTAGCAATCATGGACTTTGACAATCACATCTTCTATCAAACCTCGTGGGGTCCTGACTGAGCGATCTGCTAGTTGGAGAATGACCGGAGTTGGTTTGAGTTCTCTTATGTCAAATTGCTCATAAATTGAGGTCGGTAAAAGGTTGACACTTGCTCCTTAGTCGAGGAGGGCACGGTCAAAGGTTACACCACCTATATCACATGAGATGAGAGGAGCTCCAGGGTCCTTCAATTTTCGAAGGAGATTATTCATCAAGACCGCACTAACATCCTTGGAGAGCCAAATTTTCATTAGGGGTCGACTTGGGCCCTCTTCCTGTAGTGCATAGCTCTTTGAGGAATTTGGCATAGGTTTGAACATGTTTCATGGCATCTAGGAGTGGAATATTGATGTGAACTTGTGACAAGAGCTCCTTTAACTCCTCATTTTGTGTTGGCCTAGTCTTATTGGGCTTGGGTTCTAAGGCATATGGAAAGGGAACCTTGGGTTCAGAGGAATTTAGATGTTCATGGGCATTTCCTTTCCCTTTAGGATCTCCTCCAACTTATTTTGAGTGCATTCCTCCTTATTCACACCCTCATCATCTTGATCCTCTTTCGAAGCATCTTGCAACACCTGTAGCACCCCGGATAAACATAATCGAGAAACTAACTTTTCCTAAATAAATAACTCTAAATACCATAGCCCTATACTTGATAAGGGCCACTATATATATACACATGTATATAAGAGTCCCAACATCACTTAAAGACTAACAGACCAACCCATAGATAACACGTATAGGAGCTTTTCCATTTTTTTCCACACAAAGTGAATGGGCACCCCTTACCTGGGCGCCATTTCATTGACTGGGTCAACCCAGTAATGGGCGCCCCCTCATGAGTGCGCCAATCATCTTTTGACTGGTCAAACCAAGGAATGGATGCGCTCCTGCAAGGGCACCATTTCCTTTAATAAACGCCCTCCCAACAGGGCGCAGATTAATGGGCTCCACCCCCCTTGGGCGCTAATTCCCAACAGGGCACAACGATGTTCTTCCAGCTGTTCTTATAGAAGTGTTTGAAACACGAACAACCTTATTTCTCTGGCAACGGACCCGCAAGGCAATAAACCGTTTGCCTTTTGTTGGCAACGGACTTTCCCTATAATTATAGCCTCTATTGAGCAGGCAGAGGCTACTGCCGTCATCTTGCTGCCTGCAGAAGAGAATATCTCCCTTCTTTTCTTCGGAAGATGTGAAGGGGCGTCTTCTTCCTACATTCAACGTCTTGCTGCTGAAGCTTTGCGATGGAGAACGTGTGGCTATCTTTATTATTTATTATACTATCTAGTAAACCACTCCAAAAATGTAGGTGTTCTCAAGATTTGGCCCAACTCGTAGCTAATGTAGGGTAACAAGCATGAGTAGCACTAGCTTAGCTTCCATCTTCCATATTATATAGCCCCTGATACACCGGTTTTCATGAAACTATTGCATGTGTAAATGGCGACCAACCTACTGCCATTTATTAATAGGCGCCCAGATCTTGGGCGCCATTTCTTGAATGAAGCGCCCATATGGGCAGGTGCCTATTAATAGGTGACAGCATGCACAGGCGCCAATTCTTTTTCATATTTAATAATCACTCATGCTTAGAAAATTAATATCTATGAAATAAAACCCTAATATTCTTGCATGAGCATGATTCTGAGATCCTGATATTTTTCTCTATCTAACCATGTCCTTACTTCCTGATTTCTTGAACTTTTGAAATTGTGAATAGTATTTTGTGTCTTAAAACGTACCTACCCGATACATAGCATCACCCAAAGAAATGGGTGCCCATGTCTAGGGCGCCAATTACTTGAATAACGACCCACCACAGAGTCACCAATTAAATGATGACTCTGTGAGAGGGCGCCATTTCTTTAGGGCAAACAAAAAGAAAAAAAATGAAAACTTGAATGGGCACCCCTTGGAACAGGTGCCCATTACCTAAATAATGGCACCCACCTGGGCACCATTTACTGAAATAAGGGCACCAGATCGGTCACCATTTGGCAAATAAATGGCACCTGTTTTGGTGCCATTTACATAGCCCTACCAGGGCTTATAAAAATACTGGCATTTTTCTAGAATGGGGGCCCCTTACTGCAGGTGCCAATTCAGTAAATAATGGCAGCTGATAGGGCGCCATTTAGTCAATAAATGCCACCTGTTTGGGTGCCGTTTTTCTTAGTGCTGATTTCCAGAGTTTCAGTTTTGAGGCGGTGTTATCTCAGCGGACAGCCGCCAATTCCATCCAGATTCTCGACTGGTCTCGTGGTTTGTGCCGATATAACCATAGTTCATTTCCTGAATAATAATCAGACCTTGAACTCCATTCATGAAATTTACCTTATGTTCCTACAATGGTTAAACCCTTGGAATTCTATATTCGCTATAAACGCGAGTGGATGTCGAAAGAAATACATGACACAATGCTGGCGTAAATGGGGCCCGATCTGGTCCTAGGAGGAGCACCCTAAAGTACTGGTGTCCATGGGAGCTATATTGATCACGATGTTTAGCATTGCACCGAAGTACTTGCATTCTTGACTTGAGGCATTCCACTCACTCTCTCTCGTGACACTACTTACGTGCTTGACTTGACTAGTGTGGCCCGGAATGGGCAAAGACTTGACTTGCGTGGCCCGGAATGGGCAAAGTACTTGCTTGAATGAAATAGCTAATTTCTTGTGACACGTACTTGATAATTACTTGCTTGAACTTGTTCCTTGCTTTCCTGAAAAATTGTGTAAACACCTGATGGTACTTGAAATCATGCAATACTCTTTCTATGAAGTTCTTGATATCTTGCTTGTCAACACTTGATAGTACTTGAAACCATGCGACATTCTTCTATACATTTCATGATTTTCTTGCTTGTCTAGTATGCATAGCTATACCTGCATTACACGTAATATGTAATTTATTTAAAGACTGCTCGAACTTGAGATATAATTCCTACTGAGCGATTCACTCATCCAGTTCATTCTAACATTTTTCAGGTAGCTCGGATAGCGACAACCAAATAAATGGGAATGAGACCGAGTGAAGAGTGCTAGAGTCACCGATCGTCTACTGTCAGCTAGTCGCGTCCTTTGTTTCTTGAGTCCTTTCCTTTATATTTCTGTTATGTCAGTTAGTTGTTGTTAAGGCTTGGAAGCCTTACTGTTAATTTCAGTTATTATTATTATGGTAGTTTGGATATTAGTCATCTCGTAATATTGATATATTTTGGAAATTTAAATCTCAGTTATTATGTTTGTACGTCTTTTGCGCACTCTGTCTTCATGTCAAAAATCTTAATGCTCTAATTGATATGATCTATATAAACTCATCGCGCACCCCAGGTATCTTTCGCGCTGGGGGTGTGACAGTTTACGTGGTATCGGAGCCTAGGATTTTACATTCCTAGGAAAACCCAAGTCCAATGATAGGTGTATACCTTATACCCGGTGAGATGGGTAGAGCCATGGGTTAAGTCCTGTGTTAACGTTCAACATTACAATTCAAACATGAAACTAATTAGACATGAATTATCTTGTAGGATTATGGTCGCTGAAAGAGCACAATGACGCGAGATGTAGCACACAATGCAAGGTCTTATGTAGGCGCTACAGCAAGTGGCACAGGGCGTAGCCAACCGTGGAGCTGGTGATCTACACAGGGGTTTTCATAACATGAACCCACCCAGATTTGTAGGTTCATCTGACCCTGAGTATGCTGAAAGCTGGTTGAAGGAAATTGAAAGAATTTTTCATGTAATGCAATGCACGGATGAAGAAAAGGTTTTGCTGGCTACATTCCAACTAGTGCGGGACGCTCGATGTTGGTGGGAATCAGTAGAAGCAACATTGCCTGGTAACTATGTCACATGGGCTAAATTTGTTGCACATTTCAACAACAAATACTTTTTTGACCGCATTCAGGAGAAGAAGGCCGTGGAATTTGTCGCCCTAAAACAACGGACCCTGACTATGGCCGAGTATGAGGCCCAGTTCTCAAGACTATCTAGGTATGCACCCCACTTGGTGTGTACTAAAAAGATGAAGGTAAGAAGGTTCCTCAACGGGCTTAGGCCCCAATACATTACCCAACTTGCACCAATGGACATCTAAGTCTATTTGAAAATGGTTCGACATGCATAGTTGCTCGAGGACCCCACTGGATTATCTGAAAAAATCCGAGGAAGAGGCAAGAAGGAACAAGTCACAAGTCCAGAAAACTTCAAGCCATTATTTAACAAGAAGAGGTCCGACAATGGAGGGGAGTCCTCCAAAGAAAAAAAGTTTAAGAAGAATGACAAGCCATTCTCCACCACCACACCTTCTAAGGAAGTGTGTAAACACTATGACAAGGCCGGCCATAGAGCCAAGGGATGCTGGAGGAGACTGGGAGACTGTCTCTAATGTGGGAACCGAGAACATTGAATCCTTGATTGCCCGATGATGAATGAGCAAACTGTTGTGCCCCTGTGGTCTTGATGATTGGTTTTGATGATAGCAAACACTATAAGTCATCATATACATGTGTGCATGAAAGACCTTGTTGATTCATTTAAGTGCATTCATATGTGTTCATGGATTTGTGAATATGTGCTTGTGAATGACACTCCATTATATTTATCTGACATCTGGTCGATGCATTCATATAACAGAATCGGCACAATTGCATTGAGCATACAGTCAGTACACTGCATGTAGAAGTGGGTCGACCCCCTTCTTAGATGGGTCGACCCCTCCTAGACTTCCAAGTCTATACACTGCCAGCACACACGTTCAAAGTCTCCTCATTTGAAGTCTACACAGCTGTAAGCACTTCAAAGCTCACACACTGCATTGCATGCGAGACCTTAAGTCTGTACATTGGTCCGTTGTTGTAGACTAAGTCTATACACTGCTTGCATCCTCTTCAAGCCTGTACATTGGTCTTGGCATATGCATTCATAAAGTCTATACACTCTTCGGTTGGCTTCAACTGAAGTATGTACATCGCATGCAGGCAGGCATTCGAAGTCCATACACTGCTGTGTGAACGCAAGTCTATACAGCTAGTGTCTGTGTTGCCTTGCATCTCAGCAAGTCTACACATCGGCTTCCAAGTCTGAACATCGCTGTTGCATTCACGCAAGCCATTACATTGCACTGTTCATGCACGGCACACCAAGTCTGTACAGAGTTCGCATCTCATGCATCGTCTACATAAAGTCCATACATTCACTGTAGCTTGCTTAGCTGAAGTGTGTACATCCATCGTCTCATGAAGTGTGTACATTGTGTCACATTGTTAAAGTCTGCACATTGTGCTTTGAGGTTGCATCAAGTCTAGACATTGTCCTGTAGCAAGCACGAAGCCAAGTCTGTACATTCGTCAAGGGCCCAAGTCTATACATTGTGTCGTTCACATCTTCAAATTTGTACATTGCCCAGTCTGCATCTCGCAAAGTCTATACATTGGACTGTGCTTCACAAAGTCTATACATTGGACTGTGCTCGTAAAGTCTATACATCCATCGGTTCTTAGTTGGGCCAAGTCTGCACATTGGACTCTCACTCAAAGTCTGTACAGTGCCATGTTCATATGATTCTAAGCCTATACACTGCACTGTAGAAGCTCGTGGTGAAGTCTGTACAGCCACCAGTTCGACTTGCAAGTCTATATATCGGTAGCTTTACCGACGTTGCACTCAAAGTCTATACACTGATAGCTTTACCATCGTTTCCCTTGGCAAGTCTATACATCGCAGTTGAGTGGAAGTCTGTATAGCCATTGTGTTGCCAAAGTCCATACATTGTGAACCTCAAAGTCTGTACCGACTTTGCCTTGTTCAAGTCTGTACATCGACCCTTTGGCAAGTCTATATATTGAAAGTCTATACACTCGATTGCCTTGCCTTGATCAAGTATGTACAGAGCTTCATTATTCAAGATTGTACATCGCTCAGTTGGCAAGTCTATACATTGGAAGTATATACATTCCTTTGCCTTGCATCGCTCATCAAGTCTGTATAGCCTTTCTCTTTGCATGTCTGTACATCGTCCATGATGTCTGAACAACGAGCAAGTATGTACATCGAGCTAGTCTGCTGACTAAGTCTATACAGACTTTGTTTGCACAAGTATGTACATCGCTCATTTGTCTTGGCAAGTCTGCACATCGATAAGTCTACACATTGTTTAGTGCATTGCATTCATCAGTCATGAAGTCTATACATTAAGTTGAAGCCTGTACATCGTGCATCTAGCATTTTTCAAGTCTATACAACGCTGCTTGTGTTTCCTCAGAGTCTGTACAGCCAGCTCTGCCACTTAGCACCTCATCAAGTCTGTACATACTTAGGCTGCATAACACAAGTCTATACATCCGCACGATAGCTAGGCTTTCAGCAAGTCTATACACTTCGTTCATGCATTGTTCTCATCGAAGTCTATTCATTGAAGTCTAGACATTGTCTCGCTTGCTTGAATGAAGTCTGTACATCCATTTGCCAGCATGTATGCACAATGGTCTTCATGCATTATCTTGCTTGATGCATTCTTCGTTGCTCATTAGCAAGTCTGTACAGCATATGTTCTTCATATATGATCAAAGTCTGAACATTGCATCATTGTGTATGCATTGCTTTCTTCAAGTGTATACACTACATCATATGCATACTGCAGCTTGTTTCTGCAAGTCTATACACTGCATCACATATGCATATTACAGCATGTGGTAAGAAGTCTGTACACTTGTCTTGCCTCACACGATCAACTCTGTACAGCCATCCATCCTTGCATTGCTTGCTGAATGAAGTCTGAACATTGCCTTAAGCTGATACTGTCTTCGACTGATTAACTGACAAGATTGTTGGACGAGCTTAATGTGTCTGAGCACGTGACTCGAGGTGGGCACCTGGCACGTGATCCAAGAAGCTGAGATGCTGACACGTGGTAGCATCAATTGGGCGGGAGAAGTGGAAAACACACGCCCTAAGCTGCTGCTATATATATAGAAGACGTCTTCCTCAGAAGATAAAAGATAAGAACAGAAGAGGGCTGATCGAGACTATAAGTGAAGGAGAAGTGAGGCAGAGAGCAGCAGAAGAAAAAAGAAGAAGAAGAGAAAAGAAGAGATAGAGAGAGCCTGCACGATCGAGTGACAGAAAAAGAAAGAGAAAATAAAAAGGAGTAGAGAGAGAGAGTGAGAGTTCGTGGAGAAGAAGAAAGAAGTCTCGACTGAAGATCTGTCTACTGGATCGTGGATCAAATCTAGGCCAGTCATCTCCATGGGAGCCACATCTATGTTATCTTTCTTTACAGCTTTCTGATCGCTGTGTATTTTTCCTTTCTTAGTTTTCTTTTTTCATTTGGTTATCTTTGTTCTTCCGATTCTCTGGATAGAGGTCAGGTCCCTCCTTGTCTGGAGGAAGAGAGGTCTGTGACCTCTGGTTTGCTGGTGACGGGGAGTCACTGGTGTGTCCCCTCCTGGTCTGGAGGAAGAGAGACTTCGGTCTCTAGTTTCCAAGTGGCTGGGAGTCACTTGGGGTGTCCCTCCGGTGTGGAGGAAGAGGGGAGGCTGTTCCCCTGGTCAAGCTGTGTGGTGCATTCTGTTCGCAGACTGAGTCTGCAGTTTCTAGCTTGTGCTAGTGGAAGCCTCACTCCGGTTGGGAGTGAGGGGTGGATGTAGGTCTGGAGGACCGAACCACCTAAAAAATTATATGTGCAGTGGTTTGCCTTGTGCGTTAGCTCCATATCTTCTACCACCTTTCACAGATTTTCTGAGCGTTCATATTGCTATCTTGCAGTCGGTTGATTACCTTCTTCCGCTTCCGCTAGTTGATTGTTTAGGCGCGAGATTGATGTTTGTTCTTCGGTTCAAAAGAGATTCTGATTAGTTACCCAGCTTGTCTATCTTGTTCTAGTTTTTATTGAGCGAAAAGTTTTTAAGGGTGGGATTCATTCACCCCCCCCTCTAAATCCAGCGCACCGATCCTATCAATTGGTATCAGAGCCAGGTTCTGACTTACAGATCCAACGATCTGCAGAGGATGCTGCTAGCGTTTTGGGTGCATCATTATCTTCTTCATTTTGTTTTAAAAAATTGCCTGTTTATTTGTCTTCATGGCTCATCCACCGATTTTCAGTGGTACGGACTTTAATGTCTGGTTTAAAAACTTGCATATGTTTGTTACGACTACTGATCCAGATCTGTGGAAACTAATTTCACATGGTCCACATAGACTACCAAAAGATCAGTCCAAATGGACTAATAAGCATCGATCTATGTGTGCAGAAAATCAGAAGGCTTGGAATCTGATGAAGGCAGCTACTGACAAAGCCTTTCATTCATGTTTCCTTGATTGCAGATCTGCAAGAGATATATTGGAGATGATGAAGAGAGCTGGGAAAGGAAATCAAACAAGCTGCATGATGGCTCGAGGAAGTGGACAAAGCAGCAATCAAGAAGAAGAACAGGATGATGAGGAGGTAAATCTCTTCGAGAATTTTTGTCTAGATGATTGGGAGAATGCATATGCTGAATTATTAGAGTCACGTGAGAGGCTAAGAAAACAATATTAAAAATTGACGAAGGGTACTGGGTTAGATAGTTCAAGCTCTCCATGTAAAACTTGTACTGAATTGAAAAATGTTCATGATGGTTGTATGTCTGATTTTTAAATGCTGAAAAAATAAATTTCATTGCTGAAAATTGAGAATCAAGATCATGTAAATGAGATATCTAAACTCAAAGAGAAACTCAGTTCAAATAATGATAATCAGACTATTGTTAACTATCATGACCAGTATGAAAAATTGCTGAAAAATTTTGAAAGTGTGAACTCAGATTTAAACAAGCTAAAATCTGAAAATGACTCTCTTAGAAAATCTGTTAAAGAAAATGAAGAAAAATTAGAGAAACTTAAAAAGGAGAACACATTGCTGATTGAAAAATCTGATGCCATAAAATCTATAAACATGGAGTTGCAGAAAAACATTGAAAACTTGCAAAGGGAGTATGAAACTCCAAATAATCCAAAAGTATCTCAAGATGACCAGATTCTTCTTGATGAGTTAATTCAAAATGATACTTTGGTTAAAGAGAATGAGAAGTTAAAAGTGCTCAACTCCACTATGTCTGAGAGACTTCTAGCCTTAGAAAGAGAAAAAATTGTTTACATTGAAGATTCTGATAAATTGAGCAATCTAGAACAGGAAGTTGAGAAATATAAAACTGCTAACAAAGTTTTGAATGAAGCTATTAATTGCAGTGATTAAGAGATTGCCAGTTATGAGTTACACATTTCCTCTCTAGAAAATGAAATCCAAGACTTAAAAGATTCCTTGTCTAAGTTTGTGAGTGGGCAAGAAAACCTAGACAAGCTACTAGGTGTAAAAGTCAATGTCAGGAAGGAAGGGTTGGGCTACAATAATCTGAATAAAAAGGATTTTAAGAACAAAGTAATGACATCATTTGTAAATGCTTCAAATGTAGCCTCTACATCAAAAGATAAACTGCCCATTGTTCAAAAAATGCTGGGAACAAAGGTTAATTGTAAGAAAGATGGACTAGGTTACAATCCAGTCATGAGGAAGGTTGATGGATCCAACCTGAAAACTATTTTTGTTAAATCTTCAGAATAAGAAAAGCCTTCTACCACATCTCCACCTCAGAACAAGGCTAACAAAATAGAAAAACAAAATAAAAATCATAAAACATCACAAATTCAAAGGAACAATCTGCATGCTAAGAACTCATCACAAAAATGCCATGTTTTAAAGAAATCAAATGGCTCCTGTCATTATTGTGGTAAGCATGGACACTTTATTAGTAACTGTTTTGTGATGAAACAAGATGACAAAAAGCATGCTAGAAAATATGTGTCCGGTCAGAAAAAGGACAATCTAAATGTTAAAGAACTTCATGCTAGAAATCATATTTTTCAAAATAAGAAAATTCATTGCTCCAATTGTGGCAAGATGGGCCACATTGCAGCTCATTGCTGGCATGTTAAGGGGAAGAAATTTCATTCTGAGTTCGTTAATTTCCATGACAACAAAAATATTTTTGAAAGGAAAACTCTTGCATGTCTTGAGTGTGGTAAGTTAGGCCACAGAGCTAGAGATTGTTGGCATGCTCAGAAGAACTATGTTAACCCCTATGTTATCAAATTCTATGCCAGAAAATCTGTGAGTTTTTCATGCTATAACTGTGGAAAGCCAGGTCACAGGGCTGCAACCTGTTGGCTGGCAGGATATCAAAACCAAATTGGTTTTGGTAAACAGAATTTTTATTCTGTTAACAAAAAGGTTCATGCATATGCACATAGAATTCATGCTAATAAGAATGTGCATAAATCAAATCAGAAATCTGCTGCTTCTTGCCATCATTATGGTAAATCTGGACATTTGATGGATGGTTATCCTCTGATGAAATTTAATGATCATCAAGTTAAAAATGTACTGAGAAAACCTTCTAGAAGTGATACTGTCATGTCAGGACCCAAGACTTCTTGGGTGCCTATGTGTGCAAAATAGTTTGCTAACTTGCTGGTGTGCCTTGGAAGTTGATTAATAAAGAGGGGATTAATCCAAGGCACTCAAGAATGAAAACCCCTTCCTGAACCTTTCAGGTAAATTTCTTGCATTTTCTGTTTTTAGTTTTACTGCATAGCACATTAAATCTGTTTTTGCATATTCATTCATCATCTGCCATTTGCATTAGTTTCTGATCATGCACTTGCTGAGCGTTCTGTGCATATATGAGTTTAAAGGGTTGTCTGCATCTGATGCATACATATGCCAATTGCAGTTGTTTGATAATTGTTGATATGCATAATCTCTGAAAACAAATTGCAACTTCTGAAAATCTGAACTGCATATGAATGTTGTTTGAAATCTGTCTGTTGCATAGCTCACTGAAAATCTGGACTGCATATAGGATTGCATGTTGAATTATCATGATTGACCTCTATGGTATATTAAATAGTAAGCCACTAAAAGGTAGGGAAATATGTCTGGAGACTTTTACTATGTGTGAGATGGTCTTTTAGACCAAGTGCTCCGCCTAGTACCATGGGTCATTTTGCTTTGATAGGGCAGTCTGTATGTGCATGAATCACAAAGACATATGTTCAGTTTTCATGGGAAACATTGCATGTTTTCAGGGATAGTTAATTGCATGTCTTTGCATAGCAATCAATGTTGAGTCTTTGCATGTCTTTGCATACATGTAGTTAATAGCATTGCATTTCACTACATTGAAAAAGTCAAAAAGATTCACTAAATGCATAGTGTGAGTGGGAGTCAATGTATTGCATGTAGGTTGTCAAATGCATACACTTGTCAGAATTCATTGCATATCCTTCCTTATTGGTTTTGTTGACAAACCTTGATCATATTCTGAAAACATTGAGCTTCAAAATCTCTTCTTTCATTTGGTATCAGAATTCTATCAGTTCATCATGAAGATTTCAATGGGACTATTTCGATCATAAATCTGAAAACACTTGAACTAGGAATCTTCTGTTATACGATTTTATGAATGTCTGAAATAACTCATGTGGTTTAAGTTTAATGTATTCATGGAGTTTGTCTGTAATTCTCTTAAAAATATCTGAATCATGTTTAATAAATCTTAACCAACTATTTCATGATGTACCTTGTAAAACCTTCTGAAATCTGCACTATTGAATACATGGCTTTAATTGGTTAAGTACATGAAATTATTATTGACTTGAAGCAAATGAATTTGTCTGAATCATCTAAAGGGTTAATTTCTATCAGAGCAATGATTTGGTCACTGAGAAACACATGTCCAAAGGACTATGTCATGAGGTGCCATAGTTAACTCTGCCCAAGAATGATTGTTAATCAGGCAGAGCAATGACAAGCACACTGAGAAATACAACTCACTCATCAAAGAAATGATTTGTAGTGTGTCATGATGTGTAAATGCTACCTCTGTTCATATAAAGCATGACTGTTAGTCACACTAAGTGCTTAAGGATATTGGCCTCTGATCAAGGTATATCCTCTAGTTACAAAGTGTACACTGAACTAGAGTGCTCGTAAAATTTGTAGCATGAAAACTTGTTGAACAAATTACAATGTTTGAATATTGATGCAAAAATAAAATTGTTATAACCCTAGACAAAATCTCATGACTTCATAATTGCTTGATCTCAATACTAGTGCATGTATTTCTGAAAGAAGTCAATAAGTTTGATTGTGTAAGAGAAAGGGAGGATAATCAAGATAGAATTATGAGGGCTTGGTTCATTTTTATTAAACCTTGGTTTTAGATATCAATACAGAATTTTATTGATAAACCTTGCATACATCATGTTTAAACCATGCTGATCAATAAAATTCATTCATAAGCCCTTATAATGGAAGACTTTAAAAAATTATATTTTGGATTTATGAGATTGATATCTCCTTGAAAATCTTGCTTTGAACTTCTTGTGTTTGAAACTCTTCTCCTCACTGTCCTTGGTTCATTGACTTGAACTTACCCTTGAATGCCACTGTGGTCTCCCTCTCAACCACATCAATTGGGAGAAATGCAACAGATGCATATCAATTGGTATCTATTCAGGGGGAGCTTCCTTGTCATATTGAATCATGTTCATATCAATTGTGACCCTGCATTCATATTCTTAGGGGGAGGTATTGCATTTCTTGCTGCATCTGCATCTCTGCATTCATACCTCTGCATGATTTTTTAAAAAAAAACAAAAGGGGAGAAATTAATTTGAGTCATATTGCTCTTTGGGGAAGAATGTGCTTTCATGTAGTTAAAGGGAGAAAAGTTATTTCAATTGTTTCAAATCTGCTTATTTTTCCTCTCTCAATCTAATGTCTTTTTGCTGAAGTCAAAGGGGGAGAATGTTTTGATCTGAGTCAGTGTGACTCATAGTGTTGCCATCATCAAAAAGGGGGAGATTGTTGTGCCCCTGTGGTCTTGATGATTGGTTTTGATGATAGCAAACACTATAAGTCATCATATGCATGTGTGCAAGAAAGACCTTGTTGAATCATTTAAGTGCATTCATATGTGTTCATGGATTTGTGAATGTGTGCCTGTGAATGACACTCCATTATATTTATCTGACATCTGGTCGATGCATTCATATAACAGAATCAGCACAATTGCATTGAGCATACAGTCAGTACACTGCATGAGCATACTGTCAGTACACTGCATGCAGAAGTGGGTCGACCCCCTTCTTAGATGGGTCGACCCCTCCTAGACTTCCAAGTCTATACACTGCCAGCACACACGTTCAAAGTCTCCTCAGCTGTAAGCACTTCAAAGCTCACACACTGCATTGCATGCGAGACCTTAAGTCTGTACATTGGTCCATTGTTGTAGACTAAGTCTATACACTACTTGCATCCTCTTCAAGCCTGTACATTGGTCTTGGAATATGCATTCATAAAGTCTATACACTCTTCGGTTGGCTTCAACTGAAGTATGTACATCGCATGCAGGCAGGCATTCGAAGTCCATACACTGCTGTGTGAACGCAAGTCTATACAGCCAGTGTCTGTGTTGCCTTGCATCTCAGCAAGTCTACACATCGGCTTCCAAGTCTGAACATCGCTGTTGCATTCACGCAAGTCGTTACATTGCACTATTCATGCACAGCACACCAAGTCTGTACAGAGTTCGCGTCTCATGCATCGTCTACATAAAGTCCATACATTCACTGTAGCTTGCTTAGCTGAAGTGTGTACATCCATCGTCTCATGAAGTGTGTACATTGCGTCACATTGTTAAAGTCTGCACATTGTGCTTTGAGGTTGCATCAAGTCTAGACATTGTCCTGTAGCAAGCACGAAGCCAAGTCTGTACATTCGTCAAGGGCCCAAGTCTATACATTGTGTCGTTCACATCTTCAAGTCTGTACATTGCCCAGTCTGCATCTCGCAAAGTCTATACATTGGATTGTGCTTCACAAAGTCTATACATTGGACTGTGCTCGTAAAGTCTATACATCCATCGGTTCTTAGTTGGGCCACGTCTGCACATTGGACTATCACTCAAAGTCTGTACAGCGTCATGTTCATATGATTCTAAGCCTATACACTGCACTGTAGAAGCTCGAGGTGAAGTCTGTACAGCCACCAGTTCGACTTGCAAGTCTATACATCGGTAGCTTTACCGACGTTGCACTCAAAGTCTATACACTGATAGCTTTACCGTCGTTTCCCTTGGCAAGTCTATACATCGCAGTTGAGTGGAAGTCTGTACAGCCGTTGTGTTGCCAAAGTCCATACATTGTGAACCTCAAAGTCTGTATAGACTTTGCCTTGTTCAAGTCTGTACATCGACCCTTTGGCAAGTCTATACATTGAAAGTCTATACACTCGATTGCCTTGCCTTGATCAAGTTTGTACAGAGCTTCATTGTTCAAGACTGTACATCGCTCAGTTGGCAAGTCTATACATTGGAAGTATATACATTGCTTTGCCTTGCATCGCTCATCAAGTCTGTACAGCCTTTCTCTTTGCATGTCTGTACATCGTCCATGATGTCTGAACAACGAGCAAGTATGTACATCGAGCTAGTCTGCTGACTAAGTCTATACAGACTTTGCTTGCACAAGTATGTACATCGCTCATTTTTCTTGGCAAGTCTACACATCGATAAGTCCATACATTATTCAGTGCATTGCATTCATCCGTCGTGAAGTCTATACATTGAGTTGAAGCCTGTACATCGTGCATCTAGCGTTTTTCAAGTCTATACAACGCTGCTTGTGTTTCCTCAGAGTCTGTACAGCCAGCTCTGCCACTTAGCACCTCATCAAGTCTGTACATACTTAGGCTACATAACACAAGTCTATACATCCGCATGATAGCTAGGCTTTCAGCAAGTCTATACACTTCGTTCATGCATTGTTCTCATCGAAGTCTATTCATTGAAGTCTAGACATTGTCTCGCTTGCTTGAATGAAGTCTTTGCATCCATTTGCCAGCATGTATGCACAGTGGTCTTCATGCATTATCTTGCTTGATGCATTCTTCGTTACTCATTAGCAAGTCTGTACAACATATGTTCTTCATATATGATCAAAGTCTGAACATTGCATCATTGTGTATGCATTGCTTTCTTCAAGTCTATACACTGCATCATATGCATACTGCAGCTTGTTTCTGCAAGTCTATACACTGCATCACATATGCATATTACAGCATGTGGTAAGAAGTCTGTACACTCGTCTTGCCTCACAGGATCAACTCTGTACAGCCATCCATCCTTGCATTGCTTGCTAAATGAAGTCTGAACATTGCCTTAAGCTGATACTGTCTTTGACTGATTAACTGACAGGATTGTTGGACGAGGTTAATGTGTCTGAGCACGTGACTCGAGGTGGGCACCTAGAAAGTGATCCAAGAAGCTGAGATGCTGACACGTGGTAGCATCAATTGGGCGGGAGAAGTGGAAAACACACGCCCTAAGCTGCTGCTATATATATAGAAGACATCTTCCTCAGAAGATAAAAGATAAGAACAGAAGAGGGCTGATCGAGACTGTGAGTGAAGAAGAAGTGAGGCAGAGAGCAGCAGAAGAAAAAAGAAGAAGAAGAAGAAGAAGAGAAAAGAAGAGATAGAGAGAGCCTGCACGATCGAGTGACAGAAAAAGAAAGAGAAAAAGAGAAGGAGAAGAGAGAGAGAGTGAGAGTTCGTGGAGAAGAAGAAAGAAGTCTCGACTGAAGATCTGCCTACTGGATTGTGGATCAAATCTAGGCCAGTCAGCTCCATGGGAGCCACATCTATGTTATCTTTCTTTACAACTTTCTGATCGCTGTGTATTTTTCCTTTCTTAGTTTTCTTTTTTCATTTGGTTATCTTTGTTCTTCCGATTCTCTTGATAGAGGTCGGGTCCTTCCTGGTCTGGAGGAAGAGAGGTCTGTGACCTCTGGTTTGCTAGTGACGGGGAGTCACTGGTGTGTCCCCTCCTAGTCTGGAGGAAGAGAGACTTCGGTCTCTGGTTTCCAAGTGGCTGGGAGTCACTTGGGGTGTCCCTCCGGTGTGGAGGAAGAGGGGAGGCTGTTCCCCTGGTCAAGCTGTGTGGTAGCATTCTGTTCGCAGACTGAGTCTGCAGTTTCTAGCTTGTGCTAGTGGAAGCCTCACTTCGGTTGGGAGTGAGGGGTGGATGTAGGTCTGGAGGACCGAACCACCTAAAAAATTATATGTGCAGTGGTTTGCCTTGTGCGTTAGCTCTATATCTTCTACCACCTTTCACAGATTTTCTGAGCGTTCATATTGCTATCTTGCAGTAGGTTGATTACCTTCTTCCGCTTCTGCTAGTTGATTGTTTAGGCGCGAGATAGATGTTTGTTCTTCGGTTCAAAAGAGATTCTGATTAGTTACCCAGCTTGTCTATCTTGTTCTAGTTTTTATTGAGCGAAAAGTTTTTAAGGGTGGGATTCATTCACCCCCCCCTCTGAATCCAGCGCACCGATCCTATCACAAACTACTAAAGATGAGAAGCGTCCGGCAAAGAAACAAGGCCGTCTGCAAGCTCTCCAAGAGATGAAACCAATAGAAGGTGGAATTGTGGAAGGTACACTAACTGTTTGTTCTAAGACTGCTAATGTTTTATTTGATACTGGAGCAACTCATTCATTTGTTTCTAAGAAATTTGCTACTTCATTTTCTAATGAACCCGAATGGTTAGACTTAGTCATATGTACACCTCTCGGGAATGAGTCCGATATCACACATCACTACCCAAACTGTAAAGTTATGGTTAAAGGAAACACTCTATCTGTCAACCTGATATGCCTAGATATGAAGGGGTATGACGTCATACTAGGTGCCTACTGGTTATCCACCCACCAAGAAATTATAGATTGCTGAAATGGCAAGATAACTTTTGTGGATTATCCAGAGCTGGTTTACATTGGCCCTCGGAATAGATCACCTCTTATCTCAGCTCTCCGAGCTAGCAAACATATAAGTAAAGGATGTATGGCTTTCATAGCATTTGTGACTGCTACGAAAGTCGAGGAGTCTAAACTTGAAGACATCTGTGTAGTTCGGGATTTCCCAACGTTTTTCCAGAAGAATTGCCCGGCTTACCCCCAGAAAGGGAAGTGTCATTCACAATCGACCTTGTCCCTGGTGCTAGTCCTGTTTCTAAGACACCTTACAAAATGTCCCCTGCTGAGCTGAAAGAGCTAAAAGAACCACTAATGGAGTTATTGAAAAAGAGTTTCATCAGGCCAAGTACTTCCCCATGGGGAGCACCCATACTCTTCGTCAAGAAAAAGGACAGATCAATGAGACTCTGTATCGATTATCGGTAGCTGAACCACCTTATAATCAAGAACAAATACCCGCTGCCGAGGATTGACAAGCTATTCGATCAAATATCTGGAGCTAAATACTTCTCCAAGATTGATCTCCGGTCTGGTTACCACCAATTGAAAATCGAAGAAGAAGACATTCATAGAACTGCATTCCGAAGCAGGTATGGGCATTATGAATTTACTGTCATACCTTTTGGACAAATAAATGCCCCTATAGCCTTTATGCAGTTAATGAACAGCACCTTTAGGCCACATTTGGACCAATTTATTTTGGTCTTTATTGATGATATCTTAATTTATTCAAAGTCTGAGGAAGACCATGAAGAGCATCTGAAGAAGGCATTGCAGATATTAAGAGAAAATAAATTGTATGCCAAATTTAGCAAGTGCAAGTTCTGGCTCGAGGAAGTATCCTTCTTGGGCCATATAGTCTAGAAGAACAGAATTTCCGTAGACCCATCAAAGGTCGAAGCCGTGAAGAATTGGGAACGACCAACAAATGCAACGGAGATTCGAAGCTTCTTGGGGCTAGCTGGTTACTACCGACATTTCATCAGGGACTTCTCAACAATTATTGTTCCTCTCAGTAGGTTGACTCGCAAGGAAGTTCTTTATGAGTGGAATGAAGACTGTGAGAAGAGTTTCCAAGCTTTGAAGGATCTCTTGACCACTGCCCCAGTCTTATCATTACCAATTGAAGGAGAGAAGTATGAGGTATATACTGATGCTTCTGGTATTGGCCTCGTGTGTGTATTGATGCAAGATGGAAGAGTCATTGCATACTCTTCCCAGCAATTAAAGAAGCACGAAGAGAACTACCCGATTCATGACTTAGAACTGGCCGCGGTAGTATTCGCCTTAAAGATCTGGAGACACTACCTCTACGGAGAATAATTCATTGTGTACTCCAATAACAAAAGCCTCAAGTATCTATTCTTCCAAAAGGAACTAAACATGAGGCAAAGGCGTTGGCTTGAATACCTCAAGGATTTCGACTTCACTATACAATACCATCCTGGTAAGGGTAACTCCGTAGCTGATGTTGACACCCGTTTTAGCCCACAAGTTGGGTCATTTCTCTTATTCATCATTTTTGATGTCCCGAATTACCCATTATTTTAGAGTCTTCCTTGGACGGATTTCGAGCCCATTTTTATCATTCTCTAGTCTTTGGACTTTGAAGATCATGATTTCTTATAGTCCCGGAGCTTATCTTATCAACTTCCAGCCTTCCAAGTCGCTTATCAACTTTCGGCCTTCCAAGTCGACTTGCGGCCCATTTAGGCCGACTTCCATCAAGCATTCGACTCTCTTTTGCTATGCAGTCTCGAAAATGGCCCTTTTTCATCTCCTACTATTCCTCTATTCAAAGGGTTGTCTTCACTAAAGTTGTTTGTCGTTCAAAGATCTACAACTTCTTCTTCTACGCCATTAGCCAGTTCTGCACCAATTTCAAGTTATTCATACTTTTCTAGCGTGATGCGCTATTCACCTGCATCCCAGAATTCTTACTCTGTGTTCTAGCCCCATTTTCTCCTTCTTCTAATCATTTTCTCATCTTTTTCTCTTCATGAACGTTGTTCCTCTTTTAGTTATCTACAATTTCTTCTTCTACCACTTTCACTAGTTCTGCACCGTTTGAGAGATACACTATAATTTCCAAAATCACGCGTAGTCTGCCCAAAATCTTCCTCTAGCAGTGAAGTGGTCTATTAGTAGACCGCCAAAGAACAAGAAGTTATCTATTAGACCGCCAGAGCACAAGAAATGGTCCTATGATAGACCGCTACACCTAAACTTGCCTAAAATCACCCCGTTCGACCCCTAGAGCGTGGCGGTTCTACCCTAGACCGTTTATGGCCTCTGGCGGTCTTACGATAGACCGTTTGCCAGATAGAGAGTCCTAAACATCCTGAACTCCGATTTCTTCACCGTGGGACTCTTTGGAACCCTTGTTCAACCTATTTTCTCCAAGAGGAAGCTTCCATGTCATCTCTAATTGATATAGGACTCTTATCCCCACTATTATTTGGAGTTTTATCAATCTAAATATCCTATTTTGGGTGTTTATCTTGGATTTAAACTCAATGGCTTTTCTGTTCCAATAAATAACTGCCCAGTTCGCAGTTGCAAAGGAGGGCTCTTTCCGGATGTGGGGTGAAGCCATGCTGTAACTTCGACTCAATCCTTCGACCCTATCTTGAAGAGGGAAGTATTGGCTTTCCATTGCATCCTTTTGGGCTTAATTTTGTGGTCTATATTCTCAATTCTCCTCTCCTCAAAATCACAAATCATCACAGTTTTCTACACTTTCTGCTACACATGCATTTCCCCCGTTTTGTATCAACGATTTCTCTCTATTCTCTCAACCAAATTCCGTGATTTCAAATCCTATGCATGCACAACACACACATCTATTATTTCCACCCTTCCACAGGGGTTAAAAACCTCCCCCCGGTGAGTTTGCCCTCAATTTCTACCCTATTTCATCACTTTGGGATTGATACTACACTTCGGTTTTCTAATGGGTTTTCTCTTATCTTGTGACTTTATTTTGCAGGAGAGCATGAACACAACGTGAGGCCCTCTTCTTCTAGCCAGCTGGAGACAGAGGAGGTTTGAATCCACATTATTCCCCACACCTTGTTTCAAGCGCGATCAAGTTTCTATCCTTTTCTAAGGTACACGGTGTCGTTCTCATATCTCTTTATCCTTTAGGCGTTTTTGAAACTTTTGTGGCGATCACGGTATGTTCTTTCTATCTTTCCATCTCCCTTTTCTTTGTTCATATTGTTGCATGATTCGTGCATACCTATTAGTCTAAGTGACGGGGTGATACATAAACTATCAACACCTAATTTTTTGGCGATCACAGTGGGACTCCAATGCCCATCACGCTTGTTTTCGTGCTCTTTTGTAGGTTGGGTGGGTGCATGTTCATGTTTAGGTAGTATTTCCTCCATTCTCTCACTATTTTTGGTGTTTTACGGGCTCTGGTTGGCTAGCGGTCTTATGGTAGACCGTCAGAGAGCAAGAAAAGGTCATTTGGTAGACCATTTATGATTTCTGGCAGTGCTCACGGGGCCCTGTTCGTCGGGGCATAACTTTTGATCTTGGAGTCCGATTGAGCTGATTTTTGTTCTGTTGGATAGCCCTTTGTATTGTCTTTCCATCCATATAACATTTTCACTATTTGTATCACATTTTCATAATCTAACATTGTCCAACTTTTTAAGTTTTGTGCATAAGTTCTGCAGGCAGGCTCAGGGACAGGTTCACATGTACATCTTTACTAAGAGATTTGACTACCTTCCCGACGTCTGATTGCACTTATTTTTATTTCATTGGATAGTCCTTTATATTATCTTTCCATCCATAGCTTATTTGCATCATTTGGGTCTCATTTGCTTAGTTGAAAATTGTCATCATTTTAGCATTTTGTGCATAAAATCTGCATGCAGTCTGTGCACAGGTTCACGGGAGTAA
Source organism: Amorphophallus konjac (assembly GCA_022559845.1). Lineage (NCBI taxonomy): Eukaryota > Viridiplantae > Streptophyta > Magnoliopsida > Alismatales > Araceae > Amorphophallus > Amorphophallus konjac. Next base: position 101,760,523 of record CM040120.1, read on the forward strand.
CTTTCTTGGAGGATTTGATTGACGTCCCGAGATCCGATTACTATGTTCTTAGGCTCATTGTGTAGACCTTTGTATTGTCTTTCCATCCATATACTACTTGCATCATTTGGGTCACGTTTTCTTAGTTAAAAATTATCATCATTTTAGAATTTTGTCTATAAAATCTGCATGTAGTCTGCGCACAGGTTCATGGCGGTAACTTTGCTCAGTGATTTGATTCACCTCCCGGGGTCAGATTGATCTGATCTTGGGCCCGTTGTGTAGACCTTTGTTTTATATTTCCATCCATATACTATTTGTCTTATTTGGATCATGTTTGCATAGTTTAATTTTATCTTGATTTTCTAGTTTTAGGCTAGAAATTACATGCACTCCGGTGCACATAGGGCCATACATTGCATATCCTAGTTGCATTTCCTACCTTGGTAAGTGATCCTCTCACCTCCATATTCTTTAGAGTTGACTAGGTGATCTTATCCGGGACCTCCATAAGTCCCCGTGAGCCGTGGATTCCCACACGGACGCCGGGCCGGTTGTACCTTTCCACCTCTTAGGCTTGCATTTTGCATACGTGTGAGGGAATTAACCTTAGTCAACCCAAAGTTTGGACCTTATTCCCATAGGATTCCTATCTTGAGGGAATTATTCTTAATTTAAATCATTAAAAGGTCTATTAAAACCCCTAAAATATTTCCTATCATATCAACTTGTTTGACTTGGGTGAAAACTCTTACATTGCATTGATTGTGTTGTTTGGGCTTGTCCAAGCCCATTAGTGGTGTTTTAAGTTGCATTCACATATTCTTTGTTGTTAGGCCCATTTAGCTAGCCCATTTCGTGTGTTCATTGTCTGGTCCATTGTCCAGCTCCATTCTCACTTCGTCCTTACATTAGTGGGTCAGTCCCTTCTTATCTTCAAGCCCATTAAGTCATTGCTTCCCCACCTATATTCTCCTTGATATTCTTTGTTGTGTAGTGGGCAGTGGATCTAGAGGGGAGGGGTGAATAGATCTGCCCCTCTTTTCGCAATGCAACCCTCTATATAGCTAGTTAAAAATAATTGCAGCGGAATACAACTAGCTTAGCGACGTATAAAATGATTTGCTTAGAAATATGATTTCACAATATGGATATTGAACCTAAGCATGCATCTAAAATAAATCAATCACACAATCAAATCACAACATAGAGGATTTTAAGGTGGTTAGGACTGAATCCCCAGTCCTACGTCCACCCCTCACCAAATCCGGTGAGGCTCCACTAGTGCCACGCACTGAACAGCAAATCGTAAAGACCTCCGATTGCCTTCCTACTAACCATAGGTAGGGACGTCAACACCGCAGATCGGACAACTTCCGATTGCCTTCCTACTAACCACCGGTAGGGACGATCTTCATGTTCAATCGTTTGTATGAAGTGAAAAAGAACAAATATGAAAACACTCAATCATCAAACAAGATATAGAATATGCTCAAGAAGAAAAATCTTGTCTGAGATTGCTGGAGCTTGAGTTGGATGCTTCAATGGTGTCTACTTCCTTGAGAGATGATCTTCCTTGAGTTGATGAAGAAGACTATGGATGTAGCTTTGATCTTCCTTTTGATCTCCTTGAGTTGATGAAGAGTTTGATGCAGTTTAGATCACCCTTGAGAGCCTTGATTACTTGTTGCTTCCTTGGAGGTTGAGATGGCTTCAGATCTAGGCTTGACTCCCTTGAATGGATGAAGAACTTCTTGTCGGAGTACTGTTCACATCTACAGTACTCAAACTCCTCTCACCCTTGTAGCCTCCTTTGATCTCCCTTAGATTCACAAAATGATCAACTAGGGTTTCTAACCCTCTTGCATGTGTTTTATATCCTTTGAATGGTCATTAGACATCCCCCAGACCAGATCCACAATCTATGAAAAGATTGGGTGACTTTGGGGTTAAATAAATACAAGGAAATGGGCTAGCCTCGAAGTGGAAAACAAAGTCAACATTGAAGGCTCGGGGTTGGCGGTCGACCTGCAGCTTCTGGCGGTCGAGCGCTATTGAGAAACCTGGAAACGGGTGGTCCTGGGAATTCCGGTCGACCGCTACTGGCTGGCGGTCGACCGCCACTGAGACTCGTGTAGACTGGGAGCTGCTGGCTGGGGCGGTTGACCGCCCCTGTGCTGGCAGTCGATCGCCAGCTGGGCAGACCCCGGTTCATCCCGGGTCGATCCGTTAGCCGCTTTAGCTCCGTCGCTTGAGTCCTTTAGCAGCCCGTTCATATCTGTGGCATCTCCCTTGATAGTCTAAAAGGTATCAACTGAGTCTCTGGCCTTGGATTCTCTTGGCTGTACTTCTTTGTGCATTGACCTTGGATGTGTGACGAGCCGAATATCACGTGTCAACTTTTGCTTGTGTTTGCATCCTTGCTTGGGCGCGATCAATGAGCTTTCACTTTTACCATCCTCACTAAATGCCTTGTCCATTCATTGGCATATCTTTCATGAACTAATCACATATGTTAGTCACATGAGAGTGGAAACATCAATGACTAATATTGTTTAGCTATTATCAAAACCAAGAATACCACAGAACTCATATGACCATAGCATGATGTCGAATGACCCCAGTGACCATAGGATAACTCAAATGACCACAGGGGCACAACATTCTCCCCCTTTTTGATGATGGCAACACTGTGAGTCATTATGTGGCAGTAATATCAAGAATGGCAACAGTTATAGCAAATGCAACATATGCGACTCAAGATCCATGATAATGAGAATATGGGAATACAAATATGAATCCGGATATGAATGCGATGTAATTATGCAAACCCCATCACATACACATATGAAGACTCCCTCATCACTCATACACAAAAGCGCACAAAGGTTTCTCTCCCGTACACAATTCACTCATCCCCCAATGATAACTCACAAAGCAAGGGATGACTCACAACAAAATATTCTCTCCCCTTTGACAACGTGATAACGCAAAACTCTTACAAAGGACTCACACAAAGAATTCCCCCCCTTTGACAATAGCAAAAAGGGAGGTATAAGGTAGAGAAGGGGACTAATGTCTGAGAGACCAGAGCTAAATGAGAGTGGAGAGCAAGCCATTATATGCAAACCTGAAACATACCGTGAGCAACATAGATGGTTCAAAGCTAATGAAATCCGAGATCATCAACAGAGTTCGAAAAGCAGCTACATCCAAGATTTAATAGAAATGAACCAAAGGTGCATATCATGGCAGTGTTTAACCTTCCCTTGTATTATATATCCATATTCAATAACTACAAAGGGAATAACACAAAAACTAGTATTGAGGCTAAACAATCATGACTAAAGCATGGAATTTTATGAGTGCAACAAATTGGATTTTTAATATCTTTTAAATTTGAAGGCACATGACTCATATTTTACGAGTAATCAAGTCTAGTACATGCCTCCTAGCCGTAAGAATACACATTGTTTAGACACCAGTATCCCTAGGTATTTGGCAAGACAGACGGTTATGCTTCAGAATGAACGGAGATATCAAAGTCACGTCATGACATATCTAAACTCATTACTGTGATGAGAAGATATATTTCTCAGTAATTATGCCATTGCTCTGCCTAGAGTCTAAATGAATTAAGACAGAGATAACATGGGCACATCATGACATATCATTTGTCACTTGATTTGATGACGTGACATATTTCTCCGTGCAACAATATCATTGCTCTGTCAAATTAATTTTTAGGAATTCCAGCTCATCAAGATGTTTAAAAACAATACTTAGCTCTAAAGTATTACCAAGATGGTCATGAATTTTGAATTTTCAGATATCAGGATAGTCATTCAAAACACAATATGCAATCTCTCGTTAAGGTCTATTAAAACCACAGAACATAGATGATTTCAAACAAAATATATCAGAACTACAAGGAAATCATTAAATCTGAACCATTTTCATTGAATAGACAATCATCAGTTCATATAATAGAAAGCTCTCACACCATATGTTTGTCAGTCTCATGATCTCATATTCAGACTGTAAGCCATGTAAGCACAAGAAATTAAGAAAAGCATCAAGACTCTCCCTAAGGATATGCAATGAATGCACTCAAAGAGTTATGTGTGCAAGCAAGTGTAATGATAACTATCAAGAGGAGAATGACCTGAAACATGCAGGGGTTGACATGAATTTGGTAGACATGAGATGCATGACCCAACATATACTTGTACACTTATTAAATGCAACAGAATGAAGATGAAACACATGCATGAATGTTGCACAAGGATAACTCCCCCTTACTATATGGCCTATATGCGACATTGACACATGGTACTTGGCGGAGGTGAAACCTCACGCATATTGAGTGCTTCTAGGCAAGCATAACCTGCCTTTCCATACATCAACATTTGATATACCATGGCCATACAAGAATGATGCTACATAAATCATGCAAGGCATCGTGAACATGCAACGCGACACCATATGCAAAATGACATATATATATATAAACAATGCATGGACACAAATCTACAGAAACATACAACTAAATTGAATAAACTCATCATTTCAATTTTTAATGGCCTGAGGTCGGCAAAGACCAAGCTCCCTTCTGAGTGTTAAAAATCTGTCATTACACAAGGGCTTGGTGAAAATATCAGTAATTTGATTTAGAGTATCAACAAAATGCAGTTCACAATTTTTCTTACCGACCTCATCTCTAATGAAGTGATGCCTAATCTCAATATGCTTAGTCCTAGAGTGCTGGACTGGATTTTTTGCAAGGTTGATAGCACTAGTGTTATCACACAGAATCGGGACACAACCAAGATCCACTAGGTAGTCTTGGAGTTGGTGTTTAATCCACAACACTTGGGTGCCACCGCTCCCCGCAGCAACATATTCTGCCTCTGCGGTTGAGAGGGCAACCGAGTGTTGTTTCTTGGAGACCCAAGAAACTAAACACCCGCCTAGAAACTGGCAATAGCCACTAGTACTCTTACGATCCAGCTTGCAGCCAGCGTAGTCCGCATCAGAATAAGATATAAGAGATAAATCACATGATGACGGATACCACAATCCCAAATCTTGAGTGCCGGTAAGATATCTAAGGATACGTTTGACGGCAGTCAAGTGGGATTCTCTAGGACTAGCTTGAAATCTAGCACAAAGACATACACTAAACTGGATATCTGGTCGGGATGCAGTCAAGTAAAGTAAAGAGCCGATCATACCTCTATAGAGCTTTGCATCCACTAATTTACCATTTTCATCCGAATCTAGTGATGTTGTGGTGATCATAGGAGTTGCAATGATTTTATTGTTCATCATATCAAATCTTTTCAGCAGCTCCTTGATGTATTTAGCTTGACTTATGAAGCACCCATCTTGTCCTTGGTTGACCGGCAAATCGAGAAAGAATTGGAGTTCTCCCATTAGGCTCATCTCAAATTCGCTAGTCATAAGGTTAGCAAATTCCTCACACATTTTAGATTTAGTAGAACCAAACATAATATCATCAACATAAATTTGAACAATCAAGATGTTCTTACCTTGCTTCTTGGTGAAAAGTGTTTGATCTACCTTACCTCGTGTGTACCCTTTTTCAATGAGGAACGAGCTTAGTCTCTCATACCAAGCTCTTGGTGCTTGCTTAAGTCCATAATGTGCCCTGTCTAGCTTGTATACAAAATCTGCATGGTTAGAATTTTTAAAGTCAGGGGGCTGCTTAACATAGACTTCTTCTTTGATCAAGCCATTCAAGAAAGTACTTTTTACATCCATTTGATACAGTTTTATTCTAAGGGAGCATGCAAAGGCTAATAAAATTATGATGGCTTCGAGTCTAGCAACTGGGGCATAAGATTCATCAAAGTCTACCCCAAACTCCTGATTATACCCTTGAGCCACCAATCTCACCTTGTTTCTTATTATCTTGCCATCCTCACTGAGTTTGTTCCTAAAGACCCATTTAGTGCCAATGACAGATTGTGATGAAGGTCTAGGAACAAGATGCCAAACTTTATTTCTTTCAAACTGGTTTAACTCATCTTGTATTGAATTTATCCAGTTTTCATACTTTAATGCTTCATCAATATTTTTGGGTTCAAGCTAAGAGACAAGAGCAAGTTGATCTAATTCTTCCACAATTTTAAAATGTGACCTTGTTCTAGGTGGGTCATTCAAGCTTCCAATGACATTTTCTAAAGGATGATCCTTAAGAATTCTAATGTTTGTAGAATCATTACCTTCTCCTGGAGCTTGATCCCTTGCATTGCTTGATTCAGCTCGGTCACCATCTTCTTTTGTTTCTTCTTGTGGAGGATCACTCTTGTCCTTCACGCTTAGGAATTCCCCATCTTCATCGTTTTTCCTGCAAGAGTTATCATTGTTAGAATTATCATGATATTCATCAAAAGAAACATGGGGTGATTCTTCCACAGTTTGACTCTTGATATTATAAATTCTATAAGCCCTAGATCTATCAGAATATCCAAGGAATATACCTTCATCGTTCTTAGGCTCGAATTTATCTAAGTCTCTTTTATCATTATTGTGGATGAAGCATTTTGACCCAAACACTTTCATATGTGTGAGAGAAGGCTTTTTACCTTTCAGCAACTCATAAGGAGTCTTTTCGGTGTGTGGCCTTACCATAGAGCGGTTGATAATGTAACATACTGAGTTTACCGCTTCAGCCCAAAACCTCCTTGGAAGTTGCCGTTCAGCAAGCATGGTTCTTGCCATCTCAACAAGTGTTCGATTTCTCCTTTCAACTACACCGTTTTGCTCTGGGGTTCTTGGTGAAGAAAATCGATGTGAAATGCCTTCAGCCCTGCAAAGATTATAGAAGTCAACATTTTCAAATTCACCACCGTGATCAGATTGAATCTTGAAAATTTTAAACTCACCGTCCTGCTTTATCTTCATGTAGAGTGCCTGAAACTCATCAAAAGCATCATTTTTATGTGTGAGAAAGAAAACCCATGTGAACCTAGAAAAGTCATCCACCAAGACATATCCATATTTTCTACCACTTAAGCTAGCAGTTCTTGTTGGGCCAAACAGGTCCATATGAATTAGCTCGAGTGGTTTGGATGATGTATTTTCAGATCTTCCTTTGAAAAATTTTCTTGTTTGTTTACCTAGGGCACATGCATCACACAATTTATTTTCTTGTTTAAATGATAATTCAGACAACCCTTTCACCATTGAATGCTTTAACAGTTTATGTAAGACATTGTAGCTAGCATATCCTAGTCTACGATGCCATAGCCAAGCAATCTCAGATTTTGGTGCAGCAAGACAAAGGTTTAAATAAGCAGGATCATCTAAGTCAATCATGTAAACATTGTTGACTCTCTTACCAGAAAATTTTATTTTGTCAGATTTTGGTTCAAATATTTTACATTCATGAGAATCAAACAACACTTTGTGACCTTTATCACATAATTGACTTATGCTGGATAAGTTATATTTTAAACCTTCAACTAACAGCACATTTCCAATGGAGTTGGAGAGGTTCTTACCTACATTACCTGTTCCAATGATTTTTCCATTGTTGTTCCCTCCAAATGTGACGTATCCTCCTTCATTTTCCTCCAAGAGATAAAACTTTGATTTGTCTCCAGTCATGTGTCTTGAACAGCCACTATCAAGATACCACCTGCTATGCATGGCTGCAAGACACTCCTGCACAAGCAATTAAGCAATTGTGTTTGGAACCCAACCAAATTTGGGTCCCATCAAACTCTTCAGATTTTCAAAACATGAAACCATTTCTTTTGGAATCCAAACCTTCTTAACATTCATGTTTTGTTTGCTTAGAGCAGAGATTTGGTTTTTATTTTCAGCTTTGACATTCACATTTTATTTAGAAGCTCTTTGTTGAATTTTGTGAAAGTTTGAGGAAGTTTGCTTCTTAAACCATTGAGGCCGTTGGTTGGTTTTGGGTTGAAAGTGATTGTTTTGCCACCTAGGAGATTGAAACTTATAAGATTGATGAACACATGAATCATAATTTCCTCAAAAGTAGGGTGGTGTTGGCCTATATGAATGTGCAATCCAGTTATGGTGATATCTGGAAGATTGAGCATGCAATGGCCAAGGAAGTGTTGACCTATGCTACGGGGAAGGTCGACCTTTCTTAGGTTTTTGGACAAACTTTTTTGGATTTTCAGTTACTGCCTCTTCAATCTTTTCTTTTCCTTTGGATGTTATTTTTTAGGTTGAAACATCAGAAGAGAAAACAAATGTGACTATTTTTAGCCCAATTGGCCTTTTGTTTGTAGGTTCAAAACCCAACCCTTCCTTGTTGAAGTTCATTCTGGTTCCTAGCAAAGCATCTAGGTTTTCTCTTCCATCCATAAATTTTTCCAAAGATTATTGTTTATCCTTCAATTCTTTTTGTAAGTTTTCAATGTTTTGCAGGAGTTGAATGTTGACTTGTTTGACAGCTTCATACTTTTCATTGCTCAATTTGTTGTCTTTTTCATAGGTTTGCATTTTTAGCTTCATGCTATCAATCTCATTTCTCAAATCTTCATTTTCAGTTTCCAAGTCAGCCATTTCTTTTCTTCCTTCCTCCAAGTTCTCAATCATTTTCTTAAGATCTTCAATTTCAGTTTCAAGTAGAGCATTCTTATCATTCATATCATGATCATGCACAAATGAGTTAATTTTCTTTTTCAATGATTTATTCTCCTTTTTGTACATTTCATATTTTTCCATGAGTTGTATATATGCATCCTCCCAATCATCAATTGTATAATCTTCAAATGGAGAATTTACCTCAGTTTCTTCATCACCTTTGGCCATAAGATAGAGAACTTCTTTTTCTTTGTCCGAGGAGCTAGTTCCGTCATCACTTTCCTCTTCATCGCTCCATGTGGACACCATGGCCTTATTCTTCTTCTTGCCCTTCCATTTGTCGGCTTTTCTGAATCTGTCGGGGCAATCATTCTTGAAATGTCCTGGTTTATTACAATAATAGCAAATGATTTTATCAGATTTCTTAAAGTTTTCAGAATTAGATTTGAAACCATTTCTTACCTTTGACCTTCCTCTCATGAAGCTCTTACCTTCCTTTCTCATGAAGTTTCTGAACTTACGTGTGAGCATGGCTACGTCATCCTCATCTTGCTCACTTGTTGAATCCTCACCTTCATCAGAAGAGCCTTGACCGCTGGGTCCTGCTTTAAGAGCTAGGGGCTTTTTCTTAGGCACCTCAGCCTCTTTGTTCTTAAGGTTGATCTCATAGGTCATTAAAGACCCAATGAGTTCATCTACCTTGGTAGTTACGAGATCTCTCGATTCTTCAACCACGGTAGCCTTTGTGTGCCATGCGGGAGTCAATGATCTGAGAATCTTTCTCACAATTTCCTGTTCTGAGTATTTCTTTCCCAAATCAGTTAGACTATTAGTAAGCACAGTTAACCAAGCATACATATTTTGAATTGACTCATCAGGCTTCATGCGGAACATTTCATATTCAGAAACTAAAATGTTGGCTTTTGTTTCTCGTACCTGAGAGGTTCCTTCGTAGATTACCTCTAACTTATCCCACATTAGTTTTACAGATGCGCAGGTAGCCACTCTTGAGAATTCAACTGGATGGAGTGAGCATTGCATGATGTGTTTAGCACTCCAGTTGATAGTGGATTACCTTATTTGTTCTTTGGTCCACAAGTCCTCATCATCCGGCAGCTCATACGGACCTTTGCTGATCACTCGCCAAAGTTCGTAGTCTTGGGCGCGAATGAACACCTGCATACGATGTTTCCAATAGGGATAATTAGCTCCAGTAAAATAAAGAGGCCTGTTCACAGAATGTCCTTCAGGTAGAAAACCCTTGGACGCTGATCCACCAATTCCCTCAAGGTCGTTGGACCCCATAATGAGAGATTAGGCTCTGATACCACTTGTTGTGTAGTGGACAACGGATCTAGAGGGGAGGGGTGAATAGATTTGCCCCTCTTTTCGCAATGCAACCCTCTATATAGCTAGTTAAAAATAATTGCAGCGGAATACAACTAGCTTAGCGACGTATAAAACGATTTGCTTAGAAATATGATTTCACAATATGGATATTGAACCTAAGCATGCATCTAAAATAAATCAATCACACAATCAAATCACAACACAAAGGATTTTAAGGTGGTTTGGACTGAATACTCAGTCCTACGTCCACCCCTCACCAAATCCGGTGAGGCTCCACTAGTGCCACGCACTGAACCGCAAATCGGAAAGACCTCCGATTGCCTTCCTACTAACCACATGTACGGACGTCAACACCGCAGATCGGACAACTTCCGATTGTCTTCCTACTAACCACCGGTAGGGATGATCTTCAGTTTCAATCGTTTGCATGAAATGAAAAAGAACAAATATGAAAACACTCAATCATCAAACAAGATATAGAATATGCTCAAGAAGAAAATCTTGCCTGAGATTGCTGGAGCTTGAGTTGGATGCTTCAATGGTGTCTTCTTCCTTGAGAGATGATCTTCCTTGAGTTGATGAAGAAGACTATGGATGTAGCTTTGATCTTCCTTTTGATCTTCTTGAGTTGATGAAGAGTTTGATACAGTTTAGATCACCCTTGAGAGCCTTGATTACTTCTTGCTTCCTTGGAGGTTGAGATGGCTTCAGATCTAGGCTTGAATCCCTTGAATGGATGAAGAACTTCTTCCCGGAGTACTGTTCATAGCTACAGTACTCGAACTCCTCTCACCCTTGTGGCCTCTTTGATCTCCCTTGGATTCACAAAATGATCAACTAGGGTTTCTAACCCTCTTGCATGTGTTTTATAACCTTTGAATGGTGCTTAGACATCCCCCAGACCAGATCCACAATCTATGGAAGATTGGGTGAATTTGGGGTTAAATAAATACAAGAAAAGGGGCTGGCCTCGAAGTGGAAAACAAAGTCAACATTGAAGGCTCGGGGCTGGCGGTCGACCTGCAGCTTCTGGCGGTCGACCGCTACTGAGAAACCTGCATACGGGTGGTCCTTGGGAATTTCGCTCGACCGCTACTGGCTGGCGGTCGACCGCCACTGAGACTCATGCAGACTGGGAGCTGCTGGCTGGGGTGATCGACCGCCCCTGTGCTGGCGGTCGACCGCCAGCTGGGCAGCGGTTCATCCCGGGTCGGTCCTTTAGCCACTTTAGCTCCGTCGCTTGAGTCCTTTAGTAGCCCGTTCATATCTGTGGCATCTCCCTTGATAGTCTAAAAGGTATCAACTGAGTCTCTGGCCTTGGATTCTCTTGGCTGTACTTCTTTGTGCATTGACCTTGGATGTGTGACGAGCCGAATATCACGTGTCGACTTTTGCTTGTGTTTGCATCCTTGCTTGGGCGTGATCAATGAGCTTTCACTTTTGCCATCCTCACTGAATGCCTTGTCCATTCATTGGCATATCTGTCATGAACAGAACATCACATATGTTAGTCACATGAGAGTGGAAACATCAATGACTAATAGTGTTTAGCCATTATTAAAACTAAGAATACCACAGAACTCATATGACCATAGGATGATGTCGAATGACCCCAGTGACCATAGGATAACTCAAATGACCACAGGGAACCACCTTAAAATCCTTTGTGTTGTGGTTTGATTGTGTGATTGATTTATTTTAGATGCATGCTTAGGTTCAATATCCATATTGTGAAATCATATTTCTAAGCAAATCATTTTATACGTCGCTAAGCTAGTTGTATTTCGCTGTAATTATTTTTAACTAGCTATATAGAGGGTTGCATTGCGAAAAGAGGGGCAGATCTATTCACCCCTCCCCTCTAGATCTGCTGTCCACTACACAACATTCTTGTATTAAGTCTCTATTTGCCCTCATGGAGTATCATTCCAACCCCTTGTATCATTCTTTTTCCCAATATTCATCCTATTTCCGCGTGGGATCCTCTTCCCACGCGGACCCATCTTCCCGTGGTCCTTCTGATCCATCTGAGGAACAGACTAATCTCATGGCCCACTTATCAAACCTTGTTCGCCAAATGAACCCGGCCCATGCCCAACGTCTCATTTCATTTCATCTTAATGGGCCTTCTTCTCATAATGGGCCCTCTACCCTTCATGTGCCTCTTTCTTCTCCTTCATATGCCGCTGGCCCAATTTCTAATGGGCCTTATTCTCTTAAGGGGCCTCATTCTTCTGCCCATGTTGCTGCTGGCCCATTCAGTCCATATGCCAATGTTTCCTCCAGGCCTGCATATCCTTCCATTCCCGGAATGGGCCCTTCTTCTTCTCATACTGGATCTTCTTATCCGGCCCAATATCATCATTCTGGTCCATATTCACATCCTCTTACTCAAGTTGGCCCATATTCTTCTCGATCTCTTCCCACCCAGGAGATGATTGCTCAAGCCCAACACCAGCTTGATGAGCTCCAACGTCGGATCGATCCTAAGTCCTCCTTAAGTATTCCATTCGCATTTCAAGGTCTTTGGCTTTCGCCATCTTTACAAATTTGGGTCCCATCAAACTCTTCAGATTTTCAAAACATGAAACCATTTCTTTTGGAATCCAAACCTTCTTAACATTCATGTTTTGTTTGCTTAGAGCAGAGATTTGGTTTTTATTTTCAGCTTTGACATTCACATTTTATTTAGAAGCTCTTTGTTGAATTTTGTGAAAGTTTGAGGAAGTTTGCTTCTTAAACCATTGAGGCCGTTGGTTGGTTTTGGGTTGAAAGTGATTGTTTTGCCACCTAGGAGATTGAAACTTATAAGATTGATGAACACATGAATCATAATTTCCTCAAAAGTAGGGTGGTGTTGGCCTATATGAATGTGCAATCCAGTTATGGTGATATCTGGAAGATTGAGCATGCAATGGCCAAGGAAGTGTTGACCTATGCTACGGGGAAGGTCGACCTTTCTTAGGTTTTTGGACAAACTTTTTTGGATTTTCAGTTACTGCCTCTTCAATCTTTTCTTTTCCTTTGGATGTTATTTTTTAGGTTGAAACATCAGAAGAGAAAACAAATGTGACTATTTTTAGCCCAATTGGCCTTTTGTTTGTAGGTTCAAAACCCAACCCTTCCTTGTTGAAGTTCATTCTGGTTCCTAGCAAAGCATCTAGGTTTTCTCTTCCATCCATAAATTTTTCCAAAGATTATTGTTTATCCTTCAATTCTTTTTGTAAGTTTTCAATGTTTTGCAGGAGTTGAATGTTGACTTGTTTGACAGCTTCATACTTTTCATTGCTCAATTTGTTGTCTTTTTCATAGGTTTGCATTTTTAGCTTCATGCTATCAATCTCATTTCTCAAATCTTCATTTTCAGTTTCCAAGTCAGCCATTTCTTTTCTTCCTTCCTCCAAGTTCTCAATCATTTTCTTAAGATCTTCAATTTCAGTTTCAAGTAGAGCATTCTTATCATTCATATCATGATCATGCACAAATGAGTTAATTTTCTTTTTCAATGATTTATTCTCCTTTTTGTACATTTCATATTTTTCCATGAGTTGTATATATGCATCCTCCCAATCATCAATTGTATAATCTTCAAATGGAGAATTTACCTCAGTTTCTTCATCACCTTTGGCCATAAGATAGAGATTTTTTTTTTATTTGTCCGAGGAGCTAGTTCCGTCATCACTTTCCTCTTCATCGCTCCATGTGGACACCATGGCCTTATTCTTCTTCTTGCCCTTCCATTTGTCGGCTTTTCTGAATCTGTCAGGGCAATCATTCTTGAAATGTCCTGGTTTATTACAATAATAGCAAATGATTTTATCAGATTTCTTAAAGTTTTCAGAATTAGATTTGAAACCATTTCTTACCTTTGACCTTCCTCTCATGAAGCTCTTACCTTCCTTTCTCATGAAGTTTCTGAACTTACGTGTGAGCATGGCTACGTCATCCTCATCTTGCTCACTTGTTGAATCCTCACCTTCATCAGAAGAGCCTTGACCGCTGGGTCCTGCTTTAAGAGCTAGGGGCTTTTTCTTAGGCACCTCAGCCTCTTTGTTCTTAAGGTTGATCTCATAGGTCATTAAAGACCCAATGAGTTCATCTACCTTGGTAGTTACGAGATCTCTCGATTCTTCAACCACGGTAGCCTTTGTGTGCCATGCGGGAGTCAATGATCTGAGAATCTTTCTCACAATTTCCTGTTCTAAGTATTTCTTTCCCAAATCAGTTAGACTATTAGTAAGCACAGTTAACCAAGCATACATATTTTGAATTGACTCATCAGGCTTCATGCGGAACATTTCATATTCAGAAACTAAAATGTTAGCTTTTGTTTCTCGTACCTGAGAGGTTCCTTCGTAGATTACCTCTAACTTATCCCACATTAGTTTTACAGATGCGCAGGTAGCCACTCTTGAGAATTCAACTGGATGGAGTGAGCATTGCATGATGTGTTTAGCACTCCAGTTGATAGTGGATTACCTTATTTGTTCTTTGGTCCACAAGTCCTCATCATCCGGCAGCTCATACGGACCTTTGCTGATCACTCGCCAAAGTTCGTAGTCTTGGGCGCAAATGAACACCTGCATACGATGTTTCCAATAGGGATAATTAGCTCCAGTAAAATAAAGAGGCCTGTTCACAGAATGTCCTTCAGGTAGAAAACCCTTGGACGCTGATCCACCAATTCCCTCAAGGTCGTTGGACCCCATAATGAGAGATTAGGCTCTGATACCACTTGTTGTGTAGTGGACAACGGATCTAGAGGGGAGGGGTGAATAGATTTGCCCCTCTTTTCGCAATGCAACCCTCTATATAGCTAGTTAAAAATAATTGCAGCGGAATACAACTAGCTTAGCGACGTATAAAACGATTTACTTAGAAATATGATTTCACAATATGGATATTGAACCTAAGCATGCATCTAAAATAAATCAATCACACAATCAAATCACAACACAAAGGATTTTAAGGTGGTTTGGACTGAATACTCAGTCCTACGTCCACCCCTCACCAAATCCGGTGAGGCTCCACTAGTGCCACGCACTGAACCGCAAATCGGAAAGACCTCCGATTGCCTTCCTACTAACCACATGTACGGACGTCAACACCGCAGATCGGACAACTTCCGATTGTCTTCCTACTAACCACCGGTAGGGATGATCTTCAGTTTCAATCGTTTGTATGAAATGAAAAAGAACAAATATGAAAACACTCAATCATCAAACAAGATATAGAATATGCTCAAGAAGAAAATCTTGCCTGAGATTGCTGGAGCTTGAGTTGGATGCTTCAATGGTGTCTTCTTCCTTGAGAGATGATCTTCCTTGAGTTGATGAAGAAGACTATGGATGTAGCTTTGATCTTCCTTTTGATCTTCTTGAGTTGATGAAGAGTTTGATACAGTTTAGATCACCCTTGAGAGCCTTGATTACTTCTTGCTTCCTTGGAGGTTGAGATGGCTTCAGATCTAGGCTTGAATCCCTTGAATGGATGAAGAACTTCTTCCCGGAGTACTGTTCATAGCTACAGTACTCGAACTCCTCTCACCCTTGTGGCCTCCTTTGATCTCCCTTGGATTCACAAAATGATCAACTAGGGTTTCTAACCCTCTTGCATGTGTTTTATAACCTTTGAATGGTGCTTAGACATCCCCCAGACCAGATCCACAATCTATGGAAGATTGGGTGAATTTGGGGTTAAATAAATACAAGAAAAGGGGCTGGCCTCGAAGTGGAAAACAAAGTCAACATTGAAGGCTCGGGGCTGGCGGTCGACCTGCAGCTTCTGGCGGTCGACCGCTACTGAGAAACCTGCATACGGGTGGTCCTTGGGAATTTCGCTCGACCGCTACTGGCTGGCGGTCGACCGCCACTGAGACTCATGCAGACTGGGAGCTGCTGGCTGGGGTGGTCGACCGCCCCTGTGCTGGCGGTCGACCGCCAGCTGGGCAGCGGTTCATCCCGGGTCGGTCCTTTAGCCACTTTAGCTCCGTCGCTTGAGTCCTTTAGTAGCCCGTTCATATCTGTGGCATCTCCCTTGATAGTCTAAAAGGTATCAACTGAGTCTCTGGCCTTGGATTCTCTTGGCTGTACTTCTTTGTGCATTGACCTTGGATGTGTGACGAGCCGAATATCACGTGTCGACTTTTGCTTGTGTTTGCATCCTTGCTTGGGCGTGATCAATGAGCTTTCACTTTTGCCATCCTCACTGAATGCCTTGTCCATTCATTGGCATATCTGTCATGAACAGAACATCACATATGTTAGTCACATGAGAGTGGAAACATCAATGACTAATAGTGTTTAGCCATTATTAAAACTAAGAATACCACAGAACTCATATGACCATAGGATGATGTCGAATGACCCCAGTGACCATAGGATAACTCAAATGACCACAGGGAACCACCTTAAAATCCTTTGTGTTGTGGTTTGATTGTGTGATTGATTTATTTTAGATGCATGCTTAGGTTCAATATCCATATTGTGAAATCATATTTCTAAGCAAATCATTTTATACGTCGCTAAGCTAGTTGTATTTCGCTGTAATTATTTTTAACTAGCTATATAGAGGGTTGCATTGCGAAAAGAGGGGCAGATCTATTCACCCCTCCCCTCTAGATCCGCTGTCCACTACACAACATTCTTGTATTAAGTCTCTATTTGCCCTCATGGAGTATCATTCCAACCCCTTGTATCATTCTTTTTCCCAATATTCATCCTATTTCCGCGTGGGATCCTCTTCCCACGCGGACCCATCTTCCCGTGGTCCTTCTGATCCATCTGAGGAACAGACTAATCTCATGGCCCACTTATCAAACCTTGTTCGCCAAATGAACCCGGCCCATGCCCAACGTCTCATTTCATTTCATCTTAATGGGCCTTCTTCTCATAATGGGCCCTCTACCCTTCATGTGCCTCTTTCTTCTCCTTCATATGCCGCTGGCCCAATTTCTAATGGGCCTTATTCTCTTAAGGGGCCTCATTCTTCTGCCCATGTTGCTGCTGGCCCATTCAGTCCATATGCCAATGTTTCCTCCAGGCCTGCATATCCTTCCATTCCCGGAATGGGCCCTTCTTCTTCTCATACTGGATCTTCTTATCCGGCCCAATATCATCATTCTGGTCCATATTCACATCCTCTTACTCAAGTTGGCCCATATTCTTCTCGATCTCTTCCCACCCAGGAGATGATTGCTCAAGCCCAACACCAGCTTGATGAGCTCCAACGTCGGATCGATCCTAAGTCCTCCTTAAGTAATCCATTCGCATTTCAAGGTCTTTGGCTTTCGCCATCTTTACAAATTCCCGCATATCACCGTTATGGTGGAGTCGGTGACCCGTATGTGCACTTGTAGGAGTCCGTTTATGAGTTGGCCCAGTTTCTACATGACCAACGCTTGATGGCCTATCTATTCAGTCTGTCATTGGAAGGCTCGGCTCGGGATTGGTTCTTCTCATTGCCGCAAGAGCAAGTTGTGAATTTTCAAGCCGTGCAAGAGAAGTTTATTCAGCAATTTCAGGACCAGGTTGGGCCCAAGTTCTCTATTGTGGATCTGGCCCGAGAGAAGATGAAGCCCGATGAAGAGTTCTCTACCTTTGCCGACCGTTGGCCCCGCCTCGCCGCCCAAGTCCCAGGGCACATTCCGGAGCCAGAGCAAATCAAGATGCTTATTTCAAATGCCACACTCGAGTATCGCTTCATCTTAGGCCTCAACGACATCACCTCCTGGCAACAATTATACAGTCGAGCCCACTTCATTCGCCAACAAATCCAAGGTTCCCTTCACCTCGAGTCACCACCATCCCTATCCACCTACACCTCACCCTCCACGAGCCAACCCTACTCTCCCATGAGTCAGCCCGCCATGAGTCAGCCGTCCCCTGCATATCCCTCCACGAGCCAACCTCCCGCATCTACATATCCATATACTCCCACATATCAACCCTCCACGAGTCAGCCTCTCGCACCCACATACCCGGCTCCGTTTCCACCTCCGGTCAAGGGAATATCACACCCCGAGCAAGTATATGTCGTCTATATACCCCCTCATCCCGCTCCACATATGCCTTCACCAAATTCCTCTGCCGCCGGCCAAGCACTATTGCCTATGCAACATTCACTTCTGTCTCCACAACCTTCTCCACCTTTATCCCATCCACC
The DNA here is from genome assembly GCA_022559845.1 of Amorphophallus konjac. Taxonomy (NCBI): domain Eukaryota; kingdom Viridiplantae; phylum Streptophyta; class Magnoliopsida; order Alismatales; family Araceae; genus Amorphophallus; species Amorphophallus konjac. Next base: position 101,778,604 of record CM040120.1, read on the forward strand.
TTGCCCGAAGCGAGCTCCTCGCTCTCCGTTGCCAGAATCTTTCACGGATATCTTTCGGGCGTTGATGGCCACTCACGCGTTGCAACTCCCTCTGGCTGTACCTTGCCGACCCGCGGTCGGGGATATGCTTCGGTTCTGTGAATTTCATTTCCAGCAGAGGCATTTGGTTGAGGATTGCCCCGAGTTCTGGGATTATATTTATGATCTGGAAGCTAAGAAAAGGATTGATTGGGCCGCTATTCACAACATCATTCTACATCTTTGCATCAAGCAACAGCAGCAGCAGGCACCGCCTAAGCAGCCGCCTCCATCTCTACAAGACCCAGGGCACCCCCATGATCCTTTATCTGATGTTGCACCCGCTACGTCACCTACTCCAATACCCGTTCCATCACCGTTACCTTCTCCCACCACATCTTTACAACCTCCACAAACCTAAGCCTCTGCTCAGGCTAGCGCTCCCATTACCATAAATTCTTCCACCCCCGCTTCTACCCCCAATGCCGCTCGTCGCGTTGTGTCAATACGTCGACGGTGGGCACCACAACCCCTATCTTCACCCTTGCCATGTCCACCATCCTCTCCATTGACCACATCACCATGTCCACCATCCTCTCTATCACCTCCACCATCTCTACCACCTTTGTCATCTCCGTCACCATCGTGGCTCGAGCCTGAGCAAGTTATACCCCCACCCTCACCTCTGGCTTCACCTTCGCCCGCACTCGAACTTGCCATCATCTCAACCCCTTTGCCTCCACCTAAACACACCACTCCCGTTGAAGCCTCCACGCCATCTAAACTTATTTCTACCATCTCCACTTCTCCATCCACTTACCCCCCACGGAGTGGGTGTGCATTATCTCCGATGCCTCTTGGGTCTGGTCCCCATGGAGACGATGAGCCGAATCAAGATGATGCATTACCGGTTCTGCATTTCAAGATTCAAGATTTTATCTGTCGCATGCCGATCCGCATCCTAGTCCCTGGCTATTTTGGGGATGATGTACCTGCATTCCTGATGACAGTTGCTAAAAAGAGTTTCCTTGCACTGATGCTAATGTCTTCAAGAGCGAGACCGGTGGCAATCTTATTGCTTGCCGGAAAGTTCACCATTGATGCTGTTGTTACTTCTCGCTCCATTGCTGTTCAGTTCACTAGCCAAGAAGGGTTCTCCACCCATATTTTGCTAACTCATACGGCTGCCAAAGGATTGGTGAATTCCATGTTCAAGGGGCAGTTGGCCGTATTTTCTGCGCTTTCGAAGAACATTTTGCACATTATATGCAATCTCTCTCAATTTGTCAGTACGCCGGCCACGTCAACGCCGTGTATTACCCTCCCTCAGTTTCATCATTCTCTACTAGCAAGGGAGTTATGCCTGAAGTCTAATCGCCGTGTGGAGTTGCCAAATCTCATGCTACTTGTGCCAAGTAACAAGACTCCATGGTTCTATGATATTCAGCATTATGAGGAGTTAGTTGTTCAAGAATGTCCATCTACTGTTGTTAGCGCCGGGTGTCTAGGGACAACCGCCCCGATGAAGCTGCATATTCATAGCCGAGTCAGGTCCTCTGCCAGATGGGCCCGTTATTTAAGGAGACACTGCAAAATAAGAGGCCTAAAGGTCCAAGTCCGCGCCAAGCAGGTCCATTTTAAGCCAATTTCAGCTAAGAAGAGACGGCGACGCAAGCTCAAGGGCCGTCGATTGTGCACTCAGGGGTCCACTCCCTCTTCCCCGTCTATTCATTCATCTTTCCTTCTGCTCAGCTCCCACCCTTGGGTGGTGTACCTTCCTTATTCTAATCCCACGTCTATGATCTTCACCTCTCTTCTCGGGTCCGTAAACCCCCACTCTTCTCATCCGGTTTCTCTGGATTCTCCTTATTCTTACTATCTTAGGCCTCGGCACATGTCATCCTTTCATCCCGATCTAGGGATTTCTTCTTCTGATCCCTCTCCTCCGGTATCTCAGGGTTCTCATTCTTTTTCCTCGACCTTGTCGGGTGTTTATGCTTCTCCTTCCCCAACCCTGTCGGGTGATTCTAGTTCCTTTTCTCCGACCACGTCGGATGATCACTCCTCTTCCCCCTTATCTTTGCCACAATCTTCTCATGATTTGTCTATTCCCTCCTCTTCACCCTTTCGGGGTCATCACCCTTTTTCTTGTTATTTTCGAGGCTTTAGTCCGCCTTGATCTAAGTTGATCTGTTTATTCTGTATCTGATTCCTTGTTATCAGGGTCTCTGCACCTTAATGAGGGAGTTCTAGTCCTCGTCTCTCTTCCTTTTATTCCTCTTCGTCCAGTTTGGTGTCTGTCGCTCCTCTGTGTAGAGGAATCTTTAATCCTTACTATTCTCTCCCTTTCATCCTGTCAAGCAAGGAATATGAAGCTCGTGCTGCGCGAAGCTCGATGATCAAGATTGCTTTAGGATGCTAGTTTTCGTTCCATAGATTTGCAAGGTATCTTTAGTTTGTGCAAACAACATGCTATTATTATCACTATTATTTCTGCGCATTGTTAAGATAAATGTTGGTTCCTCACATGGTTTGAGTGGCTTTAGAAAGTTTTCTTAGTTTTGTCAAAAGAGTCAAGTTCGCTTCTACAGCATCATTAAGCTGGTGATAGCTCTGCACTGGGAGTCTAGTTTCTTTCCCCGATCGTTATGGGTGACCCTTGAGTATGGGTTTCCACACACTACACGGCGAGCCATAGCCGATCTCTCTGAGGCACATCGTTGCTACTTTGGCCATACTTTGGGTATGCACAAAGGTCTTTTCTTTTCTCTGCTAGGCCAAGTGCAGGGGCAAGAGATTGATGGATGAGATGACCGAATTAGGCGCTCCCTAATACGAGAGAGGTCTCAAATAGGGGCAGTATTGACCCTCGAAAGTGAGTTTTCATGCTAAATCTAGCCAATAAGGGCTGTCAAAATAAATCAATGATCTGATCAAAGCAAATTTATGGAAATCAATGGCATGGCAAGAGTGGCAGTATAGTTCCCCACGGGACGTCATGAGCCCGGTCACATGCGTGCCTGATAAATATGAGTCTCAAAATCAAAGACACAAAGCCCCGGCGCAACAGACTGTATCTTTGAGGGGTAGTGCCCTAGAAGGAATTCAAGTCCTGATGTCTCCCATCATGCATAAAGCTTGTCTCAAATTTTTCTTCTACTCCTCCCTCTTAGGCTGGGTTGTATCCCGGGTATGGCCTTAGTAGGGGCACCGTTCTTTAGAGGCGGTTGGTTATGGCGAGCCACCCTCACATGCACGCCCTGCTCAAGGGAAGTCTTTAACGAGAGGGGAGGAACGGCGATCCCTGGCCAGTAATTCGAGCCTATCTTTGGGTGCTGCGGATTGCTATTTCAAAAATTCAAAAAAAATGAGATATTGTCAAAATTTTCAAAAAAAATGAGATATTTTCAAAATTCAAAAAAATGAGATATTTTCAAAATTCAAAAAAGGAGATATTTTCAAAATTCTAAAAATGAGATATTGTCAAAAGTCTAAAATTTTTTTTAAATATTGTCAAAATAAAAAAATAGATATTATCAAAAATTCAAAAAAAAAATCAAACTTTTTTAGAAGTCTAAAAAATTAAAAAATTGAAAAATCCAAAAATATTTGTCTTTTTGTTCCTTTCTATCTATTTCTTTTGAGGACAGGTACGATTCGTTTGTTAAGTGTGCACATTGCAAGTGCTCAAGCTTCTTTGCTATATCTTTTGCTCTGTCCCTTGTTCACGTGCTTCTGATCTGTTCTCTCTCTTCTTCAATATTATCTCTTGATCTGTTCTGAAGCTTATATCCTTCTCAACTTATTAAACATGATCATATCTCCATGAGAGGACTTTGCCTCACGACTATGAACCTGGCAGTTCTGCTTCATTCTAATCTTGGGCTTTAATTGAAGAGCGTATTTGTCATGTCTTTTGTCCCGCCGTGTCCTTGTCACGTGTTTATGTCCCTCCGTGTCATGCCACACATGTTGTTTTGTCCCTCACCGCATGTTGTTAGTTGTCTTGCATATGTTGTTAGTCATCCCTCTATATCCCGTGTGTTGTCCCAACCGTGTGGTCATCCTGCGTATTCTTGTCACAACCGTGTGTTGTCCCACCGCGTTGTTATCTTGTCCCACCTCGTACATACATGTGATTTGTTCATGCCATTGCATATGTGTGCTTGTTTGTCTTGTTGCATTATTTTCCATTCATTTGATCGTTATGTTATGTGGTATTGTCTGTCGTTCAGTTGGTTGTTATGTTATGCTTACTTATTTGTCATGTCTGTCTTATTGGACAACCCATAAAAATTAGAAAATCAAAATCCAAAAAATGTCGTTTCGCCTGCACAGGTAAGTTAGGTATGGCTCTCTATCCCTTCTCATTGTTGCATTACTATATGATATCTATATTATTATAGCCTCTCAAAGATCGGCTGGTTGCCCGTGTGTTCTAGGATCTGATGTTCCCCTTTAACAAAAACGATAATGATCTAGGAGCATACGGTTAATCGTTGGATAGGCCGCTCGATTGAGCCGGGTGGGGGACGATGGACTCTGTCTCGCATGCCGTGGTTGTAAGAAGACTCTTGACCCCGTCTTGACTTAGTCTAGCAATAATATCCTTGAGTACTTTCCATTTTATGCTTTCTTTGCATTCATTTTGATGATTTCTTTATTTTAGCCCATCATGCATCATGTCATTTTTGAACATTCACATCTCGTGATCCATTCAAGGTTTCTCCTCAGTAATGGTTGATTATGTTGCCTTTCTCTTGGATAAGAGATTCTTCATTCCACTCCGAATTTGAACGATTTCTCTGATCTGTCCGCTCGGTCTGGTTGGCCAGCGTGATTCCTGTCTGGATTTTATCTCAGTCTTATTCTCCTTTCCAGCTCTTATGCGGTGTTTCCTTCCGACCCACTCATTGTCTGTGGATTGTGTCCCTAATGAGGCCGGTCGTGTTTCCTTTTCCCTTAGTTTAGCTCTCCAGGCATGTCTCATCCGCGTCAATCATTCTGAGTGGTTAGTTTGACATTTTTCGGGAGAATTCATGTCGCTTGTTGGTTGTGACGGGTGTCTTTTGCCTTGATGCCCGCTTATCAGTTCTCTCCGCTTCATCTCCGCATCATCTCCGTTTCACATCGCTTCCGCTTCCACTCCATCTCCTTTCCATTCTGCCTCCACGTCGCTTTCGCTCATTCCCTTGCAAAGCAGACATCAAGGAGGGACATCTGTTGACACCCCTTTTAGCCCACAAGTTACGTCATTTCTGTTATTCATCATTTTTGATGTCCCGAATTACCCATTATTTTGTAGCCTTCCTTGGATGGATTTCAAGCCCATTTTTATCATTCCCTAGTCTTTGGACTTTGGAGATCATGATTTCTTATAGCCCCTGAGCTTATCTTATCAACTTTAGGACTTCCAAGTCGACTTGCGGCCCATTTAGGCCGACGTCGATCAAGCAATCGGCTCTCTTTTGCTTTGCAGTCTTGAAAATGGCCCTTTTTCATCTCCTTCTATTCCTCTATTCAAAAGGTTGTTTTCACCAAAGTTGTTCGTCATTCAAAGATCTACAACTTTGTATACTACGCCATTAGCCAGTTCTGCACCAATTTCAAGTTATTCGTTCTTTTCTAGCGTGCTGCGTTATTCACCTGCGTCCCAGAATTCTTGCTCTGTGTTCTAGCCCCATTTTCTCCTTCTTTCAATCATTTTCTCATCTTTTTCTCCTAATGAACGTTGTTCCTCTTTCAGTTATCTACAATTTCTTCTTCTACCACTTTCACTAGTTCTGCACCGTTTGAGAGATACTCTCCAATTTCCAAAATCGCGTGTAGTCTGCCCAAAATCTTCCTCTAGCAGTGAAGTGGTCTATTAGTAGACCGCCAGAGAACAAGAAGTTGTCTATTATTAGACTGCCAGAGCATAAGAAATGGTCCTACGATAGACCGCTACACCTAAATTTGGCTAAAATCACCCCGTTCGACCCCTAGAGCGTGGCGATTCTACCCTAGACCATTTATGGCCTCTGGCGGTCTTACGATAGACCGTTTGCCAGACAGAGAGTCCTAAACTTCCTGAACTCTAATTTCTTTACCGTGGGACTCTTTGGAACCCTTGTTCAACCTATTTTCTCCGAGAGGAAGCTTCCAGATCGTCTCTAATTGATATAAGACTCTTATCCCCACTATTGTCTGGAGTTTTATCAATCTAAATCTCCTATTTTGGGTGTTTATCTCGGATTTAAACTCAATGGCTTTCCTGCTCCTATAAATAACTGCCCAGTTCGCAGTTGCAAAGGAGGGCTCTTTCCGGACGTGGGGCGAAGCCATGCTGCAACTCCTACTCAATCCTTCGACCCTATCTTGAAGAGGGAAGTATTGGCTTTCCATTGCATCCTTTTGGGCTTAATTTCGTGGTCTATATTCTTAGTTCTCCTCTACTCAAAATCACAAATCATCACAGTTTTCTACACTTTCTTCTACACATCCATTTTCCCCGTTTTGCATCAATAATTTCTCTCTATTCTCTCAACCAAATTTCGTGATTTCAAATCCTATGCATGCACAACACACACAACTATTATCTCCACCCTTCACAGGGGTTAAAAACCTCACCCCAGTGAGTTTGCCATCAATTTCTACCCCTATTTCATCACTGTGGGATTGATGCTACACTTTGATTTTCTAATGGGTTTTCTCTTATCTTGTGGCATTGTTTTGCAGGAGAGCATGAACACAACGTGAGGCCCTCTTCTTCTAGCCGGCTGGAGGATGAGGAGGTTTGAATCCACATTATTCCCCACACTCTGTTTCAAGCGCGATCAAGTTTCTATCCTTTTCCAATGTACATGGCGTCGTTCTCATATCTCTTCATCCTTTCGGCGTTGTTGGAACTTTGGTGGCGATCACGGTATGTTCTTTTTATCTTTCCATCGCCCTTTTCTTTGTTCATATTGTTGCATGATTCATGCATACATATTAGTCTAAGGGGCCGGGTGATACATTAACTATCAACAGCTGATGCCCTAAGTCGAAAGCCAAGAGTAATATTGGCCAATTGTATGATTCAAGAATGGAAGTTGCGGGAGAAATTCTACACCCAGATGAGTCTACATCCAGATTACTCTATCCCACATGAGTCTACATCCAGATTTGCTATCTGAAATTAAGAAGCTACAAGAAGAAGATCCTGCACTAGTGGAGATAAGGGACAAGCTGGACGAGAGACTAGATTTCAAGCTGGCATCTGATGGAAGATTGCTATTCCATAAACGGACATGTGTACCGGACTGTCCCAAGTTAAAGAAGAAGGTTCTTGAATAACTTCATCGATCCAGATACAAAATTCACCATGGAGCCACTAAGATGTACCAAGACTTTAAACGGACTTTCTGGTGGCCTAATATGAAAAGATAGGTAGCAGACTTTGTATCTCGCTACCTGACAAGCCAACAAGTAAAGACGGAACATCAGAAACCCACCAAAAAATTGCTTCCGCTAGATATTCCCAAGTGGAAGTGGGAAGACATCGGCATATACTTCATCATGGGCTTGCCTATGTCTAGGGGCGGACATCATGGAATTTGGGTAATCATCGACCGTTTGACTAAATCGGCTCATTTCTTGGCCATCAAGAGCCGATGGTCAGTTGATGTTCTTGCAGCCACGTACATCAGGGAGGTTGCTAGATTGCATGGAGTTCCTGTATCAATCGTATCTGACCGAGACTCGCGCTTCACTTCCCATTTCTGGAAGGGTTTATAACACTCTCGGGGGACGAAACTCAATTTCTGCACTACTTTCCATCCCAGACAGATGGTCAGACCGGGAGGACAAACCAAGTTGTTGAAGATACGTTAAGGGCATGTATTATAGACTTCGGTGGAAGCTGGCATGACCACTTGTCCCTGGCCGAATTTGCCTATAACAACAGCTATCAAGCCAGTATCCAAATGGCACCTTTCGAGGTAATTTATGGAAGGAGTTGTCGATCTCCAATATGCTAGGATGAAGTTGGCGAAAAACAAATTCTAGGCCCATATATGATAAGAGATACAATCGAGAAGATACACCTCATTCGAGAAAGACTTAAGATAGCATAATCCAGGCAAAATTCATATGCTGATAATAGAAGAAGAGATCTGGAATTCCAAGTTGGAGACCATGTTTTTCTCAAGGTCTCTCCCGGCCAAGGTATTAGAAGATTTGGTGTTAAGGGCAAGCTTACACCGAGGTTTATTGGTCCATTCGAGGTATGGGAAATAGTGGGTGAGGTGGCTTACCGCATTGCCTTGCCTCCACAACTATCAGAAGTGCACAATGTGTTCCATATTTCTATGCTGAAGAAATATGTGCACGATCCTTTCCACGTCATTGACTGCAATGACTTAGTGATATAGAAGGACCTTACCTACGAGCAAAAGTCGACGAAGATCCTCGATCGAGAAGTGTGAGTTTTACGAAACAAGACGATCCCTATGGTGAAAATACAATGGAATCGATGCTTAGAACAAGAAGCTACATGGGAAACCGAGGAGTCTATGAAAAGGAGATTTTCGGAGCTATTCTAGTCTATAAGTACTCCGCACCCTCCATGTCTCCGTATATGCAGTTGAATTTGGAGATCAAATTCTTTTAATTGGGGGAGGGTGTAGCACCCCGGATAAACATAATTGAGAAACTAACTTTTCCTGAATAAATAACTCAAAATACCATAGTCCCATACTTGATAAGGGCCACTATATGTATACACATGTATTTAAGAGGCCCAATATCACTTAAAGACCAACAGACAAACCCATAGATAACACGTATAGGAGCTTTTCCATTTTTTTCCACACAAAGGGAATGGGCGCCCCTTACCTGGGTGCCATATCAATTGACCGGGTCAACCCAGTAATGGGCGCCCCCTCATGAGGGCGCCAAACATCTTTTGACTAGTCAAACGAAGGAAAGGGCGCCATCCTGCAAGGGCGCCATTTCCTTTAATAAACGCCCTCCCAACAGGGCGTAGATTAATGGGCACCCCCCCTCGGGCGCCAATTCCCAACAGGGCACAACGATGTTCTTCCAGCTGTTCTAGTAGAAGTGTTTGAAACACGAACAACCTTATTTCACTGGCTACGGACCCACAAGGAAATAAACCTTTTGCTTTTCGTTGGCAACGAACTTTCCCTATAATTATACCCTCTATTGAGCAGGCAGAGGCTACTACCGTCATTCTGCTACCTGTAGAAGAGAATATCTCCATTCTTTTCTTCGGAAGACATGAAGGGGCGTCTTCGTCCTGCATTCTACGTCCTACTACTGAAGCGTTGCGGTAGAGAACGTGTGGCTTTCTTTATTAGTTATTCTACTATCTGGTTAACCATTCCAAAAAGGTAGGTGTTCTCAAGATTTGGCCCAACTCATAGCTAATGTAGCAACCCTGATAAAATATTAATAATAATACAGATTTTAAAAATAAATCAAATAATTAGATAAATAAAACAATATAAAATAACGCCTCGGATAAAGGCACTATTCAAATTAGAAACGCCTCTAGATAAGGCGTTATTCAAGAAGTGACGCCCTGACCACACGGCGTCAAATTCTGAACGCCAAAAATGGTAAGGCCAAGAAACGCCCCTATCTTGGGCGTGTTTTAAACAAAGGAACGCCCTAACCAAAGGCGCTTCTTAAGAAACGACCTGAACCAGGTCGTCAATTCAAGAATCGACGCCCTGACCAAAGTCGTTAATTCCATTCGAGTTCCGTTCAACACGGGAACTTATCCAGGGTAATGGATAAGTATTAGAAAGAGTTAAAAGGTGGTAATGACTCTATCATGGAAGTATTACTTCCACACAATCACTAACCCTAATAGGATTTCCCAAAATCCTATAAAGACTCTTGACAGCCGAACCCTAAACCTATTTGGACGATCGAACTGCACAGGTACGTGAAGAACATCTGTTCTTCTTATTATGTTTTCTGCTTCGGTTACATGAAGAACTAATGGTTCTTCATCTTCGTTTCCTCTAATACAGGTTAAGGGAGTTCTGCATATGAGAAAGAACAAGGTATTGTTCTTTTCCTTCCCCTCTGGTCAGACACGAGGAAGAAATTAATATTGGTTTCTTCTGTAGGATCTGCATCTTTTGATTTATTGAAGAACGAAAGTTTTCCTAAATTCCTGAAGAAACAAAGGTCCTTCTTCTGCGTCCTCTTCATCAAAGCCATCAGTCAGTAGCTGCCATCTTAGGAGTCTGTTATAAACAGAGCATCGATCCTCTTCCCAAAAACTTTCACAGTTCAATCTTCAGATTATCATAAGGTAGGATTTTCTCCAGTATGTAGCCCAAAGTATATAAGAATCGTAGTGAAATCATATGAGCATACACCTGCATATAGTTTTCCTAAGTTTTAAACGTTTCTGTTGAATTTTTGAAAGGAACGTCCTTACCAAGGGCGTGATTTTGAAATACGTGACCTAAACAAGGGCGCTACTTGTAAAGAAACGACCTTGATCAGGTCGTCAATTTTAGATTTGACGCCCTGTACACAGGCGTTAATTTCATTTAATCATTAATCACCCATGTTAAGAATTGATTATCTATGAAATCATGATTCTACAATAATGCATGATCATATGTCTTCAAACCTGTTAATTTTATTCTCATGACCATACATTCGTTCTCCATGAATTCTGTTATCCTGAAATTATTACTGCCCATGAAAAATCATGGTATTTCTTGAATTCACGACCGTGGCTAGGTCGTCTTTCACTGGACTAACGCCCGATACTAGGGCGTGAATTGAAAAGTAACGCCCCTCCATAGGGCGCGTTTCTGTTAAAAATCCCGAACAATATATTCTGTAAAAATAAGAGTTTAATGATTAATGCCCCTGCCAAGGGCGCGTTTTTGATAATTTCTGAAAATAAATATGTTCTGTAAAATATTATAAATAAAAAGACGCCTGCTAATGTAGTCGTCTCATTGCAAAGAAACACCACTGTCCAGGACGCGTTTTAGATAAATTAATGAAATATTGAAATTCTGAAAAATGGAAACATGTGTAAACGCCCTTCTGTTAGGCGTTAATTACTTGATAAACGACTCTGATTAAGTCGTTATTTTACTGTAAAACTGATTTTCCACTGTTTCTGTTAACCGATGGTTTCATATGTTATATAATATATATATCGGCACTATTCTCCACTCCGTGAGTATAGTCCCACGTTTCATGTTGTTTCATCGATCACACTCAACTCTCATTGACATACAAGCTCTCCATTAGACATTCCGTTCCTTTGGACTAGCGAGTTAGTCATAGAGACCTCCGTAAGACTCCTCGTACCTTGGATTCCCTCAAGGTCGACTGAGCTGGTTGTACCCTAAAAAAACCCATTACACGATCTTTGCCATGTCAATCTAAAGAAACATGGTATACCGGCCCTCATGATTATACAAAGAGTATATCATAAGAAATTCTTAATGGGATGATGATATCATGCCATATCATGTCATTCTTGTAAACCTCAATTCTATGATAAGAATGAGGGTATCTTACCTTTGATATACTGTTCATGTGGACCTCAATTCTATATAAAGAATGTCCATATTGATTTGTCATGGTACCCAAGTTAAGGGAACCATATTCTACCTAGTTTTATCGATATCATGATTATACCGTTATTATCGCCATTCTATGTCCTTTGTCATATTATTGGACTCCATTCTGTCAAAGTTGTCATACATGTCTACAAGCTTGATTATTGAAATTCAAAAGTTGGCTATATATACAAAAGTGGATGTCAAAACACATGATAAATGCCTGTGCATATAGGGCCCGATCTGATCCTAGGAGGAGCACCCGAAAGTACTTGTGCCCATGGGAGTTAAAATGATAAGGTATCTGGCATTATACCGAGTGCATGACTTGCTTGATTGGACATTCCACACACATCTTGTACTTGAATCGTACTTGACTTGACATGAAATGCGTGGCCCGAAAAAGGGTAATTTACTTGCTTGATACATGATAGCCAAAGTTCTTGACATGACTTGTTAAACGTACTTGCTTGAATATCTTGAATAAACTTGTTATCTTGTTGAAAGTTCATGATTAAGTTCATCTTATTTCCTTGATATTACATTCTCTCTATCTTGTCATTTTATGCGAGCATGCATAGCTTTATTGCATTCATGAAGATGTAATTACTTAAACCCCTTGCTAGTACTTGAGATATAATTTCCTACTGAATGTTCGCTCATTCTGTTTGTCCCTTTTTACTTTTCAGGTAAGTCCGACGACGATGGAAGTCAATCGGATGGGAATGGTCAAGAGTGAAAGTGATAGAGCTGCTCAAGTGTCATCTAGTCTTTTCTATAGTTTCTTGAGTCATATACGTATTCTTTTCTTTTTATTAAACAGAGTATTAGATTTGTAATAGTCTATCCATTATGAAATAAAGGATTGGGTTATCTTTACTTTTGCGCATCTCTGTCTTTGTGTCGAATACACGACCACTCTGATTGACATGATTGATATAAACTCGTCGCGCATATCCGGGTATCTTCCGCGCTCGGGGCGTGACAGTTTTTATGGTATCAGAGCCTAAGGTATTCAATTCCTAGGAAAAACCCAAGTCCAAGGATAAGTTGAACGTTTAACCAAGTGAGATTGGGTAGAACCAAGGGTTAAAGTTAAAAATAGAGTACTGGCTTCTAAATGTAGTCACGTACTAATATAGTTATTATAATTGTAGGATAATGGCTGCCGAACGTGCTCAATGGCGCAACATGCAGCGTACCCTTCAAGGAATGACTCAAGCGCTACAACAGGTAGCACAAGGTGGTGCTCCATGAGCTGGAAGCTTACACCAAGCATTTAAGAGTATGAATCCCCCGAAGTTCATAGGATCGACCGATCCGGATGATGCCGAGCATTGGGTTCGGGAAACCGAACGCATATTCCGTGTCATGCAATGCACGGATCAGGACAAAGTTCTATTAGCTACATTCTAGTTAGAGAAAGATGCTAGATGCTGGTGGGAGTCTATTGAAGCAACCATCGATCCTACTCAAGTAACATGGGAAGAATTTGTGGAATACTTCAATGCTAAATATTTCTTGGACCGAGTCCAAGAAAAGAAGGCTGCTGAGTTTGCTGCATTAAAGCAACAATCCCTATCAGTAGCTGATTACGAGGCACAGTTCTCGAGGTTGTCCAGATATGCCAAACACTTGATTAGCACGGAGAAAATGAAGGCTAAAAGGTTTCTTAATGGGCTCAGGCCCCAATATATCACTCAGCTGGCGCCTATGGATATCCAAGTTTATTCTGAAATAGTACGTCGAGCTCAGCTACTTGAAGATGCCACGGAACTATTTGATAGGATCCGTGGAAAAGACAAGAAGGAGCAAGTCACAGGTTCGGGTTCTTTCAAACCCAACTTTAAGAAGAGGCCCAATAATGGGGGTTCATCCTCTCAAGATTCCAAGTTCAAGAAATCCAAGCCCTTCTCTATCACCACTACACCTTCAAACGTAGTATGCAAGCATTGTGACAAGGCTGGTCACAAGACCGAAGAATGCTGGAGGAAATTAGGAGCATGTCTCCGTTGTGGAAGCCGTGAGCATCGGATTCCCGAGTGTCCATTAATGAATGACCAAGCCGGTGATGGTAAACGCCCGGTGACAAAGAATGCTCATCTTCATGCAATCCAGGAGACCGAACCAGAAGAAGAAGGTGGACTGGTAGAAGGTACATTAACAGTTTGTTCCAAAAGTGCTTATGTCTTATTTGATACGGGTGCATCGCATTCCATTATTTCTAAGAAGTTTGCCGACCTGTTACCGTTAGAACAAGAATGGATAAAAATAGTTCTAACTACTCCTCTTGGAAGTGAAAATGATATTACTCATCACTACCAAAACTGTGAGGTAATGGTTCAAGGTAGGAATTTACCTATAGATCTCATATGCCTCGATCTAAAGGAGTATGATGTTATACTAGGAGCGGACTGGTTATCCAAATACCAGGCAACGGTTGATTGCCGCAATAGCCAAATTGCTTTCAAAGATTTTCCAGAATTAGTCTTTACTCGCCCCAAGAGGCGGAGCAATTCCCCTCTTATTTCGGCTCTCCGAGCTAGCAAGCTCGTCAGGAAAGGATGTGTATCCTTCCTTGCTTTTGTCACCATTAAAGAAACAAAGGATGCTAAGATAGAAGATATTCAGGTAGTGCAAGAATTTCCGGACGTGTTTCCGGAAGATTTGTCGGGATTACCCCCGCAAAGAGATGTAGCCTTCACCATTGACTTAGTCCCTGGTGCTGGTCCAGTTTCAAAGGCACCCTATAGAATGTCCCCTGCGGAACTCAAAGAGTTGAAGGAGCAGTTGATGGAACTAATTCGAAAAGGGTTTATAAGACCAAGTACTTCCCCGTGGGGAGCACCGGTATTATTTGTAAAGAAAAAGGATGGATCCATGAGACTATGCATCGACTATCGACAGTTGAATCATCTCACTATCAAGAATAAGTATCCACTGCCGAGGATCGATGAATTATTTGATCAGATTTCAGGATCCAAATATTTTTCCAAGATTGATCTCAGGTCGGGATATCATCAGTTAAGGATCAAAGATGATGACATTCATAAGACCGCATTCAGAAGCAGGTATGGCCATTACGAATTTGTTGTTATGCCTTTTGGACTAACAAATGCCCCTGCTGCCTTTATGCAGTTAATGAATAGCATATTCAGGCCTTACTTGGATCAATTCATAGTAGTCTTCATTGATGATATATTGATATATTCCAAGACTAAGGAAGAACATGAAAAGCATTTGAGGATTGCATTGCAAGTATTGAGGACAAATCAATTATATGCAAAACTCAGCAAGTGTGAATTCTGGCTTGAAGAAGTGGCTTTTCTAGGACATGTGATTTCAAAAGATGGATTATCAGTAGATCCGTCAAAGGTCGAAGCTGTTAGAAACTGGGAAAAACCAACCAATGCTAGCGAGATCAGAAGTTTCTTAGGCCTTGCAGGCTATTATCGGCGATTCATCAAAGATTTCTCTAAGATCGCCGTGCCCCTTACAAGGTTAACTCGCAAGGAGATCCGATATGAATGGAGTAAGGAATGTGAAAGAAGTTTCCAAACTCTCAAGGATCATCTCACTACAGCTCCGGTCTTAGTTCTACCAATAGAAGGAGAAAAATTTGAGGTTTACACTGATGCTTCTGGCATTGGCCTCGGATGTGTCCTAATGCAACAAGGAAGGGTCATAGCATACTCTTCACGTCAACTGAAGAAGCATGAGGAGAATTACCCCGTCCATGACTTAGAACTGGCCGCGGTAGTATTTGCCCTAAAGATATGGAGACACTACTTATATGGAGTGCAGTTTACTGTATACTCCGATCACAAAAGTCTCAAATATCTATTTTCACAAAAGGAGCTAAACATGAGACAAAGACGCTGGCTAGAATATCTCAAGGACTTCGACTTCAATATACAATATCATCCCGGAAAGGGTAATTATGTTGCTGATGCCCTTAGTCGAAAGCCGAGAGCAATGATAGCCAATTGTATGATACAAGAATGGAGGTTACTTGAACAATTCTCCGAGCTCAATATAGGCTTGGACACAAAATCCAAATTTGTCACATTATCTCATGTAAGCATACAGTCAGACTTATTATCTGAGATACAAGCACTTCAGATGATGATCCTATATTAGTAGAAATCAAAGGCAGGATGGAAGGACAATCTGATTTCCAAGTAACTTCCGAGGGAAGATTATTGTTCAAAGACAGAACTTGTGTACCGGATTGTCCAGAATTAAAGAAGAAGATCTTAGATGAAGCTCACAGATCAAGGTACACTATTCATCCTGGATCAACTAAAATGTACCAAGATGTAAAGAGGAACTTTTGGTGGCCCAATATGAAAAGAGAAATAGCGGACTATGTATCACGCTGTCTCACATGCCAACAGGTCAAGGCGGAACACCAAAAGCCTGCTGGAAAACTACATCCTCTAGATATTCCTAAGTGGAAGTGGGAGGATATTGGTATGGACTTCATCATGGGTTTATCAAAGTCAAAAGGAGGATATGATGGAATCTGGGTTATCATTGACCGATTGACTAAATCGGCACATTTCTTGCCAATAAAAAGCCGATGGTCAATTGATGTGCTAGCTGCACTATACATCAAAGAGATAGTCAGGATACATGGTATACCTCTCTCGATCGTGTCTGACAGAGACCCTCGCTTTACTTCTCATTTCTGGAAGGGTCTACAACATTCATTGGGAACAAGGCTTAACTTTAGTACAGCTTTCCACCCACAAACGGATGGTCAGACCGAGAGAGCTAATCAGGTTGTTGAAGATATGCTTAGAGCATGCATTATTGACTTTGGAGGAAACTGGCATGGCCACTTGCCTTTAGTTGAATTTGCATATAACAACAGCTACCAAGCTAGTATCCAAATGGCACCTTTCGAAGTCTTATACGGAAAGAGTTGCCGATCACCCATATGCTGGAACGAAGTTGGAGAGAAACAACTATTAGGTCCAGACATGGTAAGGGATACAACTGAGAAGATACAAGTAATCAGAGAAAGATTGCAAGTTGCTCAGACCAGGCAAAAGGCTTATGCAGATACAAGAAGGAGAGATCTTGAATTCCAAATCGGAGATCATGTATTTCTCAAGATATCACCTGGACGTGGCATACGAAGATTTGGTGTTAAGGGCAAGCTTACGCCAAGATTCATCGGACCATTTGAGGTACTCGAAAGAGTTGGCGAGGTTGCTTATCGCATCGCGTTGCCTCCTCAATTGTCCGAAGTGCATAATGTGTTTCACATATCTATGTTGAAGAAGTATGTGCACGATCCATCACACATTATTGAACATGGAGATCTGGTGATCAAGAAAGATCTCACATATGAACAGAAGCCTATGAGGATCTTAGATCGAGAAATACGAGCTCTAAGGAATAAGGTTATTCCCATGCTCAAGGTGCAATGGAATAAGAATACTGAACACGAAGCGACCTGGGAGACCGATGAATCTATGAAGAAACGATTTCCCGAGTTGTTCTAAGAGGTATATACTCTACACTCTCCGCGTGTATACATAATATGCAATTGAATTTGGGGACCAAATTCTTTTTAAGTGGGGGAGGGTGTAGCAACCCTGATAAAATATTAATAATAATAAAGATTTTAAAAATAAATCAAATAATTAGATAAATAAAATAATATAAAATAACGCCTCGGATAAAGGCGCTATTCAAATTAGAAACGCCTCTAGATAAGGCGTTATTCAAGAAGTGACGCCCTGACCACACGACGCCAAATTCTGAATGCCAAAAACGGTAAGGCCAAGAAACGCCCCTATCTTGGGCGTATTTTAAACAAAGGAACGCCCTAACCAAAGGTGCTTCTTAAGAAACGACCTGAACCAGGTCGTCAATTCAAGAATCGACGCCCTGACCAAAGTCGTTAATTCCATTCGAGTTCCGTTCGACACGGGAACTTATCCAGGGTAATGGATAAGTATTAGAAAGAGTTAAAAGGTGGTAATGACTCTATCATGGAAGTATTACTTCCACACAATCACTAACCCTAATAGGATTTTCCAAAATCCTATAAAGACTCTTGACAGCCGAACCCTAAACCTATTTGGACGATCGAACTGCACAGGTACGTGAAGAACATCTGTTCTTCTTATTATGTTTTCTGCTTCGGTTACATGAAGAACTAATGGTTCTTCATCTTCTTTTCCTCTAATACAGGTTAAGGGAGTTCTGCATACGAGAAAGAACAAGGTATTGTTCTTTTCCTTCCCCTCTGGTCAGACACGAGGAAGAAATTAATATTGGTTTCTTCTGTAGGATCTGCATCTTTTGATTTATTGAAGAACGAAAGTTTTCCTAAATTCCTAAAGAAACAAAGGTCCTTCTTCTGCGTCCTCTTCATCAAAGCCATCAGCCAGTAGCTGCCATCTTAGGAGTCTGTTATAAACAGAGCATCGATCCTCTTCCCAAAAACTTTCACGGTTCAATCTTCAGATTATCATAAGGTAGGATTTTCTCAAGTATGTAGCCCAAAGTATATAAGAATCGTAGTGAAATCATATGAGCATACACCTGCATATAGTTTTCCTAAGTTTTAAACGTTTTTGTTGAATTTTTGAAAGGAACGTCCTTACCAAGGGAGTGATTTTGAAATACGCGACCCAAACAAGGGCGCTACTTGTAAAGAAACGACCTTGATCAGGTCGTCAATTTTAGATTTGACGCCCTGTACACAGGCGTTAATTTCATTTAATCATTAATCACCCATGTTAAGAATTGATTATCTATGAAATCATGATTCTACAATAATGCATGATCATATGTCTTCAAACCTGTTAATTTTATTGTCATGACCATACATTCGTTCTCCATGAATTCTGTTATCCTGAAATTATTACTGCCCATGAAAAATCATGGTATTTCTTGAATTCACGACCGTGGCTAGGTCGTCTTTCATTGGACTAACGCCCGATACTAGGGCGTGAATTGAAAAGTAACGCCCCTCCATAGGGCGCGTTTCTGTTAAAAATCCCGAACAATATATTCTGTAAAAATAAGAATTTAATGATTAACGCCCCTGCCAAGGGCGCGTTTTTGATAATTTCTGAAAATAAATATGTTCTATAAAATATTGTAAATAAAAAGACGCCTGCTAATGTAGTCGTCTCATTGCAAAGAAACGCCCCTGTCCAGGGCGCGTTTTAGATAAATTAATGAAATATTGAAATTCTGAAAAATGGAAACATGTGTAAACGCCCTTCTGTTAGGCGTTAATTACTTGATAAACGACTCTGATTAAGTCGTTATTTTACTGTAAAACTGATTTTCCACTGTTTCTGTTAACCGATGGTTTCATATGTTATATAATATATATATATCGGCACTATTCTCCACTCCGTGAGTATAGTCCCACGTTTCATGTTGTTTCATCGATCACACTCAACTCTCATTGACATACAAGCTCTCCATTGGACATTCCGTTCCTTTGGACTAGCGAGTTAGTCATAGAGACCTCCGTAAGACTCCTCGTACCTTGGATTCCCTCAAGGTCGACTGAGCTGGTTGTACCCTAAAAAAACCCATTACACGATCTTTGCCATGTCAATCTAAAGAAACATGGTATACCGGCCCTCATGATTATACAAAGAGTATATCATAAGAAATTCTTAATGGGATGATGATATCATGCCATATCATGTCATTCTTGTAAACCTCAATTCTATGATAAGAATGAGGGTATCTTACCTTTGATATACTGTTCATGTGGACCTCAATTCTATATAAAGAATGTCCATATTGATTTGTCATGGTACCCAAGTTAAGGGAACCATATTCTACCTAGTTTTATCGATATCATGATTATACCGTTATTATCGCCATTCTATGTCCTTTGTCATATTATTGGACTCCATTCTGTCAAAGTTGTCATACATGTCTACAAGCTTGATTATTGAAATTCAAAAATTGGCTATATATACAAAAGTGGATGTCAAAACACATGATAAATGTCTGTCCATATAGGGCCCGATCTGGTCCTGGGAGGAGCACCTGAAAGTACTTGTGCCCATGGGAGTTAAAATGATAAGGTATCTCGCATTATACCGAGTGCATGACTTGCTTGATTGGACATTCCACACACATCTTGTACTTGAATCGTACTTGACTTGACATGAAATGCGTGGCCTGAAAAAGGGTAATTTACTTGCTTGATACATGATAGCCAAAGTTCTTGACATGACTTGTTAAACGTACTTGCTTGAATATCTTGAATAAACTTGTTATCTTGTTGAAAGTTCATGATTAAGTTCATCTTATTTCCTTGATATTACATTCTCTCTATCTTGTCGTTTTATGCGAGCATGCATAGCTTTATTGCATTCATGAAGATGTAATTACTTAAACCCCTTGCTAGTACTTGAGATATAATTTCCTACTGAGCGTTGGCTCATTCCGTTTGTCCCTTTTTACTTTTCAGGTAAGTCCGATGACGATGGAAGTCAATCGGATGGGAATGGTCAAGAGTGAAAGTGATAGAGCTGCTCAAGTGTCATCTAGTCTTTTCTATAGTTTCTTGAGTCATATATGTATTCTTTTCTTTTTATTAAACAGAGTATTGGATTTGTAATAGTCTATCCATTATGAAATAAAGGATTGGGTTATCTTTACTTTTGCGCATCTCTATCTTTGTGTCGAATACACGACCACTCTGATTGACATGATTGATATAAACTCGTCGCGCATATCCGGGTATCTTCCGCGCTCGGGGCGTGACAGCTAATGTAGGGTAACAAGCATGAATAACACTAGCTTAGCTTCCATCTTCCATATTATATAGCCCCTGATAAACCGGTTTTCATGAAACTGCTGCATGTGTAAATGGCGCCCATCCTACTGCCATTTATTAATAGGCGCCTAGATCTTGGGCGCCATTTCTTGAATGAAGTGCCTATATGGGCTGGCGCCTATTAATAGGTGACAGCATGCACAAGCGCCAATTCTTTTCCATATTTAATAATCACTCATGCTTAGAAAATTAATATCTATGAAATGAAACCCTAATATTCTTACATGAGCATGATTATAAGATCCTGATACTTTTCTCTGTCTAACCATGTCCTTACTTCCTGATTTCGTGAACTTTAGAAATTGTGAATAGTGTTTTGTGTCTCAAAACATACTTGCCCGATGCATAGCATCACCCAAAGAAATGGGCGCCCATGTTTAGGGCGCCAATTACTTGAATAACGACCCTCCACAGAGTCACCAATTAAATGATGACTCTGTGAGGGGGTGCCATTTCTTTTGGGCAAACAAAAATAAAAAAAATGAAAACTTGAATGGGCACCAGACAAGGCGCCATTTATCAAATAAATGGCACCTGTCTGGGCGCCATTTACATAGCCCTACTAGAGCTTATAAAAATACTTGCATTTTTCAAGAATGTGTGCCCCTTACTACAGGCGCCAATTCAGTAAATAATGGCAGTTGACAGGGCGCCATTTAGACAATAAATGGCACCTGTCTGGGCACCATTTTCCTCAGTGCTGATTTCCAAAGTTTCAATTTTGAGGCGATGTTACCTCAGCCGACAGCCGCCAATTCCATCCAGATTCCCGACTAGTCTCGTGGTTTATGCCGATATAACCATAGTTCATTTCCTGTATAATAATCGGACCTTGAACTCCATTCATGAAATCTACCTTATGTTTCTACAATGGTTAAAGCCTTGGAATTCTATATTGGCTATAAATGAGAGTGGATGTCGAAAGAAATACATGACACAATGTTGGCGTTAATAGGGCCCGATCTGGTCCTAGGAGGTGCACCCGAAAGTACTTGTGCCCATGGGAGCTATATTGATCACGGTGTTTAGCATTGCACCAAAGTACTTGCGTTCTTGACTTGAGGCATTCCACTCTCTCTCTCTCGTGACACTACTTGCATGCTTGACTTGACTAGCATGGCCCGGAATGGGCAAAGACTTGACTTGCGTGGCCCGGAATGGGCAAAGTACTTGCTTGAATGAAATAGCCAATTTCTTGTGACACGTACTTGATAATTACTTGCTTGAACTTGTTCCTTACTTTCCTGGAAAATTGTGTAAACACCTGATGGTACTTGAAATCATGTAATACTTTTTCTATAAAGTTCTTGATATCTTGCTTGTCAACACTTGATAGTACTTGAAACCATGCGACATTCTTCTATACAGTTCATGATTTTCTTGCTTGTCTAGCATGCATAGCTATACCTGCATTACACGTAATATGTAATTTACGTAAAGACTTCTCGAACTTGAGATATAATTCCTACTGAGCGATTCGCTCATCTAGTTCATTCTAACATTTTTCAGGTAACTCAGATAGCGACAACCAAATGAATGGGAATGAGACTGATGCGGGACAGAAACGGGAGACCGACTCTATATGATGCGGACCTCGGACTCTAGATGGAGATGCGACCAGCAACACACAAATTGGAGAGACTTTGGCCCGACATGATGAGTTCCTATGGGCTATATGTCGCTAACAGAAACGCAAGTTCACTCGTCGTCCCAAGCGAGGGAAACGCGGATCGTGCACAGTTGAGGAACCGGCAGAGTTCAAGGGTAGTCGACTCACTTCCGGACTCGGATCGAGCCACGGGACGGGTCACTCTCACACTCACAGCGGTGACATGGACTCACGGGCTAGTTCCAATCGCACTCGGCAGCGGCATATGACCGTATACTAGCTAAGCAAAGTAATGCCAAGAAGTTATGATCGTACATCCACGCTCCCGGCGTGGGGAAGACAACCCCGGCCAATCTCGGACTCCGGTTAACAAAATTTTACAGCAGTGCAAAAGTTTGACCCACTCCACGCAGGGAGGTAACAGGTCACATGTGGGGCCCGGGAGTCATGACAATCGGGTTGACGGGCAGCATCTTGATGTCGTCCCGGCGGTGCCGAACCCGTGTTTTCGTGCAGTCCGGACGGCGCGATCTACGGGTCCATGAGGCCCACGGACCGCTCCAACCTCCGGCTCTGGTGGGGTGGGGCCCGATATGATGGGGACCCCTGGTGGCGCACCTCCCTGGACGGTGGTCGGCCGGAAACACCAGTCGGAGACCGATCGGCTCCGATCTCCAAGCGGGGAAGTTGCTGCCCACGGACTTCTACTTCTTTTTTTCAGCGCGCTGTCCGGCAAGATCGGCCGCTGCGATCAATCCCGATGTCGGATCGAAGCTCAGGAGGTACCGTTGGAAAGTTCTTTCGAAGTCCTTCAATCTAGGAGCAGAGAGATGAACTGGATCTACACGTATCTGGCCTTTGTTGATTTTTGAAGTTGCTGTTGGACAGTTCCCGAAATCTCAGAATAGTAGAGCACTTTCTTGGGAACTGCCTTTGACCACAGGGTAGACCTCCGATTCAGGCTTCGAGCTCTTCATGAAAGTTAGAGAGGGGAGGGAGAGGAAAACGGAAATATTTTTTGTGAAAGGTTTTGTTGAGATTTGGGTGGGGAAACATATTTTATACTGGCAGGTGGTCGGATCTGGACTGAGGAAGACAGAACTATAGATGGATCGGAAAGTAAAATTTAGAAAATAGATGCGTGCCTGTGGAAATTCCACGAAAAATTGGGGATGGAGAGGAAGGTGGAAAGAACTCCCAGTAAATTTGGGAGCTCCTGGAAAAATCAAGAAGTGGTCCGAAGATTGGAAACTCAGGGCGGGTTGAAATTAAAATTGAAAACAGACAGATCTGGAAGGAGAAGTTGGACGAAAATGTAAAATTATCAAACGAGCTCTAGAGGCCAAAACGATTTTTCTGAGAGGTGGTGGGAACATCTAGAACACCCCCTGGAAATTTCAGCTCAAGCGGAGCTCGTGGATGAGAGCATAAAATAGTGGAAGGGAACTCTATCCGGGGTGGATAGAACACCGGCGACGATGGTGGCGGTGCGATGGCGGCACGTGGCGGCGATCACCGGAACTGATAGGGAGGCTTCACACCTCAATAACACAGCCGTCCCAGCTGCAAAGGGGAGGGGGAGGAGAGAGGAGGAGGGCGCACCAAGCTGCTCCAAGAATTTCTTCCAATTCAAAATGCATTAAAATCTTCATAAATGGGAAATGCAAGGCATTTATATGAAATGCCAAAAGACTCAAATTACCCCTAGATCTAGGGTTTGGGGGAATAAAAAAAGGAGTAGAACTAATTAGTTCTACACACATTTTATAAAAATAAAATTGGGTGACAATGAGAGGGGGGCGCCCCCTTGACTATGTGGGTAAGGTTGGTGGCCAACCTTGACATTTAAGTCCACTTGTCCCCCACTTGGCCCACTCTTCTAGAAGCCCACAATTGGAATGTTGACTGACCCCACATGGGCCCTAGGGGTGAGGTGGATCAATGGGAGGAGGGCTGGGGGTCCCGTGGGACCCGGGTGGTCCCATTTTACATATAAACCCTTATTACAATCCAATATTACAAACCGAATAAAGCTAAATAATGCACATGACACACAAATAAAGTCCAAATAAATGTGATAAAGGCCGAGACTCAAGGGGGAGTCTCCAGACTGTCTCCGAGCCAGATGGATGCCGAAGTGGCTCGGGTGGTGCTCCGCGTACGGTACCGGTGGCTCGCCGACTCGTGCCGCTCGTGTGCTCTGGTGTCCGCACCAATTCTCCCCGGGTGGGAGAAACTCGACCCTGTCGAGTAAGGGTCTGCATCACTGTGGTACCGCTCCAGTAGGTCCGGATCAATCCGCTGCAACTCTCCATGGGTGATCCACGTATCCTCGGTGGCGGGCCGTCCTCTCCATCGCACTAGGTAGCGCGAGTAGGATCCACTCCTGGTAACTGTCACCTGCTCATCCAGTATATGATCTATATGCTCTCGCTGCCGTGGAAAAGGGGCTGGAGGTGGACACTCAGGTGTGGGATCACTTTCAATGGGAGGGGATGGCTCGAAAGGCTCACTAGGGATCACCGATGGGTCCCTATATGCAACTAGATCCGACACATTAAAAGTAGAGCTTATACCATATTCCTCGGGCAGGTCCACAACATACGCTTTGGATCCAATGTTTTCAACACTCTAAATGGACCGGCTCTGCGAGCTTGCAGTTTCTTGACGGTTCCAGAGGGAAACTGTTCTGGTCTTACCCTGATCATGACATATTCACCCTCTTGGAACTCTCGGTGGTGTCGATGGGCATCGGCTAGCTCCTTATAGCGTGCATTGCTGGCATCACTCATGCAGAATCCTAACATGCCTAGCAAAAGACTCGGCAGACTCACTATGCTCTCCTAATATGCTGGACACATGTATGCACAGACACACAAGACCCTAGACAAACCTATTGTTAGTCCGACCCATACACATGCAAGGGTGGACTAGGACACCCGAATGTGTGCCATGCATACACTAGAGGCAACCGGAGGTTGATGGAATGTGGAAGGCATCCTAAAGTGATCCATTCATGCACGGACGGCCTTTTAGATTTGGGAGGTTTCGGCGGGACATCTTCTACATCACCCCGATATGTAGGTGTATTGTGAACGGGCTTGGAGTTTACAGATGGACCGGCCCGTGGAGAAGGGGTATGATGGTGGACTCCATCAAAAAGGTGGAGTAAAGGTGATGGGTCAAGGGGTCCACAAGAGAATGGGTCGAAGGAATCAAAGAAAGTATGACCCCTCAGACTAGGCTCTCACAAATCACTGTCCCACATTTGGAAAACTTGGAGGTGTAAATGTTCACCTTCATTCATTGTGAGGGGTGGGACGACAGTCATAGGTAGAAAGTAAGATTCCTCTCATGGGTAAAAGGGAATGAAGTCGGGCTCGGCCGGCATAGGGAGGAGTAGAAGAACCTCCATGGTAACATGACCCATGGTGTACACGGAGGTGATGGACCCCAAAGCTAGATGGGTGAAGCTATGACCTGTGGGTCGGTCGAAGCCTGGGGTCAGCAAGTGCGTAAATGTCAACTGTCGGTATAACCCTTTAAGAAGGTCATCCAATGTTTCCACATAGTGACTAGACCGAAAAGTGGTGTGAAATGAGTTGATCGGCACTAATGGTAGGGTAGGGTCCATGGATGGAAAGTAAGATGGGGTAGGGACCAAACCTATCCTAAGCCAGCTAAAGACTGGCTCGGCTATGAGTAGCTTTCCCGTTAGAAACATGGGTAGCTCTGGCTGAGATGGCTCCGAATGAAGATCGGTAAGTGAAGCTTCTCCAACCCTTTTTTCCCCTAGGGCTAGAGATGTCCGAGTGGGAGACTGTCTGACAAAGTGGCCGAACCCCTGGCAGCGATAACACTGCTGTCGTGACCCACTACGCTCCCTGATAAGTGGACCCTTACCCTTATCCTCCTGACGGACAGGGCGTGTAGGCAATGGGGCTCTCGTCGGTTGGGGGAGATGGTTCACCAAGATGGGGAGAGGACCTTGGGATGGCACCATAGATGGCACTGGGTTGGGACTACCGGCTGCTACCTCCTTAGGCTCGTGCTTGGTTCCATCCTGTCTAGGAGGTAGGCAAGTGGAAATCAAGGACTCGATATAATCACACCTCCTATCCACTCTATCCGAAATGATTTGGAAGAGTTCAGCAATGGTGGGGTTTGGAGTAGGAGCGATGTGATAGACTCTCCCATATGAACTCGGCTTAGTCGTGGACCTAGGCTCTTCTACATGCGTGGTGCTTTGCCTCCGATTATGGCCCACTTGGGTGGAGGTGGTTGGGTGTGGTCGGTTGGAGGTGACTGGGCCGGATAGGTAGACCTTCCTAAGTTCACCCTTCATCTCATGCCACGACTCGATAGGCCTTTGCCTCCTAACCTCTCTCATGCGCTCAATGCTCTCCCATTTCCAGGCGGCTTTGTGGACAAGCCTCTCTTGGGCAAAACTAACTTGCATGGCATCGGGCATGGTGTAACATTCAAAATATTTGTCCATGGCGGCCACCCACACTAGGTAGTCGCCCGAGTCATTGGAGCCATAAAAATCCGAGCCTTCGGGCCTACGGAAGTGGAGAGGGTGGTTGCCAAGCCCATGGGTGGACCAACGGCCATATTGCCCGGGTGATGGGGAATCCATGGGAATTTGGGGGAACTACATGTTAGACATGCCGACACGTGGAGACAAACACTAGACAATGCAAGGTTGGAATGAGACTCGACTACACCTAGACACCAATAGACGGTACTTGGTGGAGTTAATCGATCCGAAGATCACTCCCGCAAGTGTGCGGCCTTCCCGATAGGCGTAGCCTAACGTTCGGACAACACCTTTTAATATACTGAATTATCGGGATGAAATGCAAATTTAAAACACTCTTTTTTTGTTTTGAAAATAATGATGGTCCTAGACTCGACTTAGACCGTGCAAGACATATGCAACGACTACCCTAGACTCAACCTGCTATGATACCAAACTGATGTGGGACGGACACGGGAGACCGACTCTATATGATGCGGACCTCGGACTCTAGATGGAGATGCGACCAGCAACACACAAATTGGAGAGACTTCGGCCCGACATGATGAGTTCCTATGGGCTATACGTCACTAACAGAAACACAAGCTCACTCGTCGTCCCAAGCGAGGGAAACACGGATCGTGCACGGTTGAGGAACCGACAGAGTTCAAGGGTAGTCGACTCACTTCCGGACTCGGATCGAGCCACGGGACGGGTCACTCTCACACTCACAGCGGTGACATGGACTCACGGGCTAGTTTCTATCGCACTCGACAGCGGCATATGACTGTATACTAGCTAAGCAAAGTAATGCCAAGAAGTTACGATCGTACCTCCACGCTCCTGGCGTGGGGAAGACAACCCCGGACAATCTCGGACTCCCGGTTAACAAAATTTTACAGTAGTACAAAAGTTTGACCCACTCCACGTAGGGAGGTAACAGGTCACATGTGGGGCCCGGGAGTCACAACAATCGGGTTGACGCGTAGCATCTTGATTTCGTCCTGGCGGTGCCGAACCCATGTTTTCGTGCAGTCCGGACGGCGCGATCTACCGGTCCGTGAGGCCCACGGACCGCTCCAACCTCCAGCTCTGGTGGGGTGGGGCCCGCTGTGATGGGGACCCCTGGTGGTGTGCCTCCCTGGACGGTGGTCGTCCGGAAACACCGGTCGGAGACCGATCGGCTCTGATCTCCAAGCGGGGAAGTTGCTGCCCACGGACTTCTGCTTCTATTTTTCAGCGCGCGGTCCGGCAAGATCGGCCGCTGCGATCAATCCCAATGTTGGATCGAAGCTCAGGAGGTACCGTTGGAAAGCTCTTTCGAAGTCCTTCAATCTAGGATCAGAGAGATAAACTGGATCTGCACGGATCTGGCCTTTATTGATTTTTGAAGTTGATGTTGGACAGTTCCCGAAATCTCAGAATAGCAGAGCATTTTCCTGAGAACTGCCTTTGACCGCGGGGTAGACCTCAGATTCAGGCTTCGAGCTCTTCATAAAAGTTATAGAGGGGAGGGAGAGGAAAACGACAATGTTTTTGGTGAAAGGTTTTGTTGAGATTTGGGTGGGGAAACGTATTTTAGACTGGCAGGTGGTCGGATCTGGACTGAGGCAGACAGAACTGTAGATGGATCTGAAAGTGAATTTTAGAAAATAGATGGAGGCCTGTGAAAATTCCACGAAAAATTGGAGATGGATAGGAAGGTGGACAGAACTCCCAGTAAATTTGGGAGCTCCTGGAAAAATCAAGAAGTGGTCCGAATATTGGAAACTCAGGGCGGGTGGAAATCAAAACTGAAAACAGACAGATCTGGAAGGAGAAGTTGGACGAAAATGGAAAATTATCAAACGAGCTCTGGAGGCCAAACCGATTTTTATGAGAGGTGGTGGGAACCTCTAAAACACCCCCTGAAAATTTCAGCTCAAGAGGAGCTCGTGGCTGAGAGCAGAAAATCGTGGAAGGGAACTCTATCCGGGGTGGACAGAACATCGGCGACGATGGTGGCAGTGCGATGGCGGCACGTGGCGGCGGCGGCGATCACCGGAACTGATAGGGAGGCTTCACACCTCAAGAACACAGCCGTCCCAGCTGTAAAGGGGAGGGGGAGGAGAGAGGAGGAGGGCGCACCAGGCTGCTCCAAGAATTTCTTCCAATTCAAAATGCATTAAAATCTTCATAAATGGGAAATACAAGGCATTTATATGAAATGCCAAAAGACTCAAATTACCCCTAGATCTAGGGTTTGGGGGAATAAAAAAAGGAGTAGAACTAATTAGTTCTACACACATTTTACAAAAATAAAATTGGGTGACAATGAGAGGGGCCCCCCCCTTGACTATGTGGGGAAGGTTGGTGGCCAACCTTGACATTTAAGTCCACTTGTCCCCCACTTGGCCCACTCTTCTAGAAGCCCACAATTGGAATGTTGACTGACCCCACATGGGCCCTAGGGGTGAGGTGGATCAATGGGAGGAGGGGTGGGGGGGGCGTGGGACCCGGGTGGTCCCATTTTACATATAAACCCTTATTACAATCCAATATTACAAATCGAATAAAGCTAAATAACGCACATGACACACAAATAAAGTCCAAATAAATGTGATAAAGGCCGAGACTCAAGGGGGAGTCTCCAGACTGTCTCTGAGCCAGATGGACGCTGAAGTGGCTCGGGTGGTGCTCCGCATACGGTACCGGTGGCTCGCCGACTCGTGCCGCTCATGTGCTCTGGTGTCCGCACCAGACACCGAGTGAAGAGTGCTAGAGTCACCGATCATCTACTGTCAGCTAGTCGCATCATTTTTTTCTTGAGTCCTTGCCTTTATATTTCTGTTATGTCAGTTTAGTTGTTGTTAAGGCTTGGAAGCCTTATTGTTAATTTGGGTTATTATTATTATGGTAGTTTGGATAATCGCCATCTTGGAATACTGATACATTTTGGAAATTTAAATCTCAGTTATTATGTTTGTACGTCTTTTGCACACTCTGTCTTTATGTCAACAATCTTAATGCTCTGATTGATATGATCTATATAAACTCGTTGCACACCCCGGGTATCTTCCGCGCTCGAGGCGTGACAGTTTACGTGGTATCAGAGCCTAGGATTTCAAATTCCAAGGAAAACCCAAGTCCAAGGATAGATGTATACCTTATACTCAGTGAGATGGGTAAAGCCATGGGTCAAGTCCTGTGTTAACGTTCAACATTACAATTCAAACATGAAACTAATTAGACATGAATTATCTTGTAGGATTATGGCCGCTGAAAGAGCACAATGGCATGAGATCCAGCGCACAGTGCAAGGTCTTACGCAGGCGCTACAGCAAGTGGCGCAGGGCGGAGTCAACCATGGAGCTAGTGATCTCCACAGGGGTTTTCGCAACATGAACCCACCCAGATTCGCAGGTTTGTCTGACCCTGAGTATGCTGACAGCTGGTTAAAGGAAATTGAAAGAATTTTCTATGTAATGCAATGCACGGATGAAGAAACATTTTTCTAGCTACATTCCAACTAGAGCGGGACGCTCGATGTTGTTGGGAATCCGTAGAAGCAACATTACCTAGTAACTATGTCACATGGGCTGAATTTGTTGAACATTTCAACAAAAAATACTTTTTCGACCGCATTCAGGAGAAGAAGGCCGTGAAATTTGCCGCACTGAAACAACAGACCCTTACTATGGCCGAGTATGAGGCCCAGTTCTCAAGAATGTCCAAGTATGCACCCCACTTGGTGTGTACTGAAAAGATGAAGGTAATAAGATTCCTCAACGGGCTTAGGCCCTAATACATTACCCAACTGGCACTAATGGACATCAAAGTCTATTCAGAAATGGTCCGACGTGCACAGTTGCTCGAGACGCCACTGAATTATCTGAAAGGATCCGAGGAAGAGGCAAGAAGGAGCAAGTCACAAGTCCCAGAAACTTCAAGCCATTATTTAACCAGAAGAGGTCCGATAATGGAGGGGAATCCTCCAAAGAAAAGAAGTTCAAGAAGAATGACAAGCCATTCTCCACCACCACACCTTCTAAGGAAGTGTGTAAACACTGTGACAAGGCCAGCCATAGAGCCGAGGAATGCTAGAGGAGACTGGGAGCATGTCTCCAATGTGGGAGCCGAGAACATCAAATCCCTAATTGCCTGATGATGAATGAGCAAACTACTAAAGATGAGAAGCGTCCGGCAAAGAAACAAGGCCTTCTGCAAGCTCTCCAAGAGACGGAACCAACAGAAGGTGGAATTATAGAAGGTACACTAACTGTTTGTTCTAAGACTGCTAAAGTTTTATTTGATACCGGATCAACTCATTCATTTGTTTCCAAGAAATTTGCTGCTTCATTTTCTAAGGAACCCGAATGGTTAAAGTTAGTCATATCTACACCTCTCGGGAATGAGTCTGATATCACACATCACTACCCAAACTGTAAAGTTATGGTTAAAGGAAACACTCTACCTGGCAATTTGATATGCCTAGATATGAAGGGGTATGACGTCATACTAGGTGCCGACTGGTTATCCACCCACCAAGCAACTATAGAATGCCGAAATGGCATGATAACTTTTATGGATTATCCAGAGTTGGTTTACATTGGCCCTTGAATATATCACCTCTTATCTCAGCTCTTCGAGCTAGCAAACTTATAAGTAAAGGATGTATGGCTTTCATAGCATTTGTGACTGCTATGGAAGTCGAGGAGTCTAAACTTGAAGACATCTGTGTAGTTCGGGATTTTCCTGACATTTTTCTAGAAGAATTGCCCGGCTTACCCCCAGAAATGGAAGTGTCAAGTATGTTTTCTCCCAGAAGGAACTAAACATGTTGCAAAGGCGTTGGCTTGAATACCTCAAGGATTTCGACTTCACTATACAATACCATCATGGTAAGCGTAACTCCGTAGCTGATGCCCTCAGTCGAAAGCCAAGAGCCATATTGGCCAATTATATGATTCGAGAATGGAAGTTGCTGGAGAAATTCTCAAAACTGAATATAAGCACAGATGAGAAGAACGGGTATATTACTCTATCACACATGAGTCTACATCCAGATTTGCTACCTGAAATTAAGAAGCTACAAGAAGAAGATCCTGCACTATTGGAGATAAGGGACAAGCTGGACGAGAGACTTGATTTCAAGCTGGCATCTGATGGAAGATTGATATTCCATAAACGGACATGTGTACCGGACTGTCCCGAGTTGAAGAAGAAGGTTCTTGAAGAACCTCATCGATCCAGATACAAAATTCACCTTGGAGCCACTAAGATGTACCAAGACTTGAAACAGACTTTCTAGTGGCCTAATATGAAAAGATAGGTAGCAGACTTTGTATCTCGCTGCCTGACATGCCAACAAGTAAAGGCGGAACATCAGAAACCCACCAAAAAACTGCTTCCGCTAGATATTCCCAAGTGGAAGTGGGAAGACATCGGCATGGACTTCATCATGGGCTTGCCTAAGTTTAGGGGCGGACATCATGGAATTTGGGTAATCATCGACCGTTTAACTAAATCGGCTCATTTCTTGCCCATCAAGAGCCGATGGTTAGTTGATGTTCTTGCAGCCATGTACATCAAGGAGGTTGCTATATTGCATGGAGTTCCTGTATCAATCGTATCTAACCGAGACCCGCACTTCACTTCCCATTTCTGGAAGGATTTACAACACTCTCTAGGGAGGAAACTCAATTTCAGCACTGCTTTCCATCCCTAGACAGATGGTCAGACCGAGAGGACAAACCAAGTTGTTGAAGATATGTTAAGGGCATATATTATAGACTTCGGCGGAAGCTTGCATGACCACTTGCCCCTGGCCGAATTTGCTTATAACAATAGCTATCAAGTTAGTATCCAAATCGCACCTTTCGAGGCACTTTATGGTAGGAGGTGCCGATCTCTAATATGCTGGGATGAAGTCGGCGAAAAATAAATTATAGGCCCAGATATGATAAGAGATACAACCAAGAAGATACACCTCATTCGAGAAAGACTCAAGATAGCACAATCTAGGCAGAAGTCATATGCTGACAATAGAAGAAGAGATATGGAATTCCAAGTTAGAGACCATGTTTTTCTCAAGGTCTCTCCCAGCCGAGGTATTAGAAGATTTGGTGTTAAGGGAAAGCTTACATCGAGGTTTATTGGTCCATTCGAGGTATTGGAAAGATTGGGCGAGGTCGCTTACCGCATTGCCTTGCCTCCACAACTATCAGAAGTGCACAATGTGTTCCAAATTTCTATGCTGAAGAAGTATGTGCACGATCCTTTCCACGTCATTGACCACAATGACTTAGTGATATAGAAGGACCTTACCTACGAGTAAAAGCCGATGAAGATCCTCGACCGAGAAGTCTGAGTTTTAAGGAACAAGATGATCCCTATGGTGAAAATCCAATGGAATCGATGCATAGAACAAGAAGCTACATGGAAACCCGAGGAGTCTATGAAAAGGAGATTTTCGGAGCTATTCTAGTATGTAAGTACTCCGCACCCTCCATGTCTCTGTATATGCTGTTGAATTTGGGGACCAAATTCTTTTAAATTGGGGAAGGTGTAGCACCCCGGATAAACATAATCGAGAAACTAACTTTTCATAACTAAATAACTCAAAATACCATAGCCCCATACTTGATAATGGCCACTATATGTATACACATGTATTTAAGAGGCCCAACATCACTTAAAGACCAACAGACCAACCCATAGATAACACATATAGGAGCTTTTCCATTTTTTTCCACACAAAGGGAATGGGCGCCCCTTACCTGGGCGCCATTTCAATTGACTGGGTCAACCTAGTAATGGGCGCCCCCTCATGAGGGCGCCAATCATCTTTTGACTGGTCCAACCAAGGAATGGGCGCCCTCCTGCAAGGGTGCCATTTCCTTTAATAAACGCCCTCCCGACAGGGAGAAAATTAATGGGTGCCCCCCCCATGGGCGCCAATTCCCAACAGGGCAGGACGATGTTCTTCCAGCTATTCTTCACAAAGTGTTTGAAACACGAACAACCTTATTTCGCTTGCAACAGACCCACAAGGAAATAAACCGTTTGCTTTTCATTGGCAACGGACTTTCCCTATAATTAATTTTACCCTCTATTGAGTAGGCAGAGGCGACTGCCATCATCCCGCTGCCTGCAGAACAGAATATCTCCCTTCTTTTCTTCGGAAGACGTGAAGGGGCGTCTTCTTCCTACATTCTACATCCTACTGCTGAAGCTTTGCGGCAGAGAACATGTGGCTTTCTTTATTTGTTATTCTACTATCTGGTTAACCACTCCAAAAAGGTAGGTGTTCTCAAGATTTGGCCCAACTCGTAGCTAATGTAGGGTAACAAGCATGAACAACACTAGCTTATCTTCCATCTTCCATATTATATAGCCCCTGATACACCGATTTTCATGAAACTACTGCATGTGTAAATGGCGCCCAGCCTGTTGCCATTTATTAATAGGCGCCCAGATCTTGGGCGCCATTTCTTGAATGAAGCGCCCATATGGGCAGGCGCCTATTAATAGGTGACAGCATGCACAGGCGCGAATTCTTTTCCATATTTAATAGTTACACATGCTTAAAAAATTAATATCTATGAAATGACCTAATATTCTTGCATGAGCATGATTCTGAGATCCTGATATTTTTCTCTGTCTAACCATGTCCTTACTTCCTGATTTCGTGAACTTTAGACATTGTGAATAGTGTTTTGTGACTCAAAACGTACCTGCCCGATGCATAGCATCACCCAAAGAAATGGGCGCCCATGTCTAGGGCACCAATTACTTGAATAACCTCCATAGAGTCACCAATTAAATGATGACTCTGTGAGGGGGCGCCATTTCTTTAGGGCAAACAAAAAGAAAAAAATGAAAACTTGAATGGGCGCCCTTGGGAACAGGCATCCATTACCAAAATAATGGCACCCACCTGGGCGCCATTTACTAAAATAAGGGCACCAGACAAGGCGCCATTTTGCAAAGAAATGGCACCTGTCTGGGTGCCATTTACATAGCCCTACCAGGGCTTATAAAAATACTGGCATTTTTCAAGAATGGGCGCCCCTTACTACAGGCGCCAATTCAGTAAATAATGGCAGCTGACAGGGCGCCATTTAGTCAATAAATGGCACCCGTCTGGGCACCATTTTCCTCAATGCTGATTTCCAAAGTTTCAGTTTTGAGGTAGTGTTATCTCAGCCAAGAGCTGCCAATTCCATTCAGATTCCTGACTAGTCTCATGGTTTGTGTCGATATAACCATAGTTCTTTTCCTGCATAATAATTGGACCTTGAACTCCATTCATGAAATCTACCTTATGTTCCTACAATGGTTAAATCCTTGGAATTCTATATTGGCTATAAACGCGAGTGGATGTCGAAAGAAATACATGACACAATGATGGCGTTAATGGGGCCCGATCTGGTTTGGGGAGGAGCACCCAAAAGTACTTATGTCCATGGGAGCTATATTGATCACGGTGTTTAGCATTACACCGAAGTACTTGCATTCTTGACTTGAGACATTCCACTCACTCTCTATCGTGACACGACTTGCGTGCTTGACTTGACTAGCGTGGCGCGGAATGGGCAAAGACTTGACATGTGTGGCCCGAAATGGGCAAAGTACTTGCTTGAATGAAATAGCCAATTTCTTGTGACACGTACTTGATAATTACTTGCTTGAACTTGTTCCTTGCTTTCCTGGAAAATTGTGTAAACACCTGATGGTACTTGAAATCATGCAATACTCTTTCTATGAAGTTCTTGATATCTTGCTTGTCAACACTTGATAGTACTTGAAACCATGAGACATTCTTCTATACAGTTCATGATTTTCTTGCTTGTCTAGAATGTATAGCTATACCTGCATTACACGTATTATGTAATTTACTTAAAGACTGCTCAAACTTGAGATATAATTCCTACTAAGTGATTCGCTCATCCAGTTCATTCTAACATTTTTCAGGTAACTCGGATAGCGACAACCAAATGAATGGGAATGAGACCGAGTGAAGAGTGCTATAGTCACCGATCGTCTACTGTCAGCTAGTCACGTCTGTTGACACCCATTTTTTGACTAATAAGTTGGGTCATCTCCTTGTTCATTCTATATGATGCTCCGGGTTGTTCACTCTTTTGTTGAGTCTTCTTTGTCAATTTGAGGTCTATTTCATGAATCATACCTCCTTGGTTGGGTCTGGTTCCTTATCCCTTTCCGCTGAACGAGGCTTAGAAAGCTCTAATTTTCATTTGAACTCTATTATCTCTAACGGTCCTTTGATGGGGCGTTACAGTCCTCTAACGCATCTACCCTGGTGTGTTACATCCTTCCAGAGTCCTTAAGCTTAGGGCTTCCTTTCAAGCTTATCTTTTGCTTATCCGTTGAGTGTGACCGTTTATCGTGCGACCGTTACCTTATTATAACGCATCTACCCTTGACCGTTACATTCATCTAGAGTCCAACGTTTGAAAACTTCCCCCATTGATCTTATCTTCTTAGAGGATAGGGTTGTGTGATGGTCTAAGACTGGAGCGTTACATCAGTGTGGCGGTCTATCGTGCGGCCGTTACATCCAACAGAGAGTCCTGCCAAGCCTGGCCTTTGCTCTGCTATTCCGTGATCGAACTAAGAGTTTGATTCTTTGGTTTCTCTTCCAAATCTCATCCTAAGAACCTTCTGTTTGTTTCTATGGACTCTTGGGAGTATTATCTTCAAGAATTTGCTAAGAAACGTCCTACTTTCTAGCAGGATTATCCTCAACTCAAACCTAGACTTTGAGGGTCTATAAATAGAACCCTTGACTTCTTGACTTGAAGGGGGAGATATCTGGAGTTTGTGTCGAAGTGTTGCTACATCCTAGAGCCAGAACCAACCATGGAGAACTACTTCCCATGTCCATCTACTTCCAAAGTCCAGGGAGTATCGGTTTCAAGGGTTTAATTCAATCAAGTCATATTGTTCTTGGTGCTTTTCCTTCTTCTAAGCAATCATAGCATTGTCCCTATCCATCTTTCACGTTCTTTCATCTGTTGCATTCATTTAAAACATCCTCCCATCTTTTAAAACGCCCCAGAGGGTTTAAAAAACCAATCTCCCCGGTATTTCCCTCTCCTTTTGCATGTTCATAAGTTCTTTGGATTATTGATACTACTTTGTGAAAGGGCAAATCTGGGTTATTTTTCTTATGTTCTACACTCTTTTGCAGGTTTACAGATTCCCTAGCACGAGGCCCAAGCTCTCTGGCCGGCTGGAAAGCTTGGAGATCAAAAGATTCTCAATCTTATTCTGCAGAAGCTCTGACGGTCTATCACAAGCACGTTAGAGTATTGTAGCGGTCTATCGTGGGACCGTCACAGTCCTGTGACGCACCATCCTTCGACCGTCACATCCCACAGAGCTGTAGTTTCCTTATTATTTTCTCTCTCCCGTGGGTGGGTGCATCATCCTACTATTCTAAGGTATTTATCAGGTCTTTGGCTTATTTTTACCTTGGTGGCGATCACATCTTTTCTTTGTTTGGGCATTAGCTTTTCTCTCTCATCATATCTCTTCTTTACTTTTGCTTGTTCTACCTCTACGGTGTGTTTTCCTTATTCCTTATTCCACGCCCCGGCGTGTGTTTTTCTTTCCTTGCTTAGTTTAGTTTTGATTGAGATAGCATGTCCATGCTAGAGCTTATGTTGGTTGCCTAGGTTCATGATTTGCATGTTCATAGGTTGATTGATTTCATTACTTGGCTCATTATCTGCTCATAGTTGGCATCATAGCCCATCTTGCAAAAGAAGGGGCACATTAAAACTAACAGTTTTTTGGCGATCACGGTGGGACATCTAGTGCCAATCGTGCTTTGGATCTCTGTTAAAATATGTTTTCATTTGCTTACCTTGGTTGCCCGTGTGTTCCTCGGATTTTCCTTTTATTTTCTGTTGTTTCTGGTTCCCTGGCTCCTCTGACGGTCCTGCATCCCCGCGTTACAATATTCTAATGGTCTGGTCTTCGACCGTCACACTCCTCTAACGCAGGTAGTCTAGACCATCACATTCTCCAGATAGGTACGCATACCGAGGTGTAGTTTACTTCCATAGTTTTGCTGTGATTTTCTGGTTTGGATGCTATTTGGTCTCCTCCTTGGTTGGTTCACATATTCATATCATTGTGTGCATATTTGATTGCTAGATTCTAGGCTAGAATTCGCATGCACCCCGATTCACATAGGTTCATGCATATTTCCATACATTAGATTGCATTCTCTTACCTTGGTGCGTGGACCTCTCGTATCCATATTCCTTGGAGCTGACCAGGAAATCACATCAGGGACCTCCATAAGTCCCCGTGAGCCGTGGATTCCCACACGGACACCGGGCCTGTTGTACCTTTTCTACCCCGTGTCTAGGATTGCATAGGTGAAGGAGTGATTACATTTAGAGTCAACCAAGCCACACATCCTTTCCTATTAGAAACCTACTTGTGGAGAGCACATCCTAATCAAATCACCAAGGTTCTAAAGGAAGAAATCATAAAAATTTTGTTGCATCATCTAAGTAACTTGGTTGAATTTGAGTGTTGTCATCTCGTTTTCACTTGCATCTTTGTCAAAGTTATCTAAGCTTGATCACTCATTGTGTGTTTGTGGTGTGTTGTTTGCTTTTGTTAAAGGTTTTTCGTTGCATGTGGAGTTGTCTTCGTCTATTAGAGTCACCTCCTAGGGTCGATTCCTTCTCCAAGTTCTACTTCAATCTGCTCTTCGAACCCATCATGGCTTGTTTCAATCCTCCCCGTTCCCAAGAGGAGTCTCTCCCTCAAGGGCTTCTTGAAAACTCTTCTAGGGTTATCTCATTCCCTTCTAGAGAGGGGTCTGCCCCTCTTCCGTCCTCCGTCCCTATGGAGGGCGGCCAAACCACTCCTTCCTTCTCTTCTCCTTCTGCTGGATCCATTCTTCAAATGATGGCTCAGTTGGATCCAGCCCAACTCCAGGCTGTCTACCAGGCCATGCAGGGGTCCAATACCCCACATCCCACGATTGCGCAAGGCCAATCTAATCTTTCCATCGACCAATCTAGAGTTGGTGAGCCCTCCATCCAGCCTACTCCAATTGATCTTACTCCGGTCCAACCTCGGACCATCACCTTTTCTGGTATGGAAACGGGCCAATCTTCTGCCTCGGCCCAGCAATTTTCTGATACGGGAAAGTCTACTCTCCCTTCTTTTATCCAGGTGGATCATCACATGCCCAGCCCATCGGTGCCACAAGTCCTTGTTGGTCCTTCAGATTTCTTACGCCCTCAGCAAGGGGTTGCCCAAGTCCATTCTAATCTGGGTCCATCTTCGACCCAATATCCTTCTTATGGGCTCCCTACCTCGGCTGTTTATCCCTCTGCTCCTTCTTATGGGCTTTCACCTCCTACAACAGTCCATCCTTCTGCTCCTCAATTTCAACCGTCATCTCTCACTACCCCTACTCCATCCAGGGAGCAGGAACTACTTGATAAGTGGGCCGCCATGCAACAACAGATTGATTTTCTCCAAAAATAGGTTGGCCCACAGTCCTTGGCGGATGTTCCAGTCCCCAGCTTCCAAAACATCTGATTCCCTCCGCAATCCGAGCTCCCTAATTACCGCAAGTATGATGGGAACGGCAATCCCTTTATTCATGTGAGGGACTTTTTATATGAATCGACCCAATTTCAGTATGATGATCGCCTCATGGTGTATTTGTTCCGCTGATCATTGGATGGAGTTGCACTGGAATGGTTCTATTCCCTGCCGCTAGAGGATGCCGAGAGCTTCAAAATAGTGAAAGACAAGTTCATCCAACGGTTCCAAGACAGAGTCGGCCCAGAATATTCTTACACAGATTTGGTGGCCGAAAAGATGAAGCCAGATGAGGAGTTTGCAACTTACGCTGATAGATGGAGGCAGATGGCCGCCAGGGTGGCAGGCCACATTCCGGAGGAAGAGAAGGTCAAGTTACTCATCTCCAATGCTACTCCGACCTTCCGAAACATTCTAGCCATGAATGATATAGCCAACATGCACCAACTCTATAGCCAGGCGCGATTCATTCAAACACAGTTCAAGGACTCCCCCATCCACTTGCTCTTTGAGAACCAAAAGCCAAAATACCACAAGAAATCTCAAGGGCCTGTCACCGAGGGGGTTCAGACCAATGAACAAATTCAAGCCGTTAACTTCCCTTTCCAAGCCGTACCTTTTCGCTTCCCACAAAACCTCCGCACTCCGCAAAACTCCACTCCACAAAACTTCCCAACCATTCCAAAAAATCCTCCGCCTACCTTTGCCACTCCACAAAATACCTTTACTGCTCCACAACAACCTCCACAATACTGTAGATTCTAAGAAATCCACTTAGAACAATTAAAAGGAAAAAGAAAATGAATTGAAGAATGGGAAAAGAGGGAGAAAAGGGGAGCATGAGAGGATGCTAAGAGGAATGTGATCGCCAGAGACGCGAGGGCCTCAAAGGATATAACAAATAATCAATGGAGGGATCGCGATATAAATACCTTAAAT
Organism: Amorphophallus konjac; assembly: GCA_022559845.1. NCBI lineage: Eukaryota > Viridiplantae > Streptophyta > Magnoliopsida > Alismatales > Araceae > Amorphophallus > Amorphophallus konjac. The sequence continues at coordinate 101,818,692 of CM040120.1, forward strand.
GCGGGGGAGATTGTGAGTGCACCTTCTCTTTCTATCGGCCGGCCGATGAAGAGAGTTTTCCTTGATTGATTACCCTTGAAAAGTTAACAAACACCAATAAATAAACATGGATTAGAAACCAAGATGTGTAGCATCAAATCTAAATGTAAATATGGACATAGAAAGTATGGATATGAACACACCTTATTGGTGTTTGGCCTTTAAACCCCTATGCAAAAGGGTAGGTAAAAGATGATGTATGATGAAGAATAGAGGGAGATGTGCAAGTGTTGCACTAAGGGAGATGTGCTAGAGTGCACAACATGGGAAGATCTCAATGTTGAGATAAAAAGAGATAAAAGAAAAATATGATATGATGCATGCAATTAACTAAAGCAAAAATAAGAGATAGGAGGGTGAAAGCTTAGTGGTTTTCTCCAATTTGGCTTCAAGCTAGGATGAAGATCTTCAATGGAGGAAGAAAAGGATGTAGAACTCCATGGATGTAGAGGCTTCAAATCTTCAATAGAGGAAGAAGAACTCCATGGATGAAGCTTTTAGGTGCATGTGAGTCTTCCTCCTTGAGCCTTTGGTCTGGCAGCACCTCCTCTTGAATTGATCTTGATGATTTTTCACAAGGGAGAGAGAGATTCTATTTATAGGGTTGAAATTCAGAATTAATTGCAAGGGAAATTAGGAAAACATGTTTTAGTGGGATTTGGAAGAGATAAACCTTAGGCAAGTGTCCCTTCAACCTTGGAAAGTCATAGGAACCCTTTCCCAAGTGGAAAAGGAGGTTAAATGAGGAAAGGAAGGGAAATTCGGAATTAATTCTATAAAAAATTAGAAAACTTAGTTTTGGTAGGATGGAAAGGGGGATCCTTCCTCCAAGTGTCCTTTCAATATTAGGAAGCCATAGGAACCCTCTCGCAAGTGAAAAAGGAGTGTAAGTGAGGAAGAGAAGGGGTGCTGATGGAGTTCGGAATTGAACAAGAATTGACGACCTTGGTCAAGGCGTTAATTGAAATCACGACTGGGACAAAGGCGTTAATTCACGGATTTAATTTTAGCAATAAAAACTTTCTGTATTTAAAAATGATGAAGAGACGCCTGAGGGAGAGGCGTTATTTAAAAACACGACCCAAGGAGGGTCGTTAATTCTTATTTTTCTGTTTTGGAAATCAGAAAATACCAGAAACTGACGCCTTTGCCTCTAGTCGTCCTTTCTTCAAAACGCGCCTCAGACCAGGCCGTTAATTAAAACACGCCCCACTTCAAGTCGTGAATTCCAAAAAATAGAGAAAACTGCCCAAAAAAATCCAGAAAGATAGGGAAAAATAAGAATAGGGAAAAAAAGGAGAAATCTAAATAAATTAGGAAAAATAACTCAAACAAAGTTAATTGGAGGGTCAAATTGGGGCATTACAAGGTAATACGAGATGCACTCACAGTAACGTCAATTTTGGCGTGTCTACAGCTGCCCCGCCTTGGCGTCTGCTTTGCAAGGGAGCAGTGCAAACTGAAAAGTAGATGCCATGGTGTGATGAGACACGCAATCAACATCACTTGATGAGAATGAAATCAAAAGCTCGAGATGAAGTAATCCCGAGAAATTCAATGAAATCAACGATGTTTGGATAAGAGGAGGAGTGTGCACGCGCGCACGAAGGAGAATGATCAACTTCCAGCGCGGTGGAAGTACCCCAGGTCACAAACCTGTAGGTTTCACCATTGGGGAGCGGTTACCAGCCAATGTGGACGTGCTGCAGCCAAGGTGGATCAAAGTAAAAGGATTGAGATAAGATGATAGAAATCCAAACAAGGAGCTTTCGAGAAAATGACCCAAAACAGTGACAAAACGAACCGAAGATTTTATCAGCAATGAATATCTCATATCTGGAAAGATTAAGATCAATTTGACTCTCCAAATCAGCTTATCAGAATGATTTTCTAAAAATTGTTTCAAACTCCTATATGAATGCATGCTGGGTTTAAAAAGAAAAATTAAAACAAATGAAAATATAAGATAATCAAGGATAATATTGTTAAACTGCCAAGATTGGGTCAAGAAACCCATTCTGCGAGCCGATACTAAGCCGAAGTCCGTTTATCCACGCATCAACTCACAAAAGGGAACCATCGTCGCCAGTCTTAGACGGCTCAACGGCCTATCTATGTGACTAAGACTCCTCTGGAATCATCATTGTTTTTGATGAAGGGGAACTCAAATCCCAGATTTACCAAAGTCACAAGGTCCTTGATATAATCTAGTAGCGTATGTAACATATAGTAGAATGCATACAGGGTGGATGGTGATAGCAATGAGCATGGGGGAACTGAGAAATGAGGTGCAAGCACCGTGGGGCTTGGATGATGATGCCCAGTCGGTGGGACCAAGAGCTTCTTCCTGCGCTCAAAGATTCATCAGCCAAGATATAAAAGATAACAAGCAATGGATAAGGCATTTAAGCATAGCAAGCATAGCATGAATCAAAGCATCAATAGCACGTATGTATCATATCATGAATAGCATTCAAGTGTGCACAGCGTGAAAGGCATGAATAACATAGATAGCATCATTAAAGCATAGATAGCATAGCATCATTGTTTGTCGTTTGTCATGAGGATGACAACTTGGCTAATCAAGATTTGGAGTTGAATGATCAAGATCTGATAATGCCCATCGGCGGAGTGATCAGCACGATTTGATAAAAAAGATTTGGAGATGAATAATCGGAGTAATGCGTAGCAAATTATGAAGATGTGATCACCTATGAACATGGGAAGAATCAAAAGGTAGATGGCAATGAATGGAGAGGACTCATCCCGTGCTCTTGGTCCTTGCAAAGTTGTCGTTCCTGCAAAAGCACCATCAGAAAAATACAATGTAATTTTTTTTGGAAATATGCAAATTTTTATGAGTTTTGAAAATATTTGAATTTTTATGTGGATTTTGAAAAATATTTGAATTTTTATTATGAATTTTGAAAATATTCAATTTTTGTTAGATTTTGATCAGGAAATATTCAATTTTTTTTATTTTGGCTTAATTTTTTTTTATTTTGACTTAGGAAATATTCAAGTTTTTTTTGTTTTTTTTTCTTTTGATTTTTTTATTTTTTTTGGTTTAGACATTGTTAATGCAGCATCAAAGGGTGTTTTTGAACCATTGGCTAGGGGTCCTTGTTCCTTCCCCTTTTGCTAAAATTACCCAAAGTCGAGCGTGCATTGAAGGGTGGCGCCCTATAACTGACTGCCCTTGATTAAGGGTGCTCCTACCAAGGTCATACCCGAGAAACATTCGGTCTTAGAGGGAGAAGAGAAGAATAATTGAGGATAAGCTTTATGCAGGATGGGAGATGTCGGGACTTGAATTCCTTCCAAGGTGTTTCCCCTCAAAGAGGTAGTCTGTTGTGCCGGGACTTTGTGCCTTTGATTTTTAGACCCTTGACATGCATACGACCAGGGTTTTCCCTGCGGGGACTTTGCCACTCTTGACATGCCATAATTCATAATTTTACTTTTATCGAAATTTTGACTTGATTTTCAAAATAGCCCTTTTGGCGAGATGTATATCATGAAAACTCATATGAAAACTCATATTGATTTTGGGTCAAGACTGCCCCTATTTGAGACTCCTCTCGTATTAGGGATTACCCTGGGTGGGTCATCTCACCCGTCGACCTCTTGTCCCTGCACGCGGCCGAGTAAAGAAGAGAAAAGACTTTCAGATATACTCATGGCATGGCCAAAGTAGGGACGGTGTTTAACCAAAGGAGCCGGCTAAGGACGCCGTGAAGTGTGTGGAATGCCCAGCTAAGGGTTACTCTTAACAAGCGGGGAGAGAATGTCGAATTCCCGACGTGGGTTTTTTATTAACCAAAGGTGCTACAGAGCAAGCCTAAAGACTCTTTCAGTTTTTTTTAAAAAGATGAAATTCAATATAGATAAATTCCTAGGATAAAGGCTTAAAATATCACTCTTATTCATGTTAAGAAGCACTTCACTTTGAAAATCATGCGTGAGATAATGATATCATAATAATGCGTACTTACGCCAATATGTTACCTTGCAACCTTTGTAGAAGCAGCTGTCAGAGGCGAGGTTGATCATCGTGGGATAGTCCTCTTTGGCAGTCAAAAGGATTGGAAGCAAAGGGTTTGAAAGTGGCTTAACAAGAAGGAGTGGTGCCAAGACCAGACTCAGACGAATAAGGAAAAAAGGAAGAGAGGCGAGGGTTAGAACTCCCTCACTAAGGTGTGGAGACCCTGATCACATGAAAGGTCTACAGAAGAAGCGGAGAATTAGAAGGAGGAGTGAGGACTAAAGCCTCGAAAGCAGTGAGCGAATGGGAAGATGCCCAAGGCAGTGGATGTGGAAGAAGTTGGGTCAAACCTAGGATTAGGGGGAATCGGAAGAAGAAATTGATAGATGGAAAGAGGCAGATCCGGAGGGTCCGGAGGTTGTGGAGGAGAATCCTGATAGGAGGAATCCAGGGGCTCCGGAGGGATAAAATATCAAGGGACGCGGTGCCCTGGGAAGAAATAGGGAAAAAGATGATGGAAAAGGAAGAAGAAAATGAAGGATGTGATGTCCTGGAAGAGTAGAAAGATGAATCGGAAGAAAGATGGATGGTCCGGAGGTTCCAGGGGAATGAGATGCCGAGGGACACGGTGCCCAGGGAAGAGTGGATGAAAAGGATCAGGAGGGTCCAGAGGTTCCGGAGGGAAATATCGAGGGACGCGTTGCCCTCGGAATGGAAAAAGATGATAGAAAAGGAAGAAAAGAATGAAGGACATGATGTCCCGGAGAAGCAAGAGGATGAATTGGAGGAAAGATGGAAGGTCCGGAAGTTCCGGGGGTAGAAAATGGAAAGTGGCGTCATGCCCAAGGGATTGAGAGAGGGGTGAAGGATCTGGAGGTTCTGGGGGAAGAAGATAGAAAAGGGCGCGATGCCCTGGGAGAAAGTCCGGAGGTTCCGGAGGAAGAAGACGGAAAGGGGCACGATGCCCAGGGAGATTCAGTAAGAAGCCCAGAAGATCCGAACTTGAGGGTGTGTGGGGGCGCGATGCCCAAAGAGCAGGATCCGGAGGTTCCGGAGGAAGCAAATATCTAGGGACGCGATGCCCAAGGAGGACGGGTGAGAAATCCGGGGAGTGCGGATGCAATAGTTGGAAAGGGGCGCGATGCCCTGAGGGATGATTGGAGGGGACACAATGCCCGGTGAGTGTAAGAGGACCTGGAGATCCCGAAGATAGAGGCGGAAGATATGGGAAATGTGGGGGATCCGGAGATTCCGGAAGGCGGGGAAGATACGGGTTTTGAAACCCGGGAAAGAAGAAGTGTAAATGCATGTGGATGCAATAGAAGGGATGCGATGAATGCATGGATGCAACAGAATGCATGAGATGAAAAGAATATGACGAACATGAAGGGCGAGAGGATGAGATCCTCCTCTTTACCCTTGGAGTGGCCCATGAAGAAAATGTGACAAACAAGAATGTGGATGGAGTTGAATAGAAGGTGGATAAAATAGTGGAAGGCTCTTTAGCACCAAGATAACCGCCCCTCCATGGCAGTGAAAGTGTATAGCCAATTGGCCCAATGGATGAAGCTTCACTGGTAAGTGACAACTCCGTTGAAGAGTGAAAAGTAATAGTGTGAGAGAGTTGAACAGTTGGGATAGGAAGCATTGTGTTGCCCAGGGGTTGTGGCGTATATGGAGTGTTGAATAGAATAGGCATTCGCCCCTTGTATGGAAGAAAAGGTTCAAGATTTGAAAGTTGGAACAAGGGGTGCCCTTCCCGGCCTTTGGGCACAAGCCTACATGGCATCAAAGCTTGACATTATCTCTTAGTGAGCAGTGGCGGCGACTTGGCCTCTTCGACCATGCTTGGCACAACAACCCGGATTGGCATCCGGCAAATAAACTCTTGCATCTTGAATAGCTCGGCCGTAGCCAAATCCTTCTTGCCCAGCTCTTGATCATCTTCGGTGCAAGTACTTGCAGAAGCACTCCCATTCCGAGTAGTAAAGGGGGGTGAAGCGGAGGCGAAAGGCTCCATAGTTGGTGATGGTGTAATGGAAAGTGTTGGAGAAAGGATGAGTGGAAGTGGAGATTCAAACACGTCGAGCTTCCCCCTTTGCTCAGAGACAGTTGAGGTTGGCTCGAGTGCAAAAAGAGACAGATTCTGCTCAGGATTAACCATGGGTAAAGGTGAAGGGTTAAGTGGTGGAATAGGAGTGGCTAGGTTTGGGGTTAAAGGTGTAATGGAGGGCCGAGGTGGCGGTAATAGGATGTTAGCTGATGAAGTGGAGGCTAATGGTATAGCAGGTGGAGGTTTAGCGGAGGCCGGTGCTGTGGAGGCTGATGGTATAGTAGGATGTGTAAAAGTATAAGGTTTGGTCCGGAGGAAACGCCGGATGGGGCGAGCGGTGTCTGGGGTAGGAGACATGTCTTGGTGCGCCGACATGGGTGATTGGAGTATTGATCCCTCGTCATAACACCAATAAGTCTTAGAAGCGGGGGTTATATTAAGGACGATGGCATCGTCTTGAGCAGGGGGTTCATCCAGTGGTAGCGGAGGGAGAGGAAAACGAAGAAAACTCAGAAGGGATGCCTGCAGAGCTTCATCATCATGTGCCGTCTTGAATTCTTCAATTGTCGGTTCTTCATTATCGAGTTCAAGTGGATGCCATGGTGGAGATGTATTAGTAGGTGGTGGAATGTAATGGTATTGCAGATGATGTGGTGAATGCAAGTGTGAGTGCGTAGGCGGAGGCGGAGGGCCATATGAATGAACGGGGTGAATGGGTGGAGGGTGGACAGCGTCCACTTGAACGTTGAAATCTGCCGGCTCTTGCTTGCTTGAACTGTCGACGCCGTAGCCGTCTCTCCTATCCTTCCAATCTTTCTCCATCTTTGTAATGTCATTTAGAGCCGCATAAAGGGGATTGACTGGAGTAGGAGGAGCGGGCCGTGGGCTCGTAACCCTCTTTAATTGTTCCTCCAACAAAGTGACTTTGTCGAGAAGAGTTCGTTGGAGGGGTGTGACTTGAGCAACAGAGGGTCGGCAGGGCCTTGAAGGAGGGGCCGCACAAAAAGGCCGTGGAAGGGGATTAATGGGATGACCCATAGAAGAACCCGGATGGGCCGGGTTGCAAGGAATAAATGGGCCTTCGGGCCGTGGTGGAGGAGGAATAAAAGGAGGCGGGTGACGGGCCACCCGAATAGGGGTAGGTGTGGACAAAGGTGTTGACACCTTGAAAATGAACAAGGGTGGAAGCAGATCATACCCACAGTGAAAGACCAATGATGAGGCTCGTCAACCATTTACCCGGCTGAAGCCTTTGTCGGCCGAGCTGACGTCCTGTGCCGATGTCACTCAGATGGCAGCACTAACGAAGCAGTAGTCGTTTGACTAATGAGACCTCCCAGCACACTTTAATAAGAGCTGTGTTACTGCCTCATCCAAGAATCCACAGATGACATGTCAGCGTAAGTCAGATGTCGGATTATTGACAGATGTGATGTAAGATAAAGATGAAGCCGGTACCGGCAGATGAAGATTGTAAGGGCTTTTGCAAAGTCAGAACACAAGAAGAATCGTCTCCACAGATTATACACCCGGCTGAAGTCTTCCCAGACTAAAGCTGATGTCCGATCTCGTCACCATTCAGGTGACGATATCGATAAAATGATGCCCGGTTTTGTCATCATTCAGATGGCAATACTGATGAAACCCCTGTCCGCGGACTGATGAAAACCCTGCTAATGATCTCAATACAAACTATATCACCAACGGAGGACCCTCTTGGGTACTGATGTACGTGATGGGCCTATCAAAGGCCTAGTCAAAGAGACCTAAATGGGCCTTTAATGGTGGCGCCGGGAGCCACTTTGTCAAAGCCCAAATGCTGCATAAGGTTGGAGTCCTGCGCGCCGGGAAGCCTTCAGCTGAGGCGCGCCGTGAGGTGTCTGCCGAGAAGGCAAGGAGGGACGGCTATAAAGCCCCTTCCCTTCGAAAGGCTGATGGTCGGTCAAAAGTCAGAGATAGGGAAAAAAAAGGAGCGGTAGAAGCGAAAACCAGATAAAAAAAAGAGCCAGAAGAGAGACCGAGAGGGAAAGAAAGAAGAAGCTTAGAGAAGAAGAAGAAAGGGAGACTCAGGTGGGTAGCCCGGGGAGGGAGAGGAGTCAATGCTCCGCCCTCCCCCCATGCTTTCCTCTTTTTATTTTCTTTTTCTGATGTAATCTGGCGAGGCTTTCTCGATGTATCAATGTAGCCGGAGGATTCCGGTCTCGATTTCCATCTCTCTGTCTTTCGTTTACCTTCTACGATCTGTACAGGTTTGGGATGATGCAATAATATGAAAGATGAACATGGCTCGTTTGGGCATTCGATCGATTGAAATATCTGCTGTATTTCTCCCCTTCTTGCATCGGCTGTTCTTCTGAATGTCGTTTTGCCTAGATGTTATAGCTTTCCGATCCATGTTTCGACCTCCCCTCCCTAGCCTGTCCTCTGGTGAAAGACGAAGACGGAGTCTCAACCCTCATCCGGTGGGTTATTAGGCTCTGTCCCTCCTCTTCCTCCCCCTCGAATCATGGTTTCCCTGGATATCACAGATGTCTGTCGAGCTCCCATCTCGTTCAGGGTCAGAGACATCAATCTCTTGACTGTCTGAGCAGCAGGTGAGTATAGAAAACGCCATACGTCCCATGAGGATTCGATAATGGATGATCTGCCCTTCGACTGATGCTAACCCCCGCGTAAACCCCTTCTGCAGTCCAGATCTTGACTCAATCCGAGCCAGAAATCCCATAAATCTCCTGAGCAGAGTATCGCAGCCAAGCCAGAAACCCCTTTTAGCCCCTTCCCGGCGTGGCCATTTCCCCGCCGAGAACTACTCTGCCGAGAGATCCCCCTTGCTTTAGCCCCTTCGGCAAGGCAAATAAAGCCTATCCCAATACAGCCTTCCCGGCCCGAGGGCCTCCCGACGCCGGGTTCCCGGCGCGGTCATTACCGCGCCGAGAACCCTTGCGCCGAGAGCATTCCCCCTTGGCCAATAAAACCCACGCCGGGAACCATGCTTCCTGCCACCCCTGCTTTACGTTGTGAATCCTCCATTCCTTGAACCCCGGAGGAAAGACTTCCTGCTACAGGCCAAGGAACCACACAGATGCCCTCTGAAGTCCGATCAACCAAGCCTTGCATCTTGTCGAAGGATACTCTAGATCATCATATGTGCCTAAGGGATAAACATCATTGGGGATAACTCCCCTACATAACCTTACGAGCCAGAGAAACTCTGCCACTGCATAAGTTTCAATGGCCTCAAAGGGATATTAAGTTGGTGCTGTGATCACATACACGGGCTAGGGGTCCCATACCCCCCTTATTCTGGCTTTCATCCCGGCACTCTGTGGGTGATCGTCTATTACTCCCTGGCATACGCTAGGTACGGGGGAGGTGCTGCTGAAATCCTCCCAGCCGATGAAAAATAATACTGAAGCTGTCCTCTGGGCTCCGTATGGTGATGGTGAAAAGGACTTCTGTGTGGGGCTCTTCCCCTCCAATCCCTCTCAGTTATCGACCTCCTTTGAAGCATATACAACTAAAACCAGTTGAACCCCATCTCTAGTCTCCAGAGCCAATCTACTCTGATATAATTCCCAGAAAACTCTTAAAATCCTAAAAACAGGGTACCGTAAAGTCCTAAACCCCTCACGGCGCCCAAACACCCCTTCTCGGCCAGCTACCTCTCGGCGCCACCAGCTCCCGGCGCAGCCTTCAGCGCGCCGGGAACCCCCAGGCCGAGAGCTCCTCTTCCCCCTTTAGCCTACGTCGATAACCCCCTTGGAGAATCTTCAGCGCGCCAGGAAGTCAGCGCCGGGAGCTTCCTGGATTCTTCCCTTTGGCTACGCTGAGAACCTCCATCTTCTTGCTACTTATGCCGGGAGCCTTAGCCTCCCATCTGTGGTCATGCCGAGAGCCTAAGTTGCCACCCTGTGAGCCCAAATGCCCAGAGCTAACCTACACAGAGATATTCGTGGATCACCATATGTGTCCCGAGGATAAAGTTAAAGGGAGGTAGACTCCCTTATGTTCCATCGATTCGTGTCGAAGTCACAACGACGCGCCTCCCTCTTAGCTCCGGTGAGCCATGCCAATGCATGAGTGCCACCAGCTCCTGTGAGGGAAGAATCAAACATTGCCTTAGGGCATACGTGTGTAACGTGGAGAGGCCCGACCTCTCTCTTTCTTTCGGCTTTCACCCCGGCACTCCGTGGGTGATAGCCTATTTCCCTCTGGGCATGATCCAGACCATGGGGAAGTGCCGCCGAAATGTTAACCGATGCTTTAAACCTCCGTCATGATCGCGGCTCATCCTGTCCGCGATTGATATCCTCTGTTTTACCTTTCCCCTGAGTCTGATTGTTTTTCGAGCCGTCGATTCAGCGATATCGTCTGTTTCTACAATCGATGTTATTATCTTGCCCGCCTTCCTGGCTCTGGTATGAAATTCAAACTGCGCACATAAAAAGAATATCCTTTTTATTATTGCCTCTCGAGGCCTCCTATTTTGGCGTTTAATCAAGGGTTGTCCTTCCTTGGAAGGGCGTAATTAACGTCATAGCCTTTATGGTATGACGGACTTCTGGTCCCGACTCGGACTTCACAATCGACTGACCAAGTCAGATCGAGCGCACAATAAAATCGTCACACACGTGACTGGCACGCCTAATAAATCAATAAATCAAAAATCCAAATAAAAATAAAAATATAAATAAATAATATAATGAAATAAAATAAAATCCACGTTCCACAAGCTGGCCCGCCCGGTGGGACGTAGTCTCCCTTCATCTCTATGCCAAAATAGGAGGCCCAGTGGGCCCCCCTCAAATTTCTGATCCTGTGCGCTTTCCTTATTTTTAGGAAGATGACTACTGGACTTATGTCTGTACGCTTCGGCCAACAACCGATCGATATGCATGTACGAGAGGGTTACCTGGCGGTACCCTTGTCATTCGGAGCAATGCCCCCTGCTGTCGGGCTGCCCAACTATCTGGGCCTCGTCTTCACCGACCTTCTGCAGGTCAACAACGACGAGCAAGGCACCGCTGCAGGTGCCCCTATGAAGACTGCTGGTAAGAAGGCTGGCTTACCGGAGAAGACGACCTCGACGGCCGTCGCCTGCTATGTACACCAAGTTCAAAGGAGGGACACGGTTCCCGCTGCTGCCCAGAGGGGAAAGAGAAATAACCGGAGAAGCCAGTATGCTGTTGCTGAGCGTCGTCTTTCCAATTCTGGGAAGACAATGATGATGGGAGATGTTAGGGTGAACCTCAACGGTCGCCCCAGAGAAGTCCGGCTAGACAGGATTGTCCCGACTGTCCAGATCGACAACAGGTTCCGCGTCATGGCTGCTAGGAGGGCCAACTGGGAAGCTGATGAAAGGAAGCCACTGGCGCCCAAACCAGCAAAATATAAACAGGTCTGGCGACCAAAGAAGATTCAGAGCTGGGCCCCAGCTCGATATGAGAAGAAGGCTACTGAGGATGTTGTTGCCCGCTTCAGGGCAGGAAGCAGAAGAGAAGAAAGAAACTACAGAAGAGATGATGTTGCTGCTTACCCCAAAGCTCTGGGGAGGAGAGATGAAAAAAAATGATGAAGGAAGAAATCTGATTACTACTCGCCCCGTGATGAGGGGCAAAAGATATCAAAAGAATGAAGACCTTACTATCACCCATCCCAGGGCCAAAGGCAAAAGATGGCAAAGGAAGAACTATGATGACACTGCCAACTGCTGCCAAGATGGCGATATGGGAATGAGCGAACCAGTCACGGTTGCCATTCCAAGAAGACCAAGAGCCTGTGCCAGACAGGCTGACATATTCAAATATTCCAAAGCCGAGCATTTGAATGCTCAGATGACAAGACTGGCTCATCAGGAGAAAAGCCAGGAAAGATTGATACTCCGACCAGAGCCGCGAAGGCACGATCCAGAGGAGATGAAACAAGTGGTCCAAGACTACTTCCATTACCTGGGGAGCTCTGCCCTCGGTCAGCAAAGATTGTCCCGTGCTCTGGGCACCGTGGATGAAGAAGAAGGAGAAGCCCTTCAAGAAGTGATGCTCGGAGTCTCCTCCTCCGATTCAAATGATTATGAAGAAGGCCGCAAGGCCGGATATGATAAAGAAGACCTGTATAGGGAAGAAGCTGAAGAAAGAGTATCGGTCTTCGACCGACTCAAATACCCTGACCAGGCAAAAAGAAAAGTTTGCAGGCAGAGGGGAAGAATGCAAATCTTTGCCTGTAACTTGGCTGGAATCGCCAGGGGGTAGGATATGCTACCTACTCAGCCAGATGAACTGCTCAGGCTGGCTACCAGACCAGGCCCCGTCACAAGAAGAGGTCAGGCTGCAAAAGATAAGATGAAGAATGATGAGGAAACCCGCAAGACCACCACCATGACAGTCAATGTGGTGACAACAGAAGAAGAAGACAATCCCTTCGTTGATGATGCTGAAGGGACTTCAGAAGATATACAGATCCCATCGACTCTGGATCCCATGATCCAGATGATGTTTAGAAGATATCAACAGGACATCAGTGCTCTCAGAAGACAGCTAAATGAGAGGCATGAAGCCACACCGATCTCCAAGCAAGCCGAACCTGTGGGGCAGACTTCCAGCTCAGCAGAAATGGCTGTCCCAACTAATCCCCTTCCAGCTGATAAGGGCAAAGCTCCGAGCCAGCCTGTTCTACGGCAAGCAGCAGCTCAGCCCTCTACATCTCAGACGCAGCCCGCCGCGCCCACCTTGCGCGCAACTGTGATGACGACTCCCTACAGCCAGCAGCAAGCTCACTTCTTCCCAGAAGAGATAGATCCAGCCCTGGCCCACAAGCTGATGATTGAAAGAATTGTGGAGATGAAGCTGTCTGAAAAGACCGGTGATGGTGTAAGTACCTATGACGTGTACAAAGTACCGTATCCTCCCCAGTATGCTGCTAAAAGACTACCCCCAGGCGTCAGTGAGCCGCCAAAATTTGAGAAATTCAACGGCCAGGGCTCTCCCAGGGAGCACATTGCTTACTATACCACAATTATGGGCGACCTGGCAGCTGATGAAGCCTATCTGCTTAAGTTCTTTGGCTCGTCCCTCACTGGGATAGCCTTTGAATGGTATTCAAGCCTACCCGCTGGATCAGTGGTTGATTGGCCTGATATGCAAAGAAAATTCCGTGATAGATTTCATGTCACTGAAAGAGAAATTACAATAGCGGAGCTATATGCAACCAAGCAAAGGCAGGATGAAATAGCACTGGACTACATCAAAAGGTGGAGAAACTTAGCCATGAGATGCCGAAGACCTCCTCATCAGGAAGATGCAGTGCAGATATGTAAACAGAGCCTCAAGAGAGAGGTGCTAGAAAAGATGATCGGTGCTGATGTCAGGACATTTGACCGGCTGAACAACATAGTGGCGGAAGTCGAGACGTTCTTGTCCAAGCGTCCGACCGCCAATGTTCTCACTATGTCGAAGGGTAAAACCAATGACCGACGGCCATCACATACTGAGGCTAACGCCGTCGATTTTAGAACCTTTGAGCAACAGAAAGGGAAAAAGGAGGCAGATGAAGCTCCCCCGCCTGAGGGTGCAACAGAATGAAAAGATAAGGTCTCTCTGAGAGACAGAATGAGAAGGGCTTACTCTTTTCCCAAAGATAAGACATCAGCACTATTTAACTGGGCATGTAAGTTCAACAAGGTAACATTGCCCGAACCGAAGAGACCTGCGGATGCGACAAAGAAAGATGATCCGCTGTTCTGTCCATTTCACCGTGCGCTAGGGCACGCAATTGAAGATTGTTATGTCTTCAAGGATATTATGGAAGGAATGGTCAAAAAGGGTGAGCTACAGTTGGGTGATTACCAGGTGAAGCCACCTCATCCGCATGAGCCTCCGCCCTGGAGGATGGCCGCCAATATGATTTCAGTCTATCAGCAGCTGCCTGAGGAAGCCGTTGAAGAATGTACCAGGCATACTTATGAAGCTTGCCTCCTCACCCCACTGAAAGATCAGGAAGGATGGCAGACGAAGCCCATAAAGAACAGAAGAAAGACTCTTGCAGCCAGCACCAGTGGGGCAACTATTCGGGGTGTCACCCCAAGGCCTGAGCCGCCTCCAGTAAAGCCAGTATGGTGTACAGCTGAGACCGGGCCAGTCATCCGGATCCCTACTCACAACCGGAGGAGACAAACTCCCCTACCTGCACATAAAGAAGTAAGTCCTGCAGCCAGGCGTCTACAGTAGTATATCAATGAGCTCGATGAATATGAGCAGAAAAAGCCCAAAAACCTGCTGGTAAAAGATTGTATACTCTGGGAGCAGCTCGAAGAATTGAAAATTAAAGAGCAACCAGAGGAAGAACAAAGAAAAGATGAGACTGAGCCCTTCTGGGGGCAGGAGCCGGCAAAGCCGAATTCCCAGAAGAAGAAGAGATGGCCCAAGTCCAAAAGGGGAAAGAAAGTCACGACAGTACAATGCAACACCATGTCGGTACTCTTTTCCTTGCCCGGGGAGAATGCTGAGGATGAAGCATCAAATGCCCCGCTAGAAGCCAACCATGCTGAGGCCTCTACCTCAGCCCATGCAACACGTTCTGGGAAAAGATGGGGGCACCCGCCACCAGCTAATCATAATATTATATTCAGAGGGGAGCAACCCTATCAGATCCCCGAGCCAGAGGTACGAGGTGTCCAGGTTCCTCCCCCTGCCAGCTTGTACCAAGAAAGAGAAGAGGCTCCTTCATTCCTGGAATTCTTGTCCAGTTTGGAAAATGAGCAATTGGCTCACACTGCTTCAGCTGAAAATAATAAATGCCAGCAGACTGCAGTTAGGAAGCAGAAGCAGCATGAAGAAAATAAAGGAAGTAACCCTCTAGCAGAAATAGGGGTCGTTACTACAGAAGAAGCCTCCTGGGAAACCGATCAAGAGGGTAAAATCGGCACTGGGCAGCAAAGGCCACAGGCACCACATGAACCTCCAAGACCCCGTTGGGTGGAGGAGATGAGACTGTCTAACGTCCGGGTGGGCAGCCAGATCATGAAAATGCTAAAGAAGCTCCCTACCAGGTTCTCCATCTGGGAAATCCTCTCTCTGAGCGAAGAGGCTCGCCAAGCCATTATTGATGCCTTGCAGTCGCCGGCACAGTATGAAGCACTCTTGACAGAAGTGAATTCTGGTCCATCAGTCACATTAACAGAGGATGATATGCTAATCCCAAATTCTGGCCATAACAGATCGCTGTATATGAGGGGTTCCCTGAACTGTCAGCCGATAAGCAGAATACTGATAGATCTCGGGGCTGCTGTGAACATTCTCCCATACCGCATCTATCTGAAATATTACTTTGATCTGCAGCTCACCAAGGTCAGAGACATGAAGATTGCAGGATTCAACCAAAAGTGTGAGACACCTCTTGGGGTAGCTGATTTCAACCTCACATTGGGAGACCTCACTACAGTGGTACGATTCTATGTGATCGACTCCAACACCACGTATAAGGCCCTGCTGGGGAGACCGTGGCTGCATGAATATCAAATAGTGCCATCCACGCTACATCAGTGCATTAAATACTGCCATGAAGGAAAAGAAGAAAGGGTGTTTGCGGATCTGCATCCCTTCGAAGTGTTCGAGTGCCATATGCTCGATGCATCCTACTACACCAAGGTGTCGCAAAATTGCAAAAGGAAAGAGGCTGTGGTCAGCCAGAAAAAGCCTGAGACAGAGATAAGGAACTGGTCTCCACCGCCACCAAAGGGCTATGTTAAAAAGCATAATGTATCTCACATCTCTTATGCCGTTGACTTTGCTCGGGTTACCCCTCCTAGCGTCCACCCGGATAATGCCGATGAAGAAATGAAGCAAAAGTACACTCAGGTGGAGGTGCCGCAGGGTTTATTTAAACCCATCGTCAGCCTTGAGTACCAAACGGTGCTACCACTGAAGACTATGGAAATCCCTCGCTTCTGCGAACCTCCTATTATATTCTACACCGGGGAGCCAGTCGAAGAAGATGATCAAGACTGTATGGCCCCTGAAGAAGCTGCAAACCGGATGGTACCGATTACAGGCTTGGATTATACTACCCAACGGGTTTCATAAATGTTCTCCAAGATGCAAATGCCATCAATGCAGCCTGCTGCTCAGAAGAAGGCATTCAAGGAACTGTGGGATCCGCCTCGAGATAGTAAAGAAATGAGGAAGATCACTCAACACCCAGGATTGGGTTATACCCTCCAAGAATACTATGAGGCTGAGGTAGACGTCATATCTGTCTCCTACCAGCATGACGATCCTCCCGAGGTGGGATATGACAAATACCCCTCGGAAGATGAAGAAATCATTTATCAATCCATAATAAGCAATGAAGCCTCAGACAACCTGCCAGAAACAGAGACATCCGATGAGACAAAGAAAGCTTGGTACTGGGAGGACCTATCTTCCAAAGAGGATCTGTTCCAGGCTGAGGCAAAATTTGATACGGGAACCCCGGATGAAGATCAAATAGCCAGAGAGCTGGAGGAGTGTCTGGAGTTCGGGCGCATCCTAGAAGAATTCCGGGCTCTACAGAATGATGACCTTTCAGGGGAGCCCACATTAGAAGAGCCTCTAAGGACGGAGGGGTCCACTTCTGAATTTCCTGCTGAACCAGTCTCGCCCTCGGAGCAGACTGAACAGGATCCGGTAGTATTGGCCTTATATGATGCGCCAGCATCTGCTGATGACCAGTATGATGAAGCAGAGGAGCATGAAACTGAAGAAGATTATATCCCGGGAGGCTTTATTGATTTGCAAGAAGCCCCGCCCGAAGTCGAAGACGGAGGCCAAGCCACCGTCGATGAGCTAATAGAAATAAATTTGGGGTCCGCAGATGAGCAAAGGCCGACATTCCTCAGTGCACTGCTAGAGCCAGATGTCAGGGAACAATATATACAATTCTTGACAGAATTCCGAGATTGTTTTGCATGGACATATGATGAAATGCCAGGACTGAGCTCTGATGTGGCACAGCACCGATTGGCAATAAACCCAGAGGCTAACCTAGTAAAGCAGCCTTCCAGGAGAATGCGTCCTGAACTGATAAATCAGATTAACAAAGAGGTTGACAAGCTGATTGACGTAGGCTTTGTCGAAGAAAACCAGTATACTACATGGCTGGCCAATATAGTGCCCGTAAAGAAGAAGAACGGGCAGATCAGAATATGTGTCGATTTCCGGGACCTTAATAAGGCCTGCCCGAAAGATGATTTCCCGATGCCAATTACTGAGGTGATGATCGATGCAACTATTGGCCATGAGGCCCTATCATTTATGGATGGGTCATCCGGATACAATTAATCTGGATTGCTGAAGAAGACAGAGTGCACACTGCATTCCGCACTCCGAAGGGGATATTTCACTACAAAAGGATGCCGTTCGGCCTCAAGAATGCCGGTGCTACCTACCAAAGAGCTATGACAAAGATCTTTGATGAACTGCTCTTCAAAAAGGTAGAGTGCTACAAACTCATGATGAAAGATGTGCCGTTCCTCTGGGACGATGGCTGTCAGGAAGCCTTTGAGAAGCTGAAAGAATACCTCAAGACCCCTCCGGTGCTGGGGGCACCCATTAAGGGCAGGCCCTTGATACTGTATATCGCAGCCACCTACTGTTCCCTGGGGGAAATGCTGGCACAGATAAATGAGGAAGGCAAAGAACAAGCCTTGTACTACCAAAGTAGGAGGCTGATGAGAACTGAAGAAAGCTACAGCTACATAGAGAAGACCTGCTTGGCACTAGTCTTTACTGTCAAAAAGCTCCGACACTATATGTTGTCACATGAAATCAGATTGATATCTGCAGTAGATCCACTCAAATACATATTGACTCAGCCAGTACTGAAAGGTCGGTTGGGCAAATGGGCAGTAATTCTGATGGAATTCGATATCACATATATACCCCATAGGGCAATAAAAGGACAGGCCGTGGCTGATTTCTTCGCGGAGCATCCTGTGCCGGAAAATGATATGTTGGGGACTGAATTACCCGATGATGAGACACTCGAGGCCTGTCAAGCTCAGCCAGTTATGTGGCAACTGTTCTTTGATGGAGCATCCAGAATGGAGACAGATTCCGATGGAAAGACCAGAATACGGGCTGGAGCCGGTATTGTGCTGAAATCACCAGAGGGGGAGGTTGTGCATACTTCATGTTCTATAAACAAGCCATGCACCAATAATGAAGCCGAATATGAAGCTCTGATAATCGGACTCAATATCAGCCTCAACATGGGTATCCAAATGCTTCAGGTATTCGGGGATTCGATGTTGATAATAAAACAAGTCCAAGGGGAGTTCGAAGTGCAGAAGCCAGAACTAAATCCCTATCACCAGAAAGCTGTACGCCTCATGGCAAAGTTCTATCATATTGAACTCAAACATGTGGGCCGTGGACATAATGCCCAGGCTGATGCACTGGCAAAGCTGGCCAGCTCGCTAGCAGTCCCGCCAGATGAAACACTGAACATTATTGTTATGAACCAGCGGCAAGTCCCCAGTATGCTAGAAGGGTGCCCCGAAGAGGAAGAAGTTGCCACTATCAGCGCAGTACAGGCGTCTAATTGGAGACAACATTTGCTACAGTGGTTTCTGCACCAACAACTGCCACAGAAAAGGGAGGAAAAGATGAAACTCCTGAGAATCAAAGATTCCTATGAATTCAGAAATGGAACTTTATTCTGAATAATGGCGGATGCACGCAAAAAGATTCTACTCCGCTGCCTGTCCACTGAGGAAGCTTGGCAAGCGATGAAAGAAATACACGCTGGGACAGCAGGCGCCCACCAGGCTGGCCCCAAAATGAAGATAGAAATCAAGAAGCTGGGCTACTATTGGCCTACCATGTTTGAAGACTGCTGTAAATTTGCAAAGTCATGCTAAAAGTGTCAGGAGCATGCTACCGTGCCTAGAAGGCCACCTACAACTCTGCACCCTACAGTTCCTAACTGGCCATTCGCACAATGGGGAACTGATGTAGTCAGGCCACTACCGACTTCCTCGGCCGGTCATAAGTACATATTGGTCATGACAGATTGCTTCTCCCGATGGGCGGAAGCTGTAGCATTAAGAGAAGTGACTGGTGAACTGGTCTCCAGATTTATCAAGCAGAATATTATCTTCCGGTTCGGGATCCCCAACCGAATAATATCTGATAATGGAAGTCATTTTAGAAATCAAAAAATCTATCGGCTTGCTGAGAAGTATAAGATTGAATGGAGAACCTCCACTCCCTACAATCCCCAGGCAAACGGATTGGCAGAAGCTTTTAACAAGACTTTGTGCACCTTGCTATCCAAGGTTGTCAGTTCTAATAAGAAGGACTGGGAAGAGAAGATGTATGAAGCTCTGTGGGCATACCGCACCGTCTTTAAGACACCTACAGGGTGCTCACCATACTCATTGGTATACGGCTCGGAGGCAGTGGTTCCACTAGAGCTGGAAGTCCCGTCACTCAGAGTGTCAATCCAATATGGCCTGGCCCGTGGCGAACAAACAAATGCTGAAAGAAGGTTAGAAGAACTGACTGAATTGGAAGGGAAGCGCCTCCAAGCTCAGAAGAATATCCAAATGTATCAGGCCCGCATGGCCACTGCATTCAATAAACTTGTAAGAGGACGAGAATTCAAGAAAGGTGACCTCGTCATGGTCAAGAAAAAAGAAGTCATGGCGTCCAACCCAAAAGGAAAGCTGAATGCTAATTGGGAAGGTCCTTATGTGATACAAAGGGTCTACGAAGGAGGGGCCTACGTAGTTGTTAACCATCGAGGGGAAATTCAGTTCTCGCCACTCAACCGTAAACACCTCAAACTGTATCATGCTACACAACCAATATTCCCCGAGTAATCGGGCCAAAACTACCTTTCCTTGGCTTAGTGGCATCCAGCCCTAGCCGAGATACACCTTTCTTCGGCTTAGTGGCATCCAGCCCTAGCCGAGATACACCTTTTCCTTGGTCTAGCGGCATCCAGCCCTAGCCGAGATACACCCTTTCCTTGGCTTAGTGGCATCCCGCCCTAGCCGAGATACACCCTTTCCTTGGATTAGTGGCACTCCACCCTAACCAAGCTACCTTTCCTTGACTTAGTGGCACTCCGCCCTAACCGAGCTACCTTTCCCTTAGTATAGCGGCACTCCGCCCTAGCCAAGCCATCCCTCATCATGATCTAATGGCATTCCGACTTGTCACCCTCCCAAAAAAAAAGAGGGGAAGAAAGAATAAAAGAATGAAAATAAATAAATAAATAAAAAGATGGGGTTAAAAATAGAGATACCCCGCCGGTCTTGTTCAGGTTTTCTGAGCAAGGGCAAAAATGGCTAGAACTCAGCTGTGGTGAAAACCCGAAAGGGCACTTTAGGCAAAATCGGGTACCCCGCCACGTGAAAACCCGAAAGGGCGCGTGGACAAAAGCAAGAGGGGGCTGGCCCCGGTGAAAACCCGAAAGGGCGCTTGAGTCAGTAACGTGGTGATCCTAAAGAAGCCTCACCTCCCGCCATAAACCTCTCATCGATCGACCGGCACCTTGCCCGATCAACGATTAAACCCACCCAGTATAGACCCTACGTCTGTCCTGATAAAACCCCCATACCTTGTCCAAAGTCCCACCATGGTGAAGTTCACCATTGATTGATTGGCATCCTGCCCGATCAATGATGAAACCTGTCCAGTTTAGACCCTACGTCTATCCTGATGAAACATATGAAATCTTTGCATTGGTATAAACCCAATACCGATGATGAAACCTGCTGTTGATCGATTGGCGCACTGCCCGATCAGCGATAAAACCTGTCCAGTTTAGACCTTACGTCTATCCTGATGAAACATAAGAAATCTTTGCATTGGTATAAACCTAATACCGATGATGAAACCTACCTTTGGTTGACGGACTCGCTGTCCCATCTGCAAAGAAACCGGTCCGGTTTAGACCTTACGTCTGTTCCGACTAGATCTGCATATCTCTTTACGTCCCGCCATGATGAAACCTGCTGTTGATCGGTCGGCATCCTGCCCAATCAGCGATGAAACCTGTCCGGGCTAGACCCTACGTCTATCCTGATGAAACATATGAAATCTTTGCATTGGTATAAACCTAATACCGATGATGAAACCTGCTGTTGATCGATTGGCGCACTGCCCGATCAATGATAAAACCTGTCCAGTTTAGACCCTACATTTATCCTGATGAAACATATGAAATCTTTGCATTGGTATAAACCTAATACCGATGATGAAACCTGCTGTTGATCGGTCGGCATCCCGCCCGATCAGCGATGAAACCTGTCCGGGCTAGACCCTACGTCTATCCTGATGAAACATATGAAATCTTTGCATTGGTATAAACCCAATACCGATGATGAAACCTGCTGTTGATCGATTGGCGCACTGCCCGATCAATGATAAAACCTGTCCAGTTTAGACCCTACGTCTATCCTGATGAAACATATGAAATCTTTGCATTGGTATAAACCCAATACCGATGATGAAACATGCTGTTGATCGGTCGGCATCCCGCCCGATCAGCGATGAAACCTGTCCGGGCTAGACCCTACGTCTATCCTGATGAAACATATGAAATCTTTGCATTGGTATAAATCTAATACCGATGATGAAACCTATTGTTGATCGATTGGCGCACTGCCCGATCAATGATAAAACCTGTCCGGGCTAGACCCTACGTCTATCCTGATGAAACATATGAAATCTTTGCATTGGTATAAACCCAATACTGATGATGAAACCTGCTGTTGATCGGTCGGCATCCTGCCCGATCAATGATGAAACCTATCCAGTTTAAACCTTACGTCTATCCTGATGAAGCCTATGAAATCCTTGCATCGGTATATACCCAATACCGATGATAAGAGCAGCCACTAATGAAGCAGCACATCACCTGATCCGTGCTAAAAATCCCAATTCAAATATATATATATATATATATATATATATATATATATATATATATATATATATATATATATATATATATATATATAAGATGGGGTTAAAAATAGAGATACCCCGCCAGACTTGTTCGGACATTCTGAACAAGGGCAAAAATGGCTAAAACCCAGCTGTGGTGAAAACCCGAAAGGGCACTGCAGGCAAAATCGGGTACCCCGCCACGTGAAAACCCGAAAGGGCGCGTGGGCAAAAGCAAGAGGGGGCTGGCTCTAGTGAAAACCTGAAAGGGCGCTTGGGTCAGTAATGTGGTAATTTGAAGTTCCATGCCAACCGACAAGCTGCCTTTACCTCCCCTTCACGGATGAAACCTTCCGTCGGTCAGTTGGCTCCATTCGCCACCGATGATAAAACCCTTCCAGGGTAGACCTTACGTTTACCCTGATGAAATCTACATACCCTCTTTCAAACGTCCCACCGACAATGAAACCCATCACCATTCTGATGAAGCCTGTCCAGCTCAGACCTCACGTCTGTCCTGATGAAGCCTACACATTTCTTGGCAAGCCCCACCTGCGATAAAACCTATTGGAATAGACCTTACGTCTGTCCTGACGAGACCTACACCGTCACGTACGTCCCACCGTTGATCGACCGGCACCTCGCCCGATCAATGATGAAATCCTCTGTCCGGTTTAGACCTTACGTCTATTCTGATGAAACTCATGAAATCCCTTTGCATCGATATAAACCCAATATCGATGATGCAACCAACTGTTGATCGATTGGCACCTTGCCCGATCAATGATAATACCCTATTCAGTTTAGACCTTACGTCTATTCTGATGAAACTCATGAAATCCCTTTGCATCGATATAAACCCAATATCGATGATGAAACCAACTGTTGATCGATTGGCACCTTGCCCGATCAATGATAATACCCTATCTAGTTTAGACCTTACGTCTATCCTGATGAAACTCATGAAATCCCTTTGCATCGATATAAACCCAATATCGATGATGAAACCAACTGTTGATCGATTGGCACCTTGCCCGATCAATGATAATACCCTATCCAGTTTAGACCTTACGTCTATTCTAATGAAACTCATGAAATCCCTTTGCGTCGATGTAAACCCAATATCGATGATGAAACCCGCTATTGATCGACCGGCACCTTGCCCGATCAATGATGAAACCCTACCCAGTTTAGACCTTACGTCTATTCTAAAATCCCCCTTGCATCGATATAAGCTCAATATCGATGATGAGTCAACCGTTGGCTGATCGGTACATCGCCCGGCCAATGATACAATCTGTCCAGTTCGTACTTTATGTCCGTTCTGATGAGAACCACATATCCTTTTCAATGTCCCACCTGCAATAGTCTCTACCCAGCCTAGACCATACGTCTACTCTGATGAGACCTCTTCATTTGCATTCCGGCAAATCGTCTCCCTTACGGCACACATGGCCAATAGGACGTTTGCTGCCACCAACAAAATTCGGTTCAAACACCTCCTCGGATGCCGTCATGCGGTGGAGCGAGTTCCCCATCCTTTCTCTGAAGGGGTGGACGCTCTCCTGCCAAGGTACGAGCCATTCGCATGAGGGATTGTTAAAACCACTACCCCACCTCCCAAAGTGATAAAACCACATGCAGAATAAGATGGATACGCATGAAGCCAAGAAATTCCTTTCCATTAAAAAGGAAGTACATAAAGGGTCCCGAGGGGACATCACATCACAAAAGAGAACAAAAAGAAAAAGAAGGGATAGACAATTTATGGCCGTCGGAATATATCTTCGAAGGCCAGAAGTCCCACATAAGGAGCGGCCCCCAGCTCATGAAGGCGCGCCTCCTCCTCCTGAAGTCCAATGGACATGTCCTGGAGAGACATCACTCGTCCCTCCAGCGAGGCTACCTCCTCTTCGGACTGTGGCCGGATAAAGGATAATTGCTGCAGCTCGGCTCGAAGTCCAGAGAGCTCCGTCTCCAGGATGGCCATCCGGTCCCGCACAGCTTCCTCCCGCTGAATAGCACCTTGTAGCTCGGCTCGGCGTCCATCAAGCATAAGCATCAGCTTCCCCAGCTCAGACTTATATTCTGACCTCTGCAACTTCAACGCCGTTAGCTTATCAACCATAGTCCGTGCTAGGAAGTCTCTCCGATGCACGAATTTTAGTAGAAGCAGCACCCGCTGAACCCATATGTCCAAAGGGCAGCCCATGGCCTGCAAGCCAGTGGTGAAGCGATTGGCGACTTCCTTCAGTTGCAGATACGTCAAGCCAGGCTAGGATTCTACCAGCTGACGTAGCATGTCCAGATGCTGCCAGACAAAGTTGTCAGAGGAAGCGAAGCCGAAGGAGGCAGAGGGGACGACTTCAAAGGTCACCTCGTCATCGATATCTTCCCGTAATGCAACGTCCGGCTGAGAGGACGAAGACGGAAGATCTGCTGTAAGGGCTGGCCAGTCCTTCTCTGTGCTCTCTTGCTGAGCTGAAGATTCCTCCCCTATCGCTGTATCGGAAGCTATAGCTTGAACATCCACAGGGGGAGAATCGATGAAGGATGGAGCTGCCTCTTCATGAGTCTCTTGAATAGGGGCTTCATCTTCAGCTGCTCTTTCTGGTGACAGGGAAGGAGCTGCTATAGTCGGAGAAGGCAGAAGTCCAGTCTCTATAGCCACTATGGCAGGGACTGCTGACTCGGGCGCAATTGACATTACTGCGGCCGGTATAAAAGCGGAGCTTCTAGATGGATCGGCTTCGGCTCTGAAATATGAAGCCCTGATAGGAATGCAACTCTCTCCCGAGGCCCCTAAGTCCAACGATGCTAAATCCGTCGAAGACTGTATCCGCACTGGCACAGGGTGAATGACCTCAGGGACTCCCATGCAAGTTAAAGGCAGAAAAGGGACAATAGCCCAGTTTGTAGAGGAAATGTCCATGATAGCTGCGGTTGTGTCTGAGCTAGCAGTGGCAATGCCCTAAGACCAAAGCAAAGCAACTT
Source organism: Amorphophallus konjac (assembly GCA_022559845.1). Lineage (NCBI taxonomy): Eukaryota > Viridiplantae > Streptophyta > Magnoliopsida > Alismatales > Araceae > Amorphophallus > Amorphophallus konjac. The sequence continues at coordinate 101,843,692 of CM040120.1, forward strand.
TCAGCACTAGATGAAAGAAACAGATGAAGCAACAAACATGAAAAGGAACCCACCCTTGAAGCAGGGTCCACATCCTCGAAGTGGGGTGAAAGAGAAGGAAGCTCCGTAGTCGGAGTGACAAATGGTGGAGTTATGTCGATCTCGGTGTCGAGCCCGGCAAACTCCTCTTGCAACTCCTCCTCAGAAGATAGCACCAGCAGCTTAGCAGGCTGAAAAGGCAGAGCACCTTTTGCAAATACAAGCGGGGCTTCTGATTAAGGAGCATCCCCCTCACTGCCGCTGAAAGTCGCTTCCTCCTCGTCAGAGACGGTCTTAGAACTGCCTGAGGATATTTCCACACTAGCTACACGCTGTGGGGCCACCTCTAAAACATGTCGGGATGTAGACCGGGTAATTATGCGCTTGGCCGGAACAGTACTCTGCTTCGACTGAGTCTTGTGACCCTCCTGTGGTTGAAGCAATTCTTCTGTCATCATAGCTTCAGTCTGCTCTTCGCCTGCCACTGCTGCAAAAGGGACCTCTGAGGAATATAGCAAAGAAGACAATGCAAGTATGAAACAGATGAGAAAAAACACACTTACCCTCCGCCTCACTAGCCGGCGTGAGAGAAGGCAACCTGGTCTCCACCACAGAAGGTGCTACAACTGGCTCTTGGGCTGTGCAAAAGGAAGGGGTCAGATTCAAGGACTTCTTTGAAATCCAGTGAAAGAGAATGAGGAATGCAATTGCAGGCTATTGATGTTACCCTGAACCGATGTCTGAGTAGCCTCCCTTTCAGATTCAAACTCATCAAATGAGGGAATATCAGGGAGAGGGGTCCCGGTGTCCATAGCTACCGAAGCCGATTGCTGAGCATAAACCATCTTGGCCTTCCTGGCCTTCCCAACTGCAGCCTTAACTACGGAAGCCTTTCTCTTCTTTCCAGGAGGCAGGGGAGTAGTAGTCAGTGCTGCTGCAGGGATTTCAAAATAAGTAGGCTTCTCAGCCTGTGCAATGATTTTTCTATAAAGCCCCTGTCGCTTTATATCAGGCCTGTCTGTTGAAGATGTCAGAGAGGTAATGTGATCAGTGGATGCAAAGTGTGAATACTGAGCAGAAATCACTGCAGTCAGGAAAGAAGAGATCATACCTGCTGGGCCGTCATAAAAGATAGAGAGCGGCCAGTACAGATAAGCTACCTCCTTGGAGCGTGAAGCAGCCTCCTTGATGAGCCAGCATACATCGCCAAGTACCTGGCACTTCTCCAGTAAAGCTGCCAGGTCACTATGACCATGAAGGTCAAGACACCGAAACAAGTCCAGGTGGTCCATACCCCAGCCGTCGACATAATGAAAAGAGATAAACAACGGCTTGTTCAATATGCCGGCTATCGGGTTTTCTGCAGATAACCCATGTAAATTCAGCAAAATAAACAACCAAGACGTCTGCTTGTAGTACGTCTGGGTTCTATCTTCCCGGCGCACAAACGTCCTATATGGGTGAAATCTATCTGTCGGACCCCTCCAAGAAACTACTGCCGGGAGCGGCTCTTCGACAGGAAATGGATATTGTTGCACCTCCAAACGAGCGCCCCCCACATGGCTCAGATGTTTCAAGCTCTGCATGAAAGTGTCCTCATGGATAGCAGCAAAGACAGGAGCAGGCGGGTCGGAATCCTTTTCCTTCAAAGCCCGACGCTGGGCTAGATAGTTCTCAGCCTCCCTCTGGTTCTGTGAATAAAGCCTTCTCAGGTGGGCCTCGGGGATGTCAAACACTGGCCCGGGCTATTGTTTCAGAAAGGAACGCTCGGCCACGTCCCAGAATGCACCTCTACTATCCCTGTAGAAGTTGGTTCGAATGTTCCACCATTTGATATATTCTGATGTTACCCGGGGAACACGGTTGGAAACTGTGGGAACTCTGAAAACTGCACCCTCCTGGCGATGGTAGAAATCCCACCACAACCGGCCATCGCCGACAATGGTGGACCCATGCTTAGCCCGGCTATCCAGGGGAAATTGAGCAACCGTTGTGGGGATATGCTGGTCATAACCAAAGTTCCGCCCAAAGCGGAATGGATAGTATGGTTCCAGAAGGACCAAGCCACCCTTTCTGAAAACTAAGACACTAGGACGGATGGCCATGGCCCATCTGACCAGCTCCGGCTCCAGGATTGGCCGGGCAGTGTTAACCCCTGAGACAGGATGGATATATGTCTCTACCTCTTCCAGCTTGCACTCTCTCTGAGGATCAATCAAAGGAGCTGAACCTGCCACCAAGCTCCAGAAATGAATGTTGCCAGGGGCATCCACCGGCACCTTTATCAGTCGGCCCCTTACTTTGAACAGCTGATCATTGAAAGGACCAGGTTCAGCACTGGCAAACTCAATCATTCTGGGCAGTACTGTGTCTGCCTGTAAAGTTCTGGGAGCCAACTCAGGAACTAAACTGCAGACCCAGGTGTTGAAGAAATGAAAAGGACCCACGGTCCTCAAAGAACGGGGAGTCCGGTGCTTGTACAGATCCCCCAAAGACTTGTATATCAGACACAGGGCCACTGGGCAGAGCGACAGCCTCATTCCCCAGGCCATCTGACAGGCCGGATATATAGCTTCTGGCCGGATGATTGTCTCGTCCCCTTGAGGGAGAGCGAAAGTGCACAGCCAGAATGTGAAATAAGCCGCACAATGTGTGATGGGGTCTACGCCTGCTGGGTTGGGACCACCACTGCCTGCACGGCGCAATGAAGATGGCAGCGCCGACTTATAACGGGGAGCCCTTACCTGCTTGCTAGCAGTCGGACCCACGGAAGGGAAGTCTGCATATTTCAGGGGGCCGTCAAAGAAGTACTGAATCCACTGCCCTACCCGGATCCGCAGCTTGCTACCCTTCTCTCGGGGATGATAACCTTTGGAGGACCCTCTACTGTACGCCAGACAAATGGAGCGATATGCCTTCATCAGGTACCGGTATGAGAAGCCAATGGAATATCTGCCTTCACCATCGGAGCTATCCTTCTCAGATTCTGCCAAGCAGACTTCTTCATACGGCTCGCCGTCAATAGGCAGTCCGGAAAGCTGTGACAGACTCCAGAGGTCAAGAGATGTCTCACCCTCTGCTGTATAGAATATGTTGAATAAGGGGCAGAAGACCTCGAACATCCCACAGCATAACCCTCGGGATATAGGATATCAAAATCGGGAAGCAAAAACACTATGATATACCCCGGCTCTGATCAGCAGAGGGGCATATTCCTTCAGAACAAACTCAGTAAATTCCACGGCTCCTACCCGAAATAGGTGGGCGTCAGTGATCTTGGTATCCCCAAACCAACCAGCGGCCAAATGATACTTGAACTGAATGGCTGTACAATTCAGCACAAAAGGCTCTTCGCGGTACCCCCACTTTACTGGCGCCAGGAAGAGACCATAGCGGAGCTTCTCCCTATTGACTCGGCCACTGGCATTATCCCACCGAGCAGGTGTGAACTCCGGGGCCCGGGTCAGCATTTTCTTTTCAGGCTCCAGCTCCGATACGCCAAGGACTGCATCCCAATCACGCTTCTCCCCGGGAAGATATATAGCCTTTCCGCGATACACTGAATCTTTCAGGCTGTCTCTCTCAACGAGAATTGCGGCTTCAACTGTACGAGCTATTCGGTAGTTCCGCATTCCACCCACGGTGAAGGTCCGGATAAACGGTAGCAAGTGTTTGTCCTTCGGGAAATCCGGGCGATAATCAGTGCCCCGTCTGAAGCATGTTTCCATGGCAGTGGAGTATACCCGGGATGTTGACACCGTATCGGTGTCAGAATCGGACGATTCATCAACGGAAGCAATCTTGTCGTATCCGAAGTTGAGGCTGTGCACATTCAGCTAGTTTACTGTGGACCGTGATATATCTGGCTGGGCCGACGAACTGGCCCCGACGCCTCCAGGGGATGCCGCAGCAGAGCCTGAAGCCATTGCAGTGTCTGCAGTCAAAGAAGAAAAGTGAATTAAAATCCTAGAACAATGGGCAGTCTTATAAGGATTGTAACATGAGACCCTATGAAAATTTCGGCAGCATCTTCCCTTATTTTGGGGTCTGCCCAAGAAGAATAGGGAGTCACCAACCAAGAGGGGGTGATCCCGAAAACAAAAGGGATTGAATCCCCAAAGACCATCATACCCGGGCGAAATCAAATAACACGGGAAGAAGCTGGACGGTCGGAGGAGAGGAGCTTGCCGCCACCGCCGAGAGAGAAAAGAAAGTGAAGAGAGAGAAGAAGCTGAGAATAATGAGAAGCCAAGAGGCTTTGGCGCCTCAAATAGAAGGCCGAAGCGAAGGGCTCTCGGCGCGGTAGAATGCGCGCCGAGAACCCCCAGACCGAGAGACCCCCCTCTGCCGAAAGGCATGCCGAGAAGCCCTCCGCGCCGAGAAGCACCCCGCGCCGAGAAGCCCTCCGCGCCGGGAAGCTAGGCACGCCGAGACCCCCGTCTCCACGACCGAGAGGTCTTCACGCGCTGAGAAGCCTATGGCCTCGTGCCGAGAAGCTCCAAAAAGCTGAAAATAAAGTCAAATAATATGAAGATAGAAAAGAAAGATACATGTGCAGAATATTGTTACAACGAGATGATCAGGTCTAAGGACCGGATTGAAAAGAAATTGAGGAAGATACCCTTGAATAATGAAAGTCACCTGCAGGCCCCGTGCCGCTTATTCTGCGCTTACGCCGCCCGCAGATGGGGGGCATTTGTTGACACCTTGAAAATGAACAAGGGTGGAAGCAGATCATACCCACAGTGAAAGACCAATGATGAGGCTCGTCAACCATTTACCCGGCTGAAGCCTTTGTCGGCCGAGCTGACGTCCTGTGCCGATGTCACTCAGATGGTAGCACTAATGAAGCAGTAGTCGTTTGACTAATGAGACCTCCCAGCACACTTTAATAAGAGCTGTGTTACTGCCTCATCCAAGAATCCACAGATGACATGTCAGCGTAAGTCAGATGTCGGCTTATTGACAGATGTGATGTAAGATAAAGATGAAGCCGGTACCGGCAGATGACGATTGTAAGGGCTTTTGCAAAGTCAGAACACAAGAAGAATCGTCTCCACAGATTATACACCCGGCTGAAGTCTTCCCAGACTAAAGCTGATGTCCGATCTCGTCACCATTCAGGTGACGATATCGATAAAATGATGCTCGGTTTTGTCATCATTCAGATGGCAATACTGATGAAACCCCTGTCCGCGGACTGATGAAAACTCTGCTAATGATCTCAATACAAACTATATCACCAACAGAGGACCCTCTTGGGTACTGATGTACGTGAAGGGCCTATCAAAGGCCTGGTCAAAGAGACCTAAATGGGCCTTTAATGGTGGCACCGGGAGCCACTTTGTCAAAGCCCAAATGCTGCACAAGGTTGGAGTCCTACGCGCCGGGAAGCCTTCAGCCGAGGCGCGCCGTGAGGTGTCTGCCAAGAAGGCAAGGAGGGACGGCTATAAAGCCCCTTCCCTTAGAAAGGCTGATGGTCAGTCAAAAGTCAGAGATAGGAAAAAAAAAGGAGCGGTAGAAGCGAAAACCAGATAAAAAAAAGAGCCAGAAGAGAGACCGAGAGGGAAAGAAAGAAGAAGCTTAGAGAAGAAGAAGAAAGGGAGACTCAGGTGGGTAGCCCGGGGAGGGAGAGGAGTCAATGCTCCGCCCTCCCCCCATACTTTCCTCTTTTTATTTTCTTTTTCTGATGTAATCTGGCGAGGCTTTCTCGATGTATCAATGTAGCCGGAGGATTCCGGTCTCGATTTCCATCTCTCTGTCTTTCGTTTACCTTCTACGATCTGTACAGGTTTGGGATGATGCAATAATATGAAAGATGAACATGGCTCGTTTGGGCATTCGATCGATTGAAATATATGCTGTATTTCTCCCCTTCTTGCATCGGCTGTTCTTCTGAATGTCGTTTTGCCTAGATGTTATAGCTTTCCGATCCATGTTTCGACCTCCCCTCCCTAGCCTGTCCTCTGGTGGAAGATGAAGACGGAGTCTCAACCCTCATCCGGTGGGTTATTAGGCTCTGTCCCTCCTCTTCCTCCCCCTCGAATCATGGTTTCCCTGGATATCACAGATGTCTGTCGAGCTCCCATCTCGTTCAGGGTCAGAGACATCAATCTCTTGACCGTCTGAGCAGCAGGTGAGTATAGAAAACGCCATACGTCCCATGAGGATTCGATAATGGATGATCTGCCCTTCGACTGATGCTAACCCCCGCGTAAACCCCTTCTGCAGTCCAGATCTTGACTCAATCCGAGCCAGAAATCCCATAAATCTCCTGAGCAGAGTATCGCAGCCAAGCCAGAAACCCCTTTTAGCCCCTTCCCGGCGTGGCCATTTCCCCGCCGAGAACTAATCTGCCGAGAGATCCCCCTTGCTTTAGCCCCTTCGGCAAGGCAAATAAAGCCTATACCAATACAACCTTCCCGGCCCGGGGGCCTCCCGGCGCCAGGTTCCCGGTGTGGTCATTACCGCGCCGAGAACCCTTGCGCCGAGAGCATTCCCCCTTGGCCAATAAAACCCACGCCGGGAACCATGCTTCCTGCCACCCCTGCTTTACGTTGTGAATCCTCCATTCCTTGAACCCCGGAGGAAAGCCTTCCTGCTACAGGCCAAGGAACCACACAGATGCCCTCTGAAGTCCGATCAACCAAGCCTTGCATCTTGTCGAAGGATACTCTAGATCATCATATGTGCCTAAGGGATAAACATCATTGGGGATAACTCCCCTACATAACCTTACGAGCCAGAGAAACTCTGCCACTGCATAAGTTTCAATGGCCTCAAAGGGATATTAAGTTGGTGCTGTGATCACATACACGGGCTAGGGGTCCCATACCCCCCTTATTCTGGCTTTCATCCTGGCACTCTGTGGGTGATCGTCTATTACTCCCTGGCATACGCTAGGTACGGGGGAGGTGCTGCTGAAATCCTCCCAGCCGATGAAAAATAATACTAAAGCTGTCCTCTGGGCTCCGTATGGTGATGGTGAAAAGGACCTCTGTGTGGGGCTCTTCCCCTCCAATCCCTCTCAGTTCTCGGCCTCCTTTGAAGCATATACAACTAAAACCAGTTGAACCCCATCTCTAGTCTCCAGAGCCAATCTACTCTGATATAATTCCCAGAAAACTCTCAAAATCCTAAAAACAGGGTACCGTAAAGTCCTAAACCCCTCACGGCGCCCAAACACCCCTTCTCGGCCAGCTACCTCTCGGCGCCACCAGCTCCCGACGCGGCCTTCAGCACGCCGGGAACCCCCAGGCCGAGAGCTCCTCTTCCCCCTTTAGCCTACGCCGATAACCCCCTTGGAGAATCTTCAGCGCGCCGGGAAGTCGGCGCCGGGAGCTTCCTGGATTCTTCCCTTTAGCTACGCCGAGAACCTCCATCTTCTTGCTACTTACGCCGGGAGCCTTAGCCTCCCATCTGTGGTCATGCCGAGAGCCTAAGTTGCCACCCTGTGAGCCCAAATGCCCAGAGCTAACCTACACAGAGATATTCATGGATCACCAGATGTGTCCCGAGGATAAAGTTAAAGGGAGGTAGACTCCCTTATGTTCCATCGATTCGTGTCGAAGTCACAACGACGCGCCTCCCTCTTAGCTCCGGTGAGCCATGCCAATGCATGAGTGCCACCAGCTCCTGTGAGGGAAGAATCAAACATTGCCTTAGGGCATACGTGTGTAACGTGGAGAGGCCCGACCTCTCTCTTTCTTTCGGCTTTCACCCCGGCACTCCGTGGGTGATAGCCTATTTCCCTCTGGGCATGATCCAGACCATGGGGAAGTGCCGCCGAAATGTTAACCGATGCTTTAAACCTCCGTCATGATCGCGGCTCATCCTGTCCGCGATTGATATCCTCTGTTTTACCTTTCCCCTGAGTCTGATTGTTTTTCGAGCCGTCGATTCAGCGATATCGTCTGTTTCTACAATCGATGTTATTATCTTGCCCGCCTTCCTGGCTCTAGTATGAAATTCAAACTGCGCACATAAAAAGAATATCCTTTTTATTATTGCCTCTCGAGGCCTCCTATTTTGGCGTTTAATCAAGGGTTGTCCTTCCTTGGAAGGGCGTAATTAACGTCATAGCCTTTATGGTATGACGGACTTCTGGTCCCGACTCGGACTTCACAATCGACTGACCAAGTCAGATCGAGCACACAATAAAATCGTCACACACGTGACTGGCACGCCTAATAAATCAATAAATCAAAAATCTAAATAAAAATATAAATATAAATAAATAATATAATGAAATAAAATAACATCCACGTTCCACAGAAGGAGGCGGGTATTGGACCACCCGAGGAGAAGTGTGAATATGAGGAGATGGGTGATGGGCTACCCGGGTAGGAATGTGAATAGAAGAGGGAAGTGGGTGATGGGCCACCCGCGTAGGATTGGAAGGAGGATGAGAGGAATGAGATGCACCCTCCACAGTAGCCTGAAGGGCTTGGATTTGTTGAGGGGTGAGATGATCTAATGCATGCAAGATCTGGGAGACCTTCTCATCTTCGGGAGGAGACGGTCCCGTAGGAGTAGTGGCTCGCGATTGAGGCGAGGGACCATGGGATTGGATATTGCCCATGGGTGGGGCAAAACCGTGAAGATGAGGGCGTGGTCCCTTTAAAAGATTATGGTGAGAGTTGTGATGAATATGTTGAAATTGAAGGGAATAAGATGTGCTTGGCTGATCACCCTCATGAACATTAATTGAGTTAAACATGTTGACTTTCTTATCAAGGTATCCCAAACAATTCAATGTGCAATCAAAACAGCTCACATAGATAGCAAACAAGCTAGGATGGGGTTACCTTTGATTTCTTTTATTTGAACCTTGGCAAATTAATTGATTTTATGCAAATTGATGTGATCACTCAAGGGGGGAACCTAGTTTCAAATGTGGTTTTCTCCGATGCCAACTAGGAACACTCTCTCACCATGCATAGGCCAACTAAACCTGGGACTTCAAAGGTACAACCTGCCCAGCATCCGTGAGGGAATCCACGGGTGCGGGGACTTATGGAGGCTTGGTTTAGGAATTTCCGGTCCAATGAGACGGAGTGCTCAATGGAGGGTCCTTCCTTCACCAAGGGGGTGGTGCGACTCCTAAAAGTGTGGGGAGAGGAGGTCTCCCAAACCAATGCAAGGATGAATGCAGTAGATAATATCAAGCAGATAACAACACAGAACAAAATGACGACCTGGGAAAGGTCGCTATATCAATAAATAGCATCTGAGCGTCAGTCGCTAGTCACTGTTAATAGTGCAAGTAGAGCAAAATAGCACCTTAGGGTGAGGCGCTTTCTCTAGAATGGACGCCGGGAGCAGGGGCGTCAAATGGCAGTAATCAGCACGAATAAACAATGATAATAAAAATGACGCCATACAGTAAGGCGCTATTCAAGTGAATGACGCCTTGATGTGAGGCGTTATACTGATAAAAGACGCCTCTGAGAGGGGCGTTAATTACTTCAATACTTCAACGGCCATAGGGCTCAAACAGTGGAAACAGAAATGAAAAACACTCACAATCTCAGTATAAGAATCATGGCAATCAAACATGACAAGGGATATAGCATGCTCATCATTTAAAAAAAAAAGAGATGGGTAAATGGAATTTCTAAAAACCTATCAGACTGACAAATCACATAGGGAGAGTGCTACATGGAGCACAAAGGGAGACGCACCGTGGGTGCAAAAGAGGAGATGGCACACGTGGGTGCCCAAGGGGAAAGGGTAATCAAAAGAAAAATGAAAGGGTCCCACCGTGATCGCCAATTTATAGATTCTAAGAAATCCACTTAGAACAATTAAAAGGAAAAAGAAAATGAATAGAAGAATGGGAAAAGAGGGAGAAAAGGGGAGCATGAGAGGATGCTAAGGGGAATGTGATCGCCAGAGACGTGAGGGCCTCAAAGGATATAACAAATAATCAATGGAGGGATCGCGATATAAATACATTAAATGCGGGGGAGATTGTGAGTGCACCTTCTCTTTCTATCGGCCGGCCGATGAAGAGAGTTTTCCTTGATTGATTACCCTTGCAAAATTAACAAACACCAATAAACAAACATGGATTAGAAACCAAGATGTGTAGCATCAAATCCAAATGTAAATATGGATATAGAAAGCATGGATATGAACACACCTTATTGGTGTTTGGCCTATAAACCCCTATGCAAAAGGGTAGGTAAAAGATGATGTATGATGAAGAATAGAGGGAGATGTGCAAGTGTTGCACTATGGAGATGTGCTAGAGTGCACAATAGGGGAAGATCTCAATAAAGAAATAAAAGAAAAAATGATATGATGCATGCAATTAACTAAAGCAAAAATAAGAGATAGGAGGGGAAAGCTTAGTAGTTTTCTCCAATTTGGCTTCAAGCTAGGATGAAGATCTTCAATGGAGGAAGAAGATGATGTAGAACTCCATGGATGTAGAGGCTTCAAATCTTCAATAGAGGAAGAAGAACTCCATGGATGAAGCTTTTAGGTGCATGGGAGTCTTCCTCCTTGAGCCTTTGGTCCGGCAGCACCTCCTCTTGAATTGATCTTTTTCATTTTTCACAAGGGAGAGAGAGATTCTATTTATAAGGTTGAAATTCAGAATTAATTTCAAGGGAAATTAGGAAAACATGTTTTAGTGGGATTTGGAATGAGATAAACATTAGGCAAGTGTCCCTTCAACATTGGAAAGTCATAGGAACCCTTTCCCAAGTGGAAAAGGAGGTTAAATGAGGAAAGGAAGGGAAATTCGGAATTAATTCTAAGAGAAAATAAGAAAACATGTTTTAGTTGGATTTGGAAGAGATAAACCTTAGGCAAGTGTCCCTTCAACCTTGGAAAGTCATAGGAACTCTTTCCCAAGTGGAAAAGGAGGTTAAATGAGGAAAGGATGGGAAATTCGGAATTAATTCTAAGATAAAATAAGAAAACATGTTTTAGTTGGATTTGGAAGAGATAAACCTTAGGCAAGTGTCCCTTCAACCTTGGAAAGTCATAGGAACCCTTTCCCAAGTGGAAAAGGAGGTTAAATGAGGAAAGGAAGGGAAATTCGGAATTAATTCCATAAAAAATTAGAAAACTTAGTTTTGGTAGGATGGAAAGGGGGATCCTTCCTCCAAGTGTCCTTTCAATATTAGGAAGCCATAGGAACCTGTAGATCGGATTAAAAATCCTCCCTTTTGGGAGTGAAAAATAAATAACAATGATGACAACATGTATAAGATGTGATAAAGAATATAGCACGAGGTGCTAAAGGGGAGTTGTGATCGCCAGAGGGTTTACCTCAATAAGAAGAAAATGAGATCGCGTGTACCTGGTGAAGAGTAGGATGCGGGATAAATGTGGATTTCCTCCTCCAACTCCAATCGGCCGGCCGATGAAGTGGGTTTTCTTGATTGATTACCTTGTAAAAAAGACAATGAAAAAACAAGCAAAAGAGAGGGGATCAGCCAAAGTGCAGTAGTATCGTTCCAAAAACCAACATAAAATGATGAAACGACGTCAGCATGTGCACCTCTCCTTTTTTTTAAAAACCCCTAGCAGAGAACTAGGGAAGGAGATAATATCCTAATTGCAGTAAAAAAACTAACGACAAGAGACCACAGTGATGATAATGTGATGAGAATGAAATGAACAAAACAAGCACAATATGTAGCCCTGCTCTCCCTGACGAGAGTAAACGTGCAACCGGGAAGACGCGGAACGGATGCAGCAGGATGAAGAAAAGCCAAAGGAGGAAGCCCTGCGTGCTTGTTCAATAACTAACTTCTTAACCTCTAAATGCTCAGGGTGCCTATTGAATACTTAAATTCTTAACCTCTTTTACGAGCGAATGATGTTTTCTTTTATAGCTTCAATCGGATGTGATCAAACAAGGAAATGATAAGAATGGGTAATGAGGCATCCAAAGAAGGATTAAGATCGGGCAAGAGTCCAAAGGATGGTAGGGAACTGTGGGGGAAAGATGGAAAAAAGGACTCTGGAGTGAAAACACGCCTTGAGACATGGCGTCTTTTTATGAATTGATGACCTGCACAGAGGCGTTTCTTGAAACACGACCTAGGAAAGGCCGTTTCTTCCTGGGTTTAATTTTAGAAATAAAACTTCCTCTGTTTAAAAACTGAGAGAACACGCCTGAGAAAACGGCGTTTCTTCAAAACACGCCCTGAGGAAAGGCGTTACTCACAAAATGCCTTTTATTTTGAAAATAGATAATTCCAGAAATTAACGGATAATACCAGGAATTGACGCCCTGACCTACGGTCGTCCTTTCTTTTAAAACGCCCTATGACAGGTCGTTACTTTAGAAAGCAACGCCCTTTGTCAAGCCGTGTTTCACGAAAATGCAGGAAAAATGCAGAAAACTCATGAAAAATAGAAAAACTTTATATTATAGGAATATTGAAGTCCACTTGGGGCGTTTACATAATAACATGAGATTTGATCAACAAAACGTCAATTTTGGCGTGTCTACAGCTGCCCCGTCTTGGCGTCTGCTTTGCAAGGGAGTGAGACGGAAATGGAATGAAGTGTAATGAAAGGAATAAAGTGGAACGAACTGATAAGGAGACGCCAAGGTGTGATGTGACACGCCTCAGACACTAAGCATCTGAAATCTTTCCAAGATTCTGAGTGAAACAACTCTGAGTGATTCCAAGGAAAAATCGATCTGTTGGATAAAAGGAGATTAAACTAAGTAAATAAAGGGTGTGCGCGCGGGCACGACAGGGAAAGACCATTGGAGAGCGATTACCAGCCAATGTGGACGTGCTGCAACCAAGGTAAATTTTACAGAAAAGTAAAGAGAATTGGGATAGGGATCCAACAAAGGGATACTTTCAAGGAATCAGCCTGAATGGCTTCAAATAGAACGAAGTACTTGATTTGGAATGGAATATCTCATGTCAACTCAATCGAGAGCGAGTGAACTTCATTATCGCCATAATATGAAGATTTTCAGCATGAAACTCAAGGTCCTACATGATGCATGCTGGGTTAAAAGAAAAAGATTAAAATAAACTAAAAATAGAAAATAATCAAGGATAATATTGCTGAGCTGTTTAGGTCTGGTCAAGAATCCATATTTCTGAGCTAACACTAAGCCGAAGCCCGTTTGTCCGCGCATCAACTCAGAAAGTGGAACCATCGTCCCAAACCTTTAACAACTCAACGGCCTATCCGTGTGATCAAGATTCTCCTGAAATCGTCATCGTTTTTGATGAAGGGGAACTCAAATTTCAGGTTCATCAGAACCACAAGGTCCTTGATATACTCTAATATCGTAGATATCATATGATAACAATGCTTACAAGAAACGATACAAGGTGACAAGATGTTACTCCCATGAGCAATCCAAACGCCTCGAATCCTGCAAACTTCTGCACTTTGAAACTTATTAGACTTCATTTATCAATTTAGAACATGACATGATCATAAGTGCTTAATCATAAACAATTTCATCAAATAATAGCACTTAAGTTCATCAAAAGCATGGAGAGGGCAAAAACGTAGGCCAATAAAACACGCCTAAGAATAGGGCGTTAAAAGCATGAAAGACGCCGTACTATAGGTCGTTAATATTTGGAACACGCCCTACTCAAAAAACAAGCCCTCATCAAGGGCGTGACATAAAACACGACCACTTATAAGGTCGTCAAATAAAAAATAACGCCCTAACAGAAGGCGTAACTAACAGCGAAAGCTTAGAAGAAACACGACCTCATCAAGGGCGTGACATAAAACACGACCACTGTAAGGTCGTCAAATAAAAAAGAGACGCCCTGAGACAAGGCGTTAATTCAGCACGAACCTCCGTTTCTAAATCAAGAACAGAGTCCTTAACCTAATCAAACTTCTATCTTCGGGGCTCTTTAGGACTCTTCAAATCCTTATAAAACATCAGTTTTTCTTAACCAAATCATCAGAATTTCCTCTGCAGCCGAACTGTTTCCTTCTTTCTTCTCTGCAGGCCTTTCGTTCTGCTTCTTGCTTCTGTTCTCAACTGCAGGCGGCGATGGACAGAATGCTGAAGAAACCTAGGATTTCTGCTCCTAGAATCTCTGAAATACAAGGGCACATAAGCAACCGCATTGCTTTGAAACAGGTAAGCTTTCTCTTCTGCCCGTTGCTTTGCGATGCTCCTTCTGCCGAATTCTCCTTTCACGTTGCATATGCTCATGCTTGTTTACTGCATGTGTTCTGTTCTTCACAGGACTATCCAAATCTTCCGGGGGCTAGAAGATATGTCCAAATCAAATGGTTGCCCCTCATCCTCTCCAAGTTCACTTCAGATATGAGGGTATATGTAGCTAGATGGCATCTCTTGGGGTTGATAACCCATGCCAAGCATTATGATCAAATCCACATAGATTGGGCTGCCATAGGAGCATTGATTGAAACATGGCATCCTTCCACCCATACTTTCTTATTTTCCACATTTGAGGCCACCATCTTGCTAGAAGAAGTAGAGATGATCCTAGGCTTGAAAAGGATGAAACACGGAGAAGAAGAAAAGATGGCCATCATGCCAAGGCCCATCTCCTCCCATGAATTGCTAACCTCGTTAATTCCTAGCCCAAATATAGTGAACCAAATCAAGGTCACTAAAGGAGTTAACCTCTTGAAGCTCGCCTCGTGGGTGTACAAGAGAGCGGGTCAAGCTAAAGAGGAAGAGGAGATAGAAAGAGTGACCAAAGCCTTCGTGGTGTGCTTGGCAGGAGCACTCCTATTCCCATCCACGGAGGACTTTCTAGAGGAGTCCCAATTGAGCGCAGTGGTGAGCTTATGGGAAGAAGAGAGAGTTGGACCGGCGATCCTAGCATATCTCTATAGCGGGCTTACATCGGCGGCCATGGGAAGGCCCATCTACGGGTGCATGCTAGCACTCTCAAGCTGGGTTGATCTACACTTCAAATTCGACTCATGCCACGAAGCCCAACAACCCTCAAGAATTTTCTCAAAGAGCCCACTCTCATATATAACCGGCTCATTAGGTATAAGCAATAGAGTGACCAATCGGATTCCTCAAATCAAGAAGAGAGGGGATTGGAGGGAGCATTCAAAGGTAATGCCAAAGAATCTTTTTACTTGTGCCCCGGGTGTATTCAAAATGCAGGAGCTTTGTGCACGCTTCTCCATCGGGACGGACCTTCGTCTTATTGGTGCTTCGGACTTCGTCTTATATAATGCACACCGGTGCCTTCCTCAGCTTGGGCTCCCAAGGCAACACTTAGAAGACATCTCTCATCTCCCTCTAATCAGATCAAGAAACCTAGACAGCAATGAAGATGGAGAGGAGGTTATCACCATTCAAGCGCTATGGAGGCTAAGCAAGCTTCATCAACCTGTAGAAGACTTGGATGAAGACAAGGAACAGTGGAAAAATTATGTAACTTCATTGAGAAAGTTAAGGCCCAACGTGGCTCATTAGTCATGGTAGTTCCTTCTTCAAAATAATAATAAAGATTGTTTTCTGATTGAGCCAACTGCCACTGTGATTATGATCGAAATCATCCAAAAACATGTGTTTCTGTTGTGAATAACGCCTCCAAGAATGCCGTGAATTCAAATATACACGCCTTACCTAAAGGCGCTTCCAGTGGCCCTTTGTCAACAAATGACGCCTGCATAAGTGGGCGTAACTTTAAATAACGACCTCAAGCAAGGCGTGACTAGATTCAAACCCAAAAGAAAATAATCGTTGACTCATCAAAAATAACGCCTTTTCCTTGGTCACGTTTCAAGTGTAACACGCCTTTACCAGAGGCGTTACTTCAAACAGCAATGATGACTTCTCCCACATCAATCAACGCCCATTCAATGCGCCTGACGACGGTTATTGTTCCCCATGCAAAATAAATTAACGCCTTAATCATCGTCGTCAACTTCCATAAAACGCCCAATGAATGGACGTGAATTCTATTATACACGCCTTTCGCAAGGGCGTGTCTTATTTTCGAAACCCAAAAGCCATCGGGCCTCCTTCTCCTTCCTCCTTCCATTCTCATTTCACCCTTTTCTCTGCAAACCCTAACCGAAGCCCCCAAAGCCTCTCTCTCGCTCTCTCCCCTCACTCTCTCCATCTCACTCAATCTCACTCAACCTAAACCCTAGCCATGGCCAAACGCCAAAGAGTTAGCGCCCCTGATGTGGTTGATCTTGACGCCTCCCACGCCCAAGAGAAAGAAATCTCCGTGGAGGAGCTCGCCGTCGTGGCCTTCGAAGAAGAGGCGGCGATGGCCGGCGGCGACGAGGCCGACGGAGCAACGGGCGAAGCAACAGAAGATGCAGAAGTTGGAGAAGGTGGAGAAGAAGAAGATGAGGAAGATGAGGAAGATGGAGAAGAAGAAGGACCACCGCCCACGGCGGCGGTCGTTCCCCGGGGCCAACTCCGGCGGCCCAGACGACCACTGCCTCGGCCACAACCCCAGAAACACAAGAAGGTGAGTTCCCCCTCCCCAATTCCATTTTTTTTATTTTTCTTGATTTTCCATAGCCCTCGGGCATGAAACATGCAACTCGGAAAAGACACGCCTCCCACGGGGGCGTTACTCACAAACAAAACGCCCTAACCCAGGGCGTTAATTATTTCTAATTTCTGAAAATCAATTAACCTCCATGAAAAACGCCCTGAAGCATGTCGTTTCTTAAAACTTATGATTTTTCATGAATTCCATGCTCATTAAACAATTTCCAAAAATATTTTTCATGAATTATTTCGCATGCCGTTAGTTATTTGATTTTCTGTTAAATTAAGAAACCCACGCCCTCCAGTAGGGCGTTAATTCAACAAGAGACGCCCAAACCAGAGGGCGTTGCTTCATTCATTAACGGTCTAAAATTAACCGCCCTAAGGAAAACGCCCTGCCACAGGGCGTGACCTCAACAAGAAACGCCCAACACCGAGGCGTGATTAGAAATATGTTTTAGAAATAGCAAAACAGCCGCCTAAGACGGGGGCGTGATAAACATGAAAAACGCCCTCATCAAGGGCGTTACATTAAAATTCATTCAGAAAAAAAACGCCCCCCACAGGGGCGTGAATTTATCAAGAAACGACCTGAGAATGGCCGTGAATTCCAAAATGCTAAAATTCAATATTTAACCCAAATCAAATGTAATTCCACATGGATATTCAAATAATTAAGAAAAATAATTTTCTTTTAATGCATGCAGGGGCTGATGAGGACCCGTATCTCATGGGTCATGGTCTGGGCAACATACCAGGGTCTCCCCGACTTCCAGAGGGTTAGGGTAGAGGCCATGGGGTTTGGGGCTTTTCTATCCATCGAGCCTTTTAGACCTGACCTAGCACTGATCCAGGTTTTGAGAGAGAGATGGGATAGGGTTAGCCGGACTTTTCTGATGCCCTGGGGGCATATGGTTCCTAGTTTAGAGGATGTAGCGAGGATCACAGGTTTACGGGTAGATGGTGAGGCCGTGAGTGGATTCACCTATTCTGACTATACGGAGATGGCCCAGAGGCTACTAGGGCTTGAGATGGTCTATGTGGGACCTAGCGAGTGTAGGACCATTTTCCGTACGGACCTGACTACAGCGATGGGTCTAGGAGATGCCAGGCATAGGTCGGGGGAGACCTTAGGTGAGTTTGCACAGCGACTGACCGACGGGGTGAGAGCGGCATGCTGCCAGGACCCAACTGACCATGAGAGAGCAGACCGAGACTTGAGGAGGTTCCTGCTGCTGCTGCTCGGGAGATTATTGCTTGGGACGAAAGCTGACGTCATCAACTGCCGCTTCTTAGGCATCCTCGAGGATCTGGAGACGGTTGGCACTTATGCTTGGGGAGCGGCCCTGCTGGCGCATTTGATGGCCGATCTGTCCACGGGTACAGGCCGTGAGACGACCGTCAGTGGCTTCTCACCTCTTCTTCAGGTATGCAATTTCTCATTTCTTATCTTTTCTTTATTATGATGCATGTGAATATAGTACTAATTGCAATGCATGGATGCAGGTGTGGAGCCACCTATACATGCCGATGGGGTGCGTTGACCCACAGCCAGGAGCTGAGGGATCCTTACCTCTGGCGCGACGCTGGTTGCCCGTCGTCTTCAGTGCCCCACTTGACTACGAGTTGTGGGTTCTACGGAGAGAGTTCCGCGACTTCCCTCCCTCGCTGGTATGTATGAATGAATGATATGCATTTCTTTTTATTGTTTATTTGAATATGATGAAATGATAATGATGCGTGTTCATGAATGCAGGTGCAGTGGAGACCATATGAGGGGATGACAGATGAGGGCCAGCCTTGGGTCGTATCGGGGCGACCTCGCTTTGGGCGTGAGCTGTGGCTACACTGCTTGAGCGAGATTGAGCCGTTACGGCTTCGGCTGGTGATGAGGACCCTGGGCCTGCCCCAGGAGTGGATCAAGGTCGGAGAGCCTCGAGGGATTGGCAAGAAGACCCGCAGTCGCACCAAGACGACCGACTGGAGGGTGCGATTCGAGGAGCAGTACGCCGACTGGCAGCGAGGCGGGACCACAGTCGTTTCCCACGCGACTGACAGCTCCGAGTACCTCCGGCGCTACTGGGAGGTTCACGCCGGCAGACCTCAGATGAGGGTCTTAGGGGTATGTATGAATGCACTTATTTCTAAATTGAATGCAAATGCTTATGTAACTATTATGCGACTAACATGTAATGAATGCAGGATGCGAGGGACATAGCGGCGATAGATGCCCAGGCTCACCTACACAGCCTGGAGGACCAGCTAGCTGCCACACGGGCAGACCTGGAGACCCTGGTGAGTGTTTAAATTATTTCTATATGCAAATGAATTTTTGTGTTTTGTTGAATTAATGATTAGCCACTGACGGTCTTAATGAATGCAGCGTGCCCAGCAGGGAGCAGCGAGGAGAGATCCAGGGGAGGCCTCCAGCTCGAGGGGACCTAGTGCAGAGGTGACTGCACTGACGGAGCAGCTGGCTGGTGCGATAGCGCGAGCCGAGGCGCGGAGCGTGACCTTGCCTCACGGGTAAATTCTGAACTCAAAACCTCATTCAAATAATGATTAGATACTGATAAAAATTCATTTTTACAGACTGAAGAGCTTCGAGCCACTCTTATCTGCGTAGATGAGGGCTTCCGAGCGACGAGCTCACATGTGCGTGATCTACCTTCAGTCACATGTTGTTATTTCATTTCATGAATTATTGAACTGTGGAACTGATGATTTGTTTACCTGTTTGTAGGCTGCTCAGCTGAAGGCGATACGTACCGAGTTGTCGATCCGTGATCAGCGGATCGTAGAGCTTCAGTGGACCCTGCAGCGACGCAGTGAGCTTCCTCAGGACGTAGCCGAGCTACGAGTTGCCCTGGAGCTGGAGAGGAGGGAGCGCGCTCGTGAGCGGGAGGAGCACCAGGCGGAGCGTGCCCGGTTCCAGGAGCAGCTGGCGGCACGGGAGCGTGAGCTGGCGGACTCGAGGACCCAGTTGATCCTTTCCCAGGAGCGGCTGCGGGTGTCCGAGGAGCGGTTGCAGCGAGGCCGTGAGCAAGCACGGGCTGCGGGGTACTCCTTCACCAGCTCCACCTTCGTGGCGGGTTCTTCCCTTCGAGAGAGGAGTGAGGCAGGGGGCACGTTCGGGTTCCGGCTTCTTCGCGGGGGCCTATGCCTCCTCCACCAGCGCCAGCTCGGGACGGTGAGGAGGAGGTTGAGAGCAGGAGAGTAGAGGAGGGTGGAGGCGAGAGCTGAGAGTTTTGTACTTGTACTCCTCCACCTTCACACTTGTACATGATAGACATGATGATATATATATATATATAAGATTTGAGCTTTTGTTACCTGAGTACTTGTATGGTTGTGGACTTGTGTTTGTGTACTTTTCTTTCCACGTTCCTCGTGTTTGCTTTACTTTGCCCTGTATCTGCAGCTACGGTTTTCACTTGAACAAACAGGTTAATTCATCTGTTCGACTTGGCCCCTTGCCCGGTGAGCAAGGGATGTCAATATTCTGATTTTAGTAATGGGTCAAGGGGCCAAGCCTTTAATAAAATAAGGCAAAATGAAATAATCAAAACCCGGGGATGCCTCATGCAATCATACATATGCAAACAAATAATTAAAAGATGTCCAGGCAAGAATGCAATTCATGCAACATGAAGAATTTATTTTTTTGTTCTTTTCAGTATATATATATATTTTTGGGGATTTTCTGAAAAAACACGCCTTAGATTAGGTCGTTACTCTTGTAAAAGACGCCCTCGGATACGGCGTTACTGTGAAAAGATTTTTGAATTTTGTTGAAAACACGACCTTCCAAGAGGCGTTATTTTTAAAGAAACGACTAAGAGCTAGGCGTGAATTAACATTAAAGCGCCTTGAACAAAGGCGTTAATTTTATTCCTCCCAAATTGAGCTGATAAAGAAATTAAGGTGGTGGGCCCTACTCGGTCATCATCTAAGATCCATTAACCTTTCTTGAATAATTAAAAGGGGAATTGGCGTGAATATGCTTAAACTTATACACAAGATTTCGTACAGTGCATTCTCTTCAGTTTGTCTCGACCATTCTGCTGGTTCATGACTTTTCCAAAAATAAAAGAAGAAAGTATAAGGAAGCCCACAAAAGATTCAGAGATACCTGAGGCAAAACTACCTCCCCTACCCTATGCCTGTCGGGGTTCGGTCTTTGGCGTAGGGACGCTTTGTTGCCTTTTGCCTCTTCATATTGCATGCATACGCCCAAGGTTTTCCTTGCGGGGACTTTGCCCTCTTGACATGCTTTTCTTTTCACCATTTGACTTTCACTTTGGAATTGATTTGCATTGAATAGATTTGAACTGATGAACAACCTAATTGTACTTGGGCTTTTTGTGGCATTTGTTCCCTTTTGGGCCCTGACTTCCTCCTACTAGGGCGGCGGATAGGCTTGGCGTGTCTACCTCGAGACCTCCCTTCCTCCCTTGTGGGCCTGAATGAGAAAAGAATGGATATCATCTTTCGCCTTTAGTCTGGTTTCGACTTTCCATCAGATTTTGCACTGCTTGAGCTCAAGAGTAAAGTGTGTAGTGTGTGCGGGGTCAACTCCCATTTTAAATTAGCAAGACTGATGAATGGATTTTGAATTTTGACCTTTCGGACCGTGGACCTTTGCCTGTCATGTCAGCCCAAAAAGGAGAACCGTGAAAGAAAACTCTCTTTTTTGTTTTTGATTATGAAAATATTCGATTTTTTTTTTATTATTTGGGAGATTTCTATTTTCTTTGGATTTTTATGAAGTTTTCAAATTTTGTTTGGATTTTTGTTCAGGGGTAATATTTCTTGAGATACAAACCGTTCCAGGGGTGAGTTAATTCCTCTCCTTCAGCATTAACCAGTTTATAAGCATTGCCAGGATAAACATCTTTTATGACGAACGGCCCTTCCCAGTTTGGTTGGAGCTTTGAACGAGGTCCACCGGGTTTTACAAAAATTCTTTTGATTACCATTTCGCCGACCTTAAATTTTCTCTCAATTACCTTCTTTTGATAAAAACGTGAGAGCCTGTTTTGATAAACGCGCGCATGCTCAGCGGCGACCAGACGCTTCTCATCTAGGAGTTCCAATTGGGCAAGGAGTGAATCACGACGTTCATAGATAGAGAGCTCCTCATCCAATTGTACTCGCAGAGAGGGGATAAGAATCTCATAAGGGACTACGGCCTCCATTCCATAAGTAAGGGCGAAAGGAGTTTGCCCAGTGGGGGTTCGGATAGAAGTGCGGTAGGCCCAAAGAGCTTCAACCAGCTTGTCTGGCCAGTCCGAGAATTTATTAGCCTCGCACGTCTTCTTAACAATCTTGATTAAGGTTTTATTAGTGGCCTCTGCTTGGCCATTGCCCTGCGGATAATAGGGAGAAGAATGATGCAATGCAATGTTATACCTGTTGCAGAGATCCTTGAGATCTTGAGAGATAAATTGAGGCCCATTGTCGGTGACGATGGTGCTTGGGATGCCGAACCTCGTGATGATGTTCTTCATGATAAATTTGCAGACGGTTGATGCTTTAATTTCCACGTAAGCTTCTGCTTCCACCCACTTGGTGAAGTATTCCGTTGCCGTGAGAATGAATGATTTTTGCTTGGTCAGGAGGTTCGAATCGCCAAGGGGTCCAATGATATCAAAAGCCCACATGGAAAAAGGCCATGGGGAGGACGTAGGATGGAGTGAAGAAGCAGGAGAATGAATCTTGTCGGCGTGCAGTTGGCACTTAACACACCTTCGAACATAGATAGAACAATCCTCTTCTAGACTGGGCCAATAGAAACCTAGTCTAAGAATCTTCTTAGCTAGCATCTGGCTGTTCACATGACCACCACACACACCAGAATGCGCCTCTTCCACAACTTTCCAAGATTCATCATCATCGAGGCATCTCAATAAAACACCGGTGAGCCCTCTTCTGTAGAGCATACCTCCAACTAAAGTATAACGTTGAGCCACTCTCCTAATTGCTTTCTTTTCTTCTGCAGTGGCTTCCTCGGGATAAGACTGATCTTTACAATATCTGGCAATCTCATAATACCAAGGCTTTTCTTCATCAGCCAACTCTTCTTGCCAATCCAATAGCATGACCTCTTTACCTTCAAGAGCTTCTTCCCGTCTAACCTTTTCAAGCACCTGATCCCTAATATCGAGAAAAGCACGATCCCTAATGGCTGGAGTATCACGCTGATGGATCAGGGGGACATGAAAATCACGCTCAGGAGGGAAGACTAAAGCGGAAGCTAAAGAAGCAAGTGCATCGGCCAAGATGTTCTGGCTACGCGGGACATGAACGAAAATCAATTTAGTGAAGAGTTTGGCGTAAGCTGAAGTGAGTTCCTGATAGGGCTTGAGCTTAGGATTGATGGTGCGGCACTTGACCAACACTTGGCGTAGAATAAGCTGACTATCACCGACAATTCGCAAATGAGTGACACCATATTGATGAGCGGTTTTAAGACCGGCCAAAAGAGCTTCATACTCGGCTATGTTATTGGTGACGGGAAAAGTGAGCCGAGCAGCAAATGGAATGGTGACCCCTTCGGGTGTTAAAAGAACCATGCCGATCCCTCTTCCTTGAGAATTAAGAGCTCCATCAAAATGTAATGTCCACATAGGATCAGGGGGTTGATTAATGGACATTAATTCTTCATCTGGGAACTCTGAATTGACCGGATCAAAGCGGGGGAGAGGGTGGTGAGCAAGATGCTCGGCAATGGCATAACCTTTGATAGCTTTTTGCTGAATGTAAGTGATGTCAAATTGAGAAAGGAAGCTTTGCCAGCGTGCTAAACGATCAGTGAGAACAGATTTTTTAAGGAGGAATTTGATTGGATTCATGCGAGCAATGAGGTGAACCTCGTGAGCTAGGAAATAGTGTTTTAGCTTCTGAACTACCCAAACCAAAGCTGCACAAGTCTTCTCCATGGCTGAGTATCTCTGCTCACAGGGGTTAAGAAGTTTAGACAAGTAGTATGCTGCCCTCTCCTTACCTTCCTCATCCACTTGAGCTAAGACAGCACCTACGGAGTCATCCAGGACCGAAACATAGAGAATAAGTGGCTTGCCTGGAATTGGCGGCCTCAGGACAGGAGGATTGACCAAATAATCCTTCAATCCTTCAAAGGCTGCCTGACATTTGTCATCCCAATTAAACTTGACTCCCGGCTTAGTAAGCTCGTAGAACGGCCTACACCTCTGCGAGTGCTGGGAGACGAAGCGGTGAATGAATTGCAACCTCCCGATTAATCCTCGAACTTCCTTCAAATTCTTGGGAGGAGGCATATCTCTAATGGCTTTTGCCTTGTTGGGATCAACTTCAATTCCCCTCTTGCTAACAATGAAACCAAGTAACTTCCCTGAAGAAACGCCAAATACGCACTTCTTGGGGTTCATTTTCAATTGAAATTCTCGTGATCTCTGCAAAACCTTAGCCAGAACCCTGGGATGCTCAATCCTTGTCCTTGACTTCACAACCAGGTCATCCACATACACCTCAATATAAATATGAATCATGTCATGAAAAATTGCCATCATGGCCCTTTGATAAGTGGCTCCAGCATTCTTAAGTCCAAAGGGCATGACCACATAACAATATGTGCCCCATGGTGTAGTGAATGAAGTTTTCTCTTGATCTTCTTCGGCCAGGCGAATCTGATTATAGCCTGAAAAGCCATCCATGAAAGAAAGAGTCTCAAATCCTGCCGTGTTATCAATCAACACATCAATATGAGGGAGGGGGAAGTCATCCTTAGGACACGCCCGGTTGAGGTCCCGAAATCTATGCAAATTCGAACTTTTCCATCTTTCTTCATAACTGGGACAATGTTAGCCACCCAATTGGGATAAAGGATGACTCTAACGAATCTAGCCTTGTGGAGTTTATCGACCTCTTCTTTCATTTTCAAAGCCATGCTAGGGTGGAAACGCCTCAACCGTTGTTTTACCGGGACAGACCCTGGCTTAAGTGTAAGGCGATGTTCAACAAGCGCAGGGTCTAATCCAGGCATATCTTCATAACTCCATGCGAACGTGTCTTTGTATTCTTGAAGAACTAAAATGAGCGCCTCCTCTTCGGAGGGCGGCAAATTTTTGCTAATGAGGACAATCCTAGGGTCTTCCTCGGTACCCAAATTGATTTCTTTGGTAGGTTCTTCTACGGAGGCTGATGGTTCGTCGAATCTTCTCATACCACTAGCAAAAGCATCAGCCTCGTCCTCATATTCTTCATAACTTTCATCCCCCTCTTCAATAGGGTCTTCATCATTCATGATTTCATAGACACCCAAACCCTCATTAGAAGTGATAGAATCCTCAATTTCTAACTCTGGCAGGATAATTGGATCTTCCACAAACTCAGGGAGAGCTAAACAAGCTTGGCATCTAATGGCCAATTCCAACAAAAATCTGCGAGGAATCTGCTTACCCCTGGCCTTCTTGTGTGAATCTACCCCATGAATTTTATTAGAAGAAGAGGAAGAAAGGGAGGAAGAGCAACTAGCTTGATTATAAGGGAAAGAAGGAGGTGATAAAGTGGATACAGGAGGTGATACAGAGGAGGGCCCCTCACCAGAGGGGGAGAAAAGACTTACCAAAGAATTTTGGGAGAGCGGCCCCTGGATCGGGTCACACTCGAGAGAAAAATAGGAGGTCTCCTCAAAAGAAATGGAGGATTGGAATATTGGAGATTTGGCGTTTTTTTTCGTTTTCATGTTTTCCTTTGTTTTTATTTTCTTTTTCAAGTAAAAAGCAATGTGAAGGGAGAATAGTAGGTGGAGTGGAGATTGCAAGTTTGGAGAAAGATTTAATCAAAGATGGCCCACGCGGGGGCGAGATGGAGTTTTCAGCAAATCGCTCGAGGAGCGAAGGAGCAATCGGGAGGGAAATCTGAATTGAATCGGAAGACAAGTTGATAGTAATCGGTGGTGGTCGCGGCACGTGACCAAACCAACGGGAATAGAGAGAAGCCAACACCAACAGATGCACAGAAGTGAGGGAGAAAAGGCCGGCCCACAGCCTATCCACGGAAAATCCTTCTTCAAAGGGGACATCTGGCTCCCCTGTATCTGTGTAGTCACTTAACATCTGCCTTTTATATGTGATTGCGGCAGGCATTTCAATCAGTTCTTGAATCAACGGCGGCCATTCCGGATCTGTCGGCATGAACAGGCGGCTTAGGGAGATTGTGATGTCATTCATGTCAAACCACCTGTACCAGTCACATTCCGGATCACCCATTTTTCTTCTTTTATCTGGCCTTAACGACTCCAGGGCTTTATAAGTGGCCAGTGGGGCAATGTGCTGAGCAAACTGTCTAGCGTGCACATCCTGACAATCAAGCAATGAAGTAATGACGGTAGTCTGTTCATTGTTCTGAACGCCACCGGTGACAAAATGTGTCTTTAAAGTCCAGGTGAGCGGCTGGCGATCTGGCTTGAAGGTGGACGTCATAACAGCCCACGGCTCTCCTTCATTCTTGCCCGGTGCTTTGTAGCCTAAGCCGCCTCGTGCAACCACCTTTTGAGGCTTAATGGGCCTAATCTTGCCCTGGAGTTTAGCGCCCAGGCCCTTGCCATCTTGATATCCCATTCTTATCAGAATGTTCCAGCCGGGGGTATTCGTCATATTTTTCTTTTTCTTCTTCCCCTTGGAAGGCAGGGGTGTCATAGCAACTGTTGTAACAGTCTCAGATAGCATCGGCTGAGAGTGGGGAATGTCCAGCACAGATAATAACGGCTTGTTGGCTGGCCATATAGAAGGAACTGATGAAGCTACATGAATGTCCTCCTCTGGCAAGATTGGCACGCTGGTCACCTTGATAATGCGGCCCTTGTGCGGAAACTTAAGGCACTGATGGTTTGTAGAGGGCACTGCATCAAGTTGCTGAATATAAGGGCGACCCAGGATGCCATTAAAGGTCGGGTCCATATCCAGGATATGAAAATCTGCCGTAATGGTGGCTGGACCCAAGCTGACTTTGAGAGTAATCATACCCAGAGGGGGTTTCTTTGTATTGTCATATGCTGTGACAGTAATGGTAGATGGCCGAATCTGGCTCTCAGGGATACCGCATAACTTCAGAGTGCTCGGAGGCAACACATTGATAGATGCACCGGTGTCTACCAAACACTGCTTAACGGCCACCTTGTTGATATCAACCGTGATACATAGGGCATATTTTCTTGCCGGTAGAGGTGCTAACTCATGTTCATGGAATGTGATTGCCGGCTGACTGCTGGCAGGGGTCAAGACTGTAATTATCTGTTCAACCGGAAGGTCCTCATTGACCATGACCTTCTGCAGGTATTCCTTCAGGGCCAGCTGATGAGTGGTGGACCTCTTGATTAATTCAAGGATGGAGATTCTGGTTGGAGTGCGATCCAAGTGCTTTAACAGATCATACTGAGTTCCCGGCACTGAATCTTGTTCCTGTTCTCGCTCTTGTGGCCCCTGCACGGGCTCTAGCTCTCTCTGTGGGAAAATACGGTGGAACATCCGTCCACTACGGAGCGGCGCTACGCCTTGACGCGCCTCTGTCGGGGCAATATTAGGAGGAGGGTTGGAAGAAGAAGAAGGAATGTTGGTAACAGAGATCTTGCTAGGGGATACCAAAGGGGAATTCAATGAAAGGTGCGCCCCCGTAGGAGGCGTAGTAGTGGTGTTTAATAAAGATGCCCCCGCGGGAGGCATGGGAGGAGTATTTGAAGAAGGTGCCCTCGCAGGAGGCGTGGGAGAAGAGAGGGATATCCGAATGCGAGGGGTATTGGCAGGTGGTGGAATAAGGAGAGATCGTGGCACAAAAGGTGGTTGTACTGATGGTGGAGGAACTCTTGCCGGTGTAGGAGTGGTAGAGGGGGTAGCGGGTGCTGGCGGTGAGCGGAGTAGGAGTGGCCTGGAGGGCGCGGATGTAGGATTGGTGGTGGAAGGTGGAATGGTAGGTTGCTGTGGTGGTAAGCGGTTAAGAAGAGAGCGAGCCGGCAAGGCCGTGGAATTGGTGGTGGTAGATGGGTTGACGGGGCGTAAAAGAGAACGTCCCGATAGGAGACTAGAAGGAGAAGGAGGAACGCGCAAAAGACGCGGAGTTTGATTTTGGGTTGGATCATGGTGGAATGCCCCGACAGAGGCATTTTCTTCGTGCCATCCCTGTCCTCTCTCCACCTTGTAGAGAGACGTGACAGGGTTCACGTGTTGATTAGGAGCGTGCTCCGGCAATGGATTACGGACAATCCCCATATCCTGCTGGGGTGCTGGAGCTTGCTGTGGCTGAACTTGCTGCGGAGCTGGCTGCTGTTGTTGCTGATTTTGCTGTTGCCTATGCGGCCTTCTCTCTTTCATGGTGGCGATGACTTGCCTCATTTCATCCCAATTAATGCCACCCTGGTCATTCAAATCATAAATATGATCTCTGAAATGGAAACAACGATCAAGGTTGTGACCAGGGGCGCGATGAAATGCACAGTAACGGGATGTGTCAACATTGTCGGGCCACACCGTTCTTTCTTTTGGTAGGACGAGCAGGTTGGCGGCCATCAAAGCATTAAAAATGTCAGGGAGACTCTCTGGGAGTGGCGGATAATGGGCCCTCTTGGGGCCAAGCGGTGGTCTCCGTTGTTGTTGGCCATAGTTGGAAGGTGGGGGGACCTGATGGTATTGTGGTGGTGCTGGAGGGTCGGTGCGAGGCGCTTGGCTCGGTGATGGAGCAAAAGAAGGTTGGGGTGTGAAGTGGCGTTGTGGAGCGGAGGTAAAATGGGGGTTTTGCTGTGGAGGTGGCGGAGGTCATGGGTTTGACTGGTGGTGGGGATGGCCAACTATGCCAACCTGCTCGTTTGTGACAGTGCCCTCAGTCGTGGGCCCGCTGTTGACATTTGTATTCTTTTTAAACAGCCGAGGCTTCGGCTCAAACATGCCCATGATAGGCGAATCCTTCATTTGTGTTTGTATATAACGAGCTCTTTCATAGAGCTCTTCCATAGTTGTCAACCGATTCATGGCCAAAATGTGCCGGAATTGAGGAGTTGCATTAGAAATGACCATTTTTACTTGCTCTTGTTCCGACAATGTGTCCTTCAATTTCTCGGCCATAGACCGCCACCTGTCAGCAAATACAATGAAGTCTTCCTCGGGCTTCATTCTCTCAGCGACCAGATCTGTAACAGAAAGGGACGGTCCTACCCGGTCTCTGTACTTTTGCAAGAATTTCCTTTGGATAACATCAAAATCACCAGCATCAGCTGGCTCCAGGGAATAGAACCATTCGAGGGCTGGCCCCTCAAGAGATCTCCTGAATAAATAGGCCAGGGAGGCCTTATTATCTTGCCAGAAAGAAGTCTCATATCGGAAATCCTTTAAATGAATGAATGGGTTGCCTGTTCCATTATATCGCCGGAAATTCGGCATTTCAGAAGGTGGTAAATGGAACACTGGCAACGTAGGGAGAGAAATTTCCAGAGCATTCTTAGTTGCTGTAACCTTCTTGAGCTGCTCCTCCATGCTGGCCAGCTTCTGAAGCAAGAGAGTGTTGGTATCGGGCTTGACTGGGGCCTGATTCTGAATAAAAGAATGCGGTATAGGCGTTCGTAGAACCCGAGGAGGTTGGGAGGATTGATGCCTAACCGCTGAATAGCTCGCCTGCTGGGCCGGCATGGCCGCAATAGGCGTTTGTGGACGAGAGGAAGGGGGATGCAAGACTGCCTGGTCATTAGCAATCTGATGGCCACTCACGGCCGGAGGGGGATTAGAGGAAGATGAAAGGACGGATTTCCCCTTTAAAGCGGCCTGAATGGCTTGCCGCTGGGAGTCATCCAACTGGGAGAGAGCTTGGATCAAGTCTGTGACGTTGATGGATGGGGAAGGGTTCCCCGAAGTGTTGGAAGATGGAACTTGAGACGAAGGGTCCGCCTCATGGATGGTGGTATCGACCACATGGACTTGTGAGTAATGGGGGTGAGGAGGAAGGTAGTTCTCCTCATAATAAACAGAATCCTGGAGAGGGTCCTCATATTGACCAAATATGTTCTCATTCTCATCATCATAAGAGTACCCGTTGCCTGACATGTTGATGGTTTTACCTGAACGGAGTTTCATTCTTAAGAGAGAGGATGTTTTAATGAAGGAATTATCACAAAATATTCAATCCAAACAAAGCAATCAAATCACCCAACTATGTTTATGCAAAGAAGGTTGGCAAGAAACGCAAGATTTTAATGTTTGATGTTTGAATTAGGGTGGATTATTTGTGAAAGTTCACTCTTTTACCAAATGAGACCTAGTTTGATCCGAGTGTAACCTCCGGGTCAATTAAGTTCTTCTCTCTTTTAACAACGTATAGGTTCTCTAAACTCCAGGTACTTCGAGGGTACAACCAGCCCGGCGTCCGTGAGGGAATCCACGGGTGCGGGGACTTACGGAGGTCTTGGAAAAGGGATTTCTGGTCCAAAGAGACGGAATGCTCAATGGAGGGTTGTCCCGATTCCAAGAAGGGTGTGTGGATCCTAGGATAGAGAGAGGAGGTCTCTCAACCAAGCCAACAAATCAAGATAATCCAATCAGCAATGTAATATCAAGACAAATGCCCAGCAATGAATAATAGCCAATCTGTGAAAAGAACAGTAAAGACACGCCTTTGGAAAGGTCGTGTTCACAGCAAGAGGAAAGACACGCCCTGCGGTAGGTCGTGATAAAATGAAAACACGGCAGCGTGGCTGTCATAAATTCTGTGAGGGGCTCACAGACGGTAGGAAAATAACGCCTTGAGGTGAGGCGTTCTAAAGAAAGGACGCCTACGGTAAAGGGCGTCAAAACTCAGAGAAAACGCCCTGATGATAGGCGCTGATAATAAATGAAACGCCTCAGAGAGCGGCGTTAATTCACAGGCAATATGATAAGGATGCAGTAGACAGCAGTTATGGAAACAGACGCCCTGGAGATGGGCGTTAATCAATGAAACACGTCCCTGTAAGGGGCGCTAAATAGCAGACGAGAAAATAGCAAAGAGAAGGCAAGCAGATGCAATAAACACACGCCCTGGAGGGGGGCGTTAATTAATCAAAACACGTCCCTGTGAGGGGCGTTAAATCAAAAGACGCCCTTGTTGAAGGTGTTAATAAGCAGCAATTGACTGATCCGGGGAGTGTGCAGGGTGCACAATGGAGGGTGCCCGAGGGGCACAAGGGAAAGGGTACCGAGGGTACCGAAGGGAAAGGGCACGCGAGAGTGCCTAAGGGGAAAGGACACACGAGGGTGTCAAAGGGAAAGGGCACACGAGGGTGTCAATGGAGATGGTAATCAATAAAGAAAACAGTGGATGTCCCACCGTGATCGCCAATTTGTAGATCGGATTAAAAATCCTCACTTTTGGGAGTGAAAAATAAATAACAATGATGACAACATGTATAAGATGTGATAAAGAATATAGCACGAGGTGCTAAAGGGGAGTTGTGATCGCCAGAGGGTTTACCTCAATAAGAAGAAAATGAGATCGCGTGTACCTGGTGAAGAGTAGGATGCGGGATAAATGTGGATTTCCTCCTCCAACTCCAATCGGCCGGCCGATGAAGTGGGTTTTCTTGATTGATTACCTTGTAAAAAAGACAATGAAAAAACAAGCAAAAGAGAGGGGATCAGCCAAAGTGTAGTAGTATCGTTCCAAAAACCAACATAAAATGATGAAACGACGTCAGCATGCGCACCTCTCCTTTTTTTTTAAAACCCCTAGCAGAGAACTAGGGAAGGAGATAATATGCTAAATGCAGTAAAAAAACTAACGACAAGAGACCACAGTGATGATAATGTGATGAGAATGAAATGAACAAAATAAGCACAATATGTAGCCCTGCTCTCCCTGACGAGAGTAAAGGTGCAACCGGGAAGACGCGGAACGGATGCAGCAGGATGAAGAAAAGCCAAAGGAGGAAGCCCTGCGTGCTTGTTCAATAACTAACTTCTTAACCTCTAAATGCTCAGGGTGCCTATTGAATACTTAAATTCTTAACCTCTTTTACGAGCGAATGATGTTTTCTTTTATAGCTTCAATCGGATGTGATCAAACAAGGAAATGATAAGAATGGGTAATGAGGCATCCAAAGAAGGATTAAGATCGGGCAAGAGTCCAAAGGATGGTAGGGAACTGTGGGGGAAAGATGGAAAAAAGGACTCTGGAGTGAAAACACGCCTTGAGACAGGGCGTCTTTTTATGAATTGACGACCTGCACAGAGGCGTTTCTTGAAACACGACCTAGGAAAGGCCGTTTCTTCCTGGGTTTAATTTTAGAAATAAAACTTCCTCTGTTTAAAAACTGAGAGAACACGCCTGAGAAAACGGCGTTTCTTCAAAACACGCCCTGAGGAAAGGCGTTACTCACAAAATGCCTTTTATTTTGAAAATAGATAATTCCAGAAATTAACGGATAATACCAGGAATTGACGCCCTGACCTACGGTCGTCCTTTCTTTTAAAACGCCCTATGACAGGTCGTTACTTTAGAAAGCAACGCCCTTTGTCAAGCCGTGTTTCACGAAAATACAGGAAAAATGCAGAAAACTCATGAAAAATAGAAAAACTTTATATTATAGGAATATTGAAGTCCACTTGGGGCGTTTACATAATAACATGAGATTTGATCAACAAAACGTCAATTTTGGCGTGTCTACAGAACCCTCTCGCAAGTGAAAAAGGAGTGTAAGTGAGGAAGGGAAGGGGTGCTGATGGAGTTCGGAATTGAACAAGAATTGACGACCTTGGTCAAGGCGTTAATTGAAATCACGACTGGGACAAAGGCATTAATTCACGGATTTAATTTTAGCAATAAAAACTTTCTGTATTTAAAAATGATGAAGAGACGCCTGAGGGAGAGGCGTTATTTAAAAACACGACCCAAGGAGGGTCGTTAATTCTTATTTTTCTGTTTTGAAAATCAGAAAATACCAGAAACTGACGCCTTTACCTCTAGTCGTCCTTTCTTCAAAACGCGCCTCAGACCAGGCCGTTAATTAAAACATGCCCCACTTCAAGTCGTGAATTCCAAAAAATAGAGAAAACTGCCCAAAAAAATCCAGAAAAATAGGGAAAAATAAGAAGAGGGGAAAAAAGGAGAAATCCAAGAAAATTGGGAAAAATAACTCAAACAAAGTTAATTGGAGGGTCAAATTGGGGCATTACAAAGTAATACGAGATGCACTCACAGTAACGTCAATTTTGGCGTGCCTACAAATACCATAATGTCCCTCCACCCAACGGCTATAACAAGAACAACAACAACAAGCGCCCGGGACCTAAGAGAGCCCAGTATCCTCCTTTACCCGAGTCCCTCACGGACATATTTTCAGCTCTCATGTCAGTTAGTGCAATCCAACTTCTTCCAGAACGGCCCGTCTGGAACACGGCTGTTGATCAAACAAAGTACTGCATATTTCACAGGCAGCCGGGCCATACAATCGAAGGGTGCTTTCAGTTCTGAGACTTGGCCTATGACCTTCATGAAGGGCATATAATTGATTGGCCTGAGATGCATAAGGCCATTGTTCAAATCAAAGAGAAAAGAGGGCAGCCGCCGAGGTAGCAAGTGCACCAACAACAGGCACCGTAGCCGCAGCAGCAGCCGCAATAGCAACAGCAGCCGGTTCAAGACTTGGGGATCCACCAGAACCCGATGCCGAACCATCCTCCCGCTCCGCAGCCTCAGCCGCCATCGTCGGCTCAGGTCAATGTTGTCCAACCCCCAGCTCCTAATGCCGGGTGGTCCTTTGACGATGATAGCTCCACGCCACAGGTTATGGCCCTTCACCACAACTACCTTAATTCTCCTGCTTCCTCCATCCTCATACCTACGCACCAAACCCCTTCTCCACTTGTTCTCCCAAACACCCCCGTAAATACGTCATCACCCGCACCTCCATCACGCCCGCCATTGCTCACCCCTGCTTCCATCACTACCCCTCCGCTCACCTTTTCACCCGCTATCACCGTACCTCCATCTAACCCTCCACTCATTACGCCTCCGCCTACCTTTGTATCCCCACTTCCTGCTACCACCAACCCCTCACCCATCATCCTTTCCACCACATTCTCTTCCGCACCACTCATCCACCCCACCGGGCCTACTAAGTCACTTATCTTGAGCCCATCTGAGGCCGTGGCAGCCTATAACTTCACCCTGCGGAGCGGGCGCATGTTTCACCGCAATTATCCTTCCACCTCCAATCCTCAGTCTTCCCAATCGGCTGCTGAGCAGGAAGAAGCCGAGCCGTTACCAGGAACCCAATACGATCTGTTGCATCACTTAGATAGGGTGCCTGCTAAGATATCCGTACTGGAGCTTATCAAAAGATCTACCCTTCACCAAGATGCTCTCAGAAACTTCCTTCAAAAGGTGATGGTTAGTGAAGATGTGGCAGCCGACAGTTTACCTATGGCATTGACAACTATTTCTAAAGGACCAGCTATAACCTTCTCAGAAACCGAGCTAGCACCTCCAGAAGCTCGGCAAATGCCACTTTGCATTACCGTTATCTTGAATAAAATCAGCATTGATGCGGCATTAGTTGATACAGGGGCATCTATCAATGTGTGCCTGCTCAGCACTCTCAGAGCCTGTAATCTGTCAGAAGAGCTTCTACGCCCGACCCCCACTACTATAGCTGCTTATGACAATTCTCGGAGGGCATGTCACGGGATTGTTACTATTCAAGCCGAGCTTGGGCCTCTCACCATGCCCATTGAATTCTATGTACTGGACATCGACCCCATGTTCAAAGCTATCTTGGGTCATCCGTGGATCGACACTCTCAGTGTCGTACCCTCCACCGCGCACCAATGTCTCAAGTTCCCTTTTCAAGGGAGGGTGGTTAAAGTAAAAAGCTCATCCACAGTCCAGTCTGTCAAAGTTAATTTAGAGAAGATTCTGCCCACATTATGGCCCAGCAGCCGGCCCGTTATTTCTGTACTAGATCTGGATTTCCCTTGAGCTTATACACCACGCAAGCCCGCCACTACACCCGTCAATATCAAAGTGAAACCCCAGATCCGAGATTCCAAGGGTTGGGATATCATATTGAAGCTGGGTTATCAACCAGGGAGAGGCCTCGGTGTGCCGTTACAAGGGCGAACTAAGCCAGTACCCAAAGGAAGAAAAATGAGCCGGAGAGGTCTCGGTTATCGAGAGTCCGCACTCTCAATGATGGGAGACTCAGGGCCACTTACGTGGGACTACCCCCAACACTTTATAAAAGGACCTCTCCAGTCGGGTACACTGAATCCACCACCAGTGCGATCAGAAAAGAAAGATATAGCTTGCACAATTGCTAGTCCACCTCTGCTACCAAAAGGACATGTTGATGATATGTCAGATTTCAGTCAGTCACTTGCCAGAATGTTCAGCGAACCAGATGGCCATGATCAGAAGAAGAATCAAGAAACCCGGCTTGTTCAGTGGAGGCCGAAGAAACCAATTAGCTATTTGCAAGAAAAGGGGAGCTCGCCCATTATCATTTCTTGGTCACCCTCCCGTCTCGCATCTCTATTTCAACAATTGGAGCATATTTTCCGTTCACCCCCGATTATGGTCGATCCATACTTTACGGAAAGGTCATCCGAAATATTGTTTGTTCCATGTGCATGTGGGCGCTGCCCACCCATTCATCTGTCAACTCTATTCACTCCTCCTTTTTCCACCACCCCACTCCACGAGATGTGGTTTCGATCCTCTGATCCATTCTTCGATTGTATCTTCCCCGAGTTGTTCCCCATGCAACTTCCTCCTCTTCCATCCTGCTGTATGATCTCCACTGATCTCCAAAAAAAAACGTCAAATTCGAAACAGAGATTTCGGTGGAAGATTACGCTATCTTGTCTCCATCCTTCTCCCAGGGGCACGAGTCCCCTGCTACTTCCTTTCCACTAGATTTCCTTTCTCCTAGGTTAGGCGTAGGGTCCGTCGAGTCTAGGGAAGTAGGGTCGATTAGAACTAGAGAAGTAGGGGCCTCTTCTAGGTCATCCAATCCTTCCAAGCGTGAGCCACGCTCACTTGCGCGTCCTTCCAAATCCATTCCTGATAGGTTCTTGCAGGATCTGCCTCAGCGATGTCATGCTCTTTTGAAGTGTCCAGAGTTCGTCGCTACGACAATCATGATAGAAGACGAAGAGGAAATAGAAGGGGTGTGGAGCGATGACGGACTCGGTGTCTATGAAGTCTTGGATGAGAAAGACCCGATTGATGATGAGGACAGCAACGTAGATGACACTATCGATCTGTATATGCAAGGATTAAAGAGATTCGACGAGCCATCGTCGGCAGTGGATGAACCTACGAAGGAAATAAAATTGGGAACTGAAGAAGACCCAAGGCCCATCATTATTGCCGCTAATCTCCCTCCGCAAGTGGAAGAGATCTAGTCAAGGTTCTGAGGGAGTATAGTGATTCTTTTTCCTGGTCTTACGAGAACATGCCGGGTCTTGACCCCTCTTTAGTGGAACACCGACTCGTACTTAAACCAGGGGCAACACCCGTAAAACAGAGGTCGAGAAGATTTCACCCCACATGGCCTTAAGGATCAAAGAAGAAGTTGATAAGTTATACAAGGCCAGGTTCATTAGAGTTGTTCTATATCCCCAGTGGGTGGCAAACATAGTCCATGTTATCAAGAAGGATGGAAAGGTGTGTATTTGCATCGATTTCAGGGATCTTAATAAAGCATGTCCCAAAGATGATTTCCAGCCACCTCACATAGACGTCCTGGTCAATAACACTGTCGGGTACGAAGCTTTGTCATTCATGGACGGTTACTCAGTTATAATCAGATTCGTCTCGCTCCGGAGGATCAAGAGAAAACTTCCTTCACCACGCCCTGGGGCACGTATTGCTACGTGGTTATGCCGTTCGGTCTGAAGAATGCAAGTGCCACCTATCAGAGGGCAATGATGGCCATTTTTCACGACATGATGCATATCTATATGGAACCCTACGTGGATGACATCTTGGTGAAATCAAGAACCAAGGAAGAACACCCCTCTATCCTGGCTAAGGTGCTACAGAGAGCTAGGGAGTACGAGCTGAAAATGAATCCGAAGAAGTGTGTTTTTGGAGTCTCTTCAGGGAAGTTGGTAGGCTTTATAGTTAGCAAACGGGTGATCCAGATTGATCCTAATAAAGCAAAGGCCGTCATGGACATGCCTCCGCCAAAGTACATTACGGAACTTCGAGGACTGATTGGTAGATTGTAATTCATCAGAAGATTCATATCCCAACATTCTCAGAGGTGCCGCCCATTTTATGAATTACTAAAGGCGGGAGTCAAATTTGAATGGAATCAAGATTGTCAAAAGGCCTATGAGGACATAAAAGAATATCTATCCAATCCCCCGATTTTGCAACATCTTGTCCCTGAGAAACCCCTAATCTTATACATCTCGGTTATTGAGGACTCCTTAGGGGCGGTC
Organism: Amorphophallus konjac; assembly: GCA_022559845.1. Classification (NCBI taxonomy): domain Eukaryota; kingdom Viridiplantae; phylum Streptophyta; class Magnoliopsida; order Alismatales; family Araceae; genus Amorphophallus; species Amorphophallus konjac. Next base: position 101,880,622 of record CM040120.1, read on the forward strand.
TTAGCACAAGTAGACGATGAAGGAAAAGAGCGGGCAGCCTATTACCTCTCCAGGTTGTTCAACCCAGCTGAGGCTAAATACACCGCTATGGAGAAGACTTGTACCGCCTTAGTGTGGGTAGCTTAGAAGCTCAAACACTATTTCCTTGCCCACCCAGTTAGGCTGATCTCTAGAATGGACCCGATCCGCTATCTCTTAGAAAAGCCTATCCTCTCTAGTAGGTTAGCTCGCTGGTAGAGCTTCCTATCTCAGTTTGATATCACGTTCGTCGTTCAGAAGGCAGTCAAAGGATATGCCATCGCTGAGCATCTTGCCCATCTCCCGATTCCCTACACGGATTCTATTCAGGATGATTTCCCTGATGAGCATCTTTCTTTCCTAACTCATCATCCCTTCTGGTCTCTGCACTTTGATGGTGCACTCAATTCTTAGGGCCGAGGGATAGGCATTGTTCTGCTCACTCCGGAAGGACTGACGATTCCTTTTGCTTATCAACTTCAATTTCCTGCTACCAACAATATCGCCGGGTATGAGGCTCTATAGCTGGATTGAAGCACGCCTACCTTCTAGGCGCGCGTTACTTGAATATCATAGGGGACTCCCAGCTCGTCCTACGGCAAGTTGTATCCACTTACCGCACCTGTGACCCTAAGCTCAAACCATATCAAGATTTGGTCACGCTCCTCGCTAGGCAATTCCGCAAGTTGATCTACATCCATACTCCCCTGTCTCAGAACATTCTAGCCGATGCTTTAGCATCCCTCGCTTCCTCTCTATCTTTCCCTCTCAGTCGGAGTGCTGAGACTATCATCGTTCAGAGATTGGACACACCCTCTCTTCAGGATCCTTTGTATGTCAACCTTAGGAAGACTGTGGAGGCGAGGGCAGAGAAGGGAGAGCTTAAGGAAGTATCTTTGATGGAATTAGAAGAGATCTTAGAGGAAGAAGAATTGCCCTGGTATCATGAAATTAAGTTGTTTTGCAAAGATGGATCATTCCCGGAAGGGGCAAAAGCCGAGCAGCGCAAGTCAATAAGAAGAGCCGCCTCAAGGTATACTATTGTCGTAGGAGAACTATACAGGCGTGCTACTAATGGAATGCTCATGAGATACTTAGACGATGATGAAGCTTGGAAGGTGGCCGAAGCAGCCCATTCTAGTGAGTGTGGAGGTCATGTTAATGGCCAGGCTCTAGTGAAGAAGATCCTTAGGCAGGGCTATTATTGGCCCACTCTAGAGGAAGATTACTCCCTCTATGTCCAGAGGTGCCTTAAATGTCAACTCCATGATCATAAAATTCATGCTCCAGCTTCATCTCTTCATCCTCTATCTGCTCCTTGGCCGTTCTCTATGTGGGCTTTCGACATTGTCGGCCCGCTCGGTGATCCTAATTCTCAGATCAAGTAAAAATCCTTCATCCTTACCGCCACTGAGTACTTCACCAAATGGGCCGAAGCCGAGGCGTACGCAGAGATCAAAGCTACCACGGTGTGCCGCTTCATCATGAAGAACATTATCTCGCGGTTCGGAGTGACAAGCAGCCTCGTCACCGACAACAGACCCCAGTTCGTCTCTCAAGAGCTCAAGGACCTATGTAAGAGGTTCAATATTACATTACATCATTCATCTCCATATTACCCACAAGGCAATGGTCAAGCCGAAGCCACTAATAAAACCCTTCTCAAAATCATAAAGAAAACATGCGAATCTCATAAATTTTCTGATTGGCCAGAAAGATTAGTAGAGGCTCTATGGGCTTACCACATCTCTGTTCGTACTCCCACGGGACAAACTCCCTATGCTCTCACCTACGGGATGGAGGCAGTGCTCCCATATAAGATCTTAATCCCTTCCCTAAGGGTACAGTTCGATAAGGAACTTAATCTTGACGAACGTCGAGAGGCGTTGCTCGTCCAGTTGGAACTCTTAGACGAGAAGAGGATGAATGTGGCCGATCACGTATCTGTTTATCAAAAAAGGGTTTCACGTTATTTTCAAAAGAAGGTAATTGAGCGCAAATTTCAAAAAGGTGATATGGTTTTGAAACGTAAGTTCATTCGGTCTGCAGGTCCTAGGTCTAAATTGCAACCTAACTGGGAAGGGCCGTTCGTTGTCAAAGAGGCTTATCCAGGGAATGCTTATCGCTTGGTAAACGTAGAAGGTGAGGAGCTCGCTCATGCTTGGAATGGGTTGTATCTTAAGCGTTTCATTCCTTAGAGTCTAACCACGTGCCACCCCAGCAGCGAGGTGTCTTTTTCCTTTCACCATAAAAGAGGACCCCGAGTGTGGCAATCACACACTACACGACATCCCTGGTCAGGATTCCCACTTTGTAGACATCGTTTCTCCTTGGCCATGCTTTCGGGGAAAGTCGAAGTCCCTGTCCGTTTCCTTCTTCGGTTGAATCCAGGGGTAAGAGGTGAATAAGGAGGTGACAACCAATCCAGGCGCCTTGACGAGAGGAGGTCTCAAATAGGGGCAATCCGTTATGACCTGATGCCACGAGGAAAAGAAAAGAGCAAAGAAAAAGAGCAATCTTCTTGACAAAAAGCAAAAGTCTATCTCGAAAGTCCATCGATTATCAATCCCAAAGCTCAGAAAGAGAAAAACTAGGCATGGCAAGAGTGGCAGTACAGTTTCCCCGCGGGACACATGAGCCCGGTCGTATGCGTGCCTAGAGTGGATCAAGGTTCGATGACGGACACAAAGCCACGACACAACAGACCAAGTCTCTAATGGGTTATCTAGAAAGGCACTCAAGCCCTAAGAACTTCTATAACTGGCCTAAGCTTACCCCCGTGTTCTTTTTTTTCTTTTTAGGACTGAGACAAGTACCCGGGGTATGACCCTGGTAGAAGAACCGTCATGTGAATCAGGTCTTGGCCAGGGGTTGTCACCTCTATTTGCATGCCAACCCGGGGAACTCTAAATGATATGAGAAGGACCCACATGGTTAGGGGAGGCGCTGGTTTTCAAAAATCCAAAAAAATCACATATTTCAAAATCAAAAAAATCACATTTTTTCAAATCCAAAAAAATCACATATTTTAAAATCCAAAAAAATCACATATTTTCAAAGTCCAAAAAAATCGCATATTTCCAAAATCCAAAAATCATATATTCCAAAATTCAAAAAACATCAGATATTTTCAAATTTTCATAAAAATCCAGATATTCTTTAAAATCCAAAAATTTCATCATATGCATCGCACGCATTGCATTATTTCTATTATGTTTTTCGCCTATTTAATAAGGCTCCACCCCTTGACCAAATATCAAGAATTGGTCATTCTCTAACTTGCATTAAGGCAAGGGGTTGAGTCTAAAAACGGATCTGACTTATTTTTTGTCTAAGTGTATGCAGAACACAGGTTCAAACCCAGGACTGAAGATTCACAAATTTCCAGGTTCAGGTCTGTAACGCACCAGTATCAGACCGTCACATCCTGTAACGGTCACCCTTTGACCGTCACACTCTCCAGAAGGATTGGCACTCATTTCCTCTCAGCAGGCTTTCTCTGACACGGCTATGTTAGACCGTAAACTCATCGCGCACCTCGGGTATCTTCGGCGCTCGGGGCGTGACAACACCTTTCCATCCTTGTATGGGTCATCTAACACCTTTCCACTTCTCAAGGTTGAAATAGCTTTGACATTCTCAAATTCTGGGCCTTTAGGTTGGGCTTGTGGGACGGGTTGAGGTAGGAGGCCCGGTTGTGGAGGAAAACCTGGGGGTTGGTTTCTAGGGTTGGCCACGGGTTGACTTGGAAGTTGGCCCACTTCTCTTCTCATTGTAGCTTCCGCCAATTTCCCTATTTGACTTTCTAACTTGGAAATGGATTGTTGTTGATTCAAGATGATTTGTTGGAGTTGATTGAATTTATCTTCGAAAATGGATTGAGGCGGAGGTTCGTAAGTTTGTTGGCCTTGATTGAATTGGAAATGTGAATAGCCCATAGGAAGGAATTGAGCTTGTGCACCTCTAGCAAATGAATTGAAGGTATTGGGTTGGGCTTGAATTTGACTTTGCATGGGTTGCTTGTGGGCTTGATGGGTAGATGGGTTGGTTACTTGAGGAGGAGCTCGTTGACCATTCCAAGAGAAGTTAGGATGATCTCTCCAGCCCGGATTATAAGAATTGGAAAATGGATTATAGTTGGGCTTGGAGAACCCTTGAGAGGCTTGAACTTGCTCTTGTATGAATGGTGGTAATTAGGCCGCCGTTGGACATTCCGTCATGTGATTGTTGACACCCGTTTTATGACCGATAAGTCGGGTCATCTCCTTGTTCATTCTATGTGATGCTCCAAGTTATTCATTCCTTTGTTGAGTCTCCTTCATCAGTTTGAAGTTTATTTCATGGGTCTTAGCTCCTTGGTTGAGTATGGTTCCCCGATTCCTCGTTTGATGAAGCTTAGCAAGCTCCTATCTCATTTTTCAATCCTTATTATTTCTAACGGTCCACACCATGGGCGTTACATCCCTTATAACGCATGTGCCCATGGCCGTTACATCTTGAAGAATCCTACAACTTAAGGCTTTGTTCCAATCCTTATCCTTTGGCCTATCCATTGAGTATAACGGTCTGTCGTGCAGCCATTACTTTTCTATAACGCGTCCACCTATGGCCGCTACTTTCATTCAAGAGTCCTATTGTTTTGATCTTCTTCCGTTGATCTTATCTCTTTTGAGATAAGGTTGAATGTGACGGTATCCCTCTAACACGTTATTTCCCTCTGACGGTCTGTCGAGCAGCCGTTACATCCAACAGAGAGTCCTGGCAGTTCAGGCCTTTTCTCTGCTACTCCGTGGTCGAGATAAGAGTTTGATCTTGTGATTTCTCTTCCAAATCTGATCCTCAGAACCTTCTGTTTGTTTCTATGGACTCTTGGTGGTATTATCTTCAAGAGTTGGCTAAGAGTTATCCTCTTTTCTTGCTGGATTATCCTCTGCTCGACCAGAGATTTTGAGGGCCTATAAATAGCACCCTTGACTTCATGGCCCGAGAGAGGAAGATCTGGAGTTTACGTCGAAGTGCTGCCGCATCCTGGAGCCACATCCAACCAAGGAGAACTGTTTCTCACGTCCATCTGCTTCACGGTGAAGGGAGTATTCGTTTCATTGTGTTTGAGTCTCCATCGTTGTCATCTTGTGTTCTTCTTCCTCCTTCTCAAAGCATTGTCCCTCTTCCTTATTCCACGTTCTTCATCTATTCTCATCATCTAAACATATTCCTATCTTTTAAAACGCCCAGAGGGGTTAAAAAACTAAAACTTTCCCAGTACTTCCCTTTCCTTTTGAATGGTCTTGATTTCCTTAAGAATTGATACTACGCTTGTTTAAAGGGCTAATCTGGGTTTGTTTTCTTGTGTTTCACGTTCTTTGGCAGGTTTACAGGTTCATTAAACGAGGCCCAAGTCTTCTGGCCGACTGAAAGATTTGGAGTTCAAAGAATTCATAAGCTATTTCTGCAGGTTGTCTGACAGTCTTGAGAAGACGCGTCAGGTTCATATAACGGTTCATCGGGTGACCGTCACATTCTGTGACGCACAGGGTCTGGACCGTTACATTCAAGGCTGATCTGTAGATTTCACTGGTTTCTCTCTCCCGTGGGCGGGTGCTTCATCCACCTATTTCCAAGGTATTTTCAAGTCCTTGACTTGTGTTTACTTTGGTGGTGATCACGTTATTTCCTTAGTATTGGCCATTGATTTCTCTCTCATATCTCTTATTTCCTTTGCTTGTTCCACCCACGCGGTGTGTTTTATTTGCTCTTGCTCCACGCCCCGGCGTGTGTTTTTCTTTATTTCTTTAGATTAGTTTGGTTGAGATAGCATGCCCATGCTAGAGCTTGTTTGGATTGCCTAGGTTCATGGTTCACATGTCCTTGGGTTGATTGAGATCATTGATTTTTGCTTATCATCTTTATCATACATCACAAACCCACAAAAAGAAGGAAGCAAATAAATCAACAGATAATTTTTTGGCGATCACGGTGGGACGACTTATGTCAATCGTGCTTTTTGATCTCTGTTAAACCTGCCATCATCTCCTTGTTTGGTTTTCCCCGGATTTCCCTTCTATTTTTCTGGCTATTTTTGGTTCTCTGGCTCATCTGACGGTCCTGGTTCCCTGCGTTACATTGATTCTGGCGGTCTGGTCTTCGACCGTTACATACTTCTGACACGGGTCTCATAGACCGTTATATACTCCAGACAGGTACGCATCCCGAGGTGCATTTTCTTTCCGCAGTTTCTGCTATGATATTATTGCTTGGGTGTTATCTGACTTCCTCCTTGGTTGGTTTACATATCTACATCATTATGTGCATAATTGTTTGCTAAATTCTAGATTAGAATTTGCATGCACCCCGGTGCACATAGGTTCATGCATATTATCATACATTAGATTGCATTTTTCTACCTTGGTGTGCGGACCTCTCGTCTCCATATTCCTTGGGGCCAACTAGGAAATCACACCAGGGACCTCCATAAGTCCCCGCGAGCCGTGGATTCCCACACGGACGCCGGGCCGGTTGTACCTTTCCCGCCCCATGTCTAGGGTTGCATAAGTGAAGGAGTGATCACATTTAGAGTCAAACCAAGCTTTACATCCACCTCCTATCAGGAACCTATTGTTGAGAGCTCACATCAATCAATCCACTAAAGTTCCAAAGGAGAAATCATAAGAATCTTGAAGCATCATATTAAACAACTTGGTTGACTTGGAGTGTTTTCATCTCTTGTCACTTACATCTTTGTTAGAAATCATCTAAGTTTGGTTGCTCATTGTGTGGTTGTTTGTGTTGTTTGCATCTTGTCAAGGTTGTCCGTTACATGTGGAGTTGTTTTTGTCCGTTGGAAACACCTCCTAGAGTCAATTCCTTCTCCAAGTTCTACTCAAATCCGCTTTTCGAATCCACCATGGCTTCTTTCAACCCTCCCCGTTCCCAAGAGGATTCCCTTCCTCAAGGACTTCTGGAAAACCCTGCTAGGGTTACCTCATTCCCTACTGGAGAGGGGACCGCCCCTCTTCCGTCCTCCACCCCCATGGAGGGTGGTCAGGCCACCTCTTCTATCTCTTCTCCTTCTGTGGGCTCCATCCTCCAAATGATGGCCCAATTGGATCCGGCCCAACTCCAAGCTGTCTATCAGGCCATGCAAGGATCCAATATCTCCCCTCCCAGAATTATGCAGGGTCAACCTAATCCTTCCATCCAGCCCACTCCGATCGATCTTACTCCGGTCCAACCCTGGACCATCACCTTTGTTGGCATGGAGATGGGCCAATCTTCTACTTCGGCCCAGCAATCTTTTGACAAAGGGAAGTCTGCCGCCCCTTCTTTCATTCAGTTGGATCATCATATGTCCAGCCCTATGGTTCCACAAGTCCTCATGGGCCCCTCCGATTTCTTGCGCCCTCAGCCAGGGGTTGTCGAAGCCCACTCTAATCTGGGTCAGTCTCCGACCCAATATCCTTCTTATGGCCCCCCTGCTTTGGCCGTTTATCCTTCTGCTCCTTCTTATGGGCTCCCACCTTCTGCTGCGGTTCACCCTTCCGCTCCTCAACTTCAATCATCACCTCTCACTACCCCTGCTCCCTCTAGAGAGCAAGAATTACTTGATAAATGGGCCACCATGTAATAGTAACTCGACTTCCTCCAGAAACGGGTGGGCCCACAGTCCTTGACAGATGTTCCGGTTCCTAGCTTTCAGAACATCCAGTTCCCTCCGCAGTCCGAGCTCCCCAATTATCGTAAATATGACGGGAACGGCAATCCCTTTATTCACGTAAGGGATTTCTTGTATGAATCGGCCCAATTCCAATATGATGATCGCCTCATGGCGCACTTATTCCGCCGATCATTGGACGGTGTTGCGTTGGAATGGTTCTACTCTCTGCCACTGGAAGACGCTGAAAGCTTCAAGGTAGTGAAAGATAAGTTTATCTAGCGGTTTCAAGACAGGGTCGGCCCGGAGTACTCATTTACAGATTTGGTGGCCGAAAAGATGAAACCAGATGAGGAGTTTTCTACTTATGCAGATAGATGGAGGCAAATGGCCACTAGAGTGCCTGGCCATATTCCGGAGGAAGAGAAGGCCAAGTTACTTATTTCCAATGCTACTCCGACCTTCCGAAACATTCTGGCCATGAATGACATAGCCAACATGCATCAACTTTACAGCCGAGCGTGCTTCATCCAGACGCAGTTCAAGGATTCCCCCATACACTCATTATTTGAAAACTAAAAGCCCAAGTATCACAAGAAACCTCAAGGGCCAGTCACCGAGGGGGTCCAAACAAACGAGCAAGTTCAAGCCGTTGCTTTACCATTCCAAGCCGCACCTTTCCGCTTCCCTCAAAACCCCCGCACTCCACAGAATCCCGCTCCCCAAAACTACCAGGCCACTCCGCAAAACCCTCCACCCACCTTCGCCATTCCACAAAACACCTTCACCGCACTGCAACAACCACCACCACCTCCGCAATACCACAACGTCCCTCCACTCAATCACTACAACAACAACCCTAACAACAAGCGCCCGGCTCCTAAAAGAGCTCAGTACCCACCATTTCCAGAAACACTCACAAACATCTTCTCAGCTCTTATGTCGGTGAATGCCATACAGCTTCCTCCGGAATGGCCCAACTGGAATCCGGTCGTTGATCAGATGAAGTATTGTATGTTCCACAGGCAGCCGGGGCATACCATTGAACGGTGTTTTCAATTCCGGGACCTAGTCTATGACCACCACGAAGGGCAAAGAATTGATTGGGCCGAGATGCACAAGGCCATCACAGAAATCAAAGAGAAGAGAAGGCAGCCGCCGAGGTAGAAAGTGCAGCAGTAACAGGTACTGTAGCCACAGCAGCAGCCGCAGCAGTAACAACAGCCGGTTCAAGACCTGGGTATTCATCAAAACCCAATGCCAAACCATCCTCCATCTCCACAGCCTCCGCCGCCGGCACCAGCTCAGGTCAATGTTGTCCAACCTCCGACTCCCAACCCCGAGTGGTCCTTCGACGATGATAACTCCACGCCACAGGTCATGGCCCTTCACCACAACTACCATAATCCTCCCGTTTCCCCCATCCTCATACCTACACACCAAACTCCTCCTCCACTCGTCCTTCCAGTTACCCCTATTCTATCACACGCACCATCACCCGCGCCTCTGTCGCACTCACCATTGCTCACATCCACTACCATCACCCCCTCCCCGCTCGTGCTTACACCCACCATCGCCATACCTCCATTTAACCCTCCACTCACCACGCCTCCACCCACTTTTATATCCCCACTTCCGCTCGCACCCACTGCCACTAACCCCTCGCCTATCATCCTTTCCACCACACCCTCTTCCACACCGCTCATCCATCCCACTGGGCCTACTAAATCACCTATCCTGAGCCCATCTGAGGCCGCGACAGTTTATAATTTCGCCCTACGGAGCGGGCGCATGTTCCACCGAAACTATCCTTCCACTTCCAATCCCCAGTCCTCCCAACCGGCGGCTGAACAAGAAGAGGCCGAGCCACTACCCGGGACCCAATATGATCTGTTACATCATTTGGATAGGGTGCCCGCCAAGATATCTGTGCTGGAACTGATTAAGAGATCTACCCTTCACCAAGATGCATTAAGAGACTTTCTTCAAAAGGTGATGGTTAGTGAAGATATGGCAGTTGATAGCTTACCTACCGCACTGGCAACAATCTCCAAGGGGCCAGCCATTACTTTCTCTGAAACCGAGCTAGCACCACCAGAAGCTCGGCAAATGCCGCTGTGCATTACTATCATTCTAAACAAAGTCAGTATTGACGCGGCATTGGTTGACACAGGGGCGTCTATCAACGTATGCCCGCTCATCACTCTAAGGGCTTGCAATCTCTCAGAGGAACTTCTACGCCCAACTCCCACTACCATAGCTGCTTATGACAACTCTCGGCGGGCATGTCACGGGATTGTCACCATTCAAGCTGAGCTTGGGCCTCTTACGATGCCCATTGAGTTTTATGTGCTGGATATTGACCCTATGTTCAAGGCTATCTTGGGTCGTCCGTGGATCGATACCCTCAGCGTCGTACCCTCCACTGCACATCAATGCATTAAATTTCCTTTCCAAGGGAGGGTCGTCAAAGTCAAAAGCTTATCCACGGTCCAATCAGTGAAGGCTATTTCAGAGAAAGTTCTTCCCACATTGTGGCCAAGCAGTCGGCCTGTTATGTCAGTGCTAGATCTCGACTTTCCTTGGGCTTACGCACCTCGCAAGCCCGTCACTGCAGCAGTTGACATCAAGGTGAAGCCCCAGATCCGAGATTCCAAGGGCTAGGATATTATACTGAAGCTAGGCTACCAACCGGGGAGAGGCCTCGGTGCTCAATTGTAGGGAAGAACCAAGCCTATCCCCAAGGGCAGAAAATGAACAGAAGAGGTCTCGGCTATCGAGAGACTGCATTGTCCATGATGGGTGACTCCGGGCCACTCACCTGGGACTACCGTCAACACTTTGTTCGAGGGCCTCTCCAACCCGGCACATTAGCTTCGCAGCCAGCTCCGCCAAGGGAAGATACAGTCTATCTGATTGCCAGTCCACCCCCAGTGCTAAGGGGGCTAGTTGATGATGTGATTGACTATGGTCCAGCACTTCAGGGGCTATTTCATGAAGAAGACTACAAGAAACAGCAAGAGGTTCGGCTTATTCAGTGGAGGCCGAAGGAGCAGCCAGACCAGCATCTACAGGAGAAGGGGAGTTCACCGATTGTCTTTTCTTGGTCTCCCTCCCGCTTTCAATCTCTCCTCCAGTAATGGGAATTCTTTCCCTGTCTTCCTCCTATCATGATAAATCCATCCTTCATTGACCCGCCTGAAATTCTGTTTGTTCCTTGTGCTTGCGGGCATTGCCCGCCCATTGATCTATCCACTCTATTCACTCCTCCTCCTCTCAACGCCCAACTCCACGAGATGTGGTTCTCCTCCTCCGATCCCTTCTTCGATTGCATCTTCCCCGAGCTGTTCCCCATGTAGCTCCCGCTTCCTCCATCTTGTTGTGTGGTCTCCACTGATCCCCCAAAAAAAACGTCAAATTTGAAACGAAAATTTCAGTGGAAGATTATGCTACCTTGTCTCCATCCTCCTCCCAGGGGCACGAGTCCCCTACTCCTTCCCTTCCACTAGGTCTTCTTTCTCCTAGGTTAGGATTAGGGTCTATCGAGTCTAGGGAAGTAGAGGCAGGTAGGTCTAGAGAAGTAGGGTCTTGTTCTAGGTCGTCCAACCCTTCCTCCTCTGAGCCGCGCTCACTTGCACGTCCTCCCAAATCCGTCTCTGATAGGTTCTTGCAATATCTAGCTCAGTGTTGTCATGCTCTTTTAAAGTGTCCAGAATTTGTTGCTACGGCAATCATGATTGAAGATGAAAAGGCAATAGAGGAGGTGTGGAGCGACGACGGACTCGGTGTCTATGAAATCTTGGACGAGAAAGATCCGATCAACGAGGACAGCAACGTAGATGACACTGCCAATTTGTATGCACAAGGACTTAAGAAATTCGACGAGCCATCGTCGGCAGTGGATGAACCTACGAAGGAAATTAATTTGGGAACTGAAGAAGACCCAAGGCCCATCATTATTGCCACTAATCTCCCTTCGCAAGTAGAAGAAGATTAATTAAGGTTCTGAGGGAGTATATCGATTCTTTCGCCTAGTCTTATGAGGACATGCCAGGTCTTGACCCCTCTTTGGTGGAACATCGACTTGTGCTTAAACCAGGGGCAACACCTGTGAAACAACGGTCAAAAAGATTTCACCCCCACATGGCCTTGAGGATTAAGGAAGAGGTCGACAAATTATACAAGGCCAGATTCATTAGAGTTGTTCTATATCCTCAGTGGGTGGCAAATATAGTCCCTGTTATCAAGAAGGATGGAAAGGTGCGTATCTACATCGATTCCAGAGATCTCAATAAAGCATGTCCCAAAGATGATTTCCTACTGCCTCACATAGACGTCCTGGTCGATAGCACTGCCGGGTACGAAGCTTTATCGTTCATGGATGGTTACTCAGGCTATAATCAGATCCGTCTCGCTCCGGAAGACCAAGAGAAAACTTCCTTCACCACGCCCTGGGGCACGTATTGTTATGTGGTTATGCCGTTCGGTCTGAAGAACGCGGGTGCCACCTATCAAACGGCGATGATGGCCATCTTCCACGACATGATGCATATCTATATGGAAGCCTACGTGGATGACATTCTGGTGAAGTCAAGGACCAAAGAAGAACACCCCTCTATTCTGGCTAAGGTGCTGCAAAGAGCCAGGGAGTACAAGCTTAAGATGAATCCAAAGAAGTGTGTATTCGGAGTCTCTTCGGGGAAGCTGTTAGGTTTCATAGTGAGCAAACGGGGGATCCAGATTGATCCTAACAAAGCACAGGCCGTCATGGACATACCTCCGTCAAAGAACATCACGGAACTTCGAGGGTTGATTGGTTGATTGCAATTTATCAGAAGATTCATATCCCAACATTCTCAAAGGTGCCGTCCATTTTATGAATTGCTTAAGGCGGGGGTCAAGTTTGAATGGAATCAAGACTGTCAGAAGGCCTATGAGGACTTAAAGGAATATCTATCCAACCCCCCAGTTTTGCAACCTCCTTTCCCTGGGAAACCCCTAATCCTATATATCTCGGTCATTGAGGACTCCCTAGGGGCGGTCTTAGCACAAGTAGACGATGAAGGGAAAGAGCGGGCCGCTTATTACCTCTCTCGGTTGTTTAACCCAGCTGAGTCTAGATACACCGCTATGGAAAAGACTTGTGCCGCCTTAGTATGGGTAGCTCAGAAGCTTAAACATTACTTCCTTGCCCACCCAGTTAGGTTGATCTCTAGAATGGACCCGATTCGCTATCTCTTAGAAAAGCCTGTCCTTTCTAGTAGGTTAGCTCGCTGGCAGAGCTTCCTCTCCCAATTCGATATCACGTTTGTCGTTCAGAAGGCGGTCAAAGGGTACGCCATCGCTGAGCATCTTGCCCATCTTCCTATTCCTCACACTGATTCTATTCAGGATGATTTCCTTGATGAGCATCTCTCTGCTATCTCTCATCATCCCTTTTGGTCTCTGCACTTCGATGGTGCACTCAATTCTTAAGGCCGAGGGATCGGCGCTGTCCTGCTCACTCCAGAGGGAGTGACTATCCCCTTTGCTTATCAACTTTGATTCCCTGCTACCAACAACATCACTGAGTATGAAGCTCTCCTGGCCAGACTGAAGCATGCCTATCTCTTAGGTGTGCGCTATTTGAATATCATAGGAGACTCTCAGCTCGTCCTGCGGCAAGTTCTGTCTACTTACCGCACTCGTGATCCCAAACTCAAGCCTTATCACGATTTGGTCACGCTCCTGGCGAGGCAATTTCGTAAGCTGATCTATATCCATACTCCCCGTTCTCAGAACATTCTAGCTGATGCTCTAGCTTCACTCGCATCCTCCCTATCTTTTCCTCTCAGTCGGAGCACTGAGACTATCGTCGTTCAGAAATTGGACGCACCCTCTCTTCAGGATCCTTGGTTCATCAACCTTAGGAAAGCTGTAGAGGCGAGGGATGAGAAGGAAGATCTCAAGGAAGTATCTCTGATGGAGCTAGAAGAAATCCTAGAAGAAGAAGAATTGCCCTGGTATCATGAAATTGAGTTGTTTTGCAAAGAAGGGTCATTCCCAGAAGGGGCAAACGCCGAGCAGCGTAAGTCAATAAGAAGAGCCGTCTCAAGGTATACCATTGTTGCAGGAGAATTATACAGGCGCGCTACCAATGGAATGCTCATGAGATGCTTAGATGATAATGAAGCTTGGAAGGTGGCTGAAGCAGCCCATTCCAGTGAGTGTGGTGGTCATGTCAATGGCCAGGCTCTAGCAAAGAAAATCCTTATGCAGGGCTACTATTGGCCCACTCTAGAGGAAGATTGCTCCCTCTACGTCCGGAGGTGTCTTAAATGCCAACTCCACGATGATAAAATCCATGCTCCAGCTTCGTCCCTCCATCCTCTTTCTGCTCCTTGGCCATTCTCTATGTGGGCTTTCGACGTTGTCGGCCTGCTCGGTGATCCTAATTCTCAGATCAAGCAGAAATCCTTTATCCTTACCGCCACTGAGTAATTCACCAAATGGGTCGAAGTCGAGGCGTACACAGAGATCAAAGCTTCAACGGTGTGCCGCTTCATCATGAAGAATATCATCTCGCGCTTCGGAGTGCCAAGCAGCATCATCACCGACAACGGACCCCAGTTCGTCTCTCAGGAGCTCAAGGACCTATGTAAGAAGTTCAATATTGCATTGCATCATTCATCTCCATACTATCCTCAAGGCAACGGTCAAGCCGAAGCCACTAATAAAACCCTTCTTAAAATCATCAAGAAAACATGCGAATCTCATAAGTTTTCCGATTGGCCAGAATGATTAGTGGAAGCTCTGTGGGCTTACAGCACCTCCGTCCGTACCCCTACGGGACAAACTCCCTATACTCTTACCTACGGGATGGAGGCGGTGCTCCCATACGAGATCTTGATCCCTTCCCTTAGAGTGCAACTCGATAAGGAACTTAATCTCGATGAACGTCGAGAGGCGTTGCTCGTCCAGTTGGAACTCTTAGATGAGAAGAGGATGAACGCGACCGATCACGTATCCGTTTATCGAAAGAGAGTTTCGCGTTATTTTCAAAAGAAGGTAATTGAACGAAATTTCAAAAAGGTAATATGGTTTTGAAACGCAAATTCATTCGGTCTGCAGGTCCTAGGTCTAAATTACAACCTAACTGGGAAGGGCCGTTTGTTGTAAAAGAGGCTTATCCAGGGAATGCTTATCGCTTAGTGAACGTAGAAGGTGAGGAGCTCTCTCACGCTTGGAATGGGTTGTATCTTAAGCGTTTCTTTCCTTAGAGTCTAAATTCGTGCCACCCCGGCAGCAAGATGTTCCTCCCTTTCGCTGTAAAAAGAGGTCCCGAGTGAGGCAATCACACACTACACGATGTCCCTGGTCAGGTTTTCCTCTTTAAAAGACACCGTTTCTCCTTGGCCATGCTTTAGGGGAAAGTCGAAGTCCCTGTTCGTTTCTTCCTTCGGCTGAATCCAGGGGCAAGAGGTGAATAAGGAGGCGATGACCAATCTAGACACCCTAACGAGAGGAGGTCTCAAATAGGGGTAGTCCGTTATGACCTGATGCCACAAGCAAAGAAACAAGGAAAAAAGAAAGTAAACGACAAAATCAAAAGCATCATCTCAAAGGTCTATTGAATATGATTCCAAAGCTCCAGAAAGGTAAGAAAAAGAATCTAGGCATGACAAGAGTGGCAGTACAGTTCCCCGAGGGACGAATGAGCCCGATCGCACGCATGCCTAGAGTGGACTAAGGTTCGATGACGGACACAAAGCCCCGGCGCAACAGACCAAATTTCTAATGGGTTGTCTGGAGAGGAACCCAAGTCCTAAGAGCTTTTAGATCTGGCCTAAGCTTACCCCCCGCATTCTAGTTTCCTTTTCAGGATTGAGACTAGTACCCCGGGTATGGCCCTTGTAGAAACACCGTCATGAAAATCTGGGCCTTGGTCAGGGTTTGTCACCTCATTGCACGCCAACCTCGGGACTCTCAACACGATACGGAGGGCTCACATTGCTAGGGGAAAGCACTGATTTTCAAAAATCCAAAAACAACATATATTTCAAAAATCCAAAAACAACATATATTTTCAAAATCCAAAAACAACATATATTTTCAAAATCCAAAAAAACAACATATATTTCAAAATCCAAAAACATCATATATTTCAAAATCCAAAAACAACACATATTTAAAAACACCAAAAACATCAAAAATCCAAAATCAAACAAAAAAATCACATACGTCAAAACCCAAAAACATCAACTATTTTCCAAAATATCACAAAAATTCAACTATATTTTCCAAAATCCAAAAATACCATCATATGCATCGCATGCATCACATTATTTCTATTATGTTTCCCGCCTATTTAATAAGGCTCCACCCCTTGACCAAATATCAAGAAACGGTCGTTATCTAACTTGTTTCAAGGCAAGGGGTTGAGTCTAAGAACATATCTAACTTGTTCCATGTTTAAGTGTGTGCACAATGCAGGATCAAGACCAAAGCTCAAATCTCACAACTATGCAGGTTCAAGACTGTGACGCGCCAGGTACAGGCCGTCAAACTCATCTAACGGTCCATGCTAGACCGTTACATCTCTTCAGGCCTTCGCTTTGATTCTCTCAGCAGCTCTCTCTCTAACGGCCTGGGGTGCGGCCGTTATTCTTCCTAACGGTCTATCATTGGACCGTTACTTCCTCCAGAAACCCAAACCCTCAGGTCTTTCACCCCGAAGGCCTATCTCCTACCCGTTATATCCTTCTAATGGCCCTTCTCAGATCCGTTACACTCTCCAGAGGCTCTATTTTCCAGACCGTTCTAAGCCAAGTCAAGCCACAACTCGTGCTCATTCGATTAAGGCAATCCCATCTCATTCAATTGAACTTTAAAGCCACATAAGATTAATAAAAATTCCAACTTTGATTGTCAATTATATCTTTCCTAAAAAGTAAAATCAAGTTGCATTCAGCTTCTTATCCGCAAGAGGGTGGATCTTCCTCAAATCTTTGAGATAGCCACGGCGTTCTTCGTCGTTCTCTCCCACTTCTTCTTGCCACGGGTGCACCTTGCTGATCTCCCACATGGTCAGCGCGTTCTGGACTGTTCTTTCATCTTCCTCGATCCCCAGCTTCCTAGGTAGAAGGGGAGGGTAGTGTGATAGTGCAGGAGCTTCAATCTGAGGTAGTCCGATCTGAAGATGGCACCTATGCGGGTTGTAGATTGCCATGGTAGTATTTCCCACTAGCTTGAGGTCCAGGCCTTGACGACATGGTATTCTAAGAAGAGTTCTTCGAAGGATTCTTGGTCGCATGATGAATTTCTCAATTGGCAAGGTGCTGAAGAAGAGGCGCCATTCATCCCGAGTTTTCTTGTCCGCCGTCATGCATTCAACCTGTGAAGAAAATCCGAATACCCCTCTAATGAAGAAGAGAGGGTGGCTCCCGAAGATACAGCTAGAAGAAGTAATATCTTCCTTTGGTTGGAATTTGATTCTCACTCCCATCTAACACTCAAGGAGTATCATGGAGCCGAACAGAGGTCCTCCTAGGCAAGCCGAGCTTAGTCCTTCATAGAGGTATGAAAGGATCGCTTGAGAGATGGACATTCCCCGCCACAACCCACTAATAATGCTGAGATTTTGGGCATCTAAGAGGTGGTCGGTTGTAGTGAAAAAGAAAACTCCGCATAAGCAAACCGCCACCGCCTTGGCTATTACTTCATGTCTCTCCTACTTGTTCTTGCAATGAGAGACTATCCATTGTGCCAAGGGTATCAAGTGAATGTGGTGTGGGCTGATCATGGTCCTCACGTCCTTTGGATTATGGATGAAATCACTCAAGATCAAGGATGGGTCAATAGGCTCAACCGTGTAGCAAACTAGGTCTTCATCTCCCGCCTTAGTCTTAGGAAGCGCTAGGTAGGTTTCTACCTCCTCTAATAGGACTGTTGCTTCAAAGGAAGGAAGATGAAGGTATGTGTTTGTGGATGCCACAATTCTATGAGGGCTGTAATACTAGGCCAATCTAATGACAATTTCTGGAAATTCTTGCCTAAAACCAAGAAAGGTTGAAGGTGCCATGCTTTAAGAATTGATGTAACCTCTAAAGGGAGTGCCTTTACCATGGGAGCCACCCACTTCAGATTAGAATAGCATCTTGGACCAGGAAGAGGCTTGAAGAGAAGAAGAAAAGAAGAAGATCATGAGAAAAAGATGAAGTGCGGGGAATTTCTGAACTTGGTTAGGCCATGGAAGCTTACCACTCTTTGAGCATTGGAGCTTAGGTGCTTGGGGAATATGGTCAGCCTTTGTAGCTCTCCATACTCCTTTCTTGCAGCTTTGGGTCCGGTATAGATCTTCTCCTCCATAGCCATCACCTCGAAGCTTCTCTTCATCTTGTTTCCTGCCCTTTAGGAGAGGTTTTTCAGCCCTTCTAGCAGAGAATTCAGAAAGATACGATTTTGGCTAAGTTTCCAAGTTTTAAAAGTCTTGATTTTGGCTTTAAAGAGATAAGATTCGGATTGGAAGGCTTTATCTTAAGTTTGGGAGAAGTCTAGAACGGATTGGAGGCTTCTTATCTCGGATTTTGCCCCTTGCGGCTCAATCCGTCTCGGAGTATAATTCATGCTCTAACGGTCTATCGTCGGACCGTCACTTTCCTCTGACGCGCCAGCTCTGGGCCGTCACATTTCCTGTGGGTTTAATTTGGTCCAACCTTGTTCTGTCAAGCTTAACGGTCTAGCATCAGACCGTTATATTCTTATGACGCGTTCTCTCTGAGCCGTTACATTCTCTGTTGATCAGTTTTGGCTTCTTCTTGGTCAATCATTCTCAACGGTCTTGCTCATGACCGTTATCTATCTCCGACGCACTGCGCTTGAACCGTCACATTTCCTGCACATTTTGTTAAGTCTATACATTCCATTCATCATCCCAGTCTGTACAGCATTTTGAAGTTTGAACATCATTGATGAAGTCTATACATCATTTTGAAGCCTGTACAGCATTTTGAAGTCTGCACATTCATTCTTCATCATGTTGAAGTCTACACATCATTGTTGAAGTCTATACAGCATGTTGAAGTCTATACATCGTTTTCAAGTCTATACAGCATTTTGAAGTCTGAACATCATTTTGAAGTCTACACATCATGTTAAGGTCCATACATTCTCCAAGTCTGTACATTCCACAGCCTCAAGTCCATACATACTCCAAGTCTGTACATTCTTGATTCAAAGTCCATACCTTCTCCAAGTCTGTACATTCTTGATCCAAGTCCATACATTGCCCAGGTGTGCACAACCCCAAGTCTGTACATTCCTCGTCCGAAGTCCATACGTTCTTCAAGTCTGAGCACCCTTTGCTAAAAAGAAGCCTATACCTCGTTTGGTTGTCTGCACTCGAAGTCTATACATCACTTTGGCAAGGTCTATACACTCATGAGTATAGTCAGTGTGTTCATAGTTCAATCCTGCTCTGCCATCTCTAACGGTGTAGCATTTGGCCGTTACTTATATATGACGCACCAGCTCTGAGCCGTTACTCTTCCTGCTGCTCAGTTCTAAAAAATTGGGCTATGTCCTCTCTGACGGCCTCCGTCTCATGCGTTACTTAATTCTGACGGTCTTGACCTAGACCGTTACATTGTCTGCTGCTGTGATTCGAGGTATTCCTATCTGCCTCTGTTTAGACCTGGCGGTCTTACATGCTTTTCATTCCGTTCATCCTGACCATCCACACATTATCTCATCCACATCATGCACATTTCATCTCCACGCAATCATCCATTCCTTCACATGTGTTCATTCCCATCAAACCATATGCATTTCCTGCAATCACGCATTCTCACATTCATTCCTGCCTTCATTCATGCTCATCTGTTTGCATTCAGTCACACATCCATTCATTCACATAAAAAGGGAAAAAACAAACAAAAGAACAAAAGAAAGTTTATTTTATTTATTCCATTTCAATATAAGTCATGTACAAGTAATAACCAAAAAAAAAAAGTGCATCACTCGGCCGGCTTATCCGCCGGGCCGCCATCATCACTTCCGCCCTCGGGTCTCCGCGCGGGTGGCGCTATGGAGGCGCTCTCCTCCTGTTGTCCTCTCTCTGCCCTCTCATTCCTCCGCTGGCCAGAGGAGCTAGCGAGGAAGTCCCCTATCGAGCCGCTCGGGGCAACGCTCCTCCGTGCCCCACTCTGGGAGGCACTCCGCTCCGGTGCCCGGCCCATCATCCTGACCGTGCGCTCCATCGTCCGTAGCTCGATCTTCAGCTCGAAGATCTGACGCCGCATGTCCCGGGCCTCGGTCCGGTAGCGATCCAAGTCCTCGGTCCCAGTCTGGAGTCGCTCCACCTCGGCTTGTGACCGAGTCAGCTTTGCCCGTAGTCGCTCTGCCTCTGTCCGAGCCGATTTTGCCTCGGCCGCTGCTATGGCTAGCTCTCTCGCCTATAGATTGCATTTCATATAGTTAGTTGCATAAGCATTTTAATTCGCATAAACATAAGCATTTTAAATCAACGCATTTAGCATCTTACCCGCTCCGCGAGGGTGGCCTCCGCCTCCTCGACCCGGGCAACCGCTCGGGCGAACTCGGCATCCCGCTCAACTCTGTCCCCGATAGGCTGTGAGGATGACGATGGGGCATCCGGTCCGGCCCTTTGGGCTCCCTCGACCCGCTGCATTTAGAAGTCATAGTCAGTCATCATAATCATCATCATAATCATTTTAATCATTTTTAAGTCCGGGAATTTTACCAGAAGCTCCAAAGCAGTCCGGTACTCGTCCCGCTGCTGGACGGTGGCGTGAAGAAGCCCCTCGAGCTCGGCTATCCTTCCCTCGGGGTCTAGCTGCATTTAGAAGCATGAGTCATTGCATATAGTATATAGCATTTTGCATCATATAGGAAGAATTTAGAGTTTAGAAGTTGCATACCGGTTGTCGGGTACCTCGGTACACCCGGTCCCCGTACAGTCGAGCGAAGGCTTTCAAGTACGCCTCATCGCTCTCATCCCGCTCCTTCACTGCTCTGCCCCGCTTGTTCCAATCGTGGACGAACTTCACCTTCCGGGCGCACCAATCTATGTCGCCGCTAATTCCCTTCGCTGACTTGCCCGGGCGCTCGTCACTGTGGCGTGGAAAGGTCACCTCGGGCTGGTGTAGTCCCCGAGTCTGCAAGATTAACCGGTAGTGGAGTGGCTCGATGATATGGATGCAGTGCAACCATATGTCTCATCCCCGGTACGAAAGGGCTGCCTCCACCCATGGCTGTCCCTCGTAACTCTCACCTCTATACGGGGTCCATCTCACCTAAAAGCATGTTAGTCCATTCGTGTTAGTCCATTTATCATCATTTAGAAGCATTTAAAGCATTTAGAAGCATTTGGAAGTTCGGGCTTACCGCCGTATGCGGGAAGGAATCCAAATCATCTTGGATCGCCCGGGTCAATCCGATAATCGACCCCGGGTCCCTCGCGACCACCCATCGCCTCGCGATCGAGATGCCGCCGGCGTGGAGTAGTGTGCCTCTCCCGATGCCCGAGAGGTACATGTAGCTCCAGATCTGCATTTAGAAGTCAAGTCTGTCAACTGCATAATCATTTTCATAAGCATAATCATAATCATATATGAATTATTTAAATTGCATTTACCTGTAGGAAAGGCGAGAAGCTACCCAGCATCGTCTGTCGGTCCGTCGTGCTGAGGGACTCGAACATGAAGGCCAAGACTGCCGCTCCCCAGGCGTATTTCCCGACTCTGCCCAAATCTCTGATCATCGGTAGCAGCCTGCAACTGATGACATCTGCCCGAGTCGCGAATAGGAGCTTCCCGAACAGTAGCATCAGGAATCGCCTCAGGATGCGATCTCCCTCTGGTCCCGCCTCTACCGCCACTCGTGGGCGCACCTGGTCAATCACTCTGCCCAGATGCTCCTCTGGTAGCTCTCCCACAGCTATGGCTGCTCCTCTCAATCCCAAGCTCTCCTACAGCTGTGATCTCGAGAGCTGAGATGATGTCTGTCCCGGCCTGATCAAGTCTAGTCCCAGCAGCTCCTGGGCGATCTCTCTATAGTTTCGGTATGTCCATCCGGTCACTGCAGCTCCGTGCACTCTCAGTCCGGCGATCCTCGCTATGTCTTCCAACGTCGGGATCATGTGACCCCACGGGAAGATGAATGCCCTGCTAACTGGATCCCATCGCTCGTGTAAAGCGTATAGCAGTGGCATATCCATCCGGATCACCTCGATCTCAGCACCTCGGCAAACCCCAAGCCGGCTAACCTCTCTCTCTTGTAATCGGGCAGTGCCTGGTACACTGCCCGGATCTGGAGCCAAGATATCCTCATCCGTCTCTTTCCCTGCATTCATTTAGAGCATAAGTTAGTTAATTGCATCATAGAATCATTGCATAAGCATTTATATAATGAAAAACAAAACAAAAAATTGAATAATTGAAAACCTAAAAATAAGTTCTGGCCTCTGGTGGTTATAACGGCCCTGGGATGGGGCGTTACTTGTCTCTAACGCACCAAGCATGGCGCGTTAGGCTTGTGACGGTTCCTGGAAGGACCGTCACATTCCCTGCTAGAGGTCGTTTTCCCCTTTGCATTCCGTTGTCTTCTCACCTTGGCCAAAAGGCCTACAAAACAATCCTAATAGGTGCATAGACCCATTTTCTACCCCCCCAATCATACATGCATCCACATATAAAAACATAAAAAAATTAAAAATTGAAAAATTAGGGCGAGAGCTTACCTCTCGGTCTTGGCCCCTCTTCCTCTTCTTCTCCTGTTCCTTGGGTTCTCCCTCGTCCAGGGGAGCTTCCCCTTGGTCTTCCTCGGCCGTTGGAACTTCCTCCTCTGTCGTTGGAGCTCTCCTCGCTGTTTCTCCTTCTTCGGCCGGCGGGATGGTCTCTTGCTCTATCTGACGGTGAAGGCGACGAATCGCCTTCTTCTTCGTCCCTCTCTCCCTCTTCTTCAGTGGCTGTGGGGACTCGTCGCCAGCCATCTTGGGTGGATGACGGAGGTCGCTGGTCGTTCCTCTCGGTTGAGGTTTTGAGGGTTTAGGTTGAGTGTTGTATGAATGAATGAAGATTGTGACCGTTCGGTTTTGTTTTTTTTGAATGCTCAGGAAATGTGACGGTCTATCTCCAGACCGTTACATCCTCTGACGCGTAGCGTTTAGACCGTCAGGTCAGTTTTGAATTTCCATTGAAGAATTTGAACCGCCATTCTTTAACGGTCCTGCCCTGGTCTGTTACTTTGTGTGACGCCCTTTCAGTAGACCGTTACAGCTTGCAAGTTTCTTGATGAATAAAATGGTCTATTTGATGCTTGAATGATTATATTTTCTTTCATGATGCACATTATTGATGCTTCTTATGCGTATGAGTGGTTATGCCTCGTTTCATGCTCATATATATTATCATTGGATAACCTCTTTTCTCATGGATGAAATTATGAAAAACATCATGCCGTTCGTCAGAAAGGTAAGTCAGGTATTGTATCTCGCTCCCTTATCCCTTTTATGCATTACTATATGGTATCTATGATATATTATCTCGAGAACAGGCTGGTCATTCATGTGTTCTGGGATCTGATGTTCCCCTTAAACAAAAATGATGATGATCTAAGTACACATGTTTAATCGTTGGATAGGCCGTTAGGTTGAAAAAATTTAGGGACGATGGTTCTGTCTTGCACGCCGTGGTTGCAGATAGTGTCCTGACCCTGATTTCTCCGATCTAGCAATATTATTCTCGAGTATCTTGTTATTTTATCTTTCTTTGCATTCATTTTAACGATTTCTTTTTCTTTAGCCCAGCATGCATCATACGCATATTTGAGCATTCATGATCTTCATCTGTTCAAGGTGTCTTAATGATGGTGAATAGATGTGTTCTTGATCTCGAATAAGGAGAGACATTCCACTCTGAATCAGAAGGTTTCCTTTGATCTGTCGCTTGATTTGGTTGGCTGAAGATTCCTGTCTGGAGTTTAGTCGGTTCTCTTTCCTTTCTGTTGCCTCCGGCGGCTAGCCGTGTTTCCTTTCCTTAATTGTTAGTTTCTCCAGACTTGCATCCTTTGGTTAAGCTATTTCCTTGTGATCAGTTTGAAGTCTCCCAGAAGATTCCTATCGCTTGTTGGTAAAGAACGGGTATCGTTTACCTTAACGCCCACTTTTTAGTCCGCTCCGCTTCATTTCCACTTCATCTCCATGTTCCATTTCACTTTCGCTTCACCTCCACTCGATCCCCTACAAAGAGGACGTTAAGGAGGGGCATCTGTTGACACCCGTTTTATGACCGATAAGTCAGGTCATCTCTTTGTTCATTCTATGTGATGCTCCAAGTTATTCATTCCTTTGTTGAGTCTCCTTCATCAGTTTGAAGTTTATTTCATGGGTCTTAGCTCCTTGGTTGAGTATGGTTCCACGATTCCTTGTTTGATGAAGCTTAGCAAGCTCCTATCTCATTTTTCAATCCTTATTATTTCTAACGGTCCACACCATGGGCGTTACATCCCTTATAACGCATGTGCCCATGGCCGTTACATCTTGAAGAATCCTACAACTTAAGGCTTTGTTTCAATCCTTATCCTTTGGCCTATCCATTGAGTATAACGGTCTGTCGTGCAGCCGTTACTTTTCTATAACGCGTCCACCCATGGCCGCTACTTTCATTCAAGAGTCCTATTGTTTTGATCTTCTTCCGTTGATCTTATCTCTTTTGAGATAAGGTTGAATGTGACGGTATCCCTCTAACGCGTTATTTCCCTCTGACGGTCTGTCGAGCAGCCGTTACATCCAACAGAGAGTCCTGGCAGTTCAGGCCTTTTCTCTGCTACTCCGTGGTCGAGATAAGAGTTTGATCTTGTGATTTCTCTTCCAAATCTGATCCTCAGAACCTTCTGTTTATTTCTATGGACTCTTGGTGATATTATCTTCAAGAGTTTGCTAAGAGTTATCCTCTTTTCTTGCTGGATTATCCTCTGCTCGACCAGAGATTTTGAGGGCCTATAAATAGCACCCTTGACTTCATGGCCTGAGAGAGGAAGATCTGGAGTTTACGTCGAAGTGCTGCCGCATCCTGGAGCCACATCCAACCAAGGAGAACTGTTTCTCACGTCCATCTGCTTCACGATGAAGGGAGTATTCGTTTCATTGTGTTTGAGTCTCCATCGTTGTCATCTTGTGTTCTTCTTCCTCCTTCTCAAAGCATTGTCCCTCTTCCTTATTCCACGTTCTTCATCTATTCTCATCATCTAAACATATTCCTATCTTTTAAAACGCCCAGAGGGGTTAAAAAACCAAAACTTTCCCGGTACTTCCCTTTCCTTTTGAATGGTCTTGATTTCCTTAAGAATTGATACTACGCTTGTTTAAAGGGCTAATCTGGGTTTGTTTTCTTGTGTTTCACGTTCTTTGGCAGGTTTACAGGTTCATTAAACGAGGCCCAAGTCTTCTCGCCGACTGGAAGATTTGGAGTTCAAAGAATTCATAAGCCATTTCTGCAGGTTGTCTGATGGTCTTGAGAAGACGCGTTAGGTTCATATAACGGTTCATCGGGCGACCGTCACATTCCTGTGACGCACAGGGTCTGGACCATTACATTCATGGCTGATCTACAGATTTCACTGGTTTCTCTCTCCCGTGGGCGGGTGCTTCATCCACCTATTTCCAAGGTATTTTCAAGTCCTTGACTTGTGTTTACTTTGGTGGCGATCACGTTCTTTCCTTAGTATTGGCCATTGATTTCTCTCTCATATCTCTTATTTCCTTTGCTTGTTCCACCCACGCGGTGTGTTTTATTTGCTCTTGCTCCACGCCCCGGCGTGTGTATTTCTTTATTCTTTAGATTAGTTTGATTGAGATAGCATGCCCATGCTAGAGCTTGTTTGGATTGCCTAGGTTCATGGTTCACATGTCCTTGGGTTGATTGAGATCATTGATTTTTGCTTATTATCTTTATCATACATCACAAACCCACAAAAAGAAGGAAGCAAATAAATCAACAGTGATGGGCCGGGCTTGCACATAGAGTGTATGCCTCATGTAGAGTGAAAGATTGACCTGAGTATGAATGTGATGATGATTGGAACGAAGGGTCTTTCAAAATCAAGAGTTGGTCTAACTTTTGGGTTAGACTCTCTACCTTATCCAACTTTTGAGTGATGAGGCTTATGTCCAATCGTGGCTCAAAATCTCCCCGCGCTTTGACCTCATATAATCCGGCCCGCTTGGAGGGCCCAATGGTTCTCTCATAGAATGATTAAGAGATATGATTGATAGAATTCTCACTAAGCATTTCAAACAAATCATATGTCTCATCTTCACTTTTGCTCATGAATGCCCCTCCACATGATGCATCTACCATTTGTCTAAATTGATCGAATAAGCCCTCATAAAAAGCTTCGATTATTTGCCATTTGGACAACCCATGATGAGGACACTTCCTAAGCAATTCCTTGAGCCTCTCCCATGCTTCATGCATTTGCTCCCCCGGAGTTTGGGTAAAACCCGTGATTGCCCTTCTCATCGTATTGGTGCGACCTATAGGGTAAAACTTCTTCAAAAATTCTTGTTGCATCTCGACTTAAGCTCCAATTGGCTTCCTTATAGTGCCTAACCAATATTTAGGCTTATCCTTAAGAGAAAATGGGAAGATGGTCAATCTAAGGGCATCATCCGATAAATTTTAGATTTTTACCATGGAACAAATTTGTAAAAATTCATCAATGTATTTGTAGGGGTCGTCATTAGTGTTTCCATAGAATAAGGGGAGCATTTGAATTGTACTTAACTTTATCTCATATTGGATAGCTTGATTTTGAGGAATGTGAATGTAAGATAGAGGTTGATATTGGTTGGGAATGAAATAATCTTTCATTTGCTTCGGAGGATCGGGATTTCTGGCCATTAGATTTTGGTGATAAGGTCCTTGATTGTCGGCCATGGGTTCTTGTTGGAGATCGTTTCTTGGATACAAGATTCTCTATGTTTCTTGAATGGGTCCTATTAGGTTTAGATGTTGAGATCTTCTACCTTGCATAAACTAGGACGAAGAGAGATATGAGAGAGATTTTTTTATTTTTTATTTTTAGGCAAACACAAACAAGTTAACACACAAATTACCTAATGACCTAGATGTGACCTAGACCTACAAATAAGGTTTCACAAAATGATTAAAGTGTAACTTAAGTTCACCCTCAACATTTCCACCGACCAGCTAAGGGGTGGGGTAGTGGGAGGCTCCCCCTACTTTTGTAGGGACCTAATTAGAGAACCACTAGCCCGCTTAAGGTATTTGCCATTCGACCGTCTTACCTTAGGCACCGATTTTCACAAGTGGTTAAACCCAAATAGCACAAGAACCATAGTGTGAACCTAGGGCCAATGTCTAATAAATTTTATTTAAGGTCTAGGTGATGTAAAGATGAATGAAATTACGGTTCGTGGGCCAAGGAAGGGTGATGAAATCCCCGCCTTATCTTACTTATGGGTGTTGTCCTTAAGATATTTTGAAATGATATGCAACAAATAAAGTTCAAACAAGGGGTTCTATGCAAGTATGCATGAACATGTGATTATGGAGAAGTTTAGAAACTCACCATGCCCCCGCAATCTTCAACAATGCAATTAACAAAAATTAAACGACAAGAAGAATTCTATCCTAAATGATGCATGACCTCAAACATGAAAATGTGATTTCTACTCTTGGAATGAAGTCTTTTATTAAGTTCACGTGATGAGTTTTTTTTTTTGTGAACCTATCAAACCAACAATATAAAAGAAAACTAAGGAAGAAACACAAAATGAGAGGAGTTTAGAATACTTACATGAAGCGCAATCCCTCGTCGAAAATATTTATTTTTATTATTTTTTTAAAAAAAAAGAAAAACTCACCTCACTTTTCTCTCTCCCTTTTTTTATCTTTTTCTTTTTTTACCTTTTTTTGCTTTCCTACAAAAACAAGAAAGATAACATAGATTATTACAAATATATACACAAGAGAAATAAAATTTTCAACTCAAAAATCATAGGTCTCCCCGGCCACGGTGCCAAAAATTTATCGAACACGAAGCTCGTCGTTAAAAACCCACTCACTCAATTTCAAAAATTTCGTACTCACATAAAATTAAGATTTTAAGTATAGTGATTAATACGGGTCGATCCTACGAGGAGGCTAATATTTTGACGTTAAAAATATTAAATTTTTATATGAAACAATTAAAATTGTGCAAGAGGAAAATCTATTTAAAGAAACTTGGAGGGGTAAAGGAAAGAAAAAGAAAAGAGAGAGAGATAGAGATACCAAAAGATTTAGAGGGGCAAACACACTAATTACTTCTTAGTGCTCCAAAATGAATGGTTACAATGAGTAGATGTTCAAGAAAATACAAAAGAGAATTACAATACTTGAAATAAAAACTAACTAAAAATACACATTAAAGAACTAAGGAAGAGGGGATGTAGCCGGTGAGCCGAAGTCATCGTCGCCCACGCCTTTGGGCCTTGGAGAGCCACCCAACTTGGAGTAGATGCCGCCATGAGTGAGGTTTAGAGAGAGAAATTTAGGGATAGAGACATGAGGAGAGATATAGAGAGAGAAAGAAATAGGGAGAGAGAGGGATCGTGAGAAGAGAGAAAGGCTAGCAGGAGGGGGGTTGAGTGAGTAATGGGGTGTGTATGCATCGGGTGTGCATGCATGCGATGTCTGAGCGCAGGGTGTGGTGTGTGTTGTGTGGGGAGTGTGTGAGTGCATAAGAGAGGGGGTGTGTGTGTTCGGTTGTGCAGAAAATGGGTAAGAGGGATAGAGAGAGCGAACGGGGGTGAGAGGT
This sequence comes from Amorphophallus konjac, assembly GCA_022559845.1. NCBI lineage: Eukaryota > Viridiplantae > Streptophyta > Magnoliopsida > Alismatales > Araceae > Amorphophallus > Amorphophallus konjac. The sequence continues at coordinate 101,909,111 of CM040120.1, forward strand.
GGAGCTGTGGGTGCAAAGGTGGGGGGAGTGTGTGCGTGTGCGAGAGAAAAAAAGAGAGGGACGGAGGGGGGGTTGACGCTATGTGAAGGAGAAAGGCTATCTGGTGTGTTGTGTGTGGGACGTGAGAGTGTACAATGCAATAGTGGAGGTGTGTGGTGCAAAGAAGGCTGTTGGTACGTGAGCAAGAGAGAGAGAAGCAAAGAAGCCATCGGTGCAACATGTGAGTGCAGTGGTGAGGTGTGTGTGTGAAGAGGAGGGGGAGAGTAGGATAAGAGAGGGAGTGGAGAGTAGAAGGCCGCCGGTGCCCCTGTTTTGAGCAGAGGCACCGCAGCGGTGCAGGTGTGAGTGTGGTGTGTTAAAGAGAGAAAGAGGGAGAGGTAGAGAGGAGAACGAGAGAAACAGAGTGATAGGGAGAGGGTGCATAGGGGCGGTGTGTGAAGCATAAGAAGAGAGAAGAAGTTTTGTAGAAGAAGCCCAAGCCCCAAAGGGGGGGTTGTGTGTTTTGTAGGGGCCAAGGGGGCGAGTGAGAGCCCCACGCCTGCGCACGTCTGCCGCTCACCCTCTCATGCCTGCTACCGTAGACTGTCCACGCTACCTGCAGAGCCGCTACTGGAGGAAACATGCTCAGCCGTTGCTGAGCCTGTGAACATGCCATCATGCACCTGCCATGACTTGCACATCACTGCCGTGGGAGACCTGCTCAGCTATTGCTGAGCCCGCAAACACCAGGCCTACTGCTCGCCTGTCGCTACTGTTGTTCCTAAGCGATCTTGCAAGCACACCATCACTCGCCGTCCCTGCTGCTGTTGAGTAGTGGATAGCGGATCTAGAGGGGAGGGGTGAATAGATCTGTCCATCTTTTCGTAATGCAACCATCTTTAAAGCTAGATAAAGATATTAGCAACGAAATATAACTAGCTTAACAAAGGACATAACGATTTGCTTTAGCAAGATGATTACGCAATATAGAGATTGAACCTAAGCATGCATCTAACACAAAGCAATCACACAATCAAACCACAACACATGAGATTTTAAGGTGGTTTGGACTGAATCCCCAATCCTATGTCCACCCCTCACCAAACCTGGTGAGGCTCCACTAGCGCAATGCACTGAACAGCAGATCGGAAAGACCTCCGATTGCCTTCCTACTAACCACCGGTAGGGACGTCAACACCGCAGATCGGATAACTTCCGATTACCTTCTTACTAACCACCGGTAGGGACGATCTTCAGTTCCAAATGTTTGAATGAAATGGAAAGAGAACAAATATGAAAACACTCAAACAAGATATAGAATATGCTCAAAGAGAAAAGATCTTGTCTGAGATTGCTAGATCTTGAATCTTCTTTTCTTCACACGATGTAGATCACCAACAGAAGCTTCTTTCTTCTTCACAAAGCTCTCTTCTTGATTCAGCAACAATGGCTTCTTCTTCCTTGTGAAATGAGCTTCCTTGGATCTCCTTGAGTTGATGAAGAAGATGATGGTTGCAGCTTTATCTTCACTTGGCATGGGGTTAATCTCCTCTTGAAGTAGCTTGAATCACTTGAGGATTTGATGAAGAACTTCTTCCCGGAGTACTATTCACGACTACAGTACTCGATCTCTTCTCCCTTGAACACACCCTTGTAGCCTCCTTTGATCTCCATTGGATTCACAAATGATCAACTAGGGTTTCTAACCCTCTTGCATTGGTTTTATATCTTTTGAATGGTCCTTGGACATCCCCCAGACCAGATCCACAATCCATGGGGGATTGGGTGACTTTGGGGTTAAACAAGTACAAAGAAATGGGCTCTTCTCGAAGTGGAAAACAAAGTCAACATTTGTTGGCTCGGGGCTGGCGGTCGACTTGCAGAAGCTGGCGATTGACCGCTATTGAGAAACCCTGTAGAAATTTGATCTCTGGAATTTTCGGTCGACCGCTACTGGGCTGGCGGTCGACTGCCACTAAGAATCCGTTAGCCAGTGAGCTGTTGGTAGGGGCGGTCGATTGCCCCTGGGCTGGCGGTCGACCGCCAGCTGGGCAGACCCCTGGTTATGCCGAGTCAGTCCGTTAACCCCTTTAGCTCCGTCGCTTGAGTCCTTTAGCAGCCCGTTTTCATCTGTAGCATTAACCTTGACTGTCTTGAAGGTGTCAACTGAGTCTTTGACCTTGGGCTCTCTTGGCTATGCTTCTTTGTGCATCGACCTTGGCTATGTGACGTGCCGAATGAGAAATATCGACTTTTACTTGTAGAAGAGATTTGCATCCTTGCTTGGGCGCGCTCAATGAGCTTTCACCTTTGCCATTTCCACTCGATTCTTTGTCCATTCATTGGCTTATCTGTCATGAACAAAATATCACATATGTCAGTCATATGAGAGTGAAAAACAACAATGACTTTTAGTGTTTAGCCATTATCAAAACCAAGAATATCAAATAACTCAAATGACCACAGGATGATGTCGAATGACCCAAGTGACCACAAGATGACTCAAATGACCACAGGGGCACAACATTCTCTCCTTTTTTGATGATGGCAACACTGTGAGTCATTATGTGCCAGCAATATCTAAAATGGCAAAATGTATAACATATGCGACATGTACAGCTCAAGATCCATGATAATTAAAGCATGTGAATGCAGATATAAACACAAAGCATATGAATGAATGCGGATATGTATGCATGAACGATCAAAGCATATGAATGCTATGCAATTATGCAAACCCCCATCAACACTCAAACACAAAGCTCACAAAGGTTTCTCCCCCTATGAAAACCCTCGTAGATCAACAATGCACAACTCTTACAAAGGACAAGGACTCACACAAAGAATTCTCCCCCTTTGACAACAGCAAAAAGGGAGGGATAAAGTAGAGAAGGCTACAAAAATCTGAGAGACCAGAGCTGAATGGAAGTGAAGAGCAAGCCATTATATGCAAACCTGAAACATGCCGTGAGCAATATATATGGTTCAAAGCTAAGGAAATCCGAGATTAACAATGGAGTTCGAAAAGCAGCTACATCCAAGTTTTAATAGAAATCAACCAAAAATGCATATCATGGCAGTGTTTAACCTTCCCCTGTCTTATATATCCATATTCAATAACTATAAACGGAATAACACAAAAACTAGTATTGAGGTTAAACAAGTATGACTAAAGCATGGAATTTTATGATTTCAACACTGTTTTGCACGATCTTGTGCAGTTTTATACACATGACTCATATTTTACGAGCAATCGAGTCTAGTACATGCCTCCTAGCCGTAAGAATACACGTTGTTTAGACGCCAGTATTCCTAGGTATTTGGTAAGACTGACTGTTATGCCTTAGAATGAACAGAGATAGCAAAGTCACGTCGTGACATATCCGATCTCATTTCTTTGATGAGAAGATATATTTCTCAGCAATTATGCCAGTGCTCTGCCTAGAGTCCAAATGAATTAAGACAAAGATAACAGGGGCACATCATGACATATCATTCGTCACTTGTTTTGAGGACGTGACATTTCTCCGTGCAACAATATCATTACTCTGTCAAGTTGATTATGTATGCAATTCCAGCTCATCAAGATGTTTAAAAATAATACTAAGCTTTAGCATCTCAACCAACGTTGCTATGACTTTTGAATTTTTAGATTTCAGAATAGTCATTCATGGCACAATATGCAATCTCTAGTTAAGGTCTATTAAAACCACAGAACATAGATGATTTCATAACAAATATTTCAGAACTTTAAGGAAATCATTAAATCTGAACCATTTTTAGTGGATGGACAATCATCAGTTCATATAATAGATAGCTCTTACACCATTTATCTGTCTGTCTCATGATCTCAAATCAGATTGTAAGCCATTGAAGTTCAGATTGCAAGAGATTAAGAAAAGCAATAAGACTCCCCCTAAGGATATGCAATGGATGCACTCAAGGAGTTATGTTTGAGGTAAAAGCAATGACAATTATCAAGGAGAGGTTGACTTAAACCAAGCATGGGTTGACCTGATCGAACATGAAGTTGGCAGAAATGAAATGTATGACCCAACACATGGTTGTACACTTATTAATGTCAATAGAATGAAGATGAAATATATGCATGAATGCTTCAAAAAGATAACTCCCCCTTACTATATGGCCTATATGCGACAGTGACGCATGGTACTTGACGGATGTGAAATCTCACGCATATTGAGTGCTTTTAGACAAGCATAACTTACCTTTCCATATATCAACATTTAATATACCATGGCCATGCAAGAATGATGCTACACAAACCATGCAATGCATCATGAACATGAATTCAATCTTTATTATGCATCATGACTACATGCAATGCTACACCATATGCAAAATGACATATTTACATATAAATAATGCATGAGAATCAATCTGCAAAAACACACAACCAAATTGAACAAAATCATCATTTCAATTTTTATTTGCCTGAGGTCGGCAAAGACCAAGTTCCCGTCTGAGTGTTGAAAACCTATCATTACATAAGGGCTTGGTGAAAATATCAGCAATTTGATTTAAAGTATTAACAAAATGCAGCTCAAAATTTTTCTTAACGACCTCATCTCTAATGAAGTGATGCCTAATCTCAATATGCTTAGTCCTAGAGTGCTGGACTGGATTTTTTGCAAGGTCGATAGCACTAGTGTTATCACACAGAATCGGGACACAACCAAGATCCACTAAGTAGTCTTGGAGTTGGTGTTTAATCCACAATACTTGGGTGCCACAGCTCCCCGCAGCAACATATTCTGCCTCTGCGGTTGAGAGGGCAACTGAGTGTTCTTTCTTGGAGGCCCAAGAAACTAAACACCCGCCCAGAAACTGGCAGTAGCCACTAGTACTCTTGTGATCCAGCTTGCATCCAGCGTAGTCCGCATCAGAATAAGATATAAGAGATAAACCACATGATGACGGATACCACAATCCTAAATCTTGAGTGTTGGCAAGATAACTAAGGATACGTTTGACGGTAGTCAAGTGGGATTCTCTAGGACTAGCTTGAAATATAGCACAAAGGCATACACTAAACTGAATATCTGGTCGGGATGCAGTTAAGTAAAGTAAAGAGCCGATCATACCTCTATAGATCTTTGCATCCACTAATTTACCATTTTCATCCGAATCCAGTGATGTTGTGGTGCTCATAGGAGTTGCAATTATTTTGCTGTTTGTCATGTAAAATCTTTTCAGCAGCTCCTTGATGTATTTGGCTTGACTTATGAAGCACTCATCTTCTCCTTGGTTGACCTGCAAACCGAGAAAGAATTGGAGTTCTCCCATTAGGCTCATCTCAAATTCGTTAGTCATGAGGTTAGTAAATTCCTCACACATTTCAGATTTAGTAGAACCAAACACAATATCATCAACATAAATTTGAACAATCAAAATGTTCTTACCTTGCTTCTTGGTGAAAAGTGTTTGATCTACCTTACCTCGTGTGTACCCTTTCTCAATGAGGAACGAGCTTAGTCTCTCATACCAAGCTCTTGGTGCTTGCTTAAGTCCATAATGTGCCCTGTCTAGCTTGTATACAAAATCTGCATGGTTAGAATTTTTAAAGTCAGGGGGCTGCTTAACATAGACTTCTTCTTTGATCAAGCCATTCAAGAAAGTACTTTTTACATCCATTTGATACAGTTTTATTCTAAGGGAGCATGCAAAGGCTAATAAAATTATGATGGCTTCGAGTCTAGCAACTGGGGCATAAGATTCATGAAAGTCTACCCCAAACTCTTGATTATACCCTTGAGCCACCAATCTAGCCTTGTTTCTTATTATCTTGCCATCCTCACTGAGTTTGCTCCTAAAGACCCATTTAGTGCCTATGACAGATTGTAATGAAGGTCTAGGAACAAGATGCCAAACTTTGTTTCTCTCAAACTGGTTTAACTCGTCTTGCATTGAATTTATCCAATTTTCATCCTTTAATGCCTCATCAACATTCTTGGGTTCAATCTGGGAGACAAGAGCAAGTTGATCTAATTCTTCCACAATTCTAAAATGTGACCTTGTTCTAGGTGGGTCATTCAAGCTACCAATGACATTTTCCAAAGGATGATCCTTAAGAATTCTAATATTTGTAGAATCATTACCTTCTCCTGGAGCTTGATCCCTTGTATTGCTTGATTCAGCTAGGTCACCATCTTCTCTTGTTTCTTCTTGTGGAGGATCATTCTTTTCCTTCATGCTTCGGAATTCCCCATCTTCATCATTTTTCCTGCAAGAGTTATCATTGTTAGAATCATTATGATATTCATCAAAGGAAATATGGGGTGATTCTTCCACAGTTTGACTCTTGACATTATAAATTCTATAAGCCCTAGATCTATCAGAATATCCAAGAAATATACCTTCACCGCTCTTGGGCTCGAATTTATCTAAGTATCTTTTATCATTATTGTGGATGAAGCATTTAGATCCAAATACTTTCATGTGTGTGAGAGAAGGTTTTTTACCTTTTAGCAACTCATAAGGAGTCTTTTTGGTGTGTGGCCTTACCATAGAGCAGTTGATAATGTAACATGCCGAGTTTACCGCTTCAGCCTAAAATTTCCTTGGGAGTTACCGTTCGGCAAGCATTGTTCTTGCCATCTCTATGAGTGTTCGATTCCTTCTTTCAACTACACCATTTTGCTCCGGGGTTCGTGGTGAAGAAAATCGATGTGAAATGCCTTCAACCCTGTAAAGATTATAGATGTCAACATTTTCAAATTCACCACCATGATCAGATTGAATGTTGGAAATCTTAAACTCACCGTCTTGCTTTATCTTCATATAGAGTGCGTGAAACTCATCAAAAATATCATTTTTATGTGTGAGAAAGAAAACCCATGTGAACCTAGAGTAATCATCCACCAAGATATATCCATATTTTCTACCACTTAAACTAGCAGTTCTGGTTGGACCAAATAAATCCATATGAATCAGCTCAAGTGGTTTAGATGACATGTTTGCAGATCTAGTCTTGAAAGAGTTTCTTGTTTGTTTACCTAGGGCACATGCATCACACAATTTATTTTCTTGTTTAAAAGAAAGTTTAGGCAACCCATTCACCAATGAATGCTTTAATAATTTATGTAAGACATTGTAGCTAGTATGACCTAGTCTACGATGCCATAAACATGCAAGTTCAGATTTTGGTGCAGCAAGATAAAGATTTATGTGTGCAGGATCATCTAAGTCAATCATGTAAACATTGTTGACTCTTTTTCCAGAAATTTTTACCTTGTCAGATTTTGGTTCAAGGATTCTACATTCATGAGAGTCAAACACCACTTTGTGACTCTTATCACAGAGTTGACTTATGCTAAGCAAGTTGTATTTCAAGCCTTCAACTAGCAGCACATTACAGATGGAGTTGGAGAGGTTTTAACTACATTACATGTTCCAATGATTTTTCCTTTGTTGTTCCCTCCAAATGTGATGTATCCTCCTTCCTTTTCCTCCAAGAGACAAAATTTTATTTCGTCTCTTGTCATGTGTCTTGAACAATCACCATCAAGGTACCACCTGTTACGCATTGCTACAAGACACTCCTGCACAAGCAATTAAGTAATTGTGTTTGGAATCCAACCAAATTTGGGTCCCATCAAACTCTTCAGATTTTTGAAACATGAAACCATTTCTTTTGGAATCCAAACCTTCCTAGCATTCACGTTTTGTTTGCTTCGATTAGGGATTTGATTTTTCTTTTCAGCTTTGACATTCACTTTTTATTTAGAAGCTCTTTGTTGGATTTTGTGAAAGTTTGAGGAAGTTTACTTCTTAAATCATTGAGGTCGTTGGTTGGTTTTGGGTTGAAAGTGATTGTTTTACCACCTAGGAGATTGAGACTTATAAGATTGGTGAACACATGAATCACAATTTCTCCAAAAGTAGGGTGGTGTTGGCCTATATGAATCTGCAATCCAGTTATGGTGATATCTGGAAGATTGAGCATGCAATAGCCAAGGAAGTGTTGACCTATGATGCGGGGAAGGTCGACCTTTCTTAGGCTTTTGGACAGACTTTTTAAAAATTTCAGTGAGTGCCTCTTCAATCTTTTCTTTCCCTTTCTCCTTTTGTTTTTGCTGGTTTTATGTAGGAGTTGTGTTTGAGGTGGAAGCTTCGGAAGATGAACCAAATGTGACAGTTTTTAACCCAATTAGCCTTTTATTTGTAGGTTCAAAATCTAACCCTTCCTTGTTGAAGTTCATTCTAGTACCTAGCAATGCATCTAGGTTTTCTTTTCTATCCATAAATTTTTCTAAAGATTGTTGTTTGTCCTTCAACTCTTTTTGTAGGTTTTCAATATTTTGCAGGAGTTGAATGTTGACTTGTTTGACAGCTTCATACTTCTCATTGCTTAATTTGCTATCCTTTTCATAAGTTTGCATTTTGAGCTTTATGCTGTCAATCTCATTTCTCAAATCTTCATTTTCAGTTTCCAAGTCAGCCATTTCTTTTCTTCCTTCTTCCAAGTTCTCAATCATTTTCTTAAGATCTTCAATTTCAGTTTCAAGTAGAGTATTCTTATCATTTATATCATGATCATGCACAAAGAAGTTGATTTTCTTTTTCAATGATTTATTCTCCTTTTTGTACATGTCATATTTTTTCATGAGCTGTATATATGCTTTCTCCCAATCATCAAGTGTGTAATTTTCAAATGGAGAGTTTACCTCAGTTTCTTCATCACCTCTGGCCATGAGACAAAAATCATCGTTTTCCTTGTCCGATGAGCTCGTTCCACCATCACTTTCTTCCTCGTCACTCCAGGTGGACACCATGGCCTTGTTCTTCTTCTTGCCCTTCCATTTGTCAGCCTTTTTGAATCTGTCAGGACAATCAGTCTTGAAGTGCCCTGATTTGTTGCAAGAATAACAGATGATTTTGTCAGATTTCTTAAAGTTTTCAGAATTAGATTTTAAATCATTTCTTACCTTTGACCTTGCTCTCATGAAGCTCTTACCTTCCTTTCTCAGAAATTTTCTGAACTTATGTGTGAGCATGGCTACGTCATCCTCATCTCGCTCACTTGCCGAATCCTCACCTTCATTAGAAGTGCCTTGACCGCTGGGTCCTGCTTTAAGAGCTAGGAGCTTTTTCTTAGGCACCTCAGCCTCTTTGTTCTTAAGGTTGATCTCATAGGTCATCAATGACCCAATGAGTTCATCTACCTTGGTAGTTACGAGATCTGTCGATTCTTCAACCACGGTAGCCTTTGTGTGCCATGCGGGAGTCAATGATCTGAGAATCTTTCTCACAATTTTCTGTTCTGAGTATTTCTTTCCCAAATCAGTCAGACTATTAGTAAGCACAGTTAACCGAGCATACATATTCTGAATTGACTCATCAGGCTTCATGCGGAAGATTTCATATTCAGAAACTAAAATGTTGGCTTTTGTTTCTTGTACCTGAGAGGTTCCTTCATAAATTTGTTGTGCCCCTTGTGCTTTGATGATAGGGTGTTGTTGTTTTGATGATAGCAACTCAATGAGCCACCACATAAGAATGATGATGATCTATGATAAATGCTATGGGGAGTGTGTTAGGTCCACATAAGAATGATGATGATCTATGATAAATGCTATGGGGAGTATGTTAGGTCCAGCCCCTTGTGCATTGATGATGAAATGATGTTTTGAGTGCTTTGTTCTGATTAAATGCCCATGCACAGGTTAAGTCTGTACAGAGTTTTGCCTAGACTGCATGTCTTCTTAGCGCATACTTAGTCACCAAGTCCGTGCAACTCCTGTTGCAGCATCAACTCAAGTCTGTACAACATTTGTTGCTGCACGCGACTAACTATATGCAAGTGTGCATCTTTCACTTCAAAGTCTATACATTCTTCGATGGCATGTTTGTGCATCTTTTGTACCATGCACTCAAAGTTTGTACATTCTTCGGTGGCATATATGTGCATCGTTTGTACATTGCACACAAAGTCTGTACATTCTTTGGTGGCATGTCTGTGCAACGTTTGTTCCATACATACGTAAAGTTCGTGCATTTAAATACTAAGTCTGCACACAGTTGCCTTAATGACTTAGCAAGTCTATACATTCTCGAACCAACTCAGTGCATCTTTTTGCATCGTATTCTTCATACATGTACATAGTCAGTGCATCTTTTTACATCGTTGTGCTTCACGCATACACATAGTCGATGCATCCTAAGCTATTGCACGTAACTAAGTCAGAGCAAGTGTCAACCATGCGTGAGTTGAGTCGATGCAACTCCTATTGCTACATGCGATTAAGTCCGTGCGTTTGTGCATCTTTCACAACAAAGTCTGCACACTCTTCAATAGCAAGTCGATACATCTCTTGCTTTATGAAAACAAAGTTTGTACAGCCCGTGTTCTTCACGCATACACATAGTCAGTGCATCGATTTGGCTCATGCATACACATAGTCAGTGCATCGCTTTGCCTCACGCATATACAAATACACAGAGTCCGTGCAACTCTTGGTGCTGCGGGGACACAAGTCTGAACATCCTTTGTTGTTACGAGAAGTTAAGTTCGTGCATAGTTTCATTAGGCCTGTGCATTATGCATTCATGCTCAAACTCTAGGCACAGCAAGTCTGCACATCATCTTGTCGCATGCACACAAAAGTCTGTACACATCTCGGTGGCATGCCTGAGCATTCCTCTTCAATGTACATACTTTCCTATATGCATACTGCATTACACACCATCAAGTCTATACATGCTTAGTTCAAATCTTGAACTAACTCGATGCATCCTTCTCTTTTCCTTCAGATTGATTCAAACTGATAATAAGTCCGACCTGACAGGACTTCTGTTCGAGGAATCTAAGAAGGGCACATAACTCGAGAATGAAAGAAAGCGCCAGGATCGTGACACGTGGAATGCAACGAGGCTATGATGCTGACACGTGACCTAGATATTCGGGCAGGAATTGTGATGACCACACGCCCTATCTGTTCACTGCTCTATAAATAAGAAGCTTCTTCCTGAGGAGAAAGGTGATCGAAATAGGGAACTTACTTGAAAGAACAGAAGCAGAAAGAGCTTGCACGATCCAGAAGATGAGTTAGAGGAAAAGAAGAGAAGCTTCCTCTGAAGATCTGTCCCTACTGGAATCTGGATCATATCCAATCCAGTCAGCTCCATGAGAGCCACATTTATGTTGCTATCTTTTACAGCTTTCAGTCGCTGTGTTTTATCATCTTTTGTTTTCATTTGAACTCTATTTCAAGCTGTTAGTCAGCAGAGCTAAGCTGTATTGCTCAGCGTTGCAGAGGAGGATTCCTCTGGTCAGCAAGCTGTGTTGCTCAGCGGGCGAGGTGGATACCTCGGACAGCAAGCTGTGTTGCTCAGCGGGTGAGGTGGATACCTCGGACAGCGAGCTGTGTTGCTCCGCTGTTGTAGACAAGCTTTGAGGCCCAGTGGTTTAAGCTGTGTATCAGCAGGAATCCACACTCAGGTTTGAGTGTCGGGTGGACGTAGGTATGCGGACTGAACCACCTAAAAACTCCCTTGTCTATTGTGGTTTGATTGTCTTATTTGACTCGCTAGATGTATGCATAGGCCGATCTGTTTCTTCAGTCTAGTGGAAATTTGGTTTGCACTCTAAACACTTGATTCCTGTTCCATGAGAACAAATTTGTTTAGATGAACTGAGTATTCTATGTAGCTTGCATAGCTTGCATAGGGTAGATCTAGAGGTTAATTCATCTGATCTATTTCTCGTTGTTTGAAGTGAGGACCCAAGTCTATTGAGGCTCCATTTTGCTTTAATTCTGCATCTCTGATTGTTATAGATTTTAATTGGGAGAAATTTTTTAAGAGGGATTCATTCACCCCCCTCTGAATCCATCGCACCGGTACTAACAGTTGGTATCAGAGTGGGTCTCTGTGCATTTAGATCCAACGATCTATAGAGGATCCTGCTACTTCCGTGGTGGATTTTAGAGTGGGTCTGGTTTTGTTGTTTTCCGTGCTTTAGTCTCACTGAGCTGGTGGCTTGCTGTATCCCTGTTGTTTCCGGAGCATTTCTCATCTCATTCAATTGATTAAGTCATTTCTCGATGGCTCATCCACGGATCTTCAGAGGTGAAAGTTTTGATCTATGGTTGGAAAAGTTGCATCGGTATGTAAGGACAACTGATCCTGATCTTTGGAAGGTAATGACTCACGGTCCACACAAATTATCGAGAGATAAATCCAAATGGACCGAGAAGGATAAATTAAAAAATTCTGTTAATGCTAGAGCACTAAACTTGATGAAGGGATCTCTTGACAGAGCTCTAATTTCATGTGTTTCATCCTGCAGGTCTGCCAAGGAAATCCTGGATAAATTGAAGACTGCTTGTGGTAGAGATGATAATCGATGCATGATGGCTCAAGGGAGTGAACAAAGTAGCAATCAAGATGAAGAATAAGACGATGATAAGGTAAACATCTTCAAAAATTACACCCTAGATGATTGGATTGCTGCATATAATGAATTGCTGGAGTCTTATGATCATTTAAGAAAATAGCATAAGAAAATGAAAAAGAAAATTGAAAAAAATGATTCTAATTCATCATGTGAAAAGTGCTTGATGATTAATGAATTATATGATGAATGTTTATCTGAGACTCACTTGAATATGAAGCAAATGTGCTTGCTGAAAAATGAAAACCAAGAATGTGCCAATAAAATTTTTGAAATAGAAAGTCAGTTGAAGGTGAAAATTGATGAACATCTGATAAATCTGGAAGAGTTGGAAAGGATTAATTCTGATCTGAAGAAATTGAAAGCTGAGAACAATGAAATTCAGAGGAATAATAAAAATCTTGAAGCTGAAATAGAGAAAGTTAACAAGGAAGGTGTGCATGTTTCCTCTCTAAAATCAAGCTGCAATAAGTGCTCGGCTCTAAAAGAACGAAATGAAGATTTTTATGATGAAAATGAGTGGCAGAGAAAATTGATTGTTTCTCTAAAAGAGGAAAACAAAGACTTGTTGAATGAGAAACTCAAAGTTGAACAAAGAGAAGAAAAATTGATTGAGAGACTGGACTCAATATCCAGTAGTGAAAAATATGATGAAGAAAATGAGAAGTTGATAAACGAAAATGAAAAACTGAAACAATTGAATAATGATATATCTGAAAGACTTCTTGCATTAGAAAAGGGAAAATCTGTTGGTATAGAAGAAACTGAAAGACTGTGCAATCTGGAACAAGAAATTAAGAAATATAAAACTGCAAACAAGGTGCTAAGTGAGTGTCTTAGTTGTAGTGAACAGGAGATTACTAGTTATGAACTTCACATTGCTTCTTTGGAAGATAAAATTCATGATCTGGAAAACTCTGCATCCGAGTCTGCTAAAATTAAAGGAAAAATGAAAGCTATCATGGAAGGTGAGGATGATAATTCAAGAAAGGGGATAAGTTACAGTTCTGATGTTAAGGAAACTATTAGAAAACAGCTATACACCACTTTTGTGCAAAACTCTAATGTAGCTGGTACCACAAATCAATCCCCAAAACAAAGTAAAAATTAGAAATCACTTTCATCATCTGTATTTCAATTCAATGCTCAGAAAAATGAAAAACAAATGAAAATTGAGAAAAATAGGAAGAATTTAAAAAGGAATGCTCAAACGAATAAGATTAAATTTGTCCCTGCTCGTGCTAGGAATTTTGATGGTTGCGTGGATTATGATAGTGAATTGCATGCCACTTACAAATCACCTACTCACTCGCATGCATCTGAGAAGGAAGCCTCATGTTATTACTGTGGCAAAGCAGGGCATATCATGGACGATTGCAGACTATTAAAAGAAGATGAGCATGCAAATAAAACACTGCATTCTAGGAATTCATCTGATAGAAACCACACCACTAAGAAATCTGATGCATCATGTCATTACTGTGGTAGGCGTGGTCATCTAATGAATGCATATTTTATCATGAAAGAAGACAATAAACTGCATGCTAGAATTTCCTCACATGCTCATGGCCCATATAGATATAAATCTACTTCAGGCCAGCACATTATTTATTTCACTTGCAACAAGCCTGGGCATAAGGCAGATGACTGCTGGTCAGGAAATTATTGGGGCAACAATGACTTAAGAGGCAAGCACCTTAGATGCCTTGAATGTGGTAAGTATGGGCATGCAATCAAGGACTGCTGGTATGCTCAGAGAAATCATGCCAACTCCAAATCTGCTAAGTTCCCTAGAACAAGACCTGTAACTATTTCATGCTTCAACTGTGATAAACCAGGTCATAAGTCTGCAAATTGTTGGTTATCAGGTAATAAGAAACATACTGTCCATGCATACAACAGAACATTTCATGCTTATGTTCATGGGTCTCAGACTGCTGTTGATATGCATTATAGGACCAGAAAATCTATTGTTTCATGTAGATATTGTGGAAAATCTAGTCACTCCGTGGATAGTTGTTACCTGATTGATTATGATGATAATGTTGCTAAGAGACTGTTCAGAACACCTGTCAGGGTTAACGCAGGACCCAAGGCTGTTTGGGTCCCTACAGGATTAAAATGATTAATATGCTGCAGGTGTGCCTTGGAAGTTGATGAATAAAGGGGTTAATAATCCAAGGCACTCAAGAATGAAACCCCCAGGATTGCACTATTCAGGTCAGTTCTGAAAATATGTTCTAAATTCTGTTATCAGAAATTTTTTGCTTTAGATGTTTGCATATCATATTAATCTATCTGTGCTTAATTGAAATCTTTTGAAAATTTGATTAATTTCGCATGATGTTCTTGCTGCTCATGACCAGTCTCGTTGCATAGTGCATATATACAGTGTGATACATTGCATATCATCTAAATTGAAAAATCCAAAAAGGAATAACTCATTGCATCTAGACAGGGGGAGTATTTTAGACCCACTAGTCGTTCACCTCTTGAACCCTTCATGTCTAGTTATTCGGCTCACTTTCATATTCATGTGTATTGATTTCATTCTGATTTGAGAGTTGAATTATTTGAAAAATTATCATGTGCCAGCCTGTCATTGATTTCTGAATAAAGAATGCTCTGATGTTTGAACAATTGTTTTGCATAGCTGAGTGTCATATGCATGCCTTGCATAGTTAATGTTTCAAATTGATGCATGTATTGCACCGAGTATAGATAGTTGCATGTCTTGCATATAGTCCGTGCATCTTGTGTTTAAATAGCATGTAGGTCAGTGCATCATAATGTCAGGGAGAGGGTAGTAATGTCTAAACTTGGTGTATCAAGTAGTCTCTCTCTCTCTCTCTCTCTCTAATTGCATTGCATGCCTGATCCATGAGCATAAATCATAAAACCATGTGTTAGGTTTTCATTGAATACAATGCATTCAGTCAGAGGGAGTTCTTATATTCTTCAGTGCTCATTTTGCATGTTTCTACGAGGGAGAATTGGTATCAGATTTCATACATGTCTTTTATTCCACTCGCAAATTATTTCCTTTTTGATTATGTCAAAGGGGGAGAATTTTTTGCTGAGTCTGTGTGACTCATTGTGTTGACATCATCAAAAAAGGGGAGATTGTTGTGCCCCTTGTGCTTTGATGATAGGGTGTTGTTGTTTTGATGATAGCAACTCAATGAGTCACCACATAAGAATGATGATGATCTATGATAAATGCTATGGGGAGTGTGTTAGGCCCACATAAGAATGATGATGATCTATGATAAATGCTATGGGGAATGTGTTAGGTCCAGCCCCTTGTGCATTGATAATGAAATGATGTTTTGAGTGCTTTGTTCTGATTAAATGCCCATTCACAGGTTAAGTCTGTACAGAGTTTTGCCTAGACTGCATGTCTTCTTAGCGCATACTTAGTCACCAAGTCTGTGCAACTCCTGTTGCAGCATCAACTCAAGTCTGTACAACATTTGTTGCTGCACGCGACTAACTATATGCATATGTGCATCTTTCACTTCAAAGTCTGTACATTCTTCGACGGCATGTCTGTGCATCTTTTGTACCATGCACTCAAAGTCTGTACATTCTTCGGTCGCATATCTGTGCATCGTTTGTACATTGCACACAAAGTCTGTACATTCTTTGGTGGCATGTCTGTGCAACTTTTGTTCCATACATATGTAAAGTTCGTGCATTTAACTACTAAGTCTGCACACGGTTGCCTTGATGACTTAGCAAGTCTATACATTCTTGAAGCAACTCAGTGCATCTTTTTGCATCGTATTCTTCATGCATGTACATAGTCAGTGCATCTTTTTGCATCGTTGTGCTTCACGCATACACATAGTCGATGCATCCTAAGCTATTGCACGTAACTAAGTCAGAGCAAGTGTCAACCATGCGAGAGTTGAGTCGATGCAACTCCTGTTGCTACATGCGATTAAGTCCGTGCATTTATGCATCTTTCACAGCAAAGTCTGTACACTCTTCAGTAGCAAGTCGATACATCTCTTGCTCCATGAAAACAAAGTCTGTACAGCCCGTGTTCTTCACGCATACACATAGTCAGTGCATCGATTTGGCTCACGCATACACATAGTCAGTGCATCGCTTTGCCTCACGCATATACAAATACACAGAGTCCGTGCAACTCTTGGTGTTGCAGGGACACAAGTCTGAACATCCTTTGTTGTTATGAGAAGTTAAGTTCAT
The DNA here is from genome assembly GCA_022559845.1 of Amorphophallus konjac. NCBI lineage: Eukaryota > Viridiplantae > Streptophyta > Magnoliopsida > Alismatales > Araceae > Amorphophallus > Amorphophallus konjac. The sequence goes on from CM040120.1 coordinate 101,925,720, forward strand.
GCATAGTTTCATTAGGCCTGTGCATTATGCATTCATGCTCAAACTCTAGGCACAGCAAGTTTGTACATCATCTTGTCGCATGCACACAAAAGTCTGTACACATCTCGGTGGCATGCCTGAGCATTCCTCTTCAATGTGCATACTTTCCTATATGCATACTGCATTACACACCATGAAGTCTATACATGCTTAGTTCAAATCTTGAACTAACTCGATGCATCCTTCTTTTTTCCTTCAGATTGATTCAAACTGATAATAAGTCCGACCTAATAGGACTTCTGTTCGAGGAATCTAAGAAGGGCACATAACTCGAGAATGAAAGAAAGCGCTAGGATCGTGACACGTGGAATGCAACGAGGCTATGATGCTGACACGTGACCTAGATATTCGGGCGGGAATCGTGATGACCACACGCCCTATCTGTTCACTTCTTTATAAATAAGAAGCTTCTTCCTGAGGAGAAAGGTGATCGAAATAGGGAACTTACTTGAAAGAGCAGAAGCAGAAAGAGCCTGCACGATCCAGAAGATGAGTTAGAGGAGAAGAAGAGAAGCTTCATCTAAAGAGCTATCTCTACTGGAATCTGGATCATATCCAATCCAGTCAGCTCCATGAGAGCCACATTTATGTTGCTATCTTTTATAGCTTTCAGTTACTATGTTTTATCATCTTTTGTTTTCATTTAAACTCTATTTCAAGCTGTTAGTCAGCAGAGCTAAGCTGTATTGCTCAGCGTTGCAGAGGAGGATTCCTCTGGTCAGCAAGCTGTGTTGCTCAGCGGGCGAGGTGGATACCTTGGACAGCAAGCTGTGTTGCTCAGCAGTTGTAGGTAAGCTGTGAGGCCCAACGGTTTAAGCTGTGTATCAGTAGGAATCCACACTCAGGTTTGAGTGTGGGGTGGACGTAGGTCTGCGGACTGAACCACCTAAAAACTCCCTTGTCTACTGTGGTTTGATTGCCTTATTTGACCCGCTAGATGTATGCATAGGCCGATCTGTTTCTTCAGTCTAGTGGAAATTTGGTTTGCACACTAAATACTTGATTCCGATTCCATGAGAACAAATTTGTTTAGATGAACTGAGTATTCTATGTATCTTGCATAGCTTGCATAGGGTAGATCTAGAGGTTAATTCATCTGATCTATTTCTCGTTGTTTGAAGTGAGGACCCAAGTCTATCGAGGCTCCATTTTGCTTTAATTCCGCATCTCTGATTGTTATAGATTTTAATTGGGAGAAATTTTTTAAGAGGTGTCCCACATTTGTTTTGCCGTTGCGCAGGTAGCCACTCTTGAGAATTCTACTAGATGGAGTGAGCACTGCACGATGTGTTTAGCACTCTAGTTGACAGTGGATTGTCTTATTTGTTCTTTGGTCCACAAGTCCTCATTATCCGTAAGCTCATATGGACCTTTGCTAATCACTCGCCAAAGTTCGAAGTCTTGGGCACGAATGAACACCTGCATGCGATGTTTCAAATAAGGATAATTAGTTCCAGTGAAATATGGAGGTCTATTCACAGAATGTCCTTTAGGTAAAAAACCTGTGGACACTAATCCACCATTTCCCTCAAGGTCATTGGATCCCATAATGAGATATTAGGCTCTGATACCACTTGTTGAGTAGTGGATAGCGGATCTAGAGGGGAGGGGTGAATAGATCTACCCCTCTTTTCGCAATGCAACCCTCTTTAAAGCTAGATAAAGATAATAACAGCGGAATATAACTAGCTTAACAAAAGACACAACGATTTGCATTAGCAAGATGATTACTCAATATAGAGATTGAACCTAAGCATGCATCTAACACAAAGCAATCACACAATCAAACAACAACACATGAGATTTTAAGGTGGTTCGGACTGAATCCCCAGTCCTACGTCCACCCCTCACCAAACCCAGTGAGGCTCCTGTTGTGCCCCTTGTGCTTTCTTGATAATGTGGTGTTTTAATGATAGCAACATAAATGAGTTACCATATTGTTTTGCTAAGAACAACACATTGAGTCATCACATGAATGCATATGACTGATCTGTTCTGTAGAGAATGCATGAGTGTGCTAGGTCATGCAGTGTTCTATACTCAACGCATTAAGTATATACATCGTGCATTCATTGCTATAGTCTTTGTGTTTAGCATACACTACATCAGTGCAATAACAGTTGCTGCATGCGTCTATTAAGAAGTCTGTACATTGCCCTGCTTCAGGCTGAGCACGTCTATACACTGCTGCACGAACATCAAGTCTATACATTGTCTTGCACAGCATGTAGGCAAAGTCTGTACAGAGTCTTCTTGTTCATGCATTACATCAAGTCTATACATTGTCTTGCACAGCATACAGGCAAAGTCTGTACAACGTTTGCACATTACATACGTTCAAAGTCTGCACAAAGTCTATTGCATTCAAAGTCTATACAGACTTGGTCCATGCGTAAGCATAGCAAGTCTGTACATTGGTAGCAAGTCTGTACAACGTCCTTAGCATGAACACATTCAAAGTCCATACATTGCCTTGTAGCTTGCACGAACTCAAGTCTGTACAGTCAATGCCTGCACACAATGTCTATACATTCATTTGTTGTTAATCGAGCAAGTCTGTACATCGTCAGCCTGCTCATGCATCGTCTTGGTGGTAAGTCTGTACATTGGCCAAGTCTATACATCGCCACTTATTCATGCATGTTCATCAAGTCTGCACATTATTTGGCCATTGCACACGAAGTCTGTACAGCGGTTGCCTTCATCCCTAGCAAGTCTATACAGCGATTGCCTTCATGCCTAGAAAGTCTGTACATCGTGTGTTGCTGAAAGTCTGTACAGCGTCTCACTCAACATCTCTGTGAGTCTATACATTTGTCTCTCATACAGCCATCGTCTTACTTAGCGTCTCATGCTAAGTCTATACATCGACTGCCAGCCAGTGCATCATGCGTCTCAATTAGCGTCTCTATGAAGTCAAGTCTATACATTGCATCATGACTAAAGTCTGTACATCGCATCACATTGAACATGCGTCTCATGCAGCGTCTCTTGCAGCGTCACATGCAGTGTCTCATGTAAGTCTATACATCGTCTGTCAGCAAGTCTGTACATCGTGTAGCATGCACGCGTTCAAGTCTGTACATCGCATAGCATGCACGCCTGTCCAAAGCCTGTACATTGTTCACTTGCAGCATTAGCACAAGTCTATACATCCTGCATGCTTCATAACGCCAAGTCTATACATTGGCTAGCTGCACAAACTTGAAGTCTGTACATCGCATAGCATGTATGTGTTCAAGTCTATACATTGCTGCTGAACGCAAGTCTATACACTGGTTGTTGCATTGTACGCACACTCAAAGTCTACACATTGCATGTTAGCATGCTTGCACACACTAAGTCCATACATGAGCAAAGTCTGCACATTGCTTATACATTGCACGCAGAGTCTACACATTTGTCTGCATGCCTGAGCATCCATTGTTGTTGTGCATACTTTGATAGCTGTAAAGTCTATACCTTGCTATCTGTATTTGTGCACTCCTTCGATAAAAGTCTATACACTGTTTCGTGCATTGCACGAAGTCTGCACATTGTGTGTTGCTATGCTCATACATCATGTCAGTAAGTCTGCACAATGGTGCACGTTGAGTCTGCATATTCATTTGGCATGTCAGTACATCCTTTTGTAATGTTCATAGTCTTGCATATATGAAGTTTGTACATGCCATAGCTTTGCATTCACAAAGTCTGTACATGCACTCAAAGGCTGTTTACTTGTGAATGTAATGTCTGTACATTCATTCTCATTGTACACACTTTCTCTTATATGCACACTGCATCTAGTGCATCAAGTCTGTACAGGCCATGACTCATTTAACGTACAGACTCGATGCATTTAGTTCTTCATGTCAGCTAAGTCTATACTTATAAATGTCTGTTATTACAGAGCTGCTGTTCGAGGAGCTTAATGGTTGGGCACGTGATCCGAGGCTGGAAGGGCTGACAGGATGATGACACGTGGCCAAAACATTTGGGCGGGAATCGAGGAGAGCACACGCCCTATCTGTCTACTGCTGCTATTAAAGGAAGCCTTCTTCCTCAGAAGAAGACTGATCGTGATCGAAGTAGAAAGGGCAGAAGCAGAGAGATACCCTGCACGATCCAGAAGAAGAAGAAAAAGAGACAACAGAAGAGAAAGAAGAGAAAGTGAGAGATAGAGAGCTCGAGCAGATCTAGAAGAAGAGGAAGAGAAAGAAAAAGAGAAAGAAAGAGAGACAGAGTGATCAGAAGAAGAAGAAGGGCAGAGAGAAGCTTCATTCGAAGATCTGTCCTCACTGGACCGTGGATCAAATCTAGGGCAGTCAGCTCGTTGAGAGCCACATATGCATTTCATTGTTTACAGCTTTCAGTCACTGTTGTTACTTGTTTTTGTTTTTCTTTTGAACCTTTCATCAAGCTGTTAGTCAGCGGTTTTGCAGAGGAGGATTCCTCTGGACAGCAAGCTGTGTTGCTCAGCGGGGCGAGGTGGATACCTCGGACAACAAGCTGTGAGGCTTAGCGGGCGAGGTGGATACCTTGGATAGCAAGCTGTGAGGCTCAGCGGTTGTATGGCAAGTTGTGATGCCCAGTTGTTCAAGCTGTGAGTCAGCGGAAGCCACACTCAGGTTTGAGTGTGGGGTGGACGTAGGTTTGCGGACCGAACCACCTAAAAATCCTCTTGTCTACTGTGGTTTGATTTCTTCTATCTGATTGGCGCTAGATGAATGCTTAGGTACGCTTTGCATATTTGCTTATTGGTTGAACAGAAGGTTTGATTCTTCTCTTGATAGAGTCTGTTTGTATTAGGAAGTTTTAATTGAGCGAAAAAATTTAAGGGGAGATTCATTCACCCCCCCTCTGACTCGAACGCACCGAACCCAACACTTGGTATCAGAGCGGGTGTCTGCACAGAGGGTCCAACGACCTGCAGATCCGATCCGTAATTGGATTTGGTGCGATTTGAGTTGATCTGTTCGCTTGCATTGTTTTGAGCTCTCTACTAGCATTGCTCTTGATCTGATTTGTTTCATCTTGCACTTATGGCTGAAGTTCCTGTATTCACTGGTTTAGATTTCTAGGGCTGGTATGGTCGTTTTAGAGACTATGTGATCCATATGAATTCTGATTTATGGATACTCATAGCTCACAGTCCATATGAAGTTCCTGAGGACAAATCCAAATGGAAGTCCTCAGATAGACTGAAATTCTCTAAAAATCAAAAGGCCCTTGACCTTGTGAAGGGGGTGATAAAATCTAATGTGCTTACATGTATCTCTGAGTGCAGGAGCGCAAAGGAAGTGATAGACAAACTGACTGACGACTATGGTGGAAAAGGAACTCTGTGCTTTATGGCAAGAGATCACATCAGTGATCAATCAGATGAGTCTCCATCTCAGGTAACTTCTAACTCAGAACAATCAGCTCTTGATGAATTGATTGAAATGTATGAAAACTTGTTAGAAAAATACAAATCTCTTAAGACTGAAAAGAGAAAAATGAAAAAGGAGATGTTGTACGATATAAGAGAACTGAAATGTGAAAATGCAAATATGAAGGATAGTCTGAGAAGAAATGAAAATTCATGCAATGAGTATATTTCTGCTAAAAATGTGAATAACAGTCTTCAATCCGAGCTGAAAATGCAGGAACAACAAATTGACTCTCTGAAAGAAAAATTAGAAGAATTGAAGAATAGAAATTCTGAGCTAGAAATGTCTAAACAGAATTTGAATGAGGATTTGAAAACTGTGGATCAAAATAATTTGATTGATGAAAATAAAATGTTGAAAGATCAAAATAAGAAATTGATGGTTTTGAACATTGTGCTTTCTGAAAAACTGATGAACATTGAAAAAGGTAAGGCTATTTTTATTGACAAAGAAGCTAATGACAATTTAAAGATCCTGCAGGAAAATGAAAATTTGAAAAGACTCAATGATGGTTTGCATAATCAAATAATCTCATGTGAAGAAGACATTGTGTTATTGCAAATTGAAATTGATGATCTAAAAGCTTCTATGTCTAAATTTGTCAAAGATAAAGATAATTTGAATAAATTGCTTGGCTCTAATGTGAATTTCCAAATAGAAGGACTTGGGTATGTGCCTGTTAATAAGAAAGTGGATGAAAAGAAGAAGTCAATTGTATTCGTGAAAAGTTCTGAACATGTTAACCAATCTAGTTCTTCTATCTTTCAATTCACTGCTAAGAAGGCTGAAAATTCAGATAAGAAATAGAAAAAGATTCAAAAATAAAAGAAAAATGCTGATTTGAATAAGTCCAAATCTGTCCCTAATTTACATGTGCATGCTACTCACTGCTCACACATACATTCACACTCTCATGCGAATGTTAATTCTGTTAATCAAATGACTGTGAATAAAAAGGTAGGAACACGTCACTATTGTGGGAAGCTTGGACATATTATGCATGACTGTGTTACATTGATAAATGATGAAAGGAATGGTGTTAGGAGGTATCCTAGAAATCATCTTCCTAGGAAACCTTCTACTGATAAGAAAAAGAAAATTCAATGTTATTGCTGTGAGAATTTTGGTCACATTGCTGCTTTCTGTTGGTATGCTTAGGGAAATCATGTTAACTCTAAATCTGCTAAATTCCCTAAAACAAGACCTGTAAATGTTTCATGTTTTAACTGTGATAAACCAGGTCATAAGTTTGTAAATTGTTGGCTATCAGGTAATAAGAAACGAACTGTCCATGCATATAACAGAACATTTCATGCGTATGGTCATGGGTCTCAAACTGCTGTTAATATGCATTATAGGACCAGAAACCTGTTGCTTCATGTAGATATTGTGGAAAATCTGGTCATTCCATGGATAATTGTTACCTGATTGATTGTGATGATAATGCTGCAAAGAGAATATTCAGAACACCTGTCAGGGTTAACGTAGGACCCAAGACTGCTTGGGTTCCTGTAGGATCAAAATGATTAATGTGCTGCAGGTGTGCCTTGGAATGAATAAAGAGGGGTCAATAAACCAAGGCACTCAAAGATTGAAAGACCTCATGATCCTGCTCTTCAGGTCAGTTCTGAACACTGTTTAAATTCCATCATCTGAAAATTGCTTGCTTGATATGGTTAAGCATCTTGTTGACTTGATTTGTGTTTAGTCAAAACTTTCTGAAAAGTTGAAATGAAATTGATGAGCTTGACAGTGTCTCTCTCTGGTTGAACAGCATGAATTTTCTTCGAGCATAAATTTTAAATCATGAGCTATGCTTTCACTGTATACCATGCACTTAGTCAGGGGGAGTTTGACTGGTTAAGGTTGATGATATTAATGATCATGCTACTCTTTATTAGATTTGCTGCATGCTGCACATTTAAAGAGTAGTGCATGTAATAAAATTTGAAAAAAAACCTAAAAAGATATTCCATTGTATCTAGACAGGGGGAGTATTTAAAATTGGTGTTTAGTTTGTCACACTCTGAACACCTCTTGTCTAGTAATTGAATAACTCTCATCTGATTTCATACTCTCTCTTGATAATGGATTCTGCCTTCTACTCATTATTGTCAAAGAAGAGCTTCTTTCAACCTTCTTCATGTTACTACCTGTCAGCTGATCTGTCTGAATTCCAGACTCAGCTACTGTTTGTTGATATACACTCTTCTGATATCTGTTCCTTCATGTGTTGACTCTTACACCAGCTTACTCTCATCTTTCACATTCTTCTTAGCTGGTTTGAATGATTGTGTCTAGTGTTGATTGTTGATCAGCTGCGTCTATATTTGATCTGAGGAACTTAAGCTGCATGTCATGCAATTCAATCTGAGAACTTTGTAGAATTTCCTATCATATAGGTTTAAGAATTATCACTGAATCAGACTGATATAAGATTAATGTATTCTCAGATTTATAATTAAATGAATTTAAAATATCTGAATTATAAGCTTTAATAAATCTTAACCATCTGTGTCATAAAAACCTTAGACTCACTCATCAGATATCTGAAAATTTGAAATCAGGGCTACATTGGTCAAGATACATAGAGTGAGTATTGTTGTTAAACATTAACTTTGAAAAATTTGACAGGAAATAAAATCAGTGGGTAATGAAATGACTTTGTTCACTGAGAAACTGGGTTTTCCATCAAAGAAATGGAGTGAACCCAAGTCATGAAGTGTCATAGTCACTTAAAATAAAAATTTATTGAGAACCTGACAGAGCAATGGCATTTCTGTGTTGAGTAACTGGGGAGTCTGGCCTCTGATCAAGGTGTCTTCTCATGTAAAAAGACACTTATATTGCTAACTCTGTTCTCGAAGTTGAGAGGCAATGACAGTTATCACACTGAGTAACTGGGTCACTTCACCTGAGACGTGTTGTGTCTCATGTAAAAAGGTGTTGATCAACCTAAATTGCTCAAGAAAAATATAATGTGCTTCAAATGAAAATATTTTGAAAATTCTGTCAACTCATGTTCTTGTTAGTTGTTTAACAACAGTACTAATCTGTGTAACTTTCAAAGGAGCTATTGAGATCATATGTGTAAGATAAAGATGATTGATTTTGAGTGTTAACTGACTATCTATTCACCTTTATTAAAACTTGGATTCAGATATGAGTATTGAGTTTAATTTGACAAATTTGGTATACATCATAATTAAATCAGATTGGTTAAGTTGCCACTTCATAACCCTTTATGATAGAAGACTTTATTCTTCTTAAGACTTATTGTAGTGGTGCAAGCATTAAAATCCCTCATGATCAGATTCATTCCAGATAGCCTGATCAACATAAATCTTGCTATTGATTATTCACTGAGATGTCTTGTGATTATTCACTATTGGAATCTTCCATCTTGTTTTGCAACCAGTTCTGGTTCTGTGGACTTTCCACCTGTTTCATTCTGCTCATGCATATGTGAGGTGCCACAACCAGAGTTCAGATTGTTTGTAATGGCAGATTTCAGATTGATTTATTGGATAACCAGAGTTCATTCTTGCGCTTTAGGGGGAGTTATGGATTATCTGCATTTAAGAGGAGAGTAGTTCTGCATGCATATTGATAGGGGGAGAGATGTTTTCATGTCATAAGGGGGAACTCTATTTCAGTGAACTATGTTGCATTCTCTGTCTTTGTGTGCTAAATTTTGTCTCTCAAACCATTTCCTTTCTTTTTGATTATGTCAAAGGGGGAGAATAGTTTGACGAGTCAGTATGACTCATTATGTTGTCATCATCAAAAAGGGGGAGATTATTGTGCCCCTTGTGCTTTCTTGATAATGTGGTGTTTTAATGATAGCAACATGAATGAGTCACCATATTATTTAGCTAAGAACAACACATTGAGTCATCACATGAATGCACATGACTGATCTGTTCTGTGGAGAATGCATGAGTGTGCTAGGTCATGCAGTGTTCTATACTCAATGCATTAAGTCTATACATCGTGCATTCATTGCTATAGTCTTTGTGTTTAGCATACACTGCATCAGTGCAATAACAATTGCTGCATGCGTCTGTTAAGAAGTCTGTGCATTGCCCTGCTTCAGGCTGAGCACGTCTATACACTGCTGCACGAACATCAAGTCTATACATTGTCTTGCACAGCATGCAGGCAACGTCTGTACAGAGTCTTCTTGTTCATGCATTACATCAAGTCTATACATTGTCTTGCACAGCATGCAGGCAAAGTCTGTACAACGTTTGCACATTACATACGTTCAAAGTCTGCACAAAGTCTACTGCATTCAAAGTCTATACAGACTTGGTCCATGCGTAAGCATAGCAAGTCTGTACATTGGTAGCAAGTCTGTACAACGTCCTTAGCATGAACACATTCAAAGTCCATACATTGCCTTGTAGCTTGCACGAACTCAAGTCTGTACAGTCAATGCCTGCACACAATGTCTATACATTCATTTGTTGTTAATCGAGCAAGTCTGTACATCATCAGCCTACTCATGCATCGTCTTGGTGGTAAGTCTGTACATTGGCCAAGTCTATACATCGCCACTTGTTCATGCATGTTCATCAAGTCTGCACATTGTTTGGCCATTGCACACGAAGTCTGTACAGCGGTTGCCTTCATCCCTAGCAAGTCTGTACAGCGATTGCCTTCATGCCTAGAAAGTCTGTACATCGTGTGTTGTTGAAAGTCTGTATAGCGTCTCACTCAGCGTCTCTGTGAGTCTATACATTTGTCTCTCATACAGCCATCGTCTTACTTAGCGTCTCATGCTAAGTCTATACATCGACTGCCAGCCAGTGCATCATGCGTCTCAATTAGCGTCTCTGTGAAGTCTGTTGGGTTCGGTGCAGTATTCAGAGGGGGGTGAATGAATATAGCCCTTTAAAAATCTTTCGCCCAATTAAAATATGATGCTCACTAGAATTACTAGTTCGCAAACTAGACAAGCTTAAATGCTAATGGGCAGATGCGGAACTAAACAAACACACATAAGATCACAAGAGTGCTAACAAGACAGATTTAGACACAATATAGCTCAACTAGAATTTCGCTCTCTTGACAAATTAAAACACTCTAAGAAGACTAATTAACTCTTCTGCTCAAACAGAAGCCAAACACATGGAGCGCCCCTATAAATTCATCTAGCGGAAGCACAATAGAACAAAACAAACCACAATGCACAAGGGGTTTTTAGGTGGTTCGGTCCAGCAGACCTACATCCACCCCACACTCAAACCGAGTGTGGATTCCGCTGACTCACATCTTGAACAGCTGGGCATCACAGCTTGCCATACATCCGCTGGGCGACACAGCTTGCCGTTCGAGGAATCCTCCTCGCCCCGCTGAGCAACACAGCTTGCTGTCCAGTGGAATCCTCCACTGCAAACCGCTGGGCAATACAGCTTAGCCGTCCAGAGGCAGCACCTCTGCAATCCACTAACTAACAGCTTGAACAAAGATGTAAAATAGAAAGCAGAAAATAGAACAAGACAGCAATCGAAAAGCTGTAAGCAATAAGCACAATGTGGCTCTTAAAGAGCTAGATGGCCTGGATTTGATCAACGGTCCATCAAGAACAGATCTCCCTCGATCTGACTCTCTTTCTTCACTCTCTCTCTTTCTCTTTCTTCTCTGCTGCACTTCTCTTCTTCTCTCGATCTCTGTTCTCCTTTTCTCTCTTTCTCTTTTTCTTTTCTTCTGCTGGATCGTGGAAGCTCTCTCTCCTTTTTCTCTTTTTCTTCTCTCAGCTTCTGCTCTCTGCTTTTTCTTTTCTTCTTCTGCTCCCTGGCTTCGATCACGATCAGTCTTCTACAGAGGATGAAGACTCGTATATATAGCAGCAGGAGCAGCAGCAGCAAGGGAGATAGGGCGTGTGCTTCCCATGCCTTCCGTCCAGAAGATTCCTCCTCGGATCACGTGCTCAGCACCCACCTCGGATCACGTGTCAGGTGCCAGCTTTAGGTCACGTGCCCATTCATCAGTACGCTCAGCAACTGGAGTTAGATGGCGTCAACCCACTTGCTCCAAGGAGTTGACGCACCCTTCAGAGATCTTCAACCCTTTTTAACTGCTGCGTCGACGCTTCCAACCCGTGGCGTTGACGCATTGATGCGTTCCAGTGAGCAGGTCTTCAGCAGATAGACGTGCTGCGTTGACGCTCTCAGCATGCTGCGTTGACGCATGGAGCTGCAGCGTCGATGCTGCCAATGTACTCCAGAGGCTGCAATAAGGGAAACTTGAACTGCTGCGTCCACGCTACTTGATCAATACGTTGACGCATTGGTGTGTTCCAGCAGCGGAAATTAGATGGCTTCAGCCCTCTTGCTTTAAGGGGTTCATTAGCCTCTTCAGTCCCTGTCAGACAGATGAAACGAAGTCATCAGTTCTCTGTTTATGCATTGCATTGTATAGACTTTGCTGTGAAGGTAAAGGCTAAAGCAACGTACATACTTTATGATACTTAGATGAAAAACATGCAAAAGCAATGTAGAGACTTCAGACTGTAGGAACATGTGAACAACCAATGTGTAGACTCTTCAATCGACAGGCTTTGAAGCACAAAGGCAATGTACAGACTTTGCCTTAAAATGAATGTAAAGACTTAGAATCAAAGAGGCGTTGTGTAGACTTTGAACCAGTGTACAGACTTGGAAGCTTGAGCCAATGAATAGAATTGAGACGCTTAAGGCGATGTACAGACTTGTTGAGGCTCAAGCGGTGTACAGACTTCGAAGTTTCACTGTGGATGTATAGACTTGAATGAGTGAAGCCCAATGTATAGACTTGATGTGTAGCTGAAGCCTTGAACGTAGGAATAGGCTGGAGTGTATAGACTTCAGGCTTCAGAACCGAATGTTCAGACTTTGCCTAAGAAACGTAGGGAAAGACCCCAGTGTATAGACTTTGCCTTGAACGAAGGTAAGTGATGAGTGTATAGACTTTCACGATGTGTAGACTTGGAAACGTGAAAGCTACAGTAAAGGAGTGTACACACTTGACCAATTCAAAGGCGAGTCGAGTGTACAGACTTCGAATGAAAACCAATGTGTAGACTTACCACCGACCATTGTGTAGACTTGAAGAATGTAAGACGATGGCTAAGACACTGCACAATCGGATGTATAGACTTTACTTAACACAGTCCGATGTACAGACTTGGAATTTCAACTGAAGGGTGTATAGACTTGACCAAACAGTCCAGTGAATAGACATGAATAGCTGAGGCCAGTGTACAGACTTCGAAGGATGCAGACTCTGTATAGACTTCAACTCAAACATGCATAATGTATAGACTTTGTGAAACGTGAATGCGATGTACACACTTGCTGAACCACTATATAGACTTATAGAGATGACGCTGCAGACTTGAGAATGATGTGTACACACTCACAGCGTTGACGCTGTAGACTTGAGAATGCTCACAGCGTTGACGCTGCATGAGACGTAGGCTGTACAGACTTAGCCTAAGACAATGCCTGAGACGGACGATGTATAGACCTGCGTTACTGTAGCAACGTGTAGACTTTGCCTTAGACGCTAAGTGAGACACTCAATGTACACACTTCAAGTCCAGTGTATGGACATTGCCTTAGACTCTAAATGAAACGGACTTTAGCCAATGCAATGTATAGGCTTGAATGAGAGTCCAATGTATAGACTTGCATGATGCACAATGACACAGTCCAGTGTATAGACTCTTAGCCATGAATAAATGCAATGCAGTCTGATGTGTAGACTTTGCAACTGACAGCCAATGTATAGACTTGGCCAATGCTGTCTAGCCTATGCACAAAGTGAGACATGCAGAAACATGACATCTGACAAAATGCAATTCAGATATATAAAGAACAAATGCCATCAATGCTAAACATCATCATTCATGTTGCTATCATATGCAGAATGCTCAAGGATAAGAATGCACAGAAATGCACTTTGTTTATTGTGTTGTGTATGTGATTTTGATGATTACAAAATGCCGTTGTTGCTTGACCTTGTGCGTGAATGGTTACTCATGTCTTCATGTGTATGAAGTATAAAATGATTGTGGAAAATGATTACAAACTGTTTCTTTTGGGATATCATCATGTGGATACATCTGCGTCACTATAAGGCTCATACGTGCTTTGAGGTTAGCACATTGCATATACCATCTACACCTGGTGAGATTGCTCTATCTTCAATGTGAAAGGTCTTTGTGAAAAGCATACTCGAGCATCATGTCCTATTGAGCCACATGTCATCCATGTGTACCTTGGTAATGCTAAATGAATGATTGAGATGCAAATATCATGGCTTGCCCCCAAGGAAATGATGTGTGGTTTGAAAGTTTGAATGATGGTTCCTTGTCCTTCGGATCATATGGCTTAAATGGTTGGTGAAATGGCTTGTAGGAGAATTGGGTTGAAATTGGGATCTTGAGATTCGGTTTAATATCAACTTGCTTATGAGTTCATTGCCATATAGTGCAGGGTAATATTACTTCAAGGTAAGAAGTTATATTGGAATCCATGGTGAGACTCTTATAATCTTGAACTGGAAAATTGAGTTCTCTAATGCCTTGATACTGATCTATCATGGGAATGCTCATATGCCTCATGCTAATGATTTCGCAATCACATTTCATGACTTTTGGGTCTTGGTCTCAAAACTAGCTTCATATGTTAATACATGACCCATATATTTTGATCTTGATCTAACCTCTTGATTTATCATATTTTTCAGGATGCAAAATCATTATTGATCTTCATGGGATTATGATAACATTTAATCAATTGTTTCCCTTTGGTTTGATGGAGGTTTTAGTTGTTTTTCAAACTCAAACTGTCTTACAGTCTTCACCATTTTCAATCCAACCGTTGGATCTCCCCATAAAAATTATATGTTATAGCTCTGTGAGTCCTCTTTCCAACGCCTCCAGTCTTGCTTCGATCGGAGTTCGGAGCTAGGAGAAATAATTCCTACCGCCGGAGCGCGCAGTGCTATTTTTTATGTAACCTGCCTGAAAGGGTCGACCCTTGGGGGGGGGGGGGGGTCGACCCCTGTAACACAAGGTGTTGTTTTGTGTTTTCCAGCAACCTGTTGCCCGAGGGTCGACCCCAAGGGTCGACCCCTTCCGGACGGGACTTCCGAAAGTGTTTAAAATCCATTGAAAACCCTTTCAAATATTACCATACTATCCCCTATTAGTTTCTATTGTTATTAAGGTGTTTTTAACATGTATTATGAGGGTTTTATGAGTCTTTTCCCCACCCCTTAAGTTGATTATATAAGAGTTACGAATTTGGGAGTTCAAAAACCCTAATGCTCATTTTGTTCATTCGTATAGGTGAAGAAAAGGGGAAAACGTGGTGGAGCTCTTCCAAGGAGGATATCATCTACATCCGTGAAGATCTGGAACTCGTAGAAGAAGAAGAAAAGGAGCGGATCGAAGAGAGGATCAAGAGGACGTAAGAATCGTCGTCATCCGGCTACCCTCCAACTCGTTGTTCAAGGAACATCATCAACCGGCCTTGGAAAACAAAGGGGGATCACTTCTATGTCTTCTATCAGTTCTTTGTGATATGTTCTATGATCTATATTTTTGTTTGAGATTAGCTTAAAGATTGAACTCATTATGTCTATCTACTCTTTCAGGTGAAGAGAGGAGATTGGAATAAGGAAAAGAGAAGCGGCTAGAGGAGAGGAAGAAGATGATGTCAAGATTATGATCATCCCTCAATGAGCAAGGAGAATCAGATTTTGATGAAGAAGGGGGAGCCTTATACTTGATGTATTCTTCTAGTTTACATCTATAGAATTTGTGTGGAAGGTCATAGCATATATTTGTGATTGTTACATATACATTTGACAGAATATTTTGTGTGGGTGTTCGGAGAAAGGGGTCTCCGAGTGTGTGTGTGGTCTCTTGTGTGTCGATCTGTGCGGAGTATATCCGCATGTGTTGTTGGGAGTTTTCTCCCGTGTGGTTGTGTAGGCCTTGTCCTACGTGTGTGTGGACAGAGTTGTGTCTCCGTGTGAAGTATACAATTCGGAGTGTGTTCTCCAACGTGTGTGTGTGTGTGTGCTGCTGTGGCAGTAGTTTGAGGCGAGGCCTCGTGTGTGGTTTGCTGCGAAAGCAGCGTGTGTGTGTTGGGGTTCTTCCCCGTGTTGCTACACTTTGTAGCGTGTAGTGAAGCCTCACCGGTTTGGTGAGGGGTGGACGTAGGGAGCCCGTCGTGGTCCCGAACCACCTTAAAAATCCCCGTGTTTTGTGGTTTGATTTGTGTGATTGTGTGTTCTCTACTATCTAGTTATGTAATCGTGTGAGCTCGGTGAGATTGAGTGAATTAAGTTTAAAGTTGTTTAGATTAATTTCCTCAATCCTATCAATCTTGTAAATTCCGCTGTGTGGTAGTTTGTGTTTTTAATTGGACATAGTTGTTAGCACAAGGATCTATTCACCCCCCCTCTAGATCCATGTTCCTGCACTACGGGACCCAACATATTGCAATCATCAAAACACAATAGCATTACAATCATCAAAATACAATATCAAATGCACTCAAATGCACTCACTGTCTTGCTATCATCAAAACCAAATAGCATTGCTATCATCAAAGCAACATAGCACATGCTTGTGCCTAAGGGGCACAACATTCTCCCCCCTTTTGATGATGGCAATAAACAGTGACAGTGAGTCACACACAAAATTTTCTCCCCCTTTGACATAATCGAAAAGGGAAGAACAATAAGAACATGAGTGCAACATGGCAGTATGCATGCAAGTGACTTCTAGAGCAAAAAACTTCCCCTGAAGGTATGACTCCTCCTGAATTATTTCTCCCCCTAAATAAATGCTCCCCCTTTGAGAAGGAATATGAACAGATAAACAAGGTAGAGAAGGTAGGAGGGTCACTTGACAACAGCTGAATCATAGGTTTAGAAAGGAAGCATGATTATAAACAACTGTTAAAGTATAAGAATCAGCAACATACAATTTTAACAAAAATTCAGGTTTAACAGTGATAAATCTAGAGTAAAACATTTGACCCCTGAACAAGAGTTTATAGATTCCATTTATAGCAATAAATCTAGGGCACATGGTATTAATAGATAAGTCAGAAATAATACCCTTTTATGATTAAACATGGAAGATCAAGAATGGCAGTTTGAATATGTATTGAAAATAATTTTCACTCATTGACTTTTGATTTTTCGAAGGGTTACAGCAGTTTGATTTTCACTTTTGAATTTTTTAGAACCTGAACTAAGTAAATAGATCAGTGGCATTTATGCTGTTGACATTAGGTGTACACCTTGATCAGAGGCAGGTACCCCCAATTACTAGGCATAAACTACTAGACCTATTTCAGATTAGAACCCACAAAGGATAGTCTTCACTTTTGACATTAAGGGTACACCTTGATTAGAGGCCAGTACTCTCAGTTACTTGGTGAGGACTCCCCCTATAGATTTGACCCTATGAACAGAGATATTCTGAATCACCTCATGACATGTGAATTCTCCTGCTTCTTTGGAGGAGTTCACAGTTTCTCAGTGTAATTCAGCCATTGCTCTGTCACTGTGTTCAGTTCTTAACATTAATGATCTTATTTACTGCTACCCTTAATTCTTTTAGAGTGATTGTTTTAAAAAAAAATCAGTACACACTCTTATTAGCCTGTTCTAGACATATCCAGTTCAACACATTTAGGCATTACAAAAACTTTTTCTATTTTAGCCATGAGACAAAGATTAAGAGCTATAAAAGTTTTCTTTTATCTCAAATTCTGAAGTGCAGACGCTTAACTCTCCAATTTATAAAGGTTAAACCTTTAGTTCCTTTCACTTTGTAAGTGTGATTCTTATAAGTGAACAATTGTAATAATCACCATTCAATGTACTAAACCAGATGCAAAGCTGTTGTTTAGTGAAAATGATGGGGAAAGGATAGCAATTGGCAATATGGTTCGATGAGCAACTGATGTCAAAGAGTATGAATCATTTGAATGAGAACACTGAGAAGTGAATAGGATTCAATGAATTGAATAGAACTCTCAGCTCCCCCTGACATCATGATGCAAGAGATATGCTATGCAATATACTGTCCTACATGCAGACTATGCACCAAGGATACATGAGACAAGTATGCAATCAATTCAGATTTATGCATCCAAGTTATAAGCATTTTTATCCTTTTTCAGATTTTTCAACATATGATGCAGTGCACTGTTCTACATGAAGACAGGACCCATAGTACTTGGCGGAGAACCTGGTCTCAAAGACCATCTCATCCATGGTAGAAACCTCCGGGCAGATTTTCTTGCCCTTTAGTAACATACCATTTTATATACCAGGGTTAAGCAAATGATAATGTAGTGCAAAGCAACCCTATTATGCATTGAAAAACATGCAGTCTATGACAATAGGCAAATGACAGTCATGCAAATCAGTCCTATATACATTGATCAATTTCATTGACAATCATGCATATGATGTATGCAAGTACTAGACACATGCATTGACTGTATGCACTAACTGACCCATTCAAGCTCAGTCCAAGTATGTAATCAAGCATGCAGTGCATTGACACGAGACACATGCATTGACTCTATACACTGAAGAACTATTCACAATCAGCAAGTTATGCATTCAACAACAAGCATGCAGTTCATTGACACAAGATTCATATAAAGCATCGACTGTAAAAATGATTGTGCAGAGCATCTAACATCCCATTTATTCAGTGCAATAATCAGTGAGAGAAGAGCATCAGATATATGCAAAGTAAAATTCAGTAGCTGAGTCTGGAATGCAAACTGATCAGCTAGACATGAAGAGAATATCAGACATCAAACGAATAGTTCAACAATTTCAGATATCAAACAGACAAATCAGCATTTACAGATGATGAAATTTAAAGATAAGTTCAGAACTAACCTGAAATGTAGAATCCTGGGGCTTCCTTTTTAAGTGCCTTGGCTAAATTACCCCTTTTATTTCTCTCACCAAGGCACACCTGCAACATATCAATCAATATGATCTTGCAGGGACCCAAGCAGTCTTGGGTCCTGCACTACCCCTATCAGGTGTTCTAAACATTCTTTTTGCAACATTATCATCAAATTCCATAAAAGAATAGTCAGACATAGAATGTCCAAAATTTCCACAATAATGACATGATACAACAGATTGTCTGGTCCTATGATGCTTATCAAAAGAAGCATGAGACCTATGAGATTGAGCATGAGTTGTTCTGTTGTTTACATGGACATTCTGTTTCTTATTCTTCTTCATCCAGCATTCAGCAAATTTGTGACTTGATTTACCATAATTAAAGCATGAAAAGTTCACAGGTCGTTTTGCAGAGAATTTAAAAACTTTGTTATTAACATGACTTACTTGGGCATGCCAACAGTCCTTGACTGTATTGCCATGCCTCCCACATTCGAAGCATTTAAGATACTTGCTTCTAGATTCATTTTTACCCCAATGATTTCCTGACCAGCACTCAATAGCCTTGTACCCAAGCTTATTGCAAGTGAAACAAATGATATGCTGATTAAATTTGAGTTTGTTTCTTTTGTGCTCATGATGATTTGGGGTGTATCTGGCATGCATTCTGTCATCAGATTTCAAAGCATAGCACTCATTCATTAAATGACCATACCTACCACAATAATAGTATGAAGCATTAGATTTCCTGAAGGCATGGTTTCTTCCAGATAGATTCCTAGAATGCATTGTTTTATTTGCATGCTCATCCTCTTTTAATATTCTGCAATCATCCATGATATGTCCATGCTTACCACAGTAATAGCAATAAGCATCATATTTCCTAGGGGCATGGTTTCTATCAGATGAATTCACGGATGCATGTGAATGAGTACAAGAAGCATGAGCATTTTGCATTGACCCATCAGATTCAGCAGAGCTAACAAATTTTAGAGTATAACCAGAATGATTCTTTGCCCTTTTTGTTTGACTCTTTCTTGTCAATTTCTGATTATCCTCAACTGGTTTTGTTTGCTTTTCAATTTTCTGAGCTTTAAACTGAAAGACATATTTTGAAGGTGACTTCTGATTTTCATTTTATTTTGGGGATTGCCTTGAAATACCAGCTACATCAGTGCTTTGGATAAAAGTGGTATATAGCTAGTTTTTAGTGATTTTCTTAGCATCAGAACAGCAATTTGTTCCCCCTTCAGAGTTATCATCTTTCCTCTTCCTAACAGTTTTTATTTTTCCTTTAATCTTGGCAGACTCAATAGCTGACTTTTCCAGATTATGAATTTTGTCTTCCAAGCTAGCAATGTGAAGTTCATAACTGGTTATTTCCTGTTCACTGCAATTAACACATTCGCTTAGAACTTGGTTTGTAGTTTTATACTTCTCAATTTCTTGTTCTAGACTGTTCAGAATTTCTGAATTTTCATCATAGACAGCTTTTCCTTTTTCTGTAGTGAGAAATCTTTCAGACAAGCCAGTGTTCAACCACTTCAGTTTTTCAACTTCAGCTTTTAATTCAGTGTTTTCTTCCTCAAGATTTTTATCCTAAATTTCATTATTAGCACATCTCTCTCTTCCAGACATGTGCTCCAATTTTTCAATCAGTTCATCTTCTCTTTCTTCTGCTTTAATTTTCTCAGCGAGCAGGTTTTTGTGATCATCTTTAAGTGAGGCAATCTGTTTATTTAGCCATTCATTCTCACTAAAGAGATCTTCATTACGTTCTCTTAAAATTGAGCATATTTTACAATTTGATTTAGCAGAAAAGGACTGTGAAACCTCCTCATTGATTTCATTCATTCTGACCATAAGAGTTTTATTTTTCTTTTGAAGATCTTCATTCTCCAATTTCAGTTTGTCCAATTCAGAATTAACTTCAGTCAGTTCTTGCATGCCTTTTAGATGCTCATTTTTCTTATCATTCAGTTGATTCTCAATTTCAGATATTTTGTCTAAGCATGTTTGTTTTTCAATTTCTAGAGATTTGAATGCTTCCTTTTGCAATTTACTATCATGATCAAACTCATTTATCATGTCTTCTAAAATAGCACATGCCTTACAAGAATTTTCATCGCTTTTCAGACTATCTCTTAGTTTTGCATTTTCACATTTCAGTTCTCTTATTTCGTACAACATTTTCTTTTTCAATTTTTTCTTTTCAGATTTCAATTGTTCACATTTATTATTGAGTTCCTCATTTATATTCCATAAGTCATCAATTGAAAGTTCTTCAGGTTCAGAGCTTACCTCGGATGAAGTTTCATCACTAGCATTTCTTCTATCAGCCATCAAGCATTTGCTGTGATTCCTGATTAGCTTCAGTTTATCCAAAATATCTTTGGCAGACCTGCAAGAAGAAATGCATTCAATTAGAGATCTGTCAATTGATTCTTTTAATAAAACTACAACTCTATTATTGACAGAGTCTTTCAGCTTATCCTTCTTGGTCCATTTAGATTTATCCTTCGACAGTTTGTATGGGCCGTGAGTCATTACCTTCCACAATTTTGGATCAGTATACTTTACATATCGATGGAGGTTTTCGAACCAAGAGTCAAAGTTATCACCTCTGAATATCGGAGGATTAGCCATCGAATCAGATAACAACCAAATTCAAAGCACAAAATAATAGACAACAAAACCAGATAAGCAAGACACGACACTAACTCAGTGAAAATAAATACAGAACACAAGAGGCACACTTATGAAATGCACCAAACAGAAATGCACCAAACCAGATGATCAACGAAAAGCACTAAGACAGTAAATCAAAACGATTCCAAATGACCCACTCTGAAATGCACTAAACAGTTAGCAGGATCCTCTGCAGATTGTTAGATCTGTTAAGTCAGAGACCGCTCTGATACCAATTGTTGGGTTCGGTGCAGTATTCAGAGGGGGGGGGGGGTGAATGAATATAGCCCTTTAAAAATCTTTCGCCCAATTAAAATATGATGCTCACTAGAATTACTAGTTCGCAAACTAGACAAGCTTAAATGCTAATGGGCAGATGCGGAACTAAACAAACACACATAAGATCACAAGAGTGCTAACAAGATAGATTTAGACACAATATAGCTCAACTAGCATTTTGCTCTCTTGACAAATTAAAACACTCTAAGAAGACTATTTAACTCTTCTGCTCAACCAGAAGCCAAACACATGGAGCGCCCCTATGCATTCATCTAGCGAAAGCACAATAGAACAAAACAAACCATAATGCACAAGGGGTTTTTAGGTGGTTCGGTCCAGCAGACCTACATCCACCCCACACTCAAATCGAGTGTGGATTCCGCTGACTCACAGCTTGAACAGCTGGGCATCACAGCTTGCCATACATCCGCTGGGCAACACAGCTTGCCGTCCGAGGAATCCTCCTCGCCCCGCTGAGCAACACAGCTTGCTGTCCAGTGGAATCCTCCACTGTAAACCGCTGGGCAATACAGCTTAGCCGTCCAGAGGCAGCACCTCTGCAATCCGCTGACTAACAGCTTGAACAAAGATGTAAAATAGAAAGCAGAAAATAGAACAAGACAGCAATCGGAAAGCTGTAAGCAATGAAGCACAATGTGGCTCTTAAAGAGCTGGATGGCCTGGATTTGATCCATGGTCCATCAAGAACAGATCTCTCTCGATCTCACTCTCTTTCTTCACTCTCTCTTTCTCTTTCTTCTCTGCTGCACTTCTCTTCTTCTCTTGATCTTTGTTCTCCTTTTCTCTCTTTCTCTTTCTCTTTACTTCTGCTGGATCGTGGAAGCTCTCTCTCCTTTTTCTCTTTTTCTTCTCTCAACTTCTGCTCTCTGCTTTTTCTTTTCTTCTTCTGCTCCCTGGCTTCGATCACGATCAATCTTCTATAGAGGATGAAGACTCGTATATATATAGCAGCAGCAGCAGCAAGGGAGATAGGGCGTGTGCTTCCCACGCCTTCCGTCCAGAAGATTCCTCCTCAGATCACGTGCTCAGCACCCACCTCGGATCACGTGTCAGGTGCCAGCTTCAGGTCACGTGCCCATTCATCAGTACGCTCAGCAACTGGAGTTAGATGGCGTCAACCCACTTACTCAAAGGAGTTGACGCACCCTTCAGAGATCTTCAACCCTTTTTAACTGCTGCGTCGACGCTTCCAACCCATGGCGTTGATGCATTGATGCGTTCAAGTGAGCAGGTCTTCAGCAGATAGACGTGCTGCATTGATGCTCTCAGCATGCTGCGTTGACGCATGGAGCTGCAGCGTCGATGCTGCCAATGTACTCCAGAGGCTGCAATAAGGGATACTTGAACTGCTGCGTCCACGCTACTTGATCAATGCGTTGACGCATTGGTGTGTTCCAGCAGCAGAAATTGGATGGCTTCAGCCCTCTTGCTTTAAGGGGTTCATTAGCCTCTTCAGTCCCTGTCAGACAGATGAAACGAAGTCATCAGTTCTAAGTTTATGCATTGCATTGTATAGACTTTATTATGAAGGTAAAGGCTAAAGCAACTTACATACTTTATGATACTTAGATGAAAAACAGGCGAAAGCAATGTAGAGACTTCAGACTGCAGGAACGTGTGAACAACCAATGTGTAGACTCTTCAATCGACAGGCTTTGAAGCACAAAGGCAATGTACAGACTTTGCCTTAAAACGAATGTAAAGACTTAGAATCAAAGAGGCGTTGTGTAGACTTTGAACCAGTGTACAGACTTGGAAGCTTGAGCCAATGAATAGACTTGAGACGCTTAAGGCGATGTACAGACTTGTTGAGGCTCAAGCGGTGTACAGACTTCGAAGTTTCACTGTGGTTGTATAGACTTGAATGAGTGAAGCCCAATGTATAGACTTGATGTGTGGCTGAAGCCTTGAACGTTGGAATAGGCTGGAGTGTATAGACTTCAGACTTCAGAACCGAATGTTCAGACTTTGCCTAAGAAACGTAGGGAAAGACCCCAGTGTATAGACTTTGCCTTGAACGAAGGTAAGTGATGAGTGTATAGACTTTCACGATGTGTAGACTTGGAAACGTGAAAGCTACAGTAAAGGAGTGTACACACTTGGCCAATTCAAAGGCGAGTCGAGTGTACAGACTTCGAATGAAAACCAATGTGTAGACTTACCACCGACCATTGTGTAGACTTGAAGAATGTGAGACGATGGCTAAGACACTGCACAATCGGATGTATAGACTTTACTTAACACAGTCCGATGTACAGACTTGGAATTTCAACTGAAGGGTGTATAGACTTGACCAAACAGTCCAGTGAATAGACTTGAATAGCTGAGGCCAGTGTACAGACTTCGAAGGATGCAGACTCTGTATAGACTTCAACTCAAACATGCATAATGTATAGACTTTGTGAAACGTGAATGTGATGTACACACTTGCTGAACCACTGTATAGACTTATAGAGATGACGCTGTAGACTTGAGAATGCTGTGTACACACTCACAGCGTTGACGCTGCAGACTTGAGAATGCTCACAGCGTTGACGCTGCATGAGACGTAGGCTGTACAGACTTAGCCTAAGACAATGCCTGAGACGGACGATGTATAGACCTGCGTTACTGTAGCAACGTGTAGACTTTGCCTTAGACGCTAAGTGAGACGCTCAATGTACACACTTCAAGTCCAGTGTATGGACATTGCCTTAGACTCTAAATGAAACGGACTTTAGCCAATGCAATGTATAGGCTTGAATGAGAGTCCAATGTATAGACTTGCATGATGCACAATGACACAGTCCAGTGTATAGACTCTTAGCCATGAATAAATGCAATGCAGTCTGATGTGTAGACTTTGCAACCGACAGCCAATGTATAGACTTGGCCAATGCTATCTAGCCTATGCACAAAGTGAGACATGCAGAAACATGACATCTGACAAAATGCAATTCAGATATATAAAGAACAAATGCCATCAATGCTAAACATCATCATTCATGTTGCTATCATATGCAGAATGCTCAAGGATAAGAATGCACAGAAATGCACTTTGTTTATTGCAATCATCAAAACACAATAGCATTGCAATCATCAAAATACAATATCAAATGCACTCAAATGCACTCACTGTCTTGCTATCATCAAAACTAAATACCATTGCTATCATCAAAGCAACATAGCACATGCTTGTGCCTAAGGGGCACAACAAAGTCAAGTCTATACATTGCATCATGACTAAAGTCTGTACGTCGCATCACATTGAACATGCCTCTCATGCAGCGTCTCATGCAGTGTCTCATGTAAGTCTATACATCATCTGTCAGCAAGTCTGTACATCGTGTAGCATGCACGCGTTCAAGTCTGTACATCGCATAGCATGCACGCATGTCCAAAGCCTGTACATTGTTCACTTGCAGCATTAGCAGAAGTCTATACAGCTTGCATGCTTCATAACGCCAAGTCTATACATTGTCTAGCTGCACAAACTTGAAGTCTGTACATCGCATAGCATGTATGTGTTCAAGTCTATACATTGCTGCTGAACGCAAGTCTATACACTGGTTGCTGCATTGTACGCACACTCAAAGTCTACACATTGCATGTTAGCATGTTTGCACACACTAAGTCCATATATGAGCAAAGTCTGCACATTGCTTATACATTGCACGCAGAGTCTACACATTCATCTGCATGCCTGAGCATCCATTGTTGTTGTGCATACTTTGATAGATGTAAAGTCTATACCTTGCTATCTGCATTTGTGCACTCCTTCGATATAAGTCTATACACTGTTTCGTGCATTGCACAAAGTCTGCACATTGTGTGTTGCTATGCTCATACATCATGTCAGTAAGTCTGCACAATGGTGCACGTTGAGTCTGCATATTCATTTGGCATGTCAGTACATCCTTTTGTAATGTTCATAGTCTTACATATATGAAGTTTGTACATGCCATAGCTTTGCATTCACAAAGTCTGTACATGCACTCAAAGGCTGTTTACTTGTGAATGTAATGTCTGTACATTCATTCTCATTGTACACACT
The DNA here is from genome assembly GCA_022559845.1 of Amorphophallus konjac. Classification (NCBI taxonomy): domain Eukaryota; kingdom Viridiplantae; phylum Streptophyta; class Magnoliopsida; order Alismatales; family Araceae; genus Amorphophallus; species Amorphophallus konjac. The sequence continues at coordinate 101,951,142 of CM040120.1, forward strand.
TTCTCTTATATGCACACTGCATCTAGTGCATCAAGTCTGTACAGGTCATGACTCATTTAACGTACAAACTTGATGCATTCAGTTCTTCATGTCAGCTAAGTCTATACTGATAACAGTATGTTATTACAGAGCTGCTGTTCGAGGAGCTTAATGGTTGGGCACGTGATCCGAGGCTGGAAGGGCTGATAGGATGATGACACGTGGCCAAAACATTTGAGCTGGAATCGAGGAGAGCACACGTCCTATCTGTCTGCTGCTGCTATAAAAGGAAGCCTTCTTCCTCATAAGAAGACTGATCGTGATCGAAGTAGAAAGGGCAGAAGCAGAGAGATACCCTGCACGATCCAGAAGAAGAAGAAAAAGAGAGAACAGAAGAGAAAGAAGAGAAAGTGAGAGATAGAGAGCTCGAGCAGATCCAGAAGAAGAGGAAGAGAAAGAAAGAGAGACAGAGTGATTAGAAGAAGAAGAAGGGCAAAGAGAAGCTTCATTCAAAGATCTGTCCTCACTGGACCGTGGATCAAATCCAGGCCAGTCAGCTCGTTGAGAGCCACATATGCATTTCATTGTTTACAGCTTTCAGTCACTGTTGTTACTTATTTTTGTTTTTATTTTGAACCTTTCATCAAGCTGTTAGTCAGTGGTTTTGCAGAGGAGGATTCCTCTGGACAGCAAGCTGTGTTGCTCAGCGGGGCGAGGTGGATACCTCGGACAGCAAGCTGTGAGGCTCAGCGGGGCGAGGTAGATACCTCGGACAGCAAGCTGTGAGGCTCAGCGGTTGTATGGCAAGCTATGATGCCCAGCTGTTCAAGCTGTGAGTCAGCGGAAGCCACACTCAGGTTTGAGTGTGGGGTGGATGTAGGTCTGCGGACCGAACCACCTAAAAATCCTCGTCTACTGTGGTTTGATTTCTTCTATCTAATTGACGCTAGATGAATGCTTAGGTACGCTTTGCATATTTGCTTATTTATTGAACAGAAGGTTTGATTCTTCTCTTGGTAGAGTATGTTTGTATTAGGAAGTTTTAATTGAGCAAAATTTTTTAAGGGGAGATTCATTCACTCCCCCTCTGAATCGAACGCACCGAACCCAACAGCTCCACTATCGCAACGCACTGAACCGCAGATCGGAAAGACCTCCGATTGCCTTCCTACTAACCACCGGTAGGGACGTCAACACCGCAGATTGGACAACTTTCGATTGCCTACCTACTAACCACCGGTAGGGACGATCCTCAGTTCCAAATGTTTGAATGAAATAGAAAGAGAAAAGATCTTGTCTGAGATTGCTGGATCTTGAATCTTCTTTTCTTCACACGATGTAGATCACCAACATAAGTTTCTTTCTTCTTCACAAATCTCTCTTCTTGATTCAGCAACAATGGCTTCTTCTTCCTTGTGAAATGAGCTTCCTTGAATCTCCTTGAGTTGATGAAGAAGATGATGGTTGCAGCTTTATCTTCCCTTGGCTTGGGGTTGATCTCCTCTTGAAGTAGCTTGAATCACTTGAGGATTTGATGAAGAACTTCTTCCCGGAGTACTGTTCACGGCTATAGTACTCAATCTCCTCTCCCTTGAACACACCCTTATAGCCTCCTTTGATCTCCCTTGGATTCACAAATGATCAACTAGGGTTTCTAACCCTCTTGCATTGGTTTTATATCTTTTGAATGGTCCTTGGACATCTCCCAGACCAGATCCACAATCCATGGGAGATTGGGTGACTTTGGGGTTAAACAAATACAAGGAAAGGGGCTCTTCTCGAAGTAGAAAATAAAGTCAACATTTGTTGGCTCGGGGCTGGCGGTTGACCTGCAGAAGCTAGCGATTGACCGCTACTGAGAAACCATATAGAAATTTGATCTCTGGAATTTTTGGTCGACCGCTTCTGGGCTGGCGGTCGACCGCCACTGAGAATCCGTCAGCCAGTGAGCTGTTGGCTGGGGCGGTCGACCGCCCCTGGACTGGCGATCGACCGCCAGCTGGGCAGACCCCGGGTAATGCCGGGTCAGTCCGTTAACCCCTTTAGCTCTGTCGCTTGAGTCCTTTAGCAGTCCATTCTCATCTGTGACATCAACCTTGACTGTCTTGAAGGTGTCAACTGAGTCTTTGACCTTGGGCTCTCCTGGCTATGCTTCTTTGTGCATCAACCTTGGCTATGTGACGTGCCGAATGAGAAATGTCAACTTTTACTTGTTGAATAGATTTGCATCCTTGCTTGGGCACGATCAATGAGCTTTCACTTTTGCCATTTCCACTCGATTCTTTGTCCATTCATTGGCTTATCTGTCATGAACAAAATATCACATATGTCAGTCATATGAGAGTGAAAAATAACAATGACTTATAGTGTTTAGCCATTATCAAAACCAAGAATATCAAATACCTCATATGACCACAGGATGATGTCGAATGACCCAAGTGACCACAAGATGACTCAAATGACCACAGGGGCACAACAGCTGCTAGATCTATTATGCAACATTGCATTTCCTGAAGCTCGCCGACCTACGTATGGAGTTCTACCATCGCCTATGCATGGAGCTGGTCACCGTGTCTGCCTGGAGCTCGCCGGCTCCCCTACAAGTTGCCGTTCTCCACACGCTATCACAATTGCTATCGTCGCCCTTGATGCCGTGTTATGTTGCCACTGTCCTGCATGTGCTACTGTCGTGTTTGCCTGAAGCTCACTGGCCTGTGCATGGAGTTCTGCCATCGCATGCGCATGTGCCTGGAGCTCGCCGGGTCTGCATGAGAGACCAGCCTGCTTCCGTGGCTGTGCAAGCAAACCCACCATGCACGCGACCGTTCAGAGATGCACACACGCGAGGGGCTTCTTCTTCTATCGCTGGCGTACGCAAACACTTCTGCCCAACCACTTGCAAGGCATGCATGGGAGGAGGAGAGGGGCTTCGCATGCCACGGAGATGCATGTCCTGTTGGTGTAGAAGGGTGAGAGGAATTATACAAAGGCCCTTCAAAAATGTTTAAAGCCATAAACGCTTTTGTCCTCCCATTTGGTTTGTAATGAATTTTGTAAAAAAAAGATTTGGAGAGAATTCTTATGATTTCTTTTAATTATGTAATTCTCTTAAAAAGTCTCAAGTCCTATTAATTATAGAAAATTCTCTATTTTACGTATGACCAAGATTATCATGTAAAATTACATAATTAACTTTATTAAAGTTCAAAAATGATGTGTGTGATATGAATAAGAATAGATAATTATGCATTTATCCTACCCCCCAACTTATCTATTACTAGGCCCTTAACAATGCAAACAAATTAAAAATTAGGGACCAATAAGAGTTTATAAGATTTCATACCTCATGACAAGATCCTCCTTCATGGAATCGATTACAGATTAGGAATTTGGAATTATGAAAGCATACTAGCCATAGGATTAGAACATGATGCTTATAATTCTCTTAGAATATTTGTGCTCGAGAAATCTAAATCCACAGTTTAGACAATTGCATCCTCTATATTACCATTTTAGCTAGGTGTCTTTCAACTCTACCTCCCAGATCATAGCTTTGATCATAGAAGTCTTCAATTTTTTTTAAACACATGGTGCTGCACAACCCTTCACCATTTGACGTGAACCTCAACTCTTGCCTTAGGAGAAGCAGGCCCGATTATTAAGATCAGGGGTATTTTTCATGATTTTTTTTTCAGATCTAATTCTTCACTAGGGAGGGCAGAGTATCAGACACCATACCAAATGATAGAAGGCTTGTCCTTCCTATTTCATTAGTGTGCAAGTGATTTTTTTTTGATGCTAAGAGACCTTAGGAGATTCTAACTTAGTTCCTATGACTAGACACACACAAAAAAAATCATTCCATCATCCATCTCCATAGTCTTTTCCATTCCAGAGTCTCTTTTATGAAAGCATGAATCAAGAAAATTCAGTTGGAGCTCTCTCTCTCTCTCTCTCTCTCTATCAAATGAGGCAATAGGTTGCATGAGATTTTTACAATGATTACCCTTGCCCCCCCAACTTGAATGACATCGTCTCTGATGACATGAACAAAATATGAACAGAACAATGTGTACATGAATGCTTGTCAAGGAAATGTACAACCTGGGGTGCGCAGACGTGGCTATTTAACAGGCGGCCTTGCAAAATGACTTCTTCATGCTCCTACATACACAAATGAAAATAACGCACTAGATTATTGACGAGGAAATGATTGGGTTACCTCCCAACAAGCGCTAAGCTTAGCGTCTTCAGCCAGACGACCTCCTTACATTGATTATGGGCCACTCAGTGTGATCGATTCTTTTGGTGAATGTTATGTGTCATCCAAGTAGGGTTTGAGTCGTAGACTATTAATAGTGAAAATTTGACTATTTTTAGGATCTAGGATTTTGACAACACCATGATCAAAGACTTTGAGCACAACAAATAGTCCATCCCATCTAGACTTCAATTTTCCAGGGAATAAGCGCAGTCTTGAATTAAAGAGCTAGACTTTTTGATCAGGTTGGAAGGATTTTCTCACAATGTGTTTATCATGGAAAGCTTTGGTCTTGGCTTTATAAATCTTAGCATTTTCATAGGCTTCATTCCTCAATTCCTCCAACTCATTTAATTGTAGGACCCTATGAGACCCGGCTTGGGCCAAGCCAAAGTTGAATTGTTTAATAGACCGATAGGCCCTATGCTCAAGCTCAATGGGTAGTGTTGTGTAGTGGATAGCGGATCTAGAGGGGAGGGGTGAATAGATCAGCCCCACTTTTCACAATGTGGCCCTCTATATAGCTAGTTAAAATGAATTGCAGCGGAATAGAAACTAGCTTCCAAGTGCGTTATGATTTGCTTAGCAAGATAAGCAAGATATATAACAATTCGATCCTAAGCATGCACCTAGAACGAATCAATCACACAAGCAAACCACACTAGACAGGATTTTAAGGTGGTTTGGATTGAATCCTCAGCCCTACGTCCACCCCTCACCAAAACCCGGTGAGGCTTCACTTGTGCAGCGCACAGAACCGCAAATCCTAAACCACCGATTGCCTTCCTACTCACCACCTAGAAGGGATGTCAACCGTAAATTGGAACAACCTCCAATTGCCTTCCTACTAACCACCGGTAGGGATGAATCACACTTTCAATGTTTAAACAATAATGAAAATGAAACAAATGTGAAGGAACTAAAACAAGAGTTGAGTTATGAGTGAAAATGAATTGGCCCTTGTATGGAATGTTGATCAGCAACAAGGCTCCTCTTGGCTTCAACTCAATCTTCTTGATTCACCATTGATTGGATGAATGTTCTTCACGGAGTACTGTTCACGTGAACAGTACCTCTTCCTTCAATTCTTCTCTCTTGATCTTCTCTTTGAATTTCTTTGAATGAATGAAGGAGATGATGAAGCTACCTTGAATCTTGATTGCTTCTTTAGTTCCTAGGAGTTTGAATGCTTGAAAGATCACCTTGGATGAGCTTGAATGGATGTAGATGATTTCCCTTGAAGAACTTGAATCAAACCGGATTCCTTGGATCACTTTGATAGCCTTGCTTTGATGTAATCTTCCTTGAGGTTTCCTGGCTTTGATTTGAGCTTGATTCCCCTTTGATTGGATGAAGAACACCTTCACGAACTACTATTCATGTGAACAGTAGCTCGTCTCCAAGCTCTCTTGTAACCTCCCTTGCAGCCACCCTAGATCTCACAAGAAGCCCCTTGAAGCATTAGGGTTTCTAACCCCTCATATGTTAGTTTTATAACCCTTGAATGGTCCATAGATGCCCCCTAGACCAGATCCACAAATCATGGAAGATTAGGTAAGATTTGATTAAACAAATCCATGGAAAGGGGCTAGCCACGAGGTTGATTTCGAAGTCAAACAAGGCTGCATCGGGGCTGGCGGTCGACCGGAATTCATGGGCCGGTCGACCGGAACCTGCTACAGCCAGAACTTTTCGGCTCTGGCAAAATCGGTCGACCGGACGCCTGGGGGCGGTCGACCGAAACCTGTAACAACGTCATCATTTCGGTTCTGGGAAAACCGGTCGACCGGCCAAGGTGTATAGGTCGACCGAAATCTATAAACGTTGACATTCTGAGGCTCTGGCAAATCAGGTCGACCGGCCAAAGCGTGTAGGTCGACCGGAAAGACCTGTACCTGCAAAATTGAACTGTTAGCCCAAGGAAACATGTCCATAGGTCAAGACATTCATGTTCTCATCAATTTCATGTATTTTGGGATTGAAATCAATTTAGATTATGCTATAAGCATTTCTAAATTTTGTTCCAGGGGCTCCGCCCCCGGAAACCCCCGCAAGGGGCGCTGCCCCCTTGACCCCCGTGACCTGACCGGGCAGGTCGATCCGCGTGCGAGGGCGCAACATTCAGCGTTCACGTTCACCATTTCCACTTGATTCCTTGTCCATTCATTGGCGCACCTGTCATGAACAAAAACATCACATATGTCAATCACATGAAAGTGAAAAACATCAATGACTAATAGTGTTTAGCCATTATCAAAACCAAGAATACCACAGAACTCATATGACCATAGAATGATGTCGAATGACCCAAGTGACCATATGAACTCAAATGACCATAGGGGCACAACATTCTCCCCCTTTTTGATGATGACAACACTGTGAGTCATTATATGACAGAGATATCCAATATGGCAAAGTGTATGACATGATGGCACCTACGCAGCTCAAGATCCATGATAGTAAAACATGAGAATGCGGATTTGGATACATGGATGATCAGAGCATGTGAATGCTATATGGGAATACTATGCATAATAGGAATGCTATGCATAATGTGACGGTTGGATGATGACAGATGAAACAGATGAAGGCTCTCCCCCTCAACAAGGACTCCCATGTCCACAACCTCAACAAGGACTCACAACTAGAATTCTCCCCCTTTGCCAACAGCAAAAAGGAGCAATAAAGTGAAATATCTGTGAGACCAGAGGGGAAAGGAGTGAAGAGCAAGCCATTATATGCAAACCTGAAGCAGATTGTGAGTAACATGTATGGTTCAAAGCTAATGAAATCCGAATTCATCAACAGAGTTCGAAAAGCAGCTACATCCAAGATTTAATAGAAATGAACCAAAAAGGCATATCATGGCAGTGCTTAACCGTCCCTTGTCTTATATATCCATATTCAATAAGTAGAAAGGTAATAACACAAGAACTCGTATTGAGGCTAAACAATCATGACTAGAGCATGGAATTGTATGATTGAGGAAAAAGGTTTCATATTTTGATTTTCAATATCTGTAGTATATGAAGGCACATGACTCATATTTTACGAGCAGTCAAGTCTAGTACATGCCTCCTAGCCGTAAGAATACACGTTGTTTAGACGCCAATATCCCTAGGTATTTGACAAGACTGACTGTAATGCTTCAGAATGAACAGAGATAGCAGAGTCGCGTCATGACATATCCGATCTCATTTCTATGATGAGAAGATATATTTCTCAGCAATTATGCTAGTGCTCTGCCTAGAGTCCAAATATAAGTAAGACAGAGATAATAGAGGCACATCATGACATATCATTGTCACTTGATGTGATGACGTGACATATTTCTCCGTGCAACAATATCATTGCTCTGCAAATAGATTTTCAAAAAAGTCCAGCTCATCAAGATGTTTAGAAGCAATACTAAGCTCTAGAGTATCATCAATATTATCATGAAGTCTGGATTTTCAGATATCAGAATAGTCATTCAAAGCATAATATGCAATCTTTAGTTAAGGTCTATTAAAACCATAGAACATAGATGATTTCAAAACGAATATTTCAGAGCTGCAAGGAAATCATTAAATCTGAACCATTTTCATTGATTGGACAATCATGAGGGCATATAATAGAAAGCTCTTACACCATATATTCGACAATCTCAGGAGCTCAAACCTGACTATAAGCCAAGAAGTAGATTGCAAGAGGTTAAGAGAATCAGCAAAACTCCCCCTAAAGATATGCAAAGGATGCGCGAAGGAGTTATATTTGCAATCAAGTTGAATGACAAATGAGGTTGGCCTAGTCACTCATGAAGGTGTCAGAAATGAAATGTGTGACCCAACCCATGGTTGTACACTTATTAAATGCAACAGAATGAAGATGAAATATATGCATGAATGCTGCACAAGGACAACTCCCCCTTACTATATGGCCTATATGCGACATTGACGCATGGTACTTGGCGGAGGTGAAAGCTCACGCATATTGAGTGCTTCGTGACAAGCATAACTTGCCCTTCCATACATCAACATTTGATATACCATGGCCATGCGAGAATGATGCTACACAAACCATACAATGCATTATGAACATGAACTCAATTCATTATTATGCAACTACATGCAATGCGACACCATATGCAAAAAGACATATTGACATATAAACAATGCATGAATGCAAAACACACAACTAATTGAACATGATTATCAATTCAAATTCTTATTGGCCTGAGGTCGGCAAAGACCAAGCTCCCTTCTTAATGTTGAAAACCTGTCATTACACAAGGGCTTGGTAAAGATATCAGCAATCTGATTCAATGTATCAACAAAATGCAGTTCAAAGTTTTTCTTACCGACCTCATCTCTAATGAAGTGATACCTAATCTCAATATGCTTAGTCCTAGACTGCTGGACTGGATTTTTGGCAAGGTTGATAGCACTAGTGTTATCACACAGAATCGGGATACAACCAAGATCCACCAAGTAGTCTTGGAGTTGGTGTTTAATCCACAACACTTGGGTGCCACAGCTCCCCACAGCAACATACTCTGCCTCCGCGGTTGAGAGGGCAACCGAGTGTTGTTTCTTGGAGGCCCAAGAAACTAAACACCCGCCTAGAAACTGGCAATAGCCACTAGTACTCTTACGATCCAGCTTGCATCCAGCGTAATCCGCATCAGAATAAGATATAAGAGATAAATCACATGATGACGGATACCACAATCCCAAATCTTGAGTGCCGGCAAGATATCGAAGGATACGTTTGACGGCAGTCAAATGGGATTCTCTAGGACTAGCTTGAAATCTAGCACAAAGGTAAACACTAAACTGGATATCTGGTCGAGATGCAGTCAAGTAAAGCAAAGAGCCAATCATACCTCTATAGACCTTTGCATCCACCAATTTACCATTTTCATCCGAATCTAGTGAAGTTGAGGTGCTCATAGGAGTTGCAATGATTTTGCTGTTTGCCATGTCAAATCTTTTCAATAGCTCTTTAATGTATTTGGCTTGACTTATGAAGCACCCATCGTCTCCTTGGTTGACCTGCAAACCGAGAAAGAATTGAAGTTCTCCCATTAGGCTCATCTCAAATTCGCTAGTCATGAGGTTAGCAAATTCCTCACACATTTCAGATTTTGTAGAACCAAACACAATATCATCAACATAAATTTGAACAATCAAGATGTTCTTACCTTGCTTCTTGGTGAAGAGTGTTTGATCTACCTTACCTCGTGTGTACCCTTTTTCAATGAGGAATGAGCTTAGCCTTTCATACCAAGCTCTTGGTGCTTGCTTAAGTCCATAAAGCGCCCTGTCTAGCTTGTATACAAAATCTGCATTGTTAGAGTTCTCAAAGCCAGGGGGCTGCTCAACATAGACTTCTTCTTTGATCAAGCCATTCAAGAAAGCACTTTTAACATCCATTTGATAAAGCTTTATTCTAAGGGAGCATGTAAAGGCAAGTAAAATTTTGATGGCTTCGAGTCTAGCAACTGGGGCGTAAGATTCATCAAAGTCGACCCCAAACTCTTGATTATACCCTTGAGCCACCAATCTAGCTTTGTTTCTGATTATCTTGCCTTCCTCACTTAATTTGTTCCTAAAAACCCATTTAGTGCCTATGACAGATTGTGATGATGGTCTAGGAACAAGATGCCAAACTTTGTTTCTCTCAAACTGGTTTAACTATTCTTGCATGGAATTTATCCGGTTTTCATCTTTTAAAGCATCATCAATGTTTTTGGGTTCATGCTGTGAGACAAGAGCAAGTTGATCTAATTCTTCCACAATTTTAAAATGTGACCTTGTTCTAGGTGGGTCATTCAAGCTGCCAAGGACATTCTCCAAGGGATGATCCTTATGAGTTCTAATGTTTGTAGAATCGTTACCTTCTCCTGGAGCTTGATCCCTTGCATTGCTTGATTCAGCTAGGTCACCGTCTTCTTTTATTTCTTCTTGTGGAGAATCACTCTTGTCCTTCATGCTTAGGAATTCCCCATCTTCATCATTTTTCCTGCAAGAGTTATCATTGTTAGAATCATGATATTCATCAAAGGAAACATGGGGTGATTCTTCCACAGTTTGACTTTTAATGTTATAAATTCTATAAGCCCTAGATCTATCAGAATATCCAAGAAATATACCTTCATCGCTCTTGGGCTCGAATTTATCTAAATCTCTTTTGTCATTATTGTGAATGACCATATGATGCAGAGAGGGCATTTTACCTTTGAGCAACTCATAGGGAGTCTTTTTGGTGTGAGACCTTACCATTGACCGGTTGATAATGTAACACGCCGTATTTACCGCTTCGACCCAAAATTTCCTTAGAAGTTACCGTTCGGCAAGCATTGTCCTCGCCATCTCTATGAGTGTTCGATTCCTTCTTTCAACAATCCCATTTTGCTCGGGGGTTCTTGGTGAAGAGAATCGGTGTGAAATGCCTTCTGACCTGCAAAGATTATAGAAATCAGTATTCTCAAATTCACCACCGTGATCAGATTGAATCTTGGAAATCTTAAACTCACCGTCCTGCTTTATCTTCAAATAGAGTGCTTGAAACTCATTAAAAGCATCATTTTTGTGTGTGAGGAAGAAAACCCATGTGAACCTAGAGAAATCATCCACCAAGATATATCCATATTTTCTACCACTTAAACTAGTAGTTCTGGTTGGACCAAACAAGTCCATATGAATTAGCTTGAGTGGTTTGGAAGACAAATATGAGGATCTAACCTTGAAGGATTTTCTAGTTTGTTTACCAAGGGCACATGCATCACACAACTTATTTTCTTGTTTAAAAGATAATTCAGGCAAACCTTTCACCATTGAATGCTTTAACAATTTATGTAGAACATTGTAGCTAGCATGTCCTAGTCTACGATGCCATAACCATGCAAGTTCAGATTTTGGTACAGCAAGACAAAGATTTGCATGAGCAGGATCATCTAAGTCAATCATGTAGACATTGTTGACTCTTTTACCAGAAAATTTTACCTTGTCAAATTTTGGTTCAAGGATTTTACATGCATGAGAGTCAAACAATACTTTATGACCTTTATCACATAATTGACTTATGCTAAGCAAGTTGTATTTCAATCCTTTAACTAACAACACATTTCCAATGGAGTTGGAGAGATTCTTACCTACATTACTTGTTCCAATGATTTTTCCTTTGTTGTTTCCTCCAAATGTGACGTATCCTCCTTCCTTTTCCTCCAAGAGATAAAATTTTGATTTGTCTCCCGTCATGTGTCTTGAACAGCCGCTATCAAGGTACCACCTGTTATGCATGGCTGCAAGACACTCTTGCACAAGAATTAAGCAATGGGGTTTGGAACCCAGCAAAACTTGGGTCCCACCAACTTCTTCAAGTTTTCAAAACATGATACCATCTCTTTCGGAATCCAAACCTTTCTAGCATTCATGTTTTCTTTGCTTAATGTAGGAATTTTCTTTTCAACTTTGACATTCATTTTCTGTTTGGAGGTTCTTTGTTGAACTTTGTGAAAGTTTGAAAAGGCTTGCTTCTTAAACCATTGAGGCCGTTGGCTGGTTTTAGATTGAAAATGAATGTTTTGCCACCTAGGGGATTGGTGCACACAGAAATCACAATTACCCCACAAGTGAGGTGGTGTTGGCCTAAGTGATGGAGCACCCCAGTTATAGTGATACCTAGAAGGCTGAGCAGGTAAAGGCCAAGAATGTGTTGACCAATGCTGCTGGGAAGATTGGCCTTTCTTAGGCTTTTGGACAGTCTTCTTGGGGATTTTGGTGATTGCCTCTTCAATCTTTTCTTTCCCTTTCTCCTTTTATTTTTGCTGGTTTTGTGTGGGAGTTGTGTTCGAGGTGGAGGCTTCAGAAGATGAAATGAATGTAACAGTTTTGAGCCCAATTGGCCTTTTGTTTGTTGGTTCAAAACCTAACCCTTCCTTGTTGAAGTTCATTCTAGTATCTAGCAATGCATCTAGGTTTTCTCTTCCATCCACAAATTTTTCTAAAGATTGTTGTTTATCCTTCAACTCTTTTTGTAGGTTTTCGATATTTTGAAGAAGTTGAATGTTGACTTGTTTGACAGCTTCATACTTTTCATTGCTCAATTTACTATCTTTTTCATAGCTTTGCATTTTGAGCTTCATGCTATCAATTTCATTTCTCAAATCCTCATTTTCAGTTTCCAAGTCAGCCATTTATTTTCTTCCTTCCTCCAAATCCTCAATCATCTTCTTAAGATCTTCAATTTCAGTCTCAAGTAGAGCATTCTTATCATTCATATTATGATCATGCACAAATGAGTTAATTTTCTTTTTCAATGATTTATTCTCCTTTTTGTACATTTCATATTTTTCCATGAGTTGTATGTATGCATCCTCCCAATCATCAGTTGTATAATTTTCAAATGGAGAATTTACCTCAGTTTCTTCATCACCTTTGGCCATAAGGCAGAAATCTTCTTTTTCATTATCCGAGGAGCTAGTTCTGTCATCACTTTCCTCTTCATCGCTCCATGTGGACACCATGGCCTTGTTCTTCTTCTTGCCCTTCCATTTGTCGGCCTTTTTGAATCTGTCGGGACAATCATTCTTGAAATGTCCTGGTTTATTACAAGAATAGCAAATGATTTTATCAGCTTTCTTAAAGTTTTCAGGATTAGACTTGAAACCATTTCTTACCTTTGACCTTCCTCTCATGAAGCTCTTACCTTCCTTTCTCAGAAATTTCTTGAACTTACGTGTGAGCATGGCTACATCATCCTCTTCTTGCTCACTTGCCGAATCCTCACCTTCATCGGAAGACCCTTGATGGCTGGGTCCTGCTTTAAGAGCTAAGGACTTTTTCTTAGGTGCCTCAGCCTCTTTGTTCTTGAGATTGATCTCATAGGTCATCAATGACCCAATGAGTTCATCTACCTTGGTAGTTGCGAGATCTCTTGATTCTTCAACCACGGTAGCCTTTGTGTGCCATGCTGGAGTCAGTGATCTGAGAATCTTTCTTACAATTTCCTGTTCTGAATATTTCTTTCCCAAATCAGTCAAACTGTTAGTAAGCACAGTTAATCGAGCATACATATCTTGAATTGTTTCATCAGGCTTCATGCGGAACATTTCATATTCAGAAACTAAAATGTTGGCTTTTGTTTCTCGTACCTGAGACGTTCCTTCGTAGATTACCTCTAACTTATCCCACATTAGTTTTGCAGATGCGCAGGTAGCCACTCTTGAGAATTCTACTGGATGGAGTGAGCATTGCATGATGTGTTTAGCATTCCAATTGACAGTGGATTGTCGTATCTATTCTTTAGTCCACAAGTCCTCACTATCTGTAAGCTCATACGGACCTTTGCTGATCACTCGCCAAAGTTCGTAGTCTTGGGCGCGAATAAACACCTGCATGCGATGTTTCCAATAAGGATAGTTAGTTCTAGTAAAGTAAGGAGGCCTATTCACAGCATGTCCTTCGGGTAAAAAACCCTTGGACGCTGATCCACCATTTCCCTCAAGGTCGTTGGACCCCATAATGAGAGATTAGGCTCTGATACCACTTGTTGTGTAGTGGACAGCGGATCTAGAGGGGAGGGGTGAATAGATGAGCCCCACTTTTCGCAATGTGGCCCTCTATATAACTTGTTAAAATGAATTGCAGCGGAATAGAAACTAGCTTCCAAGTGCGTTATGATTTGCTTAGCAAGATAAGCAAGATATATAATAATTCGATCCTAAGCATGCACCTAGAACGAATCAACCACACAAGCAAACCACACTAGACAGGATTTTAAGGTGGTTCGGATTGAATCCTCAGCCCTACGTCCACCCCTCACCAAAACCCGGTGAAGCTTCACTTGTGTAGCGCACAGAACCGCAAATCGGAAACTACCGATTGCCTTCCTACTCACCACCTGGTAGGGATGTCAACCGCAAATTGGAACAACCTCCAATTGCCTTCCTACTAACCACCGGTAGGGATGAATCACACTTTCAATGTTTAAACAATAATGAAAATGAAACAAATGTGAAGGAACTAAAACAAGAGATTGAGTTATGAGTGAAAATGAATTGGCCCTTGTATGGAATGTTGATCAGCAACAAGGCTCCTCTTAGCTTCAACTCAATCTTCTTGATTCACCATTGATTGGATGAATGTTCTTCACGGAGTACTGTTCACGTGAACAGTACCTCTTCCTTCAATTCTTCTCTCTTGATCTTTTCTTTGAATTTCTTTGAATGAATGAAGGAGATGATGAAGCTACCTTGAAACTTGATTGCTTCTTTAGCTCCTAGGAGTTTGAATGCTTGAAAGATCACCTTGGATGAGTTTGAATGGATGTAGATGATTTCCCTTGAAGAACTTGAATCAAACCGGCTTCCTTGGATCACTTTGATAGCCTTGCTTTGATGTAATCTTCCTTGAGGTTTGCTGGTTTTGATTTGAGCTTGATTCCCCTTTGATTGGATGAAGAACACCTTCACGAACTACTGTTCACGTGAAGAGTAGCTCGTCTCCAAGCTCTCTTGTAACCTCCCTTGCAGCCACCCTAGATCTCACAAGAAGCCCCTTGAAGCATTAGGGTTTCTAACCCCTCATGTGTTAGTTTTATAACCCTTGAATGGTCCATAGATGCCCCCTAGACCAGATCCATAAATCATGGAAGATTAGGTAAGGTTTGATTAAACAAATCCATGGAAAGGGGCTAGCCACGAGGTTGATTTCGAAGTCAAACAAGGCTGCATCGGGGCTGGCGGTCGACCGGAATTCATGGGCCGGTCGACCGGAACCTGCTGCAGCCAGAACTTTTCGGCTCTGGCAAAACCGGTCGATCGGACGCCTGGGGGCGGTCGACCGAAACCTGTAACAACGTCATCATTTCGGTTCTGGGAAAACCGGTCGACCGGCCAAGGTGTATAGGTCAACAGAAATCTGTAAACGTTGACATTATGAGGCTCTGGCAAATCAGGTCGACTGGCCAAAGCGTGTAGGTCGACCGGAAAGACCTGTACCTGTAAAATTGAACTGTTAGCCCAAGGAAACATGTCCATAGGTCAAGATATTCATGTTCTCATCAATTTCATGTATTTTGGGATTGAAATCAATTTAGATTATGCTATAAGCATTTCTAAATTTTGTTCCGGGGGCTCCGCCCCCGGAAACCCCCGCAAGGGGCGCTGCCCCCTTGACCCCCGCGACCTGACCAGGCAGGTCGATCCGCGTGCGAGGGCGCAACATTCAGCGTTCACGTTCACCATTTCCACTTGATTCCTTGTCCATTCATTGGCGCACCTGTCATGAACAAAAACATCACATATGTCAATCACATGAAAGTGAAAAATATCAATGACTAATAGTGTTTAGCCATTATCAAAACCAAGAATACCACAGAACTCATATGACCATAGAATGATGTCGAATGACCCAAGTGACCATATGAACTCAAATGACCATAGGGGCACAACAGGTAGGTGACAAGCTTTTCAAAAGATCAACTTATACGATGACATCCCAATGGGAGTCTTGTATGCTGTCTGATAGGCCCAAAGAGCATCATCCAATCTTTCAGATCAATCCTTCTTATCGGGCCTAACGGATTTTTGCAGGATGTTTTTGATCTCCCGATTGGATATCTCCACTTGGCCACTTTTTTGAGAGTGGTAGGGGGTGGCAATTTTGTGAGTGATCTCATATTTCCCGAGAAGAGCTCGGAATTGGGCATGAGTGAAATGAGAACCCCCATCGCAAATGATGGCCCTAGGACACCCAAACCTTGAAAATATATTCTTTCGGACAAACTTCATGACAACTTTGTGATCGTAGGTTCGGGTGACAATGGCTTCAATCCACTTAGACACATAGTTGACCGCCACAAGAATGTACTCATGTCCGAATGATGGCAGAAAGGGCCTCATAAAGTAAATTCCCCAAACATCAAAAATTTTGACCACAAGAATGGGGTTGAGTGGCATCATTTGTCGTTTGCTCATGTTTCCCACAAATTGACACCTAAGACAAGTCTTTATAAATTCATAAGCATCCTTGAAGAGAGTGGGCCAAAAGAATCCACTTTGCAACACTTTGGCAGTAGTTTTCTTTCCTGCGAAGTGTCCCCCACAAGTTAGAGTGTGACAAAAGTTCAGGGTGCTTTGTTGTCCCTTCTCGAAGACACACCTCCTAATTATTCGATCCGGACCCACATGGAACAATTTGGGGTCTTCCCAGAAATAGTGTTTGATTTTGGCAAAGAAGTGTTCCTTTTCGAGTTTAGACCACCCCTTAGGAATTTGCCCCACAGCTAAATAGTTGACAATATCGGTGAACCATGGGAGTTGACTATGGGTGATGGACAAGAGGTGTTCATCAGGAAGTGAATCTTACAAAGGTGCATTATCAGTTGTGAGAATCTGAGATAGATGATCGGCAATTTTATTCTCAGAACCTTTTTTGTCTCGGATCTCAAGATCAAATTCTTGGAGTAAGAGGATCCACCTAATGAGTCTAGGTTTGGCATCCTTCTGGGAGAACAAGTATTTGAGTGCTGAGTGATCAAAATATACAATGACTTTTGCCCCTAAAAGATGTGACCGAAATTTTTCAAGGGCAAATACGACAGCTAATAACTCTTTTTTTGTGGTGGTGTAATTAAGTTGAGCATCGACGAGGATGCGACTCGCATAATAAATCACCACAGGAAACCTATCCATCTTTTGGCCCAGAACTGCTCCAATAGCATAATCGGAGGCATCATACATGATTTCAAAAGGCAGAGACAAATTGGGAGGTTGGAGAATATGTGCCTTGCTCAAAGCCTCCTTAAGCGAATTGAAAGCCTCTAGGCAAGCAACATCTAAATAGAATGGGGCATCTTTGGCTAAGAGAAGAGTTAACGGGCGGACAATTTTGAAAAAGTTACTTATGAACCGGCAGTAAAAACTGGCATGGCCAAGGAATGAATGATTTTGCCAAACAGAGGTTGGAGGAGGAAGCTTAGAAATGAGGTCAATTTTGGCCTTATCCACCTCTATACCCAGTTCGGACACAATGTGGCCTGAAGGGGGGCTATCTCGCAATGCTCTTGAGCGGGGAAGAGGATGACCACGTACACTTGAAGTGTGAACTGTAAGAAGGGAAAGGAGTCAGAGGTGCCCAGGGATAGATCCTCGAGGAAGACCCTTCGATGCTTAAGTCAACAAAGTAGTGGAGCTCGGATGCGAAGGGAAGAGCTAGGAGGAAGATGAGAGCGCGAGATCCCTCTCCACCAAAAGGTGAAGTGGTTCCTGCTCAGGGTTTTTGGCTCTTGCCTGGCTTACCTCCTTGTAGTAGGGTGTCACGCCCCGAGCACGGAAGATACTCGGATATGCGCGATGAGTTTATATCAATCATGTCAATCAGAGTAGTAGTGTATTCGACACCAAAACAGAGATGCGCAAAATAGAAAGATAACCCAATCCTTTATTTCATAATGGATAGACTATTATAAATCCAATACTCTATTCAATTAAAAAGGAAAAGTACATAGTTGACTCAAGAAAATAGGAAAAAGACTAGATGACACTTGGAGAAGTTTTATCTCTTTCACTCTTGACCATTCCCATCCGATTGACTTCCCTCGTCGTCGAAATTACCTGAAAAGTAGGGAACACACGGAGTGAGCGAACGCTCAGTAGGAAATTATATCTCAAGCGCTTAGCAAGGGGTTTAAGTAATTACATTTTTCATGAATGTACTATAGCTATGCATGCTCGCATAAAACGACAAGATAGAGAGAGAATTCATCAATAAGACAGCAAGATGAACCAGTCATGAGCTTTCAAGAAAAGATAACAAGATATTCAAGCAAGTACTTTTTAGCAAGTCATGTCAAGAACTTTGGCTATCATGTATCAAGCAAACAAGTAATTACCCTTTCTCGGGTCACGCAATTCATGTCAAGTCAAGTACGAGTCAAGTACAAGATTTGTGTGGAATGTCCAATCAAGCTAGTCATGCACTCGGTATAATGCCAGATACCTTATCATTCAACTCCCATGGGCACAAGTACTTTCGGGTGCTCCTCCCAGGACCAGATCGGGCCCTATATGCGCAGGCATTTATCATGTATATTTGACATCCACTCTTGTATATATATATATATAGCCAATATGGAATTTCAACAATTTAAGCTTGTAGACACGTAGGATAACTTTGAGAGAATGGAGTCCAAAAATACGATATTGGACATAGATAGGCGATAACAACGGTACAATCACGATGAACGATGAAACTAGGTGGAATTAGGTTCCCTTAACTCGGGTACCATGACAAGTATGGACATTCTTTATATAGAATTGAGGTCCACATGAACAGTATATCAAAGGCAAGATACCCTCATTCTTATTATAGAATTGAGGTCTACAAGAACATCAACAAATGGCATGATATCATCATCCCATTAAGAATTCTCATGATATACTTTTTGCATATCATAAGGGCCGGTATACCATGTTTCTTTAGAGTGACATGGCATTCAATAGTGTAATGGATTTTTAGGGTACAACCAGCTCAGTCGGTCTTGAGGGAATCCAAGGCTTCGAGGAGTCTTACGGAGGTCTCTATGACTAACTCGCTAGTCCAAAGGAACGGAATATCCAATGGAGAGCTTGTATGTCAATGAGAATTGAGGGTGATCGATAAAACATCATGAAACGTGGGACTATACTCACGGAGTGGAGATATAGTGCCGATATACATATATATATATAGATATACTGAAACCATCGGTTGTCAGAAACAGATAAAAATATTTTTACAGGAAAATAACGACTTAAGTAAAGTCACTACTTAAGTAATTAACGCCTTCAGCAAGGGCGTTTATCTATTTTACATTTTTGCAAGATTTCAATATTTCAGTATTTTACCAAAAATGCGCCCTGGTAAGGGGCGTTTAATTACAAGTTGACGACGTATGCAATGGTCGTTCATTCTTTACTTCTATTTTTGCAGAATATATATTTTCAGTAATTTATCAAAAACACGCCCTGTACAGGGGCGTTACTTTTCAATTCACGCCGTGAACAGGGGCGTTAGTCAAGTGAGAGACGACCTATACAGGGTCATGTATTTCAAGAATTTACAATTTTTTTCAAGTATTGAAATTTCCAGAAAACGAGATATGGTCATGACAGGATAATATCAGGATTAATGATCATGCACTGATTTAGAATCATGTTTAAGTGAATATTGGGCTAATTAACATGGGTAATTATCAGGTAATTAAATTGACGTCTGTGTACAGGGCGTCAAATCTTTTGAATTGACGACCTTGTCAGGGTCGTTTATTTAGATAGCGCCATAGTCTGGGTCGCGTATAAAATTAGTGCCCTTGGAAAGGGCGTTTCTTTCCAACAATAGAAACATTCAAAACTCTCGAAAACTATATGCATGAATTAATATATATGGTTTAGCATAGCTATTATGGTGATTTGGGCTACAGTGCTTGAGAAAACCTACCTTTTGATGAAACGTGAAAGATCTGGTGAAGAGACGATGCTCTGTCTGTAACAGAGTGATCACCGGAAGAAGAAGATGAAGGAAAAGTTGCAGATGATGTACGTGGATGAAGAACCCTCAATTCTTCAATCGATCGGTTTCACTTCTATAGGCAACCTGTAGAGGCAGAATAAAACGAAGGTATTACTCTTCGTAAGAACTAACAGAAGGTAAAGAAGGAGAAGAACTTACCCGTTCTTCAGATGATAAAAGCTTTCAACCTGGAATCAGAAGAGAATGAAGAATCATCAGTATTCTTCACAATTTGATAGACAGATTAAAGGAAAAAGAACATGCTGTTCTTTACGTACCGTAGCAGCAGTAGGTCGTCCAAATAGATCTTTAGGGTTCGACAGTCAAGGGTTTTTATAGGGTTCTGGAAATCCTAATAAGGTTAGTGTTGGATTGGAAGTAACACTTCCGTGATAGAGTTATTACTACATTCGAACTCTTTCTCATAGTTATCAACTTACCCTGGATAGACTCCTGGGTCGAACGGAACTCAAACTGAATTAGCGTCCTAAGTAAGGGCGTCGAATTTAAATTGACGCCTTGTCAGGCGTCGTTACTTGTTGAAACGCGTCCACTCAAAGGACGTTATGCAAACTTGCCCTTTTTATTTATTTTGGTCGTTTGAAATTTGACGCCTTGACATGTGGGCGTCCCTTCTTCAAAACACGCCTTAGATGAAGGCGTTTTCTTGTAAGGTAGCGCCTATATCTGAGGCGTTATTTTCATCAGGGTTTAATTATTTTTATTCCAAGTTCTTTCGTTTATTTACTAAATCTTTTAATCTATTTTGATTTATTTATTCCTTTTAAATTTATCAGGGTTGCTACACCCTCCCCCACTTAAAAAGAATTTGGTCCCCAAATTCCTAGCACATATTTACATATGGAGAGTGTAGAGTTCATACCTTCTAATATAACTCTGGAAATCGCTTCCTCATAGATTCCTCGGTCTCCCATGTAGCTTCATGTTCTGAATTCTTATTCCATTGTACTTTTAGCATGGGAATAACCTTATTCCTTAGGGTTCGTACTTCTCGATCTAGTATTCATATGGGCTTCTGCTCATATGTGAAATCTTTCTGGATCACTAGGTCTCCATACTCAATAATATGTGATGGGTCATGTACATACTTCTTCAACATAGATATGTGGAACGCATCATGTACTTCGGACAGTTGAGGTGGCAATGCGATGCGATAAGCAACCTCGCCAACTCTTTCTAGTATCTCAAAAGGTCCGATAAATCTTGGTGTAAGCTTGCCCTTAACACCAAATCTTCATATTCCACGTCCAGGCGATATCTTGAGAAATACATGATCTCCAACTTGGAATTCAAGATCTCTTCTTCTTGTGTCAGCATAAGCCTTTTGTCTAGACTGAGCAACTTGTAGTCTTTCTTTGATCAATTGTATCTTCTCGGTAGTGTCCCTTACCATTTCTGGACCTAACAGTTGTTTCTCTCCAACTTCGTCCCAGCATAAGGGTGATCGACAACTCCTTCCGTATAAGGCTTCAAAAGGTGCCAGTTGTATACTTGCCTGGTAGCTATTATTGTATGCAAATTCGACCAGAGGCAAGTGATCATGCCAGTTTCCATCAAAATCAGTAATGCATGCTCTTAGCATATCTTCGACTACTTGATTGGTTCTCTCGGTCTGACCATCCGTTTGAGGATGAAAGGCGGTACTAAAGTTAAGTCTCGTCCCCAACGAATGTTGTAGTCCCTTCCAAAAATGAGAAGTAAATCGGGGATCTCTGTCAGACACGATTGAAATAGGAATACCATGTAGTCTGACTATTTCCTTGATGTATAATGCAGCTAAGACATCAACTGACCATCGACTCTTGATTGGCAAGAAATGCGCTGATTTAGTCAATCGGTCAATGATAACCCATATTCCATCATGTCCTCTTTTTGATTTAGATAAACCCATGATGAAATCCATACCAATATCCTCCCACTTCCATTTAGGGATATCTAGAGGATGTAGTTTTCCAGCAGGCTTTTGGTGTTCCGCCTTGACTTGTTGGCACGTGAGACAGCATGATACGTAGTCCGCTATTTCTCTTTTCATGTTGGGCCACCAAAAATTTCTTTTTACATCTTGGTACATTTTGGTAGATCCAGGATGAATCGTATACCTTGACCTTTGAGCTTCATCTAAGACCTTCTTCTTCAATTCTGGGCAGTCCGGTATACAAGTTCTATTCTTGAACATTAATCTTCCATCAGAAGCTAATTGAAAATCCGATTGTCCTTCTAATCTGCCCTTCATCTCTACTAACATTGGGTCATTATCTTGAAGTGCTTGTATTTCAGTTAATAGGTCTGACTGTATGCTTATATGAGATAATGTGACACATCTAGGGTCCGTGTCCATGCTTATATTGAGTTCAGAGAATTGTTCCAGCAATTTCCATTCTTGAATCAGACAATTGGCTAACAGTGCTCTCGGCTTTCGACTAAGGGCATCTGCTACATGATTACCCTTTCCGGGATGATATTGTATATTGAAGTCGAAGTCCTTGAGATATTCCAGCCATCGTCTTTGCCTCATATTTAGTTCCTTTTGTGAGAAAAGATATTTGAGACTCTTGTGATCGGAGTATACAGTAAAATGTACTCCATAAAGATAATGTCTCCATATTTTGAGTGCAAATACTACCGCGGCCAATTCTAAGTCATGGACGGGGTAGTTCTCTTCATACTTCTTTAATTGACGAGAAGAGTAGGCTATAACCTTCCCTTGTTACATTAGAACACACCCGAGGCCAATGCCAGAAGCATCAGTGTATACCTCGAACTTTTCTCCTTCAATTGGCAATGCTAAGATAGGAGCTGTAGTAAGATGATCCTTGAGAGTTTGGAAGCTTCTTTCACATTCCTCATTCCATTCATAACGGATCTCCTTGCGAGTTAACCTTGTAAGTGGCACGGCGATTTTTGAGAAATCCTTGATGAATCGCCTGTAATAGCCGGCAAGACCTAAGAAACTTCGGATCTCGCTAGCATTGGTCGGTCTTTCCCAGTTCCTTACAGCTTCAACCTTTCATGGGTCTACAGACAAGCCATCCTTTGATATAACATGTCCGAGAAAAGTCACTTCTTCAAGCCAGAATTCACACTTGCTAAGTTTTGCATATAATTGGTTTGTCCTCAATATTTGTAATGCAATCCTCAAATGTTCCTCATGATCTTCCTTGTTCTTGGAATAAATCAATATATCATCAATAAAGACCACCACGAATTGATCCAAATAAGGCCTGAATATACTATTCATTAACTGCATAAAGGTAGCAAGGGCATTTGTTAGTCCGAAAGGCATAACAACAAATTCATAATGGCCATACCTGCTTCTGAATGCGGTTTTATGAATATCCTCGTCCTTGATTCTTAGTTGGTGATATCCTGACCTAAGATCAATTTTGGAAAAGTACATGGATCCTGAAATGTGATCAAACAATTCATCGATTCTCGGCAGTGGATACTTGTTCTTGATAGTGAGATGATTCAACTGTCGATAGTCGATGCATAACCTCATGGATCCGTCTTTCTTCTTTACAAATAATACAGGCACTCCCCACGGGGAAGTACTTGGTCTAATGAATCCTTTCTTAATGAGTTCCATCAATTGCACTTTTAACTCTTTGAGTTCAGCAGGTGACATCCTATAAGGTGCCTTTGAAATCGGACCAGCACCAGGGACTAAGTCAATTGTGAAGGCCACTTCTCTTTGCGGGGGTAATCCCGGCAAATCTTCCGAAAAAACGTCCAGAAATTCTTGTACCACTGGAATGTCTTCTAGCTTAGCTGCCGTAGCTTCTTTAACTGTGACAAAGGCAAGGAAAGATGCACATCCTTTCCTGATGAGCTTGCTAGCTCGGAGAGCTGAAATAAGAGGGGATCTGCTCCGACCCTTGGGGCTAGTCAAGATTAGTTCTGGAAATTCCTTGAATGTAACCTTACTATTGCGGCAATCAACTGTTGCCTGATACTTGGATAACCAATCTGCCCCTAGTATAACATCATACTCTTTCAGATCTAAACATATGTAATCAATAGGAAGATTTCTACCCTGAACCAATACTTCGCAGTTTTGGTAATGATGTGTAATATCAGTCTCATCATCCAGAGGAGTAGATAAAACTAACTTTATCCATTCCGGTTCTAGGGGTAATGGGTCAGCAAACTTCTTACAAACAATAGAATGCGATGCACCAGTATCAATTAAGACATATGCATTCCTGGAACAAACTTTCAATGTACCTTCCATTAAGCCGCCTTCTTCTTCTTGCTCGGTCTCCTTGATTGCATGAAGACGAGCATTCTTGGTTACTGGGCGCTTTCCGTCAACGGCTTGATCGTTAAGTAATGGGCAATCGGGAATCCGATGCTCACGACTCCCACAACGGAGACATGCTCCCAGTTTCCTCCAGCATTCTTCTGCTCTATGACCCGCTTTATCACAATGTTTGCACACTGTATTTGGAGAGGTAGTGGTGATAGAGAAGGGCTTGGTCTTTTTGAACTTTTGGTCTTGTGAGGATGCTCCTCCATTGCTAGGCCTTTTCTTGAAGTTGGGTTTAAAGGAACCCGAACCTGTAACTTGTTCCTTCTTATCCTTACCACGAATCCTATCAGACAGTTCCGTGGCATCTTCTAATAGTTGAGCTCGGCGTACTATCTCCGAGTAGACTTGAATGTCCATCGGCGCCAGTTGAGTAATAGCTTGGGGCCTGAGCCCATTAAGAAACCTCCTAGCTTTCATTTTCTCGGTGCTAACTAGATGCTTAGCATACAGAGACAATCTAGAGAATTGGGCCTCATACTCGGCCACTGACAAAGATCGTTGCTTTAATGCAGCAAATTCTGCAGCCTTTTTTTCCTGAACTCGGTCCGAGAAATATTTTGCGTTGAAGTGTTCAACGAATTCCTCCCACGAAACCTGATCTTGATTTATAGTAGCCTCTATTGATTCCCACCAGCATCTAGCATCCCTTTCTAACTGAAAAGTAGCTAATAAGACCTTATCTTGATCCGTGCATTACATAACACGGAATATTCGTTCTGTTTCTCTAATCCAGTGTTCAGCGTCATCTGGATCAGTAGAACCCGTGAACTTGGGCGGGTTCATGTTCTTGAAAGTCTGGTGGAGACTTCCTGCTCGTTGTCCACCTCCTAGTGTTACTTGCTGCAGCACTTGAGTCATGCCTTGCAGTGTACGCTGCATGTTGCGCCATTGAGCACGTTCGACAGCCATTATCCTACAATTATAATAACTAGATTAATACGTGATTTGTATCTTAAAGACTAGCATTCTATGTTAACTTTAACCCTTGGTCCTACCCAATCTCACTGGTTAAAGGTTTGAACATATCCTTGGACTTGGGTTTTCCTAGGAATTGAATACCCTAGGCTCTGATACCACAAAAACTGTCACGCCCCGAGTGCGGAAGATACTCGGATATGCGCGACGAGTTTATATCAATCATGTCAATCAGAGTAGTAGTGTATTCGACACCAAAACAGAGATGCGCAAAATAGAAAGATAACCCAATCCTTTATTTCATAATGGATAGACTATTACAAATCCAATACTCTATTCAATTAAAAAGGAAAAGTACATAGTTGACTCAAGAAAATAGGAAAAAGACTAGATGACACTTGGAGAAGTTCTATCTCTTTCACTCTTGACCATTCCCATCCGATTGACTTCCCTCGTAGTCGGAATTACCTGAAAAGTAGGGAACACACGGAGTGAGCGAACGCTCAATAGGAAATTATATCTCAAGCGCTTAGCAAGGGGTTTAAGTAATTACATTTTTCATGAATGTACTATAGCTATGCATGCTCGCATAAAACGACAAGATAGAGAGAGAATTTATCAATAAGACAGCAAGATGAACCAGTCATGAGCTTTCAAGAAAAGATAACAAGATATTCAAGCAAGTACTTTTTAGCAAGTCATGTCAAGAACTTTGGCTATCATGTATCAAGCAAACAAGTAATTACCCTTTCTCGGGTCACGCAATTCATGTCAAGTCAAGTACAAGTCAAGTACAAGATTTGTGTGGAATGTCCAATCAAGCTAGTCATGCACTCGGTATAATGCCAGATACCTTATCATTCAACTCCCATGGGCACAAGTACTTTCGGGTGCTCCTCCCAGGACCAGATCGGGCCCTATATGTGCAGGCATTTATCATGTATATTTGACATCCACTCTTGTATATATATATATATAGCCAATATGGAATTTCAACAATTTAAGCTTGTAGACACGTAGGATAACTTTGAGAGAATGGAGTCCAAAAATACGATATTGGACATAGATAGGCGATAACAACGGTACAATCACGATGAACGATGAAACTAGGTGGAATTAGGTTCCCTTAACTCGGGTACCATGACAAGTATGGACATTCTTTATATAAAATTGAGGTCCACATGAACAGTATATCAAAGGCAAGATACCCTCATTCTTATTATAGAATTGAGGTCTACAAGAACATCAACAAATGGCATGATATCATCATCCCATTAAGAATTCTCATGATATACTTTTTGCATATCATAAGGGCCGATATACCATGTTTCTTTAGAGTGACATGGCATTCAATAGTGTAATAGATTTTTAGGGTACAACCAGCTCAGTCGGCCTTGAGGGAATCCAAGGCTTCGAGGAGTCTTACGGAGGTCTCTATGACTAACTCGCTAGTCCAAAGGAACAGAATGTCCAATGGAGAGCTTGTATGTCAATGAGAATTGAGGGTGATCGATAAAACATCATGAAACGTGGGACTATACTCACGGAGTGGAGATATAGTGCCGATATACATATATATATATAGGTATACTGAAACCATCGGTTGTCAGAAACAGATAAAAATATTTTTACAGGAAAATAACGACTTAAGTAAAGTCACTACTTAAGTAATTAACGCCTTCAGTAAGGGCGTTTATCTATTTTACATTTTTGCAAGATTTCAATATTTCAGTATTTTACCAAAAACGCGCCCTGGTAAGGGGCGTTTAATTACAAGTTGACGACGTATGCAATGGTCGTTCATTCTTTACTTCTATTTTTGCAGAATATATATTTTCAGTAATTTATCAAAAACACGCCCTGTACAGGGGCGTTACTTTTCAATTCACGCCCTGAACAGGGGCGTTAGTCAAGTGAGAGACGACCTATACAGGGTCGTGTTTCAAGAATTTACAATTTTTTTCAAGTATTGAAATTTCCAGAAAACGAGATATGGTCATGACAGGATAATATCAGGATTAATGATCATGCATTGATTTAGAATCATTTTTAAGTGAATATTGGGCTAATTAACATGGGTAATTATCAGGTAATTAAATTGACGTCTGTGTACAGGGCGTCAAATCTTTTGAATTGACGACCTTGTCAGGGTCGTTTATTTAGATAGCGCCCTAGTCTGGGTCGCGTATAAAATTAGCGCCCTTGGAAAGGGCGTTTCTTTCCAACAATAGAAACATTCAAAACTCTCGAAAACTATATGCATGAATTAATATATATGGTTTAACATAGCTATTATGGTGATTTGGGCTACAGTGCTTGAGAAAACCTACCTTTTGATGAAACGTGAAAGATCTGGTGAAGAGACGATGCTCTGTCTGTAACAGAGTGATCACCGGAAGAAGAAGATGAA
This sequence comes from Amorphophallus konjac, assembly GCA_022559845.1. NCBI lineage: Eukaryota > Viridiplantae > Streptophyta > Magnoliopsida > Alismatales > Araceae > Amorphophallus > Amorphophallus konjac. The sequence goes on from CM040120.1 coordinate 101,978,573, forward strand.
GGAAAAGTTGCAGATGATATACGTGGATGAAGAACCCTCAATTCTTCAATCGATCGGTTTCACTTCTACAGGCAACCTGTAGAGGCAGAATAAAACGAAGGTATTACTCTTCGTAAGAACTAACAGAAGGTAAAGAAGGAGAAGAACTTACCCGTTCTTCAGATGACAAAAGCTTTCAACCTGGAATCAGAAGAGAATGAAGAATCATCAGTATTCTTCACAATTTGATAGACAGATTAAAGGAAAAAGAACATGTTGTTCTTTACGTACCGTAGCAGCAGTAGGTCGTCCAAATAGATCTTTAGGGTTCAACAGTCAAGGGTTTTTATAGGGTTCTGGAAATCCTAATAAGGTTAGTGTTGGATTGAAAGTAACACTTCCGTGATAGAGTTATTACTACATTCGAACTCTTTCTCATAGTTATCAACTTACCCTGGATAGACTCCTGGGTCGAACGGAACTCAAACTGAATTAGCGTCCTAAGTAAGGGCGTCGAATTTAAATTGACGCCTTGTCAGGCGTCGTTACTTGTTGAAACGCGTCCACTCAAAGGACGTTATGCAAACTTGCCCTTTTTATTTATTTTGGTCGTTTGAAATTTGACGCCTTGACATGTGGGCGTCCCTTCTTCAAAACACGCCTTAGGTGAAGGCGTTTTCTTGTAAGGTAGCGCCTATATCTGAGGCGTTATTTTCATCAGGGTTTAATTATTTTTATTCCAAGCTCTTTCGTTTATTTACTAAATCTTTTAATCTATTTTGATTTATTTATTCCTTTTAAATTTATCAGGGTTGCTACATAGGGCATTTCCAGTTTAAATAATGGCCCATTGTACGACTGATCCCTGTAAGCGGAGGGGTCTCAAGGGGGGTTACGTCCTTCATGCGGCCTCCTTTATAGCATGCGGACTCTTGGTCTCCCCTATCCTCTTGAGCTTCCTGCCATTAAGGGACTCGCAACGGCCGTAATCAATAAGCTTCCATCAGTGAGACCGAGCGATAGGCACTAGCCCAGGAGTGATCTCCTGAGCGATGAGTGCATGGTCGGGACAGGGAATAGGGGGCTTCGGGGGAGCTTTCCTGATCAAACTGATGCTCGGACTTCCCAACCCGAAGGCCGCCTAGGAAGCGCTTGTACCGAGTGAGTTTTTAGGCTTTATACTAAGTGGGCCCGGGGGCTACCACTTCAAGGAGTTCGGCCTCGTTCGGTCTGGTTGGACCTCTTTTGCCCTCTCCGTACGGGCGACGAGATTTCCCCTCTCCACTTGTCCCCCTCCTACTCTCGAGCCAAAATTAGGCTCGGACGAGTAACATTTGAGCTGGACTTTTTGTGGCTCTGGTTGGGTAGAGATTTCTCTCTGGTAGGGGCCACATGATGCGGCTTGCCTTGAAAATGTGCCCGTCATGATGAATAAGAGAAGGCCCCTCCTCGGGAGATCGGATCGACGCGCCACCTCTGGTTTAAGCATTGCACGTTTCTGCATCCCTTTATCTTCGGGGTTTAGGGTTTTGCCTCTCTTTGCATTTATATTTGAGGGGGGCTCCTGTGCCATGAGAGTAACTTGGAAGAACGGAGAATCACCGCGGCCATCAGAGCTAGGGGAGCATCCTGAGGCGGTGATTTGTCAGCTTCGGAGTCCTCTGATTCGGAGCTTTCCCCTTCTTCTCCCAGTTCTTCTGTCTATTCCATGGCAGGCCAAAATCCAGGGGCCAAGAGCCGAGAGGGAGAACAGGCCTCAAGGACTTTTTTGGTGTCACCAGAGCCTCTTCGCAGCGAGCTGGGTGAGGCAGACGTGAAACGGTTGGAGAATCAGTATGGGCTGCCATGGCGATTATAGTTCCTGGCGCCTGAGCCTCATGAGTCTAGCCTTGCCACTTGTTCCGGCCTCTTCTGTTCTTTCCTCCTGGCCTGGAAGTGCGGCTTTCGGCTGCCCCTCCATCCCTTTATTTCCGAGTTGCTTCGGGGGTTGTGCGAGAGAAACTCCAGAGGGGTCCCCCCTCTACGCTTTTCGAGCAACTTATGGAAGGCAGCGTGATCTTGGCCCAGCTCGGGGCTGAGGCAGTAGGTGCATATGCTCGGGTGGAGTCGGAGCGGGAGGCTCTCTCGTGGGCCCGTGGTGCGCTCGATCGGAAGGTTGAGCGTCTTACCCTTGATCTTGGTGACCTTCGTCGGGAGGTGGCCCCGCTTCGGGCTCAGGTGCAGTCGAGCCAAGTGGAGGCTCGGTCGTTGGCGGAGCAGCTGGCCCAGGCCTACCGTATGGTCGACCGGAAGAATGAGCTCCTGGTGGCGGAGTGTATGATTTAGGTCGAGCGCGGCAAGCAGTGGAAGGCCGAGTGGGAGACGCTCGAGGGCCGAGTTCAGGGGGCCGAGGATGCACTGACTGAGGCCGAGAGAAGGTTGTCTGAGTCGGAGCAGAGGATAGCCGAGCTCGAGAGGCAGGCGGAGTTGGCCGGGGTGGAGGCACTCGAGCGACATAAGTGCTCAGAGGCCTATCACGCGGCTCTTCTCCAGGCTGCCTTCCCTTATTATGAGTTGGGCTATCGTCGGGGCCTTCGGACGGGCTTCTCCCAGGGCTTTGATCGGGCCATCATAGAAGCAGAGGCCCAAGCGTCTAGGCTCGTTTTTCCTTCTAGGCAACGCTATGACTCGGACTGGGGTTCGACCGACTCTTCCCATTATGCATCGAGCGAAGAGGAGGGTCGAGAGTCCTCATCCTTGTCCGAGCGACTGCCAACTCCAGCAGCCTGGGGAGGGCGCACGACCGAGACAGTTCCCACACAAGTGGGGTCAGTGCCTGGGTCGGTCGTCGCTGAGAATACTGTGGGTAGATCATCTGGTGCTGAAGAAGCCTTGCCTGCCAAGCTTGAAGATGGGCCTGAGGCCTGATGTAATAGCTCTATCTTTCTTTTTTTTCTTTCCCTTATGTAGCCGGGTAAGGCTTTTTTGGAAAATATAATAGCGGCAATATTAAATGTTGAATTGATTGTTTCTTACCGCTTTTGGTGTGATTTGACTACCGTATTCGTAGTCATTGGAGAAGGCACCAATTTTCTCTACAAATATCGCGCGTGTAGATCTGTCAAATAACTGACATGGCATTGGCACCTTTCCAGTTTTCCATACCGCCCTTAATGACTTGTCGCTTCGCACGTCCCGTTGGCGGGATGTTGGGAAATGAGGTAACCATCTTAGCGAAAGCCCTTTTAGCGTGTTTTGTAAGGGGAGTGTCACTTAAGGTGATCAGCTCCCCCTTCGGCCTATAAAAGGTCCGAGGGGCGTCTCCTTTTCCTTTCATCGCTTAAGGCCATCCCTGGCGGTTTCTCCTTCTTTCCCTTCCGCGAGGTGTTGTGTTGTCGGTCTTGGCAAGGCATGGAAAGTGCTTCAGAAGATGATGATGCAGATGGCGGTACGAGGCAAGCTCCTGCTATTTCAGTCTGGAAGAGGGTTCGTCAGTCGGGGGTCACTCTGGGAGAGGGTTCGTCATGCCGGAGCATGTCGCCCTTCTACCCCTGACCTGCCGACGCTATCCCGAGGGGAGGGGGGAGCTAATTAAGCTCCCTCCTTTTTGGTCTTCCCCTCCCTCCTCATTCATCTCTGCCTTTTTATTTTTCTTCCTCCTCTTTCACTCTTTGGAGGGTGCCTGCACTCTCTTCCTTATAAAGAGTTGGCGGAGAGGTGGCCTTCACTTGTATTCCTTCCTCTTCTTCTCTCTCTCTTTTTTTTGTTGTTTTCCTTCTTTTCCTCTTTCCTCCGAGCTTTCTCAAACCAACGAGGCCGGCAATCCTTTGTCTGAGCTAGTTTTTGCACGAGGCAGAGTCAGTGGCTGGACGAAGGACAGCTTACTGGGTTGGCCGAGCATTTTTCTCACGTAATAGTGCCAGAGGGTGTAATTTTTGTACATGTATGCTGTATTGGCTACGGCCTACTTGATGTACATCAAAGTTTAATAAGAAGAGAATAATTGTGTTTATTCTACTTTGCTTATATGTGCATGCTTGCCAAATGATCAAAAGTAGAACTTGCGAAGATTTTTTGCATTCCATGTCCGAGGGACGTGTGTTCCTTCCATAGTGGACAGTCAGTATGCTCCTTTCCCGAGCGTCTCGACCACTCGGTACAGGCCTTCCCAGGTAGGGGCCAGCTTCCCCGCCGCCTCTAGTGGTCGAGATGCTTCGACTTTCCACATGATGAAGTCCCTGGCTGGAAGTGTCTATCTCGGACTCTGGAGTTGTAGTATCGAGTGATGCGCCGCTGGTATTCCATTACTCGGATCTTTGCAATCTCTTAGATCTCGTCCGCTAGGTCGAGGTTTTCTCGCAGTTTCTGCTCGTTTACCTCGAGTTTGAAGTGGACGATTCGGAGAGAGGGATTGCCGACCTCTAACAGAATTACTGCTTCCGTGCCATACACCAGCTGAAAAGGCGTTTCACCAGTGGCCATCCTCGGAGTAGTTCGGTGCGACCATAGTACGCTCGGTAATTTCTCGAGCCAGCTACCCTTGGCCTTGTCGAGCCTGGTTTTGATGCCTTTTAAGATAGTTTTATTGGCATTTTCGACCAGTTCGTTAGCCTGAGGGTGGGCTACCGAAGTGAAGTGGTTGTGAATGTTTAGGTTGGCACATCTGTCTCTGAAGTAATGAGAATCAAACTGCCGACCGTTATCACTCATGATCACTCGGGGGACACCGTAGCGACAGATGATCAACTTCCAAACAAAACTCCATACGACTGACTCGGTGATCCTGGTGGTGGCTTCGGCCTCGATCCACTTGGTGAAATAGTCGATGGCGACGATGACGAACTTCATCTGAGCTTGGGCCATGGGGAATGGCCCCAGGATGTCGATCCCCCACCGAGTGAAAGGGTATGGCTCGGCAAGGGTGATGAGCTCCGCGGCGGGTTAATGGATCAGGTGGTCAAAGCACTGACATCGATCACACTTTTATATGTAGGTCGTGCAGTCGCACTGGAGAGTGGGCCACCAGTAACCCTGCCGAAGCAAGATCCTGGCCAGCGATCTTCCTCCTTGGTGCGCTCCGCAGGTGCCTTCGTGTGCTTCTCGAATAGCTCGGCTGGCTTCATCAGCGCTGATGTATTTGAGGAGGGGGCCAGAGAAAGATCTGCGGTAGAAGGCCTCGTCTAGCATGATGAAACGTCGAGCTTAGTACTTCCGCTTCCGAGGGTCGATGGGCTCTTGAGAATCCCAGAGCCAGGATATGTAGCAGGTCCGCCAGTTGCTCTGGGGTGCCGAGTCAATGGTCATAAGCTCAGACTCAATGCTCGGTTGCCCAAGTTCTTTGAGAAAGACCGATCGTGTACCTAGGGGGTCGAGCAAGGAGGCCAGTCGAGAGAGGGCATCCGCTCGGGAGTTTTCCTCTCGAGCTACCCGGACTACCTCAAAGCTCTCGAAGAGTTGGGCCATCCTCTTGACCGCCTGGAGGTACTTGACCATTTGTCCTTCCCAAGCTTCGTAATCACCGTTGACCTTGCTAGCGACCAATTGGGAGTTCGTTGTGCCATCCTGGCCCCTGAGATAAGGGCTTCGTACTCGGAGGTGTTGTTGGACGCCCGGAAGTTGAACTTCAGGGCGTACCGTAGCTCCGCTCCTTCGGGGGACTTGAGGAGGACACCGGCGCCGCATCCGGCCGAGTTGGAGGACCCGTTGACGAATAGATCCCAAGTGGGCCCGGGCGCTGGTGGAGGTACTTCTTCAATCGGGACCGTGCTTTCGGCGATGAAGTCTGCGAGAGCCTGTCCTTTGATGGCCGAGCGGGGGTGATACAAGATATCGTAGGCCCAGAGCATGATGGCCCATTTGACGAGGCATCCCGAGGCTTCAGGGTGAAAGAGAATCTTCTTCAGGGGTTCGCCGGTCAATACGACGATAGAGTGCCCTTGAAAGTAGGGTCGGAGGCGCTTGGCCGAGGTAATTAACGCTAGAACGAGTTTCTCGATTGCGGGGTACCTTCTCTCAGCCTCATTAAGCATCTTGCTGGCATAGTAAACTGTTCTCTCGATCCCTGCGTCATTCCTGACCAGGACCGAGCTCGCTGTAGAAGGGGTCGCCGAGAGATAAAGGTGTAGAGCTTCGCCTTGGACCGGCTTGGATAGTACCGGGGGCGAGGCCAAGAATTCCTTGAGTTCGGTGAATGCCTTCTGACATTCCTCATCCCAGGCGAACGTAGCAGATGCCATTTTGGGTCCCCTCAACAATTTAAATAACGGTAAGTATCGTTTTGCTGCCTGGGACAGGAAACTGTTTAGGGCAGTAATGCGCCCCGTAAGGCGTTGGACGTTCTTCATGCAGGTGGGCGGCCGCATGTCTAGGATGGCCTGGACCTTGTCTGGGTTGGCCTCAATCCCACGCTGAGTTACCAGGAAGTCTAGGAACTTCCCGGATCTGACTCCGAAGGCGCATTTAGCAGGGTTGAGCTTCATGCTGCACTTTAGGAGGGTGTCGAAGGTCTCTGCTAAGTCAGTGAGGTGGTCTTCAGCCTTCGACATTTTGACGAGCATGTCATCAATGCAGACCTCGACGTTCTAACCGAGCTATCCTTCGAAGATGTGGTTGATCAGTCTCTGATATGTCGCTCCGACATTTGTTAGCCCAAATGGCATCCGGGTGTAGTAGTGCACGTCGAAGTCGGTGATGAAGGCGGTCTTCTCGATGTCCTCCGGGTCCATCCTGATCTGATGGTAGCCAGAATAGGCGTCCAGGAAGCTGAGTAGCTCGTTGCCAGAGGTTGAGTCGACTAGTTGATCGATGCTCGGCAACGGGTAGCAATCCTTCGGGGTAGCCTGGTTGAGGTCGGTGAAGTCCACGCACATTCGCCATTTCCCAGAGGCCTTTAGTACAAGGACGATGTTGGCGAGCCACATAGAGTACATGATCGGGCGAAAAAGGCCAGTCTTCTGCCCCTTGATGACTTGCTCTTTGATGACCGCTTGCTTCTCTGGGGCATGCTTTCTCCTGCGTTGCTGGACTGGCTTCACTGTTGGGTCGAGGTTGAGCTTGTGCATCACCACGTTTCCCGGGATCCCGGGAAGGTGCTCATCAGACCATGCAAAGACTCGGATACACCGGGCTAGGAAATCATTATATTTTTTCTGTTCCTCAAGTGGTAGATCGGCTCCGATCTTTACTCCTAGAGTCGGGTCACCGTTAAAGAAGACCGTTAGCAACTCGCCACAAGGCTCAGATGTTGTGGGTCCCTCTTAGGCTCCCTTTTCTCCTTTTTTCCCTTCCGGCCTAGTGGCTTCAACTGAGATTATATAGCACCGTCTAGCCAATGCCTGGTTACCTCGGACTTCCCCCACGCCATGTTTGGTTGGGAACTTCATTTTTTGGTGAAAGGTAGAGGGCACCGCTTTCATTCGGCTGAGAATGCCTCGACCGAAGAAGGCGTTATATGCCATCATCCCTTTAATCATGATGAAGTCTACCATAACCGTAACGGTTTTGGGCGGGGTGCCGATAGTAACTGGCAGGCTCAGGGCTCCCTCGGGATAAGTTGCCTGGCTGTTGAAACAACAGAGGGGGGTTTAGATCGGGCGGAGTTTAGATGGATTCTCTCCCATCTTGAGGAAACATTCATAGGATAATACATAAGGGGCACTACTATTGTCAACTAAGATCCTATCTAAATTACAATGGTTTATTGTAGCCGATACAACGAGAGCGTTGTCGTGCGGGGTGGTTAACCCTTCCAGGTCCTGGTCGGAGAATACCAGGGCCTGTGATTCGCTCGCCTGTGGGGCCGTAGGGTGCTCAATGGAGGCTCGGCTCGCCCGCTCGGCGCGACGCTTTCTTCCTCGATTGCTATCTCTGCCTGATGCCCCACCACCCGCGATGACATTGATGTGGACTCCGCGGGGGGCATTGTCGATCTCTTCAGGGGCGCCTCGGTCTTCCCTTTGCATGGACACGCATCGGGATAGGTGTCCCTCATGGACGAGGTGCTTGATCTCATCTTGAAGTTGATGGCAATCGCTGGTGTGATGCATGTGGTCACTGTGGAACAGGCAATGCTTGCGGCGATTGCTGTGCTTGGCTTTCATAGGCTCGAGTTGGCTGAGGAGGCCCGAGCCTTTGATGTCTTCATAAATTTCGTAGACGGGAGCAGTAAGGGGGGTATACCGCTCGTACTTCCGGGACGGCTCTTTTTGTTCTCCGTCCTCGTTCCGCCTTTTTCCTTGGCCCGTCCCTTGCTCGGACAGTCGCTTCTTGTCCCCCTCCCGATCTGAGCCTGCCATGCCTCGACAGGCGCTGAGGACTTCCTCGCACTCTGCATGGCGCAAGGCTAGGGTCACTAGCTCGGCAAGGGAGGTGGGAGGATGAAGCACTAGCTCGCGCCGCAAGTTCTCGTCACGGGTACCCCCAGTCAATGTGGTGATGGCAGAGGCCACATCCAGGCGGGGGATGCGTAGGGCTTCCGATTTGAATCGGTTGATATAAGCCCGCAACTTTCCCCATGTTCCTGCTTGAGGGCCAATAATCTTGCCACAGACCAGGGTGGACCGCTACTGGCGAAGCTTTCCTTGAACACTCGCCCGAGTTGCTTGAAGTTGTGGATGTTGCTAGGGGTGAGGGCCCTGAACCAAGCCTGAGCACCCTGGACCAGAGTGGTCATGAATGCTCAGCACTTGATTACGTCGGACGCCCCATGTAAGGCCATTAGGGCGTCGAAGCTATCGTAGTGGTCGGCTGGGTCTCCCTGGCCGTCGTACGACTTGAAGGTCAGGAGTGAGATCCTTGGGGATATCTCTACATTCAAAATATAGTCAGAGAATGGGGATCGTTCCTCGTCCTCCACGGGAGAGGTCTTCTGCAAGGTGCGGAGAGCGCGCTCTTGCTCTGTGAAACGCCTCTCAAAGTCTCGCAGCCGGAGAGACAGCACTGGTTGTCGTTGGCCCGAGGGGTTGGGGGGCGCACTTGCATGCTGTCCCAATGCTCCTCGGGGGCCTCGGCTTTCGAAAACGGTCGGCGTACTCCGGTCCTCTCCCTCCTCGGGGTTGAGGAGGCTTCCTGCTCCGAGGGAGGGGCATGCGATGGTCCTCCTGACAGGTTGCGAATGAGCCACTACCCCCGAAGGGTAAAATGGCTTCCAGCGGTATGCTGGGAGGCATCTCCTCATGGGGGGCTCTTCAGGGGGAGCTGCGACTTCTCCTCCCTGGCCGCCTAGGCCCTTGTGAGATCCACGAGGACATCTAGTTTTGCGTTGAGGGTTTGGATGGCGTCGGTGCTCCCGTCGGGAAGCTGTTCCCCCGCCACCGATGGAGGTATTTCTTTGGCGTGGTTGCCTGACGGGGAATTGTGGGGAGAGAAGGTGCACCTTCATCCATCACCAGGGCTTTCCCAAGGTCACCGGTAGTCCTCCTGCCAAAATTTCTTCGCATCATGATGGCTCTTTGTTCGTTTCCCACAGACGTTGCCAGATGAAGAGGGGCTATCTCGCACTGCTCCTGAGCGGGGAAGAGGATGACCACGTACACTTGAAGTGTGAACTGCAAGAAGGGAAACGAGTCAGAGGTGCCCAGGGATAGATCCCCGGGGAGGACCCTTCAATGCTTAAGTCAACAAAGTAGTAGAGCACGGATGCAAAGGGAAGAGCTAGGAGGAAGATGGGAGCGCGAGATCCCTCTCCACCAAAAGGTGAAGTGGTTCCTGCTCAGGGTTTTTAGCTCTTGCCTGGCTTACCTCCTTGTAGTAGGACATTTCCAGTTTAAATAATGGCCCGTTGTGTGACTGATCCCTGTAAGCGGAAGGGTCTCAGGGGGGGTTACGTCCTTCATGCGGGCTCCTTTATAGCACGCAGACTCTTGGTCTCCCCTATCATCTTGAGCTTCCTGCCATTAAGGGACTCGCAACGGCCGTAATCAAAAGGCTTCCATCAGTGAGCCCAAGCGATAGGCACTAGCCCATGAGTGGTCTCCCGAGCGATGTGTGCATGGTCGGGACAGGGAATAGGGGCCTCCGGGGGAGCGTTCCCGATCGAACTGATGCTCAGACTTCCCCACCCGAAGGCCACCTAGGAAGCACTTGTACCGAGTGAGTTTTTGGGATTTATACTAAGTGGGCCCGGGGGCTACCACTTCAAGGAGTTGGGCCTCGTTCGGTCTGGTTGGACCTCTTTTGGCCTCTCCGTACGGGCGACGAGATTTCCCCTCTCCATGGCCTAAAACTATGCCCACTTGAACTATGAAGTGGCTCTTCTCCCAACTAAGAACAAGGTTGGTTTCAATACATCTCGCGAGCACTTTCTTCAAATTTTTCTAGTAATTTTCAAATGATTCCCCGAACACAGAAAAATCATCCATGAAGATTTCCAAGAATTCTCCTACCATATCAGATAAAATAGCCATCATGCATCTTTGAAAAGTGGCCGGTGCATTGCAAAGACCAAAAGGCATCCTCCGAAAGGCAAATGTGCCATATGGGCATGTGAAGGTGGGCTTCTCTTGGTCTTTCGGATAAATGGCCACTTGATTGTACCCGGAGTATCCATCTAGGAAACAAAAATATCTTTGGCCCGCCAATTTCTCTAGAATCTGGTCAATAAAGGGGAGTGAAAAATTGATGCGGGACGGACACGTGACCTGGGACTCTAGCTCGCGGATGTCCCTAGCGAGGGATGAGTGGGACCGTGCGCGGTTGAGAAATCGATAATGAGTCGAGTAGTCGGCTCTTCCGTGCTCGGATCGAGTCACGGGACGGGTCTCGCTCTCTCTCTCGCAGCGGTGATAAAATAGACATATCGAGCTACGTAACCTATCACAAGCTCTCTAGTAACGGCATATACAAATCAATACGCGTAAAGCAAATACCGAGTGAAGGAGCGAACACGATACCTCCACGCGCCAAGAGTGGGGAAGACGATCCCGGCCAAACTTGTACTCCAGGAACAATAATTATTAAGAATTACAGAAGTGAATATTTCTGCCCACTCCACGCAGGGTGGTAAAGGGCTACACAGTGGGACCCAGGAGTAGCGGGTTCGGGTTGACAGGCAGCATTTTGTGTAGCTTCGGCGGTACACGTACTCACGAACGTGGGGCCCACGTGCGGGTCGGCGGGTCCGAGTGGGCTCGGAGTGGTGCTGCTATGACGTTGGCTCCTGGAGAGGAGCTCCCTGGGACGGCGGCACACTGGTTCGCCTTGCGGAAGGCGAGTCGGCTCCGGTCTTCACTTGTTGACCTTGCTGCCCACGGATCTGAAGTTCTATTTTTACGGCGCGAGATCCTGCGAGATCAGATGCTGCGATCACTCCCGACGTCGGATCGGTGCGAAAGTGGTACCGTTGGAAAGCTGACTTGAAGTACTTCGATCTATGGTCAAAGAAGGAATTTTGAATTTCTCAGAGCTGGCCTTGTTTGAATTTACAAGTTGCTGGTTGACAGAACCATATATGACATGATAGATCTAAGTTTTCCTGAGAACAAGAGTTGACCGAAGGTAAAACTTCGGATCTAGAAGTTGACTCCTTGATGAACGTTGTAGAGAAAGGAGAAAGGAAGACGGGAGTGTTTTTTGTAGATTTTCTTGTGGAGGTTTAATAGGGGAAATAGAATTTATGACACTGGTGGGTCGGATCTGGACTGCACAGGACAGAACTGAAATTTGACTGGGTATTAATTTTTTGGGAGGGGAAAAGAACTTCTAAATTCGAGCAAAAATTTGTGGAGACGTGTTTGGATGGATAGAACACCCAGTCCAAATTTGGACTCAATCAAAAAAGGGGAAGGGGGTCTAACAAAAGATGAACTAGGTTGATGGAACCCTTGACAGAACACAGACAGATCTAGAAGGTTGAAGAACATGAAATTGGAAAAATAGAAAAAGAAGGTTAGAAAATGGGAAACTTTTTTTAGGAGAGGGTATTTGCGTGGGGAACCTACCCTAAAAATTTGGGCTGCATAAGATCACGGAGCTAGGAGCTAAAAATCAGACAAAGGGGGTTCTGTCCTGATTTGGACAGAACTTCCGGCAATGGCGGTGCGATGGTGGCACGAACGGCGGCGGCGGCGGCGGAGCTGAGCGTCGCACTCAGAGAGATGGTGGTGGAGATGCATCACACATCTGAAGGAGAGCCTTCACAGCTCTAGAGAAGAGAGAGGGGCGCCCTTAGGCCTTTGAGCACAAATGAATATTTTCTTCCATTAATGCTAAGTAATTCATAAATTACAAGGTATTTATAAGAAATGTAAAAAGACTAATACTACCCTCAGATCTAGGTTAGGGGAGCGGCACTTAGGGGATAGAGCATATTTACTTCCCCATGTGATTTGGAACAAAATAAAAAAAACATTAAGAGGGGGCCCCCCTTGACTTCTAAGGGTGGAATCTTGACATTTTTTAACACTTGTCCCCTTTGAATGGTCAAGCATCTAGAAGCCCACCTTGGACCTTTGGTTGACCCCACATGGGCCCTAAGGCTTAGGTGGACCAATAGGGTAGGAGATGGGGGCCCCTTGTTGGTCCTACTAAACTTTTACAAAAAAACCCAAAGATCCTTAAGGTAATCAAAACTACCCTAGACTCAACTAGCGCTCTGATACCAAATTGATGCGGGATGGACACGTGACCTGGGACTCTAGCTTGCGGATGTCCCTAGCGAGGGATGCGTGGGACCGTGCGTGGATGAGAAACCGGTAATGAGTCGGGTAATCGACTCTTCCGTGCTCGGATCGAGTCACGGTACGGGTCTCGCTCTCTCTCTCGCAGCGGTGATAAAATAGATATTTCGAGTTACATAACCTATCGCATGCTCTCTACCAGCGGCATATACAAATCAATACGCGTAAAGCAAATGCCGAGTGAAGGAGCAAACATGATACCTTGTTGACGCCTGGAAAATGAGCAAGGGAGGAAACAGAATTGAAAAGAAGATCAGACCAATAGTGAAAGATCAATGACGAAGTTCGTCAACCATCTACCCGGCCGAAGCCTTTTCCCGGCCAAACTGATGTCCGATGCCATTGTCAGTCAGACGACGGCACTGATGAAATAGCAGTCACCTGGCTGAAGTCTTTTCAGGCTAAAGCTGATGTCCGATCTTGTCACCATTCAGGGGACGATACCGATGAGATGATGTCCGACTTTGTCATCATTCAGATGGCAACGCCGATGAAACCCCAGTCTACCGACTGATGAAAATCTATGAATGGTCTCAATAGAAACTGTGCCACCAGGGGAGGGCCTTCTCAGGTTCTGATACATTTGAAGGACCAATAAAGGTCGAAGTGTATGTGAGGTCTAAAAAGCCCTAAATGGGCCTATAAAAGTGGCGCCGGGATCCCCTTGTCGAAGCCCAAAAGCGGCGCCGAGAAGCTGAAGTCCCACGCGCCGGGAGGTCTGCCTACGATTGAGGCGCGCCGGGACAGGCCAGCCGATAGGGTACCAAGGAGGGATATAAACCCCCCTCATTCGAAGAGAAAAAGAAAAGGGCAACAGAGAAACCAAGAGAAGAGCGGAGAAGAAGGATAGATAGCCACAAAAGGAGAAGAGAGTAGAGCCTACAATCTGATCTGAGAGAGGAAGAAGCAGAAGGGCAAAAGAAGAAAAGAGTTCGAAGCCTGATCGAGGGTGGGCAATGGGGAGGGAGAGGAGTCAATGCTCCGCCCTCCCCTCCCCATTTTCTGTAGTTCGTTCTTTTAATTTCGATTGCTTCTACTTCTTCCCCCTTCTGATGTATGCTGTGATATCACAGCCGGTTTTACTCCGCTAGGGCAAAGCATAGTCTCCCTGTACCTTCTTTTATGTATTGCCTCTGATGTGCGAATGTAATCGTGATATTCAAATGAATGAACACTACAGGCTGCAGTTGACGCCTGCTGTCTATTTCTCCGAAACCCTATTGCTATCTCCCCATATTTTCTGTCTCTTCTTAGATTCAGTAGCATGCTATCCCTCTCCCCAGTTCGATTGATCGCCTGCTTATTCGCCTGGTTCTCGAACGCTGCTCGTGCTTTCTTTCGAGACAGGGACAGACTATCCCTTGGCCTCTGAAGCGAAGTATAGATGTATAGCAACCGCTGCTCAGCTTCAGATGTTATATTCATGCTCATCGGCTCTACTGAAGTCATCCCCGGGGCCAGAGACAGCCATCTCTTGGCCCCCAGATGATGAAGAGTATATCAAAATCATCCTCAGGGGTTATTTTGAACACTGGTGACAGAGATACCCTAAACCATGTTTCCCCCAAATCACTCTCCGCCTCTGGCCTTCCCCTTTGAAACCCAAGCCAAAATCAGTTGAAGTCTGATGAATTGATCTCCTTTGACTTCTCAAGGCCCGTCTATCTTGGCCTGAATCACCAGGAAAACCCCTGATCCTGAACAGACCCAAGAACAGAGTGCCATAAAGCTCTGTTTCTCATCCTGGCGCCCTCATACATCTCGGCCCCGCAAACAGTAAAACAGATGAACAATTCTCGGCGCGATCCTTCAGGCACCGAGAACCCCCCTTTGAGCAATTCCTCCTCGCGCCGGGAAGCCAGCGCCGGGAACTCCCTGGCCTTCTCTTCAGCGCGCCGGGAACCTGGCCTCTTTGCCCTTGCGCCGAGAAGCCCACACCCTTGGTCATTTGGCCCTGGCGCCGACAACCGCCCTTGGCCATTTGGCCCTTGCGCCGAGAACATATCTCCTGGGCGCGCCGGGAACCCCCTTCTGTTCCTTGCCTTGGCACCGTAAGACCCCTTGCTTTCTTGCCTGCCTGCGCCGAGAGCCTTATCCCCCCTAGCTCCACTTTGGCACTGAGAACTCCACTAACGCCAGCCTCTCGGCGCTCCAAATGGTGCCTTGCAAAGAACCCTTCCCGGCGCGGTGGTCGTCGCACCGGGAACTCATATACCCATTCGAATCCGTGCCAAGAGGCTGCCCTGCCACCTATCAAGCCTCCGACACCTCTATCAAACCCACCTAGGGATGTCCATGAGTCACCAGAACTGTCCTGAGGATAAAATTAAATGGAGTCAGACTCCCTTATGTCCCACTGATCCGTACCGGGTTTACGAGCAACCCCTTTAGCTAAGGTGAGCTCTGCCACTGCATGAGTGTCACCGGCTCCTATAAGGGAAGAGTCAAACATTGCCCCAGAGCATACATCTGCAATGTGGGAGGTTCGCTCCCTCCTTTTCTTGGCTTTCATCCCGGCACTCCGTGGGTGATAGCCTATTCTCCCCTGGGCATAATCCAGATTATGGGGAGGTGCTGCCAAAATGTCGATCGATGTTTTAACCCCGATAAGTCCCGGGAGGTGCACATCGCACGCCCCTCGTCCGGCTCAATCTTCCGGGGAAAATGAATGCTGCGAGGCCCTTGGCTGGATGAGAAATATGAAAGGGGACATCTCCCCGGTGATGGTCTGGATCCCGTCCCGCCATTGCGTGGATGGTGTCCTATTCCTACCCGGCACGACCCACATAAGAGGTGGTCATGTCGGTGTAGTAATCTGCTGTGCACTAAATTATCTTCCCAGAATAACAAGAGCTTCAATATCACACACTGTTATTTTTCTTTTATTACTGCCCCGAGTGGCCTCCTATTTTGGCATTTAATCAAGGGTTGTCCTTCTTAGGAAGGGCGTAATTAACGTCATAGCCTTTATGGTATGGTAGACTTTTGGTCCCGACTCGGACTTCACAATCGACTGACCAAGTCAAGTCGAGCGCACAATAAAATTGTCACCCCGGTGACTGGCACGCCTAACAAACCAATAAATCAATAAATAAGTAAGTAAGAAATAAAAAGAAATAAATCTCGCGTCAACAAGTCTGGCACGCCCGGTGGGACTTAGTCTCCCTTCATCTCTACGCCAAAATAGGAAGCCCAGTGGGCCCCACCTCAAATTTCTGATTCTGTGCTTTCTCTATTTTTTTAGGAAGCTACGATGACGGCTGGAATCATGTCCCTTTGCTTTGATCAACAAGCGGTCGATGCCCATGTTCGAGAGGGCTACCTGGCGGTACCTCTTTCGTTCGGATCGATGCCGCCTGCTGTCGGGATGCCCAACTGCCTGGGCCTCATCTTCACTGACTTGCTCGAAATTGACAACTAGGAGCAAAAGACTGTTGTCGAGACATTACCGCAAGCTACCAGCCCCAAGATGAGCCAGGTGATGCAGGATACTCCTGAGGTCGTGTCCTGCTTCGTCCATCACGAGGCGAAAAGGGGCACATCCTCTGCTACTGGAAGAAGGAGGAGATCTGATAGGAGAGCCCGATCCACTGCTGCGGGTCGTCGGATATCCAACTCAGGAAAGACAATGCTGATTAGAGATGTCCGGGTAAACCTCAGTGGTTGCCCAAGGGCGGTCAAGCCGGACGTGATCATCCCGATGGTGCCTACTACCAACAGGTTCCGGGTACTAGCTGCCAGGAGGGTCAACATGAAAGAGGAGGATAGAAAGCCACTGGCACCAAAGCCGCCCAAGTTCAGGCAGATCTGGCGACCGAAGAAAATCCAGAGCTGGGTCCCAGCTCAAGAGGAAGAGAACATTGCTGATACCACTGTTGCCCGCTTCAGGGCAGGAAGCAGAAGAGGAGAGGGAAAAGACATAAGAAATGCTGTTGTTGTTCACTCCAGGGCTCGGGGTAGGAGAGATGAGAAAGAGAATGAAGGAAGAAATCTGACTACTATTCGCCCCAGGATGAGGGGCAGAAGATATGAGCAGAAGGAAGACCTCACAGTCACCCACCCCATGGCTGGGGGCAAAAGATGGGAAAGGAAGAATTATGCTGCCGCTGCCAACCGCTGCCAGGATGGGAGTAGAAGGTTCAGGGAGGAAGAGGAAATGAGAATAAGTGAACCAGTCGCTACTGCCACTCTAAGAAGACCAAGAGCCTGT
Source organism: Amorphophallus konjac (assembly GCA_022559845.1). Lineage (NCBI taxonomy): Eukaryota > Viridiplantae > Streptophyta > Magnoliopsida > Alismatales > Araceae > Amorphophallus > Amorphophallus konjac. The sequence continues at coordinate 101,995,415 of CM040120.1, forward strand.
GCCAGACAGGCCGATATATTCAAATACTGCAAAGCCGAGCACTTGACTGCTCAGGTGGAGAGACTGGCTTATCAGCAGAAGAGCCAGGAAAGATTGATGCTCCAACCAGAGCCACGAAGACACAATCAAGAGGAGATGAAACAAGTGGCTCAAGACTACTTTCACTACCTGGGGAACTCCGCCCTCGGGCAGTAAAGATTATACCATGCCTTAGGTACCATGGGTGAAGAAGAAGAAGAAACCCTTCAAGAAGTGATGCTCGGAGTCTCCTCCTCCGATTCCAATGATTATGAAGAAGGCCACAGAGCCGGGTATGGGAAAGAAGACCTGCACAGGGAAGAAGCTAGAGAAAGAATATCAGTCTTTGACCGGCTCAAATACCCCGATCAGGTGAGAAGGAAAGTCTACAGGCAGAGGGAAAGGATGCAGATCTTTGCCTGCAATATGGCCGGGCTTGTCAAAGGGCAGGATATGTTACCAACACAGCCAGATGAACTGCTCAGACTGTCAACCAGACTAGGTCCCGTCACAAGGAGAAGTCAGGCGGCCAAAGAAAAAATAAAGACTGATGATGAAGTCCGCAAGATCACCACTATGACAGTTAATGTGGTGACAGCAGAAGATGAAGATAATCCCTTCGTCGATGATGCTGAAGGGACTTCAGAAGATCTACAGATCCCGTCAACCCTGGATCCCATGATCCAGATGATGTTTAGAAGATATCAACAAGAGATCAATGCTCTCAGAAGACAGCTAAATGAGAGGCATGAAGCTACACCGGTCTCCAAGCAAGCCGAGCCTGTGGGGCAGACTGCCAGCTCAACAGAAATGGCTATCCCAGCTAATCCTCTCCCGGCTGATAAGGGCAAAGCACCGAGCCAACCCGTTCTGCAGCAGACGGTAGCTCAGCCCTCTGTATCTCAGACGCAGCCTGCCGCGCCGGCCTTGCGCGCAACTGTGATGACAACTCCTTACAGTCAGCAACAAGCTCACTTCTTCCCGGAAAACATAGATCCAGCCATAGCCCAGAAGCTGATGATTGAAAAGATTGTGGAGATGAAGTTGTCTGAAAAGACTGGTGATGATGCTAGTACCTATGATGTGTACAGGGTACCGTATCCTCCCCAGTATGCTGCTAAGAGACTACCGCCAGGCGTCAGTAAGCCGCCAAAGTTTGAGAAATTTAATGGCCAGGGCTCTCCCAGGGAGCACATAGCTTACTATACCACAATTATGGGTGACTTGGCAGCTGATGAAGCTTATCTGCTTAAGTTCTTCGGCTCATCCCTCATCGGGATAGCCTTTGAATGGTATTCAAGCCTGCCGGCTGGGTCAGTGGCCGGTTGGCCTGATATGCAAAGAAAGTTTCGCGACAGATTTCACGTCACGGAAAGAGAAATTACAATAGCAGAACTATATGCAACCAGGCAAAAGCAAGATGAAACAGCACTGGACTACATCAAAAGGTGGAGGAACTTAGCTATGAGATGCAGAAGATCTCCTCATCAAGAAGATGTAGTACAAATATGTAAGCAGAGCCTCAGGAGAGAGGTACTGGAAAAGATGATTGGTGCAGATGTCAGAACATTTGACCGGCTGAACAATATAGTGGCGAAGGTCGAGACGTTCCTCTCCAAGCGTCCGATGGCAAATGCTCCAACTGTGCCGAAAGGGAAATCTAATGATCGACGACCATCGCACTCTGAGGCTAACACTGTCGATTTCAGAACCTTTGAGCAACAGAAAGGGAAGAAGGGGGCAGATGAAGCTCCCCCGCCAGCAGACACAGCAGAAAGAAAAGATAAGGTCTCTCTGAGAAACAAAATGAGAAAGCCGTACTCTTTCCCGAACGATAAGACAGCCGCACTATTCAACTGGGCATACAAGTTCAACAAGGTAACATTGCCTGAGCCAAAGAGACCCGATGACGCGGCAAAGAAAGGTTATCCACTGTTCTGTCCATATCACCGTGCGCTGGGGCACGCAATTGAAGATTGTTACGTCTTCAAAGATATTATGGAAGGCATGGTCAAAAAGGGCGAGCTACAGCTGGGAGATTACCTGGTAGAGCCACCTCGTCCACATGAGCCTCCGGCATTAAAAATGGCCGCCAATATGATTTCAATCTACCAACAGCTGTCTAAGGAAGCCGTCAAGGAATGCACCAGGCATATTTATGAAGCTTGCTTCCTCACCCCACTGAAGGATCAAGAAGGGTGGCAGATAAAGCCAATAAAGAATAGAAAGAAAACTCCCGCTGCCAGTATCAGTGGAGCAGTTATCCGCGGTGTCACACCAAGGCCCGAACCACCTCCAGTAAAGCCAGTATGGCACACGGCTGAAACAGGGCCAGTCATCCGGATCCCCACTCATAACCGGAGAAGACAAGTCCCCCTACCTGCACATAAGGAAGTAAGTCCTGCAGCCAGGCATTTACAGCAGTATATTAATGGGCTCGATGAATATGAACAGAAAAAGCCCGGGCACCTGCTGGTGAAAGACTGTATACTCTGGGAATAGCTCGAAGAATTGAAAATTAAAGAGCAACCGGGGACAGAACAGGGAAAAGATGAGGCTGACCCTTTCTGGGGGAAAGAACCAAAGAAGCCAAATTCCCCCAAAAAGAAGAGATGGTCTAAATGCAAAAAGGAAAAGGGAGTCGTGATAGTACAATGCAACACCCTGTCAGCACTCTTTACCTCGCCCGGGAAGAACGATGAGGATGAAACATCAAATGCCCCGCTAGAAGCCAACCATGCCGAGGCCTCAACCTCAGCACATGCAACATGCTCCGGAAGAAGGTGGGGACGCCCACCACCAGCCAATCATAACATTATGTTCAGAGGGGAACAACCCTACCAGATTCCTGAACCAGAGGTACGAGGTGTCCAGGTTCCTCCCCCTGCCAGCTTGTACCAAGAAAAGAAGAAAGGAGGTCAAACTCCAACATTTCTGGAATTTCTGTCCAGTCTGGAAAATGGGCAGTCGATACAGGCTGGGCCAGATAAAGGCAAGAGACCTCAGCAATCGGTGGCTGTATCCCACAAGCAGAATGAGAAAGAAGGGGATAACTCTCTGACGGCACCAGGGGTCGTTGCTATAGAAGAAGCCCCCCAAGAAATCAGTCCAGAGGATGAAACCAGCACTGGGCAACAGAGGCCGCGGGCACCACATGAACCTCCAAAACCCCGATGGGCGAAAGAAATGAGACTGTCTAATGTCAGGGTGGGCAGCCGGATCATGAAAATGCTAAAGAAGCTCCCTACCAGATTCTCCATCTGGGAGATTCTCTCTCTGAGTGAAGAGGCTCGCCAAGCAATTGTTGATGCCTTGCAGTCGCCGGCACAGTATGAAGCACTCTTGACAGAAGTGAATTCTGGGCCATCAGTCACATTCACAGAAGACGACATGCTGATTCCGAATTCCGGCCATAACAGACCGCTGTATATGAGGGGCTCCCTGAACTGTCAGCCACTGAGCAGGATACTGATAGATCCCGGGGCTGCCATGAACATTCTCCCATACCGCATCTACCAAAAATATTACTTTGATCTTCAGCTTACCAAGGTTAGAGACATGAAAATTGCGGGATTCAACCAGAAATGTGAGACGCCCCTTGGGTGGCTGATTTCAACCTCACATTGGGGGACCTCACTACCGTGGTGCGATTTTATGTAATCAACTCCAACACCACGTATAAGGCCCTGCTGGGGAGACCGTGGCTGCATGAATATCAGATAGTGCCGTCCACGCTACATCAATGCATTAAATACTGCCACGAAGGAAAAGAAGAAAGGGTGTTTGCGGATCTGCATCCCTTCGAAGTATTCGAGTGCCATATGCTCGATGCATCCTACTACACGGAGGTGTCGCAGAAGGGTGAAGAGAAAGAGGCTGGGGTCAATCAGAAGAAGCCGGTGACAAAGGCAAGAAATTGGTCTCCATCGCCACCAAGGGGCTATATTAAGAAACATGAAGTATCTCACATTTCTTATGTTGGTGACTTTGCTCGGATCACCCCTCCTAGCATCCACCCAGATGATACTGACGAAGAAATGAAAGAAAAGTACATACAAGTGGGGGTTCCGCAGGGTTTAGTCAAGCCCATTGCTAGCATAGAATACCAGACGGTGCTACCATTAAAGACCATGGAAGTCCCTCGCTTCTGCGAGCCTCCTATCATATTCTACACCGGGGAGTCAGTCGAAGACGATGATCAAGACTGCATGGTCCCTGAAGAATCTGCAAACCGGATGGTGCCGATCACGGGCTTGGACTATACTACCCAACGGGTTTCGCAGATGTTCTCTAAGATGCAGATGCCATCACTACAACCTGTTGCCCAAAAGAAGGCGTTCCAGGAGCTATGGGATCCGCCCCGGGATAATAAAGAACTGAGGAAGATCACTCAGCACCCGGGATTGGGTTATACCCTTCAAGAATTCTATGAAGCCGAGGTGGACGTCATCTCTGTTTCCTACCAGCATGAAGACCCTCCCGAGGTGGGATATGACAAGTACCCCTTGGAAGATGAAGAAATCATTTATCAATCCGTAATGAACAATGAAGCCCCAGACAGTCAACCGGAGACGGGGACATCTGATGAAACAAAGAAAGATTGGTGCTGGGAAGACCTACCTTGCAAAGAGGATCTGTTCCATGCTGAAGTAAAGTTTGATACGGGAACCCCAGATGAAGACCAAATAGCCAAAGAGCTAAGGGAATGCCTGGAGTTTGAGCGCATCCTGGAAGAAGTCCGGGCCCTACAGAATGATGATCCCTCGGCGAAGCCTGCATCAGAAGAACCTCTGGCGGCGGAAGACTCCATTTTTGAGTTTCCTACTGATCCAGTCACGTCCTCGGGGCAGACTGAACAGAATCCAACAGTATTGGCCGTATATGATGAGCCAGCACCCGCTGATGACCAGTATGATGAAATAGAGAGTCATGAAACTAAAGAAGATTATATCCCGGGAGGCTTCATTGACTTGCAAGAAGCCTCGCCCGAGGTCGAAGATGGAGGTCAGGCCACCGTCGATGAGCTTGTGGAAATAAATCTGGGGACCGCATATGAGCCAAGGCCGACATTCCTCAGTGCACTGTTGGAGCCAGCTGCCAGGGAACAGTATGTACAGTTCTTGAAAGAATTCCGAGACTGCTTTGCATGGACATATGATGAAATGCCGGGACTGAGTTCTGATGTGGCACAGCACCGATTGGCAATAAACCCAGAGGCTAGCCCTGTAAAGCAGCCTTCCAGGCGAATGCGCCCTGAATTAATAAATCAGATTAACAAAGAGGTTGACAAGCTGATTGATGTAGGCTTTGTTGAAGAAAATCAGTATACTACATGGTTAGCCAACATAGTGCCTGTAAAAAAGAAAAATGGGCAGATCAGAATATGTGTTGATTTCCGGGACCTTAATAAGGCCTGCCCGAAAGATGATTTCCCAGTGCCAATCACTGAAGTGATGATCGATGCGACTACTGGTCATGAAGCCCTGTCATTTATGGATGGATCATCCGGATATAACCAGATCTGGATTGCTGAAGAAGACAGAGTGCACACTGTGTTCCGCACTCCGAAGGGGATATTCCACTACAAAGGGATGCCGTTTGGCCTCAAGAATGCCGGCGCTACCTACCAAAGAGCTATGACCAAGATCTTTGATGATTTGCTCTTCAAGAAAGTAGAGTGCTACATTGATGATTTGGTAGTAAAAACTAAAAGAAGAGAAGACCATTTGCAAGAGTTGAGGGTAGTATTTCAGAGGCTGCGCAAATATGAACTCAAGATGAATCCCATGAAATGCGCCTTCGGCGTGTCCAGTGGAAAATTCCTCGGGTTTATTGTCCGGCATAGGGGCATTGAAATCGACCCATCTAAGATTAAGGCTATCCAGGAGCTCCCTCCACCAAGGAATCTGCCCGAGCTGAGATCTCTGCAAGGGCGTCTGGCCTATATCCGACAATTTATATCGAATCTGTCGGGAAGATGCCACCCCTTTCACAAGCTCATGATGAAAGATGTACCATTCCTCTGGGACGATGGATGTCAGGAAGCCTTTGAGAAGCTGAAAGAATATCTCAAGACCCCTCCAGTGCTGGGGGCACCAATTAAGGGCAGGCCCTTGATACTGTATATCGCGGCCACACACTGTTCCCTGGGGGCAATGCTGGCACAGATAAATGAAGAAGGCAAAGAACAAGCCTTGTACTACCTGAGTAGGAGGCTGATTAGAACTGAAGAAAGCTACAGCTACATAGAAAAGACCTGCTTGGCACTAGTCTTTGCTGTCAAGAAGCTCTGACACTATATGTTGTCACATGAAGTAAGATTGATATCTGCGGCAGATCCGCTCAAATACATATTGACTCAGCCAGTACTGAAGGGTCGGTTGGGCAAATGGGCAGTGATCCTGATGGAATTCGATATTACCTATACACCCCAGAGGGCGATAAAAGGACAGGCCGTGGCTGATTTCTTCACAGAGCATCCTATGCCGGAAAATGATATGCTAGGGACTGAGTTACCCGATGATGAGACACTCGAGGCCTGCCAGACCCAGTCAGTTATGTGGCAACTATTCTTTGATAAAGCATCTTGAACAGAGACAGACTCCGATGGAAACACCAGAATACGGGCTGGAGCAGGTATTGTGCTGAAATCACCAAAAGGGGAGGTCGTGCATACTTCCTGTTCTATAAACAAGCCCTGCACCAATAATGAGGCCGAGTATGAAGCTCTGATAATCAGGCTATATATCAGCCTCAACATGGGTATCCAAATGCTCCAAGTATTCGGGGATTCGATGTTGATAATAAAACAGATCCAAGGGGAGTTCGAAGTGCGGAAGCCAGAACTGAATCCCTACCACTAAAAAGCTGTGCGCCTCATGGCGAAATTCTACCATATTGAGCTCAAGCATGTGGGTCATGGACACAATGCCCAGGCTGATGCACTGGCGAAGCTGGCCAGCTCACTAGCAGTCCCGCCAAATAAGACACTGAACATTGTCGTTATGAACCGGCGGCAAGTCCCCAGTATGCTAGAAGGGTGCCCCGAAGAAGACGAAGTTGCCACCATCAGCACAGAACAAGCGTCTGATTGGAGACAGCACCTGCTGCAGTGGTTTCTACACCAACAACTGCCGCAGATAAGAGAAGAAAAGATGAAACTCCTAAGAATCAAAGATTCTTATGAACTCAGGAATGGAATTTTATTCCGAATAATGGCAGATGCACGCAAGAAGATTCTACTCCGCTGTCTGTCCACTGAGGAAGCCTGGCAAGTGATGAAAGAAACACATGTTGGGACAGCAGGTGCCCACCAGGCTGGTCCCAAGATGAAGATAGAAATCAAGAAGCTGGGATACTATTGGCCCACCATGTTTGAAGACTACTGTAAATTTGCAAAGTCATGCCAGAAATGCCAGGAGCATGCTACTGTGCCTAGAAGGCCTCCTACGACTCTGCACCCTACAGTTCCCAGTTGGCCGTTTGCACAATGGGGAACTGATGTAGTCGGGCCACTGCCGACTTCCTCGACCGGACATAAGTACATACTGGCCATAACAGATTACTTATCCCGATGGGCGGAGGCTGTAGCATTAAGAGAAGTGACTGGTGAACTGGTCGCCAGATTCATCAAGCAGAACATTATCTTCCGGTTCGGGATCCCCAGCCGAATAATATCCGACAATGGAAGTCATTTCAGAAATCAGAAGGTCTATCGGCTTGCTGAGAAGTATAAGATCGAATGGAGGACCTCCACTCCTTACAATCCACAGGCAAACAGATTGGCAGAAGCTTTTAACAAGACTCTCTGCACCTTGCTGGCCAAGGTCGTCAGTTCTAATAAGAAGGACTGGGAGGAGAAAATGTATGAAGCTCTATGGGCATACCGCACTGTTTTCAAGACACCTACAGGATGCTCACCATACTCGCTGGTATACGGCTCAGAGGCAGTGGTTCCGCTAGAGCTGGAAGTCCCGTCGCTCAGAGTGGCAGTCCAATATGGCCTGGCCCGTGGCGAACAGACCAATGCAGAAAGAAGACTAGAAGAACTGGCTGAATTGGAAGGGAAGCGCCTCCGAGCTCTAAAGAGTATCCAAATGTATCAGGCCCGCATGGCCACTGCATTCAACAAACTCGTAAGAGGACGAGAATTCAAGAAAGGTGACCTCGTCATGGTCAAGAAAAAAGAAGTCATGGCGTCCAACCCAAAAGGAAAGCTGAATGCTAATTGGGAAGGTCCTTATGTGATACAGAGGGTCTACGAAGGAGGGGCCTACGTGGTTGTTAACCTTCGAGGGGAAATCCAATTCTCACCACTCAACGGAAGACATCTGAAGCTGTATCATACAGTACAACCAACATTCCCCGAGTAATCAGGCAAAATCTACCCTTTCTTGGTATAGCGGCACTCCGCCCTAGCCAAGCTACACCCTTTTCTTGGTCTAGAGGCACTCCGCCCTAACCAAGCTACACCCTTTTCCCGGTCTAGCGGCACTCCGCCCTAACCGAGCTACCCTTTCCTTGGTCTAGCGGCACTCCGCCCTAACCGAGCTACCCTTTTCTTGGTCTAGCGGCACTCCGCCCTAGCCAAGCTACACCCTTTTCTTGGTCTAGCGGCACTCCACCCTAGCCGAGCTACCCTTTTCTTGGTCTAGCGGCACTTCGCCCTAACCGAGCTACCCTTTCCTTGGTCTAGCGGCACTCCGCCCTAGCCAAGCTATACCCTTTTCCCGGTCTAGCGGCACTCCGCCCTAGCCAAGCTACACCCTTTTCTTGGTCTAGCGGCACTCCGCCCTAACCAAGGTACACCCTTTTCCCGGTCTAGCGGCACTCCGCCCTAGCCAGGCTACCCTTTCTTGGTCTAGTGGCACTCCGCCCTAACCGAGCTACCCTTTCCTTGGTCTAGCGGCACTCCGCCCTAACCGAGCTACCCTTTCCTTGGTCTAGCGGCACTCCGCCCTAGCCAGGCTACCCTTTCTTGGTCTAGCGGCACCCCGCCCTAGCCGAGCTACCAATCTCTTGGTCTAGCGGCACTCCGCCCTAACCAAGCCACCCCTTATCTTGATCTAATGGCATTCCGACCCATCACCCTCTAAAAAAAAGAGAGAGAGGAAGAGAGAATAGAAGATGACAAAATAGGGGCTAAAAATAGAGATGCCCCGCCAGACTTGTTCAGGCATTCTGAGCAAGGGCAAAAATGGCTAAAACCCAGCTGTGGTGAAAACCTGAAAGGGCACTGTAGGCAAAATCGGGTACCCCGCCACGTGAAAACCCGAAAAGGCGCGTGGGCAAAAGCAAGAGGGGGCTGGCTCCGGCGAAAACCCAAAAGGGCGCTTGGGTCAGTAATGTGGTGATTCCAAAGAAAGCCTCACCTCCCACCATAAAACTCCTCGTCGATCGACCGGCGCCTTGCCCGATCAACGATTAAACCCATCCGGAATGGACCTTACGTCTATTCCGTTGAAGCCTTCATGCATTGCTCAAGAAAAAAATTCCCTCGATAATAAGCCCACCACCACGAGACCAGCTACTAATCGAGCGGCACACTGCCCGATCAGCGATAAAACCTTGTCCGGTTTAGACCTTACGTCTATTCCGACTAGATCTACATGTCTCTTTACGTCCCGCCGTGATGAAACCCGCCATTGATCGATCGGCACCTCGCCGTCAATGTCTGCCCGATCTATGATGAAACCTATCCAGTTTAGACCTTCCGTCTATCCTGATGAAATCTAGGAAATCCTTGCATTGGTATAAATCCAATACCGATGATGAAACCCGCCATTGATCGATCGGCACCTCGCCGTCAATGCCTGCCCGATCTATGATGAAACCTATCCAGTTTAGACCTTCCGTCTATCCTGATGAAATCCATGAAATCCTTGCATCGGTATAAATCCAATACCGATGATGAAACCCGCCATTGATCGATCGGCACCTCGCCCAATATAAATGATAAAACCCTATCCAGTTTAACCCTACGTCTATCCTGATGAAACATATAAAATCCTTGCATTGGTATGAGCCAATACCAATGATGAAACCTGCTATCGATCGGTTGGCACACTGCCTGATCAACGCTAAAACCCATCCAGGGTAGACCTTCCGTCCGCTCTGACATAGCACAACACTGCTCTTTGAATCGATTCAGACCCTCCGTCTGGATAGATCATGAAATTCTATTCCTTTGCGTTAATGTCAAACCTTACATTAACAATGAAACTCACATTTTCGGCAAATGGCTTCGTTCCCGAGCTGCTAGCTATTCAGACCTTTCGCCTGAATAGGTCATGAAACCATATTTCCCTTTGCATTGATGTTGACACCCACATCAATGATCGTGTGTCCACAATAAACATATGGCGCCGTGGTCCATAGGATGAAAGTTCTGGTCCCAGAAAAGACAATGAAAAAGGAAAAGAGAAAGAAAACGACAAAAAGTATATAAATAAAAAATGGGGTTGAAAATAGAGATACCCCGCCAGACTTGTTTAGGCATTCTGGACAAGGGCAAAAATGGCTAAAACCCAACTATGGTGAAAATCCGAAAGGGCACTGCAGGTAAAATCGGGTACCCCGCCACGTGAAAATCTGAAAGGACGCGTGGGCAAAAGCAAGAGGGGGCTGGCTCCGGCGAAAACCCGAAAGGACGCTTGGGTCGGTAATGTGATAATTCAAAAGTTTCATGCCAACCGGCACGTTGCCTTCACCTCCCCTTCACTGATGAAGCCTTCCGTCGGTCATCTGGCTCTATGCCTCACCCATGATAAAAGCCTTTCCGGGGTAGATCTTACGTCTACCCTGATGAAATCTACATACCCTTTTTTTTTACATGTCCCACCGACAATAAAACCCGTCACCAGTCTGATAAAGACTGGCCAGTTCAGACCTTACGTCTGTCCTGATCAAACTCCTAAACCTTCCCTTGATCGATCGGCTCCTTGCCCGGTCAACGATGAAACCCTACCAGGATAGACCCTACGCCTATCCTGATGAAACCTACGTATTTCTTGGCAAAGTCCCACCCGCGATAAAACCTGCTAGAATAGACCTCACGTCTATCCTGACGAGACCTACACCTCTACATACGTCCCACCGTTGATCGACCGGCACCTCGCCCGATCAATGATGAAATCTTCTGTCCGGTTTAGAGCTTACGTCTACACTGATGAAACCTATGAAACTCTTTGCGTCGATATAAGCCCCATATCGATGATGAAACCAACCACTGATCGACTGGCACCTCGCCCGATCAGTGATGAAACCATGTCCAATTAAAACCCTGCCAGTTTAGACCTTTTGTCTATTCTGATAAAACTTATAACACTTTCATTGCATCGATATGAACCCAATATTGATGATGAAACTAGCTATTGATCGACCGGCACCTCGCCCGATCAATGATGAAACCCTATCCAGTTCAGACCCTACGTCTGTCCTGATGAAAACCACGCACCCTTCAAGGTCCCACTTGCGATAACCTCTACCTAGTCTAGACCTTACGTCTACTCTGATGAAACCTATAAAACTCCTTTGCATCGATATAAACCCAATATCGATGATGAAATCATATACTGGTCGATTGGCACATTGCCCCGACTAGCTTTGAAACCTGCCCGGGATGGACCATTCGCCCGTTCCAGATAATGCTCTGAGCCTCTTCGTTCACATTCCTACAAACCGTCGCCCTTGCGGCACGTACGGCCAAGAAGGACGTTTGCTACCACCAACAGAATTCGGTTTAAGCACCCCCCCGCCCCGGAGGCCGTCACGCGGTGGAACGAGTTCCCCATCCTTTCTCTGAAGGGGTGGACGCTCTCCTGCCAGGTACGAGCCATTCGCATGAGGGACTGCTAGAACCATTACCCCACTTCCCAAAGTGATGAAACCACATGGAAAAAATAATGGACACACATGAAGCCGAAGATTCCTTTTCATTAAAAGAGGAGTACATAAAGAGCCCCGAGGGAACACTGTATCACAAAAGAGGGCAGAAGAAAAAGAAAGAAAAGATAATTCATGGCCGCCGGAATATATCTTCGAAGGCCAGAAGACCCACATAGGGAGCAGCTCCTAGCTTGTGAAGGCGCGCCTCCTCCTCCTGAAGCCTCACAGACATGTCTTGGAGAGACATCACTCGTCCCTCCAACGAGGCCACCTCCTCGATGGACTGTGGCCGAATAGAGGATAATTGTTGCAGCTCGGCTCGGAGTCCGGTGAGCTCCGCTTCCAGAATGACTATCCGGTCCTGGACAACTTCCTCCCGCTGAACAGCACGCTGTAGCTCAGCTCGGCATTCATCAAGTGCGAGCATCAGCTGCCCCAGCTCAGATTTATATTCTGACCTCTGCAACCTCAGTGCCATCAGCTTGTCGGCCATGGTACGTGCTAGGAAGTCTCTCCGATGCACGAATTTCAGCAAAAGCAAGACCCGCTGAGCCCATATGTCCAGAGGGCAGCCCATGGCTTGCAGGCCAGCGGAGAAGCGATTGGCAATTTCCTTCAGTTGCAGATATGTCAAGCCAGGCTGGGATTCTACCAGCTGGCGTAGCATGTCCAAATGCTGCCAGACAAAGCTGTCAGAAGAAGCAAAGCCAAAGGAGGCAGATGGGACGACCTCAAAAGTCACCTCGCCGTCAATGTCTGCCCACAGTGCAACATCCGACTGAGAGGACGAAGACGGCAGATCTGCTGGAAGAACTGGCCGGTCCCTCTCTGTGCTCTTCTGTTGAGCTGAAGACTCCTCCTCTACCGCTGTCTCGGGAGCTATGGCTTGAACATCCGCGGAGGGAGAGCCAATAAATGATGGAGCTATCTCTTCATGAGTCTTCTGAATAAGGGCTTCATCTTCAGCTGCTCTTTCTGATAATGGGGACGAAAGGTCCCTAGTCTGTAGAGGCAGAAATCTAGTCTCTATAGCCACTGTGGCAGGAACTGCTGACTCGGGCGCAATTGACATTACCGCGGCCGGTATAAAAGCGGAGCTTCTGGCTGGGTCTACTTCTGCTCTAAACTCTAAGGCCCTGACAGGGACGGAAATCTCTCCTGATGATCCCAAGTCCAGTGATGTTAAGTCAGTTGAAGATTGTATTCTTACTGGCACAGGGCGAATAACCTCAGAAATTCCCATGCAAGTTAAAGGTAAAGCAGGGATGATGACCAAGTCTGTAGATGAAACATCCATAGAAACTACGGCCGCATCTGAGCTGGTGATGACAGGGTCCTGAGGACAAAGCAGAATGATCTTCAGCAATGAATGAAAGAAAATAAATAGAACAGCAAACAAAAAAAAGAAGCTTACCTTTAAAGTGGGGTCTATATCCTCGAAATGAGACAAAAGGGGAGAAAGCTCCGTAGTTGAAGCGACAAATGGAGGGGTTATGTCAACCTCAGTGTCAAGCCCGGCAAACTCCTCTTGCAATTCCTCCTCAGAAGATAGCATCAGCAGCTTAGGAGGCTGAAAAGGTGGAAGGCCTTTTGCAAATATGGGCAGGGCTTCTGATTTTAGGATTTCCTCCTCACTGCCGCTGAAAGTCACTTCCTCCTCATTATCAGGGACGGTCTCGGAGCTGCCCAAGGATATCTCCACTCTAGCTATATGCTGCGAGGTCGCCTCTAGAGCGTGCCGGGATGCAGACTGGGTGATTATGCGTCTGGCCGGAATAGGGCTCCATTTTGTTTGAGTCCTTTCACTTTCCTGTGGCTGAGGCGACTCTCCCGCTGCTATCATGGCCTCAGTCTGCTCCTTGACTGCCACCTCAACAAAAGGGGAACTCTGAGGGATATAATAGAAAAGAACAACAACGAAAGTATAAAGAAAAAAGATGAGAAAGCACATTTACCCTCCTCCTCACCAGCCGGGGTAGGAGAAGGCAGCCTCGTGTCCCTTTCCACAGGCACTGCAACTTGCTCCGGGGCTGTATCAGATAAAGAGAAGCTCAGTCTCGAAGGACGCCTTAAAAGATCAGTCAAGAAGACAATGAAGATTGCATCTGCAAGCTATTTACCGCCACTCTCGGCAGGTTCCTGAGCGGCCTCCCTCTGAGACCTGAACTCGTCAAAAGAGGGGATGTCTGGAAGAGGGGTTCCGGCATCCGTCGCAACTGGAGCTGACTGCTGGACCCGAACAACCTTGGCCCTCTTGGCCTTGACAACTGTAGCTTTCACCATAGAAGGCTTCCTCTTCTTGCCCGGAGGCAAGGGAGTGGTCGTAGGTGCCGCTGCAGGAATTTCAAAGTAAGCAGGCTTCTCAGCTTGAGCAATAATTTTCCTGTAAAGTCCCTGCCACTTTATGTCCGATCTATCTGTGCAAGACACAAGAAAGGCAGTCATAGTCGATAGATGCAGAACATAACAATAAAAGAAAGATGCCATGAGCACACAGGAAGGGTCATACCTGCTGGGCCATCATAAAATGTGGAAAGTGGCCAATACAGATAAGCTACCTCCTTCGATCGGGAAGCAGCCTCCTTCACGAGCCAGCATATGTCACCAATGGTCTGGCACTTCTCTGTCAAGGCAGCCAAGTCTTTGTGCCCGTGGAAGTCGAGGCAATGAAACAGGCCAAGATAATCCATACACCAGCCATCGACATAATGAAAAGAAACAAAAAGCGGCTTATTCAGAATGCCAGTTATCGGGCTCTCTACTGATAGCCCGTGAACATTCAGCAGTACAAAAAGCCAAGAAGTGTGCTGATAATATGTTTGGGTGCGGTCTTCCCTCCGCACAAACGTCCTATAAGGGTGAAATCTGTCCACCGGACCCCTCCAGGGGGCTGCTGTCGGGAGAGGCTCCTCTAGGGGGAACGTATATTGTACATCCAAAGGAACACCCCCTATATGGCCCAACTGCCTCAGATCCTTTGTAAAAGCGTCTTCATTAATCCCAGAAAAGACAGGAGTGGGTATTTCAGAACCTTCCTCTTTCAAAGACCGACGCCTGGCAATATATGTTTCCGCCTCCTTCGGATGCTGTGAATAGAGCCTTTTCAGATGAACCTCATTAATTTCAAACACAGGCCCTGATTGCCGCTTTAAGAAAGAGCGCTCGGCCACATCCCAAAAGGCGCCTCTGCCATCTTTATAGAAATTGGTGCGCGTATTCCACCACTTAATATATTCCGATGTGACACGGGGTATGCGATTAGAAACGGTCGGGACCCTGAAAGTTACGCCCTCTCGACGATGAAAGAAATCCCACCATGTTCGACTGTCACTGGCAATGGTGGACCCATGCTTGGCCCGGCTGTCCAAAGGAAACTGAGCAACTGATGGAGGAATATGCTGATCATAGCCAAAGTTTCTGCTAAAACGGAATGGGTAATAGGGCTCCAAAATGAGCAAGCCTCCCTTCCTGAAGACCAATACACTGGGTCGGATATCCATAGCCCACCTTACCAGTTCTGGTTCTAATATGGGCCGGGTGGCATTGGCCCCCGAAATAGGATGGACATAAGCTTCTACCTCCTCCATTTTGCATTCCCTCTGAGGGTCTACTAAAGGAGCCGAACCTGCTGCCAAGCTCCAAAAATGAATGCTGCCAGGAGCATCCACAGGCACTTTTGTCAACCTGCCCCTTATCTTAAACAGCTGCTCTGAGAAAAGACCGGGTTCGGCGCTAGCAAACTCAATCATCCGAGGGAGCAATGTGTCTGACTGCAAAGTTCTCGGGGCCAGCTCGGGGAAAATGTTGCAAACCCAAGCATTGAAGAAATGAAATGGACCTACAGTCCTTAAGGAACGGGGAACCCGATGTCTATGCAAATCTCCCAACGATTTGTAAACTAAACACAAAGCCACCGGGCATAGAGACAGTCTCATCCCCCAGGCCATTTGACAGGCCGGATATATAGCCTCCGGTCTGATAGTCATCTCGTCCCCTTGCGGGAGAGCGAAAGTGCACAGCCAGAAGGTCAGATAAGCTGCACAATGAGTAATGGGGTCAACCCCTGCTGGGTTCGGGCCGTCTACACCTGCTCGGCGCAGTGAAGCTGGCAATGCTAATTTGTAACGAGGGGCCCTGATCTGCTTACCGGGAGTCGGTCCCACGGAAGGAAAGTCTGTATACTTCAAGGGACCCCCGAAGAAGTACTGTATCCACTGTCCTACACGGACTCTCAATCTGCTGCTCTTTTCCCGGGGTTGATATCCTTTGGAAGATCCCCTGCTGTAGGCCAGACAAATGGTTCGATAGGCTTTCATCAGATACCGATACGCATAGCCGAAAGAATATCTGCCCTCTCCATCAGAGGCGTCCTTTACAGAGTCGTCCAGACAGACCTCCTCATATGGCTCCCCATCTATGGGCAGGCCTGAAAGCTGCGAAAGACTCCAGAGGTCAAGGGATGTCTCGCCTTCTGCTGTGTAGAACGTGTTAAACTGTGGGCAGAATACTTCAAGCATGCCGCAACATAATCCCCGAGAGATGGGATAGCAGAATCTGGAGGCGAATACACTATGGTAGACCCCAGCTCTAATCAGTAGAGGGGCGTATTCCTTCAAGACAAATTCTGTAAACTCCACTGCTCCTACCCTGAAGAGATGGGCGTCTGTCACTTTGGCATCCCCAAACCAGCCAGCAGCTAGCTTATATTTAAATTGAACGGCCAGACAATTGAGAACAAATGGCTCGTCCCTGTAACCCCACTTCGCAGGTGCTAGGAACAGTCCGAAGTGGGTCTTCTCTCGATGGACGTGACCAGCTGCATGGTCCCACCTCGCAGGGGTGAACTCCGGGGCCCGAGTAAGCATCTTCTTCTCCGGCTTTAATTCAGAAATACCCAGCACTGCATTCCAGTCCCGCTGCTCGCCTGGGAGATATATAGCTCGGGCTCGATAAACAGAACCCTTCATACTATCTCTGTCGGTAAGTATTACCGCTTCCACAGACCGAGCAAGCAAAAGATCCCTCATTCCGCCTATGGTGAAGGTCCGGATAAACGGCAACAGATGACGATCCTTCGGTAGGTCCGGACGGTAGTCAGCAGCTCTCCTGAAGTCAATACCTTCTGTGGAAGAATAGACTCCGGAAGACGGCACAGTGTCAGTCTCAGAATCAGAGGACTCATCGACAGTAGCAATCCGGTCATAGCCAAAGCTCAGACTATTCACTGTTGTGACTCCTATGTGTTGTTGGTGTTGACATGTAACTCTACTTCATATGGCAACACATTGTTTTGATGAATTGGCAACACTGTTTATGTTTTGATGAAATTGTTCTATCAGATTGACTATGTGTTCTTTGCATTTAGTTCACTGCTGTATGCAATTCTCACTGTCACAAGTCTATACACTGAATTGGTTAAGTGTGCACAGCGTCAACGCACTTCATTGGAAGTGTGTACAGCGTCAACGCGTGAAGTCTGTACATCAGACTGTTCTTCAAAGTCTGTACATTGGCTTCACATCTTCAAGTCTGTACAGCCGTTTGCTTTGATTTTCAAGTCTAGACATTGCACTGTTGCATCCAACATCTTCGTGTTGTATCCTTGTTGTGTCTTCGTGTCGTTCCCTTTATTGTGTCTTCGTGTCACTTACTGTTGTTCCTCGAGTCGTTTCCTTTGTCTCTGGTTTCACTGCTTCATCGCGTGTCGTGATAGCCGTGTCTGTCTTCGTCTTCGTGTTGTTTTAGTATTTGTGTCTTCGTGCTGTTTTTCTCTTTAGACTTCATGTCCTTCTCGCCTTGACCACACTCCGTGTCAATTTCTGTTCTCATCTTCGTGTTGTTTTCAACTCGTGTCGATTTCTGTTTTCATCTTCGTGTCATTTTCAACTCGTGTCGATTTCTATTTTCGTCTTCGTGTTGTTTTCAACTCGTGACGGTTTCTGTTATTTGTCTTCGTGTCATGGTCAGTCCGTGTCGTTTCACCTCGTGCTGTTCTCACTTACTTTGTGTCGTTTCCGTTTTATGTCTTCATGTTGTTCTTCCTAGATCTTGTGTCTTTCGTATGTTGAAACCACACTTCGTGTTGGTTTCTGTTTTGTCTTCGTGTTGTTCTCTGTGTAGTGTGTGTTTCTGTCACTTCTGCACCTCGTGTCGTTCTCGTTTCACTTCGTGCTGTCTCTGCGTCTGAGTCTTATTTGCTATTTCTGTCTTCGTGTTGTTTTCCTAAGACCTCGTGTCCTTCCTGTTTTGTAACTACACTTCGTGTCAGTGTTGTCTTTCGTCTTAGAGTTGGTGTCAGTCCAGTGTCTTCGTTAGTGTCTCAGGCTTTTGGTCAAGTCTGTACAGTCATTTGTTGATAAGTCTTCACATCGTGAAGTCTACACAATCAACTCCTTCACATTGCAAGTATGTATATTGCATCTTCATTTGTGAAGTCTACTCATTGCATTTTCATACAGCAAGTCTGTACATAGCTTTCACTTATATAAAGTCTATACAGAGTTGTTCTTTAACCTGATCATCCGATACTCTGTCTGACAGGGATTCTCTACTGAGATTGCTGACATGGCTCGTGATCCCAGGAGGACAAGGTGACCAGATGCTGCCACGTGGATGGAAGCATCTCGAATCTGGAGAATTCCTTGGGCGGGAAAACGTGGAAGCCACACGCCCTTATCCAGCTGCTGCTGTTATAAATATCAGTCTTCATCTTCTATAGAGGCTGATCGAAGTTGGCAAAGCATATACATCCAGTCTAAACAAGTAGCCACCGAGATCCACTGTGAGAGGAAGAAAAGCAGAGAAGAAGAAAAGGAGAGAAGAAGAAGAAGAAGAGAGATGAGTTGAGAGAGTTATCGTGAGAGTTTGTGAATCAGTCTCTTGGTCCAGTTACCAGAGCTGATACTGCTCAACCTTGAGCTACAGTCATTTTTGGCTTTCTTCCATTCGATTGTATGTTTCGTTTGCTTTTCAGTTTTTGTTATTTTCCTTTGAAAACTCTTGTTCGATCAAGCTGTTAGTCAGCGGTTTCAAGCTGTGAGGCAGCGGGTTGCAGAGGCGTTCCTCTGGTCGGCTAAGCTGTAATGCCCAGCAGAGCAAGCTGTGATGCTCAGCTGTTGTAGAGGGTGTTCCTCTGGTCGGCTAAGCTGTAGTGCCCAGCAGAGCAAGCTGTGATGCTCAACTATTGCAGAGGGTGTTCCTCTAGTCGGGATAAGCTGTAAGCCCCAGCCGTTGTTGGCAAGCTGTAAAGCCCAGCGGTTTGAAGCTGTGTATCAGCAGTAATCCACATTCGAGTTGAATGTGGGGTGGAAGTAGGTCGGATTGACCGAACCACCTAAAAGCCTTGTGCCTCTTGTGTGTTTCTTTCAGTGCATTGGTTGTGTTCATCTACTGTTCTTCTAATTCCGCATTTGATTCTAGGCATAATTTACAAATAGCCAGTTGATCTATTCACCCCCCCTCTAGATCCACATCCTGTGGTGATAGAGCCTTCCATCTAACTCCAACAATTGGTATCAGAGCTAGACTCTTCTACAGGGACTTATCGCCCGAAGAGGATAAGCACAGATGGATGGAAGAGGGATGATAGCTGAAGGACACTATACATCCAAGCCCCCGTACTTCGATGGAACCAACTACGCATACTGGAAGCATCGTATGCAGGTATTTTTGAGGGCTAAAGATTATGAAATTTGGAAGGTAGTTAGCAAGGGACCTTTCGAGCTGTCTCCAAATGAAGACGTATGGACCAAGGAAGAAATCAGAAGGTCCACGCTCAACTGGAGTGCAATCAATGCAATCCAGTGCTCTCTGCATCCCACCGAGTTCTCACGAATATCTGCCTGCTCCTCAGCGAAGGAAATGTGGGATGCACTTGAAGTCATCTATGAGGGGACTTCACAAGTCAGAGAGACTAAGACCAATCTACTAGTTTCAGAATACGAAGCCTTCAGGATGAAGCCTAATGAGACCATCAAGGAAATGTATGCTCGGCTGACTATTATCACAAATGGTCTCAGAGGCTTCGGGAAAAAATATTCTGAGTATGAAGTAGTCAGGAACATCTTGCGATCGTTGACTCCAATTTGGCACACCAAGGCCACAGTAATGGAAGAGTCAAGAGATCTGCATAATACTAAGGCAGATGAGCTGATCGGATCTCTAATGGCTTATGAGATGAATATGCCAAAGATAGAGGAGGCTGACAGAAAGAGGAAGCCTATAGCTCTGAAGGCTGGTGCTAGCAGATCCAGTCGATCCAGCCCCAACGGATCATCAACTGAAGAGAGCTTGTCTGAAGAAGAAGTGGCAAATACTGATATTGCCATGATTACTAGGGAATTCCGGAGATTTCTCAAGAAGGAAGGAAGAAGATTCAGCCGAAGAAATCCTAACAGTGGCCGCCGAGACACAAGGTACAAATCAAACCCTGTAAAGAAAGCTGAAACTAATGTTTGCTATCAATGCAGGAAGGCGGGTCACTTTAAAGCTGAATGTCCGACAAATCAGAACCTCAAGGACAAGTCCAAGAAGAAGGACACAAAAGGAAAAGCTATGGTGAGTACCTGGAGTGATGAGGACGAGGGATCCTTGAGCGTCACTTCGGACAGCGAAGTTGAAGCTGAGAAGCCAATCTGTCTCATGGCAACCAGCTCAGAAGATAGAGAGGAAGAATCTGATGAGGTATCCTCTCGCTATGAAAATTTTACTATTACTGATTGGATGGTTGCTTATGATGAACTTGCTGATAGAGTAGATGAGGTCAGAAAAGAAAACAGGCATCTACGAAGAAAAATTAAAATCATGCAAAATGATACTTCATTGTCTGATAAAATTACCTGCTTAGAAACTGAGAACAGTAATCTGAAACTCACATGTTCTGAAATTGAGGAAATCAATAAAGAACTGAAAATGTCTAAAGAAGAAAATGTGAGATTAGAAAATGAAATTGATGCATGGAAACTGAAAATTCAGAATTATGAAAATGAGATAAAAATTATTTCTGAAAAATATGAAGTTGTCCTTAACGTGAATAATGAGTTAAAAAAATCTATTGATGAAGTTCAGAAAGATAATGAGGATAAGCTAAAAACAATTGAGAAAATGACCCAAGGATCTGAAAATTTAGATGCATTATTGGGGTCAAAGGTAAACTTTAGAAGAGAGGGCCTAGGATTCAACTCTAGTGCAACCAAAAGCTTTGGAATGAAAACTATTTCCTTTGTTGCACAAAAGGAGAAAGGACCTCTGATCAACATGAATTCTAATAATGCTGTAAAGACAAATTTGAATCTGAAAAGGCTAAATGCAGAGGAGAAGGGCAAACAGAAAGTAGGTGAGCCTAGTAAAATTGGGACTTCCAAACCTAGCTCTAGTGCTCAACCCAAGGTTAGGGGTCAGCCTGTTCAGGTAAACAAACCCTATGTCAATGTCAAAAGGTCTTCACCACCATCATCACAGAAAAGGACCCAACCAAAACCTATGAATAGGTCAGCAGGGTCAAGGGTGCAGGGAAGACAAAATATTTTCAGAAGTCAGCTCAACCAATTCAATCCACCTAGAGCTCAGTTCTACTACCCCACACAGCCAATCTATTCTAATGGGCGTGGGTGGACTAGAACTCAAGGGATGTACACAGGGTATGTTCATCAACCTACACACTTTTACAGACCCTATGTCAGAAATTGGGAAAATGGGTATGGTAGTCGGATGCCTAGAAATTACCAACATTTCCACAGCCAGCCCAGGAACTACCATGGCCAAAACTTTATGAATGCAACCTGGCCGAAGCATTGGCACAATAACCAAAATTCTGTGATTAATTCTGTTGGTGCATATAAGAAGAAAGTCAACAAGAAAGAGTAAAACAAAAAGAAATCTGGAAAATCCACTGAACAGAACTGCTTCAAACAAATGTGGATTCCCAAAACCATGCTTTCTTTCTTTACTTGCACTTCATCTGCATTGGAGCCCAATCAGACTTGGGTTCCAAACTCTTTGCCCTAATTGTGTATGCAGGTATGCCTGGCAGCCAAGAGCAACTTGTGGTACTTGGACAGTGGCTGCTCCAGGCATATGACAAGAGATAAGGCCAACTTTTGCATGCTAACTGAAAAGCTAGGAGGCCTTGTCACCTTTGGAAGCAACACAAAGGGTAGGATCATTGGATCAGGTAAGGTAGGTAAGTGTTCTAACTGCTGCATTGATGATGTTATGCTGGTTGAAGGGTTAGCTTACAATTTACTTAGTATCAGCCAGTTGTGTGATAAGGGTCATAAGGTTTTATTTGATTCTCAATGCTGCAAGGTTTTTGAACCTGATTCAGATATTTTAAAATTCTCTGGAAAGAGAATAAATAACACATACATGATAGATCTAGATGATATTTAGCATTCTAACCTATGTCTTACTGCCAATAGAGAAGATTTAGCATTTTTATGGCATCGCAGGTTAGGCCATGCTAGTTATACCATTTTGCATAAACTAAACAAGCATAGCATGGTTAGAGGACTTCCTGAAATTTTCTTCAAGAAAGAAAATAAATTCTGTGATGCATGCACTCAATCAAAGATAACTAGAAAGTCATTTAAGTCTAGAACTGAAAATCTATCTTCCAAACCCTATGAGCTGATACACATGGATCTCTTTGGGCCAACCAGATCTGTCAGCTTATCAGGAAGGAGGTATGGGTTTGTCATGGTAGATGACTTTTCTAGGTATACTTGGGTTTATTTCTTATCTAATAAGAGTGATGCTTTCTCAGAATTTCAGGAGTTCTATGTTAAAGTAAATCAGAAAATTGAAAATATTTTGACTGATCATGGAGGTGAGTTTGAAAACTCACAGTTTGATGAACTCTGCAGGTCAAATGGAATCAACCATAGGTACTCCTCACCAAGGACACCTGAGCAGAATGGGGTTGTGGAGAGAAGGAACAGAACCCTAGTGGAGATGGGTCGTACACTTCTTACTGAAGGTGGTCTACCAAGGAAATTTTGGGCTGAAGTAGTAAACACTGCCTGTTATGTAATTAACAGAGTCATGGTAAGACCTTCTACCCAACAAACACCATATGAGATCTTAAAGGGTAAGAAACCTTCTATTGCTCATTTCAAGGTTTTTGGCTGCAAATGTTTTATTCATATAAATGATAAAAGAGACCTTGATAAATTTGAACCTAAAGGTGAACCAGGAATCTTTCTTGGTTATTCTGAAAACACACGAGCATATAGAGTGTACAATCTGAACTCTAAAACTGTTGAAGAATCTCCACACATAATTTTTGATGAATCCTTGGTAAATTCTAACGTTGGTCAATGCAGGAATGAAGACAATGGTGGAATCTTGAAGGAAGGAGATCCTGAAGACAATTCAGAGGATGAAGAAGGACATACAGAACTTAATGAAGAGGAGTCTACAGTTCAGGGGGAGGTAAATCAAACACATGACAATTCAATTGTTAACATTAGATATCTTAAAGATCATCCTGTAGATAATATAATTGGAAATCTGCATGACCCCCCTAGGACTAGAGGTCTCCTGAGAATTCAACATGAACTAAATGCATATGCTTTTGTCTCTCAAATTGAACCCAAGTCCATTGACTGTGCCCTCAAGGATATGCATTGGATTAATGCCATGCATGAGGAGCTTAATCAGTTCGACAGGAACAAGGTGTGGAACTTGGTCCCACCTCCTGATCATGGAACAATCATAGGGACTAGGTGGGTCTTCAGGAATAAATCTGATGAATTAGGGAATATTGTTAAAAATAAAGCCAGACTTGTTGCTCAGGGGTACAACCAGGAGTTTGGTATTGACTTTGAAGAGTCATTTGCCCCTGTAGCCAGATTAGAAGCTGTTAGAATTTTATTAGCTTATGCATGTTCCCTAGGTATAATCCTCCAGCAGATGGATGTAAAATCTGCATTCTTGAATGGGGAAATTAATGAGGATGTCTATGTTAGACAGCCCCCTGGATTTGAATGTCTAGATTTCCCTAATCATGTTTACAAATTAAATAAAGCTCTCTATGGTCTTAAGCAAGCTCCTAGAGCTTGGTACGACAGGTTGAGTAAGTTCCTCACTGATCAAAATTTCACTAGAGGAGTAGTTGATCAGACCTTGTTTACAAAGGTGAGTCACTCTGAAATTCTTATTGTACAGATTTATGTGGATGATATCATTTTTGGGTCAACTAACCCTAAATTGTGTGAGGAATTTTCTGAAACAATGACTAATGAGTTTGAAATGAGCTCAATGGGTGAGCTCAAATTGTTTCTTGGACTGCAGGTCACACAAACAAAGGAAGGAATGTTTATTATTCAGTCCAAGTACACAAGGGATCTACTCAAGAAATACAAGATGGATAACCTTAAAGAGATAGCTTCTCCAATGGGTACTTCTACAAGCTTGGATGAAGACACTAAAGGTAACCCATTTGACCAGAAATTATACAGAGGTATGATCGGATCCCTTCTCTACTTAACAGCATCTAGGCCTGATATTCAATTCGCTGTAGGATTATGTGCTAGGTTTCAGGCCAGTCCTAAGGAAAATCATTTTAAAGCTGTGAAAAGGATTTTTAGATATCTGCTAGGGACCCAGGAGCTAGGATTATGGTATCCTGCTAGGTGTGAGTTAGAGCTTCTAGCCTACACTGATGCTGATTATGCTGGGTGTCGAGTAGATAGAAAAAGCACTAGTGGCTACTGTCAATTCCTTGGTGGCTGTCTAGTATCTTGGGCATCTAAGAAGCAACACACTGTAGCCTTGTCTACAGCTGAAGCTGAATATGTTGCAGCAGGTAATTGTGCCGCTCAAGTACTTTGGATTAAGCACCAACTAGATGATTATCAGATAAAATTGGAATGTATTCCAATTCTATGTGATAATACTAGTGCCATATGCCTTGCTAAAAATCCTGTTCATCATTCTAGGACTAAGCACATAGAAATAAAACATCACTTTCTAAGAGATGCTGTGAACAAAAAGGAAATTGAACTGGACTTCATTGAAACAGACAAACAAGTTGCTGATATCTTTACTAAGCCACTTGGAAATGAAAATTTTAAATTTTTTAGAAGAGAACTTGGCTTGTGTAAATTTCAGCATAATGAATGAACTCTCTGTTGACTTGAATAAAACTTTTGAGCTGCTTTGTGTAAATTTCTGATTTAGACTTACTGTTGATAGATTGAATAAACATTGTGCAACAGACTTGTGATAATGTATGACTCTCATATCCTTTATTGCACTCATGATCATCATTGCATACATATGTCTAGATGCATGATATGTCTATATTTCTGCATGGGTCATACTGTACTATAAGATAGTCTGATTAAGCATGAACTTCAAAAATCATCTGATTTGTCATCTTTTGCAAAATCGCATGCATATAGTCAGGGGGAGTCTTGTCAGAATTTCGAGGTGAATTGCTGCGTCTATTCAATCCTTGACTCTGAATGGTTGAGTCTGACAATATGGCAATCTTTGAGTCAGTTCTAATATTAAGCAATAGAAAAGAGATTTCTTCTTTCATAAGAACCTTAATTGCTTAAAGACTGACTTAATGGTTTAAAATTTATAATCTTCAGAGTTGAAAGACTACAATCAGTAAATAAGGATGCTGAAAATTGATAAAGCTCTCAACCCTTATCTTATTTCATGTCAGAAAAAGCTGATTATATCTGAAATCTGAAAACTCATCTGAAATCATGTTAGAGAAGCTAAGTATTTCTATTGTCCTTAAACAAGTCATTCTGAAACAGATAAAGGGCAGCTACGAAAGATATTGAAAAACATTGAAAATCAATTGAGAAATAGCATTGACAGAGCAATGACTGGTAAATCACTGAGAAACTGAGTGATCCATCAAAGAAGTGGACACCACTCATGTCATGAGGTGTATCAGCTATCTCTGAATAAAATGATCAAAACAGTAGGTTGTTTTCACTGAGTACCTGGGGGTAACTGGCGTCTGATAAACGTGTACCCTCACACAAAAAAGGTGTCAATCAATTCTATTGAATTTGATCATAGGTAAGATGGTCCATCATGTTGAGTATCTAGGGGTATTGGCGTTTGAGAAACGTATACCCTTACGCAAAAAGACTTTTGGTACCTGAATGCCCTAAATGAAACAATATTAAAAATGCTGTTCCTTAAAAGAAATTTCATGGATGTCAATTGTTTAATTTCAATACATGCCCTGGCTTCTCTTAACACATTTTACTGAGTCTATTAAAGTAAGATATTTTGAAACTGAATCTCTCATGTCCATATGACTCTGGTTTATTGTTTTATCATGAACATCAACCTTATCCAATGAATGTAGTGCATGAACTTTCATTTTTATAACTTTTAAACCATAAATTCAATTTCTAAGCCGTTTCTCAGTTCATATGACTGAAGGTTCTGTGCTTTAGTTGCTTAATTTCTGAACTACTTGCCAAGAATGCCAGTCAGCTGACCTTTCTTTCTCTTCTCTTCACTTTCCCTCCTATTTGTTGATGGCAAAGGGGGAGAATATTGTCTGAATTCTGATTCAGGAGGAGTGTATTAGAGCATGGTTTGGCAAAGGGGAAATTTTTATTGTTGTGATGCAGCATGTCATTCATAGCATCTACATGCATCTGCATAACAATCTGAATAACAAATCATGTCTTTCATCAAAAATGCATCTGTATGACAGGATGTTGCTACTCTACATAATAGGGGGTTGCCATCATCAAAAAGGGGGAGATTGTTGTGACTCCTATGTGTTGTTGGTGTTGACATGTAACTCTACTTCATATGGCAACACATTGTTTTGATGAATTGGCAACACTGTTTATGTTTTGATGAAATTATTCTATCAGATTGACTATGTGTTCTTTGCATTTAGTTCACTGCTGTATGCAATTCTCACTGTCACAAGTCTATACACTGAATTGGTTAAGTGTGCACAGCGTCAACGCACTTCATTGGAAGTGTGTACAGCGTCAACGCGTGAAGTCTATACATCAGACTGTTCTTTAAAGTCTGTACATTGGCTTCACATCTTCAAGTCTGTACAGCCGTTTGCTTTGATTTTCAAGTCTAGACATTACACTGTTACATCCAACGTCTTCGTGTTGTATCCTTGTTGTGTCTTCGTGTCGTTCCCTTTATTGTGTCTTCGTGTCACTTACTGTTGTTCCTCGAGTCGTTTCCTTTGTCTCTGGTTTCACTGCTTCATCACGTGTCGTGATAGCCGTGTCTATCTTCGTCTTCGTGTTGTTTTAGTATTTGTGTCTTCGTGCTATTTTTCTCTTTAGACTTCGTGTCCTTCTCGCCTTGACCACACTCCGTGTCAATTTCTGTTCTCATCTTCGTGTTGTTTTCAACTCGTGTCAATTTCTATTTTCATCTTCGTGTCGTTTTCAACTCGTGTCGATTTCTGTTTTCATCTTCGTGTTGTTTTCAACTCGTGACGATTTCTGTTATTTGTCTTCGTGTCGTGGTCAGCCCGTGTCGTTTCACCTCGTGCTGTTCTCACTTACTTCGTGTCGTTTCCGTTTTATGTCTTCGTGTTGTTCTTCCTAGACCTCGTGTCTTTCGTATGTTGAAACCACACTTCGTGTTGGTTTCTGTTTTGTCTTCGTGTTGTTCTCTGTGTAGTGTGTGTTTCTGTCACTTCTGCACCTCGTGTCGTTCTCGTTTCACTTCGTGCTGTCTCTGCGTCTGAGTCTTCTTTGCTATTTCTGTCTTCGTGTTATTTTCCTAAGACCTCGTGTCCTTCCTGTATTGTAACTACACTTCATGTCAGTGTTGTCTTTCGTCTTAGAGTTGGTGTCAGTCCAGTGTCTTCGTTAGTGTCTCAGGCTTTTGGTCAAGTCTGTACAGTCATTTGTTGATAAGTCTTCACATCGTGAAGTCTACACAATCAACTCCTTCACATTGTAAGTATGTACATTGCATCTTCATTTGTGAAGTCTACTCATTGCATTTTCATACAGCAAGTCTGTACATAGCTTTCACTTATATAAAGTCTATACAGAGTTGTTCTTTAACCTGATTATCCGATACTCTGTCTGACAGGGATTCTCTACTGAGATTGCTGACATGGCTCGTGATCCCAGGAGGACAAGGTGACCAGATGCTGCCACGTGGATGGAAGCATCTCGAATCTGGAGAATTCCTTGGGCGGGAAAACGTGGAAGCCACGCGCCCTTATCCAGCTGCTGCTGTTATAAATATCAGTCTTCATCTTCTATAGAGGCTGATCGAAGTTGGCAAAGCATATACATCCAGTCTAAACAAGTAGCCACCGAGATCCACTGTGAGAGGAAGAAAAGCAGAGAAGAAGAAAAGGAGAGAAGAAGAAGAAGAAGAGAGATGAGTTGAGAGAGTTATCGTGAGAGTTTGTGAATCAGTCTCTTGGTCCAGTTACCAGAGCTGATACTGCTCAACCTTGAGCTACAGTCATTTTTGGCTTTCTTCCATTCGATTGTATGTTTCGTTTGCTTTTCAGTCTTTGTTATTTTCCTTTGAAAACTCTTGTTCGATCAAGCTGTTAGTCAGCGGTTTCAAGCTGTGAGGCAGCGGGTTGCAGAGGCATTCCTCTGGTCGGCTAAGCTGTAATGCCCAGCAGAGTAAGCTGTGATGCTCAGCTATTGCAGAGGGTGTTCCTCTGGTCGGCTAAGCTATAGTGCCTAGCAGAGCAAGCTGTGATGCTCAGCTGTTGCAGAGGGTGTTCCTCTGGTCGGGATAAGCTGTAAGGCCCAGCCGTTGTTGGCAAGCTGTAAAGCCCAGCGGTTTGAAGCTGTATATCAGCAGTAATCCACATTCGAGTTGAATGTGGGGTGGACGTAGGTCGGATTGACCGAACCACCTAAAAGCCATGTGCCTCTTGTGTGTTTCTTTCAGTGCATTGGTTGTGTTCGTCTACTGTTCTTCTAATTCCGCATTTGATTCTAGGCATAATTTACAAATAGCCAGTTGATCTATTCACCCCCCCTCTAGATCCACATCCTGTGGTGATAGAGCCTTCCATCTAACTCCAACATTCACATTCAGCCAGTTGACTGAAGCGCGAGATATGTCCGGCTGGGCCGATGAGCTCGCCCCCACGGTCATGGAAATCGCAGCAGAAGTGCCGGAAGCCATGTCAATACCTGCAACCAGGGAAAGATGAGAAGATAAGCATTAGGAAGATGAATAGGCATGTAACAATGAGGTAGTCAATTTTTTAATAAATTTCGGCAGCATCTCCTCTTGTCCAGGGTCTGCCCAAGAAAAATAGGGAGTCACCCACCAAGAGGGAGTGATCCCGGAGAAAAAAGGGATTCAATCCCAATACAACCTCCTACCGTGCAAAATGCACGAAGACCGGAAGGAAGTGGAACGGCCGAGAGAGGGCGAAGCTGCTCCGATGAGAAGAAAAGGAGGAGAGAGGAGGTCAGGGTGAAAATGAGCAAAGCCCCCCTTCCCGGCACCCTAAATAGGAAGAGATGGAGAAGGGTTCTCGGCGCGAGGTTTTACGCGCCGAGACCCCCCCCCCTCGCGCCGGGAACTCTAGGCGCGCCGAGAAGCGGCCGCGCCGAGGGCCTATGAGCAACGGGCGGCACCGAGAAGCACCCGCGCCGAGAGGCAGTTCCCTCACCGCGCCGAGAAGACTCCAAATGCTGAAAAGAAAAGAAAACTCATTGGAGAAGAACAAAGAAATGTAAAATATGTGTGCAGGATATTGTTGCAATGAGATGATCAGAGTCTAAGGACTAGATCAAAAGTAGAAATTGAGGAAGATACCCTCGAACGTTGAAAGGCACCTGCGGACACCGTGCCGCTTATTCTGCGCTTACGCCACCCGCAGGTGGGGGGCATTTGTTGACGCCTGGAAAATGAGCAAGGGCGGAAACATAATTGAAAAGAAGATCAGACCAATAGTGAAAGATCAATGACGAAGTTCGTCAACCATCTACCCAGCCGAAGCCTTTTCCCAGCCAAACTGATGTCTGATGCCATTGTCAGTCAGACGACAGCACTGATGAAATAGCAGTCACCTGGCTGAAGTCTTTTCTGGATAAAGCTGATGTCCGGTCTTGTCACCGTTCAGGGGACGATACCGATGAGATGATGTCCGACTTTGTCATCATTCAGATGGCAACGCCGATGAAACCCCAGTCTACCGACTGATGAAAATTTATGAATGATCTCAATAGAAATTATGTCACCAGTGGAGGGCCTTCTCGAGTTCTGATACATTTGAAGGACCAATAAAGGCCGAAGTGTATGTGAGGTCTAAAAAGCCCTAAATGGGCCTATAAAAGTGGCGACGGGATCCCCTTGTCGAAGCCCAAAAGCGGCGCCGAGAAGCTGAAGTCCCACGCGCCGGGAGGTCTGCCTACGATTGAGGTGCGTCGGGACAGGCCGGCCGATAGGGCACCAAGGAGGGATATAAAACCCCCTCATTCGAAGAGAAAAAAAAAGGGCAACAGAGAAACCAAGAGAAGAGCAGAGAAGAAGGATAGATAGCCACAAAAGGAGAAGAGAGTAGAGCCTGCAATCTGATCCGAGAGAGGAAGAAGCAGAAGGGCAAAAGAAGAAAAGAGTTCGAAGCCTGATCGAAGGTGGGCAACGGGGATGGAGAGGAGTCAATGCTCCGCCCTCCCCTCCCCATTTTCTATAGTTCGTTCTTTTAATTTCGATTGCTTCTACTTCTTCCCCCTTCTGATGTATGCTGTGATATCACAGCCGATTTTACTCTGCTAGGGCAAAGCATAGTCTCCCTGTACCTTCTTTTATGTATTGCCTCTGATGTGCGAATGTAATCGTGATATTCGAATGAATGAACACTACATGCTACAGTTGACGCCTACTGTCTATTTCTCCAAAACCCTATTGCTATCTCCCCATGTTTTCTGTCTCTTCTTAGATTCAGTAGCATGCTATCCCCCTCCCCAGTTCGATTGATCGCCTGCTTTTTCGCCTGGTTCTCGAACACTGCTCATGCTTTCTTCCGAGCCAGGGACAGACTATCCCTTGGCCTCTGAGGCGAAGTATAGATGTATAGCAACCGCTGCTCGGCTTCAGATGTTATATTCATGCTCATCGGCTCTGCTGAAGTCATCCCCAGGGCCAGAGACAGCCATCTCTTGGCCCCCAGATGATGAAGAGTATATCAAAATCATCCTCAGGGGTTATTTTGAACGCTGGTGACAGAGATACCCTAAACCATGTTTCCCCCAAATCACTCTCCGCCTCTGGCCTTCCCCTTTGAAACCCAAGCCAAAATCAGTTGAAGTCTGATGAATTGATCTCCTTTGACTTCTCAAGGCCCATCTATCTTGGCCTGAATCACCAGGAAAACCCCTGATCCTCAACAGACCTAAGAACAGAGTGCCGTAAAGCTCTGTTTCTCATCCCGGCGCCCTCATACATCTCGGCCCCGCAAACAGTAAAACAGATGAACAGTTCTCGGCGCGATCCTTCAGGCGCCGAGAACCCCCCTTTGAGCAATTCCTCCTCGCGCCGGGAAGCCAGCGCCGGGAACTCCCTGGCCTTCTCTTCAGCGTGCCGGGAACCTGGCCTCTTTGCCCTTGCGCCGAGAAGCCCACACCCTTGGTCATTTGGCCCTGGCGCCGACAACCTCCCTTGGCCATTTGGCCCTTGCGCCGAGATCATATCTCCTGGGAGCGCTGGGAACCCCCTTCTGTTCCTTGCCTTGGCGCCGTAAGACCCCTTGCTTTCTTGCCTGCCTGTGCCGAGAGCCTTATCCCCCCTAGCTCCACTTTGGCGTCGAGAACTCCACTAACGCCAGCCTCCCGGCTCCCCAAATGGTGCCTTGCAAAGAACCCTTCCCGGCGCGGTGGTCTTCACGCCGGGAACTCATATACCCATTCGAATCCGTGCCGAGAGGCTACCCTGCCACCTATCAAGTCTCCAACACCTCTATCAAACCCACCTAGGGATGTCCATGAGTCACCAGAACTGTCCCGAGGATAAAATTAAAGGGAGTCAGACTCTCTTATGTCCCACTGATCCGTACCAGGTTTACGAGCAACCCCTTTAGCTAAGGTGAGCTCTGCCACTGCATGAGTGTCACCGGCTCCTATAAGGGAAGAGTCAAACATTGCCCCAGAGCATACATCTACAATGTGGGAGGTTCGCTCCCTCCTTTTCTTGGCTTTCATCCCGGCACTCTGTGGGTGATAGCCTATTCTCCCCTGGGCATAATCTAGATTATGGGGAGGTGCTGTCGAAATGTCGATCGATGTTTTAACCCCGATAAGTCCTGGGAGGTGCACATCGCACGCCCCTCGTCCGGCTCAATCTTCGGGAAAAATGAATGCTGCGAGGCCCTTGGCTGGATGAGAAATATGAAAGGGGACATCTCCCCGGTGATGGTCCGGATCCCGTCCCGCCATTGCGTGGACGGTGTCCTATTCCTACCCGGCATGACCCACATAAGAGGTGGTCATGTCGGTGTAGTAATCTGCTGTGCACTAAATTATCTTCCCAGAATAACAAGAGCTTCAATATCACACACTGTTATTTTTCTTTTATTACCGCCCCGGGTGGCCTCCTATTTTGGCGTTTAATCAAGGGTTGTCCTTCTTAGGAAGGGCATAATTAACGTCATAGCCTTTATGGTATGGCGGACTTTTGGTCCCGACTCGGACTTCACAATCGACTGACCAAGTCAAGTCGAGCGCACAATAAAATTGTCACCCCGGTGACTGGCACGCCTAACAAACCAATAAATCAATAAATAAGTAAGTAAGAAATAAAAAGAAATAAATCCCGCGTCCACATACCTCCACGCGCCGGGCGTGGGGAAGACGATCTTGGCCGAACTTGTACTCCTGGAACAACAGTTATTAAGAATTACAGAAGTGAATATTTCTACCCACTCCATGCAAGGATGTAAAGAGCTACACAGTGGGACCCGGAAGTAGCGGGTTCGGGTTGACGGGCAGCGTTTTGTGTAGCTTCGGCGGCACGCGTACTCATGAACGTGGGGCCTACGTGCTGGTCGGCAGGTCCGAGTGGGCCCGAAGTGGTACCACTGTGACGTTGGCTTCTGGAGAGGTGCTTCTTGGGATGGCGGCATGCTGGTTCGCCTTGCAGAAGGTGAGTCGGCTCCGATTTTCACTTGTTGACCTTGCTGCCCATGGATCTGAAGTTCTATTTTTACGGCGCGCGATCCGGCGAGATCAGATGTTGCGATCACTGCCGACGTCGAATCGATGCGAAAGTGGTACCGTTGGAAAGTTGACTTGAAGTACTTCGATCAATGGCTAGAGAAAGAATTTTGAATTTCCTGGAGCTGGCCTTGTTCAAATTTACAAGTTGCTGGTTGACAGAACCAGATCTGACAGGATAGGTCTAAGTTTTCCTGAGAACAAGAGTTGACCAAAGGAAACACTTCATATCTAGTAGTTGACTCCTTGATGAAAGTTGTATAGAAAGGAGCAAGGAAGACGGGAGTATTTTTTGTAGAATTTCTTGTGGAGGGTTAATAGGGGAAACAGAATTTATGACACTGGTGGGTCGGATTTGGACTGCACAGGACAGAACTGAAATTTGACTGAGTTTTAATTTTTTGGGAGGGGAAAAGAACTGCTAAATTCGAGCAAAAATTTGTGGAGACGTGTTTGAATGGGTAGAACACCCAGTCCAAATTTGGACTCAATCAAAAAAGGGGAAGGGGGTCGAACAGAAGATGAACTAGGTTGCTGGAACACTTGACAGAACACAGACAGATCTGGAAGGCCGCAGAACACGAAATTGGAAAAATAGAAAAAGAAAGCTAGAAAATGGGCACTTTTTTTGGGAGAGGGTATTTGCGTGGGGAGCCTACCCTAAAAATTTGGGCTCCAGAAGATCACGGAGCTAGGAGCTAAAAATCGAACAAGGGGGTTCTATCCTGATGTGGACAGAACTTCCGGCGATGGCAGTGGCAGTGCGATGGTGGCACGAACGGCAGCGGCGGCGGCGGAGCTGAGTGTCACACTCAGAGAGGTGGTGGTGGAGATGCGTCACACATCTGAAGGAGAGCCTTCACAGCTCTAGAAAGGAGAGAGGGGCGCCCTTAGGCCATTGAGCACAAATGAATATTTTCTTCCATTAATGCTAAGTAATTCATAAATTATAAGGTATTTATAAGAAATGTAAAAAGACTAATACTACCCTCAGATCTGGGTTAGGGGAGGGGCACTTAGGGGATAGAACATATTTAATTCCCCATGTGATTTGGAACAAAATAAAAAAACATTAAGAGGGGGGCGCCCCCTTGACTTCCAAGGGTGGAATCTTGACATTTTTTAACACTTGTCCCCTTTGAATGGTCAAGCATCTAGAAGCCCACCTTGGACCTTTGACTGGCCCCACATGGGCCCTAAGGCTTAGGTGGACCAATAGAGAAGGAGATGGGGGCCCCTTGCTGGTCCTACTAAACTTTTACACAAAAACTCAAAGATCCTTAAGGAAGAACAAATTGGCTTATAAAGCCTTACAATTGCAAAGCTACTTCCCAAGGATATAAATGCAAATTAAAAAGATAAAAATATAAAAATAAAAGTTAGTGCCCGGTGTTGATTCCAATCAAAAATGGTCCTTTTTGGTCATGACATTGAGTTTCTTATAATCAATGCACACTCTCCATCCTGTAGTGGGCCTAGTGGGCACATCTTCTCCTTGTTCATTTTTGACCACGTTGAGTCCCGATTTCTTAGGAACCACTTGAGTGGGACTCACCCATTGGCTATCCGAGATAGGATAAATAATTCCCGCATCAAGTCATTTGACAACCTCCATCTTCACTACCTCCTTCATGTTCGGATTCATCCTTCTTTGCATTTCCCGTCTTGGTTTGGCATCGTCCTCCATGTAAATGTGATGCATGCAAATGGATGGACTTATCCCCTTAAGATCGACCACCGTCCAACCTATGGCACCCTTATGAGTCCTATAGCAGAAGTGTTTCTTGGGTAGGGGTAAGGTTGGAAGCTAAGATAACATGAAGGGTTTGATCAGGGCCAAGGAATGCATATTTGAGGGAGTCCGGAAGAGGCTTAAGATCAAGTTTAAGAGGACTTTCATGGGATGGTAGGGCTGGTTCATCTTGTAAAGCCGGAAGAGGTTCAACCTTAGGCCAAATGGTACTATGATGAGGGAAATCTTGTAGAGCATTAGCGTCCCTTATTTGATCCATGCCCGGACCATTCTCATGAAATTCATCGTAGATATCTATGAAATGGCATTCCTCATCAAGGTCCAGATATTGGGAGGCTTTGAACACATTGAGAGACTTTTTGACAGCCAAATGAGATGTCTATAGTTCCCGTAGCACAATTGATGTTGGCTTTGGTAGTGGCAAGGAATGGACGGCCTAGGATGATTGGAGTGTGGCTTAGCTCTGAGGAGGAGGCCATGTCAAGAATGAGGAAATCAACGGGGAAGTAGCAATCATAGACTTTGACAATCACATCTTCTATCAAACCTCGTGGGGTCTTGACTGAGCAATTTGCTAGTTGGAGAATGACGAGAGTTGGTTTGAGTTCTCATATGTCAAATTGCTCATAAATTGAGGTGGGTAAAAGGTTGACACTTGCTCCTAACTCGAGGAGGGCACGATCAAAGGTTACACTACCTATATTACATGAGATGAGAGAAGCTCTAGGGTCCTTCAATTTTCTAGGGAGATTATTCATCAAGACCGCACTAACATCCTCGGAGAGCCAAATTTTCTTAGGTGTTGACTTGGGCCCTCTTCTTGGAGTGCATAGCTCTTTGAGGAATCTGGCATAGGCCGGAACATGTTTTAAGGCATCTAGGAGTGGAATATTGATGTGAAGTTGTAAAAAGAGCTCCCTTAACTCCTCATTTTGTGTTGGCCTAGTCTTATTAGGCTTGGGTTCTAAGGCACTTGGGAAGGGAACCTTGGGTTCAGAGGAATTTGGATCTTCATGGGCTTTTTCTTTCCCTTTAGGATCTCCCCTCAACTAATTTTGAGTGCATTCCTCCTTATTCACACCCTCATCATCTTGATCCTCTTTCAAAGCATCTTGCAACACCTTTCCATCCTTGTATAGGTCATCTAACACCTTTCCACTTCTCAAGGTTGAAATAGCTTTGACATTCTCAAATTATGGGCCATTAGGTTGGGCTTGTGGGACGGGTTGAGGTAGGAGGCCTGGTTGTGAAGGAAAACCTGGGAGTTGATTTTTAGGGTTGGCCACAGGTTGACTTGGAAGTTGGCCCACTTCTCTTCTCATTGTAGCTTCCGCCAATTTTCATATTTGACTTTCTAACTTGGAAATGGATTGTTGTTGATTCAAGATGATTTGTTGGAGTTGATTGAATTTATCTTCGAAAATAGATTGAGGCGGAGGTTGGTAAGTGGGCTGCCCTTGATTGGATTGGAAATGTGAATAGCCCATAGGAAAGAATTGAGCTTGTGGACCTCTAGCAAATGAATTGCAGGTATTGGGTTGGGCTTGAATTTGACTTTGCATGGGTTGCTTGTGGGCTTGATGGGTAGATGGGTTAGTTACTTGAGGTGAATCTTATTGACCCTTCCAAGAGAAGTTAGGATGATCTCTCTAGCCTAGATTATAAGAATTGGAAAATGGATCGTAGTTGGGCTTGGAGAACCCTTGAGCGGCTTGAACTTGCTCTTGTATGAATGGTGGTAATTGGGCCCTCGTTGGACATTCCGTGATGTGATGGACCAGGCTTGCACATAGAGTGCATGCCTCATGTAGAGTGAAAGATTGACTTGAGTATGAATGTGATGATGATTGGAAAGAAGGGTCTTGCAAAATCAAGAGTTGGTCTAACTTTTGGGTTAGACTCTCTACCTTATCCAACTTTTATGTGATGAGGCTTATGTCCAATCGTGGCTCAAAATCTCCCCGGGCTTTGACCTCATATAATTCGGCCCGCTTGGAGGGACCAATGGTTCTCTCATAGGATGATAAAGATTTATGATTGATAGAATTCTCACTAAGCATTTCAAACAAATCATATGTCTCATCTTCACTTTTGCTCATGAATGGCCCTCCACATGATGCATCTACTATTTGTCTAAATTGATCGAATAAGCCCTCATAAAAAGCTTGGACTATTTACCATTTGGACAACCCATGATGAGGACACTTCATAAGCAATTCCTTGAACCTCTCCCATGCTTCATGCATTTGCTCCCCCGGAGTTTGGGTAAAACCTGTGATTGCCCTTCTCATGATATTGGTGCGACCTATAGGGTAATACTTCTTCAAAAATTCTTGTTGCATCTCAGCCTAAGCTCCAATTGGCTTCCTTATAGTTCCTAGCCAATATTTAGCCTTATCCTTAAGAGAGAATGGGAAGAGGGTCAATCTAAGGGCATCATCTGAGAAATTTTAAATTTTTACCGTGGAACAAATTTCTAAAAATTCATCAATGTGTTTGTAGGGGTCCTCATTAATGTTTCCATAGAATGAGGGGGGCATATGAATTGTGCTTGACTTGATCTCATATTGGATAGCTTGATTTTAAGGAATGTGAATGCAAGATGGAGGTTGATATTGGTTGGGAATGAAATAATCTTTCATTTGCTTTGGAGGATCGGGATTTCCGGCCATTAGATTTTGGTGATGAGGTCCTTGATTGTCGGCCATGGATTCTTGTTGGAGATCGTTTCTTGGATACAAGATTCTCTATGTTTCTTGAATGGGTCCTATTAGGTTTGGATGTTGAGATCTTCTACCTTGCATAAACTAGGACGAAGAGAGAGATGAGAGAGATTTTTTTATTTTTTATTTTTAGGCAAACACAAACAAGTTAACACACAACTTACCTAATGACCTAGATGTGACCTAGACCTACAAATAAGGTTTCACAAAATGATTAAAGTGTAACTTAAGTTCACCCTCAACATTTCCACCGACCAGCTAAGGGGTGGGGTAGTGGGAGGCTCCCCCTACTTTCGTAGGGACCTAATTAGAGAACCACTAGCCCACTTTAGATATTTGACTCTCTTGCTTTAGGCACCGGTTTTCACAAGAGGGTAAACTCAAATAGCACAAGAACTATAGTGTGAACCTAGGGCTAATGTCTACTAAATTTTATTTAAGGTCAAGGTGATGTAAAGATGAAGGAAATTATGGTTTGTGGGCCAAGGAAGGGTGATGAAATCTCCGCCTTATCTTGCCTATGGGTGTTGCCCTTAAGATATTTTAAAATGATATGTAACAAACAAAGTTCAAACAAGGGGTTCTATGCAAGTATGCATGAACATGTGATTATGGAGAAGTTTAGAAACTCACCTTGCCCCCGCAATATTCAACAATGCAATTAACAAAAATTAAACGACAAGAAGAATTCTATCCTAAATGATGCATGACCTCAAACATGAAAATGTGGTTTCTACTCTTGGAATGAAGTCTTTTATTAAGCTCAAGTGATGAGTTTTTTTTTTGTGAACCTATCAAACCAACAATATAAAAGAAAACTAAGGAAGAAGCACAAAATGAGAGGACTTTAGAATACTTACATGAAGCGCAATCCCTTGTCCAAAATATTTATTTTTTTTATTATTTTTGTAAAAGAAAAACTCACCTCACTTTTCTCTCTCCTTTTTTTATATTTTTATATTTTTTCCTTTTTTGTTTTCCTGCAAAAATAAAAAAGATAAGATAGATTAGTTCAAATATATACACAAGAGATATAAAATTTTCAACTCAAAAATCATAGGTCTCCCTGGCAACGGCGCCAAAAATTGATCGAACGCGAAGCTCGTCGTTAAAAACCCGCGCACTCAATTTCAAAAAGTCCGCACTCACATAAAATTAAGATTTTAAGGATAGTGATTAATACGGGT
Source organism: Amorphophallus konjac (assembly GCA_022559845.1). Classification (NCBI taxonomy): domain Eukaryota; kingdom Viridiplantae; phylum Streptophyta; class Magnoliopsida; order Alismatales; family Araceae; genus Amorphophallus; species Amorphophallus konjac. Next base: position 102,034,149 of record CM040120.1, read on the forward strand.
CGATCCTACGAGGATACTAATATTTTGAAGTTAAAAATCCTATTTTTTATATGAAATAATTAAAATTGTGCAAGAGGAAAATCTATTTAAAGAAATGTGGAGGGGTGCATGAAAGAAAAAGAAAAGAGAGAGAGATAGAGAGACCAAAAGATTTAGAGGGGCAAACACACTAACTATTTCGTAATGCTCCAAAATGAATGGTTACAATGAGTAGATGTTCAAGAAAATACAAAAGAGAATTACAATACTTGAAAAAAAACTAACTAAAAATACATATTAAAGAACTAAGGAAGACGGGATGTAGCCAGTGAGCCGAAGTCATCGTCGCCCACGCCTTTGGGCCTTGGAGAGCCGCCCAACTTGGAGTAGACGCCACCGTGAGTGAGCTTTAGAGAGAGACATTTAGGGATAGAGACACGAGGAGAGATATAGAGAGAGAAAGAAATAGGGAGAGAGACGGATCGTGAGAAGAGAGAAAGGCTAGCAGGAGGGGGCGGTGTGAGTGATAGGGTGTGTGTGCGTCGGGTGTGCATGCATGCGATGTCTGAGGGCAGGGTGTAGTGTGTGTTGTGTGGGGAATGTGTGAGTGCAGAAGAGAGGGGGTGTGTGTGTTTGGTGGTGCAGAAAATAGGTATGAGGGATAGAGAGAGAGCGAACGGGGGTGAGAGGTGGAGCTGTGAGTGCAAAGGTGGGGGGAGTGTGTGCGTGTGCGAGAGAAAAAGAGATAGGGACGGAGGGGGGGTCGACGCTACGTGAAGGAGAAAGGCTATTCGGTGCGTTGTGTGTGGGACATGATAGTGTACATGGCAGTGGTGGAGGTGTGTGGTGCAAAGAAGGCCGCGGGTACGTGAGCAGGATAGAGAGGAGCAAAGAAGCCGCCGATGCAATGTGTGAGTGCGGTGGTGAGGTGTGTGTGTGAAGAGGAGGGGGAGAGTAGGCTAAGAGAGGGAGTGGAGAGTAGAAGGCCGTCGGTGCCCCTGTTTTGAGCAAAGGCACCGCAGCGGTGCAGGTGTGAGTGTGGTGTGTTAAAGACAGAAAGAGGGAGAGTTGGGGAGGAGAATGGGAGAAAGAGAGTGATAGGGAGAGAGTGCAGAGGGGCGGTGTGTGAAGTAGAAGAAGAGAGAAGAAGTTCTGTAGAGGAAGCCCATGCCCCAAAGGGGGGGTTGTTTGTTTTGCAGGGGGCAAGTGAGAGCACCACGCCTGCGTACGTCTGCCGCTCGCCCTCTCATCCCAACTGCCGTAGACTATCCACGCTGCCTGCAGAGTCACTACCAGAGGAGACATGCTTAGACGTTGCTGAGCCTGTGAACATGCCATCATGCACTTGCCTTGACCTACACGCCGCTACCTTGGGAGACCTGCTCAGATGTTGCTGAGCCCGCGAACACCAGGCCTACTGCTCGCCTGTCGCTGCTATTGTGCCTATGCGATCTTACAAGCACGCCATCGCTCGCCGTCCCTACTGCTAGATCTGCCGTGTTGCACTGCGTTTCTTGAAGCTCACCGGCCTGCATATGGTGTTTTGCCATCACCTACGCATGGAGCTGGTCACCGTGTCTACCTGGAGCTCGCCGGCTCCACTGCAAGCTGCCGTTCTGCTCACGCTATCACAATTGCTATCGTCGCCCTTGCTGTAGTGTTATGTTGCCACTATCCTACATGTGCTGCTGCCGTGTTTGCCTGAAGCTCGTCGACCTGCGCATGGAGTTCTGTCATCGCCTGTGCTTGGAGCAGGTCACCGTGTCTACCTTGACCTCGCTGGCTCTGCGTGAGAGACCAGCCTGTTGCCATGCCTGCGTAAGCAAACCCACCATGCACGCGACCGTTCAGAGATGCATACACGTGAGGGGCTTCTTCTTCTGTCGCTGGTGCACGTGAACACTTCTGCCCAACCACTTGCAAGGCACGCACGGGAGGAGGAGAGGGGCTTCACATGCCACTGTGATGCATGTCCTGTTGGTGTAGAAGGGTGAGAGGAATTATACAAAGGCCCTTCAAAAATGTTTAAAGTAATAAATGCTTTTGTCCTCCCATTTGGTTTGTACTGAATTTTGTAAAAAAAGATTTGGAGAGAATTCTTATGATTTCCTTTAATTATGAAATTCTCTTAAAAAGTCTCAAGTCCTATTAATTATAGAAAATTCTCCATTTTATGTAAGACCGAGATTATCTTGTAAAATTGCATAATTAACTTCATTAAAGCCCAAAAATGATGTGTGTGATATGAATAAGAATAGATAATTGCACGTTTATCAAGAGCACGTGTTTCACTTAAGTTCCTCACGAGCTTGGCTGGTGATGAGGACTGCTTTGACGTTGCCATGATCAAGCGTTGACGCGATGTTTGATGAAAAAGCCTTTAGATAGAATGCCTCAAATTCTGGAATTTGGCTTAGTGCGTCGATGTAATTTCTGTTGAGGCTGGTGCGATAGATTCAGAGGGGGGTGAACGAATGGCAGTTATCTTATCCATGATCTCCTTTCCAGATGCACACCTGAGAGCAAAGGGGAATTTGTCAGCGTTAACTGCATTTCTCAAAATATTAAGAACTGTGATATTATCACGGTTCTTTGATCGGTCCTCACTAGACCACTTGGTCTGATTGTGAGGTAACTTATATGGACCTCTTGATACTAGAGTCCATAGATTAGGATTGATGGAATTCAAGTAAACACAGAGGCCGCCTAGCCAGTTGCTGAAGTTAGATCCATCGTAGATTGAAGGATGATCCATGAATGCAGATCGAGAAGAAATTTCAAAACAAGATGCACAAAATAGTGATGCACTGAATGCAAGATAGTAGAAACAATAATGCACCGAATACATTAGGATCCTCTGCAGATCGTTGGATCTGAATGCATAGAGACCCGCTCTGATACCAATTGTTGAGGTTGGTGCGATAGATTCAGAGGGAGGTGAATGAATATATCCTTAAGAATTTTGCCCAATTGAAAAATTAAACAAATAGAGATCCACGGATGCCTTAATCAGATAGACTGTACCTCTGATCTACTCCATATAAACTAAAGAGATGACTCAGTTCATCTAATCAACTAGACTCTATCAAGACCAGAATCAAACGCACAGTGTGCAAACCTATCTCTCACTAGATATAAGAAACAGATCGTGCCTATGCATACATCTAGCGAATCGAATAAGGCAATCAAACCACAGTAGACAAGGAGATTTTTAGGTGGTTCGGTCCGCAGACCTACGTCCACCCCACACTCAAACCCGAGTGTGGCTTCCGCTGATACACAGCTTAAACAGTTGGGCCTCACAGCTTGCCTACAACCGTTGAGCAACACAGCTTGCTGTCTGAGGTATCCACCTCGCCAGCTGAGCAACACAGCTTGCTGTCCATAGGAATCCTCCTCTGCAATGCTGAGCAATACAGCTTAGCTCTACTGACTAACAGCTTGAAATAGAGTTTCAAAAGAAAAACAAGAAGAACAAAGGAAACACAGCAACTGAAAGCTGTAAACGATAGGAACAAGTTGGTCTGGATCTGATCCAAGAGCCAACAGATAACAGATCTTCAATGAAGCTTCTCTTCTTCTTCTCCTCAAGCTCTTTCTTCACTCTCTCTCTCTCGATCTCTCTCGATCTCACGAGCTCTCTCACTTTCACTTTTGCTCTTCTCTGCTGCTACTCTCTTCTCCTCATTGGATCGTGCTGCTGTAGATCTTTCTTCTTCTATCTAATTCTGTCACTCTGCTCTTCAGGAAGAAGCTTCTTATTTATAGAGCAGTGAGGTAGGGCATGTGCTTTCCATGATTCCCGCCCAGAGGCCTTAGTCCACGTGGCGGTATCCCAGCACAATGGTTCCACGTGTCACGATCAGGGTTAGACCTCCATCCTTGGATCACGTGCCCTTCTTAAGCTCCTCAAACAAATGTTCTGTCAGGTTGAACATATTATCAGTTTGAATCAATCTGAAGGAAAAGAAAAGGATGCATCGAGTTAGTTCAAGATTTGAACTAAGCATGTACAGACTTGATAGCGTGGAATGCAGTATGCATATAGGAAAGTGTGCACAATGAAGAGGAATGCTCAGGCATGCCACCGAGATGTGTACAGACTTTTGTGTGCAAGCGACAAGATGATGTACATACTTTTGTGTGCAAGTGACAAGACGATGTGCAGACTTGCTGTGCCTACGACAAGATGATGTACAGACTTGTTGAAATGATGCACGAACTTAAATGCTAGTATCAACACAGGTTGTACAGACTTTGTGTATTTGTGTATGCGTAAGGCAAAGCGATGCACTGACTATGTATATGCATGAAGAACACGGGATGTACTGACTTGGTCGAGTGAAACAACGGAGGTTGTACATACTAGCCACCAAAGAGTGTACAGACTTTGAAGTGAAAGATGCACATATGCACTGAGTTAGTCGCGTGCAGCAACAAATGTTGTACAGACTTGAGTTGATGCTGCAACAGGAGTTGCACGGACTTGGTCGAGTGAACCTACGTGGGTTGTACAGACTTGATAGCATGCGGCGATGTATAGACCTGACAGATGCAATGAACACGCATCGACTTTCAATGCGTAAATAAAGTATACACAGGCTTTGACTATACTGGTTATCATGAAATGCACTTGAATGCATCGACTTCAAGTTATGCATGGACAGACTTGTCGTAAATGTGGAGCTATAAATTGCACCGAATATGTGTATGCGGTATGCATGAACTGCACTGACTTAGTATTGAAGCAACTGATGAATGCACCGATGAAATGTGCAGGAGAACTAACAATGCACCGAGTATGAATGTGTTTCTATAGAGTTAATGCTGGAACACACAACTGGCCGCGTTAACGCAGTGCCCATACTGCGTCAACGCACACCCCCTTCCAGAATGGGTATCCTTCTAGAAATGCTAGACTGAGTCGACGCAGCCACTACAGTGCGTCGACGCACTCTATATACCAGAACCCATATAACTCTTCATGCATGCATGGAAGTGCACTAGCCTTTATGCAATGAGATGAATATGCATACAACCTGTTCGATGGAATGACATGCAAATAAGATGCTCAATCCATCATTCATATGCAGACACATGGTGATCAATCATTCATACTCATAGTGCTTGCTGACATCAAAACCACAGGGGCACAACAATTTCTTGATGCGTCGACATGGTGTAGTTCGAGTTTGATTCTGAGCTTAGTGCGTCGATGCACTACTCTGTTGTGTCGATGCTCCAATGAAGATAGAATTCTGGAATACTTCTGGGAGCATTACTACATCGATGCAGTGGTGATCCTACGTCGACGTCCTGCTGGCAAACAGAATGCTTGTTCTCTTGAATTCACTTCTGGAATCCTCATTGTTAGTCTGTGAAGACTAGGTGCAATGGTGCACACACGGATTCAGAGGGGGGTGAATGAATCCCCTTTTAAAAATTCTGCCCAATTTGAAAGTTAATCAGTAAGCTATGTGGAATTAAAACTGATTGACTTTAACTGAATATGAAGCACATCATCAAATACTTAGTGGCTGACTGTGAGCTATGTTGAGGCACACTAACTAACAGATCGTCGGTCTAAGTAGTGGACTACTCGGTAGCAACTATGCAGTATACAGAAACAATCTAGGTATGCAATGCATTCAAGAGACACTCAGGCAGACTTGATTGAAAGCAAACCTAGACATTCATCTAGTGTAAAATGAATGACCAATCAAACCATAGTGCACAGAAGATTTTTAGGTGGTTCGGTCCTCCAGACCTACATCCACCCCACACTCCAACTAGAGTATGGATTCCGCTGATACACAACTGAAACTGTTGGGCCTTACAGCTTGCCTACAACTGCCGACTTACAGCTTGCTCCGCTGGGTAATACAGCTTAGCCACCGCTGATTCATAGCTTCAAACCGCTGGGCCTTACAGCTTATGCCACCACTGATTCACAGCTTCTGAAATAGAATGTAAAATGAAAAAACAAGAATAATAGAAATCAGCAATAGAAAGCTAAAATTAAAGCTCAGAAAATATAGCTCGCTATGGAGCAATGTAGCTTGGATCTAATCCAGAAGCTATAGATCTTCTTTCTCCTTCGATCTTGCTATTGGACTCTCTTCTACTTCTTCAACCACACGAGCTACTGAAAATTCACCCTTACACGGCTGCTAACTCTCTCAAGATCTCTGCTCTCAAAACTCTCTCTGAATCTTCTCAGTCTGCTCTCTCTCTGATCGCTTTTTCTTACTCTCTTTTCCTCTAGCTTTCTGCCACTCACACTTCTTTTCTTCTACTTCCTTCCCTTCTACGATACTCTATTTTCTCTCAGCTTTTCTTGCTCTTGGCTCTTCTGCTCTTCTACTCTTCCGGGTTCTGGCTATCTTCACTCTACTCTTCTTCAAATGTGCAGGATCCCTTTTTATAGACAAAGCAGGAGCTCCGCAGGTTTGCTTAAAATAATAGAGGGAATCTTCCCGCCAATGTTTGGAAGACCACGTGTCAGAAAAAGGATGTTCACTTTTTGCGTGGCAGATGCTCCAGGCCGCTTTCCTTCTTGGATCACGTGCACCTAGATATGCCATCCTGGGAACATGTGCCTAGTCATAAGCTCCGTGGGTCCACGTGCCAGTTTCCAGCCTTTGTGGGAACACATGCCTACTTCAATTCGAGCTCACGTCCTACTTTGATCCTGTTAGTTGGAAGAAGGATGTTTCATCAAACGCCTTGTGAACATGAGTTATATGGGATGCACAGACTTCATAGTGTAACGTGCAAACATGCACAGACCTTAGGTTCAGTCAAACAAGATGTGCACTGACCTTAAGTTGAATGTGCTACAGTACATGCACAGACTTGTATGGCATGCCAGAGAATGTGCATCGGCCTTAGTTGCTCAAGTTAAAATGTGCATAGACCTTAGTAAACATATATGCACTGTTCTATATGCACAGGGCAAAAAGGTCCACCGACATTCATATGCTTGCATGCAAACATGCACCGACCGGCTACAGTGTATGCACCAACCTTCATGTACATCAAGCAGTAACGTGCACAGACCTTCATATGCAAGATAGAAAATGTGCACCGACCTGCTACAGTGTGTATATCAACCTTGTATATGCATAAGGCAAGACCTGCACAGACTTTATATGCACAATGCAAAAACTGCACCGACCTTGTCATGCACAATGTAGAACCTGCACCGACCTTCTAGATGAGCATGCAATTGAGCACTGACTTTGTCAGATGTGCACAGACTATCAATGGATATGCACAGACCATGTGTGAAGGTGCTCGGACCTTTATGCAGTGAAACTGTGCGTGTGCACCGACTCAACTGAGCAGAGCAATACATATGCACCGACTATCATATGCAATATGCTTAGTACTAGCATCGACCTTAGTATGTATGAAATTCAACTAGCCTCGGCTGTTGAGACACAACTAGCCTCGGCTGTTGAGACACAACTAGCACCGACCCTAGTTATGCATGAAATATAACTAGCATCGACCTTGGTTGTGTGAAGAACACAACTAGCACCGACCCTAGTTATGCATGATGCAACTGGCGTTGATTCTATGTAAGCCTAATGCAGTATGAAAATCATGCACACCACCTGTTTGACCAAATGTCATGCACACAGGCAATTCAGTAAAGTGTCATGTGCACAGACTTTATGCAGACACGTTGACTTTATGTGCACAGTGTTGACTTTGGTTGACCTGTGATGCATTGACTTATATGAACAGTTATACTAGACTTTATGCAATGCTTATACAAATACATCCACAAACATGCACAGACATGCACGAATATGTACGGATATATACAGACAACCACATATGAACTAAGATGCACATGTGCTGCAGTTCATTCCATGTAATTCATATATACAGTAATGTGAGCATTGTATGCATACAACAAACACTGTATGTAACAAGACACATATTGTATGAAATAAGCACATGGAATCATAAAAAGCACATATGACATCATAAATATGAGTCATAGTGTTTGTCATCATCAAAACACAATATCCAACAATCTCCCCCTTTTTGATGATGGCAACACTATGAGTCATACGAGTCATGAAAACCAGACACTAAAACTATGACAATTTGTAATCAACAATATGCAAATAAGCAAAGCTATGCTGACACAGATATGTACTAACATCAATGCAATCTCTTCCTCAATGCAATCTCTCCTACATCAATGCAATCTCTCCCCCAATGCAATCTCTCCCCCTAACACAATGACTTAATGCAATCTCTCTATTGACAATCAAAAACATTTTCCCTTTTTAACTTCAACAATATATGACCTATTTGTAGATCGTGATAAATCCACACATGAAGAAGTAATTTAAATATCAGAAAGCATAATAAAAATAAGGGGGAGATGATATAATAAGGAAAAGAAGCACGTGGTGCTACTAAGGAGGGTGATCGCCAGAGGGGTTACCTCAAGAAGAAACAAAGAAGATCGTGAATACCTGGTGGAAAATAGAACGCGGGATGGATTGTGAATTCCTCCTCCTCCTTCAACCGGCCGGCCGATGAAGGGGGTTTTCCTTTATTGATTACCTTGCAAAAAAAAGACAATAAAACAAGTTAAGAGAAGTGGATCAGCCAAAAGTGTGTAGTATCAACTCTCAAATAGAAAATATGATGAAGAGGATAAAAACATGCGCACCTTATTTTGTTTTAAAACCCCTAAAGAAAATAGGGAAGGAGGAGATATGATGCAGCTAATGCAAACGTAAAAGAAGAACACAGTGATGATGATCGGTTGACGAAGACAAAACAACACAACAGAATAAAAAGAACCCTACTGTCCCTGACGACAGTAAAGGGAAACAAGGTGGACGCGGTTGATCGGAAGCAGAGGAAGCAGAGCCCTTTTTAAACGATCGCACAGGAGGAAGATGAAGCTCTGTAACTCCCGAACTCGTAATCCTCTGATCGTAACCTGTGAACTCTCTAACCCATCAACCTCTGTCTAGATCGACCAGAGCATCCTTTTATAGGATTTCAATCGAAGATAAGCTCAAATTTGCGAAGATAAGGATAGGCAATGATCAAAGAAGGCAGGACTCTAACTCCTAATTCAAGCAAGGAGACCAACGGAGGCAGGGAACTCTCCAGGAAAGTTGAGTTTAAGCAGAACACGGAAAGGTGAAACACGACCTTCGGAAGGGCGTCAAATCACAAATTGACGACCTACATCAAGACGTTACTTAAAAACACGACCATGATCAAGGGCGTCACTTCTTGGATTAAATTTTGACAATAAAACTTACTTTATTTGAAAATTATGAGAACACGCCTGAGATGAAGGCGTTAATTGAAACCACGCCCTGAGGAAGGACATTAATCAATAATTTGAATTTATTTTGAATTTATTTTGAAACCGGATAATACCAGGAATTGACGCCCTGATATTTGGTCGTCCTTTCTTTGAACACGCCCCATGTTAGGTCGCTTTTAAAAACACGCCCCTCTTCAGGTCGCGAATCAAAAAATGCAAGAACAAAACAAAACCACACACAAGAAATAGAAAAACTTCATATTATGAATATATCGAAGTTCACTTTGGGGCGTCAACATAGTGACATGAGATTTGATCAACATAGCGTCAATTTTGGCGTGTCTACAGCTGCCCCGCCTTGGCGTCTGCTTTGTAAGGGAGTGAGACGAAATGGAAGTGAAAGTGCAAGAAACAGAATGAAGTGGAGCGAACTGATAAGTAGATGCCAAGGTGTGATGTGACACGCCTCAGACACTAAGCATTGGAAATCTTTCCAAGATTCTGAGTAAAACAACTCCGGGTGATTCCAAGGAAGTATCAATTTGCTGGATAAAGGAGATTAAACTAAACAAGTAAAAATGTGCGCATGGCACGATAAGGAGACACCATTGGAGAGCGGTTACCAGCCAACATGGACGTGCTACAACCAAGGTGGATTTGCAGAAAAATAAAGAAAATTGAGATGGAAACCCAGCAAAGGGACATTTTCAAGTAATCAGCCTGAGCGGCTTCAAAGAGAATAAAGTACTCAATTTGGAATAGAATATCTCATGTCAACTCAATCAAGAGCGAGTGGCCTTCATTACTGCCATAATATGAAGATTTTCAGCATGAAGCTCAAAGTCCTACATGATGCATGCTGGGCTAAAAGAAAAGATAAAACAAACTAAAAGATAAAAAATAATGAAGGATAATAATGCTAAGCCATCTAGATTTGGTCAAGAATCCAGATCTCTAAGCTGACACTAAGCCGAAGCCCGTTTGTCCACGCATCAACTCAGAAAAGGGAACCATCGTCCCAGACCTTTAATGACTCAACGGCCTATCCGTGTGATCAAGATTTTCCTAGAACTATCACTGTTTTTGATGAAGGGGAACTCAAATTCCAGGTTCATCAGAACCACAAGGTCCTTGATATGCTATAATAGCGTAGATACCATATAGTAATAATGCTTACAAGAACAACATGATGTTACCTCCACATCAATTCGGACATCTCGAACCTGCAATCTTCTGCACTCAAAAGTTCATTAGTTCTCTCAAAATTTCAATATAAATAATCCTCAATTCAAAGCATGACATGATCATAAGTGCTTAATAAGATAAAATCCTAACGAAATAATAGCACTTAAGTTCATCAAAGCATGTAAGGAAGGAAATTCATAAGTTCACAAATTCACGCCTGCACTGAACGCCGTCAAAACATGGAAGGCGCCTTATAAAGAGGGCGTCAAAATGAAAAACACGCCTTTCACTGAGGCGTTAAATGCACCAAGGGTTCAAGAAGAAAACGACCCTGGAAAGGGCGTTACACAAAACACGACCTCAGTCCGGTCGTCAATTCAACAATTGACGCCCTAACAGAAGGCGTTAATTAAGCACAAACCCGTTTCCGATTCGCAAACTAAAACCAGTCCTAATGGCAATCAACTTGCTAACTCCGAACAGCCTTAAGACTCCCCAGACTCCTATAAAGGAAAGGCAATTCCTCAAATCAATCAAAGCAACCTTCGGAGCTCTGCTACTTCTTCTGTCTATTCTTCTGCAGGCATCGCAATCGTCAGAACTTCTTCTGCAAATCGAAGATGGAGAGGGCGATTAAGAGGTCCAAGTCCTCCACTCCCAGGTTGACCGATATTAACGGGCATATTAGCAGTAGAATTTCCATGAACCAGGTATAGAGAAAATCCTTGTCTTCTCTGAAACATTGTATTCTCTTCTGTATGCATATTCATTCTTCTTTCTAAATTGTTCTTCCTTTCTTTCTTCCACAGGACTTCCCAAATGTCCCAGGAGCAAGGAGATTCACAAAAATCAAGTGGCTCCCTCTCATACTCTCCAAATTTTCTTCAGATATGAGAGTCTATTTAACAAGATGGCATCTTCTGGGTCTAGTCACCCATGCCAAACATTATGATCAGATTCATCTTGACTGGGCAGCTATAGGGGCTCTTGTAGAGATATGGCATCCTTCCACCCATACCTTTCTCTTCTCTACTTTTGAAGCCACGATCCTATTAGAAGAATTGGAGATAATCTTAGGCTTAAAGAGAACGAAGCAAGGAGATGAGGAAAAGGTGGCCATCATGCCAAAACCAATCGCCTCTCACGAACTATTAACAAGCTTGATATCTAGCCCCAACTTAGTGAATCAAATCAAGGCCACTAAAGGAATCAATCTTCTAAAGCTCGCCTCATGGGTGTACAAGAGAGCGGATCAAGCTAAAGAAGATGAAGAGATAGAGCGGGTAGCAAAGGCTTTCGTGGTGTGCTTGGCAGGAGCAATCTTATTCCCATCCACGGAGGACTTTCTAGAAGAGGCCCAATTAAGCGCCATAGCGAGCTTATGGGAAGGAGATAGAATGGGACCAGCTATTCTAGCCTATCTCTATAGCGGGCTTACCTCGGCGGTGATGGGAAGGCCCATCTATGGATGCATGCTAGCACTCTCTAGTTGGGTAGATTTCCACTTCAAGTTCAATCCATGTGAGGAAGCCCAACAATCCTCAAGAATCTTCTCAAAAAGCCCACTCTCTTATATGACCGGTTCACTTGGGATAAGCAATAGAGTGACGAACCAGATTCCTCAAATCAAGAAGAGAGTGGAATGGAGAGAGCACCTCAAAGTAATGCCAAAGAATCTCTTCACTTGCGCCCCGGGAATACTCAAGACTCAAGAGCTCCGTGCAAGATTTTCTCCCGGGACGGACCTTCGTCTCATAGGCGCTTCAGAATTCATTTTGTACAATTCATACCGGTGCCTCCTTCAACTCGGGCTTCCACGGCGAGTATTCGAGGACCCATCACACCTCCCTCCTATCAAGAGACGGGACCTTGGCAGCAATGAAGATGGAGAAGAATGCACAACTATCCAAGCTTTGTGGAAAATCAACAAGGCTCATCAACCTATAGAGAGCTTGGAAGAAGACAGAGATGACTGGAAATCTTATGTAATAGCTCTTAGAAAATTGAGGCCCAAAATGACTCATTAAGCATTGTAATCTTTTCCTTCCAATAAATCAATGATATTTCTTTTATTGAGCCAGCTTACTGTGTTTCTGATCAACACTTCCAACGTTCTGATTCTGTTGCAAATAACGCCTCAAGCAACGCCGTGAATTCATAAAAGGACGCCTTCACCACAGGTCGTCTTCAACATTCCAGTTCACAAATTTGATGCCTTCACCAATGGGCGTTAACTGAAAAACGTCCTAATTCAAGGCGTTAATATGATTCATATTCCAAAATATATTCGTTGAGATTCCAAAAGTAATGCCTTCAGGACAGCCACGTTTCATATAAATAACGCCTCAATCGTAGTCGTTACTCAAAAACAGTAATGATTATTCCCATCAAATCAATCAATTGCCATTAAATGCGTCTGACGACGGTTATCATTCCCCATGCAAACAAAAATAACGCCTTAAGAAATGTCGTCAATTATTAAGAAACGCCTTTGTGTCAGTCGTTGATTCCACAAGACGCGGCCTTCCTTAAGTCGTTAATTCTTTTTGACCGTTCGACTTAACTTTCCTTCCTTTCTTCTTCTTCCTCCGTCCATTTCCCCTCTTTCTCTCTTTCTTCTGCAACCCTAACCGAGAACCCCCTCCCCCAAACTCTCTCATTCTCTCTCTCTATCTCTCTCTCCCTTCCTAACCTAACGATGGCCGGCAGTGGCTTGAAGCGGCAGAGGGTGGCTGCCCCAGAAGTTGTGGACTTGGGCGATGACGCCCACGGCGAGGAGGAGGACGCAGTGGCGGCAGTTGAAGACGCACCGGCGGTGGCGGCCGACGACGAAGCTGAAGAAGGCCAAGAGGCCAACGAAGGAGGTGAAGAAGATGAAGATAGTGGAGACGAACAGGGAGGAAATGAAGAAGGCGAGGGGGAAGAAGAAGGAGAAGATGAGGACGGTGATGAGCCGCCACCCACGGCGGCGACCGGTCCTCGCCCCGGCCAACTCCGACGACCACGCCAACCACGGCCTCTACCACAGGAACCCAAGCACAAGAAGGTAGGCCCCTGACCCTAATTCCATTTTTTTTATATTAATTCCATTTTTATGCAATTTCCATAGCCCTCGGGTATAAACCCTGCAACCCAGAAAGAAGGTGCCCTCAGTGGCGTCACGTTTCAAACATGACACGCCCAACCCAAGGGCGTTAATTAAATTATTTTCCTGAAGAATAATTAACCCCATGAGAACACGCCCTAAAGCATGTCGCCCATTTAAATTCATATCATGCTGTTAATTTATATCACTTCCATTCTTTAATTATTTCAAATATTTTTCCATGAATTATTCGTATGCTGTCATTTTTATTTTATTTTCTGAAAAACTTGAAAACAACGCCCCCCACTAGGGCATTAATTCAACAACAGACGACCAAACCAGAGGTCGTCCATTCATTAATTCCTGATTAAATTAACGGACCCATCTGGAAAACGCCCCACTCAAGGGCGTGACTTGAAATATTTTTTTAAGAATTTTAGATATTAACCATAGAATCACGCCCAACCTAGAGGCGTGGCTTAGATAAACAGCGACCTAGGATAGGTCGCAAGTTCAAAGCACATTTAGAACCACGCCCTCCTCAGAGGCGCTAATTCAACGAACCATGACATGAGGATGGTCATTAGTTAAAATAAAACACCAATATAATCCAAGGAAGTCAAAATGAGATTCAGCATGAATAATCAACATAATTAAGTGAAAATTCTTTTCTTTACATGCAGGGCTTGATGAGGACGCGCATCTCCTGGGTCATGGTCCGGGCAGCATACTACGGCCTCCCCGAGTTTCAGAGAGCGAGGGTAGATGCTATGGGGTTTGGGGCCTTCCTTAGCATAGAGCCAGTTAGGCCAGACCTACCACTTATCCAGGTTCTACGGGAGAGATGGGACAGGACTAGCCAGGCATTCTTGATGCCATGGGGGCACATGATTCCCACCCTAGAGGATGTGGCTAGGATCACCGGGTTGAGGGTAGACGGTGAGGCTGTGAGCGGGATCACCTACCCTGACTACACTGAGTTTGCCCAGAGGCTGCTAGGGCTAGAGATGGTCTACGAGACACCGAGCGAGTGTAGGACTATCTTCCGCACCGACCTTACTACAGTGATGAGCTTAGGGAATGCTAGGCACAGGTCCGGGGAGACCTTAGAGCAGTTCTCGCAGAGGTTGATAGACGGGGCTAGGGCGGTCTACTGCCAGGACCCGGCCGACAGAGAGAGAGCAGACCGAGACCTGAGGAGGTTCCTACTACTGCTGCTGGGGAGGCTATTGCTCGGGACAAAGGGCGACGTCATCAACTGCCGATTCCTGGGGATACTCAAGGACCTGGAGGCAGTTGGCAGCTACGCCTGGGGAGCGGCGCTGCTGGCGCACATGATGGCCGACTTGTCCACCGGAACAGGTCGAGAGACGACCGTCAGTGGCTTCTCACCTTTTCTTCAGGTATGCATTTTTCATTTTTCTTTTCTTTTATTTTTATCATGCTGGTGAATGCTTCACTAATATGATGCATGGATGCAGGTTTGGAGCCATCTATACATGCCGATGGGGCGCGCTGACCCACGGCCTGGAGGTGAGGGAGCTTTCCCTCTAGCACGGCGCTGGCTGCCGATTGTGTTTGGAGCCCCACTCAGCTACGAGTTGTGGGTGCTGCGGAGAGAGTTCCGCGACTTCCCTCCCTCGCTGGTATGAATGAATGTTATGCATCTTTCTTTTGCATTTATTTTGAATTTATTATGATGATGATGAAATGATGACATGTATGTTTATGAATGCAGGTTCAGTGGAAACCCTACGAGGGGATGACGGACGAGGGCCAGCCGTGGGTCGTAGCGGGCCGTCCTCGTTTTGAGCGTGAGCTTTGGGTTCACTGCCTGAGTGAGATCGAGCCGTTACGGCTTAGGTTGGTGATGAGGACACTAGGCCTTCACCAGGAGTGGGTAGAGGTAGGCGAGCCGCAGGGCATCGGGAAGAAGACGCGCGGTCGTACGAAGGCGACCGACTGGAGGGTGCGATTCGAGGAGCAGTACGCCGACTGGCAGCGAGGCGGGACCAGAGTCACCTCCCGGGTGACTGACAGCTCCGAGTACCTCCGGCGCTACTGGGAGGTTTACACCGGCGGACCCCAGATGAGGGTCTTAGGGGTATGTATGAATGCAATTATTTCTAAATTAAATGCAAATGCTCTCTATCATGTGACTAATATGTAATGAATGCAGGATGCGCGGGACATAGCGGCGATGGATGCCCAGGCCCACCTACACGGCCTGGAGGACCAGCTGGCCGCCACACGGGCTGACCTAGAGACCCTGGTGAGTGTTTAAATTATTCCTATATGCAAATGTATATCTTTTTTTTTGTTGAGTTATTGATGATTAGCCACTGACGATCTCAATGAATGCAGCGTGCCCAGCAGGGAGCAGTGAGGAGAGACCCAGGAGAGGCCTCCAGCTCGAGAGGGCCCAGTGCAGAGGTGACTGCACTGGCAGGGCAGCTAGCCGGAGCGATCGCACGAGCCGAGGCAGCAGAGCGCGATCTCGCTTCACTGGTAAATTCCAAAACACAGATCCATTCAAATATTGATTATATAATTGTACACTGATGAAAATCCATTTTACAGACTGAGGAGCTTCGAGCCGCTCTTACCTGCGTTGATGAGGGCTTCCGTGCGACGAGCACATTGGTGAGTGGTTTAAATCATGTATTGCTTGTATTGCTAGATCATTGCATTTTAATTGTGGAATTGATGATTTGTTTACCTGTTTGCAGATGACTCAGCTTCAGGCGGTACGTACCGAGTTGGCGATCCGTGATCAGCGGATCTCAGAGCTAGAGAGGTCCCTGAGGCGTCGAGAGGAGCTGCCTCAGGACGTGGCCGAGCTGCGGGTGGCTCTTGAGCTGGAGCGACGGGAGCGTGCCCGGGAGCGCGAGGAGCGTGCTCGTGAGCGGGAGGAGTACCAGGCGGAGCGTGCTCGGTACCAGGAGCAGGTAGCAGCACGCGAGCGAGAGCTGGCAGACTCGAGGACCCAGTTGATCCTTTCTCAGGAGCGGCTACGAGTGTCTGAGGAGCGTCTCCAGCGAGGGCGCGAGCGAGCACGAGCTGCGGGATACTCCTTCACCAGCTCCACTTTTGTGGCGGGCTCTTCCCTCCGAGAGAGGAGCGAGGCAGGGGGTCTGGTTCGGGTTCCAGCTTCTTCACAGGGGCCCATGCCTCCTCCACCAGCGCCAGCTCGGGACGGTGAGGAGGAGGTTGAGAGTAGGAGAGAGGAGGGTGGAGGCGAGAGTTGAGAGACTTACTTGTACTCCTCCACCCTCACACTTGTACATGATAGACATTCATGATGTATATATATATAAGATTGAGATTTCTTTGTTACCTGAGCACTTTGTGTAGTTGTGGCCTTGTGTTTGTGTACTTTCCTCTTTCCACGTTCTTCGTGTTTGCTTTATTGTGCCCTGTACCTACAACTGTAATCCATACCTTGAACAAACAGGTTAATTCATCTGTTCGACTTGGCCCCTTGCCCAATAAGCAAGGGGTAGCAATATTTTGACCTTAATGAGGGGTCAAGGGGCCAAGCCTTTGATCAAACAAGGTAAATAAAATAATTGATAGCGGGGAGATGCCTCATGCAAAGTACGCATATGCCAACCATAAATAAAAGATGCCCATGCAAGCATACATCGTGAAGAAATGCATTTTTTTTCACTCATTTATATTTTTTTTGTTATTTTTCCTGAAAAACGCGCCTTAGAGTAGGTCGTGGTTCGCATAAAGACGCCCTAGAATACGGCGTGAATTTGAAAAGGAAATCTAATTTTTGAAAAAGTAACGACCTGCTAAGAGACGTTATTCTGAAAGAGACGACCTAATCTAGGACGTTAATTCTATAAAAAGCGCCTTAGCCGAAGGCGTTAATTGAATTATTTTACGAAAAAGGTTGTCAAGGCTATCAAGACCACGGGTCCTACACGGTCACCATCTAAAATACATTAACCTTTCTTGAGTAATTAAAAGGGGGTTGCCGTGGTCATAGTTGACTTGTATTCGAGATTTCGCACAGTGCAATTTCTTTAGTCCGTCTTGACCATCCTGCCAGTTCATGAGTTACCACATAGAAAGGATGGAAGAAAATATAAGGGAAGCCCATAAGAGATTCTGAGATGCTCAAGGCAAAGTTACCTCCCCTACCCTATGCCTGTTGGGGTTCGGTCTTTGGCATAGGAAAATTTTGTTGCCTTTTTACCTCTTTTATATTGCACGCATACGCCCAAGGTTTTCCTTGCGGGGACTTTACCCTCTTGACATGATTTTCTTTTCACAACTTGACTTTCACTTCGGAATTGATTTGCATTGATGAAAATAAACCTAATTATACTTGGGCTTTTATGGCATTTGCTCCCTTTTGGGCCCTGACTTCCACCTACTAGGGCGGCGGATAGGCTTGGCGTGTCTACCTCGAGGTCTCCCTTCCTCCCTTATGGGCCGAAGAAAAAGAACGGGTATTGTCTTTCACTTTTAGTCAGGTTTTTGACTTTCCATTGGATTTTGCACTGCTTGAGTTCAAGAATAAAGCGTGTAGTGTGTGCGGGAGTCAACCCCCTTTTAAGTTAGCAAGACTGATGAATGAATTCTGAACTTTGACCTTTCGGACCTTGATCCTTCGTGTGCCATGGCACCAATTTTGATCTCTATTTTTTTATTTGATTTTTGGAATTTCTATTTTTTTTTGTTTTTGGAAATATTCCACTTTGTTTTGGATTTTTGAAATAATTTTCATTTTGTTTGGATTTTGAATCAAGGGTAGTATTTCTTAAGATACAAACCATTCCAAGGGTGAGTTAACTCTTCTCCTTCAGCATTAATCAATTTATAAGCATTGCCTGGAAAAATGTCTTTTATAACAAACGGTCCTTCCCAATTGGGTTGGAGTTTTGAGCGAGGGCCACCCGGCTTTACGAAAATCCTCTTAATTACCATCTCACCGATTTTGAATTTTCTCTCAATTACCTTCTTTTGATAAAAACGCGAGAGCCTGTTTTGATAAATGCGCGCATGCTCAGCGGCGACCAGACGCTTCTCATCTAGGAGTTCCAATTGGGCGAGGAGTGAATCATGACGCTCATCAATAGAAAATTCCTTATCCAATTGTACTCGTAGAGAGGGAATGAGAATCTCATAAGGGACTACCGCCTCCATTCCATAAGTAAGGGTGAAAGGGGTTTGCCCAGTGGGGGTTCGAATGGAAGTTCGGTAGGCCCAGAGAGCTTCAACTAGCTTGTCTGGCCAATCCAAAAATTTATTAGCCTCACACGTCTTTTTGACAATTTTTATCAAAGTTTTGTTAGTTGCCTCTGCTTGGCCATTGCCCTGCGGATAATAGGGAGAAGAATGATGCAATGCAATGTTATACCTGTTGCAGAGATCCTTGATTTCTTGAGAGATAAATTGAGGTCCATTGTCGGTGACGATGGTGCTTGGGATGCCGAACCTCGTGATGATGTTCTTCATTATAAACTTGCAGACGGTTGACGCTTTGATCTCCACGTAAGATTCTGCTTCCGCCCACTTGGTGAAGTACTCCGTTGCCGTGAGGATGAATGATTTTTACTTGGTCAGGAGATTCGAATCACCAAGAGGTCCAATGATATCAAAAGCCCACATGAAGAAAGGCCATGGACAGTGTGTAGGATGGAGTGAAGAAGCAGGAGAATGAATCTTGTCGGCGTGCAGTTGACACTTAACACACCTTCGAACATAGATGGAACAATCCTCTTCTAGAGTTGGCCAATAGAAACCTAGCCTAAGGATCTTCTTAGCTAGCATCTGGCTATTCACATGACCACCACACACTCCAGAATGCGCCTCTTCCACAACTTTCCATGATTCATCATCATCGAGGCATCTTAATAAAACACCGGTGAGCCCTCTCCTATAGAGCACACCTCCAATCAAAACATAACGCTGAGCCACTCTTCTAATTGCTTTCTTTTCTTCTGCGGTGGCTTCCTCAAAATAGGACTGATCATTACAATATCTGGCAATCTCATAATACCAAGGCTTCTCTTCGTCAGCCAATTCCTCTTCCCAGTCTAAAAGCATGACCTCTTTGCCTTTAAGGGATTCCTTTTGCTTGTCCTTCTCAAGCACCTTATCCCTAATATCGAGGAATGCACGATCCTCAATAGCTGGCGTGTCATGATGATGAATTAGAGGAGCATGAAAATCACGCTCAGGAGGGAAGACTAGAGTAGAGGCTAAAGAAGCAAGCGTGTCGGCCAAGATATTTTGGCTACGAGGAACATGGACGAAGATCAATTTGGTGAAGAGTTTGGCATAAGCTGAAGCAAGTTCCTGGTAGGGTTTGAGCTTAGGATTGATAGTGCGGCATTTGACCAACACCTGGCGCAGAATGAGCTGACTGTCACCCACAATCCTCAAATGGGTGACACCATATCGATGAGCGGTTTGAAGACCGGCCAAAAGAGCTTCATACTCAGCTATATTATTGGTGGCGGGAAAAGTGAGCCGAGCAGCAAATGGGATGGTGACCCCTTCTGGTGTTAAAAGAACCATGCCGATCCCTCTTCCTTGGGAATTTAGAGCTCCATCAAAATGTAATGTCCACATAGGATCGTGGGGTTGATTAATGGACATTAGTTCTTCATCTGGAAACTCCGAATTGACAGGATCAAAACGAGGTAGAGGGTGGTGAGCAAGATGTTCGGCAATGGCGTAACCTTTGATAGCTTTCTGTTGAATGTAAGTGATATCAAACTGAGAGAGGAAGCTTTGCCAGTGTGCTAATCGATCAGTGAGGATAGATTTTTCAAGGAGGAATTTAATCGGATTCATGCGAGCAATGAGGTGAACCTCGTGAGCTAGGAAATAGTGCTTTAACTTCTGAACTACCCAGACTAAAGCAGCGCAAGTTTTCTCCATGGCTGAATACTTCTGTTCACAGGGGTTAAGAAGTTTAGACAAATAGTATGCTGCCCTCTCCTTACCTTCTTCGTCTACCTGAGCTAAGACAGCACCTACGGAGTCATCCAGGACAGAAACATAGAGAATAAGTGGTTTGCCTGGAATCGGCGGCCTCAGGACAGGAGGATTGGCCAAATAATCCTTCAATCCGTCAAAGGCTGCCTAACACTTGTCATCCCAATTAAACTTGACTCCCGGCTTAGTAAGCTCGTGAAACGGCCTACATCTTTGTGAATGTTGGGAGACGAAGCGGCGAATGAATTGTAACCTCCCGATTAATCCTCGAACTTCCTTCAATTTTTTTGGGAGGAGGCATATCTCTAATGGCCTTTGTCTTGTTGGGATCAACTTCAATTCCCCTCTTGCTAACAATGAAACCGAGCAACTTCCCTGAAGAAACGCCAAACACGCACTTCTTGGGGTTCATCTTCAACTGATACTCTCGTGATCTTTGTAAGACCTTAGCTAGAACCCCAGGATGTTCAATCCTTGTCCTTGATTTCACAACCAGGTCGTCCACATACACCTCGATATAGATATGAATCTTGTCGTGAAAAATCGCCATCATAGCCCTCTGATAGGTGGCTCCAGCATTCTTAAGTCCAAAAGGCATGACCACATAACAATAAGTACCCCATGGTGTAGTGAATGATGTCTTCTCTTGATCTTCTTCAGTCAGACGAATTTGATTGTAACCTAAGAAGCCATCCATAAAAGAGAGAGTCTCAAATCCTGCCGTGTTATCAATCAGAACATCAATATGAGGGAGGGGGAAGTCATCTTTGGGACACGCACGGTTGAGATCCCGGAAGTCTATACAAATCCGAACTTTTCCATCTTTCTTCATAACCGGGACGATGTTAGCCACCCAATTGGGATAGAGGACAACTCTAACAAATCTAGCCTTATGGAGCTTGTCGACCTCTTCTTTCATCTTTAAGGCCATATTAGGGTGGAAACGCCTCAACCGTTGCTTGACCGGCACAGACCTTGGCTTAAGTGTAAGGCGATGTTCAACGAGCGCAGGGTCTAAACCAGGCATATCTTCATAACTCCATGCGAACGTGTCCTTGTATTCTTGCAGGACCAAAATGAGCGCCTCCTCTTCGGAGGGCGGCAAATTCTTGCTTATGAGGATAATCCTAGGGTCTTCCTCGATACCCAAATTAATTTCTTTGGTAGGCTCTTCTACGGAGGCTGACGGTTCGTCAAATCGTCTTATGCCACTAGCAAAAGCATCAGCCTCGTCCTCATATTCTTCATAACTTTCATCCCCCTCTTCAATAGGGTCTTCGTCATTCATAATTTCATAGACACCCAAACCCTCATAAGAAACAACAGCATTCTCATATTCTAACTCTGGCAGGATGATTGGATTCTCATTAAATTCAGGAAGGGCTAAACAAGCCTGGCATCTGATAGCTAACTCCAACAGAAACCTACGAGGAATCTGCTTACCCTTGGATTTCTTATGTGAGTCTACCCCTTGAATTTTATTGTTAGCGAAAGATGAGGAGGAGCAACTAGCTTGATCAGAAAAGGGAAGGGAAGGAGGTGAAAAAGTGGATACAGGGGGTAATACAGAGGAAGTCCCCTCACCAGAGGGGGAGAAAAGATTTAGCAATGAATCTTGAAGGAGCGGCCCCTGGGTCGGGACGCACTCAGAAGAAAAATAGGAGGTCTCCTCAACAGAAATGGAGGATTGGAAATTTGGGAATTTGGCATTTTTTTTTCGTTTTTGTTTTTTTCTTCATTTTTATTTTCTGTTTCAAGAAGAAAGCAGTGTGAAGGGAGGATAGCAGGAGGAGTGGAAATTGCCAGATCAGAGAAAGATTGAATCTGTGATGGCCCGCGCGGGGGCGTGATGGAGAGTTTAGAAAATCGCTCGAGGAGCGAAGAAGGAATTGTGAGAGAAACTTGGATTGAATCTGGAGATAAATTGATTATAATCGGAGGTGGTCTTGGCACGCGACCAAATCGATGAGAATATAGAGAAGCAAGCACCGATGGATGCATGGAAGTGAGAGAAAAGTGGCCGGCCCACAGCCTGTCCACAGTGAAGCCTTCTTCAAACGAAACATCTGGCTCTCCAGTATCAGTGTAGTCACTCAGCAGTTGCCTTTTATCTGTAATTGCAGCTGGCATCTCAATCAATTCATGAATAAGTGGCGGCCATTCCGGATCAGTCGGCATGAAGAGGCGGCTCAAAGAAATAGTAATATCCTGCATATCGAACCACCTGTACCAGTCACATTCTGGATCATCCATTTTTCTTCTTTTGTCAGGCCTTAAGGACTCCAGGGCTCTGTATGTGGCCAACGGGGCAATATGACGAGCAAACTGTCTAGCATGAACATCCTGACAGTCTAATATGGAAGTGATTATTGTAGTTTGCTTACTATTCTGAAAGTCACCTGCGACAAAATGTGTCTTCAATGTCCAAATGAGCGGTTGGCGATCTGTTTTTAATGTGGATGTCATAAATGCCCATGGTTCATCTTTGTTTTTGCCTGGCCCTTTGTAACCTAGGCCACCTCGTGTAATCAGTTTCTGAGGTTTAACAGGCCTAATCCTGCCTTGACAATTGGCACCCAGACCTTTGCCATTTTGATACCCCATTTTCATTAAGATGTTCCAGCCAGAGGTGTTCATCATTGTTTTCTTCTTTTTCCCCTTGGAAGGCAGGGGTGTCATAGCAACCGTTGTGACTTTTTCTGGCATTGGTCGTGGACAAGGGACGTCCAGCACAGATAATAGTGGCTTGTTGGCCGGCCACATGGATGGAACTGATGAAGCCACATGAATATCCTCCTCTGGCAGAATCGACATACTGGTAACTTTAATAATGCGGCCCTTGTGTGGGAATTTAAGGCATTGGTGATTTGTGGAGGGCACCGCATCGAGTTGCTGAATGTAGGGGCGTCCCAAAATGCCATTAAATGTCGGATCCATATCCAGAATATGGAAATCTGCTGTGATGGCGGCAGGACCCAAACTTACTTTTAACGTAATCATGCCTAGAGGAGGTTTCTTAGTGTTATCATATGCAGTGACTGTGATAGTGGATGGCCGAATTTGGCTTTCCGGAATGCCACACAACTTCAAGGTGCTAGGTGGCAAGACATTGATGGATGCCCCAGTGTCCACCAGACATTGCTTAACAGCCACCTTATTAATGTCAACTGTGATGCATAGAGCGTACTTTCTTGCTGGGAGTGGCGCCAGTTCATGTTCATGAAAAGTAATTTCGACTGACTGCTAGCGGGCGTTAAAACCGTGACTATCTGCTCAACTGGAATGTCCTCATTAACCATCACCTTTTGCAGATATTCTTTCAAAGCTAGCTGATGAGTGGTGGACCTTTTAATTAGTTCCAGGATTGAAATCCTTGCTGGTGTTCGGTCCAAGTGCTTTAGCAAATCATACTGAGTCCCTGGCACTGACTCTTGTTCTTGTTCTTGCGGCCCCTGCACGGGCTCTAACTCTCTCTGTGGAAAAATACGGTGGAACATCCGTCCACTGCGGAGCGGCGCCACGCCTTGACGTGCCTCTGTCGGGGCAAGTGTGGGAGGGGGATTAGAAGAAGAAGAAGGTGTGTTGGTGTTAAGAAGTGGTGGAGTGGGAGTTCCTGCAGAGGGAATCCCTGTAGAGGGTGCTGGTGCCCTGGTAGGAGGCGTAGAGGTAGAAAGGGATACCCGAATACGGGGGGAATTGGTGGGGGGTGGAATGAGAAGGGTTCTGGGTACAAAAGGTGGCGGAACCGATGGTGGGGGGATCCTTGCCGGTGAAGGAGTAGTGGTGGCGGGTGCAGTGGGCGTTGGTGATGGGCGGATGAGGAGTGGCCTAGATGGCAATGGCGAAGGGTTGGTGGTGGACGGGTTCTGTTGTGGCGTAGGCTGTGGAGGTGGTAAGCGTGTAAGAAGGGGGCGAACCGGCGAGGTTGGAGAATTGGCGGTAGGAGGTGAATTAACGGGGCGCAGAAGAGATTGGCCCACTTGAGGGGTAGCAGAAGAAGAAGGGGTGCGCAAGAGGCGCGGAGGTTGATTTTGATTATGATAAAGTGCCCCGACAGAGGCATTTTCTTCATTCCATCCCTGCCCTCTCTCCACCTCATAGAGAGACGTGACAGGGTTTACGTGCTGGTTTGGCGGGTGCTCCGGCAGTGGATTGTGGACAATCCCCATATCGTGCTGAGGCGCTGGAGCTTGTTGTTGCTGCTGTGGAGCTGGTTGCTGTGGCTGCTGAGCTTGTTGCTGCCGAGGAGACATTCTTTCTTTCATGGTGGCGATGAATTGTCTCATCTCATCCCAATTGATGTCACCTTGGTCATTTAGGTCATAAATGTAATCTCTGAAGTGGAAGCAACGATCAAGGTTATGACCAGGTGCACGATGGAAAGCGCAGTAACGGGATGTGTCAACATTAGCGGGCCACGCTGTTCTTTCTCTTGGTAATATGAGCAAATTGGCGGCCATTAAGGCATTGAAAATATCCGGGAGACTTTCTGGTAATGGAGGGTAGTGGTCCCTTTTGGGGCCAAGTGGTGGTCTTCGTTGTTGTTGTTGGCCATAGTTGGTAGGTGGTGGTACCTGGTGGTACTGTTGCGGAGCTGGAGGGTTAGCACGGGGCGCTTGGTTTGGCGGTGAAGCAAAGGAATGTTGGGGTGCGAATTGGTGTTGTGGAGTGGAGTTGAAATGGGGGCTTTGTGGTGGAGGAAGGTTAGGACGTGGGTTAGCTTGGTGGGGGTGGCCAACTACGCCAACCTGCTCATTTGCAATAGTGCCCTCCATCGTGGGCCCGCTATTGTTGACAGTTGTGGTTTTCTTGAATAGCCGCGGCTTTGGCTCAAACATGCCCATAATGGGCGAATCCTTCATCTGCGTCTGGATATAACGAGCCCTTTTATAGAGCTCCTCCATAATGGTTAACCTATTCATGGCCAAGATATGCCGGAACTGAGGAGTTGCATTGGAAATTATCATCTTGACTTGTTCCGGTTCAGACAGTGTATCTTTCAACTTTTCGGCCATAGACCGCCATCTATTAGCAAACATTATGAAGTCCTCCTCGGGCTTCATCTTTTCCGCGACCAGATCTGTGAGCGAAAGGGATGGTCCGACCCGGTCTCTGTATTTTTGCAAGAACTTCCTTCGAACAATATCGAAGTCGCCGGCATCAGCGGAATCCAGTGAATAAAACCATTCAAGGGTTGGCCCCTCCAGAGATCTCCTGAATAAATAGGCCAAAGAGGCCTTGTTGTCTTGCCAGAAGGAGGTCTCGTACCTGAAGTCCTTCAAATGAATAAAAGGATTACCAGTCCCATTATATCGTCGGAAGTTCGGCATTTCAGATGGTGGTAAGTGGAAGACGGGCAATGTAGGGAGCAAAATTTCCGGGGCATTCTTCGCCGTGGTGACCTTCTTTAGTTGCTCCTCCATGCTGGCCAATTTCTGGAGTAATAGCATATTAGTGTCGGACTCGACTGGGGCCGGATTTTGAATAAAAGAATGTGGTATAGGTGTCCGTAGAATTCGGGGAGGTTGGAACTGAGGCCTAACCGCTGAATAGCTCGCCTGTTGGGCCGACATGGCCGCACCGGGTGTTGGTGGACGAGAGGGGGGTTTGTGCAAGACCGCCTGGTCATTAGTGAGGTGATGGCCACTCTCGGCCGGAGGGGGATTGGAGGATGAAGAGGGAACAGACTTCCCTTTCAAAGCGGCCTGAATAGCCTGCCGTTGGGAATCATCTAACTGAGATAAAGCATTAATTAAATCCTTGACATTGAGGGATGGAGAAGAATTCCCCGAGGTGTTGGAGGGTAAAGTTTGGGAAGAGGGAACAACCTCTTGAGGAGTGGTATCAACCACATGGATTTGAGGATGATGGGACTGAGGAGGAGGGTAGTTTCCCTCATAATAGATGGAATCCTGGGGGGGGTCTCATATTGACCAAAAACATTCTCATCCTCATCATCATAAGAATACCCGTAGCCTGCCATGTTGATGATTTTTCCTGAACGGAGTTACATGTTTAAGAGGAGAGACGGCTTTATAAAGGTAGTATCAAACAAACAACCACTCAATCCAAACAAGTCTAAACAAATCAATCCAAGCAAGTGTATGCAACCAAGTTGAGATGAACGCAAGATTTTAGTGTTATGCTTGAGATTAGAGTGGATTAAATTGTTGAATAGTTCACTTCTGTTTGCAATGTGAAACCTAGTTGATCCAAGTGTAACCTCTGGGTCAACTAGATTCTTTCTCTCTCCTCACTAACGATAGGTTCTCTATACTCCGGGTACTTCAAGGGTACAACCAGCCCGGCGTCCGTGAGGGAATCCACGGGTGCGGGGACTTACGGAGGTCTTGGAAAAAGGATTTCCTGTCCAAAGAGACGGAATGCTCAATGGAGGGTCGTCCCGATTCCAAGAGAGGTGTGTGGAATCCTAGTGTAGAGAGAGGAGGTCTCTCAACCAAATGGCACAATATGCAAAATAAGATGATAAGATCACAGCAATATAGGCAAGCAATGTAATAACCAAACAAACTATCACAGACAGCAACAGGAAGCAGGCTTCTGTAAACGCAGGAAAGAGACGACCTGGGGCAGGTCGCTATCAACCAAAGCAACGACAGGGTCACTGTCGTGAATCACTGCAATAGGCCATGAGCCAGTAGTGAGAAACAAAGACACGCCTATGGTTGAGGAGCGAAATATGAAAAGGACGCCTCTGAGTGAGGGCGTCAAATCTGAAAAAGCGCCTTGAGGTGAGGCGCTACGCAATAAAAGAACGCCCTAGGGCAGGGCGTGAATTCACAGGTAGCGTGATAAAAGCAGTAAAATGATGAAAGACGTCTTGACAGAAGACGTAACATAGTAATAAAACGCCCTGGATGAAGGCGTTAAAAGAAAAGGCGCCTCTATTTGAGGCGTGAATTCAGGAAATATGCAATCACAAACTGGCTGATCCCGGGGAGTGTGCAGGGTGCACAAGGGAGGGTGCCCGTGGGGCACAAAAGGAGGGGTACCGAGGGTACCAAGGGGAAAGGGCACACGTGGGTGCCGAAGGGGAAAGGGCACACGTGGGTGCCAATAGGAGATGGTAATCAAAAGAAAAACAGTGGATGTCCCACCGTGATCGCCAATTTGTAGATCGTGATAAATCCACACATGAAGAAGTAATTTAAATATGAGAAAACATAATAAAAATAAGGGGGAGATGATATAATAAGGAAAAGAAGCACGTGGTGCTACTAAGGAGGGTGATCGCCAGAGGGGTTACCTCAAGAAGAAACAAAGAAGATCGCGAATACCTGGTGGAAAATAGAACGCGGGATGGATTGTGAATTCCTCCTCCTCCTTCAACCGGCCGGCCGATGAAGGGGGTTTTCCTTTATTGATTACCTTGCAAAAAAAAAGACAATAAAATAAGCCAAGAGAAGTGGATCAGCCAAAACTGTGTAGTATCAACTCTCAAATAGAAAATATGATGAAGAGGATAAAAACATGCGCACCTTATTTTGTTTTAAAACCCCTAAAGAAAATAGGGAAGGAGGAGATATGATGCAGCTAATGCAAACGTAAAAGAAGAACACAGTGATGATGATCGGTTGATGAAGACAAAACAACACAACAGAATAAAAAGAACCCTGCTGTCCATGACGACAGTAAAGGGAAACAAGGTGGACGCGGTTGATCGGAAGCAGAGGAAGCAGAGCCCTTTCTAAACGATCGCACAGGAGGAAGATGAAGCTCTGTAACTCCCGAACTCGTAATCCTCTGATCGTAACCTGTGAACTCTCTGACCCGTCAACCTCTGTCTAGATCGACCAGAGCATCCTTTTATAGGATTTCAATCGAAGATAAGCTCAAATTTGGGAAGATAAGGATAGGCAATGATCAAAGAAGGCAGGACTCTAACTCCTAATTCAAGCATGGAGACCAACGGAGGCAGGGAACTCTCCAGGAAAGTTGAGTTTAAGCAGAACATGGAAAGGTGAAACACGACCTTCGGAAGGGCGTCAAATCACAAATTGACGACCTACATCAAGACGTTACTCAAAAACACGACCATGATCAAGGGCGTCACTTCTTGGATTAAAATTTGGCAATAAAACTTACTTTATTTGAAAATTATGAAAACACGCCTGAGATGAAGGCGTTAATTGAAACCACGCCCTGAGGAAGGATGTTAATCAATAATTTGAATTTATTTTGAATTTATTTTGAAACCGGATAATACCAGGAATTGACGCCCTGATATTTGGTCGTCCTTTCTTTGAACACGCCCCATGTTAGGTCGCTTTTAAAAACACGCCCCTCTTCAGGTCGCGAATCACAAAATGCAAGAACAAAACAAAACCACACACAAGAAATAGAAAAACTTCATATTATGAATATATCGAAGTTCACTTTGGGGCGTCAACATAGTGACATGAGATTTGATCAACATAGCGTCAATTTTGGCGTGTCTACACTATTCACACCTCAGCTCTCATACCTACATGACGTATATGACTTAACCAATCTCTTCCCCTTTGACGTCATCAAAAAGTGAAAAAGAAAAGGAATCCAAGTGGTGAGAGCATGTGGGAAACAGGATGTAGACACAAGGATGATACCAAGTGATTAGAAGGAGTTAGAAGAAAACAGAAAGAAACTGAAACTCCCCCTGAGAAAATAGAGATCAATACCAGAAGCATGTGAATAGTTAAGAGGATGCCAAAGAATCGCATACTCCCCCTAATATAGCCAAGACAAGTCACAGACAGTTCTCCCCCTATGAAATGTAATAAATGCAGTACTGACATGATCTATCCTCCCCCTTTAAATCAATGCAATGCAAAGCTTCCTGTTTAAAATGAAATAAGGTAAATGAGCAAGGAAGGTGAGGAATATGTCAAGAATAAGCCAGAAAGATCTCAGAGGGATACTGCTAAGAGATTTACAGTAGCAAAACACAAAGGTTTTCTGTGACAGGTTCAGGAAGATAAAAAGAGACAGGGACACAGTACAAAGATAACAGGAGATATAAACAGATATGCAAGTTGACTAAATTTTTCAAAAATATAACCGATCAGAAGAATTTTATAGCAGGTACCATTGTTATAAATCCAAGTTGAGATTAGACTCTCCTATCATAAGGGCTTATGAATTAGACTGCATGACAGAACTGGTTTAAGCATGATGTATACCAAATTTGTCAATCATATTCAAAACTCATATCTTAAACTGAGTTTTAATAACAGTGAACCAATTATTCATATGACATTCTAGTTCAACCTTCTTCCATCTTACTCAAATAATCTCAATGACTCCTTTAGGAGTTACACATTGTAGTATTGAGATTAAACACCTTTAATTATATTTGAAGTTAACTATGTTGCAGAAAATTTCTGATATCAATTGAAGATTCTCTATCAATTTTCCAGATTTTACTTTTGAACAGCACTTTATTTTTCCTGAGTAATCTTGGTTGATCAACACCTTTTTACGTGAGACACAACACGTCTTAGGTGAAGTGACCCAGTTACTCAGTGTGATAACCGCATTGCCTCTCAATCATAAGAACAGAGTTAGCAATGGGAGTGTCTTTTTACATGAGGAAACACCTTGATTAGAGGCCAGAATCCCTAGTTACTTAACACAACCATGCCATTGCTCTGTCAGATTTTAACATAATTTTCAGATAATTCATTCTTTTAGCAGAGTTAACTATGGTACTTCATGACATAGTCCTTTAGACAGGTTTCTCGGTAACCACAGTCATTGCTCTGACTTTTGTTTTCCTTTTTAGTCAACTTCATACTGATTTAATGTTTAATAATAATACTACCAACATGTATCTCAACCAAAGTAACTATTCAGAAGATTTTATCCATAGGTTACATGAAGCAGTTGGTTAAAATTTATTAAAACTTGTGATTCAGATACTTTCAAGTCTTTCAAATTTAAATTCATGAATACATTAAACTTATACCAATCTAGATCAATCAGTTATTCTTAAACCTATATAATAGGAGTTTCTTTGATAACTTTAGATTCATAAACAAGGTACAACGATTTAAGTAACTTCAAGATTAGTTCAATCAACATCTTCAGTCAACTTGCCAACAGTAGAAGTAATGATAGGTTTGCAAAGAAGACAGTCAAAAGATTTGAGTTTGCAGAATATGTGATCAGAACAGAAACAGGTAGATAACAGGAGTGATTCAGAGGTTTTTGACTAGAGACGAATTGAAATGATTTTCAAGTAAGTGCAACAATAAGAATTTTTGATACCAAGATTCTTCAAGGTTCATAGCAAAGAATAAGACCAGACAAATCAGCTTGTCAGGAGTAGAAATTGTAGATGGATACATTGTGCACTAATGAGTCATGAAGAGGTACGAGGGGGAGGTGGAACTCTAGGAGTCTGCTCACCGAAGAATAGTCCACCTTCCAGGCAGGCATAACCTACCCTTCGTGTGAAGTCTTTTGATATACCTTTTTCTAACTCATGAATGCACAAGGAATCCAGCAATTATTTCAGACACATTAACAACAGTAAACAGAGTTTCAGAAATCTAATTTCAGATGAGAATCAATGATCATTTGATAATGTGAGTCACTGTCATACAGATAGTATGAATCAATTGAAGGATAGATGAATATGTGACTCACTGGTATGACAAATGAGGCAGAATAATCAATTTAGTTAGACAGTGGAGTTTTAGTCAAAGATACATTGAAGAAATGAAATGCTCCCCGTGCCTATATGCAATGTGAAAGCTCTTTTTGTGATTTTCTGAGATGAATGATATGCAAAGATATATCTACAGATATGCACATGCAATGACTTCCTTTGGATGAATGCACTGCAATTTCTTATGTGGCATGAAAACCAATAGGAGGATAAATAGACTCCCCCTAACAGTGTGCGGTGTTCTAATTTATCAACAATGTAGTGTGCAATCATGTGCTGACAGATGCCAAGTGTGATGAAAGACATGACAGCAAAATGCACATGATACCAATTGTAAGATAAGGCATGAATTATGCATACCAATTGTTGAAAATATATGCAATTCAACTTTTCAGAAGACATATCAGTAACAAATCAACATATGCACCCTTCAGATGTGATACAATCAAAACAGTTATTCCTAGAAAGCAGATGCACTAACTAGAGCAGAGTTTTTCAACCGAATTTGAATATTCTAAAAATAGTAAACTAAGTTGAGTTACCTGGAATGCTCATAAATGTGGTTTCCTTGGTGCCCTGGCTTATTAACCCCCCCTTTTATTCATCTCCAAGGCACACCTGCAATGAACACATCATTTTGATGTAGTAGGTACCCAAGTGACCTTGGGTCCTGGTTTACCATTGACACCACCAAATGGTGTTCTTGACTTTTTGTGAGCAACATAGTCATCAAAATCCATCAACTTACAGTTGGACATGAAATGTCCAAACTGACCATAGTGATGACAAGTAACAGATTTCAAGTTCTTTTTATGCACATTATTGTGAGCATTTAATCTATGTGCATGAACATTTAAATTTCTGTTATGAACATGAAAATTCTATTTTCTAAAACCTGTCAACTAGCACTGATATGCTCTGTGGCCAGGTTTTCCATAGTTAAAATAATAAAAAGTCTTTTTCATGAATTCAGTTCTCTTCTTATCAAAATTATTTTGATGAACTGGGAGTTTAACAGATTTATAAATGGGTTTACTCCCCTGTGCATGCCAACACTGTGTGACAGTGTGTCCTATCTTTCCACAGCAAAAAAAATTGATTTTCTTTCTTTGAAAAACACCATTTCTAACAGGAACTTTCTGTGCAGTAGTAGCAGCTAGGTCATCTAATTTAAACAATTTGCAATCATGCATTAAATGACCTATTTTATTACAATAAAAGCACTGCACATTCTTTTTCCGATCAACATGAATTTTCTTAACATAAAGAGATTTTTCACAGCAATTATTCTTTTTCTTTTGTTCAGACTTGTGCTTATGAGTATTTTGAGATTTCTAAGATGAAACAGACTTTGAGGTACTCGCACATTCTGAACTTTTCACAAAAACAATTTGTTCTTTTCCTTTTTTTTGGTAAGTAATGATATGGTGCTTGTATTAAATGAAAAAAGAAATGTACATCATAAGTCTGCCATGCAAATCTACTATGCTCAGGACCACACAGGTTGTGGACTCATAGTTTATTGAGAGAATAGAATGAATCTACTAAAAATATTCTTTTCCCTTCTAGTTAGCCTCTTCTGCCCTTGGAACTCCATGAAGCTTCTAGCATCTTCAAGTATTTGGATGAGGATACTTGATTTGGAGCTAGGAGAATCATCAAATATTCTCATACATCGTTCCCTCCAGATTTTCCATATGGCAATGCGAAACAATATTCTAGCAAACTTGACTAGTTGACCTGATTTCTGGAATTGGGCTTGCAGCTGAAGGAGTTCATGGCGTAGCCCAATGCTCGGTTGCCTATGAAGGTCAAATCTTTCTAGGATCTGTTTCCAAACCCATTCGCTAAAAGTGCATTCAAAGAAAAGATGGTCTTGATCATCCCTACCCTGTTTGCATAGAGGATACATGCTAGGAAGGTAGAATCCCTTCTTCTGCAGGTTGTCGGCTGTGGGTAGCTTTTTAAGGACAGCTTGCCAGGTGTAGAGGGATGCTATTTGCGAAGTTGGATTTCTTTACAAATTGACTCTCTTAAGAACCCACTGCCCTTCATAGATAAATAGTCCTACAGTTGCCCTTATGTCCAGCTTCAAATCCTGTCTGATTTGGTCTCCATACAATTGGTTAATACTAGTTCCATTCAACCATGGGTCAAACCACAAATTTGTATACTGGCCATTTGATATTGAGTAGTTAATGTGGCTGCGGATCCAATTCCTGGCCTGCAGAACTCCCTTCCAAGCTAATGAATAATAAGATTTGATTCTGAAATCCCAGATATTCCTATTTGCTAAATACTTATACTTAACCCAAGAATACCATAAGGACTATTTTTTCTGAAGTATATCCCATAGCAACTTACACATACAAGCTTGATTCCATTCCTTCAGATTTTTGATTCCTAGTCCTCCTTCAGTCTTGGGTTTGCAAATCTGTCTCCAAGAGATCATATAAACTGTTGAATTGGAAGAAAGTCCATGCCAGTAGAATTTGCGCAGTAAGCTTTCAATTTCATCAATTAACCCAGCAGGAAGCATGAAAGCAGCTGCCCAATAAGTTGAATAAGATGAAAGGACAGATCTGATTAGTTCCAGCCTTCCTGATCTTGAGAGTAGTCTGTTCTTCCAAGCATCAATTCTTCTCTTAATTTTTTCAATAATGAGGTAGCAGTTTGCCTTGTTGACAGCTTTAGAGAGAAGAGGGAGTCCAAGGTATGGAATAGGAAGCGCACCTGCATTGACTCTTAGTTGACTGATAACATTGGTTTGGTTCTATACACAACCTCCTAAATATGCTTTACTTTTCTCAGAATTCAGAATGAATCCTGACATGCTAGCAAAACTCTTAAGCAAAGGCCCCACATGAGATAGAGTCTGAGGATCATCATTCAAGAATAGAATCAAGTCATCTATGAATGTTATGTGAGAAATTTTCAGATTACCTGCAGACGGGCTTCTGATATTTCCTCTCAGTACTTCACCTTCCATCAAGGATGAGAATCCTTCCATAATTATCTGGATTATAACCTAATCCTTCTTCTTGAATGTTCACTTTATTTCCCAGTAGTTTATCCAGATTCTCTTTTCTCTTGACAAATTTAGACAAAGATTTGTTCAGTTCAACAATTTCAATTTTGAGTGAAGAGATCTGCATTTCAGAACTTGTTAGATCTTCTTCACAAGTGACAATTTGTTTCTGCATGGCATCATTCATATTTTCTAGAATTTGAATCTCATGTAGAAATTTTTATTATTTTCCATCATTAATTTTAATTTCAGCACATTTTTCCCTTTCAACAGTCATGCATCTTTCAGTAGCAACAATGTTCAATACCATCAACTTGTTATTTTGATCTTTCAACATTTTATTTTCATCAATCAAAATGTTTTGATCCACAGTTTTCAAATTCTCATTCAATTTCTGTTATGACATTTCTAGCTCAAAATTCCTATTCTTCAATTCTTCTAATTCTTCTTTAAGAGAGTCAATTTGTCGTTCCAGTATTTTTAGTTCGGATTGAAGACTATTATTCAAGTTTTTTGCAAAAACACACTTATTGCATGAATTTTCATTTCTTTTCAGACCATCTTTCAGATTTTCATTTTCACATTTCAATTCTATGATTTCATATGGTATGCTCTTTTTCATCTTTCTCATTTCAATTTTAACAGATTTGTATTTGTTTAACAAATCATCATACATCTCAATCAATTCATCAAGAGATATTTGTTTAGAGTTAGAAGTTACCTGAGATGGAGATTCATCTGATTGATCACTTATGTGATCTCTTGTCATAAGGCATTGAATATTTTCTAAACCATAGTCGATAGTCAGTTTCTCTATATCTTCCTTGGCACTCCTACACTCAGATATACATGGAAGCACGTTAGATCTTATCGCCCCTTTCACTAGGTCCAGGGCCTTTTTATTTTCTGCATTCATCAATTCATGTCCCATATTCCATTCAGATTGATTTACTGGAATGTCATATGGGCCATGCTCAATTAAACACAGAAGATTAGAATCCACAGTAAGCACATACTGTCTAAATCTACTTAGCCAATTAGAGAAATAACTCCCATCAAACATCGAACGAAAAGACTTTGAATCCATAGCAAATAAATGAAAAAATAGACAGTCAGCAAAACTTGACTAATGCACCAAATAGGTCAAGCAATCATCAGAGTAAACAAATGCACCGAAATAGCAGGATCCACTACAGATTGTTGGATCTGGTACTCAGTGACCTGCTCTGATACCAATTGTTAGTCTGTGAAGACTAGGTGCAATGGTGCACACACGGATTCAGAGGGGGGGTGAATGAATCCCCTTTTAAAAATTCTTCCCAATTTGAAAGTTAATCAGTAAGCTATGTGGAATTAAAACTGATTGACTTTAACTGAATGTGAAGCACATGATCAAATACTTAGTGGCTGACTGTGAGCTATATTGAGGCACACTAACTAATAGATCGTCGGTCTAAGTAGTGGACTACTTGGCAGCAACTGTGTAATTTATAGAAACAATCTAGGTATGCAATGCATTCAAGAGACACTCAGGCAAACTTAATTGAAAGCGAACCTAGACATTCATCTAGCGTAAAATGAATGACCGATCAAACCATAGTGCACAGAAGATTTTTAGGTGGTTCGGTCCTCCATACCTACATCCACCCCACACTCTAACCAGAGTATGGATTCCGCTGATATGCAGCTTAAACTGCTGGGTTTTACAGCTTGCCTACAACCGCTGACTTACAGCTTGCTCCGCTAGGCAATATAGCTTAGCCACTGTTGATTCACAGCTTCAAACTGCTGGGCCTTACAGCTTATGCCACCGCTGATTCACAGCTTCTGAAATGGAATGTAAAATGGAAAAACAAGAATAATAGAAATCAACAACAGAAAGTTGAAATTAAAGCTCATAAAATATAGCTCGCTATGGAGCAATGCAGCTTGGATCTGATCCAGAAGCTACAGATCTTCTTTCTCCTTCGATCTTGCTGCTGGACTCTCTTCTACTTCTTCAACTACACGAACTACTGGAAATTCACTCTTACATGGCTGCTAACTCTCTCAAGATCTCTGCTCTAAAAACTCTCTCTGAATCTTCTCAGTCTACTCTCTCTCTCTCTCTGATCTCTTTTTCTTACTCTCTTTTTCGCTAGCTTTTTGCCGCTCACACTTCTTTTCTTCTACTTCCTTCCCTTCTACGATACTCTGTTTTCTCTTAGCTTTTCTTGTTCTTGGCTCTTCTGCTCTTCCACTCTTCCGGGTTTTGGCTATCTTCACTCTACTCTT
Organism: Amorphophallus konjac; assembly: GCA_022559845.1. NCBI lineage: Eukaryota > Viridiplantae > Streptophyta > Magnoliopsida > Alismatales > Araceae > Amorphophallus > Amorphophallus konjac. Next base: position 102,070,642 of record CM040120.1, read on the forward strand.
CTTCGAATGTGCAGGATCCCTTTTTATAGACAAAGCAGGAGCTCCGCAGGTTTGCTTAAAATAATGGAGGGAATCTTCCTACCTATGTTTGGAAGACCACGTGTCAAAAGGAGGATGTTCACTTTCCACGTGGCAGATGCTCCAGGCTACTTTCCTTCTTGGATCACGTGCACCTAGATCTACCATCCTGGGAACACATGCCCAGTCATAAGCTCCATGGGTCCACGTGCCAGCTTCCAACCTTTCTGGGGACACGTGCCTACTTCAGTTCGAGCTCACGCGGTGCTTTGATCCTGTGAGTTGGAAGAAGGATGTTTCATCAAACGCCTTGTGAACATGAGTTATAAGGGGTGCACAGACTTTATAATGTAACGTGCAAACATGCACAGACCTTAGGTTCAGTCAAACAAGATGTGCACTGACCATAAGTTGAGTGTGCTACAATACATGCACAGACTTGTATGACATGCCAGAGAATGTGCATCGACCTTAGTTGCTCAAGTTAAAATGTGCACAGACCTTAGTTAACATATATGCACTGTCCTATATGCACACAAAAAAAAGGTCCACCGAGGTTCATATGCCTCCATGCAAACATGCACCGACCGGCTACAGTGTATGCACCAACCTCCATATACATCAAGTAGTAACGTGCACAGACCTTCATATGCAAGATAGAAAATGTGCACCGATCTACTACAGTGTGTATATTGACCTTGTGTCTGCATAAGGCAAGACCTGCATAGACTTTATATGCACAATGCAAAAACTGCACCTACCTTGTCATGCACAATGCAGAACCTGCACCGACCTTCCAGATGAGCATGCAATTGTCCACCGACTTTGTCAGATGTGCACAGACTATCAATGGAGATGCACAGACCGTGTGTGAAGGTGCTCGGACCTTTATGCAGTGAAACTGTGCGTGTGCACCGACTCAACTGAGCAGAGCAATACATATGCACTGACTATCATATGCAATATGCTTAGTACTAGCATCGACCTTAGTATGTATGAAATTCAATTAGCCTCGGCTGTTGAGACACAACTAGCACCGACCCTAGTTATGCATGAACTATAACTAGCATCGACCTTGGCTGTGTGAAGAACACAACTAGCACCGACCCTAGTTATGCATGATGCAACTGGCGTTGATTCTATGTAAGCCTAATGTAGTATGAAAATCATGCACACCACCTGTTTGACCAAATGTCATGCACACAAGCAATTCAGTAAAGTGTCATGTGCACAGACTTTATGCAGACGCGTTGACTTTATGTGCACAGTGTTGACTTTGGTTGACCTGTGATGCATTGACTTATATGAACAGTTAGACTAGACTTTATGCAATGCTTATACAAATACATCCACAAACATGCACAGACATGCACGAATATGTACGGATATATAAAGACAACCACATATGAACTAAGATGCACATCTGCTGCAGTTCATTCCATGTAATTCATCTATACAGCAATGTGAGCATTGTATGCATACAACAAACACTGTATGTAACAAGACACATACTGTATGCAATAAGCACATGGAATCATCAAAATACATATGACATCATACATATGAGTCATAGTGTTTGTCATCATCAAAACACAATATCCAACACTCATGGTGTTGATGCAATAATTGTAATTGTCCTGTGTCACCTCGACCTTGTTTCTGAGTGACTTGATCTGTCATTCCTACAATTTATTTAATAGTCTTTTAGTCAAATTAAACTATAGAAAAAGAGCACATGCATTTAAGACTTAGTGTATGAACTAGAGAACCATATTGTACTGACATCATCAAAACACACAGAATGTAACATTCTCCCCCATTTTGATGATGGCAACAATATGAGTTACTGAGTCTTGTTAGTGCATTAAAAAATTAATCTTCCTTGAGGAATAGTTGGACAATCAGACATTTGAAAGAAGTAGATAGAAATAGCTGAGATCTGAAAGAAGAAGATAGAAATAGCTGAAGAAAAAATATATACAACTCCTCTCTCTTGAATGATACCTAGCAGCCAGACATGATACCAATCAGACAAACAATCAGACAAGATGACTTCAACTTTCTCTCCCCCATGCCAACTTTCTATCTAACACTTTTGACTCCACGTTCTCAAAAGACAACTTCCTCTGCCCCTTTGACATCATAAAAAAAATAGTGGCAGAGAGAAGCAATTATTATAATGAGAAATCAGATACAGTAAGTTCACAGATTTAGGAAGTGTCATAACCATCTCTTAAGGTATTAAGTGTGGTAACTAAAAGTAGCTTAAATGTTTCAGACTAATAATCCAGAGAGACATAGAAGAGAGGGACTTGAAAATTATCTCCATACAGGAATAAGGAGAGCGAGCAAAGTGTCATATAAAAGCCTTGAATGTTCTGTGCAGAAGTTGTACTAGTTAAATGTTCAAAGGCTTCTCAAACAAAATCTTTCAGAAGTATTGAGGACAAACAATCCAAACTATACTTTGCTTTGGGGCTTGACATTGTGATTGTTGTTTTCAACACATTGTCTTTATAAACTTCTTTTTCCCATTTGAGCAATGTGGTTGAATTCACACCTTTTTACGTGAGGAGACACATTGGTTAGATGCAGGAATCCCCAGTTACTCAGTGTGATAATCTTTTTTCTCTCTATTAAGAAGAATAGAATTAGCAGTAGAAATGTCTTTTGGCGTGAGGCACAACACGTCTTAGGTGAAGTGACCCAATTACTCAACACTCTATGCCATTACTCTGCCATGGTTTCATTGGCAATACCTTTTTAATCAGAGCTAATTTGGCACTTCATGACACAACTTACTTCACTTCATGGTGAAGAATAGTTGGTTTCTCAGTAGGCCAAACCATTGCTCTGAAGGATTTTACCCCTTTTGATTTCATTTAAAGTAGAATGTTTGAAAACAATACTAAATGTATAGATTTTCAGCTAGAGTTTTGTTCTTATTTTTAAGATTCAAGCTTTTAGAAGAGTTCAGGGCTTAATATTTCAACAATGTTCTTCACTCATTAAGTCTATAGGAAAATATTCTTCAGAAACCTTCATCTTAGTCTATACAGGATTATGAAGTTTAAACTTCTTGGCTAACATTTCAGTTAACAAGACTTAATATCTTTAAGAGAGCTCTGAAATTCAAGATCTGTGATAAAAACTGTATAAGACCCAAAAAATTATGATCTGACTGACTTCAAATGAGGACAATCTCCCCCTATGAAAAATACTTTATGGACCCAAAAGAAAACTTAATCAGACCTAAAGGTGGTATCTCCCCCTGACTACATGAATCAATTTGCCTTGGTACTTGGCAGAGAACTTGGTTCAAAGACCATCTCACGCGTAGTGCAGGTTCCCAGACAAACATAATTTGCCCTTCTCCTAACACCATTTTATATACCAAGGGTGGAGTGAAAAAGATTGAACACTGAAATGTACAGATGCGCGACTTAGGATCAGTGATAAGTCGACTCAGGAACCTTTCACAGAACTGCAGATATGAGGAATTTGAATTGATAGGTCGAAGTAGTGGCTATAGTGGGCCGAGGCAAGCATCAGACTCAAGATAGAAATGAATTGAGATTCACAACAACAAAGGATTCAAGATGTTTTAAAGATTCCTAACTCTCACCTCAAGGTAGAGAACTTTTCATTATCCAAAGGCTTAGTGAATATATCTGCAATTTGATGTGCTGTGCCTACATGGATTAATTCAAAGTTTTTCTTAAAGACTTCATCTCTTATGAAATGGTGTCTAATTTCTATATGCTTTGTTCGTGAATGCAGAATAGGATTCTTTGACAGGTTTACTAGTGTTATCATAGTAGATGGGTGTGCAACCAAGGTCTACATTGTAGTCCTAGAGCTGGTGTTTTATCCAAATGACCTGTGTACCACAACTCCATATAGCTACATATTCAGCCTCTGCAGTAGAGAGGGCAACAGAATGTTGTTTCTTGGAAGCCCAAGAAACTAAACACCCACCTAAGAATTGATAAAAAACCACTTGTGCTTTTCCTATCTAACTTGTAGCCAGCATAGTCTGCATCAGTGTAAGAAACTAAATCTAATGTGTATGATGCAGGAAACCATAGTCCTAGATTATGTGTGCATGCAATGTATCTAAATATCCTCTTAACAGCAGCAAGATAAGATTCATTAGGTCTAGATTGGAATCTAGCACACAAGCACACACTAAATCGAATGTCAAGTCTAAAGGTAGTAAGGTATAGTAAAGAGCCAACCATACCTCGGTAGAGTTTTGCATTTACTTCTTTACCTGATTCATCAACATCCAAAGAAGCATTAGCAGCCATTGGTGTGGCTATGTGCTTCATTTTGTCCATTCCAAATATTTTTAGGATTTTCAGTGTGTACTTTGTCTGACTGATGAAATAGCCATCCTTCATCTACTGAACCTGTAAGCCAAGAAAGTATTTCAATTCACCAACCAAACTCATTTCAAATTCATTAGACATTAGATTTGAAAATTCATCACATAGTTCAGTGCATGTTGAACCAAAAATAATATCATCCACGTATACTTGAACTATGATGAGTTGGTGATTCAGATTTTTTGTGAAGAGAGTCTGGTCCACCTTACCTCTGCAGTAGCCCTTACTAAGCATAAGTTCTGTCAATCTATCATACCAAGCCCGAGGGTCTTGTTTCAGTCCATATAAGGCCTTATTCACTCTGAAAACATGGTTAGGCAACTCAGATAATTCAAAACCTGGGGGTTGCTATACATAAACTTCCTCTTTTATAAACCCATTTAAGAATGCACTTTTTACATCCATTTGGTGAAGTTTAATGTTATTTGAGCAAGCAAGAGCTAGCAATATCCTAATTGCCTCCATCCTAGCAACTGGTGCATAGGATTCATCAAAGTCCACCCCAAATTCTTGATTGTAGCCCTTGGCCACCAACCTAGCTTTATTCCTAAAGATTATTCCATCTTCATTCACTTTATTTCTAAATACCCACCTAGTTCCTATGACTGAACAATTTTCAGGTCTAGGAACTAAAGTCCAGACTTTATTTCTTTCAAATTGACCCAATTCTTCATTCATTGCATTTATCCATGATTCATCTTTTAGGGCTTCTTCTATATTTTTAGGTTCAATTTGGGACACAAGTGTTACTAGGTCTTGATTATTTACATCTCTGTGAAAGGACCTAGTCCTAGGGGGATCATGCAAATTTCCTATAATGTTATGAGCAGGATGATTTTTCAGAAATCTAACATTGTTTGAGGACTCACCTTGTTCGGTCGACTGATGGACTAGTTCGGTTGACCGACCTTGCTCAGTATCAATATGTGCAATAGGTTTAGATGATTCCACATTTGGCTTGTCCTCCATAAATTCTCCATCTTCTTTCTGTCACCTGTCATCATCACTTTGGTCAGCACATTGAGTTGATTCATCAAATATTACACGAGGAGACTCTTCTACTGACTGATCATGAACATTAAATACTCTATAGGCTCTTGACTGTTCGGAATACCCCAAGAAGATCTCTGGACTACTCTTGGCTTCAAACTTTTCTAGGTCCCTTTTATCATTATTATGAATAAAGCATTTGGAACCAAAAATTCTGAAATAAGCCAAGCTTAGTTTTTTATCTTTCAATAATTCATATGGGGTTTTCTTATGGATAGGTCTTACCATGGCCCTATTAATTGTATAATAGGTTGTATTTGCAGCTTCTGTCCAAAACCTTCGTGGAAGTTGACTTTCAATTAGCATGGTTCTTGCCATCTCCACGATTGTCCTATTTCTTCTCTCTAGTACTCCATTCTGCTCTAGGGTCCTGGGAGAAGAAAACTTGTGACTCAGTCCTTCTTTATTACAGAAATCTAAAAACAGGGTATTTTCAAATTCTCCCCCATGATCAGATTGTATAATGCAGACTTGATGCTTACCTTCTTTCTTTATTTTGTTAAATAAATGTTTGAATTGCTGAAATGCATCAATTTTGTGAGCTAAGAAAAATATCCATGCAAATCTAGTGAAGTCATCCACAATTACATACCCAAATCTTTTGCCATTGAAACTTTGGGTTCTAGTGGGACCAAATAAGTCCATGTGCAGGAATTCTAGTGGTCTAGATGACAATGATTCAATTCTTATTTTGAATGATTTTCTGGTTTGTTTTCCTAAAGCACATGCATCACAGATTTTTGTATTTGTTCTGAATTTAATTTTGGGCAATCCTCTAACTAAATCATGCTTGACCAATTTATTTAAAATGTTGTAGCTAGCAAGGCCCAACCTCCTATGCCAATTAAAGGCATTATTGTCTAAATTAGCGGTCAAACACAGGTTTGATGCAGAATTTTCATTCAAGTATACTATGTAGACATTATTAATTCTATGCCCTAGAAATTTAACTTTGTCAAAATTGATTTCAAAAAATTTGCATGCATGATCATCAAAAACAACTTTGTGACCCTTGTCACAGAGTTGACTAATACTTAACAGATTATGCTCAAGTCCATCAACAATTAGAACCTTTTCAAATATGTTTGAGGGAAACTTACCAATGGTGCCTGAACCAATTATTTTACCTTTATTCTTCCCTCCAAACTTGACCATTCCAACTACCTTCATCTCTAGTTTACTGAACTTTGTCCGGTCTCTAATCATGTGTCTCGAGCAGCCACTATCTAAGTACCATCTATTGTGCATGGTTGCCAGACTAACCTGCAAGCAAATTATGTAGAAAACTTTGGAACCCAAGAAAAGTTACGTCCAGAGGCATCATTCAAACCCTTCAATAAACTCTTAGGAATCCAAACCTGTCTAACAGTTTTCTTCTGATTGATGTTAAATTTCTTATTTTCAGCATTGACAGTTTTGGTGTTAGCAAACATTGGGTTTAGTCTTGCTTGAGCTTTATTATGAGATGTTTTATTCCAATTGCTTCCAAAATAATTTTTGGGATGTCTAGTGAAACCTTTTTATCTTTGAAAGTCATGTTTATTAATAGAACCTTGAAAATAATCAAAAAGTGACCAGTGTGTTTTGTTCTTATTCATGTTTTTGTTTATCTTTGAATTTCTGTTCTGGGTAGGCTACGTCGACCAGAGGAATGAGCTGCATCGATGCATCTCAGCTTGTTGGCCATTGTTGGTTCTGTCTAGGACAGACTGAGTCGATGCAAGATTGTTTTCTCTCTTGGGTTACCCTGGGCTTTGGACTATTGTCCAGAGGAGTTGTTTGAGCTGATTTTCATGACGTTCTTTATTTTTGATTCCTGGACATTTTTGTTGTTGGTTGAACTGGATGGGGTGTCCAATTTCTCCTTACCTTTCTCTTAACAGAATGTAACAGTTTTGATTTCAAAAGGTTTTTTACTTGAAGGATCATATCCCAATCCTTCATTATTGAAGTTCATTTTCATACCTAGCATGGTATATAGGTTTGATTTTCCCTGAACGAATTTTTCAAGCATGGCTTATTTATCATCTAATTCCTTTTGAAGTTTTTCACATTGTTTTTGAATTTCAGTATTAGCATTCTTGATAGCTCATATTTTTCTGATGTTAGTTCATTTTCTTTCTAGATTTCCTGAAATTTCATCTTGAAATCATCCAGATGTTTCTTAACCTCCTCATTTTCTGTTTCTAGGTTTTCATTATCAATTTTCAGTGAATTCAATTCTTCGATCTGTTTCTTAAGACTTTCATTTTCATTTTCAATAGTGGTTTGATCCTGAATGACATTATTCAATTTTCTTTTTATCACCTTGTATTCCTTGGTTTGACAATTGAATTTATCTAAAAGATCGACATAAGCATCTTCCCAATCATCAATAGAGAATTTTTTGAAAGGATTGCTTACCTCCTCGTCACTATGAGCCATGAGGCATAGGCCTTGCTCTTCTTCCTCTGAAGTTTCACCTTCAATGTCTTCTTCTTCATCACTCCATGTACAAACCATGGGTTGAGGCTTCTTTTTCTGAACCTTGAAATTCTTCCTCATTAACTCGGGGCAGTCTCCCTTCATGTGACCTGCCTTTTTACACTGATAATAGATAATTTTGTCAGAAATTTTATTCTTATTAGATTTAAAATTTGGACTCTTACCAATCTGTTGTGGCCTTCTTTTTCTGAAGTTCTTACCTCTGGTTCTCAAGAACCTTTGGAACTGTCGGGTCAGTAGAGCCTGTTGAGTATCATCTAGATCTAAAAAAATTTCATACTCTTCACTGCTCTCTGCCCTTGACACTATGAGAGCCACTAACTTACCCTTCCTTTGCTCCTTTACGTTCTTCCTGAAGTTGACTTCATAAGTCATTAGCGAGCCAATCTGTTCATCCACTGTCAAAGTGGTTAAGTCCCTGGAGTCTTCGATCACGGTTGCTTTAGTATGCCAACAAGGGGGAAGGGACATGAGTATTTTCCTAACAAGCTCATTGTCAGTGTAATCTTTGCCTAAGGCCTTTAGATTATTAGTGAGTTGTAAGAATCTCAAAAACATTTCGCTAATGGTCTCATCGGACTTCATTTTAAACAATTCAAAATCAAAGACAAGCATATTCACCGTGGATGCTCTTACCTGGGATGTTCCTACATAAATTAACTCCAGCTTATCCCACATTTGTTTAGTAGATCTGCAGGCTGACACTCTTGAGTACTCATTTGGATGTATTGCGCATTGCATCACGTTCATGGCATTCCAATTGACTATGGACAGATGAATTTGCTCCCTTGTCCAACCATTTTCATCCTCTGGTAGCTGAAATGGACCATGTTTGACTACTCTCCAGATTTCATGGCTTTGGGCTCACAGAAAGACCTCCATCCTATTTTTCTAGTAAAGATAGTTAGATCTTTCAAAGAATGGCGGTCGGTTAATGGAATGTCCTTCAGCTAGATAACTGTGAACATTGCCATTTTTGTTTCTTCCTTAGTCGTTGGACCACATCATGGGAAGCCCGCTCTGATACCAATTGATAGAAACAGAGAGATAGATCTAGAAGGGGGGGTGAATAGATCTATACCCCAAATGACCAAATTGAAAACCCAAGTACTAAGCTATGATTTAGCACAAAAAGCTGAAGCAATTCAAACACAAGTACTGGATCAGATCAAGAAACAACAAGCTGATGTGCAGAGGATAATGAAGTGAATTAGGTACGTGCAAACACAGATATTAAGAATGTGTTCTCACCATGCAGCAAACCAGCATACAACCAACAACTAAGATTAGTACGTGGCGAAAGTTTGATCCAATGATCTCCTCACGCAAGGGGCAACGTTCCAGATAGGCTTGGCCTATCTTTCCAGCTATGTCTTTTGATATACCACTTAGTTGTTGCAAATCACGATAGATAGTAGGAGAAGCAAACCACACAATAGACGAGAAGATTTTTTAGGTGGTTTGATTGCGACCCGCAATCTACGTCCACCCCTCACTCGATTTGAGTGAGGCTTCCTTGCAAAATGCAAAAACAAAAACGCAGACTAAGTTTGCAACAAAGGCTGATTCCACAGCTTGTCACCAAGGGAAACAAATCCCTTAAACTTCGATCCTGCTCCCAGTAGAAATCGAACCCACTGCGCAGTGCAATGACCGGAGGATCAAACCTCCCTTCTTCTGAATTCTCAGAAGGAACCCCGGAGAACTAACTTCTCCCTTCCTCTAATTACACAGAGGGAACCCCGGAGAACAAGATCTCCCTTGTTCTGAATGCTCAGAAGGAACAGAAATAAATGACTTTGAATTGAATTGAAAGAAAGAACATAAACGGAAATACAAGTGACTACTGTAGAAAATCAAAAAATCAAATTGAGTTGTAGCTTCAAATTGAAGCACTCTCCATTGGAGATGGATTGGCTGCGCTCAGATTTCTCTTCTTCTCTCAGGTTGCGGTGGATCTCTCTCTTTTTCTCTGAAGAGCTTTCTCACTTCAAAATAGCAATTGCAACAGCGACGGCCTCAATCAATGGCTTGATATATATATATATAGCAGAGAATCACTTTCCACAAGAAATCTGATCCACCACCAAAATAATTCATTGGTCCAGGTGTCAAGGAGAATATTCTAACTCTGGCAAACCTTCTGGAGCTCAGCCACGTGTGTTGAGTTTTGCGCCAAAGATTGGAGATCGAGAGCATGTGTTTCACTTAAGTTCCTCAGGAGCTTGGCTAGTGATGAGGACTGCATCGACGTTGCCTTGATCAATTGTTGATGTGGTGTTTGATGAAAAAGCTTTTAGATAGAATGCTTCGAATTCTGGAATTTGGCTTAGTGCGTTGATGCAGTTCCTTGATGCATCGACGTCGTGTAGTTTGAGTTTTGATTCTGAGCTTAGCGCATCGATGCACTACTCTGTTGCGTCGATACTCCAATGAAGATGGAATTCTGGAATACTTCTAGGAGCATTACTGCGTCGATGCAGTGGTGATCCTGCATCGACGTCCTACTGGCAAACATAACGCTTGTTCTCTTGAATTCACTTCTGGAATCCTCATGGCATTGATGCTGTAATTGTAATTGTCCTGTGTCGCCTCCACCTTGTTTCTGAGTGACTTGATCTGTCATTCCTGCAATTTATTTAATAGTCTTTTAGTCAAATTAAACTATAGAAAAAGAGCACATGCATTTAAGAGTTATTGTATGAACTAAAGGACCATATTGTACTGACATCATCAAAACACATAGAATGCAACAACAATCAGTGCCCGATCTGCATATTCACGTTATAAATCAAGCTACTTCCATGAGTATATCAATAAAGTTTCGAACAAGAATGTACAATTCAAAACAATAGCTCATGATAACAATATTAAGGTAAGAATGCACCAATTATGAACATGAGAATTCAATGATGAATTAAGAACAAGGTCATGCCACAAAAGAAATTCGGCAGCATGACGGTACATTCATTAATTTCTGTAGTTCCTTAATAAGTTAATGTATAAGATGTTGGGTTCCAGATAGTCAGAAGATCACCTGGGAACAGAACAATTTCAACCCTTGGGTCAGACCTCGGGTTGGATAGAATTTAGATAACACGATAGTCTTGAGGGTCGCGATCAGTCATTAACGTTGTCTATAACTAGTCTGCGATAATAGAGAGATAGAGTCGATGCAAGAAGAAGTCTGGTCGACGCAAGGAAAAGTCTATGGCTGAACAAGAACGCGACCGGAGAAACCACCGTGATAAGTCATTAATGCGACTATTCTATAGGGCGCATTCATGCCAGTTCACAGAATCGTGGAAAACACGAAATGCTCTCTAACTTTGGATTTTATGGTACAACCGGCTCGGCGTCCTAGTGGGAATCCCAGGCTCGCGGAGTCTTACGGAGGTTTTGAAACAAGATCACCTAGTCCGGCAGATGGAATATCCGATGGAGAGGTTCACAAGTCCAAGAGAATGTGCCTATCATGTGCAAAGTGTAACTAATAGCAAAGTACCAGAATACGTGCTATATGACGGGATCGTCGGTTCGAAATTCAAGGTTCGAGGTCGAACTTACTTCGAGTAGAGGAGTATGACGGGATCATCAAGTGGCAACGGAATCGTCAAGCGGCATCAGCAAACTATCAAATATATTTGTTTATTTCTGATTTGCCTTTTGTTTATTGGGCCACATAAGTGGGCCTATGAGGTTATGTTTCGTAATAGGATATATATATATATATATATATATATATATATATATCCATCCCATTATGAAGGAGTCCTCGTAGGAACCCAAGTCCCTTGGGTTTCCTAGGTGGCCTTTCTTTCTTTTGTCAGTAATATATATAATGGGTATATATGCACTTATGTAGGACTCCACGAGGGAACCCAAGCCTCTTGGGATTCCTAGGTGGCCTTTCCCCTCCCATGTGCTTTCTATTTAAACACATGTAAACCCACGATGGAAAAATATATATAGAATGAGAAATGTGATGTTTTAGCTATGGCTACTTGGTTTCTCCAATTTTTGGAACCCCACGGGTGAGATGCCCACAACCAACGTTCACTCCCGCCATGGAGGAAGACCGGCAGCTCCGGGTTCACCGTTCCTGGGATGGGAGCAGGCGAGATGCCCCATCTGAAGCTTCAGTCGACCTCCCTCGACGTCCACCACCACTGCTGTCCTTCACCGCCACCACCGCCGTCTCCGACATCAACTGCTCCCACTCCTCTCCCTCTTGTTTCCTCCGCCGTGTTTCTGACTGCCCCATGCCCATACACACAACTCCCCCCTCCGGCTCTCCTCTTCTTATGTCCGCCATGCACGTCTGCCGGCCCCCTCTTCCTTCACAACACAGCAGCCAACGCACTGTCGTTCCCAACCCACACCCACATATACATTCAAGAAACCTCCCTCAACCACGCCACCCACCCTCCACTGCCATAGCCTCCGCCATCTACACCCCATGCAAAGCCACCCCACAACCGCATGGGCTCGCCGTCTCATCCCCCCTGCTCGCACCCCGCTGGCCTCCCTCCCTCCTTTCCCAGTTCTCCCATGTGACGACCCGAACTTCGGATACCAAATATACCCGATAGGACTACCGAGTAGATTCGATACCGCTTGGAACCCGTGAAGCCTCCCAAGAGCTGTAAAGCTCCGAAGGGATAAAAGGAATGTCATGTAGTACATTGAAGTCACAGATATAATAGTAAGCAATTAAATTTCATTAATCAGGTTTGCTAAACTAGCAGTTTTAAAATTACTTTTTAATTAGCAGTTAAAATTAATAATTATACCAGAGTCTAGTCCAAAGGAAAGATAAGTACAGTCCAACAGAAATAAAAACGTACACTGAGGTCGGGGTAAGCCCAACGCAGGTACCGCTGGCAACTACGAGCACGCCACACCAGGAACCACAAGGAAGCAGAGACGACCACACTTGAAAAGTAGGGGTAAGCCTCGTGTCACTGGCTCAGTAGGGGTCATGCGGATCCCCACTGAAAAACACGTAGTAACACGGAACAACAACTAAAACAGGAAGAGTAGTAAAGCATGAAAAGCTAAACTACAACTAGAAAGCTGTAAAAGAAAGCCGTAACGGAAGAAGAGAAGCCGAATCGAATCAGAACCTCAGCTCCTACGCTACTCCAATAGCAACAGAAAGGTGAACCCTGATCTCACAGAGTTAGGAGTTACCGATCCATTGACTAAGCACAAGGCCGAAGGTGAAGGCCTACAAAGATAGGCAACAAGCCCTAGAAGAGACCTAGACGGACACGAAACACTAAAGCCTACACGACTGGATTGTCGTGCACGCTCCCTAAGCGCAAACGCATACACGACTGGATCGTCGTGTATACTACACGGCACTGACCTTGGGAAAGGCCAAGAAAAGACTAACCCGGGAAGGTCAAGACGCACGAGAAACGAGAGAGTCACGTGACACTTGACAGAAGCACCTCCTCACTAGAAGAATAGCCAGATGCGTCCACTGACGTCTTACACTGCGCCATAGGTATCTCACTACGGACGCCGAGAATGACGGAGACTAAGATACTCACTAAACCAGAACAGGAACTACAGTAACGAGTGACTAGTCAGGGTCACACCCATCGACGTTTGTCCAAATGCCCCTGACCACGTGTGCACACACCAGCTCATGCCTAGAGCCAAGCCTCTAGCTAGTTCCCCCCCAGCAAGACGCTACCGTAAAGTAGGGGCCCACGAAAACTAGCCTAAAAACTGTATCTTGGGAACTACGTCAACCACCACTCCCAGGTGGGCCGACACCCGATGTCGTGAGGCTACGACTAGTGGAGGCTCACTAGACACAGAGACTCGGAAACACGAGTGCTAGAGTACAGACAGGCCGAGAAAGCACTGTCGCACGTACTACAAAGCACCAAGGAAGCATACCAAACTGCCAACAGACTTAGGACAGGGCAACTAGACCTGCTAACATAACGATCCTTGAGTCTCATGACTCAGGGTCAATATCGTCGCGCAACGGCAGAACAAGCCACAAATCGGTCTAATCCTAAGCCAGAGAAACCGACACATTTGGGGGAAACAACTCACGGAGACTTGAGGAATCACCAAGACCCTCAACACGCCTGGACACATAGACCGAGGTAAGACGATACCTCAAGGCATCCAGACCCATTGTCTCGATCTATCCAGAATAACTGAGACACACACAAGGTCACGTGTCAACCATTGGGTCACACCGGGTAGACCAAAACCTAACAACGATTCTATAGCAGTACAGAAACCAAGGCATGCATGACTACCTTATATCATGGTCATAGCCCTCATAGGACATCAAGAGATATCCACGGGACAACGGACAAACCACAAGGTCGAGCCAAGACAATCGGAAACCAAAATACCGGTAAACCATCCTCTGGAATGCAAACGGTACATCACTCGGCCGCTAAGAAACACAAGTAGTCAATGAAGAAGCCGCCACACACACAGAGGCAAAGACTCCGGCGGTCTTACACTGGGCCGCGAGATGACTGTGGCGGTCAAAGATATGGCCACTACACCCAGTCAACCCTCGAACCGACCTACTCAGTTAAACCACCATAGCGGTCTAATAAAGACGCGCTACACGGACTAAGGCGGTCTAAGAATGAACCGCCACACTAACTGCCCTAAAACATTGACCTAAGACAAACGGACTGCAGCGGCTTAAGAAGGGCGCGCTACAAGGAAGAAGCGGTTGAAGATTGGGCTGCTAAGGCCAATCGACTTCAAACATTAACTTGGTCAAACGCACAGTAGCGGCCTAAGCATGGCACGCTACAAGGCTTTGGCGGTCAAAGATAGAACCGCCAGACCGAACCAACATATGCTAGAATCGAGAAACGACTGAGCTTGGTGCACCACCATAGGGCCGCCAGAGAAAAGTGGGGGTCAGAGGTTGGGCCGCCAACCTCAGCCGACCTAAAACTAACCGACACACTATGGAGTGTGGCGGTCCATCGTGGGGCCGCCAGAGACCTGTAGCGGTCTCTGAAATGACCGCAAGCACGATACGGCGGGAAAACAGGGGAAATGGCCGATCTCTGCCGTTCCATGCCCCATTCGCGTCTAAACGCAAGGGAAACAAACCTAGATGATAAAATTAACCTTTCACAGGCCGGAAGGGGTCCATGCAACATATAAATCACAAGAAACGGACGATTCCAACGAATCGACCATAATTGAGCCACTGGGGTTCCCAGACTTGTACCGGCCCCAATTGATGACCAATCAACACGAAATCAGCGGAAATAGAATACAGACATGCTGGGGGTCACAATGAAACTAATTTAGCTAAAAACTGTCACCGTTTTCCGGTGAACCCAACGAACACCCCAAAAGCATGATCTTCCCGAACATGAAAGAAACTCACTCGAATGCGCACCGTTCTGCACGAAACTGAGAGGGAACACAGAAGAGAAGTATGTGATTCGTCTCTCTACTCCACCGAAGATTCCGTGCACCGAGGTGACTAAATCACGTCAAAAACCACGTCGCGAGCTCAACCATTGGCTTTGAATCCACCGTTTGGGATCGCGCTAGAAACGGTCCGATCCTCGCCCCATCGCGCTCCGGACCACTCCCACGGCATCTCCTCAGCCTGCCCGTGCCTCCTCCATCTGCAGTCGGAGCAGAGGGCGAGAGAAGAGAGGAAACGGGAGAGAGAGAGGGTCGCGACGACGAATGAGAAGGAAAAGAAGAAAAGGAAAGAAAAAGGAAAAGAAATTAGGAATTAGGAATTTTCCTAATTTCCAAAAATTCTGATTTTTTTTGCCCGAAAATAGACTAATTCAGAAAAATATGCAAAAATAGTCGAAACGATCCTCTCAAAGAGTACATCACAACTGTAGCGCTCTCGAGTCGATGAACTGAGAAATAAATTCACCACAGGGTTCCATAACTTGTACGAGAGAAAAATTCACGCGGATCGTAAAACTCAACTCAGGACCTACAAAAGCGATCCGAAAGAACTCCGATAAGGATCTGAAAGATCCGATAAGAATCAAGGGTATTACAGCCTCCCCTCCTTCAAGAAATTTCATCCTTGAAATTTAAGGAACGAACAAGAAGAAGCAGGGATGAACAAACCCCAAGACACAACTTGAAACAACACAAATCTTGAAAAACACAATTCAGAGGGACACCGCCAGACCATCATCACAAGCACACGCTCTGGATCTCAAGAAAAATCGATCCAAAAGACGAGCATGGCACACAAGTGAACGCAAGTCTGACACCTCCGAAACAAGGCAACGTCGCTTACGTCTCACAAGAAAGGAGACACGACTCATGCCACGACAACGACTATTGGGAAAACAAAACGACAGACACGGTAAGCATCAGCTTAAACAAGGAAGCATAGTCCTCTCAGCTGACAGCTCAACACATCGGCTCCAGTGCCAAAGGCAATGACAAAACCTGGCACACAGGATGCCAACGACAGCACCGGACCACAAACACAATCAAGTCAGTCCTCACTCAGATATTACATCTGATTCGAGTCGCATGCCAACTCTACTAGGAAAGAAGAGTACAACACAACTAACCGACAAGATCATGGTCCATACGATGCTAGGACAGAATCACAGGGAAACAACAATAAAATGACAACAATAACAGTAGCACTTGCAGGATCCCGGCTCCGTACTGAACACAGAACCACTGAACACAACTACAAGTTGGGTCACATCAAGGCACAATAACAGCTGAACACATGACTATAATGGACTAGTCATGCAACGAACAGCTCACCAAGAAAAGACCCACGACAACAAGAAGGACAATGATATCGGGAAATGCATCTCAAGGACCACGATCACGCCCTGAGAGCACAACACCCAAGAAAGAATTGTAGAGCAGAGGGTGCTCAAACAGTAGAAATGCCGAAAAATTCTCCAATACTCACAAATGCCAGCGCCAACACCAGAATGCCTTCAAGAATAACGGCACGACAATAGACAACACCAAGGCACAGGAAGCCAAGATGAAGTCACATCGAGAAAAATAATTCTCTCGATCGGTCAGAATCTTACAACCAACGATCCTCGACCTGTGGGTTATCAGCCCACACGCTTCCGCTGCGCACTCATATGACGCACACATGCATCAGAAATATCCTGGTATCCGCATCTCAGCACACATTCGGCGCCATCGTAATTCATGAAAATCGCAATATACCACGCCTGCTAACAACCGATTATAAGTAGCCTAAGTGAAAATGAAGAAGAGTACCAGCTTCAGCACAACCACAAAAGAAAGGCTAATCTTGGCTTACCATTACGTCCTGAAAGAATAAATGAGCCTTCACAACATGTCAGCCGTCAGACACGGCACGACGAACACGGCGCACGACAGCTCTTAACACAAAGATTAGGTCCAAAGCCAAGCAACCGTAGAATAAAGAGCAGATCAGGCTCAGAATAAACATTGTCCACACTTAAGTAGACATAGGACAAAGGTCTCACTAAGATAGCACTTTCAAGGCTTATTTTGAAAAGACTCCACCAAACGGGATGAGAAGCATCAAACTCACTAACAGTAGCTCACCAGGAAGGAAAATCACAGGTTCGCTTGAGCATCTTCTCAATTGAGGCAATACAACAAACACTTCAACAGAAGCGAAACACCTCAAGAGCTACACAGACTTAAGCTGGGATGACCAAAGCAATGTAAGAACGTGTACGACCATCACACCAACTCGGAAAGTCACCAGCCACCTGAACAAACCACGGAGAAATCTCGAACAATGTACTACAAATTCAAGCCCATCTGCGAACTCTACCAAGTACAACATCATTGAGACAAACACCACGATGAAAAAGAATGTCCCGTCACATCCTGACGAGAGCAAAACCATCTCGTACAGTGCTAACACAGCACGCACAAGACAACACACGGGAACAAAGTGACAAAGAATCGTGAAACCTAAGCTAGCGAAAGACTGTACTAGACTTTCAGGACTCTGGATACTGTATATCTCAGATTCTCATGTACTTCACACAACAACCGCTCTGATACAACCTGTGACGACTCAGACTCTGAAAATCGGATATACCCGATAGGACTACCGAGTAGACCCGATACCGCTTGGAACCCGTGAAGCCTCCCAAGAGCTGTAAAGCTCCGAAGGGATAAAAGGAATGTCGTGTAGTACATTGAAGTCGCAAATATAACAGTAAGAAATTAAATTTCATTAATCAAGTTTGCTAAAGTAGCAGAAATAAAATTACTTTTTAATTAACAGTTAAAATTAACAATTATACCAGAGTCCAGTCCAAAGGAAAGACAAGTATAGTCCAACAGAAAGAAAAACGTACACTTGTTGACACCCATTTTTTGCCGATAAAGTTGAGTCATTTCTCTTACCCCCATTCATTGATGCCTCGAGTTGTCCATCACACGCTGGGCTATTTTCTGGCACGTTCTGGGCCGATTTTATGTGTAGCCTCCCTCCCTGGCTAGGTCTGAGTTGATTCAGGGCTATATGGGCCTTAGTTTTGGTTGATTGAGCTTTTTTATATAAGATTCAAGCACCCATATACATGTATGGTTCATCCCTGGCCGCTCAATCAATGTGCGGTTGATCGTAGGCCGTCCATACATTTTTTGAATATTTTGGTTAATTTTCTGAATTTCCACCGACAAGCATTTATGCGGTCTTCTTCTAGCCGTCCAAAGTGATGGACGGATGGATGGTAGCCGTTCGTCTCCTTGGGTCCTACGCTTGGTGGTTTTCTCATATAATTACCCAATTTATCTATTTATCACCGACAAGGCTAGAACGGCTGGCCTTTGGCCGCTCTTCCTCTTGAACGGACTAATCCTAGCCGTTCATTTGTGAGAGTCCAACGGCGAGATTCTCGGTTGGTTTAATGGATAAATGGTGGATAATTCCTCTATATTTGATTTTTCACCGACGGGGTTGGACGGCCAAGGATGGGCCGCCCATATGAATGTGTGGTCTATCGTAAGACCGTGCATCTTCTCGTTTGCTGAAGATTCAACTGATTTTCTCTCTCTCCTCGTGGATTTATCCCAAACTTCCTCCGATGATTTCTCCGTAAATCCTTAACCATTTGGAGTGCCGTTTCTTCCAGATGAAAGATAATTGAATTATCTTCATCTTTTATTTGATTATCTCGACCTAAAAATGCATAGAAACCCTAACTTCGGGGTTAGCATTTGGGGGTTCTATAAATAGACCCTAAAGGCTACCTTTGAGAGGGGGGAGATTTTTGGTCGACGGCGAAGCCCTGCTGAAATCTTGAGCGACCTAGCACCAAGGAGGGAGGCCTTCTACATCCACACAGGCCTCCGGTTCAGGGAGTAGTCGTAGTTTTGAGTCTTTTACATTTGATAGTCCCATTTTTTTTCTCATTGCATGCTTGTTTTTACACGTCTATTCTCCTACGTTTTCTTTGTTTGCACTGCCATGCACACACCCTCCTATGTTTTCTGACGCCCCAGGGGTTTAAAAACTCCCAGGTATCCCCTCACTTCATTTAATTATGTTCATTTCTTTCTGTTTAAGCATTTGCTACGCTTCACAATTCTGATATTGGGTTTTTCTTTGTGTTCTACACTCTGTTTCGCAGGTCAGCAACCCACTAGCACGAGGCCCATCCTTTCTGTCCGACCGAAAAGGGTGGAGTTTGGACTCTTAAAACTTCTAGGGTGGTGGTCTTGCACGGTTCCCATACATCCGTTCAAGAGGAGGTGCGGTGTACCTTTGACCGTTCTGCTTCCAACTGCGGTTACCTTGGAGCCGTTCATCTGCCAGTAGTTCTACGTCTCGCGTCCTCTGCAACATTGACGAGTGGTCTGTCGTGAGGCCGTTCAACGTGAAAGGTGGTTCTTCACAGGCCGTGCAGGCCTGCAGTGCGGCTCATAAGGCGAGTGTCTTCCTCTCTTTCCAAGCTACGGTGTGTCAGTCACATTAGGCACCTTGGTGGCGATCATGCTTGTTTACTTGCTTTTATATCCCTTCTATTTTCCATTTATTTCTCACATTGATTTAGTAGAAGGGATAGGAAGACATCTTTTAAGCCGGTAAAGAAATGAAACGTAAGTAAAAACATGTCAACAGCCCATTTTTTGGTGATCACGGTTGGACACCTAGTGCCCATCGTGCTAGTGATTTGCTGACCCTTTCTTTTGCTGTGTTAGTCCTTTTTTGAAGTGGTTGCAGGTTGGGTCGCGTTATCTATCCTCTGGAACTTGAATGGCTCTCACGAGGCCGTCCAATGTTTATGCGGCTGAAGGTTCACCGTCCTTCTCTGTGAACAGTGCCATTTCTCCTCCAAGCTTACTGTCGCGAGCGGTCTCCGATCGCCCGTTCATCTTCCCTACGGCCTACGTTTGGCCGTCCATCTTGCTGGCACAGGTACGTCTCTGTCCCCATACTGCTGGTTTGGTTGCTATTACGCGGTTTCTGTAGGTCTGTCCCAGCTCTTACACGGTCTATATGGTGACCGTTCAACCTAGTATGTTTCTGATTATTGTCACCTTTCATTCCAGAGTTTTCTGATTTTCATGATTAGTCTGTTGTTACTCCCTGGATCATACAGTTGTCTCCAGACTGTCTATCTCCTTGCGCGGTCTAACAGAGACCATGCTTGTCATGCTACAATGCACCCGTGATTCACTTTGATTGCCATGTTATATGATTGTCATGACATTTGGTGCTGGTTATTGATCACCCCCTGCTCTTATATCATTGTTGCATGCTTGCTCCCATTGCTCACATATTCGATTGATCATTGATTGCTAGTTGCTAGGATAGACTTTGCATGCACTCCGGTGCACATAGGGGCATACATTCTGTTCATAGTAGTTGCATTCCTACCGAGGTAGGGTTTCCTCTCGTCTCCATACTCATTGGAGCCGACTAGGGGACCTTACTGAGGATCTCCGTAATCCCCCGTGAGCCATGGATTCCCACACGGACGTCGGACAGGTTGTACCGTATCCACCCCCAGTTTAGGGTTTGCATCCGTGAGAGAGAGAGTTCCGTAGAGTCACCCAGTTCCTCATTTCCTACCCTGATTAGGTACCTTGTGGTTGAGCGAACATATACATTAATTAATCCACTAAGGTCCTAGAAGAGGAATCTAAAAATTGTCGCGCATCATTTTACAACTTGGTTGCTTAAAGTGGTTGATTTTCCTCTCGTCTCTCCCCTCCATTGAATGCTTGGTTGTTTGAGGCTTTGTTTTTTTTCTCTGGTTAGGATTGTCTGCCTTAGTCATGGAGTGTTCACTGTATGTGGAATTGTTTCCTTCCCTTAGGATCAACTCCTAGGGTCAGTTCTTATTTCCATTCTTACCTTAATCCTTTGTTTGATTCGTCATCCTCCATGTCATCATACGACTTCTCCCATTCCCACGAGGATTCTCTCCCTCGCAGACTTCTTGAGGACCCGCCCAGGGTCGCCCATGTGCAAGGAGGAGAGGGGACTGCCCCTCCTCTCCCGACCATTGCCATCGAGGGCTCTCAGCCCTCCCTTCCTGGTTCCTCCACACAGAATTCGGCCAGTCAAATTCTTAATTTGATGGCCCAGCTTGATCCCTCCCAGCTCCACCTTATACGGCAAGCTCTGCAAGGGGCAGATGCCCCATCCTCAGTTCCTTCCTATGGCATGACTGCCGCCACCACCACTACGTCTCATGTTGTTGGGTCATCGCCCGTCCCCACTGCCCCCATTGATCTCACTCCCATCCATTCCCAGGTGCTCCGATATCCCAATATGGAAGTGGGCCAAGCCTCCATCTCGGCCCATCAGTATCTTGATAAGGGGAAGGCTCAGGTCCCCTCTGGTTCTTATCTTGATCCATACACTACAATCTCTCCATCACCGCAGGCCCCTCTGGCCCTGGCGGATTTCACTCGTTTACAACCCGGGGCCACCCAATTAGCTCACGCGGATATGGGCCCTTCCTTGGCCCATTATCCATCCTATGGGCTCCCCTCCCAGCCGGTTCACCCCTCAGTTCCTCATCCGGGCTCTGTCTTTCCTGCTCAGTTTCCTCTTTCCCGGGAACGGGACCTCCTTGATAAATGGGCTGCTATGCAGCAGCAGATTGACCTCCTCCATAAGCGGGTAGGCCCGCAGTCCTTGGCAGATGTCCCTATTCCTAACTTCCAAGATATCTGATTGCCTCCTCAGTCCGAGCTCCCCGTGTATCGAAAGTATGACGGGAATGGCAACCTGTTCATTCATATTAGGGAATTTCTTTATGAGTCGGCGCAGTTCCAGCATGACGACCGTCTGATGGCATATTTGTTTCGCCGATCCTTGGAAGGGGTTGCCCTTGAGTGGTTCTACACATTGCCTTTGGAGGAGGCCGAAAGTTTCAAGACTGTGAAGGAGAAATTCATCATCAGATTCCAAGATCGGGTCGGCCCCGAATATTCTTTCACCGACCTGGTTGCAGAAAAGATGAAGCCGGATGAAGACTTTGCTGTATATGCAGATAGATTGAGGCAGATGGCCTCGCGTGTGCCTGGGCAGATCTCGGAAGAAGAAAAAGTAAAGTTGCTGATTTCTAATACTACTCCGACGTTTCAGAATATTTTGGCAATGAACGACATTTCTAACATGCACCAGCTGTACAGTCGGGCCCGGTTTATCTAAACCCAATTTAAGGACTCCCCCATCCATTCATTGTTTGAAGCCCAGAAATCCAAGACTACTCGAAAATCCCAGGGCCCAGTTACTGAGGGAGTCCAAGTCAACGAGCAGGTCCAGGCTGTTCAATTCCCTAGCCAGCCTGCTTCACCCCGTTTCTAGCAACCACCACGCAACCCCCAGTTCGCCACCCCATAAGCTCCCCGACCCACTTTCCAAGCTCCTCAGCATCCATAACAACCACCACCACCTCAACAGCCGCAACAGTCACCCCAGTACCACAATGTTCCCCCACCCGCTGGTTATGGGCCTGCTCGACCGGGGCCCAAAAGGGCTAATTATCCACCACTGCCAGAAACCATCCCTGAAATATTTTTAGCTCTAATGTACACTGGTGACATCCAATTGCCTCCAGAACGTCAGAATTGGAATCCGGTAGCCGATCAGTCCAGGTATTGCATATACCATCGGCAGCCCGGGCACACCATAGAAAGATGTTTTCAGTTTAGAGATTTGGTGTATGATCTGCATGAGGGCTAGAGGATTGATTGGGCCCAAATGCATAAGATAATTGAAGATATAAAGGAGAAACGAAGACAAGCAAGGCCGCAGCAGGCGGCGCCCCAGCAACAATAGTTCCAACAACAACCCCTCCAACAACAACAACAACAACCCCTACGCAGCAGCAGCAAGACCTCGAGATTCAACAGAATTCCATGCCAGTACATCCGCCCGCTCCGCAGTAGCAACCACAGCAACAGCCGCCGGCACCGGCTCATGTTAATGCAGTCCACCGCCCAGCCCCCAACGCTGGATGGTCCTTTGATGATGAGACCCCCGCCCATCTCCTAGCCTTCCACCACACTAGCCCCGCGCCTTCCGCTCCCTCCATCCTCCGACACACCACCTTCACTACCGCTCCACCCACTATCCCTTTCCGACCACTCATCACGCCCACCACATTCCCCACCATGCCGCCAGTCATTCAGCCATCACCCTCCATGCCTTCCATCATCACCCCTCCACTTAACCCTTCACCCATCACCCCTCCACCAGGGCCCATCAGGCCAACCCCCGTCACCCTCACTTCCATTTCTACCCCCTCTACATACCCCACTGGGCCAAGCAGGGGCCCATCCCAAGCCGTGCCGGCATGACATTGCGCTCTTCGGAGCGGGCGTCCATTTCATAGAGTTTACCCTTCCTCTGGTGCGTCTGCACCCAACCCCCAAGTTCCTTCCCCTACGGCTAAAGCAGAAGAAGCAGACCCCGTGCCGGGCACGAAGTACGACTTGCTACAGCACTTGGACCGGATGCCGGCCAAGATCTCAATTTTGGAGTTGATTAAGAGGTCACCGCTACATCAAGACACCTTGAAGACCTTTTTGCAGAAAGTTATGGTAAATGAAGATGTAGCTGCAGATAGTTTACCTATGGTGTTGGCAACTATTACAAGGGGGCCTTCCATTTCATTTTCAGAGACGGAACTGGCACCCCCAGAAGCACGGCAGATGCCACTTTGCATCACCATTTTTTTAAATAAAGTGGCCGTTGAGTCTTCCCTAGTGGACACGGGAGCATCAATAAATGTGTGTCTATTAAGTACCCTCCGTGCCTACAGCATCTCAAAAGAAATGTTAAAGCCCACACCGACCACAATAGCAGTGTATGATAACTCCAGGCGTGCTTGTCATGGGGTCGTAACTGTGCAGGCCGAGCTAGGAACTTTGGTCATGGACGTGGAATTTTACGTATTGGACATAGACCCAATGTTCAAAGCAATTCCGGGTCATCCATGGATAAACAGTCTGAATGCCATGCCCTCAACTACCCACCAGTGTTTGAAGTTTCCATTCCAAGGGCGGGTGGTCAAGGTGAAGAGTATTTCCACTGTCCAGAATGTTGATGCGATAGCAGCTAAGATTCTCCCTACGCTATGGCCGAGTAACAGGCCAGTTCTTTCTGTGATGGACTTAAACTACTCATGGGCATATGCGTCACGCAAGCCCGTCACTGCGCCAGTCAATGTAAAAATTAAGTCCAAGATTAGAGATTCAAAAGGGTGGCGCGTGATCTTAAAGTTGGGTTATCAGCCGGGCTTGGGTCTCGGCGCACAACTCTAGGGGCGAACTAAGCCCGTCCCCAAAGGCAGGAAGATGGGCCGCCGAGGCCTTGGCTACCGTGAGACAGCATTGTCCATTCTGGGAGACTCCGGGCCACTGACGTGGGATTACCGTCAACACTTCGTGAAAGGCCTGCTGCATCCCGGCACTTTGAAGAAGCTGCCATCTTGCCCTGAGAAGAAGATTGATGCCGCCTGTGATGTTGCTGACACACCGCCGCCACTGAAGGGGCTGGTGGGTGATATGGAAGATTTTTGTGTCTGCTTTGAAAAGATGTTCAGTGAAGAAGAAGACCGACCGAAGAAGAAGGAGATGCAGCTGGTGATGCATTCTCCAACGTAGCTAGTCCGCCGGAGGCCACGGGAAGCGGGGAGCTCTATCACTACCTTTTCTCTATCCCCATCCTATCTTGCCTCTCTATTTCAACAATTGGAATTTGTCCCCCGTTCCCCTCCGATTATGGTCGACCCGTATTTCACGGAAAGACCACCTGAAATTCTGTTCGTGCCGTGTGCATGTGGGCGCTACCCACCTATTGAGCTTTCAACTCTGTTTACTCCGCCTCCCCCCAATGCCCAACTCCATGAGATGTGGTTTCGATCCTCTGATTCATTCTTCGAATGCATCTTCCCCGATCTGTTTCTCATGCAACTCCCTCCTCCCCCGTCTTCTCCTTCTTGTTGCGTGATCTCCTCCGAATTCCAAAAAAAAAATGCCAATTTTAAAACAGAGGTTTCTGTGGAAGATTACACTGTCTTCAGTCCATCCTTTTCCGAGGGGCACGAGGCCCCTGCTTCTTTCCCAATAGATTTCTTATCTCCTAGTGTAGATGTACAGTGTGCAGAATCTCCTAGGTTAGTTAAGTTAGCTGGGATAGAGTCTAGTTCGGGTCTAGTTAGCCCATTCACATCTGCGGCACACCCTGTGATGCGTCATCCTAAATCCATCCCTGATAGGTTTCTGCAAGATTTGGTCGAGAGATGCCATGCCCTTCTTAAGTGCCCGGAGTTTGTAGAGACTACAATTATTTTAGAGGATGATGAGGAATTGGGAGGGGTGTGGAGCAATGACGGATTGGGAGTGTATGAAATTGTAGATGGGAAGGACCCAGTCGATGATGAGGAAAGCGATGTGGATGACACTGTCGATTTATACGCGCAAGGTTTGAAGAGGTTTGACGAACCGTCCTCGGCAGTGGATGAACCCACTAAAGAAATTAATCTCGGAACAGAAGAGGATCCCAGGCCCATAGTTATTTCTGCTAATCTCCCTCCTCAGGTTGAAGTGGATCTAATCAAGGTGTTGAGGGAGTACAACGATTCTTTTGCCTGGTCCTATGAGGACATGCCGGGTCTTGACCCCACGTTGGTTGAACATCGATTGATTCATAAACCAGGGGCAACACCCGTTAAGCAAAAAGCAAGAAGATTCCACCCGCAGATGGCCTTAAGGATAAAGGAAGAAGTCGATAAATTGCATAAGGCCAGGTTTATTAGAGTTGTTTTATATCCGCAATGGGTGGCAAATATAGTCCCAGTGATGAAGAAAGATGGCAAAATTCATATTTGTATTGATTTCAGGGAGTTGAATAAGGCATGTCCGAAAGATGATTTCCCGCTTCCTCACATTGATGTATTAGTTAATAACACGGCTGGGTATGAGGCCCTCTCATTCATGGATAGTTATTCTGGATATAACCAAATCCGTCTTGCTCCTAAGGATCAAGAGAAGACCTCGTTCACTACGTCCTGGGGCACATACTGCTATGTTGTTATGCCATTTGGATTAAAGAATGCAGGTGCTACTTATCAGAGGACAATGATGGCTATCTTCCACGACATGATGTATGTGTACTTAGAAGCTTATGTGGATGACATTCTTGTAAAGTCGAGGTCCAAAGAAGAACACCCCGCCATTCTAGCCAAAGTGTTGCAAAGGGCTAGGGAGTATAAATTGAAAATGAATCCAAAGAAATGCGTGTTTGGAGTTGCATTAGGGAAATTGCTTGGGTTTATAGTTAGTAAATGAGAGATTCAGATCGATCTGAATAAAGCAAAGGCCGTTATGGAGATGCCGCCGCCTAAGAACATCACCGAGCTTAGAGGTTTGATTGGGTGCTTACAATTCATTAGGAGATTTATATCTCAACATTCGCAAAGATGCCACCCATTCTATGAATTGTTAAAGGCGGGAGCTAAATTTGTGTGGAATGAACAATGTCAAAAGGCCTACGAGGATCTTATGGTCTATCTTTCTAATCCCCCGATTTTGCAACCACCCGTCCCTGGGAAACCCCTGATCTTATACATTTCCGTTATTGAGGACTCCCTAGGAGCTGTCCTGGCTCAGGTGGATGATGAAAGAAGGGAAAGGGCAGCATACTACCTTTCGAGGTTGTTTAATCCGGCTGAATCCAAGTATACTGTCATGGAGAAGACCTGTGCAGCGCTAGTATGGGTAGCTTAGAAACTCAAACACTATTTTCTTGCCCATAAGGTTAAGCTGATCTCTAAAATGGACCCTATTCGTTACTTGTTAGAAAAACCTGTCCTTTCTAGCCAATTAGCTCGCTGGCAGAGCTTTCTTTCCCAATTCGATATCACCTTCATCATCCAGAAAGTGATCAAGGGATATGCCATTGCTGAGCATCTGGCTCATTCTCCTATCCCTCGCACTGATTCGATCTAGGATGAGTTTCATGATGAACACTTGGCAGTAATCACTCATCTTCCTTTCTGGTCTCTTCACTTCGATGGTGCTCTTAATTTCGAGGGCCGTGGAATCGGCACCGTTCTACTCATTCTGGAAGGAGTGACCATCCCTATTGCCTATCAACTCTTTTTTCCTGCCACGAATAATATAGCTGAGTACGAGGCTCTCCTTGCCGGTCTGAAGTACTGTCACGCCCCGTACTCTATACCATCAAGGTATTGTCCGCTTTGACCTACTGGCCTCACGGTTTTGTCCCTTTCTAATAGGGATCGGCTCTAGAATGGAGGACTTCCCGGGCAGGTCACCCATCCCAGTACTAATCCCCATTAAGCACGCTTAACTTTGGAGTTCTTTTCAAGAACTGAGCCGATACTTCAAAAGGCGCCTCGGTGATATAGAGTACAACTTAACTATATTTGATGGTGTTACAATCTACCCCTCTTATATAGGCGACGTCCTCGTCGCTGGGCACATATAGCACGCAATCAAACCCCCAGGCAGGTAGGACTCTAGAGGTGGCCCCTACAGGCTCAAGAGGTGGCTCCCACTATGTAACACTTTGTCCCATTGCGGGTTCAAGAGGTGGCTCCCATAGCGTAGTACTTTGCCCTACATGGTACTTAGTTCCCACACTTCCGGCTGGGGTATAGCTCTGATACCATTCTGTCACGCCCCGTACTCTATACCATCGAGGTATTGTCCGCTTTGACCTACCGGCCTCACGGTTTTGTCCCTTTCTAACAGGGATCGGCTCCAGAATGGAGGACTTCCCGGGCAGGTCACCCATCCCAGTACTACTCCCCATTAAACACGCTTAACTTCGGAGTTCTTTTCAAGAACAGAGCCGATACTTCAAAAGGCGCCTCGGGTGATATAGAGTACAACTTAGCTATATTTGAGGGTGTTACAAGTACGCCTACCTCATGGGCGCGCGATACCTAAACATCATAGGAGACTCTCAATTGGTGCTGCGTCAAGTTCTGTCAACTTATCGCACCCGTGACCCCAAGCTCAAGCCCTATCAAGATCTGGTCACGCTCTTGGCTAGGCAATTCTGAAAACTTATCTATATTCATACTCCTCGTTCTCAAAACATCCTGGCTGATGCACTTGCATAACTCGCTTCTTCTCTTTCATTTCCCCTCAGCTGCGCCACTGAGACCATTGTGGTCCAGTGGTTAGATGCTCCTTCTCTTCAGGATCCCTGGTTCGACAACCTTAGGAAATCTGTAGAAAGGAAGGCAGAAAGGGAAGAGGTGAAAGAAGTTTCGT
Source organism: Amorphophallus konjac (assembly GCA_022559845.1). NCBI lineage: Eukaryota > Viridiplantae > Streptophyta > Magnoliopsida > Alismatales > Araceae > Amorphophallus > Amorphophallus konjac. The sequence continues at coordinate 102,099,339 of CM040120.1, forward strand.
TAACTGAGCTTGAGGAGATCATAGAAGAAGAAGAATTGCCGTGGTATTATGAGATTGAGCAGTATTGCAGGGATGGTTCCTTTTCCGAGATGGCAAATGCCAAGCAGCGCAAGGCCATTCGATGAGCCGCCTCCAGATACACGATTGTTGCTGGAGAATTGTATAGGCAGGCTCTCAATGGAGTTCTGATGAGGTGTTTGGATGACGATGAGGCTTGGAAGGTAGTAGAAGCAGCTCACTCAAGCGAGTGTGGAGGGCACGTAAATGGACAGGCATTGGCGAAGAAGATTCTTAGGCAGGGCTATTACTGGCCAACCCTAGAAGAAGATTGTTCCACCTATGTCCGTAGGTGCCTTGAATGCCAGCTTCATGCTGACAAGATCCACGCTCCGGCTTCTTCTCTCTATCCTCTTTCTGCTCCTTGGTCATTTTCAATGTGGGCCTTTGATATCATTGGACCTCTCGGTGACCCGAATTCTACAGTCAAACAAAAATCCTTCATTCTAACAGCTACGGAGTACTTCACCAAGTGGGCGGAAGCTGAAGCTTATGCAGAAATCAAAGTCACCACAGTATGCCACTTCATCTTGAAGAATATCATCTCGCGGTTTGGAGTGTCAAGTGATATCATCACCGACAACGGGCCTCATCTCGTTTCTCAAGAACTCTGGGACCTCTGTAAAAAATTTAATATATCATTGCATCATTCATCACCATACTACCCCCAAGGTAATGGCCAGGCTGAGGCCACGAACAAAACCCTTCTTAAAATCATCAAGAAAACATGCGAGTCACACAAATTCGTTGATTGGGCCGATAAACTGATAGAAGCTCTATGGGCTTATCGCACCTCCGTCCACACTCCCACGGGGCAAACTCCTTTTGCTCTCACCTATGGGATGGAGGCGGTACTCCCGTACGAGATCCTGATTCCTTCCCTAAGGGGGCAACTAGACAAAGAACTTAATCTCGACGAGCGTCGAGAGGCGTTACTAGTCCAACTGGAACTCTTAGACGAGAAGAGGCTTAATGCGGCCAATCACGTCTCGGTTTATCAAAAACGTGTCTCGCTGTATTTCCAAAAGAAGGTTATTGAAAGAAAATTCCAAGTGGGTAACATTGTCACGCTCCGAGCGCGGAAGATTACCTGGAAGCGTAACACATCTATATAGATCGTGTCAATCATGTAAATAACAGAGTGCGTAAATAACTAAGCTTTAACTTGAAATTAATACAAATAGTACGAGCTGATAATTGTCACAACTAATCAAAGGATAAATACATATGTTCCCAGAGTCCAACGACTAGGCTTCAAATCTTAAGCAGTTCTAATCAAGTTGACTAATACAAATGACATAGATGAATTGATACAACTGACATAAGTGAACTAATACAATAACACAAAGGACATCACAATTAACATGACAATTGATGACTCCATTCTACACTCATCACTCAGACTCATCCCTTTCCGTGTTCTAGCCAATATCCAAACTACCTGAAAAGGTTAGAAAAATAACTAGATGAGTGAATCGCTCAGTAGGAATTACATCTCAAGATTTAACATGCTTTAAGTGGTTTACAAGTTCGATTAATGTCAGTAAAGTTATGCATGTAGATGAGTAGATATCAAGGATTGTAAAAATCGACAAGAGTAGTGAAGGAATAACAAGTGAGAGTATAAGGATTCCAACTTCAATGCAGCAATAGCAAGAGATTCAAGCAAGTAATAACTGGAATTAACGAAAATCTTTCCAAGAGAGTAAGAACTCATGTCAAGCAAGTAATAGAAAGTAATATAAATTCAAGCATGTAAAACTGGAATTGACTATTTATCAATTTCATTCAAGCAAAACTTTACCCTTCTGCGGGTCTCAAGTCAAATGAATCAAGTAATATCACGAGAATGAGTGGAATGTCTAAAGCCTAGCAAGCAAGTAATGCCAAACACCGTGGTCAATAAACTCTCATGGGCACAAGTACCTTCGGGTGCTCCTCCCAGGACCAGACCGGGCCCTATATGCACAGCATTAATCATGTTTGTTGACATCAACTCTCATTTATAGCCAATAGGGAATTTCAAGGTTTGACCAGTACGATATATAAGGTGGAATTATGGAATGGAATCCAAGGGCGCATTGATGTGTAGGGATGAACTAGGAGTGGAAACCAGTAACGTTTGATACACGGAAAAAAACTAGATAAGAGAGGTGCCTTATGGGCCACCTGACAATTTTTGAAACGACACCCTCACTGTGGGATGCCCTTCCTGGGAATTATACAGGGTTTAGAGGACCCTGTCAGGAGTTAAATATCACCTCTCAGGCTGCCATCTATCAGTGGAGATGGTAAAAGTGAAAGCCTAACGATCAGGTTAACGCAATGAGCCAGTTGTGTCGACTCAGCAGTTCATCGCGTCAACCCTGCGAACAGGCTGGGTCGACCCTGTGAACAGGCAGGGTCGACTCTGCAGTCATCGCGTCAACGCGGTGAACAGGCAGGGTCGACCCTGTCAACAGGCAGCGTCGACTCTACAGTTCATCGCGTCAACGCGGTGAACAGGCAGGGTCGACCCGGTCAACAGGCAGGGTCGACCCTGCCGTTCATCGCGTCAACGCGGTGAACAGGCAGGGTCGACCCTGTCAACAGACAGGGTCGACTCTGCCGTTCACTACGTCAACACGGTGAATAGGCAGGGTCGACCCTGTCAGCAGGCATTGATAGGGAGGGTCGACTCTGCCGTTCACTGCGTCAACGCGGTGAACAGGCAGGGTCGACCCTGTCAACAGGTAGGGTCGACTCTGCCGTTCACTGCGTCAACGCGGTGAATAGGCAGGGTCGACCCTGTAAGCAGGCATTGATAGGGAGGGTCGACTCTGTCGTTCACTGCGTCAACGCGGTGAACAGGCAGGGTCGACCCTGTCAACAGGCAGGGTCGACTCTGCCGTTTATCGCGTCAACGCGGTGAACTGGCAGGGTCGACTCTATAGTTCAAATCTGCTCAAAATAGCTTAAGGTATTAATCTTTGATTAAGCTAGGGTTTTAACCTTTGATTTAAGTTTATTTAGGTAAAACTGATGACATGGATAGATAGAGAAAACTGTAAGGATTATAGATCTTTATTCATGCACTCGTTTCATGCTTTAGTTGCTTAAATATCAGATTTTTAACATGATGTATCATACAAGTTTTCATTTTTAAAGGAACTAAATGGAGACAAGGTTTCTAGATAGGCTACCTAACAGATTAATTAGGTATGCTAATTAGTTAGTAGATCAACTAACATGTTAATTAGGTATGTTAACATGTTAGTTAAACTAATAAGTTACGTAAAAACACGATAAAACTTGCGTTAGACGGATATATCGTATGGATATGAAGTTAATACATGTCAACTACCCTAGATTGAAGCTAATACATGCTAATCAATGCTAATCATCTCTGGTATAAGGCTACTACATGCTAATTATCTTAGGTATGAGGCTAATACATGCTAATCATCCTAGATTTAAGCTAACACATGCTAATTATTCTAGGTATGAGACTAATACTTGTTAATTATCTTGGGTATGAAGCTAATACATGCTAATCATCTTAGATTTAAGCCAACACATGCTAATTATTCTAGGTATGAGACTACTACTTGCTAATACATGCTAGTTATTCTGGATATAAGGCTAATACATGCTAATTATCTTAGGTATGAAGCTAATACATGCTAATCGTCCTAGATTTAAGCTAACACATACTAATTATTCTAGGTATGAGACTAATACTTGCTAATACTTGCTAATACATGCTAATTATTCTGGGTATAAAGTTAATACATGCTAATTATCTTAGATATGAAGCTAATACATGCTAATCATCCTAGATTTAAGCTAACACATACTTTATAAACACTAAATATCGCATGGAAATGAGCCTAAGACTAAATGCCTAGACTAATCATCCTAGATTAGCTACTAGTTTAGTTAAAAGTTGAGAACACCTACTTGTTGGAAGATCGTAGCAGCAGAACCCTTCTTTGTAATCCCTGCAGAGCTTTGCCCCAACCTTAGCTAGCCTAGAATGGGGGTAGCAAAAGGGATATGTTTATAGGGTTGTCATGACCGAATGGGAGGCAAGATCTGAAATAATGGGGCTTTACAGCTTGTACAGGTTGGAGAGATAGAGATAATGTTTGGACAGCTAATCCATGGCCCATATGTCTATAACATAAAATTATTTGGCAAAAAACGTAAATGGTTGATGCTAGGATTTGAACCTTGGTCATTGGGTTGGAAGACAAGTTACTTAACCAACTTCACTAGGAAGCCACTTGTTAAGTGAATAACCTTTACATATGATAACTTCGTGTTCCCACTTCTTATATAAACTTCCTAAATAGTTTATCTAATATTTTTTTTATTTAGAAAATATTAATAATAATAATTTTTTTATTATGGGGTGCTACACCCTCCCCTACTTAAAAGAATTTGGTCCCCAAATTTAATTGTATAAGGGTAAATTCAACTACATAAGGATACTATAGAAAGTATAAGATACTTGCCGACTAAAATAGTTCTGGGTATCTTCTCTTCATAGATTCCTCGATCTCCCAAGTTGCTTCTTGCTCCGAGCATCGATTCCATTGGATTTTTACCATAGGGATCATCTTGCTCCTTAGAACTCGAACTTCGCGGTCGAGGATCCGCATCGGCCTTTGCTCATAAGTAAGATCCCTTTGAATCACCAATTCAGTATGATTGATGATGTGAGAAGGGTCGTGCACATATTTCTTCAGCATAGATATATGAAATACATTGTGCACTTCCGAGAGTTGAGGAGGTAAGGCAATGCAGTAAGCCACCTCGCCCACTCTTTCCAATACTTTAAATGGACCGATAAACCTTGGTGTAAGCTTGCCCTTAACACCGAATCTTCTAATACCTCGGCCGGGAGATACCTTGAGAAATACATGGTCACCCACTTGAAATTCCAAATCTCTCTTTCTGTTATCAGCATAAGATTTTTGCCTGCACTGAGCTACCTTGAGTCTCTCTCTGATAAGGTGTATCTTCTCAGTCGAATCTCTAACCATATCTGGGCCTAGAATTTATCTTTCATCGACTTCTTCCCAGCATATTGGAGAACGACAACTCCTGCCATAAAGCGCCTCGAAAGGAGCCATTTGAATACTAGCTTGATAGCTATTATTATATGCAAATTCGGCTAGTGGTAAGTGGTCATGCCAGCTTCCGCCGAAATCTATAATACATGCCCTTAACATATCTTCAACAACTTGATTTGTCCTTTCAGTCTGACCATCTGTCTGGGGATAGAAAGCAGTGCTGAAATTAAGTTTCGTCCCCATAGAGTGTTGTAGACCCTTCAAAAAATGAGAGGTGAAGCGTGGGTCTCGGTCAGATACGATCGAGACGGGAACTCCATGCAATCTAATCATCTCCTTAATATATAGGGCAGCAAGTACATCGACTGACCATCGACTTTTGATGGGTAAGAAATGGGCCGATTTAGTTAACCGGTCGATAATTACCCAAATTCCAGCATATCCGCCCCTAGACTTGGGCAAACGCATGATAAAGTCCATGCCAATGTCTTCCCACTTCCACTTGGGAATATCCAGCGGATGTAGCTTTCCGGCGGGTTTTTGATGTTCCGCCTTCACTTGTTGGCATGTGAGGCAACGAGACACAAAGTCTGCTACCTCCCTTTTCATGTTAGGCCACCAGAAAGTTCTTTTCAAGTCTTGGTACATCTTAGTAGCTCCAGGGTGGATTGTGTACCTCAATCTATGAGCTTCTTCAAGAATCTTCTTCTTCAATTCGGGACAGTCGGGCACACATGTTCGTGCATGAAATACTAATCTGCCATCAAGTGCCAGCTTGAAATCTAGTCTCTCGTCCAGCTTGCTCTTTATCTCCACTAGCGAGGGATCCTCTTCTTGTAACTTCTTGATTTCAGGTAGCAAATCTGGATGTAGGCTCATATGAGATAGAATAATACACATGTTCTTCTCATCTGTGCTGATATCAAGCTCAGAGAATTTCTCCAGTAGTTTCCATTCTTGTATCATGTAGTTGGCTAATATTGTTCTCGACTTTCGACTAAGGGCATCAGCTACGGAATTACCCTTACCAGGATGGTACTGTATAGTAAAGTTGAAATCCTTGAGATACTCGAGCCAATGCCTTTGCCGCATGTTCAGCTCCTTTTGGGAGAATAAGTACTTGAGGCTTTTATGATCGGAGTACACAGTGAATTGTTCTCCATAGAGATAGTGCCTCCAGATATTTAAAGCGAATACTACTGCGGCCAGTTCTAAGTCGTGGACTGGGTAGTTCTCTTCATGTTTCTTCAATTGTCGGGAAGAGTATGCAATGACTCTCCCATTCTGCATCAATACACATCCGAGGCCAATACCAGAAGCATCGGTATATACCTCGTATTTTTCTCCTTCCATTGGTAATGATAAGACTGGAGTAGTGGTCAAGAGATCCTTCAAAGTTTGGAAACTCTTTTCACAGTCTTCCTTCCACTCATAAGGCACTTCCTTGCGGGTTAACCTGGTCAGGGGAACAGCAATTTTGGAGAAGTCCTTTATAAAACGCCGATAGTAACCAGCTAGACCCAAGAAGCTCCGAATCTCAGTTACATTTGTGGGTCGTTCCCAGTTCTTCACGGCTTCGACCTTTGATGGGTCAACAGCAATTCCATTCTTCAAAATGATATAGCCTAAGAAGGATACTTCATCGAGCCAAAACTCGCATTTGCTGAATTTGGCATATAGCTTGTTTCCCCTTAATATCTGTAATGCCTTCTTGAGGTGTTCTTCATGATCATCTTCGGTCTTTGAATAGATCAGAATATCATCAATAAAGACCACAATAAATTGGTCTAAATAGGGCCTGAAAATGCGGTTCATTAACTGCATAAAAGCTGTGGGGACATTTGTTAGTCCGAAAGGCATAACAGTAAATTCGTAATGCCCATACCTACTTCGGAATGCAGTTTTATGAATGTCTTCTTCTTTGATCTTCAATTGGTGGTAACCAGAATGAAGATCAATCTTGGAGAAATATAAAACTCCAGATAGTTGATCGAATAGCTCATCAATCCTTGGCAGTGGATACTTGTTCTTGATTGTAAGGTGATTTAGCTGCCGATAATCTATGCATAATCTCATCGATCCGTCCTTCTTTTTGACGAATAGCACGGGTGCTCCCCATGGGGAAGTACTCGGCCTGATGAAACCCTTGTTCAATAACTCCATTAGCTGCTCTTTTAGTTCCATCAGCTCAGCGGGGGACATTCTGTATGGTGCCCTGGAAATAGGATGAGCACCAGGGACAAGGTCGATTGTGAACGACACTTCCCTTTCCGGGGGTAAGCCGGTTAAATCTTCTGGAAAAACATCGAGAAAATCCCGAATTACACGGATGTCTTCAAGTTTAACCTTCTCGACTTCCGTGGCAGTCACGAATGCTATGAAAGTCATGCATCCCTTATTCATAAGTTTACTAGCTCGGAGTGCTGATATAAGAAGTGATTTACTCCGAGGGCTATTGTAAACTAGCTCTGGGAAATCTACGAAAGTTACCTTGCCATGCCGGTAATCTACAGTTGCTTGGTATGTGGATAGCCAGTCGGCACCTAGTATGACATCATAATGCTTTATATCTAGGCATATCAGGTCAGCAGGTAAATTATTTCCTTTAATCATCACTTCACTGTTTGGATAATGATAAGTGATATTAGACTCATTCCCAAGAGGTGTAGATATGACCAAATCTAACAGTTCATGGTTCTTAGAAAATGAAGCAGCAAAGTTCTTGGAAACGAATGAATGAGTTGCTCCAGTATCGAATAAAACTTGAGCAATTTTTGAACAAATAGTGAGAGTACCTTCCACAATTCCACCTTTAGTGGGTTCCGTCTCTTGGAGAGCTTGTAGACGGCCTTGTTTCTTTACCGGACGCTTCTCGTCTTTGGTGTCTTGTTCCTTCATTAGTGGGCAGTCTGGGATTCGATGCTCTCGGCTCCCACATCGAAGACAAGCTCCTAACTTTCTCCAACATTCCTCGGTCTTATGACCAGCTTTATCACAATACTTGCAAATCTCCTTTGATGGTGTGGTGGTGGAGAATGGCCTGTCATTCTTCTGGAATTTCTTCGCCTTAGAGGGCTCCCCTCCCATGAAGAATCGCTTCTTGTTGAAGGATTGTTTGAATTTTCCCGGGATTGTGACGGGTTCCTTCTTGTCTCTTCCTCGGATTCTCTCAGATAATTCGGTGGCGTCTTCCAACAGTTGAGCACGCCGATCCATCTCCGAATAGACTTGGATGTCCATCGGGACAAGTTGTGTGATATAATGGGGCCGAAGCTCGTTGAGGAATCTTCTCGCCTTCATCTTTTCCGTACACACCAAGTGGGATGCATACCTAGATAATCTGGAGAATTGGGCCTCATACTCGGCCACTTTCAAGCCCCGTTGTTTTAGAACGGTGAATTCCGTAGCTTTCTTTTCCTGGATATGATCGGAGAAGTACTTGTTGTTGAAATGCTCCGTGAATTTATCCCATGTGACATGGTATTCTGGCAGTGTTGCTTCTATGGATTCCCACCAACATCGAGCGTCTCACTCTAGTTGGAATACGACAAGTAAAACCTTCTCTTCATCCGCGCATTGCATCACATGGAAGATTCGTTCCATCTCCTTTAGCCAATTCTCGGCATCCTCGGGGTCGGACGAACCCGTGAACCTCGGTGGGTTCATGTTACGGAAACTTCGGTGGAGATCTCCCGCTCCACGATTTGCTCCACCTTGGGCCACTTGCTGTAGTGCCTGTGTGAGGCCTTGCACGGTGCGCTGCATCTCGCGCCATTGTGCTCTTTCCGCAGTCATGATTCTACAAAAGAATTAAGTATGATAAAGATCGGATTTACTTGTAAGGTCGAAAGTCATTGTAGAACTTAACCCATGGCTCTATCCATCTCACCGAGTAAGGTATATCTATCCTTGAACTTGGGTTTTACCTATCCTTGGACTCACGTTTTTTTTTTTTACTTAGATTTCAATTTCTAACCGTTTATTTTTTTCTAGTTCCCTAGGTTTGAAAACCTAGGCTCTGATACCACGAAGACTGTCACGCCCCGAGCGCGGAAGATTACTCGGAAGCGTGACACATCTATATAGATCGTGTCAACCATGTAAATAACAGAGTGCGTAAATAACTAAGCTTTAACTCGAAATTAATACAAATAGTACAAGCTAACAATTGTCACAACTAATCAAAGGATAAATACATATGTTCCTAGAGTCCAACGACTAGGCTTCAAATCTTAAGCAGTTCTAATCAAGTTGACTAATACAAATGACATAGATGAATTGATACAACTGACATAAGTGAACTAATACAATAACACAAATGACATCACAATTAACATGACAATTGATGACTCCATTCTACACTCATCACTCAGACTCATCCCCTTCCGTGTTCTAGCCAATATCCAAACTACCTGAAAAGGTTAGAAAAACAACTAGATGAGCGAATCGCTCAGTAGGAATTACATCTCAAGATTTAACATGCTTTAAGTGGTTTACAAGTTCGATTAATATCAGTAAAGTTATGCATGTAGATGAGTAGATATCAAGGATTGTAAAAATCGACAAGAGCAGTGAAGGAATAACAAGTGAGAGTATAAGGATTCCAACTTCAATGCAGCAATAGCAAGAGATTCAAGCAAGTAATAACTGGAATTAATGAAAATCTTTCGAAGAGAGTAAGAACTCATGTCAAGCAAGTAATAGAAAGTAATATAAAATCAAGCATGTAAAACTGGAATTGGCTATTTATCAATTTCATTCAAACAAAACTTTACCCTTCTGCGGGTCTCAAGTCAAATCAATCAAGTAATATCACGAGAATGAGTGGAATGTCTAAAGCCTAGCAAGCAAGTACTCCAGTGTAATGCCAAACACCATGGTCAATAAACTCTCATGGGCACAAGTACCTTCGGGTGCTCCTCCCAGGACCAGACCGGGCCCTATATGCACAGCATTAATCATGTTTGTTGACATCCACTCTCATTTATAGTCAATAGGGAATTTCAAGGTTTGACCAGTACGATATATAAGGTGGAATTATGGAATAGAATCCAAGGGTGCATTGATGTGTAGGGATGAACTAGGAGTGGACACCAGTAATGTTTGATACACGGAAAAAAACTAGATAAGAGAGGTGCCTTATGGGCCACCTGACAATTTTTGAAACGACACCCTCACTGTGGGATGCCCTTCCTGGGAATTATACAGGGTTTAGAGGACCCTGTCAGGAGTTAAATATCACCTCTCAGGCTGCCATCTATCAGTGGAGATGGTAAAAGTTAAAGCCTAACGATCAGGTTAACGCAATGAGCCAGTTGTGTCGACTCAGCAGTTCATCGCGTCAACCCTGCGAACAGGCTGGGTCGACCCTGTGAACAGGCAGGGTCGACTCTGCAGTTCATCGCGTCAACACGGTGAACAGGCAGGGTCGACCCTGTCAACAGGCAGGGTCGACTCTGTCATTCACTGCGTCAACGCGGTGAATAGGCAGGGTCGACCCTGTCAGCAGGCATTGACAGGGAGGGTCAACTCTACCGTTCACTGCGTCAACGCGGTGAACAGGCAGGGTCGACCCTGTCAACAGGCAGGGTCGACTCTGCCAACAGGCAAGGTCGACCCTGTCAACAGGCAGGGTCAACTCTGCCGTTCATCGCGTCAACACGGTGAACTGGCAGGGTCGACTCTGCAGTTCAAATCTGCTCAAAATGGCTTAAGGTATTAATCTTTGATTAAGCTAGGGTATTAACCTTTGATTTAAGTTTATTTAGGTAAAACTGATGACATGGATAGATAGAGAAAACTGTAAGGATTATAGATCTTTATTCATGCACTCGTTTCATGCTTTAGTTGCTTAAATATCATATTTTTAACATGGCATATCATACAAGTTTTCATTTTTAAAGGAACTAAATGGAGACAAGGTTTCTAGATAGGCTACTGTTTGCGACCTTTTCTTTCGTTCGCCTTTTCGTTCCTTTCTTTTCGTTCGCGTATCGATCAACCATTTGACTAACTGGTAATCAACTGACTGATTGATGACGCGGGCGTGCCAGTCACATGAGTGACGATTTTATTGTGCGCTCATTCTGACCCATGTCGGGCGAATGTGAGGTTCGGTCGGGACCAGCAGTCCGCCATACCATAAAGGCTATGGCGTTAATTACATCCCCCACGAGGAGGGAACAGCTTTGATTAATTGTCGAGATATCGGGCTGTCGAAGCCGGGATAAAGGGTACGGAGTAGGCAAGTGATCATGCAGGATGATACGGTTGACTACACACGATTTATTAGGGTGGACCCTAGTACACGGCGGAGGACTTAGGCTCGAAGGCCACCTTCACGCGTAACGAAGCCTCCAATCAGGCGTAACCTGACCTTCTGGCAATGTTATTTGATATACCAAGGATGCACACATTCGGGCATGCGTTAATGCGATATGAGTGTGTGGACTAGGGCATAACGGCAAGGATTCAAGGCGTATCGATTCAAGCTTGAACATGCCAATTTTATTTAGTTTATTTGGTTGAGGAACTTGCATCCCTCTGTAATTAGCATAGGAAGTCATCCCATAAGTGGGAGAAGGGTTGGAATGATGCGACGACACGATTCGGAACGAAACCGGTGCAGTGCTCGCGAAGACAGGGGCTAAAACGCTTGAAACGGCGCCCTGAAACGTAGGTAAAAGGTTTAAAACGGCGCCCGAACCGTAGGTAAAAGGGGCAGCCTGTTAAAACGGCGTGGGGAGCTGGGGCGCGCCGGGAAGGGCGCGTCGGAAAGGGCGCGCCAGGAAGAGCGCGCCGGAAAGGGCGCGCCGGGAAGAGCGCGCCGTTTTAAGGCGTTATCGCGCATGAACGCGCCGAATTAACCCGATTTCAAGGAAACAGGAGCTTCGTTAGTTTATTCATGAATTTATTAAAAGGTTTTGGAGGGTTTTGAAAATTTATTGAGTTGATTATTCATCGAATCGGTCCCGAGTCATCCAAAGGTCAAATCACGGGCTCGCGCGAGATCCGGACTCGAGCGCGGCGATTGTTCCGAGTTTAGACTCGTTCTAGCCGAAATTCCGGCAGCATCTCCCCATCCCAAAGGATCGTCGGGGAGACGCAGGGAGTACTCATGTGGCGGAGTAAACCCCTAAAAGCCGGGTGGCGCAACGGCGGCCGGCAGACCCAAACGGATAGGAAGACCCCGAGGGCTAGCCTGCTAGGGGCACCGAGTCCGTGGGTAACGGTGAGTGAGTGAGGCGACTCGATATGGGAGCGAAAACCCCGAGGGCTAGCCTACGAGGGGCACGTGACCCGAAGCACCACACTACTCGAGTCGGGACGACTGATTAGAAAAGGGAACCCCGAGGGCCAGCCTACGAGGGGCACACGCGTCTCACGGCCACCACAAAGTCCATTAGGGACTGTGGATTTGAGATGTCAGGATTAACCCGTTTACTATTCACTCATTAATCCATAGGAGATTCGTCACTGCTGGACGGTCCCCGGTGGACAGAGTGCTATCAAAACGGAACAGTGGGGGATGTTCCCCCTCCACGGGTTACCGATCCGCACTAATGAAATAGTAGAACGGAGCTGTGAGATCCTTCGCATAATCAGCAGGCCAAAACTAATGCCTGTAGATATACATACGTTCATGCATATGCATATTCACGAATCAAAGAAACATTCGTCAAGGAATGTTCAGAAAAGAATAACTGGAATGTAGGGGCACCCTTACTTCCCTCTGTTCATGGTCAAGAACAGAAAGGGTATTACGAGGGCGGCCCAGACAGGTGGGAGGAACCCATATATTGACACACCTTACACGGTGAAGATTCCTAGCATTCGACCGAAAGAGAAAACCCCCGGGGAGGGGAATCAATGTAGCCCTTACCATAGAAGGGCATAAAGCGTCGGGAAGACGAAACAAGAAGGAAGTCATTCACACAGGAAGCCCACGGTGCTCTGCATTCATCCTCCACGGCTTCGGCATCATCGCACGGCACCGTTTCACCGGCTGTAAGGAAAAAAAGGGGAGCCAACAGGGAAGAAAGAGAAAACGTGGCATCGGCCAGAGACTCACATTCCATTCCATTCATTCATATAAAAAAAATAGACAGATAAGTAGAGAATATACATTCCGGCGCCGGCGTTGTTGCTCGGCCGCCGTTTCCGTTAACAGGGGAAACCCATTACAACGAAAAGAGGAAAAGAATCATCGTGAGGGAGGGGAGGTGAGGCTCATGTCATCGCCCCTCCCCTCCTTCACTTACATTATGCCAGAGGAAGAAAACCCAAGGCGGAACAGAGGGATTCACCGGATGAAACACGAGAAACCCACCTCGAGAGATAAGGAACAGATGCTCTTCTTCTCCGATTCCGAGAGACTCGGGTGGAGCAGGGTGTGGGCCGCCGAGAGCTCGGACAGAAGACTCTTCAAATCGAAGAACCCCCTCCGACTCTTCCCTGGACCTCCCCCCTTTCTTTCTAATTCTCTTTTTTCTTTCTTTTTGATTCCGCCTCTTCTCCCCGATCTCTTTGATATCTCCCTCTTGATATCTCCTTTTTTTCTCTTTTGTCGACAGGCTATATATAGCCTTGGGGTTAATTCGGCGCCCCAGGAAGACGCGCGCCGGGTTGACGGCGCCAGGGAGAGGCCCCATTATGCCTTTGCGCGCCGGATTGACGGCGCCGGGGAACACCCCCTTTTGTTCTCGGCGCGCCGGTTTGACGGCGCCGTTTTAACCTGTTCACTTGGCGTGTCAGTCCGGTGGGCCCGGAGATGATTCCGGAAGCTCCCGTCGACTGTTCCCCTCGCCCTGGCCATCGAAGGGCCTTGATGGGGTGTTGACGAAGCTCTTGATAGGACGAACGGCCTTAAACAAGACTTCGTGTGTGTCTGGTCTGAGCACACGGGTGTCCTGCTGACACAGTCTTCGGCACTGTGATTTGTGCTTCTGGCTGAGACGGACTCGTGCTCGAAGCTTCCTTGCAGGATGATGCTACATCCTGGGCAATTCCACCTTGAACGGTGATCAATCGACCACTAACGGGCCCACTATGGCGAGAAGCCGAACCCGTGCCGGGTAATCGGGGTCTTCTGCTGACAGAACCTTCGGCCCCTTGTTGCGGATGGCCGAGGACATTCTTCCTCCTTAGGAGAGTCATTGGGTAGACCGTCGTCCTTGGTCGGGCGACGGATGTGGGGTAGCGGCATGACGAGGTCGATGCCGGATCATTGGGCAGGCTTGATCGCGCTGTCGGTTGGTTGTGGGTTCACTTCGACTCTCCTGAGGTAAAGTCCCCGACGTTCCCTTCAAGGTGGCTCAGGGCTTCGTCAGCTTGAGGGGTTCTCTTGATAAGTTGATCTTTATCGGCTTCTGTGTTTCAGTGGGCCGTATCATTCATCTTCGCGGCTTGGTTGCCAAAGGATCATATTTTGAGTGCCAACAAATGCCCCCCAGTCGTAGGCGGTGCAAGTGAGGCAGGAATGCGGCAAGGCCTACGGATGAGCTTCGTTTGGCTGACGGAGGCTCGACCGGCACTTAATTCTGGCGTCGGATGTTGATCCGGCGAGGCAGGAAGCCTGACGGCGTCGCTTAAAACGGCGCGACCTTTGCTTCGAGGGTTAAAACGGCGTCGCCTTTACGGCGCGCCCTTGGCCTTTTAGAGGTTAAAACGGCGCGCCCTCCCCGGCGCGCTAATTGCTTAAAATGGCGCGCCCCGAGGCGCGTCGTTTTAACAGGGGTGGAGCCCCCCCCTATATATTAGCCTCCTTTCATTTTTTTCTTCACAAGCTCTCATTTGCAAGAAATTTTCCTCTCTCCTCCCTTTTTCTTCTTCCCGCGGCGCGAGTGGTTAGTGGGTTCGGGCGATCTCGCCGTGTGAGTGAGCGGGTGAGTTGAGCAATGCTGTTCTTTGGGTTTTGAAACCCGTTCTTCGGCCCCGGGAGGCTCTTTGTAGGACTTGTCCTCGGAGCTGGATCCCTCGGGTGTCCCATTTGGCCTTGGCTTAGCACCTATGGCTGCTTTTAGGGGCCGCTCCCTTGGTGGACGGCTTCCACTTTTCTTTTGGCAAACCCCCGAGCTGGGGAGATGCTGTTGAAATTTTGTCAGAAATATTGTTTCGATCCACTAATTTTTGACTTTTGTTTGTTCTTTTCCGGGTGCTATTTTACAGATAACATGGCCTCCGGCTCTTCTTCCTCCGTATCCCGGGTCGCCGTGACATGGGGGAATGTTCATTCCCTTGATCGGGGGCTTCGACATGTAGCCGTGGTGGCTGAGTCTTCGGATTCAGAAACCGACACCGTCGACACCGGCTGTTTGTTGATTCTTGACGGCAACCACTTCAGGTATGACCGAGGGGATGACATCAGACGGGACTACCCCAAGGATAAGCACCTGATGGCATTCCTCGAGCGCTTCAACCTTGGCCGGAAGCGTGATTTAATTCTGGTCCGCAGAGCTGAAGGAGTGCTACTGGCGGAGCGGGACAGCCTGACTGAGTCAGTCACCTATGGTATGCCCATGTACATCCCTGGGGAACCCAGGAAATGGGGGGCCGTGCTCGGAGTGCAGGAATTATCCCCCGAGGCCGGGATGCTGATGAGAGCGCCGCAGTACACACCAGCTCGCTGGAATGAAACCGCCGGCCGCGTTGACAGGGAGAAGCCCATATATGGTCTATTCCTCGCACCGCTCCATTGGGGATATCGGGACGAGCCTTTTCTTTTGGACTGCTTGGCGGTCCGGTTCAAACATCAGATTTCAGTGGGGTGGTTTGGAGAGCTCAAAGCCACCGATGCTCACGCCTTCAGACCGGGAGCAGTTGAATTTACAGACTTCGTGTTGCGGCAATACGCCCCCATCTTGGTGCACGCCGGAGTTTATCAGAGCGTGTATGCTTCCCGGTATAGATACCCGATCTCCCGAGGTCTATGTTGCGGGATGATTGAAGTCTTCTGCCCAGAGTACAATACTTTCTACACTGCAGAAGATGAAACTTCATTGGATTTATGGCGCCTTTCTCAGCTGAGCGGCCTGCCGATAGATGGAGAGCCGTATGAAGAAGTTTGCTTCGCAGACTGGCTGAAGGACCAGACGGATGGTGAAGGCAACTACTTCACGAGCTTCGCCTATCGTTATTTGATGAAGGCGTATCGCACCCTGCTGCGCCTGACACTTGACTCGCGGGAAGCGCGAAAGCCTGGTGAGAAGAGGCGCGTGCGGATGGGCACGTGGCTTCAATATTTCTTTGGTGGGGAGCAGCACTATGAGGACTTCCCCACAGTGGTTCCGACAGCGGTGGCGCGGAAGAAGAGGGCTCGACGCCAAGCAACATATCCTGCTGTCTCAAGGAGAGGGCGGCAGGCCGGCCCGAATCCCACGGGAGTTGACGCAGTTACACACTGTGCTGCGTACTTGACATATTGGCTTTGTTCATTCGCCCTTCCTCAAGGAGACGAGACGGTGATCAGGCCGGAGGTGATTTACCCTACCTGTTTGATGGCTTGGGGGACGAAGCTGTCCCTGTGCCCTGTGGCTTTATGCCTCATATACAAAATGTTGGGGGATTTGCACAAGTCACGCATCCCCAGGAATTCGCGGACAGTTGGTCCCCTCCACTTTTTTAATGCCTGGGTCTGCACCCTATTTCCTGAACCAGCTCCCCGGTCAATGCAGTCAGATCGTCCTTTGCCGCGGATGATCGAATTTGCCAGTGCCGAACCGTCCTCACTGGCGGATCAGCTTTTCACCATTCGGGGGAAGTTGACTACAGTTCCAATAGATTCCCCTGGCGTTCTGCATTTCTGGAGCTTGGCTGCCAGCTCCAGCCCTCTTGTCAACAGGATGCGGCAATGCCAATTATTTGAGACAGAGGAATTTATTCATCAGCTGACCGGGTCGAAGAGCACAAGGCCCATCTTGGAGCCGGAACTGGTTGAGTGGGCGTTGTCTATTCGCCCCAGTGTTCTACTCTTCAGGAAAAGCGGCTTGCTGTGGCTGGAGCCGTATTATCCTTTCCGTTTCAGCCGGAATTTTGGGTATGACAAGCAAATTTCTTCTTCTTCAGCCCGATTCAATCTGCCGAATAGACACCGGGCTGGTCAGACGGCTACTAATGAAGCCCGTGGATGGTGGGACTACTTCCATCGCCGAGAGGATGTATCATTCAGGGTGCCAACCCCGGCTCGTCTGCCCCGAGTGACTCCAGACTTCATCAAGTGGTGGAATGCACGAACGGGCTTTTATCGGAACTTCCGGAAGGATTGCTGGCATGCTGCCGAACGCCATTTTTTAGACTCCCAGCGAGAGCCCATTCTGGATGTTGATCCAGCCTACTTGAAGAGGCTGAAATCTTGGTCCAACACTGAGGCGATGGCATATGTAGAAGCCAGGAAAGCTGCGAAGGGCAAGTCGTCCCGAGCCGACCCGAAGATGCCAGAAATCCAGAGGGATGACTATATCAAGACTCTCTGGGGGTTGTGCCGGGTTAGCGGTGACCGGATTGCTCTTCAGACAATCCCCTTCCGGTGGAAGAACCTCTTCCTAATTTGGCGAGCTGGCGCCCAGAAGTCGACCATTTTCATCCTTATCGGACCTTCATTGGGAGGGAAGACAGGCGGGCTGACTTGTATGCCAACACCCCCTGGATATTCGCCTTGCTTCATTCTCATGGGCTTTCAGTTGCCAGTCCGTTGGAAGCCATTCGGAGCCATCAGCTTCTAATATCCTTCAAGTACGTCGACGGCTGGGGATTCGACCACTTGAGCTTATATCATCACTTGTCCTCCCGCGGCCATGAAGATTTGGCCCACCTGACGGAGAAAAGTGAAACAATTGGTGATGTATGTTGGCTGATCCGTGAGGCGGCTTCCCGGGACAAGGCGCCAGTATTGCTTTACTGGCCACTCAGTCCTCGATATACGGGGCTGCCAGGTAATGCTTGTTTTCTTCTTCAGCCCCGAAGCTGCTTCTTCTGTAGTCAGTGTGCCTCTTCTTACTTATGTGTTTTTGCAGCTCGCCTTTCTGCGGGAGCGACTCGATACTGTAGGGAGTTGATATCTAAGGCGGAGAAGCCTTCATATTTCAATACTCCAGAGCCGGCTCCGACCATGACGCCATTACCCCCTGGGGATTCGCGAAAGTGAACTAGGTCCCAGGTCAGGGAGGCTATCGGCAGGGCCAAGAAAGCCAAGAGGGCAGAGTCCCGCGCTACTAGAGCACGTCGGAGGAAGGCTGTTGAAGAGGAGTCCGCTGCTCCACTTCCTCGGGTACCATCATTCTCCGAATTCGAGGCCGCCTGGATGGGAAGGCCTGAGGGCGAAGGTGACTCCTTATTCTTGTATTGGCTTATTTTCTTGTTTCGGCCACCTGGGCTGACAATCTTTCTTTTCAGTAGCTGCCGGCACTACCTTCGCCGTTGTTGGGTTGGAGGCGGCATCCAGAGCTGCCGCTGGAGAGAGAGAGGGGGAAGTCCCCTTGACCTCTGTTGAGGGCGACTTGCCTTCACCGACACCTCATCGAGAAACAGAAGGTAATTCGCAACCCGCCCGTGGAGCTCCGTGGCATGTTGTATTTTCAGTCAACTCCTGACTGTTTATTGTCCTTTGACTCCAGTCGACGTTCGACCCACACTGCTCCCTGAGGTTGGTGCCTCGGCAGAGGTTGTCATCGGAGGGCAAGGGCTTCCAAGGGACCAGCCCCTAGATATTCTGCCAACGGATGCTCCCGAGACAGAGATCGCTGAGGAGGCTCTGGATAGAGGGCCCCCCTGGCAGCCTAGTTCCCGCTCAGGTACTTGAGGTTCGAGAACAAGCAGAAGAGTCATCCTCTTCTGAACAGGTTGATTACGGCGGCGGCTCCGACGATGATGAGGGGTTCCCCATGGTCGACACCGAGGCAGAGGACGCCGGGGCTTCTTCAGCTTATGAGAGCGACCTGCCAACGTTTAGCCCTCCGAAGCTATTGGGAGCCGAGCACGGGCCATCATACCCGGCTATAGGAGAAGGGCCAGAATCTTCAGAGGCCACTTTGGGAGGCCTAAATATAGTGCCGGTTGAGGTAGGAAGTATTCTGATTCCCACTTGCAGCACTTCTTTTAATTTTCAAGCCAGCTGGCTGACGTACATATATGGAATGCAGGCTGAGGTGGTACCGCCGACTATAATGATCCGCATACCCCTTCCAGACATGGACATGGGTCAGTCGACCTTCCCACCAGTTGTGCGGCCCATTGCCCTGCGGCTTCCACGGACCTATGCTGCTGCAGCGGCCGCAGAGGAACCCGGTGTGACTGCCGAGGTCGGTGGCCCGCCCGAGGTTGCAGGGGCTCAAGCCCTGGTTGCTGTTGACGAGTCATTGCTGAAGCCGAGTGACCCCCCGAAAATAGAGGCAGGGGAAATTATTGCAGGCAAGGCCGATATCATTAAAGCTCTGTCGATCATCGAGGGCTCTCCTGCCTCAGCGACTGGTGAGACTGCTCAGGAAGAGCAAGCGCCTTCCGTTGCCGACACAGTTGTTGTAGCCTCACCGCAACGGGGGGGCAAGGAAGTTGCCATCATGGAGGTTCCTTCAGTTGATGTAGCCGCAATAGTCGGACTGGGTGTGGGCGTCGTACAGACTATGCCGTCGACGTCCCTCGGGGTGGCCGACGACATCTGGACCGAGGTAGATAGCAGGGTAGACTTTCAGCTCCCCGAGACTTCGCCACTGGGCCTACAATTTTCTGGAGACATGGTGTGGGAGTCTCTGGATAACCTCCAGCGGGCCATGTTAGCTTATCCGGACCTGACTTATCTGCAGCTGAGAAGCTTGATAGATCATCTCTCCCGATCGCTTTTAGCATTCGGCTGCCCAATGGATGATTGGACCCTGCGGGTTGTGATGTTGTTAAAACACGCCAACAGGCGGGAGTTCCTCAGTCGAGAGGTTTCTGATCAGCTGACTGCCACGAAGCTGGAGAAGGCAGATAGCCGCACCGCCGTCAGTTCATTGAGGATGACCGTGGGACAGCTGAGAAATGTTGCCAGCAATATCTCGGAACGTCGGATGCTCCTCACGGCGCGGATGGACGAGTTGCGCTCGGAACTTGCTAAGGTCGAAGCCGAGCTGCAGGAAGGTGAGCGCCTAGAGGTCCAGACAACGGAAGAGGCTGACCTGGCTGAAGGACAACTTGCCTCGCTAGATGAAAGGTTATCTCAGCTGACAGCCACCGAGACCCGTTTGCAAGAGTTGACACGATACCCTTCGCTGGGTCTTTTAGACTTGGCAGATATCTTCCGGCGCCCTCTGCCGTGACCTTGCTTTTTTTCTTTCTTTCTTTTTTTTTGTAATGCTCCTTTTTGTCTTCGAAGCTCATGTACCCCCGGGGGATGCCCCGGGCAAAAAAATGTGTTCCACCCATTCTCATTAAATGGAAATATTTCTTTTCGTCGCCATCAATCGCGACTTCTTTTCCTTCTTTCTTTTCTTTATTCTGGATGGTCACCCGAACCTAGGGATACTTGCTGATGGCGCAGGAGAGCGCTCACGCCTTCAAAGAAGGGGTGAGGTGTTCGCTCCACCGCGATGTAGCCGTTCCCGGAACGGGGCCTTTGCCAATGTGGGACATAGGTAGCGTAGGCAGATGCACCTAGCGAACCTTGCCGCTGGTGATGAGAGGTGTGTTATGACCCTTGACACGGGTCAAATGTTGATGCCATGATGTTTTGTTGGTCAGCGAGGGCGGAGGGCCCAGGTTAGAGAGTAGTCAACCGATCTTGTCGATGGTGACAAGGGTCGAAAAGGGGTAGACGGTCTTGCCGATGGTGACAAGAACCGGATAGGTAGCGACCGATCTTGCTGATGGTGACAAGGGTCGAAAAGGTAGACGGTATTACCGATGATGACAAAAACTGGATGGGTAGCGACCGATCTTGTCGATGGTGACAAGGGTCGAAAGGGGTAGACGGTCTTACCGATGGTGACAAGAACCGAATAGGTAGCGACCGATCTTGCCGATGGTGACAAGGGTCGAAAGGGGTAGACGGTCTTGTCGATGATGACAAAAACCGGATGGGTAGCGACCGATCTTGTCGATGGTGACAAGGGTCGAAAGGGGTAGACGGTCTTGCCGATGGTGACAAGAACCGGATAGGTAGCGACCGATCTTGCCGATGGTGACAAGGGTCGAAAGGGGTAGACGGTCTTGCCGATGGTGACAAGAACCGGATAGGTAGCGACCGATCTTGCTGATGGTGACAAGGGTCGAAAAGGGGTAGACGGTCTTGCCGATGGTGACAAGAACCGGATAGGTAGCCACCGATCGTGCCGATGGTGACAAGGGTCGAAAGGGGTAGACAGTCTTGCCGATGGCGACAAGAATCGGATAGGTAGCGACCGATCTTGCCGATGGTGACAAGGGTCGAAAAGGGGTAGACGGTCTTGCCGATGGTGACAAGAACCGGATAGGTAGCGACCGATCTTGCCGATGGTGACAAGGGTCGAAAAAGGGTAGACGGTCTTGCCGATGATGATAAAAACTGGATAGGTAGCGATCGGTCTTGCCGATGGTGACAAGGGTCGGAAAGGGTAGACGGTCTTGCCGATGGTGACAAAAATCGGATAGGGTAGCGACCGATCTTGCCGATGGTGACAAGGGTCGAAAAGGTATGACAATAGATGTATATTACCGGGATATCGGATGAAGACTCTGCCACGACCTCGAAAGTGGTCTTCCGGACAGAGAATGAATCATCACTATTCAGCATTCATTTTTATTCACATTACTGACCTAAGCGCCCTTTCGGGTTTTCGCCGAAGCCAGCCCCCTCTTGCTTTTGCCCACGCGCCCTTTCGGGTTTTCACGCGACGGGGTACCCGATTTTGCCTGCGACGCCCTTTTGGGTTTTCGCCACAGCTGGGTTATAGCCATTTTTGCACTTGACCTGATATAGGAGCAAGTCTAGCGGGGTATCTCTATTTTTAACCCCATTTTCTTTTCTTTCTTTTTTTTTCTTTTATTCGGAATGCGAGCCGAGAGAGGGTAGCTTGATCAGGGCGAAATGCCGCTAACCAAGGAGAGGTAGCTTGATTAGGGTGGAAAGTCGCCTGATCAAGGAGAAGTAGCTCGATTAGGGCGGGATGCCGCTAACCAAGGAAAAGTAGCTTGATTAGGGTGGAATGCCGCTAACCAATGAAAAGTAGCTCGATTAGGGCGGAATGCCACTATACCAAGGAAAGGGTAGCTTGATTAGGGCGGAAGGCCGCTAACCAAGGAAAGGGTAGCTTGGTTAGGGCGGAGTGCCACTAGACCAAGGAAAGGGTAGCTCGACTAGGGCGGAATGCCGCTAGACCAAGGAAAGGGTAGCTCGGTTAGGGCAGAGTGCCACTGAACCAAGGGAGAAGGTAGCTTGATTAGGTGGGAATGTCGCTAATCAAGGAAAGTAGCTCGGTTAGGGTGGAATGCCACTAGCCAAGGAAAGGGTAGCTTGGTTAGGGCGGAGTGCCACTAGACCAAGGAAAAGGTAGCTCGGTTAGGGTGGAGTGCCACTAGCCAAGGAAAAGGTAGCTCGGTTAGGGCGGAGTGCCACTAGACCAAGGAAAGAGTAGCTCGATTAGGGCGGAATGTCGCTAACCAAGGGGAAGGTAGCTCGGTTAGGGCGGAGTGCCACTAGACCAAGGAAAAGGTAGCTCGGTTAGGGCGGAGTGCCACTAGACCAAGGAAAAAGTAGCTCGGTTAGGGCGGAGTGCCACTAGACCAAGGAAAGGGTAGCTTGGTTAGGGCGGAGTGCCGCTAGACCAAAGAAAGGGTAGCTCGGTTAGGGCGGAATGTCGCTAACCAAGGGGAAGGCAGCTCGGTTAGGGCGGAGTGCCACTAGACCAAGGAAAGAGTAGCTCGGTTAGGGCGGAGTGCCACTAGACCAAGGAAAAAGTAGCTCGGTTAGGGCGGAGTGCCACTAGACCAAGGAAAGGGTAGCTTGGTTAGGGCGGAGTGCCGCTAGACCAAGGAAATGGTAGCTCGGTTAGGGCGGAATGCCACTAGACCAAGGAAAGGGTAGCTCGATTAGGGCGGAGTGCCACTAGACCAAGGAAAAAGTAACTCGGTTAGGGCGGAATGTCGCTAACCAAGGGGAAGGCAGCTCGGTTAGGGAGGAGTGCCACTAGACCAAGGAAAGGGTAGCTTGGTTAGGGCGGAGTGCCGCTAGACCAAGGAAAGGGTAGCTCGGTTAGGGCGGAATGCCACTAGACCAAGGAAAGGGTAGCTCGGTTAGGGCGGAGTGCCACTAGACCAAGGAAAAAGTAGCTCGGTTAGGGCGGAATGCCGCTAACCAAGGGGAAGGCAGCTCGGTTAGGGCGGAGTGCCACTAGACCAAGGAAAGGGTAGCTCGGTTAGGGCGGAGTGCCACTAGACCAAGGAAAGGGTAGCTCGGTTAGGGCGGAGTGCCACTAGACCAAGGAAAGGGTAGTTTGATTAGGGCGGAATGCCGCTAGACCAAGGGAAGGGTAGCTCGGTTAGGGCGGAGTGCCACTAGCCAAGGAAAGGGTAGCTCGGTTAAGGCGGAGTGCCGCTAACCAAGGAGAAGGTAGCTCGGTTAGGGCGGAGTGCCACTAGCCAAGGAAAGGGTAGCTCGGTTAAGGCGGAGTGCCGCTAACCAAGGAGAAGGTAGCTCGGTTAGGGCGGAGTGCCACTAGCCAAGGAAAGGGTAGCTCGGTTAGGGCGGAGTGCCACTAGCCAAGGAAAAGGTGTTCCGACCGATCACTCGGGGTGTGTCGGCTGCGCCGCATGATACAACTTAATGTGTTTTCCGTTGAGGGGAGAGAACTGGATGACTCCTTTGTGGTCTACAAGGACGTAGGCACCCCCTTCATATACTCGGCGGACGACATACGGTCTGACCCAGTTTTCGACCAGCTTCCCTTTGGGATTAGAGGCCATCACTTCTCTTCTTTTGACCATCACTAGGTCTCCTTTCTTGAACTCTCGACCCTTGACTAACTTGTCAAAAGCACGGGCCATGCGAGCTTGGTAGAGTTGGATGTTTTGTTGCGCCTGGAGGCGTTTTCCTTCAAGCTCAGCGAGCTCTTCCAATCTTCTTTCTGCATTGGTCTGCTCACCACTGACTAATCCGTGCTGGATGGCAACTCACAATGAAGGAACTTCAAGTTCAATCGGCACTACAGCTTCCGACCCATAGATAAGGGAGAAGGGTGAACAGCAGGTTGGGGTCTTGTAGATAGTACGATAAGCCCAAAGTGCTTCGTACATCCTTTCTTCCCAATCCTTTTTGTTAGACTTGACAGTCTTTGCCAGTAACGTGCACAGTGTCTTGTTAAAGGCTTCTGCGAGTCCGTTGGCCTGAGGGTTGTAGGGGGACGATGTCCTCCAGTCAATTTTGTATTTGTCGGCTAGCCGATAAACCTTCTGGTTTCTGAAATGGCTGCCATTGTCAGAGATGATTCGGCTGGGGATTCCGAACCGGAATATTACATTCTGCCGGAAGAATCTTGCAACTAGTTCTCCCGTCACATCTCTTAGTGCTATTTCTTCTGCCCATCTGGAGAAGTAATCTGTAGCTGCTAAGATGTATTTGCTTCCTGATGAAGATGCTGGTAACGGTCCTACCACGTCTGTGCCCCATTGAGCAAACGGCCAACTTGGTAGAGTGGGATGCAGTGGCACTGGAGGTCTCCTCGCCACATTCGCATGCTCTTGACATTTCTGACAAGCTTTGGCAAACTTGCATCAATCATTAAATATAGCGGGCCAATAATAACCCAATTTATTTATCTCTATCTTCATTTTCGGACCGGCCTGGTGTGCCCCAGCTGATCCTGCATGAACTTCTTGCATCACCTGTCCCGCTTCTGCTGAAGACAAGCAACGGAGTAGGACTTTCCTTCGGGCATCTGCCATAATTCGGAACAAGGTCCCGCTTCTCATCTCGTAAGAATCCTTGATCCTCAGGAGCTTCATTCTCTGTTCCTTTTCTTTTGGAAGTTGCTGGTGTTGAAACCAGCGTAGGAGATGCTCTCGCCAGTCGGGCTGTGGAACCCCTTCGATGACTGCTACTTCCATCTCTTCTTCGTCGGTCAGAACCTCTGTTACGCTAGGGACCTGTCGGCGGTTGATCACTATTATATTCAGGCTTGTGTCTGGCGGGACCGCCAATGAACTGGCCAGCTTAGCGAGGGCGTCTGCCTGAGCATTCCGGCCTCAATTGATATGCTTGATGCTGATGAAGTAAAATCTTGACATCAGGCGAGTTGCCAACTGGTGGTAGGGGAAGAGCTCTTGCTTTCGCACCTCGAACTCTCCTTCCAGCTGTTTTATAACTAGCATGGAGTCTCCGAATGCTTCCAGCATCTGAATTCCCATGGACAGAGCAATCTGCAACCTGATTTTCAGGGCTTCATATTCTGCTTCATTGTTTGTGCATTGTTTGTTTATGGAGCAGGAAGTGTGCACCACTTCTCCTTCCGGAGATTTCAGGACTATACCTGCCCCTGCTCTGACCCTGGATGACCCGGTAGCAGAGGTGTCAATTCTGGAAGCGCCATCAAAGTATAGCTGCCATGAGGAAGGCTGTACTTGGGCGGCTTCTAGGGTTTCATCCTCGGGAAGTTCCGGTTCCCACGGGCTTTCCCCGGGTATCGGATGTTCAGCAAAGAAGTCTGCAATAGCTTGACCTTTGATGGCCTTGCGCGGTACGTAGGAGACATCAAACTCCATAAGGATTACTGCCCATTTGCCTAGGCGGCCTTTGAGTGCCGGCTGGGACATAATATATTTCAGGGGATCCTCCTTGGACACCAAGCTGATCTCATGCGACAACATATAATGCCAGAGCTTTTTGACTGCGAAGACTAGTGCCAGGCAGATCTTCTCAATATAAGTATATTTTTCTTCAGTTCTAACCAGTCTCCGACTGAGGTAATAGAGGGCTTGTTCTTTCCCTTCTTCATTATTCTGGGCCAGCATTGCCCCCAGAGAATTATGTGTAGCTGCTATATACAGTATCAACGGCCGTCCTTTCACCGGTGCGCCCAATACTGGAGGAGTCTTCAGATAGTCTTTTAGCTTGTCAAAGGCTGTCTGGCAATCTTCATCCCAATAAAAGGGAACATCTTTCATCATCAACTTGTGAAAAGGCTGGCATCGCCCTGACAAATTGGAAATGAACCGCCGGATGTAAGCCAGGCGGCCCTGTAGTGACCTCAGCTCGGAGATGTTCCTAGGTGGAGGTAACTCCTGAATCGCCTTGATCTTTGCGGGGTCTATCTCGATTCCCCGATATCGGACGATGAAGCCCAAGAATTTTCCGCTCGACACTCCGAACGCACATTTCATAGGATTCATTTTTAGCTCATGCTGCCTCAGCCTCTGAAAAACAATCTGGAGGTCTTGCAGGTGATCTTCTTTTCTTCTGGTTTTGACCACCAGGTCATCTATGTAGCACTCGACCTTGTGGTAGAGCAATTCATCAAAAAATTTGGTCATTGCACGCTGATAGGTTGCGCCAGCATTCTTCAGTCCGAATGGCATTCTCTTGTAATGATAAATGCCTTTAGGAGTTCGGAAAGCAGTATGGACCCGGTCATGCTCCGTAATCCAAATCTGATTGTAGCCGGACGACCCATCCATGAATGACAGGGCTTCATGGCCGGTTGTAGCATCGATCATGACCTCGGTTATTGGCACCGGAAAGTCATCCTTAGGGCAAGCTTTATTTAGATCCCGGAAGTCAACACAAATCCGGATCTGTCCATTCTTATTTTTCACAGGGATAATATTTGCCAGCCATGTGGTGTACTGATTTTCTTCAACAAATCCCACATCAATGAGCTTGTCAACTTCAGCACAGATTCGGGTGATGAGCTCTGGCCTCATACGCCGCGGTGGTTGCTTCACCGGCTCGGCTTCGGGACTGATTGTTAGCTCGTGTTGTGAGACAGCAGGGTTTAGACCTGGCATCTCTTTATAAGTCCAGGCGAAGCAATCCCGGTATTCTAGCAGCAGCTGGATGTACAGCTCCCGTTCTTCTGGGGACAGTTGGGCACTGAGGAAGGTAGGCCTAGGGTCCTTTTCATTTCCCAGGTTGACTTCTATCAGTTCATCGACCGTGGCTTGGCCTCCGTCTTCTATTTCCGGAGGTGCCGGCTGGAGGTCGACGAAGTCTGGAACACCATCTCGAGGGTCGAGCACTTCGACCTCCTCGTCGGACACCGCCAGAGCTTCATGGGGTCCTCTTGCTTCTTGTGCTAGCGACTGTGTGGATGGATCTATGGACACATCCGTTGCCGTTGCAGCTCCCGAGGGTGAGAGAACAGCTTCAGTGCTTGTAGATGAGGTTGCAGCCATGACAGGCCAGTAGTTGTTTGCCGCCGGACTCGGACAGCATATTGGATTTGTAGCAGAAGTTGAGGGAGTCTCGCCTTCTGGGACAGTTGAATCTTTCGCAGAAGTGGCTTTTTCTTTTCTGGTAGCCGGCTCCCCTTGATTGGAGTAAACCGAGGCTTCGTTGACTGGCAGAAAGGATGTTGAAGTCGTCACTAGTATGACCCCTGCGGAGGGAGAGACTTCTACTTCTTGAGTATCTTCGGCTTCGCTGCTGCTAGCCGTATCAAATTCGGCTTGAAAGGCCGCTTCTTCAGGACGGACCTGCTCCCAGCATCGGCAGGAGATCAAGGTCTCCATTTGTTGATTCCTGGATAGAGCCAATTCAGCATGTTCGGCTTTCGCCGGATATTCATCAAAGGTTGCCCCCAGAGGGCTATCTTCAGTTGGATAGAAGGTGGAGATGGCATCCACCTCATACCGCCCACTGTAATAGTAGTCTTCCAGGGTGAAGCCCAGACCCGGATGTTGAGAGACACGTCTCATTTCTTTATCCAGATTTGCAGGATACCACATCTTCTGGAAAGCTTCCTTGCGTTTTTGAGATTGATCGGGAGGGATGTGTTGCTTTTGAAACATCCTGGCCGTTCGATCAGTTGTAAATGCCAGGCCCTGAACAAGAACCCGTGGGTTGGCTAGATCTTCAGGGAGGCTGCAGTCTGTGTCTTCCTAAGTGGGATGCTCCTCAGCTGTATAGAACAAGCTGCTGGGCCCATCTTCTTGTGTCACCTCCCAGGCTTTGAAAGGTTCGACAGTGGGACCATCGAGGCCGGAGACTGGCTTGGTGAGGCCGGCCGGGACTCCGATGCGGTTGTGCTGTCGATCAACATGCACTTCCTTAGCTTTGGGGTATAATGCTGGGGGTGTCACCCTACCGACATTTCCAGAAGCCGTGATGTGGGAAACCACCTTTGGCTTGACATATTCGCGCGGCGGTGGTGGATACCAACCGTCACCCGATCTGTTCTTCGACGCCCCTACGGGGGCTTCAGCTTCAGAAAACTTCCGGGAAGACCCCGTATATAAGTTGGTGTCTGCCAAGTGACATTCAAATACCTTGAATGGGTGGATGTCAGCAAATATCCTCTCCTCCTTCCCCTGGAGGCTGTATTTGATGCATTGGTGGAGCGTGGAGGGCACCACCATATTTTCATGCAGCCATGGGCGGCCGAGTAGCGCTTTGTAGGAGGTGCGAGAGTCAATGACGTGAAACTGCACCGTTGTAGTGAAATCTACCAGGGTCAGTGTGAATTCTGCCACTCCCATAGATACTTCACATTTTTGGTTGAAGCCAGCGATACGCATGTCCCCGACTTTTTTGAGATGCACGTTGAAGTGGTGCCTCTCGTATATTCTGTAGGGCAGAATGTTGACCGCTGCATCGGGATCAACCAGTATTCTATTCAATTCCCTGCCATTCAGGTGCCCTTTCATGTATAATGGCCTGTTGTGACTGGCAGTAGGCAGTAGCATGTCTTCTGGAGAGAAGGTCATACTGGCTTCTGGTATAGCCTCAGCTATGCAAGTTTCAAAATGAGCAAGCGTCTGCAGAGCAGTGATGATCGCCTGTCGAGTCTCTTCACTCAAAGAGAGAATTTCCCAGATCGTAAATCGAGCAGGGAGCTTCTTGAGCAACTTCATTATTCGGCTTCCAGCCCGGACATTGGAGAGCTTCATCTCTTCAGCCCATCTGGGCTTGGGGAGGTTTTGATTTGTGAGTCCAGACGGACCTGCTTCACCTTCCTCGGACTCGGCACCCTCTTGACTGGCACCGGCTGTCGGGTCTTCTTTATTGGCTGCTGTAGGGTAAGCCCCATCTGCATTTGCATCCTCAGTAGATTGTGCTGGCTGCGGGTGAATGACCCCGGGCGTAGGGTTAGCCTCCTGACAAGGCTGCTTCCCCTTTGACATCTTCATGAATTCAAGGAATGAAGGGACTGTCTTGCCCCCAGTCTTGTTGTATAGACCTGACGGAGGAGGGATTTGAACTCCCTTAACCTCCGGCGGAGGTGTCTTGTAGGGTTGCTCCCCTCTGAACATGATGTTGTGATTGGGTGGTGGCTGGCACCCCCATTTCCGGCCTGACCGAGTGGCATGTGCAGCAGTTGCGGCCTCGGCCTTGCCTCCCCCAGCATGGGGTGTGAAGCAAATTTCTTCTTCTCCCTCTTCTCCGGGCAGGTTGAAGAGTGCTGATAGGGTATTGCAGGAGACGACCTGTGTTTTATGGGCCCCAGCGGCCTTTCTTTTCTTCCTCTTTTGCTTTTTCTTCTTTTTGGTTTCTGCAGGTGCTTGCCCCCAGAACAGGTTGTTCTCCTGAGGTGGTGCTGCTTCAGCTTCCCTCCCTTGCTTGAGTGAGAGTTGCTCCAGCTCTTGCCATGGGACGTGGTCCCGTACCAGTAGAGGTTTCAGTTCGGGCTGCACATATTCATCTAGCCCTTCAATTAAGTGTTGTAGTCGAAGGACCCCAGGATTGGTTTCCTTGATTACTGGCAGCGGAGTTTGTCTCCTCCTGTTGGGTGTATATATTCTGACAGCTGTAAGTGGAGTGACCCATACGGGTGCTACCACTGGCGGAGCAGGCCGGGGTGTAATGCCACGGATATGTGCCCCCTCTTTTGGGCGAGGTGCCCTCTTCTCCTTGTGCTTCACAGGGATTTGCTGCCACCCCTGTTGTTCTTTCACGGGCTCCAGGAAATGGATTTCGTAGGTGCTCCGTGTGCTTGCTTCAGAGATCTCCTCAGGTAATGCCTGGTAGAGGGAGACCATGTTGACTGCTGCTCTTCTGGGAGGAGCTTCATGTGGCTGAGGAGGGTCTACTTTGTACTCTCCCAGCTCTATTTCATTCTTCTTCACCATTCCTTCAATGATGTCTTTGAAAACATAACAGTCTTCGATTGAATGTCCCAACATCTGGTGGTAGGGGCAGAATCTTGGACTGTCTCTTCTTTTGATGTCTTCTGGTCTTCTCGGCTCAGGCAGAGTGACCATACTGTATTCTGTTACCCAGTCAAACAGGATCCGGGTCTTATCCTTAGGAAAGGAATAAGCCTTCTTCATTTTGTCCCTCAGCGAAGGACCTTCTTTATCATCTGGAGCTTTCGCAGGTTGCGGGGGAGCCGCTTTCTTGCCTTTCTCCTTCTGTTGTTCGAACGCCTTGATATCAAGCGCATTCGCTTCTTTAGGTGTGGGGCGCCGTTCCGCAGCCTTGCCTTTCTGGGCTATGCTGGCAGTTGACGTCGGGACAGGCTTGGCTAGAAAAGCTTCCACCTCAGCCACCACATTATTCAGCCGGTCGAACGACCGTATTTCCATACCAATCATCTTTTCCAGGACCTCCCTCCTGAGATTTTGCTTACATATTTGCACAGCGTCCTCCTGATGCGGGGGCCGCTTACATCTCATCCCGAGGTTCCTCCACCTCTTGATGTAATCAAGGGCTGTCTCATCTACCCTTTATTTTGTTGAATAGAGCTCGGCCACTGTGACCTCCCTCTCTGTGACATGGAATCTTTCTCTGAACTTCCTCTGCATATCTGACCAGTCATTAATTGACCCGGCCGAGAGACTGGAGTACCATTCGAAAGCGAGCCCCGTCAGCGAGGACCCGAAGAATTTCAGCAGATACGACTCGTCGGTGGCCAGATCACCCATAACGGTCATATAATATGCAATATGCTCTTTTGGGGAACCCTTCCCGTTGAATTTGTCAAATTTGGGCGGCTTGTTGACTCCCGGGGGAAGTCGCTTAGCCGCATGGTGTTGCGGGTAGGGCACCCGATAGGCATCGAATGCGACGTAGTCGCCTTCGCTCTTCTCTGCGAGCTTTAGCTCGATCATCCTTTCCACCATCATCCGGTTCACGACCGTGGGGTCGACTGGCTCCGGATAGAAGTGTGTTGGCTGTAGGTATGGGGTGACCAGGGTGGTCGCCTGTGGAGGATGCAACAGCGGGGGTGTTGGGTGCACCTGAGGAAGCACCGGAGGTAGCAGCGGCTGAGGCTGTGGCGGCCGCTGTTGTGCTGTCGTCACAGTTGGTTCTGACGGCTGTGGTAGTGTATAGAGCGGTGGAGGGTCGTCTCGACGAGCCGCTCCCCGGGATGATTCACCCTGGACTTCGGGTGGTTTGGAGGCCGATGAGTGTTCAGTTTTCTCCATCAGCTGTTTCTTCAGGGAATCTATTTCCCGTTGATATTTTTGCAGCAGCATCAAGACTGATGGATCTATAGTGGTGGGGACACCTTCTGTTGTCTCCCCGGACGTACCCTCAGGCAGGATGTCGAGGAGTACGTCGTCTTCTTCTTCCGTCGTCACCACATTAGCGGTCAAGACGGGGGCTTTATCATCCCAGTGGAGGTAGGCCTGGGGCTGTTTCTCTTTCATCATTGTCAGAAGCCCTCTTGCTGCTTCTGTCCTGCGGGTAGTTGGCCCTGGCCGTATGGCCAATTGAGCCAGTTCTTGGGGATCTTCAGGGAGCTCCCCATATCGGCTGGATACACCGGCCATGTTGCAAGTGAAAACCTGCATCCTTCTTCTTTGTCGATGGACCCTCCGCCTTGCTTGTTGCGGAAAGGTCAGCCTCTCGAACACAGAAATTCTTTTTCTTTCTTCCCGCTCGGGGAAGGCTTGATCGGCTTCGATCTCAAAGCCGTCATCGTATCCATTGTCGTCGACCGATGACACCATCATTCTATCTTCCATATCTTCTTCATCTGCCACTGATGGGAAGTAGTCTTCGTCAGTGGCGACTGTCTGCATCAGTCGCTGCTGACCCAGCGAGGGGTTGCCCAGCCCTCGAAAGTAGTTCCTGATCAGACAGGTTACCTCCTCTTGACCCCGCTCTTGATAGAGTACGGGGGATAGTTGTCGACCTCCAGTAGGAGGGATATAGGCCAGCCGAGTTCTGTCGGCCGGATGTTGGAATCTTCGTCCCGTGACTGGGACGTTGGCTTGGCGGGCAGCAGCCCGGAAACTTCTGCGGCGCGGGGGATCCGCAACCACTTCTTCTTCATTCGTCGGGGACAAGACCCTTTCTCTTCTCGCTCCCGCCTCGTCGTTCATAGGACGGCGGCGGATGGGTGTCAGATGGTAGGCAGGTCGGGTCCGCTTGGGAACCCACACCTGTTTGAACTTTTTCGGCTTGAGTGCCGAGCTTCCTTGGCCATAGGGGCCGGCTTCTTCTCTTTCTGCCCTCCTTCCAGCGAGGGCTTGATAGGTGTTGTGGACAGGGATGTTGGGGATGACTCGATCTGGGGTCACCCGTGCCATGCGTCCATCGAGGAAGACGCGCATGCCTCCCACCAGCATCGATTTCCCGGACTGAGATACAGTTCTGGTGATCACAGCAGTATTCTTGTGATCCTGGCGACGCTGACGTCCTCCAGAGCGTCTGTTGATGACAGTGGGGTGCGTCCCACGTACAACGTGGTGCACCAGGCAGCTAGAGACCGGGGCCGGATTCTTGAGCGAACCATCGCAGCAGGGAGCCTTCAGAGGCTCCACTTCCTTCACGGTTTCCTCGACAGGTTCCGTGGCTTCGACTTCCAGCATGTCGACAAAGGCCAACCCCAAGAAGTTGGGGAAGCCCACAGCAGGAGGAAAGCTACCAAATTCCATGGGCACCGCCAGGTACCCTTGCGCGTGTCTGGAGATGATCGCCGACTGAAGCCGACGCCGGTTATCCCGTGAGTCGTCATTGTTTGCACTGAAATATCAAACAAGGTGATAATCAGTAGTCTTTGAGAGGGCTTCGAAGCCCGAGTATCTCGGCAAAGAGATGAAAGGTGACACTGGTCCCACCGGGCGTGCCAGACTATGTTTGCGACCTTTTCTTTCGTTCGCCTTTTCGTTCCTTTCTTTTCGTTCGCGTATCGATCAACCATTTGACTAACTGGTAATCAACTGACTGATTGATGACGTGGGCGTGCCAGTCACATGAGTTACGATTTTATTGTGCGCTCATTCTGACCCATGTCGGGCGAATGTGAGGTTCGATCGGGACCAGCAGTCCGCCATACCATAAAGGCTATGGCGTTAATTACATCCCCCACGAGGAGGGAACACCTTTGATTAATTGCCGAGATATCGGGCTGTCGAAGCCGGGATAAAGGGTATGGAGCAGGCAAGTGATCATGCAGGATGATACGGTTGACTACACACGATTTATTAGGGTGGACCCTAGTACACGGCGGAGGACTTAGGCTCGAAGGCCACCTTCACGCGTAACGAAGCCTCCAATCAGGCGTAACCTGACCTTCTGGCAATGTTATTTGATATACCAAGGATGCACACATTCGGGCATGCGTTAATGCGATATGAGTGTGTGGACTAGGGCATAACGGCAAGGATTCGAGGCGTATCGATTCAAGCTTGAACATGCCAATTTTATTTAGTTTATTTGGTTGAGGAACTTGCATCCTTCTGTAATTAGCATAAGAAGTCATCCCATAAGTGGGAGAAGGGTTGGAATGATGCGACGACACGATTCGGAACGAAACCGGTGCAGTGCTCGCGAAGACATGGGCTAAAACGCTTGAAACGGCGCCCTGAAACGTAGGTAAAAGGTTTAAAACGGCGCCAGAACCGTAGGTAAAAGGGGCAGCCTGTTAAAACGGCGTGGGGAGCTGGGGCGCGCCGGGAAGGGCGCGCCGGAAAGGGCGTGCCGCGAAGAGCGCGCCGGAAAGGGCGCGCCGGGAAGGGCGCGCCGTTTTAAGGCGTTATCGCGCATGAACGCGCCGAATTAACCCGATTTCAAGGAAACAGGAGCTTCGTTAGTTTATTCATGAATTTATTAAAAGGTTTTGGAGGGTTTTGAAAATTTATTGAGTTGATTATTCATCGAATCGGTCCCGAGTCATCCAAAGGTCAAATCACGGGCTCGCGCGAGATCCGGACTCGAGCGCGGCGATTGTTCCGAGTTTAGACTCGTTCGAGCCGAAATTTTGGCAGCATCTCCCCATCCCAAAGGATCGTCGGGGAGACGCAGGGAGTACTCACGTGGCGGAGTAAACCCCTAAAAGCCGGGTGACGCAACGGCGGCCGGCAGACCCAAACGGATAGGAAGACCCCGAGGGCTAGCCTGCTAGGGGCACCGAGTCCGTGGGTAACGGTGAGTGAGTGAGGCGACTCGATATGGGAGCGAAAACCCCGAGGGCTAGCCTACGAGGGGCACGCGACCCGAAGCACCACACTACTCGAGTCGGGATGTCCGATTAGAAAAGGGAACCCCGAGGGCCAGCCTACGAGGGGCACACGCATCTCACGGCCACCACAAAGTCCATTAGGGACTGTGGATTTGAGATGTCAGGATTAACTCGTTTACTATTCACTCATTAATCCATAGGAGATTCGTCACTGCTGGACGGTCCCCGGTGGACAGAGTGCTATCAAAACGGAACAGTGGGGGATGTTCCCCCTCCACGGGTTACCGATCCGCACTAATGAAATAGTAGAACGGAGCTGTGAGATCCTTCGCATAATCAGCAGGCCAAAACTAATGCCTGTAGATATACATACGTTCATGCATATACATATTCACGAATCAAAGAAACATTCGTCAAGGAATGTTCAGAAAAGAATAACTGGAATGTAGGGGCGCCCTTACTTCCCTCTGTTCATGGTCAAGAACAGAAAGGGTATTACGAGGGCGGCCCAGACAGGTGGGAGGAACCCATATATTGACACACCTTACACGGTGAAGATTCCTAGCATTCGACCGAAAGAGAAAACCCCCGGGGAGGGGAATCAATGTAGCCCTTACCATAGAAGGGCATAAAGCGTCGGGAAGACGAAACAAGAAGGAAGTCATTCACACAGGAAGCCCACGGTGCTCTGCATTCATCCTCCACGGCGTCGGCATCATCGCACGGCACCGTTTCACCGGCTGTAAGGAAAAAAAGGGGAGCCAACAGGGAAGAAAGAGAAAACGTGGCATCGGCCAGAGACTCACATTCCATTCCATTCATTCATATAAAAAAAAAGACAGATAAGTAGAGAATATACATTCCGGCGTCGGCGTTGTTGCTCGGCCGCCGTTTCCGTTAACAGGGGAAACCCATTACAACGAAAAGAGGAAAAGAATCATCGTGAGGGAGGGGAGGTGAGGCTCATGTCATCGCCCCTCCCCTCCTTCACTTACATTATGCCAGAGGAAGAAAACCCAAGGCGGAACAGAGGGATTCACCGGATGAAACACGGGAAACCCACCTCGAGAGATAAGGAACAGATGCTCTTCTTCTCCGATTCCGGGAGACTCAGGTGGAGCAGGGTGTGGGCCGCCGAGAGCTCGGATAGAAGACTCTTCAGATCGAAGAACCCCCTCCGACTCTTCCCTGGACCTCCCCCCTTTCTTTCTAATTCTCTTTTTTCTTTCTTTTTGATTCCGCCTCTTCTCCCCGATCTCTTTGATATCTCCCTCTTGATATCTCCTTTTTTTCTCTTTTGTCGACAGGCTATATATAGCCTTGGGGTTAATTCGGCGCCCCAGGAAGAGGCGCGCCGGGTTGACGGCACCGGGGAGAGGCCCCATTATGCCTTTGCACGCCGGATTGATGGCGCCTGGGAACACCCCCTTTTGTTCTCGACGCGCCGGTTTGACGGCGCCGTTTTAACCTGTTCACTTGGCGTGTCAGTCCGGTGGGCCCGGAGATGATTCCGGAAGCTCCCGTCGACTGTTCCCCTCGCCCTGGCCATCGAAGGGCCTTGATGGGGTGTTGACGAAGCTCTTGGTAGGATGAACGGCCTTAAACAAGACTTCGTGTGTGTCTGGTCCGAGCACACGGGTGTCCTACTGACACAGTCTTCGGCACTGTGATTTGTGCTTCTGGCTAAGACAGACTCGTGCTCGAAGTTTCCTTGCAGGATGATGCTACATCCTGGGCAATTCCACCTTGAACGATGATCAATCGGCCAATAACGGGCCCACTATGGCGAGAAGCCGAACCCGTGCCGGGTAATCGGGGTCTTCTGCTGATAGAACCTTCGGCCCCTTGTTGCGGATGGCCGAGGACATTCTTCCTCCTTAGGAGAGTCATTGGGTAGACCGTCGTCCTTGGTCGGGCGATGGATGTGGGGTAGCGGCATGACGAGGTCGATGCCGGATCATTGGGCAGGCTTGATCGCGCTGCCGGTTGGTTGCGGGTTCACTTCGACTCTCCTGAGGTAAAGTCCCCGACGTTCCCTTCAAGGTGGCTCAGGGCTTCGTCAGCTTGAGGGCTTCTCTTGATAAGTTGATCTTTATTGGCTTCTGTGTTTCAGTGGGCCGTATCATTCATCTTCGCGGCTTGGTTGCCAAAGGATCATATTTTGAGTGCCAACAGCTACCTAACAGATTAATTAGGTATGCTAATTAGTTAGTAGATCAACTAACATGTTAATTAGGTATGTTAACAGGTTAGTTAAACTAATAAGTTACGTAAAAACACGATAAAACTTGCGTTAGACGGATATATCGTATGGATATGAAGCTAATACATGCCAACTACCCTAGATTGAAGCTAATACATGCTAATCAATGCTAATCATCTTGGGTATAAGGCTACTACATGCTAATTATCTTAGGTACGAGGCTAATACATGCTAATCATCCTAGATTTAAGCTAACACATATTAATTATTCTAGGTATGAGACTAATACTTGCTAATTATCTTGGGTATGAAGCTAATACACGCTAATCATCCTAGATTTAAGCCAACACATGCTAATTATTCTAGGTATGAGACTACTACTTGCTAATACATGCTAGTTATTCTGGGTATAAGGCTAATACATGCTAATTATCTTAGGTATGAAGCTAATACATGCTAATCGTCCTAGATTTAAGCTGACACATACTAATTATTCTAGGTATGATTCTAATACTTGCTAATACATGCTAATTATTCTGTGTATAAAGCTAATACATGCTAATTATCTTAGGTATGAAGCTAATACATGCTAATCATCCTAGATTTAAGCTAACACATGCTTTATAAACACTAAATATCGCATGGAAATGAGCCTAAGACTAAATGCCTAGACTAATCATCATAGATTAGCTACTAGTTTAGTTAAAAGTTGAGAACACCTACTTGTTGGAAGATCGTAGCAGCAGAACCCTTCTTTGTAATCCCTGCAGAGCTTTGCCCCAACCTTAGCTAGCCTAGAATGGGGGTAGCAAAAGGGGTATGTTTATAGGGTTGTCATGACCGAATGGGAGGCAAGATCTGAAATAATGGGGCTTTACAGCTTGTACAGGTTGGAGAGATAGAGATAATGTTTGGACAGCTAATCCATGGCCCATATGCCTATAACATAAAATTATTTGGCAAAAAATGTAAATGGTGGATGCTAGGATTTGAACCTTGGTCATTGGGTTGGAAGACAAGTTACTTAACCAACTACACTAGGAAGCCACTTTCTAAGTGAATAACCTTTACATATGATAACTTCGTGTTCCCACTTCTTACATAAACTTCCTAAAGAGTTTATCTAATATTTTTTTTATTTGGAAAATATTAATAATATTAATTTTTTATTATTACGGGGTGCTACAAACATGGTTTTGAAACGTAAATTTATCAGATCAGCAGGTCCCAGGTCAAAGCTACAACCTAACTGGGAAGGGCCGTTTGTAGTTAAGAAAGTCTATCCGGGTAATGCGTATCGTCTGATCAATGCAGAGGGTGAAGAATTGCCGAATCCGTGGAATGGGCTATACTTAAAACGCTTTTATCCATACAGTCAAGCCAGCGATGGCCCA
Organism: Amorphophallus konjac; assembly: GCA_022559845.1. Taxonomy (NCBI): domain Eukaryota; kingdom Viridiplantae; phylum Streptophyta; class Magnoliopsida; order Alismatales; family Araceae; genus Amorphophallus; species Amorphophallus konjac. The sequence goes on from CM040120.1 coordinate 102,137,557, forward strand.
ACGACGGGGTATGCCTTCACTTGATCACGAAAGGAGAGCCCCGGTCCAACATTTCACACACTACATGATCGCCTGTGGTTCGGTTTTCTTCTTTTGCGCAACACCGTCTCTCCCTTGGCCATGCTTAGGGGAGGGTGAAGATCCTTGCTTTTCTTCTCTCTCGGCTGAAAATAGGGGCAAGTGGTGAATAAGGGGGCGAGAACTGATCTGGACCACCCGATAAAAGATGTCTCAAATAGGGGTAGTCCGTTATGACCTTATTTCATAGAAAAAGAGAGCAAGAAAGAGAAAAAGGAAAGAAATAAAGAAAAGGGGCAAAAAAAATCAAAAAAATCAAAAATTAAAGCTAGAAGCTCACCCAAAGCTCAAAGCTCTCAAGAGTCTGAAAGTCCCCAAAATGATGGAACTAGGCATGGCAAGAGTGACAGTACAGTTTCCCCGTGGGACGTTATGAGCCCGGTCGTATGCGTGCCTAGAGCGGATGTAGGTTCGATGACGGACACAAAGCCCCGGCGCAACAGACCAAAATTCTTTGAAAATGGGGTGTCGTGAGAAGAACTCAAGCCCAAAAAACGTCTATAGCTATCGCCAGCTTCTCTGTTAAATCTTGTTTTATTTTCCAAGGAATAGATCCCGCCCCAGGTATGGCCTCGGTAGAAACACCATTAAGCGAAATTGGCCCCAGCCACGGGCGGTCCCTTCTTAGCACATGTTGGACCTGGGAGACCCCTAGTGAGATGGGAGGTTCCCCATCGTTAGGTTTAAGCTGGTTTCAAAACCCAAAAAAAAATCAAATATTTCAAAACTCACAAAAAATCAAATATTTCAAAACTCACAAAAATCAAATATTTCAAAACTCACAAAAAAAATCAAATATTTCAAAACTCACAAAAATTAAATATTTCAAAACTCACAAAAATCAAATATTTCAAAACTCACAAAAAAATCAAATATTTCAAAACTCACAAAAATCAAATATTTCAAAACTCACAAAAAATCAAATATTTCAAAATTAAAAAAAATCAGATATTTCAAATCTCAGAAAACTCAGATATTTCAAAACCCAAAAAAATCGAATATTTCAAAACTCAAAAAAAAATCAAATATTTCAAAATCTAAAAAAATCGGATATTTTCAAAATTACAAAAAAAGGAGTTTTTCATGACTTGCATGCATAGCATCCATTGCATTCATCTTCATCTTCGTCAGTTTACCTATTTAATAAGGCTTACCCCCTTGACCAAAAATCAAGGACCGGTCAATTCCTAACTTGCTATAGGCAAGGGGTTAAGCCTAAAATAAATTTAATCTTTTCTTTTGTTTATATGTGTGCAGGGGCGGGTCGAAGCTCAAGGTTAGCACTTCAGTCAGTAAACGGCCCTCTGACGACCGTTCTATCCAATTGAAGTCATATCCCAACTTACTCAATCACACAAAGAAAAATTCAAGCTCCAACCAATTAATTCATCAATCTCATTCATATATCAAACTTTCTGAGCATAAAATCTCTACATCAATACCATCATGAAAAGAAGAAACGAAAATCACTCAGTCCTCCGCTGGGCATCCCCGCGGGAATGAATCTCTCTCAGCTCTCTAACGTAGGCCTGGCGTGTCGCCGAGATCTCTGCAACCTCTGCTGGTGGGGTAAGCACCCTACTCACCTCCCACATGATCAGGGCACTCCTGACCACCTGCTCGTCCTCCTTCGAACCGATCCTCCTCGCCTAGAGTGCGTGAAGGTGGGGTAGTGCTGGTAGAACAGTCCGGGGTAGTCCGACCTGTAGGTAGCACCGGTGTGGGCTGTACATCGCCAGTGCGGTGTCGCTCACGAGCCTCAGATCTAAGCCTGGCCTCCTAGGAACTCTGACAGTGGTGTCACGGAGGAAGTCCGGTCGCATCACGAACCAATCTAGGGGCATCCTATTGATGTGCAGTCGCCACTCGTCGCTAGTCTTTTTTTCTACTGTCCTGCACTCTACCTGTGGAGAGAATCTGAATGCGCCACCTATGAAGAAGAGGGGGTGGCTCCCGAAGATCCTGTTAGCTGAAGTGACATCCTCCTTATAGATAAATTTCATCCTGACACCCATCCAACACTCCAAAAGGATCATAGAGCCGAATAGAGGACCACCTAGAGCTGTTGAGGTGAGGCCCTCATACAAATAGGCTAGGACGGCCTGGGAGATAGAAAGGCCCTGCCATAGGCCACTGATAGTACTAAGAAGGGTAATTTCTAGCACATGGTCAACTGAAGGAAACAAGATAGCCCCGCACAGGCAAATGGACGCGGCCTTAGCTATGGCTTCATCCCACCCACACATGTTCCTGCAATGCTCCACTACCCAGTGACTAAGAGGAAGAAGGTGAATCTGACGTGGGCCTATGAGAGTGTGGACGTCCCTGTTGTCTGGTATGAACCCTTCCAAGATGAGCCTAGGGTCAATAGGGGCAACTGTATGACACACTGAGTCTTCCTCTCCCACCTGAGACCTAGGGAAAAAGAAGTAGGTCTCTACCTCCTCTAGTAGGATAGTGGCCTCGAATGATGGAAATACAAATGTATGGATCTGAGGGTGCCAGATTTCTACTAAGGCTGAAATGATGTGCTAATCAAGAGAAAGCTTTGGGTAGTTCTGACCTAGTACTAGGAGAGGTTGTAGGTGCGAAGATCTCATGATGGATGTCACTCCTAGGGGCAATGCGCGAATCATGGGAGCCATCCACTTCAAGGTGGAATAGCGCCTAGGGCCAGGAAGAAGCTAAGGTGGGAAGAAAGAAGAAGGAAGAAAAGAGACAAAAAGGAAAAGCATGTAAGTAAATGAAAGAATTGAATTGAATGAATTCATGATTAACTTACCTCTCTCAGAGGACTCGAGCTAAGATGTCGGGGGATCGCGGTCAACCGTTGAAGCACTTCTCGCTCCTTTCTGGCCGGCTTTGGCCCTTCAAAAGATGCTCCCTCCATGGAACTCCCCTCCAAGGGCCTCTTCATGATGATTTGGTGATGAATGGCAAAGGTTTCAAGGCTTAGAAGAGGGAGGATGTGTGAATCACGAATTTAGACTCCCCTCCTACTTATAGGACTCATTAGGAGGCCTAGGTCTCTTGAGATTGGCCTTAGATAAGTCTAGGGTGAGATAAGATAAGGTTTGGATTGAGTTAAACAGTTTACTCTCGGGTTAGGACTCTCCTGCAGAGTGCCTTTCAAAGTCGTAGGACATCCATTTGGACAGTCTCACGATAGACCGCCTATCTTATTGAGGGGCCACAGAGGGACCGTTTGTCACCTACCAGAGAGTTCGAGCGCTGAAGTTTGAGCGGTCTGAATTAGACCATTTATTTGATCACACGGTTGATTATAGACCGTTCTTTTCGTTGAACGGTGGAGAGAAGGCCATTTAATTCTCTTTTGGACGGTCTACTCAGGACCGTGCGTCTCTTTGGGCGGCCCACTTGAAACCATCCTTCTGATCTGAGGCCTTCATTCAAGTTGTGCACCTATGCCACTAGTAGTCATGTCTGTCACTCTTCTCACTCATCTGGTGTCGCTTTTCTCACTCATTTGGTGTTGCTGTTCTCACTCATTTGACGTCCCTCATCTCACTCATTTGACGTCACTCTTCTCACTCATTTGGTGTCACTTTTCTCACTCATTTGGCGTCCCTCATCTCACTCATTTGGTGTCGCTTTTCTCACTCATTTGGCGTCCCTCATCTCACTCATTTGGCGTCACTCTTCTCACTCAATCGGCGTCACTCATCTCACTCATTTGGCGTCACTCATCTCACTCAGTTGGCGTCACTCCTCTCATTCATACTTGGCTCTCTCTCACTCACTCGTGTCATCTCTCTCTCACTCTGTCGTGTCTCTCTCCTCACTCACTCACTCACGTCGTCTCTCTCTCTCTCGCTCATGTCCGTCTCACTCGTGTCGTTGTCATAGTCAGTCATTTGCATTCATTCATACATTCATACATCCACAAAATCAAAACAAAGAAAGACATATCACTATCATATCATATCATGTACAAAAGTCGGGCCCCAAGTACAAAAGTCAGGACTGTCCCTCTCCCTGGCCCCCGTCACTGTCTCCACCACCCTCATGCCTCTTTGGTGGAGGAATCGCTGAAGTCGCCCTGTCACGCTGACGTCGCCGGCGCTGCTCGTCCTCCTCGTTCCTCCGGTGACCGGAGGAACCCGTGAAGTAACTCCTCACAGAGCCGTGGGTGCCGCTCGGAGTCCCGCTAGGTGATCGCCAGCTCATCTCCCTATAAGCCCACAGCTCTTCACTCAGCCTGGACGCCTCGATCAGAGCCCGATCCCGCTCCGCTCGGACCCGCTCCAGCTCGGAGTTGCTCTAGCTCCGCTCGCAGAAGGGCCGTCTCGAGGGTGTCGACTGGTCGGCTCTGTGCTGCCTCCTCCCGTACACGGGCCACCTCCTCACCAGCCGCTGCCCGGCTCTGCTCTAGCTCTGTTCTAAGATGGGTCAGCTCGGACGTCTGCATGCACATATCATTGTCAGTTAACTGTATTTCATAAGCATAAATAACAAGGGAAAGTGTCGTGATTTACGTACCCTCTCGGTGAGCGCCACCTCGGCCGCCTTGGCCCGCGCTACCATCCGAGTGAAGTCGGCCTCCCGCTCGGCCCGATCTGTCGGAGTCTGGGTAGAAGAAGAAGAGGGAGCATCGCCCCCCTATCGCTGGGCCCCCTCAGCACGCTGCATCTAAAACTCCAGGTCAGTCACATGCATCACCATAATCATAAGCATTCGCATAATTTAGGAAGTATAGGGTTAAGAAAACTCACCAGTAAGGCCAGGGCCTGCCGGGCCTCGTCCCGCTCCCTGATGGTGGAGTGCAGGAGCCCCTGCAGCTTCGCAAGTCATCCCTCCGGGTCAATCTACATTTAGAAGTCCCAGTGTCAGTGCATCGTCATATAGAAATAATAAGCATAATAGGTAGAGTTTAAGTTTAGAAGTCGTACCGGTCGGTGGGCACCCTAGAACACCAGGTCCCGGTGGTGTCTAGCGTGCGCGGTGTAGTACGCTGAGTCGCTGTTGGCTCGGGTGGTCACCACTCGCCCAAGAGCTGTCCAGTCGACCACCTGTGCAGCGTTCCTCACCGTCCAATCAAACATACCGCCAGGCCCCGGGTAGTCCTCGCCACGCACTCCCACGCCTTCTCAGGCGCCGAGAACTCCACCGCTGGCTGATGGACCCCGATGGTTCTCATCACCAGTCTGTAGTACAGTGGCTCCACCACATTCATGCAGTGAAGCCACACGTCTCGTCCGGCGAAGGCAAGGGCGCCAACCACCCAAGGCTGACCCTCCTGGCCCTCCTCTGTGAAAGATGTCCACCGTACCTGCAAGAAATAGAAAGTCGCATCAGCATCATCATCATCTAGAATTGCATTTAATTAAAGAGTCTAAGTTTAGAAGCATACCGAGGCAAACGGTAGAGCGTCCAAGTCATCCTGCAACTCTCGGACCTGTCTCCTGAGAGTTGCGGTCTCTCGAGGTGCCGTCCACCTCCGGGCGATCGGCAGGAGCCCATGACGGGTCTCCTCACCTCTACCTAGCCCACATAGGTGTACATAGGCCCACACCTGCATCACAGCATCATGTCAGCATTTAGAAAACATATAGAAGTTGCATAACTAAGTCTAGGATAGGAGTCGTACCTGGAGTAAGGGGGAGAAGCCCCCGAGCATGGTCCGACGGGCCGTCGAACTCAGCGTATCGAACAGGAAGGCGAGGACCCCCGCTTCCCACACGTAGTCGCTCACGTGGCTGAGCTCCTCTAGGAAGGGAAGGAACCGGCAGCTCATCACGTCTGCCCTAGTGGAGAAGAGGAGTCGCCAGAACAACAGCATCAGGAATCACCGTCGCACTCTGTCTGCCTCTGCTCCTGGCTCTGCCGCTACTCTCGGTCTCGCCAGCTCGATCAGCCGCTGTAGGTGCTGCTCCGGCTGCTCCCCAAATGCAACTCCCGCCCGTCGTAAGCCCAAGCTGTCCTGAAGACTAGCTCGGGGTAGGAGGGTCGACTGCCTCTCGGGGCGCTGTAGCTCTAGGCCCAGCAGCTCCCGAGCTATCACCCGGTAGTCGGGAAAAGTGGTCCCGCTGACCGACAGCACGTGCACTCGAAGGCCAGTGAGTCTGGCCACGTCCTCCAGCGTGGGGACCATATGCCCCTACGGGAAGAGGAACGTACGACTCATTGGATCCTGGCGGTGGTGCAGGGCGTAGAGCAGAGTTGTGTCAAACCGACACACCTCGATGCTCAGAAATGGGGAGAACCTCATGGGAGCTAACCACTCCCGCTAAAAGTCTGGCAGTGCTAAATACACTGCGCAGACCTGCAGCCATGAGGTGCGGGTCCTGCGCTTTCCCTGCATTCATTCATTCATTTCATGCATTTAGTAATTAATTTTGGCATTCTATTTCATAGATTGATGAAAATAATCACAAGTTCAACTCTCTGTCAAAAGGACGGTCTCCTTTGGACCACTCTTCCCCCTGAATGGTTTCATATGGGCCGATCCAGTCCTAAGGTTCCTTGTTTTGAACGGGCCAGTATTGGTCGTCCTTATGTTGAACGATTTATCATTCACCGTTCTTTCCCTGGTTTTTTTGGTTTTAGGCGGCCACTCCTGAGCCGTTTGGAGGCTGGGCGGTCCGATGAGGACCGCATTGTTCTGGGTTGGCAAGGTGTTGAACGGACCAATGTGGCCCGTTCGTCATGTGTACGGTGAGCCTCTCACCGTCTTTCTTTGATTCGGTTCTAGTGTTGAACGGCTACCCCTGGGCCGTGTGGGTTATGGGTGGCTCTATGTGAGCCGTTTGTTTTGGTTCGTGCGGTTCTTTGAAAATCGCTCAACCATCGTCTTCCCCGATGACGGTGAGGGTTTCCCCCACCGGCGGGAGGCCACCGTTGCCCCCATACTAGCTCCTAAGCCCTTTAAACCCCCGTGAAAATTCCTAGAACTAGCATGCTTGCATTAAAAATAAAAAAAATGGCTAGAGAGGGGGGGTGGGCTACCTCGGGGTCCCGGGCCCATTGTTCCCTCGCCGCCACCGCCGGTGGTGCGGCTGCATCTCCCCCTTCCTCCACTTCTTCTCCAGTCATGGCGGCCTCCTCCTCGGGTTCGGACACAGCAACCGCCGTAGTCTCCTCATCCACGACGGCGGGCGGCGCGGCCGCGGTGGGCACCTCCACGGCGGCATCCGCCGGTGGCGGCGGTGGTGTCTCCTCCTCCTCGCCGGCCATGGCGGGGCGCTGAGCTTGGTGCTTGGTCCTCATCGGGATGTATGGGAGGGTGAGATAGATTGGGAGTGATGGGGATCGAGAGAATGGAAGATTGGGTTGTGTTTGGGTTGCCCCTTCGTTCTCCCTCCCACCGTCAGTTACGGTGGAAGGAGGGAGACGAAGGGTTTTAGCCTTTTGAGGTTGCAGAAGTGAGATGATCTAAAGATAGACCGTCCTTCCTTGGAGCAGTTGAGATGTGACCATTTTTCTCCAACGGTATGCTTCCTAAAGTCGGTTCGAATTCCATGAATAGATGGCTAAGATATAGCCGTTCTTCGTGTTAGGCGGTTTTTAGGTGACCGTGCATGTTTGAGAAAGTCTTACCCGTATTTCTGCGCTTCGTATTCAATTGATGCATTTTGTTATTTGATGATATCATTGGAAATCTTGCTAACAATCTTATGTGCAGCATCAAACTTTCACTTGCCGTTTCACCTGTACAGGTAAGTCAGGTATGGCCTTCTAACCCTACCACCCTTATTGCATTATTATATGGTACTATAGTATATTATCTCGAGAACCAGTTGGTTGCTCGCGTGTTCCAAGATCTGATGTTCCCCTTTAACAAAAATGATGATGATCTAGGTTCTTGCGTTTGACCTTCGAATAGGCCGTTAGGTTGGGATGTCTCGGGGAGGATGGTTCTATCCTGCACACTGTGGTTACGGATAGTGTCTTGACTCGAATTCTCCTAGCCTAGCAAAATTATTCTCGAGTATTTTATATTTTAATCTTTCTTCACATTTATTTTAATGATTTCTTTTATTTTGGCCCAGCATGCATCATACGCATCTTTTGAGCATTCATGCCCCATTGTGTGCCTACGAAATGTCCCACCAGTCATGGTTAGCTGTGCGTTCAGTGTTTCAGTAAGAGGAACAATTCCACTCTGAGTTGGAAGGTTCTCTTTGATCGGTTCGCTTGGTTTGGTTGATTAAGAGGTCCATGTCTGGAGTTTTAGTCTGTTTCTTTATTTTTCACTGCTTATTCCGGTCTCCTCATTGGTTCGAGGGATTGTGTCCCCCATGAGGTTGATCGTGTGTTTTCTTTTATTTTATTTAGCTCCTCCAGACTGGTGTCGCTTTTGGTCTGACTGTCCCTCGTGAATGATTCAGAGTTTTCCAGAAGATTCCTATCACTTGTTGGTAAAAATGGGTGTCGTTTTACCTTAACGCCCGCTTTTCGGTCCACTCCGCTTCATTTTCGCTTCATCTCCATGTTCCATTTCACTTTCGCTTCACCTCCGCTCGCTCTCCTGCAAAGAGGACGTTAAGGAGGGGCATCTGTTGACACCCATTTTTTTCCGATAAAGTTGAGTCATTTCTCTTACCCCCATTTATTGATGCCTCGAGTTATCCATCACACGCTGGGCTATTTTCTGGCACATTCTGGTCCGATTTTATGGGTAGACTCCCTCCCTGGCTAGGTCCGAGTTGATTTAGGGCTATATGGGCTTTGATTTTGGTTGATTGAGCTTTTTTATATGAGATTCAAGCACCCATATACATGTACGGTTCATCCCTGGCCGCTCAATCAATGTGCGGTTGATCGTAGGCCGTCCATACACTTTTGGAATATTTTGGTTAATTTTCTGAATTTCCACCGACAAGCATTTATGCGGTCTTCTTCTAGCCGTCCAAAGTGATGGATGGATGGATGGTAGCCGTTCCTCTCCTTGAGTCCTACGCTTGGTGGTTTTCTCAGATAATTACCCAATTTATCTATTTATCACCGACAAGGCTAGAACGGCCGGCCTTTGGCCACTCTTCCTCTTGAACGGACTAATCCTAGCCGTTCATTTGTGAGAGTCCAATGGCGAGATTCTCGGTTGGTTTAATGGATAAATGGTGGATACTTCCTCTATATTTGATTTTTCACCGATGGGGTTGGACGGCCAAGGATGGGCCGCCCATATGAATGTGTGGTCTATCGTAAGACCGTGTATCTTCTCGTTTGTTGAAGATTCAACAGATTTTCTCTCTCTCCTCATGGATTTATCCTAAACTTTCTCTGATGATTTCTCCGTGAATACTTAACCATTTGGAGTGCCGTTTCTTCCAGATGAAAGATAATTGAATTATCTTCATCTTTTATTTGATTATCTCAACCTAAAAATGCATAGAAACCCTAACTTCAGGGTTAGCATTTGGGGGTTCTATAAATAGACCCTAAAGGCTACCTTTGAGAGGGGGGAGATTTTTGGTCGACGGCGAAGCCCTGCTGAAATCTTGAGTGACCTAGTACCAAGGAGGGAGGCCTTTTACATCCACACAGGCCTCTGACTCAGGGAGTAGTCCTAGTTTTGAGTCTTTTACATTTGATAGTCCCATTTTTTTTCTCATTGCATGCTTGTTTTTACACGTCCATGCTCCCACGTTTTCTTTGTTTGCACTGCCATGCACACACCCTCCTACGTTTTCTGACGCCCCAGGGGTTTAAAAACCCCCAGGTATTTCCCCACTTAATTTAGTTATGTTCATTTCTTTCCATTTGAGCATTTGCTACGCTTCACAGTTCTGATATTGGGTTTTTCTTTGTGTTCTACACTCTGTTTCGCATGTCAGCAATTCACTAGCACGAGGCCCATCCTTTCTGACCGGCCAAAAAGGGTGGAGGTTGGACTCTTACAACTTCTGGCGTGGTGGTCTTGCGCGGTTCCCATATGTCCATTCAAGAGGAGGTGCGGTGTACCTTTGACCGTTCTGCTTCCAACTGCGGTTACCTTGGAGCCGTTCATCTGCCAGTAGTTTTACGTCCCGCGTCCTCTGCAGCATTGACGAGCGATCTGTCGTGAGGCCGTTCAACGTGAAAGGTGGTTCTTCACAGGCCGCGCATCCCTATAGTGCTGCTCATAAGGCGAGTGTCTCCCTCTCTTTGCAAGGTAAGGTGTGTCAGTCACATTAGGCACCTTGGTGGCAATCACCCATGTTTACTTGCTTCTATATCCCTTCTATTTTCCATTTATTTATCACATTGATTTAGTAGAATGGATAGGAAGACATCTTTTAGGCCGGTAAAGAAATGAAACGAAAGTAAAAACATGTCAATAACACTGAGGTCGGGCGAAGCCTGATGCAGGTACCGCTGGTAACTACAAGCACGCCACACCAGGAACCGCAATGAAGCAGAGATGACCACACCTGAAAAGCAGGGGTGAGCCTCGTGTCATTGGCTCAGTAGGGGTCACGCGGATCCCCACTGAAAAATACGCAGTAACACGGAATAACAGCTAAAATAGCAAGAGTAGTAAAGCAGGAAAAGCTAAACTACAACTAGAAAGCAGTAAAAGAAAGCCGTAACGGAAGAAGAGAAGCCGAACCGAATCAGAACCTCGGTTCCTACGCTACTCCAACAGAAACAGAAAGGCGAACCCTGATCTCACAGAGTCAGGAGTTACTGATCCGTTGACTAAGCACAAGGCCTAAGGCGAAGGCCTACAAAGACAGGCAACAAGCCCTAGAAGAGACCTAGACGGACACGGAACACTAAAGCCTACATGACTCGATTGTCGTGCACGCTCCCTAAGCGCAAATGCGTACACGACTGGATCGTCGTGTATACCACACAGCACTGACCTCAGGCAAGGCCAAGAAAAGACTAACCCAGGAAGGTCAAGACGGACGAGAAATGTGAGAATCACATGTCACGTGACGGAAGCACCTCCTCACTAGAAGAACAGCCAGATGCGTCAACTGACGTCTTACACTGCGCCATAGGTATCTCACTACGGACGTCGAGAACGATGGAGACTGAGATACTCACTAAACCAGAACAGGAACTAGAGTAACAAGTGACTAGTCAGGGTCACGCCCGTCAGCGTTCGTCCAAATGCCCCTGACCATGTGTGCACACAACAGCTCATGCCTAGAGCCAGGCCTCTAGCTAGTTTCCCCCCAGCAGGACGCTACCGTAAAGCAGGGGCCCACGGAAACTAGCCTAAAATCCATAACTCGGAAACTGCCTCAACCACCACTCCCAGGTGGGCCGACACTCGATGTCGTGAGGCTACGACTAGTGGAGACTCACTAGACACAGAGACTCGGAAACACGAGTGCTGGAGTACAGACAGGCCGAGAAAACACTATCGCACGTACTACGAAGCACCAAGGTAGCATACCAAACTGCCAACAGACTCAAGATAGGACAACTAGACCTGCTAACACAACGATCCTTGAGTCTCACGACTCGGGGTCAAGATCATCGCGCAACGACGGAACAAGCCACCAATCGGTCTAATCCTAAGCCAGAGAAACTGACACAACCAGGGGAAACGACTCACGGAGACCTGAGAGATCACCAAGACCCTCAGCACACCTGGACACATAGACCGAGGTAAGACGATACCTCAAGGCATCCAGACCCACTATCTCGATCTATCCAGAATAGCCGAGATACACATAAGGTCACGTGTCAACCACTGGGTTACACCATGTTGACCGGAACCTGACAACGATTCTACATCAGTACAGAAACCAAGGCATGCCTGACTACCTTATATCGTGGTCATAGCCCTCATAGGACATCAAGAGACATCCACGGGACAACGAACAAACCACATGGTCGAGCCAAGACAATCGGAAACCAAAATATCAGTAAACCATCCTCTGGGACACAAACGGTACATCACTCGGCCGCTAAGCAACACAAGCAGTCAAGGAAGAAGAAGCCACACACACAGAGGCAAAGACTCTGGAGGTCTTACAATCGGCCGTGAGATGACTGTGGCGGTCAAAGATATGGCCGCTACACCCAGTCAACCCTCGAATCGACCTACTCAGTTAAACCACCATAGCGGTCTAATAAAGATGCGCTACACGGACTAAGGTAGTCTAAGAAAGAACCGCCACACTAACCACCCTAAAACATTGACCTAAGACAAGCGGACTGTAGCGGCCTAAGAAGGGCGCGGTACAAGGAAGAAGTGGTTGAAGATTGGGCAGCCAAGGCCAACCGACTTAAAACATTAACTTGGTCAAACACACAGTAGAGGCCTAAGCAAGGCGTGCTACAAGGCTCTGGCGGTCAAAGATAGAACCGCCAAACCGAACCGACATACGCTAGAATCGAGAAACGACTGAGCTTGGCGTACCACCATAGGGCCGCCAGAGGCAAGTGGCGGTCAGAGGTTGGGCCGCCAACCTCATCCGACCTAAAACTAACCGACACACTATGGAGTGTGGCGGTCCATCGTGGGGCTGCCAGAGACCTGTAGCGGTCTCTGAAACGACCGCAAGCACGATACGGCGGGAAAATAGGGGAAATGGCCTATCTCGATCGTTCCACGCCCCGTTCGCGTCTAAACGTAGGGAAAAAAACATAGATGACAAAATTAACCTTCCACAGGCTGGAAGGGGTCCATGCAACATGTAAATCGCAAGAAACAGACAATTCCAACGAATCGACCATAATTGGGTCACCGGGGTTCCAAGACTTGTACCGGCCCCAAATGACGACCAATCAACACGAAGTCAGCGAAAATGGAATACAAACATGCTAGGGGTCACAATGAAACTAATTTAGCTGAAAACCGTCACCGTTTTCCAGTGAACCCAACGAACACCCCAAAAGCATGATTTTCCCGAACTTGAAAGAAACACACTCGAATGCGCACCGTTCGGCACGAAACTGCGAGGGAACATAGAAGAGAAGTAGGTGGTCCGTCTCCCTACCTCCACCAAAGATTCCGTGCACCGAGGTGACTAAACCACGCCAAAAATCACGTCACGAGCTCAACCGTCGGCTTTGAATCCTACATTTGGGATCACGCCAGAAACGGTCCGATCCTCGCCCCATCGCGCTCCGGACCATTCCCACGGCATCTCCTCAGCCTGCCCGTGCCTCCTCCGTCTGTAGCCGGAGCAGAGGGCGAGAGAAGAGAGAAAATGGGAGAGAGAGAGAGAGAGGGTCGCGGCAGCGAATGAGAAGGGAAAGAAGAAAAGGAAAGAAAAAGGAAAAGAAATTAGGAATTTTCCTAATTTTTGAAAATTCTAATTTTTTTTGCACGAAAATGGACTAATTCAGAAAAATACACAAAAATAGTCGAAACGATCCTCTCAAAGAGTACATCGCAACTGTAGCGTCCTCGAGTCGATGAACTGAGAAATAAACTCACCATGGGGTTCCGTAACTTGTACGAGAGAAAAACCCACGCAGATCATAAAACTCAACTCAGGACCTACAAAAGCGATCCGAAAGCACTCCGATAAGGATCTGAAAGATCCGATAAGAATCTAGGGTATTACATCCCACATCTCCCTTGACTACCGCGAGCCCGCCATGGCCAACGCCCACGCCTATAGCAACCGAGCATGCAGTCTGTCACGCCGTCGTCGCTGCTAGTATTGAATGCTACCTCCCCCCCTCCATTCCCCACGTCCTCCATCTTCCTGGCCCTCTTAACAATTTACGTATAGTCCCCATCCCTCCTCCACTCCTCCCCACTCTCTTCCCCTACCCATGGCAACCTCTAATCTCCAAACAACCCCAGCCAGAGCTTCCACGGTGTGAAGGTCTGAAACAGGGGACTGTTTTGCCATTCTGTCCCGTCAAGAGTGAGAGGGGTCGACCCACCCACCCACCCCTTCTTCTGACCCTAGCCTAGCCTGGAGAAACTTTTCGACGTGGATGCTGATGATTTTTGGAGAATAGGATGGGTATATACTTGGATGCAACATCAGATAGCATTCATCTATAATGGTCAGGTCATGCTAGATACACCCTTGCCTCTTAGCAGTCATCCTTGTCAATTATTGGGTGTTACAGCTATTACTGACGTTGCTTCTGAGAAGGTTAACTTTATCGTGAGAGGCCTCAACCAAGATCGATCTTCCATCAGGTTACTTTGTGCATTTGAAGGGAAGTATTTGGTTGAGGAGACAACACAAGCTCTTGTTGATTGCAGTGACACTTCAAATGGACATGATGGGGTCCAGTGTCTCAGTTTCTCTTGTTCCATCCCCAACACAAATGGACATGATGGAAGAGGATTTATTAAGGTTGATGAGCATGGTCTTGGCAACAGTTTCTATCCATTTATTGTGGCTGAAGAAGATGTATCTTCTGAGATATGCATGCTAGAGAGTACAATCAATGGGGTCTCTTCTGATGGTAACTATCATGGTATGGTTGCTGGAATGAAGCACAGGACACAAGCATTGGACTTTAATGGGCTGGCTTCTTTGTAGGAGTCATTTGCCATTTAGGCCTGGAAATCTGAATTTTGATAGAAGCATCTTTCCTCTGACAAGATTTAGATGGCTCATGGAATTTCCCATAGATAATGATTTGTGTGCTATAGTCAAGAAACTTTTGGATGTCCTATTTGGTGATGCTGTGGATTTATGTGGGCATCCTGTAGAGGTTGCATTATCAGATATGGCTCTACTTCACAATGCTATTTCAGAAAGGCCAAAGACGTATGGTGGAATTCCTGCTGAGATATGTGCCTGCTGATGGTTTGAAGGGCTCCATTTCACAAAGCACATAGGAAAAATACATAGGCCTTTTGTTCAAGCCCGACATGTTTGAAAAAAAAATGAAATGAAAAGAAAATCTCAGACTCGAAGGCTCGTCTCACATCACTATATGTGATCTTATAAAATAGAAAATAAGATGAGAAAGGAACGAATGAAAACAATGTGTAACCAAGTCATGAAACCTCTTTAAGTACAAAACTATAAAGTTTGGCATGAAATTAACATATAGTAAAAGTAACTTTAAAAACATGCTAACAATTAAAATATGCAATCATGACATGGTTAGGAGGTGCAACTACTAAGGTAAGGCATGCATAATAGCATATATATATATATCATGGGAAATAAACTAGGTTTAATATGTCTCACGGAGCATTAATGTGACGGTCAGAACCAATGCGTTAATAGAAGAACGTGACACATAGGAATTGTGCATTAATACATTAACACGACGTATCAGGCTTGCACGTTAATTGACGCGACCCTTGTTTCCACCGCTTTCATCTCACAGTGGGGCACAGACAAAACGGCGTTGCAGTGCTACTTCCTAAGGCAAATCTATATGGAACTAACAATAAACTAGCAGGGAAAGCATGCTATGATGGAAATAAGGCATGGAAACGTATGTAATCATAAAAAAGTTATGATCTTTTAATTAAGGATCCATGGACAATATGCAGTAAAAACCCTATTGTGCAGTCATACGAAAACATGAAATTCGTCGTGTATAATCAATGAAAATAGGAGGGAACAAAGGACTTTTGTTCCTAACATGTTGTTTGAGCCATCATGAGATAACCTACCTTTGATTTAATCACTATATTTCGAGTTTGTTGCTCGAAGAGGGCCCTCGGTCCTGCGCGTCCTACGTAGAAACACTAATATCCAGGCCTTCTATCTCCTTAACCTCTTGACCTAAATTCGCGAAAGTTGGAGGGAAGTAAGAAGACATGAAGGGGAAAAATTTACTCTGAAGGACCAATCTGAAAATACCTCGGTTAGGGTTCCTAATCCTCGAGTCTTTGCTAGACGGATACCGTGGTTCCTGTGCATTCTACAGAGAAGCACCTACTTGTAGAGCTTCTAACTCCTCAATGGCTTGATCTCCTAACATGAAATTCAGAGGGGAGTTAGACAAAACTAAAGAGAATAAAATCCTCTAAAGGACTAACACAAAATAACATCATCTTACCATCGATCCAGACGAGCCAAAACTAGGTTTCTCACAGGTTGAATTGGGCCCTATTTATAGGTTTTAGCCTATGGTTGAGGGATTAGATTGAGTTAGGAGTCCTTATTTGGGTTAGAGTCGATCCCCAAGAGTCCTAGTTTAGTTTTCCCTTCGAGATAACATCGATCCATGGCTACCCATAGATAAAAATCCAATCTTTCCATGTTTTACTGCACTTCGGTTCCGTAATCGTAATGCGATCATCAACAGTACCGCGATCTTCATGAGCGCAGCGTATCGTATGGGCACGTTCTGGTCTTCCCTTTGAAATTGAGTTTTATTCAAACTCCTGCTTCTAATTAGCCCCTATTTATCTATTAAAAGTAGGGAATTATCCTAAGGACGTTTCTAGAGTGTGGGCTTGGGCCTAAGGTCATGAAATTTGGTTTATGGGCCTTCTTTAATTGAGCTCAACCCTTTGTTTAATATAGGTCCTTCAATATTAAGTTATTTAACCCAAAATTAATTTAATGGCCTATTAAGCTTAATTAAATGCTTAGAAATTTTATTTAATTCCTAAAAATTCCTAGAAAAATGTGTGGTGTTACACTCTATCTCTACGTGGAGGCAGACTCTATGGTGTATCTCTTCATCTTGCGTTTCACCATCGGGAGGCATGTGTTGCTCCTGGCCCATAGCTTTGGGCATCTCTGAATCTCCCAGAGGATCTTTGCCGGTGAAAGCTGAGACATATATCATGTTTACTTCATATAATTCTTCTATTGAGAAACCCAAGCCAGGATGCCAGGTAATCTACAGTAGTTCTCTATCTAAGTTGGGTGGATACTACAACTTTTTGAACATTTGATATTTGCTTGTGGCTTGAAAGAAGAGAACTTGCTGCCTCTTGGCCATTTTCACCATTTTGTCGGATATATCAGGAAGCCCCATGATCAGGACGACTAGATCATGAATTTCTTCAAGAAATTTGCAATCATCATCCCCTTTCACCAGATGTTCATTAGCTACATAGAATATTGTGGACTGACCCTCAAGATTGGGGACCTCCAGAGTCTTTAACAGTTCAACTGTCTGATAGTCTATATCTATGAGGGTTTTGCCATCCATGGAGGGACTTTCACGTAACCTAGCAAATCCTCGAGCTTTGGCATCTCCGGCCGGGGTGTATATTGGATGGGATTCCTTGGAGCACTCCCTCAATTTCAGAAATATGTGACACCTCCTGCTGAGCCACGTAGTCGGGCGGTGGAGGAGGGAACCAGTCACTGGCCTCTGCTATCTCTTTTCCTTTGCTTTGAGCTAGCTCGGGATTATGCTTCGGCTTCTCCATGTAGAGTGATGCATCAAGCAGATGAAATTCAAACACCTCAAAGGGGTGTAAGTTAGCAAATATTCTTTCTTCTTTTCCATCCCAGGGGTATTTGATGCACTGGTGCATAGTAGAAGGTACCACCCGATTTTGATGCAGCCACGGTCGGCCGAGCAGAGCTTTATATGAGGTATCAGAGTTTATAACATGGAACTGCACCTTGGTGGTGAAGTCTCCCAGCGAAAGCTTGATCTCTGCCATTCCCACAGGGACTTCAAATTTCTGGTTGAACCCAGCGATCCTCATATCCCAAACCTTGACCAGGTGTACATTGAAGTAGTGCTTTTGGTAGACCCAGTAGGGGAGTATATTCACTGCTGCTCCTGGGTCAATTAGAATCCTATTTATAGGCTGGCCATTTAACTGCCCCTTCATATATAAGGGTCTATTATGGCTGGCGAAAGGTAGGAGCATGTCTTCTTTGGCAAAAGTGATGGCTATCCTCGAATGTATCTCCGTGAAATAACTCTCAAAGCGTGCCGAGGTTTATAAGGCTGTAATGACAGCCTGCCTGGTTTCTTCATCTAGGGAGAGTATCTCCCAGACACTGAATCTTTCCGAAATTCTCTTCAACTGTGTCATTATCCTGATGCCGGCTCTGACATTGGCCAGCCTGATTTCTTCGGCCTTGCTACATTTGCCGTTGTCCGGTGCCGAAGAAGTCGGCTCAGAGGGTGGTTTATCTTCTTCTTCGGGTGTTGTCTGTCCCCAGTAAGTCTGATCATTTGGTTCTTTTATTTGTGTGGGTTGGGCAATAGGGGTAGTGCCCTCATCACCCTTATCTGCCGAAGGCGGCGCACCTGGGGCTAGGGTGGGAGTGTTCTTGGCCCTTGACTCAGCCTACTGGCATGGTTGTTTGCTCTTCTTCGTGAGCAAAACTTCAGTGAACGAGGGGACCCCTTCGCCGATTGTACCTTCAGGGTAAAGGCCCGATGGAGGTGGGACTCTCACACCTTTTATTTCAGGTTCAGGGATTTGATATGGTTGTTAACCCCTGAACATGATATTGTGATTGGCTGGGGGTAGACGTCCCCACTTTGTCCCAGACCTAGTGGCATGTTGGGAGGTGGAAGCTTCGGCCTGATTTGCTTTGGCCAGCGCATATTTCTTCATCTTTTTCTTCAAGGTTTTGGGCCATGTTGAACAAGGCTGATAGAGTGTTGCAAGAAATGGCAATGCCCTTTCTTTTGTTCTTTGATCTCTTCTTCTTTTTCTTCTCCTTCACAGCTGGTGGCTGCTCCTGGGGAGGTTCATCCCATATACCCGATTCTTCCGCTTCAGCTTCGGCTTCTTCTGCCAATTCCAAAGATTCGAAATGTTCCCAATGAACATATTCCTTTAATTGCAGCGGTTGGATCTTGGGTTGTTCATACTCATTTAACCCATCTATAATCGCCTGTAGTCATTCAACCGCAGGGCTGACTTTCTTGTACATCCGCAATGGGATCTGCCTCTTCTTGTTATTGGTGGGCATTCTAAAGACCACATGAGGAGCTGTCTCATACCAGACCGGGGTTACAACCGGCGATGCCGGCTGAGGTGTGACACCCTGTATTTGGAATCCTGGGCCGCATCGAGGTGCTACCCTCTTTCTTGCTTTTGATGACATAGTCTGCCAATTTTCCTGATCCTTCGCTGGTGCCATGATATAGGCCTCATATGTATGCTGGGTGCAGGCCTCTACCACTTCTTCGGGCAGCTGCTGGTATAAAGATATCATGTTGGCTATTGCCCCCAGATCAGGCATTTCGTGGGATCGTGGAGGATCCACCTTGTATTCGCCCATTTGGAGCTCCCCCTTCTTAATTAGACTTTCAATGGTGTCCTTGAACACATAACAGTCTCCGATGGGGTGTCCGAGCATCTGGTGATATGGGCAGAAATGAGGGTCATCTTTCCTCCTTGCATCACCTGGTCTCTTTGGCTCCGGAAGAGTGATCTTGTTGTATCTGGTGGCCCATTCAAAATGGAGCCGGGTCTTCTCCTTACGAAAGGAATGTAGTTTCTTCATCTTAGCCCGCAAGGAGGGACCTTCCTGTCATTCATCCAGCTTGACAGGAGGAGGGTTGGTGACTCCTTTATCTTTGTCCTTCTACTGCTCGAACGCCTTGAAGTCGAATGTATTAAATTCTTTGGACACCGGCCGCTTATCAGCCAGTCTAGTCTTCTGGCTTAAGGCCGCAAGGCCGGAGGAATATCTTGAGAGGAAAGCCTCGATTTTCACCACCACATTGTTCAACCGGTCGAAGGACTTGATTTCCATCCCAATCATCCTTTCGAGGACTTCCTACTTCAAATTTTCTTTACAGATTTGCATTGCATCTTCTTGATGTGGCAGACACCTGCATCTCATGCTGAGATTCTACCATCTCTTATTATATTCCAAGGTTGTTTCATCATTCTTATGCTTGGATGCATAGAGTCTGGCCATGGTTAACTCCCTTTCAGCAACGTGGAACCATTCCCGGAACTTCCGTTGCATATCTGGCAAGTCATTGATGGACCCAGCCAGTAGGTTTGAGTACCATTCGAAAATGAATCCTGTGAGTGAGGACTCAAAGAACTTCAATAGGTAGGACTCATTGGTTGCCAGATCGCCCATCACATTGATGTAGTAGGCGATATATTCCTTCGACGAACCTTGCCCATTAAATTTATCAGACTTCGGTGTCTTATTGATGCTAGGAGGTAATCTTTTGGCCACATGATGGACAGGGTAAGGTACCTTGTACACATCAAATGAGGTGTACTCATCACTACCTTGATCAGCCAACTTCATTTCAATCATTTGCTCTATCATCAGCTTGTTCACCATTACCGGATCCACCGGATCTGAGTAGAAATGGGCTTGCTGCATTTGCAGCATGGTCAACACCGTCGTCTGAGGTATAGCGATGATCTCCTAGTGTTGAGGGGCCAGATGTGGTATCAGAGCCATGCCCCAAGTGTAATTGGGCATCAACTGAGAAGCCGCCATTTGAGGTGAAGCCTCGAACTCATTGGCGCCTCGCCGCGATGTTTGTCACGTCCCAAGATTATGCAGCGGAAATAATCGGGAATGTGAATAGTCGGCTGGAATGCCTCGAGCAAGCAATGTAATCAGAGCGCTAACACATTCACACATAAGAAATGAATGCACAATATTTGGACAAAACCTTAGCTTTATTTAAATAATAATCAAAAGTACATAAGGTTGACTCTCGACACTTTGACTAACTAGACTCAATAAAATAGAAAATTACATAGTGACTTCTTGACTATCAACTAATGAGAAACTAAGGCTTCGCTCCTTCTTTAATCACTCTCGGATCCATCACTTGAATAATCTGAATCCGACCCGCTAGAATTTCTTGAAAAAGAATGAAAAAGTAGGGAATGAGCATACATGCCCAGTAGGTATCTTCGTATCAACATGAAGGCAATGTTTAAGTGATTAACATTTTAACTCTAGAGTATAAGATAAGTCATGAAAATCCGATGAAACATGTGAATAAACACAAATAACAAGATATGATCAAGGTGAGATATGAGAATTCATGTAGACTTGGAACTCTGATTAAGCAAGAATATAACATGAATGTAATTTGGCCTTTCATGAACAAGAATGTAGTTTTTCATAACCATAAAGGCTATGCACTAGAAAGTCATATAACGGGAATGTGCATGTAATTTCACAAGATTGCCTCGTGAGAATTCGTGGATTTCACCCGTTTATAAAATAAGTACTCCCAGCACAATGCGGCGCTAGTGTTCATCATACCCCATGGTTTATAGTATGTTTCCGATAATCTACCGAGGGGACTAGAGTGGAGCCCTTGGACACTATCCGTGCCCGCTCTTGCATCTTCAAGTTATAAATCAAGCTACTTCCACGAGAAATATAAATAATGTAGGCCGATAATAACAAATTCAAAGTATAATTCATGATAACAATGTCAAGGTAAGAATGCACCAAATAAGAATATGAGAGTTCAAGATTGATTTTTTTTTATCAAGAAACCTTGCCTAGTGCTGGATGGGAGAGTGCACCCTTGTACCAGAGGTAAAGAGCAAGCCACTCCACCATTCAGACATTAGGAGGTGAATTTTATTAAATGGAGGAAATGTTACAATTACATTAAGTGGATACTGGGCATACCCAGTTTATCCAGGTGAGCTACTCCCTTTATAGAATTAGGAAGCTCATCATAAGAGAAAAAAGTAGTACAATGAGTGGAGCAGGCCAAAGAAGCTAGAGAGTCAGCAACCTTGTTTCCTCTTCTGTAGATGTGAGCTATAGAATCTTGTATGCTAAGGAGCCTCCAAATCTCCCTTATATAATAAAGAATGGACCAGGGGCAGTGAGTTTCTTTTTTGATGATTTGGACTAAGATTTTGGAATCACAATCAATCTGGATTGGCTTGTCATCAATTGTGCGATAGTAATTGGTGCCATCGAGCAGAGCTCGGGCTTCAGCTACGAGACTGTTTGCTTTTCCATAGTAATGTGAGAAAGCAAGAATGATATTGCCATTGTGGTCCCTAATGGCCCCACCTCCACCTGTGTCTCCATTTGCTTTGCAGGCACCATCGGTATTTAGCTTGAGGGAAGGTGAGGTCGGGTGGACCCAGGTGACTATCTTCAGCTGCGGTCTAGTATGATGTCGGCTGTTGAAACCAAAATCCCGCAGAGTGTTTCTTTTGGCATTGTCAAGCTCCTTGAGGTTTGCAGTGTCACAAGTGTGCTTGACTTGAGTTTTTATGTGATGAAGAAGACTGTTCTTGGAGATGCTCTTGCCTTCATATTTTGAGGCATTCCTCGCTTTCCAGATTTCCCAAAGTCCATAGCCAATGACTGCAAGAAGAAATAGTCCATGGGAAAATTTTAGCTGGATATTCGTTGCATTGTGGTATAAGAAAGAGTTCACTGAGTTTGTGTTGATCTTCAGACCATAATTCCTGAAGTAGGACCAAATATGTTTGGCCAGATCACTCTTAATAAATAAATGACTAGTTGTTTCCTCACACTGTGTTTTACAGCATTGACATTTGGAGCACATTTGCACACCCAGCCTTTGAATATTCTTATCAATGGGGAGAGCATTGTGGGCAGTCTTCCAGATATGAATAGAAATTTTGGTTGGTAGCCAACTAGACCAAAGATGGGTCCAAGGAAATGAATGATGATTGGAATTAATTGTAGACAGCTCACAGTAGGTGGAGGCCACAGTGCAAGAGCCTGAGGGGGAGAGAATCCAGACCGAGCAGTCATGATACTGGTTTAGCTGAAGGCTGTGAATAGCTGATTTGATTGAGTATGGGATCCTTCCGACCAGCAGGTTGTTGTTTGCATTGGTTCGGAGAGTGTAGAAATCCTTGACAGTAATGCTACTATTCTGAATGGTCGAGTTGGGAACATACTCTGCCAATCTTCTGCTTCCAATCCAGTTGTCCAGCCAGAAGTGAGTATTGCTGCCATCACCAACAACAACTTTTGTGTGTTTGGAAATCAGATCTCTGGCCTTCAGCCAGCTCCTCCTGGTAAAGACATTCATGTTCCTGAATTGAACTTCACTGATATGACGCTGCCCGATGTATTTTGCTCTAAAGAAAGTGGCCCACAATGAATTGGCAAATAGGGCATTCCACAGCATCTTTACCCAAAAAGCAGTGTCCATAAGTCTTAATGACATGATACCAAGACCTCGAGAAATAGGTTTGCAAATAGCTTGCCATCCGGTCCAATGCCTTTTTTTACCATTTATAGAGGATCCCCAGAAGAAATTAGCAAAAGTCTTGTCCAAAAGGTCATGTGTGCCTGCATGCAGTGGGGAAGAGGATAGAGAGTATAGGGGAATGGAGGACAAGACATGCTTGATGAGTGTCAGTTTTGCTCCCTGAGATAGTAGGCTTGATTTCAAACCTGCAACTCTGTTCTGGATTGAATTGATTATTCCTACAAAGAAAACCTTTTTCCTTCGGCCAAGCATAAGAGGGCAGCACAAGTATTTATGAGGAAAAGAGTGTTTGGAGAATCCAGTACAGCTTTGAATACGATTAGCAACTGAATTTTGAGTCTTGGGGTGCAGAAAGAATCCACTTTTGCTGGTATTAATTAGCTGCCCCGAGGTAATTTCATAGGTATGAAGCACTTTTAATAAATTTCTGACAGATATAATGCTAGCTTTACTAAACAAAAGGGTGTCATCTGCAAACAGGAGGTGAGAGATTTGAGGGCAGCGGCTGGCCCAGCATACCACTCTACCCTGCCACTTGAAAAAGCCTCCTTTAAAGATCTGCTTAAGGATTCTTCCACAATGATGAATAGAGATGGGGCAAGTGGGTCACCTTGCCTCACTCCCCTTGAAGACTTGAAGAAGCCGACTGTATCATCATTTAACAAGATTGAAAACCAGTAGTTGCTGATCAACTTTTCAATTAACTTAATGGAGGAATTGTCAAAATCGAATTTGTGTAGGATTGCAAATAGAAAGTCCCATTCAAGTCTGTCATAGGCTTTTGCCATGTCAAGTTTGAACATGACATTATGTCCTCTTGTTTTCCTCCCCAAGTTATTTGTCAGTTCTTGTGCTAAGGCAATTTTTTCTGTAATTTGCCTCCCCTTCACAAATGTAGACTGTTCCAATGAAACAATCCTTGGAAGAATTAAGGCAAGTCTTTTATTGATAATAGATGAAGCTATTTTGTAAAAGAAATTACAAAGGCTTATAGGTCTGTAGTCAGAAATATCCAGTGCATTTGCCATTTTTGGAATGAGTGCTATTAGAGTGGAAGTGACACTTCTAGGAAGAGGCTGCTGAGTAACAAAAATTTCTTTTACTGCACTGCACACAAGATCTCCAATAATATGCCAGGTGGAGTGGTAAAAAGCACTCGTGAATCCATCGGGGCCTGGAGCACTGTCAGGGGATAGAGCTTTTACTGAATCATAAATTTCTTCATCTGTTGGGATTTTGCAGAGATTTGTGTTATCTTCCTGTGTTACCAGGTTAGGAATGCAGCTCAGGGAAGCTTCATGTATGTAGTGACTCTGAGAACTGAAAGCTTTTTAAAAGTGAGAGATAGCTATGTCCTTCATTTCATCATGGTTAGAAATCAGGATTCCTGCAGCGTTTCGCAGGTGATTGATATTCTGATTGTGTCTTTTGGCCATGGTTGAAGCATGAAAAAACTTTGTGTTTCTATCTCCTTCAAGTAACCACCGGATTCGTGACTTCTGTTTCCAAAAAATTTCCTGCTGGAGAAGTCTACTTGATTGTATGGTCTTGGCTTGCTCAAGGTTAGAATAGTTTTCCTCAGTGGGTTGCAGGTCATATTTGTGTTCTGCCAGAAGAACTTCATCTTCTGCTGCTTTTAAGTTTTGGTGTACATTCCCAAAAGTGAGCTTGTTCTAGCTACGAAGCATGATTCTCATATGCTTTAACTTCATGTATAGAGTAGTCATTGGAAAAGAAGCCACAGGGCTGAGGTTCCAGCAAAGCTTAACATCCTCAGAAAATTTCTCATGCTTGGGCCACATGCTTTGAAAATAGAATCTTCTTTTAATTTTTAGGAAGGAAACAGATTTGGCTAATAATGGTGCATGGTCTGAAGCTTCCCTAGATAGATGCTCAACAGAAATTGGTAGTGTTGATAGCCATTCAGAGTTGGTAAGCACCCTGTCCAATCTAGCCCAAATGCCTTTGCTACCTGCTTGGTTGTTATACCAAGTATATTTAGATCCCATAAAACCAGCATCTATAAGAGAGCAGTCAGAAACACATTGCTGGAAGTCCAGCATTGCACCTGAATTAGGGGTGTTCCCACCTAATGTTTCATCAAGATTCAGAATACAGTTAAAATCACCTGCAACAGTCCAAGGACCAGTAATTTGAGAGTGAATTGAGTTTAATAAAGACCACAAATGATGAAGAACATTTAGCATACACAAAGCTGATATGAAAAGAAGGGTGGGCTGGATTTACTTGAGCAATAGTAATTTGTTGATTGTCCTTGCTAACAACAGAAAAATCAAAAGTATCTCTCCACAGAACCCAGATGTGTGCAACGTCATCATTGTTTTCACAAGCTTTACTCATACCCAGTTTTTTACAAATGCCATCTAGCTTACTGGTATTGATTTTGGGCTTTAACAGGGTAATGAAGTCAAGTTTATAGTTCTTGATAAGAAATTTAACCCTACCAACAGATATCTCATTCCCAATACCTCTAATGTTCCAAATTATAAAATTCATGAGAGGTGAAGCTCAGGAATATTACCCATAGATCCTGACCTAATCATGGATCTAGTAATTGCACCCTGACGATCAAGCAGCAAAGCCGTCGCATTTCCATCAGAAACTGAGTCTGCGATAGCCCTTCTTCTAGCAATTTGTTCATCCTTCTGACAGTGGATTTTAGGACCCTCGATCATCTCATTGCTCTTCTGTAATATCAACGCAGAGTGATCACCAAGTAAAGAGATTTTAGGGACAGGGGCTATTGTGCCAAGCTGAGTATGCGTTTGGTCTGAAGGGAGCTCCACAGTGGAAAGTGGCTTCACTGGCGGTTCATTATTCCTAATAGCATTAAAATTATGCTGAGTCCCCAGTTGTGGCTTGCTGGGTTTTGAGTTCAGCTGAGCAGTTTCACACAGTAACTCAGTACCCTTAAGTACTTAAAGATTGATTTAGAACAAGGCTATGCCATGGAGAAAAATTCGGCAGCATAACCGCACATTCTTTACTTTCCATATGTTATTAATACCTTATTTGACAAGTGTTAAGTTCCAAGCAATCATCAGACCATCTAAGAACTTATAAAACCCAACCCAAAGGTCAAACCTTGGGTTAGACAGGGTCAGGGACTAAGCGGTCGTTTGTTGGACCGTTTGAGAACTCATGCGGTCAGATCCGGACCGTTAAGGAGATCCATGCAGTTAGGTAAGGACCGTTTACGTTGGGTCAAAACCAGAATCAAAAGGCTTGACTACAGGACACATGCGGTCATAGACGGACCGTTTGTGGACAAAAGCGGTCTCGGGCCAACTGCTAGACATGGCTTAGCGGTCGTCTATGGACCGTTTAAAACCAGAACTCAGAAAAACACCGGTAGTCTAAGTGCTTTCTAGTCAATTTGGGTTTTGATGGTATAACCAGCTCGACATCCTAGTGGGAATCCTAGGCTCACGGAGTCTTACGGAGGCCATGAAAGAAGATCACCTAGTTCGGTGGAAAGAATATACAACGGAGAGGATCACAAGTCTAAGATTATAGGCTTAAGTGCAAAGTGTATCTAATGACTCCGTATCAAAATACGTGTCATGTACTTAAGAAAATGACTCATAGATAAGAAGAGCTTGTAAACAGCGATCAACCAATAGTGAAACAAGTTCCTCTATCACTTTGAAATATGTATTTAATACAAGAATATATTGTTTTGGGATGAAACTAGCTTAGATTAAAAATAATGGCTAAGTACATGAAACCATGAAACATATCCAGGTTTATGACTACAGTGCTTTAAACATGAATAGAGTCTAATTATGTAGGTTTAGCATATGATAAATAAAACTAATCTGCATTATGTTTCAGGTTAACATAAATACAGAACTCAGGAAAACCTAGCGGTCACTTGAGGACCGTTTGACCAGGCCTAGCGGTCTATCGCAGGGCCGCTAGAGAACTCTGGCGGTCTTACGGAGACCGTTTGGTTCCCGTAACAGGCAGAACAAGGTAGGTTATGCAAGTCCAATTCTAAAGAAATATATGCATGGAAACATGCTAGAAAGGAATATAAAACATGCTGCAAGGGAAATAAAGTCATGAAGATGCCTGGGTTTCATTGATTAAGCTAGAATTATTATCTTTGTACTTAAGGTTAGGGACTATGGATGTTGAGTAATCTGATTGCGCAGTGGTAACAAAACATTAAATACAACGTGTACAATGCATGAAAACTCATGAAACAAGAGGGCTTTTACTCCTAACTCATTGTTCTAGCCATCCATGAGATAACCTTCCTCTGGTAGTGCTCTTAGACTTCGAATTTCTGACTGGAAGTAGACCCTAGTACTTGCACGTCCTGTGCCAACCCAATAACTTTCCGTCCCTCTATCTCACGATCCTCTTGACCTAAATCCATGAAAATTGGAGGGTAGATAGAAGATACGAAGGGGAACAGAAAGTTCTAAAGAATCAACTCCTAAATACCACGATTAGGGCTTCTATTTTCCTTATCTTAACTAGATCGTCGCACTAGTTCTTGTGTAGTCGGTTGCAATCTAGCGACTTGCAGAGGCTCTAACTCTCCAACGGTTGGGTCTTCTAGCATGAAAATTTGAGGTGTGTTAGATAAAACTAAGAAGAACATAAAGTTCTAAAGGATTAACTTCAGAAGATGCCTCCTTACCTTCGAAATACACGAGCCAACATTAGGGTTCGCATGAGTCAAAGTTAGGGTCTATTTATAGGATTCACCTAGGGTTTAAGGGATTAGATCGAACCTAGAGTCCTAAATTGGAGTAGAGTTAATCCCTATAGAGTTCTAGAGAGTCTTCCATGCTAGGTAGCTTCGATCTAAGGTGATTTGATCATCAAAGATCCAAGCTTTTCACGTTTTCTTCCAGTCACGGAATTGGGGTTGCCTAACGGTCACGGACAGACCGCTAGGGAGAGATTGACGGTCACGCGATAGACCGCAAGGAGGTGTTTAATCCTAAAATTTTGGATTTTCTTATAATCCCCCATTTATCCCTTAATTGATGTATATATTCCATTTTAAATCCGTAAATTACCTAAATTATGTTTCTTTTAATGGGCTTGGATCTAAAAGTCTTTGAATTGGGTCATTGGGCCTATTTGAGTTGGACTTAGCCCTTTGGTAAATATAGGGTCTTTAATAAATCCTTAATTCCTCTTAATTGTCCATTAAACCTTTAAAAATGTCGAATAATTATATTTTAATCTCAAAAAAAAATTCTAGAAAATTCTCAGGCGTTACACCCTCCTCCACTTAAAAAGAATTTGGTCCCCAAATTCATCGTAACAAGATTTGCTAAGCAGAGTGTACTTACATTCAAATATCTCTAGAGATCTTTTGCGCATGGCCTCTTTGGTTTCCCATGTCGCTTCATGTGGCCAAGATTTGCTCCATTGGACTTTGACCATGAAAATAGTTTTATTCTGAAGTTGACATACTTCCCGTTCAATTATTTTGATTGGCTTTTGCGCATACATCAAATCCTTTTTAATCTCCTGGTTGTCATAAGTTATGACATGGAATTGATCGGGGACGTACCTTTTGAGCATTGAGACGTGAAATACATCATGAACTCCAGCTAATTGAGTGGGCAAAGCTATTCGATATGCGACTTCACCAACCCTTTCGAGAATTTCAAAGGGGCCAATGAATCTCGGAGTGAGCTTCCCTTTGATGTCGAATCTTCGAATACCTCGACCCGGAGAAATCTTAAGGAATACATGGTCTCCTACTTGAAATTCCAGGTCGCGCCATCTGTTATCAGCATATGATTTTTGCTTGCCTTGAGCCATCTGGAGTCTCTCCCAAATAAGTTTTATCTTCTCGGTAGTATCCCTGATGATGTCGGGGCTGAGAAATTGTCTTTCTCCTACTTCATTCCAACATATAGGTGAACAACAGCTTCTACCATATAGTGCCTCGGACGGTGCCATTTGTATACTAGCTTCATAGCTATTGTTGTAGGCAAATTTCACTAGTGGCAAGTGGTCGTGCCAACTCCCTCCAAAATCAATAGCACATGCCATGAGCATATCCTCCACCACTTGATTTATCCTTTCAGTTTGACCATCAGTTTGTGGATGGAACGCAGTGCTAAAGTTGAGTCAGGTCCCTAATTAATGATGTAGACCCTTCCAGAATTGTGATGTGAATCGAGGGTCTCGGTCAGATATAATGGTGACAGGGACACCATGTAGTTTGACAATTTCCTTCATATATAGTGCTACTAATACATGCACAGACCATCGACTTTTGATTGGTAGAAAATGTGCAGATTTAGTCAATCGGTCTATAATCACCCATATACCATCGTGTCCACCTCTTGTCTTAGGTAAACCCATGATGAAATCCATCCATATACTTTCCCATTTCCACTCGGGAATATCTAAGGGATGTAGTTTCCCGACAGGCTTTAAATGTTCCACCTTTACTTGCTGACAAGTGAGGTAGCGAGATACAAAGTTCGCTACTTCTCTTTTCATATTGGGCCACCAGAAATTTCTTCTTAAGTCTTGGTACATCTTGGTAGCTCCAGGGTGAATAGCATACCTTGATTTATGAGCTTCTTCCATGATCAATTTCTTAGTGTCGGCATGATCTGGCACACAAATTCGATCTTTGAATAATAGTCTTCCATCAGTTGAAATTGAAAATTCCGACCTTTGATCAATATTAGCCTTGATCTCCATCAATGCGGGGTCATTTTTTTGTAATTTGACTAGATCTTCAATCAATGTAGGCTGTGACCTTATATTAGCAATTATACACCTTCCTCTTCTTTATCAACATCGAGATTCAAACAAGCAAAATCCTCGATAAGATAAGTCGTACCTTTCCTGAGGCTAGCTAGAGTTGCCATTGATCTTCTGCTAAGAGTGTCAGCTACAACATTTGCTTTGCCTGGATGATATTGGATAGTAAAGTTGAAGTTTTTGAGATACTCCAACCATCTGCGTTGCCTCATGTTTAATTCCTTTTGGGTGAAAAGGTATTTCAGACTTTTGTGATCTGAAAATATAGTGAACTTCTCCCGATAGAGGTAGTGTCACCAAATTTTCAAGGTGAATATAACCGCAGTTAGTTCCAGATCATGTACATGATAGTTTTCTTCATGACGCTTTAACTGCCTTGATGAATAACAAATTAGCTTTCCATTTTGCATAAGAACACATCCCAGGCCAATGCCAGATGCATCGGTATAGACTTCAAAGCCACCACCCTCAACAGCTAGTGCCAAGATAGGGGCCGTAGTGAGATGATCTTTAAGCGTTAGGAAACTTTCCTCGCAATCCTTTGACCATATAAAAGGGTTCTCCTTTCTTGTAAGTCTAGTCAAAGGGACGGCGATTTTTGAGAAATCCTTAATGAATCGTCTATAATAACCAGCCAGACCTAGAAAACTTCTAACCTCTAACACGGTCGTCGGCCGGCGCCATTCCTTAACAACTTCTACCTTAGAAGGATCGACAATGATACCTTCCTTTGAAATAATATGGCTAAGGAAAGAGACCTCCTTTAGCCAAAACTCGCACTTGCTAAGATTTGCGTAGAGTTGATGCTTTCTTAGAGTTTGCAAGGCTATTCTTAAGTGTTCTTCATATTCCTCCTTAGTTTTGGAGTACATAAGAATATCATCAATGAAGATGACCACAAATAGGTCGAGATAAGGCCTGAAGACATTATTCATAAGGTGCATAAATGCTGTCGGGGCATTAGTTAACCCGAACGACATTACCACAAATTCATAGTGTCCATATCTACTCCGGAAAGAAGTCTTGTATATGTCTTCGTCTTTGATCTTGAGCTGGTGATAACCTGACCTGAGGTCTATCTTGGAGAAATATTCTGCTCCCGAAATCTGATCAAAGAGCTCATTGATACGCGACAACGGATATTTGTTCTTGATAGTAAGTTGATTTAGTCGTCGATAATCGATACATAGCCTGAGAGATCCATCCTTCTTTTTGACAAATAAAACTAGCGCACCCCAAGGCGATGTGCTAGGTCGAATGAAGCCCTTCTCTAATAACTCTTGAAGTTGTTTCTTCAATTCCTTGAGTTCTATAGGGAGCTATTGAAACAGGTGCTGCTCCAGGAACTATTTCAATGGGGATGGTTACTTCCCTTTCGGGTGGTAAACTGGGTAAATCCGCTGGGAACACATTGGGAAACTTATTCACAATGGGAATATCCTCTAATATGATTTCCTTTGACTCAGTGATGATTACGGAGGCAAGAAAATCTTCACATCCTTGCGAAATAAGTTTGCAAGCATGAAGAGATGAAATAATGGTAGGATGCTTCCTATACTTGATACCAAGGAAAGAAAATCACGGGAGACCTGGTTTCCGAAAAGAGATTCTCCTATTGCAATAATTTATATAGGCGTCATGGTCAACAAGCCAATCTACACCTAGGATAGCATCGTAGTCTTCCATGTCAAGCCATACGAGATTTGCAGGAAGATTATGACCTTCTACCATTACCTCACTATCAGGGTAGTGGGTTGTAAGTTTATTTCTGGGACCTAAGGGTGTAGTGATAGCTAGGTCCGAGGGTAGAGGAACTGATGAAACTGGCAAGGTTTTTGCAAAAATAGTAGATATAAAGTAATGAGAAGCACCAGTATCAAATAACACAAATGCAAGATGGGAATAGTTTTGAATGGTACCTTCCATTGGCCCATCATCCTTGGGTGCTTCATCATCATCCATAACAGTGTTAAGACGAGCCTATCGCTTGCGTCCACCACTGGAAGATTGATCCTTCATGAGGGGGCAATCAGGCATGCGGTGCTCCCGACTTCCACATCGTAAGCCAGCGCCGAGACGCTTCCAGCATTCCTCTGCCACGTGGCCAAATTTCTCGTAGAACGTGCAAGCCGCCATGGCTTGCTTATCTTCCTCCTTCGCCTTTTTATTCTTGTGGTAGCCACTACCACTCCCGTTTCGGGATCTCTTCTTACTATCATGGGATTTGTAAGGTTTCGTGATGCTGAACTTCTCCTTCTTTCCACGCCGATCCATCTTTCGGCTAGACTCCTCTCCTTTGCCTTTGAGTTTCTCGACCTTTTCCAAGGTCCTTTCATATAGATGGGCTCGTTGGACCATCTCCGCATAGGTTCGAATATTTTGCGAGCCAAGTTGTTGAATGAAGATGGGCCGTAGCTCGTCCACGAAACGATTTGCTTTTAGAAGATCTGTGCTCACTAAATGCTGAGCATAGGGTGCTAGGAGAGAGAATTATAATTCATACTCTGCCACCATCATCAAGCCTTGACGCAACGAAGTGAACTCCACAGCCTTCCTCTCCATAACATGTTCAGAGAAGTATTTTGCTCGGAATAGTGTGAGAAATCTCTCCCAAGTGTGTGGTGCATCTTAAGGCGGGGCCGGAATAGACTTCCACCAAGTACGTGCATCCTTGTTGAGTTGGAAAGTGGCTAGACGAACCTTCTCTTGATCGGCACATTGCATGACCTCAAATATACGGTTCATTTCATCTATCCAGTTTTCAGCCTCATCTGGGTTAGAAGAACCAGAAAATTACGTAGGATTTAGACTCCGAAAGTTGTAGTGCAGATCACCAGCACCAGCCCCCACGTGGTTTGGGCCATATTTTGCAAGGCCTGGGTAAGTCCCGCAACAGTCTGTTGCATCCCGTCCCAGTCAACATAGTGAGCCATTGTAAGAATGAGGTACCTGAGAAGAGTAATAAATTTGTCAATTCTAATGGAATTGGTGGGGTTAATTCGAAGAGATAATTTCTAATTACTATCTCATCCTGGGTTCTACCCAATTTCTCTCATGGGTTGGAAATTTCTTTCCTTATTCATAGGTGTGGGTCCTTAAGCCATGGACTAAGCCTATGACATAATATTTTCCTAGGACATACTTATGCCAAGGCTCTGATGCCACTTTAACTGTCACGCCCCGAGATTATGCAGCGGGAACAATCGGGAACCTGAATAGTCGGCTGGAACGCCTCGAGCAAGCAATGTAATCAGAGCGCTAGCACATTCACACATAAGAAATGAATGCACAATATTTGGATAAAACCTTAGCTTTATTTAAATAATATTCAAAAGTACATAAGGTTGACCCTCGACTCTTTGACTAACTAGACTCAATAAAATAGAAAATTACATAGCGACTTCTTAACTATCAACTAATGACAAACTAAGGCTTCGCTCCTTCTTTAATCACTCTTGGATCCATCACTTAAATAATCTGAATCCGACCCGCTAGAATTTCCTGAAAAAGATTGAAAAAGTAGGGAATGAGCACACATGCCCAGTAGGTATCCTCGTATCAACATGAAGGCAATATTTAAGTGATTAACATTTTAGCTCTAGAGTATAAGATAAGTCATGAAAATCCGATAAAACACGTGAATAAACACAAATAACAAGATATGATCAAGGTGAGATATGAGAATTCATGTAGACTTGGAAATATGATTAAGCAAGAATATAACATGAATGTAATCTGGCCTTTCATGAACACGAATGTATTTTTTCATAACTATAAAGGCTATGCACTAGAAAGTCATATAACGAGAATGTACATGTAATTTCACAAGATTGCCTCATGTGAATTTGGGGTATTCACCCGTTTATAAAAAAAGTACTCCCAGCACAATGCGACGCTAGTGTTCATCATACCCCATGGTTTATAGTATGTTTCCGACTATCTGCCGAGGGGACTAGAGTGGAGCCCTTGGACACTATCCGTGCCCGCTCTTGCATCTTCAAGTTATAAATCAAGCTACTTCCACGAGAAATATAAATAATGTAGACCAATAATAACAAGTTCAAATTATAATTCATGATAACAACGTCAAGGTAAGAATGCACCAAATAAGAATATGAGAGTTTAAGATTGATTTAGAACAAGGTTATGCCATGAAGAAAAATCCGGCAGCATAACGGCACATTCTTTACTTTCCATAGGTTATTAATACCTTATTTGACAAGTGTTAAGTTCCAAGCAATCATTAGACCATCTAAGAACTTATAAAACCCAACCCAAAGGTTAAACCTCGGGTTAGACAGGGTCAGGGACCAAGCGGTCGTTTGCTAGACCATTTCAGAACTCATGCGGTCAGATCCGGACTGTTAAGGAGATCCACGCGGTCAGGTAAGGACCGTTTACGTTGGGTCGAAGCCAGAATCAAAAGGGTTGACTCAGGGACACATGCGGTCATAGACGAATAGTTTGTGGACAAAAGCGATCTCGGGCCAACCGCTAGACATGGCTTAGCGGTCGTCTGTGGACCGTTTAGAACCAGAACTCAAAAAAACACCGGTAGTGTAAGTGCTTTCTAGTCAATTTGGGTTTTGATGGTACAACTAGCTCGTCATCCTAGTGGGAATCCCAGGCTCACGGAGACTTACGGAGGCCTTGAAACAAGATCACCTTGTCCGATGGAAGTAATATCCAATGAAGAGGATCACAAGTCCAAGATTGTGTGCTTAAGTGCAAAGTGTATCTAATGACTCCGTACCGAAATACGTGTCATGCACTTAAGAAAATGACTCATAGATAAGAAGAGCTTGTAAACAACGATCAACCAATAGCGAAACAAGTTCCTCTATCACTTTGAAATATGTATTTAATACAAGAATATATTATTTTGGCATGAAACTAGCTTAGATTAAAAATAACAGCTAAGTGCATGAAACCATGAAACATATCTAGGTTTATGACTATAGTGCTTTAAACAGGAATAGAGTCTAATTATCTAGGTTTAGCATATGATAAATAAAGCTAATTTGCATTATGTTTCAGGTTAACATAAATACAAAACTTAGGAAAACCTAGTTGTAGTGCCCCAGAATTTATGTAATAATTTCTGGA
Organism: Amorphophallus konjac; assembly: GCA_022559845.1. Lineage (NCBI taxonomy): Eukaryota > Viridiplantae > Streptophyta > Magnoliopsida > Alismatales > Araceae > Amorphophallus > Amorphophallus konjac. The sequence goes on from CM040120.1 coordinate 102,172,501, forward strand.
TCATTTATAGAATTTTCTAGAATTTATTAGGAATTTGTAAAGACTAAATAGATTTATAATGGATTATTAGATTAACAAATCATTATAAGGCCCAATTGTGTTAAATAATTAACCTAGCCTATTTAAATAAGATCCAAAAGGTCTAAGGACCAAGCCCATTAAGTTTGGCCCATATTCTAGAAGGTTATTTAGCCTATTAACGTAATTTAAGGATAAATACGATTTTATAGATAATTATATTGGATAAACAAATAAAAGAGTTCAATTAATTTGAAATTCTGTCCACGTTGTATGTAACGGTTTATCGTACGACCGCCACATGCATGTAATGCACCTAGACTGATGCGTTACACCCTGATAGTTCTGTGAATGAAAGAACGAGCAAAAAGATTAGAACTTTGGGATCCTATCTGTAAGAGATCGACTTGGGAGAGTTTATAACAATACTAAGGGCTCTTAGGGATTAGGTTCTAGCAATTAAGGACTCTAGAATCGATCTAATCTTCAAACCTTAGCCAAAACCCTATAAATAGGACCTAGTTCTGAACTGAGCGACCCTTACTTTTGGCTCGTAAAGAATCAAGGTAAGGAGATCGAATTTCGGGTAAGATCTTTAGAAGATTTTGTTTAGTATACTTTAGACTAATAGTTTTCCAAATTTCATGTTATGAGATCAAGCAACCAAGGAGATTGAAGCTTCCAAAGTTGCTGGTTCGACCATAGTAACTCAGGATTCAGAGGAAAGGACCCTTGAAGATCAAGAGATTAGGACGTCTAAACGAGGTAATTAGAATTCAATTCTTTATAACTTTTTGATCACCTTAGTTTCATATTCTTACTCTCAAAATTTCACATCTTTAGGACAAGAGGTTGGAGAGATAGAGCAGCAGGAAGTTGCTAGAAAATCGCTGGAAAAGGGGAGCTTGGGCTCGATTTTCAGATTCAAATTAGAAGCCTAAAGCCTAGTTAAGAGGTAGCTTATCTCATGATTGGCAAAAAAACATCTTGTTAAGGATAAAACCCCTCTATTTGCGTTTTATTTCATGTACTATAGATCATGGATTTCATGTTTTAGTGGGTTCATGCATACATACATATCCTTAGCCCTAATCAAAGATCAAAGATATTATCTTGTCTATTCACTAAAACCCATGCATGTAGTTGGCCATACTTCGTTTATCATGCCTAGAATAATTGTAGTATTTTGATTTCCAGGCATGTTATGTTTTCATAAACTTTTTCTTTATTTTACTGCCAGCAGATGATCTGACGCATCAAGGTAAGACCGTCACAATGATATAACGGCCTTACTATAAGCCGTCACACCTTCTTTGGTGTTTGAAGTTCTCTGTTGTCTCTGACGCACCATCGATGGAGTGTTACATTATTGTAACGGCCTCACGATAAACCGTCACAGTCACTGTGACGCACCCATTCTAGACCGTCATGGTAACTGTAGACAGAATGGGAAACTAGTTAATTTAACTTATAAATAAGCCTAGTTGTCTAAGTTTTGACCTGTTATCATGACTTTAAGTTTATTTACTGATTCATAATAGAAATTGCATGATTAAGGTATCTTAAGTTATGTTAATTTCATGTGCCAAAATTCTATGATTTTGTATCTAAATGATGATTTTTCAAAGATGTATTGACGAAGTTTTATCATGATTTCCTATTGTTACACATCCTCTCTATCAATAGAGTCATTTCTTTAAGTACATGGCGCATATTCCGATATGTTGTCCATTACTTCACTTTGCACTATAGGAATATTATTCTTGGACATGAGGACCTCTCTATTGGATATTCCTTCCAATGGACTAGAAAATCTTGTTGTAAGGCCTCCGTAATTCTCCGCGATCCTGGGATTCCCACTAGGACGCCGAGTTGGTTGTCCCATTAAAACCCAATTGATTAGATTACACTATTGAGGTTTCTGGTTATCAGTAGTGTAACGGATCTATATTGGACCGTTAGGCACATGTAACGGCCCAATATACGACCGTCACATTCAACTGAGTCTGATTTCTTGGTTCTGGATTAAGACTAATGTAACGGCCCAATACTGGAGCATCACATCATGTAACGGCCCAGTACATGACCGTCACACTGCTTGAGTGTTTTAACCCGAGGTTTGACCAAGGGTTGATATTCCAAGGTTTCTAGATGGACTCTTGATGATCTAGAACTTATCATATTAATCAGGAAACCTAATATAATGAATGGAAGATAAAGAATGTACCGTTATACTGCCGATTTATTTCCATAAGCATAACATAGTATAAGTCATTCTTGATTTCTCATGATTCTTATTAAAGCATTCATTCATAGAATTATTGTTATCAAGAGCTTGTTAGAATTGTACATTCTTGGCCATACTTTATTGTTACATGCGTGGAAAAAGCTTGATTTATACTTGAAGATGCGATCGAGCACTGATTGTGTTCAAGGGCTCTATGCTAGTCTCCTCGGCTGATTGTCGGAAACATACTATTATATACCATGGGGTATGATGCTACTGGCGTCGCATTATGCTGGGAGTACATTCTTTATAAATAAGTGAAAATCCGCAACACAATACAGCATGATTGATACTTATAAATGACTTTCTTGATATTCCACAAAAATTCACGAAGTACTTGCTCATAAGCAAAAGATACAGGAGTGATGATTATGTGGCTTGCTGGTACATTCTCGTTACATTCTTGTTCATGAAAGGCCATATCATGTTCTTATAACATTCTTGCTAGTTCATACTTGCTCTCATTCTATCTTACATACTTTGGTTTAATCGCATTATTGATCACATTCGCATGATTTTACCTTATTCCTCTAGAGCAAAAATGTTAATTACTTTAATGACGCCTTCATGTTGATGCGAAGATACCTACTGGGCAAGTGTGCTCATTACCTATTTCCATTCTTTTTCAAGAAATGGAAGTGAGTCGGGGTCAGATTCGGAATGTTCAAGTAGCGGATCCGAGAGTGAATAAAGAATGAGTGAAGACTTAGAAAGTTTACATTGTTTAGATCGAGTCTATGTAATTTCTTTTTTCTTGAGTCTAACATGATGGAAGTTGAATTAGTGGTTGTATTCGAATATTAGATTTGATTATTAATGAAAGTTGAAGTTGAGTAAATATTGTGTGATTGCATTCTTATGTGTGATTACCTTGCGCTCTGATCGTTCTTGCTTGTAAGAGGCTTACCATGCCGGCTGTTCAGGTTCCTCGAGCGAGTCTTCCGCTGTAATAAAGGCTCGGGGCGTGATAGTTAAGTTGGTATTAGAGCCCAAGTCTCAGGACTTAGGAAGAAGAGTCATGTCATAGGATAAGTCTAAGGTTTAAGGACCCCTACCTATGAACTAAGGAAGAAATTCCCATACCCATGTGAGAATTGGGTAGACCCCGGGATAAGATAGTTAATTAGCTTTAAGATTGATTTTCCTTCCAATTCCATGAGAAATAACAAGTTATTATTTTTCTCTCAGGTACCTTATTATTTCCATGGCTCATCGCGTAAATTGGGATGGCATGTAGCAAACAGTTGCTGGCCTCACTCAGGCATTACAAACCATGGCGTAAGCTGGCGCAGGAGCAAGGGCTGGTGATTTACATCGCAACTTTCAGAGCTTAAACCCTCCGTGTTTCTATGGTTCTTCTAATCCAGACGAAGCGGAGAACTGGATAGATGAAATGAATCGTATCCTTGATGTTATCCAATGCACCGATCAGGAGAAGGTGCGTCTCGCAACCTTTCAACTCAACAAAGATGCCCGTACATGGTGGAAGTCGGTTCTAGCACCTCCGGCCGATGCACCTCATACATGGGATGATTTTCTTACCCTATTCCGTGCCAAGTACTTTTTTGAGCACGTAAAAGAGAGAAAGGCTATGGAGTTCACCGCTCTTCGGCAAGGAATGATGACGGTTGCCGAATATGAACTGCAATTCTCAAGGCTTGCACCTTACGCACCGCATCTTATCAGCACCGATTTATTGAAGGCTAATCGGTTCATGGACGGGTTACGGCCCGGTTTCATTCAGCAGCTCGGGACCCAAAACATCCGTACTTATGCGGAAATGGTTCAACGAGCGTATTTGTGTGAAAGGACCTTAGAAAAGGTCAAAAAATTAAAAGGGAAAGGAGAAGAATCCAGCCGACGCTCAGATCAGCGTTATAAGAAAAAAAAGTTCAGCATCACGGAGCCCTACAAGAGCCGTGATAGTTAGAAGAGATCTAGGAATGGGAACGGTGGAAGTTCCCATAAGCAAAAGAAAATCAAGGAGGAGAAGGAGCAGGTCGCCATGACTTGCACATTTTGTTAAAAATTCAGCCATTCGGTTGAGGAGTGTTGGAAGCGCCTTAGCACTTGTTTACGTTGTGGAAGCAGGGAGCATCGCATGCCAGATTGCCCCCTTATGAAAGACCAATCGTCTGGTGGAGGACGTAGGAGGCAGGCTCGCCTCAATGCCGTTCTAGAAGAAGAGGAAGCGCCCATGGATGGTGGGCTTATGGAAGGTACTCTTCAAATTTGTTCTCGTCCTGCACTTGTGCTATTTGACACTGGTGCCTCTCATTCTTTTATCTCCACTACTTTTGCAAAAACATTATCAATTGCATCAGTCCCCTTACCTTCAGATCTTATTATTTCCACACCCTTAGGTTATGGAACAAAGCTTACCGACTATTATCCTGATAGCGAAGTGATAGTAGAAGGTCATAATCTCCCCGCAAACTTAGTATGCCTTGACATGAAAGGTTATGATGCTATTTTAGGGGTAGATTGGCTTCTAGATCATGATGCTTGTATCAATTGTCGAAATAGGATTATATCCTTTCGAAAGCCCGATCTTCCAAGATTCTTTTTTCTTGGCATCAAGTACCAGAAGCATCCTACTATTATATCTTCTCTTCACGCTTGCAAACTTATCTCGCAAGGATGTGAAGCTTTTCTTGCTTCTGTCATTATGACCGAATCCAAGGAGATTATCTTAGCGGACATTCCTATTGTAAATGAGTTCCCAGACGTCTTTCCATCCGAATTACCCAGTTTACCGCCTGAGAGGGAAGTAAACTTCACTATTGAACTCATCCCAGGAGCAGCACCTATTTCTATAGCCCCTTACAGGATGTCCCCCACAGAACTCAAGGAATTAAAAAGGCAGTTACAGGAATTACTAGACAAAGGCTTCATCAGACCTAGCACATCCCCTTGGGGTGTGCCGGTTCTATTTGTCAAGAAAAAGGATGGTTCTCTCAGGCTATGCATCGATTACCGGTGACTGAATCAACTCACAATTAAAAACAAGTATCCGTTGCCGCGTATTGATGAGCTCTTCGATCAACTTTCAGGAGCAGAATATTTCTCTAAGATTGACCTCAGATCAGGTTATCATCAGCTTAGAATTAAAGAAGAGGATATTTATAAATTGGCTTTTCGAAGTCGTTATGGCCACTATGAATTTGTGGTAATGCCGTTCGGGTTAACTAATGTCCTAGTAGCATTTATGCAGCTTATGAACAGTGTCTTCCAGCCATATCTGAACCAGTTTATCGTCGTCTTCATTGATGATATCTTGATATATTCCAAGACAAAGGAGGAACATGAAGAACATTTGAAAATAGCTTTGCAAACACTTAAAGAACATAAACTCTATGCCAAGCTAAATAAATGTAAATTCTGGCTCAAAGAAGTTTCATTCCTAGGCCACATTATTTCAAAAGAAGGTATTGCGGTGGATCCTTCTAAAGTAGAAGCTGTCAAGAATTGGAGCCGGCCAATGACCGTATCAGAAGTACGAAGTTTTCTGGGTCTAGCTGGTTATTATAGAAGATTCATTAAAGATTTTTCAAAGATTGTAGTTCCTTTAACTAGACTCACGAGAAAAGAAAATCCTTTTGTCTGGTCCAAGGAATGTAAGAAGAGCTTCCAAACTCTTAAGAATCATCTTACCACAGCTCCTATTCTATCACTACCGATGGAAGGTGGTGGATTCGAAATATATACGGATGCATCAGGTATTGGCTTAGGGTGTGTCCTCATGTAAAATGAAAAAGTAATCTGTTATTCTTCAAGACAATTGAAACGTCATGAGAAAAATTATCCTGTGCATGATTTGGAGTTAGCAACTATCATTTTCGCCTTGAAAATTTGGTGACATTATCTCTATGGAGAAAAGTTTACGGTCTACTCGGACCACATGAGCTTGAAATATTTATTTTCTCAAAAAGAGCTAAATATGAGATAGAGAAGATGGTTGGAATATCTCAAGAATTTTGATTTTGCTATTCAATATCATCCTGGCAAGGCTAATACTGTTGCGGATGCACTCAGCAGAAAACTAATGGGTATGATATCAAGTCTCATGATTAGTATGACTAATCTTATTCCTTAATTTGCTTAGTTGAACTTAGATATTGACAGGAAGGAAGAAGATTGCTGCATGGCTAATATCCGAGCTCAACCTACCTTAATAGAGGATCTAGTCAAGTTGTAAAATGTTGATCTCGTGTTACTAGAAATTAAAGCTAATATTGAACAACGGCCGGATTTCTCTATTACGGAGGATGGAAGATTGCTATTCAAGGGCCGAGTGTGTGTACCGGATCATGAAGATACGAAGAAATTGATCCTAGAAGAAGCACATAATTTCAAGTACACCATTCATCCAGGTGGTAGAAAAATATATCAAGATCTTAAAAGAAATTTCTGGTGGCCCAACATGAAGAGAGAAATAGCTGATTTCGTGTCTCGCTGTCTCACTTGTCAACAAGTAAAGGCAGAGCACTTTAGACCCGCAGGTAAACTGCATCCTTTGAATATTCCCGAATGAAAATGGGAGAGTATAGGGATGGATTTTATTATGGGGTTACCTAAGACAAGAGATGGACACGATGGTATATATGGGTAATCATAGACCGATTGACTAAATCTGCACATTTCATACCAATCAAAAGTCGATGGTCTGTGGATATCCTGGCAGCATTATAAATAAAGGAAATTGTCAATCTACATGGTGTCCCCGTCACTATTATATCTGATAGAGATCCTCGATTCACATCACAGTTTTGGAAGGGTCTACAACAGTCACTAGGGACTAGATTGAATTTCAGCACAGCCTTTCATCCACAAACTGATAGTTAGACAGAAAGAACGAATCAGGTGGTAGAAGACATGCTCATGGCTTGTGTTATTGATTTTGGAGGTAGTTGGTATGATCACTTGCCTCTAATAGAATTTGCATATAACAACAGTTATCAGGCCACCATACAAATAGCACCTTTTGAAGCTCTATATGGAAAAAGTTGTCGATCACCAATATGTTGGAGTGAAATAGGGGAAAGATAATTCCTAGGCCCCGATATTATCAGAGATTCTACAGAGAAGATCAAGCTTATTCAAGAGAGAATAAAGATGGCACAAGATATTCAAAAGTCTTATGCTGATAATCGTAGACGAGACTTAGAATTTCAAGTAGGAGACCATGTGTATCTCAAGGCTTTTCCAGGCCGTGGTATTCAGAGATTTGGCATTAAGGGCAAACTAACTCCAAGGTTCATTGGTCCATTTGAAATTCTCGAAAGGGTCAGTGAAGTGGCTTATAGACTGGCTTTACCTCCACAATTAGCAGGAGTTCATGACGTATTTCACGTCTCTATGCTAAAGAAGTATGTATATGATCCTGACTATATTATCACTTATGATAATCTAGAGATTCAGAATGATATGATGTATGAGCAAACGCCAATAAAGATTCTGGAACGAGAAGTGTGTCAACTAAGAAATAAAGTTATTCCTATGGTCAAGATTCAATGGAAGAAAACATGGCCATATGAAGCAACATGGGAAACCGAAGCAGCCATGCGGAAAAGATTTCTAGAATTATTCAACTGTAAGTACACTCTCCATAATCCATGTATTGAATTTGGGGACCAAATACTTCTAAGTGGGGGGGGGGGTGTAGTGCCCCAGAATTTATGTAATAATTTCTGGATCATTTATAGAATTTTCTAGAATTTATTAGGAATTTATAAAGACTAAATAGATTTATAATGGATTATTAGATTAACAAATCATTATAAGGCCCAATTGTGTTAAATAATTAACCTAGCCTATTTAAATAAGATCCAAAAGATCTAAGGACAAAGCCCATTAAGTTTGGCCCATATTCTAGAAGGTTATTTAGCCTATTCATGAAATTTAAGGATAAATACTATTTTATAGATAATTATATTGGATAAATGAATAAAAGAGTTTTATTAATTTGAAATTCTGCCCATGTTGTATGTAACGGTCTATCGTACGACCGCCACATGCATGTAACACACCTAGACTGATGCGTTACACCCTGACAGTTCCGTGAATGAAAGAACGAGCAAAAAGATTAGAACTTTGGGATCCTATCTGCAAGAGATCGACTTGGGAGAGTTTATAACATTACTAAGGACACTTAGGGATTAGGTTCTGGTAATTAAGGACTCTAGAATCGATCTAATCTTCAAACCTTAGCCAAAACCCTATAAATAGGACCTAGTTCTGAACTGAGCGACCTTTACTTTTGGCTCGTAAAGAATCAAGGTAAGGAGATAGAATTTCGGATAAGTTCTTTAGAACATTTTGTTTAGTATACTTTAGACTAATAGTTCTCCAAATTTCATGTTAGGAGATCAAGCAACCAAGGAGATTGAAGCTTCCAAAGTTGCTAGTTCGACTATAGTAACTCAGGATTCAGAGGAAAGGACCCCTGAAGATCAAGAGATTAGGACATCTAAACGAGGTAATTAGAATTCAATCCTTTAGAACTTTTTGATCACCTTTCTTTCATATTCTTACCCTCAAAATTTCACATCTTTAGGACAAGAGGTTGGAGAGATAGAGCAGTAGGAAGTTGCTGGAAAATCACTGGAAAAGGAGAGCTAGGGCTCGATCTTCAGATTCAAATTAGAAACTTAAAGCCTAGTTAAGAGGTAGGTTATCTCATGATTGGCAAAAAAATATCTTGTTAAGGATAAAAGCCCTCTGTTTGTGTTTTATTTCATGTACTATAGATCATGGATTTCATGTTTTAGTGGGTTCATGCATACATACATATCCTTAGCCCTAATCAAAGATCAAAGATATTATCTTGTCTATTCACTAAAACCCATGCATGTAGTTGGCCATACTTCGTTTATCATGCCTAGAATAATTGTAGTATTTTGATTTCCAAGCATGTTATGTTTTCATAAACTTTTTCTTTATGTTACTGCCAGCAGACGATCTGACGCATCAAGGTAAGACCGTCACAATGATATAACGGCCTTACTATAAGCCGTCACACCTTCTTTGGTGTTTGAAATTCTCTGTTGTCTCTGACGCACCATCGATGGAGCGTTACATTACTGTAACGACATCACGATAAACCGTCACAGTCACTGTGACGCACCCATTCTAGACCGTCATGGTAACTGTAGACAGAATGGGAAACTAGTTAATTTAACTTATAAATAAGCCTAGTTGTCTAAGTTTTGACCTGTTATCATGACTTTAAGTTTATTTACTGATTCATAATAGAAATTGCATGATTAAGGTATCTTGAGTTATTTTAAGTTATGTTAATTTCATGTGCCAAAATTCTATGGTTTTGTATCTAAAGCATGCTTTTTCAAAGATGTATTGACGGAGTTTTATCCTGATTTCCTATTCTTACACATCCTCTCTATCAATAGAGTCATTTCTTTAAGTACATGGCGCATATTCCGATATGTTGTCCATTACTTCACTTTGCACTATAGGAATATTATTCTTGGACATGAGGACCTCTCTATTGGATATTCCTTCCAATGGACTAGGAAATCTTGTTGCAAGGCCTCCATAATTCTCCGAGAGCCTGGGATTCCCACTAGGACGCCGAGTTAGTTGTACCATTAAAACCCAATTGATTAGATTACACTATTGAGGTTTCTGGTTATCAGTAGTGTAACGGATCTATATTGGACCGTCAGGCACATGTAACGGCCCAATATACGACCGTCACATTCAACTGAGTCCGATTTCCTAGTTCTGGATTCAGACTAATGTAACGGCCCAATACTCGAGCGTCACATCATGTAACGGCCCAGTACATGACCGTCACACTGCTTGAGTATTTTAACCCGAGGTTTGACCAAGAGTTGATATTCCAAGGTTTCTAGATGGACTCTTGATGATCTAAAACTTATCATATTGATCAAGAAACCTAATATAATGAATGGAAGATAAAGAATGTACCGTTATGCTGTCGATTTATTTTCATAAGCATAACATAGTATAAGTCATTCTTGATTTCTCATGATTCTTATTAAAGCATTCATTCATTGAATTATTGTTATCAAGAGCTTGTTGGAATTGTACATTCTTGGCCATACTTTATTGTTACATGCGTGGAAAAAGCTTGATTTATACTTGAAGATGCGATCGAGCACTGATTGTGTTCAAGGGCTCTATGCTAGTCCCCTAGGCTGATTGTCAGAAACATACTATTATAAACCATGGGATATGATGCTACTGGCGTCGCATTACGCTGGGAGTACTTCCTTTATAAATAAGTGAAAATCCACAACACGATACAGCATGATTGATACTTATACATGACTTTCTTGATATTCCACAGAAATTCACGAAGTACTTGCTCATAAGTAAAAGATACAGGAGTGATGATTATGTGGCTTGCAAGTACATTCTCGTTACATTCTTGTTCATGAAAGGCCATATCATGTTCTTATAACATTCTTGCTAGTTCATACTTGCTCTCATTCTATCTTACATACTTTGGTTTAATCGCATGATTTATCGCATTCGCATGATTTTACCTTATTTCTTTAGAGCAAAAACGTTAATTACTTTAATGATGCCTTCATGTTGATGCGAAGATACCTACTGGGCGAGTGTGCTCATTACCTATTTCCATTCTTTTTCATGAAATTCGGGTTCAGATTCGGAATGTTCAAGTAGCAGATCCGAGAGTGAATAAAGAATGAGCGAAGACTTAGGAAGTTTACATTGTTCAGATCGAGTCTATATAATTTCTTATTTCTTGAGTCTAGCATGATGGAAGTTGAATTAGTGGTTGTATTCGAATATAAGATTTGATTATTAATGAAAGTTGAAGTTGAGTAAATATTATGCGATTGCATTCTTATGTGTAATTGCCTTGCACTCTGATCGTTCTTGCTTGCAAGAGGCTTACCATGCCGGCTATTCGCGTTTCTCAAGCGAGTCTTCCACTGTAATAAAGGATCGGGGCGTGACACTAGTGGTCACTTGAGGACCGTTTGACTGGGCCTAGAGGTCTATCGCAGGGCCGCTAGAGAACTCTGGCGGTCTTACGGAGACCGTTTGGTTCCCGTAATAGGCAGAACAAGGTAGGTTATGCAAGGCCAATTCTAAAGAAATATATGCATGGAAACATGCTGGAAAGGAATATAAAACATGCTGCAAGGGAAATAAAGTCATGAAGATGCTTGGGTTCCATAGATTAAGCTAGAATTATTGTCTTTGTACTTAAGGTTAGGGACTATGCATGCTGAGTAATCTGATTGCGCAGTGGTAACAAAACATTAAATACAACGTGTACAATGCATGAAAACTCATGAAACAAGAGGGCTATTACTCCTAACTCATTATTTTAGCCATCCATGAGATAACCTACCTCTAGTAGTGCTCCTTGACTTCGAATTTCTGACTAGAAGTAGACCCTAGTTCCTGTACGTCCTGTGCCAAACCAATAACTTCCCGTCCCTCTATCTCACGATCCTCTTGACCTAAATCCATGAAAATTGGAGGGTAGATAGAAGATACGAAGGGGAACAGAAAGTTCTAAAGAATCAACTCCTAAATACCTCGGTTATGACTTCTATTTTCCTGATCTTCACTGGATCGTCGCACTAGTTTTTGTGCAGTCTGTTGCGATCTAGCGACTTGCAGAGGCTCTAACTCTCCAACAGCTGGGTCTTCTAGCATGAAAATTTGTGGTGTGTTGGATAAAACTAAGAAGAACATAAAGTTCTAAAGGATTAACCTGAGAAGATGCCTCCTTACCTTCAAAATACGCGAGTCAACATTAGGGTTCTTATGAGTCGAAGTTAGGGTCTATTTATATGATTCACCTAGGGTTTAAGGGATTAGATCGAACCTAGAGTCCTAAATGGGAGTAGAGTTAATCCCTAGAGAGTTCTAGAAAGTCTTCCATGCCAGGTAGCTTCGATCTAAGGTGATTTGATCGTCAAAGATCCAAGCTTTTCACGTTTTCTTCCATTCACGGAACTGGGGTTGCCTAGCAGTCACGGACAAACCGCTAGGGAGAGTTTGGTGATCACGCGATAGACTGCAAGGAGGTGTTTTATCTGAAAATTTTAGATTTTCTTATTATCCCCCATTTAACCCCTAATTGATGTATATATCCCATTTTAAATCCATAAATTACCAAAATTACGTTTCTTTTAATGGGCTTGGGTCTAAAAGTCTTGGAATTGGGTCTTTGGGCCTATTTGAGTTGGGATTAGCCCTTTGGTAAATATAGGGCCTTTAATAAATCTCTATTTTTTCTTAATTATCTATTAAACCTTTAAAAATACTGAATAATTATATTTTAATCCTTAAAAAAAATTGGAAAATTCTCGGGCGTTACAATGTTTCAGAAAGGGCCTCGGCCTGCTTCGAGACTTAAGCGTGCATGCCCAGCTCGCTTAATTGCCTTTACAGCATTTCAACATCCTATTGGAATTTTTGGAGCAGCATCATCATCGCTGGATCGTGGACGGAGGGGCAGGGAACTTGGCCTCCCCCTTCCAACGGGACATCCAGAGAGGCTGTTGGCCTTTCGCTGTCATCTTCGACAGTAACTACATTCGCCGCCATGATGACCACATCTGAACTTGTTTTGCCAGCAAGGGCTCGTACTACCTCAGTTGCAGCCTTCTTTCTTCTAGTGACAGGACCCGACCTTTCGACGAGCCTAGCCACCTCATCAAGATCTCCGAGGAGAGCTCCATAGCGACAGGTCACTTCGGCCATGTTACAGGTGAGGATCTGTAGTTGCCTGCTTCTTTGAATCACTCTCCTGGCTGACTGACTAGGGAAGCTCAATCTATCAAACACCAAAATCCTTAGTGTAGTCTCTTAGCAGAGGGATGGTCCATAGCAACCTGACTCCACATCTTCTACTTCTCCCGGGTCAACTTGTTGCTCCGGGCTTCTCTTCGCAGCACTCAAGGCTTCTAGGAGCCACTGTATTCCCAAAGAACTATTTCCAAGGCCGCAGAAGTATCCCCGTACAACCTTAGTGATATCATCTTGCCCCTTGGTGGGGAAGATCATAGGGGGTGACACGCTGGCTCGTGCCGTGGATTTGTAGGTGAGCCACCTCCGTTTGGCCATCCTTCCGCATCTTTTATCGCATGAATAAATATTTGCCTGCCGACCATAGGCTCAGAAGGTGGGTTTATGAGACGCCCAGGCAGGCATCGTAGTTTTCTCTTTTTCTTTTTCTTCTTTCTTTCCGAAACTATCAACCATGACAGGCTTCGGTTGAACCGGAGCTGGGCTCCGCACTTGCTTGGGCACCCAAATTTTCTTGAATTTGGTTGGTTTCGGGGCCAACCCACCCTTTGATCTGGACTCCAAGTGGTCCGCTTTATCTTGGGCCAATGCTTGGAATGAATTGTCCACTGGCACAACTGGAATCCCCTTATCGGGTGTGATCTTGGCCTGCCGACCGTCAAGGAACACTCGGACTCCTCTGATCAAGACGGATTTGCTCGAAATGGATAGCCGGCCCTACAACATGCTAGCACTCTTCTTGGCCACCCTCCTGGCAGCCGATGTGTGCTTCCTGTTGGTGGAGGCGCAAGAGTTGATGTGATAGACATGGCAGCCCACCACTGCAGCTTCAGTTGGGGTTGCCTCTGCGACGGTGACAGGTTCCATCTGCTGGGTGTCCAGGAGTCACACGAATGTAACCCCCAAAAAGTTGGGGAAGCCCACGAGGGGCGGGAAATCACCAAACTTCGTCGGCACTGCCAGGTAGCCATACCTGACATGATCAATGACAACAAGCGGTCTGAACGCAACTGCCATCGCGATCATTGGAATGCAACTTCTCTCCTACAATATCAAATTGAGGAAGTTAGAATTTTAGGAAGAGGCCATCGGGCCCCAAATCTTGGCGAAAAGATGAAAGGAGATCTAGTCCCACTGGGTGTGCTATACTTGTGGATGCACTTAAAATTCATCTTATCTATCTTTTATCATTTATCGTCTTTCAATTTATTAGTGTGCGAGTGCGCCAGTCATAAAGTGAAAATTTATCCGAACTCCGAATACCAAGGAGGTATGGAGTCGTTGGTGCGCGCCGTCTGACTGGTCAAGCAATGTGGGAATCATGTCGAGACCATAACCCGCCGTGCTATAAAGGTCACATTGTTAATTATATCCCCTCGGAGAGGGGAAAACCTTTGATTAGTCGTCAGGAGAAGGGGCCCTATGGCCTGAAATTAACATTAGTGAAATAAATGAAGGATATATCTGGCTGTTAAGATGCTGTGGAACATTTTACATGGGTCATCTCTCTGGTCTTCTTATGCCCGGTGCCGATTTATCAAACTCCATTTTACAAGCTGCACTAAGCCCTTTCTTGCTGGAATGCCTGTGGCAGTCTTCAGGCAGGCAACAGATATCTTATTACAGCATAGTATGTGGCTTGTTGACTGCGGGGCAGAAATAGATTTCCTGAGGGATAATTGGACTGGGAATGGCCCTTTGTTAAGAGTGGCCTCAGCCAGTGGAGTAAATGGGGGTGTTGGTCTCCCCTTGGCCTCTGTCAGAGAGGTTCTTTTGGATCCTCAACATGCTGCAAGAGGACTACACAGTGATTTTCCCCATCTCCCCAATATTCAGTTGACCAGTGAAGCTGATAAATGTGTATGGACCGGAACTTTAAAAGGCAATTTCTCTGTCAAGTCAGTATGTAATATGATCCGGCCTAAAGGCCTGAGGAGGCCAGCCTGGGCCAAGTTATGGCACTCTGCCATAGCCCTGAGGGCTACTTTATTTGCTTGGAAGATCCTCCACCGAGCTGTTCCGGTTGACAGCAGGGTTATTGACTGTGGGATCCAAATGGCCACCAGATGCAATTACTGCTCCCTCCCATGCCAACAAGATCTTAACCATGTCTTTATCTCTGGTGAGTTGGCCTCTAAATTGTGGGGTTGGGTGTCTCCCCTGATCAGTAACAGAGTCTGGTTAAGTGATCAACTCACAGCCTGACTATGGAATCTCATTTCTGTCTCCAATATGTAGTCTGCCTTTAGCTTTATTGGGATGCTTGCTCTTATATTGATGCTATGGGAAATTTGGAAATTCAGATGTGCTGTTAGATTTGAAGGTGTGATTATGAGCCATGTTGTTATAAAAAGAAGAATTTTAGCTTCTATCTCCATGGCTCTAGACAGGTTGAATTTCCACAGGCCTCTGTCCCCTGTCCAATTCAGATGCCTTGCTACTTTTGATTTGTTCCCTCGGATTGTTACCAAACAGCCCATTGTGGTCTCTTGCAAGTTGGCTGTGCAAGGCTATACTTTGCATTTTGATGGGGCATCGAAGGGTAATCCTGGTAGAAGTGGGGGAGGAGGCTGTATTAGAGATGCCGTAGGAAGACTGTTGGTAGCATTCGCCTTCTCTTATGGCATTGGGTACAGCCTGGTGGCTGAGACAAGAGCCTTGCATGATGGCTTAGCCGTTGCAAAGCAGTGTGGCATAAGATTGGCAGCTATCTTCTCGGACTGTGCTGTTCTTGTGGAGGCAGCAAGGAAGGAAGTTGCTCCCAGTTGGATGACCATCCCATGGTGGAAGAGGACCCTGTTGTTAATTCAGGATTGTGGTTGTCTGCTCCAGCATATCTATAGGAAGGGGAATCAAGTGGCTGACTCCTTGGCATCTTATGCATGTAATGCCTCCACTAACTCAGTTTTTATTCATGATGGGGATCTTCCATGGCCGACCAGGGGGGCCTTCAAGATAGACAAGGCAGGACTGCCAGCTTTCCGTTTCTAGTCTCTCTTGGTTCTATCATGTTAGCCTTGTTTCTCATGTTGTTGGTTTCTTAAGGGCCTTTGCTATGTGCTTCTTTGTTTCTCAGGGGTATGCCCCTTGGACTCTAAAATTCTTTCAGCTTATAGTAATAAAATCTAGGGCCCTGGTGCAGCCTGGGGGAGTGAGAACACTCTCCCTCTCTGAGGGAGGGTGCACTCGACCAGCTCTTGCTCCAGATTGGCCAGTCTTTGGAAAAAAAAAATAAATGAACGATATCTTAAATTGCGCAAGAGAACCCCATACTTGAGGGTAAGGATATATTCAGAGGTAAAGGCATTCAAATAATGTTGGTCATCTTATGGACCATTTCATGTTCGGACAGGAGTTCGGGCTGGGAGCACGACAAAAGTATAAGTGACCTTCGTGTGAATGTCTGCCAATGGCACGTCAAGTTTGATATTCAATAGCCAGATCGGGTCAGGTTTAGTGAATTATCGGCCTAAAGCAAAGTCGAGCCATGGCCATGATAGGGGTGGTCCCTGAGGTGCAAGCATGACTTGCCGAGGTATCGTTGATAACCCCTTCACATATGATCTAGAAGGTGAGAGTCTCGGGTCAATCGTCAATAATTTGTTAAGGGTGGCATTTATATTTATTATATTTTTTATTTTTATACTGCGATCATGTTTCCACGCCATTATCATCATTAGGTTAGAGTTAGGTTCATTATTATTTTCATGGTACTGTTCCCATTGTTATATTATCATTTCATTTAACGTTATTATCCATGGTTTATCCTTTATTCTTCTTTCATTTCCAATTAGTGGTCATTGAGAAAGATGAGTCGACCTACAACATCGGCTGCGTTGACGCAACGTGGCGGGAGATCGACTTAGGGCCGCGCTGCGTCGACCCAGCACGCTGGGGACCTCATGCAAAGCCATACTGCGTCGATGCAGGCTTGCACTGCATCGACACAGGGGCGCGTTGTATTGGCCTCGGGCCAAGTTGCGTCGATGCAGGGGCAAATCGCGTCGACACACCCTCCTTCAAAGAGCAGATCACCCCATTTTTCTTGTCATTTTCATTTGTGTTACGGGTTTACCAAAGCAGATTTGGGGATGTTTGATTTTCATCATTCTCTCTTTTTTATTATTATTTTTTCCTTTTTTCCTTTTTCATTTCTTCAGCTTTCTTCTTATTTTCTTTATTTTTTTTACTAACAGGAGAAAAATGGCCGACCCCAGCATCGACCGGTCGACCGAAGTTTGAATTCAGTTGACCGGCAATGGGCTACGTCGACCCATCCTCACAGATGAGTCGACCCCGTCGAGGGTCGGTCGACCGACGATGGGCATAGGTCGACCGAACCTGGCATTTTCAGAAACAAATCGCCTGCTTCTCTCTCTCTCTTTTTTGGTTGATGTGGTTCTTCTTTCCTTTTTTGTTTGCTTCTAGTTTATCTTCTTCTTTTCTTCTCATCATACGGGCAAGGCATGCATACGCATATGCGGGTGCGTGTAAGAAAGAAGAAGCAGGGGGAGCCTGCTACTGTGGAACGTCAATAGACCCTAGAGGGGCAGCTGGTCCGCCCGACAGCACGCAACAAGAGCATCTAGCCCACCCATTTTTTTTAAAACTTTCTTTGATTTTATCCCAAAATGACAGTTTCTTCAGGCATGAGATTACCAATATATCAAAATAGATCACTGGGGTTCGAATTGATCACCCTGGCCAAGGGTGAGTTGACGCACTGTGCCCAGTGTGTCGACTCACCCTTCATGCCAACAAACCCCAATTGTTTTCTGCTTATGAAAGCAAATGACAGATTGCCAGGAGTTAGAGTATGGCCCATGCATCAAGAAACCCATGGCCTTGAAGAATACAAGGATATGAATTTGTAAATCCCTATACTTATCATGCAAAGGTTTGATCATGCATTTATGCAAAGTGGTCCTCGATACGAGGCGGAGTATTTTTACTCACGCATAGTTAGAATTTTCACCCGAGCGCAATCCGACTTTCGACCACTCACCATTTGATATACCAAGGACCACGGCAAGCAGGCATTCAGCAATTAAAACATGCATGAGGCTTCGATTGCATGTACGAAGCTATGTATATATAAATCAATGCATACCTATGGATGCGAAAGCCATATTTGTTTTTAAAAAAGGAGCAAAATGGCAGATATATCTGGGGAATCATGGCAAGCAAGCATGCAAGAATTGAAGCGTGCACAAAATTTTATCTCCATGTGCGAATCAAATCATGTATGAGGGTGCAAATGTCATGCTCAGTTCTGAAATATGAGAGGAGGGGTTGATGTGTCCATGCTCATGTAATTTCGGTGAAAAATTGGTGTGAACCAATGTACACATGCAATGCTTTTCTTTTCTTTTTTTTTATCAAAGGGAAGCCTGCCCTAGACAGCAGTCTGGCCCCAACGGAGTCAACTCCCTGGGTCAACTCCTATGCAGATTCCTGCTCGGGTAGACCCAAACAGAGGCATCCCCCAAGGGAGTCGACCCCTGAGGTTGACTCTCACAGCAGCAAGCCCCCAACCCAGTTTAAAAGGGTTTAAAAATAATCACACATGTGCATCAACATGCCATTGTCCACCCAGAATTTTCTGGTTTGACCTGAGAGTTCCTTGTTTTGTTTTTTTATCTCTTTTCTATTCATCTTTACCTTTACCGGTCCTTTTAAAATCGTTTAAATCACTGCCCGTCTATCATGATGATTTTAGCGCAGTTTATCTTTTCTTTTTTTTATCTTGTTGATCTTGTAATTAGTTCAAGTTTTCTGGCAAAAATTCGACAGCATCTCCCCTAGACCCGAAGCATTTGGGGGGTATAAGTTAGGTACTCGTCCACGGAAGATCCGAGATGACCCCAAAATAATGAGGATACGCACGAATGCGGCAACATCCTATGACCCGAATCGGGCACGAACACCTCGAGGACTAGCCTACGATGGGCTCCAATGATGCACGATCTGCCACAGTCTTGATTTTAAAACGTGGACTTATATTGTTGCCAAACTATATGGCCATTAATACACACCCCTTCAAGGGAGATCACCCGGGGACCATGCTACGAGGAAGCAAGACCCCCGAGATCTAAGAGTGATCAAAAAACTTCAGAAAATAGCCAAGGAGAGTCGAAGAACAATCGGGGAAGTAGTCCATAGCAGCTCAGATAAACATGGATTCTGAGTTATATCCATGAGAATGAATAACCCAGGACCCTTCTTGAAAGGCACCTTGTGCATTTCCTCCCCGAAACAGCGGGACCAAAATATCGTAAAGCTTTGTTTTTTTTAAGCGCAAGTCGACTTGTACCCTGATCAAGTAGACTTGCACGCCTTCATCAAGCAAAAGTAGAATATCACAAAGTGCTCATTACGGGGTTACGTCCCATATCTCTCACCTCTTGGCATCATGACCATGAAGCTAGTCAAATCCCAACGTGAGGTTTTGAGAGGGAAAACTTGGTCAGCGGATGTGAAAGAAATACAAAAGGGAAGCGTCCCGAGGCGAAGAGAGCGGGCAAGAAGAAAGAAAGAGATTATAATCATCCAAGACTGGGCATCTTGAACATTGCAGCATAAATAAAAAATCTCCTAGAGTAGTGTTTTCTTTTATTTCCTATTAGAAAAGGAACAAGAGTACATCCAAGGAAAAGCAAAAAAAAGAAATACAAGGAGAGAACATGGGCAATGCTCCCTATTCCCACTCACTTACTTCTCTTTCCTCTCTCACTACAGATCGACAAGGTGGACGTGTATCTTCTACCAAGGGGGACTTCAGCCAGCAAAAAAAGGGTGTGTCTTCAGCCGGGGGAGAGAAATCCAACCAGTCGAAAGGCAATTCTTTCAGCTGAAGGGAGTTTCAGGCGGCCGAAGGAGTTCTTCTAGGCTTCATGTCCCCTTTTATAGAGGCAGACCTAGGGTCCTGGTCTTCACGGATCTCCTTCTCGTCCACGTTTCTATCTTTTCTTCTCATTTTTTCTCTTTTCTTGTTTTTTTTGAGCTATCGTCGTCCTTCTCGCAGGAACAAGGAGCCATGCACGGGGGGAGGGGGGGAGCTTTACCCCATGTGGCCTGGTCGTGTGTCTGCCACGCCGCTGGCCGACGGAGTCGGTGGCCTTTTGGGACATGCCCGCGTCACTACTGCAGTTGCGTTGTTCGTACGCGAGAGGGGGCGCCGTTCGAGCATTGAATGCTCATGCACGCGAGGGAAGGAACTGTCCGCATTTCTGTTCTTCAGGAGAAGTCCCCTCCTTTTTTATTTCTTTCTTCTTCTTTTTTTCTCTCTGCCCCTTTTCGTCTTTTGCTTCATTTCAACTTTTTTCTTTTCTTTATATTTTTTTTCACGCGTCTATAGACAACGGCCCGAATTTTGTTCTCTTTTTGTAACGCCAACAGGCACCAATTTAAAATCAATTATGTAAAGTTTTAAAGTTACCAAAATTAGAAAAGAATTGGAGTCTTCCTTCCGTATGCAAATTTAAAAATTCACGTCATTCCAGAAAGGTGCAGATTTAAATAATATAAATTTTGGTAGAAATTAAATGATCAAAATATGAAAATGAAATTCGCGTCATGGCGGTCTGACACGAATTTTTAAATGGCGTCAGGGGAGCCTGACACTAATTCTTTAAATGGCATCAAGGGGGCTGACACGAATTCTGGTTAAATGGCATCAAGGTGTCCTAACACGAATTCTTTAAATGGCGTCAAAGGGGTCCTGACATGAATTAATTCTTGTCCACCCAGAGAGATTCTAATTTGAAAAGGCCCCAAAAAATTAGAGAAAAATATAAAAAATTAAAAAAAATATGAAAAAATAAGGAAAAGATGATAATCAAGAAAAATAAGGAAAACCACTCAATTAAGTCAATTTGAGGGTCAATTTGGGGTGTTATACGGTGATAGGAGATGTACTCAAAATGATGTCAATTTTAGAGTGTCTATAATTGCGCCACCTTGGCGTCTGCTTTGCAAGGGAGTGACACGGAGTGGGGTGAAATGGAATGAATGAAATGAAGTGTAAAGAAGTGGAATGAAATGTAGTGAAGTGAAAGCGAACTGAAAAGTAGATGCGAAGGTGTGATGAGACATGCGATCAACACCACCTGATAAGAATTGTTCCAAAGTTCAAGATGAAGCAATCTTGAGAAGGTTCAATGAAATCAATAATTGTTTGGATGTAGGAAAGAAAAGACATAAGGATGCGCACACGGTGCACGAAGGAGAGGAAAAGAAGTATATCAACTTCCAGCGTCGGTGAAGTACCCCATGTCGTAAACTTGTGAGTTTTACCATTGGAGAGCGATTACCAGTCAATGTGGATGTGTTGCAGCTAAGGTGGATCTAGGGAGTAAAGGACGAATTAATAGGGTAGTGTTCCAAACAAATGAGTTTTAAAAGAAACGGCTCAAAAAGACAACAAGGAGAATTAAGGAATCAATTCAGAATAGAATATCTCATATCATGAGAATTAACAATCAAGTGACTCTTAAAATCGAATTATAAGAGGGATTTTCCAAAGTTAAATCAAAGTCCTACATACATGCATGCTGGGTTTTAAGAGAAAAATTAAAACAAGTTAAAATTGAAAATAATCAAGGATAATATTGTTAAGTTGCCTAGACTGAGTCAAGATACCGATTTTGTGAGTTAATATTAAGCCGAAGTCCATTTATCTGCATACCAACTCACAAAAAGGGAACCATCGTCCCCCGTCTTAGATGGTTCAACGGTCTATCCGTGCGACTAAGATTCCTCTGAAATTATCATTATTTTTGATAATTAGAACTCAAATTTCAGATTTACCAAAGTCACAAGGTCCTTGGTATAATTTAATAGCGTAGATAACATATAATAAAAATGCATACAAGTAAGATGGTGAAGCAATAATCAAGCAGGGAAAAGTGAATTCAGTGCAATACAATCACCGTGGGATCTGAGTGATGATGTCCAAATAGTGGGACCAAAGAGCTTCTTGTCCTGCGCCCAAAAATTGTTAGCCAAGAATCATGGAGAATAAGCAATGACTAAATGGTAGTTAAAGCATAGCATGGATTAAAGCATTCAAACATGCAAAGCATTAAGGAATCATTGTTTATTGTTATGTTATGTTAGACCATGAGGATGACAAACTTGGCCAATGGTTAAGATGTGGACTTGAATGATCAGGATCAAAGTGGTGATGCCTAGAATGGCAAGAATAATCAGAGGAATTGAATGACATTATTTGAGAACAAGGGGAAGAATCAAAATTGATGTGAGTAAAAGAAAGGGCTTATCCCATATTCTTGGTCTTTTTTGCAGAAGTTGTCCCTGTGTAACACCATCCGAACAAATAGTTAATAAAAATACAATGCATTTTTTTTGTGAAATATGCAAATGGATTTTGGCATATTCAATTTTTTATGGATTTTTAGAAATATTCATTTTTTTAATTTTAAGAAATATTCAATTTTTTATAATTTTTTAAAAATTTTAAATTTTTAAAATTTTTGAGAATATTAGACATTACTAATTGCAACACTAAGGATAGTTCAAACCACTGGCTAGGGGTCCTTGTTCCTTCCCCTTTCACTAAGAGTTGCCCAAAGCAAGGCGTGCATTGAAGGTGGCGCCCTATAGCCAACTCTCATTGGTTAACAATGCCCCTACTAAGGCCATACATGAGAAACACTTGGTCTCAGAGGGAGATGGGAAGAAAATTTGGGATGAGCTTGATATGAGTTTAGAGGATGTAGGGTTTGAGTTCCTTCCATAGCACAACCCCTAGAGATTCGGTCTGTTACACCAGGGCTTTTTATCTTATCATCGAACCTTAATTCTCATTTAGGCACGCATACGACTGGGTTCATAACGTCTCGCGGGGAAACTGTCACTCCCCGAGCCATGTGTACGGCCGAAGCAACGTAGGGAAAACGTGGACAGTCGGCAATACGCCTCAAGCTAGCAATGTAATCAGAGTGTAATAAACATCCACATAAAGAGGAATGCACAATAATTGACAAAAAATCTAACTTTTATTGATAATAATCAAAGTACATGAATGTTTGACACTCTTTTAACATAAAGACAAACTAGACTCAATAAAGGGAAAATTACATCATGATTCTAACTAATAACACTACTAGGCTTCTCTCTTGACTTTAGTCGCTCTCGGATCCACCACTTGTATAGTCTGAATCCGACCCACTAGTATTTTCTGAAAAGATTGAAAAAGTAGGATAATGAGCACACTTGCCCAGTAAGTATCTTTGTATCAACATGAAGGCATAGTTTAAGTAATTAATCAATTTAGCTCTTGAACATAAGGTAAAAGAAATGCGGTAAGACATACGACATAAAGCCAAAGTAACAACGCAAGTATCAAGACCTAAAAGATGTGAGTGTCCAGGTAGAATGAGATGCATGAGCAAGAATGTAATATGAATATAACTTGGCCCTTTAGGAACGAGAATATACTTTTCATAACCATAAAGACCATGTACTAGAAAGTCATGTAACAAGAATGTACTAGCAAGCATGTAATTTCACAAGATAGCCTCGTGGTTTTCACCCGTTTATAAAAAAAGTACTCCCAACGCAATGCGACGCCAGTAAGCATCATACCCCATGGTTTATAGTATGTTTCCGGCTATCTGCCGAGGGGGCTAGCGTCGAGCCCTTGGATACTGTCTGTGCCCGCTCTTGCATCTTCAAGTTATAAATCAAACTACTTCCACGAGATATAACAATAAAGTATGGCCAGTAATGTAACAATTCGAACAATAAGCTCATGATAACAAAACCAAGGTAAGATTGCACCAATTATGAATATGAGAGTTCCAAGATCGAATTAAGAACAAGGTCATGCTATGGAAGGAATTCGACAGCATAACGGTACATTCAATAGTTTTCCATAATTCATTAATAATTTATTGGATACGGTGTTAGGTTCTAGACAATCAATAGACCATCTAGGAATATTGGAGAATCAACCCTTGGGTCAAACCCCGAGTTAAATAACACTGGGGCAGGAAACGGTCTAGTCTAGGCCATTTCTTGGAGTAGCAGTCACAGCCTAGCCGCAAACGGAAAGGTGGTGGTCTTGGGATGGCCGCAACTAGACAGAGTCGACGCCAGAAAAAAAGAAGGGTCGACGCAGTGAAAACTCTGGGAGATAGCGGTCATGGGAAGGCCGCTAACTGACCATAGCGGTCTCCTTGATGGCTGTAACCAGCCAGAACTAGAAAAACACCGATTACGTGAGTGCTTTCTAGACAATTGAGCTTTGAGGGTACAACCTACTCGACGTCCTAGTGAGAATCCCAGAATCGTGGAGACTTACGGAGGCCTTGAAACATGATCCCCTAGTCCGACAGAAGGAATATCCGACAGAGAGGTTGACAAGTCCAAGAAAATGTGCCTATAAGTGCAAAGTGTAACTAATGACATCGTACCAAAATACGTGCCATGTACTTAAGATAGACTCAAGGATGAGAAAGAATAGGGTAAAACAGCGATCAATTCATCCATGAAACAAGTGCATAACACATGTGAAACATAATATTAATACAAGACTATATAGTTTTAGCATGAAATTAACATAGGATTCAAATAAGTGTATGAAGTCATGTAAGTCATGAAACCTAGCATGGTGGATGCACAATATAACCATTAACATGAATCCAGAGTCAAAACTAAGAATAAGACATAATTACCTTAGCTTATCATATAATTAATAGGGCTAATATGCAATCTATTTGGAGTTAAAAAGGTGCAGTCAACAGAAAGAAAATAGCGATCCGATGTGACACCACCTTGGGGGTGATAGCCACAAGGCCAATGCACCTTGGACCTAGACTTGCAAGCAATCAACCTTGAGCAGCGGACTCACTCTAGCAAACTCACTCGCGTGGCGCACACTAGTGCCCATAGGAAATCTGGCGATGATGGGAAGGGTCCGAGGTGGGACCTCATTGTTCCGGGGGTTTGGCTAGCTTAGGATGGACCCCTAAGGGCCTGAGATGCCCAATTCCTTGGGCGGCTAGCACGCCAAGGGCGTGGCTTGTAGGGTCTCTCTCACAACTCGCTCTGCGGTGGTCACTCAATTTGATGATAATTTGGGACCGGGCACTCTCTCATCGTCCGACGGAGCTAAGAGACAATACTAATTAAGCAAGGAATACCAACAAAGAGAAATGACCATAAGCTCACCAGATCGGAGTGAACACACCGATCCCGGCCGGAGACAAGGGCGAGCGGGGAGGCATGGGTACGCACCCGCACGTCGCGTCGATGTAGCTTTGACCTGAAAATTAAAATGTTACACCACTACACCTCTCGCAGGAGGGGGATATCGGGGCGGGAACTAATTGAAATTACATCCAAAACTACCTCCACACAGGGAGGGGCGGTCAGCCGGCCAGGCGGGGATGGGGAATTAAGCAAAAGCCGAGTGGAAGATGACCGTCGGTTCTGCCAGCTCTCTGGATAGCGAGATAGGCAGTCGTTGTCAGCTCCGCTACGGACTCTCCCGAACTCATAAAAGGTCACAACCGGTGCCGAATCTTTCTGACTTGACCCAGGATGATGCCTGAATTTTCGTGTAATTTCTTGACGTCATCGGTGGCTGGGGCAGGGTCTGGAACATGACTGTTCAGTGCTGGTTCTTGTTGCTCCCCGTCTTCTACTGCAAGAAGACGAAGGCGCCACGAACACTCCCGGACTCCAAATAACGCGGGATCATAACCTCTGTAATCGTGGACAAGTCCTCTTTGATCCGGGACCATCGTCGGAGGTTGGATCTGACCGCGAAGACCAAAACATTGGAGGGGTGTCGGAACTGGCTCAGGGGAACTGACCTGGTGCACCTTGGGGAGAAAATCTGGAACTCTTGACTCCGGGGTCCAAAATTAGTTCTGCTTCTTGGAGATGACAGAGGACTTGAAGGGGAAGCCCTCAGCCAAGTTTCACACTAGGAAACACAAGGGTGTATCCGGGGGAGCTTCTGCACCGAGCCTCTAGTTGTCTGCCTGGTAGAAACTGCATAGGTCACCAAGAATCGCTCCTCTAGACAACTCCTGGATCATAAGAAGGCGGGACTGCCCTCGTTGCAAAGCTGACTAGACGAAGATTTTAACGGTATATGGTATGCCTCCTGAAGCCTCACGATGACGCCGTGGCCGCTGCTGCAAGCTGCTGGTACACTGCTGCCTGCGACCTAGACTGGGTCCGAAGCTGCGCGCCTCTGGGAGGATGACTGGAACATTGGGCTCCGGGGTCCAAACTTGGTCCTCCTTCTTGGGGTTGACAAAGGGCTTGAGGAAGATCACCTCAGCCAAGTTTCACGCCCAAATCTGCAAGGGAGTGGCCGTGGTCGCACTTGAGCTAGGGTTCTAGTTCTCAACCGGAGTAGTCTTGCGCAGTCGAGGAAGAATCACTCTCACGGACAGCTCGGTGCTTGGACGATGATGAAACCACCTCGCCTGGAAAGCTCTTTGGACGACCTTTCCAAAGGCATATGGCTTGCCATCAGAAAATGTGAGGACGGGCTGATGGCGGCGCTGCTATCAGGGACCTTCCTGTTGCCTGTGAACTGGGAACAGGCTGGTGGTGTAGGGTTGTGTGTATGATGATGGGATGGCCAATGGAAGCAAGGGGAAATGGGGAGGGTGACCTGGGGAGGGGTGAGGGGCAGCCAGCAAGGGAGGGAGATTGAAATTTGGCCTAGGGTTTGAGCCCCTTCAGCCTTGGGGAGATGGATGGGTGCTTGGAGAAGGGGAGTGGGTAGTTGGTGGTTGGAGGGTGGCTTGGAGATTGGTGGATTCCACCTTGGGAGTTGGGGGGAATTGAATGAGTGTATGGGGAAGGGGGGATAGTAATGAAGAGTGAATGGAGGAGAGTGGAGGGAGAAATTTGAATTTGGGGTGGGGGAAGAGAGAGAGAGAGGGGCGACCCCCTTAGAGAGAGAGAGAGATATATGAGAGAGAGATATATATCAAGAGAGGGAGGGGAGATAAAATTCCAAGGTAATTTCAAATTTCATTGATCATCAAAGGTTACAAATGAGAGAGGGGAGGGGGGTATTTATAGACTCCAGACTTTTCACATGACCATAATGACCCTGAACTAATGACACATTCACCAAACTATCCCAAGGGGGGGCGCCCCTGGGCCTAGCCCACTTAATTGGGCCCAATAACATATCAAACCAACCATATGACAACTAACTTAGGTAAATGACTCTCAAACCTAGGTACCAGACTCAAATAAATGGAAAATTACATAGTTTATGACTCAAATAAAATATAAAAATTACATGACTAGACTATGAAAAATATGACAAACACAATGACGCATGCCAACGAACAATCTGAGCCTCGAAAATGTGGAGGGGCAAGAGATGCCCCCATCATACCCCCGGGGTGGGGAAAACTTGACCCCGTCGAGTATGGGTCCACCGGGGAAGTAGTACACCAAATGCAGCTCCGGGTGAGCCACGATCTCCAAACTCAACTCCACGTCCCTAGTCGGGGGACGGATCTCCAGCCTCTCAAGGTAGCTTGGGCACACCCTCTTGCCGACGATGGTACCCTGCTTGCCTAGTATTGTCTCCGTGTGCTTACGTCGGGCTCTCAAGCTGATTTATGGTGGCACTCCGAGGGTATCTCTCTCAGAGGAAGGTAGAGGCTCGAGGCACTCACTAGGTTCCACCACGGTGCCCGTATAGGGTGCCGGATTAGCCACGTGGGAAGTGGGATGAATCCCAAAACCCATCGGAAAGTCCAACCCGTAAGTCGGGTTGCCAAAGCCACTTAGAACTCGGGAAGGTCCAAGTCCTCGTGCCCTCGATTCGGAGGTGACCCTAGGGTAGAGCCACTCCAATGTCACCATCACCAAGTTGCCTACTTGGAATCCCAAGTGGCGCTTACGAGTTGTTGCCCGCTCTTTGTAATCCTCATCGCTTGTTGCTAGATGCTTGCGTGAATGCGTATGCCATGCACTACGATGTGGTGTGAGTGTGAAAAGTATGGTGTGCAAAGGTGGACCGGGGCAGCCAAATGTAGACCGATCATACTTTGATGCCATGAAGACTTTCACAGACTTATAGAGGGCCGAGACATCCATAGGTGAACCTATCATGCATGGGTGTGATGAGTGCCGGAGGACTCGGACATCCATGAATGCTCCTAACATGCTTAAGACTCATGATGAATGAAGGTGTACCATTACATCCGAATATGGACCACTCATGCTTCCTACTTGACATGTGGGTGATATGAATGAATGGACCCGACTTATGAATCAATCCAAGTGGTGTGGTACGCCAAGGTTCATGCATTTTTATCCCAAAGATGACTTTCATGTGCATGGGTGTGGAGTGGCCCTTGAGCTTCCACTTGAAAGGGTCGAAGGGATCATGGAAGGTGGTCATCATGGGAAGAGGCACTTCCTTATTCCCTAGGTGTAGGTCATCCATGGTTATGTCTTCCCATATGTGGCCCGAGTCTTAAAAGAGGTGGGTTTGGTCCAACAAGGTGGGTGAGGGTAGGGAATAGTGGGTGGTGGGTAAAGCAAGTGGGTCACATGGGCATCTAGGCTCCCATAGGAAGGGGTCGAAGGGATCATGGAATGGATTACCTAGAGATAGGTACTCTAAGTCCTCAAGGTCCTTAAAAGATGATGAGGCATCCTCCTCCATCGGGATAATTGGGTCGGTGATTTGGGTGGGATGGTAGGCCACGAATGGATGGCTTGACTCTCTACCCGAGATAAGCAACTCCAATTTGTGGATAGCATCAGGTTCATCGGGTGTGGGGAGGAATAGAAGGAGGTCGCTAGTGTAGCAACCCACAGTGTAGATTGAGGTGATAGACCCGACACATAGGTGTAGGAGGTCAAGGCTCCTAAGTTGGTTGGTCATTGTGGTCAACATGTCGGTCAACTTGATTTGCCATGCTAAGCCCTTAAGAAGATCCCCTAATGTTTCCACTTGGAAGGATGATTGGATGGTAGTGCGATAGGAGGAGAAGGGTACTATGGGGAGGTGTAGCTCCATGGGAGGGTAGTCATTGGACGTGATGGGGTGAATTGGTCTCACCTTTAGTGTAGTGCCCCAAAATTTATATAAATAATTTCTATAGAATTTTTTTAAAATTTATTAGGAAATTATGTATGCCAAAATAGATTAATAAATGAATTGAAGCCCAATAGGTTTAAGGACCAATCCCATTAAGTTTGACCCATATTCTAGAAGGTTATTTAGCCTATTCACAAATTTTAAGGATAAATACTCATTTATTAGATAATTATGTGGATAAATAAACAAAAGAGTTTGAATTTTCTTGAATTCTACGCACATGGGATGTAGCGGTCTATCGTGCGACCGCCACAGTCAGGTAACGCGCCTACCTTCGACCGTTACGCTCTGTTAGTTCCGTGAATGGAAGAACAAGCAAAAAGATTGGATTGTACTAGTTTATCTCTTAGGGATCGAGATGGGAAGACTAGTAGAGGTGTTAAAGACTCTTAGAAGTCGATCTAAGCTTTAACAAAGACTCTAGAATCAATATAATCCTCAAACACTAGTCAAAACCCTATAAATAGACCCTATTTTTGACCTGCGCGACCCCTACTTTGGCTCGCGTGGAATCAAGGTAAGGAGTCATAATTTCGGGTAAGTTCTTTAGAACTTTTTGTTTAGAATACTTTAGACTAATCGCTATCAAAATTTCATGGTAGGAGATCAACTACACAAGAAGTTAGAAGCTTCCAAAGTTGCTAGTACGACCTTAGCAACCCAGGAATCTAAGCAAAGGTCCACTGAAGATCAGGGAATTATATCATCAAAATGAGGTATTTAGGGTTTGATTCTTTAGAACTTTTTATTCCCCTTAGTTTCATCTTCTTACCCTCAAAATTTCACGTCCTTAGGTCAAGAGGTTGAGGAGTTAGAGCGACGTGAAGTTGTTGCAAATTCACAAGAAGGGAAGGATTAGGGCGTGACTTGCAGTCCCAAATTGGAAGATTAAAGCCCAGAAAAGAGGTAGGTCATTTCATGAATGGCAATAACATCATGTTAGGGATAAAAGCCCTCTGATTTTGATTGATTTCATGCATTGTAGATCATGAATTCATGTTTTAGTTTGACCTATGCATACATACATGTCTTGAGCCTTAATCAAAGATAAAAGATATTATCTTGTTTAAATCACTACAACCTATGCATCTAGATAGCCTCTATATTTCGTTTCTCATGACTGGAATATTCAAAGTATTTTGACTTCCGGCCATGACATATTTCAGTCTTTTACCTTCTATATCCTGTCAGCAAAAGCTCTGACGGATTAAGGTAGGACCGTCACATGATTGTAACGGCCTTACGATCAACCGTTACACCCTCTGTTATATTTAAATTTCGCTGTTGTCTTTGATGGACCAAAGTCAGTGCGTCACAATACTGTAACGGCCCCACGATAAATCGTCACAGATGTATAACGCGTCTATCTTAGACCGTCAGAGTGTTGTTTTCTGTCAACCCAAGATAGGACTGAGGACAGTCAAACTTACTTATAAATATGCCTAGTTATCTCAGTTTTGACCTGTTTTCATGACCCTGAGTTTATTAATCGATTCTTGATAGGAAATTGCATGTTTAAAGCATCTTGAGTTATTTTAAGTTATGCTAATTTCATTACCTAAACTCTATAGTTTGAATTTAAACTATGATTTTCAGTATTGTATTGATGAAGCTTTATCATAGTTCCACATCGTTACACATTCTTTCTCTTTTATAGAGTCATTTCTTTAAGTACATGGCATATATTCAGGTATATGACCATTAGTTCACACTTTACACTATAGGAACATATTCTTGAACTTGAGGACCTCTCTATTGGATATTCCTTCCAATGGACTAGAAAATCTTGTTTCAAGGCCTCCGTAATTCTCTGCGAGCCTGGGATTCCCACTAGGACGCCGAGTTGGTTGTACAATGAAAGCCCAATTGTTAGAAAGCACTATCGAAGTTTCTGGTTCTAGATATGTAACGGATCCATATTAGACCGCCATGCTCATATAACGGCCTAACATATGACCGTCACATTTACTGAGTCTGTTTTATTGTTTCTGGATTCAGTCGTTCTAACGGATCAATGATAGACCGTCACAATCATGTAACGACCCATTGATTGACCATCACAATTCTTCAGTGTTTTAACCCAAGGTTTGACCCAAGGGTTCATATTCCAAAGTTCCTAGATAGACTATTGATGGTCTAGGACTTGTCATATTTTTCAAGATACTTAATTTAATTTATGAAAATAAGGAATGTACCGTTATGCTGCCGAATTATTCCATAAGCATAACCTTGTTTTAAGTCATTCTTGGCTGGCATTTCTTAATTGAAGCATTCAGTCATTGAACTATTGTTATCATGAACTTTTTTAAACTTGTTATATTATTGGCCATACTTATTACTTGAAACGTGAAAGTAGCTTAATTTATTCTTGAAGGTGCGATCGAGCACTGATTGTGTTCAAGGGCGCTATGCTAGTCCCCTCGGCTGATTGCCGGAAACATACTATTATAAACCATGGGGTATGATGCTACTGGCGTCGCATTACGCTGGGAGTACTTTCTCTATAAATAAGTGAAGATCCACGGGAATCAAGAAAATACTTGTACATGACTTTCTTGCTTGATACATGATATTCCACAGAAATTCACCAAATACTTGCTCATAAACAAAAGATGTTTGGGTGATGACTACGTGGTATTGCTAGTACATTCTCATTACATTCTTGTTCATGAAAGGCCATATCATGTTCTTGTTACATTCTTGTAGTGCCCCAGAAGTTATGTAATAAATCCTGAGTTCTTTATAGAATTTTTTGGAATTTATAAGGGCTAAATAGATTAATAAAAGGATTATTGGATTAATAAGTCATTATAAGGTCCAATTATGTTAAATAATTAACCTAGCCTATTTAAATAAAATCCAAAAGGTTTAAGGACCAAGCCCATTAAGTTTGGCCCATATTCTAGAAGGTTATTTAGCCTATTTACGTATTTTAAGGATAAAATACCATTTTTATAGATAATAATATGGATAATTAACAAAAGAGTCTGATTGATGTTGAACTCTATGCACGTTGGATGTAGCGGTTTATCGTGCGACCGCCATAGCCATGTAACGCACCAGTCTTGATGCGTTACATCCTGTCAATTCTGTGAATGGAAGAACGAGCAAAAAGATTGGAACTTTGAGATCCTATCTGCAGGAGATCAACTTGGGAGAGCTTATAACATTACTAGGGACTCTTAGGGATCAGGTTTGGGCAAATTAAGGACTCTAGAATCAATCTAATCTTCAAACTCTAGCCAAAACCCTATAAATAGGACCTAGTTTTGACCCGAGCAACCCTTACTTTTGCTCGTGAAGAAACAAGATAAGGAGTCATAATTTCGGGTAAGTTCTTTAAAAGATTTTGTTTAGTATACTTAAGACTAATAGTTCTCCAAAATTCGTGCTAGGAGATCAACCAACCAAGGAGATAGAAGCTTCCAAAGTTGTTGGTTTGACCATAATAACCTAAGAAATTGAACGCAAGACCCCTGAAGATCAAGAGATTAGGACGTCTAAACGAGGTAATTAGGGCTCAATCCTTTAGAACTTTTTGTTCACCTTAGTTTCAGCTTCTTACCCTCAAAATTTTCACGTCCATAGGTCAAGAGATTGAAGAGATAGAGTGACGTGAAGTTGCTAAAAAATCTCAGGAAGGGAAGAACTAGGGCGTGTCTTGCAGTCCCAAATTGGAAGATTAAAGCTCATTTAAGAGGTAGGTCATCTCATGATTGACAAAAATATCTTGTTAGGGATAAAAGCCCTCTGGTTTTGATTGATTTCATGTATGATAGGTCATAGATTTCATGTTTTAACAGTTCTATACATTCATGCATCTCTTAGCCCTAAATGGAAAATAAAAGATATTACCTTGTCTATCCACTAAAACCCATGCATATAGTTTGCCTATACTTCGGTTATCATGTCTGGAATAGTCGTAGTATTTTGATTTCCAGGCATGTTATGTTTTCATAAACCTTTTCTTTATTTTACTACCAACAGACTATTTGACACATCAAGGTAAGACCAACACAATGATCTAACGGCCTTACGGTAAGCCGTCACACCCTCTGTTGCATTTGAATTACTCTGTTGTCTCTGGCTCACCATAACAGGAGCGTTACACTACTGTAACGGCCCCTCGATAAACCGTCACAAGACTGTAACGCGCCTACCCTAGACCGTCAGACACTATGTTCTGCCTGCTGTAGACACGCCATTCCTGACGTCTCCTGAGAAAGTCTCATATTACTGTACAACGCCCCGCGACGGCTTACGCATTTTGAATCACTTGAGTGCTTCCTTTTCTTGAGTCTTCTTCCGCCCTTTTCAGCATCCGGAATCGTCTCGTCACAGCATTCGGATGGCATCAACACCAATCGGACGCACCGGAAGGGTCAAGAACCAGGAAGATGGTCTGGCGGGTGGCTGCCGAAGCCTTTTGTAGGGGACCCGGGGGGTCTTCATGGAGGCGTCCAGGACCCTGGACGCCCCCACTACTTTTATATATACAAAACGCCAAAAAATAATAATAATTTATGGAGGCGTCCAGGCTCCTGGACGCCTCCATGAAAAGAAAAATAAAAAATATATAATGCCAGCTTTGGCATAAAAAGACAAAACAAAAAATAATAATAATTTATGGAGGCGTCCAGGTTCCTGGACGCCTCCATGAAAAGAAAAATAAAAAATATATATGCCAGTTGGCATAAAAAGACAAAACAAAAAATAAAAATAATATATTTATGGAGGCGTCCAGGCCCCTGGACGCCTCCATCAAACTCTCTCACGGGCGCCGCCCACCGAACGACCGTTTGTCGTGTGTGAAAAAAGCCAAATTATGGAGACATCCAGCCAGCTGGACGCGCCCATTTTTGAATCACGGGTCGCCGCTCACAAAACCACGCGTTGTGCCAAACCGCGTGCGGCCGTCGGTGGGGTTCGGTGGAACTGTTTGAGGCGTCCGGGGCCCTGGACGCCTCCACAAAAATATTCCAAAAAAATAAATAAAAATAGAATAAAATATTAGTTCGACCCTGATGGAGGTGTCCAGGGTCCTGGACGCCTCCACCCTCCGGAGCCCTATAAATAGAGGCCCACCCCCTCAGTTCTGGAGGAGCTTCTAAGAGATCCGATAGGCTGCCGGAGCCCGGAGGCTACCGGAGTCATTTTCTAACCCGTGGGGTCTTTTGTAGGTGGAGCTTCTGCCGGCTTCTCGGGTGCCCACGCTCGCGAGAGGAAGGTCGTCTTCATCCACCGCGCTTCCACGTCGTCCCTACACTGCCGGAGCTCCGCCGGACCTCACCCTCGGCTCCTCCAATAAGCCTTTTCTTCCCCTTTTTCTCCATAGTTCTTTACATTCATCATACTGCATCCTCTATCTCCCTACATAAGGGCGCCGTCTCTTGCATACTTCTTGCATTCATCATCGCATTTTCCTCCTACTCGAGTCCGAGAGGGGTTTAAAACCACACCAACCAGGTGTGTGTCAGGTCACGATCTCATTACTTTTATTGCAAGGAATTGTTACTACACTACCATTTTCTAATTCCGTTCGTTTATTGTCTACTGTTTTGCAAGGGTAACCAAGGAAAGCCCTCTCCGTCGGTCGGCCGAAGGGGGAGGAAGAAGCAACCCGCCATCTCCAGCTCTAGAGGTAGGCGCGATCACTTTCTTTATTTTGGGGTCTTTTGGCCCCTAGCGATCACATCTTGTTTTCGAGGACGCGGCGAGTCACTTCCCCAATGGCCGTTTAAATTCCCATTCTTATATTCTCTTTATATTCTGCTCATATTCTCGAGGCCGCGGCGAGTCACTTCCCAATGGCCGTTTAAATTCCCGTTCTTATATGTTATATTCTTATCTATTCATATTCTCGAGGCCGCGGCGAGTCACTTCCCCAATGGCCGTTTAAATTCCCGTTCTTATATATTATATTCTTATCTATTCATGTCCTCGAGACCGCGGCGAGTCACTTCCCCAATGGCCGTTTAAATTCCCGCTCTTTATATTCTCCTTATATTTTGTTATATTCTTATCTGCTCATATTCTCGAGGCCGCGGCGAGTCACTTCCCCAATGGCCGTTTCAATTCTTGCTATTTAATTTCTGCACCATTCCCGTCCCCCCGAGGTCCGCGGCGAGTCACTTCCCGCTATGGCCGTTTAACCCCCATATCTTGCTATATTACATTTGTCCCGCTCACCCCGCCGGAGCAATCTCCCGTGGTGGCCCCTTCTCTCTTCTCTTATTTCTGTGTTGCAGCAAACAAAAAGAGGAGCCTGCGCGCTCCGCGTCCTCTTCGCACCCCAAATCGCGTGACGTCGCTCACAGATTGGCGATCACGGTGGGACTTCTACTGCTTCCTTTCGGCTACCCTTGCAAGTTCGGCACCATCCGTGCCTCTCCACCTTGGCGCCCGCGCGCGCCCCCGTTGTGCTCACGGTAGCACTGTCAGTTGTGATTGGTTGTTTGTTTATTATATGTCTGTTATTTCTGTTGTTTTCCCACTCCATATCTCTGTCAGCATTTCATTGCATGCATCCATCCCTCTTTTCTATCCTTTTTTCATTTTTTTGAGGATCACCCTTTCCCGGTGAAGGAAGGACTCTCCGTTTGAGAATTCCTCTCAACGGACTAGAATCTCCTCCACTGGGACCTCCGTAAGTCCCCGACATCGAAGAATCTCCTCTTCGTTCACTGGGCTGGTTGTACCATTGAAGTTCCCCGGAGTTAGTCATTTCATTCGTGGTGAGACGAGAGACCCTAGCTGACACGGCGGTGAAACAAAAATAAACTAGGGTCCCTATTTTGTGTGAACTTCGGATCTCGCTAAAAACAAAAAAAAATCATCAAAATCAAAACACAAAAAAGGCGTAAAGGCATCCACTTGTTTGATAATCTCTGCTACCTGCTTGCTAGTGTATGTTTTTGCGTTCTGGGAAAACTGTGAGCATGGCTCACGAGTCTTTTGAGGAGAACCACCCTAGTCGTGGTTTGTCAGCCGACCCGCGAGTCTATGCTATGGACTCGGGTCCTTCTCATGAGCCCTCGCATGAGGTGCAGGTTATTGCCGGGGACACGTCCCCACCACAGGATATCTCTTCCTTACTGGGCGTCCTCGCCAACACGGAGCTTACCTCTGAACAGCTCCGGGCCTTCCAGGCCATTCTGAAGGGGAAATCTGTTTCCCCCACGCCCCAGGAATCAACTCCGGCCATCGCACCTCTCCAAGAGTCCGTGCAGGCCATTCCATCTCCTTCATTGGCGCAAGCCATCCAGTCTCCCTCGCTTCAAGGACAAGCGAGCCAACAACCACCCTCGTTCCAGTTCCAGTCACAATCTCAAACTCCCGTTGTTCACCACACACCGCTTCAGCCAGGGCCAACTGTCGGCGGTCCGACAGCTCCCTCTCATTCCGGGTTCCCCCCTCAAGTCTCCGGGAGACAGTTTCTCCCCCAGTGGCAAGTGCCACCTTCACCTCCAGAGGAGCTCGCCCAATCGCTCCTCAATAGGTTCAATCGCATGGACGAGCAGTTTCAAAATCTGAGAAGGATGGTGGACGTGAAAGCCACCCCGGAGGTTGCTTTGCCAATCCTTCCCGTCATTCATCTTCCTCCCTCCGAAATGCCCACGTACCGCAGATACAATGGTACCGGCAACCCCTTCATTCACCTCAAGATTTCATGTATGAGTCCTCCTATTGGCAAAACGATCAGAGGTCCCTGGCATACCTCTTTCAGAGATCATTGGATGGTCCCGCGCTTGAGTGGTTCTATTCTTGGAGCCCCGCGAGGCCGAGAATTTTGAAATTGTCCAGAGAAGGTTCTTGCAGAAATATAGGGATAGGGTCGGTCCCTCACTCTCCATTACCGACCTAGTGGCCGAAAAGATGAAGTCCGACGAAGATTTTGTCTGCTATGCTGATAGATGGAGGTCTCTGGCGGAAAGAATAAGGGATACCCTCTCCGAGCCCGAACAAGTGAAGATGATTGTGTCTAATGCAACCCCACAGTTTAGACACGTCCTAGCCATGAATAAACTTACTACAATGGAGGAACTCTATGAAAGGGCCCGATACATCCAAACCCAGTTAAAAGACTCCCCCATTATGAACATGTTTGAGTCGCCAAAGCCCAAAGTGGTCAGAAAAACAGGCGCTGGTGTCCCGGGCGGAGCCACAGAAGGGGTCGTGACAAATGAGCAAGTGGGTGCGGTCAACAATGCCAACTATGCAGTCAACCCAAGGCCTCCACAAATGCCCCGACTTCCCCTCCAACCAGGTCCTTTCCCTCTTCGTCCTCCACCCCAAAATAATCCACCCCAGGATAATATGCCTCCATTACGTCAACCCCAGCAACAACAACCACAACCTCAGCAACAACAACCACCGCTTCAGTACAACCAAGTTCCACCCCCGGGGAACTATGGTCCCCAACAGCAACAAAGGAGGCCGCTCGGTCCCAAGAGAGCCTACTATCCACCATTGCCAGAAACCTTAGCAGACATTTTTAATGCCCTCATGGCATCAAACCAACTCGCCCTACCCAGAGAAAGGCCCGTGTGGCCCCCAAATGTTGATACCTCCAAATACTGCGTCTACCACAGGCAGCCAGGACACACAGTAGATTACTGCTTCCATTTCAAAGATTACATCCACGATATGAATGATGAACATCAAATAGATTGGGATGAAATGAGACGATACGTCGCCGCTCTTAAGGCTAGGAGACCTCCTCATAGGCCACAGCAGCAGTTACAACAGCAGCAGCAGCAGCAACCACAACAACAACAACAGCCTCAGCAGGCCCCACAACAACAGCCCGACATGGGCATAATCCAGAATCCATTACCGGAGCACCAACAGCCCAATCATCAGGTTAACCCCATCTCCTCCTTCCCGGAAGTCGGGAGAGAGCAGGTGTGGCACCAGGAAAGTACCTCCATTCTTTCTACCGCCAATCCTATCATCACGCAACACCCTTGCCTTGCCCGGGTAGCACCTCTCTCTCATCAACCCGCGTCAGTATCGCCTTCACCATTTCCACTACCATTACGCCCTCTCATCCGTACCCCGATCCCCTATCAACCGACACTCTCCACTACGCCTTCACACCCTCTCATCTTCTCTCACTCCCCCACTTTACCATCCACCTCTACCACATTTACCCCTACGCCTTCTAAACCCCTTATCATCCGTCAACCATACATAACCCCGTCTTTCTCCACCATATCACCACTAATGCCTTCAAAACCACTCATTACCCATCACCCACCTCAAAATCATTACCCGCTTCAAGCCCTACCCACTTCTACTTCGTCTCCACCTCCACCTTCCAGACCCCTTATCCTTCATAATCCGCGCGATATCCCCTCTACCTCCACCATGCCTCCACCTAACAAACCCCTCATCAGAATCCCTGCTCCCGTCATCACCCCTGCTTCATCAACCATTCCTCCACCACTACCCCTCAAACCTCTGTTAAAACCCACTGCTACCCCACAGAGGTACAAAAGCCGCAGGCAATGGTGCTCCGGAGTGGAAGGATTTTCCACAGGGTTTTCCCCCACAACAGTCAGAATCCTGAGCAATCTCAGCCAGAGAAGGATGATGGAGAACAACCAGAAAGAGCTATCCCTGGAACACAGTATGATCTATTGAAACACTTGGACAAGACACCTGCTCGGATCTCCATCCTGGAGCTACTTCAAAGATCCACATCCCACCAGGCAGCCTTAATGGAGTACCTTCAAAAGGTCATGGTGAATGAGGACCTCCCTGTAGAAAGATCTCTACCGTCCTGACCCCAACGGATACACAACCGGCCATCATGTTCCACAACTACGAGCTCGCTCCCAAGGAAGCTCGAAAATATGCACTGTGCATTTCAATAAAAATTAATGGGGTATCCATAAACCCGTGTCTTGTGGACACGGGTGCGTCCATAAATGTGATCTCCATGGACACCCTTCAGTTGTGTGGGGTCGACGAGGAACAAATAAGACCTTCCTCGATCACGGTCACGGCTTATGACAATAGCAAAAGGCCGCCGCAGGGGATGATTATTCTGAAGGCAGAACTAGGCCCCATGTCAATTCCCACGGAATTCCATGTCCTCGACATGGACCCCACATTCAAGGCTATACTGGGTCGCCCTTACATCGAAGCCATGGACGCTGTGCCTTCCACCAACCATCAGTGCCTGAAGTTTCCTTACAATGGGAGGATTATTAAAGTGGTCAGTACACCTGTCCTTCACACAGTGGATGCTATCAACACCTCTCTGCCCTCTGTGTGGCCATCTCATCGGCCCATATTGTCATTGCTGGACGTGCGTGATCTATCTCACGTTCCACTAGCACCAAAGGAGCCGGTCAGGACAACCGCAACATCATGTCTCCCTTTTCACTCCAAAGGTTGGGAGATTATGAGGAACATCGGCTATCAACAGGGTAAAGGTCTGGGCGCACAATTACAGGGTATGCTCAAACCGCCAAAGGAAATTAGGCCGAACCGTAGGTTTGGCCTAGGCTTCAAAGGACCGTTCAAGGCGGATTGGAAGCCCCTCACATGGACTCTATCAAACCACTTCAACAGAGGGCCCGTTGTTCAGATGGGAGATTACCCACGAGAAGCATATGGGGGATCACATGCTGTATATTTGGCTGAAAAATGTCCGAGGATCACCAAAAGAGGCAAGATCAAAGATCCGGAATGCGAGTGGAACAAATGGTTCGACATACGGGACATTTCCGTTGCACTGGAAAGGATGTTCTCGTCTCCGCAGCTTGAAGGACCACCATTGATCTCCGGAATACCAGAGAATATTACCACTCTTGCCAAGGTTCCAAACTATCCTCGTCCTCGCCAGAAGGACCCTGTCATCGACGGATCTTCATCCGTCCTCAACATTGCCATCGACGGCTCATTAGCCGCCATCTTCTCCATCCACTCGTCTCAGCCTTTGCTGATATCTTCTTCCTGGCCAGACAGTTGTCTGATGATCTTCCCAGGTCCCCTTCTTTGCTTACATACCTACGCGGGCTTCTCAACCCGCGCCAGGTCTTCAATCATGATCTGCTCTATGAGCCTCACAATCCTCTAGCCATAACCACTTTTCTCTCTCCTCCAATCTCTTTTCACTGCTTTGTCATTAAAAATGAAAACGAAAAAAAAACGTCAATTTTCAAACTCCCCAACAACACATCTTCGTTGAGGAAACCTCCTACATCTCCCACGGGTGCGTCCCGCCCTGCGGACCACCCGTCCAAGGTCCGATGAGCGACCTTTTCTACCCCTCCTCTGAGGGGTCTTCTCCTGTACATTCTACACCATCCTCTTCGTCTTCCTCTTCTTCTGTAAATATTGTCAGTCAATCTAGGAATGATAGGTCAAGGGTAGTACCTAGGAAGAAATCCAAGGGTAGGCAGATCCCTCGTCGATTCCTTCTGGATTTAGCCGCCAGGTGTCAGGCCCTTCTTGCCATCCCCAGTTGTTAGAAAATCCCATCCAGCTACCAGAAATAGAATGTGAGGGCGACTGTGCATTTGATGAAGGGTATGGAGTCTACGAGATCACGGATGAAGAATGCCCCACTGAAGATGAGGGTGAAGAATATGAGGATGCGGCGGGCGCATACGCTAGTGGAATGAGGAGATTCGACGAGCCGTCAACCGCCGTAGAAGAATCCACCAAAGAAGTCAACTTGGGAACTGAGGAAGACCCTAGGATCATCCTCATAAGTGACAACCTACCACCCTCTGAAGAAGAGGCATTAATTGAGGTTCTCAAGGAATATAAGGACACGTTTGCATGGAGCTACGAGGATATGCCGGGTCTGGATTCAACCTTGGTCGAGCACCGTTTAACCCTAAAACCAGGGTCCGTCTACGGAAAATAAAGGTTAAGGCGTTTCCACCCTCAAATGGCTTTGAAAATGAAAGAAGAGGTCGATAAGCTCCACAAAGCCAGGTTCATTAGAGTCGTCCTTTATCCTCAATGGGTGGCGAACATTGTCCCGGTCATGAAAAAAGATGGGAAAGTCAGGATTTGCATCGACTTCCGGGACCTTAACCGCGCGTGTCCAAAGGATGATTTTCCCTTGCCTCACATTGATGTGTTGATCGATAACACAGCAGGATATGAGACCCTCTCATTCATGGATGGATTTTCAGGATATAATCAAATTCGTTTGGCAGAAGAGGATCAGGAAAAGACGTCATTCACTACCCCTTGGGGAACATATTGTTACGTGGTCATGCCGTTCGGATTAAAGAATGCTGGAGCTACTTACCAAAGAGCGATGATGGCCATATTTCATGACATGATGCACATATATCTGGAAGTGTATGTGGATGACTTATTGGTGAAATCAAGGACCAGGATGGAACATCCAGAAGTTTTGGCTAAGGTCTTGCAGAGGTCAAGGGAGTTCCAATTGAAAATGAACCCGAAAAAGTGTGTGTTTGGTGTGTCGTCGGGTAAATTGCTGGGGTTCATTGTGAGTAAAAGAGGGATCGAGATAGATCCCGACAAAGCTAAGGCTATCAGGGATATGCCGCCTCCCAAGAATTTGAGGGAAGTCGAGGCTTAATCGGGAGGTTGCAGTTTATTCGTCGGTTTGTGTCCCAACATTCACAAAGGTGTAGACCTCTCTACGAGTTGACCAAGCCAGGAGTAGAATTCCACTGGAATTCTAAATGTCAGAAAGCTTTTGAAGGGTTGAAGGAATATCTGGCTAGTCCACCCGTTCTCATTCCACCTAAACCAGAAAAACCTCTGATCCTTTACGTCTCAGTCTTGGATGACTCCGTGGGAGCCGTCCTCGCACAAGCTGATGAAGAAGGCAAGGAACGGGCAACCTATTACTTGTCCAAACTTCTCAATCCCTGTGAGCAGAAGTACACCGTCATGGAGAAAACATGTGCTGCCCTCGTTTGGGTAGTGCAGAAATTGAAGCACTACTTCTTGGCTCATGAGGTCCACTTGATTGCTCGAATGAATCCTATCAAATTCCTTCTGGAGAAATCCGTCCTTACGGATAGGCTAGCACGCTGGCAAAGTTTTCTCTCTCAGTTCGACATCACCTACATCCAGCAAAAGGCGATTAAAGGCTATGCCATAGCCGAGCATCTCGCTCACCATCCTCTTCCCAAGTTCGATCCCGTCCAATCAGAGTTTCCAGATGAGGAACTAATGTCCGTCAACCAATCAGATGAGCCAATGTGGACGCTATATTTTGATGGAGCTCTGAATTCTCAAGGGAGAGGAATCGGCATCGCCCTCCTGTCGCCTGAAGGCCTCACATTCCCATTGGCATACCAGCTCAAATTTCCAGTCACCAACAATATAGCCGAATATGAAGCCCTTCTAGCTGGCCTAGAACTCGCCCATTCTTTTCGTATCACTGAGTTGCGAGTCGTAGGTGATAGTCAACTCATCCTTCGCCAGGTGCTCACTAAATATCGCACTCGCGATCCCAAACTCAAGCCATACCAAGAACTCACTGCTGCCTTTGCCAAACTGTTCACAAAACTGATCTTTGTTCATGTCCCTCGTCATCAGAATATTCTCGCCGATGCCCTCGCCTCGTTGGCATCATCCATAAGGTTCCCTCTAGGAAGATGGTTTAAGTCCATTTCCATCTACAAACTTCACGCCCCTGCAATCGATGATGCTTCCTACGTAAATATCAAAGACAGGATAGCAAGAAAGATCCTGCAGGAAGATATCCTTGAGAAGAGGGAGATCATGTTGGCAGAGGCCGAAGAAGAACTGGCTGATGAAGAGAAACCATGGTTCTATGAAATCATCAAATACTGCCAAGATCAGTCTTATCCTGAAGGGGCCACCACAGAGGACAAGAAAGCCATAAGAAGGGTGGCTCAGAAATATACATTGGTTGGAGGTCTACTCTATAGGAGGAGCCTTACTGGTATTCTGTTAAGATGTCTTGGTGACGATGAGGTTTGGAAATGTGTAGAGGAGACGCACTCGGGTGTGTGCGGTGGCCACGTGAATAGTCAGATGCTCGCCAAGAAGATCATTCGGCAAGGCTTTTACTGGCCCACTATGGAAGAGGATTGTGCTGTCTATGTCCGTAGGTGTGTCAAGTGTCAACTTCACGCCGATAAAATCCATTCACCATCTTCCTCACTTCACCCAATATCCTCCCCGTGGCCTTTCTCCATGTGGGCATTCGACATCATTGGTCCCCTAGGTGATCCCAATTCCCTCACCAAGCAGAAATCTTTCATCCTTACTGCGACGGAATACTTCACCAAATGGGCCGAAGCTGAAGCTTACGCGGAAATCAAGGCGTCAACAGTCTGCAAGTTCATCATGAAGAACATCCTCGCCAGATTCGGCGTCCCAAGCACGATCGTCACTGACAATGGGCCACAGTTCATTTCTCAGGACCTATAGGACCTCTGCAAAAGGTACGCAATTGTATTGCATCATTCATCGCCTTATTACCCACAAGGTAATGGCCAAGCGGAGGCCACCAATAAAACATTGCTCATCAAAAAAACCTGCGAGTCTAGTAAGTTTTCAGACTGGCCAGAAAAGCTTATCGAAGCTCTATGGGCCTATCGCACTTCAATCCGTACCCCCACCGGGCAGACTCTATTTGCCCTTACTTATGGTATGGAAGCAGTAGTCTCGTACGAGACTCTGATCCCTTCTCTCAGGGTACAATTTGACGAGGAATTTCCCCTCGACGATCGTCATAATTCACTCCTCGCCCAGTTGGAACTCTTGGATGAGAAACGGCTGGCCGCTGCCGAACACGCACGTGTGTATCAAAATAGACTCGCTCACTTTTACCAAAAGAAAGTCGTTGAGAGAAAATTCAAAGTCGGTGAGATGGTCATAAAAAGAATTTTTGTCAAACCTGGAGGGCCGCGTTCTAAGCTCCAACCCAATTAGGAAGGACCATTTGTAATTCAAGCCGTGTACCCTGGCAACGCCTACAAGCTAATCAACGCCGAAGGGACCGAGTTATCCCACCCTTGGAATGGGCTTTATCTTAAGAAATACTACCCTTAGCATAAAACAAACAAACAAAAAATGATGAAAAGATAAAAAACATCAAAAACAAAGAAATACCGAAAACCACTAAAAATATAGAAAATTCAAAATGCCGATGCCTGGTGGTCACCATGTAGTCAAGTCCCTGCATCTAACCTTCATGTTAGGATAGGGCCCATTAAGGCTTGGTAGGCACCGGGTCTTGGTTTGCCAGAACCGTGGAGATCCCTGTCCGGCCTCGTCGGCCTATGCTCGCTCAAAGGAAGTTAACATGTGCTCACTTATGTATTTTATTCAAAAAAGTCAGTAGCATCACCTACGGTGGGGCCCCACCCAGAAGATCTCCGGAAGCTGTAATCTTAATTCTTTTCTCTTCGACCAAACGAGACAGTCGGCGCCCTTAAAACGCTGAGCATGAGAAACCGAAACTCAAACCCCAAAGGCAAGAGTAGGATCCATTTCCTTGAGCATCGATCAGAGCACGAGAAGAGGGCAGTGTCCCCGCAGGCATACGAAAAGGGAGCCCACAAACGTCAAACGACTATATCTCCCTCACAAAAAGAAATACAAAATCAAAATCAAGAGCCTGGTCGTGACCGTGCCTGATGCGATAAATGGAACCCCTCAAAGCAAAAGTTTGAATCCACGAAAGGGGATGTGGAATGTAAATGCTCGAGATTTGGTCCGAAGTTGTCCGAAA
Source organism: Amorphophallus konjac (assembly GCA_022559845.1). Taxonomy (NCBI): domain Eukaryota; kingdom Viridiplantae; phylum Streptophyta; class Magnoliopsida; order Alismatales; family Araceae; genus Amorphophallus; species Amorphophallus konjac. The sequence continues at coordinate 102,217,420 of CM040120.1, forward strand.
GGAAAGAGTTAATGGGCCCTTATTCGCTCGCCGGGTTAACGGCTTTGCCGGTCCTCTCAGGAGGTTTATCCCTTACACTCTTCCTTCTCCCTCTAAAGATGAAGGTTCGATGGAGTTTCTGAAGGGTGAAAACTGCCTAGGGTCTGCGACCTTATTTTAATATACACATTTGGTTGCCTACTTTGAAAAGTAAAAGCTATCGCTGCGAAGGAGTCTCCGTGTTTCTGGCTAGTCAAGACCCATGTTTACCGCCTTGATGTCTTCTTGTTTAACCTCGGGCTTAGGCCAATGCAAGCACATCACCTATGGGTGCGACGGCGTCTGATTCCGGGTCAGCGTCGCGCGGTTGGTCGTTAGGGTTCCAGGGTGTTCCATCATATACCATCTAGAGTTGTGAGGAAACAGACCCGGGTCAGGCAAATCATTTACCTCAAACATCTTTTGGGTGAATCCCTGTGGTCGGAAGCGACTGGGAGCCTAAGCATGGCATGACGGTATTGTCATCAGGGTAAGTCTTAGCCGGCGGGATCATCATTCGAGGGGTCTAGAGGCCCAAATCAACCTAGATGTGCACTTAGGATACGTGGGAGGTTAGTAAGAAACCCCTGTCTCACGTAGGTTAGGTGCCATTTGGGTGCTTGCCAGGCGTTAGCAAGAAAAAAATTGAAATGATAAAAACAACAAAAAATAGAAAAGAGAAAATGTACATATTTGTAAACAAAAAATCTTTTTTATAAAACAAAAAAATGTCAAATATATAAAAAGAAAACAAATCAATTTTGCATGATTGCATTTACGTGCAGCATCTCGCTTTTAATACCGCTTGCATTCGTGTGCTTGCCTGTCGCATTTATCATCACCACATCTTTCCCTCGCCTTCGTTGATAAAGGCTTGGCCCCTTGACCAGTTACCAAGGACAGTCACAGTGACCATTTGATTATTGAGCAAGGGGCCAAGTCAGAACAGAAATTCTGATTTGTTTGTTTCAGTGATATGTGCAGGGATTCAGGCAACAGAAGCAAAGGTGAAAACCAAACAAACCGAACCTTGTATTTTATTCCAAAAACAAAAAAAAATTACATCAAGTTCCGCCCTCTCTCTCTGCATTACTCGTCCCACTACTCTCCGGGTAAAATGCTCTCAAAGGTGCTACCCAACTACGAAAAGCGGTACTCCTACCGCTTTGTACTCCCCTTCCTATTCCCACACCCCGGCATTGATCCACGGAAGCAGCAGAGAAGCTACCAACACGAAAGCCGCGCTCTCGTGCTCTTCGGTAGCGCTCCTCACCATCTCTCAGCCACTGTTCAGCAAGACCAAGGCTGATTCGGAGTTCGAATAATTGGGCCTCCATGGCCCTTCGTTCCTCCCTTTCAGTCAATCTGTTGGCTCTTTCTCTCTCTGCGTCTCTTTCTCTCTCTGCCCGTTCTCTCTCACGGTCTTCCCTCTCCAACTGGAGAGTGATCCTCAGTTCCATAGCATCCCTGGAAGAGTCGTCATCAGGATGACGCCGCAGTTCCCTCTCCAGTTCTGCTATCCTAGCCTCCTTCTGCGCAGCTTGGGCAAGCGCTTCTTCCGTCTCCTTTTCCTGCCAAGTGTACCATCTCAGATACGCGATAAGGCGTAAACAAAGAGAACTCAACACTGAAACTTTTACCTGTATACGGAGCATCCCTTCTGCCTCCGCTGCACGCTGCGTGGCATGAGCAAGTTGCTCATGAAGCAAGTCAAGTTCTGAGGTGGGAATCCACAAGCTGGAAGAGGCACCACCTACTCCCATCGCTGGGGAAGCCGCGCCAATCTGGGCATGCTACGACCGTGTGAATTAGCAGCCAACGTCTGGAATCTGGGGTTTTAATTAGGAACGCACTGTACACCTACCAAGGCGCTCGTAGCTCCGCGGGCATCGCCCAACCGTTGCTCCATCTCTACCAAGCGAGTTCGTAAATTCGCTATCATGGTATCACGGATATCCTGCAGCCATACGAGTCAGCATTTCCACCAGAAAACCAAAAAGGGAGAAAGAAGAAAAGAGAAAAAGGGGAGACCTACCTCCGCAAGTCCCCGGGGTTGGAGCCGCTCTGCGTACTTTATCCTATATAGACGCAAGTAGTCCTCGCTATCCCGCGCATGTGATTCTACAATCATGCCACCCCGTTGCCAGTCTTCATACTGTTCAGGGAACCGCACGCGCCAGTCAATGCAGGTCGCCGGTCCTCGCGTCTCTCTCCCAACGCGAGGTGGCGCAGCTGAATCCACCCATTCTTGAGCCAGTCCCAAAGTCCTCATAACCAATCGTAGCCGAAGTGGCTCGATTTCATTCAGGCAGTGCATCCACAATTCCCGTCCGAACCGGGCACGACTTGCTAGAACCCACGGCTGGTCGGCATCGACCATGTCTGAGTAGGGTCTCCAGTTTACCATCGCTGCAGGGAACTCCTGTAGCTCCCGCCTTAGCACCATCAGTTGGTAAGTTAGGGGTGCCGCACTCATGATGGGTTCCCACCGCCTGGCTAACGGCACCATCGCGGGTCGCCAATGCCGAGCTCTCCCCATGGGGAGGTAATAATAGCTCCACAGCTGCTCGGCGCAGGTCATCAGTACCTTGTAAAAACATAAAAAAAAATACAAAACAAGCAAAACCAAAAATACCTGGATGAATGGTGTGAAACCACTCACAGTCATCTCACGGTCCGCTTCTTGGAACAGACCCGCAAATAAGTGCACCAGCATGGCAGCTCCCCAGGCATAGTATCCTACTCTTTCAAGGTCTGACAGTAGCTCCAGGAAGCGACATTGGATACCATCCCCTTTCGAGCTCAGTACCAATCTCCCCAAAAAGAAGAAGAGAAATCTTCTCAAATCTATGTTGCATCTTTCCCAGTTGCCGAAATCTGTGCAGTACACGGCACGGCATCCTATTTTCATCCTTTCCATGAACTCTTCTGAGGATTCGTCGTCCCGCCGACGAGTGTCGGTGAGCCCTAATGCATCCATGAGGGACACCCTAGCTACCGACCTATTTTTCCGACCATCTAGGTCCAAACCCAGTAACTTCTGGGCACCTTCTCGGTAGTCCGCGTAAGTGACTCCGGTCACTACCTCGCCATCCACCTTGAGACTCGTAATTTGGACCACATCTTCCAGGCTGGGCACCATGTGCCCCCAGGGCATCAGGAATGCCCGACTCACTGGGTCCCATCTCTCACACAAGGCTTGGATCAGGACCAGGTCGAGCTGGATCGGCTCGATCCGAAGAAAGGTGCCAAAACCCATCACGTCTAGCCAGGCCTTCTGAAAATCTGGGAGACCTCGGTATGCTGCCACTACCAACTCCCATGAGATCTGTGATTTCATCACACTCTACGCATACAAGAAATGGAGAAAGGTTTGGTCAGAAAGAAAGGAAGAAAAAAGAATGGAAAAAAGGGCAAGAAAGCTCAGCTTACGAGTTGTGATTGGGCCCTTTCGTTGAAGTGCCCTTCGAGGTCCGAAAGCCTCCTGGAACTACTACCAATGGATCTGCTTCTCTTCGAGGAGTGGGAAGATTCGCCCTCCATCCAACTCTCAGAATTTTGAACTCCTCCTCTCCCGTGAGAACTTGTGCTCCTCGAGTTAGCTCTCGATATACCTGGGAGGATAAAAGGGACACGAATTTATAGAAATGGAAGGAGTACAGGCCAAGATTGCCTCCATCACCTTTAATGATAGCCCTCGCAATGAGGCACCTGCCATGCGGTCCCGTGTGTCACTTCACCATTCGCACAGGGTGATTGATTGGACAAAGAATATGACGACTAGCACCCTATGTTGTCTAGGGATACCCTATCATGTTTTGAAGGACGTCCGCAAAATTTGACGCAAAGCACTAGGGCCGTCATTATTAACTTCGACGGCAGATTCCCGTGGAAAATGGTCACAACAAGACGCGATTCTCTACTTGGGGTGGAGTCTCGGCAGACCCATCACATGGGAACAGTGCAAAGGAGAGGAAGTGTAGGGAAGAAGGAATGCACAAGAGAACAAACGAGCAGCAGAAAATCAAATCACTCCATTCATAATTCTACATGAGCTGTCAAAAACATCATAAACATAAGGAGGAGGCGAGTCCACCAGCTCGTCGATCCTCACCATCACTCATCTCTCTAGGCGCTCCCCTCCTCTCCCCTGAGGTGCGGGTCCCTCAGAAGCCTCTGGGATCCTCGTGCAGCAGCACCTGCCTCGCCTCTTGGCGCCTGCTCCGCAGCAGTGACTCGCTGCTCCTCCCCTGGCGTGGCGAAGAAGCCACTAGCGGCAAAGTGACCGGACTGGCGGAGTCGCTCCCCGAACTCTCGCGCTCTCCCGTAGCGCGTCTCCATCCCTCCTAGCCTCTGCACGACGGCCTGAAGGCCCAGCTGGAGCTCCCTCACTTAGGCCTCCAAGGCCCTCCTCTCGGTCTGATCCCGTTGTCGCTCGGACCTTCTCTCGGCTTTCTCTCTCTCTGCCTCTCTCCTCATCATCTGCAGAAGAACCCTTAACTCCAGGATGTCTGGAGAAGGCCTCTCCTCACCACGATGCCGCAGCTCTGCTACAGTCGCCACCCAGGCATCATGCTCCTCTTCCGCCCGGGTCGCGCGGGCCACCGCACCGGCAAGTTGTTCCCGGAGGGAGGTAATCTCGAGAAAAGGGGCCGAGGAACTGGAAGATGCGCCACCAATCATCCCCGCCGTCGCTGTCTGCTGGGCACGCTGGAACAAAATAAACAACGGCCGTCAGTGAAACTCCAAAATCTGAAGATAAAAGTGCGACACGTAACTTACCAGGAGTGACAGCTCATGTTGAGCGACGGCCAGCTGCCACCTAGCCTCTGACAGTTGGGCGCGCGAGCCGCCGATGCCACGCGTGTCCCTAGCTTGGGGAAGCCCCGCATAACTCTCTCTCTGCCGCCGCAGGAAGTCGGCGCTTTCCTGCACCAATACACTCCCTTGCTGTCCAGGGAGACGTACGTGCCAGTCCTCGAGCCTCGCCTTGCCGCGACTCTCCCTCCTGACGCGGCTCGGCTCGTCCGCACTCGCCTACTCATCGGCCAGGCCCAGGGTCCTCGCCATGTCCTGCACCGAGGAAGGAGGACCTCGCATCATAACAAAGAACGCGTCCCCTATCTAGGACGCGTCCATCATTTGAGTGCAACACTCGCCGAACCCTTTCCCCCCTCACGCGGCTCGCTTCAAAACTCAAAATGGATCAAAAGAGGAAGAGATCGGAGGACCTACCAGACCGTGTTCACCTCCCTCCGCGACATCGGGCCCCTCGGGTCCCTCGGGGGCCCGAAGCGGCCCTTCCTCCTCCATGGACGCCGTTCCATGTTCTTGCGTGTCCCTCCTCGGGCGAGGAGTTCCTCGTCCCTCTCCACCTTCACCATGGTCGGGCCCACCGAACTCCATCGATCAAAAGAGGAGGAAGATGAAAAAGGGGCAAGCGAGTTTCGGCAGAAGGCGGGCTCGTTTGCGGGTAAGGCACGGGAGAAGAAAGGCCACCCGACGCTTTAAATTTGAATTCAAGGATTAAGACGCGTCCTCGCGCCTGGACGCGCCCAAAAAGGGAGAAAGGAACATAAGCCCCCCGTGCAAAGTAGTTCCCTTATGTCCAGGGCAAAAGTCTCGTGAAGCGTAAACAACGTGGTGCAAAAGAAAGTGCGGGAAAGAAAATGGCACGCAACACGAAATCCATTTCATATAATAGTCAAAGTACATCATACAGTGAGAAGGGTAACATGTACAAGCAACTCTCTAACTCTCGCTGCCACCCTCCTGGTCATCTCTCTCCTCCCTCCTCTGCCGGGGATCCCTAGGGGGCCTCTGCGAACCCTGAGAAGCCGTGCTCGCCTCGCCCTGCGGTGGCACTCTAGCCTCGAAGGCGCGACGACGCTCCTCGGCCGAAGAAACCAGATAGCTGCCCATGAAAAAAGAACCAGACTGACGAAGTCGCGCCCCGCGTTCCTTCGCCGTCTGGTACCGCTCCTCGCTCTCCCGAAGCCTCCCCTCCACCGTGCTGAGACTCAATCGGAGCTCCAGCAGCTGGGCCTCCAGAGCCCTCCTCTCGGTCTGATCCCGCTGTCACTCCTCCCTCTCTCTCTCCCTCTCCTCTCTCTCTCTTACCGCCTCCCTCCTCGACAGCACGAGGGTGATCTGCAGATCCAGCACGTCACGAGGGAGCTCCTCAACCTCCCGTCGACGCTCCTCCTCTAGCTCCACAATCCGGGCGTCACGCTCCGCCACCCGAGCGTCGCGCTCCTGCTCGGCACGAACAACACGCGCCAGGGCCTCTCGGATCTCGGCCATCTGTCAAAGCACGCATGCACCGTAAGAGAACAGTGATAGAAGGAGAGCAGCCAGAAGGAGAGTCGAGGTCAGGCAAATGCTCACTCGAGCCTCGCGGTCACGCTCGGCCTCCTCAGCCCGAGCCACCGCATAAGCCAGCTGCCCTTGGAGGGCAGAAACCTCCGGAGGAGGGCCCCGCGAACTGGAACCCGCTCCACCAGCCATCCCAGCTGTCGCTGTCTGGTGGGCGCGCTGAAACACAGAGTGAACGACAGTTAGAGGCGAAGTATCAAAAATCCAGGTCATAAAAAATGCATCGCATAAACTCACCAGGATCTCCAACTCCTGTCGGATGGCCACCAACTGCCGCCTGGCGTCCGCCAACTGGGCCCGCAGGTCGGCGATCATGTTGTCACGAGCATCCTGCATTGCACATAAGTTAGTGCCACATGCCTACATATAGAAGGGTGAAGTATTTTCATTTCACTTACCCCCGCCATACCACCAAGGAAGAGGCGGTCCCCGTACGTAGCCCGGTACCGTCTCAGGTAATCAGTACTGTCCTGTACATGGGACACCACTGGGACCCCGCCCTGCTGCCAGTCCTGGTACTGTGCTGGGAAGCGCGTACGCCAGTCCACAATCTTCGCCTTCCCCTTGGTCTTCCGCCCGATGCGGGCCGGCTCATCTACATCAACCCACTCCTGGGCTAGCCCCAATGTCCTCATAACCAGCCTCAGCCGAAGCGGCTCGATCTCGTTCAGGCAATGGACCCACACGTCCCGCCTGAAATGAGGAAGACCCGCTACAACCCAAGGCTGGCCAGCGTCGCCCATGCCCAAGTAGGGTCTCCACACCACCTGCATCACCATACATACATCATGTTAGTTACCATTCAGTCACATGCATAAACACAAAAAAATCATACGCATCATACCATGGCCTCGGGATACTCGCTCAGCTCCCGACGAAGTGACGCCAGCTGGTAGCTGTGTGGTGCCGCTACCACGACCGGCCTCCACTGTCGCGCTAGAGGAACGGCTCTCCTGTTCCCCTGCCTGGCCCTCCCCATTGGGAAGTAGTAATAACTCCACACCTGCATCCATCATACATCATTAGCACGAGTAATTACATATTTAACTACGGTAAAATGTATAAATAAATTGTGTACCTGGAGAAAAGGTGCGAAGCTGCTGACTGTCGTCTCCCTCTCTGAAGTCTGGGAGAGATCAGCAATCAAATGGGCAAGCAGAGCCGCTCCCCACGCGTAGTGCCCCACTCTGTCAAGGTCCGCCAGGATCCCGAGGAAGCGGCAGTGGATGCCATCCCCCTTTGTCCCCAGCAGAAGGTGGCCCAAGAAGAAGAAAAGAAACCTCCGGAGGTCTAGGTCCACCAGCTCCCGCTCGCTCGGGTCCTGGGTGAAAGCTGCACGGGCATCTCCCTCCAATCGTGCTAGAAACTCCGCTCCAGTCTCGCTAACCCGCTGGCGCGGGTCGACGAATCCGAGCGCCTCCATAATCTCCACTCGGCCAACTACCCTGCTGTCTCTATCAGTCACGCTCGTCTCTAACCACAGCAGGTCCAGGGCACTCTCTCGGTAGTCGGGGTAGGTGACCCCACTCACCGCCTCTCCATCCACCCGTAGCCCAGTGATCCGAGCCACGTCCTCCAGTGACGACACCATGTGCCCCCAGGGCATCAGAAACGCCCGGCTCGGCGCGTGCCACCGCTCCCTCAATGCCTGGATAAGAGGAAGGTCGAGCCGAAAGGGCTCGATCCTAAGGAAAGCTCCAAAGCCCATGGCATCCACACGCGCCCTCTGAAAGTCTGGCAGCCCACGGTATGCTGCCACCACTAAGGACCAGCTGATCCGGCCCTTCATCACGCCCTGCACACCACAAAACCAACAAAGAACACATCAGCATCATAAATAGTAATAAACTATAACACTATATATACTACTTATTTATTTTATTTTTTTATTTTTTTAAATATTTATGTTTTTTGGGGGGCGTCCAACACCTTGGACGCCTCCTTTACATTTTCTTTATTTTATTTTAGAAAAAACCAAAAACCAAAACAAAAATAAATAATAAAAAATATATATATTTTTTATCATGGAGGCGTCCAAAGCTCTGGACGCCTCCTTATTTTTAATTCTATTTTTATTATTTACGTAAATAAATAAATAAAAAAGAAAAAAAAAGAAAATGTGGAACGTCCAGGCCCCTGGACGCCTCCTTCCCTCACACCCGGCGTTCTCCACACAGCCTCTCGTCCGCCCTTTTAGCCCAGTGAACCAATAGAATGGAAGTCTAAAGAGCTTACCGGGTCGTGATCGTCCTCTGCCGCGTCGCCAACATCCATTGCAGCCTCCACGGCCAAAAGAGGAGCCTCCTCCTCCGCGGCAATCTCCTCCGCCACAGCAGCCTCCTTGACATCGTCCCTCAGCCTCCTCGGACGACGAGCCCGTCGTTTGCGCTTCTCTCCACCCTGGCTCGGGCCTCCTTGCTCCATTGGGACGAAGAATGGGTCGTCTGGATTGACTGGGTCGTTTGAATGAATAGTAAATGAGCAAAGGGGGGGACGCCCCCCCATATATATAGAACTCGCTTTCTTTGGGGCGTCCAAGACCCTGGATGCCCCCAAAACAAAAAACTGAAAAAAAAATTATAAATAAAAAAGTAGGGGCGTCCAAGACCCTGGACGCCCCCATAATAAAAATTTCAAAAAAATATAATAAAAGGAAAAAAGATAAGAAAAAAAAATACAAAGAAAAAGAAAAGCCACAAAAAAGATAATAATAATTAAGTGGACGGGGGTCCCAAAACATCCATGCCAGATTTTATTCCATCAGAGAAGCAGAATGAACTACATCAGGGGCTTAGGCGCCTTAGGCCTTAACTTCCCCAGTTCGGTTACATAAGCCCTCCACAGCTCACATTCTTCCCCCACGTACGCTAAGGCCTTTCCCGCAACACTTGTGTTCCAGGGAGCTTTAATGGCTTTCGCTTCCCTCGCGTCCGCTTCAGTGCCCAACTCCCTCTTCTTCAAAGGAACAATGCCAGTCGGTAGCGGGAACGAATGGCGTGGGATGCCAATCTGGAGGCAGCACCGATGCGCATTATAAAGGATGAACTCGGTCGCGCCGATCAGTTGAAGATCAACTTCGGGAGAAGGCCTCATGAGGAGATCAAGCGAAAGCAAACATGCCGGTGCGCAAGTGAAGAAGCCTTGTGTCACGGTGCAAAAGTGAGACCGCCAGTCTTCACGTTTCTTCAGCCACGGAACGCGGTTCACTACAGTACCACCAAAGCCTAACACGTCGGCTATGTGATGAAGAGGGATTTGTTGGAAAAGCTTCGAAGCCGTTGGCATTCCCTCGCGGTGGTCGAATTTGAAATGCAAATCAAGCCAGCAATTCAAGACAAGTGCGCAACCAAAAGGAGGCTTACCCATGCTCGAGGCAGTAAGGCCACTATACAGGTAGGCAAGGACAGCGGGTCCCACCCTCTTTCCACGCCAGATCCCGCAGATAGCACTTAGTTGGTCTTCCTCCACCATGTTGTCGGTATAAGGAAACAAGAGAGCACTCTCCAGACAAATGGTGAACCCCTTCATGATTCCCTCCAAATAGTCATCGTCTGGTGACCCTCTCAGGGCGTCCATGACCCACTCTGCGAGCTTTTGGAGATCGATCCCCTTTTGAGTACGGACCTTCCTGGCCACGTCAGGCGGCATGAAGCTTCCAAGGACGCTTTCGGAAGTCCCCCGTGTCAGCATCCGCATAGCCTTCACCTTCCCGTCACTCTTGAATTTCTTCAATCCGAGCAGAAGTTCCACCTCCTCGAGGAGGATGGTCACCTCGAAGGTCGGGAAGATAAAAGTGTGGGTCTGGGGATGCCAGATCTCCACTAGTGCGCCCATAGCCGCCCAGTCCATACGAATCTTCTCGTAGTGTTTGGCGTGAATAAGGAGCCCCTGCAGATGCCACTTCGAGAGTATGGCCCTCATGCCGATGGAGATGTTGAAAGTTAGCTTTGAAAGCCATGGCAGTTTGGAAAACTTCCTCGGGCCTGGGAAGAGTGGATATGGCTGGAAGAGAAAAGAAAGAAGAAGAAATGAAGGAAGTAAGAAGAAGGCTCACGTGGAGAAATTTGAAAAGAATCAGCTCACCATATGCGACATGATCGTCCCACTCAGATGACCCTCGAGGTCGGAGAGTCGCCTGATCTCGCCGCTAGGCCTGCTCCTCTTCATAACGCGGGAAGACTCTCCTTCCATCCTGAAATCTCTAGATTCTCCTCTCCTTCCTCTCCTAAGCTTCCAAAACCCACCTTGGTGCATTTGAATGAACTAGCCTAAGGGGAGTTCTTATAGGAAGGGTAGGGCGCTACAGGACGGAACATGTCACATCAGTGGTCATTGTCAAGATTTTGTCTAGATCTCCTTTGTACTGTGGTGCGATTCTGCTATGATTCTGCTACTTTCTGATAACCTTTGCTAGTCTGTGCAGGTTTTACTAACGGACGTCTTTGTCCTGTCTCCTGTCCCACCTTTCAATGGTTGGTCCCACCATGTCATGCACCATAGTATATGATACCTACGCTACTAGAACATGTCAAGGACCTTGCGACCCGAACGAATCCGGGATTTGAGTTCCCCTTCAACAAAAACAGTGATGATCCCGAAGAATTTGGGTTGTACGGATAGGCCGTTAACTTGTGGTAGCATGGGGATGACGGTTCCATTCAGTGAGTTGGTGCGCGGATAAACGGGCCCCAGCCCAGTGTCGACTCACCGGATCGGTATCCTGACCCATTCTTAACAAGTTGACAATATTATCCTTGGCTATTTTCTATTTTAGTTTATTTTAAATTTCTCTTTAAGCCCAGCATGCATTCATATAGGACTTTGATTTATTGCGGAAGATCGTTCAAGTGATTCGATTGCGAAAGTCGCTGTGCTTCAATTCTTACAAATATGAGATATTCCACTCCGAATGAAATACTGAATTTCCTTGAAACGGCCCTACGCTGCTCTTCCAAAGGAGACCCTTGTTTGGACAGACTCTCAGATATTTCTTTACTTTTTACCTTGTTTGACCCACCTTGGCTACATCACTTCCACATTGGCTAGTAACCGCTCCCAAAGGTGAAATCTGCAGGTTTATGACCCAGGTACTTCCACACCGAGAAGTTGGTCTCCTTTATTTTTCGTGCCTGAGTGCACATTTCACCCTCCCTTATTTGATCTCCGTCCAAGCAACCGTCAAGATTTGAAAGACCTTCTTCAAAGGTTGCCTCATTGAAACTCCAAGAAAAATTCCAGACAGTAACGTCAAAAGCGTGTCTCATCACACCTTGGCATCAACTTATCAGTCCGCTCACACTTCATTTCACTCCACTTCGATACCATTCCACTACGTGTCACTCCCTTGCAAAGCAGACGCCAAGGCGGGGCAGCTGTAGACACGCCATTCCTGACGTCTCCTGAGAAAGTCTCATATTACTGTACAACGTCCCGCGACGGCTTACGCGTTTTGAATCACTTGAGTGCTTCCTTTTCTTGAGTATTCTTCCGCCCTTTTCAGCATCCGGAATCGTCTCGTCACAGCATTCGGACGGCATCAACACCAATCGGACGCACCGGAAGGGTCCAGAACCAGGAAGATGGTCTGGCGGGTGGCTGTTGAAGCCTTTTGTAGGGGACCCGGGGGGTCTTCATGGAGGCGTCCAGGACCCTGGACGCCCCCACTACTTTTATATATACAAAACGCCAAAAAATAATAATAATTTATGCAGGCGTCCAGGCTCCTGGACGCCTCCATGAAAAGAAAAATAAAAAATATATAATGCCAGCTTTGGCATAAAAAGACAAACCAAAAAATAATAATAATTTATGGAGGCGTCCAGGAAAAGAAAAATAAAAAATATATATGCCAGTTGGCATAAAAAGACAAAACAAAAAATAAAAATAATATATTTATGGAGGCGTCCAGGCCCCCGGACGCCTCCATCAAACTCTCTCACGGGCGCCGCGCACCGAACGACCGTTTGTCGTGTGTGAAAAAAGCCAAATTATGGAGACGTCCAGCCAGCTGGACGCGCCCATTTCTGAATCACGGGTCGCCGCTCACAAAACCACGCGTTGTGCCAAACCGCGTGCGGCCGTCGGTGGGGTTCGGTGGAACTGTTTGAGGCGTCCGGGGCCCTGGACGCCTCCACAAAAATATTCCGAAAAAATAAATAAAAATAGAATAAAATATTAGTTCGGCCCTGATGGAGGTGTCCAGGGTCCTGGACGCCTCCACCCTCCGGAGCCCTATAAATAGAGGCCCACCCCCTCATTTCTGGAGGAGCTTCTAAGAGATCTGATAGGCTGCCGGAGCCCAGAGGCTATCGGAGTCATTTTCTAACCCGTGGGGTCTTTTGTAGGTGGAGGTTCTGCTGGCTTCTCGGGTGCCCACGCTCGCGAGAGGAAGGTCGTCTTCATCCACCGCGCTTCCACGTCGTCCCTACGCTGCCGGAGCTCCGCCGGACCTCACCCTCGGCTCCTCCAATAAGCCTTTCCTTCCCCTTTTTCTCCATAGTTCTTTACATTCATCATACTACATCCTCTATCTCCCTACATAAGGGCGCCGTCTCTTACATACTTCTTGCATTCATCATCGCATTTTCCTCCTACTCGAGTCCGAGAGGGGTTTAAAACCACACCAACCAGGTGTGTGTCAGGTCACGATCTCATTACTTTTATTGCAAGGAATTGTTACTACACTGCCATTTTCTAATTCCGTTCGTTTATTGTCTACTGTTTTGCAAGGGTAACCAAGGAAAGCCCTCTCCGTCGGCCGGCCGAAGGGGGAGGAAGAAGCAACCCGCCATCTCCCGCTCTAGAGGTAGGCGCGATCACTTTCTTTATTTTGGGGTCTTTTGGCCCCTGGCGATCACATCTTGTTTTCGAGGCCGCGGCGAGTCACTTCCCCAATGGCCGTTTAAATTCCCGTTCTTATATTTTCTTTATATTCTGTTATATTCTGCTCATATTCTCGAGGCCGCGGCGAGTCACTTCCCCAATGGCCGTTTAAATTCCCGTTTTTATATGTTATATTCTTATCTATTCATATTCTCGAAGCCGCGGCGAGTCACTTCCCCAATGGCCGTTTAAATTCCCATTCTTATATATTATATTCTTATCTATTCATGTCCTCGAGGCCGCGGCGAGTCACTTCCCCAATGGCCATTTAAATTCCCGCTCTTTATATTCTCCTTATATTTTGTTATATTCTTATCTGCTCATATTCTCGAGGCCGCGGCGAGTCACTTCCCCAATGGCCGTTTCAATTCTTGCTATTTAATTTCTGCACCATTCCCGTCCCCGAGAGGTCGCGGCGAGTCACTTCCCGCTATGGCCGTTTAACCCCCATATCTTGCTATATTACATTTGTCCCGCTCGTCCCGCCGGAGTAATCTCCCGTGGTGGCCCCTTCTCTCTTCTCTTATTTCTGTGTTGCAGCAAACAAAAAGAGGAGCCCGCGCGCTCTGCCTCCTCTTCGCACCCCGAACCGCGTGACGTCGCTCACACCTGCCCGAGGCAAAATGATAACCAGTTAAAGTTTACCTATAAATAAGCTTAGATAGCTAAGTTTGGACCTGTTATCATGACTTTAAGTTTAGTTACTGATTCATAACCAAAAGTGCATGATTAAGGTGTCTTAAGTTATTTTAAGTTATGTTAATTTTATGCCAAAATTCTATAGTTTTGTATCGAAATCATGATTTTAAATGATGTATTGATGGAGTTTTATCATGATTTCATATTGTTACACATTCTCTCTATCAATAGATTCGTTTTCTTTAAGTACAAGGCACATATTCCGATATGTTGTCTATTAGTTCACACTTTGCATTATAGGAACATTATTCTTAGACATGAGGATCTCTCTATTAGATATTCCTTCCAATGGACTAGGAAATCTTGTTTCAAGGCCTCCGTAATTATCTGCGAGCCTGGGATTCCCACTAGGACGCCGAGTTGGTTGTACCATTAAAACCCAATTGATTAGAAAGCATTATCGATGTTTTCTGGTTCTAGGAATGTAACAGACCTATATTGGACCGTCAGACCCATGTAACGGCCCAATATACAACCATCACATTTAACTGAGTCCAATTATTATTTCTGGAATCAGTCGTTCTAACGGATCAAGGCAAGACCGTCACATGAGTGTAACGGCCCAGTACTTGACCGTCACATTGTTTGAGTGCTTAACCCGAGGTTTGACCCAAGGGTTGATGTTCTAAAGTTTCTAGATGGATTAATGATGATCCAGGACTTTCCAAATTAGTCCAGGATACCTAATTTAATTCATGGAAAATAAAGAACATACTGTTGTGCTGCCGATTTATTTCCATAAGCATAACCTTGTTTAAGTCATTCTTGACTCTCGCATTATTAAATTGAAGCGTTCATTCATTGAATAGTGTTATCATGAACTTATTGAATTATACATTCTTGGCCAAACTGTATTGTTACGTGTGTGGAAGTAGCTTGATTTATACTTGAAGATGTGATCGAGCACTGATTGTGTTCAAGGGCTCTATGCTAGTCCCCTCGACTGATTGTCGGAAACATACTATTATAAACCATGGGGTATGATGCTACTGGCGTCGCATTGTGTTGGGAGTACTTTCTCTATAAATAAGTGAAGATCCACCGCACGACATGACTTTCTTGTACATGACTTGATATTCCACAGAAATTCACGAAGTACTTGCTCATAAGTAAAAGATACTGGAGTGATGATTATGTGTCTTGCTAGTACATTCTCGATACATTCTTGTTCATGAAAGGCCAATAACATGTTCTTGTTACATTCTTGCTAGTTCATTCTTGCTCTCATTCTATCTTACATGATCATTTTGTTACTTTGGTTTAACCGCGTGATTGATCGCATTTGCATGATTTTACCTTATTTCTTTAGAGCTAAAATGTTAATTACTTTAATGATGCCTTCATGTTGATGCGAAGATAGCTACTGGGCAAGTGTGCTCATTACCTATTTTCAATCTTTTCAAGAAATGAAAGTGATACAAATTCGGATTCGGGTTATACAAGTAGCGGGTCCGAGAGCGAATGAAAGTCATATCAAATGGAGAGTGAAGACTTAGGAAGTCTACAATGTTAGATCGAGTCTTTGTAATTTCTCATTTCTTGAGTCTAGTGGAATGGAAAATGATGAAAAGGTTATTGTAAAAGAATATTTTGATCATTTATGAAATAAAGTTGGAGTTTGACTAAATTATTGTGTAATTACATTTATGTGTGTGATTGTCTTGCGCTCTGATCATTCTTGATTGCAAGAGGCTTACCATGCCGGGGCTGTTCACGTTTCTTGAGCGAGTCTTCCGCTCTCATAAAGGCTCGGGGCATGACAGTTAAGTTGGTATGAGAGCCTAAGTCTCAGGACTTAGGGAGAAGAGTCATGTCATAGGATAAGTCCAAGGTTTAAGGACCCCTACCTATGAACTAAGGAAGAAATTTCCACACCCATGTGAGAATTGGGTAGAACCCGGGATAAGATAGTTAGATAGTTTTAAGATTGATTTTCCTTCCAGTTTCACGAAAAATAACAAGTTGTTATTTTTCCCTCAGGTACCCTATTATTCCCATGGCTCATCGCGTAAATTGGGATGGCATGCAACAAACGGTTGCTGGCCTCACTCAGGCATTACAAACCATGGCGTAATCTAGCGCAGGAGCAAGGGCTGGTGATTTGCATCGCAACTTTCGGAGCTTAAACCCTCCGCGTTTCTATGGTTCTTCTAATCCTGACGAGGCAGAGAACAAGATAGATGAAATGAATCGGATATTTGACGTCATCCAATGCACCGATCAGGAGAAGGTGCGTCTCGTAACCTTTCAACTCAACAAAGATGCTCGTACATGGTGGAAGTCGGTTCCGGCACCTCCGGCCGATGCCCCTCATACCTGGGATGGTTTTTTTACCCTATTCTGTGCCAAGTATTTTTCTAAGCACGTAAAAGAGAGAAAGGCTATGGAGTTCGCCGCTCTTCGGCAAGGAATGATGATGGTTGCCGAATATGAACTGCAATTCTCAAGGCTTGAACTTTACGCACCGCATCTTATCAGCACCGATTTATTGAAGGCAAATCGGTTCATGGACGGGTTACGAACGGGTTTCATTCAGCAGCTCGGGACCCAAAACATCCGTACTTATGCAAAAATGGTTCAATTAGCGTATTTGTGTGAAAGAACCTTAGAGAAGGTCGAAAAATTAAAAGGGAAAGGAGAAGAATCCAGCCAACGCTCAGATCGACGTTATAAGAAAGAAAAGTTCAGCATCACGGAGCCCTACAAAAGTCGTGATAGTAAGAAAAGATCTAGGAATGGGAATGGTGGAAGTTCCCATAAGTAAAAGAAAGTCAAGGAAGAGTAAGTTGTTACAGCTTGCACGTTTTGCGAAAAATTTAGCCATTCGGCTGAGGAATGCTGGAAGCACCTCGGCGCTTGTTTACGTTGTGGAAGTAGGGAGCATCGCATGCCATATTTCCCCCTTATGAAAGACCAATCGTTTGGTGGAGGACGTAGGAGGCATGCCCGCCTCAATGTCGTTTTAGAAGAAGAGGAAGCGCCCAAGGATGGTGGGCTTATGCAAGGTACTCTTCAAATTTATTCTCGTCCAGCATTTGTGTTATTTGATACTGGTGCCTCTCATTCTTTTATCTCCACTACTTTTGTAAAAACATTATCAATTGCATCAGTTCCCTGATCTTCAGATCTCGCTATTACCACACCCTTAGGTTCTGGAACAAAGCTTACCGACTATTATCCTGATAGTGAAGTGATCGTAGAATTTCATAATCTCCCCGCAAATTTAGTATGCCTTGACATGAAAGGTTATGATGCCATTTTAGGGGTAGATTGGCTTGTAGATCATGATGCTTATATCAATTGCCGAAATAGGATTATATCCTTTCGAAAACCCGATCTTCCAAGATTCTCTTTTCTTGGCATCAAGTACAAGAAGCATCCTACAATCATATCTTCTCTTCACGCTTGTAAACTTATCTCGCAAGGATGTGAAACTTTTCTTACTTCTGTTATTGTTACCGAATCCAAGGAGATTATCTTAGCAGACATTCCTATTGTAAATGAGTTCCCCGATGTGTTCCCATCCGAATTACCCAGTTTATCACCCGAGAGGGAAGTAAACTTCACTATTGAACTCATTCCAGGAGCAGCACCTTTTAAAGCTCTATATGGAAAAAGTTGCCGATCACCAATATGTTGGAGTGAAATAGGGGAAAGTCAATTCCTAGGCATCGATAGTATCAGAGATTCTACAGAGAAGATCAAGCTTATTCAAGAGAGAATAAAGATGGCGCAAGATAGGCAGAAATCTTATACTGATAATCGAAAACGCGACTTGGAATTTCAAGTAGGAGACCATGTGTATCTCAAAGTTTCTCCAGGTAGTGGTATTCGAAGATTTGGCATTAAGGGCAAACTAACTCCAAGGTTCATTGGCCCGTTTGAAATTCTTGAAAGGGTCGGTGAAGTGGCTTATAGACTGGCTTTACCTCCACAATTAGCAGGAGTTCATGACGTATTTCACGTCACTATGCTAAAGAAGTATGTATATGATCCTGACCATATTATCACTTATGACAATCTGTAGATTCAGAAGGATATGACGTACGAGCAAACGCCAATAAAGATTTTGGAACGGGAAGTGCGTCAACTAAGAAATAAAGTTATTCCTATCGTCAAGATTCAATGGAAGAAAACATGGCCATATGAAGCAACATGGGAAACCGAAGCAGCATTCGGAAAAGATTTCTAGAATTATTCAACTGTAAGTACACTCTCCATAACCCATGTAGTGAATTTGGAGACCAAATTCTTCTAAGTGGGGGAGGGTGTAAGGCCCCAGAAGTTATGTAATAAATCATGAGTTATTTATAGAATTTTTTGGATTTTTATAAGGGCTAAATAAATTAATAAAAAAATTATTGGATTAATAAGTCATTATAAGACCCAATTATGTTAAATAATTAACCAAGCCTATTTAAATAAAATCTAAAAGGTTTAAGGACCAAGCCCATTAAGTTTGGCTCATATTCTGGAAGGTTATTTAGCTTATTTACGTATTTTAAGGATAAAATATCATTTTTATAGATAATAATATGGATAATTAACAAAAGAGTTTGATTGATGTTGAACTCTGTGCACGTTAGATGTAGCGGTCTATCGTGCGACCGCCACAGCCATGTAACGCATCAGTCTTGATATGTTACATCCTGTCAGTTCCGTGAATGGAAGAACAAGCAAAAACATTGGAACTTTGGGATCCTATCTGTAGGAGATCAACTTGGGAGAGCTTATAACATTACTAAGGACTCTTAGGGATCAGGTTCGGGCAAATTAAGGACTCTAGAATCGATCTAATCTTCAAACCCTAGCCAAAACCCTATAAATAGGACCTAGTTTTGACCTGAGCAACCCTTACTTTTGCTCGTGAAGAAACAAGGTAAGGAGTCATAATTTCGGATAAGTTGTTTAGAAGATTTTGTTTAGTATACTTTAGACTAATAGTTCTCCAAATTTCGTGCTAGGAGATCAACCAACCAAGGAGATAGAAGCTTCCAAAGTTGCTGGTTCGACCATACTAACCCAGGAAACTGAACGTAAGACCTCTGAAGATAAAGAGATTAGGACGTCTAAACGAGGTAATTAGGGCTCAATCCTTTAGAACTTTTTGTTCACCTTAGTTTCATCTTCTTACCCTCAAAATTTCACGTCCTTAGATCAAGAGATTGAAGAGATAGAGCGATAAGAAGTTTCTGAAAAACCTTAGGAAGTGAAGAACTAGGGCGTGTCTTGCAGTCCCAAATTGGAAGATTAAAGCTCATTTAAGAGGTAGGTCATCTCATGATTGGCAAAAACAGCTTGTTAGGGATAAAAGCCCTTTGGTTTTGATTGATTGCATGCATGATAAATCATATATTTCATGTTTTAATAGTTTTATACATTCATGCATCTCTTAGCCCTAAATGGAAAATAAAAGATATTACCTTGTCTATCCACTAAAACCCATGTATATAGTTGTCCTATACTTCGGTTATCATGTCTGGAATAGTTGTAGTATTTTGATTTCCAGGCATGTTATGTTTCATAAACATTTACTTTATTTTACTGCCAACAGACTATCTTACGCATCAAGGTAAGACCGTCACAATGATTTAACGGCCTTACGATAAGTCGTCACACCCTCTGTTGCATTTGAATTGCTCTGTTGTCTCTGACGCACCATAACAGAAGCGTTACACTACTGTAACGGCCCCTCGATAAACCGTCACAAGACTGTAACATGCCTACCCTAGACCGTCAGACACTGTGTTCTGTCAGCCCGAGGCAGAATGCCAACCAGTTAAAGTTTACCTATAAATAAGCTTAGATAGCTAAGTTTGGACATGTTATCATGACTTCAAGTTTTGTTACTGATTCATAACCGAAAGTGCATGATTAAGGTGTCTTAAGTTATTTTAAGTTATGTTAATTTCATGCCAAAATTATATAGTTTTGTATCGAAATCATGATTTTAAATGATGTATTGACGAAGTTTTATCATGATTTCATATTGTTACACATTCTTTCTATCAATAGAGTCATTTTCTTTAAGTACATGGCACATATTCCGGTATGTTATCCATTAGTTCACACTTTGCACTATAGAAACATTATTCTTGGACATGGGGACCTCTCTATTGGATATTCCTTCCAATGGACTTGAAAATCTTGTTTCAAGGCCTCCGTAATTCTCTGCGAGCCTGAGATTCCCACTAAGACACCGAGTTGATTGTACCATTAAAACCTAATTGATTAGAAAGCATTATCGATGTTTTCTGGTTCTAGCAATGTAATAGACCTATATTGGGCCGTCAGACCCATGTAACGGCCTAATATACAACCGTCACATTTAACTGAGTCCAATTATTATTTCTGGAATCAGTCGTTCTAACGGACCAAGGCTAGATCGTCACATGAGTGTAACGGCCCAATACTTGACCGTCACATTGTTTGAGTGCTTAACGCGAGGTTTGACCCAAGGGTTGATGTTCCAAAGTTTCTAGATGGATTAATGATGATCTAGGACTTTCCAAAATAGTTCAAGATACCTAATTTAATTGATGGAAAATAAAGAACGTACCGTTGTGCTGTCGATTTATTTCCATAAGCATAACCTTGTTTAAGTCATTCTTGACTCTCGCATTATTAAATTGAAGCGTTCATTCATTGAATAGTGTTATCATGAACATATTGAATTATACATTCTTGGCCATACTTTATTGTTACGTGTGTGGAAGTAGCTTGATTTATACTTGAAGATGTGATCGAGCACTGATTGTGTTCAAGGGCTCTATGCTAATCCCTTCGACTGATTGTCGGAAACATACTATTATAAACCATGGGGTATGATGCTACTGACGTCACATTATGTAGGGAGTACTTTCTCTATAAATAAGTGAAGATCCACGGCATGACATGACTTTCTTGTACATGACTTGATATTCCACAGAAATTCACGAAGTACTTGCTCATAAGTAAAAGATACTAGAGTGATGATTATGTGGCTTGCTAGTACATTCTCGATACAGTCTTGTTCATGAAAGGTCAATAACATGTTCTTGTTACATTCTTACTAGTTCATTCTTGCTCTCATTCTATCTTACATGATCATCTTGTTACTTTGGTTTAACCGCGTGATTGATCGCATTTGCATGATTTTACATTATTTCTTTAGAGCTAAAATGTTAATTACTTTAATGATGCCTTCATGTTGATGCGAAGATAGCTACTGGGAAAGTGTGCTCATTACCTATTTTTAATCTTTTCAGGAAATAAAAGTGATACGAATTCGGATTCGGGTTATACAAGTAGCGGGTCCGAGAGCGAATGAAAGTCATATCAAATGGAGAGTGAAGACTTAGGAAGTCTACAATGTTAGATCGAGTCTTTGTAATTTCTCATTCTTGAGTCTCGTGGAATGGAAAATGATGAAAATGTTATTATAAAGGAATATTTTGATCATTTATGAAATAAAGTTGGAGTTTGACTAAATTATTGTGCAATTACATTTATGTGTGTGATTGTGTTGCGCTCTGATCATTCTTGATTGCAAGAGGCTTACCATGCCGGGGCTGTTCACGTTTCTTGAGCGAGTCTTCCGCTCTCATAAAGCTCGGGGCGTGACAGTTAAGTTGGTATGAGAGCCTAAGTCTCAGGACTTAGGGAGAAGAGTCATGTCATAGGATAAGTCCAAAGTTTAAGGACCCCTACCTATGAACTAAGGAAGAAATTTCCTCACCCATGTGAGAATTGGGTAGAACCCGGGATAAGATAGTTAATTAGTTTTAAGATTGATTTTCCTTCCAGTTTGACGAGAAATAACAAGTTGTTATTTTTCCCTCAGGTACCCTATTATTCCCATGGCTCATCGCGTAAATTGGGATGGCATGCAACAAACGGTTGCTGGCCTCACTCAGGCATTACAAACCATGGCGCAATCTAGCGCAGGAGCAAGGGCTGGTGATTTGCATCGTAACTTTCGGAGCTTAAACCCTCCGCGTTTCTATGGTTCTTCTAATCCTGACGAGGCAGAGAACTGGATAGATGAAATGAATCGGATATTTGACGTCATCTAATGCACCGATCAGGAGAAGGTGCGTCTCGTAACCTTTCAACTCAACAAAGATGCTTGTACATGGTGGAAGTCGGTTCCGGCACCTCCGGTCGATGCCCCTCATACCTGGGATGGTTTTTTTACCCTATTCTGTGCCAAGTACTTTTCTGAGCACGTAAAAGAGAGAAAGGTTATGGAGTTCGCCGCTCTTCGGCAAGGAATGATGACGGTTGCCGAATATGAACTGCAATTCTCAAGGCTTGCACCTTACGCACCGCATCTTATCAGCATCGATTTATTGAAGGCAAATCGGTTCATGGACGGGTTACGACCCTGTTTCATTCAGCAGCTCGGGACCCAAAACATCCATACTTATGCGAAAATGGTTCAATGAGCATATTTGTGTGAAAGGACCTTAGAGAAGGTCGAAAAATTAATAGGGAAAGGAGAAGAATCCAGCCAACGCTCAGATCGACGTTATAAGAAAGAAAAGTTCAACATCACGGAGCCCTACAAAAGTCGTGATAATAAGAAAACATCTAGGAATGGGAATGGTGGAAGTTCCCATAAGTAAAAGAAAGTCAAGGAAGAGTAAGTTGCTACAGCTTGGACGTTTTGCGAAAAATTTAGCCATTCGGCTGAGAAATGCTAGAAGCGCCTCGGCGCTTGTTTACATTGTGGAAGCAGGGAGCATCGCATGCCATATTTCCCTCTTATGAAAGACCAATCGTTTGGTGGAGGACGTAGGAGGCATGCCCGCCTCAATGTCGTTTTAGAAGAAGAGGAAGCGCCCAGGGATGGGGGGCTTATGGAAGGTACTCTTCAAATTTGTTCTCGTCCCGCATTTGTGTTATTTGATACTGGTGCCTCTCATTCTTTTATCTCCACTACTTTTATAAAAACATTATCAATTGCTTTAGTTCCCTTATCTTCAGATCTCGCTATTACCACACCCTTAGGTTCTAGAACAAAGCTTACCGACTATTATCCTGATAGTGAAGTGATCGTAGAATGTCATAATCTCCCCGCAAACTTAGTATGCCTTGACATGAAAGGTTATGATGCCATTTTAGGGGTAGATTGGCTTGTAGATCATGATGCTTATATCAATTGCTGAAATAGGATTATATCCTTTCGAAAATCCGGTCTTCCAAGATTCTCTTTTCTTGGCATCAAGTACAAGAAGCATCCTACTATCATATCTTCTCTTCACGCTTGCAAACTTATCTCGTAAGGATGTGAAGCTTTTCTTACTTCTGTTATTGTTACAGAATCCAGGAGATTATCTTAGCAGACATTCCTATTGTAAATGAGTTCCCCGATGTGTTCCCATCCGAATTACCCAGTTTATCACCTGAGAGGGAAGTAAACTTCACTATTGAACTCATTCCAGGAGCAGCACCTTTTAAAGCTCTATATGGAAAAAGTTGCCGATCACCAATATGTTGGAGTGAAATAGGGGAAAGACAATTCCTAGGCCCCGATAGTATCAGAGATTCTACAGAGATTATCAAGCTTATTCAAGAGAGAATAAAGATGGCGCAAGATAGGCAGAAATCTTATGTTGATAATCGAAGACGCGACTTGGAATTTCAAGTAGGAGACCATGTGTATCTCAAAGTTTCTCCAGGTAGTGGTATTCGAAGATTTGGCATTAAGGGCAAACTAACTCCAAGGTTCATTGGCCCGTTTGAAATTCTTGAAAGGGTCGGTGAAGTGGCTTATAGACTAGCTTTACCTCCACAATTAGTAGGAGTTCATGACGTATTTAACGTCTCTATGCTGAAGAAGTATGTATATGATGCTGACCATATTATCACTTATGACAATCTGTAGATTCAGAAGGATATGACGTACGAGCAAACGCCAATAAAAATTTTGGAACGGGAAATGCATCAACTAAGAAATAAAGTTATTCCTATGGTCAAGATCCAATGGAAGAAAATATGGCCATATGAAGCAACATGAGAAACCGAAGCAGCCATGCGGAAAAGATTTCTAGAATTATTCAACTGTAAGTACACTCTCCATAACCCATGTAGTGAATTTGGAGACCAAATTCTTCTAAGTGGGGGAGGGTGTAAGGCCCCAGAAGTTATGTAATAAATCATGAGTTATTTATAGAATTTTCTAGATTTTTCTAAGGGCTAAATAGATTAATAAAAAAATTATTGGATTAATAAGTCATTATAAGACCCAATTATGTTAAATAATTAACCAAGCCTATTTAAATAAAATCTAAAAGGTTTATGGACCAAGCCCATTAAGTTTGGCCCATATTCTAGAAGGTTATTTAGCCTATTTACGTATTTTAAGGATAAAATATCATTTTTATAGATAATAATATGGATAATTAATAAAAGAGTTTGATTGATGTTGAACTCTGTGCACGTTAGATGTAGCGGTCTATCGTGCGACCGCCACAGCCATGTAACGCACCAGTCTTGATGTGTTACATCCTGTCAGTTCTGTGAATGGAAGAACAAGCAAAAAGATTGGAACTTTGGGATCCTATCTGCAGGAGATTAACTTGGGAGAACTTATAACATTACTAGGGACTCTTAGGGATCAGGTTCGGGCAAATTAAGGACTCTAGAATCTATCTAATCTTCAAGCCCTAGCCAAAACCCTATAAATAGGACCTAGTTTTGACCTGAGCAACCCTTACTTTTGCTCGTGAAGAAACAAGATAAGGAGTCATAATTTCGGATAAGTTCTTTAGAAGATTTTGTTTAGTATACTTTAGACTAATAGTTCTCCAAATTTCGTGCTAGGAGATCAACCAACCAAGGAGATAGAAGCTTCCAAAGTTGCTGGTTCGACCATACTAACCCAGGAAACTGAACGCAAGACCCCTGAAGATAAAGAGATTAGGATGTCTAAACGAGGTAATTAGGGCTCAATCCTTTAGAACTTTTTGTTCACCTTAGTTTCATCTTCTTACCCTCAAAATTTCACGTCCTTAGGTCACGAGATTGAAGAGATAGAGCGATATGAAGTTGCTAAAAAACCTTAGGAAGGGAAGAACTAGGGCGTGTCTTGCAGTCCCAAATTGGAAGATTAAAGCTCATTTAAGAGGTAGGTCATCTCATGATTGGCAAAAATATCTTGTTAGGGATAAAAGCCCTTTGGTTTTGATTGATTGCATGCATGATAGATCATAGATTTCATGTTTTAATAGTTCTATACATTCATGCATCTCTTAGCCCTAAATGAAAAATAAAAGATATTACCTTGTCTATCCACTAAAACCCATGTATATAGTTGGCCTATACTTCGGTTATCATGTCTGGAATAGTCGTAGTATTTTGATTTCCAGGCATGCTATGTTTTCATAAACATTTACTTTATTTTACTGCCAACAGACTATCTTACGCATCAAGGTAAGACCGTCACAATGATTTAACGGCCTTACGATAAGCCGTCACACCCTCTGTTGCATTTGAATTGCTCTGTTGTCTCTGACGCACCATAACCGAAGCGTTACACTACTGTAACGGCCCCTCGATAAACCGTCACAAGACTGTAACACGCCTATCCTAGACCGTCAGACACTGTGTTCTGTCAGCCCGAGGCAGAATGCTAACCAGTTAAAGTTTACCTATAAATAAGCTTAGATAGCTAAGTTTGGACATGTTATCATGACTTTATGTTTTGTTACTGATTCATAACCGAAAGTGCATGATTAAGGTGTCTTAAGTTATTTTAAGTTATGTTAATTTCATGCCAAAATTCTATAGTTTTGTATCGAAATCATGATTTTAAATGATGTATTGACGAAGTTTTATCATCATATTGTTACACATTCTCTCTATCAATAGAGTCATTTTCTTTAAGTACATGGCACATATTCCGGTATGTTATCCATTAGTTCACACTTTGCACTATAGAAACATTATTCTTGGACATGAGGGCCTCTCTATTGGATATTCCTTCCAATGGACTAGAAAATCTTGTTTCATGGCCTCCGTAATTCTCTGCGAGCCAGAGATTTCCACTAAGACACCGAGTTGATTGTACCATTAAAACCTAATTGATTAGAAAGCATTATCTATGTTTTCTGGTTCTAGCAATGTAACGGACCTATATTGGACCGTCAGACCCATGTAACGGCCCAATATACAACCGTCACATTTAACTGAGTCCAATTATTGTTTCTGGAATCAGTTGTTCTAACGGATCAAGGCTAGACCGTCACATGAGTGTAACGGCCCAGTACTTGACCGTCACATTGTTTGAGTGCTTAACCCGAGGTTTGACCCAAGGGTTGATGTTCCAAAGTTTCTAGATGGATTAATGATGATCCAGGACTTTCCAAAATAGTTCAAGATACCTAATTTAATTGGTGGAAAATAAAGAACGTACCGTTGTGCTGCCGATTTATTTCCATAAGCATAACCTTGTTTAAGTCATTCTTGACTCTCGCATTATTAAATTGAAGCGTTCATTCATTGAATAGTGTTATCATGAACTTATTGAATTATACATTCTTGGCCATACTTTATTGTTACGTGCGTGGAAGTAGCTTGATTTATACTTGAAGATGCGATCGAGCACTGATGGTGTTCAAGGGCTCTATGTTAATCCCCTCGGCTGATTGTCGGAAACATACTATTATAAACCATGGGATATGATGCTACTGGCGTCACATTGCGTTGGGAGTACTTTCTCTATAAATAAGTGAAGATCCACGGCACGACATGACTTTCTTGTACATGACTTGATATTCCATAGAAATTCATGAAGTACTTGCTCATAAGCAAAAGATACTGGAGTGATGATTATGTGGCTTGCTAGTACATTCTCGATACATTCTTGTTCATTAAAGGCCAATAACATGTTCTTGTTACATTCTTGCTAGTTCATTCTTGCTCTCATTCTATCTTACATGATCATCTTGTTACTTTGGTTTAACCGCGTGATTGATCGCATTTGCATGATTTTACCTTATTTCTTTAGAGCTAGAATGTTAATTACTTTAATGATGCCTTCATGTTGATGTGAAGATACCTACTGGACAAGTGTGCTCATTACCAATTTCCAATCTTTTCAGGAAATCAAAGTGATACAAATTCGGATTCGGGTTATACAAGTAGCGGGTCCGAGAGCGAATGAAAGTCATATCAAATGGAGAGTGAATGTAAGACCCCAAATTATTTAATTGAGCCCAATATTTCTTATTTAGCTTTTATTAATTGAGAATAGAATTTTATTGAATTAATAATTGAATTTCGAATTTATTAATATTTAATTCGTTAGAAATAGTATGAGTGAAAATTCGACTACCTTAGAAAAATCTGTAAAAATAGTAAATATGTTAAGGTCGAGGTAGATAACAACTTTTCCTTCTGGCATTAAGCCATTGTAAATCCGTGGTAAGATCTATTTAGAGTTTAAACCTAAAAGTGCACACTTTTGACCCATACCCAACCCTTAGATTAAAACACGAAATTCGACCTGAATACTCAACCAAATGAACTGAAATCAGTGGAAAATGGAAGGCCACAATGTAAGGAACATTTACCCTCAATCAATTTGAGGTAAACCTAGCCCCAAAACGTGCTGCCGACATAGTTTGGTCAAGTCAAGGATTTCGGCGCCGTTTCTAAACACGTAGCTTGCAGCAGCGAATACTCCCAACTCCGAAGGCTCCAGAAGCTCTATGAGCTATCAAAATGAAGCCCTACGAGTCTTCTTTCATTTGGCTATAGTGGGGTTCGCTGAAGTTTTAGATCTGGGGAGATCTAGCTCGATTTGTGGAGGTGGGTCAGCAGGTCGTTGGCTTCCCTTCATCCTTCTTTGATCCATCGATTGAGGTAGGAATTCTCAACCAAATTTTGATCATGAGAATAGCAAGTTGTTCATCTCGTCGATATCTATCCATTGGGACTGAAAGCCCCAATTTTTATCAGGTGTGGAGTGAGTTATCACGGGTTTTCTAAGGTGCTGTCCAAGTGTTCTTCATTCTAGGGTTTGAGTTTTCTCTCTCCGATTTGAGGTAGGATCTAACAACCAAACTCTAATTAACTTACATGATATAATCAGCATGTTATTGTCTTTCATTTAACGTAGAAAGCCCCAAATTCCATTGAGCATGCCTCGTGAATTTCAATTTTTTGTAAGAGCATATCTAGAACATGTTTCGTATAGTGTTCCTTTAAGTCAGAGCTTGATTTCGGGCTAATTTTGAGCCCTGTAACTTGATCTTCATTTAGCATACCATACATGGTTGGATTCATAATCGAGTCAGCTTTCTTTTGACACCAAAAGCCCTAAATTCCGTTGTGTATGTTAAGAGAATTGCATGATTTAGTAGAAGTGGGTCAGGAACTAGGGTTTTCATGAAATTACCATATATAAGTTGAGATTCAATCAATTTCTGCAACAATTCGTGTTTCAAAATTATAGTTTTATGACCCTAGAATGTCTATTAATATTCCTAGATCATGTGGTTTTGATTTCAACTCAATTGGACCCCATTTGGATGAGTTTATGTGGTTTCCGGAAGCAACATTCGTTGCTGTTCTTGCAGGGGTCGACCCCATGGGTCGACCCATTTTCTGGGCAACCCTGCAGGCCCGAGGGTCGACCCCAGGGGTCGTCCCCTCCTGTTCCTGCATGGGGGTCGACCCCAAGGGTCGACCCATCCAGCTCCCTGCATGGGGGTCAACCCCAGGGGTCGACCCATTGCACAGGAATGTAGGGGTCGACCCCAGGGGTCGACCCATCTGAAGGAAATGGTGGGGGTCGACCCCAGGGGTCGACCCATCTTCAGAAATTGCTGGGGTCGACCCCAGGGGTCGACCCCAGGGGTCGACCCATTCAGCTTCCAGACCCCAGTTTTTCAGGGGTCGACCCCAGGGGTTGACCCGTACACCAGAAACCCGATTTTCATCATTTTTCGACCCGAAGATGGATCCGAATCAGTGGGGAATCAACCCATTTAACTTAGACCCACTGGAATTATATTTTTGAAGAATAATTGACCTATTCATGTACCCCCCTTGATTTCAAATTTACATTGGTCCTTTCTTGCAAACATAGTACAAAACACGATGTTTACCATCTCCATTACAACACTTACATTGGTTAAATAGAAACTCACATAATTAATGATTAATGGTGTAACTAAAACCCCTGATAATGCATTCTATTTCACCGCCGTGAGAGCTTGTTCTTTACCTCGACAACTTGTTCTAGCTTGTTGGCACTTTAGCTAATACAAATGATAATGGTTAATCATGATATCTTAACTTGGTGATTAGGATTAATATGTTGATTAGCTTGTTTGATTGCTACTATTTTACAGTAGCGCAGCACGATTAACTCTTGTTGTGACTTGGTTTCGATCTCCTTGATGACTATACTTACCTTGAAATTCTGGAAATGAATCTCTTTCCTACTTGAAGTTGTTATTGCTACTTAGTTTAAACCTTGGAATTCTGGCCATAAACTGTGGAAGTCTAGATTCGTGGGATCTTTGATCCAAAGAAATCAATGCTTGGCAAACAATTAAGGGCTCGGTCTAGTCCTGGGAAGAGCGCCCGAACACTATGTGTACCCCCGGGGAGGTGAATGACTAGGTGTGGCATTTGGCACCAGTACTTGACATGTGTTAAATCTAGGACTGTCCACTACTCTCTACATTACTTTCTACTACTTTTCACTTTCCACTCTTCACTGTTCTATACTCTACTTGTTGTTACTTTACTTGTTGATTACTTGGACGTGAAAATGAAATTACATACGTGCTTGACATGACTTGAATTGTCTTGATATGGCCAACTTTTTATCGTTATCTCCTGTAGTAAATTCTTGTCTTACCATTCTATTCATTATATTTCTTGACCTTGCAAGATCTTTGAATTTTGTTTCGTGATATCATCGTTATCTTTTTATTATTTTATCATTTGTAGCATGACATTTTAAAATGTAATTAACTGTTAATCACTTATACATGTCTGTTATTTCCTACTGAGCGTCAGCCATAGTTGTGTTTTCCCCCTTTTCCAGGCTGTTCAGGTGACGCACTTACCGATGGGGATGGGCAGGAGTGATGTCTTGAGTGTATCAGTTCTAGTGTGTTAGTAGTGTGTTATCTTACTTTTAGTTGTGTTTTGGAGAGCATTTAGTCTCAGTCATGTTATTGAGCTTTAGTGATTGATTATTCCAGTTGTATTAAGTTGAACATGAGATTATTGTATCAGTTGTGGTTTGTTAATGATCATTTAGTATTTCCATCTTGTAGCACTTGTGTATTATTTTAGATTAGTTCTCTCTCTTGCCAGCGTGTCTCTAACTGTACGTCCCGATATTTCCGCCTTGTTCGGGACGTGACAGTGAAGACTTAGGAAGTCTACAATGTTAGATCGAGTCTTTGTAATTTCTCATTTCTTGAGTCTAGTGGAATGGAAAATGATGAAAAGGTTATTTTAAAAGAATATTTTGATCATTTATGAAATAAAGTTGGAGTTTGACTAAATTATTGTGTAATTACATTTATGTGTGTGATTATCTTGCGCTCTGATCATTCTTGCTTGCAAGAGGCTTACCATGCCGGTTGTTTACGTTTCTCGAGCGAGTCTTCCAATGTCATAAAGGCTTGGGGCGTGACAATTCTTAATAGTTCATACTTGCTCATTCTATCTTACATGATCATCGTGTTACTTTGGTTTAATCGCATGATTGATCGCATTCGCATGATTTTACCTTATTTCTTTAAAGCTAAAATGTTAATCATTTAAATATTGCTAATCATGTTGATGCGAAGATACCTACTGGGCAAGTGTGCTCATTACCTATTTCTAATCTTTTCAGGAGATGGAAGTGAGTCAGGATCGGATTCGGAACATTCAAATAGCAGATCCGAGAGTGAATGATGAATGAGTGAAGACTTTAGAAGTCTACATTGTTTAGATTGAGTTTATGTAATTTTCTTATTTCTTGAGTCTAGTATGATGAAGAAAGTTGAAATAGTGATTGTATTAGAATATTTGATTTGATCATTAATTAAAATTGAAGTTTGAGTAAATATTGTGCAATTGCATTTATGTGTGTGAGTGTCTTACACTCTGATCGTTCTTGCTTGCAAGAGGCTTACCATGCCAGCTGTTCGTGTTCCTCGAGTTAGTCTTCCGCTGTCATAAAAGGCTCAGGACGTGACAGTTGAGTTGGTATCAGAGCCTAAGTCTCAGGACTTAGGGAAAAGACTCATGTCATAGGATAAGTCCAAGGTTAAGGACCCCTACCTATGAACTAAGGAAGAAATCTCTATACCCATGTGAGAATTGGGTAGAGCCCGGGATAAGATAGTTAATTAGCTTTAAGATAAATTTTCTTCCAATTCCATGAGAAAGAACAAGTTGTTATATTTATCTCAGGTACCTTATTTTACAAATGGCTCATCGCATAGATTGGAATGGCATGCAACAAACCGTTGCCGGCCTTACTCAGGCATTGCAAACTATGGCCCAGGCAGGCGCAGGGGCAAGGGCTGGCGACTTACATCGTAATTTCTGAAGTTTAAACCCTCCGTGTTTCTATGGTTCTTCTAATCCGGACGAAGCAGAGAATTGGATCGACGAGATGAACCATATATTTGACGTCATCCAATGCACCGATCAAGAGAAGGTGCGTCTTGCAACTTTACAACTCAACAAGGATGTCCGTACATGGTGGAAGCCGGTTCTGGCACCTCCGGCCGATGCACCTCATACATGGGATGGTTTTCTCACTGTGTTCCATGCTAAGTACTTTTCTGAGCATGTGAAAGAAAGAAAGGCTATGGAGTTCGCCTCCCTTCGACAAGGAATGATGACAGTTGCAGAATATGAACTTCAATTCTCCAAGCTAGCACCCTATGCACCGCATTTAATCAGTACTGATTTATTGAAGGCTAATCTGTTTATGGACGGGTTACGACCCAGTTTTATTCAGTAGCTCGAGACCCAAAACATCCGTACTTATGCGGAAATGGTACAGCGGGCATATTTATGTGAAAGGACCTTAGAGAAGGTCGAGAAATTGAAAGGAAAAGGAGAAGAGTCCAGCCGACGATCTGATCGGCATTATAAGAAAAAAAAATTCAGCATCACGGAACCTCACAAAAGCCGTGATAGTAAAAAGAGATCCAAGAGCGGGAACGGTGGAAGTTCCCAGAAAAAATAGAAGATTAAGGAGGAGAAGGAGCAAGTCGCCACGGCTTGCACTTTTTGCGAGAAGTTCGGCCATTCAGCGAAAGAATGTTGGACGCGCCTTGGTGCTTGTTTATGTTGTGGAAACAGGGAGCATCGTATGCCAGATTGCCCCCTTATGAAGGATCAACCGTCGGGTGGTGGACGCAGGAGGCATGCTCACCTCAACGCTGTTCTAGAAGAAGAAGAAGCGCCCAAGGATGGTGGACTTATGGAAGGTACCCTTCAAATTTGTTCTCGTCTTGCATTTGTACTATTTGATACTGGTGCCTCTCATTCTTTTATCTCTACTATGTTTGCCAAAACATTATCAATTACATCAGTTCCTCTACCTTCAGATCTTGCAATTACCACACCCTTAGGATCTGGAACTAAGCTTACCGAATATTATCCTGATATTGAGGTGATAGTAGAAGGACACAATCTCCCCGCAAACTTAGTATGTCTTGACATGAAAGGTTATGCTGCCATTTTAGGGGTAGATTGGCTTATAGATCATGATGCTGATATTAACTATCGAAATAGGATTATATCCTTCCAAAAATCCAGTCTTCCAAGATTTTCTTTCCTTGGCATCAAGTATAGGAAACATCCCACTATCATATCTCTCTTCACGCTTGCAAACTTATCTCGCAAGGATGTGAAGCTTTTCTTGCTTCTGTCATTGTTACCGAATCCAAGGAAATTATCCTAGCAGACATTCCTATTGTAAATGAGTTCCCAAATATGTTTCCACCCGAATTACCTAATTTACCAGCCGAGAGGGAAGTAAACTTCACTATTGAACTCATTCCAGGAGCAGCACCTGTTTCTATAGCCCCTTACAGGATGTCCCCCACGGAACTTAAGGAACTAAAAAGGCAGTTGCAGGAATTGCTAGATAAGGGTTTCATCAGACCTAGCACATCCCCTTGGGGTGCGCCAGTTCTATTTGTCAAGAAGAAGGATGGCTCTCTCAAGCTATGCATAGACTACCGGCGACTGAATCAACTTACAATCAAAAACAAGTATCTGTTGCCGCGTATTGATGAGCTCTTCGATCAGCTTTCAGGAGCAGAGTATTTTTCTAAAATAGACCTCAGATCAGGTTATCATCAGCTTAGAATTAAAGAAGAAGACATTTACAAATCAGCTTTTCGAAGTCGTTATGGCCACTATGAATTCGTGGTAATGCCGCTCGGGTTAACAAATGCCCCAGCAGCATGTATGCAACTTATGAATAATGTTTTCCAGCCATATTTGGACCAGTTCATCGTTGTCTTCATTGATGACATCCTGGTATATTCCAAGACAAAAGAGGAACATGAAGAACATATGAGAATAGCTTTGCAAACACTTAGAGAACATAAACTCTATGCCAAGCTTAACAAGTGTGAATTCTGGCTCAAGGAAGTTTCATTCCTAGGCCACATTATTTCAAAAGAAGGTATCGCTGTGGATCCTTCTAAAGTCGAAGCTGTCAGAAATTGGAGCCGGCCAACGACTGTATCATAAGTACGAAGCTTTCTAGGTCTAGCTGGTTATTATAGGAGGTTCATTAAGGACTTCTCAAAGATTGTAGTTCCTTTAACTAGACTCACAAGAAAAGTAAATCCTTTTGTCTGGTCCAAGGAATGTGAAAAGAGTTTTCAAACTCTTAAGAATCATCTTACTACAGCTCCTATTCTATCACTACCGGTGGAAGGTGGTGGATTCGAAGTATACATGGATGCGTCCGACATTGGCTTAGGATGCGTCCTCATGCAAAATGGAAAGGTAATCTGTTATTCTTCAAGACAATTGAAACGTCACGAGGAAAATTATCCTGTGCATGATTTGGAATTGGTAGCTGTTATTTTTGACTTACAAATTTGGCGTCATTATCTCTATGGAGAGAAGTTCACGGTCTACTCGGACCACAAAAGCTTGAAATACTTATTCTCTCAAAAGGAGCTTAATATGAGACAAAAGAGATGGTTAGAATATCTCAAAGAATTTGATTTTTCTATTCAATATCATCCTGGCAAGGCTAATGCGGTAGCAGATGCACTCAGCAGAAAACTAATGGGAATGCTATCAAGTCTTATGATTAGTATGACTAATCTTATTCCTCAATTTGCTCAGCTGAACTTAGATATTGACAGGAAGGAAGAGGATTGTTTCATAGCCAATATCCAAGCTCAGCCTACATTGATAGAAGATTTGGTCAAGCTGTAAAACGATGACCCTGTATTACTGGAGATTAAAGTTAACATAGATCAGAGGCCGGATTTCTCTATTACAAATGACGGAAGATTGCTATTTAAGGGCCGAGTGTGTGCATCGGATCATGAGGATACGAAGAAATTGATCTTGGATGAAGCGCATAATTCCAAATACGCCATTCATCTTGGTGGTACAAAAATGTATCAAGATCTCAAAAGAAATTTCTGGTAGCCCAATATGAAAAGGGAAATAGCTAATTTCGTGTCTCACTATCTCACTTGTCAACAAGTTAAGGCAAAGCATTTTCGACCCGCAGGTAAATTACATCCCTTAGATATTCCAGCATGGAAATGGGAAAGTATAGGAATGGATTTCATTATGGGTTTACCAAAGACAAGGGGAGGACACGATGGTATATGGGTGATCATAGACCGATTGACTAACTCCGCACACTTCATACCAATAAAAAGTCGATGGTCTGTGGATATTCTAGCAGCATTATACATGAAAGAAATTATCAAATTACATGGTGTCCCCGTCACTATTATATCTGATAGAGATCCTCGATTCACATCACAATTCTGGAAGGGTCTACAACAGTCACTAGGGACTAGATTAAATTTTAGCATAGCATTATATGCACAAACTGATGGTCAGACTAAAAGAACAAATCAGGTGGTAGAAGATATGCTCAGGGCTTGTGCTATTGATTTTGGAGGAAGTTGGCATGATCACTTGCCTCTGGTAGAATTTGCATATAACAACAGTTATCAGGCCAGCATACAGATGGCAGCCTTTGATGCTTTATATGGAAAAAGCTGTAGATCACCAATGTGTTGGAATGAAATAGGGGAAAGGCAATTTCTAGGCCCCGATATTGTAAGGGATTCTTCAGAGAAAATCAAGCTCATTCGAGAAAGATTGCAGATGGCACAAGATAGGCAAAAATCTTATGCTGATAATCGAAGATGCGACTTGGAATTTCAAGTAGGAGACCATGTGTATCTCAAGATTTCTCCAGGTCGTGGTATTCGAAGATTTGGCATCAAAGGCAAGCTAACTCCAAGGTTCATTGGCCCATTTGAAATTCTTAAAAGGATCGGTGAGGTGGCTTATAGACTGGCTTTACTTCCACAATTAGCAGGAGTTCACGACGTATTTCATGTCTCTATGTTGAAAAAGTATGTATATGATCCTGACCATGTTATCACTTATGATAATTTGGAGATTCAGAAGGATATGACGTACGAGCAAACGCCAATAAGGATTCTGGAACGGGAAGTACATCAACTAAGGAATAAAGCTATTCCTATGGTCAAGATTCAATGGAAGAAATCATGGCCGACCGAAGCAACTTGGAAAACAGAAGAAGCCATGCAGAAAAGACTCCCGGAACTATTCAACGTTAAGTACACTCTCCACAATCTATATATATATTGAATATGGGGACCAAATTCTTCTAATTGGGGGTGGGTGTAGTGCCCCAAAATTTATATAAATAATTTCTATAGAATTTTTTTGGAATTTATTAGGAAATTATGTAGGCCAAAATAGATTAATAAATGAATTAAAGCCCAATAGGTTTAAGGACCAAGCCCATTAAGTTTGACCCATATTCTAGAAGGTTATTTAGCCTATTCACGAATTTTAAGGATAAATACTCATTTATTAGATAATTATGTGGATAAATAAACAAAAGAGTTTGAATTTTCTTGAATTCTGTGCACATGGGATGTAGCGGTCTATCGTGTGACCACCACAGTCAGGTAACGCACCTACCTTCGATCGTTACGCTCTGTTAGTTCCGTGAATGGAAGAACAAGCAAAAAGATTGGATTTTACTAGTTTATCTCTTAGGGATCGAGATGGGAAGACTAGTAGAGGTGTTAAGGACTCTTAGAAGTCGATCTAAGCTTTAACAAGAACTCTAGAATCAATCTAATCCTCAAACCCTAGCCAAAACCCTATAAATAGACCCTAGTTTTGACCTGCGTAACCCCTACTTTGGCTCTCATGAATCAAGGTAAAGATTCATAATTTCGGGTAAGTTCTTTAGAACTTTTTGTTTAGAATACTTTAGACTAATAGCTCTCAAAATTTTATGTTAAGAGATCAACTACACAAGAAGTTAGAGGCTTCCAAAGTTGCTAGTACGACCTTAGCAACCTAGGAATCTGAGCAAAGGTCCACTGAAGATCAGGGAATTAGATCATCAAAATGAGGTATTTAGGGTTTAGTTCTTTAGAACTTTTTGTTCCCCTTAGTTTCATCTTCTTACCCTCAAAATTTCACGCCCTTAGGTCAAGAGGTTGAGGAGTTAGAGCGACGTGAAGTTGCTGTAAATTCACAAGAAGGGAAGGATTAGGGCGTGACTTGTAGTCCCAAATTGAAAGATTAAAGACCAGAAAAGAGGTAGGTCAGATCATGAATGGCAAGAACATCATGTTAGGGATAAAAGCCCTCTGATTTTGATTGATTTCATGCATTCTAGACCATGAATTCATGTTTTAGTTTGACCTATGCATGCATACATGTCTTGAGCCTTAATCAAATATAAAAGATATTATCTTGTTCAAATCACTACAACCTATGCATCTAGATAGCCTCTATATTTCTCATGACTAGAATATTCTAAGTATTTTGACTTCCAGCCATGACATATTTCAGTCTTTTACCTTCTGTATCCTGTCAGCAGAAGCTCTAACGGATTAAGGTAAGACCGTCACATGATTGTAACGGCCTTACGATCAGCCGACACACCCTCTGTTATATTTAAATTTCTCTGTTGTCTCTGACGGACCAAAGTCAGTGCGTCACAATACTGTAATGGCCCCACGATAAACCGTCACAGATGTATAACGCGTCTGTCTTAGACCGTCAGAGTGTTGTTTTCTGTCAACCCAAGATAGGACTGAGGATAGTCAAACTTACTTATAAATAAGCCTAGTTATCTAAGTTTTGACTTGTTTTCATGACCCTGATTTTATTAATTGATTCTTGATAGAAAATTGCATGTTTAAAGCATCTTGAGTTATTTTAAGTTATGCTAATTTCATTGCCTAAACTCTATAGTTTGAATTCAAACTATGATTTTCAGTATTATATTGACGAAGCTTTATCATGGTTCCACATCGTTACACATTCTTTCTCTTTTATAGAGTCATTTCTTTAAGTACATGGCATATATTCTGGTATATGACCATTAGTTCACACTTTGCACTATAGGAACATATTCTTGTACATCGTTACCATGCCGGCTGTTCTCGTTCCTCGAGCTAGTCTTCCGCTGTAATAAAAGGCTCGGGACGTGACAGTTAAGTTGGTATCAGAGCCTAAGTCTTAGGACTTAGGGAAAAGAGTCATGTCATAGGATAAGTCCAAGGTTAAGGAACCCTACCTATGAACTAAGGAAGAAATTTCCATACCCATGTGAGAATTGGGTAGAGCCCGGGATAAGATAGTTAATTAGCTTTAAGATAAATTTTCTTCCAATTCCACGAGAAATAACAAGTTGTTATATTTATCTCAGGTACCTTATTTTACAAATGGCTCATCGCGTAGATTGGAATGGCATGCAACAAACCGTTGTCGGCCTTACTCAGGCATTGCAAACTATGGCCCAGGCAGGCGCAGGGGCAAGGGCTGGTGACTTACATCGCAATTTTCGGAGTTTAAACCCTCCGCGTTTCTATGGTTCTTATAATCTGGACGAAGTAGAGAATTGGATCGACGAGATGAACCGTATATTTGACGTCATCCAATGCACCGATGTCACGCCCCGAGCCTTTATGATAGCGGAAGACTCGCTCGAGGAACGTGAACAGCCGGCATGGTAAGCCTCTTCCAAGCAAGAACGATCAGAGCACAAGGCAATCACACATAAGAATTCAATCGCACAGCATTTACTCAAACTCCAACTCATTTCATTAATAATCAAATCAAATATTCAAATACAACCACTAATTCAGCTTTTATTGTACTAGACTCAAGAAATAAGAAATTACAAAGACTCAATCTAAACATTGTAAACTTCCTAAGTCTTCGCTCATTCTTTATTCACTCTCGGATCCGCTACTTGAACATTCCGAATCCTAACCCGACTCACTTCCATTTCTTGAAAAAGATTAGAAATAGGTAATGAGCACATTTGCCCAGTATGTATCTTCGCATCAACATGATTAGCACTATTAAAGTAATTAACATTTTAGCTCTAAAGAATATAAGGTATAATCATGCGAATGCGATCAATCATGCGAATAACCAAAGTAACAAAGACGATCGTTAAGATAGAATGAGAGCAAGTATGAACTAGCAAGAATGTAACAAGTATGAACTAGAATGTAGCATGGCCTTTCGAGAACAAGAATGTATCGAGAATTCACTTTCACTTTTCACTTTCATAACCCTAAAGGTTACGCACTAGAACGTCAATCATGTAGCAATTCACTAGATTTTCACGAGTGCTCATGGATTTCACTTATTTATAAAGAAAGTACTCTTATCGCAATGCGACGCCAGTAGCATCATACCCCATGGTTTATAATAGTATGTTTCCGGCAATCAGCCGAGGGGACTAGCGTAGAGCCCTTGGACACAATCAGTGCCTGAACTGCATCTTCACGTATAAATCAAGCTACTTCTATGAGTGTAATGATAAAGTATGGCCAAGAATGTAATAAGTTCAATCAATAAGCTCATGACAACAATTATCAAAGAGCGAATGCTTCAATTAAGAATATGAGAGATCAAGAATGAATTAAGACAATGTTATGCTTATGGAAACAAATCGGCAGTATAACAATACATTTCTTTAACTTCCATTCAGTATTTTAAGTTTCTTCATCAATATGATCAGTCTTAGACCATTATCAAGCCATCTAGAAACTTAGAATATCAACCCTTTGGTCAAACCTCGGGTTAACTAGCTCAAGCATTGTGACGGTCTTGTACTGGGCCGTTACGTTCACGTGACAGTCAAAGACTGGACCGTTACATTAATGTGACGCTCCAGTGTTGGGCCGTTACATTGGTTTGAATCCAGAACAATAGAATAGACTCAGAAAAATGTGACGATCATATATTGGGCCGTTATATGGGCCTGACGGTCCAATATAGATCCGTTACATTGCTAGAACCAGAAAATATTGTTAGTGCTTTCTAATCAATTGGGTTTTAATGGTACAACTAAATCGGCGTCCTAGTGGGAATCCCAGGCTCGCAGAGAATTACGGAGGCCTTGAAACAAGATTTCCTAGTCCATTGGAAGGAATATCCAATAGAGAGGTCCTCATGTTCAAGAATAATGTTCCTATAGTGTAAAGTGTGAACTAATGGCCAACATACCGGAATATGTGCCATGTACTTAAAGAAAATGACTCTATAGATAAAAAAGACTGTGAAACGATGTGAAATCATGATAAAACTCTTTCCATACATCATTGAAAATCATGATTAAGATACAAAACTATAGAATTTTGGCACATGAA
This sequence comes from Amorphophallus konjac, assembly GCA_022559845.1. Lineage (NCBI taxonomy): Eukaryota > Viridiplantae > Streptophyta > Magnoliopsida > Alismatales > Araceae > Amorphophallus > Amorphophallus konjac. Next base: position 102,257,289 of record CM040120.1, read on the forward strand.
ATTAACATAACTTAAAATAGTTTAAGATACCTTAATCATGCAATTTCTATTATGAATCAGTAACTACACTTAAAGTCATGATAACAGGTCCAAACTTAGCTATCTAAGCTTATTTATAAGTAAACTTAACTGGTTACCATTCTGTCTCGGGCTGACAGAACATAGGGGTCTGACGGTCTAACAATAGTGCGTCACAGTACCTGTGACGATTTATCGAGGGGTCGTTACAGTAGTGTAACGCTCCTGTTATGGTGCGTCAGAGACAATAGAGGAATTAAAATGCAACAGAGGGTGTGACGACTTATCGTAAGGCCGTTACAGTTTGTGGCAGTCTAAGTATGGTGCGTCAGAGTCCCTGCTAACAGTATAAACAAATAAAAAGACTATGATTTGAAATCATGTCATGTTTTGAAAAGATTTAACTACCCCAATCTTGACAAAACAAAGTAAAGGTCATCTAGATGCATAGGTTGTAGTGAATTGATAAGATAATATTTTTGATCTTTGATTAGGGCTAAGGATATGTATGTATGCATGAACCCACTAAAACATGAAATCCATGATCTATAGTGCATGAAATCAAGCACAATCAGAGAGCTTTTATCCTTAACAAGATATTTTTACCAATCATGAGATAACCTACCGCTTAACTGGGCTTTAAACTTCTAATTTGAGTCTGAAAGACGTGCCCTAGTTCTCCCTTTCCAGTAAGTTTCCCGCAACTTGTCACTGCTCTAGCTCCTCAGCCTCTTGACCTAAGGATGTGAAATTTTATGGGTACGAAGATGAAACTAAGGGGAACAAAAAGTTCTAAAGGATTGAACTCTAATTACCTCGTTTAGACGTCCTAATCTCTTGAGCTTCAGGGGTCTTGCGTTCAGTTTCCTGGGTTGCTAAGGTCCGACCAGCAACTTTGGAAGCTTCAATCTCCTTGGTTGGTTGATCTCATAGCACGAAATTTGGAGAGCTATTAGTCTAATGTATTATAAACAAAAAGTTCTAAAGAACTTACCCAAATATCTATCTCCTTACCTTGATTCTTCGCGAGCCAAAAGTAAGGGTCGTTCAGTTCAGAACTAGGTCCTAGTTATAGGGTTTTGACTAGGGTTTGAAGATTAGATCTATTCTAGAGTCCTTGTTAAAGCTTAGATCAACTTCTAAGTATTATTAACACCTCTATTAGTCTTCCCATCTCGATCCCTAAGAGATAAGCTAGCAAAAATCCAATCTTTTGGCTTGTTCTTCACTTCACGGAATTTACAGTGTAACGCATCAGGACTGGTGCGTTACATGGCTATAGCGGTCGCCCGATAGACCGTTACACCAAACGTGTATAGAATTTCAATTTATTAAAACTCTTTTATTCGTTTATCCTTCTAATTATCTATATAAAAGAGTATTTATCTTTAAAATTCGTGAATAGTCTAAATAACCTTCTAGAATATGGGCCAAACTTAATGGGCTTGGTCCTTTAGCCTATTGGGTTTCAATTATCAAAGCTGGATTAATTACTTAACATAAATTAGGCCTTATAATGATTTATTTAATCCAATATTTATTTATTACTCCATTTTGGGTCTTTAAAATTCCCATAAAATAATTAAATATACCAAAAATAATTTATAAAAATTCTGAGAACTTACACCCTCCCCCACTTAAGAGAATTTGGTCCCCAAATTCAATATATGAGTTTTTGTGGAGAGTGTATGTATTTTAAGGTATTAAAAATTAACGTAAGGTGAATGGGTTAAGAGGGTACCTTTTATCATCTCACCTCCCTCGTCTAGAATGGCATTTAATCGACCTCGCTTCCTGCGTCCGTTGTTATCCCTTGATGATTGTCTGTTGATGAAAGAACACAGGGGCAAGCGATGTTCCCGGCTTCCACACTTGAGACAAGTGCCGAGACGTTTCCAACATTCTTCTGCTGAGTGCTCAAATTTTTCACAAAATGAGCAAGGTGCCACAACTTGCTCCTTCTCTTCTTTAACTTTCTTGTTCTTTCCATTTCCATTTCCATTTCCATTTCTTTTTCTGTTACCGTTCCCATTACGGGACCTCTTAATGTGACGGTTTTCACCCTCATCCACTTCTTTCTCTTCTTGCCTATCATGTTTTCGGCTTGACCTTTCTCCTCGGAGCCTCTCCACTTTCTCCATAGTTCTTTCACATAGATGCGCTCTTTGAACCATCTCGGTGTAAGTGCGGATATTCTGCGTTCCAAGTTGTTGGATAAATTCGGACCTTAAACCATCCATAAATCGGTTGGCTTTTAATAAATCTGTGTGTACCAACTGAGGAGCATAAGGTGCTAGTCGAGAGAATTGTAATTCATACTCTACCACGGACATCGTGCCTTGTTTTAAGGAGGCAAATTCTATAGTCTTTCTTTATTTTACATGCTCGGAGAAGTACTTGGCTCGAAAAAGTGTAAGAAAACCCTCCCATGTATGAGGTGCGTCTGTAGGTGGCGTCGGAATAGATTTCCACCATGTACAAGCATCCTTGTTGAGTTGGAACGTGGCAAGTCAAACTTTCTCCTGGTCGGTGCATTGCATGACATCGAATATTCGATTCATCTCATCGATCCAATTTTCCGCTTCATCTGGGTTAGAAGATCCAGAGAATCGTGGAGGATTTAAACTTCAGAAATTACCATGTAAGTTCCCCACGTCAGCCCTTCCACCGGCTTGGGCCACTGTCTATAGGGCTTGGGTAAGTCCCGCAATAGTTTGCTGCATCACTTCCCAGTTCACACGATGAGCCATTGAGAATCAAGGTACCTGAGAACATGGACATTTTAGTTATTTAGAATCGGGAAGATTTATCCTAAGATAATTTCTATATAACTATCTCATCCCGAGCTCTACCCAATCCTCGCATAGGTAAGAAAATTCTTCCTTAGTTCATAGGTTGGGGTCCTTAACCTTGGACTTATCCTATGACATGATTCTTCTCCCTAAGTCCTAAGACTTAGGCTCTAATACCAACTTAACTGTCATGTCCCGAGCCTTTATAACAGTGGAAGACTCGCTCGAGGAACATGAACAGCCAGCATGGTAAGCCTCTTGCAAGCAAGAACGATTAGAGCGCAAGGCAATCACACATAAGAATGCAATCGCACAGTATTTACTCAAACTCCAACTCATTTCATTAATAATCAAATCAAATATTCAAATACAATCACTAATTCAACTTTTATTCTACTAGACTCAAGAAATAAGAAATTACAAAGACTCAATCTAAACATTGTAAACTTCCTAAGTCTTCGCTCATTCTTTATTCACTCTCGGATCCGCTACTTGAACATTCCGAATCCGAACCCGACTCACTTCCATTTCCTGAAAAAGATTAGAAATAGGTAATGAGCACACTTACCCAGTAGGTATCTTCGCATCAACATGATTATCACTATTAAAGTAATTAACATTTTAGCTCTAAAGAATATAAGGTAAAATCATGCGAATGCAATCAATCATGCGAATAACCAAAGTAACAAAGACGATTGTTAAGATAGAATGAGAGCAAGTATGAACTAGTAAGAATGTAACAAGTATGAACAAGAATGTAGCATGGCCTTTCAAGAACAAGAATGTATCGAGAATGTACTTTCACTTTTCACTTTCATAACCATAAAGGTTACGCACTAGAACGTCAATCATGTAGCAATACACTAGATTTTCACGAGTGCTCATGGATTTCACTTATTTATAAGGAATGTACTCCCATCGCAATGCGACGCCAGTAACATCATACCCCATGGTTTATAATAGTATGTTTCCGGCAATCAGCCGAGGGGACTAGCATAGAGCCCTTGGACACAATCAGCACCCGCACTGCATCTTCGCGTATAAATCAAGCTACTTCCATGAGTGTAACAATAAAGTATGGCCAAGAATGTAATAAGTTCAATCAATAAGCTCATGACAATAATTATCAAAGAACGAATGCTTCAATTAAGAATATGAGAGATCAAGAATGAATTAAGACAATGTTATGCTTATGGAAATAAATCGGCAGCATAACGGTACATTTCTTTAACTTCCATTCAGTATTTTAAGTTTCTTGATCAATATGATTAGTCCTAGACCATTATCAAGTAATCTAGGAACTTAGAATATCAACCCTTGGGTCAAACCTCGGGTTAACTAGCTCAAGCATTGTGACGGTCTTGTACTGGGCCATTACGTTCACGTGACGGTCAAAGACTGGGGCATTACATTAATGTGACGCTCCAGTGTTGGGCCGTTACATTGGTTTGAATCCAGAACAATAGAATAGACTCAGAAAAATGTGACGGTCATATATTGGGCTGTTATATGGGCCTGACGGTCCAATATAGATCCGTTACATTGCTAGAACCAGAAAACATCGATAGTGCTTTCTAATCAATTGGGTTTTAATGGTACAACTAACTCGACATCCTAGTGGGAATCCCATGCTCGCAGAGAATTATGGAGGCCTTGAAATAAGATTTCCTAGTCCATTGGAATGAATATCTAATAGTGAGGTCCTGATGTTCAAGAATAATGTTCCTATAATGTAAAGTGTGAACTAATGGCCAACATACCGGAATATGTGCCATGTACTTAAAGAAAATGACTCTATTGATAGAAAAGACAGTGAAACGATGTGAAATCATGATAAAACTCCATCCATACAACATTGAAAATCATGATTTAGATACACAACTATATAATTTTGGCACATGAAATTAACATAACTTAAAATAGCTTAAGATACCTTAATCAATTTCTATTATGAATCAGTAACTACACTTAAAGTCATGATAACAGGTCCAAACTTAGCTATCTAAGCTTATTTATAAGAAAACTTAACTGGTTACCATTCTGCCTCGGGATGATAGAACACAGGGGTCTGACGGTCTAACAAGAGCGCGTCACAGTACTTGTGACGGTTTATCGAGGGGCCGTTACAGTAGTGTAACGCTCCTGTTATGGTGCTCAGAGACAACAGAGGAACTAAAATGCAACAGAGGGTGTGACGGCTTATCGTAAGGCTGTTACAGTTTGTGACGGTCTAAGTATGGTACGTCAGAGTCCCTGCTAATAGTATAAAGAAATTAAAAGACTATGATTTGAAACCATGCCATGTTTTGAAAAGATTTAACTACCCCAATCATGAAAAAATGAAGTAAAGGTCATCTAGATGCATAGGTTGCAGTGAATTGACAAGATAATATTTTTGATCTTTGATTAGGGCTAAGGATATGTAAGTATGCATGAACCCACTAAAACATGAAATCCATGATCTATAGTGCATGAAATCAAGCACAATCAGAGGACTTTTATCCTTAACAAGATATTTTTGCCAATCATGAGATAACCTACCGCTTAATTGGGCTTTAAACTTCTAATTTAAGTCTGAAAGACGTGCCCTAGTTCTCCCTTTCCAGTGAGTTTCCAACAACTTGTCGCTGCTCTAGCTCCTCAGCCTCTTGACCTAAGAATGTGAAATTTTGAGGGTAAAAAGATGAAACTAAAGGGAACAAAAAGTTCTAAAGGATTGAACTCTACATACCTCGTTTAGACGTCCTAATCTCTTGATCTTCAGGGGTCTTGAGTTCAGTTTCCTAGGTTGCTAAGGTCCGACCAGCAACTTTGGAAGCTTCAATCTCCTTGGTTGGTTGATCTCCTAGCATGAAATTTGGAGAGCTATTAGTCTAATGTATTATAAACAAAAAGTTCTAAAGAACTTACTCAAAATTCTATCTCCTTACCTTGATTCTTCGTGAGCCAAAAGTAAGGGTCGTTCAGTTCAGAACTAGGTCCTATTTATAGGGTTTTAGCTAGGGTTTGAAGATTAGATCGATTATAGAGTCCTTGTTAAAGCTTAGATCAACTTCTAAGAGTCTTTAACACCTCTATTAGTCTTCCCATCTCGATCCCTAAGAGATAAGCTAGCAAAAATCCAATCTTTTAGCTTGATCTTCACTTCACGGAATTTACAGAGTGTAACGCATCACGACTGGTGCGTTACATGGCTGTAGTGGTCGCCCGATAGACCGTTACACCAAACGTGTACAGAATGTCAATTTATTAAAACTCTTTTATTCGTTTATCCTTCTAATTATCTATATATAAGAGTATTTATCTTTAAATTTCACGAATAGTCTAAATAACCTTCTAGAATATGGGCCAAACTTAATGGGCTTGGTCCTTTAACCTATTGGGTTTCAATTATCAAAGCTAGATTAATTACTTAACATAAATTGGGCCTTATAATGATTTATTTAATCTAATATTTATTTATTACTCCATTTTGGGTCTTTAAAATTCTCAGAAAATAATTAAATATACCAAAAATAATTTATAAAAATTCCGGGGCCTTACAATCGATCAAGAGAAGGTGCATCTTGCAACTTTCCAACTCAACAAGGATGCCAGTACATGGTGGAAGTCGGTTTCGACACCTCCGGTCGATGCACCTCATACATGGGATGGTTTTCTCACTTTGTTCCGTGCTAAGTACTTTTCTGAGCATGTGAAAGAAAGAAATGCTATGACATTCGCCTCTTTTCGACAAGGAATGATGACAGTTGCGGAATATGAACTTCAATTCTCCAGGCTAGCACCCTATGCATCGCATTTAATCAGTACCGATTTATTGAAGGCTAATCGATTTATGGACAGGTTATGACTCGATTTTATTCAGCAGCTCGGGACCTAAAACATCCGTACTTATGCGGAAATTGTACAACGGGCATATTTATGTGAAAGGACCTTAGAGAAGGTCGATAAATTGAAAGGAAAAGGAGAAGAGTCCAGCCGACGATCTGATCGGCGTTATAAGAAAGAAAAATTCAGCATCACGGAACCTCACAAAAGCCGTGATGGTAATAAGAGATCCAGGACCGGGAACGGTGGAAGTTCCCAGAAAAATAAGAAGATTAACGAGGAGAAGGAGCAAGTCGCCACGGCTTGCACTTTTTATGAGAAGTTCAGCCATTCGGTGGAAGAATGTCGGAAGCGCCTTGGTGCTTGTTTACGTTGTGGAAGTAGGGAGCATCGTATGCCAGATTATGAAGGATCAACCATCTGGTGGTGGACGCAGGAGGCAGGCTCGCCTCAATGCTGTTCTAGAAGCAGAAGTAGTGCCCAAGGATGGTGGACTTATGGAAAGTACCATTCACATTTGTTCTCATCCTACATTTGTGCTATTTGATACTGGTGCCTCTCATTCTTTTGTCTACACTACGTTTGCCAAAACATTATCAATTGTATCAGTTCCTCTACCTTCAGATCTTGCTATTACCACACCCTTAGGATCTGGAACTAAGCTTACCGAATATTATCCTGATAGTGAGGTGATAGTAGAAGGACACAATCTCCCCGCAAACTTAGTATGCCTTGACATGAAAGGTTATGATGCCATTTTAGGGGTAGATTGGCTTATAGATCATGATGCTGATATTAACTGCCGAAATAGGATTATATCCTTTCGAAAATCCGGTCTTCCAAGATTTTCTTTCCTTGGCATCAAGTATAGGAAACATCCCACTATCATATCCTCTCTTCACGCTTGTAAACTTATCTCGCAAGGATGTGAAGCTTTTCTTGCTTCTGTCATTGTTACCGAATCCAAGGAAATTATCCTAGCAGACATTCCTATTGTAAATGAGTTCCCAGATGTGTTTCCATCCGAATTACCCAATTTACCACCCGAGAGGGAAGTAAACTTCACTATTGAACTCATTCCAGGAGCAGCACCTGTTTCTATAGACCTTTATAGGATGTTCCCCACGGAACTTAAGGAACTAAAAAGGCAGTTGCAGGAATTGCTAGATAAGGGTTTCGGCAGACCTAGCACATCCTCTTGGGGTGCGCCAGTTCTATTTGTCAAGAAGAATGATGGCTCTTTCAGGCAATGCATAGACTACCGGCGACTGAATCAACTAACAATCAAAAACAAGTATCCGTTACTGCGTATTGATGAGCTCTTCGATTAGCTTTCAGGAGCAAAGTATTTTTCTAAAATAGACCTCAGATCAGGTTATCATCAGCTTAGAATTAAAGAAGAAGACATTTATAAATCAGCTTTTCGAAGTCGTTATGGCCACTATGAATTTGTGGTAATGCTGTTCGGGTTAACAAATACCCAAGTAGCGTTTATGCAACTTATGAACAATGTTTTCCAGCCATATCTGGACCAGTTCATCATTGTCTGCATTGATGACATCCTGGTATATTCCAAGATAAAAGAGGAACATGAAGAACATCTGAGAATAGCTTTGCCAACACTTAGAGAACATAAACTCTATGCCAAGCTTAATAAGTGTGAATTCTGGCTCAAGGAAGTTTCATTCCTAGGTCACATTATTTCAAAAGAAGGTATCACTGTGGATCCCTCTAAAGTCGAAGCTGTCAGAAATTGGAGCCAGCCAACGACTGTATCAGAAGTACGAAGCTTTCTGGGACTAGCTGGTTATTATAGGAGGTTCATTAAGGACTTCTCAAAGATTACAGTTCCTTTAACTAGACTCACAAGAAAAGAAAATCCTTTTGTCTGGTCCAAGGAATGTGAAAAGAGTTTTCAAACTCTAAAGAATCATCTTACTACAGCTCCTATTCTATCACTACCGGTGGAAGGTGGTGGATTCGAAGTATATACGGATGCGTCTTGCATTGGCTTAGGATGCGTCCTCATGCAAAATGGAAATGTAATCTGTTATTCTTCAAGACAATTGAAACGTCACAAGGAAAATTATCCTATGCATGATTTGGAATTGGCAGATGTTATTTTAGCCTTAAAAATTTGATGTGGTTATCTCTATGGAGAGAAGTTCACGGTCTACTCGGACCACAAAAGGTTGAAATACTTATTCTCTTAAATGGAGCTTAACATGAGACAAAGGAGATGGTTAGAATGTCTCAAAGACTTTGATTTTGCTATTCAATATCATCCTGGAAAGGCTAATGCGGTAGCATATGCACTCAGCAGAAAATCAATGGGAATGCTATCAAGTCTTATGATTAGTATGACTAATCTTATTCCTCAATTTGCTCAGCTGAACTTAGATATTGACAGGAAGGAAGAGGTTTGTTTCATAGCCAATATCCGAGCTCAGCCTACATTGATAGAGGATCTGGTCAAGTTGCAAACTGATGACCCTGCAGTACTGGATATTAAAGTTAACATAGATCAGAGGTCGGATTTCTCTATTATCAATGACGGAAGATTGCTATTTAAGGGCCGAGTGTGTGTACCGGATCATGAGGATACGAAGAAATTGATCTTGGATGAAGCGCATAATTCCAAATACACATTCATCCTGGTGGTACAAAAATATATCAAGATCTCAAAAGAAATTTCTGGTGGCCCAATATGAAAAGGGAAATAGTTAATTTCGTGTCTCGCTATCTCACTTGTCAACAAGTTAAGGTAGAGCATTTTCGACCCGCAGGTAAATTACATCCCTTAGATATTCCAGCATGGAAATGGGAAAGTATAGGAATGGATTTCATTATGGGTTTACCAAAGACAAGGGGAGGACACGATGGTATATGGGTGATCATAGACCGATTGACTAAATCCGCACATTTCATACTAATAAAAAGTCGATGGTCTGTGAATATTCTAGCAGCATTATACATGAAAGAAATTGTCAAATTACAGGGTGTCCCCGTCACTATTATATCTGATAGAGATCCTCGATTCACATCATAATTCTGGAAGGGTCTACAACAGTCACTAGGGACTAGATTGAATTTTAGCATAGCATTATATCCACAAACTGATGGTCAGACTGAAAGAACAAATTAGGTGGTAGAAGATATGCTCATGGCTTGTGCTATTCATTTTGGAGGAAGTTGGCATGATCACTTGCCTCTGGTAGAATTTACATATAACAACAGTTATCAGGCCAGCATACAGATGGCACCCTATGAAGCTTTATATGGAAAAAGCTGTAGATCACCAATGTGTTGGAATGAAATAGGGGAAAGGCAATTTCTAGGCCCCAATATTATAAGGGATTCTTCAGAGAAAATCAAGCTCATTCGAGAAAGATTACAGATGGCATAAGATAGGTAAAAATCTTATGCTGATAATCGAAGACGTGACTTGGAATTTCAAGTAGGAGACCATGTGTATCTCAAGATTTCTCCAGGTCATGGTATTCGAAGATTTGGCATCAAAGGCAAGCTAACTCCAAGGTTCATTGACCCATTTGAAATTCTTGAAAGGATCGGTGAGGTGGCTTATAGACTGGCTTTACCTCCACAATTAGCAGGAGTTCACGACGTATTTCACGTCTCTATGCTGAAAAAGTATGTATATGATCCTGACCATGTTATCACTTATGATAATTTAGAGATTCAGAAGGATATGACATACGAGCAAATACCAGTAAGGATTCTGGAATGGGAAGTGCGTCAACTAAGGAAGAAAGCTATTCCTATGGTCAAGATTCAATGGAAGAAATCATGGCCGACCGAAGCAACTTGGAAAATAGAAGAAGCCATGCGGAAAAGATGCCCAGTGTTGCATCCCCTAGTTGGTGTTTGATTTCAATGATATCAAAATGATTGTGTTTGTGTGTGTATGTGTTTCATTGAGCAACATGTGTATATTGTGATTGATGAGTTGAAAGATGGCTTCAAGATTTACTCTTGAAAGTCATATGAATCCTTGGTGTTTAAGGAACTAATGCTATATTTATCATGGCTTGTAGGAATAAAATCCATGGCTCATGCTTGGAACTTAAAGGAGTCCATCAATGAAGCTCTTCTTGCAAAAGGGGGTTAACTCATTCATTGCCTTATGTCGACTCCCACTATGTTTCATACATTTCATCAAATAGACTTTTAAAGTCTTGGTTGGGTATTTTCATGGATTCTCCTTATGAGATTTTTGGGCTTGAAATATCCTCAACCTTATAACTTGAAATTTGATGATTGTTATTTTAATGATGCTTGGTCATTATTTGGACTCATGGTCATTTGTTTTGGCAAAATAATGAAATATGCTCTCCTGAGTGTCAAAATGCTCTTCTGTATGTTAATATGCTCTCCTACGTATCAATATGCTCTCCTGCATATCAATTTGATCAAAGAATGTCAAAATGCCATGTTCATCATATCAAAACCTTGTCATATGGTGAATATGTTTTTGATGGTTGAAGTGAGAAGTCAAATACATACTTGAATGTGTTCAATGATGTATTTTTATGTGAACTAGTTCAAAGAGTTGATGTTTGGTTCATGAGTTTTGATTATCATCTAACTTCTTGGTTTATCATGTTTTTACAGGTTCAAGGATGGTTTTTAAACCCTCTCATGTCAAGTGGATGATGGTAACATCTAACCATTTTTATGCTAAGTTCCGGGTCGTTTTCATGAACATCTTTCATGAGGTTGCATTGCATTGGAAGTGTTTTATGCATCCTTAAAATGAGATTTTTGAGCCTTTACAATGTGCTTAATGTTCTCTCATAAATCTTGTTGATATGCGGTTTAGATGGTCTTAATATCTTGTTGAATTCATGGTAATTTATTCTTGATTTTTGGGAATTTTTTCGGCACTTAATCGGGGCTAAAACCGCATTTTCTTGACCCTCTGCAGAAGGGGTCGACCCCCCCTGGGCTGTGCCCAGCCACCTGCATGGGTCGACCCCTAGGGTCGACCCCTGTAAAAACAGAACCTGTTTTGGTTCTGTTTGGCCCTCTGCTGCCCGAGGGTCAACCCCAAGGGTCGACCCCTTCCGATCGGGATTTCTGGGAGCGTTCTAAACCTAATGAAAACCCTTCTAAACTTTACCAAACTACCCCCCATTGGTTCCTAAACATATTAGGGGGTTTTTAACATGTTTTGTGAGGGTTATATGTGTCTTTTCATGCTTCTCATATTGGCCTATATAGGAGTTACGAATTTGGGAGATGAGAACCCTAATGTTGATATTGTTCTATCTTGTAGGAGAAGAAAAGGGGGAAAACAAGGGAGGAGCTCTTGCAAGGCTAATCTCATCTACATCCATAAAGATTTGGAGCTCGTGGTAGAAGAAGAAAAGAAGCGTCTTGAAGAGAGGAACAAGAGGACACCAAAATCGCCATCATCAGACATCGAACCAAGAAGAGCCGGAGATTCAATTGAAGGGGGAGCTTTGTGCTTGTTGATCTTTCTTGTTTTAGTCTTTAGCACATGTTTTGGGCTTAGAGCTTTCATTTGTTAACTTGTTACAAACATATAAACGATTTCTTGTGTGGGTGTTCGGAGAAAGAGGTTCTCCGAGTGGTTTGTGTTGACGCATGTTCGTAGTGTGGTGCGGAGCATATCCGCGTGTGTGCTTGGACATATTGTGGGGTGTGTTCCCCGTGTGTGGTTGGGAGTTTACTCCCGTGTGGTGGCATAGGCATCGCCCTACGCGTGTGTGTTGGAGTTTTACTCCGTGTGTGTGTGGGGATTTATCCCCGTGTGTGTGTTGGAGTGTCGTCTCCGTGTTGGGGATTCATTCCCCGAGTGAAGCCTCACCGAGTTTGGTGAGGGGTGGACGTAGGGAGCCCATCGTGGTCCCGAACCACCTTAAAAACCCTTGTGTTGTGGTTTGCTTTTGTGGATGCATGTTTAATTGTTTATATTGGTTGAATGTTCGTGTGTGAATGGTGAGATTGAGAGAACTAAGTTTACCTTGCTTAGTCTAATTTCTTCAATCACGTTCAAAGTTGTTAATTCCGTTGTGTTAGATTTTAATTTATCATCGTTCGTGGGGGACAATTCAACCCCCCCTTCTTGTCTACTCACCTACCCAGGGACCAACACCCAGAACTATTCAACTATAAGTACACTCTCCACAATCTATATATATATTGAATTTGGGGACCAAATTCTTCTAAGTGGGGGAGGGTGTAGTGCCCCAAAATTTATATAAATAATTTCTATAGAATTTTTTTAGAATTTATTAAGAAATTATGTAGGCCAAAATAGATTAATAAATGAATTGAAGCCCAATAGGTTTATGGACCAAGCCCATTAAGTTTGACCCATATTCTAGAAGGTTATTTACCCTATTCACTAATTTTAAGGATAAATACTCATTTATTATATAATTATGTCGATAAATAAACAAAAGAGCTTGAATTTTCTTGAATTCTGCGCACATGGGATGTAGCGGTCTATCGTGCGACCGCCACAGTCAGGTAACGCGCCTACCTTCGACCGTTACGCTCTGTTAGTTCCGTCAATGGAAGAACAAGCAAAAAGATTAGATTTTACTAGTTTATCTCTTAGGGATCGAGATGGGAAGACTAGTAGAGGTGTTAAGGACTCTTAGAAGTCGATCTAAGCTTTAACAAGGACTCTAGAATCAATCTAATCCTCAAACCCTAGCCAAAACCCTATAAATAGACCCTAGTTTTGACCTGCGCGACCCCTACTTTGGCTCACGTGGAATCAAGGCAAGGAGTCATAATTTTGGATATGTTCTTTAGAACTTTTTGTTTAGAATACTTTAGACTAATCGCTATCAAAATTCCGTGCTAGGAGATCAACTACACAAGAAGTTAGAAGCTTCCAAAGTTGCTAGTACGACCTTAGCAACCCAGGAATCTGAGCAAAGGTCCACTGAAGATCAGGGAATTAGATCATCAAAACGAGGTATTTAGGGTTTGATTCTTTAGAACTTTTTGTTCCCCTTAATTTCATCTTCTTACCCTCAAAATTTCACGTCCTTAAGTCAAGAGGTTGAGGAGTTAGAGCAACGTGAAGTTGCTGCAAATTCATAAGAAGGGAAGGATTAGGGCGTGACGTGATGTCCCAAATTGGAATATTAAAGCCCAAAAAAGAGGTAGGTCATCGCATGAATGGTAAGAACATCATGTTAGGGATAAAAGCCCTCTGATTTTAATTGATTTCATGCATTCTAGACCATGAATTCATGTTTTAGTTTGACCTATGCAAACATACATGTCTTGAGCCTTAATCAAAGATAAAAGATATTATCTTGTTCAAATCACTACAACCTATGCATCTAGATAGCCTCTATATTTTGTTTCTCATGACTGGAATATTTTAAGTATTTTGACTTCTAGCCATGACATATTTCAGTCTTTTACCTTCTATATCCTATCAGCAGAAGCTTTGACGGATTAAGGTAAGACCGTCACATGATTGTAATGGCCTTACGATCAGCCGTCACACCCTCTGTTATATTTAAATTTCTCTGTTGTCTCTGACGGACCAAAGTCAGTGCGTCACAATACTGTAACGGCCCCACGATAAACCGTCACAGATGTATAACGCGCCTGTCTTACACCGTCAGAGTGTTGTTTTCTGTCAACCCAAGATAGGACTGAGGACAGTCAAACTTACTTATAAATAAGCCTAGTTATCTATGTTTTGACATGTTTTCATGACCCTGAGTTTATTAATTGATTCTTGATAGGAAATTGCATGTTTAAAGCATCTTGAGTTATTTTAAGTTATGCTAATTTCATTGCCTAAACTCTATAGCTTGAATTCAAACTATGATTTTCAGTATTGTATTGACGAAGCTTTATCATGGTTCCACATCGTTACACATTCTTTCTCTTTTATAGAGTCATTTCTTTAAGTATATGGCATATATTCCGGTATATGACCATTAGTTCACACTTTGCACTATAGGCACATATTCTTGAACTTGAGGACCTCTCTATTGGATATTCCTTCCAATGGACTAGGAAATCTTATTTCAAGGCCTCCGTAATTCTTAGCGAGCCTGGGATTCCCACTAGGACGCCGAGTTGGTTGTACCATGAAAGTCCAATTGTTAGAAAGCACTATCAAAGTTTCTAGCTCTAGATATGTAATGGATCCATATTAGACCGTCATGCTCATATAACGGCCTAACATATGACCATCACATTTACTGAGTCCGTTTTATTGTTTCTGGATTCAATCGTTCTAACGGATCAATGATAGACCGTCACAATCAGGTAACGGCCCATTGATTGACCGTCACGCTTCTTGAGTGTTTTAACCCAAAGTTTGACCCAAGGGTTGATATTCCAAAGTTCCTAGATAGACTATTGATGGTCTAGGACTTGTCATATTGTTCAAGATACTTAATTTAATTTATGAAAAATAAGGAATGTACCGTTATGCTGCCGAATTATTCCATAAGCATAACCTTATTTTAAGTCATTCTTGACTGGCATTTCTTAATTGAAGCGTTCATTCATTGAACTATTATTATCATGAACTTATTTGAACTTGTTATATTATTGGCCATACTTATTACTTGAAACGTGGAAGTAGCTTGATTTATACTTGAAGATGCGATCGAGCACTGATTGTGTTCAAGGGCTCTATGCTAGTCCCGTCGGCTGATTACCGGAAACATACTATTATAAACCCTGGGATATGATGCTACTGGTGTCGCATTGCGCTGGGAGTACTTTCTCTATAAATAAGTGAAGATCCACGGACATCATGAAAATACTTGTACATGACTTTCTTGCTTGATACATGATATTCCACAGAAATTCACCAAATACTTGCTCATAAGCAAAAGATGTTTGGGTGATGACTACGTGGTATTGCTAGTACATTCTCGTTACATTCTTGTTCATGAAAGGCCATATCATGTTCTTGTTACATTCTTGATAGTTCATACTTGCTCATTCTATCTTACATGATTATCGTGTTACTTTGGTTTAATCGCATGATTGATCGCATTCGCATGATTTTACCTTATTTCTTTAGAGCTAAAATGCTAATCATTTAAATATTGCTAATCATGTTGATGAGAAGATACCTACTAGGCAAGTGTGCTCATTACCTATTTTCAATCTTTTCAGGAGATGAAAGTGAGTCAGGATCGGATTCGGAACGTTCAAATAGCGGGTCCAAGAGTGAATGATGAATGAGTGAAGACTTAAGAAGTCTACATTGTTTAGATTGAATTTATGTAATTTTCTTATTTCTTGAGTCTAGTATGTTGAAGAAATTTGAAATAGTGATTGTATTAGAATATTTGATTTGATTATTAATGAAAATTGAAGTTTGAGTAAATATTATCTTGCGCTCTGATCGTTCTTGCTTGCAAGAGACTTACCATGCCGGCTGTTCGCGTTCCTCAAGCTAGTCTTCCGCTGTAATAAAAGGCTCGGGGCGTGACATTTATCCATCTAGCCAGGGGCTCATCTATGATTATGGTGCCATGTGTGAAGGTTTGTGGCTCTTGAAGGTCCGGGCTATGTGGGGTGGGGGAGATTATTTCCTCTACCAAGGGGATGGGAAGGTCTTTTGTGGGAGGGGTGATGATGATCGGCGTATGGTGCACCTGGGGTGGTGGGTAAAGGGAGACTTGGGTTAGGATAGGGAGGGGGAGTAGTGAAGGCCTAGGACATGGTAGAGTTCGGGTAGGGAGTGAGAGATGGGATGCGTGAGGAGGATTGGGTTGGTTGGTCTTAGGAGGTGTGTCCCTTTTTTGGGGATGATGGAGGGGTAGTGATGGAGACCAAGGCGGCTTGTGGGGTATGGGTTTGGTGAGGGGTTTTTGGTTGGGGTGGTGTGTTCTTCATGGGCCTCGGTGGAGGGGTGGACACGGAGTCCACTTGGGCTTATGGAGCTATGGTTGTGGTGAAGACTTGGAGGTAGGGTGTAGATGTAGTGGCCGGGGTAGGAGAAGTGGGAGGCAGTGGGGATTGGGTGATTGGGGTCTTGGGTTGGCCGGGTGGGGATGGAGGAGTTGAAGTGCTCCTTGGGCTATGGTGACCCGGGTAAGAGGGGAAAACATATCTAGCCCTAAGTTGATCCTTCATGTCCCCCCATGTGGTGAGGGGAGCTTCCCTTCTAATTATCCTTAAGCCTTCCATTTTCAACCAATGGGTTTGAGCCCTTTTGGTTAGTTGCATTTTGGCAAATCGAACCTTCCTATCCTCGGACATGGGATTCCACTCGAAGTAATGGTCCATTGAAGTCCCCCAATCTAAATAGTCATTAGGATGAGTTCCATCAAAGGTGGGAGGTGGGGGAGATCGATGTCCTTCTATCGTCCGCCCTTGGGGAAGGCCTATTGTCTCCTAGTTGGTCGAGTCGACCCGATAGGCTATCAAGCCGCTCATTGGCATAGGTCAAGGCTCCCATTAGGTAGTTGACACAACCGTGGAGGCCATGTGTGTTGGTGGTGGGTTTCTCTTGGAGGTTTGGACTCATGGAGAGGGCCGATGGGTAAGGTCGGTATGAGGCGGCCATGCTAGTGGACAAGAGCGATGCACTGGGAGACTCTAAATGCATATGTGCGCCCTAGGACCAACTTGTAGAGACAAGTTGAGAACTTGCTCTGATACCACTTGATGTGACACCACCTTGGAGGTGATAGCCACAAGGCCAATGCACCTTAGACCTAGACTTACAAGTAATCAACCTTGAGCAGCGGACTCACTCTAGCGAACTCACTCGCGTGGCGAACACTAGTGCCCGTAGGTAATCCGGCGATGATGGAAGGGTCCAAGGTGGGACCTCACTGTTCCGGGGGTTTGGCTACCTTAGGATGGACCCCTAAGGGCCTGGGATACCCAATTCCGCGGGTGGCCAGCATGCCAAGGGCGTGGGTTGTTGGGTCTCTCTCACAACTCACTCCGCGGTGGTCACTCAATTTGATGACAATTTTGGACCGGGCACTCTCTCACCCTCCGACAGAGCTAAGAGACAATACTAATTAAGCAAGGAATACCAACAAAGAGAAGTGACCAGAAGCTCACCTGATCGACGTGAATACACCGATCCCGGCCGGAGACGAGGGCGAGCGGGGAGGCGTGGGTACGCACCCGCACGCCGCGCCGGTGTAGCTTTGACCTGAAAATTAAAATGTTACACCACTACACCTCTCGCTGGAGGGGGATATCGGGGCGGGGACTAATTGAAGTTACATCAAAAATTACCTCCACGCAGGGAGGGGCGGTCAGCCTGCCAGGCAGGGATGGGGAATTAAGCAAAAGCCGAGTGGATGATGACCGTCGGTTCTGCCAGCTCTCTGGACAGCGAGATAGGCAGTCGCTGTCGGCTCCGCTACGGACTCTCCCGAACTCAGAAAAGGTCGCAACCGGTGCCGAATCTTTCTAACCCAGGATGATGCCTAAATTTTCATGGAATTTCTTGACGTCATCAGTGGCTGGGGCAGGGTCTAGAACAGGACTGTTCAGTGCCGGTTCTGGTTGCTCCCCGTCTGCTGCTACTGGAAGATGAAGGCGCCACGAACACTCCTGGACTCCGAATAATGCGAGATCAGAACCTCTGTAATCGTGGACAAGTCCTCTTCTGTCACGCCCCGTACTCTATACCGTCGAGGTATTGTCCGCTTTGGCCTACCGGCCTCACGGTTTTATCCCTTTTTAATAGTGATCGGCTCCAGAATGAGGGACTTCCCGGGTAGGTCACCCATCCCAGTACTACTCCCCATTAAGCACGCTTAACTTCAGAGTTCTTTACAAGAACTGAGCCGATACTTGAAAAGGCGCCTCGGTGATATAGAGTACAACTTAGCTATATTTGAGGGTATTACAATCTACCCCTCTTATATAGGCGATGTCCTCGTCGCTGGGCACATATAGCACGCAATCACGCAATCAAGCCCCCAGGCAGGTAGGACTCTAGAGGTGGCCCCTACAGGATCAAGAGGTGGCTCCCACTATGTAGCACTTTGCTCCATTACGGACTCAAGAGGTGGCTCCCATAGCGTAGCACTTTGCCCTGCATGGCACTTAGTTCCCACACTTCCGGCTGGGGTATAGCTCTGATACCATTCTGTCACACCCCGTACTCTATACCGTCGAGGTATTGTCCGCTTTGGCCTACCGGCCTCACGATTTTATCCCTTTTTAATAGTGATCGGCTCCAGAATGAGGGACTTCCCGGGTAGGTCACCCATCCCAGTACTACTCCCCATTAAGCACGCTTAACTTCAGAGTTCTTTACAAGAACTGAGCCGATACTTGAAAAGGCGCCTCGGTGATATAGAGTACAACTTAGCTATATTTGAGGGTATTACATCTTCGATCCGAGACCAACAGGACCATCGTCGAAGGTCAGAGCTGACCGCGAAGACTGGAACAGTGGAGGGGTATCGGAACTGCCTTAGAGGAACTAACATGGCGCACCTTGGGGAGAAAATCTAGAACTCTTGACTCCGGGGTCCAAAATTAGTTCTGCTTCTTGGAGATGACATAGGACTTGACGGGGAAGCCCTCAACCAAGTTTCATGCCAGGAAACGCAAGGGGGTGTCCGGGGATGCTTCTGCACCGAGCCTCTGGTTGTCTACCTGGTAGAAACTGCGTAGGTCGCCGAGAATCGCTCATCTAGATAGCTCCTGGATCATAAGAAGGCGGGACTGCCCTCGTTGCGAAGCTGACTGGACGAAGATTCCAACGGTATATAGTACGCCTCCTGAAGCCTCACGATGATGCCGTGGCCGCTGCTGCAAGCTGCTGGTACACTGCTGCCTACGAACCTGGACTTGGTCCGAAGCTGCGCGCCTCTGGGAGGATGACCGGAACGTCGGGCTCCGAGGTCCAAACGAGGTCCTCTTTCTTGGGGTTGATAGAGGGCTTGGGGAAGATTACCTCAGCCAAGTTTCACGCCCAGATCTGCA
This sequence comes from Amorphophallus konjac, assembly GCA_022559845.1. Lineage (NCBI taxonomy): Eukaryota > Viridiplantae > Streptophyta > Magnoliopsida > Alismatales > Araceae > Amorphophallus > Amorphophallus konjac. The sequence continues at coordinate 102,276,878 of CM040120.1, forward strand.
AGGGAGTGGCCATGGTTGCACTTGATCTGGGGTTCTGGTTCTCAGCAAGAGTAGTCCTACGCAGTCGAGGAGGAATCGCTCTCACGGATAGCTCGGTGCTTGGACGACGACGAAACCACCTCACCTGGAAAGCTATTTGGAAGACCTTTCTAGAGGTATATGGATTTCTACCATCAAATGTGAGGACGGGCCGGTGGCGGTGCTGCTATCAGGGACCTTCCTGTTGCCTGCGAACTGGGAACAAGCTGGTGGTGTAGGGTTGTGTGTATGCGGGTGGGATGGCCAAGGGAAGCGAGGGGAAATGGGGAGGGCGACCTGGGAAGGAAGGGAGTGTTGGGGAGGGGTGAGGGGCATCCAGCAAGGGAGGGAGATTCAAATTTGGCCTAGGGTTTGAGTCCCTTCAACCTTGGGGAGATGGAGGGGTGCTTGGGGAAGGGGAATGGGTGGTTGGTGGTTGGAGGGTGGCTTGGAGATTGGTGGATTCCACCTTGGGGGTTGGGGGGAATTGAATGAGTGTATGGGGAAGGGGTGATATTAATGAAGAGTGAATGGAGGAGAGAGGAGGGGAAATTTGAATTTGGGGTGGGGGAAGAGAGAGAGAGAGAGGGGCGACCCCCTTAGAGAGAGAGGGATATGAGAGAGAGAGAGATATCAAGAGAGGGAGGGGAGATAAAATTCTAAGGAAATTTCAAATTTCATTGATCATCAAAGGTACAAATGAGAGAGGGGAGGGGTATTTATAGACTCCAGACTTTTCACATGACCATAATACCCTGAACTAATGACACATTGACCAGACTATCCCAAGGGGGGGGTGCCCCTGGGCCTAGCCCACTTAATTGGGCCCAATAACCTATCAAACCAACCATATGACAACTAACTTAGGTAAATGACTCTCAAACCTAGGTACCAGACTCAAATAAAGGGAAAATTACATATTTTATGACTCAAATAAAATATAAAAATTACATGACTAGACTTAGAAAAATATGACAAACACAATGACGCATGCTGACGAACAATCCGAGCCTTGAAAATGTGGAGGGGTAAGGGATGCCCCCATCACGGTCATATGAGAACCGCATGCTGGTGGTAGCGGTCTGTCGTAGGGCCGCTACATGATTATGGCGGTCTGATGGAGATCGTTTCTTATCTATAGCAGATAGAAGTAAAATAGAGCATGCAAGGCCTATTCTAAGGAAAATAAATGCAGGTAAACGTGCTAGACAAGAAGTTATAGATGCTACCACGAAAATCAAGTCATGGAGATGCATAGGTTTGCGTAAATTAAGTCAAAATTACCAATTTCTTATTAAAGGGTACGATTCATGCATGCTGTGATAACCTAGATGCACAGTTAAAATAAAACATCAAATTCTCCAAGTACAGTGCATAAAATCACGAGAAATCAGAGGGCTTTTGTTCCTAACACGTTAATTTAGCCATCCATGAGATAACCTACCTCTGGGAATACTCCTAGAGTGCGAATTTCTAACTAGAAGATCACCCTGGTTCCTGCACGTTCTGCACGAACCCAGCAACTTCCCACCCTTCTATCTTTTTAGCCTCTTGTCCTAAATTCATGAAAATTGGAGGGTAGGTAGAAAACCTGAAGAGGAACGATAAAGTCTAAAGAACAGACATGAAAATACCTTTGCTAGGGCTTCTAATCTCATGATCTTTGCTGGACAGACACACTGGCTCCTGTGTGGTCTACAGCGAACCATCAACTTGTAGAGCTTCTAACTCTCCAATGGCGTGTCCTCCTAGCACAAGATTTTGAGGGGAATTTGACAAAACTAAGGAGAACATAATATTGTAAAGAACTGACATGAAATAACGCCGTCTTACGGTCCAACCAGGTGAGCCAAAAGTAAGGTTCGCGCAGGTCGAACCTGGAACCTATTTATAGGGTTTGCTAGGGTTTGAGGAATTAGATCGAACCTAGAGTCCAAATTTGGAGTAGAACTGATCCCTAGAGAGTTCTCCACGCTAGATAGGTTAGATCCAAGGCTATTTGATTGTGGAATTTCCAAGTTTTTCACGGCTCTCGTCGTTGCGATCACGGAACCTGATAGCGGTCGTCCCTGGACCGCTATATGGTGGTAGCGGTCGCGCAATAGACCGCAACCATCTAGGGCACCATAAATTTAAATTTATGTCAAACTCTTCCTATTTTTATCCCCTTAATTATCCTATTAATTAGGGGATTTATACTAAGGACGTTCTAGAGTATGGGCTTGGGCCAAGAGGGTTTAGGATTGGGTTTGTGGGCCTAATTTGTGTGGGCCATTATGCTTGGGTATTAATTGGTTCTCCAATTCAATTTATTTAACCCAAAATATATTTAAAAGCCCATTAAGCCTCTTTAAATGCTTAATAATGATTTAAAATTCCTAAAACTTCCTAGAAAATTCCAGGGTGTTATACAAATTGTACTGCCCTCTTGCCATGCCATATTCATTGATTTTTTTTCGTTTAAATTCTTTTCTTTTTTTGGATTTTGGATTTTGATCACTTTCTTGATGTTTTGGATCTTTGACTTTGGTGAGCATTGAAATTGAGAATAAGGTCATAATAGATTGGCCCTATTTGAGACTTCCTCTTGTCGGGGTGTGCTTAGGTCTATTGTTTTGCCTAGACTACCTCTGCCCTCATATTTTGGCCGAGTAGAGAAGAGCAAAGACTTTGTCTTCGAGCATGGCCTAAGTAGCAACGATGTTTTCCGTGGGTGACAGCTAAGGACACCGTGAAGTGTGTGTGGTGCTCATGCCTAGGGTTGCCTTTAATGAGTAGGGAAAGAATGTCGGACTCCCACCGCAGGGTTCTTATAGCCAAAGGTGCTGCAGTAGCAAGCTAAAACTCATCTGTTTTCGACATGAACTTAAATAAAGACCTAGGGCTGGGCCTAGACTATCACTCTTAATCATGCTAAGAAGCACTTCGTGTTTAAAATTGTGCGCAGATGAATAAAGTAATGAAATCATACAAATGCATACTTACCCAAATGAATGACCTTGCGATGGTTGCCAGTGGAGACTTTGATCAATCATGGGATTTGTTCTCCTCACTTGGCAGATAGAGAGATAGGGAGACAACGATTCGAAGTGGCTTAATCATGAAGGAATGGTGCTTAGACTAGACTCAGACGAATAAAGAAAAAAGGAAAAGAGGTGAGGGCTAGAACTCCCTCACTAAGGTGTAGAAACCCTGATCACATGAAAAACTTACAGAAGGAAAGAGAAATTATTGGGAGGAGTGAGGACTAAAGTCTTGAAAACAGTGAGAGAAAGGGAAGATGCCCAGAGCAATAGGTGCTGGAGAAATCGAGTCAGATCTGGGATGAGAAGGAATCAGAAGAATGAATTGATAGGTAGAAAGAGGTGGATCCGGGGGGCCCGAAGACAGAGGATGAGAATCTTTGGGGAAAAGATCTGGAGGTTCCAAAGGAAGAAAATGACGAGGGATGTGATGCCCATGGAAACGGATGGATGAAGATAGTTCCGGAGGTGCCAGATGAAGAAAATAAGAAGGCCATGTTGACACCCGTTTTCAGCCTACAAGTTGAGTTATTTCTCTTATTCATCCTTCATAATGCTCCGAATTACCCATTATTTTGGAGTCTTCTTTGACTGTATCTTGAGCCCATTTCTTGACCTTTTTTCGAGTCCATTGATCTTCGGAAGTTTTTTCTCCCGATTGCCCCCTTTTGGGTCCATTTCAGGCGGTCTGGACGCTCGAACGGTCGTCCGGAATGAAGTCTGGAGATCCTCCTGGACACGGTCTCCTTGGAGACCGCATTCACCCCTTTTATTTATTTATTTTTTTAATTTTTGTCGCCCTAGTCGCAGTCTGGTATCAGACCGCGACCTTATGGTCGCGGTCTGAGGTCGCGGTCTACCCCAGACCGCGTTCAGACGTTTTTTTTATTTTTTTTATTTTTTATTTTATTTAAATTATGGTCATGCCTCGGTTTTATTGAAACTGTGCCCATAAGGTCGCGGTTTCCAACAAACTGCGTTCTCAAAATCTCCTCTCTCGGGCGCCCGTAGCTACGTCGACCCGTGGGCCTCCTGCATCGACCCCAGGTTGACCCCTTCATAGTTGCGGTCCTAGACTAACCGTGTTCATGAATACGTAGTTGATCGACCAACCGCGTTCTCGAGCAAAGTCCTGTACAACTGTGGCTCCGATTTCCTTGCCCAAGGACTCTCCGAGAGCCCTATCTTGCACCAATTTCGATGAGGATAATCGTCATATGCACGCCCTGCTCAAAGGAAGTCCTTAGCAAGAGAGGAGAGATGACGACCCCTAACTAGTAGTTTGAGCTCATTTTCGGGTGCTACAGTTTGCTATTGCCAAAAATCTAAAAAAAATCAAATATGTAAAAATCCAAAAAACATCAAATATTTAAAAAATCCAAAAAAAACTAAATATGTCAAAATCTAAAAAAACTAGATATTTCAAAATCCAAAAAAATCAGATATTTTAAAAATCTAAAAAAATCAAATATGTCAAAATACAAAAAAAATAAAAAAAAATCAAATATTTCAAAAAATCCAAAAACATCATATATTATCAAAAATAAAAAAAATAAAAAATTGTTGAAAAATCCAAAAAATGTGTCCTTTTTCCCTTTTCTATATGTTTTGAGGACAGATATGTAATATGTTTCCTAAGTGTCTAAGTTATAGGTACTCAACCTTTCCTAGCTCCTTATCATTTGCTCTATCTGGTTCCTGTGCACCTTCTTTCTGATCTGTTCCTTTTTCTTCAATCTTATCCCTGATCTGTTCTGAAGCTTATGTCCTTCTCAATTTTTACCTCGCTTCATTTCGTCATATCTCCATGAGAGGGCTATGCCTCACGATTAAGAACCTGGCGATTCTGCTTCATCTGATCTTGGGTTTTGGTTGAAGAGCGTATTTATCGTGTCTTTTATCCTACCGTGTCCTTGTCAAACGTGTCTATGTCCCTCCGTGTCATCCCACACGTGTTCTTTTGTCCTTCCATGTCCGTCATGTTTTTGTCCCACTATATTTTCATCCCACTGTGTCTCCATGCCATGTGTTGTTACCATCCCACACATGTGTTGTCCGTATCTTTTGTACCCCGTGGTTGTCATCCCACGTGTGCTGTCCCACCATGTTCTTGTTCCACCATGTCCTTGTCCCACCGCATGTGCTGTCCCACCCCGTCGTGTTGTCTTGTCCCACCGTGTTTTTGTCCCACGCTTACCGTTTATTCTTATGGCGTTTGTTATGATGTTATGTTCAGTTCAGTTCATTTTCACTACGTTTCCTTCAAATTTGTTATGTTATATTTTGTTCATTGTGTCATGTTATGTTCATCTTCGTCCTTATTCTTTATTTTTATGGTTGTCTTATATCGAAAAAATCTAAAAAATGCCGTTTCGCTTGGTAGGTAAGTCAGGTATGGCTCTCTATCCCTTCTCATTGTTACATTACTATATGGTATCTACGTTATTATAGCCTCTCAAGGACCGGCTAGTTGTCTGTGTGTTCTGGGATCTAATGTTCCCCTTTAACAAAAATGATGATGATCTAGGAGCATACTGTTAATCGTTGGATAAGCTGTTAGTTTGAGTCGAGTAGGGGACGATAGACTCTATCTCGCACGTCATGGTTGCAAGAAGACTCTTGATGTTGTATATCCCTATGGTTTTGATGATGTCAAACACTATGACTCATCATGAGTCTACATGAAATTGGAATTTGGAATGATGATGTCATATGTGTTAATGTTGTCATATATGTTGATGTTGCATTGGTGCATTGTTAATTTTGATGTTATGAAACTTAATGCAGTTAACTTTGTCATGCTCTTATTATCCGCAGAAGCATACGTTTGTATGCTAAAAAGAACAGGTGTCAGCAGGTAAGTAAGTATGTAACTCAGCATATGTTCTTATCTTCAATCTGCATTCATGCTCAAACAGGTTGATGCATTCATATTTGTTAAAGTAATTAGTTCGATGCATTTATACACGTTGGTGTCATCAGGTCGATGCATCCATAAGCATCAAGTCCTTCATGGGTCATCAGGTCGATGCATTCATATAATCATAGTCATCAGGTCGATGCATCCATAAGCATCAAGTCCTTCATGGGTTGATGCATCAAAGTCCCTCATGTAATCAGGTTGACGCATCCACATTGTTGAGAATTTATCAGGTCGATGCATCTAGTGCATTTTTCATAAAGAGGTCGAAGCAGTAATGTCTGGTTCAAGATGTCTTTGTGTTTTGTGCTACAGGTCGATGCACCCTAATGGTGCATCAATGCAGCAGAACAAGTCACTTTCATAGACAGGTCGATGCACACAGTCATGCGTAGGTATAGTAGATCATATTGCTGTAAGGTTAGGTCGATGCATCAAAAAAGCATGTCGATGCAGCTATTGTTTTGATGCATCACGTCAACCTGGTTGATAAACAGGTAGATGCAGTTGTGTTGCCTTGTTGTGTCCGTTCTTCAGGTTGGATAGACAGGTCGATGCACTTTGCTGTTGCATCGATGCATTTGTACAACCTCATATGTTCATTCATATGTTTTTATTATCTTCATAAAAGAACTGCATGAGTCTGCATTCTATAAGCACTTGTTATAATATCTCATGTGCTATGAGTATATGATAATAAGTATGATGATGAGTTTCTATAACTGGTTTGGCAGGAATATCAGGATGATCTGCAACATGTTCGAATACTCAGAGTGGTATAATCCTAAAATGAAAAGCTATTCTGCTACAGATTAAGTATGAAAAGCAGCTGGTCAATTGAAGACTTAAGAAGGTCACATGGGTTCGAAGCTAATTCCTCTTGGCACGTGATCCAAGGCAGATGGCTGGTTTCACAAAAGAAGAATCTGCCACGTGGCAGCTACTTAGAAAAGCATCCTCTCTTCATCTGACACGTGGAATCTCGATCAACACTTTCCAGAAGTGCTCTTTTGGCGGGAGTGTTCCCTCCACACGCCAAAGGGAATCTTGTGGGGTCCACAAGAGTCAAGCTCGTGGAGATAAAAGAGATCAGATGGGCGAGATGAAAATAGAGACAATACGAGAGTGGAAGAATAATTCTGCAAGAGGATTCAGAGAGAATAGCTCGTAAGCAGAGAATAGAGAGAAGAGTATAGCCAGAAGGATCAGAGGGAGAATTGCCCGAGAGCAGAAAAGAAAGGAGAACCACAGAGCGCGAGAAGAGTTGTAAGCAGAGAGAGAGTAGAAGAGTAGAAAGTGTGAGCTTAAGATGGGAGCAGTCCGAGTGTTCTGAGAGTGAGACTGTGAGAAGAAGAAGAAGAAAAAGAGAGAGAGATCGAGAGACGTAGCCCAACTCGTGAGAAGAGGATTTGATAAAGAGAAGTTTGAGAGTTATAGCAGTCCTATTGTCGATCTATCTGTGAGGTGACTCGTGGATCAAATCCAGAGTCCCACCGTGATCGTCACAAAAGAAGGGTGTAGATATATTTCTTCTCCCGTCCGTTCTTCCAATGTCTTCCCAATGTCTATGCTTACAGTCTATGTGTCTTTTATCATGTCTTTTATCCTACCGTGTCCTTGTCAAACGTGTCTATGTCCCTCCGTGTCATCCCACACGTGTTCTTTTGTCCTTCCATGTCCGTCATGTTTTTGTCCCACTATATTTTCATCCCACTGTGTCTCCATGCCATGTGTTGTTACCATCCCACACATGTGTTGTCCGTATCTTTTGTACCCCGTGGTTGTCATCCCACGTGTGCTGTCCCACCATGTTCTTGTTCCACCATGTCCTTGTCCCACCGCATGTGCTGTCCCACCCCGTCGTGTTGTCTTGTCCCACCGTGTTTTTGTCCCACGCTTGCCGTTTATTCTTATGGCGTTTGTTATGATGTTATGTTCTGTTCAGTTCATTTTCACTACGTTTCCTTCAAATTTGTTATGTTATATTTTGTTCATTGTGTCATGTTATGTTCATCTTCGTCCTTATTCTTTATTTTTATGGTTGTCTTATATCGAAAAATCTAAAAAATGCCGTTTCGTTTGGTAGGTAAGTCAGGTATGGCTCTCTATCCCTTCTAATTGTTACATTACTATATGGTATCTACGTTATTATAGCCTCTCAAGGACCGGCTAGTTGTCTGTGTGTTCTGGGATCTAATGTTCCCCTTTAACAAAAATGATGATGATCTAGGAGCATACTGTTAATCGTTGGATAAGCTGTTAGTTTGAGTCGAGTAGGGGACGATAGACTCTATCTCGCACGTCATGGTTGCAAGAGGACTCTTGATGTTGTATATCCCTATGGTTTTGATGATGTCAAACACGATGACTCATCATGAGTCTACATGAAATTGGAATTTGGAATGATGATGTCATATGTGTTAATGTTGTCATATATGTTGATGTTGCATTGGTGCATTGTTAATTTTGATGTTATGAAACTTAATGCAGTTAACTTTGTCATGCTCTTATTATCCGCAGAAGCATACGTTTGTATGCTAAAAAGAACAGGTGTCAGCAGGTAAGTAAGTATGTAACTCAGCATATGTTCTTATCTTCAATCTGCATTCATGCTCAAACAGGTTGATGCATTCATATTTGTTAAAGTAATCAGTTCGATGCATTTATACACGTTGGTGTCATCAGGTCGATGCATCCATAAGCATCAAGTCCTTCATGGGTCATCAGGTCGATGCATTCATATAATCATAGTCATCAGGTCGATGCATCCATAAGCATCAAGTCCTTCATGGGTTGATGCATCAAAGTCCCTCATGTAATCAGGTTGACGCATCCACATTGTTGAGAATTTATCAGGTCGATGCATCTAGTGCATTTTTCATAAAGAGGTCGAAGCAGTAATGTCTGGTTCAAGATGTCTTTGTGTTTTGTGCTACAGGTCGATGCACCCTAATGGTGCATCAATGCAGCAGAACAAGTCACTTTCATAGACAGGTCGATGCACACAGTCATGCGTAGGTATAGTAGATCATATTGCTGTAAGGTTAGGTCGATGCATCAAAAAAGCATGTCGATGCAGCTATTGTTTTGATGCATCACGTCAACCTGGTTGATAAACAGGTAGATGCAGTTGTGTTGCCTTGTTGTGTCCGTTTTTCTGGTTGGATAGACAGGTCGATGCACTTTGCTGTTGCATCGATGCATTTGTACAACCTCATATGTTCATTCATATGTTTTTATTGTCTTCATAAAAGAACTGCATGAGTCTGCATTCTATAAGCACTTGTTATAATATCTCATGTGCTATGAGTATATGATAATAAGTATGATGATGAGTTTCTATAACTGGTTTGGTAGGAATATCAGGATGATCTGCAACATGTTCGAATACTCAGAGTGATATAATCCTAAAATGAAAAGCTATTCTGCTACAGATTAAGTATGAAAAGCAGCTGGTCAATTGAAGACTTAAGAAGGTCACATGGGTTCGAAGCTAATTCCTCTTGGCACGTGATCCAAGGCAGATGGCTGGTTTCACAAAAGAAGAATCTGCCACGTGGCAGCTACTTAGAAAAGCATCCTCTCTTCATCTGGCACGTGGAATCTCGATCAACACTTTCCAGAAGTGCTCTTTTGGCGGGAGTGTTCCCTCCACACGCCAAAGGGAATCTTGTGGGGTCCACAAGAGTCAAGCTCGTGGAGATAAAAGAGATCAGATGGGCGAGATGAAAATAGAGACAATACGAGAGTGGAAGAATAATTCTGCAAGAGGATTCAGAGAGAATTGCTCGTAAGCAGAGAATAGAGAGAAGAGTATAGCCAGAAGGATCAGAGGGAGAATTGCCCGAGAGCAGAAAAGAAAGGAGAACCACAGAGCGTGAGAAGAGTTGTGAGTAGAGAGAGTAGAAGAGTAGAAAGTGTGAGCTTAAGATGGGAGCAGTCCGAGTGTTCTGAGAGGGAGACTGTGAGAAGAAGAAGAAGAAGAAAAAGAGAGAGAGATCGAGAGACGTAGCCCAACTCGTGAGAAGAGGATTTGATAAAGAGAAGTTTGAGAGTTATAGCAGTCCTATTGTCGATCTGTCTGTGAGGTGACTCGTGGATCAAATCCAGAGTCCCACTGTGATCGTCACAAAAGAAGGGTGTAGATATATTTCTCCTCCCGTCCGTTCTTCCAATGTCTTCCCAATGTCTATGCTACCACATCCAACATGGGAAACAAATGAAGACAGAAGAAAAGGGAGGTGTAAAAAACTGTGATCGCCACCAAGGTGCGGGACGTGATGAACACGCCGTACCTTTGAAAGAGAGAGAGGTACTCGCCTGAGCTGCAGCACTGGGAAGATGGACGGTTCAGGAAGAACCGCCTGAAAGTTGTACGGTCTTACAATAGACCGTTTAAGAACACTGCAGAAGATGCGGAAGGAAGCACTCCTGGCAGTTGAACGGCTCTATCACGACCGCAGGAAGAAGAAGGATGGTCCAGGCTCCACCGTACGTCTTCTTGAACGGACTACAGAGAACCGCACAAGACCACCAAGCCAGAAGTCACAAAGGGTCCAACCTCCACCCTCTCCGGCCGGCCAGAGGGGATGGGCCTCGTGCTAAGGATTGCTGACCTGTAAAATGACGTGAAAACACAAAGAGAAAACCTAGATTATAACTGAAAAGTGTAGTAGATGCCAAAATAATAAGAAATGAACATGAATAAATGGAGAGGGGGATACCTGGGGGATTTTAAACCCCTAGGGTGTCATAAACGTGGGTGGGTGTGTGCATGGCAATGAAGATGAAGAAAAACGTGGGGAGAAAGTGAGAAAAGTGATGCATGCAATGGAAAAAAAAGACAAAACATATCAAACACACAAGAATAAAAAAAACTAGACTACTCTCTGAACCGGAGGCTTATATGGACGTGAAAAGCCTCCCTCCTTGGTGCTAGGTCGCTCAAGAATGCGGTAGAGCTTCGCCGTCGACCAAAAATCTCCCCCCTTTCAAACCCGGCCTTTAGGGTCTATTTATAGAGCAGCTAAAGTCCTAGCTCAAACTAGGGTTTAGAAGCATTTTCAGGTCGAGATTATCAAACAAAAAGCCAAGATAATTGAATTATCTTTTATCCAGTCGAAACGACACTCAAAATGGTTCATTATCTGCGGAGAAAATGAGGGGAGAAGTTGGGGATAAAACCACAGATAAAGAGATAAAATCTGTTGAAAATCAGGAATCGAACAGATGAACGGTCTTACGATAGACCGTTCAACTGGATGTGCGGTCATGTCCTGGCCGTCCAACCATGTCGGTGGAAATTCAAAATAAACCATAAATAAGCCAAGTTATCCATCGAACTAATCGAAACTTTCGCTGTTGGACTCTCAGAGATGAACGGCTCAGATGAGACCGTTCAAAGGTAGAGCGGCCAAAGACAAACCGTTCTAGCCTTGTCGGTGATAAATAGATTAATTGGATAATTATATGAGAAAACCATCAAGCGCAGGACTCTGAGAGATGAGCGGCTACCATCCGTCCGTTCATCATGTTGAACGGCTAGGAGTGGACCGCATAAACGCTTGTCGGTGGAGATTTAGAAAATCAACCAAAATATTCCAAAATAGATGGACGGTCCACAAACAACCGCACATTGATTGGACGTCCAGGGATGAACCGTACATGTACATGGGTGTTGAAATTCAAAGAAAAGCCCAATCAACCAAAACCAAGGCTCGTTAAGCCCTGAATTGAAACAAACCTAGCCAAGGAGGGAGGCTACCCATAAAACTGGCCCAAAACATGTCTGAAAATAGCCCCAACGAGTGATGGACAACTTGAGACATCAAAAAATGGGAGTAAGAGGAATGACTCAACTTATCGGCAAAAAATGGGTGTCAACAGATGCCCCTCCTTAACGTCCTCTTTGCAAGGGAGTGAGCGGAGGTGAAGCGAAAGTGACATGGAACATGGAGATGGAGCGGAAATGAAGCGGAGCGGACTGAAAAGCAGGCGTTAAGGTAAAACGACACCCATTTTTACCAACAAGCGATAGGAATTTTTCGGAAAACTCTGAACCAAATGCAAGGAATGATAAAATCAAAAGTGACACCAGTCTGGAGGAACTAAACTAAATGAAACAAATCGACAAGACCAACCTCATGGGGGACACAATCCCGCGGTCCAATAAGGTGGCCAAAAGCAGGCAGTAAAAGTAAAGGAAATAGGCTAAAGCTCTAGACGGGGACCTTTTGATCAACCAAACCAAGCGAATCGACCAAAGAGAACCTTCCAACTCAGAGTGGAATTAGTTCTTCTTACTCAAACATTGAACGCACAGCTAACTATCACTGACGGGACATTCTGCAAGCAAACCATGGGGCATGAATGCTCAAAAGATGCGCATGATGCATGCTGGGCTAAAATAAAAGAAATCATTAAAACGAATGCAAAGAAAATATTAAATTATAAGATACTCAAGAATAATATTGCTAGGCTGGGAGAATTCAAGTCAAGATACCATTCGGAACCACAGCGTGTAGGATAGAACCATCCTCCCCAGGCTTTCCCGACCTAACGGCCTATCCGAAGATTAAACACGTGAACCTGGATCATCATCGTTTTTGTTAAAGAGGAACATCAGATCCTGGAACACGTAGATAACCAACTGGTTCTCGAGATAATATCTTATAGTACCATATAATAATGCAATAAGGGACGTAGAGATAGAAGGCCATACCTGACTTACCTGTGCAGGTGGAACGGCAAGTGAAAGTTTGGATGCTGCACATGAAATTGTTAACAAGATTTGCAATGATATCAAAATTCATCAATTGAACACCAAGTGCAGAAATGGGGGGAAAACAACTTCAAACATGAACGGTTAGGCACCAACCGCCCAAAGAAGAACGGTTAGATATGAGCCGTATATATTATGGAATTTGAACCGACTTAAATAGCATACTGTTGAAGATGAATGGTTACCTCTCAACTGTTCAAATGAAGGATGGTCTATCGCTAGACCGTACAACCTCTGCAACCTTGAAATGCTAAAACCCTTCATCTCCCTCCACCGTAACCGCCGGTGGGGGAGGACGAAGGGCACACCAAGCCCTTCTCAACCCCTCTCACTCCCTCTCTCATCTCCAACTCCTCCCTTCTCAACCCCTCTCACTCCCTCATCTAACATGCGCTCGAAACACCAAGCGAGACGCCCGACGAACATGGACGCGCCACCACCGACGACCGCCGCTGCGACAGAGGAAACACCGGCGGAGGGGACACAGGCAACGCCGCCGGCCAAGGGAGGCACCCTCCCGCTGCCGTCCGTGGCCGAGGAAAGGACCGAAGCTGCCGTGCCCGGGGATGGAGACGCCAGGGAGGTTGCTCCGGCGGAGAGGCCGGCCAAGGGGCCCTGTCCGACCGAGGTAGGTGCATCAAAACTCCTTTCTTCCATTTTTACAGCCTGCATGTTAGATTTAGGGGGTTTTGGGGAGATTTAGGAGGCTAAGGACTGGTTTAGGGCGCCATGGTGGCCTCCCTGCCGGTGGGGAAACCCTCACCGTCGTCGGGGAAGACGACGGTAGGGCGGTTTAGACAAAACCACACAAACGAAAACATATGGCTCACATAGAGCCGCCCAAACCCACATGGCTTAGGGGGAACCGTTCAAATTCACACAGCACCAGAACCAAACCAAGTAAGGACGGTGAGAGACTCACCGTACAAACAACAAGCGGGCCTCATTAGTCCGTTCAATACCCTATCAACAAATAACAATGTGGTCCCTATAGGACCGCCCAACCTTCTCGCGGCCCAGGAGTGGCCGTTTCAAACTAAGAACCTGAGGGAAGAACGGTGCACGGTCACCCGTTCAAGATAAAAATGGCCAATGCTAGCCCGTTCGAAACACAGACCCTAGGGATTAGAACGGTGCACATGGGACCGTGCAAAGGTACGAGCGGCCTGTGGGAGACCGCTCTTCTGACAGAGATTTAAACCTTGATGATTTTATTTATATGTGAAATAAAATGCTTAAATAAATTACTAAAATGCATTTAAAATGAATGAATGAATGCAGGGAAAGCGCAGGACCCGAACCTCGTGGCTGCAGGTCCGCGCAGTGTATTTAGCACTGCCGGACTTCAAGAGGGAGCGGTTGGCTGCCATGGGGTTCGCCCCATTCCTGAGCATCGAGGTGTGTCAGTTCGACGCAGCTCTGCTCTATGCTCTACACGACCGCTGGGACCCAGTGAGTCGGACGTTCCTCTTCCCGTGGGGGCATATGGTCCCCACGCTGGAGGACGTGGCCAGGCTCACTGGCCTTTGAGTGCATGGGGCACCGATTAGCGGGACCACTTTTCCCAACTACCGGTCGATGGCTCGGGGATTGCTGGGCTTAGAGCTGCGGCGCCCAGAGAGGCAGTCGACCCTCCTACCCCGGGCTAGTCTCCAGGATAGCCTGGGATTGCGACGGGCGGGAGTTGCAGTTGGAGAGCAGCCAGAGGAGCACCTGCAGCGGTTGGTGGAGCCGGCGCGACCGAGAGTATCTGCGGGGCTGAGAGCAGAGGCGGACAGAGTGCTGAGACGGTTCCTGATGCTGATGTTCGGGAGACTCCTCTTCTCCACCAGAGCGGACATGATGAGCTGCCGGTTCCTTCCTTTCCTCGAGGAGCTGAGCCTCGTGGGTGACTATGTGTGGGGAGCAGCAGTTCTCGCGTTCTTGTTCGACACACTGAGATTGACGGCCCGTCGGACGATGCTCGGGGGCTTCTCCCCCTTACTCCAGGTATGACTCTTACCCTAGACCTAATTATACAATTCTATATGTTTCCGAAATGCTGACACGATCTTGTGATGCAGGTGTGGGCCTACGCACACCTACGTGGGCTGGGCAGAGGCGAGGAGACCCGTCCCAGGCTCCTACCGATCGCACGGAGGTGGACGGCACCTCGGGAGACTGCAGCCCTGAGACGACAGGTCCGAGAGCTGCAGGATGACCTGGACGCTCTACCGTTCGCCTCGGTATGCTTCTAAACTCAGACTCTTTAATTAAATGCAATTCTTATATGATGCTGATGCGACTTTCTATTTCTTGCAGGTACGGTGGACACCTTACACAGAGGAGGGCCAGGAGGGTCAGCCTTGGGTGGTTGGCGCCCTCGCTTTTGCAGGACGAGATGTGTGGCTTCACTGCGTGAATGTGGTGGAGCCACTGCACTACAGATTGGTGATGAGGACCATCGGGGTTCATTAGCCCGCGGTGGAGTTCCCGGCGCCTAAGAAGGCGGGGGAGCGAGTGACGAGGACTACTCGGGGCCTAGCGGCAGCATTTGATTGGTCTACGAGGAACGCTGCGCAGGTGGCCGACTGGACAGCTCTTGGGCGAGTGGTGACCGCCCGAGCGGAGAGTGACTCAGCGTACTACACCGCGTACGCCAGACACTACCGGGACCAGGTGTTCCGGGGTGCCCACCGACCGGTATGACTTCTAAACTCAAACTCTGTCTATTATGCTTATGATGATGATGCATTGACACTTGAACTTCTAAATGCATATTGACCCTGAGGGATGATTGGCGGGGCTACAGGGGCTCCTGCACTCCACCATCAGGGAGCGGGACGAGGCCCGACAGGCCCTGGCCTTGCTGGTGAGTTTTTGAAACCTTGAACACTTTAAATTATGCAAATGCTTATGATTATGATTGTATATGTGACTGACCTGGAGTTTTGGATGCAGCGTGCTGAGGGGGCCCGGAGATAGGGGGCCGATGCTTCTTCTTCTTCTTCTACCCAGACTCCTCCAGATCGGGCCGAGCGGGTGGCCGACTTCACTAGGATGGTAGCGCGGGCCAAGGCGGCCGAGGTGGCGCTCACCGAGAGGGTACGTAAATCACTACACTCCCCTTTGTTACTTATGCTTATGATATGTATGAAATGCAATTGACTGACAATGTTATGTGCATGCAGACGTCTGAGCTGACCCGGCTTAGGACCGAGCTTGAGCAGAGCCGGGCAGCGGCTCGGGAGGAGGTGGCCCGTGTGCGGGAGGAGGCAGCACAGAGTCGACCAGCAGACGCGCTAGAGACGACGTTTCTTCGAGCTGAGCTGGAGTGACTCCGAGCCAGCGCGACCGAGGCGGAGCGCTACCGGGCTGAGGCGGAGCAGGCCCGGTTACAGGCTGGCAGATTGGAGGGCATGGTGGCGGGCATGAGAGAGGTGAGTCGAGAGCGCAGCTGAGCGACTCCAAGCGGCAGCCACGGCACCCATGCCTCTGTTAGGAGTTACTTTACAGGCTCCTCCGGCCACCAGAGGAATGAGCAGGACGAGCGGCACCGGCGATGTCAGGGTGACGAGGCGATTTCAGCTATGCCTCCACCAAAGAGGCATGAGGGAGCCGGAGACAGCGACGAGGGTCAGGGAGAGGGACAGTCCTGACTTTTTTACTTGGCCCGACTTTTGTACATGATATGATATGATAGTGATATGCCTTTCTTATTTCTATGAATGAATGAATGGATGGATGGATGAATGCGGCTACTAACTCAACACGAGTGCGTGAGTGAGAGACGACGACTACGGGTGAGGCACGACTACGGGTGTGACGCGACCATGAGTGAGATAGGGGACGCCGACTTTGAGTGAGAGAGAGAGTGTGTGATGCCAAATGAGTGAGATGAGAGACGCCAAATGAGTGAGATGAGAGATAGCACGACTACTAGTTGAATAGGTGCACAACTTGTTGGATAAAGGCTTCAGATCAGAAGAACGGTTCTCAGTCGGCCGTTCAAAGTGATGCGCGGTCCTTAATAGACTGTTCCGAGGGAAATTGAACGGTCTTATATTAACCGTTCTGAATGTTGAACGGTTTACCACAGGCCGCATAAGAAGACGAACGGTCTAATTTAGGCTGCTTAAACTCCTGCCCTCGAGTTCTTTGAAAGATGATAAACGGTGCGTAACGGGCCACGTAATGAGATAGGCGGTCTATCGTAAGACCGTCCAACTGGGCATCTTGTGAACTTGAATGGGACTCTCCTGGAGAGTCCTTAACCCGAGGGCAAACCGCTTCAAACCCATCCAAACCTCATCTTAACCTGCCCTAGACTTATCCAACCCGATCTCAAGAGGCCTAGGCTTCCTAACAAGCCCTATAAGTAGGAGGGGGAGCCTAAATTCGTGATTCACACATCCTCCTCCTTCTAAGCCTTGAAACCTTTGCAATTTACCACCAAATCACCATGAAGAGGGCCCTAGAGGGGGGTTCCATGGATGGATCATCTTTTGAAGGGCCAAAGCCGGCCAGGAAGGAGCGGGAAGTGCTCCAACGACTGACTGCGATCCCGTGACATCTCAGCTCGAGTCCTCTGAGAGAGGTAAGTTAATCATGATTTCGTTCAATTCAATTCTTTCATTTACTTACATGCTTTTCTTTCCTCTCTTTTCTTCCATCTCCTTTCTTCCCGCCTCAGCTTCTCCCGGGCCCCAGGCAGTATTCCACCTTGAAGTGGTTGGCTCCCATGGTCCGCGCCTTGCCCCTAGGAGTGACATCTATCCTGAGATCTTGGCACTTACAACCTCTCCTAGTGTTAGGTCAGAACTACCCAAAGCTTTCTCTTGATTGGCACAACATCTCAGCCTTAGTTGAAATTTGGCATCCTCAAACTCATACATTCATTTTCCCATCATTCGTGGCCACAATCATACTAGAGGAGGTAGATGTTAGTGTTGGTGTGCTACAGGCCAATTTCGGGTCGGGTAGGCCCAATAGTTGTACGATCTTATTCATTATTAATAAAGTGGTGTTTGAGCGTAAATATGCGATTGTGTTACTTTACGTTGTCCCTAGGATATGTGGTTGTAAAGTCAGCTCGAGATGGGATCTCGAACATGAGATTGATTTTACATGTACACATACCTTAAACTGTTCTTGGTTGGAGGGTAATCACTCGGGGACTTTGATTACCTATTAAACCAGTACACATGATGTGTCAGTGACCAGTCTCATGGTCATTGGTGCGGGGCACCAACACATATGTGTAGGTGTATGTCCTTGGAGGATGTACACTGAACTGATCCGCTATTGGATCTTCAGATGGTTGATTATACCTAATGTCAACTGAAGATCCAACTGTCTCAGTAGCATCATTGGTCCTTTGACCTGAGACATTGATCAGATTTTACACGAGGACTGGAATGGTTTAATTACTTGGCTAAGTGACTTTAACCATAAGTCATGAGTTGCCGAGTCATTAACCACTCCATGATACGTGTGAAGATGATCAATGGTCAAGAGGGGATCGCTCACTGTCGGGTATATATCAGACAGTTAATGGGTCATGACATTGACGCTCCGTTAAATCCCTGGCTAGGGTCGTGTGAGTTCGTTTAGAACGGACGTCATACACTTTAAGGAGGTCATAGTCAAATGGCACGATCATGGGGTTTGACAGAAACCATACCCTCAATCGTACCAGACTCATAGAAGGAGCGAGGGATTATATCGATGCGGTAACTGTGGACTTACAGGTACCAGACAGGCTGGTTTAAACCCGGCGTCCTCTAGGATCACGCGGATTTTCTTGACCCAATGTGATCAAAGGTTTGGAATAAATTAAACTATTCTTCGGCTCTGGTAGAAGCGAAGAATATGTTTAATTTACTTCTAATTGAGAATTAGAAGTTAATGGGCCTTAAACTAGAGTGACTATGGGCCTAGAGGATCACACACAATGGATTCTTGGGTGACGGATTATTATTATACAAGTGTATGTATTAATTCCTTTTAATTCCTTTTGGAAAGGAGTGTAAATGGAGCTTAATACATATGTATAATAGTGGATAGAATATATATATAATTTTGGTCTTTTGGAGCCCTTTCAGAAATGACTAAATCTCTATATATAGAATCCTACGTGAGTTCATTCGAACTCTCCTTCCCACCCCTTAAGCTAATCAAGCATTAGGCTTAAGGGAGAGGTTTAGCCTCCCCCCTTTCTCCCCTTTGCTCTCTCTCTCTCCAGAAGGTGATAGAGTCGGGGAAAGTTGTGCCGGGGAGGTACCGTCGCTGCGCAAGGGTCCGTGTGGATCTTCTCTAGAGGCCGTACAGCTGTGCGGCTCGATATTTTGCATCAGGCATCGCGGATAGCGTCGTTCCGCGCAAGGTGAAACACGCAACCTGTAATTAAGGTCTTAGAAACACCGATTAGAGCACACATTAAGCTTTCCATAACACCGGGATCGGGCAAATGAAATTTTTGTTATCCGCTGCGTCGCCCGTATGTGCTGTGCGAAACCTTACAGTGGTATCAGAGCCAGGTTCGCGCTCTGGTCGGTGTTTTTATCGCCGTATAGAACCGTATTTGAAAGGGGATTAAATCTTCAATTATTATTTGTTGAAAGAGATCTAGGCGTCTCTGTTCTTCCTGGATGCTGGGCATCCAAGCAGCAAATTCTTTTAAAAAAATAAAAAAAAATTGCATGCCCGATTTTTTAAAAAAAAATTGCAACGCGGGGCGCCCGCGGGCGGGTCACGCCCGCAACACGGGGATCAGCACCCGCGCGCGCGGGGCTGGCCCCGCCACTAATTTTTTTTTATATTTTTAAAAAAATTGCTTTTTTACTCCTTTTAATTTATTGTGCTTAGAATATATAAATATATATATGGGATATATATATGGAAATGCACAGTAAATTAAATAGAATTTTATCGGGTAAGTTAAATAGTGTTATCTCAAAAGTAAATGTCAAATGTTAAATTTTATTTAATCGATTTGAATTTACCGAGGTGAGATAATTACTATTTACCTTGAGATAAAATGATAATAATTGAAGTTACTTCAGTAAATTTTAATTTTTGAATTTTTAATTATTAGATAATTAGAAAATTCAAAATTTAAATTTTATTGAAGTTAAATGTGAAAATTTTAATTATTTGAATTTTTAATTATTAGATAATTATTAAATTCAAATTTTGAATTTTAGAAAATTACTAATTGAGGATAATTGCATTATTTTAAATTTATTTTCAAACAAAAATTATTGGATAATTAGTTTGAATTTAAATTTAAATTATTGACATGTTTAAATTTTGAATTTAGATTTGATTATTAGAAAATTAAATTTAAATTTAAATTTAATTAATTATCTCAATTAGATGCCCCTGTAGAAAATGATGGTTCTTTACGTGCTTTACTTTATTTACCTTGTATTGGCCTGCTTGTGTGTTTAATTTTACTTAATCATGCTTTGATTTTTAAAATTAAATAAAGCTAGCCTATTTTTGTTTGCACATCCCATTTTTAAATTCAAAAGGTAAGGATTATTTTCAGAAAATAACCCTTGATTGATTTTATTTGAATGGGTTGGCAAGTGATCATGGATTTGGATTAATGTAATTAATTGGGGTCTGCGAACCTCCTTTCTCTCTCTGTTAAAATTCTAATGTACTTCTATCTTCCTCCATTGTTGTACTCGCCCTAAGGGCTGCTGGAATTTGAGTCACATGTAATTTAATTTTTTCGGCCTGCGTGCCGTGTAAAAGTTATAATTAATGCGGCATCGGAGTTTGAAAGCGTGGAGCACACTCGACGAGGACGATCCAACTGCTTTGGAAGCGGGCCGGATGTCTTAGTTACATTAGGGTTAAAGTCCATGATCACTTGCGTTTATTTTTGCATTGGATGCATTTATTTTATGCAAACTACTAGGTATGGTAAATATATTGGATATATTTATATTACCACCTAGGGTGAGATCAAGATAAAATTAAATTCCCTCGCGATTAAATTTTAGATCTGGTAAGCGTGGCTCTAGGAGTCATCGTGGCCCTCCATCATTATGGAGTGAATGAACGTCTTCATTTCATGGATTTGTTGTGCTTTCCACAAGGTCTATGAGTTTGGGGGCGGGATTAAAATCCAAGACTCGGCCTCAATGGGGTGAGGAATTGAACTCGGCTTTGTTGTGCTTTCCACAAGGGTCGGGTCATGAACTCATTGCTATGTAGTAATGATGGTTAGATTTAACCGAGAATATCCTTTGTTGTGCTTTCCACAAGGGGATGATTTCTCGGGGGCTGAATATCGGATATTGCATTAGATGCAAGTGCTTGTTGACTGCCCTTGAGATGATGTATGGTTTGTTGTGCTTTCCACAAGGTCGTACATCAGTCTCGTTGGGATTCTGACCCACTAGGTAGATCTCGCTGATCTCCCGTTCTATATACTGAGGGTTATATAGTCCGATCAAAAATTAGTGGGACTAACTAAGATAGAAAACCACATGTAAGTTAGAATCTGAACACATGCTAAGTTGTCTTTTATTTCTTATCCAGATTATAATGTCGTCGTCCAACCCCCTCCGCGGTATCTTGGATGCAAATAGATTAACTGGACCGAACTACTCGGATTGGCTGCGTAATCTACGCATAGTCCTTACCGCCGAAAAGATTGCGTACGTGTTGGACATGGTTCATTCTGAGCCAGCTCCTGATGTCGACGAGGGCGAGTTATTGGCTTATGCCAAGTGGTCTGAGGACTCCTCTCTTGCCCAATGTTACATGTTGGCCTCTATGGCTCCCGAGCTACAGAGGCAATTTGAAAAGACTGATTGTAGAAGTATACTTCTCAATCTACGCCAGCTCTTCGGGGAGCAGGGTAGGATTGAGAGGTATGACATCTCCAAAAGGCTTTTCAGGACACGGATGTCTGAGTGTTCATCAATACAGGCTCATGTATTGAAAATGATGGAGTGGATTGAAAGACTCAATGCATTGGGGTTCAAGTTGGATCTTGAACTATGCATTGATCTTATACTCCAGTCATTGCCCGATTCCTTTTCTTCATTCATCATGAACTTTAACATGAATAGGATTGAAGCAACTCTCCCAGAGCTGCTCAATATGTTAAAGAGTGCTGAAGGAACCATGCAGAAAGATAAACTATCTTCGTCTGTAATGATTGTTGGCCAGGCCAACAAGAAAGGGAAGGTCTCTCAAATATCCACCACGAGTAACAAAGGGAAGGGAAAGAAAAAGGCCACGGGTAAGTAACTCGCCAAAGTTGACAAAGGGAAGGGCAAGAAGAATGAAAAGGAAGACAAATATTTTCGATGCGGGAAATTGGGCATTGGAAAAGGAATTGCAAGGCAATTCTAAATGAAGATATTTTTGTCATAGACCTTAATTTGTCATATATGGAATCCACATCATGGGTATTGGATACTGGATGTGCATCTCATATCTGCAATTCTGTGCAGGTGCTGGTAAATAGAAGGTGACTAGGCAAAAAGGAGATTGAACTGAGGATGGGCAATGGAGCTTTAGTTTCTGCCATAGCTGTCGGGACTGCACGCCTCAGTTTACCTTCAGGAGTCATTCTGGAGCTGAATGACTGTTATTATGTTCCTAATATTATTAAGAACATTATTTCAATCTCTGGCTTGTATAACATTGGATATACATTAGCTTTTAATAGCACTGGGTGCTCTATAATGAATAATTGTTTGATTATAGCCAATGGTTCATTAGTCAATGGTCTTTATGTATTAGATACACGTTCTGATGTTATGCAAGTTTCCAATGCTGATGAAGTGAATTCTGCATATCTATGGCATTGCAGACTTGGTCATGTAGGTGAGAAAAGAGTCTCTCACTTACACTCAAATGGATATTTGAATTCGTTCGAATACAAGCCATTTGATACCTGTGAGTCGTGTCTCATGGGGAAAATGACCAAGGCTCACTTTGGTGGACATGGTGAGAGGGCTGTTGACCTTCTCGAGCTCATACACTCGGATGTGTGTGGACCCATGTCCATAGAAGCAAAAGGAGGTTATATCTATTTCATTTCTTTTATTGATGACTTCTCTAGATATGGCTATGTGTATTTAATGAGACATAAGTCACAAGCCTTTGAGAAGTTTAAGGAATACAAGAATGAAGTAGAGAAACAGACAGGCAAAAGTATTAAGGCTCTTCGATCGGATCGAGGAGGTGAATACTTAAGCCATGAATTCACTTCTTATCTTAAAGACCATGGAATAGTTTCTCAGTGGACTCCACCGTATACACCACAGCACAATGGTGTATCCGAGAGGAGAAACAGGACCTTGTTAGACATGGTCCGATCCATGATGTCTATGTCAGGACTACCCTTGTCTCTCTGCGTTAGAGACTGTGGCTTATTTATTGAATAGGATATCAAGTAAATCAGTTCCTTCTATACCATATGAGATATGGAAGGGCAGGAAACCAAATTTTAATCACATTAAAATTTGGGGGTGTCCTGCCCATGTAAAGAAGAACGATAGTGATAAGCTTGAGTCGAGAACCGATAAGTGTAGGTTTGTGGGATATCCAAAGGAGACGTTTGGATATTATTTCTATCACCCTTCTGAGCAAAGGGTCTTAGTGGCTAAGAGAGTTGTATTTCTAGAAAGAGAATATCTACTCCAGAAAAATAGTGGGAGCCAGATAGAATTGGACGAGGTCCAAGAACCACAACCCATAGACACAAACTCATTAGATGAGACTGTATCGGTTGATCCTATTCAAAGTGAAACACTGACACTACGGAGATCTGGTAGACTACCGAGAGAACCTGAGAGATATGTTGGACATGTCTTAGAGGGGTCCTCTATGGTATGTATCGATGAGGATGATGATCCTCAGTCGTACTAGGAGGCGATTCGTAGTGTAGACTCTGAGAAATGCCAAGAGGCAATGGATTCAGAAATCTAATCCATGTACACCAACAAAGTTTGGAACTTAGTTGATGTACCCGAAGGGAAGGTCCCTATCGGCTGCAAATAGATTTTCAAAAGGAAAATCGGTGCAGATGGACAGATTAACACATACAAGGCTAGACTAGTGGCGAAAGGATATCGTCAAAGGCAAGGCATTGACTATGACGAGACGTTTTCGCCGGTAGCCATGGTTAAGTCAATTAGAATCCTCCTTGCCATTGCTGCATACCTGGATTATGAGATCTGGCAAATGGATGTGAAGACAGCTTTTCTTAATGGAAATCTGTCAAAAGAGGTGTACATGGTACAGCTTGAAGGATTCACCTCCAAGCTACATCCTAATAAGGTATGCAAACTTCAAAGGTCCATTTATGGATTAAAGTCGGCATCTAGAAGCTGGAACTTAAGATTTGACGAGGCTGTCAAATCTTTCAACTTCATTCGGAATGAAGATGAACCCTGTGTTTACAAGAAGGTCAGTGGGAGCTCTGTGACCTTCTTGGTCCTTTATGTTGATGACATCTTACTCATTGGGAATGATGTAGAGATGTTGACATCAACCAAGTCTTGGTTGTCCAAGACTTTCTCCATGAAGGATTTGGGAGAAGCATTCTATGTGCTGGGCATAAGGATCTATCGAGATAGATCTAAAAGGATACTAGGATTATCCCAATCCATGTACATAGACACTATCCTAAAAAGGTTTAGGATGGAAAATTCCAAGAGATGTCTTATTCCCATGAGACATGGAATTTACCTATCCAAAGGGATGAGTCCTAAAACTTCTGAGGATGTGGCACACATGAAAAAGGTACCCTATGCTTCGGCGATAGGGTCAATCATGTATGCAATGCTATGTACACGGCCTGATGTTGCCAATGCTTTAAGCATTGTCAGTAGATATCAGGCAAATCCAGGCGAAGAGCACTGGAAGGCAGTAAAGGGTATCCTTAAGTACCTGCGAAGGGCTAAGGATCTTTTTCTACTTTATGGAGGAGAGGACCTACAGCTTAGAGCTTACACAGATTCAAGTTTCCAGTCAGATCCAGATGACTGCAAATCCATGTCTGGATTTGTATTCATGTTGAATGGAGGGGCAGTCAGTTGGAGAAGCTCCAAGCAAGATACGACTGCAGATTCGACGACGGAGGCGGAATATATTGCTGCAGCTGAAGCTGCTAAAGAAGCCGTCTGGATGAAGAAATTCATCTTGGAACTTGGCGTAGTTCCCGAGATATCAGCTCCCATCCCATTATTTTGTGATAATAATGGGGCCATCGCCCAGGCGAAGGAACCGAGATCTCACCAAAGGTCAAAGCATATTCTCAGGCGCTTTCACCTTATTCGGGAGATTGTTGATCGTGGAGATGTGACGGTAGAGCGTGTACCGTCAGAAGACAACATAGCAGATCCACTGACTAAGCCTTTGACACAGACTGTGTTTGAGCGTCATCGGGATAAGATGGGCCTCAAAGTTGTGGGTAATTGGCTGTAGTTCAAGTGGGAGATTGTTAGTGTTGGTGTGCTACAGGCCAATTTCGGGTCGGGTAGGCCCAATAGTTGTACGATCTTGTTCATTATTAATAAAGTGGTGTTTGAGCGTAAATATGTGATTGTGTTACTTTACGTTATCCCTAGGATATGTGGTTGTAAAGTGAACTCGAGATGGGATCTCGAACATGAGATTGATTTTACATGTACACATACCTTAAACTGTTCCTGGTTGGAGGGTAATCACTCGGGGACTTTGATTACTATTAAACCAGTACACATGATGTGTCAGTGACCAGTCTCATGGTCATTGGTATGGGGCACCAACACATATGTGTAGGTGTATGTCCTTGGAGGATGTACACTGAACTGATCCGCTATTGGATCTTCAGATGGTTGATTATACCTAATGTCAACTGAAGATCCAACTGTCTCAGTAGCATCATTGGTCCTTTGACCTGAGACATTGATCGGATTTTACACGAGGACTGGAATGGTTTAATTACTTGGCTAAGTGACTTTAACCATAAGTCATGAGTTGCCGAGTCATTAACCACTCCAGGATACGTGTGAAGATGATCAATGGTCAAGAGGGGATCGCTCACTGTCGGGTATATATCAGACAGTTAATGGGTCATGACATTGATGCTCCGTTAAATCCTTGGCCAGGGTCGTGTGAGTTCGTTTAGAACGGACGTCATACACTTTAAGGAGGTCATAGTCAAATGACACGATCATGGGATTTGACAGAAACCATACCCTCAATCGTACCAGATTCATAGAAGGAGCGAGGGATTATATCGATGCGGTAACTGTGGACTTACAGGTACCAGACAGGCTGGTTTAAACCCGGCGTCCTCTAGGATCACGCGGATTTGCTTGGCCTAACGTGATCAAAGGTTCGGAATAAATTAAACTATTCTTTGGCTCTGGTAGAAGCGAAGAATATGTTTAATTTACTTCTAATTGAGAATTAGAAGCTAATGGGCCTTAAACTAGAGTGACTATGGGCCTAGAGGATCACACACAATGGATTCTTGGGTGACGGATTATTATTATACAAGTGTATGTATTAATTCCTTTTAATTCCTTTTGGAAAGGAGTGTAAATGGAGCTTAATACATATGTATAATAGTGGATAGGATATATATATATAATTTTGGTCTTTTGGAGCCCTTTTAGAAATGACTAAATCTCTATATATAGAATCCTACGTGAGTTCATTCGAACTCTCCTTCCCACCCCTTAAGCTAATCAAGCATTAGGCTTAAGGGAGAGGTTTAGTCTCCCCCCTTTCTCCCCCTTGCTCTCTCTCTCTCCTGAAGGTGATAGAGTCGGGGAAAGTTGTGCCGGGGAGGTATCGTCGCTGCGCAAGGGTCCGTGTGGATCTGCTCTAGAGGCTGTACAGCTGTGCGGCTCGATATTCTACATCGGGCATCGCGGACAGCGTCGTTCCACGCAAGGTGAAACACGCAACCTGTAATTAGGGTCTTAGAAACACCGATTAGAGCACACATTAAGCTTTCCATAACACCGAGATCGGGCAAATGAAATTTTTGTTATCCGTTGCGTCGCCCGTAGGTGCTGTGCGAAACCTTACAGTAGAGACCTAATTCTCTTTACTCAGGTCCCAGGTGGGAGGGGAAGACTCAGTGTGTCACACTGTTGCCCCTATAGATCCTAGGCTTATCTTGGGAGGGTTCATACCAGATAGCAAGGATGTCCATACTTTCATAGGCCCACGTCAGATTCACCTTCTTCCTCTTAGCCAGGTAGTGGAGCATTGCAAGAACAGGTGTGGGTGGGATGAGGCCATAGCTAAGGCTGCGTCCATTTGCTTGTGCGGGGCCATCTTGTTTCCTTCAGTTGACCATGTGCTAGAGATTCCCCTTCTTAGTACCATTAGCGGCCTATGGCAGGGACTTTCCATCTCCCAGGCCATCCTAGCTTACTTGTACGAGGGCCTTACTTCAGCAGCCTTAGGTGGTCCCCTGTTTGGCTCTATGATCCTTCTAGAGTGTTAGATGGGTGCTAGGATGAAATTCATCTACAAGGAGGATGTCACTTCAGCTAGCAGGATCTTCGGGAGCCACCCCCTCTTTTTCATAGGTGGTGCATTTGGGTTCTCTCCATAGGTGGAGTGTAGGACAGCAGAAAAGAAGACCAGGGATGAGTGGCGACTGTACATCAACAGATTGCCTCTGGATGGGTTCGTAATGCGCCCGGGCTTCCTCCGCGACACCACCGTCAGAGTTCCCAGGAGGCCAGGCTTGGACTTGAGGCTCGTGAGCGACACTGCACTGGCGATGTATAGCTCACACCGGTGCTACCTACAGGTTGGACTACCCCGGACTGTTCTACCAGCACTACCCCACCTTCCCGCGCTACAGGCGAGGAGGATTGGCACGGAGGAGGACGAGCAGGCGGTCAGGAGTGCCCTGATCATGTGGGAGGTGAGCAGAGTGCTTACCCAACCAGCAGAGGTTGCAGAGATCCCGGCGACGCGCCAGGCCTATGTTAGAGAGCTGAGAGAGATACGTCCCCGCGGGGATGCCCAGCGGAGGACTGAGTGATTTTCTTTTGTTTCATGATGATGTTGGATAAGACTTGTGTTTAGAAAGTTTGATATATGGAACGAATAAAATTGATGATTGGATTAAGTTTGAGCTTTGGGCTTTTCCTTGATGTGATTGCGTAGGTTTGGATAAGACTTTACACGGTCACGAGCCAACTGCACTTTTCAGCTTCAACCAGCCCCTGCACACATACAAATACAGAAAACAGATTAAATCTGTTTTAGGCTTAACCCCTTGCCTATAACAAGTTAGGAAATAACCAGCTCTTGATTTTTGGTCAAGGGGGGTAAGCCTTATTAAATAGGCAAATAACAAATGTCAAATGAATGTAATTGATGCTATGAATGCAAATCAAGAAAATCATTTTTTTTGAAATTTTGAAAATATCTGATTTTTGTTTGGATTTCAAAATATCTGATTTTGTTTTGGGTTTTGAACATATTTGATTTTTTTATTTTGAAATATTTGATTTTTTTTTGGATTTTGAACTATTTGATTTCTTTGGATTTTTGAAATATTTGATTTTTTTGTGTTTTGAGATATTTGATTTTTTGTGGATTTTGAACTATTTGATTTTTTGTGGATTTTGAAATATTTGATTTTTTGTGGATTTTGAAATATTTGATTTTTCTTGGATTTTGAAATATTTGATTTTTTTGTTGGATTGTGAAACCAGCTTAGACCTGACGACAGGGAACCTCCCATCTCACTAGGGGCCTCCCGGGCTCAATGTGCAATATAAAGGACCGCCCGTGGCCGGTGCTAACTTTGCTTTAACGGTGCCTCTACCGAGGCCATACCCGCGGTAGGATCCATTCCTTGGAAAATAAAACAGATTTTAACAGAAAAGCTGGCGATAGGTATAGAGGTTTTTAGGGCTTGAGTTCTTCTCGCGACACCCCCCTTTTTAAAGAATTTGGTCTGTTGCGCTAGGACTTTGTGTCCATCCTCGAACCTACTTCCGCTCTAGGCATGCATACGACCGAGCTCATAACGTCCCGCGGGGAAACTGTACTGCCACTCTTGTCGTGCCTAGTTTTATTGTTTTGGGGACTTTCAAAGTCTTGAGAGCTTCGAGCTTACGAGCTTTTAGCCTTGATTTTTGCCCCTTTTCTTCATTCCTTTCTTTCTTTTCTTTCTTATTCTTTTGCGGAATAAGGTCATAATGGACTGCCCCTATTTGAGACCTCTTTTATTGGGGGGGTCTAGATCGGTTCTCCCCCCCTTATTCACCCTTTGTCCCTATTTTCAGCCGAGAGAGAAGGAAAAACAAGGGCTCTCACCTTCCCCGAAGCATGGCCAAGGGAGAAAAAAGACGACGACTGCACCACGGGGGGGGGGGGGGGGGGGTCGTGTAGTGTGTGAAATGTTGAACCGGGGATTTCCTTTCGTGATCAATTGAAGGCGCACCCCACCACCAAGTTGTTGCTGGTTTGACTCTATGGATAAAAGCGTGTTAAATATAGCCCATTCCACGGATTTGGTAATTCTTCGCCCTCCGCGTTGATTAAACGATACGCGTTACCCGGATAGACTTCTTTAACTACAAACGGCCCTTCCCAGTTGGGTTGCAGCTTAGACCTGGGACCTACTGATCTAATAAATTTGCGTTTCAAAACCATATTACCCACTTGGAATTTTTGTTTGATAACCTTTTTTTGAAAATACCGCGAGACACGCTTTTGATAAACCGAAACATGATTGGCCGCGTTAAGCCTCTTCTCATCTAAGAGTTCCAGTTGGACTAGCAACGCCTCTCGACGCTCGTCGAGATTAAGTTCTTTGTCCAGCTGTACCCTTAGGGAAGGGATCAAGATCTCGTATGGGAGTACCGCCTCCATCCCATAGGTGAGAGCAAAAGGAGTTTGTCCCGTGGGAGTACGGACGGAGGTGCGATAAGCCCATAGAGCTTCTACCAGTTTATCGGCCCAATCAGCAAATTTGTGTGATTCACACGTTTTCTTGATGATTTTAAGATGTGTTTTGTTCGTGGCCTCAGCCTGGCCATTACCTTGGGGGTAGTATGGTGATGAATGATGCAATGATATATTAAACTTCTTACAGAGGTCCCGGAGTTCTTGAGAAACGAATTGAGGCCCGTTGTCGGTGACGATATCACTTGGTAGTCCAAACCGCGAGATGATATTCTTCAGGATGAAGCGGCATACTGTGGTGGCTTTGATTTCTGCATAGGCTTCAGCTTCTGCCAACTTGGTGAAGTACTCCGTAGCCGTCAGGATGAAGGACTTCTGCTTGACTGCGGAATTCGGGTCACCGAGAGGTCCGATGATATCGAAGGCCCACATGGAAAAAGGCCAAGGAGCAGACAGAGGATGAAGAGAAGAGGCAGGAGCATGGATCTTGTCAGCATGGAGCTGGCATTGAAGACATCTACAGACATAGGTGGAACAATCTTCCTCTAAGGTTGGCCAGTAATAGCCCTGCCTAAGAATCTTTTTCGCCAACGCCTGCCCATTTACGTGCCCTCCACACTCACTGGAGTGAGCTGCTTCTACTACCTTCCAAGCCTCGTCGTCATCTAGACACCTCATTAGAACTCTATTGAGAGCCCGCCTATATAATTCTCCAGCAACAATCGTGTATCTTGCGGCGACTCTTCTAATTGCATTTCGCTGCTCGGCATTCGCTGTCTTTGAGAATGAACCATCCCTACAATACTGCTCAATCACATAATACCACGACAACTCTTCTTCTTCTATGATCTCCTCAAGCTCAGTCAACGAGACTTCCCTCACCTCTTCCCTTTCTACCTTCCTTTCTACATATTTCCTAAGGTTGTCGAACTAGGGATCCTGAAGAGAAGGGGCGTCTAACCGTTGGACCACAATGGTCTCAGTGGCACGACTGAGGGGAAATGAGAGAGAAGAAGCTAGTGATGCCAGGGCATCAGCCAAAATGTTCTAAGAACGAGGAGTGTTAATGTAGATAAGCTTCCGAAATTGCCTAGCCAAGAGCGTGACCAGATCTTGATAGGGCTTAAGCTTAGGGTCACGGGTGCGGTAAGTTGAAAAAACTTGATGCAGCACCAACTGAGAGTCTCCTATGATGTTAAGGTATCACGCGCCCAAGAGGTAGGCGTGCTTCAGACCGACAAGGAGAGCCTCATACTCGGCTATATTATTCGTGACAGGAAATGAGAGTTGATAAGCAATAGGGATGGTTACCTCTTCCGGAGTAAGGAGAACGGCGCCGATTCCACTACCCTGGGAATTGAGAGCACCATCGAAATGGAGAGACCAAAAGGGAAGACGAGTGATTACTGCCAAGTGTTCATCGGGAAACTCGTCCTGGATTGAATCAGTGCGAGGGATGGGAGAATGAGCGAGGTGCTCAATAATGGCGTATCCCTTGATCGCTTTTTGGACGATGAAGGTGATGTCGAATTGGGAAAGAAAGCTCTGCCAGCAAGCTAATCGGCTAGAAAGGACAGGCATTTCTAAAAGATAACGAATGGGGTCTATTCTAGAGATCAGCCTAACCTTGTGGGCAAGGAAATAGTGTTTGAGCTTCTGAGCTACCCACACTAGCGCTGCACAGATCTACACCCTTCTCGTGTAGATATATTTCTCCTCCTGTCCGTTCTTTCAATGCCTTCCCAATGTCTATGCTACCACATCCAACATGGGAAACAAATGAAGACAGAAGAAAAGGGAGGTGTAAAAAACTGTGATCGCCACCAAGGTGCCGGAAGTGATGAACACGCCGTACCTTGGAAAGACGGAGAGGTACTCGCCTGAGCTGCAGCGCTGGAAAGATGGACGGTTCAGGAAGAACCACCTGTAAGATGTACGGTCTTACAATAGACCGTTTAAGAACGCTACAGAAGATGCGGGAGGAAGCACTCCTGGCAGTTGAATGGCTCTATCACAACCGCAGGAAGAAGAAGGACGGTCCAAGCTGCACCGCACGTCTTCTTGAACGAACTACAGAGAACCGCGCAAGACCACCAAGCCAGAAGTCACAAAGGGTCCAACCTCCACCCTCTCCGGCCGGCCAGAGGGGATGGGCCTCGTGCTAGGGATTGCTGACCTGCAAAACGACGTGAAAACACAAAGAGAAAACCTAGATTAGAACTGAAAAGTGTAGTAGATGCCAAAATAATAAGAAATGAACATGAATAAATGGAGAGGGGGATACC
Source organism: Amorphophallus konjac (assembly GCA_022559845.1). NCBI lineage: Eukaryota > Viridiplantae > Streptophyta > Magnoliopsida > Alismatales > Araceae > Amorphophallus > Amorphophallus konjac. Next base: position 102,308,792 of record CM040120.1, read on the forward strand.
TGGGGGATTTTAAACCCCTAGGGTGTCATAAACGTGGGTGGGTGTGTGCATGGCAATGAAGAAGAAGAAAAACGTGGGGAGAAAGTGAGAAAAGTGATGCATGCAATGGAAAAAAAAAGATAAAACGTATCAAACACACAAGACTAAAAAAAAACTAGACTACTCCCTGAACCGGAGGCTTATATGGATGTGGAAAGCCTCCCTCCTTGGTGTTAGGTCGCTCAAGAATGCGGCAGAGCTTCGCCGACGACCAAAAATCTCCCCCCTTTCAAACCCGGCCTTTAGGGTCTATTTATAGAGCACCTAAAGTCCTAGCTCGAAACTAGGGTTTAGAAGCATTTTCAGGTCGAGACTATCAAACAAAAAGCCAAGATAATTGAATTATCTTTTATCCAGTCGAAACGGCACTCAAAATGGTTCATTATCTGCGGAGAAAATGACGGGAGAAGTTGGGGATAAAACCACAAATAAAGAGATAAAATCTGTTGAAAATTAGGAATCGAACAGATGAACGGTCTTACGATAGACCGTTCAACTGGATGTGCGGTCATTTCCTGGCCGTCCAACCCTGTCGGTGGAAATTCAAAATAAACCATAAATAAGCCAAGTTATCCATCGAACTGATCGAAACTTTCGCCGTTGGACTCTCAGAGATGAACGGCTCAGATGAGACCGTTCAAAGGTAGAGCGGCCAAAGACAAACCATTCTAGCCTTGTCGGTGATAAATATATTAATTGGATAATTATCTGAGAAAACCATCAAGCGCAGGACTCTGAGAGATGAGCGGCTACCATCCGTCCGTTCATCATGTTGAACGGCTAGGAGTGGACCGCATAAACGCTTGTCGGTGGAGATTCAGAAAATCAACCAAAATATTCCAAAATAGATGGACGGTCCACAGACAATCGCACATTGATTGGACGGCCATGGATGAACAGTACATGTACATGGGTGTTGAAATTCAAAGAAAAGCCCAATCAACCAAAACCAAGGCCCGTTAAGCCCTGAATTGAAACAAACCTAGCCAAGGAGGGAGGTTACCCATAAAACTGGCCCAAAACATGCCTGAAAATAGCCCCAACGAGTGATGCACAACTCGAGGCATCAAAAAATGGGAGTAAGAGGAACGACTCAACTTATCGGTAAAAAATGGGTGTCAACAGTTTGCTCTTTGAAGAGCTATATTATTTTCCTATTTTCATTTTGGTTCATTTATGTTTTTGATCCTTGTTTCTCTTTGCAACATTCAGCAAGCTGTGTTGCTCAGTGGCGAGGATTGGTTCCTTGGACAACAAACTGTGAGGCTCAGCGGTGAGGACGTGTTCCTCTGGTTAAACAAGCTGTGAAGCTCAGCGGTCTGGGATTCATCCCCAAAGCTGTGGATCATCGGTCTGTAGGGATTTATCTCCGAAGCTGTGGATCAGTGGATTTAATATATGGAATCAACAGTAAGCCTCACTCAGGGTTGAGTGAGGGGTGGATGTAGATCTGTTGAGGCAGATCGAACAACCTAAAAATCTCTTTGCATTGTAGGTTGCATGTGTGTTCACTTTTCTTCATCTTTCTCCTCTGCTAAGCGTGTGAGCAACATATTTATGTGAGTTCATTGAGGAATTGTCTTTTTGCTGGGTTGCGTTGCTAGATTATTTGGCAAAGGAGTGTAACTGCTTCCTCTGCTGCTAGGCGAGTGATTATCGTATTCCTTATCAAGTGTTTGTCATACTGTTTCACACAGAAATCAAGTGTGTTTAGATTCACTTAAGTTTGGTTCATAGTTTTGATTGGGTATATTTTTAAATGGCTGATCTATTCACCCCCCCCCCCTTTAGATCCTGGCCTTGCACCCCAACAATTGGTATCAGAGTGGGTCCCTGATTGAACAGATCCAACGATCTGCAGAGAGAATCCTATTATTTTGGTGCATTTTTTCTCGCTCTTCGCTTACTGGCTTAAATTGTTTCTATGGCTTTTCCTCCAGTGTTTAACAGTTCTAATTTTAATTCCTAGTTCAGCAGCATGCGTAAGTATGTTAGATCGATGGATCCTGATTTGTGCAAGCAAATTTCACATGGTCCGCACAAATACCCTGAAGATAAATCTAAGTGGACTGAGGATCATAGATATAAGGAAATCAATAATTCTAAAGCTTTTCAATTAATGAAAGACGCTATTAATGCTGATATACTTCCGTGTTTTTCTACTTGCAGCACTGCCAAAGATATATGGGATAAATGTGTAGCCATTCACAAGAAAAAGGAGGAACAAGAATGTCTGATGGCTGATCGGAGTGATCACAGCAGTGATCTAAATGATGATTCATCATCTCAGGTAAACTCAGATGTTGAAGAAATTTCGTTTGATGAGTTGTTTAGCCTGTATGAAGAATTGTCTAAAAGATATCGGAAGATAAAAGCAGAAAAAAAAGTTGAAAAATAAAATTGATCAAAATAATTCAAATCTTTCTTGTGAAAATTGTTTGAAATTGAAACTATCAGTTGATGCTTGTTTGATTGCTGAGGAAATAAATAAGGAGCTGATTGCTTCCTTGAGAGATGAAGGTCAAGAACATTTGGCTAAGATTTCAAATCTGATAAAAGAAAATAAAGAATTAAAGCAGTTGAACTCTGTTATGTCTGAAAGGCTACTCACCTTGGAAAAAGGAAATTGTTTATCTGATGATGAACTTGAAAGAGAAAATACATTGATGCAAGAAATTGAAAGTTATAAAACCATCGATGCCATGTTGAATGATAAAGTAGGTAAATGTGAGGAAGAACTGGCCAATTCAAATTTGCACATATTCTCACTCCAAAACGAAATCCATGATTTGAATATCTCGTTGTCTAAACTTATTAAAGGCAAAGAAACATTGGAAGATGATGTGAATGCTCAAAGAGATGGGATAGGCTATATTTCTGGAAGTAAGAAGGCTATTAGGAACCAGCTATACACCACCTTTGTACGAAGCTCATAAGTGGCTGGTATCTCTAGTTAATTCCCAAAATAATTTGCTGCAACTAAAATTCAAAAAGAAAATAAAAAACAAAAAACCAAAAACAATATGCAGCAACCACAGAAAATAAAATTCAATGACATGCACTCTAAGAACTCTTATGTGAAATCCCATGCTTTGAAACAAACTGATGCTAACTGCTTTTATTGTGGTAAGCATGGACATTTTATGCATAATTGTTTTGTCATGAAGAAGGATGATAGAATGCATGATAGAAATTCTCAGGCTAGGAAATTCCCTACTGCTCAGAGAAAGAGTATTGCATGTTTCTATTGTGGGAAATTTGGCCATATGATGAATAATTGTTTTATCTTGCAAAAAGATGAACAAAACAGAATGCATGCTAACAAGAGTCATGTTAATAATCTTAGTGTCAAGAAAAGAACAATTCATTGCTTTTGCTGTGGTAAAGTAGGGCACACTGTTACACAATATTGGTTTGCTAGAGGACAAAGAAAACTTCACTCCCATTCTAAGCATGTCAAACTTCCTGTAAACCAGCATATTTTTGACAGAAATAAACTTGCCTCAAAAGGTAGACATTCTGAGTGCTTCAATTGTGGAAAGCATGGCCACAAAATCTTTGAATGCTGGATGGCTGTTGGTAGGAGAAATTCTATCTCATGTTTTAATTGTGAAAAGTATGGCCATACAGTCAAGGACTGTGGGCATAAAATAAATGTTCATGTTAAAAATGATAACAAATCTCGTCATTCACAGAATCTCAGAAAACATACTTATTAGAAACCTGTAAAGAATCCAGGTTGTTGTCATTATTGTGGTTTTAATGGGTATTCGATGTTTAATTGTTACATGCTGAAACATGATGATTTAAATGCTCTGAAGTCTTGGAGAACACCCACCAGAGATGTTACTAATCATGAAGGACCCAAGAATTCTTGGGTACCTATGCACACAAAATGAGAATTATTTTTTAGGTGTGCCTTGGGGCTATGGAATAAAAGGGGTTCAATAAGCCAAGGCACTTGTGAATGGTAAAACCCCATTTCTGCATGTTACTGAGTCAGGTAATTGATTTTCAATAATTCATCTCTAATAGTTGTATATCATGGTTTAAATCTGTTAGCTAGAACTTCATGCATTCTTTATACTTTTGAATAACTTTTTTTTGATTAGTGTATATCATGGTTCAAAACTAACAGATAAGAGTCATGTGCTCATGGCATTTAATTATTTTCAACTGGTTGCATGTTGAGGGGGAGTCGAAATAAATTTAAATGCATGGGTTCTTATGTCTGCATATATCATTTGCATTGTTTTCAATGTGTCCCTCAAAGCAAATGTTGATATGCTCATGCATACATCTTCACATATGCATATGCAATTTGCATTGCCATGAAAAAAAATTTTACACGCTCATGTATAGTTTGAATAACCCGCATTTGCATATGAGACTGCATTGTGTGTGTTATGCACCATCAGGCATGTAGAGAAGTCTAGATGTTCATGAGCTTAAGTTAGCAACTCCATGCATAACCTTCTCGTTGAAATTGTTCCTTCAGTGCAATTAGAAAGGGGGAGTTAATGAATACATTGGACTGATAATGCATGGTCTGCATCTAGTTAGGAAGAGGTGGTACTCACATGAGTTTGCTCACATGCATACAAAGTCTTCAGATTTAACTGCATATTTTGCTTCATCTAATTCTGTAAACTGAGGAAAATGATCAACCGACCAAGTGCAGTTGGTCGACTGAAACAGGTAAAATTTGAAGTTTGCTCATGAATACATTTTCAGTGTCATGCTGAGTTTGAAAAATTCTTTGAATCCCCCATGTGATTTTCATGTTATAATTGATGTCTCAGTAGATTTAGCTAGGGAGGATCCCTGTATTTCATAGTTCAGTCATGTGCATTTGATCACTCTCATACATAAAATGGTTTTCAACTTGCAGTGCATTGCATATCATGTGTTGACTAAATGGTATATAAAATGGTGTTGATGGAAGGGTAGAGTATCTCTATCTGAAAATCTTCACTATGCGTGAGGACATACCTCCGCAAGGTATCATTAGTCAGGATTGCATATAGAATAAAGGTGCATTCATTTAGGGGGAGTTGGCTTTCATATAAGCATGCACGCATTCTTAATGCTGTATGAATCATTTGCATATTAATTGGGTCAGATTTTTCAAAAAGATTGATTGATTGCATGCACACATATAGGGGGAGTATTGCATAACTTTTGATCACAAGCTTCACTATGAAAATCTCAAAGTCGACTTCTTATTCAGCTCAAGTCGACTTATATGTGTAAAATTCATGCTTTGAAGTGCCTTGATTGAATATCCTTGTCAATTTGTCTCACAACTCATTCACTGTCTAGATCGGTCGACTGAATTATTCATTTCAGTCAACCGAAGTCTCCATTTGTTTTGTCGGTTATCTACTCCTGAGCTAGTCTTATTGATAATTATCTTTCTAATTTTTCTTAGTCACCTTCATGGTTGCTGCTTTCTGAATGTCCTTGCCATACTGTCCTAAACTTCATTGTCATATCCATGAGTTACCTTCATTGATATCTGCCTATCTGTTTGCATATCCTTGAAATCATCCTGGTTAGTTTTGGACCCTGGTTTGCATCTAAAAATTTCTGGACCTGAAAATTGAGAAGATTTCAATCTGTGTACCTTGATCATAAATCTGAAAACAAGTTTAATAAGGAATCTTCTATTATACAGGATTATGAATGTCTAATGCATTTAGATGGTTTAAGTTTAATATATTCCTTGAGTTTGGATTTGATTATCTTGAAAATATCTGAGTCAATTTTAATAAACCTTAACTGGCTGCTTCATGTTGAGTCATGTCAAATCTTCTGAAATCTGAAAATTTTAAAATCATGACTTTCCTTGGTTGAGAAACATGTAGTAAGTATTATTTTTAAACATCTGAATGATCTGAAAAGTTTCTAAGGGTCAAAATTTTTCAGAGCAATAACTTTGGTCACTGAGAAACCATGTCCAAAGAACTGTGTCATGAAGTGCCATAGTTGACTCTGCTGAAAAATTATTAAAAAACCAGGTAGAGCAATGGCTTGTACACTAAGAAATATATGTCACTCATCAATGAAATGAGTTGAGGTATGTCATGAAGTGTCAATGACATCTCTGTTCATTATGAAGCATGACAGTTAGTCACACCAAGTGCTTATGTGTACTAAACTCAATTGCTCATAAAAATTTATATGAAAATTGTTGTTGAACAAAAGAAAAGTGTGATATGGCTGCAAAAGAAAAATGAATGAAACTCTGAACAACATCAGATATTATCACGTCTGTTTAACCTTAATACTAATGATTGTAACTCCTAGAGAAGTCATTGAAATTTGTATGAGTAAGATGAAGGGAAGTAAAACAAGATGTGAATATGAAGGCTTGGTTCACTTTTATTAAAATCTGAATTCAGATATGAGTATAGAAATCATTATTGACAAACTTTGAAAACATCATATTTAAACCATTCTGTTCAATAAAGATCATTTCATAAACCCTTATAATGGAAGAGTCTGAAAATTCTTTCCTCCTAGATTTATGAAATTGGTATCTTGTTGAAAACCCTCTTGAATTATCTAATCATTTGGAATTTCAACTGGAATTCTCGTGTTCAGTTTTTTTTTCACATCTGCTGAAAATCAATTGATTGCTCATGTCTTACCCACTGGTTCACTGCATATTCATCTTCATATCGGATTTTGCATGTTGCAGTTAATTACCTCTAGATCTAATTTGCTCAAGACCCGAATTATCCATGATTGAGATCATGTGTTACCTGTGCTTTTGATGACATCCTACATGACTGCGATTTTGATCATGTGTTACATCCTCATTAACTGTATTTCTGAAGTAGTATCATGCCCTTACTTCTTCTGTTTTGATAAACGGGGAGATATTTTACTTAGTCTCAGGGATGTACTCATTTATTAAGGGGAAGAAATATTTTTTTCTCATATCAAGGGGGAGAATAGTTGGAGGAGATCATCATTGCATAATTCATGACAAAACAAGTGGCATCTTTGGTTAAAACATGTGTTCATTCAGACTATCTCCAATGTCTTTCTCAAACTATTGTTTCCTTTTTGATGAAGTCAAAGTGGGAGAATAGTTTGATATGAGACAGTATGATGTTTAATGACTCATAGTGTTGCCATCATCAAAAAGGGGGAGATTGTTGTATATCCCTATGGTTTTGATGATGTCAAACACTATGACTCATCATGAGTCTGCATGAAATTGGAATTTGGAATGATGATGTCATATGTGTTAATGCTGTCATATATGTTGATGTTGCACTGGTGCATTGTTTTGATGTTATGAAACTTAATGCAGTTAACTTTGTCATACTCTTATTATGTGTAGAAGCATACGTTTGTATGCTAAAAAGAACATGTGTCAACATGTAAGAAAGTATGTAAGTCAGCATATGTTTTTGCCTTCAATCTGCATTCATGCTCAAACAAGTTGATGCATTCATATTTGTTAAAGTAATCAGGTTAATGCATTTATACACGTTGTGATGTGACACACCCTTGGACTTAAGCAAGCAAGCACATTCGCATTCAAATGGGCCGTTTTGGGCCACCGCTCTCCCGTCGCTCACCCAAGCCCGTGGTGACTTGGCAATGCCAAGTGGAGGATGTGAGGGTTGGGCCCTTGCTGGTAGAGGGCCAGCAAGGCCAAGATTTGATTCCCAAAGGATGAGGAGACCCAATACAATGGGGCCGACAAAGTGCCAAAGGCACCGGTGACACTCTTCCCACGGTGGTCACTCAAGGCAACGGGGCTTGAGGAGCAAGCTCTCACTCTCACGGCCAGCGGAAATAAGAACTAATATTGAAAGACAAGCACAAATGAGAGCAAGGTTTTAGAGCACTTACTCGACCGGTTTGAAGAAACCGGTCCCGCTCGGAGACGAGGGCGAGCGGGGAAGCGTGGGTTCCCCACACGCCGCGCCGGGGTAGCTTGACCTGCTCAAACGATTACAATACTACACCTCTCGCAGGAGGGGGACCTTGGGGTGGGGTTAATGGATATTACAACTAAAACTACCTCCACACAGGGAGGGGCCTTCAGCCGGCCAAGCGGGGAGGGGAACTTGAGAAAGGAACACCGAAGATGGGAGGCTGCCGGTTCTGTCCACGTTCTGTCAGTGCTGATAGATGATCGAAGAAATGGTTGCTGCGACTGCTACCGAATTTTTTTGGGGACGAAACCACCTGGAAAATCTTCGTAGGAGGCCAGGAAGTCGTCCAAATTTTTTTGATTTCTTCTGGCACCGATGCTGGTCTGGGTGGAGGCCCGAACAGGGTGGCAGATTCTCGGACTGGCAGCTTCTAGTTTCCAACAGCAGGTTTCAGAGGATGCCCCGGAAGCTCCCGAACTCAGAATCAAGCACTGCCTGAGTTGTTGGAACCGTGGATGAGTCATCTTTGCAGCAAAACTGGCGGGAAGTCCAAACGATGCCAGAGAAGACCAGGGGCCTCTGAACAATGATGATAGGTCGGTGCAGGCTGTGGGAAGCAGAACTGCGTACCCGAGGGAGAAAATGGATAACTCTGTCCCACGGACGTCGATCGAAGTTCCGCTTCTTGATTCTGAAAGTAGACAGGACGAGGAAGAACTTTACAGAAGAGCTTTTGAACTGATTCTTCCGAGGTTCGTCATGGTAAAGCTTCTATTCCGGTTCAGGTACTCTGCAGGGGCAGCTCTGCGCAATTGTGGGAGATCGGACCTCCCGGGCAGCACGGAGCTCGGATGGGGGTGAAACCACTGCCGTGGCGAAGAAGACAGGTAGACGCTTCTGTGGATTCCACTTGTGCCTTCAGATTCGTAGGGAGGTGATCGTGGTGGCTTATGCAAGCTACTGGTTCATCTGCATCTTCTGCATTGCAAGCAGCATCTTTGACATAGCCTCCAATTGACCTAGAAAGAAGAAGAAGAAGGAAGTATAGGGTGAAGGGGGAAATGGGGAATGGTGGTGGGAAGGTGTGGGAGTATGGAATGGTGCTAGAGGTAGTGGGGTGGTGGAGGAAGAAGGGGAGGGAGCAAGGCTCAGCTGGAGAGAGGGGAATGGGGTATGCAAAGGGGTGGTGGGAATGGAGGGAGAGAGGGGCGACCTTAGTCTAAGGGGAGGAGGGAGGGGCGGCCAAAACCAATGGAGGGAAGGATTTCAAATTTCCAATTGGGCTTGGGAAGTGGAGGATTGCATGGGGAAGAAGGAAAGGTGTGTTGGAAAGAGGTGGGGGTGGTTGGGGGTTGGAGGGTGGAGTGGGGATTGGGGGTCTCTTCCTTGGAACTATGGGGTGGAGTAAAGATGGATATGGGGAAGTGGAGGGGCCTTAATGGGGTAGGTGGGAGGGTGGAGGTGGTTGGGAGGGGAGGAGAGAGAGAAAGGGGTGAACCTAGGAGAGAGAGAGAGGGAGAGAGAGAGAGGGGTGGGGTGGGGAATCTCTCCCCTAGGGCTTCTCACCCAATATTGGAATCACTCCATTAGAACTAAATTTGAACACTCAATTAGAAATCTTTTGCATTGATTCATTCATTAGTCCAAAAGGAAGGAAATTGGGCCCTATATATAGGCAACCCACATTTTACAATAAGACCCTGACAAAAGACTCAATGACAAATAACCGAGGGGGTAGGGGGGGCTCTTGGGCCAAGCCCGAAGAATTGGGCCCAATAGCTAACTAAACAATCTAATGACACTCAAACTTAGAAAAATAAATGCAAGACCCAGGGACATGACTCAAATAAAATGAAAATTACATCAAATGACTCAAATAGATAGCACAAAAAGGATAATTGGGCATTTATAGAGAGAGGCCCGAACTCAAACGACGCCGGAGTGTGAAGAAGACCCTAGCCAAAGGGAGTTGTGCATGATGCCTCCATCAAATCCCCTGGGCTGTGAAGAGCTCGACTCCGTCGAGTAGGGGTCCATCCGGCTGTGGTACTGCTCGAGGAGGTCCGGATCCAACTGCTGGAGATCCTCCCGACTTACCCAAGAATCTTCCGAAGGAGGCCGATCCTTCCACCTGACGAGATAGCGCTCATATACCTTGCTCCGAGTGGTAGTGACTTGTTCATCCAATATTTGTTCTATGCGTTCACGCTGGGCTCTCTTGGCTGGTGGTCTCTCCTCACAGGTGGGTGCTCTCTCAAGGGAAGGAATATGTTCAATCTCCTCACTGCGTACCACCGTGGGTCCCTTATATGGCACTAGGTCGGCAACATTGAATGTGGGACTTACCCCATATTCCTCTGGGAGATCTAACTCATAGGCTTTTGCACCAATGCGCCTCAGGACCTGGAAGGGAGCAGCCCCACGTGGCCTCAATTTGGAGATGGCTCCCGGGGAGAGCCTCTCCGTCCTTACCATCACAAAGTCACCCTCATGGAATTCTTGGTGACGCCGATGAGAGTCGGCCCGCCTCTTATATGCCTCATTCTTTTTGCTTATGTGCTCGCGAATTTCTTCATGCAATTCTCTAATATGCTGGGTAAATGATTCAGCTGAAATAGACACTCTAGCATGCTGGGGAAGGGGAATGAGATCCGAGGGTTTCCTTGGCTTGTACCCATGCACGACTTCAAATGGACTCATCCCTCTGGACTTATTGGTGGAGTTGTTATATGCAAACTCAGCTTGTGGTAGAATGAGATCCCAATTTTCCGGACGATCCTCAACAAGGCACCTAAGGAGGTTCCCTAGACTTCGATTGACAACTTTGGTTTAGCCGTCCGTTTGGGGGTGATAGGCCGTGGAGAATTTGAGGAGGGTACCCATCATGTGCCAAAGAGTTTTCCAAAAGTAGCAAGTGAATTTGGCATCCCTATCGGAGACTATGGTCTTAGGTAGCCCGTGGAGACGGACAACCTCATCAAAGAACAACCGGGCCACATGGGAGGCATCGGAGGTCTTGGAGCATGGGATGAAGTGGGCCATCTTGGAAAACCTATCAACTACCACATAGATGGAGTCATGCTTTCTTTGAGTCTTAGGTAATCCTAGCACAAAGTCCATGCTCAAGTCTTGCCATGGACGGTCGGGGATGGGGAGTGGGGTATATAGGCCAGTGTTTTGCTTCACCTGTTTGGCCGAAGCACATGTTTGGCATTGACCCACTATCTTGCCTACATCTCTCTTGAGACTTGGCCAATAAAACTGTCCCTCAACTAAACCAACGGTTTTGTGGACTCCAAAATGACCAGCTAGCCCTCCCGCATGTAATTCTCAAGTCAAGAAGTCACGGAGTGAGGTCCGTGGGATGCAAAACTTTGGTCCCTTGAAAAGGAACCCATCCTCTAAGATAAATCCCTCATGTTCCTTGCTAGAATGGGTGGTCAAGGTGGTATAGATGTGCCCAAAGTTGGGGCAGCTAGGGTACTCATCCTTGAGCCTATCAAATCCGGTCACTTCCACTTGGATAGTGGATAACAAGGAAACTTTCCTACTAAGGGCATCTGCCGCTCGATTCTCACTCCCGGCTTTGTGTTTGATGACAAAAGTGTAGGATTGGATGAACTCAACCCATCGGGCATGTCGGGCATTTAGCTTTTGTTGGGAGTTGAGGTATTTGAGGGCCTCATGGTCGGAAAAGATGACAAATTCTTTGGACAACAAGTAGTGCCTCCAATGTCGGAGGGACTGAATCACGACATAGAACTCCTTGTCATAAGTGGAGTATCTTGTCCTAGCATCACATAGCTTCTCACTGAAGAAGGCTACCGGGTGTCCCTCTTGGCTAAGAATCCCTCCTATTCCTATCCCGGATGCATCACATGTGACTTCAAAGACTTTAGAGAAATCGGGTAGGCATAGGACCGGGGCTTGGGTCAACTTCTCCTTAAGTTCTTGGAAGGCTTTAGAGGTTGATTTGGTCCACACAAAAGTCCCCTTCTTGAGATAATCGGTGATAGGGCCAGTGATAGTGCTAAATCCACGAATAAACCTCCTATAGAATGTTGCCAATCCATGGAAACTTCGGACCTCATGATGGGTGTGGGGTTCCGGCCAATCAAGAATAGCTTGGACCTTTTCGGGGTCCATGGAGACACCCTTGGTGGACACCACAAATCCTAGGAAGGTGATGGATGTGGTCATGAAGTTGCTCTTTCCTAAGTTGGCAAATAGGCTCTCTTGGCGGAGGGCGGTGCAAACTTGCCTAAGGTGATCAAGGTGGGCCTCTTGGGATTGACTATAGATGAGTATGTCATCAAAGTAGACCAATAGAAAGATCCCAATGAAGGGCCTAAGGACTTCCGTCATAAGACGCATGAAAGTACTTGGGGCATTTGAAAGTCCAAAAGGCATGACTAACCATTCAAAGAGACCATCTTTGGTCTTGAAAGCCATTTTCCACTCATCCCCGGGCCTTATCCTAACTTGGTGATAGCTACTCTTAAGGTCAATTTTGGAGAAAATAGTGGCTCCGGCTAGCATATCAAGCATATCATCAAGCCTAGGGATGGGGAACCTATACTTGACGGTGATCTTATTAATAGCCCGGCTATCCACACACATCCGCCATGACCCATCCTTCTTGGGAGTTAGAAGGGCCGGGACGGCACATGGACTTTTGCTTATTCGGATGAAGCCCTTCCTAATGAGTTCCTCAATTTGCCTACGAAGTTCGGCATGTTCTGTGGGATTGAGGCGATAGTGAGGAAGGTTTGGGAGAGTGGCTCCCGGAACTAAATCAATTGCGTGTTGCACATCACGCATGGGAGGGAGTTGGTCCGGGAGCTCGGCCGGGAACACATCATGAAATTCTTCTAGGAGATGCCGGATTTCTATAGGATGTGGGTTGGTGGGAGTGGGCTCTCCTAGGCAAATGATCACCGCACATAGTGGTACTCCTTGATCTATCTCCCTTTCAAGCTCTTTCCTAGTGATGAGATGAAGACCCTTGGTCAACCCCGAGGTTCCACTTTATTTGGGAGTTTGGGTGAGGGATGGGGTTGGAGGGGTGGAGTTCCCCGAGACTTGTGTGGTGGTGGGGGAGTGTCCTTGAGGGAGAGTGTCCCTCTTGGGCATGGGACGTGGTGGGGAGGGGTTGAGACGGATAGTCCTACCCTCATGTTCAAAAGTACATGTGTTGGTCCTACCCAAGATGGTGGCATCTACATCATAAAGCCAAGGTCTTCCTAGTAGGATGCTTCCTACTTCCATGGGGATGACGTCACACCAAATTTGTCCATGATATGAAGAGAAGGTGAGGGGCACAAGGCATTGGGTGTTGACCGGAATGGAGTTGTTGTTGATCCATGAGACTCGGTATGGATTTGGATGGGGGGTGATAGCAAGCCCAAGGAGCTTAACGGTATCGGGGGATACGGCATTGACACAACTCCCACTATCCAAGATCACCTTTCTTACATGGCTCCCTATCTTGACAAAGGTGTGAAAGATTGAGGTTCGACGCCAATCCTCTTCTTGGGGTTTGGTGAGTGTGCATCTAATCACTCCTAGATGAGAGTTGGTAGGTGGAGTGGTGTGATCTAGTCCCGATTCAAGGTATTGGGCATCATATTCTTCTTCCCAATCTAGGGAGGCTTCATGGCCCTCAACAACACCCTCAAGTTCCCCTTGGGGTGGGGGAGCTTCCTCTTCAATAAACAAACTAGACAATCCTTTGGATGGACATTGCCCCGCAAAGTGACCAAACCCTTTACATCTATAGCATTGTTGATGCCCGCTACCCGGAGTGGTTCCTACATTTGGGCCTTTGGGAATGTCTTCCCTCCGTGGAGGAGGGTGACTAGGGGTGGGCTTGTTTGGAGTGATGGTAGGAGGAGGGTTGTAAGGCCTTAATGGGGCATTCCCACTTGGGCTAGGGGCTTTCATGGGGGTGACCGGAATGGGTCGTGGTCCCATATTTTTAGGATCGACCGGTCGGGGAGTAGCAAACCGAGGGATCCTAGAAAATCTCTCAACATCCCTAGCTATTTGGTAGGCTAGCTCAAGGTTGTGAACATCTCTTATGAAGAGCTCTCTCTTGATGTGGCTTTGGAGCCCATTCCTAAAACGGGACAAGGTAACGGCCGGGTCTTCATGGACTCCACACTTGAAAAGATAGGAGTCAAATTTTTCAATGTATTCAACCACGGTCTTCCCTTCTTGGGTAAGGCTTTGCCATTCATCTAAGAGCATTTGGTGGTAGGATTGGGGTAGGTATTTATTCCTAAGTTGGTTCTTCATGCCTTCCCAAGTGTCAATAGGTTCTTGCCGCCTAATCCTTCTTAATCCCTCTTGGTTTAGCCAATAAGTTTTGGCCAATTTGGTGAGATGCATTTTGGCCAATCTTACTCTCCTTTGGTCGGACATGGGGTACCATTCAAAGTATTGGTTCATGGCGGTCTCCCATTCTAAGTAGATACTTGGTTCATGGGAACCATCAAAGTTTGGGGCTTCTACCTTGATCATCCTTAGGAGAGGGTCATCCGGATCGTCCCGTGGACGCCTTTCATGAATGTGATGGTGGCGAGGCCTCTCATAGTCATGGTAGGGGTCAAAATTAAAGTCCTCCCTATTAATTTCAACATATGGATGGTGGGCTCTTGGTCCATTGTTCCTTATGTGGAACTCATCCCTATGAGGCTCAACATGTGGGGGGTGGACCCGTGGGTCATTGTTCCTTGGGTGGAACTCATTTCTATGAAATTCAACATATGGAGGGTGGACTCTTGGCTCATAATTCCTTGGATGGATATCTCTCCTATGAGGTTCACCATGTGGAAGGTGGACTCTTGGTTCATGATTCCTTGGGTGGATATCTTCTCTATGAGGTTCAACATGTGGAGGGTGGACTCTTGGTCCATAATCCCTTGGGTGGATATCTTCCCTATGGAGTTCATCATGTGGAGGGTGGACTCTTGGTTCATGATCTCTTGGGTGGATATCTTCCCTATGAGGTTCATCATGTGGAGGGTGGACTCTTGGTTCATGCTCCCTTGGGTGGAACTCATGCTCTTCTAGCCGAGTAAGTCGAGTGGAAAGGGACTCAAGTTGGGATAGAATGTTAGCAAGGGAAGCATATACTCTATTCATTTGGCCTTGGGGTTCCTCTCTAGGAGCTCCTTGGTTGAGTTGAGGATTGGGATCCATGGGTGGAACCGAAGATGATGGATCGGGTCGGTAACTAGCACCACTACGGGTGGACATGCAAGATAAGGAGAAAATAATGTTGGACACACAATGCAAAGGTCCTAGGACTTAGACTTGATAGAGACAAGTCAAAGACTTACTCTGATACCAATTGATGTGACACACCCTTGGACTTAAGCAAGCAAGCACATTCGCATTCAAATGGGCCGTTTTGGGCCACCACTCTCCCGTCGCTCACCCAAGCCCGTGGTGACTTGGCAATGCCAAGTGGAGGATGTGAGGGTTGGGCCCTTGCTGGTAGAGGGTCAGCAAGGCCAAGATTTGATTCCCAAAGGATGAGGAGACCCAATACAATGGGGCCGACAAAGTGCCAAAGGCACCGGTGACACTCTTCCCACGGTGGTCACTCAAGGCAACGGGGCTTGAGGAGCGAGCTCTCACTCTCACGGCCAGCGGAACTAAGAACTAATATTGAAAGACAAGCACAAATGAGAGCAAGGTTTTAGAGCACTTACTCGACCGGTTTGAAGAAACCGGTCCCTCTCGGAGATGAGGGCGAGCGGGGAAGCGTGGGTTCCCCACACGCCGCGCCGGGGTAGCTTGACCTGCTCAAACGATTACAATACTGCACCTCTTATAGGAGGGGGACCTTGGGGTGGGGGTTAATGGATATTACAACTAAAACTACCTCCACACAGGGAGGGGCCTTCAGCCGGCCAAGCGGGGAGGGGAACTTGAGAAAGGAACACCGAAGATGGGAGGCTGCCGGTTCTGTTCACGTTCTGTGAGTGCTGACAGATGATCGAAGAAATGGTTGCTGCGACTGCTACCGAATTTTTTTGGGGACGAGACCACCTGGAAAATCTTCGTAGGAGGCCAGGGAAGTCGTCCAATTTTTTTTGATTTCTTCTGGCGCCGATGCTGGTCTGGGTGGAGGCCCAAACAGGGTGGCAGATTCTCGGACTAGCAGCTTCTGGTTTCCAAAAGCAGGTTGTAGAGGATGCCCCGGCAGCTCCCGAACTCAGAATAAAGCACCGCCATAGTTGTTGGAACCGTGGACGAGTCCTCTTCGCAGAAAAACTGGCGGGGAAGCCAAATGATGCCGGAGAAGACCAGGGGCCTCTGAACAATGATGACAGGTCGGTTTAGGCTGTGGGAAGCAGAACCGCGTACCTAAGGGAGAAAATGGATAACTCTGGTCCACGGACGTCGATTGAAGTTTCGCTTCTTGATTCTGAAAGTAGACAGGACGAGAAAGAACTTTGCAGAAGAGCTCTTGAACTGATTCTTCCGAGGTTCGTCGTGGTAAAGCTTCTATTCCGGTTCAGGTACTCTGCAGGGGCAGCTCTGCGTAATTGTGGGAGATCGGACCTCCCGGGCAGCACGGAGCTCGGATGGGGGTGAAACCACCGCCGTGGCGAAGAAGACAGGTAGACGCTTCTTTGGATTCCACCTGTGCCTTCAGATTCGTAGGGAGGTGATCGTGGTGGCTTCTGAAAGCTACTGGTTCATCTGCATCTTCTGGACTGCAAGCAGCATCTTTGACATAGCCTCCAATTGACCTAGAAAGAAGAAGAAGAAGGAAGTATAGGGTGAAGGGGGAAATGGGGAATGGTGGTGGGAAGGTGTGGGAGTACGGAATGGTGCTAGAGGTAGTGGGGTGGTGGAGGAAGAAGGGGAGGGCGCAAGGCTCAGCTGGAGAGAGGGGAATGGGGTATGCAAAGGGGTGGTGGGAATGGAGGGAGAGAGGGGCGACCTTAGTCTAAGGGGAGGAGGGAGGGGCGGCCAAAACCAATGGAGGGAAGGATTTCAAATTTCCAATTGGGCTTGGGAAGTGGAGGATTGCATGGGGAAGAAGGAAAGGTGTGTTGGAAAGAGGTGGGGGTGGTTGGGGGTTGGAGGGTGGAGTGGGGATTGGGGGTCTCTTCCTTGGAACTATGGGGTGGAGTAAAGATGGATATGGGGAAGTGGAGGGGCCATAATGGGGTAGGTGGGAGGGTGGAGGTGGTTGGGAGGGGAGGAGAGAGAGAAAGGGGTGAACCTAGGGGGGAGAGAGAGAGAGAGAGAGAGAGAGAGAGAGGGGTGGGGTGGGGAATCTCTCCCCTAGGGCTTCTCACCCAATATTGGAATCACTCCATTTGAACTAAATTTGAACACTCAATTGGAAATCTTTTGCATTGATTCATTCATTAGTCCAAAAGGAAGGAAATGGGGCCCTATATATAGGCAACCCACATTTTACAATAAGACCCTGACAAAAGACTAAATGATAAATAACCGAGGGGGTAGGGGGGGCTCTTGGGCCAAGCCCGAAGAATTGGGCCCAATAGCTAACTAAACAATCTAATGACACTCAAACTTAGGAAAATAAATGCAAGACCCAGGGATATGACTCAAATAAAATGAAAATTACATCAAATAACTCAAATAGATAGCACAAAAAGGATAATTGGGCCTTTATAGAGAGAGGCCCGAACTCAAACGATGCCGGAGTGTGAAGAAGACCCTAGCCAAAGGTAGTTGTGGATGATGCCTCCATCACGTTGGAGTCATCAGGTCGATGCATCCATAAGCATCAAGTCCGTCATGGGTTGATGCATCAAAGTCCCTCATGTAATCAGGTTGACGCATCCACATTGTTGAGAATTTTTTAGGTCGATGCATCTAGTGCATTTTTCATAAAGAGGTCGAAGCAGTAATGTTTGGCCTCGACGCTTCAAGATGTCTTTGTGGTTTTGTGCTAGACAGGTCGATGCACCCTGATGGTGCATCAATGCAGCAGAACAAGTCACTTTCATAGATAGGTTGATGCACACAGTCATGCGTAGGTATAGCAGATCATATTGCTGCAAGGTCAGGTCGATGCATCAAAACAGCATGTCGTTGCAGCTATTATTTTGATGTACCATGTCAACCTGGTTAATAAATAGGTTGATGCAGTTGTGTTGCCTTGCTGTGTCCATTCATCAGGTTAGATAGACAGGTCGATGCACTTCGCTGTTGCATCGATGCATTTGTACAACCTCATATGTTCATTCATATGTTTTTATTGTCTTCATAAAAGAACTACATGAGTCTGCATTCTATAAGCACTTGTTATAATATCTCATGTGCTATGAGTATAAGATAATAAGTATGATGATGAGTTTCTATAACTGGTTTGACAGGAATATCAGGATGATCTGCAACATGTTCGAATACTCAGAGTGATATATTTCTGAAATGAAAAGCTATTCTGCTACAGATTAAGTATGAAAAGCAGCTTGTCGATTGAAGACTTAAGATGGTCACGTGGGTTCGAAGCTAATTCCTCTTGGCACGTGATCCAAGGTAGATGGTTGATTTCACAAAAGAAGAATCTGCCACGTGGCGGCTACTTAGAAAAGCCTGCTCTCTTCATCTGACACATGGACTCTCGATAAGCACTTTCCAGAAGCGCTCTTTTGGCGGGAGTGTTCCCTCTACAAGCCAAAGGGAATCTTGTGGGGTCTACAAGAGTCAAGCTCATGGAGATAAAAGAGATCAGATGGGCGAGATGAAAAGAGAGACAATAGGAGAGAGGAAGAATAATTCTACAAGAGGATTCAGAGAGAATAGCTCGTAAGTAGAGAATAGAGAGAAGAGTATAGCGAGAAGGATCAGAGGGAGAATAGCTCGAGAGAAGAAAAGAAAGTAGAAGCATAGAGCGTGGGAAGAGTTGTATGCAGAGAGAGAGTAGAAGAGTAGAAAGTGTGAGCTGAAGATGGGAGTGTTCTGAGAGGGAGACCGTGAGAAGAAGAAGAAGAAAAAGAGAGAGAGATCGAGAGACGCAACCCAGCTCGTGAGAAGAGGATTTGATAAAGAGAAGTTTGAGAGTTATAGTAGTGCTATTGTCGATCTGTCTGTGTGGTGACTCGTGGATCAAATCCAGAGTCGTTTGCTCTTTGAAGAGCTATATTGTTTTTCTATTTTTGTTTTGGTTCCTTTATGTTTTGTTCCTTATTTCTCTTTGCAACATTCAGCAAGTTGTGTTGCCCAGTAGCGAGGATTGGTTCCTCGGACAGCAAGCTGTGAGGCTCAGCGGTGAGGACGTGTTCCTCGGGTTAAGCAAGCTGTGAAGCTCAGCGGTATGGGATTCATCCCCAAAGCTGTGGATCAGCGGTATGTAGGGATTTGTCCCCGAAGTTGTGGATCAGTGGATTTAAGCTGTGGAATCAGTTGTAAGCCTCACTCAGGGTTGAGTGAGGGGTGGATGTAGATCTGTTGAGGTAGATCAAACCACCTAAAAACCTCTTTGCATTGTGGGTTGCATGTGTGTTCGCTTTTCTTCATCTTTCTCCTCTACTAAGATTGTGAGTAACATATTTCTGTGAGTTCATTGAGGAATTGTCTTTTTGCTGGGTTACGTTGCGAGATTATTTGGCAAAGGAGTGTAACTGCTTCCTTTACTACTAGGTGAGTGATTATTGTATTCCTTATCAAGTGTTTGTCATACTGTCTCACAGGGAAATCAAGTGTGTTCAGATTCACTTATGTTTGGTTCATTGTTTTAATTAGGTATATTTTTAATTGGGGGATCTATTCAACCCCCCTCTAGATCCCAACCTTGCACCCCAACACTTGACCCCGTCTTGCTCAGTCTAGCAATAGTATACTTGAGTACTTTTTATTTTAGCTTTTCTTTGCATTCCTTTCGAAGATTTCTTTATTTTAGCCTAGCATGCATCATGTCATTTTTTGGGCATTCACGTCTCGTGATCTTTCAAGGTTTCTCCTCAGCAATGGTTAATTGCACTTCAGTTCTCTTGAGTAAGAGATCTTCATTCCACTCTGAATTTGAACGTTTTCTCTGATATGCTCGCTTGGTCTGGTTGGCTAGCGT
The DNA here is from genome assembly GCA_022559845.1 of Amorphophallus konjac. Lineage (NCBI taxonomy): Eukaryota > Viridiplantae > Streptophyta > Magnoliopsida > Alismatales > Araceae > Amorphophallus > Amorphophallus konjac. Next base: position 102,328,793 of record CM040120.1, read on the forward strand.
GATTCATGTCTGAATTTTTATCTCATTATTTCCTTTTCCAACTTTTTTGTAACGCCCGAGAATTTTCTAGGAATTTTCTGGAATGAAATATAATTATTAAACATTTAAAGAGGTTTAAATGGGTCCTTAAAAGAATTTTGGGCTAATTAAATCAATCTAAAATCCCTATATTAATCAAAGGGCTAAGCCCAACTTAAATAGGCCCAAAGAGCCAAATCCAAGACCTTTAGGCCCAAGCCCAATTATAGAAACGAAATTGGGGCTATTTTCATGTTTTAAAAGGAGATAAATAGGCCATAAGGGGATAAATAGTTGATAAAACCAAAAATCTGAAATTTTCGGAATAAAAGCCTAAACGCGGTCTATCGCGAGACCGCCTTCATGCAATAGCGGTCTCAAGGCGACCGCTACTATACTCCATGAATGGAGGTGCTAGAAGCATGGAAAAATCTAATTTTTCCCATCCCAATCCCTATGATTCGAAGCTACCTGGCATGGAAACCTAGCCTAGGACTCTTAGGGATCGATTCTACTCTAATTTAGGACTCCTAGATCGAGATAATCCACCAAACCCTAGGCAAACCTTATAAATGGATCTCAGGTTCGACCTGCACGAACCCTTATTTTCGAGCGTGTAGTTCGACGGTAAGGAGACCTCTTCTAAGGTTGGTTCTTTAGAACTTTATGTTCTCTTTAGTTTTATCTAACTCACCTCCAATTTTCACACCCAGTCGTTGGAGAGTTAGAGCGTCTGCAAGTCTCTGGTTCGCTGTAGGCTACACAGGAAACATTGCACGGGTCCAGTGAAGATCAAGAAATTAGAAGCCCTAAACGAGGTTAGTTCAAGTTGAGTCTTTATAACGTTTTGTTCCCCTTTATATCTTCTACCTACCCTCCAAATTTCATAGATTTAGGTCAAGAGGATCATGAGATAGAGGGGCGAGAAGTTCCTGGTTTAGCACAGGATGTGCAGAAACTAGGGTCGACTTTTAGTCAGAAATTTGAAGTTTAGGAACCGAATCAAAGGTAGGCTATCTCAAGAAAAAGCTCAAGTAACAAGTTAGGAATAAAAGCCCTCTAGTTTCATGCGATTTCATGCTCTATATGTGACGAATTTCATGTTTTATTCACACTGCGCAGTTAACTTATTTTTGCATACATGAACCATGTCCTTAATAAGAATAGTTAATGATTTTGGTTTAATTCATGCTACCCATGCATCTCCATGAGATATCCTATCTTATCTCTCTGTCTAGCGTGTTATCATAAGGTTTATTGCCTTAAAATAGGCTTTAGTTGCACTATTTTTACCCTTCTGGCTGACAGACTAAAATGGTCTCCCCAAGACCGTCAAACTTCTTTTAGCGGTCCCCGAGTGACCGCGTATGTATAGAAGCAGTTTTGGAAAGATCGCTACCGTCAGAAACTGTCCTAAGTAGACCACTTTTATGTTTCATTTTTTTGCATGTTATTAACTCGAAACAGATTGTAGAACAACCCTATTTATCATATGTTAGGCCTAGATAATTAGGTTCTACTTCTGATCATGATGTTGTATTCATAACTTTGGTTATGTTAACTAACCATCTTGATAGATTTCATGTTCTTTATACGTTTTAAACCTATTTTAGCTTATGATACTTTCATGCCAAAACATATACTCTTGTATTAATGATCATGTTTTCATGCGATTCATGGACTTGTTTAGGGATGATTTGATCGCTGTTTTATACAGTCTTTTCTTAAGTACATGGCATGTATTCCGGTACGATGTCATTAGTTACGCTTTACATGCATAGGCACATCTTAGACTTGTGACCCTCTCCGTTGGATATTCCTTCAACCGGACTAGGTGATCTTGTTTCAAGACCTCCGTAAGTCTCCGCGCACCTTGGATTCTCACTAGGACGCCGAGCTGGTTGTCCCCTCAAAACCTAATTATCTAGAAAGTACTCACAAGACCGATGTTTTTCTGTGTCCTGAATAGTCACGGCCATCAGGCGACCGCTACTGTCAATTAACGGTCATCCCGTGACCGCGTTAGCCCAGATTTCATCACTACGTCGACACTTTCTTTCTTCATGCGTCAATTCTAGGTAGAAATGGTCCTGATCTGACCGCCAAATTCATTATAACGGTCCAGCCATGATCGCCTATACCCAGAAACGGTCCAGTAATGATCACTTTTACCCAGTTCCTATTTAACCCAAGGTTTGACCCAAGGGTTGATTTTCCTATATTCTTAGATGGTCTATTGATGATCTAGAACCTAATATCTTATTAAAAAGCTACCTAATGAATTATGAAAGTTAAGGAACATGCCGTTATGCTGCCGAATTTCTTCCGTAGCATGACCTTGTCATTAAATCATCCTTGACCTCATGATTTCAATTTTTGTACGTTCTTACCTTGATATTTGTTATCATGAAACTATAGTTTGAACTTGTACATTATTGGCCTACTTTATTTCTCGTGGAAGTAGCTTGATTTATAACTTGAAGATGCAAGAGCGGGCACAGACAGTGTCCAAGGGCTCGACGCTAGCCCCCTCGGCAGATAGCTGGAAACGTATTATAAACCATGGGGTATGATGCTTATTAGCATCGCATTGCGTTGGGAGTACTTTTTTTTATAAATGGGTGAAAATCACGAGGCAATCTTGTAAAATTTACATACTTGCTAGTACATTCTTGTTACACGACTTTCTAGTACATAGCCTTTATAGTTATGAAAGGTATATTCTAGTTCATGAAAGGCCACTTTACCTTATATGTTGCTTGATCATGCTCTATTATCCCTTCACATTCTTCATATCTTTATGATCTATATCTCGTTATTAATGTTACTTGAATTTTATTCGTATGATTTATCGCATTCCTTTTATCTTATTTTTTAGAGCTAAAATGTTAATTACTTAAACATTGCCTTCTTGTTGATACGAAGATACCTACTGGGCAAGTGTGTTCATTACCCTACTTTTCAAATCTTTCCTGGAAACTCAAGTGGATCGGATTCTGAGTATTCTGATGATGGGTCCGAGAGTGATGATTGAAGACTCGAGAGAAGACTTAACGTGTTATAAGTCCTTATGTTAGTCTGGATTCATATAATGTAATTTTTTATTTTATTAAGTCATCATATGTACTTTTCATTTTTATTGAGTCTAGTTAGTCAAAGAGTCAAGAGTCCATATCATGTACTTTGAATATTATTTAATAACGTGAAGTTTTGAGTATATCATCTTATTCATTCCCTTTTATGTGTAAATATATTAGCGCTCTGATTATATTGCTCGCTTGTGACATACTAGCCGGATGTTAATGTTCTCGAATATCTTCCGTTGTACTTATATCTCGGGGCATGACAGTTAAAGTGGTATCAAAGCCTAGGCATAAGTATGTCCTAGGAAAATGTCGTGCCATAACCTAAGTCCGAGGATTAAGGACCCACCCGTATGAACTAAGGAAAGAAATTTCTAACCCATGTGAGAATTGGGTAGAGCCCGGGATGAGATAATTAATTAGAAATTTCCTCTAGGTCAATTTCTATAAATTCTATAGGAATTAACAAACTGTTATTCTTCTCAGGTACCTTCTCAAAATGGCTCACCGTGTCAACTGGGGTGAGATGCAACAAACTATTGTGGGTCTCACCCAAGCTCTCCAAACAGTGACCCAAGCTGGCACTCGGGTAGGCGCGAGAAACTTACACTAGAATTTTCGGAGCTTAAATCCTCACCGATTCTCAGGATCCACCAATCCTGATGAAGAAGAAAATTGGATTGATGAGATAAAACGTATATTTGATGTCATGCAATGCACCGATCAAGAGAAAGTCCATCTCGCCACCTTCAAGTTGAACAAGGATGCACGTACTTGGTGGAAGGCACAACCACAAAATGCATAGCTTACGTGGAAGGAATTTCTTACACTCTTCCTTGCAAAGTACTTCTCTGAGCACGTCAAAGAAAGAAAGGCCGCTGAATTCGCCTCTCTTCGCCAAGGCATGATGTCCGTGGTAGAATATGAGCTTCAATTCTCTCGTCTTGCTCCACATGCTCCTCACCTGGTTAGTACTGATCTATTGAAGGCTAACCGATTTATGGATGGCTTAAGGCCCATTTTTATTACTCAACTTGAATCCCAAATATCCGTACTTATGCGGAGATTGTCCAATGGGCGCATTTATGTGAAAGGACCTTGGAGAAGGTCAGAAAATTTAAGGGCAAGGAGCAGGAGTCTAGCCGGAAGTTCAGCCGGCGAGGAAGGAAAGGAGAGAGATTCAGCATCACAGAACCCTACAAGTCCCGTGACAGTAAGAAGCGATCTTGTAATGGCAATGGGAGTGGTAACGGCAAGGGCAAAAGATCAAGGAGGAAGAAAAAGCTGTCACAACTGCTTGCACATTTTATGAGAAGTTCGGCCATTCGGCTGAAGAATGTTGGAAGCGCCTTGGTGCTTGTTTACGATGTGGAAGTCGAGAGCACCGTATGCCCGATTACCCTCTTATGAAGGAACAACCCTCTAATGGCGGACGTAGGTGCCAAGCTCGCCTCAATGCCGTGATGGATGAAGAAATGCCTAAGGATGATGGGCTAATGGAAGGTACCGTTCAAATTTATTCGCATCATGCATTTGTGTTATTTGATACTGGTGCCTCTCATTCTTTTATATCTACTACCTTTACAAAAACTTTACCAATTTCACCCATTCCTCTACCATCAGACCTAGCAATCACAACACCTTTAGGTCCCAGAACAAAACATACAACCCACTATCCAGGTAGTGAGGTAACTGTAGAAGGCCATAATCTTCCCGCAAACCTCGTATGCCTTGACATGGAAGTTTACGATGCCATCCTAGGTGTAGATTGGCATGTTGACCATGACGCCTTTATAAATTGTCGCAATAGGAGAATTTCTTTTTGAAAACTAGGTCTCCCGTGATTCTCTTTCCTTAGCATCAAGTATAGGAAGCACCCTATCATCATCTCTTCTCTTCACGCCAGCAAACTCATTTCGCAATGATGCGAAGCTTTTCTTGCTTCCGTGATTGTCACCGAGTCCAAAGAAATCTCCATAGAAGAAATTCTATTGTCAAAGAGTTCCCTGATGTATTTCCATTTGATTTACCCGGTTGACCGCCTGAAAGGGAAGTAAACTTCTTCATTGAAGTCATTCCTAGAGCAGCACCTGTTTCAATAGCTCCCTACAGGATGTCCCCTACGGAACTCAAGGAACTGAAGAGGCAACTTCAAGAGTTGCGAGACAAGGGCTTCTTTCGATCCAACACATCCCCTTGGGGTGCACCGGTCTTATTCGTCAGAAAGAAAGATGGATCCCTCATGCTATGTATAGATTATCGGTGACTTAATCAACTCACCATCAAGAATAGATATTCGTTGTCGCGTATCGATGAATTGTTTGATCAAATTTCTGGAGTGGAATATTTCTCCAAGATCGACCTCAGGTCGGGCTACCATCAGCTAAGGATCAAAGATGAAGACATCTACAAGTCTGCTTTCCGAAGTAGATATGGGCATTATGAGTTCGTGGTGATGTCGTTTGCGTTAACAAATGCCCCGGCAGCATTTTTGCAACTTATGAACAATGTGTTTAGGCCCTATCTCGATCGATTTTTGGTCGTATTCATTGATGATATTCTCATCTATTCTAAAATAAAGGAAGAACATGAAGAACATCTAAGAATAGCTTTGCAAACTCTAAGAGAGCAACAACTCTACGCAAAGCTCAGCAAGTGTGAGTTCTGGCTAAATGAGGTTTCTTTCCTTGGCCATATTATTTCAAAAGAAGGTATCGTTGTTGACCCTTCAAAGGTGGAAGCTGTCAAGTTTTGGAGCCGACCAACGATCGTATCTAAAGTTAGAAGCTTTATCAGTTTGGCTGGCTATTATAGGTGATTCATTAAATATTTCTCCAAAATCGTCATTCCCTTGACTAGGCTTACAAGAAAGGAAAAGCCCTTCATATGGACGAAGGATTGCGAAGAGAGTTTTCTAACCCTTAAAGATCATTTAACCACTACCCCTGTCTTGGCACTACCTGTTGAAGGTGGTGGATTTTAAGTCTACACGGATGCATCTGGCATTGGCCACGGGTGCATCCTCATGCAATATGGCAAGGTGATATACTATGCCTTAAGGCAATTGAAGCGTCATGAAGAGAACTACTCCATCCACGATCTGGAATTGGCTGCTGTCATCTTCGCTTTAAAAATCTAGCGACATTACCTATATGGGGAGAAATTCACTATATTTTCGGACCACAAAATTATGAAGTACCTTTTTACCCAAAAGGAACTCAACATGAGACAAAGAAGATGGCAGGAGTACCTTAAGGACTTTGATTTCTCTATTCAGTATCATCCAAGAAAAGTAAATTTCGTAGCTGACGCCCTTAGAAGAAGACTAATGGCAACTCTAGCAAGCCTCAGGAAAGGTGTGACTTATCTTATAGAGGATTTTACTCATTTGAATCTGGATGTGGATGTAGAAGAAGAAAAGGGTATTATTGCCAATATCCGGTCACAACCTACACTAATTGAAGATCTAGTCAAAATTCAAGAAAATGACCCTACATTAATGGAGATCAAGGTTAATATTGATCAAAGGCCAGAATTATCTATCTCAACCGATGGAAGGTTATTATTTAAAGATCGTATCTATGTACCGGATCATGCCGACACTAAGAAATTGATCATAGAAGAAGCTCATAAATCAAGGTATAGTATACACCCTTGTTGGCCCGGTTAGGAAGGCAATCGAGAGGGGGGGTGAATTGATTGCTCACCCTTTAGAACAAAATTAAACTAAACCACGCAGATGGTAGATAAACACTAGCCCTCTCTTGATAAAATGCAGAGACAATGATATTAAATGATGAAGCTCATTGATTCAAGGTTGATTAAAATATATAAATGATAAGCAATCAAGCACTCACAACTCCTTAACGCTAGATGATGATCACTCTGATAACAATAAATGACAGGATAGTTGATAAAACACTCAGCTCACTTAATCAGACTCGTAATATGAAGGGATGGAAAGAACCAGCAATCACACAACAAGCAAACCACGGGACAACGATCTTTTAGGTGGTTCGAACGCACCCAAGTGCCGTCCTACGTCCACCCCCTCACTCTAGAGGATTCCACTAAACACGCTGCACGACGGCAGCAACCACCACACACACGGGCACGACGGCCCACACACGTGGGTTCTTGCACGACGACGAGAAACCGCACACACACGGAGCAAGCTCCGAAAGCATTTAAGAAGAAAAGGATATGAAAATACAAAGCCCAGTTTAAGATTAACAATCTATGCTCCAAGGTAACTAAGAAGATGGATAGACAAGATCTTCCCCTTTGATATTCATGCAACTAGGAGATCAAATGGAAGGGTGCTATAGAATGGAAGCATAAGAGAGAAAGAAGTTGGCCCCCTTGATGAAGTCCGTCCAGGCAAGGAGATGGTGGAGAGCGGCAGCGGCTCCCTTCCAACTTCGAGCTTGGGGAAAAAGGATACAAGCTTCGCGGCCGGTTCTTCCTTCCACAGCAGAAGCACCGGTCTTCTCCTCTTTCTTCCTGCAAAGATAGAACAAGCTTAGCCCACAAAAATGATTCTTCTACGAATGGGGATCGCAGAATATATATAGCAAGGAGAAGCATTATTAAAGACCACAAAACCCTTCTCAAAAACCCTTTAAAAACACACCCAATAGATGGGAGAAACCTTAAGGGTAATATGGTAAAACATTAACTCAATCGGATCTACAAAATGGGTCTTTCGAAACCAATCTGAAAAGCACGATCCGAACTGCCCAGAAGCCTGCCAACACATAGAAAAACCAATACACAGGCTAAGGTCTGTGCAAATTATCCCATGGTCTATGCATATAGGGCCAAAGTCTGTGCACATGATGTAGAGGATATGGACGAGGTCTGTGCAAGGCATTGACAAGGTCGGTGCAAACATAGGGTCTGTGCAAGGATGGGGTCGATGCAGATTCTCATCAAGGATGGGTCGGTGCAAGTTTTTTGTAAGAAGGATGGATCGGTACAAACAATGGTGCGTTCACAATGCAAATGCAAGTTGGTACAAGTTTTGAAACTTGCCAAAATGACAGTCGGTGCAAAGATGGACAGGTCTAAGCATATGTATGCACAAGGTCTGTGCATGTGACCCCACATTTTGGAAACCAAGTCTGTGCACATGAAGCAAAGTCTAAACACATTAAGAAACAACAGAAACAGGTCTGTGCAAGTATTGGTGAGAAAACATCATCTCCTAGGGGTCGACCCTCTGGGTCGACCCTTGCGACTGCCAGAGAGAAAAACGTGCGGGTTTGAAAAATCAACACCCAAGGGTCGACCCTTGGAGTCGACCCTTGCGCATTGACTTAGCTAAATAAAATAAAATATTCAGTGTGAAACGCATTCTACCAGGGATTCTTACCGTGGATTTCAAAGATTGAGAAACATTTGACCCAACATGCTTAAAAACCTCAACATCATGTCAATACACACAAAAATCATCCATGCATTCTATCAAAGTAAAACCATATAGAACCTGCATATTAAAAGTATGAACTGCAACCATATGAAAGTTTTAACACTCTAGCTTCATAACTTTTCTCATAGCCATTCAACCAGCAAAACATTTATAGCAACAAATATTCAGTGCAATTCAACAAAATAGAATGATATGACTTCGTCAAAACACGCCGGGGCACAACAATCTCCCCCTTTTTGAATAAGATAAAACCCTTTTGAAAAGCCACAAAGATTTGCATTAAAGAACCAACACAGCCATCGTCCAATGAAACAACCAAGAGATAGATTGAGAAAATGTTAAGAAAATTATGCAGAACAAATCTAACTCCCCCTTTGTCAAAACATGGCAACTTTCATCAAGGCAACTTTCATCAATCCTTAAAATAAATGAAATCAACAGCTCAATATGCAAACTTTATTACTCCCCCCTTTTGTCAGAGTCAAATAGGGGATTATGAAAAGTAGTGAAGCAAAACTGGATATGCACAGTTAACTCAATGAAAAGCAAGGAATGAACATTCAAGCACAGATGCATTCATTATTGTATATAGTGTCAAGCATGTTCTATATGAACAGGTTAAGATTATGCTGTAGACATAGAACATGAGTTTCATGAGCAATAGTAAAAGGGTAGTGCTTACAAGAAGTGGTATAGCAAGACTCATGAAATATGACTGATTCAAGATGTACATTCGTACAATCACTCCCTAGTTGTATATGTGAAGTATGAGCAATGAAGTCTAGATAGTATGGATTTTTAAATTTTCTAAAGAACACAACTAGGAACTTTTCCTCCCTACACTTCCATACAACGTGCTCGACTTTTGGTAGCTTCGTACAACCCCTAAATTATTTTCATTTTTAAATTACAAAATGACTAACCTTTTGACACGAGTCATGCCCTTTGTTTCAGGGGCATTTCCTGGTTACTCGGTATCGTCACTTATGATAATGTTGATAGGACACTTTTCAATGTGAGTTTCCTCCTTTATTTCAGGGGGGATTCCTGATTTACTTGATGTCAAATCACACTTATTGAAATTTTTGACGGGGCTGACAGTTTTTTCCTCACAAGTCATGTGATTTCTACGTAGGAGATCTAGAGCCCTAAAATGTGTTAAGTGGAATAAATGAAATCCTTATTTGCTAGAATTATTAAACTCAAACGTGCAAGATGTGTGAGAGATTGCATAGAATGTAAGAGATGAATTAGCCTATTCATTGTGATGTCTCCCCCTAAGTGTATGCACTTTTATAACAAAAGCCTCCCCCTTAATATGTGCCATGTAACAACATGTCTACATCAAAGCATTTTTATTTAGCAAGGGTGTAAGGCCATAGAAGATATCAAAACTGAAATGTGTGTAATCTATATACACTCAAGCATGTCAAAATGGTATTTTCAAGCAAGTTGATTACTGGTACGTGACGGAGAACGTAGGTCCGAAGACCAAACTCACGCATAGGGAAAGCTTCCAGCTGGACTTGTTCCAACCTTCGGCAATCGACATTTGATATACCGGTGAATCATGGCATTCATGCACACGAATATGAAGTATATGCATTTACGTACATGCGGATGCGAGAAGATAAAAACTTTTATGAAAACCAAATTGTTATTGACTGTGTTATGCACAAAAGGTAAGATTTGAAGTGTATATACTAAGAAAAATTTCTTATGTGCAAAAGATAAAGCAATATGAACAATTTCTTTATGAGAAAGTGTAAAAACTGTGTATGTACAAACCAACTCAAAAGGATTTAACTCTCTAACCTGCACACTCCCAATTCTCTTCTAAGAAAACAAAACTGATCAGAATTTAAAGGTTTAGTAAAGATATCTGCAAGTTGGTGTTTTGTATCAACAAAAACTAGCTCAAAATCACCTTTATTTATATGATCTCGTATGAAATGGTGTCTAACCTCAATGTGTTTGGTACGAGAATGTTGGATAGGGTTTTTGGACAGATTTATAGCAGACGTGTTGTCACACATTATGGGAGTATTTTTCAAACAAAAATCAAAATCAAGCAATTGATGTTGGATCCACAGCACTTGAGCCGCACAACTATTGGCAGCCACATATTCGGCTTCGGCAGTTGATAAAGCCACACAATGTTGTTTCTTTGAGGCCCATGAAACCATCCAGCCCCCTAAAAACTGACAGTGACTGCTAGTGCTTTTATGATCCATTTTACATCCAGCATAATCAGAGTCAGTGAAAGCATGTAAATCAAATGAATTGTTCTTTGGATACCACAAACCAAGGTCTAGTGTACCATTCAAATACCTGAAAATCCTTTTCACAGCCGACAAATGAGAATCCCTGGGACAAGATTGACATCTTGCATAGAGACAGACACTAAAATGGATGTCAGGCCTACTAGCAATCAGGTATAGCAGTGAACCAATCATACCCCTAAAAAGTTTTTGATCGATTTTGTTACCCTTTTCTTCTTCCATTTTCTGTGAGGTAGACATGGGTGTTACAAAGGGTTTGGCAATCTCAAGTTAGAATTTCTTCATGATTTCTTGTGTGTACTTCTTCTGGTTGATGAAAATGCCATCGTCCAGTTGCTTTATTTGCAATCCCAAGAAGAAATTCAGCTCGCCCATCAAGCTCATCTCGAACTCTCCCGGCATGAGTTGAGAAAATTCATCATTCATCTTCAAATTAGAGGCTCCAAAAATTATGTCCTCTACATAAACTTGAACAATTAAAGAATGTTCATCACAAGTTTTTGTAAACAACGTCAGATCTATATTACCTCATTTGAAGCCATTATTAATAAGAAATGAACTTAAACGATCATACCATGCACGGGGAGCCTGTTTTAATCCATACAGTGCCTTGTCCAATCTGTGCACGTGGTCCAGAAGTGTTTCATCCTGGAAGCTCGGTGGTTGTTCCACGTACACTTCTTCCTTGATAATCCCATTGAGGAAGGCACTTTTCACGTCCATTTGAAATAGCTTGATGTTCCTGTGACAAGCATAAGCAAGTAAGATTCTAACGGCTTCTAATCTAGCCACAGGAGCGAAGGATTCATCAAAATCAATGCCAAATTCTTGAGAGTAGCCCTTGGATACTAACCTTGCCTTATTCCTCACAACCACCCCATCTTCACTAAGTTTGTTTTGGAAAACCCACTTAGTTCCGATAATAGGATGGTTATCAGGCCGGGACATGAAGAACCACACCCGATTCCTTTAGAATTGGTGTAGTTCTTCTTGCATGGCGAGAACCCAAGAATTGTCATTCAAAGCATCATCTAAAGACTTAGGCTCAATGCTAGAAAGTAAAGCTAAGTTATCGTGAATTTTAAATTCCCTTATTGAAGCCCACGTTCGAATCCCTTCATCCACACCGCCGATCACATTCTCGAATGGATGGTCCTTATGCGTGGTCCATTGGTGTGGAAGGTTCGGATGTTGCTCTTGTTCCGCTTCCTCCTTTTGTTCCTTTTCTTTCTCTTGATTTGCTGCCTCACCTTGTTTGCTTGACTCTCCCTTTTCAATTTCATTCTCACCTATAACAATAAAATGATCATCATCATTCGACTTCCTCATAGTATATTCATCAACAACAACATGTGGACTTTCCTCGACAACAAGTGTTCTAGTGTTATAAACACGGTAAGCTCTAGATGATAGAGAGTACCCGAGGAAAATCCCTTTATCACTCTTCGCATCAAATTTTTCAAGATTGTATTTACCATTGTTCAAAATGTAACATATAGATCCAAATAGCTTAAAATGTGATATGTTGGGTTTCTTACCTTTGTATAGCTCATAAGGAGTTTTATTAAGGATCGGTCTTATCATTGCTCGATTTGTGATGTAGCAGGCAGTGTTCACTGCCTCTGCCCATAAGTACCGTGGAAGACCGTTCTCCGCAAGCATGGTACGCGCCATCTCCACGAGCGTCCTATTTTTTCTCTCGACCACTCCATTTTGTTGCGGGGTTCTAGGTGATGAGAATTGATGTTCGTACCCCTGCTTTCTGCAGAATTCATCAAACTCATGATTTTTAAATTCTCTTCCATGGTCACTTTGAATTTTCTGAATTGAATACCCTTTTTCATTCTGAATTCTAGCATAAAAATCAATGAATTCATTGCAAGCATCACTCTTGTTGGCTAGAAATAAAACCCATGCATATCGCGAGAAATCATTGACAATCATGAAACCATAAAGCTTCCCTACAAGACTGCGAGTCCTGGTGGGACCAAACAAATCCAGATGCAACAGTTGAAGGGGTTTTTCTGTTGAAACAATGTTTTTGCATTTAAAATAAGTTGTGGTTTGTTTTCCTTTATTACATGCTTCACAAATTTTTGATGATTCAAAATTTAAACTAGGAAGACCTCTAACTAAACCATGACGATTCAGCTTCCTAATGACATTAAGACTGGCATGCCCATGACGGCGATGCCACAACCAGACATCTTCAGCTTTGTTAGCAACTAAACATAATTTTTCAGAAGCAATTTCATCAAAGTCAACCTGGTAAGTGTTGTTACTCCTCACTCTTATGAATTTGATTTCATGTGAGTTAGCATCGACAATGGTGCAGTGAGAAGACTGAAAAATAACATTGTGACCCTTGTCACATAGTTGACTAATACTTAGCAAGTTATGGCGAAGACCTCTAACAAGTGAAACATCTTCAATACAATGATTGAGATCCTTACCAATTCTCTGAATTCCGATTATCTTACCTCTGTCCTGTCCCCCAAAAATTATCGTACCACCATTTTTCTCTGCAAGGTCTGCAAAAAGTTGTTTATTCCCGGTCATGTGCCTGGAGCATCCGCTGTCTAAGTACCATTTATTCTCTCCAGTCTTCATGCAGACCTGCACCAATAAGCAATCATGCTCATTTTGATTTGGGTACCCAAGCCAGCTTGGGTCCCGTGATGTTAGTATTTTCAAAAGATTGATTATATTTACTGAAAAACATGTCATCATCATATTGCATTAACTGGCATATGTACATGTCATGCCCTATCTTCCCACAGTAAAAATAAGTGGGTCTCTTCCTACCAAAATTTCTTTTGTTATTTACATTACTAAAAGTGGAGGGGAAACTAGAATTAACAGTTGATGTATTGTGGTGTGTGTGTGAACATTCTCCATGATGAAATGAATTTTTAACAGCATAGTGAAAAGGATTTTTGTTGCCATGCATGAACTTTAAATTATTCACAAATTGTTTTTCTTTTCCTTTCAACATCTTCTCACTTCCATTCTTCACTTTTTCAATTTGACTAATAAGACTTTCATTTTCACTGTTCAATTTTTTTTTCACTTTCTCACAGTCAATTAATTTAGCATTCAATTTTTCCAGCTCATTTTTCAACAAATCATGCCTTTCTTGGATTTCATCTTTGAGTTTAAAAGTATTTTTCTTTTCTACATCTAGGCATGCAATTTCATCTTCGAACAAATTCACTTTGGATTCCAAGACATCATTTGCATTTTTGAGATTTTTTACTTGCATCTCAAGTAGACTACATTTCTCACATGAATTAGATGAATGCAAGATTTCATGGATCCTTTTCTTCAAGATTTTATTCTCATTTTTTATTCTTTTGTACTTTTCATCTAATTCCTCATAGGCAAGCTCCCATTGTTCATTAGTGATAAGCTCTGAGTTAGAGATTACATGTTCCTTATCGCTCCTTGCCATAAGGCACATGTCCTTCACCAGCTCCTCAATATCTTGGTCATCATCGGATGTGGACTCATCCTCGTCCTCGTCGCTCCATGTGGCCTTCATCGCTTTGGGCTTCTTGCCCTTCACCATTCTTCCTTTCTTCTTTTGCAGCTCGGGGCATTCTCCTCGCATGTGCCCCATCTTCTTACATTCGTAGCACATTACTTCAGCCGCTTTTGATGGTTCGTTTCTTTGCTTCGGATGCCTCTTTCCTTTCTTGAATTTTCCGCCAAATCGTCTTCTTTGGCGCAAGAATTATCTTACTCTTCTTGTTAGCATGGCAACTTCTTCATCATCGGTGGTTCCTATAGAATCCTCTTGGCTTGAAATTGTTTCCGGGTAAGCTTTCCGCGCAACGGACTTTTTCTTTTTTGTGTCCTCTTCCGTTCTCTTAATGTTAATCTCATAGGCCATCAACGACCCCATGAGTGCATCCACGGTGAGGGTAGACAAATCTTTAGAATCCTCTATCACAGTCGCCTTGGTGTGCCAGCTTGGTAATAGAGACCTCAGCACTTTCCTTACCAAATCGGTGTCCTTGAATTCCATTCCGAGTGATTTCAACCCATTTGTGATCTCCATGAGATGTTCGAACATCTCGGAGATACTTTCTTCCTCTTTCATGTGAAATAGCTCGTAGTCACGGATCAACATGTTCACCTTTGTCTTCTTGACTTCTGTGGTACCTTCGTAGATAAGCTTGAGCTTGTCCCACATTTCTTTTGCGCTGCTGCACATGGAGACACGAGCATACTCGTTAGGGTGAATAGCGCACTGAATAATATTTAGAGCATTAAAGTTCATAGTGGCTTTGTTAATACTATCATCATCCCACATGTCCTCATCAGGGTGTAAAACATACGGACCATTCCTAATGACAGTCCATATTTCATGACTTTGAGCACGTAAAAAGATGGTCATCCTATTCTTCCAATAAGGGTAGTTACTACCATCAAAGAAAGGTGGCCTGTGAATGGAATGTCATTCGGGCATTAACCCCTTGTTCATATTGTTGCCTATTACTAACAGATCTCTCTAAATCGCTAGGTTTCTAGATGAAAACAGAGCCGAGGCTCTGATACCAATTGTTGGCCCGGTTAGGAAGGCAATCGAGAGGGGAGGTGAATTGATTGCTCACCCTTTAGAACAAAATTAAACTAAACCACGCAGATGGTAGATAAACACTAGCCCTCTCTTGATAAAATGCAGAGACAACAGTATTAAATAATGAAGCTCATTGATTCAAGGTTGATTAAAATATATAAATGATAAGCAATCAAGCACTCACAACTCCTCAACGCTAGATGATGATCACTCGGATAACAATAAATAAGAGGATAGTTGATAAAACACTCGGCTCACTTAATCGGACTCGTAATATGAACGGATGGTAAGAACCAGCAATCACACAACAATCAAACCACGGGACAACGATCTTTTAGGTGGTTCGGACGCAACCAAGTGTCGTCCTACGTCCACCCCTCTCACTCGAGAGGATTCCACTAAACACGCTGCACGACGGCAGCAACCACCACACACACGGGCACGATAGCCCACACACGTGGGTTCTCGCACGACGACGAGAAACCACACACACACACGGAGCAAGCTCCGAAACCGTTTAAGAAAAGGATATGAAAATACAAAGCCCAGTTTTAGATTAACAATCTATGCTCCAAGGTAACTAAGAAGATGGATAGACAATATCTTCCCCTTTGATATTCACGCAACTAGGAGATCAAATGGAAGGGTGCTATAGAATGGAAGCATAAGAGAGAAAGAAGTCGGCCCCCTTGATGAAGTCCGTCCAGGCAAGGAGCTGGTGGAGCGTAGTAGCGGCTCCCTTCCAACTTCGAGCTTGGGGAAGAAGGATGCAAGCTTGGCGGCGGGTTCTTCCTTCCACAACAGAAGCACCGGTCCTCTCATCCTTCTCCCTGCAAAGATAGAACAAGCTTAGCCCACAAGAATGATTCTTCTACGAATGGGGATTGCAGAATGTATATAGCAAGGAGAAGCATTATTAAAGACCACAAAACCCTTCTCAAAAACCCTTTAAAAATACACCCAATAGATGGGAGAAACCTTAAGGGTAATATGGTAAAACATTAACTCAATCGGATCTACAAAATGAGTCTTTCGAAACCAATCTGAAAAGCACGATCCGAACTGCCCAGAAGCCTGCCAACACATAGAAAAACCAATACACAGGCTAAGGTCTGTGCAAATTATCCCATGGTCTATGCATATAGGGCCAAAGTCTGTGCACATGATGTAGAGGATATGGACGAGGTCTGTGCAAGGCATTGACAAGGTCGGTGCAAACATAGGGTCTGTGCAAGGATGGGGTCGGTGCAGATTCTCATCAAGGATGGGTCGGTGCACGTTTTTTGTAAGAAGGATGGGTCGGTGCAAGTTTTTTGTAAGAAGGATTGGTCGGTGCAAACAATGGTGCGTGCACAATGCAAATGCAAGTCAGTGCAAGTTTTGAAACTTGCCAAAATGACAGTCGGTGCAAAGATGGATAGGTCTAAGCATATGTATGCACAAGGTCTGTGCATGTGACCCCTAAGGTCCGTGCACATTTTGGAAACCAAGTCTGTGCACATGAAGCAAAGTCTAAACACATTAAGAAACAACAGAAATAGGTCTGTGCAAGTATTGGCGAGAAAAACATCGTCTCCCAAGGGTCGACCCTTGGGGTCGACCCTTGCGACTGCCAGAGAGAAAAACGTGTGGGTTTGAAAAATCAACACCCAGGGGTCGACCTTGGGGTCGACCTTGGGGTCGACCCTTGCACATGGACTTAGCAAAATAAAATAAAATATTCCGTGTGAAACACATTCTACCAGGGATTCTTACCGTGGATTTCAAAGATTGAGAAACATTTGACCCTGCATGCTTAAAAACCTCAACATCATGTCAATACACACAAAAATCATTCATGCATTCTATAAAAGTAAAACCATATAGAACCTGCATATTAAAAGTATGAACTGCAACCATATGAAAGTTTTAACACTCTAGCTTCATAACTTTTCTCGTAGCCATTCAACCAGCAAAACATTTATAGCAACAAATATTCAGTGCAATTCAACAAAATAGAATGATATGTCTTCATCAAAACACGCTGGGGCACAACAACCCTGGTGCTACCAAGATGTACCAAGACTTGAAAAGGAATTTTTGGTGGCCCAACATGAAGAGAGAAATTGCAGACTTTGTATCCCGCTGCCTCACTTGTTAGCAAGTTAAGGCGGAACACCAAAAGCCTGCTGGTAAACTACATCCCTTGAAAATTTCTGAATGGAAGTGGGAAAGCATAGGAATGGATTTCATCATGGGTTTACCTAAGACAAGAGGTGGGCACGATGATGTATGGGTGATCATACACCGATTGACTAAATCGACACACTTTCTACCTATAAAAAGTCGATAGTCTGTGGATATTCTAGCAGCCTTATACATGAGGAAGATCTTCAGGTTACACGGTATCTCTGTGACCATCATCTCCGATCGAGACCCTCGATTCACATTTTAATTCTAGAAGGGTCTACAACATTCATTAGGAACCTGACTCAATTTCAGCACTGCTTACCATGCACAAACTGATGGTCAAACTAAAAGGACAAATCATGTGGTGGAAGATATACTTAGGGCATGTGTTATTGATTTCGGTGGGAGTTGGCACGACCATCTACCTCTAGTGGAATTTGTCTACAACAATAGCTATCAAGCTAGCATTCAAATGACACCATTCGAGACACTATATAGGAGAAGCTGCCGCTCACCAATATGCTGGAATGAAGTTGGAGAAAGGCAACTTCTAGGTCCAGAAATCATTCGAGATACCACCGAAAAGGTAAAGCTCATTCGAGAAAGACTCCATATGGCTCAAGATAGATAGAAATCATATGCTGATAATCGAAGGCGTGATCTGGAATTCCAAGTAGGAGACCATTTGTTTCTCAAGGTTTCACCAGGTCGAGGTATTCGAAGGTTCGACATTAAAGGCAACCTCACTCCAAGATTTATCGGCCCCTTTAAAATTCTCGAAAGGATTGACGAGGTCGCATACTAGATTGTCTTGCCTCCTCAATTAGCTGGAGTCCACGATGTATTTCATGTCTCAATACTCAAAAAGTACATCCCCGATCCATTTCACATTATAAGCTATGACAACTTGGAGATTGAAAAGGATTTGATGTACGAGCAAAAGCCAATCAAAATAATTGAACAAGAAGTACGACAACTTCGAAATAAAACTATTCCCATGGTCAAAGTCCAATGGAGTAAATCTTGGACACCCGAGGCGACATGGGAAATGGAAGAAGCTATGCGTAAAATATTTCCGGAGCTATTTGAATGTAAGTACACTCTCCTTAAAGACCTTCAGCCCGAGAATTTTCTAGGAATTTTTTGGAATGAAATATAATTATTAAACATTTAAAGAGGTTTAAATGGGCCCTTAAAAGAATTTTGGGCTAATTAAATCAATCTAAATGCCCTATATTAATCAAAGGGCTAAGCCCAACTTAAATAGGCCCAAAGACCCAATTCCAAGATTTTTAGGCCCAAGCCCAATTATAGAAACGTAATTGGGGCTATTTTCGTATTTAAAAAGGAGATAAATATGCCTTAAGGGGATAAATAGTTGATAAAGCCAAAAATCTAAAATTTTCAGAATAACCGCCTAAACGCGGTCTATCACGAGACCGCCTTCATGCAATAGCGGTCTCCAGGCGACTGCTACTATGCTCCGTAAATGGAGGTGCTAGAAGCATGGGAAAATCTAATTTTTTTCATCCCAATCCCTATGATTCGAAGCTACCTGGCATGGAAACATAGTTTAGAACTCTTAGGGATCGATTCTACTCTAATTTTGGACTCCTAGATCGATGTAATCCACCAAACCCTAGGCAAACCTTATAAATAGATCTCAAGTTCGACCAGTGAGAACCCTTGTTTTGGAGCGCATAGTTCGACGGTAAGGGGACCTCATCTCAGGTTGGTTCTTTAGAACTTTATGTTCTCCTTAGTTTTATGTAACTCACCTCCAATTTTCGTACAAGAAGACCTAGCCGTTGGAGAGTTAGAACGTCTACAAGTCTCTGGTTCGCTGTAGGCTGCATAGGAAACATTGCACCAGTCCAGTGAAGATCAGGAAATTAGAAGCCCTAAACGAGGTTAGTTCAAGTTGAGTCTTTATAACTTTTTGTTCCCCTTTATATCTTCTACCTACCCTCCAAATTTCATGGATTTAGGTCAAGAGGATTAGGAGATAGAGGAACGGGAAGTTTCTGGTTTAGCAAAGGACGTGCAGAAACTAGGGTCGACTTTCAGTCAGAAATTTGAAGTTTAGGGACCGAATCAAAGGTAGGTATCTCATGAAAAGGCTCAAGTAACAAGTTAGGAATAAAAGTCCTCTAGATTCATGCGATTTCATGCTCTATATGTGACGAATTTCATGTTTTATTTACACTACGCAGTTAACTTATTTTTGCATACATGAACCATGTCCTTAATAAGAATAGTTAATGATTTTGGTTTAATTCATGCTACCTATGCATCTCAATGAGCTATCTTATCTTATCTCTCTGTCTAGCATGTTTTCATAAGATTTATTACCTTAGAATAGGCTTTAGTTGCACTATTTTTACCCTTCTGGCTGACAGGCTAAAACGATCTCGCCAAGACCGTCAAACTTCTTTTAGCAGTCCTCGAGTGACCGCGTATGTATAGAATCGATTCTGGCAAGACCGCTACTGTCAAAAACGGTCCTAAGTAGACCGCTTTTATGTTTCAGTTTTCTGCATGTTGTTAACCCGAAACAGATTGTAGAACAGCCCTATTTATCATATGTTAGGCCTAGATAATTAGGTTCTACTCCTGATCATGATGTTGTATTCATAACTTTGGTAATGTTAACTACCCATCTTGATAGATTTCATGTTCTTTATACGTTTTAAACCTATTTTTAGCTTATGATACTTTCATGTCAAAACATATACTCTTGTATTAATGATCATGTTTTCATGCAATTTATGGTCTTGTTTAGTGATGATTTGATCACTATTTTATCATGATGCCTTCTCATCTACAGTCTTTTCTTAAGTACATGGCATGTAGTCCTGTATGATGTCATTAGTTACGCTTTGCACGCATTGGCACATCTTAGACTTGTGACCCTCTCCGTTGGATATTCCTTCCACCGGACTAGGTGATCCTGTTTCAAGGCCTCTGTAAGTCTCCACGAGCCTGGGATTCCCACTAGGACGCCAAGCTGGTTGTACCCTTAAAATCTAATTATCTAGAAAGTACTCACAAGATCGATGTTTTTCTATGTCCTGGATAGTCGCGGCCATCAGGCGACCACTACTGTCAATTAGCGATCATCCCGTGACTGTGTTAGCCGAGATTTCATCACTGCATCCGCACTTTCTTTCTTCATGCGTTGACTCTATGTAGAAACGGTCCTGATCTGACCGCCAAATTCATTATAGCAGTCCAGCCTTGACCGCCTATACACAGAAACGGTCCTATAATGACAAGTTTTACCCCGTACCTATTTAACCTAAGGTTTGACCCAAGGGTTGATTTTCTGATGTGACACACCCTTGGACCAAAATGAACAAGCACAATTTGCAATTCAAACGGACCGATAATGGCGACCGCTCACCCGATGCTCACCCAAGACCCGGGGTAGCTTGGAAATGCCAAGGAGAGGTTGTGAGGCTGGGCCCTTGCTGGTAGAGGGCCAGCAAGGCGTAGGTTAATTCCCAAGGGTAATGGCAGACCAATTCAACGGAGCCGACGAGGTGCCAAGGCACGGGTTACACTCCTCACCCCATGGTGATCTCTTGAAGCAAGGAGCTCAAGGATCGGGCTCTCACTCTCACGGCCAACGGAGTTTATGAACTAATATTAGAAAGAACAAGCACTAAATGGAGCTAGGAGTGGAGCACTTACTCGACCGGTTTGAAGAAACCGGTCCCGCTCAGAGACGTGGGCGAGTGGGGAAGCGTGGGTTCCCCACAAGCCATGCCGGGGTAGCTTGACCTGCTCAAATTGTTACAACACTACACCCCATGCAAGGGGGGGGATCTAGGGGTGGGGGTCAACTGATATTACATACAAAACTACCTCCACACAGGGAGGGGCCTTCAGCCGGCCAAGCGGGGAGGGGTGAAACCGAACTAGCGATCAACAAGGAAGCCGACGTCGGTTCTGTCTGCTGTCTGTGCTTCAGGACTGATTGATGGTCATCACGATGCTGTGGCCACTCCAGAATTTTTCCGATGACGAGACCACTTGGAGATTCTTTGTAGCTGGATCGGGATGATCCTTGAATTTTGTTGATTTCTTTGGGCACCGCTTCTGGTCGGGGTAGGGGCTTGAACAGGGTGGCAGACCCTTAGTTCTGACAGCTTCAAGTTTCCAACAGCAAGAAGAAGAGGATGCCACGACCGCTCCCGAACTCAGAATCTTTTGCCGCCAGAGCCGTTAGAACCGTTGACGGGTCGTCTTCGAAGAAAAACTGACGGGGAAGCCAAACATTGTCGGAGAAGAATAGTGGGCTCTGAACTCTGATGAGAGGTTGGTGCAGACCGTGGGGAAGCAGAACCGCGCACCCAGGGGAGAAAATTGATAACTCCTAGTTCCAGACGCCAAACTGAGCTCTGCTTTTTGGAGAAGAAAGAAGACTCGTAGTAGAAGCTTTTTGAAGAATAACTCTCTATCCGATTTCAAGCAGTACCGTCGCAGTCGGGCTTCCACTCCGGATCTGGTCTCCTGCCAGGGAGGCTTTGCGCAGTCGGGGAAGAATGACTCCCCTGGGCGATCACAAACTCAGAACGGGATGGGACCACCGCCGTTGCGAAGAGGACTGGGAGACACTTCCAACGATTACTCTTGATCCTTCAGAAACACCAGGAGGAAACCGTGGTCATCTCTGCAAGTTGCTACTCTTTTGCAGATCTGTAACTGGGAACTATAGGTTGAAGATGACGGGGGGAATGGGGTATATGGGAGGGGAAATGGGGGTGGATGAGTGTGGGGAAAGCCCGGGCTGTGAGGGGGTCTAGGAGGGGGGGTTCTAAGGTGGGGGAAGGGAAGAATGGGGTCTGGAAGGGGGTCTAACAGGTGGTGGGAGGAGGAGCTACGAATTTGGGAAGGTGGGTGAGAGGGAAAGGGTATTTGAAAATGGGTTTAAGGGTGGGATTAACTTTTGGTCATGGGGGATGGGAAGAGGTGTGTGGGGAAGGTAAAAGGGGACTTGGGGAGTGGGAATTCTCCCTTGGGAGATGAGAGGGTGCTTGGGGAAGGGGAGTGGGTGGTTGGTGGTTGGAGGGTGGAGTGGGGAGTGGTGGAATCTCCCTTGGGGCTGGGGTGGAGTTAAGGTGGGTTGGTGGGGAGTTGGGGATGAGTTATTGGAGGGGGGGAAGAGAGAGAAAGGTGGTTGGGAGGGGAGGAGAGAGAAAGGGGCGCAGGTTTTAGAGAGAGAAAGTGGAGGAGAGAGAAAATGACTTATTAGAGAGAGAGAGGTAGAGAGAGAGGGGGGATAGGTGGGAATCACTCCCAAGGGTTTCTCACCCAACTAATGGAATCTCTCCAATAGGAAATTTGAACTCTCAAATGGTAATTTTCATTCATTGATTCATTCCAAATGGGGGGAATAGGGTCCTATATATAGGCAACCCACATTTTACAAAAAGTCCCTGACTCTTGCAACAATGACAAATAACCAAGGGAAGGGGGGGCGCCCTTGGGCCTAGCCCAATGAATTGGGCCCATAAACTAATCTATCAACCTAATGACACTTAATCCTAGGTAAATGACTCATTAACCTAAGTACAAGACTCAAATAAAAGGAAAATTACATAATTATGACTCAAAGAAAATATGAAAATTACATGAATTGACCAAGGAAAATGTGACGGACACATTGGAACCATGCTAGCGAGCAACCGGGGTTTTGAAAATATGAAGGGCGAGAGATGCCCCCATCATACTCCCGGGGTGCGGAGAACTCGACTCCGTCGAGGAAGAGTCCTTCCCTCCTCGGAGGGTGTAGAAGTGATGCCGCCCTCAAGTCTTCCGAAGGAGACCGATCCATCACCCGACGAGGTAGCGCTCATTCACCTTGCTCCTGGTGATAGTGACATGTTCATCCAATATTCATTCAATGCGCTCACGTTGGGCTCTCTTGGCTGGTGATCTCACCTCACGGGTGGGTGCTCTCTCAACAGGAGGAATAGGCTCAATATTCTCACTGGGTACCACCGTGGGCCCCTTATATGGCACTTGGTCGGCTACATTGAATGTGGGACTCACTCCATACTCCTCGGGTAGATCTAACTCATAGGCATTAGTGCCAAGGCGTCTCAGAACCTGGAAGGGACCAGCCCCACGAGACCTCAATTTCGAGATGGCTCCTGGGGAGAGTCTCTCTATCCTCACCATCACAAAGTCACCAATGTGGAATTCTTGGTGACGTCGATGAGAGTCGGCCTGCCTTTTATAAGTCTCATTCTTTTTGCTAATGTGCTTGCCAAGGTTTTTATGTAATTTTGTGAATGCTGACATTCTAGGGGTGATGGTGGACCTGGGCAACCAAAAGTAGACCAATCATGCTTTGATGCCAAGAAGACTTTGATGGAATTAGGAGGGCCGGGGCAACCATATGTGGACTTATCATGCAATGCTGGCATGTGGACTTTGGTGGGTCTAGGTGGGCCGGGACACCCGTAGGTTAACCTATCATGCAAAGTGGTGATGAATGTCGAGGGACCCGGACATCCGTAGATGCTTTTGACATGTGTATGACCAATGTTAAATGAGGGAGGGTCAATACACCAGAATATGAACCAATCATGCATCCTACTTGACATGTGGGTGATATGAACGAGTGGACCCGACTTATGAATCATGCCAAGTGGTGTTGTATGCCAAGACTTATGCACTCTTGTGCCAAAGAGGTATCCTATGTGTGGGCTTTTGGACTTCCATTGGAATGGATCAAAGGGGTCTAGGAAGGTGGATATCATGAAGTGGGGCACTTCCTTGATCCATAGGAGTATATTATCATAGTCATGGCTCCCATGGTGTAACTCGAGTCTAGGAAGGGGTGGGTTTGATCCATCACGGTGGGTTGGAGTAGGGAAAGGTGGGTGGTGGGTAAGGTGGTTGGGTCACATGGGTATCCGTACTCCCATTGGAAGGGGTCAAAGGGATCATGGTAAGGGCTACCTAGAGAGAGGAACTCCATGTCCCCAAGGTCCTCACAAGGTGGTGAGTCATCCTCCTCCCAAGTGGTTGGTCCAAGGTCTCTAGTGGGTTGACTGTTCAAGGTACTTAGGATCTCAAGGGGTGGGGAGTAGACCGGGATGGGTTCTTCCTCCAAGGGGAGAAATAGGAGGATCTCACTAGTACAATGCCCACTTGTGCAAAGGGAGGTGATGGAACCGATGGATGGGTGGACAAAGTTGATGATGCTAGGCTCCAATGGTCCCATGGCTAGTAGGCCGGTTAAGTGGGCTTGCCAATGTAGGCAATCCACAAGGTCTCCCAAGTCTTCCACAGAGTAGAAGTTTTGATAAGTGACATGGGGAGGTCGGGTGGGAACAATTTGGGATTTATATCCCAATGGTGGTGAGCTAGGGAGGGTGGGACATTGCTTGAGCCATTGGAGTATGGACTCATCTATGGTGAGGGTGCCATGTGTGACGGTGCATGGCCTTTGAGGATCCAGACCATGAGGGGTGGGGGAACATTGAGGCTCTTCTTCTTTATTGGTGGGAGCTTGGGCTTCCTCTATGGTGATAAGAGGGTCCATATGGGCATAAATCTTCCTAAGTTCATTTCTCATCTCCACCCAAGAGTCGATGGGCTCTTGCCTTCCAACTTCCCTTAAGCCTACAATATTTTGCCATTCATTCCTAGCTTGGCGCCAGAGCAAACTTTTGGCATAGTTGACTTGCATAGACCCTGACAGGGTGAACCTCCCAAAGTGGTGATCTATAGAGCTTTCCCATTCTAGATATAAACTAGGGTGGGATCCATCAAACACAAAGACGTCTATTGGGTCCAAGCGAGACGAGTAGGCTAAGTAGGAAGTGGCCATGATGATCGGGTGAAAAATGCAATGGCCCTAGGACAAGACTTAGTAGAGACAAGTCTAGAACTTGCTCTGATACCAATTTGATGTGACACACCCTTGGACCAAAATGAACAAGCATAATTTGCAATTCAAACGGACCGATAATGGCGACCGCTCACCCGATGCTCACCCAAGACCCGGGGTAGCTTGGAAATGCCAAGGAGAGGTTGTGAGGGCTGGGCCCTTGCTGGTAGAGGGCCAGCAAGGCCTAGGTTAATTTCCAAGGGTAATGGCAGACCAATTCAAGGGAGCCGACGAGGTGCCAAGGCACGGGTTACACTCCTCACCCCACGGTGATCTCTTGAAGCAAGGAGCTCAAGGATCGGGCTCTCACTCTCACGGCCAGCGGAGTTTATGAACTAATATTAGAAAGAACAAGCACTAAATGGAGCTAGGAGTGGAGCACTTACTCGACCGGTTTGAAGAAACCGGTCCCGCTCGGAGACGTGGGTGAGCGGGGAAGTGTGGGTTCCCCACACGCCGCCGGGGTAGCTTGACCTGCTCAAATTGTTACAACACTACACCCCATGCAAGGGGGGGATCTAGGGGTGGGGGTCAACTGATATTACATCCAAAACTACCTCCACACAGGGAGGGGCCTTCAGCCGGCCAAGCGGGGAGGGGTGACACCGAACTAGCGATCAACAAGGAAGCCGATGTCGGTTCTGTCAGCTGTCTGTGCTTCAGGACTGACTGATGTTTATCACAATGCTATGGCCACTCCAGAATTTTTCCGATGACGAGACCACTTGGAGATTCTTCGTAGCTTAATCGGGATGATTCTTGAATTTTGTTGATTTCTTTGAGCACCGCTGCTGGTCGGGGTAATGGCTTGAACAGGGTGGCAGACCCTCGGTTCTAACAGCTTCTGGTTTCCAACAGCAGGAAGAAGAGGATGCCATGACCGCTCCCGAACTCAAAATCAGGTGCCACCGGAGCCGTTGGAACTTTTGACGGGTCCTCTTCGAAGAAAAACTGGCGGGGAAGCCAAACGTTGTCGGAGAATAACAGTGGGCTCTGAACGCTGATGAGAGGTCAGTGCAGACTGTGGGGAAGCAGAACCGCGCACCCGGGGGAGAAAATTGATAACGCCTGGTTCCAGATGCCAAACTGAGCTCTGCTTTTTGGAGAAGAAAGAAGACTCGTAGTAAAAGCTTTTTGAAGAAGAACTCTCGATTAGATTTCAAGCAGTACCGTCGCAGTCGGGCTTCCACTCCGGATCTGGTCTCCTGCCAGGGAGGCTTTGCGCAGTCGGGGAAGAATGACTCCCTTGGGCGATCATGAACTCAAAACGAGATGGGACCACCGCCGTTACGAAGAGGACTGGGAGACGCTTCCAAC
The DNA here is from genome assembly GCA_022559845.1 of Amorphophallus konjac. Taxonomy (NCBI): domain Eukaryota; kingdom Viridiplantae; phylum Streptophyta; class Magnoliopsida; order Alismatales; family Araceae; genus Amorphophallus; species Amorphophallus konjac. The sequence goes on from CM040120.1 coordinate 102,355,581, forward strand.
GATGGCTCTTGATCCTTCAGAAACGTCCGGAGGAAACCGTGGTCGCCTCTGCAAGCTGCTACTCTTCTGCAGATCTGCAACTGGGAACTGTAGGTTGAAGATGACGGGGGGAATGGGGTATATGGGAGGGGAAATGGGGGTGGATGAGTGTGGGGAAAGCCCGGGCTGTGAGGGGGTCTAGGAGGGGGTGTTCCAAGGTGGGGGAAGGGAATAATGGGGTCTGGAAGGGGGTCTAAGAGGTGGTGGGAGGAGGAGCTACGAATTTGGGAAGGTGGGTGAGAGGGAAAGGGTATTTGAAAATGGGTTTAAGGGTGGGATTAACTTTTGGTCTTGGGGGATGGGAAGAGGTGTCTGGGGAAGGTAAAAGGGGGCTTGGGGAGTGGGAATTCTCCCTTGGGAGATGAGAGGGTGCTTGGGGAAGGGGAGTGGGTGGTTGGTGGTTGGAGGGTGGAGTGGGGAGTGGTGGAATCTCCCTTGGGGCTGGGGTGGAGTTAAGGTGGGTTGGTGGGGAGTTGGGGATGAGTTATTGGAGGGGAGAAGAGAGAGAAAGGTGGTTGGGAGGGGAGGAGAGAGAAAGGGGCGCAGGTTTTAGAGAGAGAAAGGGGCGCAGAGAGAAAATGACTTATTAGAGAGAGAGAGGTAGAGAGAGAGGGGGGATAGGTGGGAATCACTCCCAAGGGTTTCTTACCCAACTAATGGAATCTCTCCAATAGGAAATTTGAACTCTCAAATGGTAATTTTCATTCATTGATTCATTCCAAATGGGGGGAATGGGGTCCTATATATAGGCAACCCACATTTTACAAAAAGTCCCTGACTCTTGCAACAATGACAAATAACCAAGGGAAGGGGGGCGCCCTTGGGCCTAGCCCAATGAATTGGGCCCATAAACTAATCTATCAACCTAATGACACTTAATCCTAGGTAAATGACTCATTAACCTAGGTACAAGACTCAAATAAAAGGAAAATTACATAATTATGACTCAAAGAAAATATGAAAATTACATGAATTGACTAAGGAAAATGTGACGGACACATTGGAACCATGCTAGCGAGCAACCGGGGTTTTGAAAATATGAAGGGCGAGAGATGCCCCTATCATTTTCCTATTTTCCTAGATGGTCTATTGATGATCTAGAACCTAATATCTTATTCAAAAGCTACCTAATGAATTATGAAATTTAAGGAACATGCCGTTATGCTGCCGAATTTCTTCTGTAGCATGACCTTGTCATTAAATCATCCTTGACCTCATGATTTTAATTTTTGTACGTTCTTACCTTGATATTTGTGATCATGAAACTATAGTTTGAATTTGTACATTATTGGTCTACTTTATTTCTCGTGGAAGTTACTTGATTTATAACTTGAAGATGCAAGAGCGGGCACGGACAGTGTCTAAGGGCTCGACGCTAACCCCCTCAGCAGATAGACGGAAACGTACTGTAAACCATGGGATATGATACTTACTAGCATCGCATTGCGCTAGGAGTAAAATTTACATACTTGCTAGTACATTCTTGTTACCCGACTTTCTAGTACATAGCCTTTATGATTATGAAAAGTACATTCTAGTTCATGAAAGGCCACTTTACCTTATATCTTGCTTGATCATGCTCTATTATCCCTTCACATTCTTCATATCTCTATGATCTATATCTAATTATTAATGTTACTTGGATTTTATTCGTATGATTTACCGCATTCCCTTTATCTTATTTTCTAGAGCTAAAATGTTAATTACTTAAACATTACCTTCATGTTGATACGAAGATATCTACTGGGCAAGTGTGCTCATTACCCTACTTTTTAACTCTTCCCAAGAAACTATAGTGGATCGGATTCTGAGTATTCCGATGATGGGTTCGAGAGTGATGATTGAAGACTCGAGAGAAGACTTAGCATGTTATAACTCCTTATGTTAGTTTAGAGTCATATAATATAATTTTTTATTTTATTAAGTCATCCTATGTACTTTTCATTTTTCCTGAGTCTAGTTAGTCAAAGAGTCAAGAGTCCATATCATGTACTTTGAATATTATTCAATAAAGTGAAGTTTAGAATATATCATCTTGTGCATTCCATTTTATGTGTGAATGTGTTAGCACTCTGATTATATTGCTCGCTTGTGACGTACTAGCCGGCTGTTCACATTCTCGAATATCTTCGACTGTACTTATATCTCGGGGCGTGACATTTTTAGTTGTGCTCTTTCCGATCCTCTCTTTGTCCATGGATTGTGTCCCCCATTGTGGTTGGTCGTGTTTCCCTTTCCTTCCCTAGTTAGTTCTCTAGACATGTCCCATCCTTGTCATCCCTTCCTGGTGGTTAGTTTGACATTTTTGGGAGAATTCTTGTAGCTTGTTGGTTGTGACAGGTGTCTTTTATCTTGATGCCCGCTTTTCAATTCTCTGCGCTCTATCTTTGCTTCATCTCCTTTTCACGTAGCTATTACTTTCGCTCCATCTCCATTCCATTCCGCCTCCGCGTCGCTTTTGCTCGTTCCCTTGCAAAGCAGACATCAAGGAGGGGCATCTATTGACACCCATTTTCAACCTAAAAGTTGAGATATTTATCTTATTCATCCTTCATAATACTCCGAATTACCCATTATTTTGTAGTCTTCTTTAACAGTATCTTGAACCCATTTCTTGACTTTTTTTTGAGTCCATTGAGCTATGGAAGTTTTTTTCCCTGATTGCCCCTTTTCAGGTCCATTTCGGGCGATCTGAATGGCCGAACGGTCATCCGGAATGAAGTCTACAGATCCTCCTGGATGCGGTCTCCATGGAGACCTCGTTCACCCCTTTTAATTTTTTTTAGTTTTTTTATTTTTATTTTTCGCCCTAGTCGCGGTCTGGTATCAAACCGAATTCAGATATTTTTTTTAATTTTTTTGTTTTTTATTTATTTAATTTTTTAAATAATGGTCAAGCCGCGGTTTTATTGAAACCGTGCCCATAAGGCCGCGGTTTCCAACAAATCGCGTTCTCAAAATCTCCTCTCTCGAGCGCCCGTAGCTGCGTCGACCCCGTGGGCCTCCTGCGTCGACCCCAGGTTGACCCCTTCATAGCCGCAGTTCTAGACTAACTGTGTTCATGAATACGCGGTTGATTGACCAACCGCATTCTCAAGCAGAGTCCTGCACACCTGTGGCTCCAATTTCATTGCCCGAGGACTCTCTGGGAGCCCCATCTTGCACAGATTTTGATGAGGATAGCCCTCCACTTCGATTCTAATCATTCCAGGACTCTTATCCTCACTATTATCTTGAGATTAATCACATCTATCCCCTATTTTGGGTGTTTATCTCAGATTTAAACCCTAGGGTTTCTGCACTTCTATATAAAGCACCCATGTTTGTTGTGCACGAAGGGGGGCTCTTCTTCGATTTGGGGCGAAGCCATGCTGCGACGCCAACTCTTCTCTTCGACCCCAACCTACAGAGGGGAGTATTAGCTTCGATTTCCATGCTCAAGGGCTCGTTTTCTCCATCCCTAGTCTTAGTTCTATGCTTTCTCTTTTCTAAAATCATCACAGATTCCTATTTTCTGCACTCTACTGCACTTTTCTCCATATTGCATGCACGTTTCCCACAGTTCTACTGTGTGTTATTTCGATCTTTTTGTTCTATTCTCATCACAATACACGCACCTATCTTTTCTACCCTTCCACAGGGGTTAAAAATGTCCCCCCAGTGCGTTCTCCCCCTTTCTTTACACCTATTTTATGCATTCAGGATATGATACTACACTTTAGTTTCTAATGGGTTTTTCCTCTTGTGTTTGTGTTTGTTTTGCAGGAGAGCAAGTACAACGTGAGGCCCTCTTTTTCTAGCTGGTTGGAAGGTGAGGAGGTTGATTCTACACATCATTCCCGCACCCTTCTTCTCAAGCGCGATCAAGTCTTCATCCTTTTCCAAGGTACACGGCGTCGTTGCTCTCTTTTCTCCATCCCTTTGGCATTGTCAATCCTTGATGGCGATCACGGTACATTTTTTTCTATCTATTAATCACCCCTTTCCCTTTGTTCATGCTTTCATGCTTATTGCACATATTTGCTTAGTTTGGGGCGGGGTAGATATAAAACACCTACAACTCTATTTTTTTTGGCGATCACGGTGGGACGCCTTATGCCCATCACGTTAGTCTTGTTCTTCTGCAACCTTAGTGTGTGTATGTCTCTATTTGGATAGCATTTTATTGCGTTTTCTGCGTTTCTGCATTTCTGGGTTCAGAACGCAGTTCCTAGGCAACCACTTTCTGATTCTGGCAGACTCTGTGCACAGGCCCACAGGAGCATCTTTCTTTGATGATTTAATTCACCTCCCAGGGTCTGATCGCTCTATTTTTGGTCCCATCCTATAGTCCTTTATATTTTCTTCATTTCCATATATCATTTGCATTCATTGGGTCATGTTTGCATAAATTAATCTTGTCATGATTTTTGAGTTTTATGCAAGAAATCTACAGACAGACCCGGGACAGACTCACAAGTACGTTTTGCGTTGATGATTTAATTTGCTTCCCGAGGTCTGATTATGCGTTTTATGGTCTCATTTTATTCTCCTTTATATTGTCTTCATTTTTATAAATCATTTGCATTCATTCTATGGTGTTTTCATAATTTAAAAGTGTCTTGATTTTCGCATTTTGTGCTAGAAATCTGCATGCAGACTCTCAGGTGTGATGTTCATTGATGATTTAAATTGCTTTCTGGGGTCTGATTGTGTCATTTTTTGGTTCTATCTTGTTGTCCTTCGTATTATCTTTGTTTTCATATATCATTTGCATCCATATTATTGTGATTTCATAATTTAATCTTGCCTTCATTTTTAAATTTTATGCTAGAATTCTGCATGCACTCCGGTGCACATAGGGCCATGCATTTCACGTTATAGTTGCATTCCTACCTTGGTAAGTGACCCTCTCACCTCCATATTCCTTAGAGTCGACTTGGTGATCTAATCCGCGACCTCCATAAGTCCCCATGAGCTGTGGATTCCCACACGGACGCCGGGCTAGTTGTATCTTTCCACCCCTTAGGCTTGCATTTTGCATACATGTGAGGGAGTTAACCTTAGTCAATCTGAAGTTTAGACCTTTTCCCTTTAGGACTCCTATTTTGAGGGAATTGTGCTTAAATTAAAATATTAAAAGGCCCACCAAAACTTTGGAGAATAAAAAAATTCCCATCATATTAACTTGTTTGACTTGGGTGAGATCATTCACATTGTTCATGTTGTTTGGGCTTGTCCAATCCCATTTGTGGTGTTTTGTGTTGCATTTCCTCATTATCCACATGGACTTGGTTGATAGGCCCATTTAGGTTAGCCCATTTTGTGTGTCCATTGTCTGGGTCCATTGTCCTAGGTCGGTCTTGCATTGGTCCTAATCTTAGTGAGTTAGCCCTCCTCTCTTCAGCTCTTTGTGCCCTTGCTTCCCTGGCGGTATTCCTTTAAAATTTCTGTAGAGAGTCTCCATTTTCCCTCATGGAGCACCATCATCCTTTGTACCCTTCTCCTTCCCAATCTTATTCTTGTTCCCGTGTGGAATCTTCTTCCCACGCGGGCTCATCTTTCCGTGGTCCCTCTGACCCATCTGAAGAACAAGCAAATCTTATGGCTCATCTATCATGCCTTGTTCATCAAATGGACCCGACCCCGGCCCAAAAATTGATTGTAAAGCACCTTAATGGGCCTTCCTCTCTTGATGGGCCTCATTCTCCTAATGGGCCTCATTCTCTTAATGGGCCTTCCTCGCTTAATGGGCATTTTTCTCTTAACGGGCCTTCTCCTTCTTATGCTACTGGCCCAGTTTCTAATGGCCAATTTTGTCTTAATGGGCCTCCTCCTTCTCCTCCTTATGCTGCTAGCCCAATGGGTCCCCATGTTAATGTTTCTTCCAGGCCCGCACATCCTTCCACTCCTGGAATGGGCCGCCCTTCTTCTTCTCAGCCAGGATCCTCTTATCCGGCCCATTACCATGATTCTGGTCCGAATTCACAACCACTTGCTCAAGCTGGCCCACATTTCTCTCGATCTCTCCCTACCCGCGAGATGATTGCTCAAGCCCAATGCCAGCTTGATAAGCTCCAATGTCGAATCGATCCTAAGCCCTCCTTGAGTGTCCCATTTGCATTTCAAAATCTCTGTCTTCCACCTCCTTCTCAGATCCCTGCATATCGCCGTTATGGTGGAATCGATGACCCCTTTGTGCAGATAAAGGAGTTCGCTTATGAGTCGGCCCAATTTTGACATGACCAACGTTTGATGGCATATCTTTTTGGTCTGTCATTGGAAGGCTCGGCTCGGGATTGGTTCTTTACATTGCCGCAAGAGCAAGTTGTGAATTTTCAAATTGTGCAAGAAAAGTTCATTCAGCACTATCAGGACCAGGTGGGGCCCAAGTACTCCATTGTGCATCTGGCCCATGAGAAGATGAAGCCCGACGAGGAATTCTCTGAATTTGCCGACCGCTGGCATCGCCTCGCCGCGCAAGTCCCGGGGCACATTTCGGAGGGAGAGCAGATCAAGATGCTTATTTGTAACAGCACGCCCGAGTACCGATTCATCTTAGCTTTGAATGACATTACCTCCTGGCAACAACTTTGTAGCCGATCCCGCTTTGTTCGTAAACAACTCCATAATTCCCTTGACCCCGAGTCTCCTTCATCTTCTGCGCCCACATATAACCCCTTTGTACCTTCCACGTCTACCTCTTACACGAGTCGACCATATACCTCCACATATCAACCCTCCACGAGTCAGCCATCTACCACATATTCCGCTGTGAATCCACCCTACACAAATTTACCTACCTCCACATATCAACCCTCCATGAGTCCACCTTTCGCCATCCACAGTCAGCTGTCCGCTCCCGCATACCCGCCTGTGTCTTCGTCTCCTGTCAAGAGAACACCACACTCCGAGCAAGTGGATGTCGTCCACTACATACCTCCCCATCCCGCTCATGTGTCTTCGCCTAGTCCTTCCACTAGCCACACGCCATTGCCTACACAACCTCCACAACCTTCCACTTCATCTCATACCCCTCAACATCCGCATGGCCCGAAGCGAGCTCCTTCTCCTCATTCTCTGTTGCCAAAGTCTTTCACTGACATTTTCAGGGCTTTGATGGCCACTCACACGTTGTCACTCCCTCCGTTTATGCTTTGACGACTTGCGATCGAGAATTTGCTCCAGTTTTGTGATTATCATCATCAACAGGGGCATTTGGTAGAGGATTGCCCCGAGTTCCGGGAGTTTGTCTATGATCTGTAAAACAAGAAGAGGATCGATTGGTCTGCTATTCATCAAGTTGTTATCTATGTTCGCAGCAAGTAGCAGCAGCAAGCGCCGCCCAGGCAGCCATCTCCCTTGCAAGACCAGGGGCACCCCCATGATTCTCCATCTGGCGTTGCACCCGCTCCATCACCTACTCCTTTTTCTACTCCATCACCTACTCCCTTGCCTACCCCATCACCTGTTCCATCATCATCCCCTACGTCGTCTCCACAATCTCCATAAACCCAAGCTTCTACTCAAGCTAGTGCTCCCATTGCCTCCACTTCTCCTACTCCCGCCACTTCTATCCCCAACGCCACCAGACGCATCGTGTCGATATGTCGACGGTGGGCACCGCGACCTTCCTCTTCACGTTCTCCATCCCCATCACCCCCGTTGCCTTCTCCACCTTCTCCACCATCTTTACCTCCTTTGCCATCTCCCTCATCTTCCTTGCCCTAGCTTGAGCAAACCGCACCTTCACCTTTGCCTTTACCTGAGCCTACCATTGCCACATTGCCTTCGCCCTCACTTGGCATCACCATCCCAATTGAAGCCTTCGCACCTTCCAAGCCTTCACCTCCGCCACCCGAGCCTATTCCTCTTGCTTCCCCATCTACTTCCACCCCACGGAGCGGGTGTGCACTGCCTTTGGTACCCCTTGGGTCTAGTCCCCAGGACGACGATGAGCCGAGTCAGAATCGTTTGGTGCCGACCGTGCATTTCAAGCTTCAGGATTTCATCTGCCGCATGCCAGTCTGTGTCCTGGTTTCAAGCTATTTTAGGGATGGTGTTCCCACACTTACGAAGACAGTTGCTAAAAGGAGTTCCTCTGCACTGATGCTAGTTTCTTCAAAAGCGAGATCGGTAGCAGTCTCATTGCTCACCAGGGGTCTTATTATTAATGCTGTTATTTCTTCTCGCTCCATTTCAGTTTAGATGACTGGCCAGGAAGGGTTCTCTACCCGAGTTCTGCTAACCCGTACGGTTGCCAGAAATATTATGAATTCTATATTCAAGGGGCAATTTGCCGTGTTCTCAATATTTTCTAAGGATATTTTGCACTTTTTATGCAATCTCCCTCAGTTTATCGGTAATCCGACCATGTCAACGTCGTATATTGGTCTCCCTTAGTTTCTTCCTTCTCTGCTATCAAGGGAGTTATGCTTCAAGTCTGATTTCTGAGTGGAATTGTCGAACCATAAGATCTTTGTGCCAAGAGATAAAACTCCAAGGTTTTTTAATATTCATCACTCAGAAGAGTCACCTATCCAAGAATGTCCTGATGTTGTTAGCACCAGGTTCCTAGGGCAACTGCCCCGGCGAAGCTGCATATCCATAATTGGGCCAAGCCGTCTACCAGATGGGCCCGTTATTTGAGAAGACATTATAAGATAAGAAGCCCAAAGGTCTGAGCCTGCACCAGGTGGGTCCGTTTCTGAGAAGTCACTACTAAGAAGGGGCGGCGGCGCAAGTTTAAGGGCCACCAGTTGTGCACTCAAGGGGCCCCTGCTTCTTCCCCTCCTTTCTAGTCATCATTTCTTCTACTGAGCTCCCACCCTTGGGTGGTGTACCTTCTTTCTCCCAATCATGTTTCTATGATTTTCTCCTCTCTTCCCGGGTCCATGAGCCCCCACTTCTCTCCTTCTCATCCAGACCCTCCAGATTTTCATTATTTTCATAATTCTAGGCCTCGGCCTATGTCCTCCTTCCATCCCAATTTTGGAACGTCTTATTATTCTTCTCCTCCGGTATTCCCGAGTTATGCCAATTCCTCTTCTCCAACCATGTCGGATGTTCACTATTCTCCCTCTCCGACCTTGTCGAATGGCTACCATTCTTCTTCTCCGACCTTGTCGGATGACCACTATTCTCCTTCTCTGACTCCGTCGGATGATCACTCCTCTTCTTCTTTATCTTTACAGCAATCTAATTGTTGTTTTTTTATTCTTTCCTCTTCTCCCTTTCGGGGTCGTCACCCTTTTTCTTGCTGTTTTCGAGGCTTTAGTCCGCCTTGATCTTAGTTGATCTCTATTTATTCTGTACCTGGTTCCTTGTTATCAGGGTCTCTGTGCCTTAACGAGGGAGTTATAGCCCTCGTCTCTCTTCCTTTCTATCGTTCTTTGTCCAGTTTGATGTTCGTCGCTCCTTCGTGTAGAAGAATCTTTGATCCTTGTTATCCTCCTCATCACTTGTCCTACCAAGCAAGTAACACAAAGCTCGCGCTGCTCAAAGCCTATTGATCAAGATCGCTTCAGGACGCTGGTTTTCACTCCATGGATTGCAAGGTATCTTTATTTTGTTCAAGAACATGCTATCGTTGCTATTTCTATTATTCATGCGCATGATCATAATATTGATTCCTCAACATGTTTGAGTGGCTTTAGGAAGTTAGCTTGGTTAAAATTTTCAGTTCGCTTCTACAGCATCCTTAGGCTGGTGATAGCTCGGCGTTGGGAGTCTAGTTTCTTTCCTTGATTATCGAGGGTGTGTCTCCTTTTGAGCATGGGTTTTTCACACACTTCATGGCAAGCTATAGCCGATTTTTCTTCCGAGGCACACCGTTGCTGCTTTGGCCATACCATGGGTATGCACAAAGGCCTTTTCTTTTCTTTGCTCGGCCGAGTGCAGGGGAAAGAGATGGATGGATAAGATGACCAACCTAGGCACTCCCCAATACGAGAGAGGTCTCAAATAGGGACAGTCTTGACCCAGGAAATATGAGCTTTCATGCTAAATCTAGCCAATAAGGGCTATGTCAAAATTGAAAATTCAAATGAATGTCAAAATTATGAATCAAAGGCATGGCAAGAGTGACAGTACAGTTCCCCGCGGGACGTCATGAGCCCCGTCGCATGTGTGCCTAATGAATATAGGTCTCAAAATCAAAGACACAAAGCCCCGATGCAACAGACTATCTCTTTGAGGGGTAGTGCTGTGGAAGGAATTCAAGTCTTTATATTTCCCATCTTGTATAAAGCTTATCTCCAATTTTTCCTCTATTTCTCCCTCTTAGGCTGGGTTGTATCCCTAGTATGGCCTAAGTAGGGGCACCATTCTTTACAGGCAGTTGGTTGTGGCCAGTAACCCTCAAATGCACGCCCTGCTCAAGGGAAGTCCTTAGCAAGATGGGAGAGATGACGACCCCTAACCAGTAGTTTGAGCCCGTTTTCGGGTGTTGCAGTTTGCTATTGCCAAAAATCTAAAAAAAAGAAAATATGTCTAAATCCAAAAAAATCAGATATTGCCAAAAATCCAAAATAAATCAAATATGTCAAAATCTAAAAACAAATCACATATGTCAAGATCCAAAAAAATCAAATATTTTAAAAATCCAAAAAAATCAAATATGTCAAAAAATCTAAAAAAATCAAAAATAAAAAAATAAAAAAAATTGGGCTTTGGTTGAAGAGTGTATTTGTCGTGTCTTTTGTCCAGCCATGTCCTTGTCACACGTGTCTATGTCCCTCTGTGTCATCCCACACGTGTTCTTTTGTCATTCCGTGTCCGTCATGTTTTCATCCTACTATATTTTCGTCCCACTGTGTCGCAATGCCATGTGTGTTGCTGCCACCCCACACATGTGTTGTCTGTATCTTTTGCCCCCTGTGGTTGTCATCCCACGTGTGCAGTGCCACCATGTTCTTGTTCCACCATGTCCTTGTCCCACCGCATGTGCTATCCCACCACGTCGTGTTATCTTGTCCCACCGTGTTTTTGTCCCACGCTTGCCGTTTGTTCCAATGGTGTTTGTTATGTTGTTATGTTCTGTTCAGTTCATTTTCACAACGTTTCTTTCATCTGTGTTATGTTATATTTTGTTCATTGTGTCATGTTATGTTCATCTTCGTCCTTATTCTTTCTTTTTATGGTTGTCTTATATCAAAAAATCTAAAAAATGTCGTTTTGCTTGGTAGGTAAGTCTGGTATGGCTCTCTATCCCTTCTCATTGTTGCATTACTATATGGTATCTACGTTATTATAGCCTCTCAAGGACCGGTTGGTTGTCTGTGCGTTCAGGGATCTGACATTCCCCTTTAACAAAAATGATGATGATCTAGAAGCATATGGTTAATCATTGGATAAGTCGTTAGTTTGACTCGGGTGGGGGATGATAGACTCTATCTCGCATGCCGTGGTTACAAGAAGACTCTTGACCTTGTCTTGCTCAGTCTAGCAATACTATCCTTGAGTACGTTTTATTTTAGCTTTTCTTTGCATTCGTTTTGATGATTTCTTTGTTTTAGCCCAGCATGCATCATGTCATTTTTTGAGCATTCACGTCTCATGATCGTTCAAGATTTCTCTTCAGCAATGGTTAATTCTACTTCAATTCTCTTGAGTAAGAGATCTTCATTCCCCTCTGAATTTAAACGTGTTCTCTGATATACCCGCTTGGTCTGGTTGGCCAGCGTGATTCCTGTCTAGATTTTTATCTCATTATTTCCTTTTCCAACTTTTTAGTTGTGCTCTTTCCGATCTCCTCATTGTCCGTGGATTGTGTCCCCCATTGAGGTTGGTCATGTTTCCCTTTCCTTCCTTAGTTAGTTCTCCAGACATGTCCCATCCTTGGCATCCCTTCCTGGTGGTTAGTTCGACATTTTCGGGAGAATTCTTGTAGCTTGTTGGTTGTGACATGTATCTTTTGTCTTAATGCCCACTTTTCAGTTCTCTCCACTCCATATCTGCTTCGTCTCCTTTTCACGTAGCTGTCGCTTTCGCTCCATCTCCATTCCATTCCGCCTCCATGTTACTTTCGCTCGTTCCCTTGCAAAGCGGATATCAAGGAGGGGCATCTGTTGACACCCATTTTCAGCCTACAAGTTGAGATATTTCTCTTTTTCATCCTTCATAATACTCCGAATTACCCATTGTTTTGGAGTCTTCTTTGACTGTATCTTGAACCCATTTCTTGACCTTTTTTTGAGTCCATTGAGCTTTGGAAGTTTTTTTTCCTGATTGCCCCTTTTCAGGTCCATTTCGGGCGGTCCGGACGGCCGAACGGTCGGCAGGAATGAAGTCTGCAGATCCTTCTGGATGCGGTGTCCAAGGAGACTGCGTTCACCCCTTTTAGTTTTTTATTGTTTTTATTTTATTTTTTTCGCCCTAGTCGCGTTCTAGTATCAGATCGCATTCAGACAATTTTTTTTTAAATTTTTTTTATTTAATTTATTTAAATAATGGTCAAACCGTGATTTTATTGAAATTGTGCCCATAAGGCCACGGTTTCCAATAAATCACGTTCTCATCTCCTCTCTCGGGCACCCGTAGCTACGTTAACCCCGTGGGCCTCCTGCGTCGACCCCAGGTTGACCCCTTCATAGCCGCGGTTCCAGACTAACCGCGTTCATGAATATGTGGTTGATCGACAAACCACATTCTAGAGCAGAGTCCAACACACTCGTGGCTCCAATTTCTTTGCCCGAGGACTCTTCGGGAGCCCTATCTTGCACCGATTTCGATGAGGATATCCCTACACTTTGATTCTAATCATTCCAAGACTCTTATCCTCACTATTATCTCGATTTTAATCACATATATCCCCTATTTTGGGTGTTTATCTCAGATTTAAACCATAAGGTTTCTACACTTCTATATAAAGCACCCATGTTCGCAGTGCGCGAAGGGGGGCTCTTCTTCGGTTCGGGGTGATGCCATGCTGCGATGCCAACTCTTCTCTTCGACCCCAACCTGCAGAGGGGAGTATTAGCTTCAATTTCCATGCTCAAGAGCTCATTTTCTCCATCCCTAGTCTTAGTTCTATGCTTTCTCTTTTCTGAAATCATCATAGATTCCTATTTTCTGCACTCTGCTGCACTTTTCTCCATATTGCATGGACGTTTCCCACAGTTCTACTGTGTGTTATTTCGATCTTTTTGTTCTATTCTCATCACAATACACACACCTATCTTTTCCACCCTTCCACAGGGGTTAAAAACGTCCCCCCAGTGCATTCTCCCCCTTTCTTTACACCTATTTTATGCATTCAGGATATGATACTACACTTTGGTTTCTAATGGGTTTTTCCTCTTGTGTTTGTCTTTATTCTGCAGGAGAGAAAGTACAACGTGAGGCCCTCTTCTTCTAGTCAGCTAGAAGGCGAGGAGGTTGATTCCACACATCGTTCCCGCACCCGTCTTCTCAAGCGCGATCAAGTCTTCATCCTTTTCCAGGTACACGACGCCATTGCTCTCTTTTCTCCATCCCTTTAGTGTTGTCAATCCTTGGTGACGATCACGGTATATTTTTTCTATCTATTAATCACCCATTTCCCTTTCTTCATGCTTTCATGCTTATTGCACATATTTGCTTAGTTTGGGGCAGGGTAGATATAAAATACCTACAAGCACGTGATACCCTGAAAAGATAGAATGATAAATTGGAGAAAAGCAAATGGATCAAAAGGGAAGAAGTCTGGGAGTTCCGAAGGGAGAAAATAAGAAGGGACGCAATGCCCTAAGAAAATTGACAGGAAATAGTGAGGGAAATTTAGAGGTTCCGGAAGGAGGGAATAAGAAGGGACGTGATGCTCGGGAAGGATAAGGGAATGAAATAAAGGATCCGAAGGTTTCAGAGGGAGAGAATAGGAAGAGACATGATGCCCTAGGAAAATAGATGGAGAGAAATCGGGAGGTTTTGATGGATGAGGGAGACGAAGGTCCAGAAACCCAGGAGAGAAAAATAAATGCAAATGCATGAGACACCAAGAGTGCACGGAATGCAAAGAATGTAAAGAATGCAAAGAATGCAAAAATTGAAAGGATGAGAACCTCCTTCTCATCCATTGGATGGCCCATAAGAAGAAGTTAATGATCAATAAAATAAATGATGAAATGGAGTAGGGACCGAATGGATCTGTGGAAGGCCCCTCAACATAAGAATCCTCACCCCTCAAAGGCCAATGACGTGCCCAGGTAAATGGCTCAATTGGTGTAGCTAATATCCAAATGCTCTCACTTGATGGAGTTTCAACAGTTACATAATCCAAAATGAACGGCAACTCTCTTGGCAAGTAGTCACAATGATAGTTTGGGAGCCCCACTTGCAGTGCAGGAACCTTGGCATAAAATGACTTCTTGAAAAACAACCCATGCGGTAAGGGAGGAACACCAATATGTGGGAATCGGACCTTCGACATCGGAAGCTTTACAGATGGCATGTTGCCTAGGGCTCTTGGAATATCTTCTTTGAAAGCATTTGGTAACATGGGCACCTGCCCCTTGCACGGAAGTATAGATGGAGTAGACATGACGTTGAAGACTTCTAGCAAGGGATGCCGTGACCCGCCCTTGAGCATGAATTCATCATCTCCTTGGTAGCAGAATGCGTCATGACGATGCTAGAGGAGAAACCCTTCTCTTGACTAGGTACTTGCACTGTGATGGAACAAGGGGTAATGAGAGCTTTAAAATTATCTTGACCAATGAGCAGCGTAACTTTAACAATCTTAGCCTTTGGCCGACATGGCATCAATTCACAATAATTTTGCTTGGTGAGCACCGGTGGAGACTTGTTCCTCTCAAAGATGCCCTGTATAAGAACAAGAATTGGCATCCAGCAAATAAAGTCTTTAATTCGGAAAGGCATAGCCGAAGCCAAATTCTTCTTGCCCGGCTCTTGAGAATCATCCTTTGCACATGTATCTATAGAAGTACACCTGCTCCGTGGGGTGGCAGAGGAAGGTGAGATGGAAACAGTAGGCTTGATGGATGATAAAGGTTCAATGGAAAGTGTTGTTGGAAGGGTAGGTGGAGGTTAAAACACAGCAAGCTTCACCCCTTGCTCGGGAGCAGACGGGGTTGGCTCCAGTGCGAAAATAGGTGGACCTTGCTCAGGTTCAGTCATGAGTTTGGGTAAGGGGTTAAGTGGAGGAATAGGAATGACTGGTTTAGGGGGTATAGGGATAATGGAAGGTTTAGGTGGCGGCGATGGAAGGCTAATTGGTTGGGGAAGGGAAGGTTTAATGGAAGGCTCGGCAAAGGCCGATGGTATGGTTGTTGATGGCATGGTTGGAGGGGTGTGGACGCACTTTTTGGGATTCGTCTGTTTATTCGTTCGTTCATTTGTTTATTCTTTTATTTAGTTCATTTTCGTTTATTTAGTGCGTGGGTGTGTCAGTCACAAAGTGACAATTTATTCGGGCTCTGAATAAGCCACTGGTGTGTGCTGTCTAACTGATCAGACGATAGTGAGTGTCATGTCGGGACAAAAATCCGCCGTGCCATAAAGGCCACGACGTTAATTACATCTCTCCAGATGGGAGAAAACCTTTGATTGATCGCCAAGAAAAGGAGCCATATGTCCTAAAATTAGTATTAACGAAATGAGATAATGAAATCTCGAACTGCGTTAGAATGCCCCTCGATAGGGTGAAAACATTTGAATCCCGTTGGTTGCTTATCGACCATTTCATGTTCGGACGGAAATCCGTATTGAAAGTGTGATGAAGATGGAGATAAAACCCATGCAAATGTCTGCCAAATGTACGGCAAGTTTGATAGGAAAGTGGGATTGGATCCCAACGGGGACGGGTTAGGTTTAGCGAGCTATTGGCCCAGGACAATATCGAGTCATGGCCATATTGGGGTGGTCCCCAAAGTCTAAACCCAACTTACCAAGGCGTCGTCGATATTCCTTTCGTACCGAGTCCGGGGAAGCAAGGGCTTCGGAGCGTACATTGTTATGTTTTTGTTGTTTGGTTATTTGATGGACTTTGTTTAAATACATGGATGTATTTTTATTCATTGATTATTATTATTTTTTTGTTTGATATATTTTTTGTTTGATTATTTACCACTTTGAATGTTGCTTTGTTCTATTTTTGTTGGTGTTATGCTTTTGTTATTTTTTTTGTTTAAGGGAGAGGGATGGTGAATCGGCGCGAGTGAGAGAGAGAGATAGAGAGGGTGAGAGGAGGTTGGATCGGCGGGGGTGAGAGAGAGAGAGATAGAGAGGGTGGAAAGAGAGAGAGGGGGGGGAGAGTGGTGATCTGGCGCGCAATCCATCGCTGGATCACCTCTCCCTATCCTTTTTTGTTTGTGTTGTTTTTCTTCTTTTTTTATAGGGGGGATGATCCAGCGAGAGGAGAGAGATGGGAAGAGGGATGTGAGGTGGATCGGTGGGAAGAGAGAGAGAGAGAGGGAAGATAGAGAGTGGTGATCCGATGTGCAAACTGTCGCCGGATCACCTCCCCTTCTCATTTTTTCCTACTTTTTTTTTATTTAAATAGGGTTGTGTCGATGCCAGGATGGATGGGAGTCGACGCACCGCTGCCCCTCACAGGCGGGGGCCGATGTTGGGTCGACCTAGCCCACCCCCTACGTCGACGCAGGGGTGGCAAGTGAACGCCAGGCTGTGCCTGGCAAGGGGTGGGTCGAACCTATGGGTCGACCCCTCACCGCACAGGGCCTGGGCTTTGTTTTCCTTTGGCTCATTTGACATAGTTTTTTCATTTTTAGGTTGTTTGTTTGGCCAAGATAGAATGGTGGTTTTCTCCCTTTCTTTTATTGTGCTTATTTGGTTAGTTTCCCTCCCCTTTTTTGCATGACTGCACATGTATACGTGTATGCATATGGTAGAGAAGGGAGAGGAATGCCAGCAAAGGGATAAACCAACTTCTGCTATTCCACTTAGCGGGGTCACATGATGGAGTGACCTTGTTTAATGCGTGAGCTCTTCTCCAAGGAAGCTATGCTACGTGAGGGGCATTTATTATAAACTCATGAAGCATATGACTCAATGCACCAGGTGATATATGAAGTGCTTGGTTTTTTTTTGTTTATGTTGAACCCATGAAGCTCATTCATTCTTTCTGGTGTTTATTCATGAAGATGTAGCAGGAAATTCGGATGCAACTTGATATGTGCACGTGGTTTGCAGAGATATATGTTTAGGCTTATGCATACGGTGATGCCATGCCCCCGATGCATATGAAAGAGGGGTGCTCAATATGCATTTAAGTTCAGAGATGTAGAGATTTTGTTGCTCTTGGTCCATGAGAGTTTAGCAGAAACATTCATGCAGATGCGTTTGACGATTCCATAGTCCTTTTATTCATTTTTTTTTGGTTCAGTCTTATTCTCATGGTTAACGTCATTCGGTTGTTTGTCTCCTTTATTATTTGCGTTCCTGGCGGAATTTCGGCAGCATCTCCCCGAGACCCGGGTTATGGGGTGTGAAAACAGAGACTCGCCCACGGAAGGATCCGAGATGGCCTCGAAACTCATCGGGCGAGCTGAGGATAGCTACCCTATAATCCAAGGTGGGTGCGGGGACCTCGAGGACTAGCCTACGAGGGGTTCCCAAGTACCCATGGACCACAATGTTTGAGACTTTGGGACACGCATCCCGCATGTTGCCAAACCTTTGTCCGTTGTTATTCATTTTTCACATGGGGTTCCCCAAGGACCATGCTACGAAGGAGCAAGTTCCTGGGGGCCCAGAGTAGCCTTCGCAGAAATGGATGGCAACATCTTGACAGATGCAAGTTAAACATAAAATCTGACGAGTCTGAGAGAGAAATGATGGTATCCCCATAACTCATGGGTATGAGTGAGAGGGCAAGTGGTCATCTCCAAAGAAGACATATCACGCATCCGTAGAGCACAGTGGTGCATGTTTTCGCTAACACGGAAAGAGCAGACATCGACTAGGTGAATCTCAATGCGAGCAAAATGGACCCATCTGAGGTATTTAGAGGAGAGAAAATAAAAGGGGAAATGCTCAGAACCGAGGGACCAACGACAAGGAAACATGCTCGAACTAGAAGAAGGGACTAAACGAAGGCCATAGCATTTGAAGTAAGCGAGATTTTTATTCCCTCTAAGAGCAACCAAGTACAAGGGGAAGATGTACACCATAGCAAAAATCAAAATAAGATAGGAAAGGAAATAAATGACGAGGGGGGAACGGAGCATGGGCTCCTCCCCCCTAAACCTCACCTCTCCTTCTCTCTCTCTCTCCTTCATTGTTCTTCACTCTACAGGGGCACAGGCGCAAGCAATTCTAAGCCTTTTTTTGCCTTCCTCCTCCTCCTCCTCCTCTTTCTTTAATAGAGCTTCAATCTTCTTTATAGGAGTGGATGGAGAGTGCCTCGAATCCCCCTACTCCTCTTTCTTCTTCCTCTTCTCTCTTCTCTCTTCACCCTACTCGAGGCCTCTTGAGAGCCTGCACGTAGGGGGGAGGCAGGAGGTAAGCGGGGTGCCCTCCTGGGATTGGCAGACGATGAACGATGCGACTTTTCCGTGGCCGGTAGGGGCTTGTAGCTTTGTAGCATTTGCCGTTCTTGGGGGGTTTGAGATGACCGAATGGAACCTCTGGCTGGTCTGCCGGTGAGTGCCTGGCTTTATCTGTTGGTTGACGCAGGAGATAATCCCCTTTAGGCGGGGGTCTTCTGTTAACCACCGGTTAAGGGGAGGACCTCCCGTTGGATGGGGTCTCCGGATGGGGCCTCAACCCCTCTTTCTTTCTTCTCCTTCCTCTTTTCTTCTTCCCCTGTTCTTTATTGCTTTGCTTGAGACGATCCGGTGTGACACGGAGTCTTGTGTGGGAATGAACAGTGTCACGAAGTGACACTTCTCAATTGTTGTCATTTTCTGCCGCCGAATGAGGGGGCTGGGCTTGGCCGGTTCAAGTGCCATGGGGTTGCTTGGCCGATTGAAGCCCATGGGTTGGAGGGGTTGCTTGGCCGATTCATGCCCATGGGGTTACTTGGCCAATTCATGTTTGGGTTGCTATTGGCCGCCGGTTCAATGGGGGCGCCGATTCAATGGCGGTGCGGCCGATTCAAGGGGGGCCTGGCCGATTCAATTGTCTTTTGCTTTGTTTGCCACCGGTTCAGTGGCGCATAGGGCCTTGCCACCGGATCAGCGGGGAAGGCAGCCCCCCCGCCGATTCAAGGGTTTTTTTTTCCATTTCCTTTTCTTCTCTCCTTTCGCCCTTTTTCTTGTGTATCGGCATGTGCGTCGACGTAGGGGTAAGGGTGTGTCGACGTAGGTGCGAGGGTGTGTTGACGCACCAAGCTACTTGCCCTAGTAGGCGGCCTACAATTTTATGTGTGCGTCGACACAGGGGCGAGGGTGCGTCGATGCACCTAGTTGCTTGCCTTAGTTGGTGGCTTGCGGTTTCATGTGTGTGTCGACGTAGGGGTGAGGGTGCATCGACGCACCCTTTCTTCTCTTGATTTACAGTGGCTTGAGGCTCTTGGCGGTGAATTTCAGGTGTCCACAAATGTCCCCCAGCCGCGGGTGGTGCAAACGAGGGTGAGTGCGTGGGGCCCACGGGTGTAGGCTTCTTCATCATATCATTCCACGCCGGTAGGCCGTCAACCTAGTGTGAGTTCATGGGAAAGCGCTCACCCCTTCAGTGAAGGGATGGGGGGTTCGCTTTACCACGGTGAACACACGGGTCAAAAAGTTTAGCCTGAGAAAGGTTTAGTCGTCGACATGGGGTCAATGCCGAAGCAAGGAGTTGGGGTTTCATGCGTCAACCTAGACGGAAGGTCTAAGTCGATGGGGTAGGGTCAATCCTGGTGGGATTGGCGGCTTGTGTTGGGTCAAGAGGGTTATTTATTCATTGACTTGGACGAGAGGTCTAAGTCAAAGGTTTTTTTTGTACTGAGCCCGATGGGATAGGAAACGTTTGTATATTTGTTGGCTTGGGAAGAAGGTTCGAGTCAAAGGTTTATTCTTCAGTGCTGACAGAGTGCCAGAGACTGGCGTGATTTATTCATTGACACGGGATAAGTGTCAAAGCAAGGGGTCTTTTTGTTCATGGCTTCAGACGGAAGTTCTGGGCCATAGGTTTTATTCGTCAGTGCCGTCAAGGAGTCAGAAGCTGACATGGTTTATTCATTGACATGGGTATGTGCCAAAGTAAAGGGGTCTTTTTATTCGTTGACTTGGATGGAAGGCCCGAGCCACATGCTTATTCATCAATGCTGACAGGGTGCCGGAGGCTGACGTGGTTTGTTCATTGACACGAGGTTAGTGTCAACAGAAGGGGTCTTTTCGTTCATGGCTTCAGATAGAAGATCTGGGCCATAGGTTTATTCGTCGATGCCGATAGAGAGTCGGAGGCCGACGTGGTTTATTCATCGACACGGGGTTAGTGTCAAAGCAAGGGTCTTTTTGTTCATGACTTCAGACGGAAGGTCTGGGCCACAGGTTTATTTATCGGTGCTGACAGGGAGTCGGAGGCCAACGTGGTTTATTCATCGACACGGCGTTAGTGTTAAAGCAAGGGTCTTTTTGTTCATGGCTTCAGACAGAAGGTCTGGGCCACATGTTTATTCGTCGGTGCTGACAGGGAGTCGGAGGCTGATGTTGTTTATTCATTGACACGGGGTTAGTGTCAAAGTAAGGGTCTTTTTGTTCATGGCTTCAGACGGAAGTTCTGTGCCACAGGTTTATTCGTAGGTGCCGACAGGGGGTCGGAGGCTGACGTGGTTTATTCATTGACATGGGGTGTTCATTGACATGGGGTGTCAAAGTAAGGGTCTTTTTGTTCATGGCTTCAGACGGAAGGTCTAGGGAACAGGTTTATTCGTCGGTGCCGATAGGGAGTCAGAGGCCGACGTGATTTATTCATTGACACTGGGTTAGTGTCAAAGCAAGGGTCTTTTAATTCATCGACTCCAGACGGAAGGTCTGGGATGAAGGAAGGAGAACTTTTCATTCATCGATTGGGACGGAAGGTCCCAGTCAAAGCAAAGGTCTTTTCGTTTGCCGCTTGGACGGAAGATCCATGCCAGAGGCTTATGCACCGGTGGGACAGGATGTCATACTATTCTTGAAACTTTTGCTACTGCATAGAGTATAGTAGTTTGGTCATTCGGCCAAGATGAAATGGTCTGAGCTGGAGAAGAGAATTTTGGATTCATGTGGGATTTGATGGATTAACGTCCTCCGGTGACTTTGATGATTTTTCTTTTCTTCTCTTTTTTTTTCTTCTAATTTTTTTCTCTCGTTTTTTCCTTTTTTGTCCCTTTTTTATTTTTCTTCTTCTTTCTTCTCTTTTTTTTCTTTCTTTTTTTCAATAGGTATTGCATAGTCTCATGGGAGATCTAAGAAACATGACTGCTCCACGTGGGATGTGGGGTTTAATTGTTCATTGAACTGGGGAAGTGGTGCATAGTATAGTTTCAAATGTTATCCATTAAGGGGCGAGAATTGAGTTTCCCCCTTATGGTTGACAACTACACACGCACCTCCTTCATAGACCTTTTGAACCACATAGGGCCCAAGCCAGTTGGTGAGGACACCAGAGGCCTAGACCGACATGAGGCCTCACAAACGAGCCACCGACGACGGATCCGCAGAGCCGCATAGGCTTCGTTATGGCTCGGAGATAGCTAGATTCTATTTTCTCTTTTATTTTAGTTGTGTCTATTTTTGTAGGCCATTTGAGGGCCATCTAGACATTATTATTCTGCTAGAGTTATGGGTTTATTTTTGGTGCTAGTAGGCTAGGTGCACCCAAGGCCCAACTTGGACTTAGGGGTGCCATGGCCTAAAGCCCACCCCCAACCCTAAAAATAAATGCTAGGGGACAACATTTATTTTGGGGTTTCAAATGGGTTCGAATTTAAAATCCAAGGAAGGAAAATGGAGCCCATACTTTTGGGGTTTTTTCATTTCCTATATATAGTCATGTATTTCCCCCTTGGAAGAATTAATGAAGAATTGAAATCTGAGTTCTTGTGAGAAGGTTGCTGCTCCCCTCCTCTTGTGTGTGTGCCTACGACGGGCAAGAAGCGTGCGACACCCTTGGGTTCGGGTGTGACGCCCAGCCCACCTCCTATCATCCGCCTCACCTACTCTAACCTCCAACTTTCGATGCCTACCATCGCGCCTATGGTGCACCTCTGGATCTGAGACTTTATTGGGTCGACGCTTCACCTCTCCTCTTCGCAACGAGCCCAACTCCGCTTCGATCCGACATTGAGGCTGTTCGTGGTGCCCATTCTCGTGGGACTGCGCCTCCTACCAGCGCCTGCGCGACCCGCGGACGACCTACAACTTGCGAAGTTCACCCACGCCTCCATCGGCTGACATTGGGTCTGAAACTTGGTAGGGTCAAAGCCTCTCTCCTCCTCTTCACAACGTGCTCAACCCCGCCTTGATCCGGCCTCAGGATGGATCACAGCGCCTCTTCTCGGCGGACTGCGCCGCCCAGCTCTGGCGATGCGGCCACAGACCGACCTGCAACTTGCGAAGTCCACCCACACCCCCACCATCTGCTTCTAGTTCTGAAACTTTTCATGAACCTAGCGGCGCCTCCCTTCTTCGCAACAAGCCTTCTCTTGTCCCGATCCGACCACGGGACGGATCATGGCCCATCTTGTCAGCGGACAGTGACCTGCATCCAGTGAACAGAGGCTGCTTTGAGCGAACCCCCAGGCTTCCTTCTTGTGAACCAGCATGTGCCCTTCAGCTGGGACTTCCTCCTGTGAGTCTACTACGCACCGCCGCTGATGGTACCTTGATTCAACGTCGGACCAATTCGTGGGAGCCTTTGCCGTCAGCCTGCGCACTACACCAGCACCCTGCAGACAGACAGATCAGAGCTCGCACACCCGACACCATTGCTGCCCGTCAACCCCGCCTTTAGAGTCCCATATCCCTCATGTTGTAGCATGTTATCTCCCTGCAAGGAGTGGGCAACATTTAGGGCTTGTACGCTTATCTAATCTTTGTTGTGTATCGGGACTCGACAGGCCAGTCGGGGTGTCTCCCCCACGCACATAGCGTGGAGGTACGCGTTCCACTCCTTCTTGGCATTTGCTTTCTCTAGTATTTGTTCTACTGCCACTGCGTGAGTGATAGGATCCTAGCCAGTGATATTCCACTGCCGCTGCGAGAGCGAGTGACACCCCTTTCCCGTAGCCTACCTCGACTGCGAGTGTGTGATCGACCCCCCTAGACGACGGTGGTTCCTCAACTGCCGGATCCTCGCGTTTCCCTCGCACAGGATGATCGAGTGCCACGTAGTTTCTATGTGAGGCATAGTTGTCCTAGGAGTTCATGCCATAGTCATACCTTCGGGCGGCTCCTTACACTCGCGTGTTGATTGCCTCTCATGCATGTTAGGACAACATCGAGTTCTAGGGTTTAGAGCTTAGGGACCCCATTCCCGTCACCCCGTGTCGTCCCACATCACCAATTTTCATTCAGCTTACCCTTAGGATTGGTAGCCATTACTTCCTTTCTTCTAACCATAACAAGGTCACCTTTCTTGAATTCACATCCTTTGACAAGCTTGTCGAAGGCGTGGGCTATGCGGGCCTGATAAACCTGTATGTTTTGCTGAGCCTAGAGTCGCTTCCCTTCTAGGTCGGATAGCTCTTCTAGCCTTCGTTTTGCGTTTGTTCAATCATCTTCGACCAATCCATGTTGGATTGCGACCTGAAGTGAGCGTACCTCTAGTTCAATAGGGACGAGTGCTTCCGAGCCGTACACCAAAGAGAAGGGCGAACAGCCTATTGGAGTTTTATAGATGGTACGGTACGCCCTCAGTGCCTCGTACATTTTATCTTCCTAGTCCTTCTTGACAGAGCTGACAGTCTTAGCCAAGAGGGTGCAAAGTGTTTTATTGAATGCTTTAGTTAACCCATTTGCCTATGGGTTGTACGGAGTGGATGTCCTCCAATCGATCTTGTATTTTTCGGCCAGCCGGTAGACCTTCTGATTCCAAAGGTGGCTTCTGTTGCCTGATACGATCCGGTTGAGGATGCCGAATCAGAATATTATGTTTCATCGGATAAATCGTGCCACGATTTCTCCTGTGACTTCTTTCAGCACTATGACTTCTGCCGAGCGGGAGAATAATATGTTACGGCCAAGATATATTTCCATCCCGCAGAGGATATGCGCAATGGGCCCACGACATCTGTTCCCCATTGGGTAAATGGCCAATTGGGTGTTGTCGGGTGTAGCTGTGTTGGAGGTCTCCTGGAGATCGTTACGTGCTCCTGGCACTTTTGACATGACTTAACATATTTGCAGCAGTCATCAAACATTGTCGGCCAATAGTAGTCCAACTTCTTAATTTCGATCTTCATCTTTGGCCCGACCTGGTGCGCCCCAGCCGACGAGGCGTGAATTTCTTTCTGGCATCTGCCACAATTTAGAATAGAATTCCATTACTGACTTCATAGGAGTCTTTCATTCGGATCAGCCTGATCTTTTCTTCCCTCTGCTTGGGCAGTTGCTGGTGTTTAAACCATTACATGAGGGGCTCTCGCCAGTCGGGTGAGCCAATCACTTCTGCAGTTGCTATTTCAGGTTCTTGTCCACCTGGCTCTTATTCTATCATGTTGGGGACTTGTCGTCGGTTTATCACCCATATATTGAGTAATTCATTTGGCGAGATTTCCAGTGAGCTTGCCAGTTTTGCTAACGCATCGGCCTGCGCATTTTGACCTCGACCGACATGGTTTATTTCAATAATGTAGAATTGCCCCATGAGTTGCTTCACCTTAGCATGGTAGGGGAGTAATTCAGGTTTTCGGACTTCAAACTGTCCCTAGATTTGTTTGACGATTAACATCGAATCCCCAAGCACTTGCAGCACCCGGATCTCCATAAAGAGAGTGACCTGGAGACTGATAATTAGAGCTTCATATTCTGCCTCATTATTCGTGTAGGCCTTGTTGATTGAGCAATAGGTGTGCAGCACCTCTCCATCGGGGCATTTGAGGATGACTCCTACTCCCGCTCTTATTCTTGTTCGTCTCGACGAGGATGTTTCTGTTCTTGAAGCTCCATCAAAGTATAGCTGCCAGGTGGCCTACTAAATTTGGTCCAGTTCTAGAGTTTCATCTTCGGGAAGCTCTGTGATCAACGGATCGAGAATCTTTAGGCACTGGGTATGCTGCAAAGAAATCTGCAATGGCCTGGCCGTTGATGGCCTTTTGCGACACGTAGGTAATATCAAACTCCATGAGGATGACGGCCCATTTACCCAGTCATCCTTTTAGAGCCAGCTGAGAAAGTATATATTTGACCGGGTTGGCCTTGGATATTAGCTTGACTTCATGCGACAGCATGTAATGCCTCATCTTCTTGACTACGAAGACCAGTGCGAGGCAGACCCTTTCAATAGGCGTGTATTTTGCTTCAACCTCGACCAATCTCCGGCTGAGGTAGTAGAGGGGTTGTTCTTTTCCTTCATCATTGTTTTGGGCCACCATTGCCCCCAGAGAGCATTTGGTGGTGGCTATGTACAGAATCAGCGGCCACCCTTTAATAGGTGCCCCCAGTACTGGCAGGGTCTTCAAGTATTCTTTCAGCTGGTCAAAAGCCTTTTGACACTCTTCGCCCCAATGGAAGGGTGTATCCTTCATCATTAACTTGTGGAACGACTGGCACCATCCTGACAGATTGGAGATGAATCTACAGATATAGGCCAATCGGCCTTGTAATGACCGCAATTCTGTCAGGTTTCTAGGAGGAGGCATCTCCTAAATAGCTTTGATTTTGACGGGGTCTATTTCAATCCCCCTGTATCTAATGGCGAAGCTTAGAAATTTTGCGTTGGAGATGCCAAAAGCGCACTTCATCAGGTTCAGCTTCAGCTCATGTTGTCGCAGCCTTTTGAAGATAATTATAATGTCCGCCAAGTGATCCTCCTCCTCTTTGTCTTGACGACTAAATCATCGATATAGCATTCGACTTCGTCATATAACAACTCGTTGAATATTTTTATCCTCGCCCTTTGATAAGTGGCGCCAGCATTTTTGAGGTTGAAGGGCATCCGTTTATAATGGAATATCCCTTTAGGCGACTGGAAAGCTGTGTGGATTCAGTCAAGCTCAGCTATCTAGATTTGATTGTAGCCAGATGATCCGTCCATAAATGACAAGGCCTCGTGGCCGGTAGTGGCGTCGATCATAACTTCGGTGATTGGCACCGGAAAATCATCCTTCGGACAAGCCTTATTCAGATCTCAAAAATCCACAGAAATCCAGATCTGGCCGTTCTTCTTCTTGACCGACACGATGTTGGCTAGCCATGTAGTTGTTGTACCCAGACAATTTCCCCGCAAAATACCAAGAAATAAGGGTTCAGGAATTTCCCCGAACACCTTTAAAGCATAGGCTACCTAGCCCTTCTTACGGCTCCCCGAGCCCAGCCAAGGGTCCCAACCAGCTGGCCGTGACCCGCGGCAACACCAACAATCGATCGGGGCCACCCCCGATCACTCTGTTTGAGGCTTCTCTCACGTTCTACACAGCCACCCGGGCTAACCCGAGGGCACCCTGACGACAGGCCACGACACGTGGCACCCAGCAATAAGGTCGGGATCTACCCCCAAGACGCCTCCATCCAGCTCTCTAAAGTCAAAGGAAGACCTATCTTGGTCAACCACAGGCTTTAGAATCCCATAGCACCCGTATGCGGCCTGTACACGCGTGTCGGGAATTCTTCTGAACACCTCACGGACGTGCATATCCCAGCCGTTCTACAGCAAGCCGAGGGCCAACTTGCGGCTTCATTATTCTAGCCATGTCCTATTATAGCCTCCCAGCAAGTCGGGGTGACCCCCAACCCTCAGGCAGGCGGCGACAAGCCGTTTGCTTTCACCTCCCAGGCCAGCCAGGGGCTGCCCGCCAACCTGCCTTACAACGCGGCATACACCACTAAGGCTGGGCCCACATGCCTGTAGGGCCTTCTCCCGGATCCTACGAGCCCCTACCCTTAGCCCAAGGCCAAATCTAAGGCCCGCTGGTCACCTACTGTGGACGTCAAAAAATGATGATGAAGATCATACGGCACGTACGTCGCTGCATCCGAGAGCAGGTCAAAGTCGAAAATGCCGAATAAACCCCATGCCTTGCCCGATCAGGACGAGAGCGTGCTTGGTGGTCCGTTACCCGATAAGGAAGCCCCTCAAGCAAAAGATGTGGCCACGACTCTCCAACCGGCTATGCCGAAGCCCAAATTGAGAGAAAACCCAAGAATTCGGACACGGGTTCGGCATGTGCTGGAAATCACTCAAAGTCCTAAACTGGGGGCTCGGAGGCTTCAAACCAAACACCTCAGAGGTGGTGCATTACAACTAAAGCAGCACGGGAGGGCAAGCATCCATCAAAATCATCACTGAGATGGGAAGAAGTCCTTTGACGCTTAAAACGGCGCGGCCATCACCTAAACCGGCGCGCCCCTTACAAGCCACTTAAACCGGCGTGCCCCCATGGTCTCCCTCTGGCAGCAAACTGGCGCGCCCCATTGTATGGCACTTAAACTGGCACACCCCCCTCTTTGTATTGTTAATCTGGTGCGCACAAACCCGCGCCGATTTAGCCCAAAGCCGTCCCATCCTGCTTTCGGCCCCCTGTTTCCCGCAGACAGATGGACCGTCAGTTGCGTGAAGTAGAGAAGTCTCCTGACAGCATCCCAATAATCCGTCGGCCGAGCCCTGGAAGTCAGAAGAGTCTTCTACCAACTCCTCTATCGACAGGCTGCGGTCTTTGGTCGGGGAGAAAGAAAAGAAGAAGCTTATGGGAGGTTCGTTTCCCCAGATAAGCCTCCCCTACGTCCTCCACAGTTGAGGTCAATAGAAGAAAAGGGAGGCAAAAGAAGAAGAAAAGGAGGGAAGGGGCTCTCTTAGGGAGGATCGACGGGTTCAGGGTTGTAGAAGGAGATAGCAGAAAGAAAGGGGGTCATTCAGGGAGTTGAGGGGCTTCTTCCACCCACCAGAAGAGAGCTCTCGGGAGGGGAAAGAACTAGCCAACAGAGAAGAAGAAAAAGAGAGAAGAGAGCCAGAGGTGAAGAAGGGAGAGTCCAGCAAGAGGTGAGTCGGAGGGGAAGAGCTTGTTCTCTTTTCCCCTCCCCCATCAGTGTATCTTTTCCTTTCCCCCCTACAATATATTTCCTTTCTATTTTTGAGATGAAACCTCCTCCTCTGTATCTATCTTCCCCCCCTTTGGTGGATGAATAAAAAGATAAGAGAGTTTTGGCAAGAATAGTGTTTTTGGTGAGCCTCCATTCTCTTCTACTCTCAGTCTCCCACTCATCCAGGGTCTTTGAAGCTTGCTTTTCTATAGTGTGGCCTTCAAAGGAACCCACAGAAGGGTGAACATTCATAGCCCTGCTGGGAAAACATTGGTCCCACTTCGTGAATCATCACCCGTGAGTTGTGGGAGCTCTTGAAGGCTAGTCCTCGAGCTTCCTGCACTCACCTTTGGGTTATCGGACCGCCGTGAGGCCACTTCGCATTCTGAGGTTCACCCCAGAGCAATCCGTTTGGTGTTCCTCTATTTTCTCTAGCAAACCTCAGTCCGGGGGAGATGCTGCCCAATTTTTGTCAGGGCCAAGAACACATAAGAACAAACGAAGAAACTAAGCTCTCTGGGGATAAGAACAGCATATGTCGTAAGCCCCTGAATCAGACTAAACCTCTGAGTTCCTGCATAATAAACCCTTCAAGTAAAACATTCAAATATACATACTCATTCACCTCAACAAATGATAAGAAGCACTCTATTGATTTAAAGCATCAATTGAACAAACAATCCATCCATTTGATCAATCTATAGGTTGAAGAAACAAGAACAGAAGCAAAAAGAATCAAAAAGAATGAAATAAAACCCACAGGAGCTAACCCGACGCGCTCTTAATCCAGCGCGGGCTAATCCGACGCGGTACCCCCCCCCCCCCCGCACCGGTTTCGCTTCACAATCAAAACCATCTTCAAACTCTTGGCACCTATCCGGCGCGCCCCACTCTTGTTAGGGCCTTTAAACCGGCGAGCCCTCCCTTGTGCCACTCTTAATCCGGCGCGCCCTCCCCTCTTGGTGTCCTTAACCGACGCGCCCCCCTTCTCACCCAATAGCCGGCGTGCCCCTTGTGTCATGCTAAACCGGTGCGCCCCTCTCTTCCATTACACCCATTTAACCGGCACGCCCCTCTCTTCCCTTGCACCTCTCCATCCAGCGCACCCCAAGTCATGCTACAAAAGACAATATCGCTCCTGTTATAATCAAAATTTTCTAAACATATATACCGAGATCTAATCCCGCACTTGCATTAAACTTGACATACTCACGGCAGACATTTGTACGGTTTGTCACCGTCTCTTACGCTACAAATGCGGACTTCCGTCCGAACAAGAAATGGTCCGCCAGTGACCGACATGCAGGCATCTATGAACGTTTACACCCCGATGCGGGGTCTGTTTAAACGTAATCCGAGGTTTTGGCTCTCGCTTCCGTTATTATGAATCTCAGACCGTAAGGCCCCCTTTTTCGGTGATTAATCAAGGGTTTTCTCCTCTCCGAGGGGATGTAATTAACGTCGTAGCCTTTATGGTACGCGGGTTCTCAGTCCTGACACGATACACACAATTGTCAGATTAGTCAGATCGAGCGCATCATGGGCTTCTTTCAAGCCCGCATAAATTGTCACCTAGGTGACTGGCACGCCCTCGCACTAATAAACCGAACAAACGAATAAAAGGATGAATAAACTAATAAAAATGAGCAATGTCCCGAAAGCGCGTCCACAAGTCAGGCACGCCTGGTGGGACTGGACCTCTCTTCATCTCTTCACCGGGATCGGGGCCCCACGGCCTCTTCTTGAGATTGTAAACTATTTCTCTT
Organism: Amorphophallus konjac; assembly: GCA_022559845.1. NCBI lineage: Eukaryota > Viridiplantae > Streptophyta > Magnoliopsida > Alismatales > Araceae > Amorphophallus > Amorphophallus konjac. Next base: position 102,385,468 of record CM040120.1, read on the forward strand.
GCAATTACAGGGTCGTACTTTGGCGACTGCAATGGCTGCTGCATTTGGACCACTGGCCGTGGCGAGCCACGTCAAGGAGAGCTACCTGGCGGTCCCAATGCAGTTCAGGAATTTTCTCTCCAGTGGTTGGCTTCCCCAATTTTCTAGGGGTGGCCTTTGTCAACCTCCTGAAGGTCAAGGGGCCCAAGCCCGTCGAAGTCCATGGCCTCGCTACCGGGGTTGCTGCCATCAATCCTGCTGCCGCCGGGCCGTCAGTGATTACTTCCGACCACGTGGCGATCAAGACGGTGGGGTGTTTCGTCTGCCACATCCATTTCCACACGGACTTGGCCACCAAGAAGATGGTGTCCCGCCGAAGGAGGAGCCGAAGGAATGCTGCCGCTCCCGCCCCCAGGGACCAGATCTCTAACACCGGCAAGTCGGTCCTGATCGGAGGCATACGGGTCCACCTCAATGGCCGGAGAGCCGACGTAATTTCTAACCGAATTGTGCCAAATGTCCCGGTGCGCAACTCTTTCCAAGTGCTCGAGAGAATAGAGAAGAAGAATAGTAGAGCCGCCCATCGGCCAAAGAATGGACCGGCCCCCAGGCCATCCGAGATCAAGCAGGTTTGGGTACCAAAACCTACTCGGGCCCTAACGTCAACTCGACCGGGACCTGCTAAAACCAACAAGCCCAGGAGGGAAAGGGTAAAGAACCATGAGATGCCAGCAGGGGCGTCTCAAAAATTACCTATCCAAGGCCATGAACGACAGGAGAATGCCTTTTTTACATGATGAGAATCATAGCAAGACTGCCAAGAGGGATCGGCTCGCTTATGGGCCCCCAGCACAAGCAAGGGTACCACCATCTATGGACTACCCTAACTATGAAGAAGAAGACATCACCCAAGCCATGTGCGGATATCTCCATGGGGTAGAGAACACCTCCCTAGGAAGGCAACGGCTGCTGCAAGCCATCACCACCGTCGAAGAAGGTCGAGGATGTCCAATCGACCCGGTGGGAAGAGAAGAGACGGAATCAGGATGCTACGGGTGTCCCCGCTATGAAAGAGATGCACCGAGAGTCTCGGTGTTTCAAAGATTGACCTTCCCTGGTCAGCCGACCAGATGTGCAACGAGAAGAAGTAAAAATATACATGTCTATACTTGCAATGTGGTCCGAACGACCAGCCACTATGGGGATCTGCCCGAAGAACCTGAAGAAGTCGCCCAGATTACCGAGAGGCCCAGCCCTGTCATAAGAAGGGGAAGGGACGCCAGCAAGGCATTACAAACCCTCGTAGGGACGGCAAATCTAGAGGCGATTTCGGCTGCCTTAACTGCCAATGTAATCACAACGGAAGGTGACGGTGGAATGCCATCCACCTCATCTGAAGAAACACCATCTGAGGAGCGGGGAAGCCTCCCCAGCCCTTTTACCAATGATCCAACCTTGTTGATGTTGCTGCAAAGCTATCGACAAGAAATTGAAGAATTAAAGAAGCAGCTAAGCGAGAGGGATGCTCGTACCTCTACACCCGGACAACTCAAAGCCCTCCCCAGGACGTCAGGCGGCAGTGGCCAGACATTTGAAGGCTTGCCACAGGCAATCGCCCCACACCTAGTGCACAACTACACTGGGGGCATTCCTCCCCCGCAACAACAAATTACGGCTGCGCCGCAACCTCCAATCCTCCAATTCCAAGGGGCTCATGCTACGCCCCACGCGGCCGTATCGACAACGCCGCAGATGTAGCAAGCTCACTTCTATCCAAGCCCGGTTGACCAGGTAGTGATGAACAAACTCATGATCGAGCAGATGATATAAATGAAGCTGGCAGAAAGGAGTGATGGTCGATCCGCGTGCGAGGGCGCACGTTGGCGAGTTCGGGCTTCACACTTAACAATTCACTTTTCCCAGACTATGCGTGAAGAGAAAAGTAACGATGCCCCATGGTATCGGACGTGGACCTCGGAATCCCCGACATGGTCATGATCTGGGCACATCTTGGGCCGATAGTTCATCAGCTTGACCCACCTCTATCGGGATCCAATCCTACACCCACTTTAAACTTGCCGTACCTATGGCAGACATCCGTATGGCTTTGTCGTTGTCTTTGATGCTTCAAATGCTGACTCTCATCTGAACAATGAATGGTCTGTTAGTGACCGACATAGATACCGGGATCTAATCCCGCACTTGCATTAAACTTGCCGTACTCACGGCAGACATTTGTACGGTTTGTCACCGTCTCTTACGCTACAAACGCGGACTTCCGTCCGAACAAGAAATGGTCCTCCAGTGACCGACATGCACACATCTATGAACGTTTACACCCCGACGCGGGGTCTGTTTAAACACAATATGAGGTTTTGGCTCTCACTTTCGTTATTATGAATCTCAGGCCTTAGGGCCCCCTTTTCCGGTGATTAATCAAGGGTTTTCTCCTCTCCGAGGGGATGTAATTAACGTCATAGTCTTTATGGTACGACGGGTTCTCAGTCCCGACACGATACACACAAATGTCTGATTAGTTAGATCGAGCGCACCATGGGCTTCTTTCAAGCCCGTATAAATCGTCACCCCAGGTTGGTCTGCCTAAACCCCTCCAATAATAAAAAAAAAACTTTTTTACACAAAAACCCAACCCCTAGCCCGGTCCACGACAACCTAGGGGTTTAGGTGGACCAAACCTGCCCCCAGGTTTGGTCCGCCTAAACCCCCACCTAGAAACAAAAAAAGGGGATTTTTTTTAAAAAAAATAGGCTTTTACTCCATGTAAACCCCTCTGTGGATGGGTTTACGCGGACCAGACCCAGCCCATGGGCTGGTCTGCCTAAACCCTCCCTCCCCCACTCTACAAATAAAAAAAAATTACAAGGGTTTACCCGGACCAAGTTTGGCCCTCAACTTGGTCTGCCTAAACCCTCCCTGACCCTTCATATTCCCCTATAAAAGCCCCCTTGGGGGATCAAGGGGCATGCATGCAGAAGAAGGCAACAGCCTACGATGTAACTGTTGCACCCTCGGACTTCCATAGGCATCCATCAAGAATCGAGGATGCAAGGAGCTAATTGTGTGCAAGTGGTTCGCTTGTAGATCGGCTTACACACGTCGAGGGTATATCGCTCATACTTCCCTCCTATGGCGTTTAGCCATCGCACACAAGCCCACCTCTGTCGCACGTAAGGCACTATGGTAACAGCAAATACACCCGTAATCTGGGTCTGCCCGCACATGACAACCCATGATAGCCACATATACACCATGAGGCCGCACCTACCTCCGTCATGGAACCGCATGCCCATCGCTCGCCCCGAGCTGGCCGCCGACCGCTCTGACCGATGACTCGAGTTAGTCAAACCCTGGCCCGGAAGTAGCATTCCCAGGATCGGCCCAGACTCCCTAGCATGAAGATACTCGACCCTCAGGACCCGTACCCAACTACTCATCCCGAGCTACGTCCGGCCCTCCTCTAGGCGACGACCAGTATCTCTCCCTGCCATCCAGTCTAGCCCTCCCTCAGCGAATCGGGCTTGCCCCTAGCTTTGTGGAGAGTCTCTATAAAAGCACGCGGATATCCGCCTTGCCCAGCATTGACCCGAGGACCGACCCACATGTTGGAATTGTACCGTTCCTTGCTCTAGTTGTACTTTGGCTGCCTCGACCCATTTGTAAAGCCCACGTGACTATTATAATAAAACCAGTTGAATACACATACCCGTACCCGGGTCTTAGCCTCACCTCCACACCACCCAACATGTGTCCGGTGCCTCTGCCCCTAGTCAATTAACCCTCCCAGTCAAGCGTAATGGTCACCTTATAGCGGCTGGGTACCCCTGGTCCTCCATCCACGGCTTCAGACATATCCAGGCTTCTCTTCAGCACAGAACAAAGGTGTTCGGATTTAATCCGATGTAAATAAACACCGACTGTTTGCGGTCGGTGGGAAAAGATGTCCAGTAGATGATTCCCCACAATCGCCTATGCACTCACACACATGGAACCTTCTCTCTGCATGGGTCACCCGACTGCCCGAGGCCATGTGCCGCGTCCTGGCGACGCTTCCCCAGTCAACTTTCAGTTCCATAAGTGATTGTCAAGATATCGACTGGCACGCCCGCACCCCGGTCTAGTTACATTAACCCCAGAAACCTCTCGTGGCATTCGACCCCCTCTCGACCTTCTGTAAAAGGTGAGTGCTCGATACCGTCGTGAGAGGCATACAGCTATGAAGGAGGATACCCAAGATACATCAAACTCTCGTATTTTCCTTTTCCGCTTTATCCCTTCCCTTATCCCGGTCACCGATCCCCGACCCGACGCAAATAAGGATGGCACACCCGGTGGGACGTCTCCGCCTTTCCCCTTTCTGCTGAAGAGAAGCATGTTGATGGGAATCAACACTGGGCACTAACTTTTATTTTTATATTTGTGTCCTTTTAGTTTGCATTTATATCCTTGGGAAGTAGGTTTGCAATTGTAAGACTTTACAAGCCAATTTGTCATTCCTTAAGGATCTTTGGGTTTTTGTGTAAAAGTCAAGTAGGACCAGCAAGGGGCCCCCATACCCTTCCCCATTGGTCCACCTAAGCCTTAGGGCCCATGTGGGGCCAGTCAAAGGTCCAAGGTGGGCTTCTAGATGGTTTGACAATTCAATGAGATAATGGGATGAAAATGTCCAAGATGCCTACCATGGAAGTCAAGGGGGCGCCCCTCATTTATTGTTTTTTTTAATTGGTTCCAAACCACATGGGAGAAATAAATGTGATCTCCCCCATTTACCCCTCCCCTAATTTAGATCTGAGGGTAGAATAGGTCATTTTACATTTCTTATAAATACCTTGTATTTTGTGAATTGACTTAGCATTAATGTGAGAAAAATTCATTTGTGCTCATTTTGGCCCAAGGGCGCCCCTCTCTCCCCCTCTAGAGCTGTGAGAGCTCTCCCTTCAGATGTGTGACGCATCTCCACCACCACCTCTCTGAGTGCGACGCTCAGCTCCGCCGCCGCCGCCGCCGTTCGTGCCGCCAACGCACAGCCATCGCCTTGCCGCCAGAGTTCTGTCCAAATTAGGACATAGCCCCGTTACTCGAATTTTAGCCCCCAACTCCGTGATCTTCTGGAGCCCAAATTTTGAGGGTAGGTTCCCCACGCAAATACCCTCTCCCCAAAAAAGTTTCCCATTTTCTAGCCTTCGTTTTCTATTTTTCCCATTTCGTGTTTTCCAGTCCTCCAAATCTGTCTGTGTTCTGTCCTGTGTCACAGCAACCTAGTTCATCCTCTGATCGAGCCCCTTCCCCTTTTCTGATTGAGTCCAAATTTGGACTGGATGTTCTGACCATCTAAACACGTCTCCACAAATTTTCCCTTGATTTTAGAAGTTCTGTTTCCCCACCAAAAAATTAAAACTCAGTCATAAATCTGTTCTGTCATGTCCTGTGCAGTCCAGATCCGACCCACCCCTGTTTTAAAATCCTTTTACCAGTCAAACCTCCACCATAAAATCCACAACAAATATCCTCGTCTTCCTTACTTTATTCTCTACAACTTTCATGAAGGATTCAACTTCTAGATCCGAAGTTTTTCCTTCGGTCAACTCTTGTTCTCAGAAAACGCAGTTCTATCTTGCCAGATCTGGTTCTGTGAGCCAGAAGATGGTAAATTTGACCAAGGCCAGTTTTGGGATAGACAAAAATTTTTCTCTAGCCATAGATCGAAGTATTTTGAATCAGCTTTCCAACGGTATCAATTTCACGTCGATCCGACGTCGGGATTGATCGCAGCAGTCGTTCTTGCCGGGTCGCGCGATGTAAAACAGAAGCTTCAGTCCGTGGACAGCAACTTCAACACCGGGGGATAGGAGTCGCCTCGCCTTCTACAAGGTGAACCGGCACGCCACCTTCCCAGGGAGCGTTACCCTAGAGACCACCGTCATAGCAGTACCACTGCGGGCCCACTCGGCCCCACAGGCCAACACGTTGGCCCCACAACCAGCAGCTCACGCCATTCGAACCGCACTGACGGAGCATTCAAGTTACTGTCCATCAACCCAAGATCAATCCTCCCGGGCCCCACTTGTAGCCCGTTACCTCCCTGCGTGGAGTGGGCAGTAGAAATCATTTCTGCAAATTATTGATTGATTATTTAACCGAGAGTTACCGTACTTGGCCGGGATCGCCTTCCCCATGCCCGGAGCGTGGAGGTATCGTGTCCACTCCTCTCTCGACATTTTGCTTTACTCATATTTACGTCTATATGCTGCTGCTAGAGAGCATGCTAGGGTAATTAGCTCGCCATATATTGTTATTCACTGCTGCTTGCGAGAGAGCGAAACCCGCCCCGTGACCCGATCCGACCACGAGAGAGAGCCGACCACCCTAGCTCACTGTCGGTTTCTCAACCGCGCACGTCCAAAGCTTCCCTCGCTTAGGGACAATCGCGAGCTTGTCTAGAGCCCAAGGATCACATACCAACTTGGAGTCGAGTCCGCTGTTCATCCCGTATCAATTTGGTATCAGAGCGTGTTGAGTCTAGGGTAGTCTTGTTTAAAAACACAACAAAAAGAGTCATTTAAGTCGAGTCTAAGTTTAAGTCAGTCCAAGGTTGCATCGCATACCTTTATTCGGTATATAGAAAGGTGTTGTCTGAATGGTAGGCTACGCCTATCGGGAAGGCCGCACACTTGCGAGAGAGGATCTTCGGATCCCGTAACTCTGCCACGTACCAGATCTTAGTTGTCTAGTTTCATAGTCGAGTCGGCATTCCAACCTTGCATTGTCGTTTTAGTGTCTTGTCTCTTTGTGTCGGCATGTCCATCGTGTAGTTCCCAAGTGTCCAATGGACTCCAAGTCGCCCATGCGATATCACCGGTTACATGACACCCATGGGTTGGGCAACCATCCCATGCACTTCCGTAGGCCCGAAGCCTCGGATTTTTATGGCTCCAGTGACCCGTGCAACTACCTCAAGTGGGAGACCACCATGGACACATACTTTGATTGTTATACCATGTCCGAAGCCGGGCAATTCTATTTTGCCAAGGAGAGGCTTCTCCACGGGGCTGCCGAAAAGTGGAGAGACATCGAAGGCTTGAGAGAGGTTAGGAGGCAATGGCCCATCGAATCATGGTGGGACATGAAGAGAGAGCTTAGGAGGGTCTACCTTCCCCATCCGGTCCCTTCAAACCCGTCCCACCCATTTACTTCCAACCTCGTGGGTCACACCTACAACTGACCCCATCCAATCACCTCCAACCAAGTGGGTCATAGTCGGAGACAAGGAGCCCCGCACTTAGATGAGCCCCGACCCAAGCCTAGGCCGGTTGATTACGGGTGAGTCCACCGTGATACCCCTACTCCAACCCATATCATTGCCGAACTTGTGCAAATGATTTCGGATCGGGTGGATAGGAGGTGTGCTTATTTTGAGTCGTTGGTCTCCCCTTGCCCACCTTCGAGACCGGACGTAGCCACCACCAAACCTAGGGAGGTCTTAGCCCGTAGTCCAAACCCGGCCCCACCTACGGGGTCCCAAGGGCCTCTTCCCCTCCTAGTGGACAGCCCTCCCCCACCCCAGCCGGGGAGCCATTCCCCTAGTGCTCCTTTGCCACCCATTTTCGATCCTCACCCGGAGCCATTTCATTTGGAGCCACCTCAGCCTGAGCCGCCCATGTTTCTAGCGGGGACGCTTTTCATCACCAAGCCATTACTTAGCTAGCTCAAGAATGGCTTGGTCCCACCTCCCTTCCCATCCATGTACCCCACACTACCTCTAGTGCCAATTAACTCATTTCACACCACATTCTGGTCTAGTCACTATGTGGATACATTGGATGACCTTCTTAAAGGGTTAGACCGACAGTTGGCGTTGACGCACTTGCTGGCCCCAGGCTTCGACCGACCCACCGGTCGTAGCTTCACCCATCCTGTCTTAGGGTCCATTACCTCTGTGTACACCGTGGGTCATGTCACCACAGAGGTCCTTCTACTCCTCCCGTTACCGGCAGAGCCCGACTTCATTCCTTTTATCTCGAGGGAGGAGCCATATCTTCTATACACTGTCCCATCTACCACGATGGATGGAGTTGACCATCACCTTCATGAATTTCAAACATGGGACTATGTAATGGAGAAACCAAGGGGTCACACATTCTTTGACCCATTCGACCCCTGCCCTAGTGGGCCTCGTGACCCACCACTTCCTTTACACCTTGTCGGGGAAGTCCACTTTGACACCCCTTCCCCACGGGCCGATCCATATACACCCATCAAGCCCGTTCATTGGCAAGGTGATTTTGGGTCTCCTAGCCCTCCCACATCCAAATCCCATGTGCATGATTGGTGTATCGTAGGATGTCTCGGAGTCCACCATGGCGTCAACCGGTTACGTCAAATGCATGCATGGCACACATTCGGGTGTCCTGGTCCACCCTTGCATGAGTATGGGTTGGACTAACAATAGGTTTGCCTAGGATCTTGTGTGTCTGTGCATACATTGAGTCAAGTTGGTCCTTTGTACGCTCGCGTTGTCAGTCCCTTTCAAGTGCAAGACTTGTCAGACTTTGGGATCGGCTCTACCTCAACATATCGGATCTAGTCACATAAAGGGACCCAGTGGTGATTCCTAGTGAGTCTTTGAGCCGCCTCCCTCCTTTGAGAGTGACCCCACCCCGGAGTGTCCACCTCTAGCCTCAATCTGCAGCAGCGTGAGCATATCGAATCTATACGGGATGAGCATGTGTCGAATACTTGGAGTGGAGCGTACTCCGCGCTTCTTCGTCGATGACAGATCTGTCGGAGCTACTAGAGCAACCGCACCCCTTACTCGACGGGGTCGAGTTCTTCCCACTCGGAGAGAATTGATGGGAATCAACACCGGGCACTAACTTTTATTTTTGTATTTGTGTCATTTTAATTTGCATTTATATCCTTGGGAAGTAGGTTTACAATTGTAAGGATTTATAAGCCAATTTGTTATTCCTTAAGGATCTTTGGGTTTTTGTGTAAAAGTCCAGTAGGACCAGCAAGGGGTCCCCATCTCCTTCCCCATTGGTCCACCTAAGTCTTAGGGCCCATGTGGGGCCAGTCAAATGTCCAAGGTGGGCTTCTAGATGGTTTGACAATTCAAGGAGACAATGGGATGAAAATGTCCAAGATGCCTACCATGGAAGTCAAGGGGGCGCCCCCCATTTATTGTTTTTTTTAATTGGTTCCAAACCACATGGGAGAAATAAATGTGATCTCTCCCATTTACCCCTCCCTTAATTTAGATCTGAGGGTAGAATAGGTCATTTTACATTTCTTATAAATACCTTATATTTTGTGAATTAACTTAGCATTAATGTGAGAAAAATTCATTTGTGCTCATTTTGGCCCAAGGGCGCCCCTCTCCCTCCCTCTAGAGCTGTGAGAGCTCTCCCTTCAGATGTGTGACGCATCTCCACCACCACCTCTCTGAGTGCGACGCTCAGCTCCACCGTCGCCGTTGCCGTTCGTGCCGCCATCGCACCGTCACCGCCTTGCCGCCGGAGTTCTGTCCAAATCTGGACAAAGCCCCCTTGCTCGAATTTTAGCTCCCAACTCCGTGATCTTATGGAGCCCAAATTTTGAGGGTAGGTTATCCACGCAAATACCCTCTCCCAAAAAAGTTTCCCTTTTTCTAGCCTTCGTTTTATATTTTTCCCATTTCGTGTTTTCCAGTCCTCCAAATCTGTCCGTGTTTTGTCCTGTGTCACAGCAACCTAGTTCATCCTCTATTCGACCCCCTTTCCCTTTTCTGATTGAGTCCAAATTTGGACTGGATGTTCTGACCATCAAAACACGTCTCCACAAATTTTACCTTGATTTTAGAAGTTCTTTTTCCGCACCAAAAAATTAAAACTCAGTCATAAATCTGTTCTGTCCTGTACAGTCCAGATCCGACCCACCCCTGTTCTAAAATCCTTTTACCTAGTCAAACCTCCACCATAAAATCCACAAAAAATATCCTCGTCTTCCTTATTTTTTTCTCTACAACTTTCATCAAGGAGTCAACTTCTAGATCCGAAGTTTTTCCTTTGTTCAACTCTTGTTCTCAGGAAAACTCAGTTCTGTCCTGCCAGATCTGGTTCTGTGAGCCAGCAGATGGTAAATTCGACCAAGGCCAGTTTCGGAATAGAAAAAATTCTTTCTCTGGCCATAGATCGAAGTATTTTGAATTAGCTTTCCAACAGTATCATTTTCGCATCGATCCGACGTCAGGATTGATCGCAGCAGCCGTTCTCGCTGGGTCGCACGCTGTAAAATAGAAGCTTCAGTCCGTGGACTGCAACTTCAACACCAGAGGATCGGAACCGCCTCACCTTCCACGAGGTGAACCAGCACGCCACCTTCCCAAGGAGCATTCCCCCAGAGGCCACCGTCACAGCGGTACCACTCCGGGCCCACTCGGCCCCACAGGCTAGCACGTGGGCCCCACAACCAGCAGCTCGCGCCATCCGAACCGCTCCGACAGAGTGTTCAAGTTGCTCCCCATCAACCCAAGATCAATCCTCCCGGGCCCCACTTGTAGCCCGTTACCTCCCTGCATGGAGTGGGCAGTAGAAATCATTTCTGTAAATTATTGATTGATTGTTTAACCGGGAGTTACCGTACTTGGCCGGGATCGCATTCCCCACGCCCGGAGCGTGGAGGTATCGTGTCCACTCCTCTCTCGACATTTTACTTTACTCGTATGTACTTCTATATGCCGCTGCCAGAGAGCATGATAGGGTAATTAGCTCACCATATATTGTTATTCACCGCTGCGAGCGAGAGAGTGAAACCCGCCCAGTGACCCGATCCGGGCACGAGAGAGAGCCGACCACCCTAGCTCACTGCCGGTTTCTCAACCGCGCACGTCCGACGCTTCCCTCGCTTAGGAACGATCTTGAGCTTGTCTAGAGCCCAAGGATCGCATACCAACTTGGAGTCGAATCCGCTGTGCATCCTGCATCACTTGTGCCAGCCCTAAAGTCGTGGTACCCTTTTTCATGTCCTTGCAGAAGAGGTAGAGGGGGGACACACGTACGCATTTTTCGGTAGCTTCCAGTTCGCGTTCCCACAGTCGGACCGCGCCCGGTGACCATCTCCAATCGTCGCCTCTCAAGTATCCAACATTCCAGCGACCATGGCGGCTGTGACCTATGGCCCCATCGTCATCACCACCATTGCACGGGTGGGCTACTTGGCGACGCCGATCGCTTTCGGCAGCTTCGCCCCTATCGTTGGATCACCCTATTTCTTGGGAGTGGTCCCCGTGGCTGCTCTACAGCTGCTCCCAGTGCCTACGCTCATTCGTGTGGCCGACACGCCGCGCCTGTTTCCAACATCAGTGGCCCATTCGAGCGTCAGGCTCAGGGCTACCACTACCGGCCCCTATCGGGGTCCCAGATCATCTACTGCCCGGGCAAGCGTTAGCCCCCGGGTCCAGCACCGGCCGACCTCCAATGCGGGCCTTGCTCCCCAGGTCTCGGCCACCACTCTAGCATTTTGTTCGGGTCTCCAACCCCGAGTTCCCACAAAGTCGGCACCCGACGTTCGCTCCTTGGCCCGGGTCCCTGACTTTCCGGTATCTCACTCGGGTTCTCAGCCCCTAGTTTCATTCGAGCCAGCCCTCCACATGGGTCTCCCACCCCGAGGCCATGGCTTCTCAGCTTTTCACTCGGGTCCCTAGTCCCGAGTCCAGGTTGAGCCGACACCTTATACGGACTTTCAGCCCTAGGTTAGCAGCTCCTCAGCATCTCACTCGGGTCCCCAGTCCCGAGTCCCGATCGAGCCGACACCTTATAGGAGCTTTTAGCCCCAGGTTCGCGGCTCCACAGCATCTCACTCGGGTCCCAAGTCTCGGCCGAGCCAACACCTTACACGGGCTTTCAGCCCTAGGTTCGTGGCCCCTCAGCATCTCACTCGGGCTCTCAACTCTGAGTCCCAGCCGAGCCTCCTCCTAGCACAGGTTTCACACCCCGGGGGCGAGGTTCTCTAGCACTCTACTCGAGTCTTCCGACCCGAGCCCGAAAAGAGTCGTCACTCAATATGGGTCCCCAACCCCGAGTTCGAGGCTCCCCAGCATCCAGCCCGGCACACAACCCCGGGTCTTACCAAGGTCGGTTCCCAATGCGGACTCTCTACCTCGGGCCCCGGGCCTCCCAGCTCTACCTCGGGGTCTTTCCCCCTACCATCCAACAATGCCAACTCCCAGCACAGGTCTCCCTCTTTAGGATGCTGCAATCTCAGTGCCCGCTATGGGCCCCCTGTCTCGCCCTCGAGCTACGTCAGCACCCGACGTAGGTTTACAACCTCGGGTTGTTGGCACTCCAGTATCTTCTGCAACATTGCTTCTCGGTGCAAGAGCACCATTTTGAGCATCGACGACACTTCTGTCAACTCGGGCAAGAGCTTACACCCGAGTCAATCAGCCATTGGCTCCCGATATGGACCTCGTGCCCCGGAGGCCAATCCCAGCGCTTTCCGCTGACAGCCTCGCGCTGCCAGCAACGAGAGATTGGGTTTTCTCGGTCTACCACCTCGGAGCCGAATCTTCCTCCGCTCCCCAGAAGAAGCGTCACCACGGCTGTAAAGGCAGGCGGCTCACCGCTGCAACCAGTAATTCTGGCAAGATCATCCTTGTCGGTGATCTGCGGATTTGTCTAAATAGAGGCGAACCAATCATACCCCTGATAGCAGACCATCCCTACGGTCCCCACCACCAACCACTTCAGCCTCCTGCGGCGGACGCAAGAGGATAAAGCGAAGCTCATAGGAGCAGGTGCCTCGGCAACAGTTCAGGGGCACCCGCACCAACCCAATACCCAGGCTCCCAAGTTTCGTCAAAGGAACAATGACAAGGGAGATCCATAACTTAGCCTAAGAAGAATCTGGGTTACCCCGGAAGAGGCTCAAGCTATTCGGAGGGCACGTACCAAAACCCCTTCCGACCGCTCAGGTGTGTCGTCGGGCGGGACGCAGCCACGTCTACCTCGACATAATCCGACGACACCCAGCCACTCAGCATCCCCCGCTTAAATAAGTGAAAACAAAGAAGGGCTCATTCCGGGCCCCACTAGTGCTCAGTCCTGAGTTCTCCTCGGGTCGACACTATGACGGAGGCTCCACCAACATGGGCCACAGTCTTTGACAGGCTGGGGACGCCAGTGCGCTGAGAAGCACTCCCAGAAAAAGTGGACGGTTCGACTCATCAACGATGGAGTTTGGGTGTTCACGTGTTATACCACCGAACATCAGCCCGAGACTCAGTTCGATGACCTGAACCAACCTCTTATCCAGCTTAGGAGGCCTCGCCATCAAACTCAACCTCCAGCACCGTCAGGCCACATCAGCACTTCCGCCAGACCTCAGGCATCGAAACGTGCAGAAGAAGTTCCAGTCGAGGATCGTGGTGCGCCTATCAATGCAGACCTAGCCAACAATGATCTTCTGGTAAATGAAGTTCAAGAGGTGACCCTCGAGACTCTCGTGAAGGAGAACCAACATTTGAAGGCCCTCCTGCAATACCTCCTTCAGGAACGAGACCTTCACCTTCAGCAACCTGCTAGGCCTCCGGTCGAAGCACCGACACAGCTAGTGGGGCACAATGGTGTCAACACTTCAGCGGCAGCTGCCCGAACCCCAACAATGGTCGGGTTCGGCATGCCCCCAGTCGAAGCTCATCCGTGAGCATCCAATACGTCAGTACCTGAAAATCTCATGGCGCAATGCCATATGATCAAGCGGATTGTCGAGACAAAGCTAGCCCAGTATGGGGAAGGGGTGGCCACTATAGACCTCTATAGTGTACCCTACCCGCTCCATCACCAGTTGAAAAAGCTCCCTCCAGAGTACGCCAAGCCCCTGAAGTTGCAGAAGTTCGACGGGCAAGGGTCACCACATGAGCACTTGGCCTACTACATTACGGCCATGGGTGAGCTAGCGCTGGATGAGTCATATCTCCCCCGCAACTTGGCCACTTTGCTCACGGGAACGGCCTTCCAATGGTATTCCCGCCTGAAGCCTAACTTAGTCATCGACTGGGCAGATCTATAGAAGAAATTCCTTGACCATTTCTAGACAACCAAGTGAAAGATCTCCCTAGCCGAGCTCTGTTCTCTCCGATAGAAGAAGGGTGAGTGTCCTCGACTTTATCAAAAAATGGTGAGACCTTAGCATAAGGTGTATCAATCCACTAGTTCAAGAGGACGCCATCACCATATGCCGCCGAGGCTTGGCGGCCGAGGTCAGCGAAAAGCTCCTCAGCACCAATGTCAAAGGCTTCGACCAGCTCAACTCTGCAGTTGTCGAAATAGAGCTGTTCTTCACCGATAACCCAAGCTACACTTCAGCAAAGGGTAAACAAGCACGAGAACGCCAGCCCAGCAAGGAGGTGAACATCATTGAATTCACCCCCGCCGCTAAAGCCAGTAAGGAGGCCAAGCCAAGCGGCTCTGACAAAAGGCCAACGGACAAGCCGGTCGCTCCTTCCTTTTTAGAGCGTATGAAGACACCCTTCTCCTTTAAAAAGGAACACATAAAGATGCTCTTCGACCTCTGCATGACCCAGAAGATTATCGAGCTGCTAGAAGCTCGCAAGCCGGACGAGGCCCAGAAAACGGATGACCCTAGCTATTGCCCATATCATCGCATGCTAGGCCATCCGCTTGAAGATTGCTACGTCTTCAAGACACAGGCACAGAAGCTGATCCGAGACGGTAAGATCAAAATGAAGAGTGGTCTCATCGATCCCCCGCAGCCACATACATGGTCCAGGCCAGCTAAGGCGGCGCGTATGATTCACTACATAGTTAACGTGATTCACATGATGGCTACATTCTCTCTCTCTGACAACGAAACATAGGAGCCGAGTACCAGCCAAGGCGAGAGTTCACTATGGTATCCATGGTGGAGACCCTGGCATGACTGCATACCCCTCTCCTTCCCAAGAGAGAGAACCCGGCGACTCTTCGATGTCCTTGTCAAGAGGGGGGAAATCATGTCCCGCGATCCACCGGTAGACTACACCCAATGGGACTTCAGTCATTCCCAGTATTGCCCTTTTCACGCTAGAATTTGCCACGTGATTGAATCCTGCGAGGAAGTTCAGCACCTAATCCAGGAACAGATCCAGTGGGAGCAGATCGATGCTGATGGGAACTCTATGGCGATTCTGAGACTTCGACAAGCCATCGAAGAGAACATGAGCATCGCCAGAAATGCACCAGAGCAACCAGACCCTCCTTAAGTGAATGGGCACGGGCTGCCTTATCAACATACCCCAGAATGGCTCGAGTTTCGAACCGATAATCGAGAGGCTCTCGAGCGCCTGCGAAGGCACAGGGAGCGGGACGTTAGTCAGGAGGCAGAGCTGAGTGATTTCTCGATCAATGTCATCCATTCCCCAGCCACCCCAGCTCCTCCAAATGCCTAGACATCGACAACTAGCCAACCAGCCCATGCCACTTCGACCGTGCAATGGTGGCCCTGGCAAGAGCTGGAGTCTCTCCCATTCTCCAGGGAGGATACCGCCAGGCTCCTCCGAGTCCTTCTCGGCCGAGAGGATGTCCTGGTGAGCGAGACGATGATGGGCACCCCAGGCTCCTTGTGGATGTCAAAAAAAGAAGAAGAAGGAACAGAATGATCATACGGCGTGCACGTCCCGGCACCCGAGAGCAGCAGAAGACGGAAAGGCCGAATAAACCCCATACCTCCTCCAAGGGAGATGAATACATGCCCGGCACTGCGTGCCCCTCCAAATGCCCTCAAACCGGGGAGCCCGTCCTTTGGACACTTAACCGGCGCGCTAACACATGTGGGTTTAAACCGGTGCGCCTACCCCATGCCCCGGTTTAACCCAAAGCCATCCCATCTTAAGTCCAATGCTTTGTTTTTCACTGCAAACACAGGCACCCTTGCCTGAAATAGGGGAACGCCCTGCATTAGATCGACGGGCAACCGCCTACACGCCTCAAGCCTCCCAAAAAAGGAGGTCTTCGAGCTCTACACCAAATGTCGCGTCTCCACCGGTCGTCGTCGACCAATCCCGCAGAGGCATCTTCCCTACTGTACCGCCCCCCTATCCCCAGGCCACTCGACGGCTTCGAACGAGGCACAGAGAGGAAGAAAGAACGAGGCACTATAAAAGAAAGTCATACTCCACTGACTCAGGGGCTGGCGAACAAAAAAAAGAAGGATGGTTCGTTAGCAAGGAGAAGAGAGGCTAGCCGAAGAGAGAAGAGGATCCACCCACCTGCGTCAGCGAACTGAAGAAAAGAGAAGCAAGAAAAGAGAGGTGAGGGTGAAAAGGGGGGGAGAGCTTATGCTCTGTCCCCCCCCCCCATCTGTGTATTATCCCTCTCCTATTGTTTCCCTCTTGTAGTGGGGTAGATTCCGATTTTTGTGTTTGTTCTTCCGTCGCCCTCTTGGCCCTTTATGGATGAATAAAAAGAAAAGGTGTTAGGTGTTCGTGATTTTGCTTACCCATCTCATCGTCTCCCTTCCTTCCCTCTCTATCTTCTAATCACCCGGGGCTCTTAGAAGTCTGCTTCTCTATGGCATGATCTTCGGAGGAACACGTTCGAAGGGGTGAACATTCATGGCCTTCCATGGCGAACATCTGCCCCGTTGGGAACTCCTATGGAGCAATGGCCCATGAGTTGTTGGAATCCCTTGAAGGCTGGTCCTCGGGCTTATGCACTCACCCGTGGGTCACTGGACCGCCGTTAGGCTACTTCGAGTTTTGGGGGTCATCCCGGAATACTCCGTTTGATGATCCCCCATTTCCTCTGGCAAACCTCAGTCCGGGGGAGGTGCTGCCCAACTTTTGCCAGGGATATGAACAATAAGAGCAAAGAATAGATACACACAAGTGTGAACGAACAAACAAAACTCTCTGAGATCAAGAGTTGTGTTTACTTAATCCCTCCTAAGCCAGCTATAAACTGAACCTCTGAATTTCAAGACTTTCATACAATAAACCTATGAATAGCACGCTCAAACCCTCTTACTGAATTAATGAACAGGTGAATAAAACATTCAAACCCCCCTGAACTGATCATGAGTAGAGACTTCTGAACTTCAAACCTCTGAAAAAGAAAACATTTAAACTTTCTTGTTAATCCCTTGACAAGTGAACAAGACATTTAAACCCTGTCACTGAATCAACGAACGAGAGAATAAAACATTTAAAATCTTCTCCTTAGCCACCTGTTCAATCTGCAAGCTAATAAAAAGAAGATCAGAACTAAACGAACTCCTTCTTAATCCGGCGTGGTCTAATCCAGCGCCCATGGGGGCGCGCCGGTTTTGATCCCCTCTCAAAACCCAATTTCCTCAACTCAACCTAATCCGGAGCGTGCTGGTTCAACCCTCCTCCCAATACCCATTTTCACAAGCTAGTCTTGGAACCAGCATGCCCCTGCATTCCCCACTAAACTGGCGCACCCCTTGTGCCAACTTTAACCGGCACGCCCCTTGTGCCAACTTTAACCGGTGCGCCCCTGTGCCACCCTAATCCAGCACACTCTTGCTTGCCCACTAAATCGGCATGCCCCCTTCTTCCATCTGAAACCGATGTGCCCCTTCTTCTGTCCGAAACTGGCGTGCCTCAAAAAAAAATGACCAAACGAAAGAAAAGACATGAGCCCATTTAACAAAATAAACCACACGTGCGCGAGTGTGCAAGAAAACTCAACAATCGAAACAACGATAATAAAAGATGCTATAACCATGCATACCTCGGGACCCTCTCTCCTCCAGACTGAGTGTGAAGAGAAAAGCAACGATGCCCCAATAAATTGGACGTGGACCTCGGGAGCCCCTCCCGACATGGCCATGACCCGAAGTAATCTTGGGCCAATAGTTCGTTAACTCGACCCGCCTATGTCAGGATCCAATCCCGCACCCACATTAAACTTGATGTATCTGCGACAGACACTAGCACGGTTTTATCACCATCCCCCCCCTTTTTTTTGCTACGAATGCGGACTTCCGTTCAAACAAGAAATGGTCCGCAAGTGACCGATAAACACAAATCCATGAACGTTTACGCCCCAATGTGGGGTCTGTTTAAAAGCAATCTGAGACTTCATTCTCACTCCGTTATTGTGAATTTCAGGCCGTATGGCCCCTTTTCTCGACGATCAATCAAGGGTTTTCCCCTCTCCGAGGGGATGTAATTAACGTTGTAGCCTTTATGGTACGGCGAGTTCTCAGTCCTGACATGACACACACAATCATCTGACTAGTCAGATCGAGCGCACCCTGGGCTTCCTAGAAGCCCGAATAAATCGTCACCTAGTGATCGGCATGCCCTCGCACTAATAAATTGAATAAACGAATGAATAAACAAATAAACGAATGAATAGACGAATAAAAGAACAAACAAAGGAAGAGATCCTAAAAGAGCATCCACACTCCTCTCGCTCCCCTCATACCCTACCTCCATCTCCAGTGTCAGGAGATGGGAAGGGGAAGCAAAAATAGGGAGATGTTCCGACGCGATCGTATCGTGTCCCTTTAGTCAGCGAGCCATCTGGTCCTCTCCGCATTCCCTACAACCCCGTCTAGAACACAAAGAAGGCATCTTCGGAGCCTTCAGCTACTTCGGCTCGTACGCCAAGCCCACCACCACGAGGCCCAGTCGAGGCGCAAAGTCAGGGTAACTACCCAGAGTGGCCATAGCCTACTACATCTTCGGCTATCGCCAGACCCCGCTCCAAGCCAGATCGTAAAGGCAAGGCTGAGGAGCAAGACTCCAGGCGAGTCTCCCAGTCCACATCTCAGCAAAAGTATTTGCCACCGTGGGTAAGGCATCAAACCGCACATACGTCTTCGGACGCTAGCCCTAGAGTACCAGCGTATCAGGAGATACCTCCCTCGCCATCGCGGGTAAGGCTCCAGACTGAGCATATGTCTTCGGACGCCAGCCCCAGCACACTAGCCTATCAAAGGCTACCGCCCTCGCCACCGCGGGTAAGGCATCAAACCACGCATACGTCTTCGGATGCCAACACCAGTATGCCAGCCTACCACATGCCTCCTTCGCCACCGCGGTTAAGGTATCAAACCGCGCATACGTCTTCGGATGCCAGCACTAGTATGCCAGCCTACCATAGGCCTCTTTCGCCACCGCGGGTAAGGCATCAAATTGCGCATACGTCTTCGGACGCTAGTCCCAGCATTCTAGCATACCAAGAGCTACCACCTAAGGTAATCGAGGTGGCGATCAACGCCACCTTCCAAATACAACGAG
Source organism: Amorphophallus konjac (assembly GCA_022559845.1). Lineage (NCBI taxonomy): Eukaryota > Viridiplantae > Streptophyta > Magnoliopsida > Alismatales > Araceae > Amorphophallus > Amorphophallus konjac. The sequence continues at coordinate 102,404,711 of CM040120.1, forward strand.
CTGAAGGTGCTTCGATCGAAATCCGGGCGAAGAAAAGCCGTCGGTCTCACCCTGCCAAAACATTATCTCGGAGATACCCTCACGAAGATTTATCAACTTCGGCTCCAGCACCTCTCCCTCCTACTCCCCTGGAGGTGGCAATCGCCAAAAGACAGGAGAAAAATAGGACGAGGACCTCAAACGATGGCTCAAGAAACAAGCTGAGCAAGCAGCCGCCTTACATGCTCCAACTAAGCCAACGCCTCTTCAGAGGCTCCAGCGGCTAATTGACGATCTGGAGGAATACATTTCTCCTCGTCCTACTAGAGCTCTCCCGCTCGATGACTACATCCCGTGGGAAGAAATGCAGAAGCGAGCTCGCCTCTGAAGTTGGGTCCAAGAGAGGATCCAGAAGATCAAGAACGGCGAAAGGCTTCTCATCCCAGAAGAACTCTCCTTGTCCTATAAAGACAAGGAGATCACAATAGAGCAGCTGGAAGAAATACTTCGAGGCTGCACCTACAACATGGTGGCCATTCCACCCCCTGATAACATCAATGCCTCTCGGCGAGGTGAGGCAGTGGCCTCCCGAACCAGACAAAGAACCATCGCCCCACTCGAGCTATAGCCAGCTCGGGAACACACCAGCCGCGGCCGAGGTCGTGGTCGGGGACGCGGTAGAGGGCGTGGGAGGATTTTCAAGCTACCTCTTCACCCGTCCACCTTCGACCCGGAACGAATTATCCTCTTTCGAGGGGAGGAATCTGCACCCATTCCGGAGGTAGAAATTTGGAATGGGGTCAGCATCTTCGACCCCTCCGACCCAGAGGGGATAGCTTCCAGCATCCCAGTTCCTGGACCAGCTCTGTCCACTTCCGCAGGATAAGCAGGCACGTCCGATAAGGATGAGCCAGCTCGCCAGCCACCCCCAGAAGAGCCATCATTGGCACCCCTGTTCCAAGAATCCACCGGCGATCCGAGTTCAGCCCGATCCCAATGGCAAAGGAAAGGCAATGCAACTCCCCGACGGGGAGCAGCGCGACATCCCACTATGGACACTTTTTATTTAGGTCATTTATTTATTTGGTTATTGGGTTTATTAAGTACGTGGACGTGCCAGTCACCTAAGTGACGATTTATTCGGGCTTCAAGGAAGCCCATGGTGCGCTCGATCTAACTAATCAGACGATTGTGTGGTTCGTGTCGGGACTGAGAACCCGTCGTACCATAAAGGCTACGACGTTAATTACATGCCCTCAGAGAGGGGAAAACCCTTGATTGATTTCCAGGAAAAGGGGCCCGATGGCCAAAAGTTCATAGTAATGAGAGCGAGAGCAAAAACTCGGATTGCGTTTGAACAGACCCCGCGTTGGGGCGTAAACGTTCATGGATGCATGCATGTCGGTCACTCACGGACCATTCCATGTACGGACGGAAGTCCGCATTAGTAGCATCGAAGACGATGATAAAACCGTGCAAATGTCTGCCGAAGACACGGCAAGCTTAATGCGGGTGCGGGATTGAATCTCGGTAGAAGCGGGTCAGATTAATGATCTATTTGCCCGAGATGGTTGCGGACTATGGCCATATCGGGGTCCCCGAGTTCCACGTTCGATGCCATGGGGCGTCATCGATTTTCTCTTCACACACAGTCTGGGGAAACGAAGGTCCCAAGGTATGCATGCATGTCGGTCACTGGACCATTTCTTGTTCGGACGGAAGTCCGTGTTTGTAGCGTAAGAGACGGTGGCAAACCGTACAAATGCCTGCCGTGGGTACGGCAAGTTTAATGTGGATGCGGGATTAGATCCCTGTATATATGTCGGTCACTAACAGACCATTCATTGTTCGGACAAGAGTCCACATTTGAAGCATCGAAGGCAATGACAAAGACATACGGATGTCTGCCATAGGTACGGCAAGTTTAATGTGGATGCAGGATTAGATCCGGTATATGTGTCAAGCTGGATGAACTATCAGCCCGAGATGTTTTCAGACTATGGCCATAACAGGGTTCCCGAGGTCCACGTCCGATGCCATGGGGCGTCAATGCTTTTCTCTTTACGCACAGTCCGGGGAAGCGGATAGTTAAGTGTGAAGCCCGAACTCGTCAACGTGCGCCCTCACACGCGGATCGACCTGGGGCGATATTGATTATCGGCTTCATACTCCTTTCATTTGTTTTTATTGGTTTAGGTGTCTTCTTTTGTTTTATTCGTTAATTTAAGGTCTTTTCTTTTGTTTAGCTAATTGTGTTGCTCTCTCTTTTTATGAGGCACGCCGGCTTATGGAAGCAAAGGGGGATGGGGCGCGCCAGATTATTATCAAGAGGAGGGCACGTCGATTTAAGTGTGTAAAGAGGGGCGGGCCGGTTTAGGAGGGCATGGGGGGCGCGCCGGTTTAGAAAGGCATGGGGGCGCACCAGAATAGGTGGAGCAATGGGGCGCGCCGGATTAGGGCACTATTCATTCTAATACTTTGAAAGTGGTTTTGAGTGTAGAGTAAAACCGGCGCGGGGGGGGGGGGGGACCGCGCCGGATAAGCCCACGTCGGATTAAGATCTGTGGGTTTTATTTCATTCTTGTTTGTTCTGTTTCTTCTTTCTTTCACCCGTGGGTTGATTTTTTGATTAGTTTGTTCGTCCAATTGATGGATTAGCTTTGTGGAGAGGATATTTAGGTATTTGATCATTTGTTAAGGTGAATTGGCATGATAATCCGAATGTTTTATTAGAAGTGTTTGTTGTGCAGGGTAGTTCAGTTTGTGTTTGATTTCAGGAGGGTGCTTTCTGAGTGGGGTTGATTTAGTCTGAAGAAGCTTCATTTATTCGTTCTTATGTGTTCTTGTTCTTTGTTCCTCTTGTTCTTGGCCCTGGCAAAAATCGGGCAGCACTTCCCCCGGATTGAACCTTGCCAGAGAAAAATGGAGGAACACCAAATGGATTGCTCCGGGTGAACCTCAAAATGCAAACCTCAAGGCGGTCCGATAACCCTGATGTGAGTGGGGGGAAAAGCTCGAGGACTAGCCTTCGAGAGCTCCCACAGCTCACGGGTGATAATTTCTCAAGGCGGGACAAATGTATGCCACAGGAGGGCTGTAAATGCTCATCCATCTGTGGGTTCCTTAGAAGGTCATGCCACGAAGAGTCAGACTTCTAAAGGCCCTTGGATGAGAAGAAAACCGAGAGAAAGAGGAAGAGATCAAAGCGATAGAACACCACTCATGCCCACAAAAGAAAAGCATTCTTTTTATTCATCCCCAAGGAAAAGGGGGAAAAGAGATACAGGAGGGGAGATTTACCCCAAAGCAAGGAAAACACATCAGAGAAAGAGGAAAGAAATACATCGGTGGGGGAGGGGGAACGGGGCACAAGCTCCGTCCCCCTCTGAGCTTACCTCTCTTCTCTCACGCTCAATCTCTCTTTTTCTTCTTCTCTTTGCTAGCTGATTATCTCCCAAGAGCTCTCTTCTCCTAATGGCCAGCCGGGGGGGGGGGGGTCCAGAGAGCTTTTGTGGAGCAGGTAGAGTATATATGGAACGGACAGTGGGGGAGAAAATTCCCGCCACCTCTGCCTTGTTCGCAGCAACGTTGTTGTCTTGTTGGATGCTGCTGATTCGCGCCGTACACTGGCGCTCGTCCGAGGACGGGACGTTCGCAGGTCTGCCGGGAGATCTACTGCCGCTTCTCCACCGTGGATGCATGCCTTCGCCGTTGATGCCGATGCACTGTCGAACGGAGATGGAGACAGAGCTTCAAGCATTAAATGTCATGCCCTTTTGCGTCTGCGCTCGAAGCTGATGGGAGAACAGAATACCGGAGCTCGGACGGGACAACTTTTGAGTTAAACGGCGCGGTGTTGTGTGCGCCAGATTAACAACACTAAAAAGAGGCGCGCCTATTTGCAGCCAAGATGGGGTGCGCCGGTTTAATGGCCATAAGAGGGGTGCTCCGGTTTAAGGCCCAAGCAAGGGAGCGCCGGTTTAAGTGCAGGCCGCGCCGGTTTAGACTTCATCTCGGAGTCGTAACTATTCGGACGGACGCTTGTCCTCCTGTGTTGCTTTCGTTGTAATGCACCGCCTCCGGGGTGTTTAGTTCAGGGCCTCTGAATCCCGATTCGAAACTTTGAGTGATTTCCGGTGCATGCCGAACATGTGTTTGAATTCCTGAGTTTCTTTTGATTCGGCCTTCGGCACCGCCGACTGGGGAACCGGGGCTGTCTCTTCTGCCCGAGGGGCTTCTTTGTTGGGTGGCGGAGCACCGGGTATTTATATTCATCATGTTTGGAGGAGGTATGGGATTTGTTCGGCCTTTCCGTCTTCGACTTGCTCTCGGGGTGTCGAGACGTCTGTGCCGCAGGAACGTTCCTTTTCTTCTCTTCTTTTTTGACGTCCACACCCACGGAAGGCCCAACCTGATATACTACCATCATTGGAGGATGCTCGAGCTCGAGCCGACCGGAAGGTCCTCCACCAGATGAAGCGGTTTCCCGCCAACATTACAATCTGGGAAGCCATCGCTTGGAGTAAAGAGCTAAGGGAAACTCTTATCAAAGTACTCCAAGAGCCAGAAGCTTATGAAGCACATGTCGCAGAGATGAAGGCAGCTACCTATGAAGCCTTCACAGCCACCGTCTCTTTCACAGAGAAGGACATGCTACTCTCCCCTCCGTGCCACAACCGTCCTCTCTACATGAAGGGGAAGGTCAATGGGAATGAGGTAAACCAGATCCTGGTGGACGTCAGCACCGCTGTCAACATCATGCCCCTCAAAACATTCAAGACTTTATATCTAACCCCATACCTCCAGAAGGTTCAAGCGGTCAACATATCCGGCTTCAACTAGGACACCGAGGACATCCTCGACCGGGTGGATGTCGATCTGGTACTCGATGATTTCACCTCCAAGGTGACATTCTACATCATCGATGCCAACACATCTTATAAAGTGCTACTAGGCAGACCCTGGCTGCATGAAAACTGGGACGTCCCATCAACTCTCCACCAATGCATCAAGTATGCCAAGAATGGGTAACAACACACAGTCTTCGCAGACCTGTCACCATTCACTCCAGCAGAATGTAATCTCGTCGATGTTGGGCTCTACTTCGGGGAAATCAGTCCTTACCCTGTAATCAAGAGCAAAAGCAACGGCTGGCTCTCAGAGGAAGATGATGATGATCTCTTTTCCATTGACGAAGAAAAGGCCAAACTTCATCGGCTACGCCTCAGCTCCAAGTCAACCCCAAACCGCCCCGAGAGGCGCAAAATCAACTTTGAGGCTAATCTTATTAGCCGATCCATTGACAAAAGCATATGCCTGCCACCTGACTATATCCAGCTCCCATGTGCGTCAGAAGAGCATAGGGTTGAGTCGCTAACGACATTTATCGTTACCTTCAGGCGACAATGTAGAAACAAGAAAAAGGATAACATGGACAAGCCTATTGTCTTCTATAAGGGAGACATGGTCCCTCAAGCCCCACCAGATGACGACTTCGGTTGGTCCAAATGAGCCGATGATAGCCCTGAAGTAGTCCAAGTATTGGATGACCTGCCACCGCATATTCGAGAGATATGTCTGAAGCAATACATCCCTCAATGGCAGGCTTCCACACAGCGGAGATATTTTCGCCAGCTATGGACCCCTTCCCAGGTCCGGGGATAACCCCCATCCTTTCATAAAGATACCAGGGGACTTGGCTATGACCACGACCCAGACTTCCGTGTCTACTACGCGGTCAACGTCGTAGGCTTGACACAGCCAGCCGACGACCAGGCTAAAGTCGAGGCAAAATTTGATAGTTCTGGGGATGAGGAAGAGGAGATCTTGATCCCAACCCCCGTCCAGGCCATCACTCCAGTCCAAGCAGTCGGGGAATCTTCCTCGCCTCCCTGCAAAAATATCAGGGCGAAAAAAGCTCCTCCCGCCACCCAGCTTGTCGAAGGACTCAGTTCGACAAACCTTCCTGATGAGGAAGGCGCCCAGAGCACTGGCCATGAAGGGTTGTCAGCTTTAGTAGGCGACTCTAGGGAAACCTCAACAGCGCCAGTCGACAATTGCTAGCAAGAAGCTAGCGGTCCAGATCCATCCTTGATGGATTCCAGGAACAACAACCTCCCAGTCCCCTCGGCGTCAACCAGTGGCTTCGAGAATCAAGAAATACCCGAAGCTGACACCGATGACGAGGATCTCATCGACTTCCAACCCACTCCTCCCGAGCTGGAGGACGATGTCCAGGAAAGCATTGACGAACTCATCGAAATCAACTTGGGTGAAGATGTAGCCCACCAGCCAACATTCGTTAGTGCTCTTCTCACCGAAACAGAAAGGCGGGATTACAAGCAGCTCCTGCTTGAATACAAAGACTGCTTCACCTGGATATACAAGGAGATGCCAAGGCTAGACCCCTCTGTAGTGGAGCATGAGCTAGCCATTTCTCCCTCAGCCACTCCGGTCAAACAGCCACAATGGCGCATGCGCCACGAGCTGGAACTCCAGGTTTCGGCCAAAGTCAACAAAATGGCCAAGGTCAACTTCATCGAGCCATGTATCTAACCGATCTAGCTCGCCAACAAAGTCCCAGTAAAAAATAAGAATGGTCAAGTCCGCATTTGCGTCGACTTCTGGGATCTCAACAAAGCCTGTCTGAAGGACGACTTCCCAGTTTCGATCACGGAAACAATGGTCGACATGACAACTGGACATGAAGCCTTGTCTTTCATGGACGGGTCGTCCGGTTATAACCAGATCTGGATGTCCCTCAAAGATAAAAACCACACTGCCTTTAGATCCCCCAAAGGGATTTTTAACTATAAATGCATGCCCTTCGGTTTGAAGAATGCTGACACCAGTTACCAGAGGGCCATGACCAAAATATTCGATGAGATGCTACATAACATCGTCGAGTGTTATGTCGACGACCTCGTCGTCAAAACTAAAAGGTGTGAAGACCACCTACATGATTTGCACCAAGTCTTCGATCGACTCTAGCAATATGGGCTCAAGATGAACCCCATGAAATGTGCCTTTGGCATATCCAGCGGTAAGTTCCTCAGCTTTGTTGTCAGATGCCAAGGAATCGAGGTGGATCCCAGCCAGATCAAGGTGATCTGGGAGCTTCCACCGCCTATGAACCTCACCGAGCTCAGGTCCTTCCAAGGAATATTGACCTACATTTGAAGGTTCATCTCTAACCTCTCTGGTCGATGCGCGCCTTTCAGCAAGCTAATGAAGAAAGACGCCCAGTTTATATGGGACTCGGAATGCCACGCAACTTTCGAGCAGATCAAGGAGTATCTCCTTACTCCCCTAGTCTTGGGGGCACCCGTTAAGGGTAAACCCCTCATACTCTACATCGCTGCCATTGACGCTTCGCTAGGAGCTCTATTGGCGCAAATCAAAGAGGAGGGCAAAGAGCAGCCGCTCTACTACCTCAGCCGGAAAATAATCGGTGTCGAGTATCGCTACTCCCCATGGAGAAAGTCTATGTGGCATTGGTATTCGTCGTCAAGAAGCTGCGACATTACCTCCTGTCCCATCGGGTCGAGCTCATATCCAAGCACAACCCATTCAAATATCTCCTCAGACAGCCCATCCTCTCAGGCCTATTGGGAAAATGGGCTCTCTTGCTGATGGAGTATGATATTACCTACGTCCCCAGGAAAGCAATCAAGGGACAGGGCATTGCTAAAGTCTTGGCAGCCCATCCAGTACCAGACGATTCACCTCTCAACACGGAGCTCCCAGATGAGGAGTCCCTTGCTGTCCAGTCACAACAACCAGTTGAACAGAGCGGAGATGTTTTGCATTATTGGCAACCAGACACCCTCACCGCCAATGTACCTTGCTGGGAGCTCTACTTCGATGGCGCTTCCCGAGGGATTACCCTGAGTAATCAAAATCCAGCCATCATGGCAGGTGCCGGCATCATCTTCCTGACCCCTCAGGGTAAAGTTTTGTACAACTCATGCGCCCTTATGAAATCCCTAACCAACAATGAAGCTGAGTATGAAGCTCTAATCATCGGGATGCAGATGTCTCTCGACATGGGCATCAAGTGCCTCAAAGCCTACGGGGACTCCCAGCTAATAGTCTGATAAGCCCTCGGCATTTACGACGTACGGAAGCAGGAGTTAGTCCCATGCCATGCCGCCATCACTAGACTCGGCCAGAAGTTCTATTTCTTTGACACAGATCATGTCCCCGGGAGAAGCAACGCTCAGGCAGATGCCCTGGCCAAATTGGCTGCGACCATCAAGCTTCTGCCCGAAGGTAAAGTCGACATCACTGTCAAGCACAGAAGAATGATGTCGAGTTCACTCAAAGGCAACTCCGGTCTCACCATCTACGGGGTCCATGACCTCGACTAGACCACTCCTCCAAAAGAAGAAGATTGGCGTGAGCCTATCATCAAATTCAAGCGAGGGTGGCTCCCTCCTGACCGAGCTCAAAGAGTCCAATTACTTCACCGGGCAACGTCATATGAGTTGATCGGCGACTCTCTATATAGACTTATCCATGAAAAGGACAAGTCGGTTCTTCTGAGGTGCATCTCCCCAGCCGAAGCTCGAGCCATTATGCATGAAGTCCATTCAGGACTATGCGGCGCTCACCAGGTCGGAGACAAGATGAAGAATAACATCAAGCTCAAAGGCTTCTATTGGCCAACCATGTATGCAGATTGCACTCAGTATGCTCGTACGTGTCATCTATGCCAAGCCTTTGGCCGAATACCCACAAGACCTCCCAATCCGCTGCATCCCACGGCCCCCACGTGGCCGTTCGTGGAGTGGGGTATGGACATCGCGGGGCCTTTCTCGCCATCTTCCAAGGGCTACAAGTACATTCTGGCTACCACTGACTACTTCTCTCGATGGGCTGAGGCCCTTCCCCTGTGGGAAGTCACCGGCGAAATAGTAGCCTGATTCATTCGGCACTGCATTATCTACCGATTTGGTACTCCCAACTGCATAGTGTCAGACAATGGCACATCATTCAAGAATAGGGTCATATATCAACTAGCTACTAAATTCCACATCGACTAGAAAACCTCTTCGGTCTACAACCCTCAGGTTAATGGCCTGGGAGACGCCTTCAATTAAACCCTCTGTAAACTTCTAGCTAAAACGGTTAGCCACCGGAAGCGAGATTGGGGTGAAAAGGTGTTCGAGGCGCTATGGGCCTACCGAACAATCTACAAGACCCCTACAGGATGCTCACCATTATCTATCATCTACGGAGCAGAAGCCGTCATCTCCATCGAAATCCAGTTAGCCTCTTACCGTGTGGCGGTTCATACCGGCTTTGCCGGCCCGGACGCAGAGGAATACCAGAGGAGGCTAGAGGAGCTCGCCGATCTAGAAGGCAAACAGCTCGAAGCCTACAAACACCTGCAAGTATACCAGGCACGCATGGCGCGCGCCTACTATAAACTCGTCAAGCATCGAGCCTTCAAGCAAGGTGACCTCGTCATGATCAAAGAAAAAGAAGTCAGGGCGGGGCGCTCCAGCGAAAAATTGTAACCTAATTGGCGAGGTCCATACATCATTCATGATGTTTATGAGGGTGGGGCTTACATGGTCATAGACCACAAGGGTAACAAGCCATTCCCACCTATCAATGGCAAACACATGAAGTTATACCATGCCCCAGAGCATGAGTTCACGCGCCACCCAGATTAAGGCGCGCGCCCCAGCCGTCAAGAGTGACGCCAGCCCCCCCCCCTCAGGGGCGGGTCCAGCCACTTCTTCTGATCTTTCCTCCCAATGAAGCAGCAGGGCCAGCCAGGCCCTCCCAGCGCCACCACTACGCACTCGTAGAGGTTGGCCTCCCAGCTTCGTTCCCGCGATCGTAAAAGCGGGAACGCCCAGCACCAGCAACGATTCAGCCGCCATGCTCCCAGGTAAGCAAAAAAAATGGGGTTAAAAGTAGAGATACCCCGACGGACTCGATCGTCCTCTTCACAAGGAGGCGACTAGGGGTAAAAAGGCCAACAACCCGGCTGAGGTGAAAACCCAAAAGGGCACCTCAGGCAAAATGGGATAACCCCTCGACGTGAAAACCCACAAGGGCGCGTCAGAAAAAGCTAAAGCGGACCGGCTCTGGCAAAAACCTGAAAGGGTGGTCGAGCCGGTAATGAGAAGAAAAAATCACTCTCCACTAGTCAGGGTGACTATCCACCCACCTCTCAACAAATCATAGGCCTCTCCAGTTAAAACATGCCAGTCCCTGACCAATATATATCCTTAATTCATTCACCCTGTTCCTCCCAGTTATGTTTATATCACCCAAGTTGGCTCATCTTACACACGGTCTCTGCTCCGTTGTAGCGGGCCCTCATACCCCAGTATCCACACGTTATCCCAGTCATTTATCCCAACGAACCTCAGTCTCAGCCAGTTTCCAGATCCCCTTCATTCTATGACCATGCACCTTAAATACCTTCAATCTATAAGCTCCAATCGCCAGTTCATCATGGTTCACTACCATGGTCACAGTCACCATTTCAATGTCTACGGATTCCCTGAGCCACCAGTTATAACTCCAGTCACACTCCACCAAGATATAATGACCATTAGGGGCCATGACTCAGTACCCTGCAAAAGTCCTAACCAGGGCCACAGAGATGTCAAGTCTTTAAACAACACAAGCCTCAGGCCACGTCCCCTGACAACAGTCTGCTATGGACGACAATCCCCCGATTTAAAAAAAATGGGGTTAAAAATAGAGATATCATGTGGGCCTCAGTTAACTCCCTCCACGGGACTACTGAGGGCAAAAATTTCCATCAACCCAGTAGAGGTGAAAACCTGAAAGGGCATCTCGGGTAAAATCGGGTAACCCCTCGACGTGAAAACCCGCAAAGGCGCGTCGAAAAAAGCTAAAGGGGGCCAGCTCTGATGAAAACCTATAAGGGCGGTAGAGCTGATAAAGAAAAAAAATCCTCTTCCTCTCTACTCCTCACTGATGAGAGCCATCAACCGCGACATCTCGCCGACGGTGAGCTCTGCATCACTCCACAACAATGGTGGCCACTACACCCCCTAGGGTCGGTCACCCCCAGTTCCAGTCCCAGTCCCAGTTCCAGTCTCCATTCCTAATATCCCGGCTATTACATATCAGTGGCCAGTCGGCCAGCCCCAGTTCCAGTCCCGATCTATGGCTACAACACCATAGTGGTCAGTCGACCAGCTCTAGTTCCTACTCCAGTCCCAACCCTCGGCTACAACACCTTAGCGGTCAGCCGGCCAGCTCCAACCCCAGCTCCAGTTCCAACTCCAGTCACAGCCCCTGGCTAGAACACCTTAGCGGTCATCCGGCCAGCTCCAACCCCAACTCCAATACCAGCCTTCGGCTACACACCTCTACGGTCAGCCGACCAGTCCCAGCCCCATTCTTACACCAACTTGAATCCTGGTCCCAGTTTCCGGCTATGTCGCCATGGCGGCTAGCCGGCTAGCCCCAGCTTCTACCTCACATACCCAACAACTCTAGCAATATAGGCTGAAGCACCCTCACAGATCGCCCTCCAGTCTCCTGTCATATAGGCCATCCCACCCCAATGGGTTGGCTCCCAGCTCCAGTTCCCAGTAATATAGGCCAACATCCCATTCGGGGTTAGCCTCCAGCATCTAATACCCAGCACTCAGCCTCCAGTATCCAATACCCAGTCCCCAATGCCCAGCACTCAGCCCCTAGTACCCAGTCCCCAGTACTTTGTGCTGAGGTTTGCCCATGTACCCAGTACCCAGCAACCACTAGCTAACACTCGGTCTACGGTCTAATACCCAGATTCAGGTACCCAGTTCCCTGTCACCAACACTAGCACATCGTACAAGAATCAGCAATGACTAACAGTAAGTGGTTCCAAGCTCATGTACACAACACTGTTCCACCAGAAAAGAGGTGGGACGACTCAGCGAATGGCAAAAAAAATTCAGAAGTTTGTCATTCATACTCTATAAAAAGGAGCCCAAGACATGCCCTTGGGATGACAAAATACATTCAACCAGGTACATATAATAGAAGGGGGAAGAGGTACAATCAAATCCCAAGCTCACTCCCCTCCAGTGCTGCCATACGAGAATCAGCAGCTGTAAGCTCCGCCTCGAGAGTGGATAAGAGCTGAGCATTGGCCTCGACCGTCCTCTCAGCTGCTTGCCACTCAGCCCTGGCGCGCTCTGCGGCCAACAACTGCTCCTCCAAGGCCTTCCTCAAGGCCTCGGCCCAGCTCTTGGTCTCTTCCAGCTGGACGGCTCGCTCCTGAGAAAGTGATTCGACTGCCTCGACGTGGCCCCTCTGATCAGCCACAGCCGACGCGAGTTGAACCCGCTGCTCCTGCACCTCCCGGATTGCTACCAGCCTCTGAGCCCTCTGCTCCTGCGTGTGACAAAGCCGCAGGTACTCGGCCCATATCCCGGCCAGCCCGGACATCCAAAGCACATGTGAGAAGCCGAGGATGTGGTAGCCCCAGGTGCACTCTGTCAGGCGATGCCTCAAGTCCTCTGGAGACGGCAGGGAGTCGCTCTGCAGGTAGCCCCGTGCTTGCTAAAGTATCGAGGCACCCACACTCGCGTCCACCAACTGCTCCGATGGTACGGCGGAAGTGGGCCACTCGACCTGTAACGCCCGAAAAATTTTAAAGGTTAAAATAAGAACAATTGTCTATACTTTTAGAAGACAATTATAAATCTTGTATAAATAAAGTCCAACACTTGTATATTAGTTAATCATATAGAAGCCCAACCGAGGTATATATAAATGGGCCTTAAGAGACAAAGGCCCATGACCCTTTGTATGACGAAAGGAGTGTAAAGTATATATACACAAATATATATATATATATATATATATATATATATATATCTATCTAGGAGGAGTTGTTTCTCACGAACCAACTCAGTTTATTAAAAAACCAAAATAAAATCTGTATATATATATATATATATATATCATAGCTATATATATATATATATCCCACAGTTAAGAGAAAGAAATCTCATATACGCCCACGTTCTGTAGCCAACCGTAACCACTCGAATATGGGGTAATAGCTTTAGGGTTTTTAAAACTAAACTTGGCAGGCGCTGGCTTTTTGGCAGGGGTTGGAATCACATATAGCAAGGTTTTAAGACCTTGCTCTCAATGACATTTGACCCCCATGGGGTTTGCTATCCCTATAAATAAACCTCCCTATCGAATGTCTTGAGGCTACTGTTACTGCGTACCTCCTGCTACTACAAGAAGAAGCTACAGCTTCTTCCTTCCCCCTTGCTGCTACGGTTGGATGAGGACTTCTTCTTCCTCCTACGTGAAGGCATCCTCCTCTTGCTACTGTGGTTTCCTCCTGTGGTTGCGTCTCCATCCTATTGCGACAGACGTGCGGACGTGAAGAGGCGTTTCTGCTTCCTTCCACCTCTTTGTTTCTGCGACCGTGAAGGAGGCTTGAAGAGTAGGCTGTATTCTCAATGCCATTCTCTCTCCTCCCGGTTTCCACCTCCCGCTCCACTCCCGCGAGCCTTGCCTCCCTCCTCCTCTTTGATCTTGCGGTGCCTGCTGCTGTCCGGTGATGGCCGGCGGAGGGGGGGGGCTTGTGCCCCCCCCCCTCCCTCCCCCTGGTGCCCCCTACCGGTGGTGGCCCTCCCTCGGTCGCACCCGTCGTTGGCGGCCCCTGCTCTGCCGTTGATGGCCTGGCTCCTGGTGTCGTTGGCTCTTCGTCCCCTGGAGGTGCTCAAGGTGCGGCCACTGCTGCTGGTGCCCCGTCCCTTGGCGTTCCTTCGTCCCACGGCGCTGCTCTTTCTGTGGCCTTGCCTCATGGGCCTGGCGTCTCCGGCGGCCCCTCTCCTTCGCTTCCCGCCGGTGAGCACGGTGTTTCTCCACCAGCCATTTTCCCTCCTCCTGGCTGCCATGTCTCTGGCCCCCTTCACACGCCACCTGTTGAGGCTTCATCCCATCCGTTGATTGCCCTTCCTATCTCTACGCAATCCCTCCTGCAAGGCCACGTATTTCCTTCCCCGTGTTCGTTCCCTGCCACATCTCTATCTTCACCGTCCATCCCACCTCCCCCTCCTTTTCAAGCTCCCTCCTCATCTCAACCGTTGCCTCCTGCCACTTCCCAATCCTCACCGTCTATCCCCTTTCTCCCCTCCTTACTCCCCTCCGTCGATCCCCCCCATCCGGCGTTGACCGTTGACCCCCTCGATGGGACGGCGCCCAAATACGATCCCCTGTTTTCCTACCCAGCCCCCCCCTGCCGGTTGCAGCTCCCCTGTCGCTGGCCGGCTGTCCGTCCGTGGCCTCCCCGGCGGCTGCAGCCCCTCCTCCTCCAGCCCACCTCCACCAAGCGCCACCGTCTGGCCCCCTCCGGACCCCTCTCCCCTCGGAAGCCCACCCTGCCGCTGCGCTTGGCGCTGGCACTTCAGTTCGCAAGCCGCGTGCCTCTTTCGCTCCCGCCGTCTCCTCCTCCAGTGGTCCGCGTGCTAGCTTGCTACCAGCTACATCCCCTTGGTCTGGCCTTGCACGACCGATAGTGCCTGGAGGGGTGGCTTCTGCGCCCCCTTCCTTAGACCCATCCGATAGCTCCCCTGCCCTCGCGCCTGCCCCTTCCTTCGCGAATGTGGTCCTCCAGTCGCTAGCCCCTCCACCCCTCCCTCTCTCCACTCACGCTCCAGCCTTCACCGACAGTGGAGAACCAGCTGCCTTCTTCAACATGGAGGAGATCCATGTGTCTTGCCGGCCTCTTCAGCTCGCCCTCATTGCTAGAATGCCGCAAGGTCGTCCTCCATTCCAAGTGATCAGATCGCACTTGGCCCGGCGCTTCTAGTTCAAGGATGACTTCCTCATCAGCTCAATGGACCGCCAACATCTCCTCCTCTGCTTCAAACATCGGGAAGACTACCTCCAAGTCCTCCTCAAGGACTCCCTCCTTGTTATGGGCAGGCCCTTCTCCTTTTTCAAGTGGTCCCTCAATTTCTCCGTTGATGAAGATTCACCCCTCGTTCCCGTTTGGGTAGAGTTGCCCGGGCTCCCTGCCAACTTTTACCAAGAAGCTATGCTTAACTCCATAGCAGGGGGTATTGGTTCTCCCCTCACAGTGGATCGTAACACTTTATGCCGCACCCGCTCTCACGCTGCCAGATTTTGTGTTCTGGCTGATCTCTCCAAGAAACTCCCTCCACGGGCTTGGATTGGCTATGGTGGCGGTGGGTTTTGGCAACCGTTGGTGTACCCAAGCCCCCCCTCCTTCTGCAGCTCCTGCAGGCGTCTTGGACATGATCTTCTCCAGTGCAACAAGCCTCCTGCTCGCCGTTCTGCCTTGGTGCCGCCCAAGCCTGCTCTGCCTCATCCTGGGCAGCCTGCCTTGTTTGCTACTCCTCCGGCAACCGCAGTCGCCGTCCTCGTGGCTGGTGGTGCCCCCGCGACTGCTCCCCCGGTCCGTGATGTCTCTATGCCCCACTCGAAGCCTGCGGCCAGCCTGGCGCTCCCCCCCGCCACCGGCTTGGTGCCTCCTCTCCCGTCGCCTGTGGATGCTTCCTTACCTGCTGAGGATGCTTCGTCGAGGCTGCAGGTGGTGGAGCATGCTCTTCGGTTCTGGGCTCCTTTCCTGCTGCCTTCGTTGAAGCCCCCTTGCCGCATGCTGTTCCAGCTCCGGAAGCTTCGGCGTCTGTTGGCCTTGGTCCGCCTGTTGGGCCCCCTCTGCCCGTTGTCACCCCCGTGGATTCTCCTGTACTTCACCCGTCGACTGCGGTTGCTCCCGTGTCTGATGCGGCCGCTCCGTCGAGCTCCTCGCCTGCCTGCCTACCAGCTCTTCCCGTTGCCCCCCTGCCTGCGAATGCTTCCTTTCCTCAGGGGCGGGGGGGGGCAGAAGCTCCTTTGCTAGCGGCAGCAGCTGGCATCTTGTCTCCGCCGGCTGCAGCTGGCAACGTGGGTGTCAACACCCACCCCATGGGTGTCGACACCCCCCATGATGGCCTCCCTCCTCGGCCAGTCGCTGCCCCTCCCATGCAGGCCCCTGGCCTTCGGGCCTCCTCTCCCAGGGGACCCAGCCCTTCGGCCGCAGCCCCTACTGCACACCCCTCGGTGCCTGTTCCTGCCCGTGGAGCTGAGGGGACTCCCGCCCCTGCCGTGGAGCTCCCCCTTTCTTTGCGCCCTACTATTCAAGTGTTATCGGTGCCAGGTTTGGAGCCCATTTCTTTCTTTCCGGACTTGCCCGCTGCACATGCTAGATTTGTTGGCCTCGCCCTTCCTCCGGACCCGGGTGCTCGTGGTGCTCTCCCCCCGCCGTCTGTGGGCTTTGTGTCTCCGTACTCAGGAGTGCCTGCGGTTGTTCCTCCTGATGCCCGGCCGACCTCCTCTTTGGTCCTCGGCCTGCCGGCGCCCGATGCCCACCCCCTTGGTGGCCCTTCTTCGGGGCTTAATGCCGGTGCGGTTGCTTGGTCCCCTGGGGCGCAGCCCACTGCCCAAGCGGACAACACTGTAGGGCCCTTGGCCTCCTCCTCTTCTCCGACGGCCGCTCCTCGCCTCTCCTTCGCCCAAGCTCTGAAGAAGAAGATCAACCGAGCCCCTCCCGGGCCAATCGTCTGCACCGCCCCCCCTTCGGCTCCGGTGCACTCCGTGGGTGCGGTGTCCCCCCCGGATCTTGGCATACCTCTCCGGCTCCCTCAGCTTGTTCAGGCTCTCCACGTCCCCGGGCTTGAGCCTACCTCGGGGTTTCGTGACCTTACGGCGGCCCATACGGCCTTCGTGGGTTCCTCTAGCTTGGACCGCTCTTGGCCGCCCTCGAGGATGGAAGGCGGGGCTCCTCGGTGTTCCTTCCGGCGTTCCAACTCCACCTCTTCCTCGCGTGATCGGCTGTGCATGTTTGAGGATGCTGGTCTCCTTCCACGTCGTTCTCCCCGGCTCCAGTCTTCTTCGATGGCGCCCCCGCCGCCGGCCGCCTCTTCCTTCCCGGAGGTGCCCGATACCGACGGTTCGGAGGTTGATCCTATTGACTGGCCTTCCTCTCCGGGTCGTCACCGAGGTGTCCGTTCTGTGTTCTCGTCTGATTCTGAAGGGGTCTTCGACGAAGACTCCTATTTGTAGGGATTTGGTTTTCTCTATGGGTTCTCGGCCTTCTGTTGATGCCCTCGCTCGGGTTGTTTGGCCTCGTTGTTGTTTCTTTGGGCCTTGGGCCTTGTACGCTTCTTGGCCCTCTTTGGCCATTTCCCCTCCCCCTCCTCTGTACCCCTTTCTCTTTATGCTTTCATATATGAAAATCGCTTGCCTGGTGGCCGGGATAGTGGTTTCATCTTCTTCCGCAATGAAGAGATGAACCCCCTCTCCCGTCTCCCCCCTTGCAAGTATCACCTTTAGTTAAAAAAAAAGGAGGCTTGAAGAGCTCTTCTTCCTACTGTCACTGCATCTCCATCCTTGCTTCCACGTCCATGTTCATCGTCCCATCACTCTAAAAAGGTAGGTTTTCTCAAGAGTTAAGCCCAAGATGTAGTTAAATTAGACTACATGCATGAGTAGCACTAGTTAAATCTATTTCTACTGCATTATATGAACCCTGCTCCTGTGTTTTTCAAAATTCTACTGCATAGTCAAATGGCGCCCTGGGCTGTGGTCATCATTTAATGGGCTACCAGCAGACTGGGCACCCATTCACGAATGGGCGACCAATGGTCTAGGCACCCATTTATGCCTTTTACTATTTCAACGTTCATCGATGAATGGGTGACCATGTGAGAAGGCGCCATTTCTCTAATGGGCACCCTCCTGCACAGTCATCCAATAATGAATGACCACTCAGTAGGGCGCCAATTCTTCTAGCCATTTTAATGATAAACCCATGTAAAAATTATTAATTATGGAACCTTGTAAATTGTTTTACATGATCATGCCTTTTAACCAGAATGTACGACTGCCCAAACCATCGCTTTATAGACATTAAATGCCCCTATACACAGTCGTTGTTTCAGGAAATGGTAGACAGCAAAACAAAAAAAATGGAAATGAACATGAATGGGCACCTCTTTATGAGGCCGCCCATTACTGGCATTTTTATAAAAAAGAAAATGAAAATGAATGGGCGCCTCCTTGAGAGGGCGCCCATCTCTGGTTGATTTTCTAGAAAATTTGGAATGGACGCCCATGTACAAGGGCGCCCATTACCAGCCCTTTATTTTTAAATTTCTGAATAATTGAATGGGCGCCTCTCTGAGAGGGCGCCCATTTCTGAATTCTCATTTTTTGTGACGTTGAATTCCTGAGATCGAAGAATGAGCGACCCTCTACATAGTCACCAATTATAGAATTGGGGACCACCTGTCTGGGCGCCAATTACCTATGTCCCGACTTTTCTCGCTTGCTTTTCGGTCCATACCGCCGGTCTTTTTGACACTGTTATCTCAGTCCGTAGATGCAGTCTCACGTTTCACGATGATTTCTCGTATACCCCACAACTCTCTTTAATGTTTGAGCTCTCCGCGGGATATTCCTTCCTTCGGACTGGCGATTTCATCATTGGGATCTCTATAAGTCTATGCTAGCCTTGGATTCTCTCAAGGCAGTCGAGCATATTATACCTTAAAAACCCTGGAACCATTGTATGTCACGCCACTCTAAAGAAACGTGGCGATTTGGCCTCTCACATGACGTTGTCCCGGCCTCTGTGAGAACTCTTCATGTGCTTCTGGAATGGGCGACTGTCCCAGAAGTCATCAATTGAATGGCTGCCCCTTGCTTGGGTGCCAATTCCTCTCCCCTGTTCTGTTTCACAGAATGGGTGCCCCCTGCCAGGGTGCCAATTCTGAAATCTATGGCACCCAGAAGGGCGCCAATTCCACCCAGTTTTCCTACTTGTCGTGTGTTTTGCATGGATTTTGTCATAGTCCATCTCTTCGTAACAATATGCCATTGAACTCCTCAAATCTCGTGAATCTACCTTAACGTCCTACATTAGCTTATTCCTTGGAATTCTATTGGCTATAACTATAACGGATGCCTGAGATACTTTACATGACTCAATGCTTGGCATTAATGGGGCCCGGTCTGGTCCTGGGAGGAGCACCCAAAAATACGTGTGCCCATGGGAGTTGATTGACCACGGTGTGGCATTGCACCGAAGTACTAGTCGTTCTAGATCTATGACATTCCACTCACTCTCTCTCTCTCATGACAATACTTGATATTACTTGCGTGCGTGACTCAACTTGGTACTTGCTTAACGAGCTAATATCTCGTGACATTACTTAATATTACATAGTCCTTGAATCTTTACTTATACTTTCTTGTTAAGAATTTCCTTATCTCGTTATATTCACTCTCTATCTTGCGTTCATTCATGCATAGCCATACTTGCATTCATGTAACATGTAATTACTTTAAGCAAGCTTGTTCTTGAGATATAATTCCTACTGAGCGTTCGCTCACCTAGTTTTATTCTAACATTTTTCAGGTAAGCAGGTGGCTTTTGAGACCGAGACTCAACTGGGATGGGCCAGTGTGCAAGAGAGCTCCGAGAACTAGAAGACCCGAGTCTTTTACTTTTCTCAAGTCTAGTATGGTGTCAGTTATCTAGTTGTCATGTCAAGGTCATGTCGATACTTCATCCTTTTTCTTTTATTCTTTAAAGTTTATAGTAGAGTCGATAAGTTGAAATCACAATTTCTATTCAATAAAATTTTACTTTTGTCAAATTCTGGACTTATGTGTTTGCTCTGATTGACACGACTGTTTAACTGTCACGTTCCGAGTAAACGACACGTTCCACTGCTATCGGTTCGGGGGGTGACACGACCTCTAAACTCAGGGAGGAGTCGCCTATCCCCGCTAGCACGCCAGTGGAGGCTGCTCAAAAACAACAAAAGGGAAAGTGAGAAATACACACGAAACTTTCCATGAAAAGTAAGGTGGATAACCTGAGAAAAAGGAGTTCTCATTCCTTACCCAGAGCAAACTCCTCCGGGCCTACGGCTTCACTCGCCGGGGTCGGAGAAGGTAGAGACTCCTCGACAACTCGGGAGCCTTCTCCCACCGTCCTGTCTCCTCCAAAAGCCGTAGGGAGGTTGGGGACCTTCTCCCGACCATCGACACTAGGAGCTGGCACACACTCCTCCCCTGACTCCAGCCCTACACACAAGATAAAAACGTCAGTGTACTGCTAGAAAACGTAGGCCGGTGTTAAAAAGGGGAAACAAAGGCCCTCACGCACCTCCAGAACTAGCATCTGTCTCAGCCCCTCGGTAGAGGAGGTCCTAGAAGAGGAAGAGCTCGAACTCTCCTCTGTCTCTATAACTAAACTCCTGCTACCAAAGGAGCCTGAAGAAGTCTCCGAAGAACTCCCGAGGGCGGTGGAACTAGAAGCCCCTGCGGATCAACAAAACAACAAGGGTCAGCACACAGCTTGGCCTCATAAAAAAATAGCCATCCAGTCAAGGGTTTCAGACAAGAAGCTCACCAGCCGAGGCGCTCCCCTCAGAGGGCCCCTTTATGTCGACGATCTCTTCATCTCCTCCAGTCAAAGTCGCCGCTACAGCCTCACCCTCTACGGCCCCAGTAATGTCACGGGGAAGCTCACCCTCCTCCAAGCGGGAGGAAGTACCTGCGGCCAATGCCAAAAGAAGCTTAGCACTACCAGGTGATACAAAAATCCCATCACAAATAGCTAAGCCCCAGCCACATACCTGAGGGTCCCATGACGGAAGACCCCACCAACCCCACCGTTCAAGCTGAGAGAACGGCTGGCAAAAGAGCAAGGGGCGGCCCGGATGCAACTCCAGCAACAAGTGCGGTCGGGCCACCCGTCACTCCCAACTCGGCCTCAAACGAGGGGAGCTCCACTGACGATCCAGTGCTCACTAGCTCCTGGACCATCTCTAGGGTAGCAGCCAAGTCTTCATCTTGCAAACAAAATCACAAACCAGTCAGCAACCTCAGCCCACTAGACACCAGATAAACGGGGAGACAACCCTCCGCAGAATGGCTTGGCACTTATCGGAGCCATCCCAGGAGGCCGTAGATTCCTGCTCCTCGATAGGGGTGGGCACCTCATCCCTTACCACGGGAGGGGCCATCACCCTTGGCATCCCTGTCATCTCTTCATAAAGTACATGGCAATGTTAGTTCCCACAAGCAAGCATAGCCATAAATAGAACATCTCCAGTTCCAGGGGCCTTACCTTGCCGAATATCCTCAGGGGCCTGCCACGACTCAAAGTCGGGGAACATTCCGATGTGGGGGACGATCTCATCTATCACGTAGAGGACTTCATCAACATCGATCTCTCATTCAATGTTGTCATCCAATAAAGGATCACCCTCCGGGGGTGGTGAGAAAGCCGCTTCCGCCCCAGTCTCCAGCGGAGCTGTAAGAAAACCAGTCAAATAGTGCAAGGTTAGTCAATCAGGATGGCTAGGCCGACAGCAGACAAAGGCAAACATGGTAATTACTCAAAGCCGATTCTACCTCTATATGATCCTCCGCCCTGAGTCCCTAAGAGGACTCACCAGCCCTCACCGCTCCGGTATCCAGCCGAGGTCCCTTCCGCCTAGGCTGAAGGCCTCCGTCTCTGCTCCCAGAAGACATCTTCATAGAGAGATGATCCCCCTCTACCGGGAAACCTGCCAAAGAAACCCAGCAACACACAACATCTCAGTCATAAACGTAACGAGATAATAAGCCTGAGATGATGTGCTAAACAAGGGTCTCACTTGAGGCCGCGAATGGAGTCAACGGCAGAGGAACCAGTCGCTCCGGCTTCAACCCCAACACCCTGGCGGCCTTCACAACTACCTCCCTGACGTCTCTCAATGTATAGGCACACTCGATGTGAGAGACAAACTCCACCGGTCCAGCTGACCCTATCGCTTGGGTGATGTGGCGTCTCCAGTCATCAACCACGGTGTCAGCGAAGCTCCCCTCTGGGAGCACCCGGTCCAGGGAACCCTGCTTTCCAAAGCCGCAATCGGCTTGGAACTGGGTCCACCAAGTCTTCGGCATCCTCGACCGCTACGCCCTAACTCCACCCCCTACAGGCTCCTCATGCACCAGCCTCAGGGGCTTGAGGGCCCCACCATGACTTCGACCTGCTGACGAAGAGGCCTGGCTGCTCCGGGGCCACTATTGTGCTAGACGCTCCACCTCCCGGCGGATCCGGGAGAAGCGAGTCCTCAGATACTCATCGTCCAGTGGAATAGGGGGTAGATCCTCCTGTAGAAGTCGACTCTCCTCAACTTTTCAGATTACCGAAGCCTTTTGGCAGTACAGGTGGTTGTGCTCAAACCACCACCTAGCATAGTGAACATCAAATCTCCTACGGCGGTCCAACCCCAGCGTCGGTAATCATTCCGGCTCCCTGCGGCAGTAAAAGTCCCACCAGGCAGCTGCTAACAGATGGCAATCATGGCCTTTATACAACCTACTTGCCAAGGGGAACTCCTGGTTCGGTGGGATCCCCTGGTCATACCCGAAGTTTCGGGCGAATCGGTGCGGATGGTATGGCTCCAGAAAACTCGTGGCAGATCGGTGTAGTGCCAACACCACGTGTTGAGTGCTGATCACCTACTCTGTGTATAGTGTTGCATCCGACTCTCGGTGGTAAGGAAGGGCGCAGGCCACCCCCACCGTTCAAAGGTACCAGAATCAAACGAGAATCCCTTGTAGCACTGTCGAAAGGAACTCCGTCCTCGCCCCTGTCGGGCAGGTAAGATAGGGCCCTCCTAGCCCACTCCAGCTATGCAACTACATCCCCATCCGACTGCCAGTAAAACTATACACCAGAGGCACTATCGGGTTCGTCACCATCCCCCGCGTCACCAGTCCAGGAAACAGCAAACCGGCCCACACACTGAGGTAGTGGGTCGGTAGAAGCAAACCCTGCTCGCGTGGCGCAGGATGTGCCGCCAACATGCCCATCCCCTGATAGATGTTGGACAGCACCGCAGGAGCTAACTGATGTGACACCAAAATGCAGCAATAGAATTTGATCCCTAGGACTTAATTCGCAATAGCAACAACAAGACTTGAGAGCTACTAGAGAGTCGCCAACACACCGCACGCTCGCGATTCCCGTGGTGACTCGGTGATGCCGAGTCGAGGTGGTGGAGTTAGCCCCTGGCTGGCTAGAGGACCAGCACCGCTAAGGTTGTCCCTCCCAAAGGTATGAAGCCCACAAACAAGGGCGGCCGGGTGCCTTGAGGGCACTAGGTCACTCGCTCACTTTTAGCCACGGTGACCATACTAAGATGGTGGCTCCGGGATCGGGCACTCGCTCTCCAACCAGCGGATAAGTCTCGCAAATATGAAATGAACAGGAATAAAGGGGCAAGGGCAGAGCTCACCTGGTTGGTTTGAGGAAACCAACCCCGGTCGGAGACGAGGGCGAGCGGGGAAGTGTGGGTTCCCCCGCACACTGCGCCGATGAAGCTTCAATCCTGTTTAAAAGTACAATCACTACACCTCCCGCAGGAGGGTGATCTCGGGGGTGGGAAATATTCAAGTACAATCAAACACTACCTCCCGCAGGGAGGGGCGGTAAGCCGGCCAGGCGGGGAAGGGAGAACCGTCGGGGAAAGGTAGGTTGGACGCTGAGGATGTTCCCACTTGCAACTAGCGACGGCTGACTGCCCGATGATTCCTGGACTGTAGATCGCGTTCCTGAATTTCGCCGGAGGCAAGACCAGTGTGGAATTCCTTGTATCTGGCACGCGGATGTCCCTTAATTTCTTTGATTTCTTCTGCTGCAGTTGCTGGTCCGGGGTGGGGGTTTGATCGGGGAGGTAGAATCTGGGCGAGGCAGCTCCCTGTTTCTGATAGCAGGATACAGAGATCGCCCCGATGGCTTCTGAACTCCAAATCAAGAGCTACTGGAGTTTCTGGAACCGTGAGCGAGTCCTCTCTGCAGCAAAACTGACGGGGCAGCCGTTCGATGTCGGGGTGGACTGGGGGACGCCGATGAGTGGCAGCTGGTCGCTGCAGATTGTGGGAGGCAGACCCGTCCAGTCGAGGAAGAAAAACGAAAGCTCTGGTCTCCGGATGCCGATCGTGATTCTGCTTCCTGATCTTGGAAGAGGACAGGTGGAGGAAGATATTCGTAGAAGAACTCGTGGCTTGAATCTTCCAGTGGCTGGTCCGGGTAAAGCTTCGAACAAGGTGGCAGCTTCTGGCCGCAACAGCTACCTGACATGAACAGTGACTTGCAGGAGTTGTCCCGGCCGCTCCCGGACACCAAATCTTGAACCGTCAAAGTTTTTGGAACCGTGGAGGAACCCTCTTTGCAGGAAAACTGGTGGGGAAGCCGTCTGATGTCGGGGCGGACTGGGGACGCCAATGAGTGGTAGCTGGTCGCTGCAGGTTGTGGGAGGCAGACCCGTCTAGTCGAGGAAGAAGAGCGAGAACTCTGGCCTCCGGATGCCGATCGTGATTCCGCTTCTTGATCCTGGAAGAGGATAGGACGTGGAAGAACTTTGTTGAAGAACTCTTGGTCTGAATCCTCCGCCGTTTGTCGTGGTACAGCTTCAAATCAGGTTCAGGAACTTGGCAGGGGAAGTCCAGCGCAGTCGGGGGAGAACAGCTCTCCCAGGCAGCCCTGAACTCGGAATGAGATGAGGTCACCTCACCTGCAAAGCCAACTGGTCGACCTTTCCAGCAATGTATGGTACGTCTTCAGAGGTCTCCGTATGACTCCGTGACAGCTTCTGCAAGATGACCCTTCCTCTGCCACCTGCAGACTGATCAAAGGGGGGAGAGGGGTGGAAGAACTTGGTTGGCCAAAGGAAGAATAATGGGAAGGGGGTTGAGGGGCTGCTTGGGGAAGTGAGGGGGTGTATGGGGAATGCCAAGGGGTGCCTTGGAAGATGGAGGGATTAAATGGGAGAGTTAATGTGGCCTTGGGAGGTGAAAGGGTGGTTGATGCGGCAAGGTAAGGTGGCAAGGTGAAGAGAGAGAGGATGGTGCGAATTTGGGAGAGAGAGGGGGAGGAGAGAGAGAGGGGGCCGCCCCCTTTAGAGAGAGAGAGAAGAGGAGAGAGAGAGATAGCTAGAGAGAGAAGGAGAGGTGCACAAATGCTGTGGCAAATTCTTTAATACTTCATTAGCCCCCCACAAGAGGGGGTTGGGGTCATATATATAGGGATCCCAACTTTGTACAAAAGCACCTGAGGAAAGAACCAATAACAGATAACCAAAAGTGCAAGAAAGGGGCGCCCATGGGCCTGGCTCCTCTAAATGGGCCACAAAGCCATGACGATCAACTTAGGTAACAAGCATGACCACCTAGGACTTGACTCAAAATAAAGGTGAAATACATCAAAGTGACTCAAGAAAGATATGAAAATTACATAGCCAGACTCAAAAAATTAAGACGAACATAATGGCGAGCATCGGGACCCTTGGAGAATTGGGAAGTGGTAAGCGATGTCCCCATCACTAACGCTTGATGTAACACAATGATGGATGATGATGTTCTGAAACCAAGTTGATGTAAAACTACCCCTTGGACCTAGAGTAGCAAGCAGCACAACAAGTTGGTAACGTCACATTGGCGATTCACTCGCGTAAGCATACTCGGATCCGTAGAAGGACCGGCGATGGCGGAGAGGGTCCGAGGTTGGACCTCGGGGCTCCAAGGGTTTGGCCAGCTAGGATTAGATCCCAATGAGCCAAGGATGCCCAAAATCAAGGGCGACCGGCACGCCGAGGGCGAGGGTTGAAATGTCACGCTCACAACTCACCCGCGGTAATCACGCAACTAGAAGATAAATCGGGTTCGGGCACTCTCTTATGCCGACGGTACTGAGGATGCAATACTAATTAAGCAAGAGAAAGCCGGCAAAGAGTAGTGTGAGTGGCTCACCTGATCGGCGTGAAGACACCGATCCCGGTCGGAGACGAAGGCGAGCGGGGAAGTGTGGGTTCCCCGCACACTGCGCCGATGAAGCTTCAAAAAAAACCTGCTCAAGAGTACATGCACTACACCACGCGCAGGAGGGTGATCTCGGGGGTGGGAAATAATTGATTACAAACAAACACTACCTCCCGCAGGGAGGGGCGGTAAGCCGGCCAGGCGAGAAGGGTAGATTGATCGAGAAACCCACGAGGAGGAGCCGCTACCGAACCAGACTGCTTGCTGTGGTTGGCGATAGACAGGCGGTGTAGTTGCTGTAGATCTCAGCCAGGAATTTTTCCGATGACGAGCCCAGGGGGGATCTTCTCGTTACAGGAACCCAAACACTTCTGATTTATGTCAATTTACTCTGACGTCGTCGATGGCTGCGGTGGAGGTCTGAGTAGAGCAATAGCTTCTGGGGCGGATGGCTCCCTATTTCTGTCTGCAACTTGCAGAAGTTGCCCCGGTCGCTCCTGGATGCCGAATCATGAACCGTCGGATTCGCTGGATCCGTGGACAAAGCCTCTACATAGAAAAACTGACGGAAACACCTTCTGAGGTCAGGGTGGACAGGGGGACGTTGATGAGTGGGAACTGGTCGCTGCAGACTGCAGGAGGCAGACCCGCGCGATCGAGGGAGAAAATTCGGAACTCTGGCTCCCGGTTGCCGAAAGAGGTCCCGTCTCTTGCTCCTGATCGGGGACAGGGGTAGGAAGAACTTTGATGAAGGACTTTGGTCTGATTCCTTCACGGTTAGTCGTGGTGCGGCGACGAACTGGGTTGCAGGTTCTGGCCGCAGCGACTACCAGATAGGAACAGTGGATTGCAGAAGTTGTCCCGGCCGCTCCCGGATGCCGAATCTCGAACCGTGGATGATCCCTCTGTACTGAAAAACTGACGGGGAAGCCGTCCGATGTCGGGGTGGACTGGGGGTTGCTGATGAGTGGAGGCAGGTCAATGCCACCTGTGGGAGACAGACCCGACCAGTCATGGAAGAAAGACCAAAACTCTGACCTCCGGACGCCGAATGCACTTCCGCTTCTTGATCCAGAAAGAGGACTGGTGGAGGAAGATATTTTCAGAAGAACTCGTGGCGTGAATCTTCTACTGTCGGCCGTGGTGCAGCTTTGAACCAGGTTCAGGAGCTCTGCTGACGGAGCTCTGCGCAGTCGGGGGAGATTGGCTCTCCCGGACAGCCCCGAACTCGGAACGGGACGATTCCACCTCGCTTGCGAAGTAGACTTGCAGATCTTTCCGTCGATGTAGGCCACGCCCTCAGCAGGACCAGGATGGAGTCGTGGACGGTGCTGCACCTGGGTGCGGATCTGCTGGTCTTCTCTACACACAGGTTGGAGATTGAATGGTGGGGCAAGGTTGAGGGGGAGTGGAGTTTGGTAATGAAGGGGAGGGTGGAGGTGATTGCAGATGGGGGAGGGATGTGTGGGGGTGATGAGAGGGGCGGACCTGGTGGTGGGGAGGTGCAGGAGGGTGGAGGGGAGTGGGGGCCGAAGCTTGAGAGGGAGGGTGAGGGAGTGGGGGCCGAAGCTTGGAGAGGGGAGGGTGGAGGGGTCGGCCAAGGTGGTGGGGTGGGTGTAGGTGGTGAGAGGGGGGGGCGCAACTCCTAGAGGGGGTGGCTGCTTGGGTCGCCCAAGGGGCTTAATGGGGGTGTGGGGGAGTGGGAGGGTTGTCTTGGATGTGGGGAGATGTATGGGGAATAGGGAGGGTTGTCTAGGGAAGGTGAAAGGTTGCTTGGGATGTGGAAGGAATTGAAGGGAGTTATGGCCTTGGGAATATGAAAGGGTGGGGAGGTGAGGTGGCAGCTGAGGTGGCAGGGGAAGGGGGAGGTGAAAGGGCAGGTTCACCCAAGGGAGAGAGAGAGAAGGGGGAGGAGAGAGAGAGGGGTTCGACCCCAAGAGAGAGAGAGAGAGAATGATAGAGCTAGAGAGAGAGAAGGATGCACTTAGGCTCAAATTTGCTTAATACTTCATTAACCTCAAAAGAGGGGGGTTGGGGTCCTATATATAGGAAATCCCCATTTTACAAAAAATCCCTATGAAAAAGGACTAATGACAGAAGACCAAGGGGTGGGGAGAGGGGCGCCCATGGGCCAAGCAAATGATATGGCCCAATAAGATATGATAACCCATTAACCCTCTTGGCCACTTAATGAAACCTTAGACTTAGGTAGATGACTTACTAACTTAGGTACTTGACTCAATAAAAGGAAAATTACATGATTTAAGACTCAAGAAAAAATGTAAAAATTACATAGCTAGACTCAGAAGCTTGAGATGAAAATAGTGGCAAGCATCGGGACCCACGGGGAAATGGGAAGTGGTAAGTGATGTCTCCATCATACTCCCGGGGTGCGGAAAACTTGACTCCGTCGAGTAAAGGCTCACCGGGGGAGCAGCTCAGGGCGATCCTCATCCTCCAAACTCAACCTGCACCTGCGACCAGGGGACGGCCCCTCATCCTCTCAAGGTGGCCCGGACACACCCTTATGCTGGCGATGGAACCCTGCCTGCATAGTATTGCCCCTCTGTGTACACGTCGGGCTCTCAAGGCTATTTTGTGGAAGCTCTCCGGGGTGTCCCTCTTTAAAGGAAGGTATAGGCTCAAAGTACTCACGAGGATTCACCGCGGTGCCCAAATAGGGTGCCGGGTCAGTCGCTTGAGAATTGGGGTATATCCCATAGCCCATTAGTAAATTCAATCAATAAGCCAGTTTTACCAAAGCCACTTTGGAACATGGAAGGTCCAAGTCCTCGTTCCCTCGATTTGAAGGTGGCCCTAAGGTAGAGCCATTCCAAAGCCACCATCGTGAGGTTGCCTTCTTGGAATTCAAGTGCCACTCGTGAATCTTTTGCCCGTTCATTATGATCGTCATCACCCATTGCTAGATGCTTGCCTGAATGAGTATGCCTTGAGCTACGGTGCGGTGGGGGTGGGAAGTGTGTGGTATGCCATGGGGGACCAGGGCAACCAAAAGTAGACCTATCATGTAGTGATGTTATGATGTCTTTGAAGAATTTGGGAGGACCGGGGCATCCATAGGTGTCCCCCTTGTGAGTGAGTGTGATGAATGATGGAGGACCCGGACAACCATGGATGCTCCTAACTTGCATAAGATGGATGATGAATAGGGGTGGACCTACATATCCAAATGTGAACCTGCCATGCACTGGACCTAGTGTGTATGTGACACAAATGAGATGACTAGCCCTACCGGATGGGGTAAAATGTTGTGGCACATGCATTCCTATCAAGATGGTCCCATCTTTTGGTGAGGGTTGGTTTGGGGGTCTCCACTCATGGGATTCAAAGGGGTCCCAGAAAGTGGACATCTTGGGATGGGTTGATTCCTCATTTCCTAGGTGGATGTCACCCTTGGTCATGGCTCTCATGGTGTGGGCTAAGTTTTGGAATGGGTGGGTTAGGTTTGACATGGTGTGTGAGGGTAGGAAAAGGTGGGTGGTGGGTAAGGCGACTAGGTCCCAAGGGTTCTTTGGCTTCCATTGGGAGGGATCAAAGGGGTCATGGAATGAGTCATCTAGGGGGAGGAACTCTTGGTCCTCATGGTCTTGGGAGAGGTAGTTTTGACTCATCATGGTAGGTTGTGGTAGGAAAATGTTGGTGTTGAGTAAGGTGGGTGGGTATAGGAAGGGATCGAATGGGTCATGGTATGGGTTACCTGGAAACTCTAGGTCCACATGTGGTGGGGAGTTTTTCACCTCTATTGAGATTTTTGGGCAAAAGTTGTTGGTGGGTGGGTTAGCCTTGAGGGGATGGCTAGGTTTTCTTCCTGAAATGAGGAGCTCCAATTTAAGGATGGCCTCGGGCTCATCGGGTGTGGGAAGAAAGAGAAGGAGGTCGCTAATGTAGCAGCCAACAGTGCAAACCGAAGTGATAGACCCGACACATGGGTGTAGAAGACCAAGGCTCCTAGGTTGGTCGACCATAGCGTTCAACATAGCCGTCAACTCCACTTGCCATGCTAGGCCTTGTAGGAGGTCTCCTAGAGTTTCCACTCGGTAAGAGGATTGGATGGTAGTGTGATAGGTGGAGAAGGGTACTATGGGAAGGTGTCGTTCCATGGGAGGGTTGACATGGGGCAAGATAGGGTGAACCGGATTTTCCTCTAACCATTTAGCCAGGGGCTCACTTATGAAAAGTTCACTCCTATTTAGAGAGGGTGGTGTAAAAGGTGAAGTTCTTTCCTTGGTTTGGGCAAGGGTTTCCTCCAAGGTGGGGAGTGGTTCTAGGGTGTCCACCACTATGATGTCGGGTGTGGGAGTCATGGGTTCCTCTACCAAGGAGGTGAGATGGTCTTTTGAAGGTGGAGTGATGAGGGTAGGTGTATGGTACCCCCGGGGTGGAAGGTAAAGGGAGATTTGGTTCAGGATCGGTAGGGGAAGAAGTGGAGGCCTAGGTTGGGGTAGGGTTGTGGTTGACAGTGGAAGATGGGTTGGGTGGGGTGGCTTGGGTTGGCCAGTCATGGGTGGAGTGTCCCTTACAGGGGAAAGTTGAGGGGTAGTGATAGGGGCTAAGGGGCAGTGTGGAGTATGGGTTTCATGGGAAATTGTGGGTTGGGGTGGGAGTAGGTTGATGGGGTCAGGTTCCCCTCGACCCGACTCTTGGCATTGTGCCTCATATTCTTCTTCCCAATTTAGGGGTGCTTCATGGACTTCAATCCCGTTCCCAATCCTTTGGGGTGGTGGAGTTTGGGCCCTAAGGGAAGTGAAGATCTTCCTGATCTCAACCCTTATCTCTTCCAATGAATCTAGGGGTCCTTTGGGTGGTGGGGTTTGGGTCCTAATGGAGGCCTTGGGTTGACTGGGAGGAAAAGGGGGAGTGGGAGTGCTCCTCGGGTTATGGTCCTTACGGTAGGAGTGGGACGGTCGGGGAGCGTAGATCTTCCTAAGCTCACTCTTCATCTCTTCCCATGAGTGAATGGGCTCTTGTCCCCAAACCCTTCTGAATCTCTCTTTGTGTTCCCACATTTTCTTAGCTAGACCCCGAAGTCGTGCCTTGGCCCTGCGGACTCTCTCGGACCCATATACCCAAGTACTTTCAAAGTCCCTTTCCATGGTATTCTCCCACCTAAGATAGGCATGAGGATTAATTCCATCAAAATGAAGGTCCTCATCTACAATGTAGTCCATGTGGAGGGGGTCAATCGGACCATGTGACCAACGAGGGGTATGCATGAGGATCGGGTGATGAATGCAAATGCCCTAGGACAAGACTTAGTAGAGACAAGTCTAGAACTTGCTCTGATACCAAATTGATGTAACACAATGATGGATGATGATGTTCTGAAACCAAGTTGATGTAAAACTACCCCTTGGACCTAGAGTAGCAAGCAGCACAACAAGTTGGTAACGTCACATTGGCGGATTCACTCGCGTAAGCATACTCGGATCCGTAGAAGGACCGACGATGGCGGAGAGGGTCCGAGGTTGGACCTCGGGGCTCCAAGGGTTTGGCCAGCTAGGATTAGATCCCAATGAGCCAAGGATGCCCAAAATCAAGGGCGACCGGCACGCCGAGGGCGAGGGTTGAAATGTCACGCTCACAACTCACCCGCGGTAATCACGCAACTAGAAGATAAATCGGGTTCGGGCACTCTCTTATGCCGACGGTACTGTGGATGCAATACTAATTAAGCAAGAGAAAGCCGGCAAAGAGTAGTGTGAGTGGCTCACCTGATCGGTGTGAAGACACCGATCCCGGTCGGAGACGAAGGCGAGCGGGGAAGTGTGGGTTCCCCGCACACTGCGCCGATGAAGCTTAAAAAAAAAACCTGCTCAAGAGTACATGCACTACACCTCGCGCAGGAGGGTGATCTCGGGGGTGGAAAATAATTGATTACAAACAAACACTACCTCCCGCAGGGAGGGGCGGTAAGCCGGCCAGGCGAGAAGGGTAGATTGATCGAGAAACCCACGAGGAGGAGCCGCTACCGAACCAGACTGCTTGCTGTGGTTGGCGATAGACAGGCGGTGTAGTTGCTGTAGATCTCAGCCAGGAATTTTGCCGATGACGAGCCCAGGGGGGATCTTCTCGTTACAGGAACCCAAACACTTCTGATTTATGTCAATTTACTCTGACGTCGTCGATGGCTGCGGTGGAGGTCTGAGTAGAGCAACAGCTTCTGGGGCGGATGGCTCCCTGTTTCTGTCTGCAACTTGCAGAAGTTGCCCCGGTCGCTCCTGGATGCCGAATCACGAACCGTCGGAGTCGCTGGATCCGTGGACAAAGCCTCTACACATAAAAACTGACAGAAACACCTTCTGAGGTCGGGGTAGACAGGGGGACGTCGATGAGTGCGAACTGGTCGCTGCAGACTGCAGGAGGCAGACCCGCGCGATCGAGGGAGAAAATTCGGAACTCTGGCTCCCGGTTGCCGAAAGAGGTCCCGTTTCTTGCTCCTGATCGGGGAAAGGGGTAGGAAGAACTTAGATGAAGGACCTTCAGTCTGATTCCTTCACGGTTAGTCGTGGTACGGCGACGAACTGGGTTGCAGGTTCTGGCCGCAGCGACTACCAGATAGGAACAGTGGATTGCAGAAGTTGTCCCGGCCGCTCCTGGATGCCGAATCTCGAACCGTCAGAGTTGCTGGAACCGTGGATGATCCCTCTGTACTGCAAAACTGACGGGGAAGCCGTCCGATGTCAGGGTGGACTGGGGGTTGCCGATGAGTGGAGACAGGTCACTGCCACCTGTGGGAGACAGACCCAACCAGTCGTGGAAGAAGGACCAAAACTCTGACCTACGGAAGCCGAATGCACTTCCGCTTCTTGATCCAGAAAGAGGACTGGTGGAGGAAGATATTTTCAGAAGAACGCACGACGTGAATCTTCCACTGTCGGCCGTGGTGCAGCTTTGAACTGGGTTCAGGAGCTCTGCTGACGGAGCTCTACGCAGTTGGGGGAGATTGGCTCTCCCGGACAGCCCCGAACTCGGAACGGGACGATTCCACCTCGCTTGCGAAGTAGACTTGAAGATCTTTCCGTCGATGTAGACCACGCCCTCAGCAGGACCAGGATGGAGTCGTGGACGGTGCTGCACCTGGGTGCGGATCTGCTGGTCTTCTCTGCACACAGGTTGGAGATTGAATGGTGGTGCAAGGTTGAGGGGGAGTGGAGTTTGGTAATGGAGGGGAGGGTGGAGGTGATTGCAGATGGGGAGGGATGTGTGGGGGTGATGAGAGGGGCGGAGCTGGTGGTAGGGAGGTGCAGGAGGGTGGAGGGGAGTGGGGGCCGAAGCTTGGAGAGGGGAGGGTGGAGGGGTCGGCCAAGGTGGTGGGGTGGGTGTAGGTGGTGAGAGAGGGGGCGCAACTCCTAGAGGGGGTGGCTGCTTGGGTCGCCCAAGGGACTTAATGGGGGTGTGGGGGAGTGGGAGGGTTGTCTTGGATGTGGGGAGATGTATGGGGAATAGGGAGGGTTGTCTAGGGAAGGTGAAAGGTTGCTTGGGATGTGGAAGGAATTGAAGGGAGTTATGGCCTTGGGAATATGAAAGGGTGGGGAGGTGAGGTGGCAGCTGAGGTGGCAGGGGAAGGGGGAGGTGAAAGGGCAGGTTCGCCCAAGGGAGAGAGAGAGAAGGGGGAGGAGAGAGAGAGGGGTTCGACCCCAAGAGAGAGAGAGAGAGAGAATGAGAGAGCTAGAGAGAGAGAGGGATGCACTTAGGCTCAAATTTGCTTAATACTTCATTAACCTCAAAAGAGGGGGGTTGGGGTCCTATATATAGGAAATCCCCATTTTACAAAAAGTCCCTATGAAAAAGGACTAATGACAGAAGACCAAGGGGTGGGGAGAGGGGCGCCCATGGGCCAAGCAAATGATATGGCCCAATAAGATATGATAACCCATTAACCCTCTTGGCCACTTAATGAAACCTTAGACTTAGGTAGATGACTTACTAACTTAGGTACTTGACTCAATAAAAGGAAAATTACATGATTTAAGACTCAAGAAAAAATGTAAAAATTACATAGCTAGACTCAGAAGCTTGAGATGAAAATAGTGGCAAGCATTGGGACCCACGGGGAAATGGGAAGTGGTAAGTGATGTCCCCATCAACGCTAGTCTTCGCCCTTCTGCTAGCAGGCACACGGGCCACAATAGCTCAACCCTCAGCAAACTGTCTTCCCCGTGCGGGACCACGAACGTCGCCAGCTAGTAAGCTAAGTATGCCGCCAAGTGCGTCATGTCCGGCAACCCATGGGGGTTCCACCCCTCTCGTGGTGCATATATGTACCTGGAGTAGTGTGGACGCACTTCTTATTTAACAAATTATTTGGTCCGTTTGTTGGTTTATTAAGTGCGTGGGCGTGCCAGTCACAAAGTGACGATTTATTTAGGCCCCGAAGAGCCACGGGTGCGCTCGATCTGACTCAGTCAGGTGATTGTGTGGTTCGTGTCGGGACTGAGACCCGTTATGCCATAAAGGTCACAAAGTCATTTACATCCCCCCAGAGAGGGGAATACCCTTGATTAATTGCCGGAAATAAGGGCTCCACGGTCGAAAGAAATACTAATTGATACAGGAAGAAAAAGGTAGCCGTGCTATGCAGTGAGCCCGTGGTGAGGGCATGAACACTCAGATTATGTCGGTAGCCAATGGACCATTCCATGTTTGAACAGAAGTCCGTACGGAAAACAGGATGGTGACGGGGGATGAATCCGTGCAAATGTCTGCCAGGAGGTGGCAATTTTAATGCAAAAGGGGGGGAAATCAGATCCCGGCGAGAGAGGGGACCCTGATGAGATATTGGCCCGAGGCAGGGCCGGGCGATGACCATAACGAGAGAGGTGACTCCCGAGGGTGAAGCTCGGCCTACAAGGGCATCATTAATATTCCCGGGTTCGGAATCCAAGAAGGAGAGACGAAGGCCATGTCGTTATGCTCGTGGGTTGCTTCGAGTGCCATTCGTCATTATTGTTTGTCTATTAGCGTTACTCCCTTTCCCTTTTTTATCATTATTATTATTATTTATTATCCCTTTTATCATATACATTCTTTTTCATACATTTGTCGGAGGAATGATGGAGTGTACCGCTGGGGAGCTAGGGGTGTGTCGCTGGGGAGCTAGGAGTGTGTCGCTGAAGGACTGAAGAGTGTATCACTTGAGGATGGGAAGCGTACCGCTGGAGTGAGGAGGCTAGGGTGTACCGCTGGAGGGTTCAGGAGCGAGTGTACCGCTGAAAGGTTCGGGTGAGAGTGTACCGCTGAAAGGAGTGAACTAGGGTGTACTACTGGTGAGTCAGGGAGCGCGTAGTTGCTGGAGAATGGAAAGCGTGCCGCTGGAGGGTGCAGGGGTGTACCGCTGGAGGGTTGAAGGGAGTGTACTGCTAGAGGGCTCAAGAGTGTGTCGCTGGAGGGTTGAGAGAGGTGGAGAATCAAAGTGGTCAGGACATAGCTTAGCTGGGTGGAGTAGAGTTCAAGAGAGAGAGAGCTCTTGCTTATGCAGGAATGATGGAGCCTCAGAGGTTCAACTTTCACCTTTTTTGTTATGAGGTTGAGTCCCAAGTCATGTACATCAGTGCATTCCTCGGAGTCTTACTCAGCCAATTCCTGGAGCCTTAAACGGTTCTCTTAGTTGATTAGAATGTTTCATTGTTATTGGTTTCATTCGTTTGTTGCTTCCCTTTTGTCTTTTAATTTGTTGTTATTTCTGACAAAAATTTGGCAACATCTCCCCCTGACCCGGATGGTAAGGGAATAACAAGGAATATGCCCACAAGGAGTGACATGAACCAACAATTGAGGTGTGTGCCTAAGCAGCCACCTTTGGGGAAACTTCGTTAAACTCGGAGAAAACGCCGGGAAACCAGTAGGCTGATACAAGCCACGAATGCACCGGAGGAGTGACAATCAAGGTGTGCCGCTGAGGCAGCCTAAGAGTGTGCCGCTAAGCAGACCAATAGTGGAGGTGTGCCGCTGGGCAAATACAGGGATGGCCGTGCCGCCAGACGGACAAATGGGAGGGGTGGGCCGCTAGCGGAGCCTGAGCAGTAGGATGACGGGGAGCTTGAATGTATGTATGCTGTGGTCTCTGAAGGAGGGGCAAAGGAGCCTCCTGACCAGTAGATGAGTTCCAGCAGCCAGGCAGGGATAGAGGGTGCTAACTAACCCATAGATGGAGGGAGTGGGGTAACACTCACGCCATTAAGACTGTCAAACAGTAAGGGAGGCAACCCTGCACTGCCGAGCCAAGAATACCACACGTAGAGCTAAGCCAACCGATGGCATGAGGGGTAAGCAGAACACAACCAGAAGACCGGAGAGAAAAATACCAAATCACAGCTTAGCGGCGAGGGGAAGACAACGGAGACAACAAAAGATAGAGCCCAAGGACACTTTTATTCTTGATCAGAACTGCAAAAAGATAAAGGCCAAGATTTGGGGCCAGCTACATCACGTTGCAGAATAGAAGAGCATGGAGAGGGAAGAGACAGTCGAGAAGAAAAAAGAAGGGAACAACACAAAACAGTAATGGGGAGAGTTGGAACGAGGAAGAATGCTTCCCTTCACCCCGTTCCTTCTCTTCCCTATACAGGTGGCTCACTCCCTCTCAATCTCCCCGCTATCTTCTACCTTCTTCTTCCTTTCTCTTCTTCTCTACGGTGCTGCTTTTTCGAACGGGTGCCTTCGCTTTCTCCCTTTTTCCTCTGTGAGAGCCCTTTTATACGTGGGCCGTTGACGGGGAAGTCTCATGATGGCACTGCCATCCGAGGTTGACCCGAGCCCCATCTTCGTCAGGTAGAAGTGCCATGGCCGATTCACGGGGGGACACGATGGCAGGGCATTAGCTGGCGTCGAGGTGGCCAAGCTGTGCGCCAAGGGTCCCACCTATTGACCGTTGTGCCTCTTGCAGGTCTGTACCATTCTGGCGGTTACTACGTTGTGCCGCTGGGGGGCATGAAGGCTTGCTGGGAGCGTGCCACTGAGGGCCTAGACAGTGTGCCGCTGGAGGGCAGGAAGGCTGTGCCACTGAGAGGGCGTTGGGGCTGTGCTGCTGGAGGCTTGGACCGTGTCGTTGGAGGAGCAACGGGCACGCCGCTGAAGGGCAATTGGGGTGTGCCGCTGAAGGGAAACTGGGGTGTGCCGCTGAAGGCTTGGACTGTGCTGTTGGAGGAGCAACGGGCGTGCCGCTGAAGGGCAACTGGGGTGTGCCGCTGAAGGCCGCTTGGAGCGTGCCGTTGAAAGGGGCACCAGCTCTGGCTTCAGGAACCCACAGTCATGCATTCTTTGAGATTTTTCTTCACCGTTAGGGACCCGAGGGTGGGTCCATAGCAGTGTATCAATTCAGGAGGGCATCCTGTGTTTTCCTTATCATTTAATGCGCCCGTGCAAATGTGAGGATTTGCCGGACGGTAGTATTCTCCCGGAGCCCTGGATGGCCAGTCTTCCCGGGTTTTCTTTCTTTGACTTTGACATTAGTGCAGGGACTTGGCGGGATATATGGACGTGCAATTTTATACGTCCACAAATGCCCCCCACCCGCGGGCAGCGCGGGCGAAGGATGCGCCGGACGGTGCTTGCGGGTGTAACCACGGAATTAACGTACATTACTGGGCGTACGTACGTAAAGTATGTGACGTAGACATTATTACATATATTTATTATATCATTATCATTTATTATATATTTATGTAAATATACATATGCATTATTATTATTATTATTTTATTTATTCTTTTCCTTTTCCTCTTCTTCCTTTTTTTCTTTTCTTTTCTTCTTTTTTTTTCTTCTCCTTTTTTCTCTCCTTTTTTCTCTCCTTTTCTTTCTATTCTTTTGTTTTTTTTTTCTTTCTTTTCCTTTCTTTTCTTTCTTTTTTTTTGAAGCTATTATAAAAGGGGCGGGGGAGTTCAAAACTCCCCCCCTTTTCTCTTTCGAATTCTCTCCCTCTCTCTCCTTGTCTCTTCGGCTCCCCCTCTCTCCCTCTCTCTCTCTTCCCCGGCGAGCACCACCGCCACCGCCGTCGTCTTCTTCTCCTTCCGGTGAGCCCGTCGGGCGGTCCCCTTCCCTTCTCTCTTCTCCTCTTATTCTCTCCTTCTGCTCTTCCTCTTCTCTTCTCCTTCCGTTTTCCTCTTCCTTTTCTTTCTCTTCTTCTTATCGTTCTTTCTTCGCTCGGGGTATGGCGGAGCCCTAGGCTCCTCCTCTCCCTCTTCTTCTTCCTCTTCTTCTCCTTCTTCTCTTCTTCTTCTTCTCCTTCTTCTTCTTCATCCCTTCTTCTTCCTCTCTTCTTCTTCTTCTCTTTGGTATAAGGTGGAGGCGTCGGGGCGTGCCGCTGACGAGGGCACGGGTGTGCCGCTGGGAGAGGGCACGGGTGTGTGCCGCTGGAGAAAGGGCGCAAGTGTGCCGCTGGAGGGGGCACGGGTGTGCCGCTGCAGGGGGCACGGAGTGTGCCGCTGGAGCTTGGCACGGGGTGTGCCGCTGATGGGAGGCACGGTGTGTGCCGCTGAAGGGGGGCACGGAGCGTGCCGCCGAAGGGAGGCACGGGGTGTGCCGCGGAAGAGAGGGCACGGGGTGTGCCGCTAAGGAGGGGGGCACGAGTGTGCCGCTGGAGGGGCTTGGCCTGGGTGTGCCGCTGAGGGGCTCGGCCTGGGTGTGCCGCTGAGGGGCTCGGCCTGGGTGTGCCGCTGAAGGGAGGCACGGGGTGTGCCGCTGAAGGGGGAGAAGAAGACTTCTTCAACTGGAGGACCTCCGGTGTCGTCCTTGGGCACACCGTGACTTTGTTGGGGCCGTCACTCCTTGTGGACGTGCACCCATGTTTTCCCCTCACGCCTCTGGCCTAGGGGAAACTCTGCCGAAATTTCGTCAGAAATTATTGGCATTCTATTTAGATCAATTATAGTGTAGCCCCTTTATAATTTCCTTTCTTTTTATTTATTTGTATCTTGTTCTGACTTGAGATACCTTACACCCTGCAGAGAGATGGCTACCCCGAGAGATTCTGCTGCTTCTGCTGCTTCTGGTGCCGAGCACGTTCCCCCGCCCCCAGTGCCGACGGTCACATGGTTTAACGTGGAGGACTTGGACAGGGAGCATGCTGAGATAGCGGCACTGGCCGGATCATCGGGCTCCGACACTGAGACGATGGATTTCCGTAGGCTCACTCAGTTTGAAGGTAGCATGACTTTTGATCGGGCCACGGGGGAGTACCGGAAGGACTACCCGAAGGACAGGCATCTCATTTGCTTTCTGAAGCATCTCAATCACCAGGAGAGGCGAAACTTCCGAGTTGTCAGGGAGGCTGAGCAAGCGATTTTGCATTCCCGGGACAGCCTGCTCTACAATGTTCCGAGGAGTATCCCGATGTATCTGGTGGGAGAGGCTTGAGAATGGAAACCCATCTTGGGACTTGAAGCCGTGCTGCCGGCAGAGGACAAGTTGGTGCGGGCGCCCCAGTTCACCCCTGCTCGGTGGGACACATCCGCTGGGCCAGTTCAGGGCGAGCATCCCCGGTTCGGTCTATTCTTGGCTCCCTTAAAGTGGGGGTACAAAGAAGAACCCTTCTTGCTGGATTGCTTGGCCATCCGATTCATGTATGAACTGGCGCTGGGCTGGTTCGGGGAGTTACGGCTCAAGGACGCGCATACCTTTCGGGAGGGGGTGTGGAATTCACAGAATATGTGCTGTTCAACTACGCCCCAATCCTTATCCGGGCTGGCGTTTATCACAATGTCTATGCCTCCCGGTACAGCTACCCCATTTCCAGGGGCCTCTGCTGCGGGATGATTGAAGTATTCAATGCAGAGACTAATACCTTTTATACGGCAGAGGGCGAGACTTCATTGGACTTGTGGAGTCTCAGTCAACTCAGTGGCTTGCCCATTGACGGGGAGCCTTATGAAGAAGTCTGCCTCCCAGATCTAATCAAGGATGAGACCAATGGGGACGGCTACTACTCCCTCGGCTATTCATACCGGTATCTTATGAAGGCGTACCGGGACCTGTATCAGTTGGCACATGGCGGGAAGCAAACCCCCCGTGGAGACCGGAAGAGAGTCCGCATGACCTTGTGGCTGCAGTACTTCTATGATGGCCTAAAACAATATAAGGACTTCCCGCACATTGGCACCACCGCCGCCCGCAAGAAGCGTGCTAAGCCGAAGGCTGACGTGAAGATTTCTTCCCGAGGGCGTCGAAGTGGACCCAACCCGGCAGGGGTCGACCAGCTGACGCATTGTGCAGCGTTCTTGACCTACTGGTTGTGCTCGTTTGCCATGCCGTATGGGGACGAGACCGTCATTCGGGCGGACGCGATCTACCCGGCCTGCCAGATGGCCTGGGGTATTAAGCTATCTCTATGTCCGGCTACTCTATGCTTGATATACAAGGCGCTTGGGGATGTCAGCGCTCACCAGTTTCCGCGGTAGGTGAGGTATGTGTGCCCACTACATTTCTTCAATGCGTGGGTCGGTTCCCTATTTCTGGAGTTCGCCCCATGCACCATCCAAGGCTGGGGGTTAGTTCCACGGATGTTGGAGTTTGCGAGGGTGGAGTCAGCCTCGACGTCTAAGCGATTATACAACATTCGGGGCAGGCTGACGACAGTGCCCCTTGACGTTGTCGGCACTATTCACTTCTGGACCCTGGCTGCTCGTTCAAGCCCATTGGTAAACAGCAACCGGGAATGTAGGGATGACCAGGTGGAAAAGTACGTGCATTCGATCAGCCAGGAGAACGTGGTTCGTCCACTATTAGAGCCAGAGCTTAGGGCCTGGGCGCTGTCCATTCATCCCAGAGTGCTAGCTTTCCGAAAGGGGGACAGTCTGCTGTTGGAGCCATACTATCCCTTTCGCTTCGGTAGGAATTTCGGGTATGATCAACATATCCCGGCATACAGTGCTCGCTTTGACCTGCCGCTGCGAGGTCTCCGGGGGAGCCCCACTGCTGAGACTACTCGAACCTGGTGGGATTTCTTTCATTGGGCAGACACTGCCTCCTTCAGGGTGTCAGCCCCGGGTCGAATTCCGCGGGTGACCCCGGAGTATGTGAAGTGGTGGACTGCCCGGACTGCCTTTTATCGATTATGCTGGACCGACTGCTGGGATGGGGCAGAGAGGAAATTTATGAGCTGGCAGCCAGTTCCGGTACTTGACATTGACCCGGAGCACCTACTCCGATTGAGGCGCGGCAAGGAACAGGAAGTGGCCGCTTACATGATCGCGCGCAAGGGAGCTCGCGAGGCCAAGCCGACACCGCAGGTTAAGCTACCTTCGGTGGCGAAGGATGATTTCCAGAAGACTCTGCGGGACCTTTGCCACGTCGAAAGTGACCACCTGGAGCTGACCAACTATCCGTTTCCCATGGAGGAAGGAGGCACCCCCGCGAGGAGCTGGCGTCCAGAGAGGGACCCAATCTGTCCATACCGCACGTTCGTGAGGAGGGAGGAATGGAACCCAGAGAATTACAAGGACACCACATGGCTCTACGTCCTCCTCCGGGTGCATGGGTTGAAGATTGAAGATCCGGGGGTGGCCATCCTGGGCAAGCGCCTCCACATCGCCTATTATTATGCCGAGGGATGGGGGATGGACCACTTCAACCTCTTCTGCCACTTAGCCGCCAAGAAGCACGCGGACCTGGGTGCCCTCACCGACCGCTGCCAGAAAATCGAGGATGTATGCTGGCTGGTCAGGGAGGCGGCTTGCCGGGACAAGGAACCGTCCCTCAACTACTGGCCGATATCGCTGCGGCTATACACAGGCCCACATGGTATTTAGTGTTTTCTTCTTTTACTTGGGCTTTTCAATGTTGCCCTTTCCTTGGGTGCCGGAAGCTGATCGGGTCCCTCGTTCTTCTTCCTCTTTTCTTCAAACAGACCACCCTGATAGCGTCCAGATGGTGACGTATCGCAATCTCCTTCGGCAGGCAGGCAAGGCAGCTTACTTCGAGGAGGCGCCAGTGGCTCCGACTACGACCCCTCTGCCCCCGCCTGCGAAGAGGCCCCCAGTGAAATCACCCGTGAAGAAGGCGGTGGATGCTGCCAGGGCGGCGGGAGGCAAAGCGACGAAAGACGGAGGCCGCCAAAGCTGCGTCGATCGTTCCCCCGGCGCCTTTGATCTCTTCATTCGAGGAGTTTGAAGCTACTCGAACCGAGCCGAGTCGGCCTGCAGGTTGGGTTTCTTCTTCTTTGAAGCTCTCCGGGGTGTATTCAGACATTAAGAGGGGCGTTTCTTATAACACACATGTTTTTTGTTCAAGCTGTCGCCGAGAGACCCGCGCACGTATCTGTCCCAGGCGTGGGTAAAGATGTAACCCGTGGGGCCATGGAATCTGTCGAAGAGACCTTCTTCGCCCCAACTCCCGCCATCGAAGCTGAAGGAGGTATATCACTTTCTTTGCTAGTTGCTTTGATCAAAAAAACTTTCTTGAAGCTTTACGGGCCTGACTAACCCGGACCCTGCTTTGCCTTACAAGAGCTGATGTGGCAGCCCCTCAACCGGAGGCGGGCCCCGAGACATCTCGATTCGGGCAGACATATAGGAAAAAGGGGTGGCGGTCAGGGAAGTTGCGGCTGCCTGTCCGGCGCGACGACGAGCCGACCTTGGATGCTGAGACTGGGGCTGCCTTGACGGTGAAAGAGGTGTCCACTAGGACTAAGTCTTCGTCGGGTGAGAGGGTAGATTACGACTATTCTTCAGATGAAGTGCTTTCAACTGAGGGTATCCCCGGGGAGCCCAGCCTTCAAGTTCCTACCTGGAAAGCCCCGGTACTACCTATTTCTCTT
This sequence comes from Amorphophallus konjac, assembly GCA_022559845.1. Taxonomy (NCBI): domain Eukaryota; kingdom Viridiplantae; phylum Streptophyta; class Magnoliopsida; order Alismatales; family Araceae; genus Amorphophallus; species Amorphophallus konjac. The sequence goes on from CM040120.1 coordinate 102,447,300, forward strand.
AGCCTAGTGAAGCGGGCATCCGTAAGTGCAAACCAGTTAATTCAGGTTTCTTTCTTAAGGTCGTCGACTAACCTCCTTGATATCATTGTTTTTTTTTTTTTTTGCTTCCGATAGGAACATGCCCCGTCAAAAGATGTAGCAATCCACATCCAGGGTTCAGAAGCCGCCAGACAAGCGACAACCACTGCTGGTTTGGATAGGCTGGCGTCCCTGGTCGAGGTTTTGCGACAGGAAGAAGCCGGGGTAAACTTGGATGCTGCCATCTCAACAGCTGAGATCTCGCCCCGAGAATAAGTGGTAGTGGCTGTGAGTGTACGCCTTCCTCTTTCTTCCCCCTTTCTCATCCTTAAGTCTTCCTTCGGGGTTGCCGATTTATTCGAGGCAATACAGGCACGTGCCTCTGAAGGAGCCGTGGAGGTGACTATCCCCGCCACCGAAGCCTTGGAGGAGGGGGAGATAGCGCCAGAGATCGAGGTGCGAGAGCCGGTTGTACCCGAAGTCGAGATTCGACAAGAAGGGGAGGTGTCGCCGGCGACCGAGAACCGCAGGGAGGCGGCACCTGAAGTTGCCTCCCGAGGAGAGACGACGCCGGAAAGTAGCATAGTACCGGCGGGTGAGGTAAGCATGGGGATCTATCCGGCTCCCTTGGGAATGCAGTGATTTACTCCACTTGGCAAGCGGCTGACCTTTCTTTACATGGTCAGGTAACAACAAAGCCCCGCAGAGCGTGCGCACCTCGGGTTTGTAAAGCCGTCCCCAGGTGGAGCTCATCCTTCCACGTGCATGCAGCTAAAAGATTGAAGATGCTTCTGGGGCCGGACGCGGGGTCCTTGACGTCTCTTCTACAGATGGGGGCCGTCCCGCGGCTGGTGATCCCACTGCCACCGATCCCGACGCCGGTCGTACCCGAGGAAGCCCGACTCCTGGGGAGGATATTGGCTATCCTTAATGATTATTCGGGGGAATTCTAGGCGAGAGGAGATGAGGACTTCCCAGGAACGACATCGGACCCGCCCACCATCGATACTTTGTCTGCCGAGGCGGCGGAGGCCGAAGCAACTTTGTCTGCTGCGGCACCAGATCCGGCCTCTGCGACCGTCCATTCTCCCGATAGGGCCGCGGCTCTAGTTTTGACGGAGGAGGCAGCATTGCCGGGCTCGGAACATGCCCAGTCGATGGAGCTAGAGCAGCCGCTCATCATGGCGGCGCCAGACGTCTCCGTTATGGTCTCTCCCTCACCTATGGTGGTAGCTCACCAGGGGTCGACCTCGGAGCCCGAGAGGTCCCTCCTTTCGGCCTTGACCCTTCCGGGTAGCTCAGCCGTGGTTGACGCAGAGCTGTGGGCAGTCGTGGACAGCGAAGTTAGCTTCGACCCACCAGCCGTCCCTTCTATCGGCCACGTGAGTTCGGATCTGCTAGTCCGCCAGACCCTGTTGGTATTGCGCTCTATGGTCATTGCCGACCCAATGCTCACATATCAAGACGCAAGGGCTATCATGGAGCAGCTGACCAAAGCACTACAGATGATGGGCTGCCCACTGGAAGAGTGATCGCGACGCGTTCTGTTATTATTGAAATACGTAAACCGTCACGCATTCCTCGAGATGCAGGCCCCAACTGAGCTTACAGCTATCGGCGCTGAGAGGGATGAATATCTGGAGGCTCTGGCGGCACGGAGGGATAGCAGGGAGCTACACCGGGGGGCCTTGGATGGGTGCAATGCCAACATCCATGCCTTGGAGAACCGGATAGAGAAGCTCCAGGGTTGGCTTGCCCAGGGTGAGTCCGACCTGCTCGAGGCCGAGAAGGACAAGACCCGGGAAACTGAAGAGCTGGCCGTCGCCGAAGCAGCGGTGGCCTCTGTGACGACAGAGTTGGAACGCCTCGACGCGCAGGAAGACCGTCTGCGTGAGATGATGAGCTTCCCTTGCGTCGGGATCCTTCCTTTTGAGGACATCTTTCGGGGGCTAGACTAGCTGCCAGCCCCCCCTCCATCCCATTTTTTGCATGTAACACCGGGGTATTCCCCGAGGCCAGTGTAATTCTTTTTTCAACAGGAATACAATGCAATTATCCCATGTGCCTCCTGTATGTGTGGTGTTGGGTAATCTCTTCCTCCCTTTTCCCTTTTTTTCTCTTCCTACGTGATGGCACACAAGTTCATACTAACAGCTTATCCGGGGGGAACCCGGGGAGGTTCGCAGAGGAGCATAGGAGAGTGCCCGCCCCTTCGAGAGGAGGGACAAGGGGACCACTCCACCATGTCCACCCAGCGACTCAGCCGAATGATGCCACCGGTATGTTTGATCCAACTAGGCTGATCCGACCTTGGAGGGGAGGAGAGCAGAGTTTGTTCATCCAACGACCTAGACATGGGGTCTTGGTTAAAAGGGGTCGTTCGTCGCCCGAAGGGACGGAGAGAAGAGTTTGTTCATTTGATGACCCTGACGGGAGGTCTTGGTCAAAAAAGGGTTGTTTGTTTACGCCGACAGAATGTCGGGGATAGGTGTTATTTATGTGTCTCTTGATGTGTTCGTTGGTACGGGTGAGTGCCAACGCAAGGAGAAGGGTTGATTCCCCGATCCCGGGCGAAAGGTCCGGTTGGGGTATTTTTCGTCAGTACCAACAGAATGTCAAGGGCTGACGTGGTTGATTCGTTTATTGGAATATTCATCGGTACGGGTTGGTGCCGATGCAAGGAGACGGGTTGATTCCCCAATCTCGGACGAAAGGTCCGGGTGGGGTATTTTTCGTCAGTGCCGACAGAATGTCAAGGGCTGACGTTGATGATTCGTTTATTAGAATATTCATTGATACGGAGGTGAGGATCGATGAAGGAGAGTCGGTTCCCCTCTCTTTTCCTCTCTTTCCTCATCAGCATTGTTTTTCTTCTTTTTTCTTTTCTCTTCTTCTTCTTCTTTTTTCTTTCTTTTCTTCTCTATTCTTTTCTCTTCTTTTCTTTTCCTTTCTTCTTTTCTTCTCTCTTTTCTTTTCTTTTCTTTTCTTTCTTCTCCCTTTTTCTCTTTTCTTTCCTTTTTCTTTTCTTTTTTTTTTTGAAATGCACAGTGAATAATGACAAACCATCCGAGCAATTGGAATGCAAGTTTGCCCGCTACGGGGCAAGAGAATGTATTATTCATTGAAAGGGGGAATCGGAGCGTGGTACAACCTTAGATGCCTACCATTAAGGGGTGGAAACTGGACCTCCCCCCGATGATCGACTATCACATATGCTCTGACTTCATAAACCTTTTGGATTACATAGGGTCCAAGCCAATTCTCATTCAGCTTACCCTTGGGGTTGGAAGCCATAACTTCCCTCCTTTTGACCATAACGAGGTCACCCTTCTTGAACTCACGCTCCTTGACGAGCTTGTCGAAGGCGCGAGCCATGTGGGTCTGGTAGACCTGGATGTTCTGCTGGGCTTGGAGCCGCTTCCCCTCCAAGTTGGAGAGCTCTTCAAACCTTCGCTCGACATTTGTTTGGTCTTCTCGGACCAACCCGTGTTGGATTGCAACCCGAAGGGAGGGTATCTCCAGCTCGATGGGGACAATCGCCTCTGAGCCATATACCAGGGAAAAGGGTGAACAACCCGTCGGAGTTTTGTAAACAGTTCGATATGCCCAGAGGGCCTCATACATTCTTTCTTCCCAGTCCCTTTTGTTAGAATTAACAATTTTGGAGAGGAGAGTACAAAGAGTTTTGTTGAAAGCTTCAGCCAAACCATTGGCTTGCGGGTTGTAGGGGGTTGACGTCCTCCAGTCGATCTTGTACTTCTTTGCCAGCCGATAGACTTTTTGGTTGCGGAAGTGGCTTCCATTATCCGAGATGATTCGGTTTGGAGTGCCGAACCGGAATATGATGTTGCGACGGATGAATCTGGCGATGATCTCCCCAGTCACTTCCCTCAAAGCGACGGCTTCCGCCCAATGGGAGAAGTAGTCAGTTGCCGCCAAAATGTACTTGCACCCGGCGGATGACGTGGGTAGTGGGCCCACGACGTCTGTTCCCCACTGGGCGAAAGGCCAGCTGGGTAGTGTCGGATGCAGCGGCATGGGTGGCCTCCTGGGCACCGTGGCCTGCACCTGGCATTTCTGACAAGACTTAGAATACTTGCAGCAGTCATCGAATATTGTCGGCCAGTAGTAGCTGAGCTTCTTTATTTCAATTTTCATCTTTGGTCCCACCTGGTGTGCATCGGCTGTCCCGGCGTGGACCTCTTTCATGACTTTCCAAGCTTCTTCAGTGGATAGGCATCGCAGGAGCACCTTCCGTTTGGCATCTACCATAATTCGGAATAGGATCCCATTCCGGACCTCATAGGAGTCCTTTGTTCTGATCAGCTTGATCTTCTCTTCTCTCTGCTTGGGCAGTTGCTGGTGTTTGAACCATTGCATAAGAGGGTCCCTCCAGTCAGGTAGGCTGACGGCTTCCGCTGCAGCGACCTCCAGTTCTTCTTCTTCTTGTTCTTCTATCATGCTAGGCACCTGGAGCTGATTCACCACCATGATGCTAAGAGCTCCATCAGGCGGGACTGCTAGTGAGCTTGCCAATTTTGCCAGTGCATCGGCTTGTGCATTTTCTCCCCTGGCAACATGGCCTATCTCAATAAGGTAGAATTGCTCCATGAGCCGCTTCGCTTTAGCATGGTAAGGGAGCAGCTCAGGCATTCGGACATCAAACTGCCCCTGGACTTGCTTGACGACTAGTAACGAATCGCCGAACACTTGCAGCATTTTAATCTCCATTTGTAAAGCGACTTGGAGACCGATGATCAGAGCCTCATACTCTGCCTCATTATTTGTGCAAGGTTTATTGATAGAACAAGATGTATGCAATATTTCTCCCTCCGGGGATTTGAGGATGATGCCGGCCCCTGCCCGTACTTTTGTATGTCCGGACGGGGTTGTTTCTGTTCTTGAAGCTCCATCAAAGTGCAGCTGCCAAGCGATCTGTTGGACTTGGTCCACCTCCAGTGTTTCATCATCGGGCAGCTCTGTAGCCAATGGGGAATCTTCGGGCACAGGATGCGCTGCAAAGAATTCGGCCACGGCTTGACCCTTAACGGCCTTCTGCGACACGTAGGTGATATCAAATTCCATTAGCAGTACGGCCCACTTGCCGAGACGTCCCTTCAGGACTGGCTGGGAGAGAATGTGTTTAACTGGGTCGGCCTTGGAGATCAGGCTCACTTCATGGGAGAGCATGTAATGCCTCAGCTCCTTGACTACGAAGACCAAGGCGAGACAGACCTTCTCAGTCGGGGTGTATTTTGCTTTTGCCCCCACCAGCCTCCGGCTGAGGTAGTAGAGAGCCTGCTCCTTCCCCTCATCATTGTTCTGGGCGAGCATTGCCCCCAGGGAACATTCGGTGGCGGCTATGTACAGAATAAGCGGCCTCCCCTTGACAGGTGCCCCCAGCACGGGCGAGGTCCTCAAGTAGTCCTTCAGCTGACTGAAGGCCTTCTGGCACTCCCGGTTCCAGTCAAAAGGTGCATTTTTCATCATTAATCTGTGGAATGGCTGACAGCGCCCCGACAGATTAGAGATAAATCTTCGGATGTAAGCCAGCCGACCTTGCAGGGATCTCAACTCCCCCAGATCCTTCGGAGGAGGTAACTCCTGAATGGCTCTTATTTTAAAATGGTCGACCTCGATCCCTCTATATCGAACAATGAAGCCGAGGAACTTCCCACTGGAGACGCCGAAGGCGCACTTCATCGGGTTCATTTTCAGCTCATACTGTTGGAGTCTTTCAAAGATGACTCTGAGGTCTTTCAGGTGATCTTCTCTTTTCTTCGACTTGACGACCAAATCATCAATGTAGCATTCGACTTTGTTGTATAGCAGCTCGCCGAATATTTTGGTCATCGCCCGCTGGTAAGTAGCGCTGGCGTTCTTGAGGCCGAAAGGCATTCTTTTGTAGTGGAATAGCCCTTTGGGTGACCGGAAGGCCGTATGAATTCGGTCGTGCTCAGCTATCCAGATTTGGTTATAGCCGGACGATCCGTCCATGAAGGACAAGGCCTCGTGGCCAGTAGTTGCATCAATCATGACTTCAGTGATGGGCACCGGGAAATCATCTTTCGGGCAGGCTTTATTCAGGTCGCGGAAGTCCACGTAAATTCTGATCTGTCCATTCTTCTTCTTCACCGGCATAATGTTGGCTAGCCAAGTGGTATACTGGTTTTCAGCTACAAAATCGACGTCTATGAGTTTGTCGACTTCTTTGCAAATTTGGTTTATTAACTCCGGCCTCATACGCCGGGGAGACTGCTTCACCGGTTCCACCTTGGGATCGATGGCCAGAATATGTTGGGTCACAACGGGACTTAGGCCGGGGCATCTCCTAGTAGTTCCAGGCAAAATAGTCTTGGAATTCTTGCAGCAACTTGATATATTCTTCCCTCTCTTGTGGAGGAAGAAGGGCACTTAGAAAGGTCGGCCTGGGGTCGCCCTTCGTGCCCAAGTTAATCTCAATAAGTTCATCTACCGTGGCCTAGCCGCCATCTTCAATTTCCGGCGGTGCTGGCAACAAGTCGATGAAGTCCTTATCTTCACCATCTTCTGCTTCAAGGACACCATAGGTGTCACCCTGCTCAGCCTCGTCGGACAATGAGACTTTGCTGGCATCCCCCGCCTCCGGGCTCATGGGTGGTGGCTTCGAGGGGTCCTACCGTGTGGAGAAGTAAAGGATCTCTCTAGGATCTTCTTGGTAACTATCATAGACGGCTCCTGCAAGAGCCGAGGTGATTGACTGCCACGCTGGGGACTGTTCTACTGCCGGCGGCCGGGATTGTTCGTTCTCAATTATATCTTCAAAAATCTAGTGCCCAATTGACACCATGTAAACACTTCTTTCGTGGCTGCCTGCCACATGGGGGTGTGGTGGAGCCACCACGTAATCTCCCATTCTGAGCTCATCTCTCTGAATCAGGTCTTGAGCAATATCCTTGAAGACGTAGCAGTCTTCAATGGAGTGGCCCAGTATTTGGTGATAAGGGTAGAACAAGGGGTCACCGCTTTTGCGAGCATCTTGCGGCCTCACGGACTTTTGGAGGGAGACCTTGCCATAGTGGCAAGCCCACTCAAAAATTCCTCGGGTTTTATTCCTCGGGAAAGAGTAGGGTCTCTGCATCCTCTCCCGCAGCGTAGGGTTTCGCTCAGCCGACCGTCTGGCCCAGGGAGCGGCCACATCCCCAGCCTCCCTCTTCAGGTGCGCGGGGGCATTCGGGACGGTGCTCAAGGACTGGTGCGTGCCGATGCTCTGTTGACGAAGGATGCCCCCGATGAGGTCGGACACGAGTGCAGTCACTTCGGCCAAGCGAGCCTTCAACATTTCAATTTCTCGCTGTTGTTGATAGCATAGGGCAAATATGGCAGAGTCGCACCGAGGGAGGCCCAGGGTCCGGCTTGCTTCCCCGTCCTTTGCATCAGTGTCAGACGAGGGCAATGGCGCACCACTACTGTAGTCATTCGGGGTTGGTCCTTCAGAGGAGGACGGGGCCTTCCCCTTATTCCTACAGGGAGGTGGATTCCATAGGAATACCTCTTCATCCTGTTCTTCATCAGCTGAGGGCTTGAGGCGCGAGTGACCTTCACCTTTTTGCGGAGCCGCGGTGCCTGTGAGGCTATCGCCATCCGAAGTCGAGACTGATATGACGTCGGCTTCGTAGGAATCTTCCGATGAGAAACCTAATCCCGGGTGTCGGGTGATTTGTAGCAACCTCCGATCCAGATTTGGTGGGTTCCACATCTTTTTGAACATGTCCTTCCGACTGGAGAGCTGGCAAAAGGGAATCCCTTGTTTTCTGGTCAATCTGGCTACCCGGCCGGTTATGTCAGGCAGTCCCGTGATCGGGACGAGTGGGTCATGTAGTTCATCGGGGAGTTTACAATCATCGTCCCCTCTGATCGGGTGCTCGTCAGCCACATAGAAAATAGTAGACCGTCCTCCGGGGTTAGGCACCTCAAAGGTCTTCAATGGTTCGACTACTTGGTAGTCAGCTTCTACGAGAGGCTTGATAATCCCGAACGGGACCCTGATGTTCTCCAGCAAGTCTTCGAGGTGTGGCAGCCCCGGTGCAGGGTAGATGGAAAGGGGAGTGGCTTTAAATACTCCCTCTGCCCCAGAAACAAATGACACTTGATGCGGAGCCACATAGCCCGACGGCGGTGGGGGGAACCAGCTGTCAGGCTCTACCTTCTTCTTTCCCTTGTCCATGGTGACTTGGGAAGCTTGCTCCGCCTTCTCTAAATACAAATTGGCGTCTGAGAGATGGCATTCGAACACCTCAAAAGGGTGGAGGTCAGCAAAGATCCTCTCCTCCTTCCTGTTGCTGGGATACTTGATGCATTGATGCAGTGTAGACGGCACTACCCTATTCTGGTGTAGCCAAGGCCGACCGAGCAATACTTTGTAGGAGGTATGGAGTTAATGACATGAAACTGGACCTTAGTCGTGAAATCGCCAAGAGAGAGGTTGAACTCTGCAATCCCCATAGGGACCTCACACTTCTGGTTGAAGCCAGTAATCTTTACATTCTTGACCTCGATCAAGTGTACATCAAAGTAATGTTTCTGGTATATCCGGTAGGGGAGTATGTTCACTGCCGCCCCAGGGTCAATCAGTACTCTGTTGATGGGATGCCCGTTCAGCTGCCCCCTCATATAGAGTGGCATGTTGTGACTGCAGTTGGTAGGAGCATATCCTCTTCTGTAAAATCCACAGCTACCTCAGGCGACATTTCTGCAAGGCAGGCTTCCACATATGCTGGTGTCTAGAGCGCTGCGATGACGGCCCATCGTGTCTCTTAATCCAGGGACAGGATCTCCCATACGGTGAACCTGGCTGGGATCTTCTTTAGGTGCTTGACTATTCTATTGCCAGCTCGGACCTCGAGCAACTTCATCTCTTCGGCCCTACTGCGCCTGCCCCCAGTCTGGGCCTGGGAAGCTGGCTCAACGGGTGCTTCTTCCACCGGGCCAGGTATCGCTTGAGCCTGCGGGGCCTGTTGGGTCACTTCCTTCTCTTGCATGAACTCGGCAAGGTTTGGGATGTCGCCAGGTTCTTCCCTTAACCGAGAAGGAATTACTACCAGTGGGGCCGAGAGGCTACTTGCTTCTTTGGTCCGCTGAGACTCGCGGGGGCATGGCTGCCTTTCCCCTTGAGTCATGAGAAACTCAATAAATGAAGGTATACTCCGGCCGACGGGCTCTCCGGGATAGTGACCCGAGGGAGGGGGAATCTCCATGCCTTGGACCCTAGGTTCAGGGATATGATATGGTTGTTCTCCCCAGAGCAGGATGTTATGGTTGGCCTGAGGAGGGCGTCCCCACTTCCTTCCCGACCTCGTGGCATGCTGGGAGGTGGATGCTTCGGCCTGATTCACTTCTGATGGCTCAACGGGGGACTCTTGCTCTTCTTCCCCCAGGGAGAGGGCAGTGTCAAATAATGCTGAGAGGGTGTTGCAACAAAGAACAACGCCGCTCTTCTTCTTATTCCTGGGCCTTCTCTGCTTCTTTTTCTTCTTTTCTTCAGTGGCTAGCAATTGTCCTTGGGAAGGTTCACCCCATAAGAGAGGCTCTTCCTCTGCCTCGGCTTCTGCCCCCGGGGCTAGTTCAAGTGACTCGAACTCCTTCCAAGGGACATACTCCTTCAACTCCACAGGCTGGATTTCGGGCTGTTCATAATCTTCGAGCCCATCAATAATGGCCTGGAGTCTTTCCACCGCAGGGTTGGTTTCTTTGAGTACCCGCATCGGGATGTGCCTTTTCTTATTGTGAGTGGGGCGCCTGTGGACGCGGGGATTTTTTTTCTTCTTCTTAATCATCTTTCTATCTTATCGTTATTTATTTATTTATTTATTTTTTATTATTATTTTATTTGGTTTGTTAGGCGTGCCAGTCACATGTGTGACGATTTCATCGTGCGCTCGACTTGACTTGGTCAGTCGATTGTGAAGTCCGAGTCGGGATCAAAAGTCCGCCATACCATAAAGGCTATGACGTTAATTACGCCCTTCCTAAGAAGGACAACCCTTGATTAAACGCCGAAATAGAAGGCCTCAGAAGGCAGTCAAAATACTGATGTGCGAAATAAAGGCTTCATGCTTATGAATGGAGGGCGGATTTATTTAGTTCAGCGGACCGAATCGGGCGGCACAACCTTTAACTTTGAGCCGTACTGGGTAAGGATAGAAGACCATCCACGCAGTGGCGGGACGGAATTCGGTTAATCATTGGCGTATTCCCCCTTTTGACACTTTCACTTGACCGGTCGCTCCAAATGGGTTCGTTTCCCCCGAAGATGGAGTCGGGTGGGAAGTGTATCGGAGACACTCCCTCGACTCATCGGGGTTGATGACATTGGACTAGATTTCGGCAGCATCTCCCCTCGACTCGGAACATGCCCAAGAGGAAATAGGTGATCATCCACGGAGTGCCGGGATGAAAACCGAAAGAGAAAGGCACCGGGCCCTGGCACGGTGTGATGTTGGGGATGGTTCCCCGTTTATTTATTCCATGGGGTATACCCTGTGACTTGTAGATATCCCTCGAGTTAGTATGGCAGAGTGTTCAAAGATGGAGCAGAGGAGGAGAGGCTCTCGGCGCAGCAATAACGAGCATAGGCAGGCTTCCTGGCGCGGGGGAATGGGTTCTCGGCATGGCCTTAGAAGGAAGAGGCAGCTCTCGGCGTGGGGTTCCCGGCGCGGGGGAATGGGTTCTCGGCATGGCTTTAGAAGGAAGAGGCAGCTCTCGGCGTGGGGTTCCCGGCGCGGGCCGCGCCGAGAGCTCTTCTGGCGCTGGGAAGGCTCGTGGAGGTTCGTGGGGGTTCTACGATGCTCTGTTTTGGGGATTTTCCCTGGGATTCAGATAACGGCTAGGGGGTTTTAGGATGCAAACGAGGAAGGGACGGAGGGCCTTGTCAAGCTGCCAGATTAACATCAAGGAGTCACATGAATAGAAGAGATTTCGAGGGATTGAAGTCACAGGCGTTAGAACCCTCTGGAACAGGCTTTATGCCGTCTATATTGCCAGCCATCCAGGAGATCAAGAGATGACTGTCTCTGATCCCTGTAATGGCCCCAATGGCTTGGGAAACTCGAGAGGACTATGGACTTAGCAGCGTTTAAATCATCGATGTTGTCGCGGAAGAGAGAAGGGACAGAACCCAAGAATCCATGGAGGCAAGGATTGGGGCTCTGTACCAGCTTCCTAAAACCCACAGGAACCTGGGCTAACGACAAACACCCAGAACCACACATTAATCGATCGAAACTCGCAATCGGAAAGGTGACCACCACTATCATCAGAGAGGGGTGAGAAGAGGGAAACCCAAACTTCCATCCATTCAATCGGTTCTACTGCTTATACATCATCGGCTACAGAGGTACACCTCGAATGACAACGAATAAGGAACCTTTAGCATCAATACAGATCCCACATAAACGTGGTAGAAGGAGTACACATGACATAGCGAAATGAAGCCCATTCAAAACAGCAGAAAGATGGGAGATAGCATGTTCAAAGAGAACATAGACGAAAATAGTATGCATCGGGGGAAGAAATACAAGAGAGACAGGGGAGGGCGGAGCATTGACTCCTCTCCCTCCCCCTTCAGCAGACCTTCTTCTTCTTCCCACGATCTCTCAGCAGCCGCCGGTTTCCTGGAGCTGGGTATGGACTTCTCTCTTCCTTTCTCTGGCTTCTCTTTGTGGCTATCTTCTCTTCTGTTCCCCTCTTTTTTTTTGTTGTCCGTCCCCTTTTTTCTCGAGAGAAAAGGGGTTTTTATAGCACAAACCCTTCCCCTCTCGGCATGCTCACCTCGGCGGGCAGACCACGAGCTCCCGGCGCGCCCTAATCGAAAGCGGGAGGCCTCTCGGCGCCAAAGGATGTGATGTGACACAACCTAGGACTTAAACAAACAAGCACAATCGCAATCAAACGGACCGATGTCGGCGAGCGCTCACCCGATGCTCACCAAGACCCGGGGTAACTTGGCAATGCCAAGTGGAGGAAGTGGGGTTGGACCCTTGCTGGTAGAGGGCCAGCAAGACCAATGTTTGATTCCCAATGGATGTGGATGCCCAATTCAAGGGGGCCGACAAAGTGCCAAAGGCACCGGTGATTCTCTTCCCACGGTGATCACTCAAGACAACAGGGCTTGAGGATCAAGCTCTCACTCGCATAACCAGCGGAACTAGAACGAATATTGAAAGACAAGCACTAAATAGAGTGAAGGATTAAGCACTTACTCGACCGGTTTGAAGAAACCGGTCCCGGTCGGAGACGATGGCGAGCGGGGAGGCGAGTGGATCCCCACACGCCGCGTCGGGGTAGCTTGACCTGCCCAAACAAGTTACACCACTACACCTCTCGCAGGAGGGGGATCTTGGGGTGGGGGTTAATGAGATTACAAAAAATACTACCTCCACGCAGGGAGGGGCCTTCAGCCGGCCAAGCGGGGCGGGGAAATTAGACTAAAGAGGGATGACTAAGTAACGGCACCGAATCTGCTTGCTATCTGCGAATAGGGATAGATAGTCGGTGTTGCTACTGTAGAACCCGCTCAGGAATTTTTCTGGTGGCGAGACTGGTGGGAAAATCTTCGTAGCTGAGAAGGGAATGCCTCAGAATTTCTTTAATTTCTTCTGGAGTCGCTGCTGGCCAGGATGGAGGTTTGAACATAGCCTCAGATTCTCGGACCGGCAGCTGCAGACTTCTAATAGCAGATTGCAGAGAATGCCCCGGCAGCTCCCGACCTCGGAATCAAGCGCCGTCAGAGTCGTTTGAATCGTGGACGAGTCCTCTTTACAGTAAAATTGACAGGGAAGCCAACCGATGTCGGAGAAGACTAGGGGATGCAGAACAATGGCGACTGGTCGGTGCAGACTGTGGGTAGCTGATCTGTGTAGCTGAGGGAGAAAAATGAGAACTCTGGATCACGAATGCCGAATGAAGTTTTGTTTCTTGATTCTGGAAGTAGACTGGGCGATGAAGAATTTTTAAGAAGAACTCGTGGGCTGATTCCTCCGGGGTTCGTCGTGGAAGAGTTTCTCATCTGGCTCAGGTTCTCAACCGAGGCAGAACTGTACAGTTGTGGGAGAATGGACCTCCTGAATGGCTCGGAGATTGGAAGAAGATAAAACTACTTCTGTTGCGAAGGACACTGGTAGACGCTTCCGACGGTGGCTCTTGGGTCTTCAAACTCATCCAGAGGAAGTCGTGGTGGCCGCTGCAAGTCGCTGGTTCATCTGCAACCTCTTGACAGCAAACTGCAACTTCGAAGTAGCTTCCAATGACCAAGAAAGAAGAAGGGGAAGGGGGTAGATGAGTGTGGGAGTGACCCCTGGTTGTAAGGGGCTCTTGGAGGGGATGTTCTAAGGTGTGGGAGGTGGAGAATAAGGTTTGGAAGAGGGTCCAACAGATGGTGGTAGTGGGGGCTGCGAATTTGGGAAGGTGGGTGAGAGGGAAAGGGTATTCGAAAATAGGTTTAAGGGTGGGGTTAATTCTTTGTCTTGGGAATGGGGGGTTGTGTTGGGAAGGGAAGGGGTGCTTGGGGTAGTGGGAAGGGTGCTTGGGAAAGTGGGAGGGGTAGTTGGGGGTTGGATGGTGAGGAGAGGATTGGTGGAGGGGGTCTTGGGAAGGGGTAGAGTATTGATGAGGGTTGTGGGGAATGGGAAGAGGCTTTAATGGGGTAGGTGGGGAGTGGAGGTGGTTGGGAAGGGAGGAGAGAGAAGAAAATTCGAATTTGGGTGTTGAGGAGAGAGAAAGTGGAGTGAAAAAGAGAGATTAAGAGAGGGAAGGGTGGGGAATCTCTCCCCTAGGGCTTCTCACCCCAAAAATGGAATCTCTCCACTAAATAAGAAGTGTAAACTCTCAAAATGGCAAGTTTTTCATTGATTGACTCATTAAGTTGAAATGGGGGGGAATGGGGTCCTATATATAGGAAACCCACATTTCTACAAAAGTCCCTGACAATTGACTCAATGACAAATAACCGAGGGGGTAGGGGAGAGCCCTTGGGCCAAGCCCAATGAATTGGGCCCAATAGCTAACTAGACAACCTAATGACACTCAAACTTAGGGAAATGAACACAAGACCTAGGAACATGACTCAAATAAAAGGGAAAATACATCAAATGACTCAAATAAAAATTACATAGGACTCAAAATTAAATGACTAGACCATGCCGGATGCAACCGGGGCAAGGAGACGAGCTGTGAACGTGGGCATGGGAGGTGATGTCCCCATCAGGATGGGGCTTCCCGGCGCCGCCCCACATGGGCTTTGGGCCCTGGTGAGGAACTCCCGGTGTCACACTAGTGGGCCCATTTAGGTTTTTTTTTAATATTTTACCCTTCCTCATCAGTAGGTTTGAGCTGTCAAAGCTGCCTAACCTGCCCTTTCATTTGTCAGTCCCTCGAATCTGTCAGAACAGGTGGAGGTCCCTTAGTTGATGGGCTGACACAGTCTTATTAGAATATCTCTGGGGATTTTCATCAGTCAGTAGACTGCAATTCTTCATCAGTACTGCCGTCTGAGCGATGATAATACCGGACATCAGCTTGACCGGGAAGGGTCTCAGCTGGGTGATAACTTTAGTGACGACTCTTCTGCCATTCTGACTTTGCAGGAATTCCTAAGAGCTTCATGTCTGGTTCAATCTTCTTTTTTGGTCTCATCTTGTTCTCAGTTACATTTCAGGAGTCAACAAATGCCCCCCACCTGTAGGTAGCGTGAGTGCAGAATAAATGACACGGTGCCTGCAGGTGTATGTCAATTTTCTTTGGTCTTTATCTTGACAACTCTACCGTAATGGCCTCAGTGTATTCTTCTCTTTGTTTTCTTCTTTCATATTTTCTGGCAATTTCATGCTTCATCAATAGTTTCCGGTGGCTTCTTGGTGTACAGGGCTTGGTTCTCGGCTAGCAAACCTTCCCGGCGCGAAGTCAACAGGTTCCCGGCGCGGGGACTTCTCGGCGCGCCTCTTGGCCGAAAGGGGCTCTCGGCCTGCCCATTTTCGGCGGGCTTTTTGAAATATGGGGGGTTCTCGGCGCGCCTCTTATCGCGCCGAGAACCCTTCTTCTGCGGGGCATATTTAACCCGCCGAGAGCCCCATTTGCCTTCATTTCTCACGGTCCCTTCTCTCTCTTCATCCTCTCGACAGTGGCGAGCTCCTCTTCGCGAGCGCTCCCATCCCGTTTCTTCCCCGTTTCAGTAGATTGTAAGGAGTGGGACATTATTTGGGGATTAAATCCCTATTGATTTCCCTCTTGGTGGGTGACTCCCTATTCTCTTTAGGCAGACCCTAAACAAGGGGAAATACTGTCAAAATTTTCACAGAACCTTATACTTTAATCTTCGTAAGACTGTTTCTTATTTTGGGACTTTCATTCACATCTTTTCTTTGACTGCAGGCATTGTAATGGCTTCCAGTTCTGCTGATGCATCTTCTGGAGCTGTTGGAACAAGCTCGTCAGCCCCGCCAGACATATCACGGGCTGTAGTAAACTGGCTGAACGTGCATAGCCTGGACTTCAGATATGATAAAGTTGCTACCGTTGACGACTCGTCTGATTCTGAGACGGATACAGTATCAACATCGCGGGTATATTCCACTGCAATGGAGACATGCTTTAGACGGGGCAACGACTATCGGCCGGATCTCCGAAAGACCGCCACTTGATGCCATTCATCTGAACCTTTACCGTAGGTGGCATGCGAGACTATCAGATAGCTCGTGTAGTTGAAGCTGCTATATTAGCTGAGAGGGACAGTCTGAAGGACTCAGTGTATCGTGGCAAAGCCATCTATCTTCCCGGGGAGAAGCGCGACTGGGGTGCAGTCCTCGGCATCTCGGAGCTAGAACCGGAGAAGAAAATGTTGACCCGGGCCCCGAAATTCACACCTGCCCGTTGCGATAATGCTAGCGGCCGGGTTCATAGGGAAAAGCCTGGCTATGGTTTATTTCTGGCACCGATAAAGTGGGGATACCGTGAAGAGCCCTTTGTATTGAATTGTTCGGCCGTCCAGTTCAAGTATCACCTAGCTGCCGGTTGGTTTGGAGATACCAAGATCACTGACGCCCACTTATTCCGGGTGGAAGCGGTGGAGTTCACCGAGTTTGTTTTAAAGGAATATGCCCCTCTGCTGATCAGAGCTGGGGTATATCATAGTGTCTTTGCTTCTAGATTCCGCTACCCCATATCCCGAGGGTTATGCTGTGGAATGTTTGAAGTATTCTGCCCTCTATTCAACATATTTTATACAGCAGAGGGCGAAACATCTCTCGACCTCTGGAGTTTGTCACAGCTTTCTGGTCTGCCTATTGACGGCGAGCCGTATGAAGAGGTCTGCTTGGCAGATTCCGAGAAGGATAGCTCAGATGGCGAAGGTAAGTATTCACTTGGCTATTCCTACTGGTATTTAATGAAGGTGTATCGCTCCATCTGTCTGGCGTATAGCAGAGGATCCTCCAAGGGTTACCATCCCAGAGAGAAAGGCAGCAAGCTGAGGGTCCGGATAGGGCAGTGGATTCAGTATTTCTTTGACGGCCCCTTGAAATATGCAGACTTCCCTTCCATGGGTCCGACGGCCAGCAAGCAGATAAGGGCTCCTCGCTATAAGTCAGCGTTGCCATCTTCACTGCATCGTGTAGGTAAAGGTGGTCCAAATCTAGCAGGGGTGGACCCTATCACACATTGTGCGGCTTATTTCACGTTCTGGTTGTGCACTTTCGCTCTCCCTCAAGGGGACGAGACAATCATTCGGCCCGAAGCCATATACCCGGCATGCCAGATGGCCTGGGGGATGAGGCTGTCACTTTGCCCAGTGGCCTTGTGTTTAATCTATAAATCTTTGGGGGATCTGTACAAGCATCGGACTCCCCACTCTTTGAGGACCGTGGGCCCTTTTCATTTCTTCAATACCTGGGTCTGCAGTCTATTTCCTGAATTGGCCCCTAGAACTCTGCAGGCAGATACAGTGTTGCCCAGAATGATTGAATTTGCCAGTGCCGAACCTGGCTCTTTTTCTGACCAGTTGTTTAAAATAAGGGGCCGGCTGACAAGGATACCAGTTGATGCCCCTGGCAGCATTCATTTCTGGAGCTTGGCAGCAGGTTCAGCTCCTTTGGTTCATTCTCAAAGAGAATGCAAGATGGAAGAGGTAGAGACCTATGTTCACCCCGTTTCAGGGGCTAATGCTGTTCGGTCTATTCTGGAGCCGGAGCTGGTTAGATGGGCCATGGCCATTCGACCCAATGTTTTAGTCTTCAGGAAGGGTGGTCTGCTTCTCCTGGAACCATACTACCCATTCCGCTTTGGGCGAAATTTTGGCTATGATCAGCACATCCCTACATCAGTTGCTCAGTTTCCCCTGGATAGCCGAGCCAAGTATGGGTCCACCATTATTGGTGATGGCCGGTTGTGGTGGGATTTCTATCATCGCCAGGATGGTGCAATTTTTAGAGTTCCCACTGTTTCCAACCGTGTTCCCCGTGTCACATCCGAGTATATCAAATGGTGGAACATTCGGACCAGCTTTTACAGGGATGGCAGGGGTGCATTCTGGGACGTGGCTGAGCGTTCTTTCCTGAAACAATAGCCCGGGCCGGTATTTGACATCCCCGAGGCCCACCTGAAAAGGATTTATTCACAACATCCGAGGGAGGCCGAGAACTATCTGACTCAACGTCGGGTTTTGAAAGAAGGAGGCTCCGAGCCGCCCGCGCTTGTCTTTGCTGCCATTAATGAAGATACTTTTATGAGGAGCTTGAAACATCTGTGTCATGTAGGAGACGCTCGTCTGGAGGCGCAGCAGTACCCTTTCCCTGTTGAAGAGCCGCTCCTGACGGTCGTCCCTTGGAAGGGTCCGACAGATAGATTTCATCCCTACAGGACGTTTGTGCGCAGGGAAGATAGGACTCAGACATACTACAAGCACACGTCCTGGCTGTTTGTTCTGCTGAATGTACATGGGCTATCTGCAGAGAGTCCGATAGCCGGCATACTGAATAAGCCATTGTTCGTTTCTTTTCATTATGTCGATGGCTGGGGCATGGACCACCTCGACTTATTTCGATGCCTTGATTTTCATGGTCATAGCGATCTGGCATCTTTAGTGGAGAAGTGCCAGACATTTGGTGATGTCTGCTGGCTTGTCAAGGAGGCTGCTTTCCGCTCCAAGGAGGTAGCTTATCTGTACTGGCCACTTTCTGTCTTTTATAATGGCCCAGCAGGTATGATCTTTTCTTTCTGACTGTAGTGCTTTCTGTTTAGTATTTAAACTCTGCATCCACTGATCTCATTGCTTCTTTGATGTCTTCGACAGACAGGCCAGATATAAAGCGACAGGGGCTTTACAGAAAAATCATTGCGCAAGCTGAGAAGCCTGCTTATTTCGAAGTCCCTACAGCAGCACCGACGACCACTCCCCTGCCTCCGGGCAAGAAGAGAAAGATTTCTGCAGTGAAGACTGCAGTTGGGAAGGCCAGGAAGGCCAAGAAGGCCCATGCTCGGCAGTCGGCTTCAGCAGTGACGGACCCTAGGACCCCTCTTCCTGATATCCCCTCCTTTGATGAGTTCGAATCTCAAAGGGAGGGCGCCCAGACGTCAGTCGAGGGTAACATCAACAGCCCGTAGTTGTATCTTTCATCGGCTTTTGCTGAATTTTATAGAAGTCTTCGATTCTGACTCCCCCCTTTTTGCACAGCCCAAGAGCCAGTTGTGACACCTTCTTTGGTGGAGACCAGATTGCCTTCTCCTACGCCGGCTAGCGAGGCGGAGGGTAAGTGTGCTTTCCCATCTTTTCTTGCACATTTCAATTGTTTTTTTCATTGTCTTGCTCACAAGCTTTTCCCTGCAGTGATGGCCGGCGAGGGGGCTACAGTTATGGGAGCAGCTGGCGGTATGACTCAGTCACAAGAGGGTCATAAGACCCAGACGAAACGGGGCCTTGTCCCTGTGAGGCACATAGTTACCCGGTCTTCCTCTAGGCAGACGTTAGGGATGCAAGTCCCGCCCGTGGATAGTGTGGAAATCTCTTCTAGCAGTTCCGCGACCGCTTCCGAGGCAGAGGGAGAAGGAGCAGATTTCAGCGAGAGCGAGCCGGAGAATATCTCCCAATCAGAGGCCCCATTCGTATGTACTGCCATTGTCCCACTGTTCACCCCCCCCCCAAACTGCTGGTGCCATCTTCTGAGGAGGAACTACCGGAAGAATTTGCTGGCTTGGATACCGAGGCAGATATAACTCCACCCTTTGCTGCTTCAGCAGCGGAGCTTTCCTCTTCCTTGCACTCCTTTGAGGATATCGCCATCACATTAGAAGTGGGTCTCTCTCCTTTTCCTCATTGTCATTATTATCATTTTTCTTATCTGCTGCTTGATGTTGCATTGATCTGTTCACAGGAATCCCCTGTTGCTAGCCCAGTAGCGACTGCGGCCCTTGAAGCCATTCTATCTGACACCCTGGCTGTTGTTCCTGCTTCGTCAGCCACCTGCGCAGGCGTTTCTGAGATAATTCGCCCTATGCCGGTGAGGGTACAGTCTTCTACAGACTTAGCATTGCTGGACTTGAGGACCTCGGGGGAGAGTTCGGCCCTCATCCGGGTCTTGGATTTCAGAGCTGAGACGGACCCCGTTAGGGGTTCTGCCTTTATACCGGCCGCAGTGATGACCATTGTGCCGGAGTTAGCAATTCCCGTAACGGTAATTATGGAAACTGAACTTTTGCCTTTACGGTCCGTAGCCCCTGCCGCCTTGTCATTGAAGGAACTGGCTGCTGAAGCAGAGATGGAAGAAGGGGAGGTAGCTGCCACAGAGACCGGAGTATTGTCCATAATCAACCCAGAATCGATCTCCTTGCTCTCGGAATCTGAGGAGGAGGTGCCCCGAGAAGAGGATGCTGAAGATGCGGGTATCATATTGGGGACCCAGGAAGCAGCCGCTCCAGCACTTATTAAAGTTGCCCCTACGAGCATTCAAATAGCAACTCCCGAGGAGAAGGAGGTGGAAGGCCTCTTGGTCTCGTCAGGGGATGCAGAGAGAGCTCAGCTGGCCCCTTCCGCGGACCTCCCGTCTTCCTCTTCCCAACCTGATGTTACGCCATGGGCGGACATCGACAGTGTGGTGACTTTCGAAGTAGCTCCAGTTCCTTCTCCTGGCTTCGCTTCCTCTAAGAGTTTTGTCTGGCAAAATCTTGACATGCTGCGCCAGTTGGTGGAGTCCCAGCCTGGACTGACTTATCTGCGGCTGAAGGAGATAGCCGAGCGTTTCACCGCTGGTCTACAAGCGATGGGCTACCCATGGAAATATGGACCCAGCGGGTTATATTGTTGTTAAAGTTTATACAACGCCGGGACTTCTTGGCACATATTATGTCTGACAGACTGGCAGCTTTGAAGTTGCAAAGGAAGGAGTGCAAATCTGAGCTGGAGAAGGTGGGCTCTGTTCTCCAAGAGCGCCAATGCCAACTGCAATCTCTGGCGCAGCGGGAGCAGTTCGTGCGCAGCCGGATAACCATCCTGGAGGCTGAACTGTTTGACCTCCGGGCTGAACTGTCGCAGATAACAACTTCTCGGCCGCAGCTTGCGGAGGAGGTAGCCCTGTTGGAGGGGCAGGTGGCGTCCTTTCAGGACGAGTCTGCTCGGCTGCAGGCGGAGGAGGCTCGACTTCATGAGCTGGGGGCTGCCCCGCATGTAGGGCTTCTGGCCTTCGAAGACATATTCCGGCGCCCGTGAATATCTGTTTTCCCCTTTTTGTAATACAATTCCCCCTCAGGGGCCCTTCTTGTATTCCCTTTTTTTTTATTCAATGAAAAGGAATCTTTATACCAGTCTCATATGTGGTTTGTTCTTAACTTATCGCACCGTCAATATACGACGATTTGGCAGCGGTTTCAGCGGTCCCTATGGGAATAGCACGTACCTAGCAGGAGAGCGTCCACCCTTTCAGAGAAAGGATGGGGAACTCGCTCCACCGCGCGACGGTATCCGGAGGGTGCCTAAACCCAATCCTGGGGGTAGCTGAATAAAAGAGGTTTAGAACATCGTTTGGAACAAACGGATGGTTCATCTCGGACAGGTTTCAAAGCTGGTCGGGGCAATGTATCAAACGACCAGTGACGGATTTTATCATCGATATTGGGTTTATATCGACGCAAAGGAATTTCATAAGTTTCATCAGGATAGACGTAAGGTCTAAACTGGGTAGACTTGATCACAGGTGGGACGTGAAAAGGGTATGTGGTTTTCATCAGGACAGATGCAAAATCTGAACTGGACAGGTTTTCATCATTGATCGGGCAATGCACCGATCGACCAATGGTTGGTTTCATCATCGATATGGGGTTTATATCGATGCAAAGGGATTTCATAAGTTTCATCAGGATAGACGTAAGGTCTAAACTGGGTAAGTTTTCATCGTTGATCGGGCAAGGTGCCGGTCGATCAATAGCTGGTTTCATCATCGATATTGGGTTTATATCGATGCGAAGGAATCTCATAAGTTTCATCAGGATAGACGTAAGGTCTAAACTGGATAAGGTTTCATCATTGATCGGGCAAGGTTCCGGTCGATCAATAGCTGGTTTCATCATCGATATTGGGTTTATATTGATGCAAAAGAATTTCATAAGTTTCATCAGGATAGACGTAAGGTCTAAACTGGGCAGGGTTTCATCATTGATCGGGCAAGGTGCCGGTCGATCAATAGCTGGTTTCATCATCGATATTGGGTTTATATCGATGCAAAGGAATTTCACAAGTTTCATCAGGATAGACGTAAGGTCTATTCCAACAGGTTCTATTGTGGGTGGGACTTTGCCAAGAAATACGTAGGTTTTATCGGGATAGGCATAGAGTCTATCCCGGTAGGGTTTTATCGTTGACCGGGTAAGGAGCCGATCGGTCAAGGGATGGTTTAGGAGTTTGATCAGGACAGACGTAAGGTCTGAACTGGCCAGGCTTTATCAGACTGGTGACCGGCTTTATTGTCGGTGGGACATGTGAAAAGAGGGTATGTAGATTTCATCAGGGTAGACGTAAGATCTACCCCGGAAAGGCTTTATCATCGGCGGGGCATAGAGCCAGATGACCGACGGAAGGCCTCATCAGTGAAGGGGAGGTAAAGGCAACGTGCCGGTTGGCATGGAACTTCTGAATTACCACATTACCGACCCAAGCGCCCTTTCGGGTTTTCGCCGGAGCCAGCCCCCTCTTGCTTTTGCCCACGCGTCCTTTCGGATTTTCACGTGACGGGGTACCCGATTTTACCTGCAGTGCCCTTTCGGGTTTTCACCACAGCTGGGTTTTAGCCATTTTTACCCTTGTCCAGAATGCTTGAACAAGTCTGGCGGGGTATCTCTATTTTCAACCCCATCCATTTTTTTATATATATACTTTTTGTCATTTTCTTTCTCTTTTCTTTTTCATTGTCTTTTCTGGGACCAGAACTTTCATCCTATGGACCATGGCGCCATATGTTTATTGTGGACACACGATCATTGATGTGGGTGCCAACATCAATGCAAAGGGAAGTAGGGTTTCATGATCTATCCAGACGAAAGGTCCGAATCGATTTAGAGGATATAAGTAGCAGCTCGGGCACGAGGCCGTTTGCTGAGAATATGAGTTTCATCGTTAATGTGGGGTTTAACATTAACGCAAGGGAATAGAGTTTCATGATCTATCCAGACGGAGGGTCTGAATAGATTCAAAGAGCAGTGTTGTGCTATGTCAGAGCGCACGGAAGGTCCACCCTGGATGGATTTTAGCGTCGATCAGGCAGCGTGCCAATCGATCGATAACAGGTTTCATCATTGGTATTGGCTCATCCCAATGCAAGGATTTCATATGTTTCATCAGGATAGACGTAGGGTCTAAACTGGATAAGGTTTTATCATTGATACTGGGTGAGATGCCGATCGATCAATGGCGGGTTTCATCATCGGTATTGGATTTATACCAATGCAAGGAGTTCATGGATTTCATCAGGATAGACGGAAGGTCTAAACTGGATAGGTTTCATCATAGATCGGGCAGTGTGCCAATCGATCAACATCAGGTTTCATCACGGCGGGACGTAAAGAGACCTGTAGATCTTGTCGGAACAGACGCAAGGTCTAAACCGGACAAGGTTTCATCGCTGATCGGGCAAAGTGCCGGTCGATCAGTATCAGTTTTCATCATTAGTATTGGGTTTATACCAATGCAAGGATTTCATAGGTTTCATCGGGATAGACGTAAGGTCTAAATCGGACAGGGTTTCATTGCTGATCGGGCAGTGTGCCAATCGGTCAACAACAGGTTTCATCGCGGTGAGACGTAGGATAGGTTTCATTGGGATAGACATAAGGTCTAAACCAGGCAGGTTTCATCGTGGTGGGTCTTAGACAGAAACAAGTGGAAGTGTTTTATCAGAACAGACGGAAGGTCTATCCCGAGGTGGGCTTATTATCGAGGGAATTTTTCTCGAGCAATGCATGACGGCTTCAACAGAATAGACGTAAGGTCCATTCCGGATGGGTTTAATCGTTGATCGGGCAAGGCGCCGGTCAATCGACGAGGAGTTTTGTGGTGGGAGGTGAGGCTTTCTTTGGAATCACCACATTACCGACCCAAGCGCCCTTTCGGGTTTTCGCCGGAGCCGACCCCCTCTTGCTTTTGTCCACGCGCCCTTTCGGGTTTTCACGTGGCGGGGTACCCGATTTTGCCTGCAGTGCCCTTTCGAGTTTTCACCACAGCTGGGTTTTGGGCCATTTTTGCCCTTATCCCTAATATAGGAGCAAGTCTGGCGGGGTATCTCTATTTTTAGCCCCATTTTTTTTTTACTTTCTTTTTCTTTCCCTCCCTTTTTAGAAGGTGACAGGTGGGAATGCCACAAGCTTAAGATGAGGGCAGCTTGGCTAGGGCGGAGTGCCGCTAGACCAGGAAATGGGTGTAGCTTGGCTAGGGCGGAGTGCCGTTATACCAAGAAAAGGGTGTAGCTTGGCTAGGGCGGAGTGCCGCTAGACCAAGAAATGGGTAGCTCGGCTAGGGCGGAGTGTCGCTAGACGAAGAAAGGGTAGCTTGTCTAGGGCGGAGTGCCGCTAGACCAAGAAATAGGTAGCTTGGCTAGGGCGGAGTGCCGCTAAACCGAGAAGAGGGTACAACTTGGCTAGGGCGGGGTGCCGCTAGACCAAGAAATAGGTGTAGCTCGGTTATGGTGGAGTGCCACTAGACCAAGACATGGGTAGCTCGGCTAGGGCGGAGTGCCGCTAGACCAAGAAATGGGTGTAGCTCGGTTAGGGCGGAGTGCTGCTAGACCGGGAAGAGGGTACAGCTTGGCTAGGGCGGGGTGCCGCTAGACCAAGAAATAGGTGTAGCTCGGTTAGGGCGGAGTGCCACTAGACCGGGAAAGGGTATAGCTCGGCTTGATCACTCGGGGAATGCCGGTTGTGCCGCATGATACAGCTTTAGATGTCTTCCGTTGAGTGGTGAGAATTGGATTTCCCCTCGATGGTTAACAACCACGTAGGTCCCTCCTTCGTAGACCCTCTGTATTACATAAGGACCTTCCCAGTTAGCATTCAACTTTCCTTTTGGGTTGGACGCCATGACTTCTTTTTTCTTGACCATGATGAGGTCACCTTTCTTGAATTCTCGTGCTCTTACGAGTTTGTTGAATGCAGCGGCCATGCGGGCCTGATACATTTGGATACTCCTCTGGGCTTGGAGGCTCTTCCCTTCCAATTCAGCCAGTTCTTCTAGTCTTCTTTCTGCATTGGTTTGTTCGCCACGGGTCAGGCCATATTGGACTGCCACTCTGAGTGACGGGACTTCCAGCTCTAGCGGAACCACTACCTCCGAGCCGTATACCAGCGAGTACGGTGAGCACCCTGTAGGTGTCTTGAAGACGGTGCGGTATGCCCACAGAGCTTCATACATTTTCTCTTCCCAGTCCTTCTTATTGGAACCGATGACCTTGGCCAGCAAGGTGCAGAGAGTCTTGTTAAAAGCTTCTGCCAATCCGTTTGCCTGTGGATTGTAAGGAGTGGAGGTCCTCCATTCGATCTTATACTTCTCAGCAAGCCGATAGACCTTCTGATTTCTAAAATGACTTCCATTGTCAGACATTATTCGGCTGGGGATCCCGAACCGGAAGATAATGTTCTGCTTGATGAATCTGGCGACCAGTTCACCAGTCACTTCTCTTAATGCTATAGCCTCCGCCCATCTGGAGAAGTAATCTGTTATGGCCAGTATGTACTTATGTCCGGCCGAGGAAGTCGGCAGTGGCCTGACTACATCAGTTCCCCATTGTGCAAATGGCCAGCTGGGAACTGTAGGGTGCAGAGTTGTAGGAGGCCTTCTAGGCACAGTAGCATGCTCCTGGCATTTCTGGCATGATTTTGCAAATTTACAGCAGTCTTCAAACATGGTGGGCCAATAGTAGCCTAGCTTCTTGATTTCTATCTTCATCTTGGGACCAGCCTGGTGGGCACCTGCTGTCCCAGCATGTATCTCTTTCATCGCTTGCCAGGCTTCCTCAGTGGACAGACAGCGGAGTAGAATCTTCTTGCGTGCATCTGCCATTATTCGGAACAAAATTCCATTCCTGAGTTCATAAGAATCTTTGATTCTCAGGAGTTTCATCTTTTCTTCTCTTATCTGCGGCAGTTGTTGGTGTAGAAACCACTGCAGCAGGTGCTGTCTCCAATCAGGCGCTTGTTCTGTGCTGATGGTGGCAACTTCATTTTCTTCGGGGCACCCTTCTAGCATACTGGGGACTTGCCGCCGGTTCATGACGATAATGTTCAGTGTCTTATTTGGTGGGACTGCTAGTGAGCTGGCCAGCTTTGCCAGTGCATCAGCCTGGGCATTGTGTCCACGGCCCACATGCTTGAGCTCAATATGGTAGAATTTCACCATGAGGCGCACAGCTTTTTGGTGGTAGGGATTCAGTTCTGGCTTCCGCACTTCGAACTCCCCTTGGATCTATTTTATTATCAACATCGAATCCCCGAATACTTGAAGCATTTGGATACCCATGTTGAGGCTGATATATAGCCCGATTATCAGAGCTTCATACTTGGCCTCGTTATTGGTGCAGGGCTTGTTTATAGAACAGGAAGTATGCACGACCTCCCCTTCTGGTGATTTCAGCATAATACCGGCTCCAGCCCGTATTCTGGTCTTTCCATCGGAGTCTGTCTCTGTTCTAGATGCTCCATCAAAGAATAGTTGCCACAAAACTAACTGGGTCTGGCAGGCCTCGAGTGTCTCATCATCGGGTAACTCAGTCCCTAGCATATCATTTTCGGCACAGGATGCTCTGCGAAGAAATCAGCCACGGCCTGTCCTTTTATCGCCCTCTGGGGTGTATAGGTAATATCGAATTCCATCAGGATCACTGCCCATTTGCCCAACCGGCCCTTTAGTACTGGCTGAGTCAATATGTATTTGAGCCGGTCTGCTGCAGATATCAATCTGACTTCATGTGACAACATATAGTGTCGGAGCTTTTTGACAGCAAAGACTAGTGCCAAGCAGGTCTTCTCTATGTAGCTGTAGCTTTCTTCAGTTCTAATCAGCCTCCTACTTAGGTAGTACAAGGCTTGTTCTTTGCCTTCTTCATTTATCTGTGCCAGCATTGCCCCCAGGGAACAGTATGTGGCTGCGATATACAGTATCAAGGGCCTGCCCTTAATTGGTGCCCCCAGCACCGGAGGGGTCTTGAGGTATTCTTTCAGCTTCTCAAAGGCTTCCTGACAGCCATCGTCCCAGAGGAACGGCACATCTTTCATCATGAGCTTGTGAAAGGGGTGGCATCTTCCCGACAGATTTGATATAAATTGTCGAATATAGGCCAGACGCCCTTGCAGAGATCTCAGCTCGGACAGATTCCTTGGCGGAGGGAGCTCCTGGATAGCCTTAATCTTGGATGGGTCAATTTCAATACCCCTATGACGAACAATAAACCCGAGGAATTTTCCACTGGACACGCCGAAGGCGCATTTCATGGGATTCATCTTGAGTTCATATTTGCGCAGCCTCTGGAATACTACCCTCAGGTCTTGCAAATGGTCTTCTCTTCTTTTAGTTTTTACTACCAAATCATCAATGTAGCACTCTACTTTCTTGAATAGTAAATCATCAAAGATCTTGGTCATAGCTCTTTGGTAGGTAGCGCCGGCATTCTTGAGGCCAAACGGCATCCTTTTGTAGTGGAATATCCCCTTCGGGGTACGGAATGCAGTGTGCACTCTGTCTTCCTCAGCAATCCAGATTTGGTTGTATCCGGATGACCCATCCATAAATGATAGGGCCTCGTGACCAGTAGTCGCATCGATCATCACTTCAGTGATTGGTACTGGGAAGTCATCTTTCGGGCAAGCCTTATTAAGGTCCCGGAAATCAACACATATTCTGATCTGCCCATTCTTCTTCTTTACGAGCACTATATTGGCTAGCCATGTAGTGTATTGATTTTCTTCAACAAATCCTACATCAATTAGCTTGTCAACCACTTTGTTAATCTGATTTATTAATTCAGGGCGCATTCTCCTAGAAGGCTGCTTTACAGGGCTAGCCTCTGGGTTTATTGCCAATCGGTGCTGTGCCACATCAGAACTCAGTCCCGGCATTTCATCATATGTCTATGCAAAGTAGTCTCGAAATTCCTTCAAAAACTATATATACTGTTCCCTGGTAGCTGGCTCTAGCAGTGCACTGAGGAATGTCGGCCTTGGCTCATCTGCGGTTCCTAGATTTATTTCTACAAGCTCATCGACGGTGGCCTGACCTCCATCTTCGACCTCGGGCGGGGCTTCTTGCAAGTCAATGAAGCCTCCCGGGATATAATCTTCTTCAGTTTCATGATTTTTTGTTTCATCATACTGGTCATCAGCGATTGCTGGATCATCATATATGGCCAATATTGCTGTATTCTATTCAGTACGCCCCGAGGACGTAACTGGATCAGCAGGAAACTCGAAGACGGAGTCTTCCGCCCTTAGAGGCTCTTCTGATGCAGACTCCCTTGAGAGATCATCATTCTGTAGAGCCCGGACTTCTTCTAGGATGCGCTCAAACTCCAGGCATTCCTTCAGCTCTTTGGCTGCTTGATCCTCATCCGGGATTCCCGTGTCGATCTTTGCTTCAGCATGGAATAGATCTTTTTTGCAAGGTAGGTCTTCCCAGCACCAATCTTTCTTTGCTTCATCAGACGTCCCCGTCTCCGGATGACTGTCTGGGGCTTCATTGTTCATTATGGATTGATAAATGATTTCTTCATCTTCCGAGGGGTACTTGTCAAATCCCACCTCAGGAGGGTCTTCATGCTGGTAGGAGACAGATATGACGTCCACCTCAGCTTCATAGTATTCTTGAAGGGTATAACCCAATCCTGGGTGCTGAGTGATCTTCCTCAGTTCTTTATTATCCCGAGGCGGATCCCATAGCTCCTGGAACACCTTCTTTTGGGCAACAGGTTGTAGTGATGGCATCTCCATCTTAGAGAACATCTGCGAAATCCGTCGGGTAGTATAATCTAAGCCTGTGATTGGCACCATCTGGTTTGCAGCCTCTTTAGGGACCATGCAGTCTTGATCATCTTCCTCGACTGACTCCCCAGTGTAGAATATGGTAGGAGGCTCGCAGAAGCGAGGGACTTCCATAGTCTTTAGTGGTAGCACCGTCTGAACTCAAGGCTGACGATGGGTTTAAATAAACCTTGCGGCACCTCCACTTATGTGTACTTTTCTTTCATTTCTTCATTGATATCATCCGGGTGAATGTTAGGAGGAGTGATCCAAGCAAAGTCACCGGCATAAGAGATGTGCGATACCTCATGCTTTTTAATATAGCCCTTTGGTGGCGGTGGAGACCAATTTCTTACCTTCGTCGCCGGCTTTTTCTGGCTGACCACAGCCTCTTTCTCTTCATCCTTTTGCGACACCTCCGTGTAGTAGGATGCATCAAGCATATGGCACTCAAATACTTCGAAGGGATGCAGATCCGCAAACACCCTCTCTTCTTTTCCTTCATGGCAGTATTTAATGCACTGATGCAGCGTGGACGGCACTATCTGATATTCATGCAGCCACGATCTCCCCAGCAGGGCCTTATATGTGGTGTTGGAGTCGATTACATAGAATCGTACCACGGTAGTGAGATCCCCCAATGTGAGGTTAAAATCAGCCACCCCAAGGGGCGTCTGACAT
Organism: Amorphophallus konjac; assembly: GCA_022559845.1. NCBI lineage: Eukaryota > Viridiplantae > Streptophyta > Magnoliopsida > Alismatales > Araceae > Amorphophallus > Amorphophallus konjac. The sequence goes on from CM040120.1 coordinate 102,476,508, forward strand.
TTCTGGTGGAATCCCGCAATTTTCATGTCTCTGACCTTGGTAAGCTGTAGATCAAAGTAATATTTTTGGTAGATGTGGTATGGGAGAATGTTCACGGTAGCCCCGGGATCTATCAGTATCCTGTTCAGTGGCTGACAGTTCAGGGAGCCCCTCATATACAGCGATCTGTTATGGCCGGTATTCGGAATCAGCATGTCATCCTCTGAGAATGTAACTGACGGCCCAGAATTCACTTCTGTCAAGAGTGCTTCATATTGTGCCGGCGACTGCAAGGCATCAAAAATTGCCTGGCGAGCCTCTTCACTCAGAGAGAGAATCTCCCAGATGGAGAATCTGGTAGGGAGCTTTTTTAGCATTTTCATGATCCGGCTGCCCACCCTGACATTAGACAGTCTCATTTCCTCTACCCATCGGGGCTTTGGAGGTTCATGTGGTGCCCGTGGCCTCTGCTGACCAGTGCTGGCCTCAACCTCTGGACTGACTTCCTGGGAGGATTCTTCAATAGCAATGGCCCCTGGTGCCGTCAGAGGGTTATCCCCTTCTTTCTCATTCTGCTTGTAGGCTACAGACGCCGATTACTGGTGTCACGCCCCGAACAAGGCGAAAATATCGGGACGTACAGTTAGGGACATGCTGGCAAGAGAGGGAACTAAATCTAAAACAATACACAAGTGCTACAAGATGGAAATGCTAAATAATCATTAATAAACCACGACTAATACAATAATCCTCAAGTTCAACTTAATACAACTGGAATAATCAACCACTAAAACTCAATAACATGACTGAGACTAAAAGCTCTCCAAAACACAACTAAAGAAGGATAACACACTACTAACACACTAGAACTGATACACTCAAGACATCACTCCTGCCCTTCCCCATCGGTAAGCGCGTCACCTGAAAAGCCTGGAAAAGGGGGAAACAACGGGGTGTGAGCTAACGCTCAGTACGAAATAACAGACATGTATAAGTGATTAACAGTTTAATTACATTTTCAAAATGTCATGCTACAAATGATAAAAACAATAAAAGATAACGATGATATCACGAAACGAACTTCAAAGATCTTGCAAGGTCAAGAAATATAATGAATAGAATAGTAAGACAAGAATTTACTACAGGAGATAACGATAAAAAGTTGGCCATATCAAGTCGATTCAAGTCATGTCAAGCACGTATGTAATTTCATTTCCACGTCCAGGTAATGAGCAAGTACAGTAACCACAAGTAGAGTATAGAACAGTGACGAGTGGAAAGTGAAAAGTAGTAGAAAGTAATGTAGAGAGTAGTGGAGAGAGTAGTGGACAGTCCTAGATTTAACACATGTCAAGTACTGGTGCCAAATGTCACACCTAGTCATTCACCTCCCAGGGGTACACGTAGTGTTCGGGCGCTCTTCCCAGGACCAGACCGAGCCCGTAATTGTTTGTCAGGCATTGATTTCTTTGGATCAAAGATCCCACGAATCTAGACTTCCACAGTTTATGGCCAGAATTCCAAGGTTTAAACTAAGTAGCAATAACAACTTCAAGTAGGAAGGAGATTCATTTCCAGAATTTCAAGGTAAGTATAATCATCAAGGAGATTGAAATGAAGTCACAACAAGAGTTAATCGTGCTGCGCTACTGTACAACAGCAGCAATCAAACAAGCTAATCAACATATTAATCCTAATCATCAAGTTAAGATATCATGATTTAACCATTATCATTTGCATTAAGACAATTGCCAAGAAGCTGATTCAAGATGATAAGGCAAAGAACAACTCCCACAGGAGTGAAATAGAATGCATTAACAGAGATTTAGTTACACCATTAACCACTAATTATGTGGGTTTCTATTTAATCTTGTATACATTGAAATGAAGATGATAAACGGTGTGTTTTTACACTAAGTTTGCATGTATGGACCAATGTTAATTGCAACTAAAAAGGGTACATGAATAGGTCATTAGTTCCTCAAAAATGTAGTTTTCAATGTGTTTAGGTTGAATGGTTTGATTCCCCGATGATCCGGATTGATCCCCGGGTCAAATCTTCAAAAAAAACGGGTTTACAATGCATGGGTCGACCCCTGGAAAAATTCCAGGGATGGGTCGACCCCTGGGTCGACCCCTGGCTACCTGGCTGCATGGGTCGACCCATGGGTCGACCCCTGCAGGTTGTGGGTCGACCCATTGGGTCGACCCCTGCAAGGCAGCAAGCTGCTGCTTTGCAGGGCTGAAATGGGTCGACCCGTGGGTCGACCCCTGGGTTTCCAGACCCAAAAAGCGATGAAATCTCCACGAATTTGGGGTCTAAAAGTATTGGGATCATAACCAAAGACTCTAGGGTTAATAATATGCATCTTAGGGTCATGAAACACAATTTTAAATCACGAATTTCGATAGGAATCCAATGAAATAAATCCTATTCTATGAAGAACACAAGTGAAGTCTAGCTTGCTAGCATGCTTCTAATAACACACAAAATACTCTAGACATGATCTATAAAAATTGAGGATTTTGATGTCAAAAGAAAGCTAACATGCTATTGATTACATTCATGTATGTTAATTAGAAATTGGGCTGTTATCACCTACCTCAAATTGAAGAAGGAACTCGAAACCTAGAATTAAGAACAACTTGACAGCACCTCACTAAAACTTCGATATCTCCACGGATACCTAATGAAAATTGGGGCTTTTGCCACCAATGGAAAGAGCTCGATGAGAGGTACAATCTGCTATACTCATGATCAAGATTTGGTTGAGAATTCCTACCTCAATCGATGGATCAAAGAAGGATGAAGGGAAGCCAACGGCCTACTGACCGACCTCCACAAATCGAACTAGATCTCTCCAGATCTGAAATTTCAGCGAACCCCACAGCAGCCAAATGAAAGAAGACTCGTAGGGCTTCATTTTGATAGCTCATAGAGCTTCTGGAGCCTTCTGAATTGGGAGTATTTGCTGCTGCAAGCTACGAGTTTAGAAACGGCGCCGAAATCCTTGACTTGACCAAACTATGTCGGCAGCACGTTTTGGGGCTAAGTTTACCTCAAATTGATTGAGGGTAAATGTTCTTTACATTGTGGCCTTCCATTTGCCCCTGATTTCAGATCATTTGGTTGAGTAATCAGGTCGAATTTGATGTTCAAAGTTTGGGTGAATAGTGAATACGAATTTGGGTTAGGTGGGTTATAAGTCAGGCTTAATCCACTGATTAGGGCTAGATAATGATTTAATTAGGCTTACTCCAAGAAGACAAAAGTGTTAGTCGAAGCATCTATTATTTAATTACTATTTTTATGAATTTTTATATGGTAAATAAAATTTCACTTCTACTATTCCGTAATTAATTAAATATTAAGTTCGGAAGAATTAGTTCGCTAATTCGGCTTAATAAACGATTGTATTAGGCTTAATTGTAGAAGACAAAGTTGATAAAAAAAATTAATTCTACAAGATGTGATTTTTGGGGATTTTTAGAAAATAGTAGAAAAATGACTTATTCTATTAATTAATTAATTAATCTAATTAACTTGGATAATTCTCATTAATTTGAATAATTTCAAATAATTTCCAAATAATTACAAATAACTTTCTAAATAAATTTCTAAAGAATTTGGGGTCTTACACCCTCCCCTACTTAAAGGAATTTGGTCCTCCAAATTCACTGCACTAAAACTGAGAGTAGAAAAAGATCGCTCACCTAGAATAGATCGGGATACCGCTTTCGCATAGTCTCTTCGGATTCCCATGTAGCTTCTTCGGTCCCACGCCGACTCCACTGAATCTTGACCATCGGTATCGAACGATTCCGGAGTTGCTGATGCTTCCGGTCCAGAATCTTGACAGGTCTTTCCTCATAGGTCAAATCTTCCTTCAGTTCAAAATCCACTTGTTGAATGATATGAGTGGGATCGTACACATATTTCCGTAACATAGACACATGGAAAACATTATGTACGCCAGACAAATGCGGTGGTAAAGCCAGTCTGTATGCCACCTCTCCCACTCTATCTAGAATCTCGAATGGACCAATGTACCTCGGACTCAGCTTGCCATGAATGCCAAATCTTCGGATCCCTCTCGTCGGAGAGACCTTTAAGAACACATGCTCGCCAACCTGAAATTCCAATGCCCTTCTCCTGTTGTTGGCATAACTCTTCTGTCTTGACTGGGCTACTTGTAACCGATCTCGGATAACACGGATGTTCTGTGATGATTCCGAAACAAGATCTGGTCCAAGCCACTGTTTCACACCTACCTCGTCCCAACACAACGGGGAACGGCAACTTCTACCATATACTGCTTCAAAAGGAGCCATCTGAATGCTAGACTGATAGCTGTTATTGTAGGCGAATTCAATTAATGCCAAATGCTCACTCCAATTACCATCGAAATCAATCATGCAAGCTCGCAACATATCTTCCACTATCTGATTGGTTCTTTCAGTCTGTCCATCTGTCTGTGATGAAAAGCAGTACTGAAGTTCAGACGACTACCCAAAGACTCTTGCAGTCCCTTCCAGAAATGTGAAGTAAATCTGGGGTCTCGATCAGATACTATATTCACTGGGATACCATGCAATCTCACCACTTCCTTTATATACAAAGCAGCCAATACTTCAATCGTCCACTTGGACTTAATTGGTAAGAAATGAGCCGACTTTGTCAATCGATCGACAATCACCCATATCGCATCAAATCCACCACGAGTCCTAGGTAGACCCATAATGAAATCGATGCCAATACTTTCCCACTTCCATTAGGGTATGTCGAGTGGTTTCAATTTCCCTGCTGGTCTGAAATGTTCGGCCTTAACTTGCTGACATACCAAACATCTGCTCACAAAATCTGCAACTTCTCTTTTCATATTTGGCCACCAAAAGGACCTTTTCAAATCTCGGTACATCTTAGTGCCTCCAGGATGAATGGTATATCTGGATCTATGGGCTTCCTCAAGAATTTTGTTCTTTATTGTAACCTCATCCGGAACACAAGTTCTGCCTTTAAATAATAATCTACCATCATCGGCCAACATGAAGTCAGGTCTGCTACTCAAGCTTCCCTTGATCTCTACCAACTCGGGATCATTATCTTGCAAGGACTTGATCTCTATCAATAATTCAGGTTTAAGTTGAATCTGAGCAATCATGATCCGATCATTGTCAATATTGAGATCCAGACTAGATAATTGTTCCAACAATCTCCATTCTTGTAACATGAGACTTGACAGTCTAGCTACCGGCTTCCGGCTTAATGCATCTACCACAACATTACCTTTGCCAGGATGATACTCAATCGAGAAGTCGAAGTCTTTCAAGTACTCCAACCATCTCCGCTGCCTCATGTTGAGTTCCTTTTGAGAGAATAAATACTTCAAACTCTTATGATCTGAAAACACTGTAAAGGTTTCTCCATATAAGTAATGCCTCCAAATCTTCAAAGCAAACACGACTGCAGCAAGTTCCAAATCATGAACAGGATAATTATCTTCGTGCTTCCTCAACTGCCTAGAGGAATAGGCAATCACCTTCCCATGCTGCATGAGTACACAGCCTAAGCCAATACCTGAAGCATCAGTATAAACAACAAATCCTCCTTCACCGGAAGGTAAAGCCAAAACAGGTGCAGTAGTCAAACACTCCTTCAGAGTCTGAAAGCTTCACTGACAATCATCTGACCAATCAAACTTATTCTCCTTGCGGGTTAATCTTGTCATAGGTACTGCAATCTTGGAGAAATCTTGAATAAATCTTCGGTAATAGCCTGCCAGGCCTAGGAAACTTCTAACTTCAGTTGCACTAGTAGGCTGCTCCCAATTCTTCACTGCCTCAATCTTCGAAGGATCAACAGAAATACCTTCCTTGGTGATAATATGTCCGAGAAAGGACACTTCTTGTAGCCAGAACTCACACTTACTGAACTTAGCATATAGCTGATGATCTCTCAACAGTTGCAATGCCATTCTCAGATGTTCAGCATGTTCCTCCTCATTCTTAGAATAAATCAGGATGTCATCAATAAAGACTACGACCCATTGATCAAGATAGGGCCGAAATACATCGTTCATCAACTGCATGAAAGCTACTGGAGCATTCGTTAGACCAAAAGGCATAATGACAAATTCAAAATGACCATACCTGCTGCGGAAAGCCGTTTTATAAATATCCTCTTCCTTAATCCGCAACTGGTGATATCCAGATCGAAGATCGATCTTAGAGAAATATTGAGCTCCCGCTATCTGGTCAAATAACTCGTCAATCCTCGGCAAGGGATATTTGTTCTTGACAGTCTGCTGGTTTATTTGCCGATAATCAATGCACAACCTCATCGAACCATCTTTCTTCCTGACGAACAACACAGGGGCTCCCCACGGAGAAGTACTAGGACGAATAAAACCCTTCTCGAGTAATTCCATCAGTTGCTGCTTCAGTTCCCTCAGTTCCGCAGGAGACATACGATAAGGAGCCTTAGAAATAGGAGCTGTGCCAGGAATAAGATCAATAGAAAAGATAACTTCCCGCTCAGGCAGAAGTCCTGGTAATTCCTCTGGAAAGACATCAGGAAATTCTTGGACAACAGGAATGTCCTTGATCTCAATCTGCTGCTCAGGGGTTGCACAAACAAAGGCTAGAAAAGCCTCACACCCATGTCTTAAAAGCTTATCAGCTCGAAGAGCCGAAATGAGTGGTACGGAGTTATGGTGCTTGACTCCCGTAAAAGATAAACCAGAATGTCCAGTAAAAGTCACTGAGCTAGAACTACAGTGAACATTGGCCTCATACTTGGCCAACCAATCTGCTCCTAGGATTACATCATAATCCTTCATATCCATGCAGACCAAATCTGCTGGAAAGTTCTGTTCACCAATCATAACCTTACTAGAAGGATAGAAATACTGGATTGTTGATCTAGTGCCAATAGGGGTTGAAATCTCTAACGGAGTATTCATCAAAACAGGTTCCACAGCTAATGACTTAGCAAATCTCCGTGAAATAAAAGAATGTGTTGCACCAGTATCAAAGAGAGCAAACGCGGGCTTATCGATTATAGTAAGGGTACCTTCGACGAGTCCGCCATCATCAGAAATCCCAGTTTCCTCTGCATGTAAAGCTTGAAGCTTGCCTTGTGGTTTCTTGAAGACTAGCGGTTTTGCCAGTGTAGCTTGCTCCGATATGAGAGGACAATTGGGGATACGGTGCTCCTTGCTTCCACATCACAAACAGGCACCAAGCTTGCGCCAGCACTCCTCTATCTTGTGACCCGGACGATCACAATAGTTGCACAAGCCCTTGAATGGAACAATAGGGCCAGGCTTCTTGTCTTCATGCCTTGGCATCTTGCCCTTCCACGATCCGGACCCGCTCCACGAACCAGGTCCACTAACAGGCCTCTTCTTAGTATACCCGGGTTTGACACTCCCGGAACCCGTAGGTAATTCTTTCTTGGTGCCTTTCCCACGGATTCTCTCCGTCATCTCAAGAGTATCCTCTAGAACTTGTGCTTTCCTTACCATCTCGGAATAAGTGGAAATCTCCATCGGTGCCAATTGGTTGATATAATGAAGCTTCAAACCATTGAGAAAGCGCTTCGCCTTCATCTTCTCGGTGGAAATGAGATGTGTAGCATATCGAGAAAGCCGTGCGAATTGAGCCTCATACTCTGCCACGGACAAACCTCGCTGTTTCAAGGCCGCGAACTCTGCCGCTTTCTTCTCTTGCACTCTATCGGAAAAATACTTGCTGTTGAAGAATTCCTCGAACTCTTCCCACATAACTTGCCGATCTCCGAGAGTTGCCTTGATAGAATCCCACCAAGTACGTGCATCATGTTCCAGTTGAAATGTGGACAAAAGGACACGCTCCTGGTTGGTGCATTGCATAACTTCAAAGATTCTCCCCATCTCGTCTAGCCAGTGCTCGGCTTGGTCAGGGTCAGTCGAACCAGCGAATCTAGGCGGATTCATTCCGCGGAAGTTTCGGTATAGATCACCGGTGCCATGTGGTGCCGCTCCTGCCTGAGCTACTTGCTGAAGGGCCTGAGTAAGGCCTTGAACCGTACATTGCAGGTTCCTCCATTCAGCACGATCAGCTGCCATCTACACGAGAAATAGATTACTTATGTTCAAATAAGATAGATAATTACACGATTAAGAAACGAACTTAACCCCAGTTCTACCCAATCTCACAGGTCAGGTCTTAAACTTTTACAAGGTTAGGGATCTAGTGCACCTAGACACGACCAAAAACTCGGTACCTGGCGGAGGTAATCGGTCCGAAGACCACTCGCGCAAGTGTGCGACCTTTTCGATAGGCGTAGCCTAACGTTCGGACAACACCTTTTGATATACCGGTTATTGGGATGCAATGCAAGAAAACCTACAACTTAAGAAACCTAGGAATGTGAAACCTAGGGCTCTGATACCAACTAAACTGTCACGCCCCGAACAAGGCGGAAATATCGGGACGTACAGTTAGGGACACGCTGGCAAGAGAGGGAACTAAATCTAAAACAATACACAAGTGCTACAAGATGGAAATGCTAAATGATCATTAATAAACCACGACTAATACAATAATCCTCAAGTTCAACTTAATACAACTGGAATAATCAACCACTAAAACTCAATAACATGACTGAGACTAAAAGCTCTCCAAAACACAACTAAAGAAGGATAACACACTACTAATACACTAGAACTGATACACTCAAGACATCACTCATGCCCTTCCCCATCGGTAAGCGCGTCACCTGAAAAGCCTGGAAAAGGGGGAAACAACGGGGTGTGAGCTAACGCTCAGTAGGAAATAACAGACATGTATAAGTGATTAACAGTTTAATTACATTTTTAAAATGTCATGCTACAAATGATAAAAACAATAAAAGATAACGATGATATCACGAAACGAACTTCAAAGATCTTGCAATGTCAAGAAATATAATGAATAGAATAGTAAGACAAGAATTTACTACAGGAGATAACGATAAAAAGTTGGCCATATCAAGTCGATTCAAGTCATGTCAAGCACGTATGTAATTTTATTTCCACGTCTAGGTAATGAACAAGTACAGTAACCACAAGTAGAGTATAGAACAGTGACGAGTGGAAAGTGAAAAGTAGTAGAAAGTAATGTAGAGAGTAGTGGAGAGAGTAGTGGACAGTCCTAGATTTAACACATGTCAAGTACTGGTGCCAAATGCCACACCTAGTCATTCACCTCCCAGGGGTACACGTAGTGTTCGGGCGCTCTTCCCAGGACCAGACCGAGCCCTTAATTGTTTGCCAGGCATTGATTTCTTTGGATCAAAGATCCCACGAATCTAGACTTCCACAGTTTATGGCCAGAATTCCAAGGTTTAAACTAAGTAGCAATAACAACTTCAAGTAGGAAGGAGATTCATTTCCAGAATTTCAAGGTAAGTATAATCATCAAGGAGATTGAAATGAAGTCACAACAAGAGTTAATCGTGTTGCGCTACTGTACAACAGCAGCAATCAAACAAGCTAATCAACATATTAATCCTAATCATCAAGTTAAGATATCATGATTTAACCATTATCATTTGCATTAAGACAATTGCCAAGAAGCTGATTCAAGATGATAAGGCAAAGAACAACTCCCACAGGAGTGAAATAGAATGCATTAACAGAGATTTAGTTACACCATTAACCACTAATTATGTGGGTTTCTATTTAATCTTGTATGCATTGAAATGAAGATGATAAACGGTGTGTTTTTACACTAAGTTTGCATGTATGGACCAATGTTAATTGCAACTAAAAAGGGTACATGAATAGGTCATTAGTTCATCAAAAATGTAGTTTTCAATGTGTTTAGGTTGAATGGTTTGATTCCCCGATGATCCAGATTGATCCCCGGGTCAAATCTTCAAAAAAAAATGGGTTTACAATGCATGGGTCGACCCCTGGAAAAATTCCAGGGATGGGTCGACCCCTGGGTCGACCCCTGGCTACCTGGCTGCATGGGTCGACCCATGGGTCGACCCATGCAGGTTGTGGGTCGACCCATTGGGTCGACCCCTGCAAGGCAGCAAGCTGCTGCTTTGCAGGGCTGAAATGGGTCGACCCGTGGGTCGACCCCTGGGTTTCCAGACCCAAAAAGCGATGAAATCTCCACGAATTTGGGGTCTAAAAGTATTGGGATCATAACCAAAGACTCTAGGGTTAATAATATGCATCTTAGGGTCATGAAACACAATTTTAAATCATGAATTTCGATAGGAATCCAATGAAATAAATCCTATTCTATGAAGAACACAAGTGAAGTCTAGCTTGCTAGCATGCTTCTAATAACACACAAAATACTCTAGACATGATCTATAAAAATTGGGGATTTTGATGTCAAAAGAAAGCTAACATGCTATTGATTACATTCATGTATGTTAATTAGAAATTGGGCTGTTATCACCTACCTCAAATTGAAGAAGGAACTCGAAACCTAGAATGAAGAACAACTTGACAGCACCTCACTAAAACTTTGATATCTCCACGGATACCTAATGAAAATTGGGGCTTTTGCCACCCATGGAAAGAGCTCGATGAGAGGTACAATCTGCTATACTCATGATCAAGATTTGGTTGAGAATTCCTACTTCAATCGATGGATCAAAGAAGGATGAAGGGAAGCCAATGGCCTACTGACCGACCTCCACAAATCGAACTAGATCTCTCCAGATCCGAAATTTCAGCGAACCCCACAGCAGCCAAATGAAAGAAGACTCGTAGGGCTTCATTTTGATAGCTCATAGAGCTTCTGGAGCCTTCTGAATTGGGAGTATTTGCTGCTGCAAGCTACGAGTTTAGAAACGGCGCCGAAATCCTTGACTTGACCAAACTATGTCGGCAGCACGTTTTGGGGCTAAGTTTACCTCAAATTGATTGAGGGTAAATGTTCTTTACATTGTGGCCTTCCATTTGCCCCTGATTTCAGATCATTTGGTTTAGTAATCAGGTCGAATTTGATGTTCAAAGTTTGGGTGAATAGTGAATACGAATTTGGGTTAGGTGGGTTATAAGTCAGGCTTAATCCACTGATTAGGGCTAGATAATGATTTAATTAGGCTTACTCCAAGAAGACAAAAGTGTTAGTCGAAGCATCTATTATTTAATTACTATTTTTATGAATTTTTATATGGTAAATAAAATTCCACTTCTACTATTCCGTAATTAATTAAATATTAAGTTCGGAAGAATTAGTTCGCTAATTCGGCTTAATAAACGATTGTATTAGGCTTAATTGTAGAAGACAAAGTTGATAAACAAAATTAATTCTACAAGATGTGATTTTTGGGGATTTTTAGAAAATAGTAGAAAAATGACTTATTCTATTAATTAATTAATTAATCTAATTAACTTGGATAATTCTCATTAATTCGAATAATTTCAAATAATTTCCAAATAATTACAAATAACTTTCTAAATAAATTTCTAAAGAATTTGGGGTCTTACAACTGGGGTCCCTTGCCTTTATCTGGCCCAGCCTGTATCGATTGCCCATCTTCTAGACTATACAGAAATTCCAGAAATGTTGGAGTTTGACCTCCTTTCTTCTTCTCTTGGTACAAGCCGGTAGGGGGAGGAACCTGGACACCTCGTACCTCCGGTTCGGGAATCTGGTAGGGCTGTTCCCCTATGAACATAATGTTATGATTAGCTGGTGGTGGGCGCCCCCACCTTCTTCCGGAGCGTGTTGCATGTGCCGAGGTTGAGGCCTTGGCATGGTTGGCTTCTAGCAGAGCATTTGATGTTTCATCCTCATCATCCTCCCCGGGCGAGGTAAAGAGTGCTGACAGGGTGTTGCATTGTACTGTCACGACCCTCTTTCCCTTCTTGGACTTGGGTCATCTCTTCTTTTTCTGGGAATTTGGCTTTATTGGCCCCTGCCCCCAGAAGGGTTCAGTCTCAGCTTTTTCTTGTTCTGCCTCTGACTGCTCTTTAATTTTCAATTCTTCGAGCTGTTCCCAGAGTATACAGTATTTCACCAGCAGGTGCCCGGGCTTTTTCTGCTCATATTCATCGAGCCCATCAATATACTACTGTAAACGCCTGGCTGCAGGACTTACTTCCTTATGTGCAGGTAGGGGGACTTGTCTTCTCCGGTTATGAGTGGGGATCCGGATGACTGGTCCTGTCTCAGCTGTATGCCATACTGGCTTTACTGGAGGTGGTTCGGGCCTTGGTGTGACACCGCGGATAATCGCTTCATTGGTTTTGGCTGCGGGAGTCTTCTTTCTATTCTTTATGGGTTTCATCTGCCATCCTTCCTGATCCTTCAGTGGGGTGAGGAAGCAAGCTTCATAAGTATGCCTGGTACATTCTTCAACGGCCTCCTTAGGCAGCTGCTGGTAGATTGAAATCATATTGGCGGCCATTTTTAACACCGGAGGCTCATGTGGACGAGGTGGCTCTACCTAGTAATCTCCCAGCTGTAGCTCGCCCTTTTTGACCATGCCTTCCATAATATCTTTGAAGACGTAGCAATCTTCAATTGCGTGCCCCAGCGCACGGTGATATGGACAGAACAGTGGATCACCTTTCTTCGCCGCGTCATCAGGTCTCTTTGGTTCAGGCAATGTCACCTTGTTGAACTTGTATGCCCAGTTGAATAGTGCGGCTGTCTTATCTTTCGGGAAAGAGTACGGCTTTCTCATTTTGTTTCTCAGAGAGACCTTATCTTTTCTTTCTGCTGTGTCTGCTGGTGGGGGAGCTTCATCTGCCCCCTTCTTCCCTTTCTGTTGCTCGAAGGTTCTAAAATCGACGGTGTTGGCCTCAGAGTGCGTTGGTCGTCGATCATTAGATTTCCCTTTCGGCACAGTTGGAGCATTGGCGATCGGACGCTTAGACAGGAACGTCTCGACCTCCGCTACTATATTGTTCAATCGGTCAAATGTTCTGACATCTGCACCAATCATCATTTCCAGTACCTCTCTCCTGAGGCTCTGCTTACATATTTGCACTGCATCTTCCTGATGAGGAGGTCTTCTGCATCTCATAGCTAAGTTCCTCCACCTTTTGATGTAGTCCAGTGCTGTTTCATCTTGCTTTTGCCTGGTTGCATATAGTTCGGCTATTGCAATTTCTCTTTCCGTGACGTGAAATCTGTCGCGGAACTTTCTTTGCATGTCAGGCCAATCGATCACTGACCCAGCCGGCAGGCTTGAATACCATTCAAAGGCTATCCCGGTGAGGGATGAGCCAAAGAACTTAAGCAGATAACCTTCATCAGCTGCCAAGTCACCCATGATTGTGGTGTAGTAAGCTATGTGCTCCCTGGGGGAGCCCTGGCCATTAAACTTTTCAAACTTTGGCGGCTTACTGACGCCTGGAGGTAGTCTCTTAGCAGCATACTGGGGAGGATATGGTACCCTGTACACATCGTAGGTACTAGCATCATCACCAGTCTTTTTAGACAGCTTCATCTCCACAATCTTTTCAATCATCAGCTTCTGGGCTATGGCTGGATCTATATTTTTCGGGAAGAAGTGAGCTTGTTGCTGACCATAAGGAGTTGTCATCACAGTTGCGTGCAAGGCTGGCGCGGCAGGCTGCGTCTGAGATGCAGAGGGCTGAGCTACCGTCTGCTGCAGAACGGGTTGGCTCGGTGCTTTGCCCTTATCAGCCGGAAGAGGATTCGCTGGCATAGCCATTTCTGTTGAACTGGCAGTCTGCCCTACGGGCTCGGCTTGCTTGGAGACCGGTGTAGCTTCATGCCTCTCATTTAACTATCTTCTGAGAGCATTGATCTCTTGTTGATATCTTCTAAACATCATCTGGATCATGGGATCCAGGGTTGACGGGATCTGTAGATCTTCTGAAGTCCCTTCAGCATCATCAACGAAGGGATTATCTTCCTCTTCCGTTGTCACCACATTAACTGTCATAGTGGTGATCTTGCAGGCTTCATCATTAGTCTTCATCGTATCTTTTGCCGCCTGGCCTCTTCTTGTGACGGGGCCTGGTCTGGTTGCTAGTCTGAGCAGTTCATCTGGCTGTGTCGGTAACATATCCTGCCCTTTGACAAGCCCGGCCATATTGCAGGCAAAGACCTGCATCTTTTCCCTCTGCCTGTAGACTTTCCTTTTTATCTGATCGGGGTATTTGAGCCGGTCAAAGACTGATATTCTTTCTCTGGCTTCTTCCCTATGCAGGTCTTCTTTCCCATACCAGGCTCTGTGGCCTTCTTCATAATCATTGGAGTCGGAGGAGGAGACTCCGATCATCATTTCTTGAAGGGTTTCTTCTTTTTCTTCATCCATGGTGCCCAAGACACGGGATAATCTTTGCTGACCGAGGGCAGAATTCCCCAGGTAGTGGAAGTAGTCTTGAGCCACTTGCTTCATCTCTTCTTGATTGTGCCTTCGTGGCTTTGGTTGGAGCATCAATCTTTCCTGGCTCTTCTGCTGATAAGCCAGTCTTGCCACCTGAGCATTCAAATGCTCGGCTCTACAGTATTTGAATATATCGGCCTGTCGGGCACAAGCTCTTGGTCTTCTTGGAGTGGCAGCAGCGACTGGTTCGCTTATTCTCATTTCCTTTATCTCCCTGAACCTTCTACTCCCATCCTGGCAGTAGTTGGCAGCAGCAGCGTAGTTCTTTCCTTCCCATCTTTTGCCCCCAGCCATGGGGTGAGTGACCATTAGGTCTTCCTTCTGCTCATATCCTCTGCCCCTCATCCTGGGGTGAATAGTAGTCAGATTTCTTCCTTCGTTCTCTTCCTCATCTCTCCTACCCCGAGCCCTGGGGTGAATAGCAGCAGCATTTCTTATGTCTCTTCCTTCTTCTCTTCTGCTTCCCGCCCAGAAGCGGGCAACAGTGGTATCAACAATGTTTTCTTCTTCTCGAGCTGGGACCCAGCTCTGGATCTTCTTCGGCGGCCAGATTTGCCTGAACTTGGGTGGCTTTGGTGCCAGCGGCCTTCGGTCCTCTTTCTCGACGTCGGCCCTCCTAGTAGCCAGAGTTTGGAATCTGTTGGTGGTGGGTACTCTCGGGACGACCACATCTGGGTTGACCCCCCTCGGGCGGCCGTTGAGGTTCGTCCGGATTCCTCCGATCATCATTGTCTTTCCTGAGTTGGATATCCGGCGTCCCGCAACAGTGGATCGGGCTTTCCTGTCGGATCTCCTCCTCCTTCCAGCAGCAGAGGGTGCGCCCCTTTTCGCCTCGTGATGGACAAAGCAGGCCACGACCTCAGGAGTATCCTGCATCCCCCGGCTCATTTTGGGGATGGTAGCTTGTGGCAATGTATCGACAACAGTCTTTTGTTCCTGGTTGTCGATCTCGAGCAAGTCGGTGAAGATGAGGCCCAGGCAGTTGGGCATCCCGACAGCAGGCGGCATCGATCTGAATGCAAGAGGTACCGCCAGGTAGCCCTCTCGCACATGTGCATAGACCACTTGTTGATCAAAGTGTACAGAGATGATTCCAGCTGTCATTGTAGTTTCCTGAAAATAGAGAAAGCACGGAATCAGAAATTTGAGGGGGGCCCACTGGGCCTCCTATTTTGGCGTAGAGATGAAGGGAGACTAGGTCCCACCGGGCGTGCCAGACTTGTGGACGCGGGGATTTTTTTTTTCTTCTTAATCATCTTTCTATCTTATCGTTATTTATTTATTTATTTATTTTTTATTATTATTTTATTTGGTTTGTTAGGCGTGCCAGTCACATGTGTGACGATTTCATCGTGCGCTCGAGTTGACTTGGTCAGTCGATTGTGAAGTCCGAGTCGGGACCAAAAGTCCGCCATACCATAAAGGCTATGACGTTAATTACGCCCTTCCTAAGAAGGACAACCCTTGATTAAACGCCGAAATAGAAGGCCTCAGAAGGCAGTCAAAATACTGATGTGCGAAATAAAGGCTTCATGCTTATGAATGGAGGGCGGATTTATTTAGTTCAGCGGACCGAATCGGGCGGCACAACCTTTAACTTTGAGCCGTACTGGGTAAGGATAGAAGACCATCCACGCAGTGGCGGGACGGAATTCGGTTAATCATTGGCGTATTCCCCCTTTTGACACTTTCACTTGACCGGTCGCTCCAAATGGGTTCGTTTCCCCCGAAGATGGAGTCGGGTGGGAAGTGTATCGGAGACACTCCCTCGACTCATCGGGGTTGATGACATTGGACTAGATTTCGGCAGCATCTCCCCTCGACTCGGAACATGCCCAAGAGGAAATAGGTGATCATCCACGGAGTGCCGGGATGAAAACCGAAAGAGAAAGGCACCGGGCCCTGGCACGGTGTGATGTTGGGGATGGTTCCCCGTTTATTTATTCCATGGGGTGTACCCTGTGACTTGTAGATATCCCTCGAGTTAGTATGGCAGAGTGTTCAAAGATGGAGCAGAGGAGGAGAGGCTCTCGGCGCAGCAATAACGAGCATAGGCAGGCTTCCTGGCGCGGGGGAATGGGTTCTCGGCATGGCCTTAGAAGGAAGAGGCAGCTCTCGGCGTGGGGTTCCCGGCGCGGGGGAATGGGTTCTCGGCATGGCTTTAGAAGGAAGAGGCAGCTCTCGGCGTGGGGTTCCCCGCGCGGGCCGCGCCGAGAGCTCTTCTGGCGCCGGGAAGGCTCGTGGAGGTTCGTGGGGGTTCTACGATGCTCTGTTTTAGGGATTTTCCCTGGGATTCAGATAACGGCTAGGGGGTTTTAGGATGCAAACGAGGAAGGGACGGAGGGCCTTGTCAAGCTGCCAGATTAACATCAAGGAGTCACATGAATAGAAGAGATTTCGAGGGATTGAAGTCACAGGCGTTAGAACCCTCTGGAACAGGCTTTATGCCGTCTATATTGCGAGCCATCCAGGAGATCAAGAGATGACTGTCTCTGATCCCTGTAATGGCCCCAATGGCTTGGGAAACTCGATAGGACTATGGACTTAGCAGCGTTTAAATCATCGATGTTGTCGCGGAAGAGAGAAGGGACAGAACCCAAGAATCCATGGAAGCAAGGATTGGGGCTCTGTACCAGCTTCCTAAAACCCACAGGAACCTGGGCTAACGACAAACACCCAGAACCACACATTCATCGATCGAAACTCACAATCGGAAAGGTGACCACCACTGTCATCAGAGAGGGGTGAGAAGAGGGAAACCCAAACTTCCATCCATTCAATCGGTTCTACTGCTTATACATCATCGGCTACAGAGGTACACCTCGAATGACAACGAATAAGGAACCTTTAGCATCAATACAGATCCCACATAAATGTGGTAGAAGGAGTACACATGACATAGCGAAATGAAGCCCATTCAAAACAGCAGAAAGATGGGAGATAGCATGTTCAAAGAGAACACAGACGAAAACAGTATGCATCGGGGGAAGAAATACAAGAGAGACAGGGGAGGGCGGAGCATTGACTCCTCTCCCTCCCCCTTCAGCAGATCTTCTTCTTCTTCCCATGATCTCTCAGCAGCCGCCGGTTTCCTGGAGCTGGGTATGGACTTCTCTCTTCCTTTCTCTGGCTTCTCTTTGTGGCTATCTTCTCTTCTGTTCCCCTCTTTTTTTTTGTCGTCCGTCCCCTTTTTTCTCGAGAGAAAAGGGGTTTTTATAGCACAAACCCTTCCCCTCTCGGCATGCTCACCTCGGCGCGCAGACCACGAGCTCCCGGCGCGCCCTAATCGAAAGCGGGAGGCCTCTCGGCGCCAAAGGATGGGGCTTCCCGGCGCCGCCCCACATGGGCTTTGGGCCCTGGTGAGGAACTCCCGGCGTCACACTAGTGAGCCCATTTAGGTTTTTTTTTAATATTTTACCCTTCCTCATCAGTAGGTTTGAGCTGTCAAAGCTGCCTAACCTGCCCTTTCATTTGTCAGTCCCTCGAATCTGTCAGAACAGGTGGAGGTCCCTTAGTTGATGGGTTGACACAGTCTTATCAGAATATCTCTGGGGATTTTCATCAGTCAGTAGACTATAATTCTTCATCAGTACTGTCGTCTGAGCGACGACAATACCGGACATCAGCTTGACCGGGAAGGGTCTCAGCTGGGTGATAACTTTAGTGACGACTCTTCTGCCATTCTGACTTTGCAGGAATTCTTGAGAGCTTCATGTCTGGTTCAATCTTCTTTTTTGGTCTCATCTTGTTCTCAGTTACATTTCAGGTGTCAACAGCGCCTCATAACTAGTCGGGGGGCTGTGTCAGGCCAAACAGGCATCGCTGGTGGCAGTGCTGGTCGGGGCGTGACGCCCCTTATGTGAACCTCCGGCTCAGGCTGGGGAGCTTGTCTTCTTCTTCTATTCCTCGCTGGCGCATCTTGCCAACCCCCTTGGTCTTGAACCGGCGCCATGATGAAGGCTTCATAAGTGGCCTTTGTGATGGCCTCCGCCCATTCTTCAGGTAGCTGCTGGTATAGAGACACCATGTTGACACTAGTACCGAGGCTTGGCATCTCGTGCGGCTGTGGAGGATCTATCTTGTGCTCCCCCATGTCCAGTTCTCCCTTCTTGATTAAGGACTCAATGACATCCTTGAAGATATAGCACTCCTCGATAGTGTGCCCCAGCATCTGGTGGTACGGGCAGAAACGAGGGTCATCCTTTTTCTTTATATCGCCAGGCCTCTTCTGCTCTGGCAATGTGATTTTATTGTATCTGGTGGCTCATTCAAATAGGATCCGGGACTTATCTCGAGGAAAAGAATACAACTTATTCCTCATCTTCTTCCGCAGGGAAGGACCTTACCGCCGTTCAGCAGACCTGGGCGGAGGAGGGTTGGCTGCCTCTTTAGCTTTCTATGCCTGCTTCTCGAAAGATTCGAAGTCCAAGGTGTGGTCCTCTGACAGTATCGGTCTCTTTTCGGCCTGCCTGGCCCTCTGGCTTGAGGTAGCTGGAGTAGAGGAGTATCGAGCAAGGAACGCCTCGATCTCTGCTACTATGTTGTTTAGACGGTCAAATGATCGCACCTCAACGCCGATCATCCTTTCAAGGATTTCCTTTTTTAGGTTCTGCTTACAAATTTGCACTGCATCCTCCTGATGCGGGGGACGTCTACATCTCATGCTGAGATTTCTCCACCTTTTTATGTAGTCGAGAGCCGACTCATCATTTCTTTGTCTCGTGGCGTAGAGTTCTGCCACGGTTACTTCCCGCTCAGCTATATAGAACCTTTCTTTGAATTTCTTCTGCATGTCGGGCCAGTCTGTAATGGACCCGACGGGCAAGCTCAAATACCACTCAAAAGCAAGCCCGATGAGTGTCGAGCCGAAGAATTTGAGGAGGTAGGCCTCATCTGCAGCTAGTTCCCCCATAACGTTCACATAGTAGGCAATGTGCTCCCTGGGAGACCCTTATCCATTAAACTTCTCAAATTTCGGTGGCTTGGTGATGCCGGCCGGGAGCCTCCTCGCAGCATAATGTGCCGAATAGGGTACCCGATACACATCAAAGGGCGTGTGATCACTATCGCTCCTTTCTGCCAGCTTCATGTCTATCATCTGCTCCAGCATCAGTTTGTTCACCGTCGCCGGGTCCACCGGGTTCGGGTAGAAATGAGCTGGTTGCTCCAGTGGCATTGTTAACACTGTCGCCTGAGGTGCAATGGTGGATCCCTGGAATGGCAGGCTCTGTGGTGGGGCTGGAGTTGTATGCTGTGGCTGGTGCAGGGGTATGCCTCCGGTGTAGCTGGGGACCGGTGGAGACACCGTCGCCTGTGGAGAAGCTTCTGAGGCCTGACCGTTGCCTCCAGGGGTCTCTAGTAATGCTTCGGTTTGCCCGGATGTTGAGGGCTGAGTAGTCCTGTCGGTTAACTGCTTCCTTAGCAACTCGATCTCCCTTTGATATTGCTGCATCATAAGTAGTACAGCTGGGTCACTCATGGAGAGGCTGGGGGTGCCCCCTCGCTCTTCAGCTGGCGTCTCCTCGGACGATGTGGATGGTCCTCCCGTGATGCCTTCAGTAATGAGATTGGCAGCCAGGGCCATTGACGATTCCCCATAGTCAGTTTCTTCAGTGTGGGCTTGTGTCTTCTCAGTTGCTGCTTTCCCTCTTCTAGTGAGAGGCCCTGGCCTTGCTACAAGTCTAGCCATTTCCTCAGGCTCGGTCAGTAAGGCCCCGTACCGGCCAAATACCCCTGCCATGTTGCAAGTATAGATCCTTAGGTCTCTGCCTCTTCTTGCCGTTCTTCCCAACGGCCTACCTGGGAAGACCAATCTGTCAAAGACCGACCCCCGCGGCCTCATTTCTTCCCTCAGCGGGGACTGATGGCGCTCCTCGGAGCAGTTGCTCGACTCGGCACTAGGCGCAGGTCGGATTTCTTCTTCTTCAAATGCGGAGGCCACTACCCCCAGCAGTCTCTGGCGACCCAGGGGAGTGCTCCCCGGGCCCCGCAAGTAATTTCTCATGGCATGTTCCATTCCTTCCCAGTCTTGATCAGGAGGAGAGGCGGGTGATACCGCCCTGTTGATAGCAACGGGCATGTGGGCTACAGGCTCCGCACGGGCAGCCTGATGGTGACGTCGGTGGTGTCCATGGTGGGTGTTCTCCGGCGGGGCCAGTGTGACCAATGCCGGTTGGTAGACGGGGGCCGATGTCCTCACCCAGTCTGCCTGTTGATCCCTTGCCGGGCGAAAGGTGCTGGGCCCTGCTCGGGTTGGTGAAGTGCCCCGGGCTGCTTTGGGAACCCATGCCCGTTTGCCCTTGGTCGGCCTAGGGGCTGGTTGGTGCCGCAGAACTGTGGCTAGAGATGCGGGCGTCATACTGCCCTTCATCTTCCCCAGTGGCTGGAAAGAGTTGCGCACTGGTACAGTGGGTATGATGCGATCCGGGATCACCTCGGAGCGTTGCCAGGAAAGATGCACCCGGAAAGTTTCGATGACATCAGACTTATCGGTGCTGGAGACCCGGCCTCGGGGTGACACAGTGGCATGGCTCCTCCGGAGCCTTCTCTGGTGGGAAGCCGAGCCTGGGCGTGACGGGCCGGCATTCTGGTGCACATGGTGCACATTGCAGCCCAACGTCTTCACGGGGACAGTCTTGGGGGATTCGGCCATTGGTCGGCCAGCAGTAGCTTTGGTGGCCCCCTGGATGGAGGCGTTGCTTTCGATCCCGTCAAACGCCTTGACGTCCAGCAGGTTCGCGAATGCCACTCCCAAAAAGTTGGGGAAGCCAACTGAAGGAGGGAAGCTCCCAAAGGCGAGAGGGAACGCCAAGTAGCTGTTCCGGGCGTGGCTCTCGACGATTTGCCGGGTGAAAGTGAGTGCCATCCCGACGTCCGTAACGCAACCTGCATTTGCAAATTAGGGAATTCGTATTACAAGAAGGGGGTCGTGGAGCCCTTAATTCTGGCAGAGAGATGAAGGGTGATCCAGTCCCACCGGGCGTGCCAGACTTGTGGACGCACTTCTTATTTAACAAATTATTTGGTCTGTTTGTTGGTTTATTAAGTGCATGGGTGTGCCAGTCACAAAGTGACGATTTATTTAGGCCCCGAAGAGCCACAGGTGCGCTCGATCTGACTCAGTCAGGCGATTGTGTGGTTCGTGTCGGGACTGAGACCCGTTATGCCATAAAGGTCACAACGTCATTTACATCCCCCCAGAGAGGGGAATACCCTTGATTAATTACCAAAAATAAGGGCTCCACGGTCGAAAGAAATACTAATTGATACAGCAAGAAAGGGGTAGCCATTCTATGCAGTGAGCCCGTGGTGAGGGCATGAACACTCAGATTATGTCGGTCACCGATGGACCATTCCATGTTTGAACAGAAGTCCGTACGAAAAATAAGACGGTGACGGGGGATGAATCCGTGCAAATGTCTGCCAGGAGGTGGCAATTTTAATGCAAAAAGGGGGGGAAATCAGATCCCGTTGAGAGAGGGGACCTTGATGAGATATTGGCCCGAGGCCGGGCCGGGCGATGACCATAACGAGAGAGGTGACTCCCGAGGGTGAAGCTCGGCCTACGAGGGCATCATTAATATTCTCGGGTTCGGAATCCAAGAAGGAGAGACGAAGGCCATGTCGTTATGCTCGTGGGTTGCTTCGAGTGCCATTCATCATTATTGTTTGTCTATTAGCGTTACTCCCTTTCCCTTTTTTATCATTATTATTATTATTTATTATCCCTTTTATCATATACATTCTTTTTCATACATTTATCGGAGGAATGATGGAGTGTACCGCTGGGGAGCCAGGGGTGTGTCGCTGGGGAGCTAGGAGTGTGTCGCTGAAGGACTGAAGAGTGTATAGCTTGAGGATGGGAATTGTACCGCTAGAGTGAGGAGGCTAGGGTGTACCGCTGGAGGGTTCAGGAGTGAGTGTACCGCTGAAAGGTTCGGGTGAGAGTGTACCGCTGAAAGGAGTGAACTAGGGTGTACCACTGGCGAGTCAGGGAGCGCGTAGTTGCTGGAGAATGGAAAGCATGCCGTTGGAGGGTGCAGGGGTGTACCGCTGGAGGGTTGAAGGGAGTGTACCGCTGGAGGGCTCAGGAGTGTGTCGCTGGAGGGTTGAGGGAGGTGGAGAATCAAAGTGGTCAGGACATAGCTTAGCTGGGTGGAGCAGAGTTCAAGAGAGAGAGAGCCCTTGCTTATGCAGGTCTGATGGAGCCTCAGAGGTTCAACTTTCACCTTTTTTGTTATGAGGTTGAGTCCCAAGTCATGTTCAACAGTGCAGTCCTCGGAGTCTTACTCAGCCAATTGCTGGAGCCTTAAACGGTTCTCTTAGTTGATTAGAATGTTTCATTGTTGTTGGTTTCATTCGTTTGTTGCTTCCCCTTTGTCTTTTAATTTGTTGTTATTTCTGACAAAAATTCGGCAGCATCTCCCCCTGACTCAGATGGTAAGGGAATAATAAGGAACATACCCACAAGGAGTGACATGAACCAACAACTGAGGTGTGATCCTAAGCAGCCACCTTTGGGGAAACTTCGGAAAACTCAAAGAAAATGCCGGGAAACCAGTAGGCTGATACAAGCCACGAATGCACCGGAGGAGTGACAATCAAGGTGTGCCGCTGAGGCAGCCTAAGAGTGTGCCGCTAAGCAGACCAATGGTGGAGGTGTGCCACTGTACAGGCCCGTAGGGGGGAGTGTACCGCTGAAGCAGCCAAGGAGAGTGTGCCGCTGGGTGGCCAAGGAAGGTGTACCGCTGGGCAAATACAGGGAAGGCCGTGCGGCCAAACGGTCAAATGGGAGGGGTGTGCCACTGGCGGAGCCTAAGCGGTAGGATGACTGGGAGCTTGAATGTATGTATGATGTGGTCTCTGAAGGAGGGGCAAAGGAGCCTCCTGACCAGTAGATGAGTTCCAGCTGTTGTGCCCCTGTGGTTTTGATGATTGTTTTTGATGTGAGTCAAACACTGTGAGTCACCATGTGATGTTCAGTCATTTTGTCACATCATAAAGCATTCATATATATACATCTGTAAGGTTTATACATTTTCCTATCATACTATGAGTCATGGTTTAAGGTCTATGCATTTCCCTGTTTATGAAAGTCCTGCTTGAGCATATAGGAAGTCTGTACATCGTCTGCTCTCCATGCATATGCTTAGTCTGTATAGCCAGTGCATCCCTTGATTTAAAGTCTGTACATCGTCAGTGCTCTTCATGCATGTGCATAGTTCATGCATCTCTTCTTTAACAAGTCTATACATCGTGTGCTTCATGCATTTCCAAAGTATGTACATTCTCTGGTGGCAAGTCTGTACATCGCATCGTTTGTTCATGCATCATCTCTAAAGTCTATACATCGCCACTTGTTCATGCATATGTGCAAGTCCACACATTGTTAAGTTTTGCACACATATGCAAAGTCTGTACAGTCAGTGCATGTTAAGTTCCGTCTCACTTAGCGTCTCATGTTGTGTCTCAACATACCCAGGTTCGAGCACATGAACGTCTTTGCTAAGGATTATAAAGGTCCGTGCATGTTAAGTTCCGTCTCACTTAGCGTCTCATGTTGTGTCTCAACATACCCAGCATCTCATGTTGTGTCTCACATAGCGCTTCATGTCTGTACATCGTCCTGTCACATGCACACAAAGTCTGCACAGTCCTTGCTGTTAAGTCCATACACTATGTATTTGTGCATCGTTCAGAACACAAGTCTGTACATTCTTCAAATGGCATTACACACTATCAAGTCTGTACATCCACCAGCTGAACTGAGCAAGTCTATACATTGCCTTGCTGCATTGCACGCGTTCAAAGTCTATTCATTACTGTCGCATGCACTCTAAGTCTATACACTCCCTTGTGACATGTCTATACATCGGCTGTTTCATACATACTACGTGCAATCTCTTTACATCTTGTATAACTGTCTGAAGAACACTTTATGATTGATGCCCTGGCAGGTGCTATTTCATGGAGGTTAATAAGGGCACGTGATCCGAGACTGAAAGGGCTGACAGGATGATGACACGTGGAGGAACCTTCTGGACGGGAAGGCGTGGGAATCACACGCCCAGTGTTGCTCCTGCTGGAACTGCTATATAAAGAGGACTTCTCCATCTGGAGAAGACTGATCGTGATAGCAGAGCAGAAGCAGAGAGATAGCCTGCACGATCCAGAAGAAGAAAAAGAGTGAAGAAGAGAAAGAGAGAAGAAGAAGAAGAGAAAGAAGAGAAAGAGAGAGATAGAGAGCTCGAGCAGAGAATCGGAAGCATCCATTGAAGAATCTGGTTGTCTGGAAATTGGATCAGATCCAAACCAGACTTGCTCCTGCGAGAGCTACATTTTGCATTTCATTTACGGCTTTCAGTCGCTGATTGTTTCCCATTTTGTGTTTTCTTTTAAACCTTTCTTCAAGCTATTTGCCAGCAGTGCAAGCTGTGATGCACAGCGGCGAGGTGGATACCTCGGACGGCTAAGCTGTATTGCCCAGCGGAGCAAGCTGTGAGGCTCAGCGCAAGCTGTTAGGCAGTGGATGGCTAAGCTGTATTGCCCAACGGGAGCAAGCTGTGAGGCTCAGCGCAAGCTGTTAGGCAGCAGATGGCTAAGCTGTATTGCCCAGCGGAAGCAAGCTGTGATGCTCAGTGGTTGTAAGCAAGCTGTGAGGCCCAGCTGTTCAAGCTGTTAGTCAGCGGAATCCACACTCTAGTTGGAGTGTGGGGTGGACGTAGGTCTAGAGGACCGAACCACCTAAAAACTCCTCTGTGCAGTGGTTTGATTTGTTTAATTCTGCTTCCGCTAGATGAATGTTTAGGCACGCTATACATATTTGCACATTGGCTCAAAAGAGAATTTGATTAGTTCTTCAGACTATCTAGTTTTATCTAGTTAGCGTTCTAGATCCTTAATTGAGCAAAATTTTTAAGGGAGGGATTCATTCACCCCCCTCTGAATCCAACGCACCGAACCCAACACCAGCGGCCAGGCAGGGATGGAGGGTGCTAACTAACCCATAGATGGAGGGAGTGGGGTAACACTCACGCCATTAAGACTGTCAAACAGGAAGGGAGGCAACCCTGCACTGCCGAGCCAAGAATACCACACGTAGAGCCAAGCCAACCGATGGCATGAGGGGTAATCAGAACACAACCAGAAGACCGGAGAGAAAAATACCAAATCACAGCTTAGCGGCGAGGGGAAGACAACGGAGACAACAAAAGACAGAGCCCAAGGACACTTTTATTCATGATCAGAACTGCAAAAAGACAAAGGCCAAGATTCGGGGCCAGCTACATCACGTTGCAGAATAGAAGAGCATGGAGAGGGAAGAGACAGCCGAGAAGCAAAAAGAAGGGAACAACACAAAACAGTAATGGGGAGAGTTGGAACGAGGGAGAATGCTTCCCTTCACCCCATTCCTTCTCTTCCCTATACAGGTGGCTCACTCCCTCTCAATCTCCCCGCTATCTTCTACCTTCTTCTTCCTTTCTCTTCTTCTTTGCGGTGCTACTTTTTCGAACGGGTGCCTTCGCCTTCTCCCTTTTTCCTCTGTGAGAGCCCTTTTATACGTGGGCCGTTGACGGGGAAGTCTCATGATGGCACTACCATCCGAGGTTGACCCGAGCCCCATCTTCGTCAGGTAGAAGTGCCATGGCCGAATCACGTGTTGTGTCCCTGTGATTTTGATGATAGCAAACACTATAAGTCATCATTTGTTTGAATCTGCATATAAATCTGTTTGTGTTGTATTGTGTTACATATGCATGTTTCATTGAACATCTTATCTGAATGACATAACCAACGAACAGGTTGAGGCTGTGTGGTGTGTGCATTGGTGCATTTCATAGTTGTTGATGCATTTCATAATTGCAGTTCATCTGGATTGTTTGATGTTAGTCTGCTTAATGGGTGATGCTGCTATACCCTTTCAGCATTGTCTGGACAGTAGTGGGTCGGCCCCCCTTTCCTGATGCGTTGACCCCCCAGATCTGCAAGTCTATACAACGCCATTTTGTTCTCTCTATGTCTACACTCTGCATTTACGTAAAGTCTACACATTGGTAGAGTCTACACATCGCCTCATTTCTTCAGAGTCTATACATCTTCAGTGCATGAGTGTCTTACAAGTCTATACATTACCTTTGGGCATCCAAGTCTGTACATTGGGCTCTTCATTCAAAGTCTATACAGCGCCATGTACATATTCTTCAAAGTCAAGACATTGCACTGTAGATGCATCGAAGGGAAGTATGCACATCGGACTGTTCATGAGAAGTCTATACATTGGTAGTGTGTACATTGTTCAGCTACCTTGATCAAGTCTATACAGCGAGCAGCGTCCTTGTGTTTCAAGCCATTCGCCAAGTCTATACAATGGCTTTGGCACTCAAAGTCTATACACTACTGGATGATCAAGTCTGCACATTGGCGGCTTTCCCTACGTTCTGGCCAAGTCTATACATTCATACCTTTCCCTACGTTCTGGCCAAAGTCTACACATCGTCGTGTTCAAGCCTTTCAAGTCCATACATTGGTCGGTGGCAAGTCTGTACACTGGTCGAGCATTTAAGTCTGAACATTCACAAAGTCTACACATCGGCCCTGTAGCATTGTCTAGCCAAAGTCTATACATCGGCACTGTAGCTTGCATAGCTCAAGTCTGTACATTGGGCTTCCACGTGAAGTCTATACGTTGTTCACTCAGCCTCTTCAAGTCTATACATTGGTCGGTGGCGAGTCTGTACAGAGCACTGTTTCAGGCACTCAAGTCTATACAGAGTCTTCATCTTCTGAAGTTTATACATTCGTTTGGGAAGTCTATACATTCATTCATCTGAAGCTTCATCAAGTCTGTACAACGCTGCTTTGTCAAAGCCTGTACATCGTAGCTGTGTTGAAGTCTGTACAGCCAGTCTCTTGCCAAAGTCTATACATCGTGAATCTTCAAGTCTGTACAGACTTTGCTTGTTCAAGTCTGTACACGGTTCAGTTGTTTGGCTTGTCTACTCATCATGAAGTCTTTACATCCGATTGCCTTTGCATTGCTCAAGTCTGTACAGCCCTTTCCCTTTCAAGTCTACACATTGTGCTTTGTAGCTCACCATGTCTATACATTGCTCACAGCACACACGTTCAGCCTGAAGTCTGTACAGCCTTGGCAAATGCTCCTAAGTCTATACATCACAATGTCTGTACATCACTGTGTCAAGCCTCCCAAGTTTGTACAACCACTGTCTAATTTGGACTTGAAGTCTATACATTGGTCCGTTTCTGTAAGCGTCTCAAGCTGCAAGTCTGTACAGAGTCTGGCAGTCTACAGTGCATCGTCTCTTCAAGTATATATAGCCTTGGCATATGCATCTTAAAGTCTAAACATTGTGGGGCTTCGAATCTTCAAGTCCATACATCCATGCATGATGCGTCGACCCCTTTCTTTGATGCGTCGACCCTCCAGACTACCAAGTCTATACATCAGCCTTTGCATTGCAAGTCTAACCAGCGTGCATTGTTCAAAACAAGTCTGCACAGTCATTGTCTGTTGGCATCACGAAGTCTATGCATTGCTTGTGCACCATAGTCTGTACAGTGTCTCTAGTTGGCTAAGTCTATACACTCTCTCACATTGTACACACTTGCTTCATTGCTGTTTCTAAGTCTATACATCGGTTGGGTCGTTAAGTCCATACAATGCATATGTTCAACAAAGTCCATACATTGCATAATGTTCATCAATGTCTATACATTGCATTGTCTTCAACCAAGTCTATACATTCTGTTCCTTTGATCAGCAAGTCTATACACACTTCAGCATATGTGCATCTCCTTCAAAGACGAAGTGTATACATCCTTCCAAGCATTCAAGTCTACACACTCGTTGTTAAGCCTTTGCATCGAAGTCTATATAGCCTGTGGCTTGTACATCAACTGAACGTTCTTCAGCAGAGTATATACTCTTCAGAAGTTAAAGCCAGAACATCCTTCTGTGAAGACTGTACACACTTCAGCACATGTGCATATCCTTCACACGAAGTCTGTACACTTAGTTAACCTTCAAGTCTATACACTCGATTGTTAGGCCTTCAACCCTATACACTCGATTGTTAGCCTTAAGTCTATACACTCTATTGTTAAGTGTTCAAGTTTATACACTCTATCCTTTACAAGAAGTCTGTACACTCGTTTGTTAACCTTCAAGTCTATACACTCAAGCTGCATCTTGCCTATACACACTTTGTTAACAGCCTGAACCAAGTATATACATCCAACTGATATCTTCTTATGTCTGTGTGATAGGTACTGTTCGTAAAGCCTATAAAGTGCACGTGATCTGAGGTTGGCACCTGGCACGTGATCCGAGGATAACGCCCTAATTGCTGCAGTTATAAATACACAGCCGCATCCATCTGGAGAAGGCAGATAAGATAAGAAAAAGAGATCAGATAAAAAAGAGGAAGAGAGTGATCGAGATAGAAGATAGAGTTGTAGAAAGGCAGTGAGCAGAAGAAGAAGAAAGACAGAGAGAGCCTGCGAAAGAGAAGAAAAAGAAGAGTGGGAAGAAGAGAGAGCTAGAGCAAAGGAAGCTTCAACTGAAGATCAGTTTCTACTGGACCGTGGATCAAATCCAGGCCAGCCAGCTCCTGTGAGAGCCACAGTTTGATTTTTTT
This sequence comes from Amorphophallus konjac, assembly GCA_022559845.1. Taxonomy (NCBI): domain Eukaryota; kingdom Viridiplantae; phylum Streptophyta; class Magnoliopsida; order Alismatales; family Araceae; genus Amorphophallus; species Amorphophallus konjac. Next base: position 102,505,503 of record CM040120.1, read on the forward strand.
TTTCTAGCCTTCTGTTGCTGCGATTTTATTTTTCTTTTTAACCATTCACCAGTTGTTTTTCTGATTCTCTTGTGTGAGGTCGGGTTCCCTGCGGTTGGGAGGAAGAGAGGTCCGAGACCTCTAGTTTGCAGGTGACTTGGTGTCACCTGTGCTTCCCTCTGGGTTTCAGAGGAAGAGAGACTTTGGTCTCTAGGTTCCCCTTCGGTTTGGAGGAAGGGAGGATTGGTCCTCCGGTTCTGATCTTGTGGGTTGCAAGACTAGGTGTTCCCTCCTGGTCTGGAGGAAGAGAGACTTGCGTCTCTGGTTTCCAAGTGGCTGGGAGTCACTTGGGGTGTCCCTCTGGTTGGGAGGAAGAGGGGAGGTTGTTCCTCTGGTCAAGCTGTGTGGCAGCAATTTGTTGCAGACTGAGTCTGCAGTTTCTAGCCTAGCTAGTGGAAGCCTCACTCCGGTTTGGAGTGAGGGGTGGACGTAGGTCTTTGGACCGAACCACCTAAAAAATCTTGGTGTTCACTTGTGGTTTGTTTTTCCTTATATGTTATTTCTCTGCTGCGCTCTTTAGATGCTTGCTTAGGAGCGTGTGAGGGCTAAGAGATTTGTGTTGTCTTGCTGAGTTCCTTCTAAGTATTTTCAGCACATTTCATCAACTGCTCTTAATTCCGCATACTTGAGCATTAGAGTTTTAATTGGGCGATATTTAGAGCAGGATACATTCACCCCCCCCTCTGTATCCAGGCCTTGCTTCCTATCATCACGAGGCGACACGATGGCAGGGCATTAGCTGGCGTCGAGGTGGCCAAGCTGCGCGCCAAGGGTCCCACCTATTGACCGTTGTGCCTCTTGCCGGTCTGTACCGTTCTGGCGGTTGCTATGCTGGGGGGCATGAAGGCTTGCTGGGAGCTTGCCGCTGAGGGCCTAGACAGTGTGCCGCTGGAGGGCAGGAAGGCTGTGCCGCTGAGAGGGCGTTGGGGCTGTGCCGTTGGAGGCTTGGACCGTGCCGTTGGAGGAGCAACGGGCGCGCCGCTGAAGGGCAATTGGGGTGTGCCGCTGAAGGCTTGGACTGTGCCATTGGAGGAGCAACGGGCGTGCCGCTGAAGGGCAACTGGGGTGTGCCGCTGAAGGCTTGGACTGTGCCGTTGGAGGAGCAACGGGCGTGCCGCTGAAGGGCAACTGGGGTGTGCCGCTGAAGGCCGCTTGGAGCGTGCCGTTGAAAGGGGCACCAGCTCTGGCTTCAGGAACCCACAGTCGTGCATTCTTTGGGATATTTCTTCACCGTTAGGGACCCGAGGGTGGGTCCATAGCAGTGTATCAATTCAGGAGGGTATCTTTTGTTTTCCTTGTCATTTAATGTGCCCGTGCAAATGTGAGGATTTTCCGGACGGTAGTATTCTCTCGGAGCCCTGGATGGCCAGTCTTCTCGGGTTTTCTTTCTTTGACTTTGACATTAGTGCAGGGACTTGGCGGGATATATGGACGTGCAATTTTATACGTCCACAAGTAGGTCCTGAACCTCAACTCCACCTCTATATACTCCCCCCAAGGAGTTTGGTCTCTCGCAAACTCCTGGTAAAAATTGAAGGAACTGTTGTACAAGTGACGGACCCACACCTTCAGTGGCACCCAGGGAGTCTATGCAGCTCTCTCTCTCCTAGCTAAAGCCAAGTCTCTCCAGGTCTTCAGCAGATACCGGTAGCTGTGGGGAACTCGGTGTGGCTGCGGTGGAGGTCATCTAGCACTACCTCCTCGTACCCTTCGTCGCTAATCGAAAAACTAGAAATTCGGAAGAGCGACCACAGATCTAGTGAAGTCTCTCCCTCTGCTGTCGCCACCGTGTTCCACCGGCGGTTGAAGCACTCCACCAATGCCCGTATCAACCCCGTGTAGCAGGGGTACCCATACAGTGCCACGGTCACTACGTATTTGATATCAGCCCGGTCTAGGAGCACCCTGCAATGGTGCACGATCCCCATCAACCACTCTGTCGCCCCCTGATAGTACCTGTGCGAGGGGATCACCGCCCAATGACCGTACCAGGTCACGACCGTCTGCCACAGAACCCCATCCAGGAGGATGTGGTCGTCGTAGCCTTCTCCAGCATACTATAGCCCTGACGGCTCCAACACCAGCCCCAGAGTCGCCTCTGTCTCCACTCAGTGGTGGCCGTTCAAGTCCCAGGAAGCGGGACCCAACACTCCGACACAGACCCCTAACTGGCCTGCCCTACTGAAAAAGCCCAGGCACTCAACACTAGGAAACTGACGCTACCTACAATAATCAATGGAAAAGCTTGGGAAGCCGTAGAGGGCGACCCCATGCAGGTTGTCCCTGCACACTAGAATGGCCCGCTCTAGCCGGTGGCGCTTTCCAGCAACACGAGAATCCCCGCCCTCCATGCCAGGCAGGACAAAGCTCTTGATAAACTCGAACAAGTGGCGATCCAGTGGGACCTCTACCGGGTAGCCCCCAGCATGATCATAGGTGTAGATCCCACATGCCTCAGAAATACGAGCCAACTCTACGGTCCCGGCTCCACCCCCCCCGCCAACGGGGCCCCTAGCTACCAACAAATGCCCCAAGTCAAGCTAGTCCACGCTGGCCATGGTGACAACAGGCGGGCCCAAAGGAGGCAAGGGCCATCCAGTCCTTTTCACCCAGTGGTCCTCTTCATGGGCCACGCGCCTCGGAACCCGGTCATCCCTGCCGAATCTCGCCATAGTTGCAAAACAATTGCACAAAAATGGTAAGCATACCAGGGATCAATATATACAAGACAGTAAAAGTAGTACATATGAAGTGTCAAAATACAACTAGAACAATCCAGAACGAGGAGCTCACGGGCCGTACGCCCTCGTCTCTGCCTCTGACGCACGCCCCGTGGGGGGCATTTGTTGTACCCAGATAATTTCCCAGTAAAATACCAAGAAATAAGGGTTCGGAAATTTCCCCGAACACCTTTAAAGCATAGGCTACCCAGCCCATCCTACGGCTCCCCGGGCCCAGCCAAGGGTCCCAACCAGCTATCCGTAACCCGTGGCAACACCAACAATCGATCGGGGCCACCCCCGATCACTCAGTTTACACATCCACCCGGACCAACCCGGGGGCGCCCCGACGACAGGCCATGACACGTGGCACCTAGCAACGAGGTCGGGATCTACCCCCAAGATGTCTCCATCTTGCCCTCTAAAGTCAATGGAAGACCTATCTTGGTCAACCATAGGCTTTATAATCCCATAGCACCCGTATGCGGGCCCATACATGCGTGTCGGGAATTCTCCTGAACACCTCGTGGACGTGCATATCCCAGCCATTCTACAGCAAGCTGAGGGCCAACCCGCAGCTCCAGTACTCCAGCCATGTCCTACGACACCCTCCCATCAAGTCGGGGCCACCCCTGACCCTCAGACACATGGCGACAAGCCATTTGCTTTCAGCTCCCGGGCCAACCCGGGGCTGCCCGCCAACCCGCCTTACAACGTGGCATACGCCAAGAAGGCCAGGCCCACATGCCCAGAGGGCCTTCTCTCGGCTCCTGCGAGCCCCTACCCTCAGCCCAAGGCCAAATCTAAGGCCCACCGGTCACCTACCCAAGCCGGTCGACAACCCGGGCTGTGTAGGGAATTTTCCTGAACACCTTGACAGCGGCAACGACAACACTATGACGACAAGCCCCCACGAGGCAATCCCAACATCCCGGAGCACTCCGTCCTTCAAAGGACAACCCAGATGGCTAAAGAAGACCCCCGAGGCCACCCCTCGGGACCACGGGGGGGGGGGGGGGGGGGGAGCTCGCCCTGGGCACGGCCGCTCCCCGGGGAGGGCGAACCCCCTTGGGGGGATGCACCCTCCACCCAGACCAATGGCCTCACAGCCATCTCCAAGTCCCAGTCACTCTCAGTTTCATGCAAGATCAACCGGCGTACCCGTACGTGGAAGGATTCAATGACGAATAACTCAACGATGGAGCCTCGATAGCGCAAAGTCACACACGTCAATCGTCAGGGTCAACACGCACATGCAACCGGTCAATCAGTACAACACCCATATCCTTTTGTAATCTTGTGGTCACCTAGAGTCAATGTGGGCCCAAAATAGACAAAAATGGGTTTTTATAGAGGTTTGGGAGAAAAAAACCCTTGGTTTGCTCCGTGTAAACCCCCCCCTGGGGGGTTTAGGCGGACCAAACTGGGTCAGCAGTTTGGTCCGTCTAAACCCCTGGGGAGAGGGTTTAGGTGGACCAAACCTGACCCCCAGGTTGGTCCGCCTAAACCCCTCCAATAACAAAAAAAAGCTTTTTTTACACAAAAACCCAGCCCCCAGCCCGGTCCGGGCCAACCCCTAGGGGTTTAGGCGGACCAAACCTACCCCAAGGTTTGGTTCACCTAAACCCCACCCAAAAACAAAAAAAAGGATTTTTAAAATAAAAAAATACGTTTTTGCTCCGCATAAACCCCTCTGTGGAGGGGTTTAGGCGGACCAGACCCAGCCCATGGGTTGGTCCACCAAAACCCTCCCTCCCCCACTCTGTAAACAAAAAAAAATTAGAATGGTTTACGCGGACCAAGTTTGGCCCTCAACTTGGTCCGCCTAAACCCTCCCTGACCATTCATATTCCCCTATAAAAGCCCCCTTGGGGGATCAACGGGCATGCATGCAGAAGAAAGCAACAACCTACGATCTAACTACTGCACCTTCGGACTTCTGCAGGCATCCAGCAAGGATCGAGGACGCAAGGAGCTAAGTGTGCGCGCGTGGTTGGCTTGTTGATCGGCTTACATACGCCGAGGGTATGTCGCTCATACTTCCCTCATATGGCGTTTAGCCATCACACACAAGCCCACCTCCGTCGCACGTAAGGCACTATGGTAACGGCAAATACACCTACATCCCGGGTCTGCCTGCACATGACAACCCACGATGGCCACATATACGCCATGAGGCCGCACCTACCTCCGTCACAGAACCGCGTGCCCATCATTCCACCCGAGCTGGCCGCCGACCGCTCTGACCGATGACTAGAGTTAGCCGGACCTTGGCCCAGAAGTAGCATTCCCGAGACCGGCCCAGACTCCCCAGCATGAAGATACTCACCCCTCAGGACCCGTACCTGACTACTCATCCCGAGCCACGTCCGGCCCTCCTCCAGGCAACCACCAATATCTCTCCATGCCATCTAGTCTATCCCTCCCTCAGCGAATCGGGGACGCCCCTAGCTTTGTGGAGAGTCTCTGTAAAAACATGCAGATATCCGCCTTGCCCAGCATTGACCCGGGGATCGACCCACGTGTCAGAATTGTCCTGTGGCTTGCGCCAGTTGTACTTTGGCCGCCTCGGCCCATCTGTAAAGCCAACGTGGCTATTATAATAAAACCAATTGAATACACATACCCTTACCCGGGTCTCAGCCTCACCTCCACACCACCCAACGTGTGTTCGGTGCCTCTTCCCCTAGTCAATTAACCCTCCCAGTCGAGCGCAATGGTCCCTCTATGGTGCGGACACCCGAGCAGTTGAGCGGCGCGATACGCCGAGCCACCGGTACTGCACACGGAGCACGACTCGAGCCACCTCAGCATCCATCTGGCTCGGAGACAGCCTGGAGACTCCCCCTTGAGTCCCGGCATTTATCACATTTAGTTGGGCTTCATTTGTGGTAATGTGTATTTATTCCATTTTATTCGGTTTGTAATTTTGATTGTAAGAGGGGCTTATGTGCAATTTGGACCCCTTGGGCCCCACGGGCCCCCCAGGCCCCATCCCATTGATCCACCTCAGCCTAGGGCCCCATGTGAGGTCAGTCAACCTTCCAAATGGAGGCTTCTAGAAGGGTGGGCCAAGTGGGGGGACAAGTGACTTGGAAAGTCAAAAATTGGCCACCCACCCCACCTACCATGTCAAGCTTGTTCCCTCTAGTCAATGGTGCACCCCTCCCCTTATTTTTTTTATTGTAAATTTTGTGTGTTGATCACACTCAATCCCAGCCATCTATTCCCCTTCCCTAGATCCAACGGTTGAGGATGGATGTGATATGTCACATATAAAAGGTTGTATTTTCTCATTTTAGTGGAATTAATGCATTTTGAATCAAACAATTTCTTGGAGCAAGGCCTGGTGCGCCCTCTTCCTCTCTCCTCCCTCTCCCCCTTGCAGCTGTGAAGGCTGCCCTTCTGAGGTGTGACTCCTCCCCTATTGGTTCCGGTCATCATCGCCGCCGCCACGAGCCGCCACCGCACCGCCATCAAGTTCGTCGGAAATCTGTCTTCACCAAACAGCCAGCTGATCCCGGAATTCCAGCTCCCAACTCCGAGATCTATTGGTTCCCAAATTTTTAGGGTGCGTTCTGGAGGTGTTTCCCACATCCCATAAAAATTGGCAGAGCTTTCAGATCCCTTTTCCTATTTTTCCCATTTCGTTCTCCCTCTTCCACCAGATCTATATGCTTTCAGTTTCAATTTTAATCCTCCCTGTGTTTCCCATGTTTGGACCCATTTGTGATTTTTTCTTTGGCTCCCAATTTTAATGGAGGTTCTTTCCATAAACCCCTCCTTCCAAGAATTTTCCTGATTTTTTATCGACCCTCCACCTATTTTTAACAATTCGTTCTCAGAGATAGCTACAGTGCTGTCCACCTGTTCCCAGATCCGACCACCCTCCGGTAAACAAATCATAACAAATCACAGCCACCTCCAATCAGTCCACAAAAAATATTTCCATCTTCCTTGTTCAAAATCATATAACTTTTGTGAAGAGATCAGGAGCTGAATCGGCCATCAACCTCACAGTCAATGGCAGTTCTCAGACAAGTTCTCTACAGATCTGAGAGCTCAGGTACTGTACAACAGAAGCTTCAAAATTTAGTAAAGTCTAGATCCGGCCAGATCCAGTATATCTCTCTGAGTCTAGGTCGAAGGAATTCAAGAGAGCTTTCCAACGATAGCTCATGTGCCCCGATCCGACATCGGGATTGATCGCAGCGGCCGTTCTCGCCGGAGCGCGCGCCAGAAAATAGAACCTGAAATATGTGGGCAGCTAGTTCAAGAATTGGAGATCGGGGCCGATCGACCACCGATCGGCGTTTCCGGCCGACCGCCGTCCGAGGAGGCGCGGCACCAGGGGTCTCCATCACAGTGGGCCCCACTCCAGCAGGTCGAGAGGACAGCGCCACCCGTGGGCCCCACGGACCCGTAGATCGCGTCGTCCGGACAGCACGAAAACGCGGAGTTCGGCACCGCCGGGCGACATCAAGATGCTGCCCGTCAACCCAATTCGCGTGATTCCCGGGCCCCGCATGTAACCTTTTACCTCCCTGTGTGGAGTGGGTCAAGTTTATTGTATTGCTGTAAAACTGTTTAACCGGGAGTCCGTGATTGGCCGGGGTCATCTTCCCCACGCCGGGTGCGTGGAGGTAATGATCTCACCTTCTTGGCATTTACTTGCTTAGCTAGTATACGGTCATATGCCGCTGTCGAGAGTGTAGGTTCCTAGCCCGTGTGTCCATGTCACCGCTGTGAGCGTGAGAGTGACCCGTCCCGCGACTCGATCCGAGTCCCGAAGTTGAGTCAGACTACCTTGAACTCTGCCGGCTTCTTAACCGCGCACGATCCACGCTTTCCCTCGCATGGGATGACGAGTGAGTTTGCACTTCTGTTAGCGACATGTAGCCTATAGGAGCTCTTAGTGTCGAGCCGAGGTCGCTCTAGTAGTCGTGTCATTGCAGGTCGAGTCGTGTCCGTCTCATATAGCGTCGTCTCCTCAGTCCGTCCCGCATCAGTTTGGTATCAGAGCGAGTCGAGTCTAGGGTAGTCGTTGCATAAGTCTTACATAGTCTAAGTCAAGTCTAGGATCATCACTATTTTCAAAACAAAAAAAAGGTGTTTTAAAATTACATTTCATCCCGATAATTCGGTATCTTCAAAGGTGTTGTCCGAACGTTAGGCTACGCCTATCGGGAGGTCGCACACTTGCGGGAGTGATCTTCAGATCGATTAACTCCGCCACGTACCGGATATTGGTTTAGGTCTAGGTGCATTAGTCGGTGCTTGCATCAGTTTGTGTCTCCTAGTTCGTGTGTAGTTCAATAAGAGTCAGTCGGTCTTGTCCAAGTGTCGGCATGTCCAACATGTAGTTCCCCCCCAATTTCCCATGGATTCCCAATCACCCGGGCAATATGGCCGTTGGTCTACCCATGGGCTTGGCAACCACCCACTCCACTTCTGTAGGCCCGAAGCCTCGGATTTTTATGGCTCCAATGGCCCGGGCGACTACCTCAAGTGGGAGGCCGCCATGGACACATACTTTGATTGTTATACCATGTCCTAAGCCGGGCAATTCTATTTTGCCAAGGAGAGGCTTCTACACGAGGCCGCCGAAAAGTGGGACCACATTGAGCGCTTGAGAGAGGTTAGGAGGCAATGGCCCATCGAATCATGGTGGGACATGAAGAGAGAGCTTAGGAAGGTCTATGTGCCCCAACAGGTCACCTCCAACCGGTCCCACCCAATCACTTCCAACCAAGTGGGTCCTAGTCGGAGGCAAAGAGCCCCACACGTAGATGAGCCAAGACCCAATCCTAGGATGGTTGACTACGGGCGAGTCCACCATGATATCCCTATTCCAACCCACTCCGTTGCCGAACTTATGCAAATGATTTTGGACCGGTTGGATGGGGTGGATAGGACACGTACTCCTAGTGATGTACTCCTACACGAGCCTAAGGAGGTAGCAATCGGTAGCCCCAACCCATTGCCATCTATGGTTCCATCCCAAAGTCATCTCCCCATAATAGTGGATCCTCTTTCCCCACCCACGAGAGCCCCTTTGCCTACACCCCCTGTCCATTAGGAGGATAAGGATAATGACACACTTATCAAGGAGCGTAGTGGATCACAACAGCAGTATTATCGCTGCCAGGGGTTCGGCCACTTTGTCGGACAGTGTCCCACTCGGACATCTCTAGCCCTAGGGGACAAAAGGGTTGGAGAAGCCTCACTCTCCGATCTTTATTCGGAGCCACCTCAGCCACAGCTACCCGGGTTTCTAACGGGAAAGCTACTTATAGCCGAGCCACTCCTTAGCTGGCTTAAGAATGGCCTGGCCCCATCTCCCCTCCCATCCATGGACCCTACCCTACCATTAGTGCCGGTCAACTCATTCCATACCACCTTCCGGTCTAGTCACCATGTGGATACATTAGATGATCTTCTTAAAGGATTAGACCGGCAGTTGACATTTACGCACTTGTTGGCCCCAGGCTTCGACCGCCCTACAAGTCGTAGCTTCACACATCCATCCTTAGGGTCCATCACCTCCGTGTACATCGTGGGTCATGTTACCACGGAGGTTCTTCTACTCCTCCCTATGCCGGTCGAGCCCGACTTCATTCCCATTTGTCCATGGGAGGAATCTTACTTTCTACCTATGACTGCCGTCCCACGTCTCACAATGAATGAAGGTGATCATTTACACCTCCAAGATTTCCAAATGTGGGACAGTGATTTGTGGAAGCTTAGTCCGAGAGGTCATACCTTCTTTGATCCCTTCGACCCATTCTCTTGTGGACCCCGTGACCCACCATATTTACTCCACCTTCTTGAGAGAGTCCACCATCATACCCCCACCGTCTCATCTCCCTTCATGAATGAAGGAGATCAACAACACCTTCTAGACTTCCACACATGGGATCTTGAGATGAGAGAATCCATATCGAGGGGTCACACATTCTTTGATCCCTTCGATCCCTTTCTTCGTGGGCCCCTTGGCCCACAACCTCCATTCCACCTCTTTAAGGAAGTCCACTATCACACTCCTCCTACTCGGGCCTGGCAACCTTCACATGGCAATAGGTCCAAACCGTCATTTGGGGGTAATGAAGACTTTGGTTCTCCCGGTCCACCTAAACCGCCCAAACCTCCCAGACTTCCCACATCCAAACCCAATGTCCATGATTGGTGCATCATAGGATGTCTAGGAGTCCACCATGACATTAACCTCCGGTTATGTCAAATGCATGCATGGCACACATTCGGATGTCCTGGACCACCTTGCATATGATTGGGTTTGACTAACATTAGGTTTGTGTAGGGTTGTGTGTGCATCTGTGTGTTTTTCTTTTTGTTAGGCATGTTAGGAGTCTGCATGACGACGTCCGTCGTCACATTGAGGTCAGCAATGCACGTTACAAAGAGCTAGCCGATACTCACCGACATCACCGAGAGTTCCAAGAGGGCGAATATGTCATGATCAGGGTAAGACCTGAACGGTTTCCCTCTGGGACCGTTAAGAAGTTGCAAGCTCGCGGAGCCGGTCCATTTAGAGTGTTGAAACGCGTTGGATCCAATGCGTATGTTGTGGACCTACCCGAGGAATACGGTATAAGCTCTACTTTTAATATTTCGGATTTAGTTGCATATAGGTACCCAGCGGTGATCCCTAGTGAGCCTTTCGAGCCATCTCCTCCCCTTGAGAGTGATCCCACACCTGAGTGTCCACCGCCAGCCCCTTTGTCACGGCAGCGTGAGCATATAGATCATATACTGGATGAGCAGGTGACAGTTACTAGGAGTGGATCCTACCCACGCTACCTAGTGCGATGGAGAGGACGGTCCGCTACCGAGGACACGTGGATCACACATGGAGAGTTGCAGCGGATTGATCCGGACCTTCTGGAGCGATACAGGAGCAATGCAGACCCTTACTCGACAGGGTCGAGTTTCTCCCACCCGGGGAGAATTGGTGCGGACACCCGAGCAGTTGAGCGGCGCGATACGCCGAGCCACCGGTACCGCACACGGAGCACGACTCGAGCCACCTCAGCATCCATCTGGCTTGGAGACAGCCTGGAGACTCCCCCTTGAGTCCCGGCATTTATCACATTTAGTTAGGCTTTATTTGTGGTAATGTGTATTTATTTCATTTTATTCGGTTTGCAATTTTGATTGTAAGAGGGGCTTATGTGCAATTTGGACCCCTTGGGCCCCACGGGTCCCCCAGACCCCATCCCATTGATCCACCTCAGCCTAGGGCCCCATGTGAGGTCAGTCAACCTTCCAAATGGAGGCTTCTAGAAGGGTGGGCCAAGTGGGGGGACAAGTGACTTGGAAAGTCAAAAATTGGCCACCCACCCCACCTACCATGTCAAGCTTGTTCCCTCTAGTCAATGGTGCGCCCCTCCCTTTATTTTTTTTATTGTAAATTTTGTGTGTTGATCACACTCAATCCCAGCCATCTATTCCCCTTCCCTAGATCCAACGGTTGAGGATGGATGTGATATGTCACATATAAAAGGTTGTATTTTCTCATTTTAGTGGAATTAATGCATTTTGAATCAAACAATTTCTTGGAGCAAGGCCTGGTGCACCCTCTTCCTCTCTCCTCCCTCTCCCCCTTGCAGCTGTGAAGGCTGCCCTTCTGAGGTGTGACTCCTCCCCTATCGGTTCCGGTCATCATCGCCGCCGCCACGAGTCGCCACCGCACCGCCATCAAGTTCGTCAGAAATCTATCTTCACCAAACAGCCAGCTGATCCCAGAATTCCAGCTCCCAACTCCGAGATCTGTTGGTTCCCAAATTTTTAGGGTGAGTTCTGGAGGTGTTTCCCACGTCCCATAAACATTGGCAGAGCTTCCAAATCCCTTTTCCTATTTTTCCCATTTCGTTCTCCCTCTTCCACCAGATCTATCTGCTTTCTGTTTCAATTTCCACCCGCCCTGTGTTTCCCATGTTCGGACCCATTTGTGATTTTTTCTAGGGCTCCCAATTTTATTAGGGGTTCTTTCCATCAACCCCTCCTTTCACGAATTTTCCTGATTTTTGATCAACCCTCCACCTATTTTTCAAAATTCATTCTCAGAGCTAGCTATAGTACTGTCCCCCTATTCCCAGATCCGACCACCCTCCAGTAAACAAATCATAACAAATCACAACCACCTGCAATCAGTCCACAAAAAATGTTTCCATCTTCCTTGTTCCAAATCCTATAACTTTTGTGAAGAGATCAGGAGCTGAATCGGCCATCAACCTCGCGGTCAACGGCAGTTCTCAGACAAGTTCTCTGCAGATCTGAGAGCTCAGGTACTGTACAACAGAAGCTTCAAAATTCAGTAAAGTCCAGATCCGGCCAGATCCAGCATATCTCTCTGAGTCTAGGTCGAAGGAATTCAAGAGAGCTTTCCAACGATAGCTCATGTGCCCCGATCCGACATCGGGATTGATCGCAGCGACCGTTCTCGCTGGAGCGCGCGTCAGAAAACAGAACCTGAAATCCGTGGGCAACTAGTTCAAGAATTGGAGATCGGGGCCGATCGACCACCGATCGGCATTTTCGGCCGACCGCCGTCCGGGGAGGCGTGCCACCAGGGGTCTCCATCATAGTGGGCCCCACCCCAGCAGGCCGAGAGGACAGCGCCACCCGTGGGCCCCACAGACCCGTAGATCACGTCATCCGGACAGCATGAAAACGTGGAGTTCGGCACCCCCGAGCGACGTCAAGATGCTGCCCGTCAACCCAATTCGCGTGATTCTCGGGCCCCGCATGTGACCTTTTACCTCCCTGTGTGGAGTGGGTCAAATTTATTGTATTGCTGTAAAACTGTTTAACCGGGAGTCCGTGATTGGCCGGGGTCGTCTTCCCCACGCCGGGTGCGTGGAGGTAATGATCTCACCTTCTTGGCATTTACTTGCTTAGCTAGTATACGGTCATATGCCGATGTCGAGAGTGTAGGTTCCTAGCCCGTGTGTCCATGTCACCGCTGTGAGCATGAGAGTGACCCGTCCCACGACTCGATCCGAGTCCCGAAGTTGAGTTAGACTACCTTGAACTCTGCCGGTTTCTTAACCGTGCACGATCCACGCTTTCCCTCGCATGGGACGACGAGTGAGTTTGCACTTCTGTTAGCGACGTGTAGCCTATAGGAGCTCTTAGTGTCGAGCTGAGGTCGCTCTAGTAGTCGTGTCATTGCAGGTCGAGTCGTGTCCGTCTCATATAGCGTCGTCTCCTCAGTCCGTCCCGCATCACTCTATAGCTGCTGGGTACCCCTGGTCCTCCATCCATGGCTTCAGACATATCCAGGCTTCTCTTCAGCATGGAACAGTGTTCGGATTTAATCCGATGTAAATAAACACCGACTGCTGGCGATCGGTGGGGAAAGACGTCCAATACACGATTCCCCACAAATCGCCTACGCACTCACACCCATGGAACCTTTTCTCTCCACGTGTCGCTAGACTGCCCAAGCCTACGTGCCGCGTCCTGGCGACGCTTCCCCAGTCAACTTTCGGTTTCACGAGTGATTGTCGAGAAATTGACTGGCACGCCCGCACCCCGATCTAGTTACCTTATGATGCGGGACGGACAAGCGACCTAGGACTCTAGCTCGCGATCGCCCCTAAGCGAGGGAAGACGTGGGACCTTGCGCGGTGAAGAAACCGGCAGTGAGTCTCGGGTATCGGCTTTCCGCATGTACTCGGATCGAGTCACTGGACGGGTCACTCACTCTCTCTCGCAGCGGTGATAAAAAATAGATATCAAGCTAGGAACCTACACTCACAGCGGCATATACGAATGAATACGAACTAAGAAAAATGCGATAAAGAGTGGGGGCGAGTTTACCTCTGCGCTCCGGGCGTGGGGAAGACGACCCCGGCCAATTATGGTAACTCCCGGTACAATGGTAAAAACTTAGTTACAACAATGAATTTTATTTTCCCCTCCACGCAGAGAGGTAAAGGGCTACAAATGGGCCTGGGAGGACCGTTCCTGGGTTGATGGGCAGCAATCTGGAGGTGCGTTCGGAGCGAACTCGGCCTGCTAGTCTGACTCGGTAATGCGCCGACTCGGTATTACGCCGACTCGGTTCTGACTCGCTTGACAGTAAGCCTTGGCCTTCAAAGGAACGTCACCTTCCTGAGATCTTCTGGAGGCGCCGCTTGGCTGGAACGTGGGCAGGACGTCCTTGGTCGACTCCCTGAAGTGGCGGTTCCAGAAGTTGACTTTTGGTATTTTTGCACGAATTATCCACGTACTGATTTTTCTGATCTGCACAGGGAACAGAATTCTGCGCCTCGGCGACAAGAATTAATTATCTCAGATCCGGAATCCGATCGAGGAAAGACTGGTGGCGTTGGAAAGAGGACTCCCAGATCTACCACATATAAATGTTTTGGGTCGATCCAACAAAGGGATGTGAAATAGGAGGCTCTGCAAGACTGAGTTTTTTCTATGGATCTGTTGACAGACACTCAGGACAGAAGGGGATATGCCTGAAACTAACCTTTGACCGAGAGATAAATGATTTTTCCAGGGACAAAAAGAATAATGGGAGGTAGGGGGGAATGTGAGGAACATTGAGTACTTTTTGTGAAATTTCTAAAAAATTTTAAGGGGTTGGGGAAAATACAAATAGGTGACACTATCCTGCAGATCTGCAAAATGGCAGGTTACTGAGGGGAAGAATAAAAATATGGGAAAAATATCAAACTAAGGCCAAATGGCACGAAATTTGAACTAGAGATTAGGGGAGACAGGGAGAACAAACCCTCAAAATTAGGGCTTGAACAAACAACAATAAAAAAAGATAAAATTTTAGAGATGAGATTCTATCCTGATTTGGACAGAACTCCGGCGATGGCGGTGGCGGCGTGATGGCGGCACGAACGGAAGGCGGCGGCCGGAAGTCGCATCCAGCAGAGGTTGGAGATCTTGGAGTCACACCAAGATGAGGACTTCACACCCTAGAATGGGCAGTAATCACTGCTACAAGGGGGAGAGGACAGACACAAGGGGTGCCCTTGGGCTTACTCTTGGCAAAAATGCTTAATTCTTCATTAATATCTCTAATGATACTATACATAGGCTTATATAGAGAATGGCAAGGGGTGGGGGGCTGAGAATTTCATGGGAGAGAGGGGATTTTCTTCCCCATGTGGTCAAATGACCAAATTAAATAAAAAATATAACATGGGATAAACTATATTATAAGGGGGAAGCATCTTACACTTTGCTTGGTCCAAGTTTGAATTTTCTTCCACCTTGTCCCCTTGAATGGTCAAGCCATCTAGAAGCCCACCTTAGACATTTGACTGACCCCACATGGGCCCTAAGACTTAGGTGGACCAATGGGAAAGGAGATGAGGGGCCCCCGCTGGACCTACGGGACTTTTACATAAAAACCGAAACATCCTTGGGGAATGACAAATTGGCTTATAAAGCCTTACAATTGCAAACCTACTTCCCATGGATATAAATGCAAACTAAAAGGACACAAATACAAAAATAAAAGTTAGTGCCCGGTGTAGATTCCCATCAATTCTCCCCGGGTGGGAAGAACTCGACCCCGTCGAGTAAGGGGTGCGGCTGCTCGAGTAGCTCCAGCGGATGCGTCAACGAACCTGGAAGCGCGGAGTACGCTCCACTCCAAGTAATCGACACTTGCTCATCCCGTATAGATTCGATATGCACACGCTGCTGGGGAGGAGGCTAGAGGTTGACACTCTGGGGTGGGGTCACTCTTAAAGGAGGGAAGGCGGCTCGAAGACTCACTAGGAATCACCGCTTGTCCCTTATGAGACTAGATCCGATATGTGAAGTAGAACCGATCCCAAAGTCTGACAAGTCTCGCACTCGAAAGGGACTAACAACGCGAGCGTACAAAGACCGACTCGACTCAATGTATGCACAGACACACGACAGACAAACGAAACAAAGACTCACAAAGACCCTAAACAAACCTAATGTTAGTCCGACCCAAACATATGTAAGGCGGGCCAGGACACCCGAATGTGTGCCATGCATACACTAGATGCAACCAAAGGTCGGTAGGATTATGGACTCTTAGACATCCAAAAAGGCATTCACTCGCGTGAGAGGATCTTTGGATCCCCAGACTCCGCCAGGTACCGGATCTTGGTTTAACTCTAGGGTCCTTAGTGTGCATTAGTTAGTGCATTCCAACCTTGCATAGTCTTCTCTAGTGTCTTGTCCAAGTGCCAGCATGTCCGTCTTGTAGTTCTCCATTTCCAATGGAATCTCGGTCGCCTAGGCGATATGACCGTTGGCCCACCCATGGGCTTGGCAACCACCCTCTCCACTTCTATAGGCCCAAAGCCTCAGATTTTTATGGCTCCAAGGAGCCGGGTGACTACCTCAAGTGGGAGGCCGCCATGGACACATACTTTGATTGTTTTACCATGTCTGAAGCCGGGCAATTCTATTTTGCCAAGGAGTGGCTTCTACACGAGGCCGTCGAAAAGTGGGACCACATTGAGCGCTTGAGAGAGGTTAGGAGGCAATGGCCCATCGAGTCATGGTGGGACATGAAGAGAGAGCTTAGAAGGGTCTACCTTCCCCATCTGGTTCCTTCCAACCCGTCCCACCCATTTACTTCCAACCGCGTGGGTCACACCTCCAGCCGACCCCACCAACTCAATTCCAACCAAGTAGGTCATATCCGGAGGCAAGAAGCCCCTCAGGTACCCAAGCCTAGGCTGGTTGATTACGGGCGAGTCCACCGCGATACCCCTACTCTAACCCACACCGTTGCCGAACTCGTGCAAATGATTTCGGATCGGGTGGATAGGAGATGTGCTTATTTTGAGTCACTGGTCTCCCCTTGCCCACCTCCGAGTACGAACGTAGCCACCACCAAATCTACGGAGGTCATAGCAGGTAGTCCCAACCCGGCCCCACCTACGGGGTCCCAAGGGCCTCTTCCCCACCTAGTGGACAGCCCTTCCCCTAGTGCTCCTTTGCCACCCATTTTCGATCCACACCCGGAGCCATTTCATTTGGAGCCACCTCAGCCCGAGCCACCCGTGTTTCTAACGGGAACGCTTTTCATCGCCAAGCCACTACTTAGCTGGCTCAAGGATGGCTTGGTCCCACCTCCCTACCCATCCATGGACCCCACCCTACCATTAGTGCCGGTCAACTCATTTCATGTCACATTCCGGTCTAATCACCATGTTGATACATTGGATGACCTTGTTATGGAATTAGACTCGCAATAGAAGTTGACACACTTATTGGCCTGAGGCTTCGACCAACCCACAAGTCGTAGCTTCACCCATCCGGCCTTAGGGTCCATCACCTCCGTGTACATCGTGGGTCATGTTACCACGGAGGTTCTTCTACTCCTCCCGTTACCGGCCGAGCCTGACTTCACTCCTTTTATTCCGAGGGAGGAGCCCTATCTTCTATACACTGTCCCATCTACGACGATGGATGGAGGTGACCATCACCTTCATGAATTTCTAACATGGGACTATGTAATGGAGGAACCGAGGGGTCACACATTCTTTGACCCATTCGACCCCTTCGCTAGTGGGCCTCGTGATCCACCACTTCCCTTCTACCTTGTCAAGGAAGTCCCCTACCACTCTCTTCCCACTCGGGCCAATCAACCTCCACATAGCAATAGGTCCGATGATTGGGAAACATGGCACGCCTTACCTACATATAGTGGTGATGAATCTCCAAGCTTGATATCTATTTTTTATCACCGCTGCGAGAGAGAGTGAGTGACCCGTCGAGTGACTCGATCTGAGTACAAGCGAAAAGCTGATACCCGAGACTCACTGCCGATTTCTTAACCGCGCACGGTCCCACGTCTTCCCTCGCTTAGGGGCGATCGTGAGCTAGAGTCCCAGGTCGCGTGTCCGTCCCGCATCAATTTGGTATCAAAGCGTCGGTTGAGTCTAGGGTGTTTAAAACAAAAAAAAAGAGTCATTGAGGTCTAGGTGTCGCATTTGCATACCATTATTCGATATATGAAAAGGTTTCACCCGACCGTTAGGTTACGCCTATCGGGGAGGTGATTCACTCGCGTGAGAGGATCTTCGGATCCCCGGACTCCGCCAGGTACCGGATCTTGGTTTAAGTCTAGGGTCCTTAGTGTGCATTAGTTAGTGCATTCCAACCTTGCATAGTCGTGTCTAGTGTCTTGTCCAAGTGCCAGCATGTCCGTCTTGTAGTTATCCATTTCCAAAGGAATCTCGGCTGCCTAGGCGATATGACCGTTGGCCCACCCATGTGCTTGGCAATCACCCTCTCCACTTCCGTAGGCCCGAAGCCTCGGATTTTTATGGCTCCAATGACCCGGGTGACTACCTCAAGTGGGAGGCCGCCATGGACACATACTTTGATTGTTATACCATGTCTGAAGTCGGGCAATTCTATTTTGCAAAGGAGAGGCTTCTACACGAGGCCGCCGAAAAGTGGAACCACATTGAGCGCTTGAGAGAGGTTAGGAGGCAATGGCCCATCGAGTCATGATGGGACATGAAGAGAGAGCTTAGAAGGGTCTACCTTCCCCATCTGGTTCCTTCCAACCCGTCCCACCCATTTACTTCCAACCACGTGGGTCACACCTCCAGCCGACCCCACCAACTCAATTCCAACCAAGTGGGTCATATCCGGAGGCAAGAAGCCCCTCAGGTACCCAAGCCTAAGCTGGTTGATTACGGGCGAGTCCACCGCGATACCCCTACTCCAACGCACACCGTTGCCGAACTCATGCAAATGATTTCAGATCGGGTGGATAGGAGATGTGCTTATTTTGAGTCGCTGGTCTCCCCTTGCCCACCTCCGAGTACGAACGTAGCCACCACCAAATCTACGGAGGTCATAGCAGGTAGTCCCAACCCGGCCCCACCTATGGGGTCCCAAGGGCCTCTTCCCCACCTAGTGGACAGCCCTTCCCCTAGTGCTCCTTTGCCACCCATTTTCGATCCACACTCGGAGCCATTTCATTTGGAGCTACCTCAACCCGAGCCACCCGTGTTTCTAACGGGAACGCTTTTCGTCACTGAGCCACTACTTAGCTGGCTTAAGGATGGCTTGGTCCCACCTCCCTACCCATCCATGGACCCCACCCTACCATTAGTGCCGGTCAACTCATTTCATGCCACATTCCGATCTAATCACCATGTTGATACATTGGATGACCTTGTTATGGGATTAGACTCGCAATGGAAGTTGACGCACTTATTGGCCCAAGACTTTGACCAACCCACAAGTCGTAGCTTCACCCATCCAGCCTTAGGGTCCATCACCTCCGTGTACACCATGGGTCATGTTACCACGGAGGTTCTTCTACTCATCCCATTACTGGCCGAGCCTGACTTCATTCCTTTTATTCCGAGGGAGGAGCCCTATCTTATATACACTGTCCCATCTACCACGATGGATGGAGGTGACCATCACCTTCATGAATTTCTAACATGGGACTATGTAATGGAGGAACCGAGGGGTCACACATTCTTTGACCCATTCGACCCCTTCGCTAGTGGGCCTCGTGATCCACCACTTCCCTTCTACCTTGTCAAGGAAGTCCCCTACCACTCTCTTCCCACTCGGGCCAATCAACCTCCACATAGCAATAGGTCCGATGATTGGGAAACATGGCACGCCTTACCTACATATAGTGGTGATGAATCTTCTAGCTTGATATCTATTTTTTATCACCGTTGCGAGAGAGAGTGAGTGACCCGTCTAGTGACTCGATCTGAGTACACACGGAAAGCCGATACCCGAGACTCACTGCCGATTTCTTAACCGCGCACGGTCCCACGTCTTCCCTTGCTTAGGGGCGATCACGAGCTAGAGTCCCAGGTCACGTGTCCGTCCCGTATCACCTTAACCCGAGAAACCTCTCGTGCAATTCGACCCCCTCTCGACCTTCCGTAAAAGGCGAGTGCCTGGTACCGTCATGAGAGGCTTACGGCTATGAACGAGGATACTCGAGATACATCAAACTCTCGTATTTTCTTTTCTGCCTTATCCCTTCCCTCATCCCGGTCACCGATCCCTGACCCGACGTTAACAGTAGTGTATTGATTTTCTGCTATGAAGTCAACATTTACGAGCTTGTCGACCTCTTTGCAGATCTAGCTTATCAATTCGGGTCTCATTCGCTGAGGTGACCGCTTCACCGGCTCGGCTTTGGGGTCAATGGCCAGCATGTGCTGGGAAACTACCGGGCTGAGACCTGGCATTTCTTTGTAATTCCAAGCAAAGCAATCTCAGAATTCTTGGAGTAGCTTTATGTATTGCCCCCTCTCTTTGAGTAGTAAGAGGGTGCTGAGAGAAGTCGACCTAGGATCATCCTTTGTGACGAGGTTTACTTTGACCAATTCATTAACCATGGCTTGGCCCGCCATCTTCTATTTCCGGAGGAGCCGGCTATAAGTCGATGAAGCCCTCGTCATCTTCTTCAGCTTCGAGGACATCATAGATGTATTCTTGTCTCATTTCGCCTGCCGACGGGAGTTCGATTTTGCCTCTTTTTGAGTCATTTGGTTGTTGACTAGATTGGAGACGTCGCCCTGGTGTTTGTGATGTAGGTTCTGTGCAGCTTGGATGTCGACTCATAGATGGAGTGCCCTCGAGGGCGGTATGATTTTCTTCAACTTTTGGCTCTTGTGACCTGTTGTTAAAAATTATGGTTGCTTCCACAGGGATAGACTCCCAACATCTACATGGGGCAACAACTTCCTTATCATTATGCGTCCACGGCTGGGACAGGCATGGGCTTTTCAATTAAATGGATGGCTCCGTTGGTTCATAGTCCCCCAGGTATTCATCATAAATTGCCCCCAGGGAGTCTTCACTTGTTAAAGTGTAGGTAGAAAGCATGTCGACTTCATAATAGTCTTCTACGGAGAAGCCCAACCCTGGGTGTTGAGTAATCTGTAGTAATCTTCTGTCCATATTCGGCGAATACCTTAATTCTTTGAATAGCTTCTTCTGGCTGGAGGGCTGACAGAAGGAAATCAGCTACTTTCTAGCGATCTTGACCACGCGGCCAACTATATGTGGGAGTCCCATAATTGGGACCGGTGGATCATGCGTCTCTTCGGGGAATCTGCAATCGTCATCCCCATTCACTGGTTGCTCTTTGGCTGCATAAAACATAGTAGGTTGGCCCTCATGATTAGGAACCTCCAGGTCTTTAGTACTTTGACGGTTTGACAATTTGCATTTGCTATGGGTTTGATGACCCCTGGAGGGACTTTGATATTCCTGAACAATTCTTCGAGTCCCGATATCCCCGGCTCAGGGTAAATATTGGACTGAATCGCTCTGAGCACACCTTCCTCCTCAGAGATGAGTGACACTTCTTGTCATGCCCCGAGATATGTAGCAGAACTAAGTCAGGAACGTGAGCAGCTGGCAAATAAGCCTCCAGCTATCAAGATAATCAGAGCGCATCATTAACACATAGAAGAGTGAACGCAACATATACTCAAAACTTCAACTTTATTAAATAATGATTCAAGGTTTACAAATTGACATTTGACTCCATTGACATTACAACTCTCCAGACTCTATAAAAAGAAAAATTACATAGACATTATAATACCCCAAAATTTTATATAAATTTTTCTGAGATTTTTCTGGAGATTAATGAAATTAATTAGAATTTAAATAGATTTTTTGGGTTAAATAAGTTATTATGGAAGCACAAATGATAACCAATTGACTTGGCCCATTTACATAAGCCCAAAAGATCTAAAACCAAGCCCATAAGATTTGGCCCATATTCTAGAAGCTTAAATTGGTATATTTACCGAATTTATGGGGATAATCACCCCTTATTAGATAAATAAATGGATAAATAATAGTAAGAGTTTTAATTTAATCAAAATTCGGCGCCCAAGACCAAAAGCAGTCTATCGAGCGACCGCTTGGGACAAGAAACGATCCTGCCTGGATCGCTTTTAAGAGTCCGAACGCGAGCAGTTTAGATCGCACAAAAACTCGATTTTCTTCAGTCTAAATCCTCTGGGATTGATGCAATCTATTTTCTAGAAGACTCTAGAACGTCTTTAGGATGGATTGGTGACCTAATTAGGACTCTAAGTTCGTACAAATCCCTAAAACCCTAGCTAAACCTATAAATAGACCCTAGAACCAACCTGCACGACCCTCACTTTTGGATCGCGTGGAACTAAGGTAAGGAGGATGAATTAGAGGTATGTTCTTTAGAATATTTTGTTCATCATACTAAGGTCTAACTACCCTCCAAATTTCGTCTTAGGAGATCAAGCCACCAGGAAGATAGAGGCGCTCAAAGTTGCTGGTGCGGTACAAGAATCTCAAGAAATTGTGCGACCGGGCCAGATTGATCAGCAAAATAGGAGCCCTAAAGAAGGTAATTAGATAAGGGTTCTTTAGAGTTATTTTTCCCTTTTAATACCATCTTTTTACCCTCAAAATTTCGTGGTCATAGGTGAAGAGGATTAAGAGTTAGAAGGCCACGAAGTTACTGTACTAGTTCAGGACGAGCAAAAAATAGGGTCAAATTCCAATCTTAAATTGGGCGATTAAAGCCTAGTCCAGAGGTAGGTTATCTCATGAACGGCCTAAACTTGATGTAAGGAATAAAAGCCCTCTGATTTCAGTCGTTTTCATGTACTATACATAGGGAATTTAATGTTTTATGGGGACTGTGCATCTAGTGTAATCTCCATGCATGAATCTTAGCCCTAATTGAGTTAAAAAGAAAATCCCTTATTCATTACACACAAACCCATGCATATTCTTGACATATTCTCGTTCTATCTTGTTTTACAGTATGTTCTCGTTGATTTCCATGCATAACATGCCCTAGGTTAGTGTTTATTTTACTATTTTCTCAATTTTCTGTCAAACAGACAGAAACGGTCTATATGTGACCGCTAGAGATAGCTAAGCAGCCCCTCGATAGACCACTAGGCTCCTGTAAACGGTCTGCCCTAGACCGCTTTTAGGTTCTAAGAACCAGCCCGAGCCTAATTGGATTTTTGCCTAAGTATAACTCTATAGTTCTGGTATTTTCACTCAAAATTATGTTTATTTCCTGTTAAACACCATGTTTTAGCATGAGCATGATTTTAAACTTTATTTTCATTATCATGTAATTTCATGCTTAAATGTTATAGTTTTGTAATTAAATATTTCCTCTTTTGTTTATAAAACATGATTCATGGTGGTATTAGAACGTTGTTTTGATCGCTGTTTTCACACAATCCACTCTTATTTCTGGAGTCATTTTCTTAAGTACATGGCATATACTCCGGTATGTGACCATTAGTTACACTTTGTACTTCTAGGCACACTCTCTTAGACTTATGAACCTCTCTGTCGGATATTCCTTCTGTCGGACGAGGGGATTATGTTTCAAGGCCTTTGTAAGACTCCGCGAGCCTAGGATTCCCACTAGGACGCCGGGCTGGTTGTACCTTTAAAACCTAAATTATCGAGAAGGCACTTACACCATCAATGTTTTCTGAGTTCTGAGTCACAAACGGTCCTGACTCGACTGCATAGCTCTACCTAACGGTCCAGACTTGACCGCCTGATTCATGAAACGGTCCAGGAAACGACTGCTTATTTCCTGATTTTGTCTAACCCGAGGTTGACCCCTGGGATTGGTTTTCTTGAGTTCCTAGATGGTCTTAGGATTATCTGGAGTCTCAACATATGTTTTAACAAGTTAATATTAAGATATGAAACTTAATGAATGTACCGTTATGCTGTCGCAATGCCATCGGAGTATAATATTCTTTTAATTCTTCTTTGATATCTCATGTCAATTTTGGTACGTTCTATACCTTGGTTACTTGGTCATGAAACTTATTATTTGGAATTGAATTATTGGCCGAAATTATTGTTATATCTCGTGGAAGTAGTTGGATTTATAACTTGAAGATGCAAGACGGGGCACGGATTGTGTCCAAGGGCTCCATGCTAGCCCCCACGGCCGATGGTCGAAAACATGCTATAAACCATGGGGTACGATGATACTAGAGTCGCATTGTGCTGGGAGTACTTTCTTTTATAAATGAGTGAAAACCACGAGGCTCGTTATAGAAATTAAATGCTTGTTAATGACTTTCTAGTACATAGCCTTTACAAGGTTATGTAAAGTACTTTCTAGACACTTGCTCGTACATTCTTGTTCATGAAAGGCCAACCTTACATTCTTGCTATATACTTGTTCAATCGTACTCTCATATCGTAATTTGTTACTTGTGTTACTTTGGTTTTACACCGCATGTTTTACCATCTTTGTTTATCTTTACTCTAGAGCAAAAATGTTAATTACTTAAACATTGCCATCATGTTGATACGAAGATACCTACTAGGCATGTGTGCTCATTCCCTACTTTTCCAAATCTTTTCAGGAAATACTAGTGGATCGGATCCGGAATATGCAAGTAGCGGCTCCGAGAGTGATTGAAGGTCAAATGGATCGAGAGAAGACCTAGTTGTCAAGTGTCTAGTCGAGTCCTATTGTAATTTTCTATTTTCTTCAGTCAAAGGATGTAAGGATGTTAAAAGTCATGATCTTGTGTACATTTGGATCATTATTATGAATAAAGTGGATTTTTGGATTAGTTATTTGTGCAATTACTTTTATGTGATTATCTTGCGCTCTGATTATATTGCTCGCTTGAGGCGTACTAGCCGACTATCCACTTTCCCGATATTCCTTCCGCGGTATGAAAAGCTCGGGGCGTGACAGTGAAAGGGATATCAGAGCATAGGCCTAGAAGTCCTAGGAAAGATGTCATGTCATAGGTTAAGTCCAAGGTTTAAAGACCCACGTCTATGAAACAAGGAAAGAAAATTCCCCACCCATGAGAGAAATTGGGTAGAACCTGGGATGAGCTAGAAATTAGAAATTATCTTTAGGATTAACCCATCAATTCCATTAGAATTAACAAGTCCATTACTCTTCTCAGGTACTTTACTCTTACAATGGCTCACCATGTTGATTGGGGTGGAATGCAACAAACTGTTGCAGGTCTCACTCAGGCCTTGCAAAATATGGCTCAGCCGGTGCTAGGGCAGGAGCTGGTGATCTGCACCGTAATTTTCAGAGTTTAAACCCTCTACAATTCTCTGGTTCTTCTAACCCCGATGAGGCAGAAAACTGGATTGATGAAATGAACCGTATATTCGAGGTCATGTAATGTGCCGACCAAGAGAAGGTTCATCTTGCCACGTTCCAGTTAAACAAAGACGCACGTACCTGGTGGAATTCCGACACCGCCTGCAAACGCACCACACACATGGGATGGATTTCTTACTCTTTTTCGAGCCAAGTATTTCTCCGAGCATGTCAAGGATATGAAGGAGGTTGAATTCGCATCACTACGTCAAGGCATGATGACGGTGGCGGAATATGAGTTACAATTCTCTCACCTGGCACCTTATGCTCAACATCTAGTGAGCATGGATCTTCCTAAAGCAAATCACTTTATGGACGGGCTGCGGCCCATTTTCATCCAGCAACTTGGCCCACAAAACATTCGGACCTACGCAGAGATGGTCCAACAGGCACACTTATGTGAACGGACCTTGGAGAAGGTCAATAAACTTAAAGGCAAAGTGGCAGAGCCGAGCCGAAAGTCTGATAGGCGAGGTAAGAAGCAAGAAAAATTCAGTATCACCTATAACTCTCAGGATAGCAAGAAGACATCCCGGAATGGGGATGGCAAGGATGATCGTCGGAACAAGAAGATTAAAGAAGAAGATAAGCAAGACATGGCAGCTTGCTCGTTCTGTGATAAATTCGGTCATGCGGCCGAAGAATGTTGGAAGTGTTTGTGCGCATGCCTAAGATGTGAAAGTCGGGAGCACCACATGTCTGACTGTCCTCTGATGAAAGAGCAATCATCCACATGGAGCTATGGTGGATGAAAGCGGCAAGCTAGATTAAATGCCGTATTGGAGGATGAACCAACCAAAGAAGGGGAGCTCATTGAAGGTACAATTTATATTCATTCCTATCCTGCTTTTGTGTTATTTGATACAGGTGCTACTCATTCCTTTATTGCTAGTTCCTTTGTAAAAATATTGCATATTTCATCTGTTCCCTTACCATCGGATTTAACCATAGTCACTCCTTTAGGGTCGGGAAGGGAATTGAAAACCTATTTCCCCAATAGTAAAGTTACTATAGAAGGGCATGATCTTCCTGCTAATCTCGTATGTCTTGATATGGAAGGCTACGATGCCATATTAGGAGTTGATTGGCTTGTAGACCACGAAGCCTATATAAATTATCGCAGTAGGATATTTTCTTTTCGAAAACCAGGTCTTCCACGATTTTCCTTTCTTGGCATCAAATACCGAAAGCATCCCTCTCTTATTTCATCTTTTCACCCTTGCAAACTCATTTTGCAAGGATGTGAAGCTTTTCTTGCCTCCATAGTAGTTACCGAGTCTAAGGAAATTTAGATAGAAGAAATTTCTGTAGTTAGGGAATTTCTTGATATTTTCCCTTCCGAGTTACCTAGCTCACCGCCCGAAAGGGAGGTTAACTTCACCATTGAACTCACACCTGGAGCAGCACCAATGTCAATAGCTCCTTATAGGATGTCCCCCACGGAATTGAAGGAGCTAAAGAAGCAACTTCAGGAGCTGCTAGAAAAAGGCTTCATTCGACCTAGCACATCCCCTTGGGGTGCGCCAGTCTTATTTGTCAAGAAGAAAGACGGTTCCCTCAGATTATGCATTAACTACTGACAGTTGAATCAACTTACTATCAAAAATAAATATCCACTGACGTGCATTGATGAGCTATTTGACCAACTTTCTGGCGTGGAGTACTTCTCCAAGATCGATCTCATGTCAGGCTATCATCAACTAAGGATCAAGGATGAAAACATTCACAAGACTGCTTTTCGAAGCCGATACGCACATTATGAATTTATGGTTATGCCGTTTGGTTTAACTAATGCACCTGTGGCATTCATGCAACTGATGAATAATGTGTTCCGGCCTTATCTTGACCAATTTTGCTGTCGTATTCATTGATTGTATTCTCATCTATTCAAAGACAAAGGAGGAACACGAGGAACATCTAAGGGTTGCCTTGCAAACCTTGCAGGAACACCAACTTTATGCTAAGTTAAACAAATGTGAATTTTGGCTTAAGAAAGTCTCTTTTCTTGGCCATATCATTTCTAAAGAAGGCATTGCAGTAGATCCTTCTAAGGTTGAAGCTGTTAAAAACTGGAGCCGATCGAACACCGTATCTGAAGTTTGAAGTTTCATTGGCCTGGCTAGTTATTATAGGCGATTTATCAAGGATTTCTCCAAAATCGCCGCTCCTTTAACAAGACTCACTAGGAAGGAAAATCTTTTCGAGTGGACAAAGGAATGTGAAGAGAATTTCTTAGCCCTTAAAGAGCATCTCACCATGGCACCTATACTGGCATTACCCGTAGAAGGTGGTAGATTTGAAGTTTATATCGATGCATCTGGCGTTGGTCTAGGTTGTGTACTTATACAAAATGGCAAGGTGATTTGCTATGCTTCAAGACAATTAAAGCGACATGAGGACAATTATCATGTTCATGACCTGGAACTGGCTGCTGTTATATTTGCCTTGATGATTTGGCGTCACTACCTTTGTGGAGGGAAATTCATGGTCTATTCGGACCATAAAAGTTTAAAATATCTATTCTCTCAGAAAGAGCTAAATATGAGGCAAATGTGATGGTTGGAGTACCTTAAGGACTTTGATTTTGTTATCCAATATCATCCTGGCAAGGCGAATGTTGTTGCCGATGCGCTCAGCAGGAAATCGATGGGAAAGCTATCAAGTCTCATGAAAGGTATGACCAATCTCATCTCTAAATTTGCTCAGTTAAATTTAGATATTAATATGAAGAAGAAAGAGGATTGCTTTATAGCCAATATCCAGACACAACCCACATTAATAGAAGATCTAGTCAAACTCCAAGATAATGACCCTGTGTTATTGGAGATCAAAGCTAATATAAAGCAACGGCCGGATTTCTCTATTACAAATAATGGAAGATTGTTATTCAAGGGACGAGTTTGTATACCGGATCATGTGGATACTAAGAAATTGATCCTAGAAGAAGCTCATAAATCTAAGTGCGCCATTCACCCTGGTACTACCAAGATGTATCAAGACCTCAAAAAGAATTATCGGTGGTCCAATATGAAAAGGGAAGTAGCGGACTATGTGTCACGCTGCCTCACTTGTTAACATATTAAGGCAGAACATCAAAGGCCTGCTAGAAAACTACATCCCTTGGAAATTCTAGAATGGAAATGGGACAGTATAGGGATGGATTTTATCATGGGACTACCTAAATCAAGAGGTGGACATGATGGGATATGGGTGATCATAGACCGTTTAACAAAATCGGCTCATTTTCTACCTATTAAAAGCCGATGGTCTGTGGATATCTTGGATGCCTTATACATAAAGGAGAACGTTAAGTTACATGGTGTCCCTGTCACTATTATTTTCGATCGAGACCCTCGATTTACTTCACACTTCTGGAAGGGTATGCAACATTCTTTGGGGACCCGATTGAATTTTAGCACCACGTTTCATCCGCAAACTGATGGACAAATTGAAAGAACCAATCAAGTGGTAGAAGGTATGCTAAGAGCATGTGTTATAGACTTCGGTGGAAGCTGGCACGACCATTTACCTCTAGTGAAATTTGCCTACAATAATAGTTACCAAGCTAGCATTCAAATGGCACCATTTGAGGCACTATATGGGAGAAGCTATCGCTCACCTATCTGCTGGAGTGAAGTTGGGGAAAGATAACTTTTAGGTCCAGAATTAATAAGGGATACTACCGAGAAAGTTAAGCTAATTCGAGAAAGACTCAAGATGGCCCAAGATAAACAGAAATCATATGCTGATAATCGAAGGCGTGACCTGGAATTCCAAGTAGGCGATCATGTATTTCTCTAGGTCTCTTCGGGTCGAGGTATTCGAAGGTTCGACATCAAAGTCAAGCTTACACCAAGATTTATTGGGCCTTTTATAATTCTTGAAAGAGTGGGAGAGGTGGCTTATCGTCTAGCATTACCTCCACAGTTGGCATGAGTTCATGATGTATTCCATGTCTCGATGTTAAAGAAATATGTCTATGATCCGTTCCACGTTATCACTTATGATAATCTGGAGATTCAAGAAGATTTGACGTACGAGCAAAAGCCAATCAGAATAGTTGAACGGGAAGAACGTCAACTTCGGAATAAAACCATTCTCATGGTCAAAGTCCAGTGGACCAAATTATGTCCACATGAAGCAACATGGGAGACGGAAGAAGCTATGCACAAGAGATTTGCCGATCTATTTGAATGTAAGTACACTCTCCCTTAAAATCCATGTAATTGAATTTGGGGATCAAATCCTCCTAAGTGGGGGAGGGTGTAATACCCCAAAATTTTATATAAATTTTTCTGAGATTTTTCTGGAGATTAATGAAATTAATTAAAATTTAAATAGCTTTTTTGGGTTAAATAAGTTATTATGGAAGCATAAATGATAACCAATTGACTTGCCCATTTAAATAAGCCCAAAACATCTAAAACCAAGCCCATATGGTTTGGCCCATATTCTAGAAGCTTAAATTGCTATATTTATGAAATTTATGGGGATAATCACCCCTTATTAGATAAATAATAGGAAGAGTTTTAATTTAATCAAAATTTGGCGCCCAAGACCAAAAGCGATATATCGAGCGACCGCTTGGGACAAGAAACGGTCCTACCTAGACCGCTTTTAAGAGTCTGAACACGAGCAGTTTAGATCGCACAAAAACTCAATTTTCTTCAGTCTAAATCCTCTAGGATTGATGCAATCTGTTGGCTAGAAGACTCTAGAACGCCTTTAGGATGGATTGGTGACCTAATTAGGACTCTAAGTATGTACAAATCCCTAAAACCCTAGCTAAACCTATAAATAGACCCTAGAACCAACCTACGCGACCCTCACTTTTGGCTCACGTGGAACTAAGGTAAGGAGGACGAATTAGAGGTATGTTATTTAGAATATTTTGTTCATCATACTAAGGTTTAACTACCCTCCAAATTTCATCTTAGGAGATCAAGCCACCAGAAAGATAGAGGCGTTCCAAGTTGTTGGTTCGGTATAAGAATCTCAGGAAATTATGCGACCGGGCCAGATTGATCAGTAAAATAGGAGCCCTAAACGAGGTAATTATGTTGGGCCTCCTCTAGGATTGATTAGCAATGTGTGTGCTGTTGTTTGTGCATAATGTGTTTTGATTGATTGGCAACAGTAAAGTTGACTTAGTTGATTGCAGAGTTGACTTTGGCAACTCCATCTTGATCATGATGATGCTGTGTATTTTGATAGAATTGTTGTACGTCAGATAATCATAGAAATAATGTTGTTTGCATCTTTACATTGAAACTAGACATTCCATTAATCTGTCTATCAACATGTTCCTGCAACAGAGTCGGTGCAAACCCAGTTTATTCTGTAATGAGTCAGTGCATATGTTACATCGTAAGTAACCCAGGTCTGTGCATGTTGGTGTCTAAGGGACACATGTTCGGTGCATAAGATGCAGAACAACGTCAAATGGAATACAAGGTCGGTGCAACCATTGTTGCTGCACGCATAAAAGTCGGTGCAATTTACTGACTGATTGCACATAAAGTCTGTGCAATGCTATTTCGTGCACAACCTCGTCGGTGCATACTCCCACATTGCTTGAGTAAGTCTGTGAACATTTCCATAGGCACGAAGGGTCTGTGCATGTTTCCCCATGTGCATTTCACTGTAGTACAGCCATGAAGGTCGGTGCAATCTTTATTCCTTGCATATGCAAGGTCCATGCATGATAGGTTAAGGCATATTGGGTCAGTGCATTCGTTGCATCATGCACACATGAAGTATGTGCAATTCTTATATGTATCTGACTGTTCTGTGAACTAAAATTGTTGACTAAGTGTTTGACATATTGATAGGACAGTTGTTCGTAAACTTTAAGGAGGGCACATGATCCAAGGCTGAAAGCATAGTGATGCTCGTGACACGTGGAAATTTATCAAGCTCAGATGCTGCCACGTGGCCTTGGGATATCGGATCTGGATGAAAAACTTGGGCGGGAAATGTGGTGACCACACGCCCATCTCTGTTGCCTGCCTATAAATAAGAAGATGTTCGCTTAGGAAATGATTGATCGTGGAAAAAGATTTGAGCGTGAAATTGAGAGAAGAAGATAGAAGCAGTGAGAGCAAAAGAAAGCACAATCCAGCCGAGGTAGAGCCAGCAAGATCTGAGAGAGAATAGAGAGAGCTTTGAGAAGAGAAGTGGTGTGATTGTTGTCACGGTCTCTTGGTTCAGAACCAGAGCCGCTCCGCTCTTTGTCAAGAGCTACATTCTCATTGAGTGTTGATTTTCTATTTTCTTCGTTTGCTTTTAAACTCTATTTCTCAAGCTGTGTGTCAGCGGCAGAGAAGAATTTCTCTGGACAAGTCAAGCTGTAAACCTCAGCGGTGTCCCTGTCACTATTATTTTCGATCGAGACCCTCGATTTACTTCACACTTCTGGAAGGGTATGCAACATTCTTTGGGGACCCGATTGAATTTTAGCACCACGTTTCATCCGCAAACTGATGGACAAATTGAAAGAACCAATCAAGTGGTAGAAGGTATGCTAAGAGCATGTGTTATAGACTTCGGTGGAAGCTGGCACGACCATTTACCTCTAGTGAAATTTGCCTACAATAATAGTTACCAAGCTAGCATTCAAATGGCACCATTTGAGGCACTATATGGGAGAAGCTATCGCTCACCTATCTGCTGGAGTGAAGTTGGGGAAAGATAACTTTTAGGTCCAGAATTAATAAGGGATACTACCGAGAAAGTTAAGCTAATTCGAGAAAGACTCAAGATGGCCCAAGATAAACAGAAATCATATGCTGATAATCGAAGGCGTGACCTGGAATTCCAAGTAGGCGATCATGTATTTCTCTAGGTCTCTTCGGGTCGAGGTATTCGAAGGTTCGACATCAAAGTCAAGCTTACACCAAGATTTATTGGGCCTTTTATAATTCTTGAAAGAGTGGGAGAGGTGGCTTATCGTCTAGCATTACCTCCACAGTTGGCATGAGTTCATGATGTATTCCATGTCTCGATGTTAAAGAAATATGTCTATGATCCGTTCCACGTTATCACTTATGATAATCTGGAGATTCAAGAAGATTTGACGTACGAGCAAAAGCCAATCAGAATAGTTGAACGGGAAGAACGTCAACTTCGGAATAAAACCATTCTCATGGTCAAAGTCCAGTGGACCAAATTATGTCCACATGAAGCAACATGGGAGACGGAAGAAGCTATGCACAAGAGATTTGCCGATCTATTTGAATGTAAGTACACTCTCCCTTAAAATCCATGTAATTGAATTTGGGGATCAAATCCTCCTAAGTGGGGGAGGGTGTAATACCCCAAAATTTTATATAAATTTTTCTGAGATTTTTCTGGAGATTAATGAAATTAATTAAAATTTAAATAGCTTTTTTGGGTTAAATAAGTTATTATGGAAGCATAAATGATAACCAATTGACTTGCCCATTTAAATAAGCCCAAAACATCTAAAACCAAGCCCATATGGTTTGGCCCATATTCTAGAAGCTTAAATTGCTATATTTATGAAATTTATGGGGATAATCACCCCTTATTAGATAAATAATAGGAAGAGTTTTAATTTAATCAAAATTTGGCGCCCAAGACCAAAAGCGATATATCGAGCGACCGCTTGGGACAAGAAACGGTCCTACCTAGACCGCTTTTAAGAGTCTGAACACGAGCAGTTTAGATCGCACAAAAACTCAATTTTCTTCAGTCTAAATCCTCTAGGATTGATGCAATCTGTTGGCTAGAAGACTCTAGAACGCCTTTAGGATGGATTGGTGACCTAATTAGGACTCTAAGTATGTACAAATCCCTAAAACCCTAGCTAAACCTATAAATAGACCCTAGAACCAACCTACGCGACCCTCACTTTTGGCTCACGTGGAACTAAGGTAAGGAGGACGAATTAGAGGTATGTTATTTAGAATATTTTGTTCATCATACTAAGGTTTAACTACCCTCCAAATTTCATCTTAGGAGATCAAGCCACCAGAAAGATAGAGGCGTTCCAAGTTGTTGGTTCGGTATAAGAATCTCAGGAAATTATGCGACCGGGCCAGATTGATCAGTAAAATAGGAGCCCTAAACGAGGTAATTATGTTGGGCCTCCTCTAGGATTGATTAGCAATGTGTGTGCTGTTGTTTGTGCATAATGTGTTTTGATTGATTGGCAACAGTAAAGTTGACTTAGTTGATTGCAGAGTTGACTTTGGCAACTCCATCTTGATCATGATGATGCTGTGTATTTTGATAGAATTGTTGTACGTCAGATAATCATAGAAATAATGTTGTTTGCATCTTTACATTGAAACTAGACATTCCATTAATCTGTCTATCAACATGTTCCTGCAACAGAGTCGGTGCAAACCCAGTTTATTCTGTAATGAGTCAGTGCATATGTTACATCGTAAGTAACCCAGGTCTGTGCATGTTGGTGTCTAAGGGACACATGTTCGGTGCATAAGATGCAGAACAACGTCAAATGGAATACAAGGTCGGTGCAACCATTGTTGCTGCACGCATAAAAGTCGGTGCAATTTACTGACTGATTGCACATAAAGTCTGTGCAATGCTATTTCGTGCACAACCTCGTCGGTGCATACTCCCACATTGCTTGAGTAAGTCTGTGAACATTTCCATAGGCACGAAGGGTCTGTGCATGTTTCCCCATGTGCATTTCACTGTAGTACAGCCATGAAGGTCGGTGCAATCTTTATTCCTTGCATATGCAAGGTCCATGCATGATAGGTTAAGGCATATTGGGTCAGTGCATTCGTTGCATCATGCACACATGAAGTATGTGCAATTCTTATATGTATCTGACTGTTCTGTGAACTAAAATTGTTGACTAAGTGTTTGACATATTGATAGGACAGTTGTTCGTAAACTTTAAGGAGGGCACATGATCCAAGGCTGAAAGCATAGTGATGCTCGTGACACGTGGAAATTTATCAAGCTCAGATGCTGCCACGTGGCCTTGGGATATCGGATCTGGATGAAAAACTTGGGCGGGAAATGTGGTGACCACACGCCCATCTCTGTTGCCTGCCTATAAATAAGAAGATGTTCGCTTAGGAAATGATTGATCGTGGAAAAAGATTTGAGCGTGAAATTGAGAGAAGAAGATAGAAGCAGTGAGAGCAAAAGAAAGCACAATCCAGCCGAGGTAGAGCCAGCAAGATCTGAGAGAGAATAGAGAGAGCTTTGAGAAGAGAAGTGGTGTGATTGTTGTCACGGTCTCTTGGTTCAGAACCAGAGCCGCTCCGCTCTTTGTCAAGAGCTACATTCTCATTGAGTGTTGATTTTCTATTTTCTTCGTTTGCTTTTAAACTCTATTTCTCAAGCTGTGTGTCAGCGGCAGAGAAGAATTTCTCTGGACAAGTCAAGCTGTAAACCTCAGCGGTGTCCCTGTCACTATTATTTTCGATCGAGACCCTCGATTTACTTCACACTTCTGGAAGGGTATGCAACATTCTTTGGGGACCCGATTGAATTTTAGCACCACGTTTCATCCGCAAACTGATGGACAAATTGAAAGAACCAATCAAGTGGTAGAAGGTATGCTAAGAGCATGTGTTATAGACTTCGGTGGAAGCTGGCACGACCATTTACCTCTAGTGAAATTTGCCTACAATAATAGTTACCAAGCTAGCATTCAAATGGCACCATTTGAGGCACTATATGGGAGAAGCTATCGCTCACCTATCTGCTGGAGTGAAGTTGGGGAAAGATAACTTTTAGGTCCAGAATTAATAAGGGATACTACCGAGAAAGTTAAGCTAATTCGAGAAAGACTCAAGATGGCCCAAGATAAACAGAAATCATATGCTGATAATCGAAGGCGTGACCTGGAATTCCAAGTAGGCGATCATGTATTTCTCTAGGTCTCTTCGGGTCGAGGTATTCGAAGGTTCGACATCAAAGTCAAGCTTACACCAAGATTTATTGGGCCTTTTATAATTCTTGAAAGAGTGGGAGAGGTGGCTTATCGTCTAGCATTACCTCCACAGTTGGCATGAGTTCATGATGTATTCCATGTCTCGATGTTAAAGAAATATGTCTATGATCCGTTCCACGTTATCACTTATGATAATCTGGAGATTCAAGAAGATTTGACGTACGAGCAAAAGCCAATCAGAATAGTTGAACGGGAAGAACGTCAACTTCGGAATAAAACCATTCTCATGGTCAAAGTCCAGTGGACCAAATTATGTCCACATGAAGCAACATGGGAGACGGAAGAAGCTATGCACAAGAGATTTGCCGATCTATTTGAATGTAAGTACACTCTCCCTTAAAATCCATGTAATTGAATTTGGGGATCAAATCCTCCTAAGTGGGGGAGGGTGTAATACCCCAAAATTTTATATAAATTTTTCTGAGATTTTTCTGGAGATTAATGAAATTAATTAAAATTTAAATAGCTTTTTTGGGTTAAATAAGTTATTATGGAAGCATAAATGATAACCAATTGACTTGCCCATTTAAATAAGCCCAAAACATCTAAAACCAAGCCCATATGGTTTGGCCCATATTCTAGAAGCTTAAATTGCTATATTTATGAAATTTATGGGGATAATCACCCCTTATTAGATAAATAATAGGAAGAGTTTTAATTTAATCAAAATTTGGCGCCCAAGACCAAAAGCGATATATCGAGCGACCGCTTGGGACAAGAAACGGTCCTACCTAGACCGCTTTTAAGAGTCTGAACGCGAGCAGTTTAGATCGCACAAAAACTCAATTTTCTTCAGTCTAAATCCTCTAGGATTGATGCAATCTGTTGGCTAGAAGACTCTAGAACGCCTTTAGGATGGATTGGTGACCTAATTAGGACTCTAAGTATGTACAAATCCCTAAAACCCTAGCTAAACCTATAAATAGACCCTAGAACCAACCTACGCGACCCTCACTTTTGGCTCACGTGGAACTAAGGTAAGGAGGACGAATTAGAGGTATGTTATTTAGAATATTTTGTTCATCATACTAAGGTTTAACTACCCTCCAAATTTCATCTTAGGAGATCAAGCCACCAGAAAGATAGAGGCGTTCCAAGTTGTTGGTTCGGTATAAGAATCTCAGGAAATTATGCGACCGGGCCAGATTGATCAGTAAAATAGGAGCCCTAAACGAGGTAATTATGTTGGGCCTCCTCTAGGATTGATTAGCAATGTGTGTGCTGTTGTTTGTGCATAATGTGTTTTGATTGATTGGCAACAGTAAAGTTGACTTAGTTGATTGCAGAGTTGACTTTGGCAACTCCATCTTGATCATGATGATGCTGTGTATTTTGATAGAATTGTTGTACGTCAGATAATCATAGAAATAATGTTGTTTGCATCTTTACATTGAAACTAGACATTCCATTAATCTGTCTATCAACATGTTCCTGCAACAGAGTCGGTGCAAACCCAGTTTATTCTGTAATGAGTCAGTGCATATGTTACATCGTAAGTAACCCAGGTCTGTGCATGTTGGTGTCTAAGGGACACATGTTCGGTGCATAAGATGCAGAACAACGTCAAATGGAATACAAGGTCGGTGCAACCATTGTTGCTGCACGCATAAAAGTCGGTGCAATTTACTGACTGATTGCACATAAAGTCTGTGCAATGCTATTTCGTGCACAACCTCGTCGGTGCATACTCCCACATTGCTTGAGTAAGTCTGTGAACATTTCCATAGGCACGAAGGGTCTGTGCATGTTTCCCCATGTGCATTTCACTGTAGTACAGCCATGAAGGTCGGTGCAATCTTTATTCCTTGCATATGCAAGGTCCATGCATGATAGGTTAAGGCATATTGGGTCAGTGCATTCGTTGCATCATGCACACATGAAGTCTGTGCAATTCTTATATGTATCTGACTGTTCTGTGAACTAAAATTGTTGACTAAGTGTTTGACATATTGATAGGACAGTTGTTCGTAAACTTTAAGGAGGGCACATGATCCAAGGCTGAAAGCATAGTGATGCTCGTGACACGTGGAAATTTATCAAGCTCAGATGCTGCCACGTGGCCTTGGGATATCGGATCTGGATGAAAAACTTGGGCGGGAAATGTGGTGACCACACGCCCATCTCTGTTGCCTGCCTATAAATAAGAAGATGTTCGCTTAGGAAATGATTGATCGTGGAAAAAGATTTGAGCGTGAAATTGAGAGAAGAAGATAGAAGCAGTGAGAGCAAAAGAAAGCACAATCCAGCCGAGGTAGAGCCAGCAAGATCTGAGAGAGAATAGAGAGAGCTTTGAGAAGAGAAGTGGTGTGATTGTTGTCACGGTCTCTTGGTTCAGAACCAGAGCCGCTCCGCTCTTTGTCAAGAGCTACATTCTCATTGAGTGTTGATTTTCTATTTTCTTCGTTTGCTTTTAAACTCTATTTCTCAAGCTGTGTGTCAGCGGCAGAGAAGAATTTCTCTGGACAAGTCAAGCTGTAAACCTCAGCGGCAGAGGAGGATTCCTCTGGGTAGCAGAAGCTGTAAGGCTCAGCGGTTTGTAGGGGTTCGTTCCCCGAAGCTGTGGATCAGCGGTCAAGCTGTGTGTCAGCAGTGAAGCCACACTCGTTTGAGTGTGGGGTGGACGTAGACCTCTGGATAGAGGTTGAACCACCTAAATACCTGTTGTCTATCGTGTGATTGTGCTGTGATTTTGTGTTCATTCTTGTCTTCATTTCATCACTCATTAGATGGATGTTAAGGAACGTTTGAGTGCCGATCTACTTGAGATGTTCTATTCAGGTTATGACTAAGTGTTTCCTGATTGTCCTACAGTAGATTGTTTAATTCCGCACTCGTAGCTGCTGTAGAAAAATTTTATTAGGTGATTAATCTATTCACCCCCCTCTAGATCACATATCAGTTGGTATCAGAGCCTAACTTTTCTACAGGGACTAACATCCTGAAGAGGTAGCAGTTATGGATTCTAGAGGGATGACAGCAGAGGGACTTTCCACCACCAAGCCCCCGTACTTCGATGGATCCAACTATACATACTAGAAGAATCGTATGCAAGTGTTTTTGAGGGTGAAGGATTATGAGATCTGGAAAGTGGTCAGCAAGGGACCATTTGGGTTGCATCTGAATGAGGATGTATGGACGAGTGAAGAGATCCGTAAGTCTACTCTCAACTGGAGCGCTATCAATGCCATCTATTGCGCTCTACATCCCACAGAATTCTCCAGTGTTTCATCATGTGCAACAGCGAAGGAGATGTGGGATAACCTAGAAGTGATATACGAAGGGACTTCTCAAGTAAGGGAGACCAAGGCAAATTTGCATGTATCAGAATATGAGGCGTTCAGAATGAAGCCAAGTGAGACAATCACTGAGATGTATGCTCGCCTCACGATCATCACCAATGGTCTCAGAAGTCTTGGGAAGACTTATTCTGATTATGAGATAGTGAGAAAGATTTTGCGATCCCTGACTCTGATTTGGCATACCAAGGCAACAGTTATTGAGGAGTCCAGGGATCTACAGAATACCAAGGTTGATGAGTTGATCGGTTAACTCATGACTTTTGGATGAACCTGCCAAAGGCCGAGGAGCTGGAGAAGAAGAAGAAACCTATTGCATTGAAGGCAAGCTCTAGTCGATCCAGTCACAGCGGATCCTCCAGTGATCAGAGTCTTTCAGGATCAGAATTTGAAGGAGATCAGCTAGCTATGCTGACTAGAGAGTTCAGAAGATTCCTGAGAAAAGAGGGAAGAAATTTTGGAAGAGGATAGCAAAGAGACAGAAGACAGTCGAGGTATAAATTGAATCTTGCCAAAAAGATTGATACTAATGTTTGCTACCATTGCAGGAAAGCAGGTCATATGAAGGCAGACTGCCCGGAGCTCCAAAAACTGAAAGAGAAATCAAAGAAGAAGAATAGAAGAGGGAAAGCTATGGTGAGTACCTAGAGCGACGAGGATGAGGGAAATCTAAGCTGTATCTCAGAAAGTGAAGAAGAGGGAAGACAAATCTGCCTGATGGCCAAAGATTGTGATAAAGAAGAAGAGAATGATGAGGTATCTTCTCCTTTTGAACATTATACTATTGCTGATTGGGAAGATGCATATGGTGAATTAGTTCATAAAGTTGATGACATCAGAAATGAAAATAGGTAATTAAAAAGAAAAGTTAATTCGCTTGTGAATGATACAACCATGTCTGATAAAATTGCCTATCTTCAAACTGAAAATAATGTTTTACAGAAATCTTGTGCTGAATTTGATGAAATTAAATCTGCTTTGATTGATGCTAGAGAAGAAAACGAAACACTGGAAAATGTTATTGATGAACTGAAGCTTAAATTGTAGAAATATGAAAATGAAATGAAAATTGTGAATGATAAGTATGAAGCTGTCATGAGTGTAAACACTTAATTAAAGAAATCAATTGAAAACCTTGAGAGAGAAAATGAGGACAAACAAAAGATCGTTGAGGGCATGACTCAAGGGACAGAAAATTTAAATGCTCTTTTAGGAACAAAAGTGAATTTTAGAAAAGAGGGTCTCGGGTTCAATCCTACTGCCGAAAAATGTTTCGAACTTAAGACAATTTCATTCGTAGCTGAGAAAGAAAAGAGACCTCTTATCAAAATGAGTAGTGGAAATTTTGCTGCAAAAACTGTTAACTCTAAAGTGCCCAGTGCCAAGGACAAGGGCAAATAGAAAATTGGTGAGCCGAGCTATGTGAGCACACATTGTCCCACTCCTCAGGGCAGAGTTCAAGTTAGGGGTCAACCTTTACTCATATTTAAACCCCAGACCAGGTTCACCGAGTCTCCTCAGAAAGTTCAGAAAAAGACCCAATCCATGCCATTGCATACTTCAGGTGGGTCTAATGTGTACAGGAGACAAGACTCAAATAGGGGTCACAGAAGTCAGATTTATCATCCCAGAGTTCAGACCTATCACAACTACTATCATGCACAGGCACAAGAGTTTAATAGGTCTAGAAGGGATAGAATGCAGGAGAGGTCTGGACACCATTTCAATTCCACTCATAAATATAGATCTCCAACCAGAAACTGGTTTGCTTAATCCAGGATGTGGAATTCCATGAACCAAAGCTACTACAGTCAGCCTAGGACCACACTGGCTACACCACACTAAATACTCATTGGCCTAGGCACTAGCACAAATAAGCTCAAACTGATAATAAAAATGGTGCCAGGACACAGAACAGACCTGGAAGTTTTCAAGCTGTTAATGCTGAGAAGAAAAACAACAATAAAAAGAATGTGAACAAATCCACCAAACAAACAACTCTCAAACAAATGTGGATCCCCAAGAATTTATTGTCATGTTTGAATGGCTTTACTTATGTTCTGGAGCCCAAACATTTTTGGGTTCCAAACTCTTCTGCGTGATTGATATTGCAGGTATGCCTGGCAGCCAAGCACAACATGTGGTACTTGGATAGTGGCTGCTCCAGGCATATGACTAGGGATAGGGTAAAATTTTGCATGCGGACTGAAAATAATGGAGGCCTTGTCACCTTCGGAGGAAACACCAAGGGTAAAATTGTCAGTTCAGGTAAGGTAGGTAAGTGTACTACATGCTGTATTGATGAAGTCATGCTGGTTGAGGGTCTTGCTTATAACTTGTTAAGTATTAGCCAGCTCCGTGACAAAGGTCACAAGGTAGTTTTTGACTCTTTAGGTTGTAACATTTATGAGCCTAATTCTGATAAGGTTAAATTCTCTGGTAAAAGTGTCAATAACATATATCTAGTTGACCTAGATGATATAGCTCATTCTAATCTATGCCTCATTGCAAATAAAGATGACTTGGCATATCTATGGCATCGTAGATTAGGCCATGCTAGTTATACTGTTCTCCATAAACTGAATACATATTGCATGGTTAGAGGACTCCCTGAAATGTCATTTAAAACTAATAATGTTGTATGTGAAGCATGCACCCAATCTAAGCAAACTAGGAAGTCTTTCAAATCCAGAACTGAGAACATGTCTTCCAAGCCTTATGAGTTGATTCATATGGACCTTTTTGGACCTACAAGATCAATCAACTTATCAGGAAGAAGATATGGATTTGTACTAGTTGATGACTTCTCTAGATTTACTTGGGTGTTTTTCCTCACACACAAGAATGAAGCATTCACTGAATTTTAGGAGTTTTATCTGAAAATAAAATAGGATAATGGAAATTCAATTCAGAATATTTTATCTGATCATGGTGGTGAGTTTGAAAACTCACAGTTTGATGACTTCTGCAGGGTCCATGGTATCACTCATCGGTTCTCCTCACCTAGAACACCTGAGCAAAATGGAGTAGTGGAGAGGAGGAACCGGAGACTTGTGGAGATGGCTCGCACACTGCTGGTGGAAGGTAACCTACCAAGGAAGTTTTGGGCTGAGGCAGTCAACACTGCATGCCATGTAGTCAACAGAGTCATGGTAAGGCCATTTACCCAGAAAACACCTTATGAAATACTCAAGGGTAAGAAACCTTCACTAGCTTATTTCAAGGTCTTTGGGTGTAAATATTTTGTGCATGTGAATGCTAAAAGAGACCTTGATAAATTTGAACCAAAAAGTGATCCGGGAATCTTTCTAGGATATTCAGAAACAACATGAGCCTACAGAGTATATAACTTAAATTCTAAAACTGTTGAAGAGTCTCCACATGTAGTCTTTGATGAAACCATGACTAAACCTGAAAATGGTCTGTGCAGGGAAAAAGATGATGGAGAAATTCTGAAAGAGGGACGTTCTGCAGACCAATCTGATGATGAAAATGCAAAGGAGTCTGGTACTCAGGGGGAGGTAAATGAGGGTCAAGGTAATCAGGTTATCAATGTGAGATTTCTTAGAGACCATCCTATAAATAATGTAATTGGTAACTTGCATGAAGCCCCCAGGACCAGAGGTTATTTTAGAGCTCAGAATGAGCTAAATGTATTTGCTTTAGTATCTCATATTGAACCCAAGAACATTGACAATGCCTTAATGATGTGCATTGGATCAATGCCATGCACGAGGAATTGAATCAATTTGATAGGAACAAGGTATGGCACCTAGTTCCACCTCCTGATCATGGGACTGTCATTGGGACCAAATGGGTGTTCAGGAATAAAACTGATGAGCAGGGCAATGTTATTAAGAATAAGACCAGACTTGTAGCTCAGGGATATAATCAGGAGTTTAGATTTGACTTTGAAGAGTCATTTGCCCCTGTGGCTAGGTTAGAGGCAATTAGGATTTTATTAGCTTATGCTTGCTCATTAGGAATCACCCTTCAGTAGATGGATGTAAAATCTACTTTCTTGAATGGAGAAATAAAAGAAGATGTCTTCGTGAGACAACCTCCAAGATTTGAATGCCTAGACTTTCCAAATCATGTGTATAAATTGAATAAATCTATCTATGGTCTTAAACAAGCTCCTAGAGCTTGGTATGACATGCTCAGTAAATTTCTTACAGAAAAGAAGTTCTCAAGAGGTGAAATTGACCAAATTTTGTTCACAAAGATATGTCATCCAGACATTCTCATTGTTCAAATATATGTGGATGATATAGTTTTTGGTTCAACTAACCCAAAAATGTATAAGGAATTTTCTGATTTAATGACACATGAATTTGAGATGAGCTCAATGGGTGAGCTAAAGTTGTTTCTTGGACTGCAGGTGACCCAAACCAAAGAAGGAACCTCCATCACCCAGTCTAAGTACATAAGGGACATGCTGAAGAAATACAAAATTAAAAACCTCAAGGAGATTACAGCACCAATGGGTACATCAACAAGTCTTGATGATGACTCAAACGGTAAACCAGTTGTTAACAAGCTGTATAGAGGTATGATCGGATCCCTTCTCTACCTTACTGCATCTAGGCCTGATATTCAGTTTCATGTGTGTTTATGTGCTAGATTTCAGGCTAGTCCTAAAGAGTCACACTTTAGTGCTATTAAAAGGATTTTCAGATATCTGTTAGGCACCCAAGAGCTAGGTCTTTGGTATCTTGCTAGGTGTGAGCTAGACCTATTAGCATACACTGATGCAAACTATGCTGGGTGTCGGATTGATAGGAAAAGTACTAGTGGATACTGCAAATTCTTAAGTTGTTGCCTAGTATCTTGGGCTTCAAAGAAGCAACACACAGTTACACTATCCACTGCAGAGGCAGAGTATGTCGCTGTAGGGAATTGTGCAGCTCAGGTACTATGGATCAAGCACTAACTTACTAATTATCAGATAAATTTGGGATGCATTCCAATTTTATGTGATAATACTAGTGATATATGCTTAACCAAAAATCATGTTCATCACTCTAGGACTAAGCACATAGAAATAAAAAACCATTTTCTTAGAGATGCAGTAAGCAAGAATGAAATTGAATTAAATTTTGTTGAAACAGAAAAAAAATTGCTGACATATTTATAAAATCTCTTGGAAATGAAAGATTTAAACTCTTACGAAGAGAATTGGGGCTGTGTAAATTTAAGCATGAAAATGACTTCTGATTCCATTCTTGACTTATTATTTGACTTGATTTGAAAATAAGTGTGTGTCAGCTTGTTCTTGATTTCTGAATAAACAATTCTTGATTTCTGAATAATTGTTGTGCACAATTAAGATGTTAAATAAAAACTGCAGTTTGCCATATGCATACTAAGGTCTGAACCTGCTGCAGTTCATGCATGCTTTGCACCAAGTATATAGTCGATGCACAGTATGAGCACTCAAGGTCAGTGCACCTTGTGTCTAAGTAGCATGTAAGTCCATGCACCTTGTGTCTTACACATAATAGGTCGTTGCATTTGTATACCATACGCATGCATAGTCGGTGCATTATCTGCTTTATGCATGTTAAGGTCGATGCATTATGATGTCAGGGGAAGTTTAATCATTCTGGTTTGGGTGTAACCATTTCAAACTCTCTTTTCACTATCAGAAACTCTCATCACGTGATATCAATTGCATCAATTAGCATTATCTAGATTTATTTTTATCACTTTGTGCCATACCCCCTTCTTGAAATCCCTCATGAGCTGACTTTGTGCTTAAGTTTCGATCTCCTTATCCTAAATGGATGATAGTCTTGCAATTGGTTCATTACTTTGAGTAGTAATTATCACAAGACTTTCACGATAAAAATCATATGTGCTCCTTGAATGAACTAACGGTTTAGTCTTAATAAATTGTAGAGTCTAAAGACTATCTTCAGAAAATAAGGTGGTAGAACACCTTTTATAGCTCTCAACCTTCCTCTCATGATTATGACAGACAAGTTCCTTATAGTATCTGAAAATGATAGAATTAGTGAGGTCTAGGCTGAGAAACTCAGAAAGTGTATTATTTTTAAACAAGTCACTTTGAATATTAAAAGGGCAGCAACAATAAAATCATTAGTAAAAGCAAATGAATAAAGTGGCAGAGCAATAACTGAATTGCACTGAGAAACTGAATACTCCATCAAAGAAATGGAGAAGAATTCATGTCATGAAGTGCTTCTTGTTACCTCTGTTCATATGGTCAAATCTAT
Organism: Amorphophallus konjac; assembly: GCA_022559845.1. NCBI lineage: Eukaryota > Viridiplantae > Streptophyta > Magnoliopsida > Alismatales > Araceae > Amorphophallus > Amorphophallus konjac. The sequence continues at coordinate 102,549,923 of CM040120.1, forward strand.
AGGGCTGATTTCACTTAGTAACTGGGGGTACTGGCGTCTGATAAACGTGTACCCTTAATGTCAAAGGTGTAAATCATCTGTATTGTCTTTGATCTGAGATAGATATGGAAGTTTATGCTTAGTAACTGGAGGTACTGGCATCTAACCCACGTGCATTCTTAATGTCAAAGGCATAAATGACACCTGTCTGTTCACTAAATTCAGTCCCGAAATCAAAAGTGAAAAAGATATGTTGTAACCCTTTAAGTTCTAAATTTCACTAAGTGTCAATTGTTTAACCTCAATACATACTCTTGTTACACTCCTTGATGTTCATTGATTCTAAAATTAGTAAGATACTGTCTGGACCTAGTCTATAATGGTTATGTGTCTTAGGTTTACTGCTATAAACGAGTACTATAACCCTATTTCAGAAAGTCGGTGAATTCACACTACCTTTTATAACTATTAAACCAGATTTTTGTCAAGAATGCACAATGTTGATTCTTACATCTGAAGAACTACCCAATAATCTGCTTACTTTCTGAACTATTGCATAAGAGTGTTATTCTATCTCCTACCTCTTCATGCAGCTCTTCTTATCTTCCTTTGTCTCCCTCACTCCTTGTTTGTTGATGGAAAAGGGGGAGAGAGTATTCAGGCTCCTTCTCTATCCTAGATTGAGCTTATAGGGGGAGAGATTTTGATGGAAAAAGGGGAGAGAAGGGAAGAGATTAAGGGGGAGGAGTCACTCATTCAGGGGGAGTTTGGCACATGCTAATATCTGTCTGTGCTTAATGTCTTATCAAAATACATCATTTCTTTTGGATTTGTTTTGGGAGTTGCCTGAATTTTTTTTGGTGTTGCCATCATAAAAAAGGGGGAGAATGTTGGGCCTCCTCTAGGATTGATCAGCAGTGTGTGTGCTACTGTTTGTGCTGAATGTGTTTTGATTGATTGGCAACAGTAAAGTTGACTTAGTTGATTGCAGAGTTGACTTTGGCAACTCCATCTTGATCATGATGATGCTATGTATTTTGATAGAATTGTTGTACGCCAGATAATCATAGAAATAATGTTGTTTGCATCTTTACATTGAAACAAGACATTCCATTAATCTGTCTGTCAACATGTTCCTGCAGCAGAGTCGGTGCAAACCCAGTTTATTCTGTAATGAGTCAATGCATATGTTACATCGTAAGTAACCCAGGTCTGTGCATGTTGGTGTCTAAGGGACACACGGTCGGTGCATAAGATGCAGAACTACGTCGAATGGAATACAAGGTCGGTGCAACCATTGTTGCTGCACGCACAAAAGTCGGTGCAATTTACTGATTGATTGCACATAAAGTCTGTGCAATGCTGTTTCATGCACAACCTCGTCGGTGCATACTTCCACATTACTTGAGTAAGTCTGTGCACATTTCCATAGGCACGAAGGGTCTGTGCATGTTTCCCCCTGTGCATAACCAAGTCTGTGCATTTCACTGTAGTCCATGAAGGTCGGTGCAATCTTTATCCCTTGCACATGCAAGGCCCGTGCATGATAGGTTAAGGCATATTAGGTCAGTGCATTCGTTGCATCATGCACACACGAAGTCTGTGCAATTCTTATATGTATCTAACTGTTCTGTGAACTAAAATTGTTGACTAAGTGTTTGACATATTGACAGGACAGTTGTTCGTAAACTTTAAGGAGGGCACGTGATCCAAGGCTGAAAGCATAGTGATGCTCGTGACATGTGGAAAGTTATCAAGCTCAGATGCTGCCATGTGACCTTGGGATATCGGATCTGGACGAAAAACTTGGGCAGGAAATGTGGTGACCACAAGCCCATCTCTGCTGCCTACCTATAAATAAGAAGATGTTCGCTCAGGAAATGATTGATCGTGGAAAAAGATTTGAGCGTGAAATTGAGAGAAGAAGATAGAAGCAGTGAGAGCAAAAGAAAGCACGATCTAGCCGAGGTGGAGCCACCAAGATCTGAGAGAGAATAGAGAGAGCTTTGAGAAGAGAAGTTGTGTGATTATTGTCACGGTCTCTTGGTTCAGAACCAGAGCTGCTCCGCTCTTTCTCAAGAGCTACATTCTCATTGAGTTTTGATTTTCTATTTTCTTCGTTTGCTTTTAAACTTTGTTTCTCAAGCTGTGTGTCAGCGGCAGAGAAGGATTTCTCTGGACATGTCAAGCTGTAAACCTCAGCGGCAGAGGAGGATTCCTCTGGATAGCAGAAGCTGTAAGGCTCAGCGGTTTGTAGGGATTCGTTCCCTGAAGCTGTGGATCAACGTTCAAGCTGTGTGTCAGCAGTGAAGCCACACTCGTTTGAGTGTGGGATGGACGTAGACCTCTGGATAGAGGTTGAACCACCTAATAACCCGTTGTCTATCGTGTGATTGTGCTGTGATTTTGTGTCCATCCTTGTCTTCATTTCATCACTCATTAGATGGATGTTTAGGAACATTTGAGTGCCGATCTACTAGTAGCTGCTGTAGAAAAATTTTATTAGGTGATTGATCTATTCACCCCCCTCTAGATCACATATCAAATTAGATAGGGGTTCTTTAAAGTTATTTGTCCCTTTTAATACCATATTTTTACCCTCAAAATTTCGTGGTCATAGGTGAAGAGGATCAAGAGTTAGAAGACCACGAAGTTGCTGTACCAGTTTAGGACGAGCAGAAAATAGGGTCAAATTCCAATCTTAAATTCAGTGATTAAAGCCTAGTCCAGATGTAGGCTATCTCATGAACGGCTTAAACTTGATGTTAGGAATAAAAGCCCTCTGATTTCAGTCATTTTCATGTACTATACGTAGGGAATTTTATGTTTTATTGGGACTGTGCATCTAGTGTAATCTCCATGCATGAATCTTAGCCCTAATTGAGTTAAAAAGAAAATCTCTTGTTCATTACACACAAACCCATGCATATTCATGACCTATTCTTGTTATATCTTGTTTTACAGTATGTTCTCGTTGATTTCCATGCATAACATGCCCTAGGATAGCGTTTATTTTACTATTTTCTCGATTTTCTATCAAACAGATAGAAACGGTCTATATGTGACTGCTAGAGATAGGTAAGTGGCCCCTCGATAGACCGCTAGGCTCCTGTAAACGGTCCGCCCTAGACCGCTTTTAGGTTCAAAGAACCAGCCCGAGCCTAATTGGATTTTTGCCTAAGTATAACTCTATAGTTATGATATTTTTCGCTCAAAATTATGTTTAATTCCTATTAAACACCCTGTTTTAGCATGAGCACGATTTTAAACTTTATTTTCATTATCATGTAATTTCATGCTTAAATATTATAGTTTTGTAATTAAATATTTCCTTTTTTGTTTATAAAACATGATTCATGGTGGTATTAGAATGTTGTTTTGATCAATGTTTTCACACGATCCACTCTTATCTCTGGAGTCATTTTCTTAAGTACATGGCATATACTCCGGTATGTGACCATTAGTTACACTTTGCACTTATAGGAACACTCTCTTGGACTTATGAACCTCTCTGCCGGATATTCCTTCTGTCAGACTAGGGGATTATGTTTCAAGGCCTTTGTAAGACTCCGCGAGCCTAGGATTCCCACTAAGACGCCGAGCTAGTTGTACCTTTCAAACCCAAATTGTCTAGAAGGCACTTACACCATCAATGTTTTCTAAGTTCTGAGTCACAAACGGTCCTGACTCGACTGCATAGCTCTGCCTAACGGTCCAGACTTGACCAGCTAATTCATGAAACGGTCTAGGAAACGACCGCTTATATCTTGATTTTGTCTAACCCGAGGTTGACCCTTGGGGTTGGTTTTCTTGAGTTCTTATATGGTCTTAGGATTATCTGGAGTCTCAACATATGTTTTAACAAGTTAATCTTAAGATATGAAACTTAATGAATGTACCATTATGCTTCCAGAATGCCGCCGGAGTATAATATTCTTTTAATTCTTCTTTGATATCTCATGTCAATTTTCGTACGTTCTATGCCGTGGTTACTATTATTTGGAATTGAATTATTGGCCGAAATTATTGTTATATCTCGTGGAAGTAGCTGGATTTATAACTTGAAGATGAAAGACGAGGCACGGATTGTGTCCAAGGGCTCCATGCTAGCCCCCACGGCCGATGGTCGAAAACATGCTATAAACCATGGGGTATGATGATACTGGCGTCGCATTGCGCTGGGAGTACTTTCTTTTATAAATAAGTGAAAACCACGTGGCTCCTTATGGAAATTATATGCTTGTTAATGACTTTCTAGTACATAGCCTTTACAAGGTTATGTAAAGTATTTTCTAGATACTTGTTCATACATTCTTGTTCATGAAAGGCCAACCTTACATTCTTACTATATACTTGCTCAATCGTACTGTCATATCACAATATGTTACTTGTGTTACTTTGGTTTTATACTGCATGTTTTACCTACTGGGCATGTGTGCTCATTCCCTACTTTTCCAAATCTTTTCAGGAAATACTAGTGGATCGGATTCGGAATACGCAAGTAGCGGGTCCGAGAGTGATTGAAGGTCAAATGGATCGAGAGAAGACCTAGTTGTCAAGTGTCTAGTCGAGTTCTATTGTAATTTTCTATTTTCTTGAGTCAAAGGATGTAAGGATGTTAAAAGTCATGATCTTGTGTACATTTGGATCATTATTATGAATAAAGTGGATTTTCGGATTAGTTATTTGTGCAATTACTTTTATGTGATTATCTTGCTTGCTCGCTTGAGGCATACTAGCCGACTGTCCACGTTTCCGAGATTCCTTCCGCTGTATTAAAAGCTCGGGGCATGACAGACATGACTTTTATCTAACACAAATGGACTCATGACGATCTAAGGCTTTGCTCATCCTTCATTCGCTCTCGGACCCGTCACTTGAGTAGTCCGATTCCGACTCGCCAAAGTTTCTTGAAAACGATTAGAAAATAGGGAATGAGCGCACTCGCCCAGTAGGTATCTTCGTATCAACAAGATGACAATGTTAAAGTAATTAACATTTTAGCTCTAGAGGGTAAGATAATGAAATAAGATGCAATAAAACCAAAGTAATAACAAGATATCAAGATATGAAGGTAAGGACAAGATAGTGCAGGATATATGATCAAGATCTAGCATGAATGTAAGTTTTGGCCTTTTAAATAACAAGAATGTACTAGCATGTAACGAGAATGTACTTTCATAACCTTGTAAAAGGCTATGCACTAGAAAGTCATGTAACAAACAAGCGTGTATAATTTCATGAGGTTGTCTTGTGGATTTCACCCGTTTATAAAAAAGGACTCCCAGCGCAATGCGACACCAGTAATCATCATACCCCATGGTTAATAGCATGTTTCCGGCCCTCTACCGAGGGGGCTAGACTGGAGCCCTTGGACACCGTCTGTGCCCGCCCTTGCATCTTCAAGTTATAAATCAAACTACTTCCCTGAGAAATAAAAGTAGGCCAATAATATCAAGTACCAACAATAGTTTCATGGCAAAAAAACCAAGGTATGAACATACCAAGATGAAATCATGAGATCAAGGAGGAATTAATTGGACATTACGCTACGGAGGAATTTCGGCAGCATAACGATACATTTTCATAGTTTCATAGTTAATTAATGACTTAATGAATAAGGTGTTGGGTTCTAGATAATCAGAAGACCATCTGAGAACAAAGCACAATCAACCCTTGGGTCAGACCACGGGTTGGACTAAAAGATAATATAATGATGTTCAATGAGGACTTCAATCAGGAGCTTGCAGTCAAGTGCAAGCCGTGATCAAGTGGAGTCGACGCTGAACAAGAAAAATGTCGACTCAATAGAACAACTGGAAGAACACGGTCACAGACCAGCCGCTATCTGAAGGTAGCAGTCATTTGATAGCCGTGATCATGACAGTCCACAGAAACGCAGAATTCATGAAGTGCTTTCTAGACTTTTGAGTTTTTATGGTACAATCAGCTCGGCGTCCTAATGGGAATCCCAAGCTCGCGGAGACTTACAGAGGCCTTGAAATAAGATCACCTAGTCGGGTAGAAGGAATATCTGACGGAGAGGCTCTCAAGTCCAAGAGGTGTTTCTATCAAGTGCAAGTGATCTAATAGCAACTATACTGGGGTACGCGCTATATGTGAAGTAACAAAGCAGAAATAAGGTGGGAACGGAAGGCGCCAAAGCATAAATCAAAGTGTAGGAACTAGCATCAAAATCCCTTAAATACAAAACTATATGGTTTGGGCATGAAAATAACATACATGAAAATAAGCTTTTAAAACATGCAACACTAACATGAAGTTATGCCATGATCAGGAAAGGCAATTAATGAACTAAGGAATGTATAATGGCATAGATATAGGGGAAATAAATGGGGTTTGATCTGGTTACAGGAACCAGATCGCGGTTGCTAGAGGACCGCTACTTGAAGGTAGCGGTCTCTGCAGGACCGCTATCTATCTGCATCAGATAGAAGCTAAAATCCGTCGTGCAGAGCCTATTCTAGGGCAATTAATGGATGAATCCGTCGTGCAGAGCCTATTCTAGGGTAATTAATGGATGAAACTATTTAAAATAGAAAGATAAGGTAGGATAGCATGCTTAGCATGAGGTTAATGCATGGGAAAAAACATGAATTTGATCACAAGTTCCTATCTTATTATTAGTGTTGCAGGGATAGCATGCCATGAAAAACCTAACTACGCAGTCATGAAAAAATATAAAATTCTCTGTGGATAATGCTTGAAATCGAGCAAGGCTAGAGGGATTTTACTCCTAACAAGTTGTTTAAGTCAATCATGAGATAACTTACCTCTAGTATGGTCCCTAAACTTCGAATTTGTCACCGTAAGAGGGTGCTAGTTCCTGTGCATCCTGCGTAGAAACTGCTACTTCCGAGTGCTCTAGCTCCTTAACCTCTTGATCCCCTAACACGAAAGTTTGCAGAGGGTTAGAAGACACTAAAGGGAGTAATTAACTCTAAAGAAAGAACTTGAAATCAAGATACTATACCTTCGAACCACGCGATCCAAAGTTAGGGTTCGCGTAGGATGAATCTAGGCTCTATTTATAGGGAATGACCTAAGGCTTAGGGATTAGATCGAAATAGAGTCCTTATTGGAGGTAGAATCGATCCCTAAGAGTCCTAGATAGGTTTTCCCCTTGAGATAGCATCGATCTATGGAGATTGGGTTGATAAAAATCCAACATTTCTATGGTTTCCTCTGTCCCACTAACGGAACCTAGACGTCGTCATCCCTGAACTGCAACCATCCAGAATGCGGTCGCGCGACTGACCGCGACCTAGTCTGGCCATTGAAATTTAAATTTTAGTCAAATTACTCTCTTAATTTTCCCCTATTTATCTAATTCAAATAAATAAGAATATAATGATGTACCAAATGAACGTGAAGATTGCTTTCTTAAATGGAGTAGTAAAACAAGATGTGTACGTGGAGCAACCGCCAGGCTTCGAAGATAACAATATTTTGGACCACGTATACAAACTAGACAAAGCACTATATGGTTTGAAACAGGCCCCCAGAGCATGGTATGAAAGGTTAAGTTCATTTTTAATTGGAAATGGCTTCAAAAGAGGTAATATTGATCAAACATTGTTTACAAAAACTTCAAATGAACATATGATCATTGTTCAAGTATATGTAGATGATATTATTTTTGGAGCCACAAATAATCAACTAAATGAAGATTTTGCAAATCTAATGCAGGGGGAGTTCGAGATAAGCGTGATGGGAGAGTTGAACTTCTTCTTCGGACCGCAGATCAAGCAACTAGAAGATGGTATCTTCATTAACCAGAAGAAGTACATTCAAGAGATCCTCAAGAAATTTCAATTTGAAAGTGCCAAACCTCATTCCACTCCAATGTCCACCTCACTAAAATTGGACAAAGATGAAAAATGTAAGGACCCAAGATCTAGATATCAGGAATAACCCGATACCATTCAAATCATGGCTAGCCGCCCATGAGCCGGAGGGCTCGGAGGGGCTAAAAGGTATGTGTGGAGGTACAAGGAAATATGAAATAAAGCAGGAACAACAATAATACTAACAATTAAATAAACTAACTACATAGTCCAATCCAAATAAAGTACAGTCTACAGTGAAGGAAACGTACCTAACACCGAGTGAACACTCGGCTCCGGCAAGCTGGCAACTATGAACCTCCGCGCCGCACCTCCGAGCCTCTAGGAGGAACCGCTACACCTGAAAAGCAGGGGGTGAGTCTCGTCTCACTGGCTCAGTAGGGGTCCCGCGGAACCCCAACCATAAAACAATGGTGGTAAAGAACAGTGCGAGCAAGAACAGTAACAACAATAGGAGCAACAGCCGTATGAGGAACAGAAAGAGCACCCCGGTAGTCAATAAAACCACGGCTCTATAATCTACTCCTATCGGCACGTACCGAAAACACACCCTGATCCCACAGATGGGGGACCACCGAACTAACGGGAAAACCCTGGCTATGATGCCAGAAGAAACATCACGACAACGCTATCATGGAGGCCTGTCTTCGCTGACTAAGGCCTAGCCCAAGACCACGCGGTCTGGGAAACACGGTCAAGACCTCGCCGTCGTAGACCGTACACCATCTAGGGAAAACCCTCGATAACGCTTATCGAAAACCCTAGACCAAAAGTCAAGAGAATGCTCAAAAATCACCCGAAGAACTACGAAGGAACTCATCTCGTGTGACAGGAGTACTGCCCACTAGAAGCAAGGCCGAATGCATCTACTGATGACTTAGTCCACGCCTCAGGTGTCTCCCTCGCCCCAGGCAGAAATTGAGACACAGTACTAGTAACCATAGAACAATGGTCTAGTCGGGGTCGTGCTCGACAGCACGTGTCCGTAGTCCCCGACCATGTGTACACACACTGACTGACTACACTACGTAAGGCCATCTAGCTAGTTTTCCTCCCAGCTCGGACTCGAGCCGCTACAGGGGAGGCCTACGGCAACCTGCCTAAAAACCGTCTCTACCGGGTGTAGCTCTCTACCTACTCTCAAGTGGGTCAACACACCCGTGCCCAAGCAAGCTACGACTAGTGGGGGGTCAATAAGCAGATGACACTCGACAGAAACCACCGGAACATGGACAGGCTACGCACAAGCCCTGTCATAATAAGCTCGGAAGATGGGTGGCACGATGCCACCGGACTCTAGATAGTCCACTAGACCTATTAAATCCAGCGGCCCTTGAGTCACGAGACTCAGGTCAAGGCCTTTGCACAAGACAGCTCCATGTTGTCAATCAGGCCTATCCCTAGGTCAAAAACCACGGTAATATAATTATTAGGGCGGTTCACAGCCCGCCAAACCTAATCCCTTCCAAAGGGAAGCTAAGAAACCCTCCAGCCCCAGGCTGGGTGACTGAACTCACAGTCCATAGGCCATACTCATGGCCCACACGGAAACCACTTTCCGGGAAAGCTATCGGCGTGCGGGAATAGCCCTCCGCACTCACACCGAACCATGGTGACTCGATCAAGCGTAACACGAAAGCCTGAAACATGTGGAGTCACCCGGACCCTCAAAACCCACGGGCACACTAATCAAGGTAACATGGTACCTCCGGACACCCAAAAACACGGTCACAGTACCCACGGGGTGTCCCGGACATCCACGGGGCCAAGGGTCGACCATTGGGTCTCAACCGGGTCGACCGGGGCCCAAAATGGGCCAAACAGGGCACATTGGTCGACCAATGGCCTGGGGTCGGTCGACCAATGGGGCTGGGTCAACGCAGCCATAGGGCTACGTCGACGCAGCCTGCGACAACAAGCATTCTGCCCTGGTCGGTCGACCAAATTGGGCAGTTCGGTCGATCGAACTGGGCCAACTGCCCTGTTTGTCGCCAACGTCGTTCGGCCGATCGGCCTCAACCGGTCGGTCGACCAAAAATGGCAGGGACCCATCCGAGATCAACCTTGGAGCCCGATTTCCATGCCCACTCGTTCCCAATCGAGGGGGAAAACAACAGGGACCATCCCTCGGGTCCCAAAACACAAAAAGGAAGGGAAATAAATGGCAAAACATCGATCGATCCGACTAAACCGTTACACGCCCTAAAAATATGATTTTAACCCCCGACGTGAAATAAACCCCGCTCGGCTCACCTTGGCCTACCAAAATCGCTGGAAAGGAAGTACACGGGTTATGGAACCATCCCTCTACCTCCACCGAAGATTACGCACACCGTGAACACCGTTTGCACGGGAAACGCCCACGAAACCCACGCTGGCTCACGATCTCACGGACGAATGCCACTGTGCCTCCACCACCTCGATCCTCGTCCTGTCCATGCCGCTCCTCACCCCATGAACGTCGCCACCTCACCCTCGTCCACCTCCTTCGGTCGCCCGGAGAAGAGAGGGGGAGAGGAGAGAACGTGAGAGAAGAGACAGGGAGAGGGAGAGAAAATGAGAGATGGGGAGAGAGAAAGGGGGTGGGGGTGTTTAAATAGAAAATATTTTGGGTCTTAAAAGTTGAAAAATATAAAAATAGGGAAAAATACTTCCCATGATCCTTGGAAAGCGCACAACACGCTTGCAACATCCTGGAGCCCGGCAACACATCGGTTCACCCTACACTGGGTTCCGAAGGCTCGACAGCAAAAAACCCGAGTAAATCATAAAACACAATCCGGTATGAACGTGTCACATAGACATTAAAAAGAAAGAAAAAAAGACTAAGTATATGATGGTAAAAGATGGGGGAGGGAGCATGTGATGCTACTATGGAGTGTGATTGCCAGAGGTGTTACCTCAAAAAACAAGAAAAGATGATCGCAAATACCTTGTGAAGCGGGGTGTGATTGTGGATTTCACTTCCTCCTTCAACCGGTCAGCCACTGAAGGGGGTCTTTATTTTGATTACCCTTAGACTAGCAAAGACAAGCAACGAAAGATGGATTAGAAATGAAATAGTGTAGTATCATTGCTCAATAGAAATAAGATTATGAAATAGGGCCATGAACACACCTTGTGTGTTTTGGTTTAAACCCCTTTAGGATTAAAGGGTGGGAGACAGATGCTAATGCAAAGTGAAAATAAATATTCTAGCAGAGAGATGCTAGAAGGAAAGATGCAATGCTAGCTAAACTAAAATAAGAGACACAGATGAAAGAGGATGAGAGATGGAGGTTGGTCCTACTAAAATCGTACAGCAGTGCAAATATGGGACTCCTTTCCCTACGACAGTAGCAAGAGAGGGAGGAAGCAGAGAGCTCGTGGAATCCTCTTTCAACTCCAAAGGATTCTGTAGACAAAATCTTCTGCAGCTCTCTCAAATGCAAACGCCAATACCTCCTTATATCAAAACCGTTCCTAAACTGCTGTGTTAATGCTCTTTTGTTGTTCTGCTGTTGTTGTTCTTGTGTTGTTGTTAAAAAGAGCACCATGGGATTCAAAGGGGGTTTATATTGAGGGAGAAATCCAACTTCCAATGGGTTTCGAACAAGGAAGGGATCCCATGAAGTGGATCTCCCTTCCACAGAAGAACATGGACCCAAATTCGACAAGGAATGCCATGCAGAGGAGGCTACGTACGAACCAGACACGAACAGGAATTGGCGACCAGTGCGGCTGTCGTCAATTAAATTGGCAGCCAGAGCAGCCGTCGCTGATTCCTGAGCAAAATATGGAAATAACAGATTTTTTATAATTAAAAAATGAGAAATGGCGTCCATCCGAGGAAGCGTTCATTAATTAGCGCCTGCTCAAAAAGGCGTCAATTAGAATTAAAATATAGAAAGTTCAAAAATTTCCAAAAATAGAAAAGAATTGACGTCCAAGGGGCCAACCACCAATTAGGAATTAATACAAATTTTGGACGGAGTTAAAAGCTCAAAATATAGCAAGGAAATTGGCATCATGGGGGCCGGACGTCAATTAATGAATTAGCGACCTTCTAGACGGACGTTGAATTCAAAAATAATTCGAATTTGGCTCAAAAGAATTGGCGTCCAACCCTCAGACATCATTTAAAGAATTGACGACCTTTCAGTCGAACGTTGATTCAAAATTACATAAATTCGGCACGAAACGGGGCCAGAAATCAAAAAATAAAGAATTTGTGTCCATATGGTTGGACGCCATTTTAAAAAAGCTTAAAAAATCAAAAATTGGAAGGAATTGGCGTCCGCTCACGCGGGCGCCCATTCTTGAGAATGCGGTCACCTAGGCAACCGTGTTCATCAATGGCATCCTTATTTATTTATTTATTTTACTTATGAAAATAGGATTGCGGTCGCCTAGGAGACCACATTCAGGGATGTTGGTCCCTGGGTAGGCGAGTAGACAAGAAGGGGGGGTTGAATTGTCCCCCACGATACGTGGTAAATTAAAACTAACACAACGGAATTAACAACTTTGAACGTGATTGAAGAAATTAAACAAAACAATGTAAACTTAGTTCTCTCAATCTCACCGTGCACACACGATCAAGATAAACAGATTAAGCTATTAAGCACAACCACAAAACAAACCACAGCATAAGGATTTTTAAGGTGGTTCGGGACCACGACGGGCTCCCTATGTCCACCCCTCACCAAACCCGGTGAGGCTCCACTCGGGGATGAATCCCCAACATGGAGACGATGCTCCAAACACACAGGACATGGATAAATCCCCACGAGGAGAACTCTCCTCACGCTGTAGACACAGCAACACGGGGAAGAACCCCAAACGCTCTGAATCATAAATCCAGCAGCACACACACACCCACACACGCTGCAACAACCGCAGCACAATAAACACAACCGTATGCAGACGGTTCACACACACGGATATCTCTGATGTTTGGAAAACAAGCACAAATATTCAAATCATGCTTAACCCAATATATAGATTATGGAGCATATCAAAAATAACATAGAAAGCATGTAGAAATTATCTCCCTCGAACTCCAATAGCCGGATGAAGATATTCCTTGAAGCACAACTCGGAAGGAAGTCGGATGATGACGATTCTTGTGTCCTCTTGATCCTCTCGTCGATCCGCTCCTTTTCTTCTTCTTCCACGAACCCTTGAGATGACCGGATGGAGATCAAAAACCCTTGCTGATGCGGGACGAGACCACGGACACGACAAGCTCACGGTTGTCCCTTAACGAGGGAAGCGTCGGACGTGCGCAGTTGAGAAACCGGCAATGAGCTAGGGTGATCGGCTCTCTCGTGTGCCCGGATCGGGTCACGGGACGATCTCGCACTCTCTCGCAGCAGCGGTAATGAATAGATAAAGTGAGCTAGATATCCCTACACATGCTCTCTAGCAGCGGCATAAACAAATATATATGAAGTAAGCAAAATGCCAAGTAAGGGAGCGAATGCGATACCTCCACGCGCTCGGCGTGGGGAAGGCGAACCCGGCCGAAACTCGTACTCCCGGGACAATTAATACACCATATTACAGCAAATGAATTACTGCCCACTCCACGTAGGGAGGTAAAGGGCTACACAAACGGGTCCGAGAGGACCGAATTCGGGTTGACGGGTGGCTTCTCGCGTCTCTTCGGCAGCACCCGAACTTGTGACTGTGGGGCCCATGTGCTGTCCGGAGGGGTCGAGTGGGACCCGGTGGCACCGCTGTAGTGGGGACACCTAGGGAAGCGTTCCCCGGGCTGGCGGCATGCTGGTTCGCCGGCCGGAGGCCGGGCGGCTCCGATCGGCACGGGTCGGAATAACCGGCCACGGACCTACCGGTTCTGTTTTCCGGTGCGCGCTCCGGCGAGAACGAATGCTGCGATCAGCCCCGACGTCGGAATATGACGAAACCAGTGCCGTTGGAAAGATGCTTCGAAGGGCTTCAACCCAAGGTGATTACAGAAAAATAATCAAGCCTGTACTTCTGATTGGCGAATTTTTAAGGTTACTGTTGTACAGTTCCTGAAATCTCAGGTCAGCAGAGAACTTTCCTGTGGATTACCTTTGACCGTGATGTAGACGTCTGAATCTGGGGTTGTGTTCTTCAGAAAAGTTGTGGGAAATCACGTTACGAAACCAGGACTATTTTTGGATCTGGATTTAGAGGTGGTGGTGATTTGTTCTGATTTTGGAAGTGGAGGGTGGTTGGATCTGGGATCTGACTGAGAACACTGTAGTTGATGAAGAACATGAATTTCTAAAAATAGATAAAAGGCTGATAAAAAATTAAGAAAATTTTTGGATAAAGGGGGTGATGGACATAACTCCCAGTAAAATTGGGAGGGTTTGAAAAATCAAAAAGATGGCCGAAGGTGGGAAACACAGGACTGCTGTCACTGTAGATAGAGACAAAATAGAACTAGGAATGAAAGATGCACGAAAATGGGAAAATACTAAACGATGGAATTTGGGAGTGAACATTTAGGTGGAGCTTGGGATACAAGGGAAGAACACACCATAAAAATTTCAGCTTGAGATCGTCACGTGGTGGAGAGCAGATATTTGGACAAGAAGCCTCTATCCAGGATGGATAGAACACCGAAGGCGGCTCCGCGGCGGCGTGATGGCGGCACGAACGGCGGCGGCGGCGGCGGCACTGATGATCACCGGAGGTGGGGGGAAGGAGATATTACTCTAGAATGGGGGTTGGGGATGAAGAAACCAGGGGGAGAGAGAGGAGAGGTTGAAATTCTCCAAGAGAGGGGTTCTTGCACAATAATTTTTTCACTTTCATTAATATTCAAATGGAAAATACAAGTATTTATATGCCTCCAATCTAATCCAATCTCTACCATTGGATCTAGGGATGGGGGATGAATGGCCTAGATTAAATGTGACCAACACACACACAAAAAATAAAATAACCCAAGTGGGAGACAAGCTTGACATGGTAGGTAGCCTACCTTAGACTTTTTACTCCCTTTGTCTACCCATGTGGCATTTGACATTCAACCCTTCTAGATGGCCACCTAGGATGGTTGACCAGCCCCACATAGGTGACATGGACCAATGGGAAAGGGCTGAGGGCCCCCTTCCAGGTCCTACTATATAATTGCATAAAAACCCACACAATCCATGGGAATGACGCATTGGCTTATAAAGCCGTACAATTGCGCATATACTTTCCCAAGGATATAACACAAACTAAAAGGACATAAATGTAAAAGAAAAAGCACATGCTCGGCGTCGATTCCCATCAACTCTCCCCGGGTGGGAGGAACTCGACCCCGTCGAGTAGGGGTATGGATGCTCGAGTACTCCGGCGGATCTGTCACCGTGCCAAGTAACGCGGGTACGCGCCACTCCGAGTGATCGTCACCTGCTCATTCCATATATACTCGATATGCGCAGACTGCTATGGGCCTCACCTGCTCCTCCATCGAACAAAAGGGTATGAATTCGGGCTCGTCCGGTAAGGGGAGGAGTAAGAGGACCTCCGTGGTGACACAACCCACGGTGCACTCGGAGGTAATGGACCCGAAGGCCGGATGGGTGAAGCTAAGACTAGCGGGTTGGTCAAAGCCTCGTGCCAAAAGAGGCGTCAACTCCCATTGTGAATCCAATCCCATGACAAGATCGTCCAATGTGTCAACATGGTGACTAGATCAAAAGGTGGTATGGAATGAGTTGACTGGCACTAAAGATAAGGTGGGGTCCATAGAAGGGTAAGGACGTGGGACCAAGCCATCCTTGAGCCAACTAAGTAGTGGCTCGGCTATGTATAGCATACCCGTAAGAAACACGGGTGGCTCGGGATGGACATCCTCTAAATGTGGCTCCGCGAAGGGAGGGTGGCTCCCATGATGGGTGGCTAGAGGGGTGGGCTCCAGGAGAGGTGGCAAGCATGAATCCGAAGGTGGAGTGGGCCACTGGGGTTGGGTGGCGGGAAAGATGAGGGTGCTCGATTGAGCCCTATCCTTAAGGATGATCTTGCCAGGTAGGTAAGGTGGGTATAAGGTGCAAGTCCTTTTACCCCAGTCAAGATTAGCCTTTCTTTCTCCTAACCACGTTTGCCTTAAAATGATGCATGGACCAGCAAGTGTGCCGATCCTGCACCATGCACCATCGGTGTAAAGAACGGAGCCGACCTTCCTATAGAACTCAACACAAGCAAAATCACCATCACGGATAATCTCGCCTGTCTTGGAGAGAGACTCCACGATATCAAAAGTAACCCAATTATCCGACTCCCTATCGGTGAAATGGAGTTCCGTTGTGGACCCATTAGGTAGAGTGGCTTTAGAAATGATATAGGGTCGGGCTAGGAAGGCCTTGGCTTGGGCCACCAGAGATGACCACTTGGACGCATGGCCTTGGGGAACGGCCATGGATAGCGGACATGGACATGCATACACACGGAGACAAGACACTAGACCGACTAATGCAAAGGTTGGGATGCATGCATACTAAGGACAAGACACCAAGACTCGGTACGGGGCGGAGTTAATCGATCCGAAGATCACTCGCGCAAGTGTGCGACCTTGCCGATAAGCGTAGCCTAACGTTCGGACAACACCTTTTTATATACTGACTAATGGTATGCAAATGCGACCCAAAAGATACTTTTTTTGTTTTAAAACATCGATGACCCTAAACACGACGTAGACAATGACTAATGACTAGACGTAAATGACACCCTCTTTTTTTTTGACACCCTAGACTCAACTCGCTTTGATACCAAATTGATGCGGGACGAGACCACGGACACGACAAGCTCATGGTTGTCCCTTAACGAGGGAAGCATCGGACGTGCGCGGTTGAGAAACAGACAATGAGTTAGGGTGATCGGCTCTCTCGTGTGCCCGGATCGGGTCACGGGACGGTCTCGCACTCTCTCGCAGCAGCGGTAATGAATAGATAAAGCGAGCTAGATATTCCTACACATGCTCTCTAGTAGCGACATTGTAGTGCCCTGGATCTTGATGGATCTTTGTTAGATCTTTATTGGATCTTTCGGATTGGTTTCGTTGAGTTTCGGTTCGCTTTGGTGGCTTCCGAGTTGAGTTTGACGAGCCGTGTGGGTTTTTCTCACGTACTAGTTACGGAACCCTACGGTGAGTTTGTTTGTCAATTCTCGAACTCGTGGATGCTGCAGCGACGATGTACTCGTCGAGCCGGTCGTTTCGACTATTTTTGCATATTTTTTTAAATTTGTGCATTTTCGGCGCATTTTCGGAATTTTTGGAAATTAGGAAAATTTCCTAATTTCTTTTCCTTTTTCTTTTCTCTTTCTCTCTCTCCTTCTCATTCGCGCGACCGTCCCTCTCTCTCCCGTTCTCTCTCGTTCTCTCCCCTTTCCGGCTCCGGCTGCAGACGGAGGCGTGTGTGGGCGAGGTGGCGAGGCCGTGGAGCTGGTTGGATGCGCGATGGAGCGAGGATCGGATCGATTCTGGCGCGATCCCGAACGGTGGATTCAAAGCCGGTGAAATCGGTTAGCGAGTGGTTTTCGGCGTGGTTTAGTCCTTTCGGGGCGCGGTTTCTTCGGTGGAGGTAGGGTGACGGATCCTTGCTTCTTCATCTTCGTTTTCCCTGCCATTGCACGGCGTTCGGCTAGGAAACGAGCGTGTTTGGGCTTGTTTTGCCTAAACCGTGATTTTCGTGGTTTTTAGGGTCGGCCGGTAAACGGTGACCGTTTGCGGTTCAGTTAGTTTCTAAATGACCGCAGGGATGTTAGAATCCCATCCACGTAGTTTTCGTGCGATTTGGTGTTCATTCGAGGCCGGTAGAAGTCCGGGAACCTCGGTGACCCACTTAGGGTTGATTTGGTAAAATCGCCCGAATCTTGCGTTTTTGTGCGTGCATGTGGGCGTTTTGGCCCTTGAATGTTGTATTTTGTCGAATGGGTTTGTATCCCCTGCGTTTCGGCGTGAATGGGGCGAGGAACGGGCCGATCCGGCCATTCCTCTGTTTTCCCGCCGTAACCGAAGTAGCGGTCTAGCCAGCGACCGTCACTTGCTTTTGACGGCCCTACGATGGACCGTTATTTGGTTTGAGGGTTTATTAGCCCTTTTGCTTCTAGGTAAGCGACGGCCCTAGCTTGGAGCGTCGTTCCCGTGTAATGCGCCGGTGCCTGGCCGTTACTTTGCTTTCATCGTTTTTCCTTGGGGTTAAGTCAGCTGATCTAACGCGCTTGACCCAGCGCGTTAGATGGAAATAACGCGCCTTGCCCTGGCCGTTACTTTCCGTTGACTGACTTTGACCTGTTGAGGCGGTTCCTTCGACGGATGTGTTCCCATCCGTTGTTTTGAGTATAACGTGCCTGCCCCTGGCCGTTATATTCTGCGTGGACGAGGTTGGGTGGCTGTCCCGTTGGAAGCGACGGTGGAGCCCCTGTGCGTCGTTAGAGAGTAACGCGCTCACCCCTGTCCGTCGTTTGCTGTTGTGTTGGGTTGAGGGTGGCTATGCCGTTGTGAGTAACGGATAGGCCCCCGTGCGTCGTTTGGTTCTGACGGCCCTCCCCTGCCGCGCTGTTTCGTGAGTGACGCGCCTGGCTTAGCGCGTTGCTTCGTTTTGGGTTTGGGTGGCTATGCCGTTGGGAGTAACAGTGGAGCCCCTGTGCGCCGTTTGCTTGTAACGCCCCTGGTCCCGTGCGTTACTTGGCTTTTGTGTGCTTTGTAGGTTGTTAGGGTGGTGTGAGCGACGGCCTGTGTCCGTCCGTCGTTTGGGAAATAACGCCCCTGAGCTAGACCGTCACTTGCTAATAACGGTCTAGGGCCTGTGCGTTGCTTCCCTTGTGCCTTGGTTTTCCGCCCGATGATTCTGTGTGTCTTGGCTTGTCCTTGTGGTCTGCCCGTTGTCCCGTGGATGTCTCCTGACGTCCTATGAGGGTTAAGACTACGTTGTGAGGTAGCCAGGAGTCTTCTTACTTGTGGTAGGATCCTTGATCCTACTCTTGTATGCTTTTGTTGTTTGGGTTTCGGTCAACCCGGTGTGACCCAGTGGTTGACGTGTGACCTTGTCTGTGCGTGTCTTGGCGGTTCTGTCCTATCCAAGACGCTGCTTCTGGATGTTTCGAGGTGTTGTTCTACCTCGGTTTGCATGTCCAGCTGTGCTGAGGGTTCTTGGTGCTTCCCTCAGGTCTCCGTGTGTTGTTTTCTGCGGAGCGTGGTTTTTCTGGCCTAGGATTAGACCGATTGGCGGCTTGTCCCGCTGTTTGTGACGATCTTGCCTTTGAGTCGTTCAACTCAGGATCGTTACATAGGATGTCTAGTTGCTTGTCCTGAGTTGTCGGCGGTGGTGATGCTGCCATTTGGTGCTTAGAAGTACGAGTAGATGGGCGTGGTTGCCTGTCTGTACTTCGGCACTTGTGTTTTGAGCTTCTGTGTCGTGTGAAGCCTCCACTTGTGTGACCTAAGGCCTAGAGGTGCCGACCCGCTAGCGGATGGCGGAGGGGTTTTCCCGGTGAGCGGTTTTTAGTTAGTTCCGCAGGCTCCTAGTCAACGGTGGCGTCCTGCCGAGGGAGAATACTAGCTAGAGGACCTGGCTTAGACTATAGCCAGTGTGTGCACACGTGGTCAGGGACTGAGGACTTACGTCGACGGGCGTGACCCTGACTAGTTACTTGTTTGCTGTTACTATTTGGTTCAGCTGGTGTCTACATCTCTGCTGTTGTTACAGCAGTACTGTAGGTGAGACACTTGAGGTGCAGCGTGAGACGTCAGTGGACGCAGCTGACTTTGTAAGGGAGTGCTTCCGTCACGTGACGCGTAGCTCTTCGCGTTTTCTTGCGCGTTGTGACCTTTGCGAGTTGCCCGTTCGTGGCTGTGCTCGAGGTCAGTGTTCTATCGTCTGCACGATGTTCTGATCGTGCGTGGGGCTTTGTGCACGACGTTCTCTGTCGTGTTTTGTCTGTTTCCCGGTGTCGGCGTTCGCCTTCGCCTTTGTTTAGGCTGGTTGACAGGCCGATGTACCCTTCTGTGTGAGTTTAGGGTCATCCACCTGTTACCTTTTTGTTTGGAGTAGTTTGGGATGCTGAGGTTAGTTCGGTAGCCGCTTGTTTGGTGCGGGTTCTCACCCTCTCCTGCGTGTTCCCTACTCCTGCTTCCCGTCTGTTCCTTTACAGCTTTGTAGTGTAGCTTTCCTGCTTTGCTACGTTGCTGTTCTTGCTGCGTTTGTTGCTGCTTCCGTTGCTTTTGCTTTGTGCGTTTTCCAGTGGGGATCCGCGTGACCCCTACTGAGTTTCTGTTGAGACTCACCCCTGCTGCTTTTCAGGTGGGTTTCGACGTCTGCCTCTGCTGTTCCTGGCGGAGTGCTCGCTTGCTGTTGTAGCTGCCAGCTGTACCTGCGTCGGGCTTCTCCCGACTTCTGTGTACGTTTCTTTCTGTCAGACTGTACTGTGCTAGACTTGTTGTCTTTCCTTTGGGCTGGACTCTGTGTTTAATTGTTAAAAATTTATTAATGAAGCTGAAATTTTATTTCTGCTACTTTAGCAATCCAATCTAATGAAATTTACTTGCTTACTGTTATATCTCTGTGGCTTCAATGTACTCTACACATGCCCTCCTAACCCTTCAGGGGCCTCATCAGCCTCTTGGGTGGCCTCCCCAGTTCTTGTTATCGGTATATCGGTATCCTGAACTCTGGGTCGGTACAGCTGGTATCAGAGCAGTGTTCTGAGATGTTCGGAGTTTTTCTTTTCTGAGCTATCAGAGCGTTGTTGTGTGAAGTACATGGGAATCCGAGATATACAGTTTCCAGAGTCCTTAGGCCCAGTACAGTCTCTTGCTGGCGTAGGTGTTGCGATGGTTTATCGCAGTGCTTCTCGCGTATGGTCTTGTACGTGCTTGCTTGGCACTGTACGAGATGGTTTTTGCTCTCGTCTGGATGTGACGACGTGCTTTGTTCGGTTTTGAAGTTGGTCTCGATCGTGTTGCACTTGGCAGTGTTTGTCGGTTGGCATGAACCTGCTGTGCATTGTTCGAACTATTTTCTGTATTTTGCTCAGGTAGCTTATGACTTTTTAGCGTTGGTGTGATGGCCATGCACGTTCTTACGTTGCTTTGGTTATCCCGGCTTGAGTCTGCTTAGCTTCTGATGCATTGTTGTTTTCGTTGTTTCAGTTGTCGTGTTGCCTTGATTGAGAAGTTGCTCGAGCGAACCTAGGATTTTCCCTTCCTGGTGAGCTGTTGTTGTAGAGCTTGTTGCTTCTCGTCCCTTCTTGGTGAAGTTTTTTCGAGGTTAGCCTTGGAATTGTTGTCTTAGTGTTGCCTTGTCCTGTGTCTGCTTAAGCGTAGACAGCTTTGTGTTGAGCCTGATCTGCTCCTTGTTGTACGGTTGCTTGGCTTTGGACTCCGTAATGGTGTTAAGAGCTGTTGTGCACCGTAGTTGTCGTGCTGTGTCTAACGGCCGATGCGTTGTGAAGGCTCATTTGTTGTTTTAGGACGTGAAGGTAAGCTGAGATTGATGCTTTCCTTGTGCTTTGTGCTGAAGCTGGTGCTCTTCTCTTGTTGCACTTAGGCTCCTTGAGTTCGGTTATTCGTTGGATCGGTGCGCGTGGCGTGTGAATTGCGATCTTGTTGATTGCGATGACGCTGGTGTGTGCTGAGATGCGATTTCTGATGTTGTTTTGTTGCCTGTGCGCATTGTTGAGGGTGCAGCTGAAGTGTGTGGGTTGGCTACCCGTTTGTCGAGAAGTCCTTTCCTTCTCGATGTGGCTTCATCTTGGCTTTTTGTGCCTTGACTTTGTCGGTTGCCGTGCCATTGTTTTTGGTTTTTCGGTGTTGGCATGGGCTTGTGCGAGTGTTGGGGAATTTGTTGGCATTCCTTGCTGATTGAGTACCCTTTTTCTCTGCATTTTTCTTTCTGGGGTGTTGTGCTCTTGAGGCGTGTTGCTAGTCCTTGAGTTACGTTCCCCGAGATTGTTGTCGTTTCTCGTTGTTGTGGGTCTTCTCTTGGTGAGCAGTTTGATGCGTGACCTGACTTTAGTGGTCGTGTGCTCAGCTGTTCTTGTGCCTTAATGTGACCCTGCTTGCAGATGTGTTCCTTGGCCCTGTGTGTTGTGCGGAGCCAGAATTCTGCAGGTGTTGCCGTTGTGATTGTTTTTGTAAGTGCTGTTTCTCTATGATTTTGTGTCCTTGCCTTTGGACCATTGTCTTGTCAGTTAGCTTTGCTGTACTCTTTTTCCTTGGAGTTAGCTTGCGACTCTATTAGATGTGATATCTGAGTGAGGATTGACTTGATGGTGTCTGTGGTCCAGTGGTGTTGTCGTCGTTGGTGTCCTATGTGCCAGGTGTTCCCTGTTGCCTTTGGCACTAGAGCCGATGATGTGGTCGAGCTGTCAGTTGGGAGGACTGTGTCTCCTTGTGTGAGCTGCTGCTTGCCGTGTTGTTATTGTGTTTTTCGGTGTTGGTTCTCGATTGTTGTGGCTGTCGTGTCTCTTGCCCTATGAGACATAAACGACATTGCCCTTGCTTCGAAGGTGTCAGTTGTGTTCACTTTGGTGCCGTACTCGTGCTGTAGACTTGCTGTCTTGGAAGCTAGAGTGTGTACCTGTAGTTGTGACCTGACGGTGCTCCTCTGAGCTGTGTTTTCCGAGATTTGTGCTGTTGGGTTGTTCTTCCCTGCTTCTCCTTTGTTAGTCCTTAATTTCGAGGGCGAAATTTCTTAAAGGAGGGGAGGATGTAGTGCCCTGGATCTTGATGGATCTTTGTTAGATCTTTATTGGATCTTTCGGATTGGTTTCGTTGAGTTTCGGTTCGCTTTGGTGGCTTCCGAGTTGAGTTTGACGAGCCGTGTGGGTTTTTCTCACGTACTAGTTACGGAACCCTACGGTGAGTTTGTTTGTCAATTCTCGAACTCGTGGATGCTGCAGCGACGATGTACTCGTCGAGCCGGTCGTTTCGACTATTTTTGCGTATTTTTCAGAATTTGTGCATTTTCGCGCATTTTCGGAATTTTCGGAAATTAGGAAAATTTCCTAATTTCTTTTCCTTTTTCTTTTCTCTTTCTCTCTCTCCTTCTCATTCGCGCGACCGTCCCTCTCTCTCCCATTCTCTCTCGTTCTCTCCCCTTTCCGGCTCCGGCTGCAGACGGAGGCTTGTGTGGGCGAGGTGGCGGGCCGTGGAGCTGGTTGGATGCGCGATGGAGCGAGGATCGGATCGATTCTGGCGCGATCCCGAACGGTGGATTCAAAGTCGGTGAAATCGGTTCGCGAGTGGTTTTCGGCGTGGTTTAGTCCTTTCGGGGCGCGGTTTCTTCGGTGGAGGTAGGGTGACGGATCCTTGCTTCTTCATCTTCGTTTTTCCTGCCATTGCACGGCGTTCGGCTAGGAAACGAGCGTGTTTGGGCTTGTTTTGCCTAAACCGTGATTTTCGTGGTTTTTAGGGTCGGCCGGTAAACGGTGACCGTTTGCGGTTCAGTTAGTTTCTAAATGACCGCAGGGATGTTAGAATCCCATCCACGTAGTTTTCGTGCGATTTGGTGTTCATTCGAGGCCGGTAGAAGTCCGGGAACCTCGGTGACCCACTTAGGGTTGATTTGGTAAAATCGCCTGAATCTTACGTTTTTGTGCGTGCATGTGGGCGTTTTGGCCCTTGAATGTTGTATTTTGTCGAATGGGTTTGTATCCCCTGCGTTTCGGCGTGAATGGGGCGTGGAACGGGCCGATCCGGCCATTCCTCTGTTTTCCCGCCGTAACCGAAGTAGCGGTCTAGCCAGCGACCGTCACTTGCTTTTGACGGCCCTACGATGGACCGTTATTTGGTTTGAGGGTTTATTAGCCCTTTTGCTTCTGGGTAAGCGACGGCCCTAGCTTGGAGCGTCGTTCCCGTGTAACACGCCGGTGCCTGGCCGTTACTTTGCTTTCATCGTTTTTCCTTGGGGTTAAGTCAGCTGATCTAACGCGCTTGACCCAGCGCGTTAGATGGAAATAACGCGCCTTGCCCTGGCCGTTACTTTCCGTTGACTGACTTTGACCTGTTGAGGCGGTTCCTCCGACGGATGTGTTCCCATCCGTTGTTTTGAGTATAACGTGCCTGCCCCTGGCCGTTATATTCTGCATGGACGAGGTTGGGTGGCTGTCCCGTTGGAAGCGACGGTGGAGCCCCTGTGCGTCGTTAGAGAGTAACGCGCTCACCCCTGTCCGTCGTTTGCTGTGGTGTTGGGTTGAGGGTGGCTATGCCATTGTGAGTAACGGATAGGCCCCCGTGCGTCGTTTGGTTCTGACGGCCCTCCCCTGCCGCGCTGTTTCGTGAGTGACGCGCCTGGCTTAGCGCGTTGCTTCGTTTTGGGTTTGGGTGGCTATGCCGTTGGGAGTAACGGTGGAGCCCCTGTGCGCCGTTTGCTTGTAACGCCCCTGGTCCCGTGCGTTACTTGGCTTTTGTGTGCTTTTTAGGTTGTTAGGGTGGTGTGAGCGACGGCCTGTGTCCGTCCGTCGTTTGGGAAATAACGCCCCTGAGCTAGACCGTCACTTGCTAATAACGGTCTAGGGCCTGTGCGTTGCTTCCCTTGTGCCTTGGTTTTCCGCCCGATGATTCTGTGTGTCTTGGCTTGTCCTTGTGGTCTGCCCGTTGTCCCGTGGATGTCTCCTGACGTCCTATGAGGGTTAAGACTACGTTGTGAGGTAGCCAGGAGTCTTCTTACTTGTGGTAGGATCCTTGATCCTACTCTTGTATGCTTTTGTTGTTTGGGTTTCGGTCAACCCGGTGTGACCTAGTGGTTGACGTGTGACCTTGTCTGTGCGTGTCTTGGCGGTTCTGTCCTATCCAAGACGCTGCTTCTGGATGTTTCGAGGTGTTGTTCTACCTCGGTTTGCATGTCCAGCTGTGCTGAGGGTTCTTGGTGCTTCCTTCAGGTCTCCGTGTGTTGTTTTCTGCGGAGCGTGGTTTTTCTGGCCTAGGATTAGACCGATTGGCGGCTTGTCCCGCTGTTTGTGACGATCTTGCCTTTGAGTCGTTCAACTCAGGATCGTTACATAGGAGGTCTAGTTGCTTGTCCTGAGTTGTCGGCGGTGGTGATGCTGCCATTTGGTGCTTAGAAGTACGAGTAGATGGGCGTGGTTGCCTGTCTGTACTTCGGCACTTGTGTTTTGAGCTTCTGTGTCGTGTGAAGCCTCCACTTGTGTGACCTAAGGCCTAGAGGTGCCGACTCGCTAGCGGATGGTGGAGGGGTTTTCCCGGTGAGCGGTTTTTAGTTAGTTCCGCGGGCTCCTAGTCAACGGTGGCGTCCTACCGAGGGAGAATACTAGCTAGAGGACCTGGCTTAGACTATAGCCAGTGTGTGCACACGTGGTCAGGGACTGAGGACTTACGTCGACGGGCGTGACCCTGACTAGTTACTTGTTTGCTGTTACTGTTTGGTTCAGCTGGTGTCTACATCTCTGGTGTTGTTACAGCAGTACTGTAGGTGAGACACTTGAGGTGCAGCGTGAGACGTCAGTGGACGCAGCTGGCTTTGTAAGGGGGTGCTTCCGTCACGTGACGCGTAGCTCTTCGCGTTTTCTTGCGCGTTGTGACCTTTGCGAGTTGCCCGTTCGTGGCTGTGCTCGAGGTCAGTGTTCTGTCGTCTGCACGATGTTCTGATCGTGCGTGGGGCTTTGTGAACGACGTTCTCTGTCGTGTTTTGTCTGTTTCCCGGTGTCGGCGTTCACCTTCGCCTTTGTTTGGGCTGGTTGATAGGCCGATGTACCCTTCTGTGTGAGTTTAGGGTCATCCACCTGTTGCCTTTTTGTTTGGAGTAGTTTGGGATGCCGAGGTTAGTTCGGTAGCCGCTTGTTTGGTGCGGGTTCTCACCCTCTCCTGCGTGTTCCCTACTCCTGCTTCCCGTCTGTTCCTTTACAGCTTTGTAGTGTAGCTTTCCTGCTTTGCTACGTTGCTGTTCTTGCTGCGTTTGTTGCTGCTTCCGTTGCTTTTGCTTTGTGCATTTTCCAGTGGGGATCCGCGTGACCCCTACTGAGTTTCTGTTGAGACTCACCCCTGCTGCTTTTCAGGTGGGTTTCGACGTCTGCCTCTGCGGTTCCTGGCGGAGTGCTCGCTTGCTGTTGTAGCTGCCAGCTGTACCTGCGTCGGGCTTCTCCTGACTTCTGTGTACGTTTCTTTCTGTCAGACTGTACTGTGCTAGACTTGTTGTCTTTCCTTTGGGCTGGACTCTGTGTTTAATTGTTAAAAATTTATTAATGAAGCTGAAATTTTATTTCTGCTACTTTAGCAATCCAATCTAATGAAATTTACTTGCTTACTGTTATATCTCTGTGGCTTCAATGTACTCTACACATGCCCTCCTAACCCTTCAGGGGCCTCATCAGCCACTTGGGTGGCCTCCCCAGTTCTTGTTATCGGTATATCGGTATCCTGAACTCTGGGTCGGTACAGACATAAACAAATATATATGAAGTAAGTAAAATGCCAAGTAAGGGAGCGAATGCGATACCTCCACGCGCTCGGCGTGGGGAAGGCGGACCCGGCCGAAACTCGTACTCCCGGGACAATTAATACACCATATTACAGCAAATGAATTACTGCCCACTCCACGCAGGGAGGTAAAGGGCTACACAAACGGGCCCGGGAGGACCGAATTCGGGTTGACGGGCGGCTTCTCGCGTCTCTTCGGCAGCACCCGAACTTGTGACTGTGGGGCCCACGTGCTGTCCGGAGGGGTCGAGTGGGACCCGGTGGCACCGCTGTAGTGGGGACACTTAGGGAAGCGTTCCCCGGGCTGGCGACACGCTGGTTCGCCGGCCGGAGGCCGGGCGGCTCCGATCGGCACCGGTCGGAATAACCAGCCACGGACCTGCCGGTTCTATTTTCCGGCATGCGCTCCGGTGAGAACGGATGCTGCGATCAGCCCCGACGTCGGAATGCGACGAAACCAGTTCCGTTGGAAAGATGCTTCGAAGGGCTTCAACCCAGGGTGATTACAGAAAAATAATCAAGCCTATACTTCTGATTGGCGAATTTTTAAGGTTGCTGTTGTACAGTTCCTGAAATCTCAGGTCAGCAGAGAACGTTCCTGTGGATTGCCTTTGACCGTGATGTAAACGTGCGAATCTGGGATTGTGTTCTTCATAAAAGTTGTGGGAAATCAAGTTACAAAACCAGGACTATTTTTGGATTTGGATTTGGAGGTGGTGGTGATTTGTTCTGATTTTGGAAGTGGAGGTGGTCGGATCTGGGATCTAACTGAGAACACTGTAGTTGATGAAGAACACGGATTTCTAAAAATAGATAGAAGGCTGATAAAAAATTACGAAAATTTTTGGATGTAGGGGGTGATGGACATAACTCTCAGTAAAATTGGGAGGGTTTGGGCAAATCAAAAAGATGGCCGGAGGTGGGAAACACAGGACTGCTGTCACTGTAGACAGAGATAAAATAGAACTAGGAATGAAAGATGCACGAAAATGGGAAAATACTAAATGATGGAATTTGGGTGTGAACATTTAGGTTGAGCTTGGGATACAAGGGAAGAACACACCATAAAAAGTTCAGCTTGAGATCGTCACGTGGTGTAGAGCAGATATTCGGACAAGAAGCCTCTATCCAGGATGGACAGAACACCGAAGGCGGCTCCGCGGCGGCGTGATGGCGGCACGAACGGCGGCGGCGGCGGCACTGATGATCACCGGAGGTGGGGGGAAGGAGATATCACTCTAGAATGGGGGTTGGGGATGAAGAAACCAGGGGGAGAGAGAGGAGAGGTCAAAATTCTCCAAGAGAGGGGTTCTTGCACAATGATTTTTTCACTTTCATTAATATTCAAATAGAAAATACAAGTATTTATATGCCTCCAATCTAATCCAATCTCTACCATTGGATCTAGGGATGGGGGATGAATGGCCTAGATTAAATATGACCAACACACACAAAAAAAATAAAATAACCCAAGTGGGAGACAAGCTTGACATGGTAGGTAGCCTACCTTAGACTTTTTACTCCCTTTGTCTACCCATGTGGCATTTGACATTCAACCCTTCTAGATGACCACCTAGGATGGTTGACCAGCCCCACATAGGTGACATGGACTAATGGGAAAGGGCTGAGGGCCCCCTTGCTGGTCCTACTGTATAATTGCATAAAAACCCACACAATCCATGGGAATGACGCATTGGCTTATAAAGCCGTACAATTGCGCATATACTCTCCCAAGGATATAACACAAACTAAAAGGACATAAATGCAAAAGCAAAAGTACATGCTCGGCGTCGATTCCCATCACTTGCCCAAGCTCTCCTCTTCTCCTCCTTGGCCTTCTTCTCCTACAAGATTGAAAATAAGCTCATTAGGGTATTTCTCATCTTAAATTCGTAGGTCACACATATGTATATATAAGAGAAATCAAAAGACCCATATGTAGACACGCCAAAATTGACGTTACTGAGAGTACATCTCATGTTACCTTGTAATGCCCTAATTTGACCCTCAAATCAATTTTATTTGAGTGATTTTTCTCACTTTTCTTGGATTTCTTCCTTTTTTCCCCCTTTTCTTATTTTTCCCTATTTTTCTGGATTTCCTGGGCATTTTCCCTATTTTTCTGGAATTCACGACTTGAAGTGGGGCGTGTTTTAAATAGCGACCTAATCTGGGGCGTGTTCTCAAGAAAGGACGGCTGGTGTTGAGGGCGTCAATTTCTGGTATTTTACGAGTCCCACCCAAATTAAAATCAAAAGAATTAACGTCCTTCCTTAGGGCGTGTTTTCAATTAACGCCTATTCCTCAGGCGTCTCTTCATCATTTTCAAATAAGAAAGTTTTTATTACTAAAATTGAATCCAGGAGTTGACGCCTTTGTCCCAGTCGTTATTTGAATTAACGTCTTAGGGCGGGTCGTCATTTTTTAATTAACGCCTTGATGTGAGTCATCTTTTCCTTCCGTGTCCTGCTTGAACAGCCCTTTCCCGGAGAGTTCCCTGCTCTGTTTGATCATCTTGTTGGATTAGGGAACTAGAGTCCTTCCCTTAGATGACTCTTGCCCGTTCTTATCCCATCCAATCTGTGTTTTGTGCCCTATATAAAGAGCCCTACGGCTCTCGTTCGTGAGTCTCCGGAGATTGATTTTTTACAGGGAATTGCTGTTGGTTGTTTGGCTGAAGGAGGAAGTTCTCCTGCGTCCAAAGCGTCATCCGACAGAGTCTTCCTCCCCATTGAGCATCAAAGCCAAAGAACACAAGCTTTTCTTATCTTTTCAATTCTTTTGTTTTATTGCAAAATATTCGTACGCATGCATACATCTTGTTTATTTATTCCTCTTTCTCAACCATGTTGAGACTCCCACAGTGCAACTCTTGCACACCTCCTTTTGCTTTATACATATATTTTACATTCATCATCATACCTCCCACCCTTTTGCATAGGGGTTTAAGGGCCAACACCCAATAAGGTGTGTTCTTACACATGCTTTCATGTCTATTTTTATCATGAATTTGATGCTACACTCACCTTGTTTCTAATTCAATCTTTTTTATGGGTGTTTGTTAATTTTGCAAAGGTAATCATCAAGAAGAACTCTCTTCATCGACCGGCCGATCGGAAGAGAAAGGAGCACTCACAAATCCCCCGCGCTTCCAAGGTATTTTCGCAATCCCTCCCTTTATTATCATTGTTTATATCCTTTTGAGGCCCTCGCGTCTCTGGCGATCACAAATCCTCTTAGCACCTCGTGCTTCATCCATGCTCCACACACATTTTATGCTTAATATGCTTTCTTTTCTTTTAGTTATATTTATTCCTTGAGTGGATTTTCTTTTAGGAATCTACAAATTGGCGATCACGGTGGGACCCCTTTTTGTTTTTCTTTTGATTACCCTTTCCCTTGGGCACCCACGTATGCCATCTCCTTTTGCACCCATAGTGCACCTCCTTTTATGCTCCACGTAGCACTCTCCCTATGTGATCTGTTAGTTTGATATGTTTCCTTTAGAAATTCCACTTATCCAAAAAAATTTTTTTGATGATGAGCATGCTAAAATCTTAATTCTTATATTTGTTGATTGCCATGATTATGTTGTGACTGTGAGTATCTTCTTTTTATCACTGTTCGATACTTCTGGCCGTGGAGTGTTTCTGGAGACAGAAAGAATTAACGCCTTTCACAGAGGCGCGTTTTATTTTAATGCCTTCACCCAGGGCGTCTGTTTGCTGTGTAACGCCTGCTGCAAAGGCGCCTTTCATCATATCTCCTGGTATTCTTATGCTGTCTGAGAATTCGCGCCCTCACTCAGGGCGTTCTTTTATTTAGTAGCGCCTCTCTCCAAGGCGTGTTTCGCTGCCCATTGCGCTATTTGACGCCCGCTCCCTTAGGCGTCCTTTTACAGGTAGCGCCTCACACCAAGGCGCGTTTTTCCATTCTGTGAGCACAGTGATTCACGACAGCCACGCTGTCGTCTCTTTTATTGGTAGCGACTGGCGTCAGGTCACCTTTTTCCTGTGCGTTCACAGTGACTTGCTTCCCTGCTGCCTGTGCTTATTTGTGCTGCATTGATTCTTACATTGAGTATTTGGGCTATATTGGTGTGATCTGCTTATCTTATCTTGCATTTTGTGGCATTTGGTTTGGGAGACCTCCTCTCTCTACACTAGGATTCCACACACCCTCTTGGTGAAGGAAGGACCCTCCATTGAGCATTCCGTCTCTTTAGATTGGAAGTTCCTAAACCAAGCCTCCGTAAGTCCCCGCACCCGTGGATTCCCTCACGGACGCCGGGCAGGTTGTACCCTTGAGGTCCCAGGTTTAGTTGGCCTATATACGGTGAGAGAGTGTTCCTAGTTGTCATCGAAGTGAACTTATATTGAAACTAGGTTCCTCCCTTGTGTGAATCACTCCAAATTGTTGTTGAAAATCACTCTAATTCACCAAGGATCAAACAAAGAAATCAAGGGTAACCATTCCAACTTGTGTGCTTCTTTGTAAACTATTTTGCTTGAACTTTGATTGTATAATGGCTTACCTTGATAGATAAAATAACATGTTTAATTTCAATTGTAAGGATGCACAACCTAGCACATCCTATACTCCTCAATTTCAACATGTTCAACATCATTGTCACCACAATTCTTTAAAGGGACCACATCCTCATTCTTATGGTGTTGCCCGACCCATGGGCAAGGTCCGATCTCATGGGCCCTCGCTTCAATCGCGAGCCACTACTCCCACGGGACCGTCTCCTCCTAACGATGAGAAGGTCTCCCAAATCTTGCATGCATTAGATCATCTCACCCCTCAACAAATTCAAGCCCTTAAGGCTGCTGTTGAGGGTGCATCTCATTCATCTCATCCTCCTTCCAATCCTACTCGGGTGGCCCATCACCCACTTCCCTCTTCAATTCACATTCCTACTCGGGCAGCCCATCACCCATCTCCTTCTCCTCGGGTGATCCAATACCTGCCTC
Source organism: Amorphophallus konjac (assembly GCA_022559845.1). NCBI lineage: Eukaryota > Viridiplantae > Streptophyta > Magnoliopsida > Alismatales > Araceae > Amorphophallus > Amorphophallus konjac. The sequence continues at coordinate 102,581,149 of CM040120.1, forward strand.
CTTCTATTACTCCTCCACCACGGCCCCAAGGCCCATTTATTCCTTGCAATCCGGCCCATCCGGGTTCTTCTATGGGTCATCCCATTAATCCCTTTCCACGGCCTTTTTATGCGGCCCCTCCTTCAAGGCCCTGCCAACCCTCGGTTGCTCAAGTCTCACCTCCCCAACAAATCTTCTCGACAAAGTCACTTCGTTGGAGGAACAATTAAAGAGGGTTACGAGCCCACGGCCCACTCCTCCTACTCCAGTCAATCCCCTCCACACCGCTCTGAACGACATTACAAAGATGGAGAAAGATTGGAAGGATAGGAGAGACGACTACGGCATCGACAGTGCGAGCAAGCAAGAGCCGGCGGGTTTCAACGTTCAAGTGGACGCCATCCATCCTCCACCCATTCACCCAATTCACACATATGGCCCTCCACCTCCACGTACACAATACCATTACATTCCACCACCCACATACATGCCTCCACTATGGTGCCCACTTGAACTAGCTGATGAAGAACCGGCGATTGAAGAATTTGAGGCGGTATACGACGAAGCTCCTCAAGAAGCACCCCTTCCGAGTTTCCTTCGCTTCCCTCTCCCTCCATTACCACTTGATGAACCCCTTGCTCAGGACGAAGCCACAGTCCCCGATCCAACCCCCATTTATGAGACCTCTTCATGTTACGATGATGGGTCGACATTCCAATCACCCACACCGCCACACCATGAGTCACATTCTATCCCTAACACCGCTCGCCCCATCCGGCATTCTCAACGCACTAAACCTTCTTCGCTCACACCTCCCGTAACCACACCAATAGTCTCCATCCCATCGGCCTCCACCGAGCCTCCATCACCCTCCACTACGCCGGCTTCCGCCGAGCCTTCCATTACACCTCCTCTTTGTTCACCACCTCAGCCGTCCTCTATTATACCTTTAACCCGTGACCTAGCCACTCCTATTCCACTACTTAACCCTTCACCCTTACCCGTGGCTAGTCCTGAGCAAGGTCCACCCCTTTTTACACTCGAGCCAACCCCGACTGCCTCCAAGCAAAGGGAGAAGCTCGACATGTTCGAACCTTCGCTTTCACTCACCCTGTCTCCAACACCTTCCATTATACCTCCACCATCCATGGAACCTTTCGCCTCCGCTTTGCCTTCCTCTACCACTCGGAATGGGGGGCTTTCGTCAAGTACTTGCGCCGAAGATAATCAAGAGCTGGGCAGGAAGGCTACGGCCGAGCTATTCAAGATGCAAGAGTTTATTTGCCGGATGCCAATCCGGGTTGTTGTGCCAAGCATGGTCGAAGAGGCCAAGTCGCCGCCACTGCTCACTAAGAGAGAATGTCAAGCTTTGATGCCATGTAGGCTTGTGCCCAAAGGCCGGGAAGGGCACCCCTTGTTCCAACTTTCAAATCTTGAACCTTTTCTTCCATACAAGGGGCGAATGCCTATTCTATTCAACACTCCATATACGCCACAACCCCCGGGCAGCACAATGCTTCCTATCCCAACTGTTCAACTCTCTCACACTATTACTTTTCACTCTTCAAGGGAGTTGTCATTCACCATTGAAGCTTCGTCATGGGCTCTGGCTTTATCCATAGGGCCAATTGGCTATACACTTTCACTGCCATGGAGGGGCGGTTATCTTGGTGCTAAGGGGCCTTCCACTATTTTATCCACCTTCTATTCAACTCCATCCACATTCTTGTCTATCATATTTTCTTCATGGGCCACTCCAAGGGTAAAGAGGAGGATCTCATCCTCTCGCCCTTCATGTTCGCCATATTCTTTGCATCTCATGCATTCTGTCACATCCATGCATTTATCGCATCTGTTGCATTGCACTCGCATACATTGGCACTTCTTCTTTCCTGGGTTTCCGGACCCGTATCTTCCCCGCCCTCCGGAACCTCCGGATCTTCCGCATTTCCCATCTTATTCATCTTCATCCTCAGGATCTGCGGGTCCCCTTACACTGCCCGGGCATTGCACCCTCTCCAATCTTTCCTCAGGGCATCGCGCCCCTTTCCAACTATTGCATCCGCACTCCCCGGATATCTCACCCGTCCTCCTTGGGCATCGCGTCCCTCGATATTTTGATGCGGGACAGGACTGAAATGGGCTAAGACCTACGAATGCAACAAGTGCGGCCAGCACTCGCACGCCAAAGGTAAGCCGGGCGGCTGACCTCCGTGCCGTTCCTCCGGGTGGAGGCGTCTCTCAACAAGAAATCCAAGCCCACAGCTGTCCCTATGAGGGAAGCGTAGGGATCTCAGCGACTAAGGAGCTGCCGTGCGCCTATGGGAATCTAGTCCGAGCTCGGCGCTCGACTAGGGCCACGGAATGGGTGCTCTCAACTCTCAACCACGCGGTGACTAGCAAAAGAGCTAGGATCCTATACGCACTCACGCTGCATGCTAGAGAGTATACTAGTAAAGCAAAATGCCAACGGTGAGGAGTATGGCACGTACCTCCACGCCTAGGCGTGGGGAAGGAACCCCGGCCGAGACCAACAACCCCGGTACACGAAGTCGAGCAATAGTACAATCTCAATCACAAATGCCCACTCCTCGCAGGGAGATAACAGGCTACACAAGGAGATCCGGGGCTGTCGATGCACGGGCTGACGGGCAGCACTTGGTGAAGGGTTGGCCGCGAGGAGGTCCCGTGCGGGGGTCGGCAGATTCGCAGCACTGCGTGACTCGGCGGGGGAAGCTCCCACGACCTGCTCCGACGTCCGATTGAAGCGCCGTCAGCGTTGGCGCGCAGCTAGGTCACGGGAGGAAGCCTCGGTCAAAGGGCGCGTGCAGATTCTGTCCGTGGAAGCCGGGGGCACACCTGCAAGTAGTGACTGGATTCTGCTCCCAGAACTGCGTGCTCGAGCGGGAAAAATAATAAGAAATGGATACGGAGGGCGAACGGGGCTCCGCTTGTTGGAGGACGGAGAGGACGCAGAGCAGCAGGTGCCGCCCAAAGGGCTCGATCAGATCCGATCGTGGTTGAGAGCAGCAGGCTCTGAAATCCGCTGGTGGTTCTGGCGCCGGTTGGGCAGGGCAGACCTGTGTGACTTCACGGGAACGGATGCCACGAGCAGCTCGGACATCGGAACGACGCGAGGTTGGTGGCGTTGGACAGAGGACAGGGAGGGGTACGATCGGTGAAGATCCCGTGCCCAAACTCACAGACGTCCGTTCTGTGGGATTTTTGCAATGGGGCGAACAGAACCAGGCCCGCAGGGAGAGGGGTCCTGCGCGCGCTCACGAGAGAAATTGCCACGGGCGGTGCCGATCTCTGAATGAGGCGAGACCACCTCGCACGCGTCGGCGACTCGTAGCAGAACCACAAAAAAATGGGCTGGTCGCCCAAGATCCTCACGAACAGGGGGTGGTCGTCGCTGCTCTTGGAGGAGAAATCTGGGCGCACTGAACTAGAACTTGAGAAGGGATAGAAGAGAAAGGGGCCCTCGGCGTCGCACCGAGGGATGGGGAGTCACACCCCGGGCTTGCTCCCGTCGCAGGAGCAAGGAGGAACAGTGGATGGGTCGCAGCCACCTTCAGCAAAACTCTTTTCAATTTCATTCAATAATAATGCTCAAAAGAAAATACAAGCCTTTATATCGGGGGGGGGAAGCTAGGGTTTCACCTTGCCACATGGGAGGGGGGGGCGACCCAACCCTTCCCCATTCAAGGGGGGTGCGGCCATCCCTCCTCCAATCAAGGAGGGGATCAAGGGGGGGTGCCCAAGGGGGGCAAGGGGTGAGGTGGAATGTGGAAAGGGGGGGGGGGCGCCCAAAAAGGAAAGAGGAGGGCCAAGGGGGGGAAGGTGGCGCATCCATCATGGATGAGGGATGCGCCCTCCTCCCTAAACCCTAACCCTAACCCTAATCCAATCAACTATGGGCCAAGCCCAAGCCCAATAATAAAAGTAGATAGCCCACTATTCCCTACACATAGTCTGATAACATAAAGAACTAGATAACGTGTCCACGCAGGGACTAAACCTAGGCCCAACATGGCCTCAAATGAGTATGAAGACCACTAATAGATGCCGTAGTCGCCTAGCCAAAGAGATGCTGGCGTGCTCCGTGTGCTCCGTCGAGTGATGCGGCGCGTGTCCTCACCAATTCTCCCCGGGTGGGAAGAACTCGACCCCGTCGAGTAAGGGTCACGGTCGCTCAGGTAGCGCTCCAGCAGGTCCGGGTCGATCCTCTCCAGCTCTCCACGTGTGATCCAGGCGTCGTCTGTCGCAGGGCGCCCTCTCCAACGCACTAGGAAGCGTTGGTATGCTCCACTCCTGGTCGTGGTCACCTGCTCATCCAGTATACAATCTATATGCTCGCGTGTCTGTAATGGGGCTGGAAGAGGTGGACGCTCAGAAGGTGTAATACTCTCAACAGGAGGGGAAGGCCCAAAAAGCTCACTGGGAATCACCGCGGGATCCCGATATGCCACCAGATCTGAGACATTGAACGTCGAACAGATCCCATAGTCGTCTGGCAGCTCAATCTCATACGCATTCGACCCGATTCGCTTCAAGACTCGAAAGGGTCCAGCACCGCGGGCCTGGAGTTTCTTCACGGCCCCCGAAGGAAACCGTTCAGGTCTGACCCTGATCATGACGTACTCTCCCTCTCGGAACTCACGGGTGCGTCGATGCGCATCAGCTAACTCCTTATAACGTGCGTTGCTGGCCTCTATATGACGACGTACATGCTCCTGCAACTGCCTAATATGCTCTGCAAAGGACTCAGCTGACTCAGAAACACGGGCCTGGATGGGAGATGGAACCAAGTCTATCGGCTTCCTAGGTCTACGACCAGTAACAATCTCAAAGGGACTCAGACCTGTAGACCTATTGACCGAGTCATTATATGCAAACTCTGCTAGAGGTAGAACCAAGTCCCAATCCCCGACACGATCACGCACTAAGCACCTAAGAAGATCCCCTAGACTCCTATTGACTACCTCCGTCTGACCATCGGTCTGGGGGTGATAGGCGGTAGAGAACTTCAACTGGGTGCCCATCATGTGCCATAGGGTCTTCCAGAAGTAGCTAGTGAAGCGCACATCCCTATCAGACACTATAGTACGTGGAAGCCCAAACCTGGAGACACAGTGAGTAAAGAACAGACGGGCAACTCTAGAGGCGTCCGAAGTCTTGGAACAGGGAATGAACAAAGCCATCTTAGAGAACCTGTCTACCACCACAAAAATGGAGTCATGCCGACGGAGGGTACGCGGCAAACCTAACACGAAGTCCATGCTAATGTCCTGCCATGGACTGTCCGGGACAGGGAGGGGAGTATAAAGGCCGGTGTTCTGCTTCCTCTGCTTGGCCATAGCGCAAGTGCGGCACTGAGCCATGATGCGAGCAACATCCCTCTTCAAACTAGGCCAATAGAACCTATGCTCAACGGCCTCAATGGTCTTGTTCCGGCCGAAATGGCCAGCAAGACCCCCTGCATGCAACTCCCACGTGAGAAAATCACGAACAGACGTCCGTGGGATGCACAACTTACCACCCCGGAATAAATATCCCTCCTGAAGGACAAACTCACTATGGTCACGGGAGGGGCCCGACTGAAGGGCAGCATGGATCGGACCGAAGTCCGGGCAATCGACATAAGCCTCTTTCAGTCTCTCTAATCCCACCACCTCTACTCCCATGGTGGACAACATCATCATCTGCCGACTCAGCGCATCGGCCACCTTGTTCTCGGCCCCTGCCTTGTGCCTAAGCACAAAGGTATACTCCTGAAGGTACTCCACCCACCGACTATGACGCGCATTCAGCTTCTTCTGAGTATGGAGAAACCTCAAAGCCTCGTGATCAGAAAAGAGCACAAACTCTTGGTGTAGGAGATAGTGCCGCCAATACCTCAATGCCTGGACGACTGCATAAAACTCCTTGTCATACGTGGAATACCGTAGTTTGGCATCGTTCAGCTTCTCGCTGAAAAAGGCAATGGGATGAGACTCCTGACTCAAGACTCCCCCGATACCCACTCCAGAAGCGTCACAGGTGACCTCAAACACCTTAGAAAAATCAGGTAAGGTAAGAACAGGTGCCTGGGTCATGCGCTCCTTGATGCTCTGAAAGGCCGTGGCTGCAGCCTTAGTCCATGTGAATGCCCCCTTCCTAATGCAATCCGTGATCGGGGCAGTGATGGAACTGAAGCCACGAATGAAGCGACGATAGAACGTCGCTAGGCCATGGAAGCTCCGAACATCGTGGAGGGTGCGGGGCTCCGGCCATTCCTGAATGGCACGTATCTTCTCCGGATCAGCGGAGACCCCATCGCGAGACACTATGAACCCAAGGAAGGAAACCTGATCGGTCATGAAAGCACACTTCTTCGGGTTGGCAAATAAGCTCTCTCGCCTCAGAACAATGCAGACCTGCCTGAGGTGGTCTAAGTGGTGCTCCCTAGTGCGGCTATAAATAAGGATGTCATCGAAGTAGACGACCAAAAAGACCCCTATCATAGGGCGCAAGACCTGGGTCATCAACCGCATGAATGTACTAGGGGCGTTAGATAGCCCAAAAGGCATCACTAACCACTCATACAGACCATCCTTGGTCTTGAATGCAGTCTTCCACTCATCTCCAGGTCTGATCCTAACCTGGTGATAGCCACTTCGAAGATCAATTTTAGAAAATATAGTGGCTCCCGACATCATATCTAGCAAATCATCCAGTCGGGGAATAGGAAAACGATATTTCACCGTGATCTTATTGATCGCACGGCTATCGATGCACATCCTCCATGTGCCATCTTTCTTCGGGGCTAGCAAAGCGGGGACAGCGCAAGGGCTTTTGCTGTCCCTGAGGGATCCCCTACTCATCAACTCCTCGACCTGCCTCTGCAACTCGGCATGGTCCGCGGGGCTCATCCTATAGTGAGGGAGGTTAGGCAAAGAAGAGCCCGGGACAAGGTCGATCTCATGCTGGATGTCACGCATAGGTGGAAGGCCTCCAGGGAGGTCCTCCGGAAAGATATCAGAAAACTCGCGTAGAATCGCAGCCAACTCGGGGTTTAGCTCACCCTCGGACTCTGAGATGACATCACTCACCTCTCGAACAACAACAGCAAAGAGGGGACTACCACTAGTGAACTCTCTCTCCATCTCACGGGGACTAATCACCATCAACCTCCTAGTGGAAGGCTCCCCTAGGGTGAGGGTAGTGGAGGGGGCAGTAGCAGGCACCAAGGGTGGGGTAGGAGGGCCGGCCTTCCCCTGACGAGGGGCGTTCGTGGCACTGGGGCCGGCTGGCCCGCGAACGGCAGGCTCCCTAGGCTGGGTGGGGTGAAGAGTGATCCTATGGCCAGCATGGTCGAAGATGCAAGTGTTCGACCGACCATGGAGGGTGGCATCCCTATCGAAGAGCCAAGGCCTACCTAGAATAATACTACCCACCTCCATAGGTAGCACGTCACACCAAATCTCATCATGGTAGGTCTGAAACTGCAATGGCACTAGACAACGAAGCCTAACCGGGATAGAGGTAGAATCTACCCAGGATACCCGATATGGAGCAGGGTGGTCCACAGGTGTCAACCCAAGACGAGTAACCGTACCGGTGGATATAGCATTAATGCAGCTCCCACTGTCAATGATCACCTTGCAGGCCTTCCCTCCAAGCCTACAAAAGGTGTGAAAGATGGTGGTACGACGCCAATCGTCACTCACCTGGGGCTGGGTAAGGATACACCGGACTACCCCTAACTGCGCATCTCCCTGATACTGAATACTAGGGTCACCGTCCTGCTCTCCCTCAAGTAACTCATCGAAGAACTCCTCCGCCAACTCCTGGTCGGCCTCATAACTGACTGGCAGAAGCTCAGCCGTGGGATCAGTGGGTGAGGGGTCCGTCACTACAAGCGACTCTCTAGTGGGGCATTTGTTCGCATAATGGCCGACTCCACCACACCTATAACAATTGTTACGTGCCCCTGTGCTAGGAGATGCTCCACCAATCATCGGCCCTTTCCCCTTGTCATCATGACGGGCCGGGGGTGGTGGTAGCTGGGGTCGGGTAGGGAACGCGGGAGGCTGAGGGCGTGAGGTGGGGTAAGGTGGCTGCTGGCGAGGGGGAGGGAGAGTGTCCCTCGGCAAGGGAGGGCGAGGCCTAGGAACAGTGGGGTCCTGGCGAGGAGGTTCCGAGGGCCGAGCCGCCGGAAACCGACTGTAGGAACTGGGTGTGGTGCGTGGGTCGAACCCCCGCTGACTGGTGGTCCCCTGACGCTGAGTAGGAGTGAACTCCACCTCAAACTGCTCTAGCTCCATAGCGACCTGGTACGCGACCTCTAAGGTGGTCACATTACGGCGAAATAACTCATACTGGTAATGGGGCCGTAGACCACGACGGAAACGAGAGACGGGCATGGCGCTCTCCTCCGTGACTCTGCATCGCAAGAAATACTCATCAAACTCTGCGATGTACTCGGACACGGTCCGATCTCCCTGGGTGAGGCTCTGCCATTTGTCAATGAGCCTCTGGCGATAAGTGGCGGGGAGATACTTTTCTCGGAGTTTGACTTTCATCTCACCCCAAGACTCTATATGGGGGTCCTGACGCTGAAATATCAAACTCTCCACATTCCTCCAATACGTCTGTGCTCGCCCCAGTAACTTCATTTTGGCAAACTTAACTTGCCGGTGGTCCGACATCTCGACCCACTCAAAATACCGGTCCATGCTAGCCTCCCAATCTAGGTAGATCTTCGGGTCCAGGGACCCGTCAAAAGTGGGAGAGTCCACACGAACGGTCCTAAGGGCCCGATCGTCCTCGTCATCCCTCCGTGGTCGGTGACCACGGTGGTGTCGGCCATTCCCCTCATAATCATTGTCGGATCCATAATCCTCAAAGTCGGGGACTCGTGGCCGTCGCTCCTCAGCCCGATATGGTGGGGCCTGGGCAGCCGCCGCCTGTGGGGCACGATCAACTCTAGGGGGGTCCTGATGGGGCACTTCCTCTACCCTCCCTATCCGCCCAAGCAGACCCTGGATGGATCGGTCAGAAACCTCAGCGCGGTCCTCTATGGCCTTGAGTCGGCCCTCCAGACGGTTGGTCAGGTCCTTAGTGGCTTGTTCAGAACTAGCCAAGCGCTCCATGATCTCGGCCATGAAATCCTCTAGAGAAGGGCCTCCTTGGGTGTTACCACGTGGGTCACCCATGGTGTCCGGGCGATGGTAATGGGTACCACCCCGAGTGGGCATGCAAAGGGACCTAAATGGAGACTCACTAAGACCTATATGGGTGGACACATGCTAAATGGAATGCAAGACTCAACCCTAGATGCAAACCTATATGCTCTGATACCACTTTGATGCGGGACAGGACTGAAATGGGCTAAGACCTACGAATGCAACAAGTGCGGCCAGCACTCGCACGCCAAAGGTAAGCCGGGCGGCTGACCTCCGTGCCGTTCCTCCGGGTGGAGGCGTCTCTCAACAAGAAATCCAAGCCCACAGCTGTCCCTATGAGGGAAGCGTAGGGATCTCAGCGACTAAGGAGCCGCCGTGCGCCTATGGGAATCTAGTCCGAGCTCGGCGCTCGACTAGGGCCACGGAATGGGTGCTCTCAACTCTCAACCACGCGGTGACTAGCAAAAGAGCTAGGATCCTATACGCACTCACGCTGCATGCTAGAGAGTATACTAGTAAATCAAAATGCCAACGGTGAGGAGTATGGCACGTACCTCCACGCCTAGGCGTGGGGAAGGAACCCCGGCCGAGACCAACAACCCCGGTACACGAAGTCGAGCAATAGTACAATCTCAATCACAAATGCCCACTCCTCGCAGGGAGATAACAGGCTACACAAGGAGATCCGGGGCTGTCGATGCACGGGCTGACGGGCAGCACTTGGTGAAGGGTTGGCCGCGAGGAGGTCCCGTGCGGGGGTCGGCAGATTCGCAGCACTGCGTGACTCGGCGGGGGAAGCTCCCACGACCTGCTCCGACGTCCGATTGAAGCGCCGTCAGCGTTGGCGCGCAGCTAGGTCACGGGAGGAAGCCTCGGTCAAAGGGAGCGTGCAGATTCCGTCCATGGAAGCCGGGGGCACACCTGCAAGTCGTGACTGGATTCTGCTCCCAGAACTGTGTGCTCGAGCGGGAAAAATAATAAGAAATGGATCCGGAGGGCGAACGGGGCTCCGCTTGTTGGAGGACGGAGAGGACGCAGAGCAGCAGGTGCCGCCCGAAGGGCTCGATCAGATCCGATCGTGGTTGAGAGCAGCAGGCTCTGAAATCCGCTGGTGGTTCTGGCGCCGGTTGGGCAGGGCAGACCTGCGTGACTTCACGGGAACGGATGCCACGAGCAGCTCGGACGTCGGAACGACGCGAGGTTGGCGGCGTTGGACAGAGGACAGGGAGGGGTACGATCGGTGAAGATCCCGCGCCCAAACTCACAGACGTCCGTCCTGTGGGATTTTTTCAATGGGGCGAACAGAACCAGGCCCGCAGGGAGAGGGGTCCTGCGCGCGCTCACGAGAGAAATTGCCACGGGCGGTGCCGATCTCTGAATGAGGCGAGACCACCTCGCACGCGTTGGCGACTCGTAGCAGAACCACAAAAAAATGGGCTAGTTGCCCAAGATCCTCACGAACAGGGGGTGGTTGTCGCTGCTCTTGGAGGAGAAATCTGGGCGCACTGAACTAGAACTTGAGAAGGGATAGAAGAGAAAGGGGCCCTCGGCGTCGCACCGAGGGATGGGGAGTCACACCCCGGGCTTGCTCCCGTCGCAGGAGCAAGGAGGAACAGTGGATGGGTCGCAGCCACCTTCAGCAAAACTCTTTTCAATTTCATTCAATAATAATGCTCAAAAGAAAATACAAGCCTTTATATCGGGGGGGGGGGGAAAGCTAGGGTTTCACCTTGCCACATGGGAGGGGGGGGGGGCGACCCAACCCTTCCCCATTCAAGGGGGGTGCGTCCATCCCTCCTCCAATCAAGGAGGGGATCAAGGGGGGGTGCCCAAGGGGGGCAAGGGGTAAGGTGGAATGTGGAAAGGGAGGGGGGGGCGCCCAAAAAGGAAAGAGGAGGGCCAAGGGGGGGAAGGTGGCGCATCCATCATGGATGAGGGATGCGCCCTCCTCCCTAAACCCTAACCCTAACCCTAATCCAATCAACTATGGGCCAAGCCCAAGCCCAATAATAAAAGTAGATAGCCCACTATTCCCTACACATAGTCTGATAACATAAAGAACTAGATAACGTGTCCACGCAGGGACTAAACCTAGGCCCAACATGGCCTCAAATGAGTATGAAGACCACTAATAGATGCCATAGTCGCCTAGCCAAAGAGATGCTGGCGTGCTCCGTGTGCTCCGTCGAGTGATGCGGCGCGTCTCCTCACCATATTTGCTTCCTCCGGAACCTCCGGATCTTTCACCCCTCTCTTTATCCCTTGGGCATCGCGCCCCTTTCCGTCTTCTTCCTCCGAAACCTCCGGATCTTTCTCTTATCCTTGGGCATCGCGTCCCATGGTACCTTCCCCCTCCGGAACCTCCGGACTTTCTCCCAGGGCATCACGCCCTTTTCTATCTTCTTCCTCTGGAAACTCCGGATCCTGCTCTTTGGGCATCGCGCCCCTACACACCCTCAAGTCCGGATCTTCTGGATTTCTTATCTCTTCTCCTTGGGCATCGCGTCCCATGGTACCTTCCCCCTCTAGAACCGCTGGACTCTCTTTCCTTCCTCCCAGGGCATCGCGCCCTTTCTGATTCTCTTCCTCCAGAACCTCCAGATTCTCCATCTTATTCTTTCTATCTTCTTTTGGGGCATCCCGACCCTTCTGATTCTATTCCTCCGGAACCTCCGGATCCTTCATCCTCCTCTTTATCCCTTGGGCATCATGCCCCATGGTGTCTTCCTCCTTCGGATCCTCTGGATTTCCTATCTCCCCTCCTAGGGCATCACATCCCTTCTTTCACTATTCCTCTGGAACCTCCGGACCCTCCTGATCCTTTTCATCCACTCTTCCCTGGGTACCGCGTCCGTCGGCATCTCATTCCTCTGGAACCTCCGGACCATCCATCTTTCTTCCGATTCATCTTTCTGCTCTTCCAAGACATCACATCCTTCATTTTCTTCTTCCTTTTCCATCATCTTTTTCCCTATTTCTTCCCAGGGCACTGCGTCCCTCGATATTTTATCCCTCCGGAGCCTCCGGATGATTCCTCCTATCACGATTCTCCTTCTTTACCTCCAGACTCTCCGGATCTGCCTCTTTCCATCCATCAATTTCTTCTTCCGATTCCCCCTAATCCTGGGTCTGACCCAACTTCTTCCACGTCCACTGCTTTGGGCATCTGCCCTTTCTCCCACTGCTTTCGAGGCTTTAGTCCCCACTCCTCCTTCTAATTCTCCTCTCCTTCTGTAGACCTTTCATGTGATCAGAGTCTCCACACCTTAGTGAGGGAGTTCTAGCCCTCGCATCTCTTCCTTTTCTCCTTATTCGTCTGAGTCTGGTCTGAACACCACTCCTTCTTGTTAAGCCACTTTCAAACCATTTGCTTCCAATCCTTTTGACTGCCAAAGAGGACTATCCCACGATGATCAACCTCGCCTCTAACAGCTGCTTCTACAAAGGTTGCAAGGTAACATATTGGCGTAAGTATGCATTTTTATGATATCATTATTTCATTGCTCCACGCATGATTTTAAAAATGAAGTGCTTCTTAACAAGATTAAAAGTGGTGTTTTAAACCTTTACCCTAGGTCGTATCTTTATCTTTACTAAATCATTCTCAAAACAGTCTTTTAGGCTTATTTTTGTAGCACCTTTGGTAATAAAAACCCCACGCTGGGAATTCAACGTTCTCTCCCTGCTTGTTAAGAGTAACCTTCAGCTGGGCATTCCACACACTTCACGGCGTCCTTAGCCGGCTCCTTTGGTTAAACACCGTCCCTACTTTGGCCATGCCATGAGTATTCCTGAAAGTCTTTTTCTCTTCTTTACTCGGCCGCATGCAGGGGCAAGAGGTTGACGGACGAGATGACCAACCTAGGTAATCCCCAATACGAGAGGAGTCTCAAATAGGGGCAGTCTTGACCCAAAATCAATATGAGTTTTCATATGAGTTTTCTTGATATACATCTCGCCAAAAGGGCTATTATGAAAATCAAGTCAAAATTTCGATAAAAGCAAAATTGTGAATTATGGCATGTCAAGAGTGGCAAAGTCTCCGCAGGGAAAACCCTGGTCGTATGCATGTCAAGGGTCTAAAAATCAAAGGCACAAAGCCTCGGCACAACAGACTACCTCTTTGAGGGGAAACACCTTGGAAGGAATTCAAGTCCCGACATCTCCCATCCTGCATAAAGCTTATCCTCAATTATTCTTCTCTTCTCCCTCCAAGACCGAATGTTTCTCGGGTATAGTCTTGGTAGGAGCACCGTTAATCAAGGGCAGTCAGTTATAGGGCGCCACCCTTCAATGCACGCTCGGCTTTGGGTAATTTTAGCAAAAGGGGAAGGAATAAGGACCCCTAGCCAGTTGTTCAAAAATACCCTTTGATGCTGCATTAACAATGTCCAAACAAAAAAAAATAAAAAAATCAAAAGAAAAGAAAAACAAAAAAAAACTTGAATATTTCCTAAGTCAAAATCCAAAAAAATTGAATATTTTCTAAGCCAAAATCCAAAAAAAAATGAATATTTCCTGATCAAAATCCAACAAAAATTGAATATTTTCAAAATTCATAATAAAAATTCAAATATTTTTTAAAATCCACATAAAAATTCAAATATTTTCAAAACTCATAAAAATTTGCATATTTCAAAATCTAAAAAAATTGTATTGTATTTTTCTAATGGTGCTTTTACAGTAACAATAACTTTGCAAGGACCAAGAGCATGGGATGAGTCCTCTCCATTCATTGCCATCTACCTTTTGATTCTTCCCATGTTCACAATTGATCACATCTTCATAATTTGCTACACATTACTCCGATTATTCATCTCCAAATCTTTTTTATCAAATCTTGCTGATCACTCCGCCGATGGGCATTATCAGGTCTTGATCATTCAACTCCAAATCTTGATTAACCAAGTTGTCATCCTCATGACAAACGATAAATAATGATGCTATGCTATCTATGCTTTAATGATGCTATCTATGTTATTCATGCCTTTCACGCTGTGCACACTTGAATGCTATTCATGATATGATACATACCTGCTATTGATGCTTTGATTCATGCTATGCTTGCTATGCTTAAATGCCTTATTCATTGCTTGTTATCTTTTATATCTTGGCTGATGAATCTTTGAGCTCAGGAAGAAGCTCTTGGTCCCACCGATTGGGTATCATTATCCAAGCCCCACGGTGCTTGCACCTCCTTTCTCAGTTCCCCCATGCTCATTGCTATCACCATCCCCCCTGTATGCATTCTACTATATGTTACATACGCTACTAGATTATATCAAGGACCTTGTGACTTTGGTAAATCTGGGATTTGAGTTCCCCTTCATCAAAAACAATGATGATTCCAGAGGAGTCTTAGTCACACGGATAGGCCGTTGAGCCGTCCAAGACTGGGGACGATGGTTCCCTTTTGTGAGTTGATGCCTGGATAAACGGGCTTCGGCTTAGTATCGGCTCGCAGAATGGGTTTCTTGACCCAGTCTTGGCAGTTTAACAATATTATCCTTGATTATCTTATATTTTCATTTGTTTTAAGTTTTCCTTTTAAACCCAGCATGCATTCATGTAGGAATTTGAATCAACGTTGAAAAAAAATCATTCTGATAAGCTAATTTGGAGAGTCAAATTGATCTTAATCTTTCAAGATATGAGATATTCATTGCTGAATGGAATCCTCAGTTCGTTTTGTCGCTGTTTTGGGTCATTTTCTCGAAAGCTCCTTGTTTGGATTTCTATCATCTTATTTCAATCCTTTTCCCTTGATCCACCTTGGCTGCAGCACGTCCACATTGGCTGGTAACCGCTCCCCAATGGTGAAACCTACAGGTTTGTGACCTGGGGTACTTCCACCGCGCTGGAAGTTGATCATTCTCCTTCGTGCCCGCGTGCACACTCCCTCTTTTATCCAAACATCGTTGATTTCATTGAATTTCCCGAGATTACTTCATCTCGAGCTTTTGATTTAATTCTCATCAAGTGATGTTGATTGCGTGTCTCATCACACATTGGCATCTACTTTTCAGTTTGCTCTGCTCCCTTGCAAAGTAGACGCCAAGGCGGGGCAGCTGTAGACACGCCAAAATTGACGTTACTGAGAGTACATCTCATGTTACCTTGTAATGCCCTAATTTGACCCTCAAATCAATTTTATTTGAGTGGTTTTTCTCACTTTTCTTGGATTTCTTCCTTTTTTTCTCCCTTTTCTTATTTTTCCCTATTTTTCTGGATTTCCTGGGCATTTTTCCCTATTTTTCTGGAATTCACGACTTGAAGTGGGGCGTGTTTTAAATAGCCACCTAATCTGGGGCGTGTTCTCAAGAAAGGACGGCTGGTGTTGAGGGCGTCAATTTCTGATATTTTACGAGTCCCACCAAAATTAAAATCAAAAGAATTAACGTCCTTCCTTAGGGCGTGTTTTCAATTAACGCCTATTCCTCAGGCGTCTCTTCATCATTTTCAAATAAGAAAGTTTTTATTACTAAAATTGAATCCAGGAGTTGACGCCTTTGTCCCAGTCGTTATTTGAATTAACGTCTTAGGGCGGGTCGTCATTTTTTAATTAACGCCTTGATGTGAGTCGTCTTTTCCTTCCGTGTCCTGCTTGAACAGCCCTTTCTCGGAGAGTTCCCTGCTCTGTTTGATCATCTTGTTGGATTAGGGAACTAGAGTCCTTGCCTTAGATGACTCTTGCCCGTTCTTATCCCATCCAATCTGTGTTTTGTGCCCTATATAAAGAGCCCTGCGGCTCTCGTTCGTGAGTCTCCGGAGATTGATTTTTTACAGGGAATTGCTGTTGGTTGTTTGGCTGAAGGAGGAAGTTCTCATGCGTCCAAAGCGTCATCCGACAGAGTCTTCCTCCCCATTGAGCATCAAAGCCAAAGAACACAGGCTTTTCTTATCTTTTCAATTCTTTTGTTTTATTGCAAAATATTCGTACGCATGCATACATCTTGTTTATTTATTCCTCTTTCTCAACCACGTTGAGACTCCCACAGTGCAACTCTTGCACACCTCCTTTTGCTTTATACATATATTTTGCATTCATCATCATACCTCCCACCCTTTTGCATAGGGGTTTAAGGGCCAACACCCAATAAGGTGTGTTCTTACACATGCTTTCATGTCTATTTTTATCATGAATTTGATGCTACACTCACCTTGTTTCTAATTCAATCTTTTTTATGGGTGTTTGTTAATTTTGTAAAGGTAATCATCAAGAAGAACTCTCTTCATCGGCCGGCCGATTGAAAGAGAAAGGAGCACTCACAAATCCCCCGCGCTTCCAAGGTATTTTCGTGATCCCTCCCTTTATTATCATTGTTTATATCCTTTTGAGGCCCTCGCGTCTCTGGCGATCACAAATCCTCTTAGCACCTCGTGCTTCATCCATGCTCCACACACATTTTATGCTTAATATGCTTTCTTTTCTTTTAGTTATATTTATTCCTTGAGTGGATTTTCTTTTAGGAATCTACACCATATACCCATGCAAAACCCTTGAAAAATGACTCTAATATGTCCATCAATAACCTAGGGGCATTGGGGTAAAATTTCAGCCCAAAAGGTGGCCATTTGGATGGGTTTCGGAACCAATCCGGAAAACCCATTCTGGACGTTCTGAAGCGGTGTCGACACCTACAACACAGCAGACCGCAGACAGAAGTCTGCCAAATAGGTGTCGACACTAGGTGTCAACACCTATTGGGCAGCTTCACTGGACAAAGCTAGTGAAAACCAGGTGTCGACACCTACCTGCCCAGCACAAAGACTACTCAAGGCAGTCCAATGCAGTCTTAAAAGCCATTAAACCCCCTTTGAAAAAATGATTTAGCCAATTAAATGAAATGCTTATAGGGTCTTAAAAACAACATTCAACCTTGGTTTCAACAAGAAATATAGGAAGCAATATGAGCATGATGCTACTGTGAACCTTCAAGAAAAACATGAAGAACATGCATGAAGTACATTCATCAACCTTAAGAACTTAATGAAGAGATATGCATGTTAACTCAGTCAAAATAAGACTTTTAACTCCTCATGAAGAATATGCATGGAAATCATTCAAGGCCTTATAAAAGACCCATGAAACCTCATTTCTAAATGACCATTCTTCACAAACTCCTCATACCAAAACAAGGTTCGAATCAACATGTAGCTTTGCATTATAAGACCAAATTTTCACGAGTTCAAAGCACATGTAAGAGCAATAGATCAACACACAAATTTCCAATTTGAAAAGGCATCAAACTCAAGATAATCACAATTCTTGTGCATGGTTATTTTCCTTTTAAGATAACACCTTTCAATCTTCCCTTTCATAGCCAAGGGATTAACATGCTTCATGCACACACTAAGCACATTCACTTGAATTGCCAAAACCAAATTACCATGAGTCCATATAATGAGAGAGCATCATTAAAATCACATTCATCAAATTTCAAGTTAATTGGTTGAGGATATTTCAAGCCCAAAAATCTTATGAGAAAAATGCATGAAAATACCCAACCACGACTTTGAAATCCTATTTGATGATATGCATGAAACATAGTGGGAGTTGACATAATGCAATAAGTGAGTTAACTCCCTTTTTCAATAAGAACTTTATTGATGCACTCCTTTGAGTTCCAAAACATGAACCATAGATTTGATCCAGCAAACCAAGATATGTAGCATGAGTTCCTTAATCACAAAGGATTCATATGACTTTCAAGTGTGAACCTTGATGTCATTCTTCAACTCATCAAAACAAGATGCAAACATGTTGCTCAAAGAAACACATACACACACAAGCACAATCGTTTTGATATCATTAAAACTAAACATCAAACATCAACAAGGGGATGCAACAAGGGAGGGTTATCTTTTTTTTTCTTTTTTTGAAAATGGCATCTTTTATATTTACGTTAATTAAAAATGGCATCCAGGGGTCTGACGTTATTTCAAAAAGGCCTCAAAAAATTAGAGAAAATTTTTAGAAAAATCAAAAAAAATAGGGAAAAAATGGGAAAGCTGGAGAAAGCTAAATAATCAAGAAAAATTAGGAAAAGCACTCAAATAAGGGAATTTGAAGGTCAAATCGGTGCATCGCAATGCGATAAGAGATATGCTCAAGATGATGTCAAATTTGACGTTTCTACAGCTGTCCCACCTTGGCGTCTACTTTGCAAGGGAGCGACACGGAGTGGTATGGAATGAAATGGAATGAAATGAAGTGGAATGTAGTGGAATGACGAGGAGCGAACTGAAAAGTAGATGTCAAGGTGTGATGAGACACGCAATCAACACCACTTGATAAGAATTAGATCAAAAGCTCGAAATGAAGCAATCTTGAGAAGGTTCAAAGAAAGCAATAATTGTACGGATAAAGGAGGGAGTGTGCACGCGGGCACGAAGGAGAGAAAATGTAACACCCAGGAAAAAATTTTCATTTTTTCAGATCAGGATCCGTGAGTTCGGAGCGTCGTTGTGAGTCCTGGAACGTGTTTTGGGCTTTACGCGGGTTTGTGTCTGATGAGCCTTCAGAACCCTGTGCAAGGTGAACCGGTGTGTTGTCGGGCTCCGGGACATTGCAGGTGTAGCAACCCTAATAAATGAATAATTGAAATGAATTAAAACATATATATTACAGAAGTAATATATATAAAAGGAATAGGGTTAATCGGACGAAATAAAACAAATTAAAAATAACGCCTCTTATTAGGGCGTTAATTCAAAAAGAAACGCCTCTATCAAAGGCGTTACTAAAGAAAGGACGCCCACACGTGCGGTCGTCAACTCACGCGACCAAATAGGCAAGTAAAAGAAACGCCTCTATCTTGGGCGTGTTTTAAAACACGAAACGCCCTTTTTCAAGGCGCTTTTTAAGAAACGCCCTTATGCAAGGCGTTAATTCAAGAATACACGCCCTGACCAAAGGCGTTAATTCAAGAATACACGCCCTGACCAAAGGCGTTAATTCAGTTCGTGACCCGATCGAACCCAGAACTTATCCAAGCAAAGATTAACCTAATCTAGTAAGTGTCTATTAGAGTAAGGACTCTATTAAGGATATATTACCCTCAATCAAACACTACTCTTGTTAGGACTTCAAAATCCTATAAATAACATGTTCGATCGAACCCTAAAACCCATTTGATCGAACGTCTGCTGCTAGGTACGTGAAGAACATATGTTCTTCTATTTTCTTCTTCTGTTCCTTTTTTTTTTTATGAACGTAGCATGAGAAGAATTAATATTCTTCGTTTCCTCTCCAGGTTGACGGAAGAACGATTGTTCTTCTTCTATTAAGTTGCAGTTGAAGCTTCAAAGCCCTTTCATCTCCTTCATCCAGATCATAAGGTAGGATTTTCTCAAGCTACTGTAGCCCAAATGAAATTAATGCAAGATATATATATATATAAGCATGTCATGCATATGATTATTATAGTTTTCACGTGATTTCTGAAATATTTTGAAAGAAACGCCCTTGATTAGGGCGCTAATTTAAAAGAAACGATCATACTATTGGTCGTCAATTTAATATTTGACGCCCTCTACGCAGGCGTTAATTTCATAAGAATCGCATGTGATTAATAATTGATCTGTTTAAAAATTACAATACATATGAAATATTGATTTTTAATATCTTGCATGACTCTGTGAATTCCTGTTAAATTTTACTGCCATGACATGTCTCCTGTCTCTCGAAATATTATTTATTAAAATATCGTAAATCCCTTGAAATTCACGACTTGGATAAAGTCGTTTTCCATATTCTAACGCCCCAGTACAAGGCGTGAAAATTAAAAGTAACGCCCCTTTCTAGGGCGTGTATCTGTTAAAAAAAAACTAAAATTCACATATTCTGTAAAATGGAATTGGAAAGTAACGCCCCTACCAAGGGCGCGTTTTTGAAAGTAACGCCCCTTCCAAGGGCGCGTTTTTGATAAATTTCTGAGAATAATTATATCCTGTCAAATATGTAAATGATGAGACGCCTGCCCCTGCAGTCGTCAACTTTTAAGAAACGCCCCCAGGAAAGGCGTGTTTTTGATAAATTAATGAAATAATGGAAATTCTGCAAATTGGCAATATATGTAAACGCCCTTCAGTTAGGCGTTAATTACTTGAGACACGACTTGACCTAAGTCGTTATTTTACTGTAAACTGATTTTTCCTCTGATTTGCTAACCGATGGTTTATATATTATACCTATATATATATATATATCGGCACTATTCTCCACTCCGTGAGTATAGTCCCACGTTTCATGTTGATTTATCGATCACACTCAACTCTCATTGACATACAAGCTCTCCATTGGACATTCCGTTCCTTTGGACTAGCAAGTTAGTCATAGAGACCTCCGTAAGACTCCTCGTAGCCTTGGATTCCCTCAAGGCCGACTGAGCTGGTTGTACCCTAAAAACCCATTACACAGTTTTTGCCATGTCAATCTAAAGAAAACATGGTATACCGGCCCTTATGATTATACAAAGAGTATATCATAAGAAATTCTTGATGGGATGATGATATCATACCATATCGTGTCATTCTTGTAAACCCCAATTCTATGATAAGAATGAGGGGTATCTTGCTTGATCTAATGTTCATGTGGACCTCAATTCTATATAAAGAATGTCCATATTGATTTGTCATGGTACCTAAGTTAAGGGAACCATATTCTACCTAGTTTTATCGAACTCGTGATTATACCGTGATTATCGCCATTCTATGTCCTTTGTCATATTTTGGACTCTATTCTATCAAAGTTGTCATACGTATCTACAAGCTTGATTATTGAAATTCTATATTGGCTATATAAACAAGAGTGGATGTCAAAACACATGATAAATGCCTGTGCATATAGGGCCCGATCTGGTCCTGGGAGGAGCACCCGAAAGTACTTGTGCCCATGGGAGTTAAAATGATAAGGTATCTGGCATTATACCGAGTACTTGACTTGCTTGATTGGACATTCCACACACATCTTGTACTTGAATCGTACTTGACTTTACATGAAATGCGTGGCCTGAAAAAGGTTAATTTACTTGCTTGAAACATGATAGCCAAAGTTCTTGACATGACTTGTTAAACGTGCTTGCTTGAATATCTTGAATAACTTGTATCTTGTTCATGAAAGTTCATCTTATTTCTTTGATATTACATTCTCTCTATCTTGTCGTTTCATGCGAGCATGCATAGCTTTATTGCATCCATGAAAATGTAATTACTTAAACCACTTGCTAGTACTTGAGATATAATTTCCTACTGAGCGTTCGCTCATTCCGTTTGTCCCTTTTTACTTTTCAGGTAAGTCCGACGACGATGGAAGTCAATCGGATGGGAATGGTCAAGAGTGAAAGTGATAGAGCTTCTACAAGTGTCGTCTAGTCTTTTCCATAGTTTCTTGAGTCAACTATGTATTCTTTTCCTATTTATTTAACAGAGTATTGGATTTGTAATAGTCTATCCATTATGAAATAAAGGATTGGGTTATCTTGCTATTTTGCGCATCTCTGTCTTTGTGTCGAATACACGACCACTCTGATTGACATGATTGATATAGACACGTCGCGCATCTCCGGGTATCTTCCGCGCTCGGGGCGTGACAGTCTTTGTGGTATCAGAGCCTAAGGTATTCAATTCCTAGGAAACCCAAGTCCAAGGATAGGTTTCAAAACCTTTAACCAAGTGAGAGTGGGTAGAACCAAGGGTTAAATGATCAATGAGTCCTTTATAAGATCATAGTGATATAATACTAACATAGCTATTGTAATTGTAGGATAATGGCTGCCGAACGTGCTCAATGGCGCAACATGCAGCGTACCCTTCAAGGGATGACCCAAGTGCTACAACAGGTAGCACAAGGTGGTGCTCCACGAGCTGGAAGCTTACACCAAGCATTCAAGAATATGAATCCCCCGAAGTTCATGGGATCGACCGATCCAGACGATGCCGAGCATTGGGTTCGGGAGATTGAACGTATATTCCGTGTCATGCAATGCACGGATCAGGACAAAGTCTTATTAGCTACTTTCCAGTTAGAAAAGGATGCTAGATGCTGGTGGGAGTCGATTGAAGCTACTATTGACCCAACTCAAGTTACATGGAGTGAATTCGTTGAATATTTCAACGCCAAATATTTCTCTGATAGGGTCCAGGAAAGGAAGGCCGCCGAATTTGCCGCATTAAAGCAAAGATCTTTATCGGTGGCTGATTATGAAGCACAGTTCTCTAGACTGTCTAGATATGCTAAGCATTTAATTGGCACGGAAAAGATGAAAGCCCGTAGATTTCTTAATGGGCTTAGGCCCCACTACATTACTCAACTGGCGCCTATGGATATTCAAGTTTATACTGAAATAGTGCGCCGAGCTCAGTTGCTTGAAGATGCCACGGAACTATCTGATAGGATCCGTGGGAAAGACAAAAAGGAGCAAGTCACAAGTTCGGGTTCTTTTAAACCCAACTTTAAGAAGAGGCCCAATAATGGAGGTTCTTCCTCTCAAGATCAGAAGTACAAGAAATCCAAGCCTTTCTCTATCACCACTACCCCTTCAAACGTAGTATGCAAGCATTGTGACAAGGCTGGTCACAAAACAGAAGAATGCTGGAGGAAATTAGGAGCATGTCTCCGTTGTGGGAGTCGTGAACATCGGATTCCCGATTGTCCATTAATGAATGACCAAGATGGTGAGGGTAAACGCCCAGTGACAAGGAACGCGCGTCTTCATGCAATCCAAGAGACCGAACCAGAAGAAGAAGGCGGATTGGTGGAAGGTACATTAAAAATTTGTTCCAAATATGCACATGTCTTATTTGATACAGGTGCATCGCATTCCATTATTTCCAAGAAGTTTGCTGACCCATTACCTCTAGAACCAGAATGGATGAAAATAGTGTTGTCTACTCCTCTCGGAAACGAGACGGATATCACGCATCATTACCAAAACTGTGAGGTGTTGGTTCGAGGAAAGAATTTTCCTATTGATCTTATCTGCTTAGATCTAAAAGAATATGATGTTATACTAGGAGCAGATTGGTTATCTAAGTACCAGGCAACGGTTGATTGCCGTAATAGCAAGATTGTTTTCAAAGAATTTTCAGAACTGACTTATACTAGTCCTAAGAGTCGAAGCAAATCCCCTCTTATTTCGGCTCTTCGAGCAAGCAAGCTCGTCAGGAAAGGATGTGTATCCTTCCTTGCTTTTGTCACTAATAAAGAAGCTAAGGAAACCAAGATAGAAGACGTTCAAGTAGTACGAGAATTCCCAGACGTATTTCCGGAGGAATTGCCGGGATTACCCCCGCAAAGAGATGTGGCCTTTACCATCGACTTAGTCCCTGGTGCTGGTCCGGTTTCAAAGGCACCATATAGAATGTCCCCTGCTGAACTCAAGGAGTTGAAGGAGCAGTTGATGGAACTAATCCGAAAAGGGTTTATTAGACCAAGTACTTCCCCGTGGGGAGCACCAGTCTTATTTGTAAAGAAGAAGGATGGATCCATGAGATTGTGTATTGACTATCGACAGTTGAATCATCTTACTATCAAGAACAAGTATCCACTGCCGAGAATCGATGAATTGTTTGATCAGATTTCAGGATCCAAATATTTCTCCAAGATTGATCTCCGGTCGGGATATCATCAATTAAGGATCAAGGATGATGACATTCACAAGACCGCATTCAGAAGCAGGTATGGCCATTACGAATTTGTTGTTATGCCTTTTGGACTAACAAATGCCCCTGCTGCCTTTATGCAGTTAATGAATAGCATATTCAGGCCTTACTTGGATCAATTCATAGTAGTCTTCATCGATGATATATTGATATATTCTAAGACTAAGGAAGAACATGAAGAGCATTTGAGGATTGCATTGCAAGTCTTGAGGACAAATCAATTATATGCTAAACTCAGCAAATGCGAGTTCTGGCTTGAAGAAGTGGCTTTTCTCGGACATGTCATATCCAAGGACGGTTTATCTGTGGATCCGTCAAAAGTTGAAGCTGTGAGAAACTGGGAGAGACCCACTAATGCAAGCGAGATCAGAAGTTTCTTAGGTCTTGCAGGCTATTATCGGCGATTTATCAAAGATTTCTCTAAAATCGCCGTACCACTTACAAGATTAACTCGTAAGGAGATCCGATATGAATGGAGTGAGGAATGTGAAAGCAGTTTCCAAACTCTCAAGGATCATCTCACCACAGCTCCAGTCTTAGCCCTACCAATTGAAGGAGAGAAATTCGAGGTCTACACTGATGCTTCTGGCATTGGCCTCGGATGTGTTCTAATGCAACATGGGAAGGTCATAGCATACTCTTCTCGTCAACTGAAGAAGCATGAGGAGAATTACCCCGTCCATGACTTGGAATTGGCCGCGGTAGTATTTGCCCTAAAGATATGGAGACACTATCTCTATGGGGTACAGTTTACTGTATACTCCGATCACAAAAGTCTCAAATATCTATTTTCACAAAAGGAGCTGAACATGAGACAAAGACGTTGGCTAGAATATCTCAAGGACTTCGACTTCAGTATACAATACCATCCCGGAAAGGGTAATTATGTGGCTGATGCCCTTAGTCGAAAGCCGAGAGCAAGGATAGCCAATTGTATGATACAAGAATGGAGGTTACTTGAACAATTCTCCGAGCTCAATATAAGCTTGGACACGGAATCCAAATTTATCACATTATCTCATGTAAGCATACAGTCAGACTTATTATCTGAAATACAAACACTTCAGGATGATGATCCTATGTTAATAGAAATCAAAGGCAGATTAGAAGGACAATCTGATTTTCAACTAACTTCTGATGGAAGATTATCGTTCAAAGATAGAACTTGTATACCCGATTGTCCGGAATTAAAGAAGAAGATCTTAGATGAAGCTCACCGATCAAGATACACTATTCATCCTGGATCAACTAAAATGTACCAAGATGTAAAGAGGAACTTTTGGTGGCCTAATATGAAAAGAGAAATAGCGGACTATGTATCACGCTGTCTCACATGCCAACAGGTCAAGGCGGAACATCAAAAGCCTGCGGGAAAACTACATCCTCTAGATATTCCTAAGTGGAAATGGGAGGATATTGGTATGGACTTCATCATGGGTTTGTCTAAATCTAAAGGAGGACATGATGGAATCTGGGTTATCATTGATCGATTGACTAAATCGGCACATTTCTTGCCAATCAAAAGCCGATGGTCGATTGATGTGCTAGCTGCACTATACATTAAAGAAATAGTCAGGATACATGGAATTCCTGTCTCAATCGTGTCTGATAGGGATCCCCGTTTTACTTCTCATTTTTGGAAGGGATTACAACATTCGTTGGGGACAAGGCTCAACTTTAGTACTGCTTTTCACCCACAAACGGATGGTCAGACCGAGCGAACTAATCAAGTTGTTGAAGATATGCTGAGAGCATGCATTATTGACTTTGGAGGAAGCTGGCATGACCACTTACCTTTAGTTGAATTTGCATATAATAATAGCTACCAAGCTAGTATCCAAATGGCACCTTTCGAAGCCTTATACGGAAGGAGTTGCCGATCTCCCATATGTTGGAACGAAGTTGGAGAAAAACAACTATTAGGTCCAGACATGGTAAGGGATACAACCGAGAAGATACAAGTAATCAGAGAAAGATTACAAGTTGCTCAGACAAGGCAAAAGGCTTATGCTGATACCAGGAGAAGAGATCTTGAATTCCAGGTTGGAGATCATGTATTTCTTAAAATATCCCCTGGACGTGGCATACGAAGATTTGGTGTTAAGGGCAAGCTTACGCCAAGATTCATCGGACCATTTGAGGTACTCGAAAGAGTTGGCGAGGTTGCTTATCGCATCGCGTTGCCTCCTCAGTTGTCCGAGGTACACAATGTATTTCACATATCTATGTTGAAGAAGTATGTGCACGATCCGTCACATATTATTGAGCATGGAGATCTGGTGATCCAGAAAGATCTCACATATGAACAAAGGCCTTTAAAGATATTAGATCGAGAAATACGAGCTCTAAGGAATAAGGTTATTCCCATGATCAAGGTGCAATGGAATAAGAATCCTGAACGCGAAGCGACATGGGAGACCGAGGAATCTATGAAGAAACAATTTCCCGAGTTATTCTAAGAGGTATATGTCCTACACTCTCCGCATGTATAATTATATATATATTGAATTTGGGGACCAAATTCTTTTTAAGTGGGGGAGGGTGTAGCAACCCTAATAAATGAATAATTGAAATGAATTAAAACATATATATTACAGAAGTAATATATATAAAAGGAATAGGGTTAATCGGACGAAATAAAACAAATTAAAAATAACGCCTCTTATTAGGGCGTTAATTCAAAAAGAAACGCCTCTATCAAAGGCGTTACTAAAGAAAGGACGCCCACACGTGCGGTCGTCAACTCACGCGACCAAATAGGCAAGTAAAAGAAACGCCTCTATCTTGGGCGTGTTTTAAAACACGAAACGCCCTTTTTCAAGGCGCTTTTTAAGAAACGCCCTTATGCAAGGCGTTAATTCAAGAATACACGCCCTGACCAAAGGCGTTAATTCAAGAATACACGCCCTGACCAAAGGCGTTAATTCAGTTCGTGACCCGATCGAACCCAGAACTTATCCAAGCAAAGATTAACCTAATCTAGTAAGTGTCTATTAGAGTAAGGACTCTATTAAGGATATATTACCCTCAATCAAACACTACTCTTGTTAGGACTTCAAAATCCTATAAATAACATGTTCGATCGAACCCTAAAACCCATTTGATCGAACGTCTGCTGCTAGGTACGTGAAGAACATATGTTCTTCTATTTTCTTCTTCTGTTCCTTTTTTTTTTTATGAACGTAGCATGAGAAGAATTAATATTCTTCGTTTCCTCTCCAGGTTGACGGAAGAACGATTGTTCTTCTTCTATTAAGTTGCAGTTGAAGCTTCAAAGCCCTTTCATCTCCTTCATCCAGATCATAAGGTAGGATTTTCTCAAGCTACTGTAGCCCAAATGAAATTAATGCAAGATATATATATATATAAGCATGTCATGCATATGATTATTATAGTTTTCACGTGATTTCTGAAATATTTTGAAAGAAACGCCCTTGATTAGGGCGCTAATTTAAAAGAAACGATCATACTATTGGTCGTCAATTTAATATTTGACGCCCTCTACGCAGGCGTTAATTTCATAAGAATCGCATGTGATTAATAATTGATCTGTTTAAAAATTACAATACATATGAAATATTGATTTTTAATATCTTGCATGACTCTGTGAATTCCTGTTAAATTTTACTGCCATGACATGTCTCCTGTCTCTCGAAATATTATTTATTAAAATATCGTAAATCCCTTGAAATTCACGACTTGGATAAAGTCGTTTTCCATATTCTAACGCCCCAGTACAAGGCGTGAAAATTAAAAGTAACGCCCCTTTCTAGGGCGTGTATCTGTTAAAAAAAAAACTAAAATTCACATATTCTGTAAAATGGAATTGGAAAGTAACGCCCCTACCAAGGGCGCGTTTTTGAAAGTAACGCCCCTTCCAAGGGCGCGTTTTTGATAAATTTCTGAGAATAATTATATCCTGTCAAATATGTAAATGATGAGACGCCTGCCCCTGCAGTCGTCAACTTTTAAGAAACGCCCCCAGGAAAGGCGTGTTTTTGATAAATTAATGAAATAATGGAAATTCTGCAAATTGGCAATATATGTAAACGCCCTTCAGTTAGGCGTTAATTACTTGAGACACGACTTGACCTAAGTCGTTATTTTACTGTAAACTGATTTTTCCTCTGATTTGCTAACCGATGGTTTATATATTATACCTATATATATATATATCGGCACTATTCTCCACTCCGTGAGTATAGTCCCACGTTTCATGTTGATTTATCGATCACACTCAACTCTCATTGACATACAAGCTCTCCATTGGACATTCCGTTCCTTTGGACTAGCAAGTTAGTCATAGAGACCTCCGTAAGACTCCTCGTAGCCTTGGATTCCCTCAAGGCCGACTGAGCTGGTTGTACCCTAAAAACCCATTACACAGTTTTTGCCATGTCAATCTAAAGAAAACATGGTATACCGGCCCTTATGATTATACAAAGAGTATATCATAAGAAATTCTTGATGGGATGATGATATCATACCATATCGTGTCATTCTTGTAAACCCCAATTCTATGATAAGAATGAGGGGTATCTTGCTTGATCTAATGTTCATGTGGACCTCAATTCTATATAAAGAATGTCCATATTGATTTGTCATGGTACCTAAGTTAAGGGAACCATATTCTACCTAGTTTTATCGAACTCGTGATTATACCGTGATTATCGCCATTCTATGTCCTTTGTCATATTTTGGACTCTATTCTATCAAAGTTGTCATACGTATCTACAAGCTTGATTATTGAAATTCTATATTGGCTATATAAACAAGAGTGGATGTCAAAACACATGATAAATGCCTGTGCATATAGGGCCCGATCTGGTCCTAGGAGGAGCACCCGAAAGTACTTGTGCCCATGGGAGTTAAAATGATAAGGTATCTGGCATTATACCGAGTACTTGACTTGCTTGATTGGACATTCCACACACATCTTGTACTTGAATCGTACTTGACTTTACATGAAATGCGTGGCCCGAAAAAGGGTAATTTACTTGCTTGAAACATGATAGCCAAAGTTCTTGACATGACTTGTTAAACGTGCTTGCTTGAATATCTTGAATAACTTGTATCTTGTTCATGAAAGTTCATCTTATTTCTTTGATATTACATTCTCTCTATCTTGTCGTTTCATGCGAGCATGCATAGCTTTATTGCATCCATGAAAATGTAATTACTTAAACCACTTGCTAGTACTTGAGATATAATTTCCTACTGAGCGTTCGCTCATTCCGTTTGTCCCTTTTTACTTTTCAGGTAAGTCCGACGACGATGGAAGTCAATCGGATGGGAATGGTCAAGAGTGAAAGTGATAGAGCTTCTACAAGTGTCGTCTAGTCTTTTCCATAGTTTCTTGAGTCAACTATGTATTCTTTTCCTATTTATTTAACAGAGTATTGGATTTGTAATAGTCTATCCATTATGAAATAAAGGATTGGGTTATCTTGCTATTTTGCGCATCTCTGTCTTTGTGTCGAATACACGACCACTCTGATTGACATGATTGATATAGACACGTCGCGCATCTCCGGGTATCTTCCACGCTCGGGGCGTGACAGCAGGCGTGTTGTGCATTTTTCAAGGATCGTGGGAAGTATTTTTCCCCATTTTTGTATTTTCTGGATCATAGAATTTCCGCGTGGGTTTTCTATTTAAACCCCTCACGCCTTTCTCTCTCTCCCTCACTCTCACTCTCCCTCCCTCCCTCTCTCTTCTCACACTCTCCCTTCTCTCTCTCTCTTCTCTGGCAGCCGACGGAGGCAGAGGACGGCGAGGTTTGTGGGATGAGGATCGGCAAGGATGGGTCGAGGATCGAGGGAAGGTGGCGCGGTGTTCATCGCTCACGAGCTCGGGGCGCCGGCGGTGGTTCACGAGGCGTTTCATGACGGAACGCCATCCACGGCGCGTGTAAACTTCGGTGGAGGTATGGGGATGGTTTCTTAACCCCTGTACTTCATTTTCCACAAGTTTGGTAGCCCGTGGTGAGTCGAGTGTGGGTTTATTCAAACCGGGGGTTAAAATCATGTTTTTAGGGCATGCGATGGTTTCTTCTGATCGAGTGTGGTTTTCCCGCTTTCTTCCCCCCATTTTTGGGTTTTGGGACTCGGGGAATGATCCCCGTTGTTTTCCCCCTCGATTCGGGTCGAGTGGGCATGGAAATCGAGCCCCTAGGGTGGGTTCGGTCGAGGTGGTCACCGTATTCAGTCCACCGACCGGTTGTTGTCGACCGACCGAACGGCTGGCCGCGAATGGGGGCGCTCTGTGGAATTCGGTCGACCAACTGCTACTGGCTGGTCGACCAACCACCGCTGGAAGGGTCGACGCAGCCTGTTGCTGGCCGGTCGACCGACCGCCGCTGGCCGGGTCAACGCAGCCCGCTGCGTCGGCCGACCATAGCAGGTGGAGTAGACGCAGCCCGCGCTGCGTCGACGCCGCTGGTCGGCCGGTCAATCGACCAGATCGGTCCGGTCGACCGACCGGTGTAGGGTGCATAGGTCGATCGACCCAATTGGGAAGGTCGATCGAACTACACTAGTTTCACCCGTTTTGGCTTCCGGTCCGTTCGGTTGAGACCCAATGACCGACCTATGGCCCCGTGGTTGTCCCAGACACCCCGTGGGTACCGTGACCATATTTTTGGGTGTCCGGAGGTACCATTTTACCCCGACTAGAGTGCCCGTGGGTTTTAGGGGTCCAGGTGACCCTTTCGTGTTCCGAGCTTCCATGTTACGCTTGATCGAGCTGCCGTATATCGGCATGAGTATGGAGGACTATTCTCGAACATCGTGAGCATCTCCAGAAAGTGGTTTCCATGTGGGCCATGTGTATGGCCTTTGGACTGCGAGTCCAATTACCCAACCTGGGGCTGGAAGGTTTCTTAGCTTCCCTTTGGAAGGGATTAATCTCGGCAGTTGTGGGACGCCTTGAGGATTATACCATGGCTTCTGACCTAGGGGTAGGCCAGATTGACGGCCTAGGGTTGTCCTGTGCAATGGCCTTGACCCGAGTCTTGTGACTCAAGGACCGTTGGGTTTAATAGGTTTAGTTGACTGCCCAGAGTCCAGTGACAGCGTGCCACCTATTTTTCAAGCTAATTCTTGACAGGCTCATGCGTAGCCTGTCCATATTCCGTGGGTTCTTCCGAGAGTCGTTTGCTACTCAGTGAGCCCCTACTAGTCGTAGCTTGCCTTTGCACGTGTGTGCATACCCACCACGGAGTAGGTGGAGAGCTACACCCGAGTGTGAGATGGTTTCTAGGCTGGTTACCGTAGGGCCTCCCCTGTAGCAGCTCGAGTTCGGGAAGGGAGGAAAACCAGCTAGAGGGCCTGACACGTGCAGTCAGTCAGTGGGTGCACACATGGTCGGGGACTTCGGACGTGTGCTGATGAGCACGACCCCGACTAGACCCTTATTTTGTGGCTACTAGTACGGTGTCTCAGGTTTTCGCCTGGGGTGAGGGGAGAAAACCTGAGGCACGGACTAAGACGTTAGTCGACTCATCCGGCCTTGCTTCTAGTGGGTAGTACTCATGTCACACGAGATGGGTTTTCCTGTGTTTTTCGGTGGTTTCTGAGTGTCCTTCCGACGCCGAGGTCTAGGGTTTCCGGTAGCATTATCGAGGGTTTTCCCTAGACGGCTCCGGGTTCACAACAGCGAGGTCGTGATCATGTTCCCAGACCGCGTGGTTTTGGGCTGGGCCTTAGTCAGTGAGGATAGGCCTCTGCGAAAGCGTTGTCGTGGTATTTCTCTTGGCAACGTAGCTACAATTTTCTCTTCAGTCCGCTGGTCCCCCGACTGTGAGATCGGGGTGTGTTTCCTAGTTACCGCCGTTGTTTACGGTTGGGGTTCCGCGGGACACCTACTGAGCTAGTGAGACGAGGCTCACCCCCTACATTTCAGGTGTGGCGGTTCCTCCTCGAGGTTCGAGGGCGTTGCGCGGAGGTTCTTAGTTGCCAGCTGGCTAGGTCGAGTGTTCACTCGGTGTTGGGTAGGTTTCCCTGCCTTAGACTATACTTTCTTTGGACTGGACTCTGTAGTTAGTTTATTTATTTTTATTATTGTAGTTTTCCTACTTTATTTCTTATTTCTATGTACTCCACGAACACATCCTTTAGCCGTTCTGAGCCCACCGGCTCGTGGGCGGCAGACCAGGATTCAAATGGTATCGGGTCCTTCCCGGTATCCGGATCTTGGGTCGTTACAGGTGGTATCAGAGCAATTGTGTTTGTGGAGTGTACATGGGAATTTGAGATAATGGCAGTGATCAGAGTCCATAAGGTCCAATATAGTCGATAGTTGGCATAGGATTTTGAGTTTATTTTTTGCTTTGTTTCTCGCTTGAGAGCTAGAGTGCACTGCGTTGGCGCTATGAAGGCGGTTGTTGTTTTCATTGAAGTGTCGGTGTGGGGCCTGAGGAATGAGATAAAGAGATTTCTTCCCAATGAGTGGTGGCCCCAGTTGTGCGGCGTTGGGCAGAGGTTGCCAGCAGGTGCATTGATGTGGTGCTGTGTTCAAGGAATTTGCAGCGAGGTCAGGTGGCTAGCGAGGATTGTTCGTGGTTAAGTGGCCATCATTGTGCTCCTGTGGTGTTTCTGTCATTTTGGCCACCCCAATTTGAGGTTTTGCCAGCCCCTAAGGTGCCAAGATCGTGGTTTGAGGTGGCAGAGCGGGTGTTCTGGTCGAGAGATGTGCTTAGATGAGCATAGGATCTTCCGGATGAGCTGCTGATTGTCGAGCCCAACGTTCTCATTATGCACTGTGGCGTCACAAATGACGTGCTGGTCCCGAATGTTTTACGGATTTTGAGGCAAGATTGGGTAGAGATGTCCCAAGGAAGCTCTAAGTCCTTCGTTTCTGCGCGTGAATGGACTGTCTAAGTCCTGGATTTGGTCCGAGATTGTGTGGCAGTGGCTTGGTTGTTGCCCAGATTGTGGAATTTAGGGCCATTATGCACTACCTTGGACGCACTGTGTGAGATTGCA
Source organism: Amorphophallus konjac (assembly GCA_022559845.1). Lineage (NCBI taxonomy): Eukaryota > Viridiplantae > Streptophyta > Magnoliopsida > Alismatales > Araceae > Amorphophallus > Amorphophallus konjac. Next base: position 102,613,946 of record CM040120.1, read on the forward strand.
GGTGAGATTTGAAGGTTTTGTAGTAGATTTATGATGGAGGATAAGCATTGGCAGGTGTCGATCGTGGTTCATGTTGTGGCTCTTGGCGTGGTGGTCCGCGCGGTGGCAGCTCAGAAGATGGATATTTTGAGGATCCGAGTATCAAGAATGGTTTCGTGTTAGCATGGACAGATTCAAGGGAATGATGTCCGATGGATAGAGAAGTAGTAGCCTTTGAGCCTGGCATCGTTCGTGGTTTCTTCGCTCCTCGGTAAGTATTTTGGCGTGTTAATGGTTCCGAGATTAGAGGCAGGCGTAGATAAGGAGCATGTGGCAGTGGCTAGCTCAACTACTGTGGTAGTGTCTGGCTGGTGATCAGTAGAGTCCGTGCTCGAGACGTGGCGAGTTACAGTTCATGGGATTGCAGCGGTGGTGAATTGACAGATGCTGTGATCATGGTCTGACGGAACACTTGCGAGTGTTGCTAGAGGAGCTGACCTGACGAGAGGCAATGGTATTCTCCGGGTGCTGGAAGGTGTTGTTCCCAACGTGTGCAAGTTTTGAGGTTAGGTCGAGCATGGAGATCTCTCGATTTGTAGGAAGTACATTGGTTTCTCCTTGGTTGAAGGGATCGCGGTTTGCCAAGTTCGTCGTCTTACATTATGTGTACGGATTAGTTGGCCTCTCTTGTGTGCCATGAAGTCCGTGCGAGATGTGTCCTATGTTGCGGCAATGAGGTTGCCTGTGAGAAGCATTGCCCTTTTCCCCTTAATGCGTAAGGGCGTTGGCATTATTCCGAAAGGATGTATGTGTTGTGCTCCTTAGGCACAAGCATATGATATTTTGTTTTGATGATAGCAACACAGTGACAGTGATAGTGACAGTGAGCCATTCATTGTGTTTAGTGTACATGCATTACTGCTAGTTACTGCGTATGCAAACACTTGGTCGATGCATTGCATTCTGTCAGATATCAAGTCTATACATCCATTACTTCAGTTCAATATCTCCTATGTGCATACATTGCATCGGTGCATTGTAAGTCTATACCTCGTGTGCTTCTCGTATTTAAAGTCTGTACAGCCCTTGCTTAGCAAGTCTGTACATCGTCCAGTTGCTCACGATGTTTTGGTTAAAGTTTGTACATTCTTCAGGTGCATCATCTCAGCAAGTCTATACATTGGACTTGAGCATATAGGAAGTCTGTACATCATCCAGTGCATTGCATGCATCGTTCATGAAGTCTGTACATCGGACTTGTCTGCATCGGCTAAGTCTATACATCCCCGTCGGTTCATGCATCAATTAGCAAAGTCTGTACAGCCTTTTGCATTGCACTTAAAGTCTATACATTGGCAAGTCTGTACATCGGCTTGTTCATGCATTCATCTCAAGTCTGTACATCCACCAGCTGAACTGAGCAAAGTCTATACATCCGATAGTTCAGCTCGTGGCTAAGTCTGTATAGCCAGTGCATATGTTAAGTCTATACATTGCATCTTTACCTACGTTCAGAACTGTGCAAGTCCATACATCGCTGCATTGGTCAAGTCTATACATCGCCACTTGTTCATGCATGTTAGCAAGTCTATACATTGACTATGCATTCATTTGTCTGGCCGCAGAACTCTAAGTCTATACATTAGCACTGTAGCATGCACGAACTGTAAGTCTGTACATTGAGTGTCTCACTTAGCGTCTCATGCTAAGTCTGTACATCGCATCGCATGCACCATCTCATTCAGCGTCTCATGAGTATACTGCAAAGTCTGTACATCGGTCAGTCTCACTTAGCGTCTCATGCTATACTGCAAGTCTGTACATTGGCCAAGTATGTTCATTGGCTGCCGCATGCATTTCACACAGCAAGTCTGTACATCCTGCGTCTCACCCAGCGTCTCATGCAAGTATGTACAGCCGTGTGAGCATCAAGTCTGTGCTTGTTAAGCTGCATCTCATTTATCGTCAATGTTCATACTTCACCATATGCATACTGCAGCATAGTCTATACACTCATAACTCTAGCCAGTACATTCTATGATTCAAGCATTTCCAAGTCTGTACATGCTTTGTCTTCGCATTACAAAGTCCATACACTGCAAAGTCTACACACTGCATTACACACTTCAGGTGGCAAGTATGTACATTGTTCAGAACGCAAAGTCCATACAGCCATTGTGCATTCATTCTTGATGTACATACTTTGCATACTCAAACTGATAATTCTCTGTCTGACAGGTTCTATTCGTGCAGAGCTTAATGAAGGGCACGTGATCCGAGGCTGGAAGGGCTGACAGGATGATGACACGTGGCCAAAACAATTGGGCGGGAACTGTGGAAGACACGCGCCCAGTGTTGCTCCTGCTGGAACTGCTATATAAGGAAGACTCCTTTGTCTGAAGGAGACTAATCGAATACAGAAGACTTGAAAGAAAAGCAGAAGAGCAGAGAGCCCTTTCGATCCAGCAGAAGAGAATAGAAAGAGAGAAAAGAAAGAGAGTTGAGAGAGAGAAGAGTTGAGAGGGATGTTCCTCAGATCTTTGGTTCAAAACTAGATCTGAGTTTTGCTCACTTGTTTGAGCTACATTCCCTGCAGGGATTCTTTTTCCTTTTCGTTTGTTTCTGTTTTGTTTTTGAACTCCTTTCATCAAGCTGTTAGTCAGCGTTTGCAGAGGTGCTGTCTCTGGATGGGTTAAGCTGTAATCCCCAGCGGTTGCAGTGGAGGATTCCACTGGACAGCAAGCTGTGAGGCTCAGCGGATTGTAGGCAAGCTGTGAGGCCCAACGGTTCAAGCTGTGAGTCAGCAGTAATCCACACTCGGGTTGAGTGTGGGGTGGATGTAGGTCTGGAGGACCGAACCACCTAAAAACCTCTGTCTACTGTGTGATTGCTTTGTGGTTGCATCGCCTCTTTATTCTAGTACTCTACACAATAGATGTTTGTTTAAGTTCTTCAGCAGTTCTGGTTGGTCTTTGATTTGTGCATTCTATCTGTTTAGCAGAATTTCTCATTCCACATTTGATTCTGCTGCAGTAGCTTTTATCGGGTGTTTGATCTATTCACCCCCCTCTAGATCACCCCAAGCGTCCCAACAATTGGTATCAGAGCCTAACTCTTTGTGCAGGACTAACATCCTAAAGAGGAACGGCCATGGATGCTAGAGGGTTAACAGCAGAGGGATAGTCCACTACGAAGCCACCATTCTTCGATGGATCCAACTACTCATATTGGAAGAATCGGATGCAGGTCTTCCTCAGAGCCAAAGATTACGAGGTATGGAAAATTGTGAGCAAAGATCCTTATGAGCTACATGAGAACGAGGAATTGTGAACTAGAGAAGAAATCAAGAATTCTACTCTGAACTGGAGAGCCATCAACGCCATTCAGTGTGCACTCCATCCCACTGAATTTGATAGAGTGTCATCCTGCAAGACGGCAAAGGAGATGTGGGATACCCTTGAAGTCATTTATGAGGGAACATCTCAAGTGAGAGAGACGAGGGCAAATATGCTAGTGTCAAAGTATGAAGCATTTCGGATGAAGCCCGATGAGACAGTGACCGAAAAGTATGCTCGTCTGACCATCATAACAAATGGTCTAAGAAATCTGGGAAAAAGTTATACTGATCACGAAGTTGTGAGGAAGATCCTTCGATCGTTGACTCCGATATGGCATACCAAAGCAACTATGGTTGAGGAGTCAAAAGATCTACAAAAGATGAAACCTATTGAGCTGATAGGCTCTTTGATGGCGTACGAGATGAATCTTCTACAAGCTGAAGAGCTCGAATACAAGAAGCCTATTGCTCTGAAGGCCAAGCATAGTAGTTCAAAACAGTCCAGATGCAATGGATCATCCAGTGATCGGAGCTTGAAAAGGATGAACTAGCTATGATTACAAGAGAGTTCAGAAGATTTCTTAAAACAGATGGGAAAAATGTCTACAGGAAATACCACAGCAGGAAGCAAAACAGGTATAAATTTAACCCTTCTGAAAAATCTGACGATAATACTTGTTACCATTGCAGGAAGACTGGCCACATGAAGGCTGATTGTCCAGAGTTACAGAAAATGAAAGGAAGACCATGGAAGAAAGCGCCAAAGGGAAAGGCCATGGTCAGTACATGGAGTGATGAGGAAGAAGGCACGCTGAGCACTTCCTCAGATAGTGAAAAATCAGAAAAGGACATCTGCTTGATGGTCAGGAATGGAAGAGAAGAAGAAGAAGAGTCTGATCAGGTATCATCCCCTTTCAAACAGTATACTATTTCTGATTGGGAAGATGCTTATGGAGAACTGTTAGATAAAGCGAATGATATTAAGAAGGAAAACAGACTCTTGAAGAAGAAAATGAATTCTATGGTTAATGATAAAACACTTTCTGATAAAGCTGCATGTTTACAATCAGAGAATGATAGATTGAAAAGTGCATGTTCTGAGTTTGATGAGTTAAAGCATGTTTTGATTGACTGTAGGAAAGAAAATGAATTGTTGAAAAATGTTGTTGATGAGTTGAAATTGAAAATTCAGAAGTATGAAAATGAAATAAAGATTTCAAATGAAAAATATGAAGCTATCTTGTCAGTGAATGATGAACTGAAGAAAACTATTGAAAATTTAGAAAATGAAAATTCTGACAAAAAGAAAATCATTGAAAGCATGACCCAAGGAACAGAAAATCTTAATGCCTTGTTAGGGTCAAAAGTCAACTTCAGATATGAGGGTCTCGGTTTTAATCCCTCAGCTAAAAAGAGCTTTGAATTGAAAACCATTTCACTCGCGGGAGAAAAGAACAAAGGACCACTCATAAAAATGGTTAGTGAAAAATCTGCTTTCAATAATGTAAAATCAAAAATGTCCAGTGCTAAGGACAAGGGAAAGCAGAAAGTTGTAGAGCCTAGAGCTGCATGCTCCTCTCCCAAGGGTAAGTCCAAGGCTAGGGGTCAGCTAGCTAGCACATCAAAACCCCAGTCCAAGGCTGCTAAGTCTCCACCACCATCAACTGCTCAGAAAAAGACCCAATATAAGTCAGTGCAGAAACCTAGAGGGTCAAAGGTGGCAGGGAGACCAAGTGTAGCTAGGAACCAGTTTGCACATCCCTATTTCCCTCGAGCCCAAGTCTATCATCACAATCACTCACAACTACTTAATAGGTTTGGGTGGAATCCTGTATACATGAGGTCTAAGTATCAGAATTTCCCCACTCAGCCCTATAGATCTCAGCCAGCTAGGAGATGGGATAGTCACTTTAGGACATGGAGTCCTAGTCACCAGGCGTTCTATGGTCAGCCTAGGACCAATTTTGGCCACAACTTCCAGTACATTCATTGGCCAAGGCACTGGCAGAAAAACAACAATGTTTCTAATAAAATGAATGCCAGGACCACACAAAAACCATCACAGCACCAGAAAAAGAAAGCTAAACCTGTAGGTGCTTAGAAAAAGAAAAATAACAAAAAGAACTCTCAAGCTGTAGAATCCACCAAACCATCCACTTTCACACAAATGTGGATCCCTAAACAGTTTTTGTCATGTTTTCACTCTCAGATGTATGTTTCTGTGTTAGGGCCCAAACTATCTTGGGTTCCAAAATCTGCTCCCTAAGTGTGTTTGCAGGTATGCCTGGTAGCCGGGAACAAAATGATGAAACATGAATAGCTACTCCAGGCATATGACAAGAGGCAGGGCCAAAAAAAAAAAAATTCTAAAAGCTGAAAGAAATTGGAGGCCTTGTCAACAATCTGATGCAACACCAAGGGTAAAAATAAATCAGTCAGGTAAAACAGGTAAGTGATTTACCTTCAGAATTGAGAAAGTCATGTTGATTTGGTTGTTTAATTTTTGATGTTCTCTTCTTGTCTAGCTGATCAGTCTGCATTCCAGACTCAGCTACTGAATTTAATTCTGCATAAATTTGATGCTCTTCTTCTGCCATGTATTGCACTAAGTTTGAATGGTTCATTTAATGCATATAGTTGATGCATGTGTCTAATGTCTGCATATATCATTTGCATCAAGGAAGTAGTTTTAATGCATATAGGACTGCTTTGCACTGCATTTCTTTGCATGACCACTATGGTATATAGGGTCCAGTCTTCATATAGTGCAGTGCACTGCAAATCATTGAATTTGAAAATTTTTTTTTAAAAAAGAGAGAAATGACTCATTGCATAGCATATGATTGCATCATGGTGTCAGGGGGAGCTGAGAGTTATGTTCAGTATGTTGAATCTTTTTCACTCATCATTGTTCCCACTCACTCCATTCATAATCTTTGACATCATATGCTCTTGGACTTTCATGCCTATTGCTATCACTTTTTAACAATTGCCATCATTTCCCTAACCTTCACTGAACAACAGTATTGCTTCTGGTTTAGTACATAGAGCTGTGGTTATTGCAATTGTTCATTTATAAGAATCACACTTGCAAATTGAAAGGAACCAAAGGTTTAACTTTTATAAATTGAAGAGTTAAGTGTCTGCACTTCAGAACTTGAGATAAAAGAAAACCTTTATAGCTCTTAATCTTTGTCTCATGGTTAGAATAGAAATTTTTTTTTTAATGCCTGAAAGTGTTAAACTGGAAATGTCTAGAAAAGGTAAATAGAGTGTGTATTGTTTTTTAAACAATCACTCTAAAAGAAATAAGGGCAGCAGTAAATAAGATCATCAATGTAAAGAGCTGAACATAGTGACAGAGCAATGGCTGAATTACACTGAGAAATTGTGATCTCCTCCAAAGAAGCAGGAGAATTCATAAGTCATGAAGTGCTTCAGACTATCTCTGTTCATAGGGTCAAATCTATAGGGGGAGTTTTCACCAAGTAACTGGGGGTACTGGCCTCTGATCAAGGTGTGCCCTTAATGTCAAAGGTGAAAATTATTCCTTGTAGGTCTTGATCTGAAGTAGATCTAGTAGTTTATGCCTAGTAACTGGGGGTACCTGCCTCTGATCAAGGTGTACACTTAATGTCAACAGCATAAATGCCACTGGTCTATTCACTTAGCTCAGTTTCTGAAAATTAAAAAGTGAAAAATAAACTACTGTAACTCTTTGAAATCAAAAGTCATTGAGTGTAAATTATTTTTCTCAATACACATTCAAGTTGCCTTTCTTAAACTTCCATGATTAATCACAAAGGGTATTATTTCTGACTTCTCTATTAAAACCATGTGCCTTAGATTCATTGCTATAAATGGAGTCTATAACTCTTTTTCAGTGGTCAGTTGCTTTACTCTATATTTATCATTGTTAAACCTGAACTCTTTCAAGACAGTAAATTGTTGATCCTTATACTTTAACAGTTGTCTATAATCATGCTCATTTTCTAAACCAATGCTTCGGCTGTTGTGTAGTGACCCCTTACCTTATTCATGTTCCTTCCCTACCTTTTGATCATCTATTTCATCTGTCCATATTCCTTCTCAAAGGGGGAAATAATTTCAGGGGGAGTTTTTCATTCAAGGGGAGTTTGAGCTGTTCTAAAGAAAACTCTGCATGTATACTGCACCTTGCACTCATGTTTTTCTTTCTTTTTGATCATGTCAAAGGGGGAGAAATTTAATTTGGTGACTCACTGTCACTTTGTTGCCATCATCAAAAAGGGGGAGAATGTTGTGCCCCTTAGGCACAAGCATATGATATTTTGTTTTGATGATAGCAACGACAGTGACAGTGAGCCATTCATTGTGTTTAGTGTACATGCATTACTGCTAGTTACTGCGTATGCAAACACTTGGTCGATGCATTACATTCTGTCAGATATCAAGTCTATACATCCATTACTTCAGTTCAATATCTGCTATGTGCATACATTGCATCGGTGCATTGTAAGTCTATACATCGTGTGCTTCTCGTATTTAAAGTCTATACAGCCCTTGCTTAGCAAGTCTGTACATCGTCCAGTTGCTCACGATGTCTTGGTTAAAGTCTGTACATTCTTCAGGTGCATCATCTCAGCAAGTCTATACATTGGACTTGAGCATATAGGAAGTCTGTACATCGTACAGTGCATTGCATGCATCGTTCATGAAGTCTGTACATCGGACTTGTCTGCATCGGCTAAGTCTATACATCCCCGTCGGTTCATGCATCAATTAGCAAAGTCTGTACAGCCTTTTGCATTGCACTTAAAGTCTATACATTGGCAAGTCTGTACATCGGCTTGTTCATGCATTCATCTCAAGTCTGTACATCCACCAGCTGAACTGAGCAAAGTCTATACATCCGATAGTTCAGCTCGTGGCTAAGTCTGTACAGCCAGTGCATATGTTAAGTCTATACATTGCATCTTTACCTACGTTCAGAACTATGCAAGTCCATACATCGCTGCATTGGTCAAGTCTATACATCGCCACTTGTTCATGCATGTTAGCAAGTCTATACATTGACTGTGCATTCATTTGTCTGGCTGCAGAACTCTAACTCTATACATTAGCACTGTAGCATGCACGACCTCTAAGTCTGTACATTGAGTGTCTCACTTAGCGTCTCATGCTAAGTCTGTACATCGCATCGCATGCACCGTCTCATTCAGCGTCTTATGAGTATACTGCAAAGTCTGTACATCGGTCAGTCTCACTTAGCGTCTCATGCTATACTGCAAGTCTGTACATTGGCCAAGTATGTACATTGGCTGCCGCATACATTTCACACAGCAAGTCTGTACATCCTGCGTCTCACCCAGCGTCTCATGCAAGTATGTACAGCCGTGTGAGCATCAAGTTTGTGCTTGTTAAGCTGCGTCTCATTTATCGTCAATGTACATACTTCACCATATGCATACTGCAGCATAGTCTATACACTCATAACTCTAGCCAGTACATTCTGTGATTCAGGCATTTCCAAGTCTGTACATGCTTTGTCTTCGCATTACAAAGTCCATACACTGCAAAGTCTACACACTGCATTACACACTTCAGGTGGCAAGTATGTACATTGTTCAGAACGCAAAGTCCATACAGCCATTGTGCATTCATTCTTGATGTACATACTTTGCATACTCAAACTGATAATTCTCTGTCTGACAGGTTCTGTTCGTGCAGAGCTTAATGAAGGGCATGTGATCCGAGGCTGGAAGGGCTGACAGGATGATGACACGTGGCCAAAACAATTGGGCGGGAACTGTGGAAGACACGCGCCTAGTGTTGCTGCTGCTGGAACTACTATATAAGGAAGACTCCTTTGTCTGAAGGAGACTGATCGAATACAGAAGACTTGAAAGAAAAGCAGAAGAGCAGAGAGCCCTTTCGATCCAGCAGAAGAGAATAGAAAGAGGGAAAAGAAAGAGAGTTGAGAGAGAGAAGAGTTGAGAGAGATGTTCCTCAGATCTTTGGTTCAAAACCAGATCTGAGTTTTGCTCACTTGTTTGAGCTACATTCCTTGCGGGGATTCTTTTTCCTTTTCGTTTGTTTCTGTTTTGTTTTTCGAACTCCTTTCATCAAGCTGTTAGTCAGCGTTTGCAGAGGTGCTACCTCTGGACGGGTCAAGCTGTAATCCCCAGCGGTTGCAGTGGAGGATTCCACTGGACAGCAAGCTGTGAGGCTCAGCGGATTGTAGGCAAGCTGTGAGGCCCAGCGGTTCAAGCTGTGAGTCAGCAGTAATCCACACTCGAGTTGAGTGTGGGGTGGATGTAGGTCTGGAGGACCGAACCACCTAAAAACCTCTGTCTACTATGTGATTGCCTTGTGGTTGCATCACCTCTTTATTCTAGTACTCTGCGCAGTAGATGTTTGTTTAAGTTCTTCAGCAGTTCTGGTTGGTCTTTGATTTGTTCATTCTATCTGTCTAGCAGAATTTCTCATTCTGCATTTGATTCTGCTATAGTAGCTCTTATCGGGTGTTTGATTTATTCACCCCCCTCTAGATCACCCCAAGCGTCCCAACAGTATGCCAATGGGGTGGTGATTGCGAGGACTCGTAGCTGGTGTTGTGGTTCCCGATGTGTTTGATCGAAGCCTGAGGAGTTGCAAAGGATTTCCAGATTAAGAGAGAGAATCTGTGCTTAGGGTTCGAGGTAATTGAGTCTTTCCTCACCCTATTCTGGAGAGTTAGCCAACCGAGTTGAAGATTGTCGGGATGGCGGATCCCGAGTCGTTGATATGGTTTTTGCACGCGTAGATCAGAGTGCGCAGCGGAAGCCTAGTGGGCTTATAACCCATAGGCCCAGGATCATAGCGTTGGTTTCTACGGGCAGATTCTCGAGGATTTGTGTGGAGCATCGGAGGATTAGTTCCTCGGTGTGACATTGTCTCTAGCTATGTGAGCCATGTTGGTTGACTTGCCATTGTTGGAGGCATTATGGTTTGTGGCACTGGCAGGATGGAGAATCAGGGAAATATGTTGGCAAGGTTGCCGCATGAGTATCTTGTTCCTTTGTTCGAAGCCTTGTCAGACGTCTGGTTCTAAACCCGGATGGGGTTGCTGAGGAATCGCCGGACGGAGGACAAGGATGTGATGGTCAGAGTCGGTGGCTTGGTGCCCGACTTATGTTGAAAGTTGTGCCCGTCGTTGAGTGTTGGGCTTGGATGGAGGTTATAAGATGGCAGCCTGGTAGAGGTCGAGGACGCGATCAGAGTCGGTAAGCTTGGTGCTTGACGCGTGTTGGAAGCTGTGTCCTCGGATGAGATAGTGGTTCCCCAGGAGTGATCTCTGAGAGATTATTGGTCCTAGTTGGTAGCTGTGAAAGGCTGGTAAGGCTAGTCGAGTGGTCGACATGGCAAGGTCTCTATTATCAAGAGACCCAGTTGAGTCCAAGAAGTTTCGAAATGATGTGGGACTCAGCGGTGATACGAATCTGCGAGGTTTGGGGACTCATGTGCATTGGTCGCGGTGTCGTCGACCAGGATGTTGTGGTGGTAGACGACACTTGTCTATTCTGAAGACGTATGTCGAGGATTGTTCAGGTGTTGTCCTGTGGCTCTGTGACGAGAGCGGAGCCGCGGAATTGGCAAGTGTCCAATTGGACTGATTGAGACGGAGGATTTAACGAGACAGGACGATGGACGATGCATGTGTGTGAAGGTCACTTGGGGACGTTGGTGAACCTTGGTCTTGTGACCAGCATGGGAGGATTTTTCTGTAAGCCTGAGTCAAGTGAGGTGAGGATCAAGGATTCCAGAATCTTATCATTTGGTTTCGCTGTGCTCCCTTGAGGGGGTAGAGTTGGCGTGAGGATCGAGATCGGATGCAGTATCTGAGTGAGGATCGGCTCATGAGGCAGTAATGGTATGTGCGAGAGTCAATGGATGGCCTGTCCAGATTAGCAATATGATCATTGGATCTAGTGATGGGCCAAGAAAGAAGGAAGAAGTCAAGCGAGTGAAGGCTCCCCATTGACGAGTGTCTGGTGACCGGTGTATGGTCTATCACCAATAGAGGATGCTGGTCATAGCAAGTCGAGAATGGAGAGAGCAGTGTGCAAGCGAGGCCTTTGGTGGCCATTTTCGTGATCTACCTTTTCCCGGATGGGATCTGGGCTTTGTCGAAGTTTGAGTTATGACAGAGCTGGTCCAGTGCGGTTATTGGTGTTCGGCTTGCGAGGTGTGAGATGGTTCATGGCGTAGAGCCGACGGATTTGTCGCAGTCAGTTGGAATGACTGTGTGAGCTGGCGAAGCTCAATGATGGTCGTCCCTTGTGGAGGGCGTGAGATCAGTCAGCTGGTAGCGGAGCTGACGCGTGATTGGTCCGCCGAGCGTGGGATTTGATCGGTGGCTATTTCTCGTAACTAGGATTATTTTTCCTCGGTGAGTGAGATCGTGGCAGCGATGCCACGGTTGGAATTTCGTGGTGGCTGAGGCGATGTCAGACTTGTTCCCTTTTATGTTATGCCTCCTCTGATGATCAATGTGTGTTGTGAGCAGAGCGAGGCGTTTGTTCATGATCAAGGTCTAGTTGTGTCCCTCAGGATCCCTGTTCTGCGAGTATCGAGGTTTAGCTAGAGCTCCGGGAGCATCGCCAGCTGGGTGTGTTGTTCTTCCCATGTGCCTTGGTGGTTGCCTCAAATTTCAAGGATGAAATTTCTATAAGGAGGGCAGAACTGTAACACCCCGGAAATTTTTTTTATTTTTTCGAATCAGGATCCGTGAGTTCGGAGCGTCGTTGTGAGTCCCGAAACGTGTTTTGGGCTTTACGTGGGTTTGTGTTTGATGAGCCTTTGGAACCCTGTGCAGGGTGAACCGATGTGTTGTCAGGCTCCGAGACATTGCAGGCGCGTTGTGCATTTTTTGAGGATCATGGGGAGTATTTTTCCCCATTTTTATTTTTTCCGGATCATGGAATTTTCACGTGGGTTTTCTATTTAAACCCCCCACCCCTTTCTCTCTCTCCCTCACTCTCACTCTCTCCCTCTCTCTTCTCACGCTCTCTCTTCTCTCCCTCTCTTCTCCAGCGGCCGACGGAGGTGGAGGAGGGCGAGGTGGTGAGGTTCGTGGGATGAGGATCGACGAGGATGGGTCGAGGATCGAGGGACGGTGGCGCGGTGTTCATCGTTCGCGAGCTCGGGGTGATGGCGGTGGATCACGAGGCATTTTACGACAAAACGGCGTCCACGGCGCATGTAACCTTTGGTGGAGGTAGGGGGATGGTTCCTTAACCCCTGTACTTTATTTTTTGCGAGGTTGGTAGCCCGTGGTGAGCCGAGTGTGGGCTTATTCATGCCGGAGGTTAAAATCATGTTTTTAGGGCGTGTGACGGTTTCTTCCGATCGAGCATCATTTTCCCGCTTTCTTCCCTCCATTTTTGGGTTTTGGGACCCGGGGAATGACCCCCATTGTTTTCCCCCTCGACTGGGGTTGAGTGGGCGTGAAAATCAAGCCCCTAGGATGGGCTCGATCGGGGTGGTAGCCGTACTTGGTCGACCGACCGGTTGTGGTCGGACGACCGAACGGCCCACCGCGAATGGGGGCGCTCTACGGATTTCAGTCGACCGACCACTGCTAGCCGGTCAACCGACCGCCACTGGCAGGGTCGACGTAGCGTTCGTTGCGTCGACGCAGCCCGCTACGCCGGCTGACCATAGCAGGTGGAGTCGACGCAGCCTGCGCTGCGTCGGCGCCGCTAGTCGACCGACCGGATCGGTCTGATCGACCGAACTGCACCAGTTTCACCCGTTTTGGCTTCCGGTCAGTCTGGTTGAGACCCAATGACTAACCTATGGCCCCGTGGTTGTCTCGGACTCCACGTGGGTACTTTGACCGTATTTTTGGGTGTCTAAAGGTACCGTTTTACCTTGACTAGCGTCCCCGTGGGTTTTAGGGGTCCGGGTGACCCGTTCGTGTTCCGGGCTTCCGTGTTACGCTTGATCGAGTCGTCGTATATCGGCATGAGTGCGGAGGGCTATTCCCGCACGTCGTGAGGTTCTCCGGAAGGGATTTTCGTGTGGGCCATGCGTATGGCTTGTGGACTGTGAGTCCAATTACCCAACCTGGGGCTGGAGGGTTTCTTAGCTTCCCTTTGGAAGGGCTTAAGCTCGGCAGTCGTGCGCCGCCTTGAGGATTATACTGTGGCTTCTGACCTAGGGGTAGGCCAGATTGACTGCCTAGGGCTATCCTGTGCAACGGCCTTGACCCGAGTCTTGTGACTCAAGGGCCGTTGGGTTTAATATGTTTAGTGGACTGCCCAGAGTCCGGTGGCAGCGTTCCACCTATTTTCCAAGCTAATTCACGACAGGCTCATGTGTAGCCTGTCCATATTCCGTGGGTTCTTCCGAGAGTCGTTTGCTACTCAGTGAGCCCCCACTAGTCGTAGCTTGCCTTTGCACGCGTGTGCATACCCACCAGGGAGTAGGTGGAGAGCTACACTTGAGTGTGAGATTATTTTTAGGATGGTTACCATAGGGACTCCCCTATAGCGGCTCGAGTCCAGGCCGGGAAAAAAACCAGCTAGAGGGCCTGACACGTGCAATTAGTCAGTGTGTGCACACATGGTTGGGGACTTCGGATGCGTGCTGACGAGCACGACCCCGACTAGACCCTTGTTTTGTGACTACTAGTATGGTGTCTCAGGTTTCCGCCTGGGGCAAGGGGAGACACCTGAGACACGGACTAAGACGTTAGTGGATGCATCTAGCATTGCTTCTAGTGGGGCAGTACTCCTGTCACACGAGACGGGTTTTCCCGTATTTTTTAGTGGTTTCTGAGTGTCCTTCCGACGCCGCGGTCTAGGGTTTCCGATAGCGTTATCGAGGGTTTTCCCTAGACGGCTCTGGGTTCACGATAGCGAAGTCGTGATCCTAGACCGCATGGTCTTGGGCTGGGCCTTAGTCAGCGAGGACTAGCCTCCGCGATAGCGTTGTCGTAGTGTTTCTCCTGGCAGCGTAGCCAGGGTTTTCTCGCCAGTCTGGTGGTCCCCCGACTATGAGATCAGGGTGTGTTTCCTGGTACAGTAGGAGTCGCTATAGAGCCAAGGTTTTACCGACCACCGCATTTAGTGTTGTTGCTACTTTCCGTTACCGTCGTTGTTTAAGGTTGGGGTTTCGCGGGACCCCTACTGAGCCAGTAAGACGAGGCTCACCCCCTGCGTTTCAGGTGTAGCGATTCCTCCTCATGGTTCGAGGGTGCTGCGCGGAGGTTCTTAGCTGCCAGCTCGCCAGGCCGAGTGTTCACTCGGAGTTGGGTACGTTTCCCTGCCTTAGACTATACTTTCTTTGGACTGGACTCTATAGTTAGTTTATTTACTTTTGTTATTGTAGTTTTCCTACTTTATTTCTTATTTCTATGTACTGCACACACACATCCTTTAGCCCTTCTGAGCCCTCCGGCTCGTGGGTGGCGGACCAGGATTTGAATGGTATCGGGTCCTTCCCGATATCCGGATCTTGTGTTGTTATAGAAAAGGAAGGCGATCAACTTCCAGCGTGGTGGAAGTACCTCAGGTCACAAACCTGTAGGTTTCACCATTGGAGAGTGGTTACCAGCCAATGTGGATGTGCTGCAACCAAGGTGGATCGAAGAGAAAGGATTGAATAAAATGATAGAAATCCAAACAATGGAGTTTTCAAGGAAACAGCCCAAAACGGCAACAAGGCGAACTGAGGACATAATTCGGCAAGGAATATCTCATATCTTGGAAATTAATGATCAGTTGACTCTCAAAATCAAATTATAAGAGGGGTTTTTCGAAGTTAATTCAAAGCCCTACATGAATGCATGCTGGGTTTATAGGAAAAAATTAAGATAAATTAAAATAGAATGTAATCAAGGATAATATTGTTAAGCTACCCAGATTGAGTCAAGACACCAATTTGTGAGCTAATACTAGGTCGAAGTCCATTTATCCGCGCACCAATTCATAAAAGGGAACCATCAATCCCCAATCTTGGACGGCTCAACGGCCTATCCGTGCGACTAAAATTCCTTTGAAATTATCATTATTTTTGATGGAGGGGAACTCAAATTCCATATTTATCAAAGCCACAAGGTCCTTGATATACTCTAATAGCATAATAACATATAGTAAAAATGCATACAAGGAAGATGGTGGAGAAATAAGCATGTGGGAACTGAGCAATGAGATGCAAGACCATGGGACCTGGATGATGTCTGGACAGTGGGACCAAAGAGCTTCTTCTTGCACTCAAAATTGTGTTAGCCAAGATACAGTGAAGCAAGCAATGAATTAAGGCATTAAGCATAACAACCATAGTATGAACAGCATTAGACATGTGAAGCATAGTGTGAAAACCACGAACAACATAGATAGTATAGCCAAAGCATAGTAGCAAAGCATGGATAGCATAGTGTCATAGCATGGATGGCACAGCATCGAGCATAAAATCATAAAGCATGAGGGCATTAAACATGTGAGGCATAGCATGAAAAGCATGGTATTGAATAACATAGCAGGGATAGCATTGAAGCATGAAACATGCAAAGCATCATTGTTTGTTGTTTATCATGAGGATAACAACTTGGCTAACCATAAGATTGAAGTGGAATGATCAAGATCGAGTAATGCCCAGTGACAGGAATAATCTAGTGAAATCACCAGGAGTTATTTAGAAAGATTTGGAGATGAATGATCGGAGTGATGCCTAGAGCGGCCAATCGTGGAGATGGTGATGTTGAGAACATAGGCAAGAATCGAAAGATTGATGTTAGTATGAGGAGAAAGGACTCATCACATGTCCTTAGTCCTTGCAAAAGATTGTCCCTATAAAAACAACACCATCAGAAAATATAATGCAATTTTTTTAAAATTTTGAAATATGTAATTTTTATGGTTTTTGAAAAATATTCAATTTTTTATGAATTTTTTGAAGATATTTGAATTTTTGGTTGAATTTTTTTGGAAATATTCAGTTTTTTTATTTTTTTTGTTGGGAAACATTCATTTTTAAAAAAAAATTTAGTTTAGACATTGCTAATGTAGCATCAAAGGATGTTTAAATCACTGGTTGGGGGTCCTTGTTTCTTCTCCTTTCGCTAAGAACTGCCCAGAGCAGGGCGTGCATTGAGGGTGGTGCCCTATTGTCGGCTGTCCTTAGTTAACGGTGCCCCTACTAAGGCCAAACCTGAGAAACACTCAGTCTTAGAGGGAGAAGAGAAGAAAAATTGGAGATAAGCTTAATATAACTTAAGAAGATATCGGGTTTAACTTCCATCCATAGCACAACCCCTAGAGATTCAGTTTGTTGTGCCAGGCTTTTGTCATATCATCGAACCTTAATTCTTTTGTAAGCACGCATACGACCGGGCTCATAACGTCCCGCGGGAAAACTGTACTGCCCTCTTGCCATGCCAAATTCTTTGAATTTTTTCTTCTTTTCTTTTGCTCATTTTCTTTTTGATCATCATTTTGCTCTTTTGTTGTCCTTTGGACTTGAGAGATATTGAAATTGAGCTTGAAATTTGATAATAAGGTCATAATTGACTGCCCTTATTTGAGACTTCCTCTTGTTGGGGTGTACTTAAGTTGGTTGTTTTGCCCAGAACATCTCTACCCTCATATTTCAGTCGAGTTAAGAAGAGAAAGAGACCTCGTGCCCTCGAGCATGGCCTACGTAGCAACAGTGTTCTATTATGGAAGCGGTTAAGGACACCGTGAAGTGTGTGCGGTGCCTAGCTAAGGGTTGCCCTTAACCAGCGGGGAGAGAATGCCGAACTCGCAACACGGGATTCTTATAACCAAAGGGTGATGCAAAGGCAAGCCTAAAGACTCTTTTGAAATTGAATTAAACAAAGACCTAGGATAAGGCCTAAACTACCACTCTTGATCAAGTTAAGAAGCACTCCGTGCTAAAAACCTATGCGTGAAGATGAAGGAGATAATGAAACCATAAAAATGCATACTTACGCACATACGTTACCTTGCAACCTTATTGTCGAAGTAGCTGTCGGAGGTGGTTTTGATCAACATAGGGTTTGTCATCCTCATTTGGCAGAAAGGAATAGATAGCAAAGTTCTGAAAGTGGCTTAACAAGAATGAGCGGTGCTTAGACCAGACTCAGATGAATAAGAATAAAAGGAAATGAGGTGAGGGCTAGAACTCCCTCACTAAGGTGTAGAGACCCTCATCACATTAATGGTCTATAAAAGGAAAGGAAATTAAGGTTGGGAGTGAGGACTAAAGCCTCGAAAGCAGTGGGAGAAAGGACAGATGCCTAAAGCAGTTGAGGTAGGAGAAGTCGGGTCAGACCCGAGGTCGGGAGGAATTGAGAGAAGAAATTGGTAGATAGAAAGAGGTGGAGCCGGATGGTCCGGATAAGAGTCATGTGTTGTGCCTTTTAGGCACAAGCATATGCTATGTTGTTTTGATGATAGCAACACAGTGAGTCAGTATAGATGCATTGCATTCTGTCAGTTAGCTTCAGTTCAATATCTGCTTTGTGAATACATTGCATCAGTGCACTTAGATGGGTCGACCCCCCAGTTTCGCATGTCTGTACATTGCATCTGTCTGTGCTGCACTCATAAGTCCATACATTGTTTGTGCAACGTTTGTTCTGCTAAGTCCATACATTTAGCAAGTTTTTACATTGCATGCACAAGATCAAAGTCTATACATTCACAGTGTCTGCATGTCTAAGGCAATGTCTATACAATCGGCAGTCTTTCTGAGCGTCTCATGCTGTGTCTTAACACAATCAGCAAGTCTGTACATTCGAGCGTCTCACGTTGCATCTCACTTCATAGCAAGTCTGTACAGTCTTCAGTTGTATAACTCAAGTCTGTACATCCGACTGTTTCAGACAAAGTCTGTACATCGGACTGTTTCAGGTGAAGTCTATACATTGGGACCTTTACCTACGTTGCATTCATAAGTCTATACATCACAAAGTCTGCACATCGCTGTGTTCAAGCTTTTCAAGTCTATACTTTGGTCGGTGGCAAGTCTGTACACTGGTCGAGCATTCAAGCCTGAACATTTGCAAAGTCTATACATCGGCCCTGTAGCTTGTCTAGCCAAAGTCTATACATCGGACTGGTCTGCATAGGCTAAGTCTATACATCGTCCAGTACAATCATGCATTGTTCATGAAGTCTGTACAGCCTTTTGCATTGGACTTAAAGTCTATACATTGGCAAGTCTGTACAGCCAGTGCATATGTAAAGTCGATACATTGCACTGTTTGCAGACTGTTCATGCTCTCACTTCAGCAAGTCTGTACATTGCTCACCGTCTCACTGAGCGTCTCAAGTGGACACCAAGTGTGTACACTGCCATCTTGCAGCACAGCATAAGTATATACACTGGACCGTCTCAATTAGCGTCTCATGCATAGGCGAAGTCTTCACATTGAAGCATGCATTGTCTTCAAGTATGTACAGCGTCCAGTGTCTCACTGTTAAAGTCTGTACAGACTTCATCGTCTCATCTTCCGTCTCAGTTGAACATTGCAGAGTCTATACATCCGTTACATGCATCATTCTTCATGTCCATACACTGCACTGTAGCTGGAACTGTGCAAGTCTGTACATCGTTGCACTGGCCAAGTATATACAATGCCTTTTGTTCATGCATGTTAGCAAGACTGTCTAAGTCTATACATTGGTTCATTTATCAAGTCCGCACATCCCTTACAGCAAGTATACACACTCGTTGTGCATAGTCTTGAGCATATAGAAAGTATGTACATCGAGTATGTCTATACATCGTGCAACGTTTGATTCGAAGTCTGTACAACATATGTTCTTCAAAGTCTTCACATTGCATCGTGTGCTTCATCATTCAACTCTGTACAGGGTTTGCCTAGAATGCATTGTTCATCAAGTCTACACACTCTGTGTGTCTGCATCGCATTCATCAAGTCTATACATTCTTGTGTTTGCATTGCATTCACACTAAGTCCATACACTGCATTTGGGCATTGGTCTTCACAGCAAGTATGTACATTGTTCAGAACGCCAAGTCCATACAGCCATTGTGCATACTTCATCTTGTGCATCACTACACACACTGCAAAGTCTATACACTGCCTTTGCATTATCAAGTCTACATATTGCTTGATGCATCGAACGAAGTCTATACAATGTGTCGACATTAAACTGATAATTCTCTGTCTGACAGGCTCTATTCGTGAAGCTTAATGAAGGAGCACGTGATTCGAGGCTGGAAGGGCTGACAAGATGACACGTGGCCAAAACACTTGGGTGGGAAATGTGGAAGACACGCGCCCAGTGCTGCTCCTGCTGTGACTGCTTATAAAAGGAAACCTTCGTCCACAAATGAAGTGTAGATCGAAGCAGAAGGAGAAAAGGAGAAGAGCAGAAGCAGAGAGAAAGAATAGAGAGCTGTTCGATTCAGAGAAAAGAGTAGAAGAAGAAAAGAAGGAGAGAAGAAGCAGAAGAGAAAAAGTGAGATATAGAGAGCTCGAGCAGTGTGTGAAGAGAAGAAGAAGGGAGAGAGAGAGAAGGAGTTCGTTCCTCAGATCTTTGGTTCAAAACCAGATCTGAGGTTGCTCACTTGTTTGAGCGATATTCCCTACAGGGATACATTTCCTTTTTATTTTGTTTGTCTTTTGTTTTGTCTTCCGAAACTATTGTGTTCAAGCTGTGTGGCAGCACTTGCAGTGGTGGATTCCACTGGACGGCTAAGCTGTATTACCCAGCGGGTTTTGCAGAGGAGGATTCCTCTGGACAGCAAGCTGTGAGGCTTAGCAGGCGAGGTGGATACCTCGGACAGCAAGCTGTGAGGCTCAGCGGATTGTAGGCAAGCTGTGAGGCCCAGTGGTTCAAGCTGTGAGTCAGTAATAAGCCACACTCAGGTTGAGTGTGGGGTGGATGTAGGTCTGGAGGACCGAACCACCTAAAAACCTTTGTCTACTGTGTGATTGTTTTGTGGTTTGCTTAGAGTCTATATTTCTATTTTTGCGCAGTAGATGGTTGCTTAGGACGGTTCTTCATCTGTTCTGGGTGGTTTTCGCATTGTGCCCACTATCTGTTTAGTAGAAGTTTTCATTCCGCATTTGATTCTGCTGCAGTAAATTTTTAACGGGTGATTGATCTATTCACCCCCCTCTAGATCACCCTTTAATGTCCCAACAATTGGTATCAGAGCCTAACTCTTTGTGCAGGACTAACATCCTAAAGAGGATCGGCCATGGATGCTAGAGGGCTAACAACAGAGGGTCAGTCCACTACGAAGCCACCATTCTTCGATGGTTCCAACTACCCATATTGGAAGAACCGGATGCAGGTCTTCCTCAGAGCCAAAGATTACGAGATCTGGAAGATTATAAGCAAAGGTCCCTATGAGCTACACGAGAATGAGGAATTGTGGACCAGAGAAGAAGTCAGGAAATCTACTCTGAATTGGAGCGCCATCAACGCCATTTAGTGTGCACTTCATCCCACTGAATTTGATAGAGTGTCATCCTGCAAGACAGCGAAGGAGATGTGGGATACCCTCGAAATCATCTATGAGGGAACATCTGAAGTGAGACAGACGAGGGCAAACATGCTAGTGTCAAGGTATGAAGCATTTTGGATGAAGCCTGGTGAGACAGTGACCGAAATGTATGCTCGTCTGACCATCATAACAAATGGTCTAAGAAATCTGGGAAAGAGTTATACTGATCATGAAGTTGTGAGGAAGATCCTTCGATCGTTGACTCCTATATGGCATACCAAAGCAACTGTGGTTGAGGAGTCAAAAGATCTACAAAAGATGAAACCCAATGAGCTGATAGGCTCCTTGATGGCGTGCGAGATGAATTTACTTCAAACTGAAGAGCACGAATACAGGAAGCCTATTGCTCTGAAGGCCAAGCATAGCTGCTCAAAACAGTCCAGCAGCATTGGATCATCCAGTGATCGGAATTCATCTGGATCAGATCTTGAAAAGGATGAAATAGCTATGATCACAAAAGTGTTCATTAGATTTCTTTGAAGAGAAGGGAAGAATCTCTACAGAAAATACCACAGCAGGAAGCAAAATAGGTATAAATTTAACCCTGCTGAAAAATTTGATGTTAATGCTTGTTATCATTGCAGGAAGACAGGTCATATAAAGGCTGATTGTCCAGAGTTATAGAAAATGAAAGGAAGACCATGGAAGAAAGTGCCAAAGGGGAAGGCCATGGTCAGTACATGGAGTGATGAGGAAGAAGGCACACTGAGCACTTCCTCATATAGTGGAAAATCAGAAAAGGACATCTGCTTGATGGCCAGAAATGGAGAAGAAGAAGAAGAGTCTGATCAGGTATCATCCCTTTTCGAACATTACACTATTTCTGATTGGGCAGATGCTTATGGAGACTTGTTAGATAAAGCTAATGATATTAAGAAGGAAAATAGACTCTTAAAGAAGAAAATGAATTCTCTGGTTAATGATAAAACTCTTTCTGATAAAGTTGCATGCTTACAATCAGAGAATGACAAATTGAAAAATGCATGTTCTGATTTTGATGAATTAAAGCATGTTGTGATTGATTGTAGGAAAGAAAATAATTTGCTGAAAAATGTTGTTGATGAATTGAAATTGAAAATTCAGAAGTCTGAAAATGAAATAAAGACTTCAAATGAAAAATATGAAGCTGTTTTGTCAGTGAATGCTGAATTAAAGAAAACTATTGAAAATCTGGAAAATAAAAATTCTGACAAAATGAAAATCATTGAAAGCATGACCCAAGGAACTAAAAATCTAAATGCCTTGCTAGGGTCAAAAGTTAATTTCAGAAAGGAGGGTCTTGGTTTTAATCCCTCAGCGAAAAAGAGCTTTGAATTGAAAACCATTTCATGTGTGGGAGAAAAGAATAGAGGACCACTCATAAAAATGGTCAATGAAAAATTTGCCTTCAATAATGTTAAATCAAAAGTGTCCAGTGCTAAGGACAAGGGAAAGCAGAAAGTAGTAGAGTCTAGAGCTGCATGCTCTTCTTCCAAGGATAAGTCCAAGGCTTGGGGTCAGCCAGCTAGCACATCAAAACCCCAGCCCAAGGCTGCTAAGTCTCCATCACCATCAACTGCTCAAAAAAAGACCCAATATAAGTCAGTTCAGAAACCTAGAGGGTCAAAGGTGGTAGGGAGACCAAGTGCAGCTAGGAACCCATTTGCTCATCCCTATTTCCCTAGAGCCCAAGTCTATCATAACATTCATCCTCAACCACTTAATAGGTTTGGGTGGAACCCAGGATACATGAGGTCTAGGTATCAGAATTTCCCCATTTGGTATCAGCCCTATAGACCTCAGCCAGCTAGGAGATGGGATAGTCATTTTAGGACATGGAGTCCTAGTCACCAAGGGTTTTTTGGTCAGCCTAGGACCAATTTGGGCCACAACTTTCAGTACATTCATTGGCCAAGGCACTGGCAGAAAAACAAAAATGTTTTTAATAAAATGAATGCCAGGACTACACAACAACCATCAAAGCACCAGAAAAAGAAAACTAAACCTGTTGGTGCTGAGAAAAAGAAAAATAACAAAAAGAACTCTCAAGCTGTAGAATCCACCAAACCTTCCACCTTTACACAAATGTGGATCCCTAAACAACTGTTGTCATGTTTTCACTCTCAAGTGTCTGGTCCTGTCTTGGGGCCCAAAATATCTTGGGTTCCAAAACCTGCTCCCTAAGTGTGTTTGCAGGTATGTCTGGTAGCCGGGAACAAACTGATGAAACAGAAAAAGCTACTTCAGGCATATGACAAGAGGCAGGGCCAAAATCCTAAGAGCTAAAAGAAATTGGAGGCCTTGTCAAAAATCTGGTGCAACACCAAGGGTAAAAATAAATCAATCTGGTAAAGCAGGTAAGTGATTTACCTTCAGAACTGAATTGAGAAAGTCATGTTGATTTGATTGTTTGATGTCTGATATTCTATTCTTGTCTAGCTGATCTGTCTGTATTCCAGACTCAGCTATTGAATTTAATTCTACTCAAATTCAATGCTATTCTCTTGCCAGTTATTGCATGTGTACATAAGATGCTAGATGCACTACACAACCATGTTCATAGTCAATGCATGTGTCTAATGTTTGCATATATCATTTGCATGACTATCATTTGCTTATTATTGTAGTCTGCATGTCATGTATTGCATATCATCATTGTCAGGTTTGGATTTTCTGAACTCCCCTCATACATGATTTGCATATAGATGATTGTCTGAAATTGCATATGCATACATGTTGATTTGTTGGTGCTAAACTGAAGCTTCTGCAATATGAATTAAATAATCATGCTAATGGTAATTCTCTTCTGTCTAATTTGTATGAATCATATCCGAATGCAAATTTTGATATCATGTGATGTGATTTCAATACACTTCATGCATATAGACAGGGGGAGCTTGTATGCTGTCGCTTGGTCATCATTATCAGATTTGTTGCATAGTCTGAATGTAGAACAGTGTATTGCATATCATATCTTTTGCATCTTGGTGTCAGGAGGAGCTAAGAGTTCTGTTTAATTCTTTGAATCTTATCACTTCTCAATTGTCCCCATTCAATTCATTCACATTCTTTAACATCAGATGCCATTGGACTTTATTGCCTATTGCTATCACTGTTTATCAATTGTCATCATTTCCCTAACCTTCACTGAACAACAGTATTGCTTCGGTTTATACATTGAGCTGTGATTATTACAATTGTTCACTTATAAGAATCACACGTACAAATTGAAAGGAACTGAAGGTTTAACTTTTATAAATTGAATAGTTTACTGTCTGCACTTCAGAAATTGAGATAAAAGAAAACTTTTATAGCTCTTAATCTTTGTCTCGTGGTTAAAATAGAATAAGTTTTTTTTTTGCCTGAAAGTGTTAGACTGGAAATGACTAGAAAAGGTAAATGAGAGTGTGTACTGATCTTTTAAACAATCACTCTAAAAGAAATAAGGGCAGCAGTAAATAAGATCATCAATGCAAAGAGCTGAACATAGTGACAGAGCAATGGCTGAATTGCACTGAGAAACTGTGATCTCCTCCAATGAAGCAGGAGAATTCATAAGTCATGAAGTGCTTCAGATTACCTCTGTTCATAAGGTCAAATCTATAGGGGGAGTGTTTCACCAAGTAACTGGGGGTACTGGCCTCTGATCAAGGTGTGCCCTTAATATCAAAGGTAAAAATTGTTCCTTGTAGGTCTTGATATGAAATAGATCTAGTAGTTTATGCCTAGTAACTGGGGGTACCTGCCTCTGATCAAGGTGTGCACCTAATGTCAAAAGCATAAATGCCACTGGTCTATTCACTTAGCTCAGTTTCTGAAATTTTAAAAAGTGAAAAACAAACTGCTGTAACCCTTTGAAATCAAAAGTCATTGAGTGAAAATTATTTTTCTCAATACATATTCAAGTTGCCTTTCTTGAACTTCCATGTTTAATCACAAAGGGTATTATTTCTGACTTCTCTATTAAAAATATGTGCCTTAGATTCATTGCTATAAATGGAGTCTAAAACTCTTTTTCAGTGGTCAGCTGCTTTACTCTATTTTTATCACTGTTAAACCTAAATTCTTTCAAGACTATATATTGTTGAATCTTATACTTTAACAGTCATTTATAATCACACTCATTTTTCTGAACCACTGCTTCAGCTGTTGTGTAATGACCCCTTATTCTCTTCATGTTCCTTCCCGACCGTTGATCATTTGTTTCATCGGTCCATATTCCTTCTCAAAGGGGGAGCCATACTTCAGGGGGAGAATATTTGAGCATGTATTCTGCATGTTGCACTCATGTGTTCCTTTCTTTTTGATCATGTCAAAGGGGGAGAATATATGACTCACTGTCACTTTGTTGCCATCATCAAAAAGGGGGAGAATGTTGTGCCTTTTAGGCACAAGCATATGCTATGTTGTTTTGATGATAGCAACACAGTGAGTCAGTATAGATGCATTGCATTCTATCAGTTAGCTTCAGTTCAATATCTGCTTTGTGCATACATTGTATCAGTGCACTTAGATGGGTCGACCCCCCAGTTTCGCATGTCTGTACATTGCATCTGTCTGTGTTGCACTCATAAGTCCATACATTGTTTGTGCAACGTTTGTTCTGCTAAGTCCATACATTTGGCAAGTTTATACATTGCATGCACAAGATCAAAGTCTATACATTCACAGTGTCTGCATGTCTAAGGCAATGTCTATACAGTGGGTAGTCTTTCTGAGCGTCTCATGCTGTGTCTTAACACAATCAGCAAGTTTGTACATTTGATCGTCTCACGTTGCATCTCACTTCATAGCAAGTCTGTACAGTCTTCAGTTGCATAACTCAAGTCTGTACATCCAACTGTTTCAGACAAAGTCTGTACATCGGACTGTTTCAGGTGAAGTCTATACATTGGGACCTTTACCTACGTTGCATTCATAAGTCTATACATCACAAAGTCTGCACATTGCTGTGTTCAAGCTTTTCAAGTCTATACTTTGGTCGGTGGCAAGTCTGTACACTGGTCGAGCATTCAAGCCTGAACATTTGCAAAGTCTATACATCGGCCCTGTAGCTTGTCTAGCCAAAGTCTATACATCGGACTGGTCTGCATAGGCTAAGTCTATACATCGTACAGTACAATCATGCATTGTTCATGAAGTCTGTACAGCCTTTTGCATTGGACTTAAAGTCTATACATTGGCAAGTCTGTACAGCCAGTGCATATGTAAAGTCTATACATTGCACTGTTTGCAGACTATTCATGCTCTCACTTCAGTAAGTTTGTACATTGCTCACCGTCTCACTAAGTGTCTCAAGTGGACACCAAGTGTGTACACTGCCATCTTGCAGCACAGCATAAGTATATACACTGTACCGTCTCAATTAGCGTCTCATGCATAGGCGAAGTCTTCACATTGAAGCATGCATTGTCTTCAAGTATGTACAGCGTTCAGTGTCTCACTGTTAAAGTCTGTACAGACTTCATCGTCTCATCTTCCGTCTCAGTGGAACATTGCAGAGTCTATACATCCGTTACATGCATCATTCTTCATGTCCATACACTGCACTGTAGCTGGAACTGTGCAAGTCTATACATCGTTGCATTGGCCAAGTATATACAATGCCTTTTGTTCATGCATGTTAGCAAGACTGTCTAAGTCTATACATTGGTTCATTTATCAAGTCTGCACATCCCTTACAGCAAGTATACACACTCGTTGTGCATAGTCTTGAGCATATAGAAAGTATGTACATCGAGTATGTCTGTACATCGTGCAACGTTTGATTCGAAGTCTGTATAACATATGTTCTTCAAAGTCTTCACATTGCATCGTGTGCTTCATCATTCAAGTCTGTACAGGGTTTGCCTAGAATGCATTGTTCATCAAGTCTACACACTCTGTTTGTCTGCATCGCATTCATCAAGTCCATACATTCTTGTGTTTGCATTGCATTCATGCTAAGTCCATACACTGCATTTGGGCATTGGTCTTCACAGCAAGTATGTACATTGTTCAGAACGCCAAGTCCATACAGCCATTGTGCATACTTCATCTTGTGCATCACTGCACACACTGCAAAGTCTATACACTGTCTTCGCATTATCAAGTCTACACATTGCTTGATGCATCGAACAAAGTCTATACAATGTGTCGACATTAAACTGATAATTCTCTGTCTGACAGGCTCTGTTCGTGAAGCTTAATGAAGGAGCACGTGATCTGAGGCTGGAAGGGCTGACAGAATGACACGTGGACAAAACACTTGGGCGGGAAATGTGGAAGACACGCGCCCAGTGCTGCTCCTGCTGTGACTGCTTATAAAAGGAAACCTTCGTCCACAAATGAAGTTTAGATCGAAGCAGAAGGAGAAAAGGAGAAGAGCAAAAGTAGAGAGAAAGAATAGAGAGCTGTTCGATTCAGAGAAAAGAGTAGAAGAAGAAAAGAAAGAGAGAAGAAGCAGAAGAGAAAAAGTGAGATATAGAGAGCTCGAGCAGAGTGTGAAGAGAAGAAGAAGAGAGAGAGAGAGAAGGAGTTCGTTCCTCAGATCTTTGGTTCAAAACCAGATCTGAGGTTGCTCACTTGTTTGAGCGATATTCCCTACAGGGATACATTTCCTTTTTATTTTGTTTGTCTTTTGTTTTGTCTTCCGAAACTATTATGTTCAAGCTATGTGGCAGCACTTACAGTGGTGGATTCCACTGGACGGCTAAGCTGTATTGCCCAGCGGGTTTTGCAGAGGAGGATTTCTCTGGACAGCAAGATGTGAGGCTCAACAGGCGAGGTGGATACCTCGGACAGCAAGCTGTGAGGCTCAGCGGATTGTAGGCAAGCTGTGAGGCCCAGTGGTTCAAGCTGTGAGTCAGTAATAAGCCACACTCGGGTTGAGTGTGGGGTGGATGTAGGTCTGGAGGACCGAACCACCTAAAAACCTTTGTCTACTGTGTGATTGTTTTGTGGTTTGCTTAGAGTCTATATTTCTATCTTTGCGCAGTAGATGGTTGCTTAGGACGGTTCTTCATCTGTTCTGGGTGGTTTTCGCATTGTGCCCACTATCTGTTTAGTAGAAGTTTTCATTCCGCATTTGATTCTGCTGCAGTAAATTTTTAACGGGTGATTGATCTATTCACCCCCCTCTAGATCACCCTTTAGTGTCCCAACATCATGGTGAGAGGAAGAATCCAGAGGTTCCAAAGAGAAGAGAATAGGAGTGCCGAGGGACGCGATGTCCTGGGAGAAGGTATGGAAAAAGGCAATTTAAAAGGATGAAGAAAACAAAGGACGTGATGTCCTAGAAGAGTAGGAGGATAAATCGGAGGAAATGGAGGAGGTCCGGGGGTTTCGACGGAAGAAGATGGGAAGGGGCATGATGCCTTAGGAAGAGAGAAGAATCCGGAGGTTCCGGAAGGAAAGAGTATAGAGGGGCGCGATGCCCAGAAAGGATCGGGGAGTGACAAGAATCCAGAGGTTCCGGAGGAATAAGATAGAAGGGGGCATGATGCCCGGAAAGGATGGGAGAACGGCATATGGGGTCCGGAGGTTCCAGAGGAAGAGAATAGAAAGGGTCGCAATGCCCTGGAAGGATTGAAAGAGAATCTGGAGGTTCCGGATGAGAAAAATACCAAGGGATGTGATGCCTCGAGAAAAGGTATGGAGAATCTAGAAATTCCGGGGAGGAAGGTAAATCAACAAGGAAAGGATCTGGAGGCCCCGGGAGACGGGGAAGATACGGGTTCGAAAACCTGGGAAAGAAGGAATGCAAATGAATGCAGTGCAATCAATGCGATGGATGCATGGAATGCAACAAACATAAGGAATGAGAAAAAGGAAAAGCCCAACGGGTGGCCCATGGGAAGAAATTGATGGTTAGTAAGAACGTAGGTGGAAAGGAATATGTTATAAGTAGATCAATGGAAGGCCCCTTAGCATAAGAACACCCACTCCTCCATGGCAAATAATGTGCCCGGTCGGATGGCCCATTGGATAAAATCAATGCCCAAGTGCTCTCATTTGATGAAGTATCACAAAACGAGTTTAGCTTCTTGAAAGATGGCTCCCTTAGAAGGAGAGGACTATCAAAATAAGGGAGTTGGAATTTCGACGTGGGAAGCTTCATAATGCCCAAGG
The DNA here is from genome assembly GCA_022559845.1 of Amorphophallus konjac. Classification (NCBI taxonomy): domain Eukaryota; kingdom Viridiplantae; phylum Streptophyta; class Magnoliopsida; order Alismatales; family Araceae; genus Amorphophallus; species Amorphophallus konjac. The sequence continues at coordinate 102,642,864 of CM040120.1, forward strand.
CTCTTGGAATATTTTCGTGAAAAGCAAACGGCAACATGGGCACTTGCCCCTTGCAAGGAAGTGTAGGTGGAGAAGACGTGAAGTTAAGGGCTTCAAGCAAGGGATGCCCGGCCCCAAATATAGGCATGGACCTCATCATCTCCTTAGCGAAGGAATGTGTCATAACAATGCAAGAGGAGAACCCCTTTTCTTGACAAGGAACTTGCACAATGACGGAATAAGGGGTAATGATAGCATCAAAAGCATCTTGGCCAATGAGCAAAATGACCTTAATAACCTTAGTCTTGGCCCTTAGTGGCATCTCTTCATGGCGAGCATCAGAGGAGACGTGTCAAAAATGTCCTGCACAAGAACACAGATCGGCATCCTGCAAATGAAATCTTGACTTTTGAATAGCATAGCCATGACCAAATCCTTCTTGCTCGGCTCTTGGACATCCTCGACACATATAATTGTGGAGACACACCCACTCCGAGTGGAAGGAGGCGAAATGGAAGCGGTAGGCTTAATGAGTGATGGAGGTTGTTGTTCTCTAGATGCACGATTGGACAAGAAGGGGAGTTGAATTGTCCCCTCAAATCGAAATGATAGTTTCTAGATTTTTCACAGCGGAATAATATTAACTATCAACACAAGAAATGAATGGATGAAATTATCAAACTAGTTCTCTCAACCTTTCGGTTCTCACACGATCAAGACAAGAATAATAATCATGCCAACCACAAACACACAGATGTGAGACAGATTTTTAGCTGGTTCGGGACCACGACGGGCTCCCTACGTCCACCTCTCACCAAATCGGTGAGGATGCACTTGTTTCAAATGAAGCGCACGAAGCTTCCGCTCCAGACACACGGAGACCTCGTCTCCTACACGATCCACGACGGATCAAGATGCACGCACACACAAACCGCAACACCCGCGGCACAATATCACCACAATCGTTCGCAGACGGTCAACACACTGACAGAGTCCAAGTTCAAAAAATAAGGATATGATCAATACAAGCTCATAGACCAGAAGTAAATGACTGAAAAAGATGTAAATAAGGTGTAGAAATAAATCCCCATGAGTAGAAATGGATGTAGATGATCTTCTCTAATCCTTGGGTCGAAGGGTAACCGGATGCCAGCGATGAGAACGTCCACGCGTTCCTCTTCTCAATCAGCTCCTTTGTTTCTTCAATCAAGATCTCCAGAAATGCATGGAAGTAGATGAAATCCACAAATCTTCCTCAGCTCCTCTCCTTCTCCCCTTTCTTCTCCTACAAGAAAGATAGAACAATAAGACTTGGTTAATTTCTCCCAAATTCGCAGCTTATTTATACACCCTTGATAGAATAAGGAAAAGACCATATAACCCATGCTAAAACCCCTTCAAAATGTATCTAACATATGTATGTATGCCCTAGGGGTAAGAGTGTCAAATTTGAGTCAAAACGGATCTGGTTTAATAGGGTTTTGAACATAACAAAATGGGTATGCCCACCGTATTTAGTCAACCAGACGAAAGGGCCGGTCGACCTAACTTTTACAGGGCCAAGACTGGTGCATTCTGGCAATTTCGGTTGACCTAAATCACTAGGTCGGTCGACCTAAGTTTTACAGGATTTCAGCCCATGCACTCTACAAAATTCGGTCGACCTAAGCTACTAGGTCGGTCGACCGAAATTCAGTAAAACCCAGAATTTTGAATTAAACTCAAGGCAACACTCCCTTATGCAAATTACATAAAATGTAAACTTGAAAGCTCAATTGACAAGGAGTGTATGAACATATAGAAAAGCATTCAACCCTTCATTTTTGCCAACCAAAATTTAGTATCAATCAATCCAATGTTTAATTAACATGAATGCTCAATGAGATGCTAATATGCAACCAATGTTTATATCAAAGCCTTGAACATGCTTTCATCTTTTCAAACCCCTTAAAGAATATGCAAGGGAACCCTTTGAAAGCTAGGATGACACACCAAACATGAGTATCCTATGATCATGAATATGAACAAGGTGTGAGAACCAAATTGGGCAATTTCTACCAATCTTCACATGAATTGGTTTAACACCAAGCAAGCTCAAGATTTCATGAAGAATATGCATGGAAGATCCTTTGGAAGCTCAAGTTATATAACAAAACACCAAAATCCTATGGCTATCCATTTATGCACAAGAGTGAGCATCATGTACCCCAACTCAACTAGTGCATTTAAGAGTTGTAAGATCTCGCCATATTCTCTTAAAGAATGTGACCATTGTGTACCACTTGATTTGAATCCAAGACTGAAAGTGACTCATTCACTCACGCATTTGAGTTCCAAGAGTCCACCAAGGGTATTTTGCCTGCATAGCTGGATGAACACAATATTAGCACCTTGATTATCAAGCAGTTTTCAACATGCCACACAAAGGCACATACACACAAGATTTGTCATCATTGAAACATAACTATTCAAAATCAACTAGGGGATCCAACAATCTCCCCCTTTTTGATGATGACAAAACAACATGTGCATGTGTGTGCATGAATACCAAGAATAATTTATTTAAGAAGTTAAAACCATGAACATGTATAAAACTATGAACATGTAAACGGTTATGAACATGTGAGCTTTGAACATTTGAACATTTATTAGCACTATGAAGTGTCTAGAACGAAAATTTAAAATGTATGCACATAAACTTTCAAACTTCTTCAAACTTTCAAACTCAAAAACTGAGATCTTAACATGTATGCATAACTATGCAAAACTTATGCAAAACTGATATAGACATCTATGTGTATGCACTCTTTCTCCCCCTTTATCATCAACAAAAACCAATTGACAATAGGGTTATTAAATCTATGATGCACATGTATGAAATTATTCATGCAAGCAAGCAAGCAAGCATGAAAGTCAAGCAATATTGTAAATATCTATAACTCTCCCTCAATGGAGTAAAAGGATATCAAGTGAACAGTTGATTCAAAATCAGACTGTGAGACATGAAGCACAATCAAAAAAGGTAGTGCATGCATATGCTAGAGGCATTGCATAAACCATGATAAGAACAAATTTAAGATACACATTCATCACAATAATACCGAAGGGTGAAATGAGTGGCAATGAGCAATGAACTTCAAAAATATATGGATATTAGCAGAATTTCTAAAGAACACTAAGGGTTATTTCCTTTCTACAATTCTATTTTGATCCTTGACTTTTGGTAGCTTTGCACAACCCCTTTTTATTTCTTTTTATTGGATTTCACCATTCGACGCGAGTCACCTCATGTGTCTCAATGGGGTTTCTCGACTACTAGGATTCACCACGCATTGTGGATTTTTGTTTCACCTTTCGACGCGAGTTTCTTCATTTATTTCAGTGGAGATTCACGACTACTTAGTTTAACATTCCACTTATTAAATTTTTATGGGGTAGGTAGTTTTTTCCTCACGATTACTCTTAATTTTCATGTAGAAATTTGTTTCCCTTAAAGTGTTGAGAAGAATTTCTGAAATCCTTATCGATTAAAGTCATATGCATCATTTTGTGCAAGGTGTGTGGGTAATTGCTTTGGATGTTGAAAATGAATTTGCCAAAATATAGTTATGACTCCCCCTAAATGTATGCACATTTGGAATCAAATCCTCCTCCTTTGTATATGTCACTATCCACAAATGATCAAAATCAATGTATTTTATCTAGCAAGGAGGTGGGGTCTTAGAAAATTTTCAAGAAATGATTTTCTAGAATATATACATGCAGTCATGCAAGGATTTGAAAGTAAATTCAGGTAATTATGATTTTTGGTATATGACGGAGGTGAAGGTCCAAAGACCCAACTCACGCATCGAGAGTGTTTCCAGATGGAGCTTATCCACCCTTCCACAACTCAAGATTTGAGATACCGAAGAATCATGACATTCAAGCAAGTAAATATGTCAAGTATATACAAGCATATGCAAGTGAATGAAAACATGATGACGAATTATTTCTATTCACAAGCATGCAAAAATATATGCAATGTTAACCACGAAGTTGAATATATGCAAATCTGAAATGTTATTTACAAAATAAGCAAAATTGTTTATTCAAGCCTAATATGTGCAATTACTCATTCAAACAGCAAATTTCTAGTTCTCTTCTTATTCTTTTGAAATTTTCAGTAGATAAGGGTTTTGAAAAAATATCTGTTGAGAAGGGAAAAATCTACCACCCAAGAGCACGGCCCAACTAGGTCTAATTTGACCCAACAAGGCCCAGCTCCCCAAAGTGACAGCCCCATTCTGGGCCCACTTACTCCAAGCCCAATAACCCTCTCGGACCAGCACTTCTTAGGCGACCCCTAAGTCCGGAAGTCCGAGCGACAGGTCGATCGGGAAAGCCCCTACAAGGGCCCAGCGCACCATGTCCGAGCTATGCCTCCATCACTCGGAAGGACTCTCAACGGGTGCCCAGAGCTTGAACCGACCGTCAGAAGCACATTTAAGCATCCGTTACACATCCTCCGGGAGCTGGGAACTCCAAGGGATAAGGGAGAGCAGGAGTCCTCGTGCTATTAAGACCCCATGACAAGGATGTAACCTCCCCAGAATCCCCTCGGCTCCCTGGAATCTTACGCTAAAATGGATTGCTATATAAACCCAAGAGAGCCCTCCGAAAAAGAAGGGGGAAGCATCCTGAGAGAAGACCACCACACCTCTTGGTGGAGAATAATCTCGTGCCCTTTCTTTCCTACCACCTCTCTTTGCATCCGTGCACTATCACATTTTCTGACTTAGGCATTGGAGGGTTTCTACGGGGTTCCATCCCTGGGCACCTCTGACCTGTTTCCCGTCTTGCAGATTTTATACGCGTGGTGACCGTGACCAAAGATTCCTCCGGGATCTCACGACTCAGGAGCAGCGCGAGATTACCCCTCTTCATCTGGGGCCGTCTGTGGGAAACGAGCAAAGAGCCTTCATGGTGCGGAGAAATTCCAGTAGGAGAACCACCGATAACAAAGGGAAGACCATGGTGGCAGACGGAGGACCTATACCTCCCCACCCCGTGGAAAACCTCCCCTCCAACGACAACGATCAAGCCGATGAGCCGCCTCCACCGCCCGCGGAGGTGCGATCCCCAACGAGAATTCTGACGCCCTCCAAACCCTCAACGCTAAACTGGACATCCTCGTTGAATTAATGAGGACCCAGGCGGTGAGGGAAGAGAAGTCATGACTTCCCTGGAAGACCCCCCCCCCCCCCCCCGCGGTGGAGCTTCCCAACAAACCGCCGGAGGCCGCTTCACCCTCCGAGGGCGACGGCTTATATGCAATCGGTCGGGAGGACCCTCACACGACCGGGACACGACGACCGTTCTCGAAAATTGATCCCCCCGAGGGACGGTGCGGCAGCCTACAGGGGCGCCCCCACCGCCCCTCGGTTCAGCGGTAACCGGAGTTATCTCTCTAGTTGCGGGAATTTGAGCGATGATTCACGGAACAAGAGCATGCCCTCCGCGCCCTACAGAAAACATCCGCCAAGGAAGATGAGGAGCAATCACCATTCTCCGACCATATCTTGAAGGTCGAGATCTCCCCCAGAATCTCACTGTCGACCTTCAAGTCATACGAGGGCCAGGGAGACCCGGATGACCACTACGACAGCTTCGACACCTTGATGACCATGCACGGGGCCTCTGACGCTGTCAAGTGCTGAGCGTTCGTGACCACCTTAGTCCAAGGCGCTCAAGCCTGGTTCCGAGCACTCGCCCCCAGCAGCATTCACAACTTCAGGCAATTCGGGTCAGTATTCAAGGAAAGCTTCGCCGGTAGCGGCCCTCCAAGGTCAGTAGCAGGGTTGTTGGCACTAAAGTAGGCGTAAGGGGAAAAGCTTCGGGCTTATATTAACTGATTCAAATCGGAGGCCCTGCGCATCCCTCGCTTGGACGTTGCCTCAGCCATCACCGCGCTGACCGGAGGCACCCGCGATGAGAACCTCCGGAGAGAGCTGGTCCTCCATCCCCCTACCTCCCTTGTCGATCTGGTGACCCTAGCCCTGTGCCACGCGGAGTGCGAGGAAGTCCTCAGCGCTTGCCGTGGCCCGACGGGCTCGGGCCGAGAGGGGGACAAGAAGCGACCATCCGAGAAAGGCTCGGGCCAAGGAAATCGATGGAACCAGGACGGGGAGCGGAGGGAGCCCCCTCAGAAATACGAGCGGTACACTCCCTTATCCGCCCCCGTCTATGAGATATACGAAGACATCAAGGGCTTGGGCCTTCTCCGCCAACCCGAGCCTATGAAGGCCAAACACCATAACCGCCGCAAACATTGGTAGTTCCACAACGACCACGGGCACCATACCGAAGAATGTCACCAGCTCAAGGATGAGATCGAGCGTCTCGTCCGCCAGGGAGACTTATCTCGGTACGTGTCCGAGCACCAAAAGGAGGACTGTGGCATTCCAGAAGAGATTGACAATTGCCCCGTGGGGTCCACATCAATGTCATTCCTGGCGGAGCGGCATCAGGAGGATACAGTATCCAAGGAAGGAAGAGTCACGCTGAGCGGGCAAGCAGGGCCCCCGAGCCCCCCAAAGCCCCGTCGGCGAGCGAACAACAGGCCTTGGTGTTCTCCGACCAAAACCTGGAAGGATTATCCACCCTACATGATGACGCTCTTGTAGTTTCGGCTACCATAAACCATTGTAACGTAGACAGGATATTGGTCGAAAATGGTAGCGCCCCTGATATACTCTCATACGAGTGTTTTCTTAAGATGGGTGAGAATCCGTCCAAGCTCCGCCCGATTCGAACCCCCCTCTGTGGGTTCAATGGCCAAGCAACCTACCCCGAGGGAGCCCTCAGCCTGCCAGTTATCATCGGCACCCCTTCTAAGACCGTTACCATTATGGTGGATTTCATAGTGATTAAGGGGACGTCGGCCTATAATGCCATCTTCGACTGAGGTATCCTCAGCCAAACAAAGGTGGTGCCCTCCACCTATCACCAATAAATGAAATTTCCCACCAAAAATAGCATCGGGGAAGTCCGGGGTAACCAGGCAATAGCTAGGAGGTGCTACATAATCTCGGTTGAAGCCGTAAGGCCAGAAGGGAAAAAGAAAGGGGCCGAGGGAACCGAGGATGGACCAGCAACATCCAAGCCTGGTGGTGAATTGCTGACAGTCTTCCTCAGGAACGACCCGGCCCAAGGAGTAAGGATTGGGGCTGATTTACCACTCGATGTATGAGAGCAATATAAAAATTTCCTTTCGGAGTACACTCAAGTCTTCGCGTGGTCTGATGAGCACCTTCCTGGGATTCCTAGGGAAATGGCCGTCGGTAAAACCCATCCAACAACGCAGAAGAAAGCATGCCCTAGAGAGGCAGGCGATCATCAAAGAATAGATTATCAAGGGAAAGAAAATCGGCCTATTTCTACCGGTCCTTTACCCGACATGGCTCGCCAATGTCGTCTTGGTACCAAAAGCCTCGGGCAAATGGCGAATGTGCGTAGACTTCACCGACCTCAACAAGGCCACTCCGAAAGATTGTTACCCATTACCGAGCATCGACCAGCTAGTCGACTCGACCTCTGGTAACGAGCTGCTCAGCTTTCTGGATGCCTACTCCGGCTACCATCAGATCCGAATGGACCCAGCGGATGTCAAAAAGACCGCCTTCATCACCGACTTCGGTGTCTACTGCTACACCCGAATGCCCTTCGGGTTAAAGAACGCCGGAGCAATGTACTAGCGACTGGTCAACCTCATCTTCGAAGGATAAATCAGTCAGAACGTCGAAGCCTACATCGACGACATGCTCGTCAAGACACCCAAGGCCGAGGACCACTTCACCGACCTAGCAGAGACCTTTGACACCCTCCTAAGGTACAACATGAAGCTCAACCCAGCTAACTGCGCCTTCGGGGTTCGATCCGGGATATTCTTAGGTTTCCCAGTCACTTAGCGCGGGATTGAGGCCAACCCCGACAAAGTGCAGGCCATCCTGAACATGCGGCCGCCCACCTGCATCAAAGATGTCCAACGCCTGACTGGACAAATCGCTGCGCTCAACCGTTTCTTGTCCCGAGTGCCCGAATGATGTCTGCCCTTCTTCAAATTATTGAGAGAGCCTAAAATGGCATCCGCCATGTTCTCCTGGGATGAGGAATGTCAGAAGGCTTTCGCAGAACTGAAGGAGTTCCTGGCTTCGCCCCCAGTGTTATCAAAACTGATCCCGGGCAAACCATTGCACCTCTACCTCTCGTCCACCCTTTCCACGGTGAGCTTTATCCTGGCTCGAGACGACGCAGGAGTGCAGAGGCCGGTGTATTACACCAGCAAGGTGCTTAATGAGGCCGATCAGCAGTACCCCGCAACCGAGAAACTCGTGCTAGCGTTGGTAACCTCGGCCAAGCGCCTCAGGCCCTACTTCCAAGGGCACTCCATCGTCGTATTGACCAATGAGCCCCTAAAGAGGATCCTTGCTCACCTTGAAGCTTCGGGTCTCCTCGTCAAGTGAGCCATAATGCTCGGGGCTTACGATATCTCCTATCGCCCCCGCTCGGCCATCAAAGGGCAGGCACTCACGGACTTCATCGCGGAGAGCACTATCCTGACCGAGGAAGTCCATCCGCTGACGCCTGGGCCTACCTGGGATCTTTTCATCGATGGATCCTCGAACTCAGCCGGCAGCGGCGCCAGCATTCTTCTCTGATCCCCAAAAGGAGCAGAACTGTAATATGCTTTAAAGTTCAACTTCCCGGCATCCAACAACGTCTCCGAATATGAAGCTCTCATCTTGGGAGCCAGGATGGCACGATAATTGGGAGCCAAACAAGTCAGGATTCATACTGATTCCCAGATAGTCGCTAGCCAGGTCAGCGGTGATTATGAAGCTCGGGAGGCACCGATGATCAAGTACCTTCAATTAGTAAAGGAGATAGCCCCACTACTCGAGAGTTTTCAGGTCATCCGGACAGCTCGGGAAGAAAACTCTCAGGCGGACGCCCTCTCTCGGTTGGCCTCCTATATACGCCCAAAAGGTACCCGATCGGTCCTCCTTGAAGAGCTAGAATGACCGAGTATAGAAACAGAACTCATGACCATTAATCAGGCACCCTTAAGCGACTGGCGGACCCCATATATCCCCTAGCTCCATGATTCTCAGGAGCCCCCCGACCCTCGAGAGGCTCGGAGATTGAAGTATCAAGCTCGGCGCTTTGTCATCTGGGATGAGGCCTTGTACCAAAGGTCTTTTACTGGCCCCCTCCTAAAATGCCTCGGCGCCAAAAAATCTCACCAAGCAATTCAAGAGGTCCATGAAGGTGTCTGCGGCGTGCACCACGGAGGAAGATCGCTTGCCAGGATCTTGCTGCGGCAAGGCTACTGGTGGCCCACTCTCCAACGCGACTGCTAGACCTACGTACAAAAGTGCGATCGGTGCCAGCGCTTCGACCATCTGGTCCACCAGCCCACCTCGGAACTCATCACGCTTACCGAGCCATACCCTTTCGCTCGGTGGGGGATCGACATCTTGGGGCCATTGCCAATAGCCCAGGCCTAGAAAAGGTTTGTCATAGTCGCCATCGACTATTTTACCAAGTGGATCGAGGCTGAAGCTACCACCCAGATCACCGAGTCGGTCGTATGGAGCCTTGTTTGGAAGTCGATCATCTGTCGCTTCGGTATCCCCCGAGTGATTATGAGTGATAACGGTCGGCAATTCGACTCTCATTACTTTCGAGACAGATGTGTTGACTTACACATTCGCAATCACTTCACTTCGGTAGTCCACCCTCAGGCCAACAGGCTGGTCGAAAATGCCAACAGAACCATCCTAAAAGGCATTAAGACTAGGCTTGGAAAAACCAAGGGTAGCTGGCTCGAGGAATTACCAAGCGTATTATGGTCGCACCGAACCACTCCAAGAACGGCCACTGGTGAGACCCCCTTCTAGCTGGTATACGGCACTAACGCAGTGATCCCGTTGGAGCTCGGCAGCCCATCCCCTCGAGTCATCCACTTCTCGCCCGAGCCGAACGAGCAAAAGCTACTTGAGAACCTCGATTTGGTAAGCAAAACCCGGGAGATAGCAAGCATCCAAGCCACGGAATATCAATGACGTCTCACTCGCTATTACAACTCCAAAGTCCGAGATAGACATTTCCACGTAGGAAACTTCATCCTCATAAAAATCGAAGCATCTCGACCACTAGAGGCGGTGGGAAAGCTGGCCCCTAACTGGGAAGGCCCCTACCGAGTGATCGAGATGCTTGGGAAAGGGGCGTACCGACTGTCCACCATGGAAGGAGCGCCCATCCCTCAGACGTGGAACGCGACAACATTACGAAAGTTCTATTTTTGAGCTTTTTCCTTAACATATAAGCAACATATGGCAATAACAACTTTCCTTTTCATTTCATTTACACTTCGTACATCAGATAGGCCACAGCCAATACAGTACATACCAAAAACAAAAGAACTACATCCACTAGTACTACAACACAAGCTGATTACTCAAGACGGACGGGGCTAGTACCCCTAAACCGAGCCACTGACTCCACCCAGTGTGGAAATTGGCTCAGGTAACGAGGTAGCTGACCCTGCTCGCTCGAGAAACTCAGAGGAAAAGTATCAGAGGAAAAAGAGGAAGGAATACAAGTGAAGGCCTCCTCTGCCAACTCTTTGGAAGGAACAAAGAGCAAGCACCTCCAAATGGTGCGAGCAAAGATATCCTCCAAAGAGTGAAAGAAGAGGGAGGAAGTTGGTTGAAGAGAAGAAGAGGGAGAAAGACCGAACACCCTCTCGAAGAGATGAGAAGGGCGGCGGGGATGGAAGAGGAGGGAGAAGCGGGCAAAGGTGAGGAAGGAGTAGGACGAGGCCGCCGTGCCGAACGCCATGTTGCCTCGAGCCTCCTTCCACTTCTACCTTCCTCGTAAGATGGTGGCGGCGGTCCAGCAGTCAGGAATGGGCGCGCTGCTATGCGCTGTCCCTTCTTGCACGCCACCCACCCATTGTTGCCCCTTCTTCCACGTCGAAGTAGCAGGAATGCCTTGGCGGCCACCAAGGTCATTGTCTTTCGAGTTGCCATCCATGCCTCGTTGACAACTTCCCAGCGCGAAAGGCAGACGCTACGCGAGAAGGAAGAAAGAGGAGAAACTGCATGAGACGCCTTAAGCGGTGATAAGAGGTGGGGATGCCCTCCAGGCCCCTTTTTATAGGCCGGGGGGGGACACTCGCCTTAATTGATCCTCCCCTCGAAAACACGCGAAAGGCGGCAACCCTTCCCTAAGGGGCAGTTACTCTATTTCCCTCCAATTGACCTCCCACAGGGATGCGCGAAGTGGAAAAATCAGTCAAAGCATGGAAAGCAAAAACGCGGAAAGGCACCAGTGCCATGTCAGCCATCCGACCAATCAGCACGCAAGAGGCCTGCGAAACGTATCAAATCTACATTCTTTTGGCAACCGCAGATACGGTAATCAAGTCATGCTAAAGGCGGTATGATATTGACAACCTAGATCAAGGAAACCGCTGCCATCATACATAGAAAGCAAAATTTTTATATGGCAACACGAAACAAAAATATATGTATATACATCCAGATCATACCCCTCCTAGTCTATGGAGATTAGGGGACTTTGAGAAGTCCACTGTAATACCCTGGATTCTTATCTGATCTTTCGGATCCTTATCGGAGTGCTTTCGGATCGCTTTTGTGGGTCTTGAGTTGAGTTTTACGATCTGCGTGGGTTTTTCTCTCGTACAAGTTACGGAACCCAGTGGAGAGTTTATTTCTCAGTTCATCGACTCGAGGACGCTACAGTTACGATATACTCTTTGAGAGGATCGTTTCGGCTATTTTTCTGTATTTTTCTGAATTAGTGAATTTTCGACATAAAAATCAGAATTTTGGAAAATTAGAAAAATTCCTAATTTTCTCCTATTTCTTTCCTTTTCCTCTCTCCTCCCTCTCATTTCTCACGTTTCCCTCTCTCTCTCATCTCTCTCCTCTCTGGTCCTCTCAACTCGGGGCGTGCACCGTTGGCGAGCTGGCTGAGGCGGGGACGCGATGGAGTGAACCTGGAGCGTGATGGAGTGGCGGATTGAGCGTGGCGCGGCGCGATCCCTCGGTGGATTCAAAGCCGACGCGGTTCGTTGGTTTGGCAGTTTTTGGCGCGGTTTAGTCGCTTCAGCGCGAGGAATCGTCGGTGGAGGTAGGGAGATGGAAGCTCTACTTCTCTGCTACGTTCCCTCGCAGTTTCACGCCGAACGGTGCGAGAACGAGTGGGTTTCATTCAGCTTCAGGAAAATCATGACGTTGGGGTGTTCGTCAGGTTCGTCGAAAAATGGCGACTATTTTTAGATCAGTTGGTGTCATTCGAACCCCTAGAATGTCAGCATTCCATTCCCACTGATTTCGTTGTAATTGGTGGTCATTTAGGACCGGTAGGAGCCCAGGAACCCATGTGATTCCATTTGGGTCAATTCGGTAGAATTGTCCGTCTCTAGCCGTTTGTGTGCCATTTTGACCCCTTCCGGAGTGTGGAAGGTCGATATTGTCATTGTGGTTGTATCCCCTTCGTCTCGGAGCGAACGGGGCGTGGAAATGTCGAGATCCGGCTGATCCTATGTTTTTCCCGCCGTGATGCCTAAACGGTCGTTATAGTAACCGTTTAGGTCACTGCGCCGTTCAACATGTGACCGTTTAATGTATGTCGATTTGGGTCTGCGCGGTTGCGCGATAGACCGTTTATGTGTTTCACGGCCCATTATGGACCGTTCATATCCTTTGGACGGCACTTGAATGGCCGTGTGTTTCCTTTGGACGGCCCTTGGGTGGCCGTGTGGTTTCGGGTGGCAGTTGAGTGGTCTTTCGATAAACCGTTCAACTTGCTTGAGCGGCCCTTTGCTAGACCGCTTAGTGTGGTTGACTCTCGTCAACAGTTTTATGGCGGTTAGTGAAAAGGTCCTTCTCTAGACCGTTCCTTGTCTTTGAGCGGTCCCTTGCTGACCGTTCCTTGTCTTAGGCGGCCTTCTCTTAGACGTCTTGTAGCAACCCTGGTAAAATAAAAGGAAGATTTCAAGAAAGATTAAGTAAGTAAATGATAAGAACCAAAATAAATAAAAAAAAATAAGTCAAATGTAAATAACGCCTCTCTACAAGGCGCGATTTAAAAAAGAAACGCCTTCACTTGAGGCGTTAATTCAAAAAGTGACGCCTATACCAAAGGTCGTCAAATTTCAAAATGTCCAAAAGGAATAAAAGGAAAGGGAAAGAAACACCCTCTTCTTGGGCGCGAATTACAAAAGAAATGGTACAGGTCAAGACGTCAGTTAAAATGCACGCCCTAACCTAAGGCGTTAATTGCATTTGTGTTCCGTTCGAACCAGGACACTATCCAGGGTAAGTTTCTGGATTACTACGTGTTCGATTGATTATGGTAAGGACTCTATCACGGAAACTAGAGTTCTAATCAAATTCCAACCCTAAAGGATTCCTGGAACCCTATAAATACCCCTTCCAATCAAACCCTAATAGCTATTTTGTCGAAGGAAGGCCTATTGTTGTCTCGTGTGTGAAGAACAGGTATGTTCTTCTTCTTTTTATCTTCAGTCAGGGAAGCATGAAGAATATTAATGCTTCTTCCTCTTCTTTCCCTGTAGGTGGCCTGCCTCATGAAGTGTTCCTATCTAGATAAAGAACGTGGGTTCTTCATCAACATCATTTTCCCAGAAGACTCTGTTTAGAACAAAGTATCGTTTTCTCTTCACGTTCCTTCACCCAGATCATCATCAGGTAGGTTTTCTCAAGGATTGTAGCCCAAACTAGTGTAAAATTTATGATAAAATCATCTGTAATTCATGCATATAGTTTTACTGCATTTTAGAAGTTCTCTGTGAAATTTTGGAAAGAGGCAACCCATGTCAGGGCGCTAATTCATGTTTTGACGCCCGAACTAAGAGTCGTCAATTTTAAGGAAATTAATAAACACACCCGTTTAAAATTTAATATCTATGAGACCTGTAGTTAAATCTACTGCATGATCATCTACCTTGAATCCTGCTATTTTTCTTGTCCAATTCATATATGTGGTTCCTGCAAATTATTTATCATGAAAAACCTTTACTGTTCATATTCCTGGAAACCAAAGGGAATTAACGACCTCCAGTAGGTCGTCTTTTATGAAAGTGACGCCCCTGGCTAAGGCGCGTTTTATCAAAAATACAGAATTAAGAAAATTTCAGCAAATTAGAAATTTATAATGGACGACGGTTACAGAAGTCGTCAAATTTAAAATAAACGACCCAGTACAGGGCGCGAATTTTCAAAATAATGACTTATGTTAAGTCGCTAATTTCCTGTGTAATTATTTTATACTGTTTGCTGTTAACCGAGGGTTTTATATAAATATATATGTATATATCGGCACTATATTTCCATTCCGTGAATATAGTCCCATGTTTTCACGATGATTTATCGCATTACCCACTAACTCTCGGTGACATACAAGCCCTCCATTGGACATTCCGTTCCTTTGGACTGGCAAGTTAGTCATTGGGACCTCCGTAAGTCTCCTCGTAGCCTTGGATTCCCTCAAGGCCGACGGAGCGGGTTGTACCATAAAAACCCTTTACACTATTTTGCCATGTCACTCTATAGAAACATGGTATACCGGCCCTCATGATATGCTATGTGGATATCATGAGAATATTCTTAATGGGATGTGGAAATCATGCCATTATTATGATGTTCTTGTGGACCTCAATTCTATATCAAATGACATGACCATCTATATATGGACACTTAATTGTCATGGTACCCAATTAGGGAATCAACTCCACCCAATTTTATCGATACTCGTGTTTTTATCGTTATTATCGTCCTTATACATCAAGTTCAATTTTCGAACTCTACTCTATCTTGAATTTCCCCAAGCTTTTCCTTGAAAATTCCATATTGGCTATACATAAAGTGGATGTCAAAATACATGATCAATGCCTGCGCATATAGGCCCGATCTGGTCCTGGGAGGAGCACCCGAAAGTACTAGTGCCCATGGGAGTTGTAATGATCACGGTATGGCATTGTACCGAAGTGCATGACTAGCTTGATTGGACATTCCACAATTCTTGTACTTGACTCGTACTTGATATGACATGACTTGCGTGACCCGAAAAAGGGTGCTTATATACTTGCTTACTTGAAACGTGATAGCCAAACTTTCAACATGACATGATGAATATACTTGCTTGAACGTCTTGACATCTATTTGATACAAATTCTTGAAAGTTCATGAATAGTTCATTTTATACTCTCTATCTTGTCGTTTTACGCAAGCATGCATAACCATAGTGCATTCATGGAAAATGTAATTACTTAAACCCATTGCTAGTTCTTGAGATATAATTTCCTACTGAGCATTCGCTCACTTAGTGTTTCCCTACTTTTCAGGTAAGTCCGACGACGATACTCAATCGGACAGGGAAGGTCAAGAGTGAAAGAGATTAGAGCTTCTCAAAGCGTCAACTCGTCTTGTCTTTTCTATATTTTCTTGAGTCAATTTTGTACTTTTCTTTTTATTAAGTTTAGCATTTTCAAGGGATTGTAATAGAAATACTTTGTGAAGTAATAAAAGGATTGGGTTATCTTTACTCTTGTGCATCTCTGATTTGGTGTCGAATACACTAATACTCTGATTAACATGATCGATATAAACTCATCACGCGTCTCCGGGTATCTTCCGCGCTCGGGGCGTGACACGTCTAGACCCTTTTGCGGCCCATTGGTAGACCGCGACTTGAGGTTTGACCGTAGTCATCCGCCTCTTTGTTGTAGTGCCCTTTTCTTAGGCTGCTACGGTCCGTTTGGCTTATGTCAATGGGTTAAGGTTGTTAGTGTGGCGGTTTACTCTTAGACCGCGTAGTCCGTGTAGCGCGTCTATATTTGACCGCTTGGTGGTTTGTCTGAATAGGTCGGTTCAGGGTTGACTGGGTTTAGCAGCCTAATCCGTGACTGCTACAGTCCCCTAGTGGCCCATTCTATGACTGCCAGTGTATGTTCCTCCGCTTAACTCTTGCGTGTCGTTTCCCGATGTGTTGGTTTCCAAGTGCTTCGGCTTGACCTCGTGGTTTGCCCATTGTCCCGTAGACGTCTTTTGATGTCCTGTGAGGGCTATAACCATGTTATAAGGTAGCCAGGCGTACTTTGCTATTGGATAGTGTTTTCTACTACTTCTGAGTCTTCTAAGTCATTATTTATGTTCTGGTCAACCCGGTGAGACCCAGTGGTTGACAAGTAACCTTGTGTGTGTCTCGACTATTCTGAATAGCTCTAGACAATGGTTCTGGACGTCTTGAGATACTGTCCTACCTCGATTTATGTGTCTAGGTGCATTGAGGATCTTGGTGAACCCTCAGGTCTCTATGTGTCGTTTTATACGGGTTTGTGGATCTGATGATCCATTGTCATTTTCTGTGGCTTAGGATTAGGCTGATTGGCGGCTTGTCACCGCTGTCGTGCGACGATCTTGACCTTAAGTCATGAGACTCAAGGATCGTTGTATCAGCAGGTCTAGTTGCCCTATCCTGAGTCTGTTGGCAGTTTGTTGTACTACCTTTGTGATTCGCAGTACGTGTGGCAGTGTTTGCTTAGCATGTCCATACATTAGCACTCGTGTTTCAGAGTCTTTGTGTCTAGTGAGAGCCTCCACTAGTCGTAGCCTGACGACCTCGAGTGTTGGACCACCTGGGAGTGGTGGCGGGACAGTTCCCGAGATACGGTTTGTAGGCTAGTTTCCGTGGACTCCCTTGCCTTGCAGTAGCGTCCTGCTGGGGGAGAAAACTAGCTAGAGGCCTAGATCAAGGCATTGAGCTTGTGTGTGGACACGTGGTCAGGGGCGTTTTGGACGAACGCTGACGGGCGTGACCCTGACTAGTCACTCGTTACTATAGTTCCTGGTTCAATTCAGTAAGTATCTCAGTCTCCGTCGTTCTCGGCGTCCATAGCGAGATACTTGTGGCGCAGTGTAAGACGTTAGTGGACGCATCTGGATGTTCTTCTAGTGAGGAGGTGCTTCCGTCACTTGGCGCGTGATTCTCATGTTTCTCGGAGTCTGTGTTCCCCTTCTGAGTTAGTCTGCTCTTGGCCTCGTCCAAGATCAATTTCTTGTTGCGTGCATGACGATCTAGTCATGTATGCGTTAGTGTCTGTGTCTATCTAGGTCTTTTCTATGGTTTTTGCCTGGTTTTGTAAGATCTTCGCTTTAGGCCTTGTGCTTGCTGACGGATCAGTAACTCCTGACTTTGTGAGATCAAGGTTCGCCCTTCTGTCGTTGTTTGGAGTAGTTAGGGAGCCGAGGTTTGTTCGGTAGTCGTGTTTTGCTCGGTTTGGCTTTTCCCTTTTCTTTTAGCTGTTCTACTCCTTCTGTTATGGCTTTCTTTTACAGCTTTCTAGTTGCAATTTAGCTTTTCCTGCTTTACTACTACTGTTGTTTTAGTTGTTGTTCTGTGTTACTGCATTATTTTTCAGTAGGGATCCGTGTGACCCCTATTGAGCCAGTGACACGAGGCTCACCCCTACTTTTTAGGTGTGGCGCTTTTCTTCCTTCACGGTTCCTAGTGTGGCGTGTTCGTAGTTGCCAGCGGTACCTGCGTCGGGCTTCCCCCGACCTCAGTGTACTTGTTCCTTTCTGTTGGGTTGTACTTGTCTTTCCTTTGGACTGGACTCTAGTATAATTGTTAATTTTAACTGCTAATTAAAAAGTAATTTTATTTCTGCTACTTTAGTAAACCTGATTAATGAAATTTAATTACTTACTGTTATATCTGCTACTTCAATGTACTACACGACAATCCTTTTATCCCTTCGGAGCTTTATAGCTCTTGGGAGGCTTCACGGGTTCCAAGTGGTATCGGGTCTACTCGGTATTCCTAAGGTTCGACATCGTGGAGCTCGGAGAGCGAAGAACCTTCAACATTTGGAGATCTGCCCCCGACATCCTCGGTGGCGGCCGACCCAGACACTGACCCCACTTGTGTGGGAACTGCCTCGGTCGTGTGCCCCTCCGAGGTAATCGGAGTTGGCGACTCCTCTGTTGAAGCAGTAGACTCCCGGCTCCCCCCTTCACTTGACGTCTGAAAGGAAGAATCTGTGACGTGCTCGTCCGAATCATAACGCTGCCTAGAAGGAAATTCGAGCCCTTCGAGCACCTGCTCTCGGACCATGGTGACCGCTCGATCGAGGCCTTGAGCGAACCCCTTCCGCAGCCCCCATCGGTAACCTTGCTCGTCATACGAGAAGGCGGCCTCCTGGAGAGCTGCGTGGTATCCCTCTGAGTTCATGTATCGATCGATCACCTCTGCCCTGGCTTGCTCTGTACCCCGCTCGAGCTCGGCCACATTTTGTTCGGACATGGCCAGCCTCTGCTCAGCCTCAGACAACTTCGCCTTGGCCTCGGCCTCGACCCGGAATACTTCGGCCTCCCCGCGTGCTTGCTCGGCCCCTCAAGCCTGGTAATTGAGCTCCTCCCGCTCGGCCTCCCATCGCTCGATACGCTCGACCTGAGCCTAGCGCTCTTCCTCTAGAAGCTTGCTCTTTAGGTCGGCCATATAACAAGCTCGGGCCAATTGCTCAGCCAGCGTCTGAGCCTCCTCCTGGCTTGACCCAGCTTGGGCCCGGAGCAAGGCAGCCTCCCGCCGACAGACTTCAAGCTCAGTAGTCAATTGGTCGATCTTCCGATAGATTCAGCATAGACACTATAGAGAGATCTCTCCTCAACTCTTATCCATGCGAAGAAATTGGTTAGTTCGGCCCCCAACTGGGCCACGATCACGCTACCCTACATGACCCTCTCAAGAAGTAGGGAGGGAGGGCTGCGTCCAAACTCCTCCCTGACCGCTGAAGATGTCAGGGACTGGAACCTCGAGTACAGAGAGGCCCGAATGCCGGCGACATCAAACGGGGGAGGAAGAGCCCCTTCTAGAGGAGTCGAGACTGGAGCCATTTTCCCATGCGTCCCCTCCTTCAGGACAGCAGTGCTTGGCTCAAACTGG
The DNA here is from genome assembly GCA_022559845.1 of Amorphophallus konjac. Lineage (NCBI taxonomy): Eukaryota > Viridiplantae > Streptophyta > Magnoliopsida > Alismatales > Araceae > Amorphophallus > Amorphophallus konjac. Next base: position 102,661,881 of record CM040120.1, read on the forward strand.
GCCACGGCCTCGCCCCGCTCCCCCTCGACTCCGGCCGAAGCCCCGGAATCGATCGTCCCTACCGGCGGTGCAGCAGGCTCAGCGATGACTTCCCTGACATCAGCAACCGCTCCTGACTCGATGGACGGAAGATCGGGATGGCCAGCATCTTCGATTACAGGCTCCCTGACCGAAGCAATAGGAGCCCGCCCTTCCACCTGTTGGGCTGCCCCCGCCTTCCTCTGCCGCTTCTTCTCAGCAGTTAAGGCCCTCAGAGAAAACAGCAACAACCGCTCCCCAAGGTCCTTGCGCTTGGCCCCACGACGTTCGGGGACATCACCTCGTGAAATCTGCTTGCCCTTATCTCGGGCACCGGAAGGATCCCCGAAGGTTTAGGGTTCACTTGGAACAGGTGCCTCCTCCAGATCGGTGACTTTTTGCTCCAACGGTCGCCCCTCCCCCCCTTCATCTGTCCGCCTCGAATCTAAAAAGGTAGAGGTCAGCCCATCGAAAAAAGGGGCCCACCTACCCGACTTTGCAGCACAATGTGAGACATTGAGGTCCTTACCTTGCTTGGACAATGTTCGGGAAGGATATTCCTCGCTGTTCGCCTCCGTCATCAGCTCGACAGTCGATAGGCAATTCTCCTGGAGAATCCTGATCTCCTCCTCCAGCTCCGTGGTAACCGCCACCTGCTTCGGGGGGATCGACGGATGGAAGTTGGGATTCACTGGAAAACCCCATGGGGCGCCTCCCTTCAACAAGCCCACCCAGAAGAATTGGGTCTTCCACCCCTTGTGGGAAGAATCTTTGGCGGAAAGCATCACGCAACTCCTTCCCCTCTTCTCTTGAAGATAAAAGAAGCCTTGCCCCCATGGGGGTGCTCCTTCAACTCAAAAAAGGAATGAAAGAGGTCCAATGAAGGGCTAAACCCCCATGCACGACAGAGAAAAATGAAGGAGAAGATGAAGGTATACGAGTTAGAAACCAACTGGACAGGAGCCAGTTGGTAAGATTGAAGCAGCTCGATGACAAAGTAGTGGAGAGGCAAACGGAACCTGCACTTCCAAACCAAGAGAAAGGTGTAGAATAGACTAGAACAAGTATCTAGACTGGACTCGTAAGGTTGAGACGGGGAAAAATAGTACTGCCTCGGCAACCCGAAGCGCCCCTCCATCGCCTTCACTTCATCCTCACCCAACTCGCTGTGCATCGGATGTTCACGCTGTGACCCCAAAATCCCAATGCGTTGGCCAACTTCCTGCTCCTCAGCAGCGAAATATTGCTCCGCCATTGCCGAACAAGAAGAACAGGGGGAAGAAGGAGAAGACGCCGGCTCGGGTGACTCAGGGGGAGATGGAAGCTGGCGAATCGCCACCGCCACGACCTCTATCACCTCCGCAAAGCCCTCCTCGATTCTCTGCTCCTCCCGAACTCCCTCGCGGCACATGAGCCTTTGAGTATAAGACGATGGAGAGACAAAACCCTAAATAAAGGAGGCCAGGGACATAAAACCGCGCGATATCTATACTCCCAGCGGTGCAGCGGGAGGCGGCGTGACGTTCCACACTCTGAGAAGGGACTCCTCACATTGACTCGACAGAGTCATCATCATGGGCATACTCCCAGGATAGCCACATCAAATGGCCCATGCTGGAGGAAAACCCCTACCCGATTTGTGTCACCAATACCACCCCGACAAATGTCACTCGTCCGAACCCAAATTTTGGCTCGGGAGTAGGGGGGACAAGTGGAGAGGGGGAAAATCTACCGCCCAAGAGCACAGCCCAACTAGATCTAATTTGACCCAACCAAGCCCAGCTCCCCAAAGTCACAGCCCCATTCTGGGTCCACTTACTCCAAGCCCAATAACCCTCTCGGACCAGCACTTCCTAGGCGACCCCCGGGTCCGGAAGTCCGAGCGACAGGTCGATCGAGAAAGCCCCTACAAGGGTCCAGCGCACCCTATCCAAGCTATGCCTCCATCACTCGGAAGGACTCTCAACGGGCGCCCCGATCTTGAACCGACCGTTAGAAGCACATTTAAGCATCCGTTACAATCCTCTGGGAGTAGGGAACTCCAAGGGATAAGGGAGAGCAGGAGTCCTCGTGCTATTAAGACCCCACGACAAGGACGTAACCTCCTCGGAATCCCCTCGGCTCCCTAGACTCTTACGCTAAAATGGATTGCTATATAAACCCCAGAGAGCCCTCCGAAAAAGAAGGGGGAAGCATCCTGAGAGAAGACCACCACACCTCTTGGTGGAGAATAATCTTGTGCCCTTTCTTTCCTACCACCTCTCTTCGCACTCGTGCTCTATCACATTTGCTGACTTAGGCATCGGAGGGTTTTCCCCGGGGTTCCATCCCTAGGCACCTCTGACCTGTTTCCCCTCTTGCAGATTATATCCACGTGGTAACCGTGACCAAAGATTCCTCCGGGATCTCACAACTCAGGAGCAGCGCGAGATTACCCCTCTTCAATCTGCAAGTTAGTTTTCAGTATTTACATGTATAAGCTCAAAATGACCCTTACTCACATGATCTTGCAAAAGGTGGTGCCAAATCTCTATGTGCTTGGTGCGAGAATGCAAAATAAGATTTTTAGAAATATTAATTGTAGAAGTGTTATCACAAAGAATGGGTGTGTTATTCAAAGAAATGTCAAAATCAACTAACTGTTGTTGGATCCAAAGCACTTGGGCTGCACAATTGTCTGTCGCCATGTACTCGGTTTTGGCAGTTGACAATGCCACAATATTTTGTTTCCTAGAGGCCCATGAACCATGCAACCTCCAAGAAATTGACAGTACTTGCTCGTGCTCTTACGATCCACTAAACACCCAGCATAATCGAAATCCGTGTAAGCTACTAAATCAAAACTACAACTACGTGGAAACCAAAGACCAAGTTCAGTGGTGCCTAGCAAATATCTGAAAATCTTTTTGACTGCTAACATGTGTGGTTCTCTTGGATCGGATTGAAATCTAGCACACATGCAAACACTAAACATAATATCTGGCCTACTAGCAGTCAAATACAACAAAGAACCAATCATGCCATGAAAAAGTTTTTGATCGACAGACTTATCTTTTTCATTCTTGTTCAATTTCACCGTTGACATTGGCGTCTTTTGTGGCTTCGCATTGTCGAATTTGAACTTCTTGATGAGATCCTTTGTGTATTTCCCTTGATTTATGAAAATTCTATCTTTTTGTTGCTTCACCTGCAAACCCAAGAAGAAGGTTAACTCCCCCATCAAACTCATCTCAAGCTCCCCCTACATCAATTGAACAAAATCATCATTTAATGAATCAGAAGTGGCTCCAAAGATAATGTCATTAACGTATACCTGAACAATAAGCATATGTTCATTGTCGCTCTTAATGAAAAGGGTTTGATCGATATTACCTCTTTTGAAGTCATTTTCTGAAAGGAACATACTTAACCTTTCATACCACGCACGGGGGGCTTGATTCAGACCATACAATGCTTTGTCAAGTTTATATACATGGTCCGGGTGCTTCTCATCTTAGAATCCTAGTGGCTGCTCAACATAGACGTCTTCTTTCACTACACCATTCAAAAATGCATATTTAACGTCCATTTGAAAAGGTTTGACATTCTTAGAGCATGCAAAGGCAAGTGTCACGCCCCGAGCGCGGAAGGAACCCGGAGTGCGTGGCAAGTTTATATCGATCATGTCAATCAGAGCGTTAGTGTATTCAACACAAAGACAGAGTGCGTAAAAGTAAAGATAACCCAGTCCTTTATTCAATCACAACCTCAAAGTACTTCTATTACAAATGAAAATGCCAAGACTCAATAAAAGGAAAAAGTACAATGATTGACTCAACAAATTGGAAAGATAAGATTAGTAAACGCTTAGATAGACGGAGAGCTCTAATCTCTTCACTCTTGACCTTCCCCATCCGATTGAGTCTCATCATCGGACTTACCTGAAAAATAGGGGAAAACACTGGATGAGCGAACGCTTAGTAGGAATTATATCTCAAGAGCTAGCTTGCTTTAAGTAAATTACATATTACATGAATGCGATAAAGCTATGCATGTTTGCGTAAAATGACAAGAGAGAGAGAGTATAACAAGAGGTAATTGAGTGAACTAGCATGTCTTTCAAGAACTTATATCAATAAATGTCAAGATATTCAAGCAAGTATATTCATCATGTCATGTCGAGAATTGGCTATCACGTTTCAAGCAAGTATATAAATACCCTTTCCGGGTCACGCAAGTCATGTCATGTCAAGTCGAGTATGAGATTGTGGAATGTCTAATCAAGCTAGTCATGCACTTCGGTGTAATGTCACACCGTGATCATTACAACTCCCATGGCCACAAGTACTATTGGGTGCTCCTCCCAGGACCAGATCGGGCCCTTATATGCGCAGGCATTGATCATGTATTTCGACATCCACTATGGTTATAGCCAATATAGAGTTTCAATGGAATAAGCTTGTAGGGACTTTAAGATAGATCTTGTGGAATAGAATTTCAAGGATGGAACATGATGTATAAAGAAAATAATAACGGTACAATCATGATTAACGATAAAACTAGGTGGAATCGGCTCCCTGATTGGGTGCCATGATAATAAGAATAAGCGCTCATATAGCGATGGTCGCTCGTTCTTGGACATGATACGCTAGATAGAATTGGTGTCCACAAGTATGGCACATCATTCTTTAAGCAGTATTAATGGCATGGTTTCCCATTCCATTAAAGAGTATTCTCATGACATCAAAATAGCATATCATGAGGGCCAGTATGCCATGTTTCTTTAGAGTGACATGGAAATCAAGTAGTGTCATGGGTTTTGATGGTACAACCTGCTCGGCTGCCTTGAGGGAATCCAAGGCTAGCGAAGCCTTACGGAGGTCTCTATGATAAACTCACCGGTCCAAAGGAACGGAATGTCCCATAGAGAGTTCGTCTATCACCGAGAAATAGTGGGTACTCGATAAAATAATGTGAAACATGGGACTATATTCACGGAATGGAATATAGTGCCTAATAACTAACCCACTGTAAAAGGGTTACAAAAACCACGAAATCAGGAAATCAGTCAATTGGCGTCTGGGCTTAAGTCTTCATTTTATGAATTGGCGCCCTTGTCAGGGTCGTCAGTTCAATAAATGACGACTGTTCACTCAGTCGTTACATCCAGATTAATATCTAGAAATATTTTCCAATTTTTGATTATTATAAAAATGACACCTTTCATGAAGGCTTCAATTCAGTAAACAGCGCCCTAGTCAGGGGCGTCATATGACAAATTAAAGGGTAGGGTATATGTCGTCATTTTAATATCCAGGAATATTGTAAATATTTCAATAATACATCGTTTATCACTCAATTGACGCCTGTTTACATGGGCGTTCATTAAATTGATGACCTAATCTGGGTCGCTATTTCTTTGACATTTGATTTGCACCGGTAGGTATAATCACAGACACATGGTTTTTGGAGTATGTCTGATTAAGATTCTAAAGATATGAATAGGTAGAGAAAAATAGCAGGAATTTATGGACATGATCATGCATTAGTTTACATATGAGGGTTCACAGTTATTAAATTTTGAACATTGTGTATGTATTAATTAACTAGACAATTGACGACTATTTGCACGGTCGTTGATTTTAAATGACGCCCTATCTTGGGTCGTCAATTTCATTCATGTGGAAAACAATGAAACCTTAATCCAGAGCGATCTCTGCAATTCCTTACAGATCTATATGCATGTATACAAGTCTAAATTATTAGATTTGACTTAACACTTGAGAAAACCTACCTTAGTTGGGTGGTTTGGTTGATAGACACTGAAGAATGGTGAAGAAAATAACTATGAACGATACTCTGTTTCAAACAGAGTTTCTGGAAGTCAATATAATAGCAGCAACTCTTTAGCGAAAGCAATAGCAGCACCCCTCGGAAGATGCAGTAGGATGATGAGGGTGATAATAGCTTCAGCAATGCAGTGGGAACAAGGAAGAAGAAGATGATTCTTCTACGTTCCTGGCAGGAAGATGATGGTAAGAGAAACAATTACAGCAGCTCCTTTGGTCCAGATTAGAATAGCAGGAGCTTCCCACGCACAACCAAAACCTTCAGAAGAAGAAGCAGAAGATAGCTTCCTCCCTTCAAGGTATTGACAGCAAGAGGAAGATGTTGATGAAGAACTGCTATGCAGCAGCACAATAGGAGTAGCAGAATGAAGAAGAACTTCAAGGCAGAAGAGCTGCAGTAGCAGCAGCAGGACGTCTTTGGCAATTAGTATTAACGTGAGTTCGATGGAAAGGGGATGGGTATTTATAGGAGAAGAATCCTAATAGGTTCTAAGAATTTTATTAGGATTAGAACTTCCTTCTTAGAATCCAATTAGCATTTAACTATTCTGCGTATTGATCCTTTCCTTAATCTAAACTTACCCAGTTATCATCCCAGTTCGAACCGAACATAAACGGGTCCTTTTGTAATTGACGCCTTAGGTTGGGGCATTTATTTGAAATTGACGCCTGTACAAACAGTCTTCAATTCTTTATTTGACGCCTGTCATAGGGGCGTTAATTCTCTAATTCACGTCTTCACGCCAGTCTTCAATTAATTAGCGCCTTGATCAGAGGCGTTATTTTGTTTTATGTATTTATATAAGCTAGGACTCTTATCATTAGTGGATTTTATCATCTTATCCCTTTTTCATTTACTAGGGTTGCTACACCCTCCCCCACTTAGAAGAATTTGGTCCCCAAATTCAATTGCATGTTTTATGTGGAGAGTGTAGAGTACATACCCTTTTAAAACAAGTCTGGAAATCGTTTCCTCATAGACTCCTCGGTCTCCCATGTGGCTTCGTGTTCTGAGCTTTTACTCCATTGCACCTTGACCATGGGAATAACTTTGTTCCTTAATGTACGTACTTCACGATCGAGGATCTTCATGGGCTTTTGTTCATAAGTGAGATCCTTTTGAATCACCAGGTCTCCATGATCGATGATATGTACCGGATCGTACACATACTTCTTCAATATGGATATGTGGAATATATTATGAACTTCGGACAATTGAGGAGGTAAAGTGACGCGGTAAGCAACCTTGCCAACTCTTTCTAGTATCTCAAAAGGTCCGATAAACCTTGGTGTAAGCTTGCCCTTAACACCAAATCTTCTTATTCCACGTCTAGCTGATATCTTGAGAAATACGTGATCTCCGACTTGGAATTCGAGATCTCTTCTTCTTGTGTCAGCATAAGCCTTCTGTCTAGACTGAGCAACTTGAAGTCTTTCTCTAATCAACTGAATCTTTTCAGTGGTATCCCTTACCATGTCTGGACTTAATAGTTGTTTCTCGCCAACTTCGTCCCAGCACAAAGGCGATCGGCAACTCCTTCCGTATAAAGCTTCGAAAGGTGCCATTTGTATACTTGCCTGATAGCTATTATTGTATGCAAATTCAACCAAAGGAAAGTGATCATGCGAGCCTCCAACAAAATCAATGATGCAAGCTCTGAGCATATCTTCAACCACTTGATTGGTTCTCTCGGTCTGACCATCCGTTTGAGGATGAAAAGATGTACTAAAGTTAAGTCTCGTCCCTAGCGAATGTTGTAGACCCTTCCAAAAGTGAGAAGTAAAACGGGGGTCTCTGTCAGACACGATTGAGACAGGTACTCCATGTAACCTGACTATCTCCTTAATGTATAATGCAGCAAGAACATCAACTGACCATCGACTCTTGATTGGCAAGAAGTGTGCCGATTTGGTCAATCGGTCGATGATAACCCATATTCCATCATGTCCTCCTTTTGATTTAGACAGACCCATAATGAAGTCTATACCGATATCTTCCCACTTCCATTTGGGAATTTCTAGAGGATGTAGCTTACCGGCACGCTTTTGGTGTTCTGCCTTGACTTGTTGACACGTGAGACAGCGAGACACAAAGTCTGCTACTTCTCTTTTCATATTGGACCACCAGAAGGTCCTTTTCAAATCTTGGTACATTTTGGTAGACCCTGGATGAATCATGTACCTTGATCTGTGAGCTTCATCTAAGATTTTCTTCTTTAGCTCTGGACAATCCGGTATACATGTTCTATTCCTGAACATCAATCTTCCATCCGAGGCTATCTTGAAATCAGGTTGTTCTTCCATTTGGCCCTTGATTTCCACTTGTACGGGATCACTATCTTGAAGTCCTTGAGATATTCTATCCAACGTCTTTGCCTCATATTCAGTTCCTTTTGAGAGAAGAGATACTTAAGACTTTTATGGTCAGAGTATACAATAAACTGCACTCCGTATAGATAATGTCTCCATATCTTCAGTGCAAACACTACTGCAGCCATTGTCCTACAATTACAATACTATATTAATATGTGATGATGTTCGAAGGTTTTGATTCTAAGTTAACTTAACCCTTGGTTCTAACCAATCTCACCGGTTAAAGGTTTAAACCTATCCTTGGACTTGGGTTTTCTAGGAATTGAACATCCTAGGCTCTGATACCACAAAAACGGTCACGCCCCGAGCGCGGAAGAAACCCGGAGTGCGTGACAAGTTTATATCGATCATGTCAATCAGAGCGTTAGTGTATTCAACACAAAGACAGAGTGCGCAAAAGTAAAGATAACCCAGTCCTTTATTCAATCACAACCTCAAAGTACTTCTATTACAAATGAAAATGCCAAGACTCAATAAAAGGAAAAAGTACAATGATTGACTCAACAAATTAGAAAGATAAGATTAGTAAACGCTTGGATAGACGGAGAGCTCTAATCTCTTCACTCTTGACCTTCTCCATCCGATTGAGTCTCATCATCAGACTTACCTGAAAAATAGGGGAAAACACTGGATGAGCGAACGCTCAGTAGGAATTATATCTCAAGAGCTAGCTTGCTTTAAGTAAATTACATATTACATGAATGCGATAAAGCTATGCATGTTTGCGTAAAACGACAAGAGAGAGAGAGTATAACAAGAGGTAATTGAGTGAACTAGCATGTCTTTCAAGAACTTATATCAATAAATGTCAAGATATTCAAGCAAGTATATTCATCATGTCATGTCGGGAATTGGCTATCACGTTTCAAGCAAGTATATAAATACCCTTTCTGGATCACGCAAGTCATGTCATGTCAAGTCGAGTATGAGTTTGTGGAATGTCTAATCAAGCTAGTCATGCACTTCGGTGCAATACCACACCGTGATCATTACAACTCCCATGGGTACAAGTACTTTTGGGTGCTCCTCCCAGGACCAGATCGGGCCCTTATATGCGCAGGCATTGATCATGTATTTCGACATCCACTATGGTTATAGCAAATATAGAGTTTCAATGGAATAAGCTTGTAGGGACTTTAAGATAGATCTTGTGGAATAGAATTTCAAGGATGGAACATGATGTATAAAGACAACAATAACGGTACAATCCCGATTAACGATAAAACTAGGTGGAATCGACTCCCTGATTGGGTGCCATGATAATAAGAATAAGCGCTCATATAGCGATGGTCGCTCGTTCTTGGACATGATACGCTAGATAGAATTGGTGTCCACAAGTATGGCACATCATTCTTTAAGCAGTATTAATGGCATGGTTTCCCATTCCATTAAAGAGTATTCTCAAGACATCAAAATAGCATATCATGAGGGCCGGTATGCCATGTTTCTTTAGAGTGACATGGAAATCAAGTAGTGTCATGGGTTTTGATGGTACAACCTGCTCGGCTGCCTTGAGGGAATCCAAGGCTAGCGAAGTCTTACGGAGGTCTCTATGATAACGTCACCGGTCCAAAGGAACGGAATGTCCCATGGAGAGTTCGTCTATCACCGAGAAATAGTGGGTACTCGATAAAACAACGTGAAACATGGGACTATATTCACGGAATGGAATATAGTGCCTAATAACTAGCCCGCTGTAAAAGGGTGACAAAAACCACGAAATCATGAAATCAGTCAATTGGCGTCTGGGCTTAAGTCTTCATTTTATGAATTGGTGCCCTTGTCAGGGTCGTCAGTTCAATAAATGACGATTGTTCACTCAGTCGTTACATCCAGATTAATATCTAGAAACATTTTCCAATTTTTGATTATTATAAAAATGACGCCTTTCATGAAGGCTTCAATTCAGAAAACAGCGCCCTAGTCAGGGGCGTCATATGACAAATTAAAGGGTAGGGTATATGTCGTCATTTTAATATCCAGGAATATTGTAAATATTTCAATAATACATCGTTTATCACTCAATTGACGCCCGTTTACATGGGCGTTCATTAAATTGATGACCTAATCAGGGTCGCTATTTCTTTGACATTTGATTTGCACCGGTAGGTACAATCACAGACACATGGTTTTTGGAGTATGTCTGATTAAGATTCTAAAGATATGAATAGGTAGAGAAAAATAGCAGGAATTTATGGACATGATCATGCATTAGTTTACATATGAGGGTTCACAGTTATTAAATTTTGAACATTGTGTATGTATTAATTAACTAGACAATTGACGACTGTTTGCACAGTCGTTGATTTTAAATGACGCCCTATCTTGGGTCGTCAATTTCATTCATGCGGAAAATAATGAAACCTTAATCCAGAGCGATCTCTGCAATTCCTTACAAATCTATATGCATGTATACAAGTCTAAATTATTAGATTTGACTTAACACTTGAGAAAACCTACCTTAGTTGGGTGGTTTGGTTGATAGACGTTGAAGAACGGTGAAGAAAATAACTGTGAACGATACTCTGTTTCAAACAGAGTTTCTGGAAGTCAATATAATAGCAGCAACTCTTTAGCCAAAGCAATAGCAGCACCCCTCGGAAGATGCAGTAGGATGATGAGGGTGATAATAGCTTCAGCAACACAGTGGGAACAAGGAAGAAGAAGATGATTCTTCTACGTTCCCGGCAGGAAGATGATGGTAAGAGCAACAATTACAGTAGCTCCTTTGGTCCAGATTAGAACAGCAGGAGCTTCCCACGCACAACCAAAACCTTCAGAAGAAGAAGTAGAAGACAGCTTCCTCCCTTTAAGGTATTGATAGCAAGAGGAAGATGCTGATGAAGAACTGCTATGCAGCAGCACAATAGGAGCAGCAGAACGAAGAGGAACTTCAAGGCAGAAGAGCAGCAGCAGCAGCAGGACGTCTTTGGCAATTAGTATTAACGTGAGTTTGATGGAAAGGGGATGGGTATTTATAGGAGAAGAATCCTAATAGGTTCTAAGAATTTTATTAGGATTAGAACTTCCTTCTTAGAATCCAATTAGCATTTAACTATTCTACGTATTGATCCTTTCCTTAATCTAAACTTACCCAGTTATCATCCTCGTTCGAACCGAACACAAACGGGTCCTTTTGTAATTGACGCCTTAGGTTGGGGCATTTATTTGAAATTGACGCATGTACAAACAGTCTTCAATTCTTTATTTGACGCCTGTCATAGGAGCGTCAATTCTCTAATTCGCGTCTTCACGCCAGTCTTCAATTAATTAGCACCTTGATCAGAGGCATTATTTTGTTTGAAGTATTTATATAAGCTAGGACTCTTATCATTAGTGGATTTTATCATCTTATCCCTTTTTCATTTACCAGGGTTGCTAAAGCAAGTAATATTCTAACCACTTCAAGCCTAGCCACGGGTGCAAATGATTCATCAAAATCAATTCCTAATTCTTGACTATAGCCTTGGGCTACAAGCCGGGCTTTATTCCTAATTGTCACCCCTTGATCACTAAGTTTGTTTCGGAAAACCCACTTAGTTCTAATCACCAGGTGATTCTTAGGTCTAGGCACAAGAAACCACACCTCATTCCTTTGGAATTGGTGTAATTCCACCTACATAGCCAAGATCCAGAAATTGTCATTTAATGCCACATTTACAGATTTGGGCTCAATATCAGAAAGTAATGCAAGATTATCGAATTGTTCTACTTCCCTGATTGAAGCCCTTGTTCTTATGCCTTGTTCCACGTCTCCTATAACATTGTCTTGTGGGTGGTCCTTGTGGAGCGTCCATTGCTTAGGGAGATATTCATTTTGGGTTGGATCTTCATCATTTTTGTTGCTCGACTCCGCTTGATCCACGTCTTGATTTTCCTTGTCTTTCTTTTCTTCTCCATCTTCATGCCCCACATCAATAAAATGATTATCTTTGTCAGACAACCTTAAAGTGTATTCATCAATGATCACATGAGGGCTTTCCTCTACCACAAGAGTACGTAGGTTATATACTCGATATGCTCTAGATGATGAAGAATATCCAAGAAATATACCTCTATCACTCTTTGCAGCAAACTTCTCCAAATTATCTTTAGAGTTGTTCAAAATAAAGCATGGAGAACCAAAAGGTTTAAGAAATGTCATATTCGGCTTCTTACCATTATACAGCTCATATGGAGTTTTCTTGAGTATAGGTCTTACCATGCCTCGATTGATGATGTGACAGGCCGTGCTCACCGCCTCGGCTCAAAAGTACCTTAGTAAACTATTTTCTGCAAGCATTGACTCGCCATGTCCACGAGCGTCCTATTCTTTCTTTCCACGACTCCATTTTGTTGTGGAGTTCTAGCTGCTGAGAAGTTTTGTGAAAACCCCTGTTTCCTGTTATCTAATTCTCTTCCATGATCACTCCGAATAGCCTTGATTTGATACCCCTTATCAGTTTGTAAATTCCTGCAAAGATCTTCGAACTCCAGCAAGGCATCATTCTTATGGGTTAAAAATAATACCCAAGTGAATCTTGAGTAATCATCTACAATAACAAACCTATAAAGTTTCCCTCTAAGACTGTGTGTGTAGTACCCGAGAGTTTTATCGCGATTCATAAAGAATATTTTGTCGATATTTTGGTTAAGTGCTTGAAATATTACTTAAGTTAAAAAAATTTTAACTAGTATTTTGGTTAAACTTAATAATCAAAGAGTAAGCAAATTTCCCTTGTTTATAACCCAAATTTTGATGTAATTAAAATTATGTAGTTTAACCTATTTTCATTCATATTTGGGTGTGCATACATTAATTTAGTTGAGGTCAAGAGTTAGCATGTGCATTTTGTTCTTTCCCTGAAATGAGCCACGTTAATAGAGAAACAATGTTACTGTTCATTTCGGAGGCAATTTTTATTTCATGCATTTTTAATTGTTTTATATTTTTCCATGATAGAATAATTGATCGTGAAAAATGGGTAACAATTAGTTTTTGTTAACTCTTTTTATATAATTAGTTTCAAATTTTCAAAGGGGTGGATGAATAGTAACATTTCCCTTTTCTTACGGCAACCATTTCGATCATGGATTTTCTTTCCCTATTTTCTCTCCTTGTAACCGTGGATCTCCTTGAGTAATTAAAGGGATCTTTATCCCTTCCTTAATCTCTGTAACCGTCGGAGGTTTTGGAGGAAACCCCAACCCATTTTATAAGAGTTTTCTCCCTTGCCTTTTCCTCTCGCTGGCTTCCTGCGTTCTGGGTGTGCACGGTGGTTTTGAAGGGTCCAAGAGAGAGCCAAGTGACGTAGCAGAGGAAGGAGAGATTATTCCTGCTCTTCAGTGATCTCCTTGGTCATCTGGGTTGCCGTTAGATCGTGGTTATCGAAGCCTTTGTCTTCCCGTCTCTTGCCGGAGGTGGAGGGGTTTTCTATCATTTTCATCCATTATAAGGCAAGATCTGAAACTTCAGTCTTCCTTCTGCACTTGTTATAATATTTTAGAACCCGAGTTTTAATCATGGGATGAGCATGAGATACGTTGTTTTCACTTGGATGAAGTTCGTTTAAAACTTTTGAGGTACTCGAATGAATGATAGATACGTATAGGATAGTATGTTTTCCTTTCTTTTATTATTCCTGAATGATATAATATCTAAAATCTAGATTGATGGATCGAGTGTGAAATATGTGTGGTGTTAGTGTGGAATATGTATGTTTTGAGTGCGGAGTATGTCATTTTATTTTGATGAAGTTCAGCTTGATTTCTGGGTAAACCGGACGAATTGGTGGATATGTATAGTATTGATTTCCGAATAATGTAATAGCTTAAAATCCATATTTATATATGATGGTTAAGTGTGTAATACGTATGGTTTGAGTGTGGATTGCGTTGTTTCCACCTTGACAAAGTTTGGTTTAATTTTGGATACTCGGACGAAGGGACGAGCATGCATAGGATAGTTTTGTTTTTGAACGAGTCACATTGGTTCTGGAATCCAGTAGAAGTCGACACCCAGCCCTGTCAGAGTCAACTTCCGCCTGTGATTCTGCCCAGTCCAGTTTCTGTCTGCAGGCCAGAGTCGACACCTACCCCTGTCAGAGTCGACTCCCATTGAGAATTCTGCCCAGTCCAGTTTCTGGATGCAGCCAGAGTCGACTCCTACCCTTGTCAGAGTCGACTTCTGCCCTGCCTGGGTTGTTTCAACATGTTACGGACGTGGGGAATACTAGTCATATGCTTCGTAAAAGCTATCCTTTTCGATGTGCCACCGTTTTGCTTCTCGTTATTGACTATTTTATTGGATTTTCCTCCACTCCCCATGTTACATGCTAAGAATTTATAAATCAGTAGAGTTACTCAAATGATCTAGTTCCATCATGTAAGCGTTTCCCAAGCTTGTTGTGTCTCTGTGTTTTGATGATAGCAAACACCATGATTCAATATGCGTTTGCCGTTTGTTGCATGATTCAATATGTGTTTTACGGCATTCTTCTTGTGTATTTAGTCATGCCTTTACTCATTGCATATAGGTCAGTGCATGCATTGTTACATGCATTAGTCGTCTAGAGCCAAAGTCGGTGCACACTTGCTTGGACTTAGAATGTGCATGCTAGGCTTAAGGGATGTTGGCTCGATATTGGCTCGGTGTATTCCTTGCATCTTGCACATTCTGTTCGCTCGTAGAAGGTCGGTGCATATTGACTGCTCTGCTTACTTAGCTCGATGCATGTTGCTTCTAAGGTTTGAGCATGCACGTTTGAGGTCAGTACAGCTATCTCTCATGCATAAAACATGGTCGGTGTAGTTTTTCATCTTATGCACAATCTCGGTAGGTGCAATCTTTGCACCTAGCTTGTAAAGGTCGATGCACTTCACTGAAGCATGTATATCTCATGTCGGTGCATACGTTGCCCGGGTACATAAGGTCGGTGCGGATTATATTCTGCACGCACCAAGTCGGTGCATTCTTTGCCCGCACACACATAAGGTCGGTGCAATCTTTATATGAGGCTGCATGAGGTCGGTGTAATCCTTGTTTATGCACTATGTAAGTCTGTGCATGATCTACATTTTGCACGGCAAACTCTGTGCACCTCACTGTAGCAATGCTGCTAAGGTCCGTGCAACATTTCTTCCTCTATGTGATACATGGTCTGTGCATATATGGTCTCACGTTGCATTTGTTCTTTACATAGTCTGTGCATGTCTTTGCTGTTTGATCTGTGCATATGTGCATATAGACTTATGTGGTCGTGCTTAGATTCATATACGCACTATGAAGTCAGTGCATCCTTCATACTTAACTAAAATTCATTTATGCAAAATGACTCTCATATCAGTAGGTCAATACGCAGTGGCTATTAATTCATGACTACGATATGTTTGATAAAATGCCTCTATTGTATCTGACAGGGACTTAAGCGTATCTCATCTCCTGCTCGTGATAAGTAAGTGAGGCACGTGGTCCAAGGTTCCACTGAGCTCGTGTGTGACATCAGAACCAATTATTGGGGGACGTGATCCAAGGCAGACCGGTCCAACAAGAAGCTGACACGTGGTTCATCTCCCCATCTGCACCTGACGCATGGCTTCTCTGGGAATGGCGGGATGAAGCTCTCAACACGCCTGAAGCTAGAGCTTGTGGGACCCAAGTCTAAAGCTCCATAAGAAGGCCCCTCCTGCGATCAAAAGAAAAAGGGGATAGAGATGACGAGAAAATAGAAAAAGGCATAAGAAGAATTCTGAGAGAAAGAAAGAAAGAGAGAGCAGAGCTAAGAGAAGTGAGTTTGTGAGAAAGAGAAAGAAGAGGAAAAAGACGGTAGAATCTGAGCAGCTGAGAAAAAGAAAAGTGAGTCGAAGTTTGATAAGAAGAAGAAGAAGAAGAAGAAGAAGAAGAAAGATAGTTTGTGAGTGAAGAAGAAGCTGAGAGCCAGAGTGAGAGAGAAGAAAATCGTGAGAAGGAGAAAGAGTGTGCAGCTAGTGCATCCTGAAGATTTGATCATGAATTGACTCGTGGAGCAAATCCACAGTCATTGT
This sequence comes from Amorphophallus konjac, assembly GCA_022559845.1. Lineage (NCBI taxonomy): Eukaryota > Viridiplantae > Streptophyta > Magnoliopsida > Alismatales > Araceae > Amorphophallus > Amorphophallus konjac. The sequence goes on from CM040120.1 coordinate 102,678,122, forward strand.
GCTCCTCGGAGCTATATATGTTTTTGTTTTTCTTGTTTTGTTTTTCGTTTGTTCTTTTCATATTCTCAGTGTTCTTCTGTTTCCCTTGTTTGGGATCGGGGTTCCTCCTGTGGTCTCAGGAGAAGGGAGATTAGTTCTCCGATTTGCTAGTGACTGTGTGTCACTAGTGGTTTCCTCTGGGTTTCAGAGGAAGGGAGATTTTTTCTCCGGTTTGCTAGTGACTATGTGTCACTAGTGGTTACCCTCCGGGGTGGAGGAAGAGAGGAGAGTGCTCCTCTGTTCAAGCTGTTAGGTAGCGTTTGTAGGCAAGCTGTGTGGCCCAGCTGTTTCAAGCTGTTTGGCAGCGGAATCCACACTCAGGTTTGAGTGAGGGGTGGATGTAGGTCTTAAGGACCGAACCACCTAAAAATCTACTGTGCAATGGTTTGATTGTGGTGTGCTCCTCCATATCTTCTACCCCCCTTCTCAGGTCTCTTGTGCGTTCATAACTGGAAGCCTCCTTGTGTGTTTTCAGCTTGGAGTTGTTGATGAGGTTAAGTGTTTGTCAGAGTGCTTACTAGAATCTTGTGCTTCTTACTGCTTCTCATGGGAAGAGTTCTCTGAGCAAATTTCTGTGATTTGTGTCTTGCGATGATCTCTTTGTTGACTAATAGGATTTCTTATATAGACGCACTGAGTTCCTCTTGAGTCTATTATGGTGATTGCTGCTTCTTTATGTTCATGTGCATGTCTAGCTAGATTTAGCTATCTGATCTTATCACCGCTAGAGTCCTGATTCGAGGGAAAAGTGTTATTCCACAAAAGTTTTTAATCGGAGATTCATTCACCCCCCCTCTGAATCTGTGCCTTGCACCTCAACAATTGGTATCAGAGCGGGTTGTTGTCTTATCGGATCCAACGATCTACAGTAGATCCTGCAGCCTCTTTGGTGCATTTCTGAACATATCTATTTCAGTACACTAAATTGTTTGCTGATTTGTGTTAATGGCTCATCCACTGATTTTCAATGGGTCAGATTTTAATTCGTGGCTTAGCAGTCTGCGTAGCTTTGTTATATCTATTGATACTGATCTGTGGAAATTAATTTCACACGGTCCTCACAGATTACCAAAGGGAGAGTCCAAATGGACTAACAGTCACAGATCAAAGCTTGAAGAAAATTAGAAAGTTTTTAATCTAATGAAAGCAGCTACTGACAAGGCCCTACATTCTTGTTTTCATGACTGCAGGTCCGCTAAGGACATTCTGGATAAGTTGAAGCTAGTTCACGGGAGAAATGAGGACAGTTGCATGATGGCTAACGGTAGTAATCAAAATGGCAGCCAAGATGAAGAAGAGGACGATGATGAGGTAAACCCTTTTGAGAACTATACTATAGATGACTGGGAGAATGCATATGTTGACTTATTAGAGTCTCATGACAAGTTGAGAAAACAATATAAAAAATTGAAAAAGGGTACTGGATTGAATAGCTCAAATTCATCTTCTTGTGAAAAATTTATGGAATCGAAACAATCTCATGATGCTTATTTGTCTGATAATCAAAAGCTTAAAAAACAAATTGGATTGCTAAAAACTGAAAATAAAGAACTAGTGAATGAGATATCTAAACTTGAAGAAAAACTCAGCTCAACTAATGATGATCAGATTCTCGTTAGCAATCATGTGCAGTATGGGAAACTGCTGGAAGATCTTGAACGTGTCAATTCAGATCTAAACAAATTGAAATCTGAAAATGAATCTCTCATGAAAACTGTTAAAGAAAATGAAGATAATTTTGAGAAACTTAAACATGAGAAAAACTTATTTGCTGAAAAATTTGAAGCCATCAAATTTATAAACATAGAGCTGCAGAAAAATGTTGAAAATAGCAAAAAGATTTGCAGGAGTTTGAAGCTGGAAGAAAACATGAAGTTAATCTAGAGGATCAGATTCTTCTTGATGAGTTAATTCAAAATGACACTCTGGTTAAGGAAAATGAAAAGTTAAAACAGCTGAACTCTGCTATGTCTGAAAGACTTCTAGCCTTAGAAAGAGGAAAAACTATCTGTATTGAAGATTCTGAAAAACTGAGCAATCTGAAACAAGAAATTGAGAAATACAAAACTACTAATAAAGTACTGAATGAAACTGTTAATTGCCGTGAACAAGAGATTGCTAGCTATGAAATAAACACTACATCACTAAAAATTGAGATTCAGGATTTGAAAGCTTCCCTGTCTAAATTTGTCAGTGGGCAAGATAATCTGAACAAGCTATTGGGAACAAAGGTCAACTTTCAGAAGGAAGGGTTGGGCTATAACCCTATAAATAATAAGAATTTTGAAAATAAAATTCAAACATCTTTTATTTCTAGCTCTACTTCTCACATTTCTCATAACACACCTATTTTTCAGTTTTCGGTTCAGAAATCTATACAACGAACTGATCCACTTAAGAACAAAAAGGTTCCTGCCACTTCACTGCATGATGTTCAAAAATCATCCATGCACACACATACACATGCACACAGAAAGAAAATGTCATGCCATTACTGTCATAGAATTGGTCACTTAATGCATGAGTGTAAATTGAAAGATAAAGATGATATGAACGTTAGAAAAATGCATGCTAGGGGTTCCTCTGTCAAGAAATTTTTGCCACTAATAAAAAGAATATCACTTGCTTTAATTGTGGTAAGGCAGGACATGTAGGTGCATAATGCTGGTTTGCAAATGGTAAGAAAACCTCACGTTCATATCAAACAAAATTCTCTGCAAACCAACATGGTTTTAATAAGAACAAATCTATTTCTGTAAACCAGCACATCACTTGCTATAACTGTAATAAATCTGGTCACAAGGCCATCGAATGCTGGTCAGGCTCTTTCAGAAGAAATCCAATTAGCTACTCTCAATGTGGAAAGCATGGCCATACAGTCAAGGACTGTTGGCATGTCCATGGTAGAAATGAGAATTTCAAATATGCTAGATACCCTGCTAGGGAGAATGTGCATGGTAGAAATAAAAAGAAAATTTTCCATGATAATGCTAATATGCAGAAAAGAAATCCAAAACCTACTATTTCATGTTATTACTGCGGGCAATTTGGGCACTCCATGAATGATTGTCGTTTAATGATATTTGATGACTCAAAAACCCAAGGACTGTGGAAAGCACCCATCAAAGGTGCTATTAACCATGCAGGACCCAAGACTGGTTAGGTACCTGCCCATGCCAAATAGTGTGCTAACATGCAGGTTTGCCTTGGAGCGGAGAAATAAAAGGGGTAATAAACCAAGGCACCGAACTAGGTAAAACCCCGTGTCTGAAAAATTCAGGTAATATCCTTATACTCGTCAGGTTGATTACTTGAGTTCTCCTGTTAGATGCATATCATGTTTGATCTGTATTCTAAATTTCATGCATACATTCTCATATCTGAAATTGACTTTAACACATCAAATGCATATGAATACTGTTTGAAATTTGAATGTATTACATTATATATCTTACACAAACATTTGTTGCATAGTTCATTGAAAAACTGATGCATATAGTTCATTGTCATGTATGATCATTATGGTATATCAAATGGTAAGCAACTAAAGGGCAGATGAAATCTGTCTGGAGGCTCTTACTATGTGTGAGGTGGTCCTTAAGACCAAGTCCTCTGCCTGGTACCATGGGTCATGTTGTACATAGATCAGTCCAAGTGTCCATGAGCATAAATCATCAAACTCTCTGCATATCTGTCAATTGCATATGCTGCATTCAGAATGTCATATATGGCATTCTGTTAAAATGAGTCAGTGCATTTGCATACATGTGTTGATTTCATTTGATTCATTTTGAAAACTCCAAAAAGAAATGATTTTATGCATATAGACAGGGGGAGCATTGAAATTCTTCAGTTCTGTCACCGGTTGAATTCTCACTGTCAATTCACTTGATTCATCTTGCCATATCCACATGTTAGTGACTCACATCATCAAATAATTCTTGTTGGATGACTGATTCTCATCTAAATTCTGATTTTTGAAACTATGTCTGATACTTCTTACTTTGCTAAATGAGAGCTTCATTTGGTCAGATTGAATTCAATTCCAGACTTTCCTATTGGCTTCTGAATTTCTGATCTGACTCATCTTCAGATTTCCTGCTCTTCATGAAATATAAGTCAACTCACTTGAATAACTATGCATAGCAAGCATGAGTTTTGAACTCATCATCCTCTACACATGCTTGTTTACATTTCTAATGTTCTCTGCTGCTCCTATATTTGCTGAAGCGAAGAGTGCTCTAATTTGAGGTCTAGTTGCTATCTGAATAAACTGCCATCTCTGTACTCCTTGAATTCCTATCTGTCTAAAACACCTCTAGCCATCTCTGGTGCACTTATGAAAAACTTCACTTACTCCTGGTGATTGTTCTTGCTGCTGACTTCCTTGATAATTCTAGCTATTTTTGAAAACATTCTCTTGATCTACCTAATTTGAGAAGATTTCAATCTACATATCATGATCATAAATCTGAAAATTTTCTCAATAAGGAATCTTCCATTATACATTATTATGAATGTCTAAAAGACTGTGTTGGTTTAAGCTTAATGTATTCCATGAGTTTGGATTTGAATAACTTGATAATATCTGAGTCAGCTTTAATAAACCTTAACCAACACTTTCACATTGTGTCATTTTGACTTTTCTGAAATCTAAAATCTTTATATTCACGACTTTCCTTGGATGAGTTGCATGAAATAAGTATTGTTTGTAAACATATGAGAGTCTGAAAAATATCTAAGGGCCAATTTAGTCAGAGCAATGATTATGGCCACCGAGAAACCATGTCCATTGACCATGAAGTCTAAGAGGACTGTGTCATGAAGTGCCATAATTAACTCTGCTTAAAATTCCTTTTTTGAAAATTTGGCAGAGCAATGGCTTGCACACTGAGAAACACACTTCAGTCATCAAAAAAATGAGTTGAGATATGTCATGTGGTGTCAATGATTAACTCTATTTATGGTGAAGCATGACTGTCAGTTATTCCAAGTGCTTAGGGATATTGGCATCTAAACAACTATATCCTCTAGCTACAAGGTATGTACTGAACTATATTGCTCTTAAAATTCGTGCATGATATTTCTTGTTAATCAAAAGATATATCTGAAAATTATTTGCAAGTGAAATTCTAAAAGTACCGTTGATGAAAATCAAATCTTTTCTTGTCTGTCTACTCTCAATACTATTGATTGTAACTCCGAAAGGAATTCTTGAGGTAAAGTGAGTAAGATGAAGAAAGGTTAGACTAGATGTTAATGTGAGGGCTTGGTTCATTTTTAGTAAAACCTGATTTCTGATATGAGTATAGAATTTTATTGAAAAATTGCGTATACATCATATTTAAACCAGGTTGGTCTCTAAAGATTCATTCATAAGCCCTTATAATGGAAGACTCTTAAACTTTCTCATCTCCAGATTTATGAGATTGATATCCCATTGAAAACCCTTCTTAATCCATTAGAAATCCTGTTAGAATTCCTATGCTCAGTTTCCACTCACTGCTAAATTCAAAATGAATTGTACTCACTGATGACTTCTTTCCACCCAAATTCCTCTACTTTTCTCAAATGAGGAAGCTTGAATCAACATCATCTTTCTGGTATTAAGGGGGAGATTAATCTGATTTACCCTTGCTTAGTTTGAAATTTCATCTAGGCTGCCTTCTGTCAGTCCCCCATCATCACATCTTAAGGGGGAGAACAATTCATCTCATGTGTGTGTATTTCTCTACTGACTGTCTCAGTTTCCACATTGTCTTCAATGTAGGACCCTCCATTCTGAAATGAGCTTTGGGGGAGAATTTATGAAATTCATTCCACACAGCTCTTACATTTGATCCCTTCTTTTTGATGTTGTCAAAGGGGGAGAAAATTTGTGAGTCATTGTTTCCTGTCCTGTTCATTATTAGTGTTGCATGCTCACTTATGCGGTTTAGTATAGCATATGACCCATAATGTTGCCATCATCAAAAAGGGGGAGATTGTTGTGTCTCTGTGTTTTGATGATAGTAAACACCATGAGTCAATATGCGTTTGCCATTTGTTGCATGATTCAATATGTGTTTTACTGCATTCTTTTTGTGTATTTGGTCATGCCTTTACTCATTGCATATAGGTCGGTGCATGCATTGTTACATGCATTAGTCGTCTAGAGCCAAAGTCCGTGCACACTTGCTTGGACTTAGAATGTGCATGGTAGCCTTAAGGGATATTGGCTCAATATTCGCTCAGTGCATTCCTTGCATCTTGCACATTCTGTTCACTCGTAGAAGGTCGGTGCATATTGACTTCTCTGCTTACTTAGCTCGGTGCATGTTGCTTCTAAGGTTTGAGCATGCACGTTTGAGGTCAGTATAGCTATCGCTCATGCATAAAGCACGGTCGGTACAATTTTTCATCTTATGCACAATCCCAGTAGGTGCAATCTTTGCACCTAGCTTGTAAAGGTCGATGCACTTCACTGAAGCATGTATATCCCATGTCGGTGTATACGTTGCCCGGGTACATAAGGTCGGTGCGGATTATATTCTGCACACACCAAGTCGGTGCATTCTTTCCTCGCACACACATAAGGTCGGTGCAATCTTTATATGAGGCTGCATGAGGTCGGTGTAATCCTTGTTTATGCACTATGTAAGTCTGTGCATGATCTACATTTTGCACGGCAAACTCTGTGCACCTCACTGTAGCAATGCTGCTAAGGTCCGTGCAACATTTCTTCCTCTATGTGATACATGGTCTGTGCATATATGGTCTCACGTTGCATTTGTTCTTTACATAGTCCGTGCATGTCTTTGATGTTTGATCTGTGCATATAGACTTATATGGTCCGTGCTTAGATTCATATACGCACTATGAAGTCAGTGCATCCTTCATACTTAACTGAAATTCATTTATGCAAAATGACTCTCATATCAGTAGGTCAATATGCAGTGGCTATTACTTCATGACTACGATATGTTTGACAAAATGCCTCTATTGTGTCTGACAGGGACTTAAGCGTAACTCATCTCCTACTCGTGATAAGTAAGTGAGGTAGATGGTCCAAGGTTCCACTGAGCTCGTGTGTGACATCAGAACCAATTATTGGGGGACGTGATCCAAGGCAGACCGGTCCAACAAGAAGCTGACACGTGGTTCATCTCTCCATCTGCACCTGACGCATGGCTTCTCTGGGAATGGCGGGAAGAAGCTCTCCACACTCCTGAAGCGAGAGCTTGTGGGACCCAAGTCTAAAGCTCCATAAGAAGGCCCCTCATGCGATCAAAAGAAAAAGGAGATAGAGATGACGAGAAAATAGAAAAAGGCATAAGAAGAATTCTGAGAGAAAGAAAGAAAGAGAGAGCAGAGCTAAGAGAAGTGAGTTTGTGAGAAAGAGAAAGAAGAGGAAAAAGATGCCAGAATCTGAGCAGCTGAGAAAAAGAAGAGTGAGCCGAAGTCTGATAAGAAGAAGAAGAAAAAGAAGAAAGATAGTTAGTGAGTGAAGAAGAAGCTGAGAGCCAGAGTGAGAGAGAAGAAAATTGTGAGAAGGAGAAAGAGTGTGCAGCCAGTGCATCCTGAAGATTTGATCATGAATTGAGTCATGGATCAAATCCACAGTCTTTGTGCTCCTCGGAGCTATATATGTTTTTGTTTCTCTTGTTTTGTTTTTCGTTTGTTCTTTTCATATTCTCAGTGTTTTCCTGTTTCCCTTGTTTGGGATCGGGGTTCCTCCTGTGGTCTCAGGAGAAGGGAGATTAGTTCTCCGGTTTGCTAGTGACTGTGTGTCACTAGTGGTTCCCTCTGGGTTTCAGAGGAAGGGAGATTTGTTCTCCGGTTTGCTAGTGATTGTGTGTCACTAGTGGCTACCCTCCGGGGTGGAGGAAGAGAGGAGAGTGCTCCTCTGTTCAAGCTATTAGGCAGCGTTTGTAGGCAAGCTATGAGGCCCAGTGGTTTCAAGATGTTTGGCAGCGGAATCCACACTCAGGTTTCAATGTGGGGTGGATGTAGGTCTTAAGGACCGAACCACCTAAAAATCTACCGTGCAGTGGTTTGATTGTGGTGTGCTCCTCCATATCTTCTACACCCCTTCTCAGGTCTCTTGTGCGTTCATAACTGGAAGCCTCCTTGTGTGTTTTCAGCTTGGAGTTGTTGATGAGGTTAAGTGTTTGTCAGAGTGCTTACTAGAATCTTGTGCTTCTTACTGCTTCTCATGGGAAGAGTTCTCTGAGCAAATTTCTATGATTTGTGTCTTGCGATGATCTCTTTGTTGACTAATAGGATTTCTTATATAGACTCATTGAGTTCCTCTTGAGTCTATTATGGTGATTGCTGCTTCTTTATGTTCATGTACATGTCTAGTTAGATTGATCTATCTAATCTTATCACCACTAGAGTCTTAATTCGAGGGAAAAGTTTTATTCCACAAAACTTTTTAATCAGAGATTCATTCACCCCCCCTCTGAATCCATGCCTTGCACCTCAACAAAGTTCATTTGTTATTGCATCTTTCTTGCATAGTTGCACATTTAGGAATTCCATTTGCTAACCTTCAATGCACTTCTTGTTTTGCATATTATTCATTGTCCCTACATTGCATAGTAGTCCTTGTTCTTGTGTTACATATTACCCATTGCCCTTGTATTGCATATCATTCCTTGCCATTGTGAACCTCTTATGCTATGAGACAAATCGTGGACCAAAGGGACACTGCTGCCATAGAAGGGCTTGGAGCCAAACCGTAGAAATGCCCCTGTGGGGAGGCTCAATATGTTTATAACCCCGAGGGCATGTGGGTGAAATCCTAGAGGTGGATAAGTTCCACTGGTTGAGGTGGGGAAGATTTTCCTCCGGTTCTGCGCAGTTAATCAAGACTTCATCGCCATTGCCTAGGTGATTTGGTATCCGTATATGACCTTCTAGTGGTGGTTTGGGCAACGTGTCTGGGTCTTCCGTTCAGCTCAGAACTTTCGATAAATTTTGATCAGATTATGGCCATTTGACTCTGTTATATGTTATTTGGCATATGTATTCGTTTTGTTAGATCTGAGCTGACCTATGAAACTAACTTGTAATATCTGAACCCTGTCCATTTATGCATACATGTTCCATTTAGTTCTGAATTCTATTTTCAAACATGATTTCCGTTTTCTTCAGACTGCACACTTGACATATGAATTCGGTTCAAAACTTTGCTATGCACTTTCATTGCATGACTAGATATTGCCTAGTGCACTATTGCATAGCCTATCCATAGTTGCATATTAATCGGCGTTGCCCTTGTGATATGTTTTCAGTATTCTAGAACATGTACTTGATTTCTGAAACCATGTGTTTGTTTTCTACAACTTGGTAAGCCTTAGGGATTTGTACCGGTTAAAAGATGGTCAAATGTATTATGCTTGTGCAAGAGGTATGCTTGAGTTTCTGAATCTTGCTAAGTCTATTTGTAGACTTACACTTGAAAATTTTCCAGGCGAGTCCGCTGGTGAGGACGAGGACTTAGAGCCAAGTGAGTCCGAGCCGGAGGCCCGTGCGTGATCGTCATTAGCTTTCTTTTTCTGTCATTTGAGGTAGCTTGAGTGAGGCTATTAGAGGCTTGAATTTATGAACTTTGGTTGGTTATTGTAACAGCAAGTTGGAACTTTATTTATATTGGTCTATTGTGATATTGGTATTTGGACATTCGCTGATGTATTACATTTCTTCTTCAGCTGTGAATTCTGCACTTTTATTTGTGTAAATCTCAACCCGTCTCTGTTCTGTTGGGTGGTTCCCACTGTGGCGTTGCCTCCTATATCCGATGAGAGTGATATACTGGACCGGGTATAGGGTGGGGCGCTACAGAGAGTGATATCAGAGCCCACAGGTTGAGAGTTTACATAAGTAAAACCATCAACTAAGTCCATATCCCAAGATCTAGATAGTTCCACTAGTAAGTGGCTAAAGAACAAAAGGAAAGTAGACAAGTAACAATACTAAGGCATCTAACTTGACTTAACTAAATTATTTTTTTCGAGGTTATGTCATCCCTTGGTCGTCGTGCTGTTGCCCCTGCTCGTGATGAGGAGCCGAGGAGAGATGCGAGTGAAGGTCAACAAGGTTTACCGGTACCGCCACCACTGCCGTTGGTCGACTATGGTACCTTCATGCAGGGATTGGTGCAAGTGATGTAGGCATAGGCGAATGCGTAGGCGGCATTACAGGCTCAGGTGCAAGCTCAGGCCCAGGTATGATATAGATTGGATGGAATTGTGCGTCGGATGTCGTGTAGGCCTCATAACTGATCTGTGTGGTTTGGTTAGGCTCAACCGCATCCGGGGGTAGTGCCGAGGATGACTGAAGGGCCGTCAACCATGGAGAAGTTCCGGAGGATGAACATGCCTTCTTTTAAGGGGGAGAGTCGGCCCCTAGTTACAGAGCATTGGCTGCGAGCGATGGAGAAGATTTTCCGGAGCATCCGTTGTGATGAGGATGAGAAGGTTAACTTGGCAACTTTCATGTTGGAGGAGCATGCTGATGTTTGGTAGTCTTCAATTCTGTGAAATCAATTCGAGAATGGAGCTAGAGAGGTGTCGTGGGGAGATTTTGTTCGCTTGTTCCAGGCGAAATACATCCCCGAGCATGTTCAAGACCGGATGGAGCAGAAGTTCCTCACTTTGACCCAGGGTTCTATGACGGTGTTGGAGTATGAAGTTCGCTTTGCGGAGTTGGCACATTATGCACCTCATATTGTGGCTGATGAGGGAAGGAAGGTGAAGAAGTTTGTATCGGGTCTTCGACCATCGTTGAGGATGAAATTGGTTGCTTTCAACCACCGCACGATGGAAGAAGCTCTCGGTGCAACGTGCCTGCAAGAAAGTGACATGGAGTAGTACCAAGAAGAGAAGAAGGCCCAGCTAAAGAGGTCGTCATCATCTTTCCAATGCCAAGACCGCAAGAAGAAGCCCTCTACTCAGTCGCTTGCTTATACATCAACAAAGCTGGCTTCGACGCAAGCAAGAGCATCGGGAGGATCATCATCCGAAGTCAAAAGTGAATGCAAGCACTGTGGGAAATGGCATGGTGGTAAGGAGTGCTGGATGGTAGCCGGGAAGTGTCTCAGGTGCGGAAGCTCGGAGCACAAGATCAAGGATTCTCCGAAGATGTAGCTGCCTTCTCCAACTCAAGCCCCTATAGCAGCTGCCGCCGCAGCACCAATGAAGTCAGCCAGATGCCCTCGAGCGCCAGCACGAGTGTTCGCGTTGGCCAGAGAAGATGCAGAGCAAGTAGACAACATGACAGAAGGTACACTTCTAGTGTCGGGTTTCCATGCTAGAGTTTTATTCGGCACCGGTGCTACTCATTCGTTTGTGTCCGAACGGTTTTTCAAGATGTTGTGTGATGATTTGGGTTTGATGCCTTCGAGTTTGGATGTGCCTCTCCTAGTGCACACGCCCGTTGGAGTTATGTCCACTGCAAAGAGCTATCCTTCCTTGCCGGTGGTTATCAGATGAAAAGAGCTAGCTGGACATTTCTATCTTTTAAAGATGAAGGATTATGATGTTATTCTTGGGTTGGATTGGCTCGAGAGGTATTATGCTCTCATTGATTGCCGGAAGAAGCGAGTGGTCTTTCGCATTCCTGGCGAGAGGGAGTTTTTCCATCCTTTGCCTCAGATTGGGTCAGGAAATTTGTAGTCTCGGCCATGAAGGTAGCCCGGTTGTTATGTAAGGGTGGCAATGTGTTTCTTGCTTGGGTGGTAACGTCAGCTGAGGTTTCTCAGGCCCCGTTGCTGGAGGAGATTGAAGTGGCTCAGGATTTTCCCGATGTCTTTCCGGGGGATCTGCCAGGGTTGCCGCCAGCCAGAGAGATTGAGCTCTCTATTGACCTTGTGCCCAGTACAACGTCGATATCCAAGGCCCCGTATCGAATGGCACCTGCAGAATTGGCAGAACAAAAGAAATAGTTGCAAGAACTAATAGACAAGGGCTTTATTCGACCAAGTGTCTCACCTTGGGGAGCCCCAGTCTTGTTCATGGAGAAGAAGGACGGATCGCTTCACCTCTACATTGATTATCGAAAGCTCAATCAGGTGACTGTCAAGAACCGTTATCCTTTGCCCCGTATTGATGATCTCTTCGATCAATTGCAAGGTGCTTCAGTGTTCTCGAAGATTGATTTGAGATCGGGTTACCATCAGCTCCAGATCAAGGAGGAGGATATTCTCAAGATAGCCTTCCGAACTAGATATGGGCATTACAAATTCCTAGTTCTACCCTTTGGTCTAACGAATGCCCCTACCGCATTTATGGACCTAATGAATCGGGTGTTTAGGCCTTATCTGGATGGCTTTGTAGTGGTGTTCATAGATGATGTTTTGATATATTCCCCAGATGAAGCATCTCACAAGGAACATTTGAGGATTGTTTTGGAGACTCTTCGGGCGCACAAGCTTTATGCGAAGTTCAGCAAGTGCGATTTCTGGATGAAGAAGGTTCATTTTCTTGGCCATGTGATATCAGGAAATGGCATGGCAGTTGACCCAGCCAAGGTTCAAGCTATATTAGAATGGGAGGCTCCGAAATCCCCCACCAAAATTCAGAGTTTTCTCGGTTTGGCCGGTTACTACAAAAAGTTTATTAAGGGTTTTGCTTCTATTACGACGCCTTTGACAAGGCTAACAAGGAAAGGAGTGAAGTTCATGTGGTCCGAGGAATGTAAGTGAAGTTTCCGAGAATTGAAGGATCGGCTGACGTCAGCACCACTCTTAATCCTACCCAATAGCACCGATATGCTTACTTTCTACACTGATGCTTCAAGGATTGGGATCGGTTGTGTTTTGATGCATAATGGTAGGGTTGTCGCGTATGCCTCCAGGCAACTGAAGGAGCACGAGAAGAATTACCCTACGCAAGACTTGGAGTTGGCTGCCGTTGTCCATGCATTGAAGATCTGGAGACATTACTTGTATGGAGTCAAGTTTGAAGTCTTCACGGACCACAAGAGTCTTAAGTATTTATTTTCTCAGAAGGATCTGAATTTGCGCCAGAGGCGATGGGTTGAATTCTTGAAGGACTATGATTTTGAGCTGCAATATCATCCTGGAAAGGCTAATGTTGTGGCCGATGCCCTTAGTCGGAAGCGAACCTTGATGCAGCAAGACTAGAAGATGATTAAGGATGATGTATGTTCCATGACATCGATTGAGCCTCAACTTTGCCAGGCGTTCGTTGCTTAGCTATGCATCAGGTCAACAGTTATGGACCGAGTAATAGAAGCTCAGCGAGATGACCCTTAGTTGTAAGGTATGATTGGTAAGACTGAAATTGCTCGAGATGAAGATGGTGTGGTCAGATTTAAGCATAGAATTTGCATGCCTAATGTGATTGAATTAAAGAATGAAATGATGGAGGAAGCTCACAGATCGAAATTCTCCATTCATCCTGGTGGTAACAAGATGTATCAAGATTTGAAACGGTCCTTTTGGTGGCCTGGTATGAAGAAGGATGTAGCGAAATTTGTGTCTAGATGTTTGGTTTGTCAGCAGGTTAAGGCTGAAAACCAAAGACCGTCTGGGTTGATGCAAAGGATTGAGATACCACAATGGAAATGGGAGGATATCAACATGGACTTTGTTGCAGGCTTGTCCCGATCGGCGAAGGGCAATGATTCTATTTGGGTGATTATGGATCGGTTCTCGAAGACTACACATTTTCTAGGCATGAAGAAGAAGTAATCTGTGGAGAGCTTGGCACGTCTCTATATTGAGAACATCATTAGACTACATGGAGTTCCGAAGTCCATTATCTCAGATCGAGATCCTCATTTCACGTCGAGACTTTGGCATAGATTGTAGAATGCTTTTGGGTCCCAGTTGAAGCTCAGCTCGGCATATCACCCCCAGACAGATGGTTAGTCTGAAAGGACCATTCGCACTTTGGAGGATATGTTGAGAGCCTGTATTCTTGATTGGAGAGGTGATTGGGAGCGACATCTATCGTTGGTAGAATTTGCTTACAATAATAGTTATCATGCAAGTATAGGCATGGCTCCATTTGAGGCTTTGTATGGGAGGCCATGTAGATCTCCTCTATGCTGGGAAGAGGTTGGTGACAGGCAGTTGATCGGGCCCGAAGTGGTACAAGGAACATCTTAGGAGATTCAGCAAATTCAGCAAGGATTGAAAGCAGCCCAAGATCGGTAGAAGAGCTATGCAGACAACAGAAGGAAGGATCTGGACTTTGTAGTAGGTGAGCATGTTTTCCTCAAGGTGTCACCAATTAAGGGAGTGTCAAGATTCAGCAAGCAAGAGAAGTTGCAGCCAAGATTCATTGAACCTTTTGAGATTTTGGACAAGGTAGGGAACGTGACATATCGGTTGGCTTTACCTCCATCCATGGTGGCCATTCATCCGGTGTTCCACGTATCCATGCTCCGTAAGTATGTCCCTGATCCGTCGCACATTATCAGCTATGAAGGTTTGGAGTTCCAACCGGATCTATCATTCGAGGAGCAACCAATCAAGATTTTGGATCGCAAGGAGCAAGTCCTCAGATCGAAATCTATTCCATTGGTGAAGGTCCTATGGAGGAATGTATCTCATGAGGAGGTTTCGTGGGAACTCGAAGATGAAATGAAGAAGAAGTATCTCCATCTTTTCGGTATGTGCTCACTTTAAACTTTGGGATGAAGTTTATTTTAAGGGGGAGAGGGTGTAGTACCCGAGAGTTTTATCATGATTCATAAAGAATATTTTGTCGATATTTTGGTTAAGTGCTTAAAATATTACTTACTTAAGTTAACAAAATTTTTAACTAGTATTTTGGTTGAACTTAATAATCAAAGAGTAAGCAAATTTCCCTTGTTTATAACCCAAATTTTGATGTAATTAAAATTATGTAATTTAACCTACTTTCATTCATATTTGGGTGTGCATACATTAATTTAGTTGAGGTCAAGAGTTAGCATGTGCATTTTGTTCTTTCCCTAAAATGAGCCACGTTAATAGAGAAACAATGTTACTGTTCATTTCGGAGGCAATTTTCATTTCATGCATTTTTAATTATTTTATATTTTTCCATGATATAATAATTGATGGTGAAAATGGGTAACAATTAGTTTTTATTAAATCTTTTTATATTATTAGTTTCAAATTTTCAAAGGGGTGGATGAATAGTAATATTTCCCTTTTCTTATGGCAACCATTTCGATCGTGGCTTTTCTTTCCCTATTTTCTCTCCTTGTAACCGTGGATCTCCTTGAGTAATTAAAGGGATATTTATCCCTTCCTTAATCTATGTAACCGTCGGAGGTTTTGGAGGAAACCCCAGCCCATTTTATGAGAGTTTTCTCCCTTTCCTTTTCCTCTCACTAGCTTCTTGCGTTCTGGGTGTGCACGGTGGTTTTGCAGGGTCCAAGAGAGAGCCAAGTGACGTAGCAGAGGAAGGAGAGATCATTCCTGCTCTTGGGTGATCTCCCCGGTCATCTGGGTTGCCGCTAGATCGTGGTTATCGAAGCCTTCGTCTTCCCGTCTCTTGCCGGAGGTGGAGGGGTTTTCTATCGTTTTCATCCATTATAAGGCAAGATCTGAAACCTCAATCTTCCTTCTGCACTTGTTATAATATTTTATAACCCGAGTTTTAATCATGGGTTGAGCATGAGATACGTTGTTTTCACTTGGATGAAGTTCGTTAAAAACTTTTGGGGTACTCGAATGAATGATAGATACGTATAGGATAGTATGGTTTCCTTTTTTTTCTTCTTCATGAATGATATAATATCTGAAATCTAGATTGATGGATTGAGTGTGAAATATGTGTGGTGTTAGTGTGGAATATGTATGTTTTGAGTGCGGAGTATGTCGTTTTATTTTGATGAAGTTCAACTTGATTTCTGGGTAAACCGGACGAATTGGTCGATATGTATAGTATTGATTTCCAAATAATGTAATAGCCTAAAATCCAGATTTATATATGATGGTTAAGTGTGTAATACATATGGTTTGAGTGTGGATTACGTTGTTTCCACCTTGACAAAGTTTCGTTTAATTTTGGATACTCGGACGAAGGGATGAGCATGCAGAAGATAGTTTTGTTTCTGAACGAGTCATATTGGTTCTGGAATCCAGCAGAAGTCGACAACCAGCCCTGTCAGAGTTGACTTCTGCCTGTGATTCTGCCCAGTCCAATTTTTGTCTGCAGGCCAGAGTCGACACCTACCCCTGTCAGAGTCGACTCCCATTGAGAATTCTACCCAGTCCAGTTTCTGGATGCAGCCAGAGTCGACTCCTACCCTTGTCAGAGTCGACTTCTGCCCTGCCTGGGTTGTTTCAACGTGTTACGGACGTGGGGAATAGTAGTCATATGCTTCGTAAAAGCTATCCTTTCTGTTGTGCCTCCGTTTTGCTTCCCGTTACTGACTATTTTATTGGATTTTCCTCCACTCCCCATGTTACATGCTAAGAATTTATAAATCAGTAGAGTTACTCAAATGATTTAGTTCCATCATGTAAGCATTTCCCAAGTTCATTTGTTATTGCAACTTTCTTGCATAGTTGCACATTTAGGAATTCCATTTTCTAACCTTCAATGCACTTCTTGTATTGCATATTATTCATTGTCCCTACATTGCATAGTACTCCTTTTTCTTGTGTTACATATTACCCATTGCCCTTGTATTGCATATCATTCCTTGTCATTGTGAACCTCTTATGCTATGAGACAAATCGTGGACCAAAGGGACACTGCTGCCATAGAAGGGCTTGGAGCCAAACCGTAGAAATTCCCTTGTGGGGAGACTCAATATATATGTTTATGACCCCGAGGGCACGGGGGTGAAATCCTGGAGGTGGACAAGTTCCACTGGTTAAGGTGGGGAAGATTTTCCTCCGGTTCTGCATAGTTAATCAAGACCTCATCGCCATTACCTAGGTGATTTGGTATCCGTATATGACCTTCTAGTTGTGGTTTGGGCAATGTGTTTGGGTCCTCCGTTCAGCTCAGAACTTTCGATAAATTTTGATCAGATTATGGCCATTTGACTTTGTTATATGTTATTTGGCATATGTATTCGTTTTGTTAGATCTGAGCTAACCTATGAAACTAACTTGTAATATCTGAACCCTGTCCCTTTGTGCATACATGTTCCATTTAGTTCTGAATTCTATTTTCAAACATGATTTCCGTTTTCTTCAGACTGCACACTTGACATATGAATCCGGTTCAAAACTTTGCTATGCACTTTCATTGCATGACTAGATATTGCCTAGTGCACTATTGCACAGCCTATCCATAGTTGCATATTAATCGGCGTTGCCCTTGTGATATATTTTTAGTATTCTAGAACATGTACTTGATTTTTGAAACCATGTGTTTGTTTTCTGCAACTTGGTAAGCCTTATGGATTTGTGCCAGTTAAAAGATGGTCAAATGTATTATGCTTGTGCAAGAGGTATGCTTGAGTTTCTGAATCTTGCTAAGTCTATTCGTAGACTTACACTTGAAAATTTTTCAGGCGAGTCCGCTGGTGAGGACGAGGACTTAGAGCCAAGTGAGTCCGAGCCGGAGGCCCGTGCGTGATCATCCTTGGATTTCTTTTTCTGTCATTTGAGGTAGCTTGAGAGAGGCTATTAGAGGCTTGAATTTATGAACTTTGGTTGGTTATTGTAACAGCAAGTTGGAACTTTATTTCTATTGGACTATTGTGATATTGGTATTTGGACATTCTCTGATGTATTACATTTCTTCTTCCGCTGTGAATTCTGCACTTTTATTTGTGTAAATCTCAACCCGTCTCTGTTCTGTTGGGTGATTCCCACTGTGGCGTTGTCTCCTATATCCGATGAGAGTGATTTCCTGGATCGGGTATAGGGTGGGGTGCTATAGTGTGTCCTAGTGGGACCAAATAAATCTAGATGAAGGAGTTCAAGGGGTCTAGTGGTGGTGACAATGTTTTTGGATTTAAAAGACACCCTGGTCTGTTTCCCCATAACACATGCATCATAAATTAGTTTTGGTAAACCTCTTACCAATTCTTTTCTATACAGTTTAGAGAGAACACTAAAACTCGCATGACCAAGTCATCGATGCCATAACCATGCATCATCTGACTTATTAGCAGCTAAACAAAGATTTTCGTTTGGAAAATTTTCGATATCAACATAGTATATATTTCCATCTCTAAGACCAATGAATTTTATTTCATGTGTATCTTTATCTACAAAATGAGCAATGTGTGTTTTCAAAAATGACTTTGTGACCTTTGTCACAGAGTTGACTAATGCTAAGTAAATTGTGATTTAAACCATTCACAAGTAAGACATCTTCAATGGATTGGTTCGAATCATTATCTATTCGTCCAATTCCCACAATTTTACCTTTGTCGTTCCTGCCAAAGGTGACCAATCCACCATCCTTTTCCTTCAGGTTTGAAAAGAGTTCCTTATTTCCCGTCATGTGTCTGGAGCATCTACTGTCCAGGTATCACTTGTTCCACTTGGCTCTTAAATAGACCTACACAAACAAATCAAATCTCAAGTTGATTTAGGTACCCAAGCAAGCTTGGGTCCCGAAGTGTTAGTTCTACCTTGAGCAAAATGCATCCTATTTCTCTTTTCAAAATATTCATCATCGGCCTTCATTAGATCACACACATACATCGAGTGACCGAACATTACACAATAAAAGCAAGTAATATTTGACTTTCTAACCCGACTCCTATGCATATATGATCTATCATAAAAGTTCATGCATGAGTCAACATGATTATAGAAATATGATTCAAATGATTTTTGAACTTTGTTTTTCACTAATGAGTTTTTCTTTGTGGGTGAGTGTCCCATATCAATTCTCTCATTCCTAGCCTTTCCATTCCTAATCTCACCATGTTCAACCATTTTCTCTTTTCCTTTCAATTCTTTTTAGACAACTTCTTTCAATCTCTTTAGTTCATCATTCATGGTTTCGAAGTTGGTTTCTAATTATTTCTTTGATTTTTCACACTCATTCAGTCTCAATTTGAATTCATCCAACTCTTTAACCAATTTTTCATTTTCGGTTTTCAAGTTGTCCACATTTTCATAAGCATTCTATTTTTCAGCTTCCAAGCATGCCAGTTCATCTTCATACAAAGTCATTTTAGATTGAAAATCTTCTTTATCTTCTTTGAATTTTTCAATTTTCATTTCATAAAAACTACACCTAGCACATGGATTTGTAGAGCTAATCAAATCATGAAATTTCTTTTTCAAATTCTTGACATCAGTTTTAGACATCTTATACTTCTAGTATAACTCAGCATAAGCTAGATGCCACTGTTCAGCAGTAAGGTTTTTGGAATCAAAATTTACCTCAGAGTGTTCCTCATCCGCCATCAAACAAAAATTATGGACCAGCTCGTCCAGTTCATCCTTGTCGCCTTCGGATTTTGAGCTATCCGAATCCTCATCGCTCCATGTAGCTTTCATTGCTTTTCCTTTCTTTGGCTTGTTCTTTTTCAGCTTCTTCTGGAGCTCGGGGCATTGACCCCTCATATGGCCAAGCTTCTTACACTCATAACAAATTATCTCCTCTTTCTTGCTCGGCTCTCCTTTCTTGATGGCATTTCTTCTCAAAAATCTCCTCAGAAAATTTCCTTCTCGTCCTGCCCTTCTAAAGTACTGCCTGGCTCTCCTTGTGACTAGAGCCATCAACTCTTCTTCATCACTGTCCATAGATGAGTTTCCTTCACTCTCTTCGAATGATCCTGGATTAGCTTTCAGTGCAATTGATTTCTTCTTCTTGCTTTCCTCCTCAGCTGGCTTCATGATGTTGATTTCATAAGTCATTAGCGACTCGATCAATTCATCCACCTTGAGTGTGGTGAGATCCTTTGAATCTTCTATGACGGTCACCTTTGTGTGCCACGGAGGTGTGAGGGACCGCAGCACCTTTCTGACCAAGTCTTGATTTGAATATTCTTTTCCCAAGACTTTTAAGTTGTTTGTGATCTCGCTTAGCCTTGCATACATTTGCGTTATATTCTCCTCGGGCTTCATTGCAAATAACTCATACTCCCGAACTAATAGGTTTGCTTTAGTCTCCCGTACTTCTGAAGTACCTTCATAGATCATCTTCAATTTATTCCACATCTCCTGCACAGATGAACACATAGATATGCGTGAGTATTCATTAGGATGTATCACGCACTAAATAATGTTCATAGCTTTAAAGTTAGCACATGACTTTTTATAATGCTATTCTTCCCATTCATCCTCATTCGGAGGTAAAACATAAGGACCTTTATTTATAACTTTCCACGTGTCATAATCATGTGTTGGCATGAACACAGTCATTCTGTTCTTCCAATAGGGATAGTTGGTCCCATCAAAGAAGGGTGGTCGATGTATCGAATGTCCCTCGGGGATCATTCCCTTGTTGGCCATAGCAAAGGATCTTTGCTCTACAACCGTGAGGTTGTCCTAAAGATTAGATACCCGCTCTGATACCAGATTATTATCCTCTAGATGCACGATTGGACAAAAAGGGGGGTTGAATTGTCCCCTCGAATCGAAATGATAGTTTTTAGATTATTCACAGCAGAATAATATTAACTTTCAACACAAGAAATGAACGGATGAAATTATCAAACTAGTTCTCTCAACCTCTCCATTCTCACACGATCAAGACAAGAATAATAATCATGCAAACCACAAACACACAGATGCGAGATAGATTTTTAGGTGGTTCGAGACCACGACGGGCTCCCTACTCCACCCCTCACCAAACCGGTGAGGATCCACTCGCTTCAAATGAAGCGCACGGAGCTTCCTCT
This sequence comes from Amorphophallus konjac, assembly GCA_022559845.1. Classification (NCBI taxonomy): domain Eukaryota; kingdom Viridiplantae; phylum Streptophyta; class Magnoliopsida; order Alismatales; family Araceae; genus Amorphophallus; species Amorphophallus konjac. The sequence continues at coordinate 102,698,933 of CM040120.1, forward strand.
CTAGAAACACGGAGACCGCTTCTCCTACACGATCCACGAGAGATCAAGATGCACACACACACAAACCGCAACACCAGCAGCACAATATCACCATAACCGTTCGCAGACGGTCGACACTCTGACAGAGTCCAAGTTCGAAAAATAAGGATATGATCAATACAAGCTTATAGACTAGAAGTAAATGACTGAAATAGATGTAAACAAGGTATAGAAATAAATCCCCACGAGTAGAAAGGGCTATAGATGATCTTCTCTAATCCTCAGGTCGAAGGGTAGCTGGATGCCAACGATAAGAACGTCCACGCGTTCCTCTTCTCGATTCGCTCCTTTGTTTCTTCAATCAAGATCTCCAGAAATGCATGGAAGTAGATGAAATCCAAAAATCTTCCTCAGCTCCTCTCCTTCTCCCCTTTCTTCTCCTACAAGAAAGATAGAACAATAAGACTTGGTTAATTTCTCCCAAATTCACAGCTTATTTATACACCCTTGATAGAATAAGGAAAAGACCATATAACCCATGCTAAAACCCCTTCAAAATGTATCGAACATATGTATGTATGTCATAGTGTCAAATTTGAGTCAAAACGGATCTGGTTTAATAGGGTTTCGAACATAACAAAATGGGTCATCCCGCCGTATTCTGTCGACCAGATGAAACGGCCGATCGACCTAACTTTTACAGGACCAAGACTGGTGCATTCTAGAAATTTTGGTCGACCTAAAGCACTGGGTCGGTCGACCTAAGTTTTACAGGATTTCAGCCCATGCACTCTGGAAAATTCGGTCGACCTAAGCTACTAGGTCGGTCGACCGAAATTCAGTAAAACCCAGAATTTTGAATTAAACTCAAGGCAACACTCCCTTATGCAAATTACATAAAATGTGAACTTGAAAGCCCAATTGACAAGGAGTATATGAACATATAGAAAAGCATTCAACCCTTCATTTTTGCCAACCAAAATTTAGTATCAATCAATCCAATGTTTAATTAACATGAATGCTCAATGAGATGCTAATATGCAACCAATGTTTATATCAAAGCCTTGAACATGTTTTCATCTTTTCAAACCCCTTAAAGAATATGCAAGGGAACCCTTTGAAAGCTAGGATGACACACCAAACATGAGTATCCTATGATCATGAATATGAACAAGGTGTGAGAACCAAATTGGGCAATTTCTACCAATCTTCACATGAATTGGTTTAACACCAAGCAAGCTCAAGATTTCATGAAGAATATGCATTGAAGAACCTTTGCAAGCTCAAGTTATATAACAAAACATCAAAATCCTATGGCTATCCATTTATGCACAAGAGTGAACATCATGTACCCCAACTCAACTAGTGCATTTAAGAGTTGTAAGATCTCACCATATTCTCTTAAAGAATGTGACCATTGTTTACCACTTGATTTGAATTCAAGACTGAAAGTGACTCATTCACTCACGCATTTGAGTTCGAAGAGTCCACTAAGGGTATTTTTCCTGCATAGCCGGATGAACATAATATTAGCACCTTGATTATCAAGCAGTTTTCAACAGGCCATACAAAGGCACATACACACAAGATTTGTCATCATTGAAACATAACTATCCAAAATCAACTAGGGGATCCAACAATCTCCCCCTTTTTGATGATGACAAAACGACGTGTGCATGTGTGTGCATGAATACCAAGAACAATTTATTTAAGAAGTTAAAACCATGAACATGTATAAAACTATGAACATGTAAATGGTTATGAACATGTGAGCTTTGAGCATTTGAACATTTATTAGCACTATGAAGTGTCTAGAACTGAAATTTAAAATGTATGCACATAAACTTCCAAACTTCTCCAAACTTTCAAACTCAAAAACTGAGATATTAACATGTATGCATAACTATGCAGAACTTATGCAAAACTGATATAGACATGTATGCGTATGCACTCTTTCTCCCCCTTTGTCATCAACAAAAACCAATTGACAATAGGGTTATTAAATCTATTATGCACATGTATGAAATTATTCATGCAAGCAAGCAAGCAAGCATGAAAGTCAAGCAATCATGTAAATATCTATAACTCCCCCTTAATGGAGTAAAAGGATAGCAAGTGAACAGTTGATTCAAAATCAGACTGTGAGACATAAAGCACAATAAAAAAAGGTAGTGCATGCATATGCTAGAGGCATTGCATAAATCATGGTAAGAACAAATTTAAGATACACATTCATCACAATAATACCCAAGGGTGAAATGAGTGGCAATGAGCAATGAACTTCAGAAATATATAGATATTAGCAAATTTTCTAAAGAACACTAGAGGGTTATTTACTTTCTACAATTTCATTTTGATCCTCGACTTTTGGTAGCTTCGCACAACCCTATTGAGTAGTGGACAACGGATCTAGAGGGGAGAGATGAATAGATCTACCCCTCTTTTCGCAATGCAACCCTCTATATAGCTAGATAAAAAAAATTGCAGCGGAGTGTAACTAGCTTATCGAAGAACACTATGATTCACTTGGCAAGATGAGTAACTAATATATCGATTTGAACCTAAGCATGCATCTAGAACGAAGCAATCACATAAACAAATCACAACACAAAAGATTTTATGGTGGTTCGGATTGAATCCCCAGTCCTACGTCCACCACTCACCAAATCCGGTGAGGCTTCACTAGTGCAGCACATCAAATCGCAAATCGGAGAATCACCGACTGCCTTCCTACTAACCACCGGTAGGGATGTCAACACCGCATATCGGATAACTTCCGATTGCCTTCCTACTAATCACAGGTAGAGGCGATCTTCAGTTTCAATTGTTTGTATGAAATGAAAAAGAACAAATATGAAAGCACTCAAATATCAAACAAGATATAGAATATGCTCAAGAAGAAAACTCTTCTCTGAGATTGCTGGAGCTTGAGTCGGATGCTTCAATGATATCTTCTTCCTTGTGAAGAGATCTTGCTTGGATCGCTTTGAGTTGATGAAGAAAATGAAGGATGCAGATTTGATCTCCTTTGAGAATGAGCTTCTTTGGATCACCTTAAGATGATGAAGAAGATGAAAGATGCAGCTTTATCTTCTCTTGGCTTGGGCTTGATCTCCTCTTGAAGTAGCTTGAATCACTTGAGGATTTGATGAAGAACTTCTTCCCGGAGTATTGTTCACTGCTATAGTACTCGAACTCCTCTCCCTTGAACACACCCTTGTAGCCTCCCTTGATCTCCCTTGTAAGCCTTCTTAGTTCCTTAGGGTTTATGGCCCCAAATGATATGTTTTATAGCCCTTGAATGGTCCATAGATAAGCCCCAGACCAGATCCACAAATCATGGTGAAATTGGGGTCATTGGGATTAAACAAATGGGTGGAAAGACCTCTCCTCGAGCTTGAAATAAAAGTCAACAAAAGGGGGCCTCGGGGCTGGCAGTCGACCGGAAGTCATGGGGCGGTCGACCGGAACCTGCTACATCCAGAACTTTTTTTGGCTCTGGGAAAATCGGTCGACCGGCCCTATAGTGGCGGTCGACCGAAACCTGTAAAAACTGGAGTTTTTCGTTTATGGAAGAACTGGTCGACTGATGCACACCGACTAGTGTCGTTAAGAAAGCCGTGCCACAATTTCAAAATGTTCACACTCACTCATTTTAAAAGATTGGAAAATCAAATTATATAGTGGTAAGCGGAGTCGATCCCACGAGGAGGAAAAATACTTATTTTAACAAGTTGGAAAAACACCTTATGCTTTGAAAACCAAATTTTTGAGTGTGATTAATCTAAGGAAAGATGAATTGCAAAAAAATCTATTTAAAGAATGTGAGAGGGTTTAAGTAGAGAAATTTGGAGGAGATAGAAAGATAAACATAATTTCACAAAGATCAACTTTATTGCTATGAGAGGTGGCAAGTACAATGTATATGAAAACTAAAATTATAACTTGCAAAATAAAAGAAGAGAAAAGAAATTGTAAGCCAATAGGATGAAGAACGCCGTCAACTCCTTGCCAAGCCTTGGATGAAGATCACCTCGCCTTGGATGCCGACGCCGTGAGAGGATCAATTGGAAGAGAATCCACCAAAGGGATGTGTAGATGAAATATAGGAGATGGAGATGAAAAGGTGGTGGAAGAAGAATAAAATTAAAACCAAAGCATGTATGTTGTGAAAAGAGAGGAAGAGATGGCTATGATAGGTGATAAAACATAAAATAGTTTTAAAAACAGAGGGTTAGAATAAGAAGAAATAGATTAAAATCTAGAGAGAATTAGACAAAGTGAAAGAAGAGAAAATTGTAGAGGACAAAGAGAGGAAGAAGATTGATGAAGAACACAAAGACAGAAAATAAGAGGAAGATGGAGAAAAATGTGATAGAATAGAGAGTGTTCGCGGATGAATAGTGCAGAACTGAACTTTGGAAAATTGATTGTTATTTGAAAAAGGTTGAGAATTTGAAGAAGGGGTAGAAGAAGAAATTGAAGAACTTTCAAAAACCTACAACTTTCATGAAGAATTCAGAAGCAACAGAAGATCAGAAAGGGAAGAAAAATGAGAAATAGCAGAATATTTTAAAACCGGATGAACAGTAAAAATGCATAGATAGATCTTTGGAAAACTGGAAATAACTTTGAAAACTGGAAGAATTAGAGGAAGATGAAGAAGAAGAATTTGTAGAAGACTAGAAAACGAAGAACTTTGATGAAGAACTTAACTGCAAAAGATGAAAGAAAAAGCTTCAAAATAAATCCCTATGGCAAACCTCCAACTTCTCTCTCCCCTGCATCATCGGCCATGGCATCTATTTATAAGGTACAGAACCCTTCCATGATCGTGAGTTCCCAGATCCAAACAAAAGCAAATTTCCAACAATGCAACATGATCTATTTAGACTCCTTTCCATCATTAGAGTCCTCCTTTCCATAAAATATTGTTTAGATAAGAGCAAACATGGAATATCAGTTCGATCGGGAGCCTGCAGTTGCCGTTTCTGGTTCAACTTTGAATAGCAACTTAGATTGGGGCGTCCTTTCTTTAAATGACGCCTTAGATGGGGCGTCCTTTCCTGAAGTAGCGCCTCTTCACTTGGGCGTCAGTTTCCTTATTTCCTCATTTACTATTTTCTTTATTTTTCGTAAAATAGGAATTGACGACTGTTCATATGGGCGTTCTTTCAATGATTAGCGACTGCATCTCGGGCGCTAATTCTCTTTTTTTTTCTTTTTTTTCTTTTTCCACTTTCTTTTTTTCAAATGAATTGACGCCTTGTCTTGTGTCACGTCTTACTGAGTACGCGCCCTTGAAGATGTCGTTAATTAAATAGCGCCCTGATCTAGGTCGTTGTTTCTTGAAAATTAAAATATCAATCTATTTAATTCCAAAATAATTGTGAAAATATTTAAATATTTCTCACATGATCTTTTAAGCTCAAAAAGATGATAAAATGGATGAAGACTCAAATAATGTGTGAGAATGTAATTAACGCTCATGTTGCACAAATATACTCAAATAATGCTCAAAGATGATGGATGTGATGTAAATTATGATGTAAAATATAGCACTTATCACACTTCCCAACTTACTCATTGCTAGTCCCTTAGCAATGTAATTAAATTAAAATTTAGGACCAACAAGAATTCATAAAGATCATACTCTTATATCCAGCTCTCCTTTCATAGAATCAACCAAAGATTAGGAATCCAGAATCATTAATGCTCATACTAGCCTTAAATTGGAAATTAAAGCACATGACTTAAGAATACAAATCAAAGTTCAATAGCACTTGTGCATGTGTAATTCTAAATCTGCAGTTAAGATAATTGCATCTCCCATTTGTTATTCTAAGTAAATACCTTTCAACCTTGCACCTCTTAGATCAGAGCATTTAAGCATACTAGCTTTTGTCTGCCTTTTTCATTTGTCCCTTTGGAACTTTCTCTTTTTTTTTCATTTGCACAACCATGATGCTGCACTACCCTTCACCTTTTTACGTGAACCTCAACACGTCTTAGGTGAAGCAGGCCCGATTACCCAGATCAGGGCATTTTTCATGACGTGATCTTTCTATTTCACCATTTCTATTTTTTTCAACAATATGCCTTTGCATTTTCTTTTCTTTTTTCTATAAAACTTGGCAGAAAGCTTTTTCTTGAAATAGATCTCCTCCTCAAGAAATACAGAGTATCAGATACAGTTCCCAAAATAACAGAGGGCTTGTCTTATTTTACTTTATCAGAGTGCATAGTGAATATTTTTTCTAATAGTGCGCATGAACTTTAAAAAGATTCTTATATCAGTTTTCCATGGCTAGATCGCACTTAATTTTCCTTCAACCTTTTCCTAGTCTTTTCTAATCCAGAATTACTTTTAATTCAAGCATGAATTAATAAAACTCTATCGGGGATTTCATCTTTTCACTTTCATGCAAATTTCTAAAAAATGATATGCAAGAATTCATGCCAAATCCCTACCAGGTTGTACTATATGCAATGAAAATTTTCTGCCCTCTCCCCCCAACTTGAATGGCATTGTCCTCAATGGCATGTAAAGCTGAAATGAAAGAACAATGTAACAGTAAAGTTTGATGAGTAGGAAAGAGACAACCTGGCGTGCGAGGCAGAACCTCCTTTGTTGATAATGGTGACAACTTTATCTCCTTGGTTTGAATCTAACAACTAAAACACACTGAAACAAAAGCATCAAATAACAAAAACCTTGTGTTACCTCCCAGAAGCGCTAAGTTTTCCGTCTTCAGCCAGACGCATGAAGGCTCACAAATAATTACTCCAAATCACACAAAGCAATTGATTCTTTTGCAATTAACTGTTCATTCTCCAAGTAAGGTTTTAACCTTTGGCCATTGACAGTGAAAATGTGACCATTTTTAGGATCCAAAATCTTAACAGCACCATGGTCAAAAACTTTAACAATAATGAACGGTCCATCCCATCTGGACTTTAGCTTACCGGGGAACAAACGCAGCCTTGAATTAAATAGCCAAACCTTTTGATTTTCTTGAAAACTCTTTATGTGAATGTGTTTATCATGAATTGAAATGCTTTGGTTTTAGCTTTGTAAATCCTTGCATTTTCATAGGCTTCATTCCTTAATTCCTCCAGTTCATTAATTTGCAAAGCTCGTTGGGATCCAACTTGAGTTAAATCAAAATTAACTTGCTTAATGGCCCAATAAGCTCTATGTTCCAATTCTACGGGTAAGTGGCAGGCTTACCAAAGATCAAGCGGTATGGTGACATACCAATGGGAGTTTTGTATGCAGTTCTATAGGCCCATAATGCATCATCTAGTCTTTCAGACCAGTCTTTTCTATCCGGCCTAACAGTTTTATGCAAGATATTCTTAATCTCCCAATTAGAAATTTCAACCTGGCCACTAGTTTGGGGATGATAGGGGGTAGCAAACTTCTGAGTGATACCATACTTACGAAGCAAAGCTCGGAAATGAAAATGAGTGAAATGAGAACCCCCATCACTAATCAGAGCCCTAGGACAACCAAACCTAGAAAAGATATTCTTCTTCACAAATTTCAAAACCACCTTATGGTCATTTGTCCTAGTAGCAATGGCTTCAATCCATTTGAAAACATAATCGACCGCCACCAAGATATATTCATTACCAAATGAAGATGGAAACGGTCCCATGAAATCTATTCCCCAAACATCAAAAATTTCAACCACCAGAATGGGATTTAGCGGCATCATATCTGTCTTCAAATTATTGCCCACGGCTTGATATCTCAAACAAGATATAGAAAATTCATAAGCATCCTTAAATAACGTGGGCCAATAAAATCCACTTTGTAGCACTTTTGCCGCCATCTTCTTTCCAGAGAAGTGTCCCCCACAAGCTAAATTATGACAAAAATTCAATATTGATTGATGTTCTTCTTCTGGGACACATCTTCTAATGATCTGATCGGGACCCATATGAAACAGCTCAGGGTCCTCCCAGCAATAGTGTTTTACCTTAGAAAAGAAGTGATCATTCTCCTATCTAGTCCACCCTCCCGGGATCTGACCTACCGCCAGGTAGTTGACAATATTAGCATACCAAGGAGTTGAAGAATGAGAGATGAAAAGAATCAGACATTGGAGTACTTTCAAGGATCATTATCCTAGATAAATGATCAGCAACTACATTTTCTAACCCCTTCTTGTCTCTTATTTCTAAATCAAATTCTTGTAACAATAGAATCCATCAAATGAAATGGGGCTTAGCATCCTTCTTGGAAAGTAAGTATTTTAAGGCAGAATGATCGGAGTAAACAATAACCTTAGCCCCTAAAAGATAGGATCGAAATTTTTCTAGGGCAAAAACAACAGCTAGCAGTTCCTTCTCCGTGGTGGTGTAATTCAACTGCGCATCAGCGAGAGTGCGACTCGCGTAGTATATTACCACGGGCTTCTTATCTATCCTTTGACCTAAGACAGCTCCAATAGCATAGTCCGAGGCATCACACATAATCTCGAAAGGAAGCGACCAATCTGGAGATTGAAGAATCGGAGCTTGAGTAAAGGCCGCTTTCAAGGAATTAAAGGCTTTGAGACAAGAATCATCGAAATGGAATGAAGTATCTTTAGCAACTAACTGTGTGAGAGGGCGAGCAATGGTGGAGAAGTTCTGAATAAATCTACGGTAGAAACCCGCATGGCCAAGAAAGGATCGGATTTGCTTGACAGATATAGGGGGAGGAAGATTGGAAATCAAATCTACTTTGGCTTTATCGACCTCTATTCCCCTTTCCGAAATAATATGGCCTAAAACTATACCTTCTCTCACCATAAAGTGGCTCTTCTCCCAACTTAACACCAAATTGGATGCAATGCACCTTTTCAAAACCTGAGTCAAATTTTCTAAGCACCCCTCAAAAGAATTACCAAACACCGAAAAATCATCCATGAAAACTTCCAAAGTCTCCCCCACCATGTCAGAAAATATCGACATCATACACCTTTGAAAAGTGGCGGGAGCATTGCAAAGCCCGAAAGGCATCCTTCTAAAAGCAAACGTGCCATAGGGGCACGTAAAAGTGGTTTTTTCTTCATCCTCCGGATAGATAGCAACTTGATTATATCCGGAATAATCGTCCAAAAAGAAAAAATATTGTTGCTCAGCCAGTCTCTCCAGAATTTGATCAACAAACGGGAGTGGAAAATGATCTTTCTTTGTAACTAAATTCAATTTCCTGTAATCAATACAAACCCTCCATCCCGTTTGTAATCGCATCGGCACTTCTTCTCCTTTCTCGTTTACAACCACAGTCAGCCCCGACTTCTTAGGTACAACTTGTGTCAGGCTGACACATTTACTGTCAGAAATGGGATAAATTATCCCAGCATCTAACCACTTAACGACTTCCTTCTTCACAACTTCCTTCATATTTGGATTCAACCGACGCTGCATCTCTCTGCTCGGCTTGGCATTGTCCTCTAAGTAAATATAATGCATGCAAACATCCAGACTTATACCCTTCAAATTTGCCACAGACCATCCTATCGCCCCCCTATGCTCCTTAAGAACATCTAAAAGTTTAGATTCCTGAGCAGAGGTAAGATTAGAAGCAATGATTACAGGCAAGGTATGATCCAGGCCTAGATAAGCATTTTTCAACGAGTCCAGCAGAGGCTTAAGTTCCAAAACGGGCGGCTGATCAAGAGATGGAAGAACTGGTTCAGATCTTACTGGAGGAAGAGGCTCCACACTAGAATAAGAAAGAGGTGAATCTTGAAGCAAACTACCATCTTCAATCACATTCTCATTCATATCCGGACCTTCTTCAATCATTTCCTCAAAAATATCATTTACATTACATTCTCCCTCATGATCCGGGTATTGTGAAGCTTTAAAAACATTCAATGAGACCTTCTCTCCTCCAAAGGTAATATCCATCATCCCTGTGGCACAATTAATATTGGCCTTTGCCGTAGCCAAAAATGGGTGTCCCAAAATGATTGGTGTATGTTTTAACTCTTGGGATGATGCCATATCTAAGATTAAAAAGTCCACTGGGAAATAGCATTCATGAATTTTCACTATCACATCCACCAACAAACCCTTTGGTGTTTTAACAGACCGATCCGCCAGTTGAAGGATAATAGAAGTGGGCTTCAATTCCCCTAAATCAAATTGCTCATAAATGCAGGTGGGTAACAAATTAACACTAGCTCCAAGATCTAGCAAAGCTTTATCAAATGTCACCCCACCTATATCACATGAAATTAAAGGAGCACCAGGGTCCTTCAACTTCTTTGGTAAAGAATTCATTAAAACAGTACTAACATCTTCAGATAGACGGATCTTCTGTGTTGCCGCCTTCGGCTCCCTTCTTGGTGTACAAAGCTCTTTCAAGAACTTGGCATATGCCGGCACATGTTTAATAGCATCTAAGAGTGGAATATTAATATTAACTTGTTTAAATAATTCCAACATCTCTTCTTGTTGGATCAGCTTCTTTTGAGCTTTTGGCTTTAATGCATCCAGAAAAGGGACCTTAGGAACATATCCTTGAAAACCTTAATCAACCTTGACCTTTCCTTTGTCCATTGTCTTCTCCCCCCCATCCGGCTTCTTTTTCTCTTGAACAATTATCGGCTCTTCTTCCTCATTATCACTTTCCTCTTGGGCATCTTGGCTCGAACTACCACCCACATCCTTAGCCTGATATGGATCATTGAGAACCTTACCACTCCTAAGGGTAGAGATAGCTTTGGCATTCTCGAATTGAGGAACGACAGGAGGGGGAGGCTGAGGTTGATTGGGCTGATTGGGAGGGGGAAGAATAGGAGCTCTTTGTTGAAAACCCAGAGGTTGTTGATTGCGGGGATTAGCTATGGGTTGACTAGGTAACTGCCCAACATCTCTTCTCATATTACTAGCCGCCAGCTGACCTATTTGACCTTCTAACTTAGCAATTGATTGTTACTGAGAAAGAATAAGTTGCTGAAGTTGGTCAAATTTATCCTCAAAATGAGGCTGAGGGGGTTGAGGAGGCGGTTGATAAGGAGCTTGAAACGGGGCTTGAGGTTGATAACGATGTGATGGAAATTGATTATATTGGCCCTGGAATGATGAAGCTTGTTGATATGGGGCCTGAGCATGATGGAACGATGGTTGCTGAAATGGAAGTTATTGTTGATTATGTTGAAAAAGATTTTGAAGATGTTGGTAAGACTAGTTCGGAACTTGAAAAGATTGTTTTGGATTTGAGGGATTGACTTGAGTGGATGAACTCGCTTGAGATTTCCAAGAAAAATTTGGGTGATTTCTCCATCCCGGGTTGTAAGTATTGGAATATGGGTCATAATTAGGCTTGGAGACTCCCTGAGCAGCAAAGACTTGTTCTTGGATAAATGGGGGAAGTTGGGCCGCCGTAGGGCAATCAGTGACAGCATGATTTGGGCTAGAACATAAAGTACAAAGTTTTTGAAGGTTGGAATCTGAAAAAGGTTGATTTTGTTGGATTAGCGAAAAAGAAGGATCTTGCTTATTCATGGATAATAATTGATCGAGTTTTTGTGCTACCAAATCGACCTTCTCCATCCTTTGCGCCAGCAAGTCCACTTTATTCAACTTTTGAGTAAGTATATTAATATCCATCCTATTCTCCAACTCTCCTTGACTTTTGACTTCATATAGCCCACCCTTCTTGGAAGGTCCAATCATCCTTTCATAGGAGGAAAGTGAAGCATGACTAATAGAATTTTCACTTAACATCTCAAACAAATCATAAGCTTCATCCTCACTTTTACTCATGAAAGCCCCCCCACATGAGGCATCTACCATTTGTCTATAATTTTCCGTTAATCCCTCATAAAATGCTTGCACAATTTGCCATCTAGATAGGCCATGATGGGAACATTTCCTTAATAAATCTTTCAACCTGTCCCAGGCCTCATGAATTTGTTCCTCAGAATTTTGTGTAAATCCAGTGATGGCCCTTCTTATGGTATTAGTCCTACCAATGGGGTAGAATTTCTTCAAGAACTCTTTTTGCATCTCTCCCCATGTGTCAATTGTTCTACCCAAGGCTCCCAACCAATATTTACTTTGTCCTTAAGGGAGAATGGGAAGAGAGTAAGCTTAAGGACATCATCTGAGAAGTTTTGAATTTTGACAGTTGAACATATCTGGAGAAACTCATCGAGATGTTTATATGGATCTTCATTAGTATTGCCATACAAGGATGGCAACATCTGGATGGTACTTGATTTGATTTCATAATGAACCGCCTGGTTCTGAGGTGCTTGAATATAGAAGGACGGTTGATATTGATTAGGTATGAAGTAGTCTTTCATTTGCTTAGGAACTTGTTGCACTTGTTGGTTTTGATTTTGATTTTCCATGAGGTTAAGTTGAAGTTGTGGTCTAGAATGCACTAACCTTTCAACTTCACTAATGGGTCCTATCAAATGAGGGTGGAGGGATCTCCTACCTCGCATGCAATGCAAAAAGGCCCAAAAAGGTAATGATGCTTTTTTTTTCAAAATACTATGAATCCCTATATGAATGAGTTATGCAAATGTAAGGATTAATGCAAGAATGATGATTTTTTTATTTTTTAATGGAAAACCTTCTAAGGGCACTCTAACTCCAAGGTACTTCGTGGTACAACCGCCCGGCGTCCGTGAGGGAATCCACGGGTGCGGGGACTTATGGAGGTCTTAGAAATAGAATTTCAAGTCCAAAGTGACGGAATGCTCAAGGGAGTGTCCTTCCAAATCCAAGAGGGGTGTAAAGATCCTAATGCCCTTAAGGAGGGGAAATAGATGAGAAGAGAATTTTTTTTTCAAAAGATGTTGTAAATAAAGAATGAAAAATAACAAGAACAACTAAGTGCACAAATGCATGAAAGTAATGCAACTAAGATGGAGATATGCTAGCATGATGAATTTTTTCTGTTTTCTGATTTTTTTAGAATTTTTCAAAATTTTTCAGAATTTCACAAAAAAGGACATTTTCCTACGTATACTGACCTTTTAGCGACGCTTGATTTTCCTAGATTTTTCTGAATTTCTGCTTTCTATGACAGATCTGGGCTTTAGCGACGCTTCCTGTGACAGATTTTTTCCTTAGAATTTCAGGTCCGAATTTCTTTGGATTTTCTGGTTTTCTGATTTTTTTGATTTGTCCTGCAAAATAAAATAGAAAAATAAGAAAAACTATATACAAATCAAACACAAGGAATTTTCCAACATAAAAATTAATTTCCTCCCCGGCAACGGTGCCAAAAATTGATGTGCACCGACTAGTGTCGTTAAGAAAGTCGTGCCACAATTTCAAAATGTTCACACTCACTCACTTTAAAAGATTAGAAAATCAAATTATATAGTGGTAAGCGGAGTCGATCCCACGAGGAGGAAAAATACTTATTTTAACAAGTTGGAAAAACACCTTATGCTTTGAAAACCGAATTTTTGAGTGTGATTAATCTAAGGAAAGATGAATTGCATAAAAATCTATTTAAAGAATGTGAGAGGGTTTAAGTAGAGAAATTTGGAGGAGATAGAAAGATAAACATAATTTCACAAAGATCAACTTTATTGCTATGAGAGGTGGTAAGTACAATGTATATGAAAACTAAAATTACAACTTGCAAAATAAAAGAAGAGAAAAGAAATTGTAAGCCAATAGGATGAAGAACGCCGTCAACTCCTTGCCAAGCCTTGGATGAAGATCACCTCGCCTTGGATGCCGACGCCGTGAGAGGATCAATTGGAAGAGAATCCGCCAAAAGGATGTGTGGATGAAAAATAGGAGATGGAGATGAAAAGGTGGAGGAAGAAGAATAAAATTAAAACCAAAGCATGTATGTTGTGAAAAGAGAGGAAGAGATGGCTATGATACGTGATAAAATATAAAACAGTTTTGAAAACAGAGGGTTAGAAGAAGAAGAAATAGATTAAAATATAGAGAGAATTAGACAAAGTAAAAGAAGAGAACATTGTAGAGGACGAAGAGAGGAAGAAGATTGATGAAGAACGCAAAGACAGAAAATAAGAGGAAGATAGAGAAAAATGTGATAGAACAGAGAGTGGTCGCGGATGAATAGTGCAGAACTGAACTTTGGAAAATTGATTGTAATTTAAAAACGGTTGAGAATTTGAAGAAGTGGTAGAAAAAGAAATTGAAGAACTTTTAAAAACCTATAACTTTCATGAAGAACTCCGAAGCAACAGAAGATCAGAAAGGGAAGAAAAACGAGAAATAGCATAATATTTTAAAACCGGATGAACAGTAAAAACAAATAGACAGATCTTTGGAAAACTGGAAATATCTTTGAAAACAGAAAGAATTAGAGGAAGATGAAGAAGAAGAATTTGTAGAAAACTGGAAAACGAAGAACTTTGATGAAGAACTTAACTGCAAAAGATGAAATAAAAAGCTTCAAAATAAATCCCTATGGCAGACCTCCAACTTCTCTCTCCCCCTGCATCATCGGCCATGGCATCTATTTATAAGGTACAAAACCCTTCCATGATCGTGAGTTCCCAGATCCAAACAAAAGCAAATTTCTAGCAATGCAACTTGATCTATTTAGACTCCTTTCCATCATTAGAGTCCTCCCTTCCATAAAATATTGCTTAGATAAGAGCAAACATGGAATATCAGTTCAATCGGGAGCCTGTAGTTGCCGTTTCTGGTTCAACTTTGAATAGCGACTTAGATTGGGGCGTCCTTTCTTTAAATGACGCCTTAGGCTGGGGTGTCCTTTCCTTAAATGATGCCTTAGGCTGTGGCGTCCTTTCCTGAAGTAGTGCCTCTTCACTCGGGCGTCAGTTTCCTTATTTCCTCATTTGCTATTTTCTTTATTTTTCATAAAATAGGAATTGACGATTATTCATATGGGCGTTCTTTCAATGATTAGCGATTGCATCTCGGGCGCTAATTCTCTTTTTTTTTCTTTTTTTTCTTTTTTCACTTTCTTTTTTTCAAATGAATTGACGCCTTGTCTTGTGTCACGTCTTACTGAGTACGCGTCCTTGAAGATGTCGTTAATTAAATAGCGCCCTGATCTAGGTCGTTGTTTTCTGAAAATTAAAATATCAATCTATTTAATTCCAAAATAATTGTGCAAATATTTAAATATTTCTCACATGATCTTTTAAGCTCAAAAAGATAAAATGCATGAAGACTCAAATAATGTGTAAGAATGTAATTAATACTCATGTTGCACAAATATACTCAAATAATGCTCAAAGATGATGGATGTGATGTAAATTATGATGTAAAATATAGCACTTATCATCGACCGGCCACTACCCACTGGTCGACCGGAACCTGTAAATTCTGAAGTTCTTCGTCCCTAGAAAATCTGGTCGACCGGCCAAAGTGTGTTGGTCGACCGGAATGACCTATACCTGTAAAATTGAAGTGTTAACCCAAAGAAACATGTCCATAAGTCAAGGGATTCATGTCTATATCAAATCCATGCATTTTGGGATTGGATTCACTTGGTTTATGCATTTGAAACGTCTAAACCATTTGAGCATTTCTAAATTTCATGAATTCAAAATTTTCTTCCGGGGGCTCCGCCCCCAGACCCCCGTAAGGGGTGCTGCCCCCTTGATCCCCGCGACCTGACCGCATATGTTGATCCGCGGGCGAGGGCGCAATCATTGAGCTTTCACTTTTGCCATCTCCACTCCATTCCTTGGCATATCTGTCATGAAAGAACATCAAGTAGTTTAGTCATATAAGAGTGGTAAAATATCAATGACTTATAGTGTTTGGCCATTATCAAAACCAAGAATATCAAATAACTCAAATGACCACAAGATGATGTCGAATGACCCAAGTGACCACAAGATGACTCAAATGACCACAAGGGCACAACATTCTCCCCCTTTTTGATGATGGCAACACTGTGAGTCATTATGTGGCAGTAATATCCAAGATGGCAAAGTTTATGACATATGTGACATGTGCAGCTCAAGATCTATGATAGTGAAAGCATGTGAATGCGGATATGTATGCATGGATGATCAAAGCATGTGAATGCTATGCACAAACCCCCATCACATATGCAGACTCAAAGCTCACAAGGTTCTCTCCCCCGTGGACTCTCTCCCGTCCATAATTCACTCTCCCCCTTTGACAACTCACAAAGGCCGCACAAAGGACGGACAAAGGTATTAGCTCATAAAGGGCTCACAACAAGACATTTTCTCCCCCTTTGACAGTAGCAAAAAGGAGGGATAAGGTAGAGAAGGTGACTGATGTCTGTGAGACCATAGCTGAAAGGAGTTGAGTGCAAGCTATTATATGCAAATCTAAACCAGACCGTGAGCAACATATATGGTTTAAAGCTAATGAAATCCGATATCATCAACAGAGTTCAAAAAGTATCTACATCCATGTTTTAATAGAAAGGAACCAAAAGTGCATATCATGACAGTGTTTAACTGTCCCTTGTCTTATACATCCATATTCAATAACTACAAAGGGAATAGCACAAAAACTAGTATTGAGGCTAAACAAGCATGACTAAAGCATGAAATTTTATGATTTCAGCACTATTTTGCATGATCTTTTGCAGTTTTATGCACATGACTCATATTTTACGAGAAATCGAGTCTAGTACATGCCTCTTATCTGTAAGAATACACGTTGTTTAGATGCCAATATTCCTAGGTATTTGGTAAGACTGATTGTTATGCTTCAGAGTGAACAGAGATAGCAAAGTCACGTCATGACATATCCGATCTCATTTCTTTGATGAGAAGATATATTTCTCAGCCAGTATGCCAGTGCTCTGCCTAGAGTTCAATATAATTAAGACAGAGATAACAGGGGCACATCATGACATATCATTTGTCACTTGATTTGATGACGTGATAGATTTCTCCGTGCAACAATATCATTGCTCTGTCAAATTGATTTCCAAGAATTCCAGCTCATCAAGATGTTTAGAAATAATACTGAGCGCTAGAGTATCACCAAGATTGTCATGACGTTTGGATTTTCAGATTTCAGGAGAGTCATTCAAGGCACAACATGCAATCTTTAGTTAAGGTCTATTAAAATCACAGAACATAGATGATTTCAAAAGATATATCAGAACTTCAAGGAAATCATTAAATCTGAACCATTTTCATTTCATGGACAATCATCAGTGCATATAATATAAAGCTCTTACACCATAGTTCCGTCGGTCTCATGATCTCATTTTCAAACTGGAAGTCATGAAGTTCAGATTGCAAGAGATTAAGAATAGCAGCAGTACTCCCCCTAAGGATATGCAGTGAATGCACTCAAGGAGTTATGTTGGCAATCAAGTGGAATGACGAATGTCAAGGAGAGGTTGACTAGAACCATGCAGGGGTTGACCTGATCAAACATGAATTTGGCAAACATGAAATGCATGACCCAACATATGGTTGTACACTTATTAAATGCAACAGAATGAAGATTAAATAAATGTATGAATGCTGCAAAGAGACAACTCCCCCTTACTATATGGCCTATTTACGACAGTGACGCATGATACTTGGCGGAGGTGAAACCTCACGCATATTGAGTGCTTCTAGGCAAGCATAGCCTACATTTCCATACATCAACATTTGATATACCATGGCCATGCAAGAATGATGCAACACAAATCATGCAATGCATCGTGAACATGAATTCGACTTTATTATGCATTATGACTGCATGCAATGCTACACCATATGCAAAATGACATAATTACATATAAACAATGCATGAAAACCAATCTGCAAAAACACACAACTAAATTGAACAAGATCATCATTTCAATTTTTATTGGCCTGAGGTCGGCAAAGACCAAGCTCCCTTCTGAGTGTAGAAAACCTGTCATTACACAAGGGCTTGGTGAAAATATCAACAATTTGATTTAGAGTATCAACAAAATGTAGTTCAAAATTTTTCTTAACGACCTCATCTCTAATGAAGTGATGCTGAATCTCAATATGCTTGGTGCTAGAGTGCTAGATTGAATTTTTTGCAAGGTTGATAGCACTAGTGTTATCACACAGAATCGGGACACAACCAAGATCCACTAAGTAGTCTTGGAGTTGGTGTTTAATCCACAACACTTGGGTGCCACAACTCCCCGCAGTAACATATTCTGCCTCTGCAGTTGAGAGGGAAACCGAGTGTTATTTCTTGGAGACCCAAGAAACTAAACACCCGCCCAGAAACTGACAGTAGCTACTAGTACTCTTGCGATCCAGCTTGATTCCAGTGTAGTCCGCATCAGAATAAGATATAAGAGATAAGTCACATGATGACGGATACCACAATACCAAATCTTGAGTGCCAGCAAGATATCTAAGGATACGTTTGACGGTAGTCAAGTGGGATTCTCTAGGACTAGCTTGAAATCTAGCACAGTGGCATACACTAAACTGGATATCTGGTCGGGATGCAGTCAAGTAAAGCAAAGAGCCGATCATACCTCTATAGATCTTTGCATCCACTAATTTACCATTTTCATCCGAATCCAGTGATGTTGTGGTGCTCATAGGAGTTACAATTATTTTGTTGTTTGTCATGTCAAATCTTTTCAACAGCTCCTTGATGTATTTGGCTTGACTTATGAAGCACCCATCTTCTCCTTGGTTGACCTGCAAACCGAGAAAGAATTGGAGTTCTCCCATTAGGCTCATCTTGAATTCGCTAGTCATGAGGTTAGCAAATTCTTCACACATTTCAGATTTAGTAGAACCAAACACAATATCATCAACATAAATTTGAACAATCAAGATGTTCTTACTTTGCTTCTTGGTGAAAAGTGTTTGATCTACCTTACCTCGTGTGTACCCTTTCTCAATGAGGAACGAGCTTAGTCTCTCATACCAAGCTCTTGGGACTTGCTTCAGTCCATAAAGCGCCCTATCTAGCTTGTATACAAGATCTGCATGGTTAGTGTTCTCAAAGCCAGGGGGCTGCTCAACATAGACTTCTTCTTTGATCAAGCCATTCAAGAAAGCACTTTTTACATCCATTTGATACAACTTTATTCTATGGGAGCATGCAAAGGTAAGTAAAATTCTGATGGCTTCGAGTCTAGCAACTGGGGCATAAGATTCATCAAAGTCTACCCCAAACTCTTGATTATACCCTTGAGCCACCAATCTAGCCTTGTTTCTTATTATCTTACCATCCTCACTGAGTTTGTTCCTAAAGACCCATTTAGTGCCTATGACAGATTGTGATGAAGGTCTAGGAACAAGATGCCAAACTTTGTTTCTCTCAAACTGGTTTAACTCGTCTTGCATTGAATTTATCCAGTTTTCATCCTTTAATGCCTCATCAACATTCTTGGGTTCAATCTGGGAGACAAGAGCAAGTTGATCTAATTCTTCCACAATTCTAAAATGTGACCTTGTTCTAGGTGGGTCATTCAAGCTACCAATGACATTTTCCAAATGATGATCCTTAAGAATTCTAATGTTTGTAGAATCATTACCTTCTCCTGAAGCTTGATCCCTTGCATTACTTGATTCAGCTAGGTCACCATCTTCTTTTATTTCTTCTTGTGGAGACTCACTCTTTTCCTCCATGCTTAGGAATTCCCCATCTTCATCATTTTTCCTGCAAGAGTTATCACTGTTAGAATCATCATGATATTCATCAAAAGAAACATGGGGTGATTCTTCCACAGTTTGACTCTTAATGTTATAAATTCTATAAGCCCTAGATCTATCAGAATATCCAAGGAATATACCTTCATCGCTCTTGGGCTCGAATTTATCTAAATCTCTTTTGTCATTATTGTGGATGAAGCATTTAGATCCAAATACTTTCATGTGTGTGAGAGAAGGCTTTTTACCTTTCAGCAACTCATAAGGAGTCTTTTTGGTGTGTGGCCTTACCATAGAGTGGTTGATAATATAACATGCCGAGTTTACCGCTTCAGCCCAAAATTTCCTTGGGAGTTGTCGTTCGGCAAGCATTGTTCTTGCCATCTCTATGAGTGTTTAGTTTCTTCTTTCAACTACACCATTTTGCTCTGGGGTTCTTGGTGAAGAAAACCGGTGTGAAATGCCTTCAGCCCTGCAAAGATTATAGAAGTCAGTATTTTCAAATTCACCACCATGATCAGATTGAATGTTGGAGATTTTGAACTCACCGTCTTGCTTTATCTTCATATAGAGTGCCTGAAACTCATCAAAAGCATCATTTTTATGTGTGAGAAAGAAAACCCATGTGAACCTAGAGTAATCATCCACCAAGACATATCCATATTTTCTACCACTTAAACTAGCAGTTCTGGTTGGACCAAACAAATCCATATGAATCAGCTCAAGTGGTTTAGATGACATGTTTGTAGATCTAGCCTTGAAGTATTTTCTTGTTTGTTTACCTAGGGCACATGCATCACACAATTTGTTTTATTGTTTAAAAGAAAGTTCAGGCAACCCTTTCACCATTGAATGCTTTAAAAGTTTATGTAAGACATTGTAACTAACATGTCCTAGTCTACGATGTCATAACCATGCAAGCTCAGATTTTGGTGCAGCAAGACACAGGTTTATGTGAGCAGGATCATCTAAGTCAATCATGTAAACATTGTTGACCCTTTTTCTAGAAAATTTTATCTTGTCAGATTTTGGTTCAAGGATTCTACATTCATGAGAGTCAAACAACACTTTATGACCTTTATCACACAATTGACTTATACTGAGCAAGTTGTATTTCAAACCTTCAACTAGCAGCATGTTACCTGTTCCAATGATTTTGCCTTTGTTGACTTATACTGAACTAGTTGACTTATAGCTGGAGAGGTTCTTACCTACATTACCTGTTCTAATGATTTTGCCTTTGTTGTTCCCTCCAAATGTAACGTATCCTCCTTCCTTTTCCTCCAAGAGATAAAATTTTGATTTGTCTCCAGTCATGTGTCTTGAACAGCCGCTATCAAGTTATCACCTGTTATGCATGGCTGCAAGACACTCCTACACAAGCAATGAAGCAATTGTGTTTAGAACCTAACAAAATTTGGGTCCCATCAAACTCTTCAGATTTTCAAAACATGAAACCATTGCTTTTGGAATCCAAACCTTTCTAGTATTCATGTTTTGTTTGCTTAGAGTAGGGATTTGGTTTTTCTTTTCATCTTTGACATTCACTTTTTGTTTAGAAGCTCTTTGTTGGATTTTGTGGAAGTTTGAGAAGGTTTGCTTCTTAAACCATTGAGGCCGTTGGTTGGTTTTGTGTTGAAAGTGATTATTTTACCACCTAGGAGATTGAAACTTATATGATTGGTGAACACATGAATCACAATTTCCCAAAAGTTGGGTGGTGTTGGCCTATATGAATGTGCAATCCAATTATGGTAATATCTGGAAGATTGAGCATGCAATGGCCAAGGAAGTGTTGACCTGTGCTGCGGGGAAGGTCGACCTTTCTTAGGCTTTTGGATAGACTTTTTGGGAATTTCAGTGACTGCCTCTTCAATCTTTTCTTTCCCTTTCTCCTTTTTTTTTTGATGGTTTTGTGTGGGAGTTGTGTTTGAGGTGGAAGCTTCGAAAGATGAAACAAATGTGACAGTTTTTAACCCAATTGGCCTTTTGTTTGTAGGTTCAAAACCCAACCCTTCCTTGTTGAAGTTCATTCTGGTACCTAACAGTGTATTTAGGTTTTCTCTTCCATCCACAAATTTTTCTAAAGATTATTGTTTATCTTCCAACTCTTTTTGAAGTTTTTCAATATTTTGAAGAAGTTGAGTGTTGACTTGTTTGACAGTTTCATACTTCTCATTGCTTAATTTGCTATCCTTTTCATAAGTTTGCATTTTGAGCTTCATGCTGTCAATCTCATTTCTCAAATCTTCATTTTCAGTTTCCAAGTCAGCCATTTCTTTTCTTTCTTCCTCCAAGTTCTCAATAATTTTCTTAAGATCTTCAATTTCAGTTTCAAGTAGAGCATTCTTATCATTCATATCATGATCATGCACAAAGAAGTTAATTTTCTTTTTCAATGATTTATTCTCCTTTTTGTACATGTCATATTTTTCCATGAGCTGTATATATGCTTCCTCCCAATCATCAAGTGTGTAATTTCTAAATGGAGAGTTTACCTCAGTTTTTTCGTCACCTTTGGCCATGAGACAAAGATCTTCTTTTTCCTTGTCCGAGGAGCTAGTTCCATCATCACTTTCTTCCTAGTCACTCCAGGTGGACACCATGGCCTTGTTATTCTTCTTGCCCTTCCATTTGTCTACTTTTCTGAATCTGTAAGGACAATCAGTCTTGAAATGTCCTGGTTTGTTGCAAGAATAACAAATGATTTCGTCAGATTTCTTAAAGTTTTCAGAATTAGATTTGAAACCATTTCTTACCTTTGACCTTCTTCTCATGAAGCTCTTACCTTCCTTTCTTAGAAATTTTCAGAACTTACGTGTGAGCATGGCTACGTCATCCTCATCTCGCTCACTTGCCAAATCCTCACCTTCATCAGAAGTGCCTTGACCGCTGGGTCCTGCTTTAAGAGTTAGGGGCTTTTTCTTAGGCACCTCAGCCTCTTTATTCTTAAGGTTGATCTCATAGGTCATCAATGACCCAATGAGTTCATCTACCTTGGTAGTTGAGAGATCTCTCGATTCTTCAACCACGGTAGCCTTTGTGTGCCATGCGAGAGTCAATGATCTGAGAATCTTTCTCATAATTTCCTGTTCTGAGTATTTCTTTCTCAAATCAGTCAGACTATTAGTAAGCTTAACCGAGCATACATATTCTGAATTGACACATCAGGCTTCATGCGGAACATTTCATATTCAGAAACTAAAATGTTGGCTTTTATTTCTCGTACCTGAGAGGTTCCTTCGTAAATTACCTCTAACTTGTCCCACATTTATTTTACCGTTGCGCTGGTAGCCACTCTTGAGAATTCTACTGGATGGAGTGAGCACTGCATGATGTGTTTGGCACAACAGTTGACAGTGAATTATCTTATTTGTTCTTTGGTCCACAAATCCTCATTATCCGTAAGCTCATACGGACATTTGCTGATCACTCGCCAAAGTTCGTAGTCTTGGGCGCGAATGAACACCTGCATGCGATGTTTCCAATAAGGATAATTAGTTCCAGTAAAGTAAGGAGGCTTATTCACAGAATGTCCTTCAAGTAGAAAACCCTTGGACGCTGATCCACCAATTCCCTCAAGGTCGTTGGACCCCATAATGAGAGGTTAGGCTCTGATACCACTTGTTGAGTAGTGGACAGCGGATCTAGAGGGGAGGGGTGAATAGATCTGCCCCTCTTTTCGTAATGTAACCCTCTATATAGCTAGATAAAATAAATTACAGCGGAGTGTAACTAGCTTATCGAAGAACACTATGATTCACTTAGCAAGATGAGAAACTAATATATCGATTTGAACCTAAGCATGCATCTAGAACGAAGCAATCACATAAACAAATCACAACACAAAAGATTTTAAGGTGGTTCAGACTGAATCCCCAGTCCTACGTCCACCCCTCACAAAATCCGGTGAGGCTTCACTAGTGTAGCACACCAAACCGTAAATCAGAGAACCACCGACTGCCTTCCTACTAACCACCGGTAGGGATATCAACACCGCAGATCGGACAACTTTTGATTGCCTTCCTACTAACCACAGGTAGGGACGATCTTCAGTTTCAATTATTTGTATGAAATGAAAAAGAACAAATATGTAAGCACTCAAACATCAAACAAGATATAGAATATGCTCAAGAAGAAAACTCTTGTCTGAGATTGCTGGAGCTTGAGTCGGATGCTTCAATGATATCTTCTTCCTTGTGAATAGATCTTGCTTGGATCGCTTTGAGTTGATGAAGAAGATGAAGGATGTAGATTTGATCTCCTTTGAGAATGAGCTTCTTTGGATCACCTTGAGATGATGAAGAAGATGAAGGATGCAGCTGTATCTTCTCTTGGCTTGGGCTTGATCTCCTCTTGAAGTAGCTTGAATCACTTGAGGATTTGATGAAGAACTTCTTCCCGGAGTAGTGTTCACTGCTACAGTACTTGAACTCCTCTCCCTTGAACACACCCTTGTAGCCTCCCTTGATCTCCCTTGTAAGCCTTCTTAGTTCCTTAGGGTTTATGGCCCCAAATGATATGTTTTATAGCCCTTGAATGGTCCATAGATAAGCCCCAGACCAGATCCACAAATCATGGTGAAATTGGGGTCATTGGGATTAAACAAATGGGTGGAAAGACCTCTCCTCGAGCTTGAAATAAAAGTCAACAAAAGGGGGCCTCGGGGCTGGCAGTCGACCGGAAGTCATGGGGCGGTCGACCGGAACTTGCTGCATCCAGAACTTTTTTTGGCTCTGGGAAAATCGGTCGACCGGCCCTATAGTGGCGGTCGACCGAAACCTGTAAAAACTGGAGTTTTTCGTTTATGGAAGAACTGGTCAACCGGCCACTACCCAATGGTCGACCGGAACCTGTAAATTCTGAAGTTCTTCGTCCCTGCAAAATCTGGTCGACCGGCCAAGGTGTGTTGGTCAACCGGAAAGACCTATACCTGCAAAAATGAAGTGTTAGCCCAAAGAAACATGTCCATAAGTCAAGGGCTTCATGTCCATATCAAATCCATGCATTTTGGGATTGGATTCACTTGTTTTATGCATTTCAAACGTCTAAACCACTTGGTCGATCCGCGGGCGAGGGCGCAATCATTGAGCTTTCACTTTTGCCATCTCCACTCCATTCCTTGGCATATCTGTCATGAAAGAACATTAAGTAGTTTAGTCATATAAGAGTGGTAAAACATCAATGACTTATAGTGTTTAGCCATTATCAAAATCAAGAATATTAAATAACTCAAATGACCATAAGATGATGTCGAATGACCCAAGTGACCACAAGATGACTCAAATGACCACAGGGGCACAACAAACCCCTTTTTGTTTCTTTTTATTAGATTTCACCATTCGGCGCAACTCACCTCTTGTGTCTCAATGGGATTTCTCGGCTACTAGGATTCATCACGCATTGTGGATTTTTGTTTCACCTTTCGACGTGAGTTTCTTCATTTATTTCAGTGGGGATTCTTGGCTACTTAGTTTGACATTGCACTTATTGAATTTTTATGGGGTAGGTAATTTTTTCCTCACGATTACTCTTAATTTTCATGTAGAAATTTATTTCTCTTAAAGTGTTGAGAATAATTCCTGAAATCCTTATCGATTAAAGTCATATGCATCATTTTGTGCAAGGTGTGTGGGTAATTGCTTTGGATGTTGAAAATGAATTTGCCAAAACATAGTTATGACTCCCCCTAAATGTATGCACATTTGGAATCAAATCCTCCTCCTTTGTATATGTCACTATCCACAAATGATCAAAATCAATGTATTTATCTAGCAAGGAGGTGAGGTCTTAGAAAATTTTCAAGAAATGATTTTCTAGAATATATACATGCAGTCATGCAAGGATTTAAAAGTAAATTCATGCAATTATGATTTCCGGTACATGATGGAGGTGAAGGTCCATAGACCCAACTCACGCATTGAGAGTGTTTCCAGATGGAGTTTATCCACCCTTCCACAACTCAAGATTTGAGATACCGAAGAATCATGACATTCAAGCAAGTAAGTATGTCAAGTATATACAAGCATATGCAAGTGAATGAAAAGATGATGAAGAATTATTTCTATTCACAAGCATGAAAAAATATATGCAATGTTAATCACAAAGTTGAATATATGCAAATCTGAAATGTTATTTGTAAAATAAGCAAAAGTGTTTATTCAAGCCTAATATGTAACACCCTCAAATATAGCTAAGTTGTACTCTATATCATCGAGACACCTTTTGAAGCATCGGCTCAGTTCTTGTAAAGAACTCCGAAGTTAAGCGTGCTTAATGGGGAGCAGTATTGGGATGAGTGACCTACCCGGGAAATCCCCCATTCTGGAGCCGATCACCCTTAGAAAGGGACAAAACCGTGAGGCCGCTAGGCCAAAGCGGACAATACCTCGACGGTATAGAGTACGGGGCGTGACAGAATGGTATCAGAGCTAGACCCCAGCCGGAAGTGTGGGAACTAAGTGCCATGCAGGGCAAAGTGCTACGCTATGGGAGCCACCTCTTGAACCCGTAATGGGACAAAGTGCTACATAGTGGGAGCCACCTCTTGAGCCTGTAGGGGCCACCTCTAGAGTCCTACCTGCCTGGGGGTTTGATTGCGTGATTGCATGCAATGTGTGCCCAGCGACGAAGACGTCGCCTATATAAGAGGGGTAGATTGTAACACCCTCAAATATAGCTAAGTTGTACTCTATATCACCGAGGCACCTTTTGAAGTATCGGCTCAGTTATTGTAAAGAACTCCGAAGTTAAGTGTGCTTAATGGGGAGCAGTACTGGGATGGGTGACCTACCTGGGAAGTCCCCCATTCTGGAGCCGATCACCCTTAGAAAGGGACAAAACCGTGAGGCCAGTAGGCCAAAGCGGATAATACCTCGACGATATAGAGTACGGGACGTGACATAATATGTGTAAATACTCATTCAAACAGCAAATTCCTAGTTCTCTTCTTATTCTTTTGAAATTTTCAGGAGACAATGATTTTTTAAAAATATCTGCAAGTTGATTTTCAGTATTTACATGTATAAGCTCAAAATGACCCTTACTCACATGATCTCACAAAAAGTGGTGTCGAATCTCTATGTGCTTGGTGCGAGAATGCAAAACAGGATTTTTAGAAATATTAATTGCAGAAGTGTTATCACAAAGAATTAGTGTGTTATTCAAAGAAATGCCAAAATCAACTAACTGTTGTTGGATCTGAAGCACTTGGGCTACACGTACAACTGCCTACCGTCGTACGTATCGCGGAAGCACAAATATATATATTCGCATGAGAGAGAGAGAGAGAGAGAGAGAAACCATAATCACATGAAATATAAATGACATCTCAACCATTCATAATCCAAAAATACATGTCCATTGCCCAAATACATATAAGTCCATCTAAGATCACCAATCCACCAACTATCCATAATACGAAAGATAAATATCCATAGTCTACCCTGATGTAGGGAGGACAAGATCTACTCCTCGGCCGTAGCCTCCTCCTCGACCTCCTTCACTGTGCCTCCTAAAATGTGTGTCACAAAGGGGGAGAGTATGACACTCAGTAGATAGCCTAATCAAATCGGGGCTAACTCGTATTCATATATCCAATTCATATACATAATTCAAATGTTAACAATAAAATAGTGTAAAAGACCCATATAGACTCTTCTAGAAGCCTCCAAAGTGACCCAATTAGGTCAGTCAAGAGCCCAGGGATAAATGGGTAAAGGACGGAACCCAAGTGGATCAAGTTTGATGGGTTTCATGAAATCGGATTGGCCATCGGTCGACCAAACTAGGCCATCGGTCAACCGAACTATAACAAGTTACCGGCCAACACTAGAAAATTTGGTCGACCGAAATGCCCAGGTCGGTTGACCTAACACTGCTACAAATCTAGAAAAGCAAGCAGTTCAGTCCCAAAGGTGAAAGCCCAATGTTGCTCAAATCCATTTATTCTCATTTGCTTAAACGTAATCATACGTGAAAAATACATGTTTATTATCTAACATATAAAATACCCGTGCATGCACTAAATCAACCACATTTTCACATTTTCATGAGTTACACATTTTACGTTATTCATGGAACCGAACAGCTGCCGCAAACACAGGAGGCCCACACATATACAAACGAACGAAAGAGTACTGCGCAGAGCTAAGAGCGAACTCCCATCTAGACTCCTACCACACAGGGCGTTACGTATCGTCGTCTCCCGGGTCCTGTGGCATTACGTATCACTGTCCCACATAATGAACCAGTCGAATCATAGGGTTTTCAACCAAGGCGTTATGTATCGTCTTCCCTTGGGTTCTTTTACTTCTGCGGCGTTACATATTGATGTCCCACAGAAGGGACGGAAGTCCAACCTCACAGAATGCTACTATTTTCTATTCATAACATTCACATCAAATTCACATTCATATTCATATTACAATATTCATATCATACTTTTAATCTTATGTTATCATAATGTAAGTGTAACGCCCGAGAATTTTCTAGGAATTTTCTGGAATGAAATATAATTATTAAACATTTAAAGAGGTTTAAATGGGCTATTGAAAGAATTTTAGGCTAATTAAATCAATCTAAAAGCCCTATATTAATCAAAGGGCTAAGCCCAACTTAAATAGGCCTAAAGATCCAATTCCAAGACCTTCAGGCCCAAGTCCAATTATAGAAACGTAATTGGGGCTATTTTTGGATTTAAAAAGGAGATAAATAGGCCTTAAGGGGATAAATAGTTGGTAAAACCAAAAATCCAAAATTTTTGGAATAACCACCTAAACGCAGTCTATCGCGAGACCGCCTTCATACAATAGTGGTCTCAAGGCGACCGCTACTATGCTCCATGAATGAAGGTGTTAGAAGCATGGAAAAATCAAATTTTTCCCATCCCAATCTCCATGATTCAAAGCTACCTAGCATGGAAACTTAGTCTAGGACTCTTAGGGATCGATTCTACTCTAATTTAGGACTCCTAGATCGATCTAATCTATCAAACCCTAGGTAAACCATATAAATAGGATTCAAGTTCAACTTGCGTGAGCCTTCATTTTGGCTCGCGTAGTTCGACGGTAAGGAGATCTCATCTCAGGTTGGTTCTTTAGAACTTTATGTTCTCCTTAGTTTTATCTAACTCGCCTCCAATTTTTGTGCTAGAAGACCCAGCCGTTGGAGAGTTAGAACGTCTGCAAGTCTCTGGTTCGCTACAGGCTGCACAGGAAATAGTGCACCGATCCATTGAAGATCAAAAAATTAGAAGCCCTCAACGAGGTTAGTTCAAGTTGAGTCTTTAGAAACTTTTTGTTCCCCTTTATATCTTCTACCTACCCTCCAAATTTTATGGATTTAGGTCAAGAGGATCAGGAGATAGAGGGACAAGAAGTAGCTGGTTTAGCATAAGACGTGCAGAAACTAGGGTCGACTTCCAGTCAGAAATTTGAAGTTTAGGGACTGAATCAAAGGTATGTTATCTCATGAAAATGCTAAATTAACAAGTTAGGAATAAAAGCCCTCTTGTTTCATGCAATTTCATGCTCTATATGTGATGAATTTCATGTTTTATTTACACTGCGTTGTTTACTTATTTTTGCATACATGAACCATGTCCTTAATAAGAATAGTTAATTATTTTGGTTTAATTCATGCTACCCATGCATCTTCATGAGCTATCCTATCTCATCTCTCTGTCTAGCATGTTTTCATAAGGCTTATTGCCATAGAATAGGCTTTAGTTGCTCTATTTTTACTCTTCTGGCTAACAGGCTAAAACGGTCTCCCCAAGATCGCCAAACATCTTTTAGCGGTCCCCGACTGACCGCGTGTGCATAGAAGCGGTTCTGGCAAGACCGCTGCTGTCATAAATGGTCCTCATAAGACCGCTTTTACATTTCAGTTTTCTACATGATGTTAACCCGAAACAGATTGTAGAATAGCCCTATTTATCATATGTTAGGCCTAGATAATTAGGTTCTACTCCTAATTATGATGTTGTATTCATAACTTTGTTTATGTTAATTACCCATCTTGATAGATTTCATGTCCTTAATGCGTTTTAAACCTATTTTTTTAGGTTATGATACTTTCATTCTAAAACATATACTCTTGTATTAATGATCATATTTTCATGCTCTTCATGGACTTGTTTAGTGATGATTTGATCGTTGTTTTACTATGATCCCTTCTCATCTATAGTCTTTTCTTAAGTACATGGCACGTATTCCGATACGATGTCATTAGTTATACTTACACGCATAGGCACATTATCTTGGACTTGTGACCCTCCTCGATGGATATTCCTTCCACCGGACTAGGTGATCTTATTTTAAGACCTCCGTAAGTCTCCGCGAGCCTAGGATTCCCACTAGGACGTCGAGATGGTTGTACCCTCAAAAGCCCAATTGTCTAGAAAACACTTATCGACATTTTTCTGTGTCTTGGATAGTCGTGGCCATCAGGCGACCGCTACTGTCAATTAGCGGTCATCCCGTGACCGCGTTAGTCCATATTTCATCACTACGTCGACTTTCATGCGTCTACTCTATATAGATACAGTCCTGACCCAACCGTCAAATTCATTATAGCGGTCTAGCCTTGACCGCCTCTGTCCATAAACGGTCCAGTAACGACCGCTTTTACCCAATCCTTGTTTAACTCAAGGTTTGACCCAAGAGTTGATTTTCCTATGTTCTTAGATGGTCTATTGATGATCTAGAACCTAATACCTTATTCAAAAGCTACCTAATGAATTATGAAAGTTAAGAAACATGCAGTTATGCTGCCGAACTTCTTCCATAGCATGACCTTGTTATTAAATCATCCTTGGCCTCATGATTTCAATTTTTGTACGTTCTTACCTTGATATTTGTTATCATGAAACTATATTTTTAACTTGTACATTATTGGCCTAATTTATTTCTCGTGGAAGTAGCTTGATTTATAACTTGAAGATGCAAGAGTGGGCACGGATAGTGTCCATAGGCTCGACGTTAACCCCCTCGGCATATAGTCGGAAACGTACTATAAAACATGGGGTATGATGCTTACTGGCGTCGCATTGCGCTGTGAGTACTATTTTTTATAAACGGGTGAAAATCACGAGGTAATCTTGTGAAATTTACATGTTTGCTACTACATTCTTGTTACATGACTTTCTAGTACATAGCCTTTATGGTTATGAAAAGTACATTCTAGTTCATGAAAGGCCACTTTACCTTATATCTTGCTTGATCATGCTCTATTATCCCTTCACATTCTTCATATCTCTATGATCTATATCTCGTTATTAATGTTACTTGGATTTTATTCATATGATTTACCGTATTCCTTTTATCTTATTTTCTAGAGCTAAAATGTTAATTACTTAAACATTATCTTCATGTTGAGACGAAGATACCCACTGGATAAGTGTGCTCTTTACCCTGTTTTTCAAATCTTTCCAGGAAACTCTAGTGGATCGGATTTTGAGTATTTCGATGATGGGTCCGAGAGTGATGATTGAAGACTAGAGAGAAGACTTAGCGTGTTATAAGTCCTTATGTTAGTCTGGAGTCATATAATGTAATTTTTTATTTTTTTATTTTATTGAGTCATCCTATGTACTTTTCATTTTTATTGAGTCTAGTTAGTCAAAGAGTCAAGAGTCCATAGCATGTACTTTGAATATTATTCAATAAAGTGAAGTTTTTAGTATATCATCTCGTGCATTCCCTTTTATGTGTGAATGTGTTAGCGCTCTAAATATATTGCTCGCTTGTGGCGTACTAGCTGGCTGTTCATGTTCTCGAATATCTTCCGCTGTACCTATATCTCGGGGAGAGACAGTTAAAGTGGTATCAGAGCCTAGGCATAAGTATGTCCTAGGAAAATGTCATGTCATAGGCTAAGTCCAAGGATTAAGGACCCACACCTATGAACTACGGAAAGAAACTTCCAACCCATGTGATAATTGGGTAGAGCCGGGATGTGATAATTAATTAGAAATTACCTCTAGGTTAATTTATATCGATTCTATAGGAATTAACAAAATGTTCTTCTTCTCAGGTACCATCCCAAAATGGCTCACCGTGTCAACTGGGACGAGATGCAACAAACTGTTGCGGGTCTGTCACGCCCCGACGCGGAATATCGGAACGCAACAGTAGAAATAGTTAAAATATGTTGATTTCTAGACATGTTGTGTCTTGGGTTAACGAATCCATACATTCAGCTCAATACCATGGCCATAAAATTTCATCATAACCATTAAATACCGACTAATTAAACATAGTGAGTTCCACGATCAACCACAATTAACGTATCACAGAAAATCTCAACATCCACCAACTTAACATAGTTACATAACCATCGACTTAAAAGAATTACAACTCTAGAACACAACTACATCTCTCAGACTCAAACTATCTAAATTGACTCCACGAGACCTTCTAGTTGGTTCGCTCCAAGGTCTTCACTCCTGTCCATCCCCATCAGTTTGAGAGTCCTCACCTGAGCTACCTGAAAAGGGGGAAACAACTGGGTGAGCGAACGCTCAGTAGGTAATAGCAGGACAATGTTGAAGTAATTAACCAATTACATTAATGTTATGCAATAAAGAAAAAGAAATGGCGATGCGATAAGAGAATAAAGAGAGCAAAAGAACATGATCATAGTATAACAGGGCACTGGCCGACCAAGTAAGAAATAAACAAGTCAGGTAAATAATTCCAGGGTGAATTTATAACCCGTATTCAAGAGAAGAATCATGTAAAGGAATATGTCATAGACATCACGCTAGTCATGCACTCAGTGCAATGCCTCACCATGTCATTACAACTCCCCGGGGCACTAGTACTTTTCGGGCGCTCCTCCCAGGACCAGACCGGGCCCTTATGATGCGTTGGCATTGATTCGGTGGATCCAAGATCCCAAGTTTATCTAGACATTTAAAAGACTCGACCAGGAGAGATAAGTTCCAAGATATAACCTGGAATAATCAAGAATAATCTAGGGTTTCCATAGTACGAGCCACACATGGCCCGATCCAAGAGGCAAACAAGAAAACACGAAAAATCAGATACAGGAAGGTATGTGGTCGCCTTTGGGCCGCTTAAACAGGAACGGCCTCATACTGGGCCGTGCTAAGATGACTGGGCCGAAAGCAACCCAGCTAAGGCCAAGGGTACACGGTCTTAAATGGGCCGCTCCAATACAAAATGGTCCATTCTGGCCCGTTCATAACAAGAGGAATTGAAAGCCCATGACGAGAGGTACACGGGCTGAAATGGGCCGTGCTATCACGGAGCGGTCAGTCGATGGTCCGTTCCATGGACTTAAACGAGCCGCGCCTATCCGTTCCATGATTGGGCCAAGCAAGACAAGAAGAACTCACCAAATGGGCTCCTAGGCTACCAGGGTTCAGCCCACTGCTCTTAGGTCAGCCTAGAGGCTTTTGGGTCGACCAAAACATGGCCAGGTCGAAGAAAAATCAAGGATAATTGACCAGCAAGATTTGGCACTCCGCCAGAATTACACGGTCTCCACTGGGCCGCTCAATGAGTCACACGGTCCAATTCCGGCCGTGTAAATACTCAGACGGTCCAGTGTGGCCGTGACTCAGAACAGGGGTAATCCAAGTGATTCGATCGAGTCAACAGGTGCAGGACTTGAGGTACAACCTGCTCGGCATCCTAGTGGGAATCGCAGGCTCGCGGGGGCTTACGGAGGTCTCATAATGGAGGTCATAGTCCGACGGAAGGAGTATCTGGCGGAGAGTTCCAACCATTACAAGAATTGAGGGCTAGAAACTCATCGAAAAATGAATATACGGCAGTCAGTCAATTCCACCAGAGTGGAATGACTGTCAAAGCAATCCTAGTATCATTATTCCACTTTCCATTATGACATGTTTGAGATTAAGCTCTATCTAAATTGATGAGAACAAGGGAGACATGATGAAAGTAAATCAAGCAAAGGTATTAACAATTATTAACTTCCATATGTTCCAATTTAAATGTGGGTTGCTATTCTATCATTAGCATTATTTAACCAAGATGAATCATGCTAAAAACAATAATATACCATTCTGCGTGATAGAACGGTCCGTCCAGAACCGCCTCACAGGCCTCCGCAGTCTGTCGATAAGCCGTTCAGGTCATGCAGGCCCGAAGACCTTACAGGCCCTGCACGGTCTATCGAGGGGCCACGGGGTCTCTGAGCGGTCTTGAAATGAGCCGCCTGCAAAAAGGAATGGTCAATCGTTTGACCGTCCAGTTCATGGAGGTATCCAACGCAACAATCAATTAAGCGGTCAAGTAAAAGTCATCGCGCTAGACCACACGGTCTATCGAGGGGCCGTTCAAAACAGAGTGGTTCCTGTAGGACCGCGCTAAGGTTGCCATGCCCGAACTCCAGCGAGCTCGGCTAGGGTTCGATAAAACGACCAAATACTCAACATATATAGCATTAAAATTGGGCAATATGCTATGACTGTAACAAGAACAACAAGATGCATAACATGGCATGATCAATTAAGTTTTAGCGCCTGCTAATCCCTACATTAAGCGAGGATAAACAGGAAAAACCTAAATGTGACATGCTTCAACTAGATGGACTAATACTCGCAGGATACAAAACTATTTTTAGGGCTTTTATGTCTTTAGAAAGAGGACAGAGAGACGAATCTGGCAATATATGACACTTAGGATTTGGTCTGCTAGAACCTACCTTAGATGAAGGATGAAGAGGGATGATATCGCCGGCCGATCGCGCGAAGAACACAAAGGAATACGCCTAAAATCTCCCACGATCGAACTCCTCGTCGGTCGTCGCAGCATCCAAGGGTTTCTAGGTCAAAGTAGGATCTGATTTATAGGGTCAATTGGTTTCTAGAGGTGTCTATTTGAGAGGATAGAGTCCTCCAAGTCGGTCGCGCGAGATTCGCGCCTTGACCTGGTCCCGCCGTCGCCTCGGCTCAAAATTTGAACTTTAGGGTTAGGGTTTCGAAGGGCAAGGAGAGGGGAAACGATCTACTCATCTAGGCCATTCATTTGGGTCCGGTATGGGCTTAAATGATCGAGAATTGGGTCCTAATTTGGCGATTTAACATCTAATAGGTTAAGACGTGGATTTTGACCTAATTCCCTTAATTCGGCTAATTTAAATTTTTAATTAGGGTCTGACCCAGAAGAACAACAGTCTAAATTATTCGCCCTCTATGCGATTATAATTTTTCCAGATTTTTATAAATTGGTTGAAATTTTACTTATCGTATTTCTCGTAGAATTTCTTATTAATTTTTCTTATTATTTTTATTCAATATAATACCAGGGTGCTACACCCTCCCCCACTTTAAGGAATTTGGTCCTCCAAATTCACTGCACTTATCGAAATGGGGAATGAAACAACTGACCTTAGAATAAATTAGGGTATTGCTTCCGAATAACGTCCTCGGATTCCCAAGTAGCTTCTCCAGTTCCACGTCGGCTCCACTGAACCTTGATTATAGGTATGGAACGATTCATGAGTTGCTGCTGCTTGTGGTCCAAAATCTTGATGGGTCTTTCTTCGTAAGTCAAATCTTCCTTTAACTCTAGATCCGTATGCTGAATGATGTGAGTGGTGTCATAAACATATTTCCGTAGCATTGAACCGTGGAAGACATTGTGTACTCCAGATAACTAAGGTGGTCAGGCCAATCTGTAAGCAACCTCCCCAACTCTATCCAGAATCTCGAAAGGGCCAACATATCTTGGACTTAGCTTGCCACGAATACCAAACCTTCGGATTCCTCTCATGGGCGAAACCTTCAGAAACACATGCTCGCCGACTTGAAATTCTAAGGATCTTCTTCTACAATCAGCATAACTTTTCTACCTTGATTGAGCCACTTGTAGACGGTCCTGGATAATAGGGATATTCTTAGTTGATTCTGAAATGAGATCTGGTCCCAACCATTACTTCTTGCCTACCTCATCGCAACACAGAGGTGATCGACAACTTCTTCCATAAAGAGCTTCAAACGGAGCCATCTGGATATTGGACTTGTAACTATTATTGTAGGCGAACTCAATCAAGGCCAAATGCTCATGCCAACAGCCTCCAAAATCGATTACGTGGGCTCTTAGCATATCTTCCACAATCGATTTGTTCTTTTAGTCTGTCCGTCTATCTGCGGATGAAAAGCAGCGCTGAAATTCAGACGGGTACCCAAGGATTCTTGTAATCCTCTCCAAAAGTGTGAAGTGAACCTGGGGTCTCTATCTGACACAATATTTACTGGTATCCCATGAAGTCTCACAATTTCCTTCATATACAGAGCAGCCAAAACATCAACGGTCCTTTTGGACTTAACAGATAAGAAATGAGCAGACTTAGTCAGTCTATCCACAATGACCCATACCGCATCAAATCCACTGCGAGTCTTAGGTAGACCCATGATAAAATCCATACCAATACTCTCCCATTTCCATTGCGGTATATCAAGTGGCTTTAACTTCCCTACAGGTCTGAAGTGCTCAGCCTTTACTTGCTGACATATCAAGCATCTACTTACAAATTCTACGACTTCCTTTTTCATGTTCGGCCATCAAAAGGATCTTTTCAAATCTCGGTACATCTTAGTACCTCCAACATGAATAGTATACTTGGACCTATGGGCTTCCTCTAAGATCTTGTTCTTGACTTCAGCTATATCAGGCACACAGTTCCATCCTCGGATAATAATCTGCCGTCATCGGTTAACATAAAATCAGGTCTGTTGCTCAAACTTTCCTTGATCTCTACCAACGTTGGGTCATTGCCTTGCAAGGACTTGATTTCTATCAATAACTCTGGATGAAGCTGAATATGTGCAATCATAACCCGATCCCTGCCAACATTGAGGTCTAAACTAGCCAACTATTCTAACAATCTCCATTCTTGCAACATAAGACTTGACAACTTAGCTATCGGCCTGCGGCTTAAAGCATCTGCCACCACATTACCTTTTCCAGGATGATACTCAATAGAGAAATTGAAATCTTTTAAATACTCCAGCCACCTTCTCTGCCCATGTTAAGCTCTTTTTGAGAAAACAGATACTTCAAACTCTTGTGATCCGAAAACACCGTGAATGTTTGTCCATACAAGTAGTGCCTCCAAATCTTTAAGGCAAAAACTACTGATGCAAGTTCCAAATCATGGACAGGATAATTCTCTTCGTGCTTCCTTAACTGCCTAGAGGAGTAAGCTATCACCTTCCCGTGCTGCACAAGCACACATCCTAGGCAAAAGCCTGAAGCATCAGTGTAAACTACAAAACCTCCTTCTCCATAAGGTAAGGCCAAAATAGGGGCAGTGGTTAAACACTCCTTCAGAGTCTGGAAACTCCACTCACAATCTTCTGACCCATCAAATTGGTTCTCCTTGCGGGTTAAACTTGTCAAAGGCACCGCAATTTTGGAGAAATCCTTAATAAACCTTCGGTAATAACCTGCCAAGCCTAGAAAACTTCTTACTTCAGTTACATTAGTAGGTCTATCCCAATTCTTTACTGCCTCTACTTTCGAAGGATCAACAGAAATACCTTCTTTAGTGATAATGTGTCCCAGAAAAGACACTTCTTACAGCCAAAAATCACACTTACTAAACTTGGCGTATAACTGATGGTCCCTCAATAATTGCAACACCATCCTCAAGTGTTCAGCATGCTCCTCCTCACTCTTAGAGTATATTAAGATGTCATCAATAAACACCACGACCCATTGATCAAGGTAGGGCCGGAACACGTTATCCATCAACTGTATAAAAGCTGCAGGGGCATTCGTTAGTCCAAAAGGCATTACTACAAATTCAAAATGCCTATACCTGCTACGGAAAGCTGTTTTAAAGATATCCTCATCCTTGATCTGCAGCTGATGATATCTTGATCGAAGATCGATCTTAGAAAAATATTGAGCTTCTGCTTTCTGATCAAATAGCTCATCGATCCTCGACAGCGGGTACTTGTTCTTGATAGTAAGCTGATCAATTGTCAATAATCGATGCACAATCTCATCGAACCATCCTTCTTCCAGACGAATAATACCGGGGCTCCCCACGGGAATGTACTTGGATGAATAAACCCCTTCTCGAGCAACTCCATCAATTGTCGCTTCAATTCCCTCAGCTCCGTAGGAGACATGCGGTACGGAGCCTTAGAAATAGGGGACGCGCAAGGAATTAGATCAATAGAAAAGACTACCTCTCTCTCTGGAGGAAGTCCTGGCAATTCCTCAGAAAGACATCTTGAAAGTCTCGAACAATAGGAATGTCCTTTATCTCAATCTCCTTCTCAGGGGTCAAAGAAACAAAGGCTAGAAAAGCCTGACATCCTTTCCTTAATAACTTCTCAACTCGAAGAGCTGAAATAAGTGGCACGGACTTAGAGTGCCTAACCCCGACAAAAGAAAGCTCGAGATGCACAGAAAAAGACACCGAGCTAGTGCTGCATTGGACATTGGCCCCGTATTTAGCCAACCAATCTGCTCCTAGGATTACATCATAATCCTTCATGTCCATACAAACTAAATCAGCTGGCAAATTCTGCCCACTAACCAAAACCTTACTAGAAGGGTAGTAATATTTAATTGTTGAACTTGAACCAATGGGAGTTGAAATTGCTAGTGGAGATTTCATTAACACAGGTTTCACAGCTAAAGTCTTAGCAAAACTCCGAGAAATAAAAGAGTGCTTGCTCCAGTGTCAAATAGGACAAATGTCGGTTTATCATGAACAATAAGTGTACCTTAACAAGTCCACCCTCCTCGGTGGTTCCCGCCTCTTCTTCTTGTAGGGCTTGAAGCTTGCCCTACTGCTTCCGACTTCCTTGCGGCTTGTTTGGTAGAGCTTGCTCTGACAGGAGGGGACATTCTGAAATACGGTGGTCCCAACTTTCGCAACGAAGATAGGCGCCTAACTTGCACCAACATTCCTCCATCTTGTGACCTGGGCGGTCACAATACTTGCAAAGGACCATGGACGGTACAATCGGATCAGGCTTCTTCTCATCATTTTTTGGCATCTTGCCTTTCCACGAACTAGACCCGCCATTGGGCCTCTTCTTACCATTGCCGGGTTTAAAGTTCCCAGAACTAGTAGTCTGTTCTTTCTTGGGGCTCTTCTCACAGATCTTCTCATCATCTCTAAGGTATCCTCCAGAACTTGAGCTTTCCTCACCATCTCGGCGTAAGTCTGGATTTCCATTGGGGCCAACTGGTTGATGTAATACAACTTCAACCCATTAAGAAATCGTTTGGCTTTCATCTTCTCAGTAGACACTAAATGAGTTGCATAATGACACAACCGGGAAAACTGAGCTTCATACTCAGCAACAGATAGGTTTCTCTGTTTCAAAGCAGTGAACTCCGTCGCCTTCTTCTCTTGCACTCTGTCAGAAAAGTACTTGTTGTTGAAGAGTTCCTCAAACTCCTTCCACGTCACTTGATGGTCTCCCAAAGTGGCCTTCACGGCATCCCACCATGTTCTTGCATCTCGTTCTAACTGGAAAGTCGTCAGGAGAACACGCTCTTGGTCACTGCACTGCATCACTTCAAAAATTTGATCCATCTCCTTCAGCCAATGCTTGGCTTCGTCTGGATCCGTCGAGCCACTGAATCGTGGGGGATTCATCCCACGGAAATTTTGGTGAAGATCTCCCACTCCATGGGGAGCCGCTCCTCCCTGGGCCACTTACTACATGGCCCGAGTCAAACCTTGTACTGTACGCGGCATGTCTCTCCACTCCGCACGTTCCGCTGCCATTGCACGAACCCTACATGTGGAATAATTAATTAGAACCACCTAACATGACTCTTCTAGAGTAAATTTATTAACCCAACCCGAGTCTCTACCCGATCTCACTGGATGAAAATCTTAAACTTTTAACTAGTCATGGTTTTAAGACACCACTAGGGAACCTAGGAACCTTAAAAACCTAGGATCTGATACCACCATACTATTACGCCCCGACGCGGAATATCGGAACGCGGCAGTAGAAATAGTTAAAATATGTTGATTTCCAGAGATGATGTGTCTTGGGTTAACGAATCCATACATTCAGCTCAATACCATGGCCATAAAATTCCATCATAACCATTAAATACCGACTAATTAAACATAGTGAGTTCCACGATCAACCACAATTAACGTACCACAGAAAATCTCAACATCCCCCAACTTAACATAGTTACATAACCATCGACTTAAAAGAATTACAACTCTAGAACACAACTATATCTCTCAAACTCAAACTATCTAAATTGACTCAACGAGGCCTTCTAGTTGGTTCGCTCCAAGGTCTTCACTCCTGCCCATCCCCATCAGTTTGAGAGTCCTCACCTGAGCTACCTGAAAAGGGGGAAACAACTGGGTGAGTGAACGCTCAGTAGGTAATAGCAGGTAATGTTGAAGTAATTAACCAATTATATTAATGTTATGCAATAAAGAAAAAGAAATGGCGATGCGATAAGAGAATAAAGAGAGCAAAAGAACATGATCATAGTATAACAGGGCACTGGCCGACCAAGTAAGAAATAAACAAGTCATGTAAATAATTCCAGGGTGAATTTATAACCCATAGTCAAGAGAAGGAATCATGTAAAGGAATATGTCATAGACATCATGCTAGTCATGCACTCGGTGCAATGCCTCACCATGTCATTACAACTCTCCGGGGCACTAGTACTTTTCGGGCGCTCCTCCCAGGACCAGACCGGGCCCTTATGATGCGTTAGCATTGATTCGGTGGATCCAAGATCCCAAGTTTATCTAGACATTTAAAAGATTCGACCAGGAGAGATAAGTTCTCAAGATATAACATGGAATAATCAAGAATAATCCAGGGCTTCCATAGTATGAGCCACACATGGCCCGATCCAAGAGGCACACAAGAAAATGTGAAAAATCAGACACAGGAAGGTACGCGGTCACCTTTGGACCGCTTAAACAGGAACGGCCTCATACTGGGCCGTGCTAAGATGACTGGGCCGAAAGCAACCCAGCTAAGGCCAAGGGTACACGGTCTTAAATGGGCTGCTCCAATACAAAATGGTCCATTCTGGCCCGTTCATAACAAGAGGAATTGAAAGCCCACGATGAGAGGTACACGGGCTGAAATGGGGCTTGCATCACAGAGCGGTCAGTCGATGGTCCGTTCCATGGACTTAAACGGGCCGCGCCTATCCGTTCCATGATTGGGCCAAGCAAGATAAGAAGAACTCACCCAAATGGGCTCTTAGGCTACTAGGGTTCAGCCCATTGCTCTTAGGTCAGCCCAGAGGCTTTTTGGGTCGACCAAAACATGGCCAGGTCAAAGAAAAATAAAGGATAATCGACCAGCAAGATTTGACACTCAGCTAGAATTACACGGTCTCCACTGGGCCGCTCAATGAGTCACACGGTCCAATTCTGGCCGTGTAAATACTCAGACGGTCCAGTGTGGCCGTGACTCAGAACAGGTATAATCCAAGTGATTCGATCGAGTCAACAGGTGCAGGACTTGAGGTACAATCTGCCCGGCGTCCTAGTGGGAATCGCAGGCTCGCGGGGGCTTACGGAGGTCTCATAATGGAGGTCCTAGTCCGACAGAAGGAGTATCCGGCAGGGAGTTCCAACCATTACAAGAATTGAGGGCTAGAAAATCATCAGAAAACGAATATACGGCGGTCAGTCAATTCCACCAGAGTGGAATGACTGTCAAAGCAATCCTAGTATCATTATTCCATTTTCCATTATGACATGTTTGAGATTAAGCTCTATCTAAATTGATGAGAACAAGGGAGACATGATGAAAGTAAATCAAGCAAAGATATTAACAATTATTAACGTCCATATGTTCCAATTTAAATGTGGGTTGCTATTCTATCATTAGCATTATTTAACCAGGATGAATCATGCTAAAAATAATAATATACCATTCTGTGTGACAGAACGATCCATCCAGAACTGCCTCACAGGCCTCCGCCGTCTATCGATAAGCCGTTCAGGTCATGCAGGCCCGAAGACCTTATAGGCCCTGCACGGTCTATCGAGGGGCCACGGGGTCTCTAGCGGTCTTGAAATGAGTCGCCTGCAAAAAGGAACTGTCAATCGTTGGACCGTCCTGTTCATGGAGGTATCCAACGCAACAATCAATTAAGCAGTCAAGTAAAAGCCGTCGCCCTAGACCACAAGGTCTATCGAGGGGCCGTTCAAAACAGAGCGATTCCTGTAGGACCGCGCTAAGGTTGCCATCCCCGAACTCCGGCGAGCTCAGCTAGGGTTTGATAAAACGACCAAATACTCGACATATAGAGCTTTAAAATTGGGCAATATGCTATGACTGGAACAATAACAACAAGATGCATAACATGGCATGATCAATTAAGTTTTAGCGCCTGCTAATCCCTACATTAATGGAGGATAAACAGGAAAAACCCTAAATGTGACATGCTTCAACTAGATGGACTAATACTCGCAGGATATGAAACTATTTGTAGAGCTTTTTATGTCTTTAGAAGGAGGACAGAGAGATGAATTTGGCAATATATGACACTTAGGATTTGGTCTGCTAGAACCTACCTTAGATGAAGGAAGAAGAGGGACGATATCGCCGGCCGATCGCGCGAAGAACACCAAGGAATACGCCTAAAATCTCCCACGATCGAACACCTCGTCGGTCGCCGCAGCATCCAAGGGTTTCTAGGTCAAAGTAGGATCTGATTTATAGGGTCAATTGGTTTCTAGAGGCGTCTATTAAAGAGGATAGAGTCCTCAAAGTCGGTCGCGCGAAATTCGCGCCTTGACCTGGTCCCGCTGCTGCCTCGGCTCAAAATCTGAACTTTAGGGTTAGGGTTTCGCTGGGCATGGAGAGGGGAAACGATCTACTCATCTAGGCCATTCATTTGGGTCCGGTATGGGCTTAAATGATCGAGAATTGGGTCCTAATTTGGTGATTTAAGGTCTAATAGGTTAAGACGTGGAATTCGCCCTAATTCCCCTAATTCGGCTAATTTAAAATTTTAATTAGGGTCAGACTCAGAAGAACAAAAGTCTAAATTATTCGCCCTCTACGTGATTATAATTTTTCTAGATTTTTATAAATTGGTTGAAATTTTACTTATCGTATTTCCCGTAGAATTTCTTATTAATTTTTCTTATTATTTTTATTCAATATAATACCATGGTACTACATGGTATCACCCAAGCTCTCCAAACCGTGGCCCAAGCTAGCGCTCGGGTAGGTGCGGGAAACTTACACGGGAATTTTCAGAGCTTAAATTCTCCCACGATTCTCTTTCCTTGGCATCAAGTATAGGAAGCACCCTACCATCATCTCTTCTCTTCACGCTTACAAACTCATTTCACAAGGATGTGAAGCTTTTCTTGCTTCCGTGATTGTCACTGAGTCAAAAGAATCTCCATATAAGAAAGTCCTATTGTCAGAGGGTTCCCTGATGTATTTCTATCTGATTTATCCGGCTTACTGCTCGAAAGGGAAGTAAACTTCTCCATTGAACTCATTCCTAGAGCAGCACATGTTTCAATAGCTCCCTACAAGATGTCCCCTACGAAACTCAAGGAACTGAAGAGGCAACTTCAGTAGTTGCTAGACAAGGGCTACATTCGACCCAGCACATCCTCTTGGGGTGCGCCAGTCTTATTCGTCAGAAATAAATATGGATCCCTCAAGCTATGTATCGATTAACGGCGACTTAACCTGTCACGCCCCGAACCAATAGCAGC
This sequence comes from Amorphophallus konjac, assembly GCA_022559845.1. Classification (NCBI taxonomy): domain Eukaryota; kingdom Viridiplantae; phylum Streptophyta; class Magnoliopsida; order Alismatales; family Araceae; genus Amorphophallus; species Amorphophallus konjac. The sequence continues at coordinate 102,742,189 of CM040120.1, forward strand.
GGAACGTGTCGTTTGCTTGGAACGTGGCAGTTAAACAGTCGTGAATAATCAAGAGCAATCGCATGAGACCAAATACTTTGGAGCAATAAAATTTTATTTCAATATAAATCTCTTACAATTTAAAATTCCAAACTTGAAGACTCAACTACATCAATAATGGAAAGAAAAGGACCAAAGACACACTAGCGAACTTAGACAAGACAACTAATAGGAAACACTATCTAGACTCAAGAAAGATAAAAGACACGGGTTCACTAATTTCCAGAGCTCGCTTGCACACTTGTCCCTCCCATGTGAGTCTTGATCTCACTAGCTACCTGATTATCTGAAAAATATTAGAATAAAATTGGGTGAGCGAAAGCTCAGTAGGAATTATATCTCAAGAACAAGTAATTGGTTTAAGTAATTATATTTTTCACATGTAAATGCAGGTAAGACTATGCATGTAGAATTAACCGAGCAAGTGAAACAAAATTAACAAGAGTTTAACAACGCTATGCAAAACTTCCAAGCGAGTCTTAAACAAGAGATATTCATGAGAGAATTTATAGATTATTGGCTATTTCACGCAAGTACTTGTCCATTCCGGGTCACGTAAATCGAGTCACGCAAGTCAAGTCATGTACGCAAGTCACGAGAGAAAGAGAGAGTGTGGAATGCCAAAGATCAAGAGAGACAAGTACTTCGGTGCAATGCCAGACACCGCGATCATTACAACTCCCATGGGCACAAGTACTTTTGGGTGCTCCTCCCAAGACCAGATCGGGCCCTATATGTATAGTATTAAAAATAGATCTAGACATCCACTATAGTTCATAGCCAATAGAGAGAGTTCCAAAGAATAAGTTGTAATAGGATGAGAAAATAGAGTTTATGGAACTCAAGGGCAAGGTCCTTGAGTAAGGACAGACTAGCGATAAAATCCACGCAAAGAGCATAGACAAATTGTGACATGTCGATAAACTAGGTAGAAATGCCACCTAGATAGGTTGCCATGATACTTTGAATAAATGACTAACAAGAGTCATGAATTCAATGGACATGAAGCAAGCTGAAGAATTGGCACCTAACCATAGGTTACCCAATTCAACAATTCGCCTAGTGAAATGATAACTCATTCCACCGGCTAAGAGAATTCTTTCATGGGCCAAGAATAGCACCATGAAAGGGCACCCATATTTCTCCAAAGTGACATGGCAATTAAAACGGGTGCAGGGTATTTAAGGTACAACTAGCTCAGTCGGCCTTGAGGGAATCCAAGGCTACGATGAGACTTACGGAGGTCCCAATGACTAACTTGCTAGTCCGAAGGAACGGAATGTCCAACGGAGGGCTCGTATGTCACCGAGAGTCGAGGTGTATAATGTGAACAAATCATGAAACAGGGACTCCATCTACGGACATGAGATGAGAGTGCCATAAGACCCGCGGTATGGGTCATAACCGGAAGAAAAGTATGAGGATATGAAAGCGTTAATTAAAGAATTTGCGTCCATTAAGAGAGACGCTGATTCTAAAATTAAATAAACTTATATCAATTGACGCCCGTGGTGGCGTCATTTATTAATTAGCGTCCACTTGGAAGGACGTTAATTCTATGATTTTTAACTTGATTTATTTAACAAGAATTCACGTCAATATCTATTTAATTGAATAATTTCAAAAATATACATTCAAAGATACATTTTTTTTATATAAAAATTTAGAGAAATAAAATATATGATAATTAGGAGAAAATATAAGGATTCCAAAAATATAAATATCATGATTTTAGGATATATGGTTCAATAGTTATTTAATTTCAAAGATAAAGTAATTATTATATATAACGGTAGGGATTAAGACGTTAATTAAATGACAAATGACGACAAAGGAAAAAGTTGAAATAACGACAAAGCAAATGTCGTTATTTTGGTAAAGTAATGAATAGTGTTTCTCTACTTCAAACGCTTCGTTCTCGATGTATATAAGTTGGAATCATACAATCTATATACCGAAATGAAGAGCCCGAAAAACTCTACCAACGTGATGTTCAAAAAATAATTTAGTTGAGAGATGGGGGATCTTGAGATAGGAGTATCAGAAAATAGAGGCACCACCCTCACTACCTCGGTCTCCACCCCCATAACATACCCATAAAATTTCATGACCAAAGGATACTCCGATACCCATGAAAAGGGTTATGGAAGCGAAAACTTATAACTACCATGTACACTAATCAACCTTATTCGCCGTGTAAACATTTACTTCATAATATTTAGTTAATAAATTCATTAACCAGCAAATATTATCATATAAGGCATGAAAATTTCCAAAAAAATACAAGGATTCTAGTCACGTATTTTTGATGATTTTTAGAGAGGCGGTTACATGGATATAAAATGTTTAAACATGCTGCGATTATTTAATTAATTAAGATAATCCTACAAACAAACAGTAAACTAAAAAAAAATTAGGCAAAACGATGATCAGAGAAAAACAAAAACATGAATTTTAACATGCAACCTAATTACTACTTGTCTTGAGCTTCAATTCTTTGAGAAAACCTACCTTGTTTGGTGATTTGGATGATAGAACGAGAAGAATCGAAGTAGAAGATGAGAATACAGCAGCAAAGGCTCGACAGAGGAAAACAAGAGCAATAACAGACAACAACTGCAGCAGCGATCCTTTTAGACAGCAACGACAGCAGTAGCAGCCTTCGCCCAACAATACAAGGAAGCAGCCACGGCCATCTCCTTCGTGCAGGGAAGAGTAAAGCAGGGAAGCAGGCAACTGCTGCAATGCTAGAAGAAAAACTCCTTCTCGACAGCAGCAGGAAAAAGCCACGGCAGCAGCTTGGTTATGGCCATAACAGGGAAAAGCAATGATTCTTTTGTTATCACAAGGGAGCATGCGATGATGGCATAGGGGAATATGAGCAAAAT